>OX328270.1:21248127-23748127 GCA_946814005.1 Chamaenerion angustifolium | reverse complement strand
AAAATCTCTCATTTTCGTCCATTTCCTGCTTATTTTGATGGATTGGAGATCACGTGTCAAACACGTGTTTGTTTAATAATTTGAAATGACCAAACTGCTCCATACCCATTTTCTTCTTCATGCCAACCAAACCCATCTGAATTTCTCTTTTCTGTTTCTACGTCTCTACGAGATCCAGACTTCCAAGCTTTGCCGACTTCCAATCAAAAACCATCTTCTTATGAAAAAAAAACGTAGCAAAATGATAGAAAATTGAGAGATAAAAAAGATTTAAAAAAACATTCAGGTCAATCCAGACTCTCGTGGCAAGTTTATGCATAAATATGAAGGACCTTATGTCGTCAAAAGAGATTTTCAGCGGAGGAGTCATGATCATCACTGACATGGGCAACAAAGAACTCCATAATCCAATCAATATGGACGGGAAAAAAAATATCCTTCAAGTCAATCCTGACTCTCGTGGCAAGTGTATGCCCAAATATGAAGGGTCTTATGTCGTCAAAAGAGTTTTTCAGTGGAGGAGCCATGATCATCACTGACATGGACAACAAAGAACTCCCCAATCCAATCAATATGAAAAAAAACACTTAAAGAGATCGTAACCATAAAGCGAGCCTCCAAAAATGAGAGAAAATTTCTGCTAAATCGAAAATCTGACAGGGCGGTTTAGGCAAAATTGAGGGAAGATGGGCATGATTAAAAATCCCTAAAAAGGGCGATATTGCCAAAAGAAAATGAATCAAATCCCTACTAGGTTGAAAACCCAAAAGAGTGTCCTAGACAAAAATTAAGGGAATCGAGAGGTGCGGTAAAAAAAATACCGTAGCAAAAGGAAATAAAATTGAGAGATAAAAAAAAAGTGCTCAAAAGTGGATGACAGTGTTTCCCACAGTAGTAATAAATAGAAGGTGTGATCACCATTAATTTGAGTTGCCTTGACAACTTGCATGGATACACCTTGTGGACGTACCATGAATGGCTTTAGGGAACTCCATCAAGAAGAACTCCAAATTCGATTAATGAGAAAACAGACCGAGAAGTCTGAACAAGCAGTCAGACATCTCGAGAAGGGTTTTACCTCCAAAGTGAATTACAAGCTGATGAGCGGAGTCTTTAGGTGTTCAACCTCCGCAAGTCATCCTCGATGACCAGAACTTGTAGGTATCCATCTTCTGGGAGTCACAAGCTGACATGCGGAGTCTTTAGGTGTTTAACCTCCACAAATCATCTTCAACAACCAGGACCTGTAGATGTCCAGTTTCTGGTAATTACAAGCCAACGAACGGAGTGTAGGCGCTCAACCTCCGCGAGTCATCATTAACAATCGGGACTTGTAGATGTCCAACTTCCGAGAGTTACAAACCGATAAGCGGAGTGTTTAGGTGTTCAGCCTCCGCAATTCATCCTCGACTAGGGTAACGACGGACGGAGGCTCAATTGAATCACTCAATTGATTCGCTCAATTAGGGTGACTATCCAGTTGAATCGCTCGATGACGGAGCAGACGACGACAGAGGATGACGGGTTCGCGACGGAGATCTGGGAGAAGTCATGGGAAATAAAGGAAATGGAAGTTTGTCCACCATGGGAAAGAGAGGGAATGGAGATCTGGGAGAAGTTTGGAAGCTTGTCCACCATGGGGTAGTTTGGGTGGCGGAGAGGTAGTGAAGAGGTAGCTTGTCCACAATGGAAGTTGTTCTATTTTGGCGGCGGAGAGGTATTGAAGAGGGGTATTGTTAAGGAAGTTCGAAATGTTAACGGTGATAAATAACGGAAGTTAACAAACTGAATCGTTCAGTCACATATGGCAACATGAGTAACGGTTGAACTCAAGTTTCAACGGTTCAGTCACATGGAGTGTTTCTTTCATGGAATTCGGATTAAGGAATAGGGAATAAGGAATAAGGAATAAGAGATAAGAATATGAAGTTGTTTCTTTGGTGAAATGGAATAAGGAATTCTGTTATTATTTTTTTGTGGAATTGTATATGGAAAGGGAATGGAATGTGGTAAAATGACAGATTTGCCCCTCCTTGTATATATATAGTATATAATAAATATATTTTGTATTAATTAATTTTAAAAACTAATAATAATTAAAACTTAAATATAATTAACTAATAATTAAAAAAAATATAAAACCATTAATTTATGTAAATTCATTATTTTGCAATTTATATTTATATGAAACATAATATCATTAATTACACTATCCGACATATAATATTCAATTACAACATGATAATAGATAGACTCAGACATACATTATACAAAACAAATTATTGTTCTGACTCAATGTCAATAACAATGAGCTATTATCAAATAAACACAATGCCAAATTTTGACTCGTGTTCGATAATGTAAGTCGCCCTTCTTCATCTTTCTCCATTTGAAACTGATAATCCTTCCCCACCAAACCGATAATGCAGTAGAATTCTTCAAGTCATTCCAGATACATATACATGCATTGTAACACATATTAAAGCCAACATCTAACCAATCGACAGGAGAAATACATACCACATCCCAACAATATGCACAAGAATCACCAATTCGTCCAATTCATAACGTAACAACATCATGCATAACACGAACAACATCATGCTTAACACGAACAATTCATCCAATTCGCCCAATCCTAAACACGAACAATCATAAACATCAGAACATCATGCGATTTGGGTTCGAACATAACAGAAGCAAAATTTCTGCAACGTCCATGCATAACAGAAACAAAATCTCCACAACGACACTGCACGTTCTTCTTTTCCACTAATCCTTCTTCTCTAACTAGAACTAAGTTAGTATTCACAACGAAAAGAAAACAAACTTAGAATATCGATAATGTTCCAAAGAAACCTATTCAGACATGGCTGAATGGACTAGATCAAAATCAAGTGCTCTAGCTCCTTCAAAAAAAATGAGCACTAGTTACCTTGAACATGGGACCGGCTTCTCCTCCATCCATGATTTCTGATATATACAAACACGTAGAAATTGTCTCTAGAACGTTCAAGTACTTGACTCTGCTTCTGAATCCTGCTATCCAAATATGAAGTTAAATATGAGGCGACAATTAAATAAGCACCGGTTAATTTATGTGAACAAGAGATACAAGAATTTACCTTTTGGGAAAATGTCATTGTTGTTACTCCATAACTTCCCAGCAAGAACTAGCCCATGATCAAGAGGCTCTACATTGCAGTTAATCCTCCTCACAACCTTTGCAATGCAAGGCCCCTTTTGCCTAAAATACCTGTCCAAATTCTTCTGAACCCTCGATGAACTTTCAGTAACATTGTTTACAGTATCCACCGCACATGATGTGGAAACTGTTTCAGACATTTCTTGCCTTCGAAGCGATTCTGGGTTCGGTCGAACCTAGAAATTGCGATTTATGAGCTCGATCGAAGGAGAGTACAATGAGAAGAACTGGGTTCGATTCTAGGAGAATACCTTGGAGGAGAGCTTGCATTCTAGCGGGGAGCTTTCGGTTGGGGAGGCAGCTTCTCGGTTCCAACTGATGAAGGACAGCATGGGCATTAAAGAAATGAAGTGACGGTGAAAGCGTCTTTTATGGTTCTATTCTGGATTTCTTGCCCTTTAGGCTTAGAAATTCTTTGGTTTTCATACGAAATGTCTAAGTCTACCCCGTCCGAAATTCGTAAACCAAAAATTTTCAATTCCGCGAAAAGAACAACTTCTTACGAAATTCGTAAGCCAAATTCATTTTCCTTTTCGTAAAAAGAACTTGTTTTAATACCGAAAATTCTGATTCTATTAAATAAAATACTATTTATTTTTAAAGTACAGTACCTGCACAGTTTTGTAGCTCACAAAACCTCTACTCTTCCGAATTTAGGGTTTTTCGCGGATTAGAATTGTTCTCTGCTTCCGCTGAAAATGGAGTCCAACGGAAGTGATGCAGGCATCCTCTGCCAAATCGAGGCGCTGAAGGCAGAGAAGTGCGAAATCGAGAGAAGAATATCAGCTCTTGAAGCTCAGCTTCGGAACCCGAATCACCAAAAGGACAGAGTCACAAGCACCATCTCCTGTCCTTCGACCACGACCAATGCCGATTTGGGGCGCAATCATGGGCTTTCTCCGGATATGATCTACAGATACAGTCGGCAACTCTTGCTTCCGTCTTTTGGTATTCAAGGTCAGTGAAAAGAAATGTCAAGTTGGATGAGAGAGAGTTGGAAATACCTTAAATTTTGTAACCTTGTGCAGCTCAGTCGAATCTGTTGAAGTCGTCGATACTGGTTGTCGGAGCAGGAGGTTTGGGATCGCCTGCTCTGCTATATTTAGCAGCTTGTGGTGTAGGTAAGCTTTATCGACCTTTTTTTCCCCAGTACTCTGCTGTTTCATTGCATCTTCTTACTAGTTAGTTCCATAATTAAGCTGTGTTTTCTCTGAAGTCTTAGTTTTTTGTTGGTTCTTATGTTATATCAACCAGGTCGCTTGGGTATTGTTGATAACGATGTTGTTGAGCTAAATAATATGCACAGGCAGGTAATTGTTGCGATATTGTTCCTTAATTGTTCTGTTTCTTGTTAGTATTGTTCTTATGACCGTGAAACTGTCATTATCTAGAACGTTACACGAACTTAGTGGCAATATTTTAATATTTAGTCATTTACATTCAAACCCGAATACTGCATGCTTTTCTTGACTGAGAAATAGAAACAACTTTTATCGAGTCGTCATGACTATATTTTTTGAGGGGGTCCAAAAATCAATATGAATTGATTATCAACTCTAGATCTGGAACTAAGACTTATTTTATGCTGTGTTTGCGCCAGATTATTCATACTGAAGCTTATATCGGCAGCCCAAAGGTGGAATCTGCTGCTGCTGCTTGTCGTGCGTATGTGATGCAACTAAATGTCGTTTTATAGACTTGAATCGGATCATTGGGATTGCTTTGGTGAATGCTGGTTTATTATTTCTTTTACATCAGGATTAACTCAAGTATTCAAATTGTGGAGCATAAAGAAGCACTGCGCACGTCCAATGCTTTGCAGATTATGAGCCAGTATCCTTAATCTTGTTAAAGTAGTTGTACCTCTCTTCTCGAATTCTTCAGTTTCTTTCATATTTTAATGCATGGTCACGTATTTTGGTTTCTTTAACATTAACATTTCCTAGGTATGACATAGTGGTCGACGCAACGGATAATGCTCCTAGCCGTTACATGATTAGTGATTGCTGTGTTGTGCTAGGGAAGGTAATGTTGGCAAGCATTGCTCTGCTTATTTACCTTTTGCAACTTTAGTTTTTGACATTACCTTTTAGAGGCTATTGACACCAAAGACTAATTGAACTTCTCGGACATTTTAGTAATTGATATTCAAGTTGGTGAGTTCTGACACTTGTAATTTATTGAGATTTAAATTGATGTTAGTAACCTGACAGAGCATATTAGATAAGAAATCCATTTTCCAGCTTTCACAGCTGTATGATCTACCAAGTATAGCACAATAAAGCTCTTTTATATTATTATTGTGCAGAAAATTGAAAGCCATCATGTTGAATCTTGTCCATAGTTATTCAGAAAGTTAACCTTTCTTGAGCTTAAAATGTATATACATTATATATCAGGCCACTTGGGCCTGTGTTGTTGTGCGCCTAAAAGACCGATCATTGGAGCCACTTAACAGATTCATCTTATCTGTGCAGCCTCTTGTATCAGGTGCTGCAATTGGATTGGAAGGGCAGGTGCACATTCTTAGTTTGGATCGCATGTTCTTTTATTGGAGAGTTGTAATTATTCTTACAAATTCACTGCTCAAAACATTATGTAGCTCACTGTATATAACTACAAGGGAGGTCCATGCTACCGATGCTTATTTCCAACACCACCACCTACCACAGCATGTCAACGTTGCTCCGATAGTGGAGTTCTTGGAGTGGGTAATTGCCATTCTGGATGTCTGCTATTTGAATTCATGATAAAATTGTATGAGATCATACTTAATGTTATTTTAATTTTTCTTTTGAAGCCTTCCAAATTTCTGCATTTATGTGGTTTCTTGTGTCTTCATTTATTAAAATCGGGAACCCCTTGTAAATCTGGGACATTCTGTTCTTTATAGTTTATTTTCTACTAGAATGAAAACAAGAGTTCTCTGAAGCTTACTCAGTATAATGTGATTGTTTCAGTGCCTGGCATAATTGGTTGTCTTCAAGCACTGGAGGCCGTAAAGATTGCAAGTGCAATCGGTGAACCACTTACCAGTCGTATGCTTTTGCTTGATGCATTATCAGCACGCATTAGAATTGTAAGTCTTGTTTCTATATTCTATCTGAAAAAACTTTTTCTTTGTAGGGACTTCAATCTCCTTCCCAAAATGACTCCATGCTTTATTTTCCTGGTCATCTCTTAAATTTATTCTAGGTGAAGATAAGAGGGAAGTCATTGCAGTGTCAAGTGTGTGGAGAAAACACACTATTCACGAAGCAGCAGTTTCAAGATTTTGATTATGAGAAATTCACTCAGTCCCCGATGTCTGTGGTAATGAAGTAGTCTTATATTTTTCATTATTAAACGACTTTTATCTCTCTCGTGTTTGGTTTGCTATCCTGAAGAAGGATAGTTTCCTGCTTATAGTTTCATTTGCAAATATAAGGTTATTTTGAAGAAATCTTTATCTTTCACTACTAAACACCTTTTATGTTTCTCATGTTTGTTATCATGAAGAAGTATAGTTTTCCTGCTTATACTTTCTTTTGCAAATATAAGGTTGTTTCCTAACTTTTCTGTATATAATCAGTCATCGTTGATTATATTTGTTAATTCTGAGAGTCGGTAAAACTATAATTTTAGATGGAACTTTTTGGGCAGATTATAAACTCATTGATTGTCTGATGGAATATGGATAGACGCTGTTACTTAGACGGGTTCTTGGTGAAGCAGCATCTTATATTCTTTAAATTTGGATATATATTGCAGACACCCTTGAAGCTAAATCTGCTTTCAAGCGATAGCAGAATTAGCACTAAAGACTACAGCAAATTAGTTGAAAACAGGGAGCCACACATATTGGTTGACGTGAGGCCAGAGCATCACTTTGAAATCATCTCCCTTCCACATTCACTGAATATTCCACTTCCCACATTGGAGAGTAGGGTCTCCGAAATATCCTCAGCCTTGAAAGATTTCAAAGAGCCGAAAGTGTATGTTGTTTGTAGAAGAGGTAACGATTCTCAAAGAGCAGTTGAGCGACTTCAGAAGATGGGTTTTAGTTCTGCAAAAGACATCATTGGTGGACTGGAGTCCTGGGCTCGTGATGTGGACCCAAATTTCCCAACGTACTGATACCTTTGCCATAAACCCAAGCCTAGCTGGTATGCACGATTCTGTGTTACTTGTACTACTGTTTACTGTTTTGCTCAATGTCTTGTGATTTGGCTACAGGCCATGAGATTCTCGAGTTTTTGTTCTTGAGAAGCATGAAATTCTCGAGTTTATTCATGACACTGCAAGTAATTTATACAATGTTGCGAGAAATAGAGAATTTGCTAAGCTCTCATCAATATTACATAATTCTGACAGTATTTGTTTGTTCATCTGGTTCTTTGTTTGTTTGTTCATCTGGTTCTTTGTAATACAACTATCTGCACCTTTCTCCTTTATACTTCTTGACTGATTTTCTACACTATTAATGACCTGAAGCTACAGAAACTAGGGATGACAAAGGAAAAATACTTTTGACATGACAATACATGCATCGATGATAATGCTTCATTGGTAAACCGAGCGAATAGATTATTTTTGTCTAATCAAGTCGACTGCTGGGGGAAGGAGATTCAGAATGGGTTTGGTTTGGTTGTTTATATTGGAAAAGTCGTCCCTGGAGGATATTGAGTAGGTGGTCTGGAAGATTGGGCATAGCCGCACATGCCATACCGACAACGGATAGGAAATGGACATCGATTGAAGCACCTCCCACAATGTTTCGGGTTTCGGTTGATGTTCCTGCATCGACCTCGGCAGCACAACCAACTGAAGGGGCAGCGTCTAGCACATAACCCGCAGTGGTCCACATTAGAACTGATGTCAACACATCTGTTCCTGCAACACCGCATTCTGTAGGGCCGTTGCTCCCCTCTATTGCACACCCAAGGTTGCCTCCTGCACCCGTCCCTACGTGGGTCTCCTGGATCCCGCCTCCATCGCTGGACCCACTTTGACTTGGATAACGTTAAGGTACTGTCATTACTTGGAGCTGCCCATTCTGTTGCAGTAGAAATGGTTGTTAGCGTCTTTCCTTGAGCAACCACCACCACCAGAAGTAAACAAAAAAGCAGTAAGGATGAAGTAGGTGTGACATGAATATTTCTGCTGCTTGGGAGCATCATTAGTTTGTTTGTTATGAGCATGAAGTTCCTGATGTGGTGTTTTTATAGTTTCAGAGGAAGGTGGTGCCTTATAGCATGGAGGAGATGGAGAAAGTTCATGTTTTCCTCCCCATTGGTGCGAATATAATTAATCAACTGAACATAACAGAAAGCGTGATTTGGTCGGTTCTTGAAGTAAGGGAGGAGGGTCATGCTCATGCATTAGTCTTGCTTTACAATGGGTCTTATCATGTTAGATTTGTTCTTCAACAAGTCTGTCTGTTACAATGCCTAGATAGCTGGCATAGCCAACAGAATAGGGTTCCGGCTAGCGAGTAACTATATAGTTTCTTTCATAAGGAACGTAACCGAAATTCTTACGACTCGACTAAGACTAATTGAAAATTCATTAAATTATCAACATTGATTCTTATTTATTTTTGGTTAGAAATCAGACAAATGCTGCCTCATGTTTTAGTTATAACGGATCGGGGATCATTTGCGAGCCCGCTCAATGCTAACGCCGTTATTCTGTACTATAATTACATGAAATGTCGATTTGTCCCACTATCCATTAAATTG
This sequence comes from Chamaenerion angustifolium, assembly GCA_946814005.1. Classification (NCBI taxonomy): domain Eukaryota; kingdom Viridiplantae; phylum Streptophyta; class Magnoliopsida; order Myrtales; family Onagraceae; genus Chamaenerion; species Chamaenerion angustifolium. The sequence continues at coordinate 23,739,202 of OX328270.1, read as the reverse complement.
AGGCGGTGTTTAGTAGATATACATGGTTCATGTATGTAGAGGTCAATATTTGAAAATGACTCAATCCCAACCTGTGCTTAGGCAGGGTTTAAGTCAATAAAAGGTGGATATCTCAAAATCAGTTGACCCATCTAACCAAATTAAGCTGAGTTTGAATTCTGAAATTTGGCCCGAATTTGGCCCACCCAAAAAAAATAAACTGGGGTTGGACTGACCCGAAATCGTCGGGCCAAACTGAATCCGAAGGTCTAATGGGGCAGATTTGATACAAAAATCAAAGATCTTTTTTTTTTGGCCAACAAACAAATAATAATAATAAAAAAATCAAAGATCGTGACAAGATAACCAAAGAATATATTTTATTAAAGAGATGAAAATTCAGTAATAATGATCCACAGATTTTTCCGAATCTTCCAAAACCCGTACGCACGAAGATTAGCTTCACCTTACATGGGATTTTAATTTTAAAAAAATAATGAAATGAAAATATTTAGTAATCGATCTAATCTACTCTACCATAAGAACGTTTCAAAGACGGATAGGTCTCTATCATGTCAAATAATTGTAGTGTTTTGTCAAAATTGAAACTTCTGCAGTTATAGAAGACACATAATTGAAAGCACAAATATATGAGAGATAATATCCATTAACAGAGTGTTGTACAGAGGCAGATTCACAGCATATCCAATCCAACAGACATAACATCATAGCACATCACACAGACTCGATCATACCAAGACATACAAATCCACAATGCAAATCATCAGTTTGCTTATTTGCAGCGGCAGCAGCAGCAAGTAGTCCTTGTACATATTAAATAGATAAATATTAAACATTCAAGAGAGCGCACTCACAGAAGAACAAGGCAGTCCTGAGCACCCGCCACCATGGCAGTTCCTGGCTCGCGGTCAACCCCCACAACCATGTCATCCTCTGACTCAGCATCCTCCACAGAAAGCATCTCAGTGGTAGCACTACCTTTATTAGTGTCCTTCACAGCAGAAGCAATGGCTTCAAAGATGATGACACAAACTTCTTGGAAACGCTCCTCCGACAAGGAAACCTCGGCAAGAAGCCTCCATGCATTGTTCTCCGATGCCTCCTCGTAGTCCTTCTTCCTCTTCAGAACCATGTGCCCACTTATCTCCCACACAGCTGGGTTCACCTGTGTGTCCAGAAGCTCAGCGCTCACTTCACCAAGAGCTTGTTTCTCAGCATAGCACTGTCAAATTCACGGTTCATCAATTAATTAGTACATCATTATGATATCAAATATCAAGGTAGTCAAAATTGAAAGGGTCCAGAAGTTAAAGAGTAAAAAAGTTTTGTATGAACCAAGCCAAGATACCTCTAGTGCTTAATTTGCTCACCAATCATACTTTACATGATGTAACTTGTAATATCTTGCAGCTGTTACTGAGGAAAGCTTCTATTGGCAACTCCATTTGATTATAATCGTGTTTAATTTTCAGTTGCCCCCCCATAAAGAAAGGCTCAAATTTGAATTCAAATTCTTAAAGTTGCAACTCTGCCAGATTGATATCACAAAGCAAATAATGAATTCTATTGCATGAATTACCTGTGGGAAAAGAAAGACGCGATTGCCACAGTCGGAGATGAGGACATTGTAGGGTATGTTGTTCTCTTGCAAGCAAATGCAGGAGTCAGACACTGCATTAGAAAGATCTTGCAGTGTGTTTCCACCTTCAAACACAAGACCCCTCACTGGGTATTTTTGGAGCTGTGATATCATCACTCTGCTGCTGAGGCAAGCAATTTTCTTGGTTGGGGCCTTCTCAACCGGGAAGGGCACTGCAAGGTAGTATGCCTGAAAGAGAGATGATGTAATTGTGATTAATGAATCAAACAAGCGTTTAGATAAATTGAATTGTATGGAAAGATTAAGGAACCTGGAAATGAAGGTGATTGATGGTGGCAAATGCTCCCAGACTGTTGTAACCAAGTCGGAAATGGGGATTTCCAGCTTCAATGGCCATGTGAAGTGCTAGCAACATGCTTGCATGGTCAATCCTCTGAGGAAGGCACTCAAATATTCGAGGAATCAATAGGACATGACCATATTCGATGGGACTCACCTGTTTCATTTGGATGCAATAAATAAGTTTCAATATTCCCAACTTGGTCATGGAATAGATGTTTTACCAAGGAAAGAATGTTGGAAAATCCTACAAAATGTTAAATTTATACTGAATCTTAATGAGATAAACAACAATCTCCTCTAATAGTAAGATATCATACTTGTTGAATTTCACTCAACATGAACAAGGAGTGAAGTTCATAAGAAGAATAAGAGCATACATTGATAGCGACAACGCTAGGGGAGTTTTCAGCACAGATAGGAGCATTTGGATGGAATTGGGCATCACCATCTTCACTTGCTTCGAACTGAAAGAGGACCTCCTCCTGGCCAACTTTGGTGAAGTTGAATTTGCTGCAATCAAAAGGCTGAAGAACCTTATCCACGCGAAACTCAGTCGGCCTCTTCTTAAGGTGACGACCCTCATTCAGCTGGGCAATGAACCCGCATTCACCAGGAATCACCTGCAAATAAAAAATAAAAATAAAAAATTGGTCACAATGATCACTTGGCAATTCTTTCATATGATATGAACTATTGAGACGGCTTAAGGTACAGACCTTGGTTTCACAAGCGGTGACATCGTATCGGAATAAGCCCCTTTCCATCCGATCTTCCCACTGGAACCGCAACACAAACAAGCTAAAATCACAATAGCTCTAGAGTGTTTCTTCTTTCAACTAATCAAACAACAAGAAGTCAATTTAGCAATTGGTGAGTTACCTCTCCATGAATAATAGAGTCAAGAAACTCCATAGGAGACTCATCTTCCACATCCTCATCAACAAGCAAAGCTGTTGCATCCTCAACTTTGTTCACCTTCTTGAAAGCATAGAGTGGGAGCTTTGCCCCTGCCATACATGCAGTGTGTACTCCATTAGAAAAAGAAGCTATATCATTACACATTCAAGTTGCATTGCTCCAAATATGTTTGAACCCTAAAATGTGCTTTAATCTTGTTATATCAGAGATTCTAGGAATTGATTAAAAATATGAATCCACTGTTTATTGATCAACCATTTCTTAGAATACAGCTCCGGCCTAATTTTCCTGAGCTTTCCGCATTTACTTAAGTTCTTTCTATGGAGGCTACGGCACTATGAATATCCTATCTTCTCGAGGGTGCGGCTGTTAAAATTCAGACAATCTCCATCAACATAAATCCTAAATTTAGGCATCTCCACAGCAAATTGAAATTACCTTGGATGCAGCATTTGCCAAGGCAGTTGCGGCCACAGCCATTGACTCGGCGATTGCCATCGTCGGCCTCATCCTTCTGGTAATTAGAAACCACAGTAGGAACCCTCTTGATGCTCAACATCAAACTCATCTTTGCTTATTATATAAAGATTATGCAAAAACACCCAGCAACAACAATTTCACGGTCGATAAAGATTTAGCTTATTTCCACTTCTGAACACTCGATGGACAAATACTAGATCTTAAATACGTAGGTAGGTAAATATATGTACGTAGCGATAGGGATCTAGAAGGAACCGCCGCCGGCTAGGAAAAGGAGATCGGAGGGGCTGCCGCCTTCAGAAGGAAGTGCGCCGCGCCCACCGTGGGGAGAAGGGTTACTGCAGACGTTCTCGATCACACAACCACCCCTGCGACGGTGGACATGAGTTATGGACCGAGTTACTCCGTGTATAGCCGTGATGTCTGCAACGCGTCCGCCCGGGTATTACCCCAAAAAGGATGAAGAAAAATCCTTAGATTACAGGAAGCTCTCAACTTTAGGGTCTGCGCTGAGTAATCTATATCAATCTCACAAGGAATGGATGGATTTAAACGGAAGGTAGGGTTTAGGAGAGCAGAGGTTGAGGATAAGGATAAATCAAGGCGAAGACAAGAGGATTGTTATATAGATAAGAGGAAGGAGAGGACTGGACATGTGGTTGTGGTTGTGGTTGTGGTTGCAGAAGATAATTTCCTCCTCCGTCTTTTAAACACTGTATGTATAGAGACAATTATTGGGGAAGAGACCAGAGAGAGAAAAGGGTCGTCATCGGTAGGTTGCCGGAGTAGGACCTACGCCGGCGAAATGGGAGAGAGACGGGTCCAGGTGCTCTTTCAATAATTTACTCCGTCGTTTCCTTTTCTTTTAGCGGACCATTTTGAACACGAAACATTAAAAATATGTATATATATATATATATATATAATCTTTTTAAATAACACAACACTATTTGAAAAATTAAATACAAAAGAACAAAAATATTCAACACTAATATAATTCAACATTATCATCATTCAAAATTAACACTACTATCATTTAACATTAATTTAATTACATTTCAAATCCTACTTCTATTATTAATATTTACTAATATATTATTATTATATTTATATTATAATCAGGTGTATGACTCAAATGTCAAACCATAACCATTACATGTATAAAATCCATCATAATAAGTGCACCACACTATAATGGTACAGTTAACAATATAAAAAATAACGGTTATAACCATGATTTTAGGTTTTTCACCGCACCATTGTCTGTCCTAATTATTCCTATACAAAATATTACACTCTACTACTTACCCAAATATATATATATATATATATATTTGTTTTTTACAAAATTTGTTCCAAATAATTGAGAAGTTGTATCGTTTTGGCGAGTTTTTTGAAAAAGTAAATAGTGTAAAATTTTGTTTTAGAAAAGTAAGTATATAGAAAAAATATTTCGAAATTTGGGTATACGCACTACCGTAGGTAGAGTGTTTTTTCAATAGGCGCTACCGAGTAGCGCTTATTCCAAATAAGTTGTTTTTTTTTAATTTTGATGTTTAATTAAAAATAAAATTATGTATCTATTAAAAAAAATAAAAAAATTATAGTAAGTAGATATTTTAATTGCGATTCAAATGATGCAAAATATATTACATTTGGATTTACGGATTGACTGTACGATCTGCCGTAAGTTGAGATATGAAAAATTGACTTAAAAAATTATAACGCGGACCATGTAAGTCCAAACTCACCACGGTTAATGTCATTTATGTCGTAATTCAATTATCTACCTAGGGTAATTTTTTTTATTAGAAATACAGTAATTTTATAACCTAACATCGTTTGTTTTATAATTTGACTGAAATAATTAAATGTATTAGGTGGGAAATTTAATTATGTACATACTCAAAAAAATATATATATTACAGTGCGTAGATACTTTAATTACGAATTAAATGATGTTAACTATGCGTTAATTTTTTACTTTTAGACTGACTGTATAATACGATACGTAAAAAACTCTACATACGATACAAAAACTTCTAAATAGTGATTTAAATAATAATTTTACTTCTAAATTCCAACTAATTTATTTATTTAATTATTATGTTATATTTCCTTAATATATGTAAATTTATAATATCGTAATCAAATAGTTTTAATTATTACTTTTAACGTTACTCTAGTTTTATGGAATTTTTACTCAAAATTCATAAGTTTTATTATTATTATTATTATATCTAAAATGTTAAGGTCAAACAATCTTCAATATAATCTCTCTTTTCTTGGACAACAGCAACTCGTTTTTTATGTTGGTATAAACCTCCTCGATGGATTCGATTTTGTATCGGGAACAAGATCGTTCCCAATTTTGTGAGTAATATACAGAGTTCTTGAGGCAAAAAACAAAAACAAAAAAAAAACTCCTCGATGTCGTTCTAGAAGGAAGCTTCCTTCTTTATTTGATTAGGATTTAGGAAGATGGTCAGAAGAGAGCGTACTCTATATATTATGAATTATGATGATACGAAATTTCGTCAGCAATAACTTCAACATCACATTTATGGACAGCTTTTCATAATTCATACAAAATAAAAGAAAAATTAGTTTTGTAAGTTGGGGAATTATAACAAAATTAAATATATATATATATTTATATATATTTATATATATTTATATATATATATATATATATTTTTAGTAAAGGTTGAAAATTGTCAAATGAATATGGCCATATCGAAAAATATTTACCTTAGACAATTAATATTGCAGAAACGTGAATCGAAATGCAATTGAAATTATAACTTGATGACATAAATTTCTCATTATGGGAAAATTAAAAAATAAATACATAAGGAGTTTACATACTTCCCATTAAATGATCAAAAATCCATATACTAAAGGTAGACTCTAACGGTGCGTTTGAATTCGGAATACGGAATACAGAATAGGAATTGAGAATAAGGAATAGGAGTTAAGAATATGAAGTTGTTTTTTTGGCGGAATTGAATAGAACGGAATAAGGAATTCTGTTGTTTCTTTGGTGGAATTGTGTACGAAAAAGGAATGGAATGTGGTAAAATGACATATTTGCCCCTCTTTGTATATGTATAGTATATAATAAAAATAATTTGTATTAATTAATTATAAAACTTAAAAATATTAAAAACGTTTATTTAAATAATAAAAAAAATTAAAAACGAATTTTTTTATTTTTTTAATTTTTTTAAAAATGCCAATTTATTAATTATATTTTAAAAAAATAAAGAATGTAAATTGTCATGCCAAATAAAATTTCTGAATCAATCAATTGATTACATCACATTAACATGATTAGAAATATCGATAAATATAATATTCGCAATATAACGTTTCATGAACGTACAACAAATCGAAGTTCCGAATAAGTGTTAAGTCATTTGCTTGAAACCTAGCAAACATGACCACATACATAATACAAAATGTTGTTAGTCACCACATACATTATACAAAACGTGGGTTTGTCCTTAATCAAAATTATACATACATGTCGATCCGATAAAACTATGATAAATCTACATCATAATTGCCCACAACCACTCGAGCCGGTTGGCAGGCGCCATCCCAAAAAATATCATGACACTTTTCTCCTTTAGAAAGATCATGCCCTATTACTCACATGGACGAGTGACATTTATGCTTATGCAGATAACTAGAGTACTCAAAATACTACAATGATGAGAATGCATGGATTCTACAAATACAACCTCATATTGGTATGCTCTGCCGACCTGTTTAAAATATCAGAGTTCTGGCTCCCAAGACCTTCACTTCTATAATGACCCAAATCCTGCAAACAACCACTATTTCCTAAATAAATTTCCACATATTTATGGAATCTGTAACAGTTATCATACATATCTGCATACAAATGCAAGATCTATCCTCAAGTTAATTCAATCAATTGAGCAATATCCACTTATCCGGTCTCGACTCTCAACTGCCACTATATACTGATTCAACACAAAAGGCAATATTTTTTCAGCAAAAGTATTCCATACAAACAGAGAGCATCTCTTTTTCAAGAACAAGACAGCTCTGAAGCATGAAAAACAGGTCACATGAAAAATAAAATTGTGAGAATTTAGCTCTTGGGTAGGATAATTATTAAAGTGCTTGTTGGTTACTACTTAGCAGTAACCCCTAAACACTATAAACTCCGCACTTCAGGTTTAACGCTATCTACTTCGAACTAATGATTCACTAATCATCTCTAGTTTTCTATTTCTGACCTAATTTCTTGCATATTTCATCTAATGCCTAATGAAACATGTTGTTTTCAACAGATTTGCAGCATAATCTTGAGCTTCTGAAGCAATGCAATTGGCATTTTCCCAACAAATGCATAAATATAGAAAGATTCAATGAAGACCCACCTAATGAATCCATGGTTATTAATATCAGCAGCCAACAAATCATCAATAGTCATATCTCTATGAAGCACCCACTTTGCAATCCTTCTGTGCCTCTTATCAATCCTTGGCTCAGCTAAATACAGAAATGCCTGAGCCACTGCAAGAGTCGAGAAGAGCAGCCAAATTGCTGCAAAAAATTGCCCTTGAGGAGTCTTGAAGGCTCGATCACCGTATCCAACTGTCGTAACCGACATAACTGCCAAGTAAACTGAATCAACCCAATCCAAATCCTCCACAAAGTAAAGAATCAATGTCCCCATTCCGATGCATAGAACAACAACTCCAAGAGCCAAACAGACCTTCAATCGGATCCTCATCCTCCCTTTTTCGACATCAACTATGTAATTTCCGGCCACAGAAACTTTGCCTCGAGCCCTACCCATCTGAATGCTGCTCAAGATCATGCTTTCTTGTAAATCAAGAGCATAATTCACAATCCCACTTAGCAAAATGTCTATGAAGCCAAATCCGACCAAGACAAAGATACAAGCAAACAACTTTGTCTCCCATGTTAGAGGAGCAATGTCCCAGAAAATTTCTTAGTTAGAGGAGCAATGTTAGAGGAGCAATGTCCCGCTACAATCAACGAAACAGATTTCTTAGTTGGTGAACTTTCATTTGCAAATCGACAGAAAATTGCAGCTTCAGCTTCAATCGAAGAAGACTTCCAGAGGGGCACGCTCGTCATTTCTTCAAACAGGCGAGGGCAGAATCGTCATTTGGAGTCCATTTCCGGATTCCATGCGGTCCGGGCTTAGGGGATCCGAGGTTTGGACCCGGAATCCCTAAGCCCGGACCGCATGGAATACATATGCCATGGATTGGCCATTCCATGAGAAGAACATGGGCTTACGGAATCCGTAAGCCCAATTCCATGGCCAATCCATGAGAAGAACATGCTGTAAAAGATTTCTAAAGAATATTATTAAGCATAAACATAAATAGTCCTTTAGGTGGTGTTTGATTGGGGTATTAACCATGTATTAGTATTAACTAATACATGTATTAATTAATACAATGTTTGATTAAAAATAATTGTATGTATTAACTAATACATATGTATTAGCTAATACACAATTATATTATTAATTGAGTATTAACTAATACATAATTTAACCATGTATTATTTAATACATAGTAAAAATTTACTTAATTAACCTAAGTCTATTAATCGCTAAGAATAGTTTATCATGTTAGTTTTTAGCTTTTATCAAACTTTGTGAATTTTAAAATAAAATATTTTAAAATTATTATTTACTCAGATTATATAATAATAATTAATAAAAATAATAATATATTAAATGAAAAATAAAATGATGTAATACTATTTATAAATTTTCATTATTAATTATTACATATATATTTTATTTATAAAAAAACGAATCACTAAGTCAAACACAATAACAGTTGTTGGATACCATTCGAATTCATAAACAATTTATATTTTGCTAAGTGTGGTTTCACATGTCATGGTGTTCTCAAAATCGATTTATAAAATTATGTTATTTTTATAAAATCATGTTTTTTGTACAATCTGCAAGTTCCACATATTTGTAAAATCAATGCAATGATATTTTTTTTTTCAATTAAAAATCAATCACACAGAGTCACTTAAGAACATGAAAGTTTTGAAACTTTATGCATGAGAGTAACATTTTAAGAATGAAATTGCAAAGAGTATAAGAAAAGAATCGAAGTAGATTGAACCAGTCATGACTCAAAGGGATACTATTTTTTTTTCTTTTGTTCGTGATTTGTTTTCCAATTTTTATGAATATGAATATATTTTATTTTTTAAAATATAAATAAATTCATGTGTACAATTTATTTACATTGCAAAATAAATTTAAGGGTGTTTAAGTCTTTTTGCCACTTTACATATAATTCTATATCGAATCAAACATTGTCTTAGGCTACACATGTATAAATATATCTTAATACATGTCTCATTCAAACATAGTATTAAGTAATACGGGTATTACCTAATATGTGTATTACCTAATACGTGTATTAACTAATACATCCAATCAAACGTTACCTTAGTTCTTTATATATAAAGAGATAAAAAAAGAGGAAAAAAAATGTATGAGTTAAGACACTAGACTAGATCAAGTTTGAATTCTTCATAATTAATAAATTATGAACTTCTATTATTGTACGACTTATTTATCACATAATTTAATAATAAAGAAGTATTAATCTCAAATATATATATAAAAAAGAATATATTTTTAAGGATATAAATTACTAAGTTAATGAATTCCTAAATATCATTAATCACGCTTTTTTATATTGATTTATATATAATATGGTAAAATACGAGTTTGTCACCTATAGTTTTGAGCCGCATTTAAAATTTCCCCTAAATGCTTGAAATTTTAGTCCTAATGTTTGGACACGATTAAAAATGATCATTTATCGTCAATTATCCGTTAATTTCATACGGATTTGTTGACATGTGCTTGAAACATGATTTTTTTCACATTTTGAAAGGACAAAAGTGTCATCCTCACACTTTGGAATTTTTTTTTTAATTCATCATCGCCAATGTAAGGATCGAGCATGGAAGAAATTCTACTGTATTTTCCTGGTTGGAGCTCCGGTGAGACCAAGTGTGGTTACCTAATGATTTTAAAGGAAATCCAATTACATCGTCTTCTTCTTCATCATCATCAAGACTGTGTGTCAAGTCTCTGGAAACCCTATTGTATCTCTCAGGCTTGCTATGTAATTAACAACATCAATGACGTCCTCATCATATTCTTCATAAGATTTAAAGCTTCTCTCTGAGTGTAATCCACCTATTAATTCATGTCCTACACCAAAACAAAACAAGATTAGCAAAAGTTTTCAACCCACACCTAAAATCGGGATCAAAATCGTGACTTTGATCGAAATCCACACCCCTAGGGTTCTTCTTACCGTTGGTCCTCGAGGTAACCTGTTCTGAAGCGGTTGTTTCTATTGTTGCCATGAGTTCAAACAAATCCCAGGAGGAAAAGACTCTACCTTTGAAATTAGCGCAGCTTTGCTTCTCAGCGCGTAACCGTCGACAGAGCTTCTCAATCTTGTGGCGGCACTGGGCGGAGGATTCGGGGGTGGGATCGGAGGCCGAGGCGGATTGGTGGGAGACGGAGACTGCAACGTCATCCCAGTTCGTCAACGTCATGAGGACTTTTGTTGTTGTTCTGTCGCATGAGGGAATTTTACTGCTCATGAGGGAGAAATTGAAGCCATAAAGGTAAAATTCGTCAACTCAAAATGTTAATACGCCATGTGAGTCACATGTCAACGAATCCATCTGAAATTAACGGATAATTGACGGTAAGGGGACATTTTTAATTGTGTCCAAACATTATGACTAAAATTTCAAAATTTAAATATTAAGGGAGAATATTTAGGAGCACGCTCGTATTTTACCCTATATAATATGAATGAAAAATTAGCACAAGATATAATTCACAAAAGTATTCAATAGAAAATATAGTTTTTAAAAGTAAAATAAATAAAGTTTAAATATATATATATCTGAGGTTTAGGTCTACTATATATTATAGATTTTTTTACCTAAATATAAAAGTAAATACCGAAATGTTCTCAATTTTGAAAAAAAAAATCAGTATATCTATCCGCAAATGACATTCATGTGTGGATATATTGAAAAGTTATTCGCGCGTGCCCTAAAAAGCATCACCCACAAATGACATTCAAGGATAAAAATTGTTTTCAACAAAAAAAAAATACAAATTTTTTCATGTGAAATGATTAAGAGAAAAAGGCACTATTAACTTTAAACTGCTAACAGTAGAACTCTCTGTACTCTTCTCAAAATGTTTTCGGCTGAACCATCAATTATATATAAACTACAATGAGATGCATACGACAAGACATCAAAATATTGTTGGACTAACACTTTTGCAGGCAAGAGACGCATATGCAATTTTAGTGAAGGTAGGAATAGTGCAGAGAAGAAGACAAATACAAGTGTGATGGACCCAACCAGAGTTTGAATGGACAAAATTAAATATAGATAGATCAGCATTTGGGAATCCAGGATCGTCGGGGTGTGCAACGATACTTAGGAACCATCTTGGAAGATGGTTGAAAGAATCACAAAGGAAACTGGGGAGGACAAACAACATAGTGGCAGAGCTATGGGGGATCAGAGACAAACTGGTTTTGGCTCAAAACGTGGGGATAAAAGACATTCACGTGGAAACAGATGCAAAATAAGCTTTGGGTTTGATAGTGGAAGAAGATAATGAAGATAGACCTTTAATACCACTCATTTCTGATTGCGGGAGGTTGCTGTTGAAATTCAGAAGATTCAAATTTAGACATGTGTTTCAGGAAGCAAACGGAGCAACGGACATATTAGCCAAGACTGCGGTCGGATTGGGAACAAATTTTGTTGTACTATTAGATCCTACAATAGACGTGTTGTCTACCCTTGATATGGATTCAATTGGCATGACCAATTCTAGACTTGTAACTTCTAGTTAAACTTGTTTTTCTTTATAAAGAAATGATCTCTATCTTTGACCGGAAAAAAAAAGTGTTTATGTCTATGTAGTGTACGCATATATATATATATATATGTATATGTATATGTATATGTAAGTGTATAATCACACCTTCCATGACTATTTGCATTCGCAAACATTTATTTCTAACTCGTGAATGACATTTGCAAGGCGGTAACTTTTTGTATTTGTTTTTCAAAATTGAGAATATTTTAATATTTGTTTTTATATTAAGGTATATTTCGATAAAAAAAAAAACATTCTATATAGAGAATATCCGTATTTGTTTAAGAATAAACTTGTTTGTGAAAGATTTCTTTAATCTCCTCCACCACAGTGGGATCGTATTGAGTTTGGTTGTGGCCTTGTGACAAGTGTCTAAAATTGTTATTTAATTTAAAATAATAATGCAATTTCGGAACGTGGGCTGTTACTTTGCTTTTAAATAATGTGGGGCATAATAAATAGTATAATAATAAAGGGAATATACTTTGAGAGATGCTTACTTTATTGATTGTTCTATTTATATATATATAGACACGTACTTGTCAAGTACCTCCAAAACCTCTACAATTTCTCCTAAGTTTCTCATAACTTCTCACAATACGTTTCATATTTTATCTCATTTATATATCTATAGTCTTTTTTTAAAATCAATATCTTACAATATTTTTTATAAGAAAACTATATTTTTATCAATATAATTTCAATTTTTTTTTATGAGTCTCAAATAAGTAATAGTTGTTATCAAAGTAGTTATAATTACAAAAATACGCATATTAAATATAATATTTTTGGAAATATATGATAAAAAATGACATTAAAGTTAAGTTAAAAAATATGCATTAACGTTATATTAGTAAATGTTTATATCATTTTTCTCACCAACCCATATTATTATTCACTAACCCTATTAATACATATATATATATATATCAAACTTTAGAATTAAAAAAAATGCACACTCACTTATTGTAGTTTTAATATTTATTAAGGGTTAATTGCCAAAAAATAAATCAATTTTTTTACAAACACCAAACTTAATAAAATTAGCAATCAACAAACCTACCTAAAATTGCAGTTATGTTTGGACAAATGTTTCTAATTTAGACAGAGTGATTTGCCACATTTCATCTAATTCCATCTATAATGCTTTTGTTGCACTTAGAATTATACAAATCACTATGTCCAAATTAGAAAAATACATCCAAACATAATGACAATTTTAGGTAGACTTTTTGATTGCTAAATTTATTAAGTTTGGTTTGTTGTTTGTAAAAACAAATCGGTTTATTTTTTGTATTTTCATCAAAGTTCGATTTGTTTTTTGTATTTAATCCATTTATTAATTTACTTTTCAATTTTAAGCATTTTGATATTATTATTTCACTCATAATTATGGTATAATGTAAATATTTTTATTTTTATTTTCGTAACAATTCATAATTATTTATCGTGGACAATTTAAGTTTTATAATAGTAATCATTTCTTAATTTTTTGAATCTATATTAAATTAATAAATAATTTAAATTTTTAATAACATTTACCATTAAGAATAAATTAAAATATAAAAATAAATAAATAATAAATTAAATTTATTACTTACCGTGCAAAGCACGGGCAAGACACCTAGTGTTTTATAATAGTAATAAATTGTTCTGGAGGCTTATCAACTCAAGGTGGGCTTATGAAAGAGTATATGAAAGACTGGATAGGGTGCTTATTAACTCAAGGTGGGCAACCCAGTTTCCGGAGGCAGAATGTGTTAATGAGGTGGTCGTGGGTTCGGATCACTCACCCATCATACTTACCAAATGGATGGAACCACACAGAAAGATGATGGGGTTTAGATTTGAAGAAATGTGGCTTGAGAACCCGGAGTGCAAGGAAGTTATAAAGCCAGTTTGGTTGGAGAGGAACACAAATAGAACAGCTCAACCACCCCTATGGTCGAAACTGGGGAGATGTAGGTGAAACCTTATCACTTGGAGCAAGGACCGGTTCGGGAACAACATGCTCATGATGGGAAAGAACAAACAAAGACTACAGGAGCTCAGGAGAGGACAACCGAACATAAAGACGCAGCAGGAGGAAATAAACCTCAAAAAACATATCCGTGAGCTTTGGAAACGTGAGGAAATGTATTAGAAACAAAGGTCGCAGATTAAATGGCTCACTAGAGTGGATCGAAACACGACATTCTTCCACTTGACAACAAACTCCCGGAGATGGAGGAACATGCTAACTAGGCTTAAGGGCGCAGATGGGGTGTGAATCATAAAGGGACGAGAAATATTGGAAGAAGTAAGAGGGCACTATGAGAGAGCTTTCACAACAGAAAACTATGAGCAGGATAGTGAAAAACTAAACTGTTTAACACACCAGATAACCGAGGAGATGAATGGTGGCCTAACGAGAGAGGTCACGACCGAAGAGGTGAGGGAAGCAGTATTCTAATTGGGGGTTTCAAAGGCGCCGCGGCCTGACAGTTTTCCGGGATTGTTTTATCAAAGGAACTGGAACATTGTGGGCCCACATGTCCTCACCGTGGTCAGAGCCTTCCTCGAAACAGGTAACTTCCCTCAAACCCTAAACCAAACAGACTTAGCACTGATCCCAAAAATGCTTGATCCGATCTATGCATCCGACTTTAGGCCCATTAGCTTGTGTATAAGGTGATATCTAAGGTGTTAGTAAACAGACTGAAAATTTATCTATCAGTTCTCATTACTCCTTTCCAGAGTGCTTTCGTAGCAGGACACCTTATACATGATAACATCATTGTGGCACATGAAGTGTTTCATCACCTGAAGAGCAGAGACAACTTTAATAGGGTGGAGTGCGTGCTGAAAATTGACATGCAGAAAGCCTATGACGGAGTTGAGTGGGATTTCCTGATTAAAAGCTTAGAGAAGCAAGGTTTCAGCCCCAAGTGGATCAGCTGGATGAAAGCATGCATTACTACATCAGCCTACAGGGTGCTAGTGAACGGAGACCAAACTACAACGATTCGACCGACACAGTGAATTAGACATGGAGACTCTCTGTCATCATACTTATTCATATTACTGGCAGATGTGCTTTCAAGAATGATTGAGAGAGACATACACGAGCAGAAACTCAAAGGGATCGAGTTAAGGAGGGGATGTCTGGAGTTGCACGATTTGTTCTTTGCGGATGACTTGCTTTTCTTTCTACAAGGAACAGTGGAGAATGCAAGTCGTCTAAAAGAGCTCATAACGACGTATTGCAGGGGATCGAGCCATCGAATAAATGAAGCAAAATCCACCCTTACATTCAATAGGGGCGGATTCGAATAGGCGACGACAAATCGAAGAACTTCTACAAATACCTAGCACAAGTGATCCAGGGAAATACCTAGGTCTCCCGACACTTTGGGGAAGATAGAAAAAGGAGGCGTTACGGTACTTAAAGGCACGAATCTGTGACAAGATAAGTGGATGGAAGGTCAAGACACTCAACCAAGCGGGCAAAGAAATACTCATCAAATCAGTGATAACGACAATTCCGACATACATTATGAGTATATTCAAACTACCCAAAACCTGGTGCTTAGAGATTAACTCAATGATTGCGGATTGCTGGTGGGGGCGAACCAATTAGGGGAGGAAAATACACTAGAGAAGGTGGGAGACCCTCACCAAAAGAAAATACGCGGGAGGTCTAGGTTTTAGAGAATTGGATACTTTCAACATGACCCTCTTCGTGAAGATGGCTAGGAGAATGTTAGACGAACGGAACGCTTTGTGGGTCCAGGTGCTGCGTGGATTATACTATCCAGGGAGGGAGCTCACTTCGGCAAGGAAGGGAGGTCGAGCCTCTTGGGGGTGGGCAAGCTTGTTATGCAGACGAGACCGGCTAATGAGCGAGGGGCTATGAAAGGTTGGAGATGGAAAAACCATTCGAATGTTTGGGGATTCATGGGTACACATGGTAAACGACTTCATGATAGAACCAAGACCAGATTGCTAAGTGAGCCCCGACTTTCGAGTATCAGAAGTAATGAACCTAGACAAGTCGTGGACCGTTGAACTGATAAGAGCCATTCCGGACCCAAACGTGTTCGAACAGGTAATGCAGTTCCCGGTTCCTGCGAATGGAGTAGCCAACCGAATAATCTGGCCATACACAATGGATGACAACGTGACGGTTCGGTCCGCTTACCACAGGATGAGGGAGGCAGCCAAGGGGAGCCCTGCATCAATCGAACATCACGATGAAAAGACGGAATCAAGCTGGAACGCTATATGGAAGTGTGACATGTTACCGAAGATAAAGAACTTCATGTGGAGACTTCAATCAAACTCTTTGTCGGTAATGAAAAATTTACAACGAAAAGGGATGAACATGTCGGGGAACTGCCCGATATGTGGAATGGAGGAGGATAGGAAACACATGTTATAAAAATGTGGTTGGACAGAAGCGGTATGGTTCGGGATACTAGGGCTAGGACTGAACCATCACTTGAACCACCCACTCGAACACTATGGGAGATAGTATTGTTAAGGGTTCAAAGTCACGACTCGAACATGGTTGAGCCGTGAAAAATTTACTTTTACAATTATTAACGGCTCAATGGATGTTGATCCATCCATTGTTGAATTAACGACTCAAATTTTAGAGCCGTCGTATTTATTGAATTCTTTTTTACGGCTCATCTTTTTACTGAGTCGCAAAAACTATTTTTTTAATCAAAATTATTTGTGACGGCTCGAATACGGTAGGCTCGAATGCGGGACGAAGGATGAACGGGAAGGTGGTCAACGGTGGTGGAGCGGGAAGGGTGAACGGGATGAAGCTTCAAGAAGCTCTGAGCTTCAAATATTTTTTTTTAAAACAACATATTTTTGGCAGCTCAAACAAAATGAGCCGTAAAAAAAATTGTTGATATATAATTAATTTTCACAGCTCATTTCATTGAGCTGCGAAAAATACATAATATTAAATATATTTGTATTTTCGCTGACACTTTTTTATTGAGCTGTTCTTTTGACGACTCATTCTTATTGAGTTGTTCCCTTTGCGGATCCTACCTATTTGAGTCGTCATAAATAGGACGACGCTTATTATGATGACTCGTTTTTAATTGAGTCGTCTTTAATTAACCACTCAAAAAATGAGTCATTAATGAACCTACTTTCAACTGCTAACATAATCATCTCCCGTAGTGGAAGAATGGATACAACAACGAAGAGAGGAACCATGTGACATGAGGAGCATAAAAGAAACGAGATGGAAAGTGTGTATGATGCCGTGTTGGGTGATATGGAAGGCAAGATGTTAGGCAACTTTCGAATGTATGATGCCCGATCCGGCGACGACGGTAGAGGAATTGAAACGGGCCCGAGAGGAGCACACGGGAGAGCCGAACACAAGCCATGTACATCAAGACACGACAAGGACCGAGAGATGGAGAGCCCCGAGTGAAGGTGTCGTCAAAGCCAATTGTGATGCATCGTGGTGTAGACGAACCAAAATGGGAGGGATTTGTGTAATTGCTAGGAACTCGAATGGGCAAGTGATAGGTATGGCGAATAGGAGACAGCTTGGTGCGGACCCGACTTCAATGGAGGCTGAAGCTATCATGATCGAGGCAAAGCTCGCTATAGAGAAAGGATGGAACCACGTAGTGATCGAATCGGACTCTGAAGTAGTAATCAATCAAATGAAGAATAGAGCACATCATTGGAGGATCGAGACGATATGTGAGAAATCAAAGCGACAGCGAGAGAAGTTGAAGTGATAGAATGAGAGATTGTGCGGCGATCGGCGAATGAAAGCGCAAATTGGATTGCGCAACAAACTCGGATAAGAGTGCGACTAGATGATTGAGTTTTTCAACCCCCACTCAGCCTTAGAGATATTCTAAGTAGCGAATGTAACAACATTGGTACTAGTATCATTTAATAATGAAAAAATGCATTTGTTTTGACAAAAAAAATCCATATTCTTCTTTATTACTTATGATTGCTCTTAGTAAGCGAACTAAGACTTAATTGTTTACTAAATAATTCATTTTGACGGAAAAAAAAAACAAAAATACATTTACTATTATGAATTCGAGATATTTTAGTAATTAAGTAACTTCTTATGAATTGTACATTACATATTAATCATTTTATTTCACACATACTAAACATGTTGTAATTATCAAATCGTATGTGAATTTCAAATCGTATTTCACACATACTAAACAAGATTATCCCAGCGTGATGATGTATTTTATGATAGGAGTTTTGCATTCAACTATATATGACAAACATACGAGTTTTTTTTTAAAAAGTAATCATGAATAGGTATACGCGCACGCCCGGTAGCGCGTATTTGCAATACGCGCACCCCAGGGTGGCGCCTACTGAATAGGCATCACATGAAAGCGGCACCTATTCAATAGACACCACATATGCATTTTTTTTTAAAACTCTACATACGAATTACGATACACAAACTTCTAAATAGTATTTAGAAGTTTTTGTATCGTATGTAGATTTTTTCACGTATCGTATTATACAGTCAGTCTAAAAGTAAAAAATTAATGCATTGTTAGCGTCATTTAATTCGTAATTAAATTATCTACGCACCGTATTTTTTTTTTGAGTAAGTACATAATTAAATTTCTCACCTAATGCATTTAATTATTTCGGTCAAATTATAAAACAAACGATGTTAGGTTACAAAATCACTGTATTTCTAATAAAAAAATTGTCATAGTTAGATAATTGAATTACGACATAAATGACGTTAATCGTGGTGAGTTTGGACTTACATGGTATGAGTTATAATTTTTTAAGTAAAATTTCATATCTCAACTTACGGCAGGCCGTACAGTCAATCTGTAAATCCAAATTTAATATTTTTAGCATCATTTGAACCGCAATGAAAATATCTACTTACTATAATATTTTTAATTTTTTTAATTGATACATAATTTTATTTTTAATTAAAAATCGAGTCGTCGTTATCGAACAAATATTTCTTTTAAATATATGTATATGTGGTGCTTATTGAATAGGCTCCACGAGCGCGTATTGCAAATACGCGCTACTCGACGTGCGCGTATGCCTATTTTTTTAAATATATATATATTTTTTTTACTTTTCTAAAAATAAAAAAAAATGATTACTTTTTTAAAAGACTCTTGAAAACACTTGTTGTTCGTCTTATTCTTATCTTTTCTTCGGAATATTTTTTTACTTTTAACATATTTTTTTAATTTTAATTTTATTTTTGGAATAATATTTACCATTTTTATTTTGGTTTTGGATGGTAAAAGTAATAGTTAATGACATCTCTGTTTTTCACCATATTAAGTTAGGAATTCATATCTGTAAGAACTAAAATAGTGACAAATAATTAGATTAAAAAAAGTTTATGGATAAATATAAGTTTGTAGAGGGTTATATTAAAAATAATTAACTCAAATTCTATAATATTAAAATTGAGGGAAATAATTATCTCTCTTTCATTATAATATGGCTTCTCCCCAGTCCCCACACAAACAATCATTACACTTCTTTAACATAAAAAATAATAGAATACAATGTTTATAGTTTGGTTCAAGTTTATTTTTGTATGAGAAAAAAAATACACGCAAAGTTGCCTAGCTTGGTAAAGTCAATGCATACACAAGTATGTTTGGAGTTTTTTAAAAAAGTAATCACGTTTTTTTTAGAAAAGTAAATATATAAAAAAAAAAATTAAAAAATAAGTATACACACGCCCAATTAGCGCGTATTTGCAATACACGCACCCAGGGTGTCGACTATTGAATAAACCCCACATGAAAGTGACGCATATTCAATATGCACCACATATGCATATATGCATATATATATATATATTTGTTTTTTTTTAAAAAAAAATTATTGGATAACGATGACTCGATATTTAATTAATATGTGTGGGTGCGCATATTGCAAATACGCGCTAACTGGGCGTGTGTGTATACCTACTTTTGAAAATATATTTTTTTTTATATATTTACTTTAAAAAAAACTTTTTTAAAAAACTCCAAACATACTTGTGTATGCATTGACTTTACCAAGCTAGGCAATTTTGCGTGTATTTTTTTTCTCATACAAAAATAAACTTGAACCAAACTATAAACATTGTATTCTATTATTTTTTATGTTAAAGAAGTGTAATGATTGTTTGTGTGGGGACTGGAGAGAAGCCATATTGGAATGAAAGAGAGATAATTGTTTCCCTCAATTTTAATATTATATAATTTGAGTTAATTATTTTTAATATAACCCTCTACAAACTTATATTTATCCATAAACTTTTTTTAATCTAATTATTTGTCACTATTTTAGTTCTTACAGATATGAATTCCTAATTAATATGGTGAAAAACAGAGATGTCATTAACTATTACTTTTTTTGGCCAAAAAAAAAAATTAACTATTACTTTTACCATCCAAAACCAAAATAAAAATGGTAAATAATATTCCAAAAATAAAAATAAAATTAAAAAAATATGTTAAAAGTAAAAAATATTCCGAAGAAAAGATAAGAATAAGACGAACACACAGTGTTTTTCTAATTTTTTTTTTTTATTTTTAACATATATTCTTGTACCATCTTGTTTTATTTTGAGAAATATTATTTTTCTAATTTTTAAAACTTTTATAAGAGATTTGGCTTATCATTTTTACTTCCCCCCAATATGTCAAATTTAAGTAGTAAAATGTCATCAATGACATGTTCTTTTCGTGAAAAGAATAAGGAATTCGACTTACGGAATCCGTAAGAAGTTGTTCTTTTCGCGGAATTGATAATACTTAGCTTAGACATTCCCGGCGGGGTAGGCTTAGACATTCCGGGCAAAAAACTCGGATTTCCTAAGCCTAGCGCGCCCGAAATCAGGAATAGGAGGTCAAATGACGAAACTGCCCTTATTAACTTTTCATATTGACCGAACTACCCTCACTTTATTTCTCTTCTCCTTTTTGACTGAACCCATCTTCTTCTCCTCTCTTTCTCTTTCTCTTTCTCGACGGAACCCAGCTCTTTCTCATTCATTCCAGCAGAATCACGATTCCTCAGGTACGTTCATCGACCGAGCTGCTCTCCTTCTCCTCAGAAATCGAGAATTCTGGGTTCGATCGAACCCAAGAAATTGTGTTTCTAGGTTGATCGAACCCAGACCTAGCGATTATGTTGATTAATTCGATTCATGATATTGAAGTGTTAATAACAGTATTGATGTTCTTGTTCTGGTTATGTTGTTCTCAAATTGAGGTGTTAATCGCGCTTCTTGTTATGTTGTTCTTGTTATGTGAAGTCAAATCCTTGCTGGAAAGTGGGTGCTCGAAGCTGAAAATTCGATATACTTTGACAATTTTCCGTTCCAAGTGATTTTATCATCTTTTCGTGGGAATTACATTCAGCATCGAGCTCAATTGATTGTATCTTTGTGAAGTTTTCCGTGAAATGTTAATGTTGTCTTCTTCCAATAAATGGTAGATGATGGAGCTAGTTGTTGATCAAGCATGTCGAGTACTCCTTATTAGTTGAAAAGGTGTGGTGATTTTGTTAGTGTTCATATCAATTTTGCTTGTCAACCCTTTAAATCATGCGACTCACCGTATTTCAGAGGAAGGATGATATCATGTCTGTCGTGATGGAGCACTTGAGGATGAATGACGCTTAATGGGGATTGACTACATTGGATCTTTTGGGGAAACTTGAAATTGTGGAGGCAAAGAAAGTTGTTTCATGGATATGAATTCATTTGAAGGTAAAATGAAATCATCGGTTAGTTTGATTTTGAGATGCTTTTGCATCTCACGAAGCTCCAGCTCAAATATGTTTGAACCCATCATCGTCTCGATAAAAAATGTAGGTAAAATTCCTTGTTCATTACGGTTAATCAAATATGTCTGCCTAAGATAAGCAAACACTGGATACTTAGACAATGTGTCTTTCGTTCTTGTAAAGGGGTCATGGAATATTTTCAATCACATTTCTAAAAAGGGGATGCAATTGGAGTTAGAATTGAAATGATTCAGTCACTTAACTTCTTAAAGATGTATTGTTATTAAACGAGTATTAATGGTCTTGCAGGGAACCACGGAAATTGTTGAGGCAGTTAGCTTTGGTTTTTTGACTGCTGATGAGGTTCTAAACCCAATTTTCAGAGAACATAACCCAATTTCATGTTGACTGCAATTGCTAGGCACAAACTAGTGAAATGCAACTTTTCTTGTGAATTGATCCTAGTTGTGTTCTCTGATTTCAAAGTGCCGAATCTTGCAGTACTTTTGGTGGGAGTAGATGTAGATGGAAGAAGAATTTTGCAGTACTTGTGTTATGGTTATATGTAATGGTTCTCAAAATACTTGTTCTTGTTCTTGTATTGCAATTGTGGGGAGACTGTAATGGTTATATGTAATGAAATATGATATTTAAGATATTGTAAGTAATAATATATTATGATTTGGGTAAATATAGTGTCGATGAGTATTGGTAAAAAGAATGGATTAATTAATAGAATTTTTGTTTAGTATTAATTACTTAATTAAATAAATTATTTTAAAAAGTTTTTTTTTAATTATTAGTTAATTATATTTAAGTATTTATTATTATTAATTTTTAAAATTAATTAATACAAAATTTATATATTATATACTATACATATACAAGAAAGAACAAATATGTCATTTTACCAAATTTCATTCTCTTTCCATATACAATTTCACCAAAACAACAACATAATGTCTTATTCTATTCCAACAAATAAACAACTTCATATTCTTATTTTCTATTTCTTATTACCTATTCATTATTATATTATGTATTCCTTATTCTGAATTCCGTGAAAAAAACGTCCAGGAAGTGTTGAGTGTATGGTGTTTGCAATTTGACACAAATCACGTTTCTTTTTGAAAAAAAATATACTGTGTTTTTGTAAGAATAAAAAGAAAGCTTATTATGTTTTGTTTACATTCTGCGTAACATTGAGTATTTATTTGGTCAATAAAAATAGAATATCATTTTGATTAAATTTCTACTTTCTTCCCAATAATAGTAATAATAATACTATTGTGAGATTTAAGTTCCTTTCCTAAAAAGATGTATCTTAAGATCAAAACTGATATTCCTTAAACTAATATTTATGAACATCGATTTACCCATGTACATATTGCCCGACCTCAGCCTTTTCGAGGCTTAGTGCCGGCCTTTTAATGGGAGTGATTTAATTTTCGACGTCAACATGACCATAACCTACACACTTTGATACTATAAGAGACTTAACTAGTTCGAACTTTTAAGACAGTTAGTTAGAGCGTACGTCTTAAATCTCACAATTATAATAATGAATGAAAGTGATAAAGTTTGTCTATGATTCTTTCCACACATGACCCCCATTGCACAAAGCATCAAAAGGCCTCTTGCTGATTCCTCATCTCCAGTAGGGATTGACAAGCTTGCTTTGCTGCTGCCTTTTTACTCCAATCCAAACAAGCTGCATCTTGTATATATCCTCAATCGCACATCAACCACCCATCATGCTAACTGTTAAATATCATTTTAAGCGAATGAAACAATTAAAATCCGCAAAATTATCCCAACATGTTGTTCAAATAGAATGACATCTGCAATACAATATATGTAGTTCACTTCTCTGCTGCACCTTGAGCTAAAACTACCTGACTTGACACTCAAGAGAGTTTCCCTGTCCTGCTCAAATGTATTCATAATAAACTATGAGTATACAATGCCCGGATCATTAGGGAAGCAGCAGAGTTGTGAGCATCTTTTATTCGGGGCTTCTCATCTCCTATTATCATGCAGAGAGAGTCATTCAACAAGGGTTTAACTAGTTGTACTGAACAGATATACTTCCTTTCATGTGGAGGACCTATTTCTTCCTCAGTTCTGCATAATTCAAAAAACACCAAATGAACACGAAACAAAGCAAAAGAGATTAGTATGAAGATGAATCAAAACTAAGGTACCTGTAAGAAGGTCTGGGCCACCTTTTCATGTCACAAAGTTCCTGTAACTTCTGCTTCGCCCCTTGTATCTCAAATGGTCCATTGAGCCATTCAAGAACAGCAATGACGGATTCAGAAATGGGTGGAGGTGGTTGCAGTGCAAGTGCTTCTCCTAATTTAGTCAGAGCAGCTTTGGCAGCATTGATCTTGGCAATATCCTTTCGCTTGGAGCATCCCGAGGCTATCAACTTATCATCCACAAACACACTTGCTGTGTTGATCATAACATCTTTGCAGTACCCAAACTCAAAGTTCACCACCGTACCCTGCTTCTGACACATCTTGAAGAGCATAGTAACTGGATGAGGCTGATTTTCAACATCTTTAAGGTCAACAATTGGCTCCAGCATCCCCCTGATTATCTGCACAACATGGATTTAATCTTCAAGCCATCATTCCTTATAAAAGACTAGGATACAACAAAGTTTCAAGATGATACCACCCATAATTGTTGCAGATCAAAATTCACATCAGCAAAAATTGCAGCAGCCACAGACTCCACAATATCTGCAAGAACTTTAGGGGATTTTACTGATCCTCCATATACATTAGTTTCACCTTCCTGCTCTACTGACTCCACAAACTCTCTAACCTGCTAAAAGTAATATACACATTCACCTCACAATATCTCTGAAGTTCATATACAAGCCAAGCCACTCCCTTCCGTTTCAATCACCAATATAACTATTAGAGTACGAAACTTGCCTTGACATCCAATGAAGAATTACAGCTGTATCTCAAGTATCGGTATAGGCCATGCCGTACAGCCACACGACCAAACTTTTCCGTGCTTGTGTTTGCTGCCCGAAGAAGTGAAAGCTGTCCCTCATCAAGTGTTGGATAAAACAAGTAGAAATGATTGGTGAATGCAAGTCCCAATGCAGCATCCCCCACAAATGCGAGTCTCGGATAGGAGTTAGAGTCTATTTGAGATGGGTGGGTCAGGGCCTCTTCAAGCAGGACCCAATCTCTAAATCTGTAGTTTATGATTTTCTCAACAACTTGAATCCACTCGGGTCTTCTTTTTTCGCCATCATGCTGTTGACTTAAAAACCTTTTGATTCCTCCAGTCTCTAATCCGCAAAGCTCCATTGCCTCTGCCGTGGTGACAGATTCAAGACCACCAAACCTAGCTAAAGCAGCCTTTGCAGCATTCATCTTTGCAATTTCCTTGTGCTCGGAAGAAGCTGAGGTGATGAAATTACCATCAATGTAAACGCTTGCAATACTTGAATTCCCATGATTTCTCCTGTGTTTGATATCTACTTGCTTTCCTTGCTTATGACATAAGTTAAACAAAAGAGTCACTGGTTGAGGCTCATCTTGCAAGTCTTTCAGGGTAATAATTGGCTCCATCAGGTCCTTGAAGATCTACATACATTTAAATGCACACAAATATGTCTAGATTCCATTTTCTAAAAAAAACAATCAGAAGTACGTAACTAACCTTCCACAGATTCACTAGATCAAAATCAACATCAATGTAAACAGCAGCTGCCACGGACTCTACGATATCAGCAAGTACTTTAGGAGCTTTCACTGATCGTCCATAAACAGCTTTGCCACCTTCGTTTTCTATGGCATTAACAAACTCTCTGATCTGAGCAATTAATAGATACATAATATCAATTTGACTGAATTGTCCGTACAGTTCACACTCTGTTCCATACAAAATCAATGGTTGCATCCAAATCTTTCGAGGGTTACAAAATCAAACACCAACACGAAACTGAAATTCGATCAGTTCTAAGAAAAGAAGAAGCATTTTCATACCCCCGTTTTTGAAAGATCAGACGAACTTACCTTGATATCCAGAGAGGGAGCATTATGTATCATGTGGAGGTACAGTCCGTGGCGGACGGATATACGAGCCAGCTTCTCGGTGCTAACGTTGGCGGAACGGAGGAGCGAGAGCTCGCCGAGAGAGAGTTTAGGGTAAACTAGGAAGATGTAGTTGGTAACTGCGAGACCCAGTACGGCGTCTCCGAGGAACTCCATGCGCTGGTACGTCGTCGGAGAACCTATGCGCGAGGGGTGAGTCAGGGCCTCTTCTAGAAGGGTCCGGTTCTTGAATTTGTATCGAAGAATTTCTTCCACCACAGCGACAGAGGAATCCATGGAACACTGACGCCTTCTTGCGATGGAGAAGAGAGAGTACTATGTGTATATAGTGTACAGCAAGAGAGGAGAAGAAGAAGTGAAGCACAAAGCAGAGCTTAGCTTCCTTGTTAAGCAAGAAGAAAAACTTTCATCAAATTATTGTCTAGGAAAATTATTGTGAAATAATCACGCAGAACATAGAGTATGGTAAATCTCCATGTGTGTAAGTTTTCATATTTTCTTTTCTTTGACTTTTTGCTACATAGTATGCAATTGTCAAGTCTAGGTCATATCAATTATAGTAAAAGTGATTTGCATGTATTCTTATATATATATATGCATAAATATCTATGTGCGGTAATAAAATAGTAAACTTTGCTGCCCTTTACAGGTTGAAGACACGAGGTTAATTATTCACAACCTAGGAAAATTCCTATCCCACAGAGATGTAAAGGTGAGTTCATCTCTATGCTTCCATTCCTTGTTTTTCAGCAATTAATGGAATTCTGTTTGATCTGGTCGATCCTTGAATCAGGAACAGGAACTTGTTCATAGTGCATTGTTGGAGAGCAACACCGGAAGAGATGACCGAGTTCTTTACGACATTTTGGTTAGGATTCCCACAGACCTCTCTGAGAAGTAAAGAATCAAGCAGGTCTCCTCTAGATTGGTAAGCTTGAACTAGTTGTCATAGTCACAGCCGTAGATTTTTTTTTTTTGCTTTTTATAAACTAACTTTGATTATACTTAATTTTGTCATTGTGTTCATGTTTCATTTCACCCTTAGGGTTTAAAAATTTATCTGAATTGATTTCCTCTAAAGAAATTGGATTCTGATTTATTCGTTGGTTCCCTCCTAGGGCCGACAATGGTGCGGTGAAAAACTCATAACCATGCTATAACTGTTACTGTTTAATATGGTTAACTGTACCATTATGGTGCGGTGCAGTTATGGTGATGAATTTTCTACCCATAATGGTTATGGTTACGGTATTTGAGTTATACACATAGTTATAACCATGGTTATTATATAAATATAATATTTATTATTAATAAACTAATTTATATAATATACTAAATATAAATTATATAATTGAAAATTTGAAATTGTTGAAGATTGAAGGCGCCAAAGTCCAACGATGGTAATATAGATTGATGTATTTTTTTAAATAAAATTTTCGATCTTTCATTATATTACATGTGTGGAATGAATATGGGTATACGGGTAAAACCATGGTTAATAACCACAGTTATTTTAATGGTTATGGTATTGAAAATTATACCCATAATGGTTATGGTTATGGTTACGGCATGTGGTTTAAAAATATGGTATGATTATGGTATTTGTCGTACCCTAATCATACCCTAAACATCAATAGCCCTATTCCCTCCATGATTCCCTCCACCTTTATCTACATTCCTAAGAAATATATTGTTTTCTTTTTAAATATTAAAATTCTTAAGAAATCTGGATTAAAATATAGTTTTTGTTTATTTTATGTTTTTAATGAAGATGCTATATTAACAAAATATATATAATTCCCCCTCGATTCTATAGATTTTCCTATATTTTTAAAAATGATATAATTTTTTCACCGTAGACCAATAATTTATTAGATATGACTTGCAATCATAATTGATATGACTTAGATATTAGATATTAATTATAGTAAAATGATTTGCATGTATTCTTATATATATGCATAAATATAAATAACTCAATTATCTTATTTTTTGAAAAAGTGTGTATGTTATATTATTTTTTTTTAAAAGAAAGAAAAAAAAATATTTAGAAATTTGACATACATTATTCCGGGTAGCGCTTTTTCAAAACGCTACGCGATGTAGCGTTTGATACATTTTTTTTTGATGATTTAATGTTTAATTAAAATTAAAATTATGTATTTATTAAAAAAATTATAGTAAGTAAATATTTTAATTGTGATTGAAATGATGCAAAAGAATATTGAATTTGGACTTACGGATTGACTTAAAAAAAGATAACTCAGACTCTGTAAATCCAAACTCAGCACGGTTAAGTATATTTATGACGAAATTCAATTATCTACATACTCTAATTTTTTTTAAAAAATTGATTAGATATATATTTAATTTTTTAGCCTAACATCGTGTCACCTTTTGTCCTATAATTTAACCGAAATGATTAAATGCAATATGTGAGAAATTTAATTATATACTTACTCAAACGAAATTACAGTGCGTAGATAATTTAATTACGACATAAATGACGCTAACTAAACATTGATTGTTGACTTTCAGACTCACTGTATAATACTATACATAAAAAACTATACATATGTATATATACAGTAACTTATACAATAAAGTTAGTGTATATATATACGTATGTATAGTTTTTTTATGTATAGTATACATTCAGTCTAAAAGTCAAAAACTAATGTCTAGTTAGCATCATTTATGTCATAATTAAATTATCTACGCACTGTAATTTTTTTTTATTTTTTTAATAAGTATATAATTAAATTTCTCACCTAATGCATTTAATCATTCCGGTCAAATTATAGGACAAACGATGTTAGGTTAAAAAAATAAATATATATCTAATAAAAAAATTTAAAGTCAAATTTCACCATAAATTTCCTTAACCCGTGTTGAGTTTGGACTTACGGGGGATGAGTTATAATTTTTTAAGTCAAATTTTCATATCTCAACTTACGACAGAGCGTACAATCAATCCGTAAGTCCAAATATAATATTGTTTTTGCATTATTTGAATCACAATTAAAATACCTACTTACTTTAATTTTTTAATATATACATAATTTAATTTTTAATTAAATATCGAGTCGTAAAAAAACAATGTAGCAAATGCTATCCGAGGTAGCGCATTTTGTAAAAAAGACGATAGCGCGTATGCCCAAATTTCTAATTTTTTTTTGTATACTTACTTTTTCAAAAACAAAATATGACATACTCACTTTAAAACTAAATTGTATGTTTCAAAATTATGTAAATTTTTCTCCATTGTCTCACTTTCATTGTTCACCCTTTTATTTATTATTCCTTACTAAAGCTTTCAACCATCTATTTTAATCGTTAAGTTAATTCCGCTAACTTATCAATTGTATTTCAACTCAGTATTTTCCAACAGTGGTATCAGAGCTCAAAAGATCTTAAGGGGCCAAATTATTCTCATCAAAAAAATTCCGACTGAAGTATGTCTTTGTCAAATTTCTCTTTTTCATCTCCACCAATTTTTGAAGGAGAGAATTATGATTTTTGGTCTGTAATTATAAGAGTGTTCCTAAAGGCGGATGATTTATGGGAGACAATTACGGCTGAACTGGAGAAGGTGATCGATGGAGAAGCAATCGAAGAGTCCAGACAAAAAAATTCTAAAGGAGCAGATGTTGAAGGATGTCAGAGTAATTACCGTCATCCATTCCGCTGTCACTGAAATCATTTTTTCGAGGATCGTTGGAACCGCAACGGCAAAGCAGGCTTGGGATATCTCCCCAAATGAGTTTCAAGGCACGGAGAAGGTACGCATGATCAGACTTCAAACAACCAGAAAGGAGTTTAAAAATTTTGAGGATGAAGGAGAAACAAAGTGTTCAAGATTACTCATCCAAATTGAGTGAACCAGGTGAAGTTTTATGGTGATGAGACTACAAATCAAAAAATCATAGAAAACGTTTTGATCAGTCTCCCAGATAAGTTTGATCCAATTGTAGCAGCCATCGAGCAGTCCAACAATATCAAAACTTTGTCATTGACTGAACTAATTGGTTCTTTGCAAGTCCACGATCAAAGAATGATTAAAAGGTCAGAAACTCCAACGGAGGGTGCATTACAATCCAGCCACAAGTTCAAGAAGGGTGGCAAAAATCAAGGCTTTGTTAAAAATAATGACAAAGCAAAATGTTCAAGACCTTCTAAGGAACCTGGAAAAAATGGAAAATTCCCTCCATGTAGAACTTGTGGAAGAACAAACCACATGCCTAAAGATTGTTGGCACAAAGGCAAAATGCAGTTTCGATTTTGCAAGAAGTTTGGCCACGTGGAAATTTTTTATAGAGCTAAACAAAACCAAAATAGCTCTAAAATCAACAGATTCAGAAGGCCAACATGTCAGAAGATTAATTTCACGGAGATCTAATTTTTGTTGCAAAGAAATAAGGTTCGAATTATAGAGATGAAGTATGACTCATTGATAGTGGTTGTACGAACCACATGTCAAATAATTCCAAGGTGTTCTAACAGATGGATTCGTCAATCAATGTCCCAATCAAAATGGGAAATGGAGCAGTTGTCAATTCCTCAAGCAAAAGAACAGTGGCCATTCAAACCAGTAAATGTACTAAATTCATCCATGATGTTCTTTACGTGCCTAAGCTGGATCTGAATCTGCTAAGTGTAAGTCAAATTATTAGCAATGGATATTGTCTAGTTTTCAAGAATAGAACACGTAGGATATATGACGTTGCCCATAGTGAAATTGCATGTATTAGAATGAAGGAAAATATTTTTCCAATTTCTTGGGATCATGCTCATAATGGCATGAGAGCATCCACTGATGAAACATGGTTATGACATAGAAGACACAATCATTATAATTTGGATTCTCTTAAATTGTCTTTTCAAAAGAACCTCGTGATAGATTTGACTCCTATACATGTTCATAAGGATGTTTGTGAAGCATATTGTTGGGTATCGATAGTGACAGCCCAGTAAAGAAAAGGCCTCGAAGGCCCAATAACCATAGAGGGGGTAAACCCATGATATTCGAACCGGATCGGCCTAAGTACGAGTCAAACTTGGCCCATCATCGAGTGGCCCAGAACCAAGCCCAAAGTCTCCAGGGACGCCAAAGGCTCCCAGACTGCTCGCCAGTCTTCACCAGACCGCGACCTCTCATTGCTCGCCATGAGAGTGCTCGCCCTGAAGAGAGCCTTGCCTCTCTCCTCTGGTCCCACCAAACCGTCAATAAGGAAGTGGCCACGATATCCCGCGTATCTCGGTCACATATTCACTAAAGATTAGATATGGTAACTGCAATATCTCGCAGTAACTGCCATATCCCATGATCCGAATCTTCAGCAACACAATATACACTAAGATATTCAGCTGCCTTATACAGTTTGATCTCTCCTACCCTATAAATACCATTGCTTTACATATGTTCCTTACGTTTTGAGTTTTATACACACATATACTCATTTAAGCATCGGAGAGGGACCCAGAGACACCCCCTCTGTTGCGCTCCCCTACCTGCAGGTTCACCGGAGTTGGAGCAGAAGCGTATTTCCGTCCTTGTCTGGCATTTAATTCACTGCCAGATCAGCATCCAGGATTTCACGATCCAACATTTGGCGCCGTCTGTGGGAAACGAGCAATTCAGCCATGAGAACTCGATCCCAAAACAACCGTCGGAACCAGATTCGCGAGCGATCCTCTGACAACTCCGATTCCGCCGCCGCTTTCCCGCTTCAACAAGAACCTGCTAGCCATGCAGGAGCCAATGCTGTCCCCCTGCGTACGACCCGAGAACTTGTCGGTAATTCCATACCGACCCCAACTACCAACCACGTCGAGACTCCAGCTCCGCAAATCGTCCACATCACCGGGGAAAGCATCCAGTTAACCCCGGAGATGATTTCACTGCTGGAGTCCATCCTAGGACAGGCGCACTGTCAAGCCCCTGCTCCTCAAGAAAACAACCGCCCTGCTGCCACAGGGTCCTTACCTTCTGAAGCCGCAAATCCTGGCACCACCGCACCTCAGGAGGATCAGGAGATGACATCAGGACAACAGTCCATACCTCCGGCATACACCAAGGAGCCCACGGCTGCGTACACTGCCAACCCTTCCGGCCCTCCTCCATCAGGGACTTCGCCCAGGTACTGCAATGTGTACCAGATGGACGATCTCCTCAATAAACGGCTCCAAGAAAGACAGCTGGCAGTCGTAGCTCCCTTCAAGGAGCAATCTGCTCACCCCTTCTCTGACGAGCTCATCTCCATCAAGATCCCTAAAGACGTGGTTGCTCGAACCATACCT
Source organism: Chamaenerion angustifolium (assembly GCA_946814005.1). Lineage (NCBI taxonomy): Eukaryota > Viridiplantae > Streptophyta > Magnoliopsida > Myrtales > Onagraceae > Chamaenerion > Chamaenerion angustifolium. The sequence continues at coordinate 23,706,720 of OX328270.1, read as the reverse complement.
GAGTACAGTGGCGGAGGAGACCCCACCGTACACGTCAACAAGCACGAGACTTCTCTCCTGGGTAAGTCGAATGATCCCAATCACTTGGCTTTGTTATTTCCATCCACTCTTTCGGGTTCGGCTTCGTCCTGGTTCTTCGTCCTCCCTGCAGGATCTATCGGAACTTGGGCAGAATTAAGGAGCAAGTTCCTGGAGAGGTATATGGGCGAGCACCAATTGCTAAAGAGCGTGGTCGCCCTGAATGCGGTCAAACAGCAGACTGGAGAGTCGCTGGCCAACTTTTATGGATGTTTCCATCAGAACGTCACAGAGATAGATCGCCGAATCTCGGATGGGGAGATCATTCGAGCATTTTACAGGGGTCTAGATGTGGCCAACAAGGCCTCGAGGAAGCTGCGAAACAGCTACCATGTGAAGGAGATCGAAACGCTGGAGGAGTTGGCGTCCAGAGCAAAAGGTTTCACAGACCTTGAAAGGGCGAACACAGAGGCTGACTTCCTGACGACCTCGCTAAGGGTGGTTCATGAACCCCGACGCGATGGTAAGAAGGAGGTGAAGAAGGAGAAGAAGGGAAAAGACAGCAGGCCCCGAGTCGAGTCTAACTCAGCGCCTCGCCATCCAGAGGTCCCTGAGTACTTCACGCCTTTAAATAGGCAGATCTCAGCGGTACTAGTCGAGATGGAGAGGAGATCCTTGGCGAGGCCACCGATGCCTCGTCGAGGTGGTCAGCCCATGGGAAAGGATGTCGAGAGCTATTGCAGATACCACAAGTGCAAGGGCCACAAGACAGATGAATGCCGCATTCTGAAGCGGGACATAGAGAAGTTGATTCAGGGGGGAATGCTGAAGGAATTCGTGGCAGAGCGATACAGGAGTCAAACGCCCCCCAGGAGACATCGTTCGCCAGCCCCTGCTGAGCAAACTGATCCATCGGGAAGCAAGAGGAGAGTAAATCTGATTGCAGGAGGATTCAGTGCAGGCGGCGAGGGGTCGCACGCCAGGGAGGTCTACGCCACTCAGATCTCCACAGCAGTGCAATTGGGAAAGCGACCCTGACCTGAGGAGAACATTGTCATCTCATTCTCTGAAGATGATTTTGCACATGTCACCACCCCCCACAACGATGCTTTGGTTATCACTGCAGATATTGACGACTGTGACGTTGCTAGGATTCTGGTCGACGGAGGCAGCTCGACAGACATCCTATTTCTGGATGCTTTCGAGAAGATGGGCAAGTCCAAGCGTGACCTGAAGAGGGTCGACTTTCCGTTGATTGGGTTTGCGGGAAGGACAACTTATCCGCTGGGGGCTATAACCATGCCAGTGATTTTTGGCGAAGGATGGAAGAGCATCAAGGTATCGGTCACTTTTCTGGTGGTCGATTCACCTACATCTTACAACGCCATCATAGGGAGGACCACGATCAATCCAAACAAGATTGTGGCCTCCACAGTCCACCAAAAGATGAAGTTCCCCACTCCCAACGGGATCGGAGAAGTGCTCGGCGACCAGTCTTCCTCGCGGCAATGCTACGTGAACTGTCTGCGCAGGAATAACCAAAGGGAGGCTCTCGCCATTGAAACAGAGGTCGACCCTCGCGAGGACTTGGCTCGGCCAGCACCCATGGAAGAATTGGAAGAGGTCGAAATCGATGGTCCGGACAAGAAGGTGCGCATTGGAACCACCTTGAAAGAGGATCCGAAGGAGGCCATGACCGCCCTCCTCAAAGAATTTAAAGAGCTCTTCGCCTGGCAGCCGAGCGACATACCAGGAATCAGCACAGATATCATCTCTCACGAGCTCAGAATAGATCCTTCCAGCAAGCCGATCGCCCAAAAAAGAAGGTCATTCAGGACGGACAAGCGTTTGGCGATCAGGCAAGAAGTCAGCTGATTGATTGAGGCTGAATTCGTCAGAGAGATGAGATTCCAGAGCTGGGTCGCCAACCCAGTTTTGGTCAAGAAATCAAACGGTAAGTGGAGGATGTGCGTCGACTTCCGCGATTTGAACAAGGCTTGCCCTAAGGACTCATATCCCCTGTCCAGGATTGATTAGCTGGTCGATGCTACCTCTGGTCACGAGATGCTGAGCTTCATGGACGCCTACTCAGGCTACAACCAGATCAGAATGCATCCAGACGATGAGGCTCACACCGTTTTTTATGCTGATGGGGACATTCTGTGCTACAAGGTGATGCCCTTTGGCCTCATCAATGCGGGGGCAACTTATCAGCGGATGGTGAACCGCCTGTTCCAGGACATGCTGGGGAGAAACATGGAGACTTATGTGGATGATATGCTCGTCAAAACCATCAAGGGCAATCCACACACAACAGACCTCCGCGAGGCTTTAGAATGCATGAGGAGACACAGCGTTCGCCTGAACCCTGCCAAGTGCGCCTTTGGAGTCAAGTCCGGTAAATTTCTGGGTTTCATGGTCAGCGAAAGGGGAATCGAAGCAAACCCAGAAAATCTAAAGGCCATAGAAGAAATGAAGTCGCCAACCTGCCACAAGGAGGTCCAATGCCTGAATGGACGCCTAGCTGCTCTCAACCGCTTCCTCTCCAAAGCGAGCTACAGATCCCTCCCATTTTTCAAAACACTGAGGGCCAACCGCAAGTTTGAGTGGACGCCAGACTGCGAGGAAGCGTTCCAATCCTTGAAGAGACATATCCAAACACTCCCAGCTCTGGCAAAGTCCGTTCCAGGCGAGCAGCTCTTCCTTTATTTAGGCATTAGCGAGGTGGCAGCCAGTGCTGTCTTAATAAGGGAGGAAAATAATATTCAGAGTTCAGTGTATTTCATTAGCAAAATGTTCAACTCAGCTGAAATAAAATATGTCCAGATTGAGAAGTATCTCTATGCCTTAGTTATTGCTGCTCGAAAGCTGAGACCTTACTTTCATGCGCACGACATCACGGTCCTCACTAATCAACCCCTCAAAAACTTCCTGATCAAGCCAGACTCTTCAGGAATAATGGTCAAGTGGGCGATCGAGCTCAGCGAGTTCAGGATCAAATTTGCGCCAAAAACGGCCATCAAAGGTCAAGCACTAGCTGATTTCATTGTGGAAAGCACGAGTAACGGTCAAACAGAAGCAGAAAACAGGCCAAGTCAGTCAGCAGACAGCAATCAAATCTGGGAACTCTATACAGACGGGTCTTCATCAAAAGAAGGCTCGGGGGCAGGTTTAATTCTTATTCCTCCCGAAGGCGAGCCTTTGAAGTATGCGATCGCCTTAACATTCCCGGCGACCAATAATGAAGCAGAATATGAGGCTCTTATCACTGGACTCAGACTAGCAAAAGGAATGGGTATAACTGCACTTAAGGTAAAAAGTGACTCAGAGCTTATTGTCAATCAGTTTAATGGCACCTACGAGGCAAGGGGAGAAAAGATGAAAAAATACCTCAGCATCGCCAAGAAGCTCGTTGCGGAAATCCCAAATTTCGCGATTGAGTCTATTCCTCGCCAAGAAAACCAGATGGTAGATTCCTTGAGCAAACTAGCATTCGGAGGAACAACAATCCAGGATGTGCAATTCCTGGAAAAGGCCCTATGTTCAGTCCTTGAAAGTAGAGCCGATGTCTTCAATATTCAAGGACAGGTCACATGGATGACTCCGTTTCATAATTACTTGAAAGAAGGGATCCTCCCGGATGATGAAGGAGAATCCACGAGGATAAGACGACTTGCGGCCAGTTATCTGATTATAGATGGAGAACTCTACAGAAGAGGTTACTCGACTCCTTACTTAAGATGTGTTGCTCATCCAGAAACAGAAAGGGTTCTTCGAGAAGCTCATGAAGGGGCGGCAGCATGTCACGAAGGTGCTCGATCGTTGACAAGAAAAATTTTCAGGCTGGGATACTATTGGCCAACCTTAGGAAAAGATGCGACTTGCCAGCAGTTTGCACCACGATCGGGTCGACCATCAACACTATTATCCCCAATGGCGGGTGCTTGGCCTTTCGCTCAATGGGGGATTGATATATTAGGTCCTTTCCCTATTAGCACTGGTCAACACACCCACATTATAGTGGCGATCGACTACTTAACTAAGTGGATAGAGGCGAAAGCTCTAGCTTCTACAACGGAATTTCAGGTCATCAAATTCCTAAAGATCAACATATTCTCCAGGTTTGGAATTACCAAAATCCTCATCAGTGATAATGGTTCGCAATTCATTGGAAATGAGCTAAAATGGCTCTGTGAAGAATATCATGTCGACCATCATTTCAGCTCGGTGCATCATCCTCAAACGAATGGGCAAGCTGAAGCAACCAACAAAGTTGTTTTAGCAGGACTCAAGAAAAGGGTTCGAGCAATTGGGCAGAAGAACTGGAAAACGTATTATGGGCCATCAGAACAACGCCTAAGTCAGCCACACGAGAAACACCTTTCAGCTTAATGTATGGATCAGAAGCAGTAGCACCCGCCGAAATAGCAGTGCCTACCCACAGAATCCTACATTTTAACGTTGAGGCAAACGAGGTCGAGCGCAGAACTGACCTCGACTTGGCAGAAGAAAAGATATGGTTATCAGAAAAAGCTCAAGCAAAGATGCGCCTGGCGACCGCTCGATATTTCAACAGAAAAGTCAGCGCTCGCCAATTTTTCGTGGGGAGATGGTTATGAGAAGGAATAAATTCACAAGGCTGGACAGTAAAAATAAACTTTCAGCCAAATGGGAAGGACCGTACAAAGTAATAGAGATCGCCGCACCAGGATCCTACTATTTGGAAACCACCGAAGGCGAAAGGTTACCCCGTCCATTCAATTTTGAGCATCTAAGGAGATTTCATACATAGCTTGTAATCAAACTGTTATGTTAATAAAAGAAAGCCATTCCTTCATAAATCGTGTCCACTTGAAGCAAGTCGAAGAAAAAAGACCTGACGCCAAAAGTCAGGCGAAGACCTGATAACCGAATCGGGCACAAAAAGCCTTAACGCCAAAGTCATGCCAAAAAGCCCTAACAACAAAGTTAGGCCAAAAGCCCTATCGCCAAAGATAGGCCAAAAATCCTAACAACAAAGTTAGGCCAAAAAGCCCTGACACCAAAGTCAGGCCAAAAGCCCTAGCAACAAAGCTAGGCCAAAATCCCTAACAACAAAGTTAGGCCAAAAAGCCCTGACGCCAAAAGTCAGGCGAAGACCTTATAACCGAATCGGGCACAAAAAGCTCTGACGCCAAAGTCAAGCCAAAAAGCCCTAACAACAAAGTTAGGTCAAAAGCCCTATCGCCAAAGATAGGCCAAAAGCCCTAACAACAAAGTTAGGCCAAAAAGCCCTGACGCCAAAGTCAGGCCAAAATCCCTAGCAACAAAGCTAGGCCAAAAGCCCTAACAACAAAGTTAGGCCAAAAAGCCATGACGCCAAAGTCAGGCCAAAAGCCCTAGCAACAAGGCTAGGCCAAAAGCCCTAACAACAAAGTTAGGCCAAAAGCCCTATCGCCAACGATAGGCCAAAAAGCCCTGACGCCAAAGTCAGGCCAAAAGACCTAGCAATAAAGTTAGGCAAAATAAAAGCCCTGACGCCAAAGTCAGGCCAAAAAGTCCTAACAATGGAATTAGGCAAAAACGGAAGAGCAGACGCCAAAGTCGGACAAAGAGATCTGCTATCAAATTAAAACAGCGGATGAAGAATTTAGGCGATCATTATGGATGATAAAGCCTGAAGTTAACAAATTCCCTGTTATTATGCAAACACCTCAAAGGTTTAAACTTCAAAAAGGTAATATCTCTTTGAACTTAGAAGTTTATGCTTTTAAGTGCTAGAGTATTGTCCTTAGAAAGTTCGCATAGACTTATGCTTATTCTAAGACTTTAAAAGTCGAGGCCATTACAAAGCAAGAAAAAGTCTGGAGTAATTACGATTACGCGATCAAGATATCGGAAAGGATAGCCAACACATTCAAAGTCAAATAAACATAAAGGCTTGTGAATATAGAAGGCATCCATATTATAAAGAAAAATAATAACCGAGTCTGAATTCAAAAAATAATTACAAGGAATGATAAAAACTATTATCTAAAACAGATATCTATAAACAAAAACAGCAGGTGATCGCCAGAGAGGTGGAGACTTCAAGCTTTTGGGTCCTGGGGGGCAGAAGCGTTTGGCTCGCCTTCGGTGGCAGGAAGGCTCGGCTCGCCTTCGGGGGCAACCTCTTCAGCCGCAGCTGGGTTAACCTCTTCAATAGTAGTGGTAGGCTGCGGAAGGGTTTGACTTCGGAGGAAGCCGTTCAGGGACTCAACTTCACCAACAGGGAAGTTGGGATCAACCGCCTGGACGTCCTCGACCAGGATGTGGAGGAAGTCAGCAAGCTCTGACTTCATCACCGCCAAAGCGCAGTCAACGAAGTCATCAGACTTTTTGAATTCATTGACAACACTCTGGGGGTGAAGGAACAGACTTCAGCTGTTCAGCCAGCTGTTCCTTCTCCTTATCCAGGGCGACCCCCCTGGCTTCAGCAGCATCCCGTTGCGCCTCAGCGGCGACCCGTCGAGCTTCTGACTCCACCCCTTGGGCTCGGGCCTCCTTCAGCTCCTCCTCTAGGCGAGCCCTGACAGCCTCCCCTTCATCTAAGCACCGATGAAGGGATTCAGAATCCTGAAGGGCGGACGCAGCGTCAGCCTCCCTCTTCTTGACATCAGCAAGGAGACGCTGCTCCTTCCTGAAGTACTCCTCCCGGGCACCGTCTACCAAGGCGATCGCCACGTCGGCGGTCTTCTTGATGGCCCCCAATTGCCCGGGGGAGACCCTCGTACTTCGGTACTGCTCCAGCTCGACAAGCAGGTCAGAATGCTTGTCGGCGAGCTCGCCGAAGACGCGGCCAAGAATCACCTCTTCCCGAACGAGCTGGCAACAAAAACATAAGGAAAATTGTCAGGACATTAAGCAAAGAGGGAACGACAAGGAAAAAAGAAAAAAAAACGGAAAGGAGGCGAGATCATACCAGAGCGACTCGTTCGAAGTGGGTCCGCAGGAACCCCTCGATCTGAGGTAGCTCCGTGGGAACAATCGAGCGGTCCTTGGGGGGAATTATCCCATCAAAAAGCCGCATGCACATGTCTGGGCTACCCCGGACGCTCTTCTGAGCGGGGAACCCCTTCTTCGCAAGGTCCCCGCAAGGGACCCAAGGCCCCCGAGAGTTCACAGCCTTAAGTGGCTGGAACAAGCTCGCCATGGAGAAGTACTCCTCCGCAGGAGCCCTTGAGGAGCTGGAAGCGTCGGGCCCCTTCTTCTGGGTCCCAGACTCCTTAGGATGAACCGTGGGCACAGTAGGAGCGGGGGGCGCCAAGGCCAAAACCTTCACCTTGGTGGCAGAAGGACCCTGAGGAGATGGAGAAGGAGGCGCCACGTCCAGACCCTTCCCTTTGTTGGCAGAAGGGTCCTTAGGAGGGGGAGGAGGAGGAGGCTGGTCGACTTCCGGGCGCTCCTCACTCCTGACCTTCTTGGAGGGAGGAGGAGGAGGGTCCCGGGCCACGTCAACCGAGGACTTCTCTGCAAAACAACAAGACAAGAGGTCAGAGCCCAAAAACCGCAAAGTATGAAAACGTCAAATCTACAAATGGCGAGGCAACATACCCGGTTGGCGAGGGCCATCAATGGCCGAGGGAAGCACCTCCTCAGACTTCCTCTTGGACGAACGCCTAGAGAGGGGAGGAGGAGAGTTCAGCAATGCCTGGTCGGAGGACAGCCCCGCCGCTCCCTGGTCATCAAAGAGACCTATCAGTTTTCAGCTCTTGCCTACGGCCTTGCCTACAAACGATAAAACAGGAAAGGGTTAGAAGAGGTTACCCAATCATCAAAGATTGGCGTGGCGTGATGGATGCCCGCCATCTCGAGCATGTTCTATGTGGTCTCTGCCACGGAGTGGATGGAGCAGAATGAATTTGATCGATGTATCCGGAACAGATCATCGATGGCGTTCCGGTCGCCCCCGGATAGCTCATCAAACTCAGGAGGAAGGTCCCTATCAGGGGTAGATAACTTCCAAGGCACCCCTCCTTGTAAAAGAAGTAGAACTTCTTATAGCTGGAATTGGTGGCCCGGAAGTCATCAATCAGACGGACATGGACATTCCAAACCCATGCTTGAAGGCCCCTCCATTCAGCAAATTTTGGCCATCGGGACTGGAAATGGTGGAGTTGATTCGTCCCAACCACCAACCGGAAAAATCACCGGAACAAGGCCAGTGAATACGTCCATTCTTGACGTATGCACAGGAACTTGAATCCAGCCCGGATCCTAATGGCGTTGGGAACGAGTCCTGCAAATCCTGTAGAACCGGCACAAGTCCTGCAAATCCTCGCAGAGAAAAAAATGCAACCCAGCATCAATCTGGGCCGCATATAAGTAAACCTCTCCTTGACAAGGGTCATGCAGACCCGTGCCCAGATATCTAGGGACATCCCCCGCACCAAGACCACCAAGTACAACCATCATCTTGAAATATGCTGGCTTCAACTCGTTGGGCTTGACATCTACTCAGAACGGTTCAAATATAGCACAGCAAGTATAAAAAACAAAGAAAAACAGAGGATATTCCCCAAACAGAGCAGTAAGAAGACAAAGGTTTACCTTTTGGAGAAAAAACAGGCGTTTGAAGCTCAGGTTCATCCACCACCACCGGGGTGGCTGCGGACCTCCCCGCATCAGTTTGTTCCCCCGCTGAAGGGGGTACAGCACCTTCCCTAATGGTTAAGGGGGCATTCGCGTTCCTGGACGCACTGGCATTCTTGGGCCCCTTGGTGGCTATGTGCTTGACTCTCTGACCTCGGGTAGCCATGGAAACAGTTGGGAAAAAAGGTTGAAGAAGATTGAAGAAGAAAGAAGAAGGATTCGCACAAAAAGCTCTGGAAATCTGAAGGAGTGAATGAGCGTAAAAAACAAAACAGAGAAACTGACGTCTCTTATATAGGCCCAAAAAGAAGTAACCGCCACGGGCGAATCGAAGCGACGCAAGAGAATAATTGCACCTTTTTGGAAAAAACCGAAGCAATGTCAGAATTCCAAGAGACACCTCGGGGAGACAAACGGTCGGCCAGTACAGACAGTTCTCAGACTGCCCTTGGTTTACGGAATAATAAATGACAGGCGTGCCCCAAGCGACCGTTCGATTTCCAGATAACTGTGTAGTCATTAAATGCTAAAGTCCACTGAGCAGACAAAGTGGTCGCCAACGCATTAATAGGCTCTATCAGAAACACTTTTGGTAGGTAATGATCGCCTAGCAAAGAAAGATGAAATTCCTCAAACCAAGGCTACCTCGAGTGATCGCCAAAAGGGAATAAAAGGAAGAATATTCCTTCAGCTTTGAACAGTGGAGGAACTGCTCGCCAAACGAGCCTGAAGTGCCTCAAAGGTCATGAACCATTGTAAGGGACGAGGAAAACCAAATTTAAGACGTCACTATCCAAAACCTTACCAAGAAATCAAGCTCGACTGAAGAAACTTCAATCAAGCTTCGGGAGCAAATGTTGGGTATCGATAGTGATAGCCCAGTAAAGAAAAGGCCTCGAAGGCCCAATAACCATAGAGGGGGTAAACCCATGATATTCGAACCGGATCGGCCTAAGTACGAGTCAAACTTGGCCCATCATCGAGTGGCCCAGAACCAAGCCCAAAGTCTCCAGGGACACCAAAGGCTCCCAGACTGCTCGTCAGTCTTCACCAGGCCGCGACCTCTCACTGCTCGCCATGAGAGTGCTCGCCCTGAAGAGAGTCTTGCCTCTCTCCTCTGGTCCTACCAAACCGTCAATAAGGAAGTGGCCACGATATCCCGCGTATCTCGGTCACATATTCACTAAAGATTAGATATGGTAACTGCAATATCTCGCAGTAATTGCCATATCCCATGATCCGAATCTTCAGCAACACAATATACACTAAGATATTCAGCTGCCTTATACGGTTTGATCTCTCCTACCCTATAAATACCCTTGCTTTACATACGTTTCTTACGTTTTGAGTTTTATACACACATATACTCATTTAAGCATCGGAGAGGGACCCAGAGACACCCCCTCTGTTGCGCTCCCCTACCTGCAGGTTCACCAGAGTTGGAGCAGAAGCGTCTTTCCGTCCTTGTCTGGCATTTAATTCACTGCCAGATCAGCATCCAGGATTTCACGATCCAACACATATCAATTGGGTAAAATACATAGAAAACCATTTTCTAATGAGAAGAGTTGGAGAGTGTCACAAAAATTTGAGTTAGTTCACACTGATGTATGTGGTCCAATCAGAACTCCTTCCCTTAGTCACAATCGGTATTTCATCTTGTTCATTGATGATTATACTAGGATGACATGGGTGTATTTCATGAAGCAAAAATTTGAAGTATTTACGATCTTAAAAAAAATTAAAACCATGGTTGAAAATCAAAGTGGTTGTAAACTTAAGAAGATTATATCAGATGATGGGAAAGAGTACACCTCCAAGGATTTTGAGAAGTTTTGTGAAGATGTGGGTGTTAAGCATCAATTGTCAGTTGCTTACACTCCGCAAAAAAATGCTCTCTCAAAGGAAAAATAGAACTGTAATGGAAATGCCTAGATACATGTTGAATGAAAAGAATACGCCTAATGATTTTTAGGCAAAAGCAGTATACACTACTGTGTATTTGTTGAACAAACTTCCATCAAAGGCAACGAAAGATGTCACTCCAAATGAAGCTTGGAAAGGAGCATAACCGTCTACCAAGCATATCAAAGTATTTGGTTCTCCATGCTACATTCATGTTCCAGATCAGAAAAGGCACAAACCGGAAGAAAAGGCGATACAGAGTATTTTTATCGGTTATAGTTCTAAATCTAAAGGGTACATGATCTACAACCCTATCACTCAAAAGGTTGTAACTGTTGGTAATATTTAGGAGAATTAAATAATAATTTTCGAAATTAAAATTACATGAAATTATTGAATGACATGCAAATTGACGAAATTACCCAAAAAAATGGATTTTGCAGAAAAATACCGAGTCCCGTATCAAAACGGTCTCCTTAAGGCAATTTCGCCCCCTCACCGTAAATGGTTCGTGTAAGAGGAAAATTAGGACGATTACCTCCCAGGATAAAACAGTGTCGTCAAGGCGAAACAAACACAGTGTTTCCTTTAACCGAACTGAACAATACCTGGACTCGGACTTCGACGAAAATTCGAACACAACGGGAAACTCGGATCTGACTTAACTCTTGAGCAATATATTTGTTGGTAATTTTCGGGAGTGTATGCGATTTGTTTTAATTGAGAAGAACCAACCCTATTTATAGGGTTTATGGTACTCCTTGAAATACCAACAACTATATTACAATAGGAAACACTCCATTAGAAAATATATTATTAGGAAATATATATATATATATATATATAATTAGGAAATATATAATTAGGAGATATATCATTAGGAAATATATTATTAATATTCTCTTGATATAAAAAAGATAGTAACAATATTCCACATATATTTTGCAATATTGTGAAGAATATTAAGAAAATATTTCCTGATATATTATATCAACAGTAATATTTCCTAATATACTATACCAACAATCATATTTCCTAATATATTACTTCCTTGCTCATTTACCATTCATAACAAAATTGGATCGGTTTAATCCTAAACCGGCCCAGGTTGAAACAGGCTGGTCCAAGGGCTGGGCCACAACCAACAGTAACATGTAGAAATGTTGTCTTTGATGAGAACTCTATGTGGGACTTTGAAAAAAAAAAGTACGAAACAAGTTGCGCTTAATTTTCAGGATCATCTAGCACCCCTAAAAGTGTTGAGGTTTAAAATGACATTGAAGCAGACAACAAACCCAATGATAAAGAGGACGAGGAAACTCAAGTAGAATTGCAAGACACTATGGATTCAGACTCTCCCATCAGAAGGGTTAGATCTTTCTCATATCTGTATGAGAGATGTAATGTTGCACTCACCGAACCAGAAAGTTATTCAGAAGCTTCAAAGTATGATGAGTGGAATACTGCAATGGAGGAGGAGTTGCACATGATCAACAAGAATGACACGTGGCAACTTGTTGATCGTCTAAATCACAAAAAGCTAATTGGTGTCAAATAGATATACAAGCGGAAGATCAATCCATATGGTTCAGTTTTAAATCACAAGGCGAGATTAATGGAAAATGTTATTCTCAAGAACCTGGAGTTGATTATTCCGACACTTTTGTACCTGTCACAAGACATGACACACTCAGAACTCTTATTGCTCTTGCCGCACAAAAAGGTTGGACAATTTTCCAGCTCAATGTGAAATCACCCTTCTTGAATGGATATCTCCAGGATGAGGTATATGTCGAGCAACCTGTCAAGGGCCAAGAAGACAAAGTATACAAGTTGCACAAGGCGTTGTACGTGTTAAAGCAAACTCCAAGAAGTTGGTATAGCAGGATTGATGATTATTTCATCAGTCAAGGATTCAACAAAAGCGAGAGTGAACCCACTCTCTATGTTAGATTCAAGAACATGTCATACATACTTATAATATCATTATATGTTGATGATATTCATGTTACTGGAAGTAGTCCTGACATGGTTCTTGAGTTCAAGGAAAAGATGATAGAGAAATTTGAGATGACAGATTTGGGTCTCATGAATTATTTTCTTGGGATGGAAATATGTCAAAATTAACAAAAAAAAAATCATATCTCAGAGAAAGTATGCTGAAAATATTTTGAAAATGTTCAAGATGGATCGTTGCAAATCGGTGTCTACTCCGCTAGTAGACAATGAGAAATTGTGCAAACAAGATGGTGCTAGCAAAGTCGATCAAAGTCATTACCAGAAGTTGATAAGCAGTTTGTTATACCTAACTGCGACCAAACCTGCTTTGATGTTTGTTGCAAGTTTATTATCCAGATTCATGCATGCTCCATCTTGACTCATACCAACTCGCTAGAGGTACGGTGTGGGTCAAGACTCATAAGTTAGCTCTTTCAATTAGAGTTCAATCTAGTCTCAATCGAATTGAAGTTCAGATTAACCCTAATGCTTAGATTTGACAATTGCATGCTGTGTAGCAAAAGTCAAAGAAGACAAAATATGGAAACTTACACAAGTCATTGACATTATCATACTCTATCTTCTACATCATTACTTCACAATAATTTGGTGAAAGTTTTACTTTTTAACACTCCTCCATCAAATTTTCACTGAATACTTCCGAGCTTTAATCTCAAAAATTCAAACTTCCCTTTAAGAAATTGCCTTGGTGAAGATATCTGCAATCTGTTCCTCGATATTGCAATAAGACAGCTTGACATTTTTAAACTTTTCAGCTTCTCGAATGAAGTTTACTTCACCTTGATGTGTTTCGTCTTCCCATGATTGACTAGATTCTTTGCAAAAACTATCGTTGACTTGATATTGCACTAAATCTCAGTTGCTTCATTTTGTGCTTGCCCAACATAGTTTAAAATCTTCCTTAACCAAATCGCTTGATTGGTTGTGGTCGTTGCTGCAATGTACTCATCTTCTGCAGTTGATTGTGCTACAATTTCCTGCTTATTTGAAAGGCAAGTAAAAATTCTAGAACCAAGTGTAAATGCATAACTTGATGTGCTTTTCATGTCCTTTACGGACCCGACCCAATCACTGTCAAGGTAGCCTTGGAGCTTTGCATTTGCAGTGGATGTAAACCCAATTCCGTGGTCGCTTGTACCTTGAATATATCTAAGCACCCTCTTCATTGCTCCCAAATGAATTTGACTTGGAGACCTTCATTTGAGTCTCAGTCGAGCTCCAATTGAATTAAGACTCAATTATAATATATAACAAAATTGAAGAATTTTATTGTGAAATTTTTAAAAATATTTATGCTAATTAAATATATTATATTAAATTTAGATGGCAAATCTAATAGAAAAACCAAACTTAACATAGGTTAACCATAGGATCGAATCTTATATTTTTAAATATTACGTGAAAATTTTATTTTTAACCGGAGAAAAGTGATATTTAAACTACAAATTAACTAATACCCTCAATTCTTCATCTTCTTGAAAAAATTACGTCCTTTTTGAGGAACTTTTTTAAAAAGTATGTATGTCAGGTTTTTTTTTTGAAAAAGTATATATGTAAAAAAAATATTTAGCAAAATGTGTATTTGCGCAGGTGGTAGTAGCGTTTTTCTGAAAAACGCAGGTACCAGTAACATTTTTCTGAAAAACTCTACTGGTAGTAGCGTTTTTGTTTTTTTTTTACGTTTTTTTTAAAAAAAAAATCAAAACAAATCTTAACAAAAATTTAAAAAATTACAGTAAGTAGATACTTGAATTTTGATTCAAATGATGCAAAAAATATTAAATTTGGACTTACGGATTGACTGTAGGCTCTGCCGTAAGTTGAGATATGAAAATTTGACTTAAAAAAATATAACTCATACCCTGTAAGTCCAAACTGACCACGGTTAACGTCATTTATGTCGTAATTCAATTATCTACCTAGAGTAATTGTTTTGATTTTTTTGAGTAAGTACATAATTAAATTTCTCACCTAATGCATTTGATTATTTCGGTCAAATTTTAAGACAAGCGATGTTAGGTTACAAAATCATTGTATTTCTAATCAAAAAAATTACTCTAGGTAGATAATTGAATTACGACATAAATGAAGTTCACCGTGGTCAGTTTGGACTTATAGGGTATGAGTTATATTTTTTTAAGTCAAATTTTCATATCTCAACTTACGGCAGAGCCTACAGTCAATCCGTAAGTCCAAATTTAATATTTTTTGCATTATTTGAATCGAAATTCAAATATCTACTTACTGTAATTTTTTAAAGATTTTTTTTTATTTCTTTTTCAAAAAAAACGTACAAAAAACAAAAAACGCTACTGGTACCTGTGTTTTTCTGAAAAACGCTACTGGTACCTGCGTTTTTCAGAAAAACGCTACTGGTACCTGCGTTTTTCTGAAAAACGCTACTGACCTACCTGAGCAAATGCACATTTTGCTAAATATATTTTTTATATATATACTTTTTTAAATATTTTTTCTGACAATGTTACTTTTAAAAAAAAGTCCCTTTTTGAGCGGCCTGCAGTCTCTCGTCAGGCGTCAATTCGATCAAACTCCTACACTGCATCAACTTTATTCAGTTCATCTTCGTCAAG
This sequence comes from Chamaenerion angustifolium, assembly GCA_946814005.1. Classification (NCBI taxonomy): domain Eukaryota; kingdom Viridiplantae; phylum Streptophyta; class Magnoliopsida; order Myrtales; family Onagraceae; genus Chamaenerion; species Chamaenerion angustifolium. Next base: position 23,691,577 of record OX328270.1, on the reverse strand, counting down.
AGGTACGTGGGCACTGAATTCCACTTGTTCTGGTGTTGAACTGATCTCCACCTCCACTTACGTAGATTCAGTCCAACAGAGGCCATGGACTGCCTCATCTCCTTCAATTGTTCAACTAAATATTCATCTTCCGAACTGATTTTTGTTTTTAAGTTTTTTAAAGCTCTCAATGGGTTAGATTGGAAGATAAGTCATGCCAGTGTATTTAGCCACACACAAATTCTGGTAAACAATCAAACTTAGAGACGTATAGTAATACGAAGCATTAGTCTGATGATTTCTGAAATTTATCCAATCCCAATAACATCAGTGGTGGTGAATTAGGTCTGAAAAACTCAATCAAACAAATTACACTTCTATAACAGCTTGAACGCACGAACCACTTATACTATGTACCGAAAACCCAAAACAGACTAAATATGATCTCAAGGAGTTTCTGATGCTATAATTTAAGGATACTGTTGAATAGAGAGTAGAACAATATAAACACGGATTTGATAAAATTCTTTCACTTGTAATATTTCATTCCAGTACATTGTCTATTATAGAGATTACAATAACTTTCTACTGTAACTACTAATTATTACATTTGACAATCTGGTGCTCTATATTTGACAATCTTGTGCTCTATATTTGACAATCTGGTACTCTACTGCTGCACCTTTCTGCTCCTTTTGACTGGTAAAGAATGTCACTTTGTTGACATTTTATCTGCTTTGTTGACATTTTATATGCTTTGTTGACACTCTCCCTCAAGTTGGGTAGTAGGATCTACAATACCTAACTTGAAGAGAACTGTTTGTAATACTTTACCAGTAACAGCTTTAGTCAGAATATCAGCTAACTGATCTTCTGACTTAACCCACGGAAACTCGACCAGTCCCTCATCTAACTTTTCCTTGATGAAATGACGATCCACTTCAACATGTTTCGTCCTATCATGTTGCACAGGATTTTCAGCTATACTGATCGCAGCTTTATTATCACACATTAACTTGCATGCATGTTTAATTAGAAATCCCAATTCTTCCAAAAGTCTTACAAAACTTCAGTTAGACCTTTTGCAATCCCTCGAAACTCAGCTTCAGCACTTGAAAGAGCTACCACCTTCTGTTTCTTGCTTTTCTAGGTTACTAGGTTTCCACCCACCAAAGTGAAGTATCCTGAGGTGGATCTTCTGTCTATAGGATTTCCTGCCCAGTCTGTATCCGTGTATGCTTGAACATCGAGATGTCCATTTTTCTCAAACAAGATTCCTTTCCGAGGAGAGCCTTTAAGATACCTAACAATCCTCAACGCAGCTTCCATGTGATCTTCTGGTGGATTGTGCATGAATTGACTCACTACTCCCACAGCATATGAGATGTATGGTCTTGTATGTGCCAAGTAAATAAGCCGACCAACTAACCGTTGATATCTCCCACGGTCTGCTGGTTTGACTTCATCTCCCATCTTTAGGCCATTGTTTGGAACCAGAGGTGTATCCGCTGGTTTACAGTTTATTAGCCCTACTTCAGCTAGAAGGTCGAGTATATACTTCCTCTGGGAAATATAGATACCTCTTCTTGATCTCAGAACTTCAATCCCAAGAAAGTATCTGAGGTTTCCCAGATCCTTCATTTCAAATTCTGAGAATAAATTCTTTCTAAGTTAACTAATTTCTTCCTGGTCGTTTCCAGTAATTATCATGTCATCCACATAGATAATTAGACAAGTAGTCAACTCACCTTAGCGTTGATAAAACAACGTATGATCTGCCTTACTCTGTTTGTATCCATATTTCTTCATGACAATGGAGAATCTTCCAAACCAGGCTCTAGGTGACTGTTTGAGACCATATAATGCCTTCTTCAGCTTGCAGACTTCGTTTGGTTGAAAATTTGATTCAAAACCAGGTGGAGCTCTCATATACACTTCTTCTTCGAGATCCCCATGTAGAAATGCATTCTTCACGTCGAATTGGTGAAGCGACCAATCTTGGTTTGCCGCTATTGAGAATAGTACTCGAATTGTGTTTATTTTTGCCACGGGTGAGAATGTTTCAGAGTAATCAATTCCATACGTCTGAGTATATCCTTTTGCCACCAATCGAGCCTTGTATCTCTCTATTTTTCCATTTGCGTTGTGTTTGATTGTAAATACCCACCTACAACCAACAGGTTTCTTCCCTGTGGGTAACTTGCATTTCTCCCACGTTTGATTTTTCATGAGAGCTTCCATCTCAACTTCCATTGCCTGGTTCCATTGTCTGTTTCCCTTGGCTTCTTCCACCGTTCTTGGGATAATTTCATTGTCGATTGCGACTCTGAAACTTTTTGCTGTTGCAGATAGGCTCCCCCTGTCGCCATCATCCAATGGATACCGCGATATGCTTGCTTTATACTCTGGTGAGTACCTTCTTGGCGGTATTCCTCTGGTGGTTCGTGGAAATAGTATGTATCTCCCAGAATTCTCCTCCTCGGCTACTTCTTCTAGATCATCAGTTTCAGTTTCAAATACAGAAAGAGAATGATCTATACTGGGAGTAGTACATACCTCAGGATTTCCAGATGTCAGAGATTCTTGATGCGTGTTGCTAAGTTCGATGGACCGTCCTTCTGTTTCAGAGGTTACATCGTTTGGACTGATATCTGGTTCTTTTGGGTCAGTATTGGACATGTTCTGATTAAGGTCGTACATCTTAACCCAACTTAAGCGGTCATCCTCATTTTCCCCCTGACCGCTATGCTGGGGTAAGTAATAGTACTCGGTTTCAACAAAGTTACAATCCAATGTAGTGTACATGCGATGTGTAACTGGATTGTAACATCGATACCCTTTCTGATGTGGCTCATACCCAACAAAGACACATTTTATAGCGCATGACTCAAATTTAGTCCTTTCCGACTTTGGAATATGAACAAACACAGAACTTCCAAAGACTCTGGGTGTGATATCCGAGACTTGAGACGTTTTGGTTTGGCGGGATAATAGACGGAATGGAGTATGAAAATTGAGAATTTTTGTGGGTAATCGACTGATAAGATAGACAGCTGTAGCTACAGCTTGTGGCCAGAAATGTTGGGGCACATGAGACTCAAGCATAATAGCACGAGTAATTTCTAAGATAATTCGTTTTTTGCGTTCTGCAGCTCCGTTTTGTTGTGGGGAATTAGGACAGGTGGTCTGATGGACGAGCCCATGTTGTTTAAAAATTGGGTGAGAGTCTAATTAACATATTCTCCCCCATTGTCTGAACGAAGGACGCATATTTGTTTTTGATACTGGGTTTTATGAGGTTATAGAAGGACACAAATTTATCCGGAACTTCATACTTATTTTTGAGGAAATATACCCAAGTCATTCTAGAATAGTTGTCAATAAATAGTACAAAATACCGGAAACGACTATTTATAGAGTTTGGAGCTGGACCCCAGACATCTGAATGAACCAACTCAAACACTGAATTGACACGCATATTATTTGCTGGAAAAGTAGTTCTATGACTCTTAGCATAAATGCAAGTTTCACATGGACCACAATCCCTATTCTTGAAACTAGGAAATAAAATACTGAGATAGGAGGGTGATGGGTGCCCTAACCGATAGTGCCATAACCAGAACTGTCTTTCTACCGTCCCATGAGCCAGTAGCGCAGTCCCTTGTTGAGCCACCTCATCGACATAGTATAGTCCATCTCGCTCAGTTCCACGCCCAATTATCTCTTTCGTCTGAATATCCTGTAAAATACAGCAATTTGGATACATCAGTACTGTACAGTTTAATTCTCTAGTGACGTGGCTAATTGACAATAATTTGCGTGACAATGACGGCATGTAGAGACAATTTGACACTTTCAAATTTGGAGATATTTGAATAGTGCCAGCTCCCATTACTGGTGTAAGACTCCCACTAGCAGTCTGAATTTTTTCATTTCGTGGAGTCGTCCATGAAATTATTTCCCGACTATCGTGAGTCATTGTATCTGTTGTTCCGCAGTCAAATATCCACTCGAAACATTTGTCGGGGTTAAAATCCTGTATAACATAAACTATAGGGTCACTTTTGTAATTACTCAAAAAAGTGTCACCTAGGTCAAAGGAACCACCCGACCCGCTTTGATTAAACCGATCCGCTCCACCAAGACCCGCTCCAGCCGACCCGAGACACGCTCTACCAACTGACCCGAGACCAGTTCCACCAGCTGACCCGAGACCAGATCCACCAGCTGACCCGAGCCCCGAGCCTATGCCAGCTCCACCAGCAGCCACACCAGCAGCTGGACCTGTCGAGGAGCCCACTCCTTGTCGACCAGCATCAGCTCGACCAACATCTGCCGCTGAGGTAGCCCCTTGTCTGCCACTACCACCGCCACCAGTTCCTGTCCAGGGTCCCACGCGAGCTCCATCAGCGGCCCCGTGTCTGCCATTGCCACCCGTGTGTTTTCCATTCAGCAGATCAGCCGCGCCACCTCCTGGAACTGGGCCCCGCGTCGCTCCAGCTGTCGTCGCACCAGCCGAAGGGCCAGCTCCAGCAGCACCAGCTGCTCCATAGCCACTCACGGCAGCATGGCCCACTGTCGCCGCACCAGCCGAAATGCCAGCTCCACTAGCATCGCCACTCATGACAGCATGGCCCGCGCCGTTTGCATGTCTTCCACTCACGACAGCAGCTCCTCCTAGGCCCGCGCCACCTCCAAGTTGTCTCCCACCAGCAGCTCCACTAAAGGAATCAACTCCAGCATGGCCCACAGCAGCTCCAAAGTGACCAGCATTGCCCGCGCCACCACTAGCCGAATATCCAGCTTCAGCATGGCCCGCGCCTCCGGTCGAATGTCTCCCGTTAAAGGGACCACCTCCTCTACGAACGACTCCAGCTCCACTACGACCAGCTTCCCCAACGATACCTCCAACCACATAGCTTCTTCCAATTCCAAGGTTAAATAACGGCACATCTTCTTGAACTGATCTCTTCCCAAGAATTTCTTCTATGGCCACGCCTTCATCGGTGGTTGGGTTCCACCGGCTTTCGCGGTGGCCACAAGGTTGCCCGAACCGGTGGCTCCCATGATGACGGTTTTTGTTTTTCCGGTTCGTTTTCTCATCCCACCACTCGGGATATCCGACTAGTTTAAAACATTCATTTTTTGTGTGCCGGTTCTGTCCGCAATGAGAGCATCAGAGTTTTTTTTTCTCCTCCGAAAGTTTTTCACGATTTGCTTTGCTTAGATTTTTCCCGTGTCCAGGTCCGCTCGTGGTTCTTGCTCGTGTCATAAGCCCACTTCCTATGGCTGGTTCGGTCGATTGATTGAGGATACCAGTTCGGGTTGCCTCCCGTCGGACCTGCGCGTATGCTCGTTCGACAGAAGGTAGTGGCTCCTCCTTGAGTATTTCTCGCCTTATTATTTCATACCTGATATTAAGTCTGGCTAGAAATTGGAATAGACGAGTTTCTTGACGTTCTTTATTGTATATCGTGATATTTTCTTTATGCCTCATTGAATTCGGATGTTGTCGATCTATTGCTTGCCAAATTCTTTGCAGGGTATTGAAATAGCGTTCCAAAGACAATTCACACTGTCTTAGTTCGCTTGCCTTGACGTGGAGGTCGTATGTCTGTAGAGCATCCCCTCCTACACCGTAAGTTGTTTCCAGGGCACTCCATAGTGCACTTGGACTCGGGTATGCTGCAACATTCCCGATTAACTCTGGTTCTATATTTTGTATAATCTAGGAGAAAACACATAAGTCTCGTTCCTCCCATTCCGGATATGCTAGCTCGGTTGGGGTTGGTGGTAATGGCACCCCGGTAATGTGGCTGAGTCGTCGCCTCCCTCCAATTGCTGCCTTCATGACAATTGCCCATAACGGGTAATTGGACTCATTTAACTTAACCGCTGCGGTCAATTTTTCTGATGTATTTTAATGTTGTTGGTTGATGGTTGTTGTGGCTGAGTTTTCCATACCACTTCTCAAAATTTTGAGAAGTGTTGTGGCTAAATCATCCGTCCCTTCTATGTTTTCGGATTTGCCCGTTTCTGGTGTAGACATGGTGAATCCGGTTCCTGATGAAACAATTTAGTCAGGATAGACCTGCTCTGATACCATGTTAAATAGAGTAGAACAATAGAAACATGGATTTGATAAAATTCTTTCATTTGTAATATTTCATTCCAGTACATTGTCTATTATAGAGATTGCAATAACTTTCTACTGTAACTACTAATTATTACATTTGACAGTCTGGTGCTCTATATTTGACAATCTGGTACTCTAATGTTGCACCTTTCTGCTCCTTTTGACTGGTAAATAATGTCACTTTGTTGACATTTTATCTGCTTTGTTGACAGATATATCTCCACTGCAGATTTGATTATACATAACTTAAGTCAGAAATGTATGTTGAGGAACCACTAACTGTAGTTTATATATCGAATTAGCATCTTCTGTAAATTAGTTCACCAACATATGATCTAACCCGAACCCTGACTGAAGGTTCGGCATGTGGTCAACAGCCGTAAGCAACTGATGCAGCCATGTTCTTGTAGTTTGATCTTCCTGTAGATGCATTTGATTATGCATTACTGAAAAATGTTATTTTCTTTTGAAAACTAAAATTGAAGTGCTTTTCAGAACTTACATGCAGGTAACTGTTGAAGGTTCCATCTCTAAAAAAGTCCGGGAGGCAATTTCTTAAAGCACCACAAGCCCTGAGACAATATAGATAGATTTAATCTGAAAAGCATTACGGAATACCATTGAACATATTCCTCAAATTTGTTGGACAAATCAAACCTCGGATTTTGCGTCAATCGCAAGTAACATCGGATGATGTGCTTCAATAACCGTGGTGAAGGCTGCTCAGCAATTGATTCGACCATGTTTGATAGAACACGACCTACTGCAAAGAATCTATCTGCTGTGATGCATATGTATTCCAGACCAAGATCATCCAACAAAATTTTCTGCACTATAAATGTAGCAACCTGCGCAAAAAACAAAAAGAAAGATGTTGATGTCCAAATAAGTTAGAATTTTCTGTACTATAAATGTAGCAGCCTGCACAAATTTGTATTTTTTATGTAATGTAATTGTCTTCGAACCAAGGATTATTCAAGGGAGCTAAAAAAATCATTTTTTTTAGTATCCATTATCAAGCTTATCAAATTATAAAATGAGCAATCTTGCTTATTAACTAAAGATGATTGTAATTCTCAACTGTTTTTGATAAATCACTTCCCATCTCCATAGTTCGGAGGCAGAGAGGTATAATTTCTGTTGAAAGAAGAAAGCTTATGACTGCTCTGTCGTCCACCTGGTAAGAAGAAGATGATAATCAAGAAAATTTCCCAGCAATCTAAAGAAGTATATTTCTGTTCAATAGGTACGAGTTGATGCATGAAACACTTCCCAAACTAAAATAATATGAGGGGTCTAAGCAATTAAACTTGAAATGCAGTGATCTCAAGAAAGAAATTAAGACTGATTAAAGTAGTTCATCTGTAAATGAAAATTTTCACCTAGGTCCATGCCTCACTGGTTGTATCTTTAATTAATTTCTCATAGTATTGCAACTGGAAGGTGTTACATTACAGCCAAGGAAGAATGAATACCTTCACTAGTGCTCCAATGACACCTAAGCTGGTCAGTCTCAGGAATTCGAATGGCCTTGTCTTGCTCCCGGTATTGAGGAAAGGTAATAGATACAATGTAATATGAGCTGCCGCATTGAAGAGCAATGGTTAAATTTCTGGAGAGTATTGTAAACTAATTACATATTTACAAATAATAATTATAACCACTTTCAGAATGAAAAAAATTATATCTGGATACCATTTTTACCTGAAAGGGATACTCAATGACTTGAAAACACATTATTTTCCTTTAGGAGTTAATACACACCTTTTTTTTAACGAGAGAAGTGTAAATATTACCTTTGATGAACAACATTTTTGTGTCAGGATGCGAAGCTACACACTGTCAATAGCATAAGATAGAGAGGATCGTGTAAACATCCAGAAGTAAGTCAAATAAGAATGAACAAAATTTGCTAGGGTTCCCCACCCCCCCACCCACAAAAAAAACTTTGGTAGAATGGTTTAAGGCATCTATGCTGGAACTGCTTCTGTAGATTACGGATCACGTATTTGAGTAGTTATTCAGTATTCTATCTTATTCTATTATCTAAAGGCAACCTTAAAATCGTCAAATGCAAGTGTATGATGGATAAAACAAAATAATAAAATCTTGAAGGCAAAGATTTCACCTGAAGAAGAGCCAGAACATTACATACTCGAGTTGATTGTGCATGAGATAAATTAGGAGGTGACAGAACAGGGTATACTGAAACGATCTCCTGAAAGGGAAAAATATTAAGAATCAGAAAAAAACTGAAAAATTAAACAAAGTAGGTTAGCTACAAGGAAAAGAGATATATAGTTATTTCGTAAACTGAGAATTGACAAAGAAAAATAGCCATATGAAGCATCAGCTCAGTTACAATGAAATGTTCAACAAATAGAAAAACTTGAATGCTTACTTATACATGATACAAAATTGGCAATATTCAGTCTAGAAATAGTTACAAAGGCACTGTAACTAAATAGTCCATCTGATAACCTCCATAAAGAGCAAACATTCTTAATAAAAGAGAAAGAAGTGTTATGATACTGTAAAATGAGGAAAGAGCATGGTATGAACCTGCAATAATGCAGCTATGGCTCCAAATGAATTCCACAGTACCGGGGCCAGCTCCGGAAACAAATCTCTCCTCTATAAAGGAAACAAGAGTTGCACAATTATAATATCTAAAAGGAAGCTGCCGGAGCAAGTTAGTCATCACACCCTAAATACTTCTGCCAATAGGAATTGCTTGTGATCTAGTAAATGAGATCTTTATTCTCTTTTCTACCACGGAAAAAAAACATATTAACTATAAAGATCAACTGCTACAAAATTTAGATAAGGAAGTAATCCAATGTACATCACGGACTAGATTAGGAATAATTCATGAGCATATATATAATAAAGTAAAGCTCAAAGCTTCACACCGAAACCGAATTGAAGCAGGGAAAAAAACAGAAGAAGTTTCTAAATTTTTTGGTCTCTCTGAAGTGAGAAAAACAACAACAGAGTTTTCAAACCGGATAGAGTTCCCACGACAACTCTCTCTGAAAAACCGGTAGGAGTGTACAAGATTGGTATATCAAGCAATACCATTGGGATTTACATGCGTTACATTCCTACATAAACCATAGATTCTTTGGTGTGTCCATGACATTTCAATGTGCATATTTTCGGGTGCCTTATTAATGATATTACACGCGTTACGGTCCGGAGGATCTGCAGATATTTCGGTGTGTCCATGACATTTCACTATGTATCTTTCCGTGTGCCTTATTAATGATATATTATCCTCATCTTCTGAAAAAATTTATATATATAGTGCCACATATTGTACGCATTAACAGTTAGAAACACCACAGAGTTATAAACACAAAACACTACAAACTTAGCTTTACATTCAGTGAGCAATGCATCTTTTCACAAATATAAATATCGCATGAAAATCTATCCCATTTAATTCCAGCTACGGGTTCATGCTTGGGAAAGGAAACTACACAGAGTTCTTATACCGTGAAAACCAAATGCAGTTTGGGATCATGATCGAAACACCTCCAGAATCCAAAATCTTGAACATTTACAGCGCAATTCTGGCCAAGAGTAAGACATGCAGCTTCCTACGGTCTACCAGGAATGAATTTTTACATACAGAATAATAAAAATTCGGAATCGCGTCTACATTCTCTCCTTCATAGTTGATCCCAGCAAGAAACAGAATTTTCGAGTTAAAAGAAGCAAGAAGAAGGTCGGATCAAACTAACCCTGGTGAGCTCAATAAGAGCATTTTCTCTGAGATCAGGATTGCTGAGTTCAAGCACCAGCTGCTGGGCTTGCTCCATTGACCTCTCCTTGTTCGGCACAGACACTCCGACCACTCCCGGAGACGACGACGTCGCGAGCGGTGCGTTGATCATATTCGCCATCCTTTGGGTAAGTGTTTTCTTTCTTATCCAATCCCAAAACGCCGAGCGAGCTGATGTCAAGGAAGAAACAAAGAGTTGAATGAAGAGAAGAAAAGAAAACGTAAAATATTGCTCATTCATCGTATTCAAAAGTATCTGCAGATTGCAGCGATGCGCTCTATCTTTGAGTTTGCATGCCAATAGACCCCTAAATTTGGTTGTTTATGTAGGTTGAGCACCATCATTTTCATTTGGGTTAATTACCTCCACCGTTACTTATGTTTGACAATGTGACTGAACCGTTCAAACTTGAGCTCAACCGTTACTTAAGTTGACACATGTGACTGAACCGTCACTATCACCTAACTGTCGTTATTTCTTCCCGTTAAGTAGTGACATGTGCTTGTCACGTGATTAACTTGTAAGTTGAAGTTCCCAAACTACCCCCAACATATTGTCTACTTAACAGCAGCTGATTCTTAGAATCGAAGAACAGGAAGAAGAAGTTTGCGCGCGAAGAACAGAAAGAATCGAAAATCTGAAGAACCGAAGACACAAGCCATGAAGTCTGCAGATGAATGTTGTCCTATGGGTTCTGATTTTGAGGTAATTTGACAGTGGGTAACCCTAATTCGTTTGCTGCAGTAATTTGAACCGTAAATCCTTATTATCGAACCTTAAATCGTCAAATCTGAGGTCATTGTTTGTTGTTTCTTCTTTCGTAGTCTGTACAGAACCCCAGATGTGATTTTTTTGACTGGGAAGATCCAACTATGTGTCCTTACGGTCGGATTGCAGTGATGTAATTTCAACAAAGAGATAACAATTTGAAAGAACAATTGGAGTTTGCGAAAAACCGAGCTGTTGAAAGTCGACCCAATCGGAAGTTAGTTGTAGTCTTTGTCATTGTTGTTGTTGTTGTTGTTGTTTTTGTTCTAAGTTCAATTGCGAATAATTAGCAAAAGTTAGTTGTAGCTGTGTCTGTAACTGAACTGTGTCTGTAACTGAAACTGAAGGATGAAGAACAATGTGTATTTTGCGAAGGTGGTGACTTATCTTTTCTGAACTGTGATTAAAAGATGACTTAAGTTTGTGAATTGTGATTAAAAGGTGACTTATGTTCGACGTACTGTGATTAAAATGTTACTTAAGTTTGGACATTTTGTTACTCAACCGTTACTAAAATACAGAATACATCTGAAAACACAGAATCCATAATAATCCATCAAAATCCAGAATTCAGAATACATCCCAAAACATGGTCCATCCTATAATCCCAAAATAGGTTCCGTTAATGAATTGTCAAAGAATTCAACACAAATACATTCCATGGTACCCAAATCTGTCTTTCCTTTGGGTAATTTCCGCAAGTAGCACAACATTACATGCCACAGCTACCTGCAGCATTTTGATACATTTACTTACGGTCTATAATCTACCTCCCTAAATTCAGACCATTCACTTTTCATTTATTCAGAAGAAACATTTCAGGGAAGCAAGCTGTCAAAGAATGGAACAGAAACATCAACAACAGAACTTGATGCTGCAATTTGTGAAACTGTTCCCTTGGTGGTGTGTTCTTGACAGGTCAGCAGTTCATCTTAGACAGCTCAATGATTGGCGACTTCGTTCCCTGTGGAGTGCGAGTCTGATCTGCATACATCTCCACAACAAAGTGGACATACTCTGAACAAAAAACAACACACTAGTGTCATGAATCTATCCAAAAGGGGTTTTGTATATAAAAACCCACTTCATCAAGTTTGTTCAATCAATTACTGCACATTTCATTGATTTAACAGCAGAATCATCACCACCACCCACTATCTTCACGGCAAACAACATATTATGCAGCAATTTACAGCAATTATGCAGCAATTTACAGCTATTATGCAGCAATTTACAGCTATTATGCAGCAATTTACATCAATTATTGAATACACGCCCAAATACAAACATATTATGCAGCAATTTCATCATTTCGTACCGCAAACCAACATCAAAGCTCTAATCTTCAACCGAATTGAAGATTAACGAAGTGAAACAGGGTAGAACAACACAAACCCAAGTCCGAAAACAGAAAGAATGTGAAAAGCCACACAAACCGAAGTTCAATCGAAGCAAAAACACAAACTTACTTCCAGTTGCAGTTCCGAAACGCAATGTCGCCGAGGAGGGTTCCTTCCGTGCTGAAAATCGACACTATCGGGGCGGAAGGAGGTCTGCAAGTTTCGGTTGGAGGGAAATGGGAGTTGATAGGAAGTTGGAGTGTGGAGATGGTTATCAAATGAGGGGGAAACGTTGCAAAGTGACAAGAGGGCATTATTGTCCTTTCAAATGTCTTCAAATCGTTTTAATTAGGTCATGTGCTGTGCACGTGACACTTTGACAGTCAGATTTGACGGAAAGTTCACAGAGTAACCTTTCAGTCACATCTTCAAACTTAAGTAACGTTTCAGCTACACAAAAAAAGATGAGTAACCTTTTAATCACATGGGTCAAACATAAGTAACGGTTGAGGTAATTAACCCTTTTCATTTACTAGATGAGTTGTAACGAGTTATCAAATTTCTTCTTCGATTTTGTATAATAAAAATATAATTTTAAGTATAATAAAAATATAAGTGCTTATATTTATTCTCTATAATATAATAAGGGTATAATGTCGGGCTGGGCAAAAATAACCGGTTCGGCTGAATCGTACCTGAAACGTAGTGGTTCTGAACCGGTTCACAAAATAAACGTTTTAAAAAAAATATGAAGCAGTTTAGAAGAGGTACAGAAAATCGGTTGACCGAACCACTTTTTTTACCGGTTTTAACCTTAAAATACTACTAAGTACTAAATCATACCCGACCACTTTCAGACCAGACCAGACTGAATTAACGGTTCACTCTTCACTGGTTCTTCAGTCTTCTCTTCAGTACTGATTCAGTACTACTCTTCAGAATCAGACCTAATTGCATTTGCCTCAGTAGTCAGTCATCTCCTTGTTGGGTCTGAAAGTCTCAGGTGCTGACTTGACAATGAATTGAATGTCAAAGGGTTGATGATCACGCGCTTTCACCTGAGCTTTGGTGAACCTGCAAGAAGGGGATCGCAACAGAGGGGGTGTCTCTGGGTCCCTCTCTGATGCTTAAATGAGTATACTGTGTGTATGAACTCAAAAACGTAATGAACGTATTGAAAAGCAAGTGTATTTATAGAGTGAAGACATCAAACCGTTATAGGCAACTGAATATCTTGGTGAATATTGTGCCAGTAAATATTAGGATAGCAGATATTACGATTATGGCGTAATATTGCAGTTACCGTATGTAATCTTTAGAGAATATGTGCCTGATATACGCGGGATATCGTGGCCATATCTTTAGTGTCGGTTGGTGGGACCAGAGTTGAGAAGTTAGACTATCTTGGCGAGCACTCCTATGGCGAGCAGTAGAAGGATTTGACCTTGGTCAGTGGCGACCTGTGATGGAGCTTTGGCGTCCACTTTGGGTTGGGTTCGATATTGTACCGTTTTATGAGGGTCATATTAACCTTACTGTGGGCCGACCCGATTTGGATGATATGAGTTGTACCCCCCTGCAAAGTTATTGGGCCTTTGAGGTCTTTCCCTTATTGTGCTGTCACTATCAATACACAACATTTTCTCCCGAAACTTGAGTGAAGTTTCTTTGGTCAAGCTTGATTTTGTGATAGAGTTTGAGATAATGACACTTGGACTAGATCTTTTCTGTCCTTATCTGTTATTTGTGCCTTTTTGATACTCTGTATCCTTTGGCGAGTGGTTTTTTGGTCGCCTGGAGTTTATGGAATGTCTGATCCTTTACCCTTTTTGGCGAATGCTTTGGGTTGCTAGGGTATATAAATGCTCATTCATTACTCCTTGGCGAACACTACCGTCAAGAGGGGTTCGCGAGAGGCTTAGAGTAGCTTTTGGCGATCACCTTTTTTGTGTAAGGTCTTGAGCATTTAATGACTGCACTGTTACTCAGAAGTTGAATGGACTATTGAGACATGTTTGTCTTTTGGTCTTCCGTAACCAGAGGGTATGTTGACAGTTTTCGTACCGTTCCAACAGTTTGTCTCCCCGAGGTGTCTCTTGGAATTCTAACATTGCTTCGATTTTTACCCAAAAGAGTGTAATCATTCTCTGAACCGTTTCAGACGTGCCTGTTCGGTTACCTCCATTTTGGCTATAAAACTCTGAACTTTGGCATTTAGTCCTTTACACACTCAGACCATTTTCCTTCCAGAGAGTTCATTGTTCCTCAGTGCTCTGCTTTCAACTTTCCCTTTCTCACTTCTTCGATTTCAAAAACCTTTTACTGTTTCCATGACTTCCAATAATCAATCCTCAAAAAAGGGGTCATCCCACAAGCCTTCCTCCAACCAACCTTCCGGTCAGAAGGTTTCGACTAGGGCTAACAATGTCACTTTGACTATTAGAGATGGTTCCTCGTCGGCGCAGGGCTAGAGGAATCCTGCCCCCAAGCCGATTTATGGGCAATCGGTCACTATGCCGGTGGTGGTGGACGTGCCCAACAACAATGTCCCTGACTTCTCCCCGACAGGTAAATTTTGATGCTTTCCTTTTACTTCTTTTTAGGCGGTAAAACTAACTCCTTTTTATTATTTTGTATTGTTATTGCCATGCCATGGTGTTCTGAGTAGATATCAAGCCCAATGAGATGAAGCTGGCTCAGTTCAAGGCAGTGGTCGCCTTGAATGGATTGGGAGAAGTAGATGCCCCCAGATACCCGGACTTAGGTTTGCATTATCCTCGCGATGGAGAGGTTTACATTTATGCGGCCCAGATCGATGCTGGGTTGCGTTTTCCTCTCTGCGACAATTTGCAGAAGCTCTGCTGCTACTATGGGATAGGACCTACGCAGCTGGTTCCCAACGCCATTAGGATGTGGGTTGAGTTCAAGTTCATGTGTTTACGTCAAGGATGGACATATTCACTGGCCCTGTTCCAGTGTTTTTACCAATTGGCCGCCGGGGTGAACCATCTTCACCACTTCCAGACTCGATGGCCCAAGTTCAAGGAATGGAGGGTCCAGACTTGAAACTGGAATGTTCATTTCCGTCTGGTGGACGACTTCCGTGCTACCAACTTCATCTACAAGAAGTTTTACTTCTTTTACAAGGGTAGTGTATCATGGGAGCTCTTTCAGCCGGAAAGGGATACTCCTCCAAGCTTCGGAGAGCTGTCGGGGAGCGATAAGAACGCCATCAACAATTTCTTCAGACTTCATAGGTAGTCGGACTTCTGTTCGATCCGCTTGGTGGCGGAAACTTCATAATCAAGGCTTAGGCTGGCGGGCATTCATTAGTCCGCACCAGTTTCTATAGATTGGGTAAATTTCTGACTCTTTTTCTTTGTTGGTTGTAGGCACTTGGGGACCTAAACTCATTGGTCTGTTTTTCAAGCAGGCTAAAACGGGATTGTCTGCTGCTCATGCGTCCTTGAGTGCTCATCCTCCCCCTTCTAGGCGAGCGTCCAAGCGCAAGCCAAAGGAAGAACAACCTGGAGTCGCTCCTGGCGATCGCCAAAGAGGTATACGACTGCTTTTTGTCTTTCCTTCCTCTGTTTTAGTCTTTAGGTTTTAATACTTTTATTGACCATTTTCAGGAAAAGCTGTTGCTGAGGTGGCTCTGAATCCTCCTCCCGCCAAGAAGGCTAGGGGTGAGGAACACCCTGCTTCCTCTGGGGGTTCTGCTGCTTCCCGGGGAAAGGCTACCGCTACCGGAGAGGTAGCTCCACCTGCCACCGATTTCACTGCTCCCAACCCCGCCAAGGGGGATGAGACTCGGAAGAGAGTTCAGACCCTTAGTGCCGCCACGGGCACCTCCAAGGCTCCCTTCGGTGGGGAGTACTGCCCCTTGGTGGGCTTATTCCAATCGCCAAAAGCGGCGAACCCCAAGGGCGTCTCGGACCCTTGGGGAAATCTCTAGAAGGTGGAGATTTTTGACCAACTGACACAGCGGGGTAACCCGGACCTTTGCATGCATATCCTCGAAGGGATTGTTCCCCCTTGGGATCGGGCGATGGTCTCATCCGAGCTGACCGACATCGAGGGTGTCGTGAGGTCGGATTTCGAGCGGATCGCCCTGGTGAGTCCTTCTTCATATATTCACCCTTAAATATATTTTTTGACCTCTACTTGATCTGATTGTACCTTTTTCCCTTTTTTCTGTTGTCAGCTCGTCCGCGAGGAGTTGGCGATCAGTCGGATTATATGGGAGCTCGTCGATAAGCAGACTGACTTGCTAATCGATCCGGAGCAGTACCGGGGCCTGGGGTTCACTCCTGACCAGATGGAGGGTTTGAAGGAGACGACTAAGGCGGCTACTCAATTGGTGGAGCATGCTCGCCACGAGTATTTCGAGAAAGAGAAGAGCCTTCTCGACTCCGTGAAGGAGAAGAGCCTTCTCGACTCCGTGAAGGAGAAGAGGATTCTCGACTCCGTGAAGGAGAAGAGGATTCTCGACTACGTGAAGGAGGATCAGGTGGCCCTCGCCAATGATAGGCGGGTGAATACCGAGCTCCAGCTCAAGGCGGCAGACAAATACTCTGCTGAGGTAGAGGCAGCGAATGCTGATCTTAAGGCACAGCTGGAGGAGGCTTGGGCTCTGAGGGATGCCTCGGAGGCAGAGAGGGAGCGACTCACCGCGGAGAAGGAGCATCTTGCCGCAAAGCTGAAGGTTGTCTCATCCCCCAGAACGTGGTCGAGGACTTTAAGAAGTCCAAAGAGTTCTCTGACTGCACCTTGGAGGTGATGAAGGTCGAGGTGGCTGCCTACTTCCAGGTCCTGGTCGACGAAATTCAGGGGATTGACCCTAAGTTTCCTCTCCGGGAGGTGAAGTCTCTCCAGGACTTCATCGAGAGTAGCTACTCCAAGGAGGCTCCTGCTGAGGTTGGCGAGGAGGCTGCCCCCGGGGCCGAGAAGGAAGTTGCTGCCCCTGAAGAGCCCAAACCTTGAGGTCCCGAGCCCCCTAGGCGATCATATTGTCATTCCTCCTATGTTTTTTTTATTAATCACTTCTGTTTCCCTTTGTTTTTTGGGAAAGTTTGTAATTATTTTTTGATATCAGACTCGGCTATTATTATAATATTGAATGTTTTTATATTCATAAGCCTTTGCATTTATTTTACTTTGAATGTGTAGGCTATTCTTCCGATGTCTTTCTCATTTGAATGTTTTTGGAAGTTTTACTATACTTATTTTCAACTTCTCTTTACTTTATGATAGTCTCGCCATATAAGGTCTTGGACCTTTCCTTAGGCTTTAGAAGGAAGAATGATCATTCTTTGTAGATCCATCTACTCCCCTCGCCAAGTTATCTTAAAGGAATTGTTGCTCGAGGGTAATACCTTTAAAGGAAACTATCATCCTTCAGAGATATGTTCGCCTTTTTAAGGTTTTTGCCCTTTGTAGTGTTCGCCTAACCGTGAAGAACTGTTACTCAGGGTTGATTAATCTTTTAGTAAATGATCACCTTAGGTTAGTTCACCCACTTTCTTGTGTTTGTTTCACAGAGGAACTGTTATCCTTGATCTGGATTCGTTCGCTTTGGATATCCAGCCTTAATTTTTGCCCAACTTATAAGGGAACAACTTCCTTAACGGGTCACTCGCCTTTTATATCAGGACTTCTGCCTGATTTTAATATCAGGTCTTTTGCCTAAATTTTACCTTAGGTCTTTTCGCCTGATTTTGTTATCAGGTCTTTTGCCTAACTTTGGCGTTAGATCTTTCACCTGATTTTGTTATCAGTTTTTTTGCCTAATTTTGGTGTTAGGTCTTTCGCCTGATTTTGTTATCAGGTCTTTTGCTTAACTTTGGCGTTAGGTATTTCGCCTGATTTTGTTATTAGGTCTTTTGCCTAACTTTGGCGTTAGGTCTTTCACCTAAATTTGACTTTAGGTCTTTCGCCAAATTTTGATATCAGGTCATTTGCCTAACTTTGGCGTTAGGTATTTCGCATGATTTTGTTATCAGGTCTTTTGCCTAACTTTTGCATTAGGTTTTTCGCCTGATTTTGTTATCAGGTCTTTTGCCTAACTTTGGCGTTAGGTCTTTCGCCCAATTTTGATATCGGGTCTTTTGGGAAATAAATTGTTACCCTGATGGTTCGTTCGCAATCGTCTTTCTTCCTTCGTTTTGGTTTGAGTGGCCATGCTTTATGAAGGAATGATTTGTTTTATTGACATAACATTTTGATTACAAGCTATACATAAAATCTCCTTAAATGTTCGGAGTTAAATGGACTAGGTAGCCTTACACCTTCTGTGCTTTCCAAGTAGTAAGATCCTGGGGCGGCAATCTCTACTACTTTGTATGGACCTTCCCACTTAGCTGAAAGCTTGTTCTGACTGTCCAGTCTTGTGAATTCATTCATTCGCATAACCATCTCTCCCACGAAAAATTGGCGAGCGCTGACTTTTCTGTTGAAGTATCAGGTGGTCGCCAGTCGCATTTTAGCTTGGGCCTTGTATGATTGCCATCACTTTTCTTTGCAAGATCGAGGTCAGTTCTGCGCTCGATTTCGTTCGCTTCAGTGTTAAAGTGTAGGATTTTGCAGGCACCGCTATTTCGGCGAGTGCTACTGCTTCAGATCCGTACACTAAACTGAATGGTGTTTCCCCCGTTGCCGTTTTGGGTGTTGTTCGAATAGCCCACAATACATTTCCCAGCTCTTCTGTCCAGTTTCCTTTGAAGGCTTGAACTCGCTTTTTGAGCCCTGCCAGGACAACTTTGTTGGTTGCTTCGGCTTGCCCATTCGTTTGAGGATGGTGTACAGAGCTGAATCTGTGATCGATATGGTATTCTTCGTAGAGTCACTTGAGTTCTTTTCCTACGAATTGTGGGTCATTATCACGTATGAGTATTTTGGGGCGCCGAACAGCGAAAATATGTTGATTTTCAGGAACTTGACCACTTGGAATTCAGTTGTAGAGGCCAAAGCTTTTGCCTCTATCCACTTGGTGAAGTAGTCGATCACCACTATAATGTGGATTCTTTGCCCAGTGCTGATGGGAAAGGGGCCCAATATGTCTATTCCCCATTGGGCAAAAGGCCAGGTGCCCGCCATTGGGGATAGCAGTGTTGGTGGTCGACAGGATCGTGGTGCGAACTGTTAACAAGTCACGCACTTCTTTGTCAATTCTGCCTCATCTCTGCTAAAGGTTGGCCAATAGTAGCATAATATGAAGATTTTGCATGTTAATGAGTGTGCACTTTCATGGCATGCGGCAACTCCTTCGTGAGCTTCACGGAGAACTCTTTCTGTCTCGAGATGAGAGATGCACCTTAGATGATAGGGAGTTGAATATCCTCGCCTATAGAGCTCTCCATCTATGAGAAGATAGCTTGCAGACAGACGACTTATTTTCGTGGACTTGTCTTCGTCTTCTGGGAGTATTCCTTCTTTCTAGAAGTTCTATAACGGAGTCATCCAGGTTACCTGCCCTTGAATGTTGAAGATTTCTAGGTTGTCGAGAACCGAATATAGAGCTTGTTCCAGAAATTGCACATCCTGAATTCTTGTCCCTCCGAACGCCAGCTTACTTAGAGAGTCTGCCAGCTGGTTGTCTTGGCTAAGAATAGACTCAATCGCGAAAGTTGGGATTTCAGCGATGAGTTTTTTAGCTATCCCGAGGTACTTTTTCATCTTTTCCCCATTGCTTCATAAGTGTCATTGATTTGATTGACAATTAGCTCTGAGTCGCTTTTTTCCCTGAGTGACATTATACCCATTCAATTAGCGAGTCGCAGTCCAGTGATAAGAGTTTCATATTCGACCTCATTGTTGGTCTCCTTAAAAGTAAGGGTGATCACATACTTTAAATGCTCGCCCTCAGGGGGGATGAGAATTAATCCTGCCCCGAGCCTTCTCTTGAAGAGGATCCATAAGTATAGAGTTCCCAACCTTTGCTTGTATCTGCTGATTGACTTGGCCGGTTTTCTGCTTCTACTAGACCATTGCCTGTACTTTCCACTATTAAATCTGTCAATGTTTGACCTTTGATGGACGTTTTAGGCGCAAATTTGTTCTTGAATTCACTCAACTCGATTGCCCATTTAATAAGCAGGAAGTGTTTGAGAGGCTGGTTGGTGAGGACTGTAATGGCGTGCGCGTGGAAGTATGGTCTTAATTTTTGAGCAACAATAACTAAGGCATAGAGATACTTCTCAATCTGGACATATTTTATTTCAGCCGAATTAAACATCTTGCTTACAAAATACACTGGACTCTGCTTATTTTCTTCTTCTCTTATTAATACGGCACTGGTTGCAACCTCGCTAATACTCAGATAAAGAAAGAGTTGTTCGCCGGGAATGGGCTTCGCCAAAGCTGGGAGTGTTTGAAGGTGATGCTTTAAGGATTGGAAGGCAGCCTCGTACTCCGGTGTCCACTCGAACTTGCGGTTGACCTTGAGAGTCTTGAAGAACGGGAGTGACCTGTCGCTCGCCCTTGAAAGAAAGCGATTGAGTGCGACCAGGTGGCCATTCAGACATTGGACCTCTTTGTGGCAAGTTGGTGACTTCATCTCTTCGATGGCTTTGAGTTTCTTAGGGTTTGCCGCTATTCCACGCTCGCTTACCATGAATCCAAGAAATTTGTCTGACTTGACTCCGAAGGCACACTTTGCTGGGTTTAGGCGAACGTTGTGCCTCCTCATGCACTCGAATGCTTCTCAAAGGTCTTCTGTATGAGAGCTTCCTTTTATTGTCTTGACGAGCATGTTGTCCACATAGGCTTCCATGTTGCGCCCTAGCATGTTCTGAAACAGTCGGTTTACCATTCGATGATAGGTTACCTCCGCATTGATTAGACCGAAGGGCATCAGTTTGTAGCACAGTATATCTCCGTCTGCATAGAAGGCTGTGTGGGCTTCATCATCCGAGTGCATTCGGATCCGATTGTAGCCTGAATAGGTGTCCATAAAGCTAAGCATTTCATGACCAGAGGTTGCGTCGACTAGCTGATCAATTCGAGGAAGGGGATATGAATCTTTCGGGCAAGCTCTGTTCAGGTCGCGGAAGTCGACGCACATTATCCACTTGCCGTTTGTTCTTCACGAGAACTGGGTTGGCGACCCAACTTTGAAATCGCACCTCCCTTACAAAGTCGGCTTCGATCAGACTGCCTACTTCTTGCCTGATCGTCAAACGCTTGTCGGATCCAAATGACCTCTTCTGAGTAATCGGCTTTATCGAGGGATCTATCCTTAGCTCATGAGAAATTATGTCGGTGTTGATGCCTAACATGTCACTGGGCTTCCATGCAAAAAGTTCCTTGAATTATTTTAAGAGGGAAGTCAGGGCGTTTCTCTAGTCGTCGTACAAGGTGGTCCCAATGCGCACCTTCTTTTCTGGACTATCGATTTCAACCTCTGCTAACTCCTCCATTGGCGATGGCCGGACCTGGTCCTCACGCGGGTCATCCTCTGTGTCGATGACGATGGTTTCCCTTTGGTTCTTCCTACGGAGGCAGTTCACATATCATTGACGTGAGTAGGGTTGGTCGCCTAGAACTTCTCCGATTCCATTCGGCGTGGGGAACTTCATCTTTTGGTGGACTGTAGAGGCTACAATCTTATGAGGATTGATTGTGGTCCTCCCTAGGATGGCGTTATATGATGTAGGCGAGTCGACGACTAAGAAGGTGACTGACACCTTTCTGTTCTTCCATCCTTCGCCCAGTATTACTGGCAAGGTTATGGGTCCCAGCGGATAAATTGTTCTCCCATCGAAACTGATTAGGGGAGAGTCGACTCGCTTAAGGTCGCGCTTGGATTTGCCCATCTTCTCGAAGGTGTTCAGAAACAGAATGTCTGTTGAGTTTCCTCCATCGATCAGAATCCTCTTCATCTCGCAACCGTCAACTTCAACTGTGGTGACTAGCGCATCATTGTGCGGAGTGGTGACGTGTGCCAGGTTGTCCTCGAAGAATGAGATGATGCAATCTTCTTCAGGTCGAGGTTTCTTTCCCAGCTGAATAGCTGTAGAAATCTGAGCAGCATAGACTTCTCTTGCATTAGACCCGTCGCCTCCGGCACCAAACCCTCCAACAATCAGGTTTATCACCCTCCTGCTCTGGGATGGGCCAGATTGCTCGGGCGGAGCTGGCGAGTGATTTCTACGTGGGGGCGTTCAATTTCTGTCTAGTCCGACCACAAATTCCTTTAGCATGCCTCTTTGTATCAGTTTCTCGATGTCGCGCTTGACGATGCGATAATCATCAGTTTTGTGGCCCTTGGCCTTGTGGTATCTGCAGTAGCTTTATGTGTCCTTCCCCATTAGCTGGGCACTCTTGCGGGGTATTGGTGGCCTTGTCATACACCTTCTTTCCATCTCGACTAGTACCGCTGAGATCTGCTTGTTTGAAGGCGTGAAATACTCGGGGATCTCTAGATTTTTAGGTCCTGGGGTTTCCGATCTGGGCTTGTCTCGACCCTTCTTGTCCTTCTTTTCCTTCCTACCATCGCGTCGGGGCTCTCGAACCACCCTTAGCGAGGTTGTCAGAAAATTGGCTTCAGAGTTCGCCATTTCCAGATCTATAAAACCTTTCGCCCTCACTGCTAGCTCCTCCATCGTCTCTATCTCCTGAACGTGGTAGCTGTTTCGCAGTTTCCTCGATGATTTGTTGGCCACATCAAGTCCTCTGTAAAAGGCTCGAATTATCTCACCTTCTGCGACTCGACAATCTATTTCTGCGATGTTCTTATGAAAATGTCTGTAGAAGTCGGTCAATGATTCTTCTGATTGTTGTTTGACTGCGTCTAAGGCGACCACACTTTTCAGCAGTTGACGCTCGCCCATGTATCGCTCCAGGAATTTGCTCTTGAGCTCGGACCAGGTTCCTATTGATCCTGCAGGGAGGCTGAAGAACCAGGACGACGCCGAACCCGAAAAGGTCGACGGAAATAATAGGGCTAAGTGATTCAGATCATTCGACTTACCCAAAAGAGAGGCTTCATGCTTGTTGCCATGTATAATAGGATCTCCTCCACCACTGTATTCGGGGATGGCCCTGGCGACTATATCCTTTGGAATTTTGATCATTACCAGATAAATAGTGAAGGGATGAGTTGATTGCTCCCGGAAGGGAGGTATCACGGTCCCACATCATTCCTTGAGCCTTTTGCTGATAAGCTCCTAAACTTGGTCAAGAGTGCACTGATTCTTCTGTCCTCCAGTCGGTGTGGAACTTGATTGATTGACAGAGTGGGTAAATGTCGGCGCCTCAGTGGAAGCCGGAGGTAAGGACTGGTGTCAAGAATTCATCTCTTGATCTTCTTGAGGGGCAATGGTGCCAGGATTTCCAATTTCTGCTTGTCGTGGCCCCGCGGAGAGAGGATCTTCCTAAGGAGCAGGGGCATGTGTGCGAGTCTGTCCTATGATGGTCTCTAAGAGGGATATCATCTCCGCGGTTAACTGAATAGTTTCCCCAGCCACTTGAGCGGTTGGTCGAGCTGGAATCTCTGCAGCGCTTGGAACGGGGGCGATCTGGAATTGCCAACGTGTTATCGTGCCGGCCTCGGAGGGACGGCATTAGGGACTGCTTGGCTAGCAGGTTCTTGAGGGAGCGGCGAAGCGGCGGTAGAATCAAAGCTGTCCGAGGATTGCTCATTAGCCTGGTTCCTGCGATTGCGGTTAGAACGAGTCTGCATGACTGTTTTGCTCGTTCCCACAGACGGCGCCAAATATTGGGTCTGAAACTTCCAGGTGCTGACTTGACAGTGAATTGAATGTCAAAGGATTGATGATCACGCGCTTTCGCCTGAACTCTGGTGAATCTGCAATAAGGGGATCGCAACAGAGGGGGTGTCTCTAGGTCCCTCTCCGATGTTTAAATGAGTATATTGTGTGTATGAACTCAAAAACGTAATGAACGTATTGAAAAGCAAGAGTATTTATTGAGTGAAAAGATCAAACTGTTATAGGCAACTGAATATCTTGGTGAATATTGTGCCGGTAAAGATTAGGATAGCAGATATTACGGTTATGGCGTAATATTGCATTTACCGTATGTAATCTTTAGAAAATATGTGCCCGATATACACGGGATATCGTGGTCATATCTTTAGTGTCGGTTGGTGGGACCAGCGTTGAGAGGTTAGACTCTCTTGGCGAGCACTCCTATGGCGAGCAGTAGGAGGCTTTGACCTTGGTCAAAGGCGACCTGTGATGGAGCTTTGGCGTCCACTTTGGTTTGGGTTCGATACTGGACCGCTTTATGAGGGCCAGATTAACCTTACTGTGGGCCGACCCGGTTTGGATGATATGGGTTGTACCCCCTGCAAAGTTATTGGGTCTCTGAGACCTTTCCCTTATTGAGTCGTCACTATCAATACCCAACACTTCTCACGCAGTCGCGCTCGGACGCTCGTGCCTCGCCTCGCGCCTCCAGTCTCTCCGCCTCAGTCTTCAGACAGTTCCACGTTAGTCTTCTTCATCTATCTAGACCAGGTTCGTCTTCTTCGTCCGACTGATTGCTATGTCTATACTTGTTAGGAAAACTGATTGCGAATTTGCTATACTTGTTAGTTATTAGGAAAACTGATTGATGTTGATTTCTTGCTAGGCTAGTAGCTTGTTACTTTGTTAGGAAAACTGATTAGTAATGCGATTACCAAAACTAGGCTAGTAGCTTGTTAGGAAAACTGATTACTTGATTACTAGTAGCTCGAATTAATTGTGGTAGATTGGTCTAATTTGATTCGGCCGAGTGCTCCAATTTGGAATTTTTTTTATTAAAAGTTTAGAATATATTAAATAATTAATTTAGGATTATCAATTTTTTTGTTATATATATATATATATATATACTTAATAGTAATTATATATATATAAAATATATACCGCGTAAATATTTATAGATATATATTAAGATTAACTGTACTTAGTTTTTTTTTACTCGGGGTGTGACCAAGCTGGCCTAGTTTACCAAATCCATCCAGAACCTAAATTCTGATGCCCCAGCCCAGACACTCACACAGGACCTCTCCCCTCAAAACTAGCCGTTCCTTCAAAACCCTCAAGCTTCCACCGCCGCTACTGCCCGCAGTCTCCTCTCGTTCTTCTTCTTGCTTCCCTATTCCCACCGCTGCCGCCCTCCATTCTCCTCTTGTTATTCTTCTTCTTCCTTCCCTAATCCGTTGGTTCATATTCCAAAACTCGGGTTACAATTTGTTCAAGAGGGGTAAGAGCTTGTATCTACTGAGATTGAACAATGTAGCCTTTTCATCTATGTAGTGCAGGATTCTGATTCAAAGTTTATATCCGATTGAGATGATTTTTTCATTACACAAATATGCAGCCATGTCATTTAATTTCATCAGCCATTTATATTAATTTAGGGATTTTTGTAATTTCTCCTTTGCATTAGGCCTTTTTCCTCCTATTAAGGCGTGATTTCCTTCTTTATTTACAAAAAATAAATAATCAAACATGTTGGTATTTGAGGAAGTAAACCGTCAAATTTCTACCTAAGGTGGAAAACAGCCTGCATACGGTGAGACGTGATTTTGTATAGCTGGGTGGCTGTAGATTAGTGATTGTCACCTGGTTTCAGGTGTTTCTTTTGAAAGCGGAACACTCATTCTTCATCTCTATTGTTCGTTTAAGTATATTGATGAAGATTGAATTGCATGGATAAGAGTAAGAGTCTGCTTTGTTGTAACTTGGTGGAGTGAATCAGTTAGATTTGGCTCAACTTCTTAATAGTTAATACGTAAACCGTGCAAAAAGATGAAATATTTCCCTCATTTATTGCCCTTTTTAAGGAATAGGTCAATGTAGAATTGCAGAATTGAGATTATTGGATGCAAAGTTTTGAGATGATTAAAAATATTCATTGTGTACTTTCTGTTTGATAGGTCTTATTAAATATGGGAATATCTGATGAAGAACTAGACTTCTCTGATGAGGATCAGTTGCAAGACAATGAAATGCAGCACGAGTCAGAAGACCCTGAAGAATCTGAGTCCGACTCAGGGGATGATGAAGATGTGAAGCAAGCTGAGCCAGCAAAAGAATATGTCTATAACAGAGATGCCATCCTCGATAAATTGGGAGATATTAGCTGGCCCCAAGATCTACCATGGACCGACAAGCTGACGCTCGACATTAATCAACTGCAGGAGGTTGATGTAAATGATGATCTTGCTCGTGAACTTGCATTCTATACGCAGGCACTGGAAGGGACAAGAGAGGCTTTTGGGAAGCTTCAGGCGACGGGGATTCCTTTCCTTAGGCCCTCAGATTACTATGCTGAGATGGTGAAGACGGATGCACACATGGGGAAGGTAAAGAATCGTCTGTTGTCTGAGAAGCAGAAAATTGAAGAGGCAGAGGAGAGGAAGAAGGCCCGGGAGTCGAAGAAGTTGGCCAAAGAGGTTCAGGTTCAGAAGCAGAAGGAGAGGACTAAGCAGAAGAAGGAGGAGATTGAGTCTGTCAAGAAGTGGAGAAAACAGAGGCAAAAAAGTGGATTCTCTGACAAAGACAACGATATGCCACCTTTGGACTTTGGAGAAGATGGTAAAGGTTTTGAGAGGTCGAATAAGAAGCGACCTGGTGTGCGCCCTGGTGATCGGTCTGGAGGTAAGGCTCGTTTTGGTGGTGGTAGCAAGATGGGGAAGGGTGGTGTGGACAAGAAATTCAAGAAAAGGGAACGGAAGGATTCAAAGTTTGGGTATGGAGGGAAAAAAGGCATTAAGAAGCAGAACACAGCAGATACCACAAATGATGTGAGGGACTTCAAGAAAGGTAGTGCACCTGTTGGAAATAAGCGACAGAAGAGGTAAGAAAGATCACCCGCTTGCTCAGGTCAGGCGACTTAACTCCACCTTATTACATAGATTCCATTTTGTTGGTTGTATTTTGATGTTTGGTATGAAGGAAACTCCAGTTGTTGGTATGTTTTTTTAAATTGTATTCAACATGTTTTCATGTCGGTGTCCAAATCCTCTATAGTAGACTGAGAAAGTGCAGACTGCAGAATGACTTTAGAAATCTCAACTACTCATTCCAGAGTTTGTATTATATTTGGTGGCTGTCTTTACAGACTCTTGAAAGGGCAAAAAAAAGTCCGTACCCAAAAAGCCATATTTGCTTCATCATCTGTGGGATCTTGTCACTGACCAGAACACAAACACAGCTAAAGTCAGCTTCTTTTCGCCGCATCTAGGTGGTCCTTACCCATTTCGTCGCCAGGAATAATATCTGCCTTCTTCGCAGTGGTCTTTTGGTCCCTTGCCACTTATTTTCGATTTTGAAATTCAGTCAAAATCTTTAAATTTGGTAGTATATTAGTGATACAAATTTATAGTTTTGTGGAGTTTTTTCGGTCTCCAATTATAGACTATTATTCTTCCATCCCCGTATCTGTCCACTTACTATTGGAGTAGAAAATCATCAACCGTTGACTTGGTGAGTTCAGCGTACCTTGCCTTGCCTAGCCTAGCAAACGGATCCATCTAACCAATCTATCTATATAAGCAAAAAGAGAACAAAGAAACCAAAAACGTGTTGACTATTTTATTATTATTATACAAGTTTACTTTCATAATTTCGGTTTGGAAGTGTATAGACTAAAATTATTTTCAATGTGTTGTTTTTAATGAAATTTGAATTGGAGATCGGAACTTATTTAACTCATTGTTTTATCTAGGGTTGATGATTTTTAACATGATATGATTAAACTATCTATATTTATGTGTATATAAGTTTGATCTTAACACATTTTGTGCCTAAACAACTCTTATATGTTTAATCATGACTAATAACTATGATTAAACACTTTTGATATGTAAATATACGCATAAACACTATTAAGTATAAATATTTATATTTGAATTTATTTTTTTATATATTTTTGAATCACTTGTAAGTTTTAAAATTTTATTGTGAAATTAAATTATAAATTTTGTGTTCGGTAACATTTTGCGAACTTGTGTTATATATATATATATATATGATTTTTTTTTGGTTAAAAAAGATAATCGTGTTAATCGTACATATCATATATAATATATTTAATAATTGTATCGAATTTATATTTTAAATTTAAAAACGCGTTTATCACCTATGGGATTCTGATTACTACAACTTAACAATCGTGTTGACTTCGTTACTCACACTACCTCTGATTACAGAGCGTGTGCCAACTGTCAACCTTGAAACTCTTCCGTACGACACGACAATATCTCCGCTAGCTATCTAGTTTTCTCTGTCTTCTCTTTTTGATGATTTGATATGATAATAAATAATGTCAATGGAATCCATCTCCATCCCTATATAAACACACGCTAAACCATGCATCTTTTACCACTCACTCACACATACTATACTATGAAGATCAACAAAAACTCCATCATCTTCTTAATCACCATCCTTGCAACTTTCATAGTGGTTGAATCAATCTACAGTGGGATCGATCACTACGACACATTACCACAAGACGGCCGCCAACTTCGCAATGGTGGAAGGAGGACAACTCGGTTGCGATATCATCGATTTAGGATCGTCTGTCGTGCCTGCCTCCTTGCTAGGAAGAGAATTATTGGACATATAGGGTTAGGAGCATCCATCAATCTCTCCTGCTGTGGAAAGAAGTGCATAAATTTGATGGCGGATCGACATCACTGTGGTGCATGTGGAAAGAGATGCGGGTTCAATGAGATATGCTGCAAAGGGAAGTGTGTGAACCCGTGGTTCAGTCGGGTTCATTGTGGGCGTTGCGGAAATGGTTGTGGTCAGGGGGGTGGTTGTGCTTTTGGACTTTGTAATTATGCAGATGTCTAGACGATGTACGTACTATTACCAGCATGGGAATTAATCGATAGTTTCTTTCTTAAATCTTAATTCACACACTTCACCAATTGTACTAAAAGTTAGAGGGGATTGATGAAAATTTGGCCTAATCTCATGAAAACCTTTGAGCATAAAATGTTAACAAAGCTAAAATGTCAAATACTTTACCAGTCAAAAGTAGCAGAAAGTGGAGCAATTATCAGTCAAAAGAGAGCACCAGATTGTCAAAAAGGAGATCACCAGATTGTCAATTATCATAATTAGTGGTTACAGTAAAAGTATGATTGTAATCTCTGTATAGACAATGTATTGAAATGAAATGAAACAAGTGAAATAATTTTATCAAATATCAGTGTTTCTATTGTTCTACTCTCTATTCAATATGGTATCAGAGCAGGTCTATCCTGACTAAATTGATTCATCAGGAACCGGATTCGCCATGTCTACACCAGAAATACGCAAATCCGGTACCATAGAAGGGACAGATGATTTAGCCACAACACTTCTCAAAATTTTGAGAAGTGGTATGGAAAATTCAGCCACGACAACCATCAGCCAGCAACATCAAAATCCATCAGAAAACTTGACCGCAACGGTTAAGCTAAATGAGTCCAATTACCCACTATGGGCAATTGTAATGAAGGCAACAATTGGAGGGCGACGACGACTCAGCCACATTACCGGGGTGCCATTACCGCCAAGCCAAACCGAGCCAACATATCCGGAATGGGAAGAACGAGACTTATGTGTTTTTTCCTAGATTATACAGAATATAGAACCTGATTTAATCGGGAATGTTGCAGCATACCAGAGTGAAAGAGCACTATGGAGTGCCCTGGAAACGACTTACGGTGCAGGAGGGGATGCCCTACAAACATACGACCTCCACGTCAAGGCGAGCGAACTGAGACAAGGCGAATTGTCTCTGGAATACTATTTCAATATCCTGCAAGGAATTTAGCAAGCAATAGATCGACAACATCCGAAGCCAATAAGGCATGAATAAGATATCACGATATACAACAAAGAACGTCAAGAAACTCGTCTATTTCAGTTTCTAGCCGGACTTAATATCAAGTATGAAACAACAAGGCGAGAAATACTCAAGGAAGAGCCACTACCTTTGGTCAAACGAGCATACGTGCAGGTCCGGCGGGAGGCAACCCAAACCAGTATTCTCAACCAATCGACCGAACCAACCAACCATAGGAAGTGGGCTCACAGAAAGGACCAGAACCACGACCAGATCTGGACACGGGAAAAACCTAAGCAAAGCAGATCGTGAAAAACTTCCGGAGGAGAAAAACAAACTCCGATGCTCTCATTGCGGAATGAACCGGCACACAATAGACGAATGTTTCAAATTAGTCGGATATCCCGAGTGGTGGGATGAAAAAAAACGAACCGGAAAATAAAAAACCGTCGCCGTGGGAGCCACCGGTGCGGGCAACCTTGCGGTCACTAGTGACAGCCCGTGGAACCAAGCCACCAACGACGGTGTGGCCATGGATGCATCGTTGGGGAGGAATGGACGAGTCGCTGCTCATGAAGAGGGACCGCTGTTTAACCAAGGTGCCGTTGGAAGAATCTATGTGGTTGAGGCCCGAAGCTTCGCCGTCAAAGGTGCTCTTGGAGCTGGTCATGGTAGAGCTGGAGTTGCTCTTTATGACCACGACCGAAGAACACTTGATGCAGCTGGAGGTGTCACTTTCGGCGCAGGTGGAGCTCCATGTGGTGTTGTCCATGGTGTTAGTGGAGCTGGTGGCAGACAATCAGCGGAAACATGGGCTAGTGATCATGCTAGTGGAGCTAGTCCCACTGGCTTCGGTGGCCGACATGCAGGAGGCGCTGGTGGAGGCTTCGGTGGCAAGCATTCTGCAGGAGCTGGTCCCACTGGATTCGGTGGAAGACATCTTGGAGCTGATCCTGCAGAAGGCGCGGGTCGAGGTGCGGGCCTTGGTGGAGCAGCAACTGTAGGTCTCGGACACACTGCAGAAGGCGCGGGGCCTGGTCGAGCAGCAGCTGGAGCTGGTCCAGGGCATTCGGGTTCCTCTTGTCGAGCAGTAGCTGGATCAGGTTCTTTTGGTGGATCGGGTTCGACTCGATCAGGTCATTCAGGTCATTTTGACTTAGGTGACAATTTTTCAAATAATTGCAAAAGTGACCCTATAGTTTGTGCTACACATGATTTTAATCCCGACAAATGTTCCGAGTGGATATTTGACTGCGGAGCAACATATACAATGACTCACGATAGTCGGGACAAAATTTCCTGGACGACTCCACGGAAGGAAAAAATTCAGACTGCTAATGGGAGTCTTATAGCAGTAATGGGAGCGGGCACTATTCAAATGTCTCCAAATTTGAGAGTGTCAATTTGTCTCTACGTGCCGTCATTGTCATGCAAATTATTGTCAATTAGTCACGTCACTAGAGAATTGAACTGTACAGTACTGATATATCTGAATTGCTGTATTTTACAGGATATCCAGACGAATGAGATAATTGGGCATGGAACTGATCGAGATGGATTATACTATGTCGATGAGGTGGCTCAACAAGGGACTGCGCTACTGGCTCACGGGACGGTAGAAAGACAGTTCTGGTTATGGCACCATCGGTTAGGGCACCCATCACTCTCTTATCTCAGTATTTTATTTCCTAGTTTTAAGAATAGGGATTGTGGTCCATGTGAAACTTGCATTTATACTAAGAGTCATAGAACTACCTTTCCAGCAAATAATACGTGTGTCAATTCAGTGGTTGAGTTGGTTCATTCAGATGTCTGGGGTCCAGCTCCAAACTCTATAAATAGTCATTTCCGGTATTTTTTTTACTATTTATTGACGACTATTCCAGAATGACTTGGGTATATTTCCTCAAAAATAAGTCTGAAGTTCCTGATAAATTCGTGTCATTCTATAACCTCATAAAAATCCAATATAAAAAACAAATCTACGCCCTTCGATCAGACAATGGGGGAGAATATGTTAATCAAATTCTCACCCAATTTTTTAAAAAAGATGGGCTCGTCCATCAAACCACATGTCCTAATTCCCCACAACAAAACGGAGCCGCAGAACGCAAAAACAGAATTATCTTAGAAATTACCCGTGTCATTATGCTTGAGTCTCATGTGCCCCAATATTTCTGGCCAGAAGCTGTAGCTACAACTGTCTATCTTATTAATTGACTACCCACAAAAATTCTCAATTTTCATACTCCATTTCGTCTGTTATCCCACCGAACCAAAATGTCTCAAGTCTTGGATCTCACACCCAGAGTCTTTGGATGTTCTGTGTTTGTTCATATTCCAAAGTCGGAAAGGGTATGGGCCATGCGCTATAAAATGTGTCTTTGTTGGGTATGGGCCACATCAGAAAGGGTATCGATGTTACAATCCAGTTACACATCGCATGTACACTACATTAGATTGTAACTTTGTTGAAACCGAGTACTATTACTTACCCCAGCTTAGCGGTCAGGGGGAAAATGAGGATGATCGCTTAAGTTGGGTTAAGATGTACGGCCATAATCAGAACATGTCCAATTACTGACCTAAAAGAACCAGATATCAGTCCAAACGATGTAACCTCTGAAACAGAAGGACGGTCCATCGAACTTAGCAATACGAATTTTTTCAAAATCTGTTTATTTTAGAATTTTTTTTTTGAAAAAGTGAATATAAAAAAAAAAATTTAAAAATCTGTATATAGGCGCGGGACACCGGGGACGCGCCTATTCAGTAGGCGCGAACTGGGGACGCGCCTATGGAATAGGCTCACATGGCAAGTCGCGCCTATTCATAGGCGCGACCTGGGGATGCGCCAGGACGTATTAGGGTTCTTTTTAAAGAACCCTTTCTTCGTTCAGCTGTCCGCCTCCTCTCCAACGCTCCCGACGCCAGCTCCCGCCTCGCCAGCTACAGCTACAGCCTCGCCGTCTCCATCTCGGTCCTCGCCTCGCCGTCTCCAGCTCCAGCCCGATCTCCCGTTCCGCCTTCATTCTGTCGTCGGGTTCCGCCTGCATTCCCTCTCCATCGCTGCGCCAGCTTCCGACGTCGCCTCACCTCCGCAGCAGCCGCCTCGCCTCACCTCCGCAGCAGCCGCCTCGCCTTGCCTCCGCAGCAGCCGCCTCGCCTCCGCACCCAAGCCTCCAGATCCGACGTCGCCTCACCTCCGCAGCAGCCGCCTCGCCTTGCCTCCGCAGCAGCCGCCTCGCCTCCGCACCCAAGCCTCCAGATCCGACGTCCGCCTCGCCTTCTCCGCAGCAGCCTCCTCCTCCGCAGCAGCCTCGGTAACAATTTTTTTTTTTTTTAATAAATATATGATTATTAATATTTATTGTTATGCTAATTAGCCATATTAAATCAAACTAGTAAAATTATAGTGCTAATTAGATAATGATTAGTAAAAAAATTGTGCCAAAAATATAAATTGTTATAAATAAAAAAATTATACTGTTTAATTGTACAGTTATCATGCAGCCGCGCGTAGTTATGTCAAATTTGTCACACGGTACAAACGTGATAGATGTTGGTCCTTTAGATCCATCGGTCCTTTGGGGTCAAGATAATCATCGTTCGTCGGATCTTAGCGATAATCAACAAATAACGTTTCGATGTTTAAAAGGCGAAGGAAATCTAATTTCAGAAAATGCAAAAGCGATTGTGCAAGCAGTTGGATTATGGGTTGTGGTTATTATGTCACATCCCAAACTGGATCCAAAGTTACTGACCGCATTGTGCGAGCGTTGGCGGCCAGAGACACACACCTTTCATCTCAGACATGGAGAGATGACGATCACTCTAGAGGATGTAGCCGTGATACTTGGACTACGTATACACGGAGATGTCGTAACAGATGATTATGCCGTTGAGCCAGATATGGATGCAGCGGGTATGGAATTATTGGGTCTGAACTTACAAGGTCGTAAAGATTTTGTTAAGTTGACTACGTTACGACAACATCTTTTTCATCCTCATCTTACCACCGAACAACAAGCGAGGACATTTATCCTCATGATACTTGGTGGTGTGTTGTTTACAACGACAAAGAAAGACAAGGTGTCTTTAATCTACTTACCCCTATTGAGGGATTTAGACAGAGCAGCTCATTACAGTTGGGGTTCAGCTGTTTTGGCGGCTACATATCGGGGATTGTGTGATACCTCTGAGCTCAACGCTGCAACATTCTCAGGATGTGCCATCCTAGTATAGGTATTCCATATGAAAATTTTGGATGAATATTTAGAATTGATTCTACAATTTTAATAATTTTTTACACTACAGTTATGGTCGTGGGAGCACCTTCACCTTGGTCGTCCTGTGCTCCAGGGTGAAGTTCCTGGTAGAGAGATGCATCCCTTAGGATACAGGTTGATTTTATTTTTTTTGGATTGATTGTGACAAACATGTGTATTCGTTATTTTGCTGAAATCTGAATGGTGAATATTTTTCTTAATAGGTGGGCATTTCTCAAAAGAACGTTTAGTCACCAAATTCGAACTACGAATTTGGTGTACTATAGGGATGACTTGGAGTCTCAGTCAGCTGATCAGGTACCATATTTGAGGATATTTTTCTTATCTATGTTTCGAATATTATTAACCCTACGTTATGATTGCGAAAAACTTTCAATATTAGGTGACATGGGTGTCGTACAGTCCCTTTAGGTTGGCTACTGCACCCCCTGTCTGTCGTGACCACCCCGAGTTATTCCGAGCGAAGGTGCCACTTATCTATTTTAATGTGGTCGAGTGGCACCGTCCAGATAGAGTTATGCGGCAATTTGGACTGCAGCAGCACATTCCAGAGATAACACGTGATGGGGTTCAAGATCATGTGCGGCTGCATAAGATAACACGTAAAGGTCCGCAGGGGGAGCGTCGTTGGACAACAATGCATCAAAATATGATTGCATTATGGAACAACCGTGTACCTTTTGTGAGGCAGGAAGACCAACCGGTGGTGAACGTCGCGCAATATATGGCATGGTATCAGCAAATAACCCGACGATTCATTACGACTCCATTTGTCGAAGCTAGTACGGCTCATCATCCAAGAGCTCCGTTTGTCCCTCACGGGGGACAAGTAGAGACAGTGGTAAGTAACTACGTAGTCATTACTTATGTCTATCATTGTTGTTAATAATTGACAATTCATTGTTTTTAATCCTTTAATATCATTGTTGTTAATATTGCAGATGGGATACATGTCTAGAGGAATTCACCTTGCACGGAAAGCTGCAAGAGGTACCCTCAAGTTCTCAAAAAAAATTCAAATTACTGGGCGAAGCATACTTAGAAAATTGTCGGTCGTCTTACGATGCTATCGGTCAACTACCTGTGTACGCCGAACACATCCGACAGCCGGATGAATTACAACATATAACGGTGGTTTAGAGAAGATGCTAATTTTTTTACTTTTTTATTTTTTTTCTAAAATTTTACTGGACACAAATACTGACATAAAAAGAGTAATCCCACTGGTTACATGAAATTTCGACATGTACATTTTTCTTAAAAATTACAACATCTTCTAAGTACGATATACTACATATTACAACATATTGTTATTAACTGTGTGTAAGAACTATTGCATTCATCTTCTATGTTATTTAGTTAGTTGTCCTAATTTGTTTAGATTTTTTTGACAACCTTCAAAAATTGACATTTCTTACCGACGACCCATTTAACCCCCCCCCCCCCCCCCCCTAAAACGGTTATTTAGAGAACATGCTAATTTTTTTACTTTTTTATTTTTTCCCTAAAATTTTACTGGACACAAATACTGACATAAAAAGAGTAATGCCACTGGTTACATGAAATTTCGACATGTACATTTTTCTTAAAAATTACAACATCTTCTAAGTACGATATACTACATATTACAACATATTCAAATTACAACTTTTTTCTTATGAAGCCTAACGTGGAGCTTTACATGTCAATCGATTATGTCCACTTCCACCGCATTTGGAGCAGTTGTTTCTCCTGGGCAAACCTTCTCTAGCGTCCATTTCGTTATGAATACGGCTGGATTTTCTTCTACCGCGCTTTGTCCTCCACCTATCCAGATCATGAGTGTACTTTGGAAGATCAAACTGTGGCCAACAATAATCGTCCGGTATTGGTTGAAAACATGGTGAGTATGCTGCTAGACGTGCATGATTCGAATATAGCGGATCAACATGAGGACCCCATTGCATCCCTGCCTTAGTGAGTGCTGCCATTCCATGTGCACACGGGTGATGATATATTTGCCATAACCCACACTCACATTTTTGCTCAACCACGTTAACCGTATAATTCCCGGGAGTGGTCCAACCGACACCTTGTACAAATCTACCAATATCACGGACTTGGAAAACACCGTGTTCTCGACTGAACTGGGCCACTTGCATCCTGCCAAGTTGTTTCTGTGCGCGAGAAATGGTCTTTTGGACAATGTCCGACCACACCTTCGACTCCTCAATGGCAACCATTGCTTCGTGTCGACGCGTGAAGAAGTACGTATTGGATCTCCAATAAGTTAGTTTGACTAACTCAGTCAACGGCAATGCCCTTGCGCCTTTCAAAACGCCGTTAAACACTTCAACCAAGTTCGTGGTTATGTTTCCATACCGCGCTCCTCCATCGTACGCTAATGCCCATCTCTCAAGGGGTATGTTGGATATCCAATCCCTGTACTTTCCATCATGGATCGCCAATAGATTAGCATACCAAACATCAAACTTACGTTTATCAGGTGTACTTGCCATTATGTAAACCTGTTTTTTTCAGGATAACACTTTTGAAGACGTGATTGAAATTACTTGCTATGTGCCGTGCACAAAAGCGATGTGTTCCAACACCGTATTGACAATATACAGCCTCAACCGCGTTAATTATTGCCCTGTGCCGATCAGACATTAGACATACATATCGATCCTTGGTTACGTTATCCCTCAGATGCTGTAAAAACCAGTTCCAACTCTCGTTTGTTTCCCCGTCTGCAATACCAAATGCCAAAGGATATATGTCATTGTTAGAATCGTACGATACGGCTACAAACACTTTTCCATTGTATTTCCCATACAAATGTGTCGCATCTATACTTATAAGAGGCCGACAATGGGAAAATCCTTCAATGGCTGGACCGAATGACCAAAACATCATTCCAAAGGTCGCTACCCCAGTTTCCGCATTTACCCTTTTGGGCATGAAATTATACACTGTCCCAGGGATATATACGGCCATAGCAGAAAGTAGCGTAGGGAGGTTTACAAACGCATCCTCGTGCGTTCCATATAACGACTCCAACACCACTTGTTTCGAGTACCACGCCTTCGGATATCCAATTTTCGAGCCAAACTCGTTCTCCACCATCAACTGGATTACTGAAATTTTCAGTCCAGTGTCAGCTAAAACAGAATTTCTTATTAAAGCCGCTATCATCTTGCAGTCGATGTTTTGGTGTCGCTCGATGAGGACTTCATTAGCACATGTATGTGGAGAATTCCGTTTGGATATTCTCCACAATACAGTATGCTTAAAAAGACTTCCTCTCAATGACCAAAAACAATTTGTTTGATCAACTTTACACCTGAAAACAATTGATTTTGGAGTGGATGTCTCGACAATACACACCTTTGAATTTGCTATGTGCCATTTCCTCACAGCGGCAGCCAACTCGTCCTTACTACTAAACTTCATGTTTGTATTCAGGAAACTTTCACTCGACGTGTCATCATCAGCCATAGACCACTCATCCCTTGATTGAAAGTTGTCTATCCAATTACTATCAACCCAATTTTCAGCAGTGGGTTGCATCATTTGCACGTCATGTGAGCTACTTCCACCATGGACACCTCCGTGTACATCTTCAGAATTCTCGCCAACTTCAAACACCTCTTCGTTGTCTTCATCAATGTGCCCGGTAAAATGTTGACTTTATGGATCTTCTGCATTAACCACATGGTCATCTGAGAGTGCGTCAACGTCGACATCGTCATCTGAGATATCATTGTTGTGACCATGCAAAATATTCACTGTCTCCTCACCCCCATCCCCGATGTTTGGAATCAAATTGAGTTCTCTAGTCACCCTAAACACAATAAATCGACTAGCAGAACTTAATTCTAAAGCAAAAGACAATGTTGAATCCGACCGAATACGCACAAACTTGCAAAGTCCATCAGTATCTGTAAATTTATATGAAGACAATGAAATTATCCCAAGAACGGTGGAAGAAGACAAAGGAAACAAACAATGGAACCAGGCAATGGAAGTTGAGATGGAAGCTCTCATGAAAAATCAAACGTGGGAGAAATGCAAATTACCCACAGGGAAGAAACCAGTTGGTTGTAGATTGGTATTTACAATCAAACACAACACAAATGGGAAAATAGAGAGATACAAGGCTCGATTGGTGGCAAAAGTATATACTCAGACATATGGAATTGATTACTCTGAAACATTCTCACCCGTGGCAAAAATAAACACAATTCGAGTACTATTCTCAATAGCGGCAAACCAAGATTGGTCGCTTCACCAATTCGATGTGAAGAATGCGTTTCTACATGGGGATCTCGAAGAAGAAGTGTATATGAGAGCTCCACCTGGTTTTGAATCAAATTTTCAACTAAATGAAGTCTGCAAGCTGAAGAAGGCATTATATGGTCTCAAACAGTCACCTAGAGCCTGGTTTGGAAGATTCTCCATTGTGATGAAAAAATATGGATACAAACAGAGTAATGTAGATCATACGTTGTTTTATCAACGCAAAGGTGAGTTGACTACTTGTCTAATTATCTATGTAGATGACATGATAATGACTGGAAACGACCAGGAAGAAATTAGTCAACTCAGAAAGAATTTATTCTCAGAATTTGAAATGAAGGATCTGGGAAACCTCAGATACTTTCTTGGGATTAAAGTTCTGAGAACAAGAAGAGGTATCTATATTTCCCAGAGGAAGTATATACTCGACCTTCTAGCTGAAGTATGGAAGATAAACTGTAGACCATCGGATACACCTCTGGTTCCACACCATAGCCTGAAGATGGGAGATGAAGTCAAACCACAGACCGTGGGAGATATCAACAGTTAGTTGGTAAGCTTAATTACTTGGCACATACAAGACCATGCATTTCATATGTCGTGGGAGTAGTAAGTCAATTCATGCACAATCCCCAGGAAGATCACATGGAAGCTGCACTAAGAATTGTTAGGTATCTTAAAAGTTCTCCTGGAAAAGGAATTCTCTTTGAGAAAAAATGACACCTAGACGTTCAAGCATACACAGATGCAGATTGGGCTGGCAATCCCATCGACAGAAGATCTACCTCAGGGTACTTTACTCTGGTAGGTGGAAATCTAGTAACCTGGAAGAGTAAGAAACAGAAAGTGGTAGCACTCTCAAGCATTGAAGCATAGTTTCGAGGAATAGCAGAGGGATTAAGTGAAGTTTTGTGGTTGAGAAAACTTCTAGAATAATTGGGATTTCCAATCAAACATACGTGCAAGTTAATGTGTGATAATAAAGCAACGATCAGTATATCTGAAAATCATGTGCAACATGACAGGACGAAACATGTTGAAGTGGATCGTCATTTCATCAAGGAACAACTAGATGAGAGACTGGTCGAGTTTCTGTGGGTTAAGTTAGAAGATCAGTTAGCTGATATTATGACTAAAGCTGTTACTGGTAAAGTATTACAAACAGTTCTCTGCAAGTTAGGTATTGTAAATCCCACTAAACAACTTGAGGGGAGTGTTAACAAAGCTAAAATGTCAAATACTTTACAAGTCAAAAGTAGCAGAAATGGGAGCAATTATCAGTCAAAAGAGAGCACCAGATTGTCAAAAAGGAGATCACCAGATTGTCAAAAAGGAGATCACCATATTATCAATTATCATAATTAGTGGTTACAGTAAAAGTATGATTGTAATCTCTATATAGACAATGTATTGAAATGAAATGAAACAAGTGAAAGAATTTTATCAAATATCAGTGTTTCTATTGTTCTACTCTCTATTCAACATAAAATTCAGAATCTTTATTCCCGGTTAGTTACTAGATCTTGTAAGTCTTATATATTTTAGATGCTGATCTTTCGGAGTTTGGTCAATTATTTCATTTTGGCACAAGACTCTTTGACCTTGCAAACTTGATAACGGTCACCATTTGTACCGCTCAAAACCCGAGCAACTACCCTTACTAGCTAGCCTAACCCAATTTGACTAAACCCGTTCTCCTCACCCAAGCCGAGAAAATAGAAATTTCTGTTAGACTTAACTAGTATATCTCTACTTATATGATTTTCAGATCATTTCTTTTATCTGACGTGGGATATGATATCATAATATGACATAATTCAAGCCTTAATTACTTTTGCAGATTAGGAGGTTTATATGAAAAACTGACTAATCCTTTTTCCATCTAATTTTGTCGTCGAAATAAAAGAACCAATGACATGTTCTTTTTGCGGAAAACTTATGGAATACGGCTTACGGATTCCGTAAGAAGTTGCTCTTTTCGCAGAATTGGAAAAAATGACTTAGACATTCTGTCCCAAAACCTCAGAATTCCTAAGCGACTAGGTAAGTAAAAGACGTTTTTACCCTCCATTACTCTAATTAATTTCACAACTACCCTTAACTCGAGTTAACCCTCCCCTTCATTTCCTTCTTCCACTGAACCCTCCTCTTTATTTCCATCTTCTCAGTTCATCCTCCAGATCACGAAGCTCCCCATACCAGGTACATTTTCTCTTTCGCGGCATGGTGATTCTGGGTTCCCACGGGTAGAAAACTTTCCAGGTACGTCTCCTTCTCCGAATCGATGTTGGGTACGGACCCATAAGCGCATTTATGGGTTCGTGATGAACCCAGAACCACATTGTTGGATCGTGAAATCCTGAATGCTGATCTGGCAGTGAATTGAATGCCAGACAAGGTTGGGATGACGCTTCAGCTCCAACTCCGGTGAACCTGCAAGTAGGGGAGCGCAACAGAGGGAGTGCCTCTAGGTCCCTCTCCGATGCTTAAATGAGTATGTGTGTGTATAAAACTCAAAACGTAAAGAACGTATGTAAAGCAAGAGTATTTATAGGGTAAGAGAGATAGAACCGTATATGGCAGCTGAATATCTTAGTGTATATTGTATTGCCGAAGATTCGGATCGTCAGTTACTGCGAGATATTGCAGTTACCAAATCTAATCCTTAGTGAATATGTGACCGAGATATGCGGGATATCGTGGCCACTTCCTCATTAACGGTTTTGTGGGACCAGAGGAGAGAGGCAAGGCTCTCTTCGAGGCGAGAACTTCCATGTCGAGCAGTGGAAGGTCGCGACCTGGTAGAGAATGGCGAGCAGTCTGGGAGCCTTTGGCGTCCCTATAGACCTTGGGCTCGATTCTGGATTACTCGATGGTGGGCCAAGTTTGGCTTGTACTTGGGCCGATCTGGTTCAGATGTCATGGGTTTACCCCCTCTATAGTTATTGGGCCTTCGAGGCCTTTTCTTACTGGGCTGTCACTATCGATACCCAACATTTGCCCCCGAAGCTTGATTGAAGTTCCTTCAGTCGAGCTTGATTTCTTGGTAGGGTTTTAGATAGTGACGTCTCTTGTAGTGGTTCAGGACCTTTGAGACACTTCGGGCTCATTTGACGAGCAGTTTCTTCTCTGTTCAAAGCTGAAAGAATATCCTTCCTTTTATTCCCTTTTGGCGATCACTCGAGGTGACCTAGGCTTATGGAAGTCTATCTTTCTTAGTTAGGCGATCATTACCTACTCGAGGTATTTCTGCTAAAGCCTTATTAGTGCGTAGACGACCATCTTGTCTCCTTAGTGGACTTTTAGCATTTAATAACTGCTCAGTTGTCCAGAAATCGAACGGTCACCTTAGGCACGCCTGTCTTTTACTTTTCCGTAAACCTAGGGTAGTCTGACAGCTGTCTGTACCAGCCAACCGTTTGTCTCTTGGAATTCTGACATTGCTTCGGTTTTCTCCAAAAAGGGTGCAATTATTCCTCTGTGTCGCTTTGATTTGCTCGTGGCGGTTATTCCCCTTTTGGTCTATATAAGAAACGTCAGTTTCTGTATTCTGTCATTTACGCTTATCCACTCTCTTAGATTTTCAGAGCTTC
The DNA here is from genome assembly GCA_946814005.1 of Chamaenerion angustifolium. Classification (NCBI taxonomy): domain Eukaryota; kingdom Viridiplantae; phylum Streptophyta; class Magnoliopsida; order Myrtales; family Onagraceae; genus Chamaenerion; species Chamaenerion angustifolium. The sequence continues at coordinate 23,649,610 of OX328270.1, read as the reverse complement.
ATTGCGATCCTTTCCATTTCCTTTCCCAACCTTCTTCATCCTTCTTCCAATATTTCCATGACTCCCCGCAGTCAGAGAGTCAAGCACATGGCTCCCAAGGGCGCCAACAAAGCCAACGCTCCCAGAAATGCTGATGTCCCCTTGACCATCAGAGATGAGGTCGTGCCCCCCTCAGTGGAGAAACAGACTGATTTGGGCAGGACTGCAACCACTCCTGTGGTGGTGGACGAGCCTGAGCTGAACACGCCCATCTTCTCTCCGAAAGGTAAACCTTCGCCCTTTTACTACTCTGCTTTGGCAATATCCTCTGTTTCCTTTGTTTTTTATACCTGTTGTGCTATACTTGAACTGTTCTGAGTAGATGTCAAGCCTAACGAATTGAAGCCAGCGTATTTTAAGACCATGGTGGCGCTTGGTGGCTTTAATGCAGAGGATGATCCTAGGTATCCTGGCTTAGGTCTGCATTTTCATCACGACGGAGAGGTTTACGTTTATGCGGCCCAGGTCGATGCTGGGTTGCGTTTTCCTCTCTGTGAGGATTTGCAGACATTGTGCCAGTTTCACGGGATTCATCCCACGCAGCTCGTTCCGAATGCCCTCAGGATGTGGGTTGGTTTCAAGTTCCTGTGCATACGCCAAGAGTGGGAGTATTCACTGGCCTTGTTCCGATGTTTCTTCCGACTGGTAGCAGGGGCGAACCACCTCCACCATTTCCAACCACGCTGGCCGAAGTTTTCCGAATGGGGAGGTCCTCAAGCGTGGAGTTGGAATGTTCATGTCCGTCTGGTTGACGATTTTCGGACCACCAACTCCAATTATAAGAAGTGTTATTTCTTTTATAAGGGGGGGGGTGCCCTGGAAATGGTTGATCCCGGACAAGGATTTCCCTCCTTCCTTCGAGGAGCTATCGGAGAGTGATCGGAACGCCATCGATGACCTATACCGGTCGCATCGGTCGTCCCAATTCAAGTCCATTCGCTCAGTGGTTGAAACTATTGAAAACATGCTTGAGATGGCAGGCATTCATCAAGTCACGCCAATCTTTGATGATTGGGTAACTTTCTAACCTTTTTCCTTGTTTTATCGTTTGTAGGCAAGGTCGTAGGCAAGAGCCAAAAACTGATAGGTCTCTTTGATGACTAGGGATCGGCGGGACTGTCCTCCGACCAGGCATTGCTGAACTCTCCTCCTCCTCCCTCTAGGCGTTCGTCCAAGACGAAGTCTGAGGAGGTGCTTCCCTCGGCCACTGCTGACCCTCGCCAACCAGGTATGTTACTTTGTTATTCGTATATTTAACGTCTTCATACTTTGCGGTTTTTTGTTTTTGACATTTTGTCTTGTTGTTTTGCAGAGGAGTCCTCGACCGACATGGCCCGGGATCCTCCCCCTCCTCCCTCCAAAAAGGTCAGGAGCGAGGAATGTCCGGAAGTCGACTAGCATCCTCCTCCTCCCCCTCCTGGGGGCCCTTCCGCTAATAAAGGGAAGGGTCTGGACGTGGTGCCCCCTCCTCCCTCTCCTCAGGGCCTTTCTGCCACCAAGGGGAAGGTTTTCACCTTAGCACCTCCTGTTCCTACTGTGCCCACGGTTCCTCCTAAGGAGTCTGGGACCAAGAAGAAGGGGCATGCTGCTTCCAGCTCATCGAGGGCTCCTGTGGAGGAGCATTGCTTCCTGGCCAGCTTGTTTCAGCCGCTTGAATCAGCGAATTCTCGGGAGACTTGGGTCCCTTGTGGGGACCTTACGAAGAAGGGGTACCCTCCCCAGAAGAGCCTCCGGGGTAGCCCAGATATGTGTATGCGGCTTCTGGACGGGATAATTCCCCCTACGGACCGCTCGATTGTTCCCACGGAACTTCATCAGATCGAGGGGTTCCTTCGGTCCCACTTTGAACGAGTGGCTTTGGTAAGATCTCATATTTTTATTTCGTAGAGTCCTTTCTTTGTCGTTCCCTTATTGTTTGTTGTCCTGACAGCTTTTATTCTATATTTGTTGTCAGTTCGTTTGGGAAGAGGTGATTCTTGGCCGTGTCTTCGGGGAGCTCGCCGACAAGTATTCCAGTGTGCTCGTCGAGCTGGAGCAGTACCGAAGCACGGCGGTCACTCCTGAGCAATTGGGGACTATCAAGACGACTGCGGATGCAGCGATCGCCTTGGCAAATGATACGCGGGAGGAATACCTCAGGAAGGAGCAGCGCCTCCTTGCTGATGTCCAGAAGAGGGAGGCTGAAGCCGCTGCCGCTCTTCAGGACTTTGACGCTCTTCACCTGTGTTTAGATCAGGGAGAGATCGTCCGAGTTCGCCTAGATGCTGAACTTAAGGAAGCTCAAGCGCAAGGGGCAGAATCGGAGGCTCGCAGGGTCGCTGCCGAGGCGCAAAGGGTCGCTGCTGATGCCCAGAGGGAAGCTGTGGTGGCCCAGATGGAAGCTGCGGAGGCTCGGAGGGAAGCTGCGGAAGCCCGGGGGATTGCCCTGGAGGAGGAGAGGGATCGGCTAGCTGAACAGTTGAGAGCTGTCCCTTCGCCCCAAAGCACAGTCGAGGCTTTCAAGTCCTCTGAAGATTTTGAGGACTGTGCTCTGAAGGTGATGAGGTCGGTGATAGCCGATTTTCTCCAAGTCCTGGTGGACGATGTCCAGGCAGTCGACCCCAACTTTCCCATTGGGGAAGTTGGGTCCTTGTGGAGCTTCCTCCGGAGTCGTACCTCTCAGTCTACCCCTGTTGCTGAAGAGGTTGCCCCCGAGGGCGAGCCAAGCAATATTGCCCCCGAAGGCGAGCAAAGCGTCCCTGCTCCTGAAGGCGAGCAAAGTGCTCTGCCCCCGAGGATCCTAAAGCCTGAAATCTTCCCCTCCTTTATCGACCATATTTGCCTTTTAGATAGCTATTTTTCTTTGTAATTTTTTGTTTTCCTTGTAATTATTTATTTGATTTAAGACTGGGTTTCTTTTTTTTTGAATGCCTTTATATTCATAAGCCTTTTATTCGACTTTGAACATGCTTGGCTATTTATCCAACGTCTTAATCATAATTACTCTCCGACTTCCTCTTGACTTGTAATGTCTTCGACTCTTGAAGTCTTAGACCAAGCATAAGTCGATCTTTCTGAGGATAATACTTCTGATACTTAAAAGCATAAACTTCTAAGTTCAAAGAGATATTACCTTCTTTGAAGTTTAGACCTTCGAGGTCATCCTAAGGCTTTGTCATCCATAGTGATCGCCTAAAATTCTTTGTTAGCAGATCCCTTTGTTTGGTTTTGGCGTCTGCTTTTCATCTTGCCTAACTTTATTGCTAGGTCTTTTGGCCTGATTTTGGCGTCAGAGCTTTTTTGTTTTGCCTAGCTTTATTGCTAGGTCTTTTGGCCTGACTTTTGGCGTCAGGGCTTTTTGTGCCTGATTCGGTTATCAGGTTTTTTGCCTGACTCTTGGCGTCAGGTCTTTTGAGGCCTAACTTTGTTGTTAGGGCTTTTGTGGCCTAGTTTTGTTACTAGGGCTTTTTTGGCCTAGCTTTGTTGCTAGGGCTTTTTGGCCTAACTTTGTTGTTAGGGCTTTTGGCCTGTCTTTGGCGACAAGGCTTTTTGGCCTAGCTTTGTTGCTAGGGCTTTTGGCCTGTCTTTGGCGACAGGGCTTTTTGGCCTAGCTTTGTTGCTAGGGCTTTTGGCCTAACTTTGTTGTTAGGGCTTTTTGCCTAACTTTGTTGTTAGGGCTTTTTGGCCTGACTTTGTTGCTAGGGCTTTTTGGCTTCGGCTTGCTTCGAGTGGACACGCTTTATGAAGGAATGGCTTTCTTTTATTGACATAATCAGTTTGATTACAAGCTATGCGTAAAATCTTCTTAAATGCTCAGAATTAAATGGACGGGGTAACCTCTCGCCTTCGGTGGTTTCCAAATAGTAGGATCCTGGTGCGGCGATCTCTACAACTTTGTATGGTCCTTCCCATTTGGCTGAGAGTTTATTTTTACTGTCCAGCCTTGTAAATTCATTCCTTCTCATAACCATCTCCCCCACGAAAAATTGGCGAGCGCTAACTTTTCTGTTGAAATACCGAGCGGTCGCTAAGCGCATCTTTGCCTGTGTCTTTTCCGAGAGCCATCTCTTTTCCTCTGCTAAGTCGAGGTCAGTTCTGCGCTCGGTCTCATTTACCTCCGCGTTAAAGTGTAGGACTCTGTGGGTAGGCACTGCTAATTCAACTGGTGCTACTGCTTCTGATCCGTACACTAAACTGAAAGGCGTTTCTCCTGTGGCCGCCTTAGGCGTTGTTCTGATTACCCATAATACGTTTTCCAGTTCGTCTGCCCAGTTCCCCTTGAATGCTCGAACCCTTTTCTTGAGTCCTGCTAAGACGACCTTGTTGGCTGCTTCAGCTTGCCCATTCGTTTGAGGGTGATGTACTGAACTGAAGCGATGGTCGATATGATACTCTTCACAGAGCCATTTCAACTCCTTTCCAACGAATTGCGGACCATTATCGCTGATGAGTATTTTGGGAATACCAAACCTGGAGAATATGTTGACCTGCAGGAACTTGATAACTTGGAATTCCGTTGTCGAAGCTAGAGCTTTCGCCTCTACCCACTTAGTGAAGTAGTTGATTGCCACTATAATGTGAGTACGCTGACCAGTGCTAATGGGAAAAGGGCACAATATATCGATTCCCCATTAAGCAAAGGGCCAGGCACCCGCCATTGGGGATAATAATGTCGATGGTCGACCTGATCGTGGTGCAAACTGCTGGCAAATTTCACACTTCTGTGTTAATTCGACTGCGTCTTTTCCCAAGGTCGGCCAGTAATATCCCAATCTGAATATTTTCCTGCTTAGCGATCGAGCGCCTTCATGACATGCTGCTGCCCCTTCATGAGCTTCTCGAAGAACCTTTTCTGTTTCGGGCAGAGCAACACATCTCAAGTAAGGCGTCGAATAACCTCTTCTGTAGAGTTCTCCATCGATGATTAGATAACTGGCTGCGAGTCTTCTAATCCTAGTGGATTCGCCTTCGTCCTCTGGGAGGATGCATTCTTTCAAATAATTCTGGAACGGTGTCATCCAGGTGACCTGTTCTTGAATGTTGAAGACCTCCGCTCTGTTTTCAAGGACTGAACATAGGGCATTTTCCAGAAATTGCACATCCTGGATTGTCGCCCCTCCGAAGGCTAGCTTACTTAAAGAATCTGCCATCTGGTTTTCTTGGCGAGGAATGAATTCAATCGCGAAATTTGGGATTTCTGCGACCATCTTTTTGGCAATGCCGAGATATTTCTTCATATTTTCTCCATTTGCCTCGTATGCGCCATTAACCTGATTGACCATGAGCTCTGAGTCGCTTTTTACTTTAAGCGCAGCTATACCCATTCATTTTGCTAGTCTGAGTCCAGTGATAAGAGCCTCATATTCTGCTTCGTTATTGGTCGCCGGGAATGTCAAGGCGATCGCGTATTTCAGAGGCTCGCCCTCAGGAGGAATAAGAATTAAACATGCCCCCGAGCCTTCTTTTGATGAAGACCCATCCGTATAGAGTTCCCAGATTTGATTGTCGTTTGCTGACTGACTTGGCCTGTTTTCTGCCTCCGCTTGACCGTTACTCGTGCTTTTCACTATGAAATCAGCTAGTGCTTGACCTTTGATGGCCGTTTTTGGCGCAAATTTGATCCTGAACTCGCTGAGCTCGATCGCCCACTTGACCATTCTTCCTGAAGAATCTGGCTTCATCGGGAAGTTTTTGAGAGGTTGATTGGTGAGGACCGTGATGTCGTGCGCATGAAAGTAAGGTCTCAGCTTCCGAGCAGCAATAACTAAGGCATAGAGATACTTCTCAATCTGGATATATTTTATTTCTGCTGAGTTGAACATTTTGCTAATAAAATACACTGGACTCTGAACATTATTCTCCTCCCTTATTAAGATAGCACTGGCTGCCACATCGCTAATACCTAAATAAAGGAAAAGCTGCTCGCCTGGAACGGGTTTTGCCAGAGCTGGGAGTGTTTGAATATGCCTTTTCAAGGACTGGAATGCTTCGTCGCAGTCTGGCGTCCACTCGAACTTGCGGTTGGCCCTCAAGGTTTTGAAGAACGGGAGGGACCTGTCGCTTGCTTTGGAGAGGAATCGGTTAAGAGCAGCTAGTCGGCCATTCAGGCACTGGACTTCCTTATGGCAGGTTGGCGACTTCATTTCTTCTATGGCCTTTAGCTTTTCCGGGTTTGCTTCAATGCCCCTTTCGCTGACCATAAAACCTAGGAACTTCCCGGTCTTGACTCCAAAGGCGCACTTTGCCGGGTTCAGGCGAACGCTGTGTCTCCTCATGCATTTAAAAGCTTCACGGAGGTCGGTGGTATGAGGATTGCCTTTGATGGATTTGACGAGCATATCATCTACGTAGGCCTCCATGTTCCTTCCCAGCATGTCCTGGAACAGTCGGTTCACCATCCGCTGATAAGTTGCCCCGGCATTGATGAGACCAAAGGGCATCACCTTGTAGCATAGAATGTCCCCGTCAGCATAGAAAGCAGTGTGGGCCTCGTCATCTGGATGCATTCTGATTTGGTTGTAGCCTGAATAGGCGTCCATGAAGCTCAGCATCTCATGACCCGAGGTAGCATCGACCAGCTGGTCAATTCTCGGAAGGGGATATGAATCTTTGGGGCAAGCCTTGTTTAAGTCGCGGAAGTCGACGCACATCCTCCACTTGCCGTTAGATTTCCTGACCAAAACTGGGTTGGCGACCCAGCTCTGGAATCTTACTTCTCTGACGAAGTCAGCTTCAATCAACCTGCCGACTTCCTGCTTGATCGCCAAACGCTTATCAGTCCCGAATGATCTTCTCTTTTGGGCGATCGGCTTGATGGAGGGGTCTATCCTGAGCTCATGAGAGATAATATCTGTGTTGATTCCTGGCATGTCGCTCGGCTGCCAGGCGAAGAGCTCTTTGAATTCCTTGAGGAGGGCGGTCATGGCCTCCTTCTGATCCTCTTTCAATGTGGTCCCAATGCGCACCTTTTTGTCTGGACCATCGATCTCGACCTCCTCCAATTCCTCCAAGGGTGCTTGCCAAGCCAAGTCCTCGCGGGGATCGGCCTCTGTCTCGATGGCGAGAGCCTCCCTTTGGTTCTTCCTGCACAGGCAGTTCACATAACATTGTCGCGAGAAAGGCTGATCTCCGAGCACTTCTCCAATCCCATTGGGAGTGGGGAACTTCATCTTCTGGTGGACAGTGGAGGCCACAATCTTATTTGGGTTGATCGTGGTCCTCCCTATGATGGCGTTGTAGGATGTAGGTGAATCGACAACCAGGAAAGTGACCGACACCTTAATGCTTTTCCACCCCTCGCCAAATATTACTGGCATGGTTTTAGCCCCCAGTGGATAAGTTGTTCTTCCCGCAAATCCGATCAGCGGAAAGTCGACCATCTTCAGGTCGCGTTTGGATTTGCCCATCTTTTCAAAGGCGTCCAGAAACAGGATGTCGGTCGAGCTGCCTCCGTCGACCAGAATCCTTGCAGCATCACAGACGTCAATATCTTCCGTAATGACCAGAGCATCGTTGTGGGGCGTGTTGACATGTGCCAAATCATCTTCAGAGAATGAGATGACAATGTTCTCTTCAGGTCGGGGCCGCTTCCCCAACTGAACTGCCGTAGAGATCTGAGTGGCGTAGACCTCTCTGGCGCTTGACCTCTCGCCGCCTGCGCTGAATCCTCCCGCAATCAGATTCACTCTCCTCTTGCTTCCAGAAGGCTCAGCTTGATCTGCAGGGGCTGGTGAACGATGCCTCCTGGGGGGCGTTCGACTTCGGTCTCGCCCTGCCACAAATTCCTTCAACATTCCCCCTGAATCAGCCTCTCTATATCTCGCTTCAGAATCTTGCAATCGTCTGTCTTATGGCCCTTGCACTTATGGTATCTGCAATAGCTCTCGACATCCTTGCCCATGGGTAGCCCGCCTCGACGAGGCATCGGTGGCCTCGCCAAGGATCTCCTCTCCATCTCGACTAGTACCGCTGAGATCTGCCTATTTAAAGGCATGAAGTACTCAGGGACCTCTGGATGGCGAGGCGCTGGAAGAGACTCGACTCAGGGCTTACTTTCTTTTCCCCTCTTCTCCTTCTTTACCTCCTTCTTACCATCGCGTCGGGGTTCATGGGTTACCCTTAGCGAGGTCGTCAGGAGGTTAGCCTCGATGTTTGCGCGTTCAAGGTCTATGAAACCTTTTGCCCTGGACGCCAACTCCTCCAATGTCTCTATCTCCTTCACGTGGTAGCTGTTTCGCAGCTTCCTCGAGGCCTTGTTGGCCACATCCAGACCTCTGTAGAATGCTCGAATGATCTCCCCATCCGAGATTCGGCGATCTAATTCTGTGACGTTTTGATGAAAACGCCCGTAGAAGTTGGACAGCGACTCTCCAGGCTGCTGTTTGACCGAGTCAAGGGCGACCACGCTCTTCAGCAACTGGCGCTCGCCCATGTATCTCTCCAGGAACTTGCTTCTCAACTCTGCCCAAGTTCCTATTGATCCTGCAGGGAGGCCGAAGAACCAGGACGAAGCCGAACCCGAAAGAGTAGATGGAAATAGCAAAGCCAAATGATTGGGATCGTTTGACTTACCCAGAAGGGAGGCCTCATGCTTGTTGACATGTACGGTGGGATCTCCTCCACCGCTATACTCAGGTATGGCCCGAGCAACCACATCCTTCGGGATTTTGATAGCGACGAGCGCGTCGGTAAAAGGATGAGAGGACTGCTCCTTGAAGGGAGCCACGACTGTCAACTGTCTTTCCTGGAGCCTTTTGTTGATGAGGTCATCCATCTGATCCACAGTGCAGTACATGGGAGAGGCTCCGGGTGGAGGAGGACCGGAAGGATTGGCAGTATATGCGGCTGCTGGCTCCTTGGTGTGTGCTGGAGGTAGGGACTGATGACCTGACGTCATCTCCTGATCCTCCTGAGGCGTAGTGGGACCAGGATCTGCCGCTTCTGAAGGTGAAGGCCCTGTGGCAGCAGGGCGGTGGTTTTCCTTAGGAGCAGAGGGATTGTTTTCCTGAGGAACAGGGGCTTGGCGGCGCGCCTGTCCTAGGATGGCTTCCAGCAGGGAGACCATCTCGGGGGTTAAATTAATATCCTGCCCCGCAATGTGGACTGTCTGCGGTGTAGGGGCTCCGTTTTGATCAACAGCTGGGGTCGGTCTTGAATCACCGACATGTTCTCGAGCTGTCCGCAGAGGAACAACATTAACTCCTGCCCGGCTGGCAGGTTCTTGTTGAAGCGGTGAAGCGGCGGCGGAATCAGAGCTATCTGAGGATCGATCCCTAGTCTGATTCTGACGGTTGCTTTGGGATCGAGTTCTCTTGGTTGAATTGTTCGTTCCCACAGACGGCGCCAAATGTTGGATCGTGAAATCCTGAATGCTGATCTGACAGTGAATTGAATGCTAGACAAGGTTGGGATGACGCTTCAGCTCCAACTCCGATGAACCTGCAAGTAGGGGAGCGCAACAGAGGGAGTGCCTCTAGGTCCCTCTCCGATGCTTAAATGAGTATGTGTGTGTATAAAACTCAAAACGTAAAGAACGTATGTAAAGCAAGGGTATTTATAGGGTAAGAGAGATAGAACCGTATATGGCAGCTGAATATCTTAGTGTATATTGTATTGCCGAAGATTCGGATCGTCAGTTACTGCGAGATATTGCAGTTACCAAATCTAATCCTTAGTGAATATGTGACCGAGATATGTGGGATATCGTGGCCACTTCCTCATTAACGGTTTTGTGGGACCAGAGGAGAGAGGCAAGGCTCTCTTCGGGGCGAGCACTCCCATGTCGAGCAGTGGAAGGTCGCGACCTGGTAGAGAATGGCGAGCAGTCTGGGAGCCTTTGGCGTCCCTATAGACCTTGGGCTCGATTCTGGATTACTCGATGGTGGGCCAAGTTTGGCTTGTACTTGGGCCGATCCGGTTCGGATGTCATGGGTTTACCCCCTCTATAGTTATTGGGCCTTCGAGGCCTTTTCTTACTGGGCTGTCACTATCGATACCCAACATTACACATATTTCTGGGTTCGTGATGAACCCAGAACCGTGGTCTTTGTGTTTCATTACGTGTTTAGTTGTTGTTAATGCTGTATTAATGATGTTTGATTGTGTTTCATGTTTTTTTTATTGTTGTTTGTGTTTTTGTGTTGTTGAATTTGTAAACACCTGATTTTGGCTCGGGGTCAAAATACCGTACGTGAGGATCCGAGCCGAGAAAAATCAAGATGAAGAAAAGAGCAAAAAATAAAATAAACCCCAAACCCTAAACCTTAAACCTCAAACCCCAAACAAAACCCCCATTTGGTCTCCCCAACCAAAAGTCTCCTAATTGCCATCACCATTTGGCCACTTGATCACCTTTGCTTATCCTTGGCCAAATTCTCTCCAATTACCACCAAACGATCTCCTAATTGCCATCACTACTTGCCCACTTGATCACCTTATAATATTGTTTGGAAAACTCTATAAAGGGGGATGCAAGCTTCGACAAATAGAAGAAGAGAAAGATTGTCATAAGCTACGACAATTGAAGGAAATAGTGAAAAAAAAAAGAGAAAAAAGAAAGGGAGAAGAGAGAAAAAAAAGTGAGGTGTCAAGTGAAAAAAATAGAGAGAAAATGAGTGGAAAAAAATCGGTGATTATCAGTCTTAGTTCCTCGTATGGTATATAAACTTTAAATAACTTAGGTGTATCTCTCTCGTATTCAATATTGTATTTATATTTCTTGACGTGAATGCAATTTATCGTATTTATAGTATGTGTTAATAGTTATATTTCATATAAAAATCGTACTCGGTTTTAAGTTAGGTATAACTTTGGGGTCATATTAGGCATTTGTGAAAGTTAGGGGGTTATCTTGGTCTAAAAAAATATTTTCAAATTTGACTTAGGTCATTCCTGAACTTTGATGAAGGTTATAAGTTATAACTCAGTCCTTGGACTCTCTGGTCATTCTAGAACTTTACCGAGTGTTAAAAACCAAACCAGAAATATTTTGGGTCATTTGTGCAATTTTTAAAATATTTTTTTAATTCAGCTCGAATTTTTTAAAATTTACATTTTGTTCCCTGAAATTTTATGGACATTCCATGACTTTTCAAAGTGTTACAAATATGTCCAGAATAATTTTCGGGTTATTTTAGAACTTTACCAAGTGTTACAAATAAGTTCAGAATAGTTTAGGGTCAATTCTGTAATTTTTTTAAAAAAAATATTTTCAGTTCAGGTATAATTTTTTGAAAATTACATTTTTGATTCCTAAACTTTTTGGACATTCCACTATTTCTCAAAGTGTTACAAATAAGTACATAATACTTTTCGGGTTATTTTGGAATTTTACCAAGTGTTACAAATAAGTCCAAAATAGTTTAGAGTCAATTATGTCATTTTTTAAAAATATATTTCCAATTTAGCTCGAATTTTAAATAATTGCATTTTGGTCCCTCCAGACTTTTCTGAACATCCCATGACTTCTCAAAATGTGACAAATTATTCCAACGAGCTTTATATCTTCAAAATCATTCGTGTACGTTTGACACATTTTTAAAATGACCCCAAAGTTAAACTACCCTTTTTTTTAGCTCGATTAAATTCATTCTCCTCTTGTGTATTTATTTTAAACTGACTCGTACATAAAAAAATACTTGTATATGGTTTATTTAATATTTTGAGAAAATACATGTAATCTTTTTGGCCAAGCATGATCAAAACGGGTAATTCGGGTAAATCGGTGAGAACAAAATTCAAAAGTAAACTAAAGTACCGAAAGGGCCGATTATGAGCTCGCGAGCCCTTAAGACGTAATCAAACCCCCGAACTCAATTCTCTGGAAATACACATTTCCAAGCCTTAGGATGTTAACTCCATGTATCCTATACAAATTTTAGGATTCCGATTAGGCTTTAATTAATCAGTGGCGACTCTTTCATTTTTCGGTCCGGTTGATGACCCCGCTCGACCAGACCCGACATTTTTTAGCGGAAAATATTTTTTTTCAATAGGGTCGGGGAAAGTCGGATTCGACGTCCTACAATTTGGCGACTCTGCTGGGGATGTCATCTTTTAGAGGGTTTAGGCTTTGTCATGTTTGCTTTTCTATATTATATTTTGCCCTATCCGTTTTGATCGTTTGCTCATGCTTGCAGCTCTAAATTTTGTTCGAAAAGCAATGTAAATGTAATAATTCAAAATGATTTAAATTCTCGTTTTGCACACATCACGTTGGTTACCATTATCCGCTCGGATATGGAGCACATTAAGAGCTTAAGGAGTTCAGTATGGGAATGCGCCCGGAGCGGTTTGGACCGCCAGCACGCCCAAAAAACTCAACTCGATGATCAGAATGGACCTGTGATCCTCTATTGGGGATGAGGTTACGCCGGTTCAGAGAACCTAGAAATTTCATCCATTTAGAACAAAAGTTTCACACCGTGTTTAACCTTTACCGGTTTTGTGTGTATTCCAATTTTGGGCCCAACTAATGTAAATGGGAATTTGACCCAAGTATTTGAATGCGAGATTGACCCACAATTGATTAAGAAGATTAAGCCCAACTGTTGTGAATTATAAGTCAGCCCAACAATTGTAAATAGGAGTTTGGTCCATTATGTAAATGTGTTTTGTTTTGGCCCTAGATCATGACATGTATAGGATTGGGTCTTACAGTCTGTTGTAAATGTAATACGAACCTGACTAATGAAATTTATATTATCACACTTGCATTTCATTTAAAAAAAATGTAACTTTCGTTCATTCTATCTTGTATCATTAGGACGTTTCACGCACCATCAATGTTGGGTACGAACCCAGAAGCGCATTTCTGGGTTCATCACGAACCCAGAACTATGATGTTTGTGTTTGATTATGTGTTTAGTTGTTGTGTTAATGTTGTTTGATTATGTTTCATGTTGTTTTGATTGTTGTTTGTGTGTGTTTTTGTGTTGTTGAATTCATGTTGTATGTCAATGAATTTGATGAATTCATGTTGTGGCAGCAGCATTGCAGGAGCTCGGATATGAAATTCAGGCGTGGTATCGATTTTAAAAAGTTTCCTTTTATCTGTGAGAAAAGGAGGAATTATATGGGGACATATGGACCATATTTTGTAATCATCCCCAACATTACATATTCTGTAATGTATTTGCAATATCTTGCTTGCTTAAATGAGATCATATGTAGTGTTTTTTTGGCCATTTGATCATGTGTAGTTCACAGTTAAATTTTTCAGGTTTTTTCGGTGGAAGATGGTCCTGCACATGTGATTTGGAAAAACTTGGGGTTTCCAATCACCATCATCCAATTCAACAATGGAGATATTATCGTCGATTGGCTTAAGTACATCTTTGATTCTAATTGGTTTTAGTCCTTAGTCAATTTGTGAAAGTATTTTAATTTCGGACAAAACCACATTTTGTATAATGTATGTGTGGTCACTAATGATGTTTTGTATCATGTATGTGTGATTATTTATGCTAAGTTTCGAGCAAATGACTAACACTTTGTCGGACCTTGTATTGTCGTGTACTAATAAAATGTTATATTACGGATAGTGTAATTCACGATATTTTTAATAAATATGTAATAAATATGCAATCAATTGATCATGAAAAAAAAATATTATTTTGCATTATAATTTACATTATTTAAATTTTTTAGTAAAAATAAAATAAGAAATTAGTATTTTCATATAAATTAAATAATTAAAAAAATATTATTATTATTAATTATTTATATAAAATTTTTAATTATTCTTAATTTTTAAAAATAAATAATACAAATTATATGTATTAGATATTATACATATATAAGAATGGACAAATATGTCATTTTACCACGTTTCATTCTATTTCCATATACAATTTCACCAAATAAACAGCATAATTCTTTATTCCATTTAATTTCACCAAAAAAACAATCTCATGTTTCCTATGTCTATTCCCTATTTCGTATTACTTATTTTGTGGAAGAAACATCTCGCAAGTCTTTGTATTACTTAAGTGATCAACATATATGTCGATAAAACTGAGAATTTCAAGTTTAACTCTGATATTATGTAAAATTTTAGAGAAACCACTTAACTAAAAATTCGAGTTATACATGATTTAATCTTTATATTTCAACTCGTTTAACATCTGCTATCCTAACTTAAATGCGTTAAAATATACCTCATTATATATTAATTTAGTTAGACAGTTTAATATTATGACAAATAATATTTTATACGATTTTCTTTTTCACGTGTTAAAATAATTCATTTTAACTGGTTGTCATTTTTATAAGTTACATCTAAAATCACTACTCTTCCTCATCCATATCACTCAAACACTTCTCATTCATTTTTAATTTCCATTAAATTGACACGTTGATCAAAATAAGATTTACACCCTAACAAAAAAAAATGCAAAGCGTGAACCGGTACCCTAATTAATAATAATTGTGGATTGTATACGTATAATTTATTGAAATGTATAAGATATAGATATTAGTAGGCTCTTAGTATATATATACCATCTACCCTAGTTGTAAAATTTAAATTACAAATACCAAAATAAGAGAAGTTCATTTCCATCCATCCTTTGTGCCTCTTTCATCTTAGACAATATTTACATTTTATACATTTCAACACAATCCCTCAAATATAATAAATTAATGAGTAAAATACAAATTTGCCCATAATGTTTAATTAAAATTAAATTTTATTTTTTTTGTAAAGTTTAAATCTCGTAAATTTTTCGTTCATATTATATGATTTCCATATGATACCGGCATTAAAAAGCTTAATCATTTTCTCAAGCGATCAAAAGTCTAACAGAGTGGTTGGTATTTGGATAGATGACCATAGAAGCTTAATTAGTTTGTTTTAATAACTGAGAAAATATGTAATAAAACACCAACGTGTGCGTATAATCAAATCACACACACACACACATATATATATATATATATATTAGACTCCGGCGCGCGCGTAGCACGTGCACGTTGTCGTCGTTGGTCGTGCGTGAGGTTTTACAAAAACATGATCAACCACCCGACTCCTAGGATAATACAAGAATTGTACAAGCATTGAGCATTTCATAAAAATATTATTAATGTAAAACTAAACTTAATTTGCATAAAATAATAAAATTTAAAAAAACTTAAATATCTTTAAAAAATTGTTCGAGCGACCAAGATTTCTTTTGATAGTGTTATATGCTCCCGGTCGCTCGAGCAATTTTTTAACAAATTTTAAGAGTTTTAAAATTTTATTATTTCATTATCTTATGCAATTAAGTTTAGTTTTACATTAATAATAGTTTTATGAAGTGCTCAATGCTTGTACAATTCTTATATTATCCTAGGAGTCGGGTTGATCATGTTCTCGTAAGACCTCACACACGACCAACAACGACAACGTGCACGCGCGTAGTGCGTCCCGGTGTCTAGTATGACCATTAAAGAAATACACTTAAGTGAATTACAAAAATTTCAGTATAGTTTAGTAGTTAATTAGATATATCTATATATATACGCAACACATATCTACATATTATGAAAGTACCTCGTTGAGTTTATTCAAATTTTACTCTAAACACTTGATTAAAAATAATATTTGAATTGTAAAACTAAACTTAAATTACCTAATATAATTAAATAAAATTAATTTTGTGTTAAATATTTTTAAAAAATTACTCGAGCAACCGGGAGCCTCTTTAGTAGTGGTTCTTGCTCCCGATTGCTCGGGCAACTTTTTAAAAATATTTGTTACTAAGAATATGATCAAACAAATATATGTCGATATTTGATAAAGTTGACATTGCGCATTGTTTATAGTCACTTATAGTCATACTATGAGTATTTTCACTCACATACCATGTCATAATATCTCATCTCATATCAACTATCGCTTAATGCCCGACCTCGAACTAATTTCTATGAGTATTCATACCGACTATTACAACGACTATTACAAATCTATCATGATAACATCAACTATCGTTTACTGCTCGATCTCAAACTTTCTATGAGTAATTTTCACTCATATACCATGTTATACTATCTCATCTCATACCAACTATCGCTAATGCCCAACCTCGAACTTTTTATGAGTATTCATATCAACCTCAAACGTTCTATGAGTATTTTCACTCTGACAACATCCGTAGAATTCGTTCATATGCGCTCATACTATTTGAGATTTAAGACGTACGCTCATAAGTCAGAACTTGTCAATGAATGCATTCAATATACTCTTAAGGTATCTTAACACGTTCACTACCATGTTTATAAAATAACGACTATTACAAATCTACCATGACAACATCAAAAAATTCTCACTAATTTGCACACAAAAATAAAATAATACATTTGATCAATTTATTTCTTGTTTTTTTACTTTCATATTTTCAGAGTTTATAAAATATGGGTAAGTTAAGTTTAATTATATTTTAATTTCAGATATATTTATCAAATGTTTAATTCTCATATCAACACCTCAAGCACGATAAATATTTATCATATTTGTTTATAAGAATATGATCAAAAAATATATATGTCGATATTTGGGCAAAATTAAATATTTTACTTCCGACATCCAACCGATCTTTCTTTGAGTATTTTACTCCCGACATCTGATCGACCTTTCTTTGAGTATTTTACTCCCGACATCCGACATTTCTTTGAGTATTATTATACTCCCGACATCCGACCTTGCTTTGAGTATATTACTCCTGACATCCGACCGGACTTTGTTTGAGTATTATAATCCTGACATTCAATCTTTCTTTGAGTATTATACTTCTGACATCCGACCTTTCATTGAGTATTATACTCCTGACATTCGATCTTTCTTTGAGTTCTATACTCCGGACATCCGATCTTTCTTTGAGTATTAGACTTTCGACATTTGATATTTCTTTGAGTATTATACTCCCGACATCCGACTTTTGTCGACATCCGACCTTTGTTTGAGTATTATACTCATGACATCCAACTTTTTTCGACATCCGACCTTTCTTTGATTATTATATTGCTGATATCCCCTCAATTTGAACTTGAGTGTTGTTACTATCTATAATTTAAGATGTATGTCTTAACCAACTGTCTCATAAGTCTGAACATCTCAGTGAAGACATTTAATATATTCTTAAGATCTCTTAACAATCTCACTACCCCATGTCTATAAAACGACGATTATCAAAAATCTATTGTGACAACATCAAATAATTACCATAAATATTTATCCCAACAAATAAAATTAGATATTTGATTAACTTTTTCCTTATTTATTTTTTTTTTTTGATATTTTCATAGTTATTTTACTTTAATATTTTCAAAGTTCATAAAGTATGGTTGAGAGTTAAGTAAATTCATATTTTAATTTTAGATATATTTGAAATGTAGAGTTAAGTAAAGAAATACTCATATAATCTAAATTTGACCAATCCTAAAAATATTTTGTAAAGATAATAAATAATAAACACTGAAAATTAATATTGATTTTTATATTTTAGTAATTCGTAAAATATTATTTCAACACATCACCGGGGTTATTTTAATTTTGTAGTAAAATATTTTTGTTACTTTTTTCTCGAGATGTAATACCTAAATTTTGGATGATATTAGTTTGGAGTAATAACATATTAACAACTTTGGGCAGCTGGAATCATCTATGCATTAATATTAATAATACTGAAAAATATATAATTATTTTTAACATTTTAATAATATCATTATTTGAAAATACTCTATAATACATAATTATCATTATAATAAAATATATACATTAATCAAATATCTCCTTTCAAATTTGATTAATTGTTTTGTATTTATTGCTTCACACGATAGATTATATATATTCAACATATAAATATAGTCAATTTTGATCGATTTTAATTCTATTTTAATTATTTAAATTTATATATGAAATGTACTTTTATAACGACAGTGCTCACAATTCAAAAAAACTTTAACTTCTTGGAAATAAAAGAGAATGTTTTGAAAAAACAAATCTATATAATTAATTGTAGACACATTAAAAAGTCACAATTACCAAAAAAATGACGACTTGAGAACATAATATACAATTATCATTATTATGTAATATTGTAAATTTATATAAAATAAAAAATAAAATAATTAAATAAAATAAAATAAAATTAATTTTAAAAAATCGGATAAATAATAAATGGTATATCTTCTTACACTCTATATTAAATTTCAAACTTGATTATATTGTACATATTAAATATGTATTGCTTCAAATAATAGATAATGCATGTTAATACATATATTTTTAATTTATAAGGTCATAAGTTCGAGACTCCGTAAAAATATTTTTTATAACTTTTTTAAGAATACATTTAAATGGCTAAAATAGTCATGATAAATATAAACTAATTAGATTATTAAAAGACATTTGTGTCAATTTACAGGCGGAAGTTACATAAACTACTTCTGGCTTAATAATATAGATAATCAATAACAAATAATATATTTTTATTAAAAAAATAGGGTAGATCTTATACTTTAGCCTATTAATTTAGAGTTAAATATTACACTATCCTCTAATATTTTGTTAAATTTTGAGTTTCCCATTAAAGTAAAATATTATTCACTTATACTTGCCCCTTGAACTCACTAAATACACTAAATATTAAGGGACAATGAACTCTAAATTAATACACTAAAGTATAAGGTTTAAATTCTTATTTTTTTCAATAAATATTTATAATTTATAATTTGTTATTTATTATATAATATACTAGTCTTTGATTATACGCACACGTTTCTTTTTTATTCTATTGTTTTTTTAAAGTTATTAAAACAAACTAATTAAGCTTCTATGTGCATCTATCAATACCAACCACGATTTGTTAGATTTTCGATCGCTTGATAATCTGAAGTAAGGCTTTTGAGTATTCGTATCACATGGAAATCTATCATGCATTAATATTATTTTCGTTAGTATTTAATTTATTTATTTATTAATATTAGCGGTGATGACGACCGACTGCTTATTCTTTCATTTCAGCATTAACTATATCTTAAATGTCAAGCAACGGTGGATAAGCTGCGCGCAATTCTATTCCCAAGACGCGTTTACATGGATAATTTATTTGTACGTATTTATTATAATATCCGATATTACAATAAATTTAGAAATTTTTGGTTCTTAATTTCTTATACTATATAAATAGTTTATTATTATTACTATTTCGATATCCAAATTGTACTTGGTTAATTATTAATATCAACAAATTTCGAATAATCTATTGAAATTATATTTTTTTATAAATAAATTCAAGTTTTTTATATAAAACTATATTTTTATCATGTACTTTATTAAAAAGTGAAATATATAAATAAATAATCATAAATTAATTTTAAAAAATAAAGTTAGGACCCAGATTCCATAAAATGTAGCACATAAGTTGTTAACATTTATAAATTCTGAAATATACTTGATATAAAAAAATGATAAATTTAGAATTATATGTAAACTTGTGGAATATCATTTATAATTCAAATATTTTCATTCACCTACAAATCAGGAAAACATATTATGTTTTAAAGAATAAATTTTTGTATTCCCTTGATGTTGATGAATGTAGCTGTATATACTTTTTCTATAGTACATTCCTTCAAAAAAAACTAATAATTAAAGCATTAAGTATTATATCATCAAATTTTTAACGTTCTCTCCTTAATACTCTCACGTTAATGTATTAATATTGCAAAAAAAAAAAAAAACTAATTAATAATTTCAAATGAAATCGTTAAAGAGTAAAATCCTATTCTTTTTTTTTAATTATTTAAAATGCGTATAAATAGAAATTATATAACAACTTTAAAGGATACAATTTAAGAAATATAATTGAAGATGCTCGAAGAAATATATGACACCGAAACTGATTATGATTGATCGTCCTAATTTTGCAAATCTTGGTACGGTCGTACAATGCTGCATGCTTTTTAACCAAAAGAATCATTATAACAAATTATTAAAACCAATACGAAATACATAATGTAGAACACCAACAGACGAACAAAATTAAGGAAACTCTATCCCTGTCTTCAGACACAAAAAAAATACACAGACAAAACCCAGACAGCTAGCTATACTTAACATTTGATAAATATAATTAATAATTAAGAGTATATGACATTACACATATATTAAATTAACTGGACAAACAAACAAACAAACACTTATTATGTTTTAATTAAAGTAGATTATGATGATCATATAAATGGCCGGGGATATTCATTATAAATCATCAACCACCTTCAATATGTGGTCCCTTTATTGCATGGAAAATTATAAATCGAGATTTTCTTCACGAAACTCGCCACCCCGAGAGAAATAGTAGAATACGTACGGCGGCGTATACAAACAGCTTCCTGTCTATATACATATATATATGCTGTACGTATAGTAACTTCATGCATAGTTGCACTGCCCGTAGACGCAGTAAGATCCGCTAGGGCACGGATTGTTACACTGTCCACAGTGCCTCTTATCGTAGCTTGTATCCACACATTGTCCACGACAGCATTCGTTTGTGTATTTGCAGTGTTTTTTGCAGCTTCCGCAGTTATGCTTGTCTTCCGACAGGTCCATGCACTTGTTTTGGCAGCACTTATATTTGGACCCCATTAAAGCATCGCAGAGCTCGTTGTCCTTGTGGCACTTGATAGCGGTGGCTCTAGGGTTTGCATTGGAGCTTGCAAGGAAACGACTCACCCTCTTTGATGGTAATCGAATTGTCGATTCTGGAATCTTTTCTGGAACCGATAACGGTTTCTGCTCGACCTGAGTAGTGGCTCGCATGGTAATGGTGATGGTCAAAGCCATGGTCATGGCGATGATGAAGATGGAGATCTTCATGATGGCCATGGCTAGGGAAAGAGAGTTTGAGAGAATGGTTATGCGGGTTTGGGTTGATATGGATGTATAGTAGTATTTAGGGTTATGAATTCTATGGAGCGAGAAGGAAGGGTTGGTTGTCTTGGGGGAAGGAGATGAAGGGAAGAGAAATAGGGTTTATAGGGGAGTTGACGCGGGAAAAGTGGAGAGGGTGCATGAAGGTGGTATTGGGATGTGCTGCGTAGAGTGCTCTGGACTTAATTTGGGGTTTAATTTAACTTCTTAAGAAAATTGGGGCACACCAAGTTTTATGTTTTGGTTGGGTTTCTATTTAGAGGAAGACCAGTCTACCCCTTCCTTCTCTGTGTATCTAACCCGAGTTGAACCTATTGGTAAAATAAGTTATGATTTTTAGGAGCAAATGAAGATCACATTGACAACATTAATCTTAATTAAATGTTTCAAAAGTCTGAACTTGTAAGTGAAAACATTCGGTATACTTTTAAATTATCTTAACATCCTCCCTTAAATTAATTTTTATGAACATTTACACCATGATACCATGTAAGACTTAAAACGTATGTTTTAATTAACTGTCTCAAAAATTAGAATTTGTAAGTAAAAACATTTGGTATTCTCTTAAATCATTTTAACAAAAACAATTTTCATATACTAAAAAAAAAAAGTAATCACCTTCTTTAGCATGCAAGTAACTGACAAGCGTAAACTATCACATTATTTACCTTTATATAACAATATAGATTTTATAGTGTGAAGACGAAACCATAAATTTACGTTAGGAGATAAAACATAAATAATCTTAAAAGCAGACTAAACATATTATTTAAGAAAAGTCATATTATTACTTTTCTTCTTCTTCTAAAGAAGTAATGGGATAATCAAAATTTAAAGAGGTAAATCTCAAAATTCATAATTGAAAGAAAATTTATAATTTTTAAAAACAATTCTTAACTAAAAATACATATAATAATTTGTGAAATGTGAAATCTCCATCTTGTATAACATCTCTATATGATGACTAGATTTAAACAATTGATCACCATGTATTTTACGTACTACGAAATGGTAGGGGTAATTTTGGTATTTTCAAATGTAGCAGATATCCTATGATCATGGGAGTGCCCCGATCCAAATTTCCAATGTGCCGGATGCTCGACACGAGGCCCCCGTCCGTGGGGCATGCCGTGAGGACAAGTAAAGTGGGGGCGCGGCCGTTGACATTAAATAAATCGAACCGGTCTAATATAAGCAACTCTCTAATTTATTTATTATTTAATATTTTCAGTGTATATAATGAAGCAATGTATAAATGATATTCTTAATTAATAATTAAATTGATTGATTAAGCAAACTAAATAAGCAACTTGTTCAAGTCAATTGCAACTAAAGAATTACTTTAATATTCGCTACATAGCCTATGTGGCATGATATTATTAGGCCAATGCGCCGATTACAAAATAAACTACACGGTAATTATTCACAGAGAATTATGTGAACGAGTCTTTTTTCCAAAAAATTTATAGATAAATTTAAAGTATAATAATGAGATAAGAGTTTATATCTAATTCACAAGACTTAAATGGATGGACTGTGAGTGTTTCCTATTTTGATATTATTTAAGGGAAAAGTCAAAACGGTATACCATGTTTCTATAAAATGAATTTTCAAAAATAAATAAATTTAAATAGTTCAATATGTTAACTATGATAATTGACAGTTTCGTTGATCATTCGTTAAATATTTTCCAGTTTTACAAAATTAACTGAATACTTTTCTAAATATTACAAATAAACTCTACAAACTTACAGTAATATTACAAACAAATCCTGATTCGATTTGAGTCACACCGGAGCTCCCTTCTTTGAGTTCGGTCACAAGACAGAAGACCTCACTGGGGTTCAAGGGGATCCTAAATAAAATCTCATAGTCAAGGTCTAAACCCATATAAGGTTGTCCAACCTTGGAGACTTGATCTAGGTTCATACCTAAACAAGGGGACCCCTGATTGTGACTCAAATTCAGCATCCATCAGGTCCCCTAGTTTGGGTAGGAACCCAGATCAAGTCGCCTAATCTTGGGGAGTTGATATGGGCTTGATCGGTTTAGAATGAATCAAACTCCAATTGAGCTCCAATCAGGGTCTCCTGGTCTGAGTCCAAACTCATATCAGATCCTCAAAGTTGAGCGACTTGGTCTGGCCTAAACCAACTCCCTAAGGTTGGGTGACCTATCTAGGTTCGGATCTAAACTAGGAGACCTTGATTGTGCAAACGTTGTGAATATTATTTTGTTGTAATATTTAGTTTTACCTCGTAAACTTATATGTTACGTTTAACTGAATTTGTAATACTCTTTTTTTTTGGACTTATTAACCCAAACGCAACCATGAAATGGGGCTTTATTATTATTATTATTATTACTATTATTATTATTATTATTCCTAATGTGAGTCTTAAAATTGTATAAATCGTGTTTTTTTTTACCAATGTATAAATCGTTAAGTTACCTTATTTGAGCTCTAATACCATCTCAAAATTTAAATTGTAATGACTATATAAATGAGAGACCCATAATATTTATACTGAAATTGAAACTTAGTAAATTTAAATTTTAATGTCATTAAGTAAGGTTTTATAATGCCGTCTAGTCTAGTAATCATGAAAAGTCCATGGACCCAAAAGTGTCATCCATAAAATATCCTAAATTCCTAGGTTTGTATCGCACTCTATCACAAGAGTGTTGACTTGTATCGAGGACGAAATGATAATGAAAGGAAATATAGGGAAGAAAAAAACACGATTGATTGGAAATTAAGGGTCTCTTCTCTTACGTATCGCAGTTCATACATATTTGTTTCGTAACATAGAAATACGTAGAGTGACGGTGACAATATTGCCGTCAAAAATTAAAATTTATATTTCTTTTATATGATTAACTTTATTATCATAGTATAATATAGTTATGCTAATAAACTCTCTACATGTAATTATTACGTTTACGATATTTAATCTGTAATCGTGGAATTATAAGTATAACTATATATATAAACTTATTATATAAATAATTATGTATGTTGAATTTAAATTAAATTGATTGTATTAAAATTAAAGTATTTAAATAGCGAAGTTATTCTTCTAAAACAATTATGTTATTTTTGCAAATTTCAAAATTTATTTTGTTAAATTTGGATGAAAAAATTGACGGATGAGATAAACTTAAATTTTGACCAAACATAAAGAAATAAAAATTTACGATTTAACTTTAAGGGAAATACTCAAAAGTTGGTCAAGCATTAGAGGATAATGTGATAGTTAATCCAAAAATTAATTAACATGTTAAGACACAATTTGAATGAAAAATTAAATAACGGTATGCGAATAACCAAAAGTAAACATATTGGTGCACCAAATTACCCCTTTTACATTTTAATGCAACTAGCGAAACAGTAAATAAAAATGACAATTTGTGTTAACGAGCCGTGTTAAAATATTCTAAACTCATATACAACCCTTAATTTTGATACACTAATTTAGTATTAAGAGTCAACCCGTGAAAACATAAAGGTTAATTACTTAATTGGTTACACATGTTTCACCATTGTGCAGAATGGTTACACATGTTTCAAAATGTGATTAATTGGTTTGGCTATGTGATTAATTGATTACACATGTTTTTTACAATGCAACTAAATGGTTAATCCGTTAAAAACCGTCAATTTTGCATGCGCGTAACACGTGACCATTGTTTAACTAATTTACGACATTTGAAAGGACTATTTTGCCCTTCTACATGAGCCTCTTCCCTATTTCCCTCCATTTGACAGTAGAGTGTGTTTTGTTTCGGTTTTCTTCAGTGAGAATTAGCAGGAAAGGCTGATGCTTGCCAAGGATGCCCAAATCAAGAAGCTTGCGCCACTGCCCCTAAAGGCCCGGACCCAGGTCTGCTCCCTTTATGTGCTGTCCTTTACCTTTTTCGATAAGTTCTTCATCGCATCAATTGGGTAATCAAGCTTATTCTGCTTAATTCGTCAGTTCAACATCAACAATTTGTTGTTTCTATGTGATTCTTAATATTGTTGCTAGTCTGGGTGCTTGAAAATCCATAGTTTGAATTTTTACTGAATATTTATTTTTAGTAGATGGGGAGATTGGTGTTTTGGAGCCTCGATTAATTTGGAATGCATAGGCTTCTATCAAGGTTAAATAAGAGAATTAACGAATACCGGTAAGTTCAGATTGAGGAATAAGAGAATTAACGAATGCATTTCGCCATCTTCATTTTCAGATTCTACAGATTCCTGTTGGATTGAAAGAAGAAAGCAGGGTTTTATTGTCGATATAACATAAATTCTACCAACTGATGAACACTTCCACGTCGAGATAAATTCCCAACCGGAAGGGGAAATAAATGATCAAAGTCATATACAGATCTCCATCAAATCAACAAATTATAGTCGTAAAAATCTGGAAACTATGATACGAGGTCGAGTTTTGAAAAACTGTTGTGGTTTGGAAGTCGAGCGAGATTAAATAAAATTGAGAAAAAATGTATTGGGATAAGTGTTAGGAGGGAGATGTTGAGGTTGGGAGAATGAATGATATATGAAAGGCAAAAGCTGCATCATGTTTGGTGTTGAGGAGGTGATGGATATGATAGAGGAATTGAAGGTACTACAGTTGTGGCCTCTGGCGCATCATCGTGAGACATCCTCTCCTACAACATAGGAATTGTCCCTGAAGTAGTCAATGATACTTCCTTGTACAAAGTAGACTTATCAAGAGGCCTTGTGGATCTTTTGGATGAACTCAGTTTATCAACATGCCTTGTGGCAACTGTCAAACACAAAAATCTGGTTCTATCAGGGAAAAGATGAGTTTTTTTTTTGCCAAGAAATTACTTCTATTAATCATAATAAGAGTTTTCAATATCCGATACATACAAACCAAAAAACGATCTCGGGTTACACGTAATCCAGTCGTTTGGACATGTACCCCGTTTCGCCTCCGAAGCTACCCAATTGGCGCACTTGTTCGCCGATCGTCGCACGAACCACCAATGGACTTGAGAAATGTGAGTGGCTAATTCAAGGATCTCCGATAGAATATCCCGAAGCTCCCAATCGTTCCCCGTGTGACCTCCATGTAGAAGGTTAATGACGTGTTGTGCGTCTGCTTCAATGATTACCTCAGACCATGCATGATGAATCACCAATTCAACCACGTGTAGTATCGCCTTTGCCTCGAGGGATTTCGCGCTCGTACCTACGCACTCCGCATGATGCCCCACCACGATCGTCCCCGTCCACTCCCACGCTACCACGCTGATGCCTCCCTTGAAGGAAAGTTGGTCCCAGGCTGCGTCGCAATTTACTTTGAGGACGCCTTGGTTCGGTCGAGCCCACGCTGGTTCCCGCGAGCCATGTGTCCGCGCTGCGAGTGTCGCCGTTTGAGTCACCGTCCGCCAGGTCTGATCAACCATTGTATTTGCTGCTCGTATCACTGGCTCAGGTCGAGGTTGCTCCTCCGCATGGACTGCCCGACATCTCTCCTTCCATACCTCCCATGCAACGGCTTCCCCGAGAATTTTGTTTCTCCTTCCCGTGTCCCCTCCTAGTTGGCTCAAATCCTGCATAAAATGAACCCAACTAGGCCAATCTTGGTTCCCATCCGTGCTCGTTCTAACACCCATAGCACTGAACCATACACGCCTGGTCCAAGCACACTCAAAAACCACATGATGCACGGATTTCGGTTTCTCACAAAAACTACACGTGGGATTTATTTGGATCCCACGCCTAACCAACTCAGTTTTCACCGGCAACGCATTATTTAAGGCTTTCCATAAGAAATGTTTTACCTTTGGGATGGTGTCCCCGACCCATAGTTCCTTCTACACCCTACCCATCGTAATTGGATCACCTACCGAGCTGGGAGGTTCGGTCTGCAGCCTCAGCTCCCTAATGCGTCGATAAACGAGTCGCGGTCTTGCCACCCCATCAACTGCAGATGGCCAGACCAATCGGTCTTGGTGCGGCTCTTTAACTATGTGTATCACGTGTATAGCTTGAGCCTCTCGGTCTGTGATGTTCGCTTGGATCGCGGTTAGGTCCCATGTTCTTCGGTCCCTATTAATCAGTTCGTGCACCATCACAGCTTCGTCCCCACTCGGTTCCTATTCGGTGCCGACCCTGTTATGCGGGGTTCCGAGAACCCACGCGTCTCTCAACGCACGGATCTGGTCCCCTTCGCCCACTTGCCACACACCGTCCCTCTTGATGATATTTTGGCCGCTAATGATGCTCGACCATGCCCACGACGGGCGGGCTCCCATCGCTGCGTCCATGAGGGTCCCCCGAGGGTAGTAGAGACCCTTTAGCACCCTCGCCCATAGTGACTTCCCGTCATTTTGCAGCCGCCATGATGTTTTAGTCAGCATTGCGGTGTTGAAATTTGTCATGTCCCGGAAGCCCATGCCACCCATGTCCTTGGTTTGAATGAGTCGTCCCCACCGAACCCAGTGGATCTTTCTCTTCTCATCCCGACCATTCCACCAAAACCTAGCCATTAAGCTTGAAATTTCTGCACACCAGGTTTTAGGCAATTTAAAAAGTGACATAACATAGGTTGGGATCGCGGTGATTATCGCCTTAATGAGGACCTCTTTAACCGCATTATTGAGGAACAACGTTTTCCACCCGTGGATCTTCTTTAAGACCCGCTCCTTGAGGTACCTCATTGCCTCCCTCTTAGACCTTCCCCAGTTCGTCGGGAGGCCTAAGTATTTCCCCGCATCTGCAGCTGCCTCGATGCCCAGGATGTTTGACACCCGTTGTCGAGTGTCATCCCTTACATTCCGCCCATATTGGATGCATGATTTGTCCAAATTGATCTTCTGTCCAGAGGCCTTGCAGTACCTCTCGATCGTACCCTTCAGCACTCGGGCGTTCTCCTCTGTCGCGTTGATAAAGAAAAGGGAGTCGTCCGCGAAAAAAAGGTGGTGAATTACCGGACATGTTCACTTCATTCGAATCACATCCAATCTACACTCCTCAACCTCCTTCATAATCTATCGGGATAGTACGTCCGCCACGAGGATAAATAGGCAAGGAGATAGAGGATCTCCTTGCCTAATACCCCTAGATGGTCTAAATCTCGCTGATTTCTTCTCATTAACCACCACACTGTATTGTACCTTGGATATGCATTCGGTAATCCATTTGCACCATTGGTATGCAAATCCCAACTCTCTAAGCGTGTGAATGAAAAAATCACACTCTACCCGATCATAGGCTTTGCTCATATCGACCTGGATCGCACACTCCCCTCTCCCTCGCACCCTGTTTGTCCTGAGGTGATGGAACACTTCGTGCGCGATAAGGATGTTATCATGAATGAACCTTCCTGAGACAAAATCACTTTTAAAATGGGTTACGAGCTTAGGTAACGATCTTTTAAGACGGTTGGACAAAATCTTGGATATGATTTTATAATTGAAATTGCAAAGGCTAATAGGTCTAAATTGGGAAGTGTTAATGGGGTTGGGAACCTTAGGAATCAATACTATATCAGTATAACAATATCCTGGTAATAGTAAGCCCGATTCGAAGAATCGCCTTACCGATTGGAATATATCTTCCCCAAGCACATCCCAAAAGTGATGATAGAACATTCCGGGGAACACCGTCGGGTCCCGGAGCTTTGTTTCCACCCAGCTGAAAAACTGTCTTCTTAACCTCCTCCCGAGTCACCATTCGAACAAGACTCGCGTTATCCAGGTCCGTCATTAGGTGCGGAATACCTCTCATCTGCTCAGACATCCCATTTGTTCCCTCTGTCTGAAAGATATGATGAAAGTACCCCTCGCACTCAATCATTATGTCCTCTTCTCTTTCCACCCAAACACCGTCACTTCTTTGCATACGGCAAAGTGTATTCCTCCTCTCAATCGTAGACTGATGGAAATAAGCAGTATTTCGGTCGCCCACTTGCATCCATTGCACCCGCGACCGCTGTCTTCAATATTCCTCCTCCTTGTTCCATGCCTCTTCTAAGGCCCGTTTCAAGACCCTTTCCTTGTCCCTCTGAAAATGAGCCCTCGCTGCAGCTGGATGATTCTGATCTCCTCATTAAGGCCATCAATAACCGCCTTGTTATTCGAGATGACCTTTTTGCTCCATTTCTGCAGCTCGCCTCGGCATCTCCCTAGCCGAGTATGCAAGCCACCTCTTCCGAGTCTGCCGTGCCCTTCCTCCCAAACACCTGCAACAACCTCCCGACAACCATTGTGATCCAACCAATTATTCTCAAACCTGAATGGTCTTTTACTTTTTACCTGTTGCCTCTCGACTTGGACCATTAAGGGACAATGGTCCGAGCCGATCTGGAGTTTATGGATCACCATCGAGTATGGGTTGTTTCGGATCAAATCCGAGTTCACGATGGCTCGGTCTAGTCGCTCCTGAATTCAGTCTTCCCCCTCCCTATTGTTACACCACGTGAAGGGGCATCCCTTATATCCCATGTCCGCCAATTTCGAATCACGCATCATCTCGTTAAAAGCGTCCATCTTATGGGCTTGTTTCGGCCTGCCACCTTCCTTCTCCCCCGCCAATGCTATCTCGTTAAAATCCCCGACACACATCCAGGGCCTCTTCGAGTTTGGGATATCTATTTAATTATCTCCCATAATCGAAGTCTTTCGCCCCAATGTGTGCTGCCATATATCCACGTCACATGTGTGACCCCTCCTCCGTTAATCCTTGTAATCGTCGTGTCTATCATATGCTTTGTTTTAACATGGACCACGACCCTCACCTCCCCCGACCACCAAAGCGCCAAACCTCCCGAAATCCCTATCGGGTTAACATACTCCCCTCCGCACATCCTCAGTTTCCTCCTCACCTTGTCGCAATATCCTTCCGTATTCTTTGTCTCTATAAAAAAAGATAATGTCTGGTTTATTCCTCCTCGTGAGATCGGCAAGGTATGGAATTGTCAGGGCCGATCTCAATCCCCGACAATTCCACACCAGGTAGCTCATTGGTTATGGGTAACTGTCTCAGAACAGCTACCAGAACCCTGTTGTGTAACCTTGCTCTTTACCGGAAGAATTCTTCTTCGGACCATTGCCACGTGATGACTTCCCCTTTGGACCCTTCCTCTACCCCTCGACGTACCCTGCCTTCCTCCCCTTTCCTCCTTGTATCCCCTCTGCTTCTTCCCTTTCTGATCGTCCCCTTCCTCCCCTTCCGCGTCATCCTCCTCTTCGTACTTCCTTTTAAGGTTGATTCTCTGGATTAAGGGACTTAGGCCCGTGGGGAGGGCCGTCCCTTCTCCACTAGTAGCAGGTGACGCAGGTTCTTCGACAATGTAGTTCCATTCCTGCACCTGTACTTCATGGAGCTCCAGTTCCATACCTAACTCTTCTGATCGCTGCTGGGAGGGTCCTCCTTCAATGGCAAGTAAATGCCCCTTTCCGTTGCACCCTCCCTCCTTTGCCCCAGTTTCCACCATTCGCTCATGCGATGCATTTCCTGGCCCTTCTGTTAGTTGCAATTGCTCCGCCTCTCTCGGTGTTTCCAGACCTCCCTCCCCTCCTTGCCTTTCCGAGTAGGCTTGCCTGTCAATAAGGAACCCCGTGCCCGGGGCTTGTTCATCCTGTTTCCTCCAACCAACAGCATCTTCCAGGGCCTGAGCTATAGAGTATTGATCCCCCACTCGGCCAAGCTTCTTCCCTTTCCCCTTCCAAATCTGTCTCCCTCCCGAGTCACCTGTATGCCTCCCTCCTTCTTCCTCCGTGTCTGTTTTCCGTCTCTCACCGTGTACATACACCACTTCCCTCCCCCCCTTCACATTTGGGTTTTTTTTGCCTCCTTCTTCACATCTGGTTAAGAGCACATTTTCAGCACAGCTGGTTAATAACGAAGGTTCATCCAGCAAACAGATAGCTTCTGGAGAAAGTTTAGATTCAAATGTTGAGCTGAATGTAAAGACTCTAGATTCACGTATGTATCATTTTGTAGTTGACAAAAATGTAACTGTTGAATAATTATCTTCATTGCTCTTGTATGATTTTAGTGATACTTGATAAATCTAATTGTGCATTGGTCCATTTTTATTCTGAATTATTACAGATGCCAGTTTCAGCTTTTAAGAAAATATACGTAACCATTTAATCACATTACAAGGAAACATATGTAACCATTTAATCACATTACAAGGAAACATATGTAACCATTTACTCACATTCTATTAAACATATATAACCATTTAATCAAATTTCAAGTTAGAATGAACTCTTTAATTTAGAAACTATTCAATGAAACCCAGGATTTGAAGAACTGAAATTCAGGTGCTGAAGAACATCAGTACAAAACTCAAACCCAGGTTCTTCGTACTGTTCTTCGTCTTTCTCCTCCACTATTTTTCATATTCCATAGCAGAATCAGAAATCACAATTGAAGAAATCACAGAGGAAGAAATTGAAGAAATCACAAAATCGATTCCGACTAATCCAACTGAAATTGAAGACTGGTGCTCCAGAGACTCAAAATCGAGATGATTCCCGATGGAGATTGGGTTCACGCATCTGGATGAGAATCTTCTATTCGAGATTCTGAAGCACAGAACCACTGAGGATCTTCTGCTCTGGCACAGCAACTCAGATCTTCTGCACTTGGCCAACATCGGTTGCGACATACAACAACTCAGAGTGTTCTTTATGGTGTCTTCCTGGTGTTCTGAGTGAATCATAGGGTTTATGGATAATATTGTCATTTCATATGTTAGAATAGTGACTAACGACGATTTCTGACGATGAACAGTAGAAAAACCAATTAGTCACATACCAAGACCAATTAATGACATTTTGAAACATGTGTAACCATTCTGAACAATGGTCAAACTTGTGTAACCAATTAAGTAATTAACTCAAAACATAATTATTTTTATCCTCATTAAAAGTAACATTGAAACTTTAACTAAGTAAAAGTAACCCTTATTTTCAATTATATATTTATATATATAAGACCAATCATTAAGATCACAAATTGTAAATTTATTAAAGGGAAAAGTAAGTAAACACACCCGGATGTTTTTTTTTGTAACTGGACCCATATGTTTTTTGACGTATGTTATGACACCCGTATGTTTCAATTTGTTGGTAATTGGACCAACCGTTAATTATACCCGTTAAATGTCACGTGCGTACCATGTGCGACGTTTATTTTGAAAAAAAAATGAAATATAAAAAGACAAGTTTGCCATTAGACATCCCATCACCTTCTCACTCACCCGACCCTTCATTCTTGCAATGGTGTCTGCTGGAATAGTGGAATGTTACAGACTAAAGTATGCAGAGAAGGAGGGGTTGAGCTCCTTGAGCATCTTCTGGCAGGTTCCTCAGTATGCTTTTATAGGAGCGTCTGAGGTTTTCATGTATGTGGGGCAGCTCGAGTTTTTCAATGCTCAGGCACCAGATGGACTCAAGAGCTTCGGAAGTGCACTTTGCATGACATCGATTTCTCTTGGAAACTATGTCAGCAGCTTGCTTGTGAGCATTGTGATGAAGGTCTCGACTGTGGATCATATGTCAGGGTGGATCCCTGGAAATCTGAACAAAGGCCACCTGGACAGATTCTACTTTCTTCTAGCTGCACTGACAACTGTAGATTTAGTGGTGTATATAGCGTGTGCAAAGTGGTATAAAAGTATTAAAATGGAAGCAAGATGCCAAGACAACGACGAGAAAGATGGCAAAGTCTAACCATTCAAGATCAATCAATCATCATCTGCAGGAGGCCGCTACATTGTACAATCTACAACTTATTATATATAAATAAGAGACATGTTGCTGCTCAAACTAACAATTCTGTGTGTGTCTCTTTAGTAGTCCAAGCAAATTTTGAAACAGATGTCGAAACCTAGAAGAAACCGAGGGTCAGATTTGTGTTCTGATCTTATGTTCTATGATCCCAAGTGTGATATGGATCCGGTTAGTGTAATCTACCAATGCTAAGATTGTAGGAGACAGACACAACAAGATGAAAGGTGAGATCTTTGAATACCGATTGATAATGAGAAAAAAACATGAAATGAACACCTTCATCAAATGAAGTACAGTAAGCCAAGCACCAATTTTTCCAAATCAAAACTCATACAGATCACTAGTTAATATCTTTGGCTACAAAGAATTATAAAGGCATAAAGCTCAAACAAAATTATGACAGAGTATTTCACTCAATTGTCCTCTGTGTGAACTGACCCTACCACGATGTTGTAATGGCAGGTTCTGTTTCAAATAGAAGATTTGTGTGCTCTAAGGAAGGATTTCAGATTAATTCAAGAACAGGCTGCCCAGCTTTTGTAAGAGTGAAAAAATGTGATTCAGGTAAGTGGATGATTGACCAATTTGGTAAGGATCACAATCATGACCTTGAACATTCTGCTGAGAATGATCTCCCTATTTTGCAATGCAAAAGTCCATTGACAAATAGCTCAACAGTTCAGGTGTCTTGTAAGCCCCAGAATAAAATCCCGTGTGGAATTGGTGATGGACAACAATGCCCATCTAACATAGAGAGCGATTGGTACCCTGTGCTTCTTGATTATTTCCAAACAAGACAAGCAGAGGAAATGGGGTTCTTTTATGCTGTTGAAATGCAGATGGGTCGATCTCAGAATTTATTCTGGGTAGATGGAAGGTTGAGGTTTGCATGCACTCAATTTGGTGATGCCATTGTTTTCGATACGTCTTACAGGAGCAGCAGTTATCTGGTGCCATTTGCGACTTTCACTGGAGTTAACCACCACAAGCAGCCCGTGCTTCTTGGATGTGCTCTCCTTGCTGATGAATCCAAGGAATCTTTTACGTGGCTGTTTCAGACGTTTGTGGGTGCCAGATGTTTGAATCAGAAGGCATGTTGTGCATACATGTTTTTAGGTTGTTCCAGAGTCTTGATGTTAGGGAAATCCCATGCATACTGCACATGTGGACACAGAATGCAGAGTATGCGATTGTGCGTAATTTGAATTCAGGAGGTACGAGGTACCCACAGAAATGACAAATGACAAAGTGAAGAAATACAGACTTAATAAATAGAAATAGCTTAGGGTAGTTTAGGTATTATCATTTATGAGTAAGGCACATGACAGCCACGTGGGCATCAATTTAACAGAAAACGTTCAGAATGGACGGAAATGCTCAATGACCAACAAACGTAAACATCCGGGTGTAATAACAAACATCATGAGTGCAATTACCAACGGGTGTAAACATCCGGGTGCATTTACTTACTTTTCCCTTTATTAAATATAATCTATAAGTCATTTAGTTTTTTATTGTAAAAATATAAAAAAAATATGGAAATACATTTTAAATAAAAAAGAATATTTTATGTTTTAAAAATAAAATTTTGGAAAGAAAAATCTCAAAATTTACGGCGTATTTTTCTTTTTAATTTTTGTTCTCATTTTATTTATTATTAGTTTTTCAAATTTTGCTGACTTTTTTTAAAAAATAAAATAAAGCAATACAATTTAATGATATGTGGGCCGTAGCCCGTCGGAGAGCAACAGAGCTAGCGCCAGGACCAAGGAATTTCCGAGTTAACCCATTTAAAGTATGGGTCAACCCACACTCACCTACCCAAACCAACAAAACGGATCTCCGACTGGACGAGTTGAAGACTCCCATCTCTCTCTCTCTCTCTGGTTAGTTGCTGCGATTGTTTGTACCGCCCGGAAAATCATGGATCTGGAAGTGGTTGGCCGCCACGCTCTTCTCTTCGACGATGATTCCATGGCGGCGTTCGTCAACTCTCCTGATGCCTTGGTTGAGTGGAACTCCTTGTCCATCGACCGCTACGACGTGCGCCATCTCCTATCTGCTCCTCCGCCGCCCCGAAGGAGGCGCAACCAATTGTCGCCGCTGTCTCACGCGGATTCCTCGTTTGAGTCGGAGCTGGATCAAGAGAGATACCTCGATTTGACACCAGATGAGGAAGGTAATGCTGTTGGAAATATGTTCGCCCGCTTTGTTTATTATATGTTTGCGAGTTTCTCATTCAGCGTTTCTCTCATGCTTCTGGAGTTCACAAAGAGTCTCAGGGTTGTGTTCATGATTTGCGTTGGTTATTTTAGCTTCGTGCTGATTATTGGTGGAGAAATCGTAGGTTTAGCCAATTCGATGGAGGTTTGCCGTCAAAGATATAGAGCTACCTGCCGAGGCAAAAGTAGGATTAAATGGAGATTTTTTCGAATGTAACAGACTAATTAGATGAGAAGTTTGTATCATGATGGTGAGTTGGTGAAGTTATAGACTTGAGCTTGTTCTTAGTCTCTCATGGGTCTATGAACATGACCTTTCCTTTATCTTTATCTGAAGCATCAAACTCAAGATTAAATTTTGTGCTAGGATGATAATGAACATCTTTACTTTACAATTTAACCTCATTAGCGCTAGGATGAAGATGATGGAATGTCTTTAAAGGATTGGCTAGATGTGGTATTACATGTCTTGTATCCTTATCATACATTTCTGCACTTATTTCACAGTTTGCAGGCACAATTATTGTTAGCAACAATTTATTTCACAGGGACAGGTAAGGATTTTTCCTTCCTGCATGGAGCCGTTTCTGTATTAGTATTTGCTGAACATGTAATGTTAACTGTCACAATATTTGAGGCCGGTGCTGTTATCTGAAAAGACTTGTTGGTAATAACTGTCTATTTCTTTATCTGCAGACCCAGGTGTAGAAAATGGTGCTGAATCAGTAAATTTTGATGGATTTCATGCAGTAGCCTTTTCTTATGGAAATACTGATGAATCCTCTAACCAAAAAACTGTTGATAGTGATTCTGCTTTCCGTCCATCTTTCCAAGTGCCAGAAGACTTACTCCTGAACTTGGTAGGTGGATGTCTAAGATACTAATACACGTTATTATATGCATACTGTGGATAGAATTGCATAATACTCTTGCAACATGGTAAAAAAGTAATAGTTGAATGATGCATTTGTTTTTAAGGCTTACGTGTGTCTAAGTTTCAGATTCTTGGAGCAGGGATGCAGTTCTTGTTCTCGAGGTTGCCATTCATCGGCACCTTACTCCCTTATGATACCTTGAGCAAAGGGACCCGCAGGTGGGATAAGAATGATTGTTGTTGTTTTGCATCTCTGGACCTTAGCCACTTGAGCGGTTACCTGATGAAGCCTATCTTCATAGAGTTGTGTTTCTTGATCTTTATGGTTATCCTTATCCAACTTATGGATTATTTCTACCATTCTATTTCTGAATATCTTGCTTGTTTGCTATAAGATTCTGTGTTAATGAGTCTACTTCTTAATGTGTTTTTCCAGCCTCCAACAGAGAAAGTGCACCAGATTATTGCAAGAACTGCTTTATTTGTTAGCAAGCATGGCGGGCAATCGGAAATTGTGTTGAGGGTGAAACAAGGGAATAACCCGGCATTTGGGTTCTTGATGCCTGATCATCATCTTCACCCGTATTTTAGGTTCCTTGTTGATCACCAAGAGCTGTTGTCATCTGATACGGATGGGAAGTGTTCAGAAGCAGAGAAAAGAGGAGATTCTGAAATTGGACACAGAGGTGGCGCACTTTCTTTGCTTGGTTCTATATATGGGACTGGAGAAGATGAGGATGGTGCACCAGAAGCTCCTCAGGGATCCCTAAAAGTCAAGTCTGAAAAAACCACTGGTCACAGCGTACTGACTTCTCTTGCATCAGAAGATAGAGATTCATCTGTGGCAATAGCCAAGAAAGATGAGACAGTTTCAAAGGATACAGTTCCTTCCTTGAAAGAGAAGGCTCCCCTTATAAAAAAGAATCGCCCCATTTCTACAGTTAAAGTTGAAACTGAAGATGGAATAAAGAAGGATAATGAGGCTGCTTCACAAGGTGCATCTGGCAAAAAGAAATATAGTACCTTTTTGGGTCCACCAAAAGCTGAGCCTATCATAGAGCCTCCATCTGAATTGAAGCCTGTGGTTGAGAAGATAGTTGAATTTATTTTGAGGAATGGAAAACAGTTTGAGACCATCCTTATTGAGCAAGACCGAAGATACGGGCGTTTTCCATTTCTCCTCCCATCTAATCTGTATCATCCGTATTACCTACGAGCTCTCGAGTCTGATAAAGAGGCATGAATAGTTTTTGTAGTTTTCATCTTTACTTTTTGACAGCATTACATTCTGTTACTAATTTTATTCATCGGTATTACATGGTTGCAGTCAAAGTTGGCAGGAACAAAGAACGAGTCTGTCTCTGGTGGAGTGGAGAAGAAATCTAGACAATCAAAGCAAAGTGAGACTTATACATTGGGATCTGATATACCAGACGAGTTAAATAAGAAAGAGAAGTTCAAGATGGTAATACCAAAGAACAAAAAGTACGGATCAGATCAGCCTCCCAGAGAGTCACAGCCAGAAATGGCGGTAGGTGTTGATGCAGCTGCAGCTGCTGCAATACTTCAGGCCGTTCAAAGGGGTATAAAGCATCCCAATCTTGAGATACTATCAAAAGCATCCGGAAGTGAATCCTCACAACCTCAGAAGAGTAGAGAGCAGGGAGTCTCTTCTGTTCGGACTTCTGCAAAGGCCATTGCAGAGACTGCAGCCATGGCTGCTGCTGGTGAGGCTGACTCCTCTGAGGCAAGCCTTACCCAAAAGCAGAAGCTAAAGGCTGAAAGACTGAAACGGGCTAAAATGTTTGCTACCATGCTCAAGGTTGGAGCTGTGCCGTCAAAAACTTCAACTGACTTGGTGGTCTCGGGATCAGGTTCTGAGATGGCAGAGAGAGAAAGAGAAGGTAGTTCAGTGCCACCAGATATTGATGCATTAGCGAGAAGATCGAAAAGGAGGTATCGATCGAGAAAAAATGAAGAGGAAATAGAAGAAGAAGATGAGGATGGAGATGAAATGGATGACAAACACTCGAGGAAGAAGAGTCGTCATAGGTCCTCGCACCATAGCAAGGAGAGGCACAAGCATCGAAAAAGACATTCCTCCTCCAAGGATGTAGAATCTAGACACCGTAGGCATCGGCGACATAAGCAAGATAGCTCTTCTGATGATGATGACGATGATAACCATCATCGGAAGCATCAGCGCGACTCTTATGAGGATGGAGATGGTCATGTGCGGAGTAAACGATCTAGGAGGCGTCATAGTAGAAGATCTCGATCACGGTCACGATCTCAATCTCGTATGGAAAAGCAGGATTTTGAAAAAAAAGTGATCATTGAGAAATTGGGTGAATCTAGAGCGACTGATGGTGATAGAGAAGTGTCGCAGCCGTTGGAGACAATAACCGATGTTCCGGATGACCTCAGAGCAAAGATTCGAGCTATGTTGATGGCCACCATGTGAATGAATCTACGAACAATTTCTTGCTCTCACAAAACTATGACCCTTTGTTTGTTTTGTCGAAAACGTTTTGTATCTGGTATGTATGTCTTGTATTGACTTGGTACGGAAATGGTAGCTCAATTGATGAATGAACAGATTATTACCTTCCTTTATCGATGTGTATCTTAACCGCTTTAGTAAAGAATAAATTGCAACTTGCCTACCATTTCCTTTTGTCTTAGAGTTTAGGGCCGGCATTTATGCGGATCGTGATGTGTTACGATAAAAGTATTGAGTTGTGTTTCAGTGGACTAGCAGGACGAATACGATACGAAATGATATAATCATACTATACAATCGAAATAAATAAATAAGATAACGTTAATTCATTATTATAAACACACGGTACAGTCAGATAAAAAATTGAATGGATGCAATGATTTAATATGATTCAATCCAATTATTTTTTTCTATAATTTATTTTGAATTTTGTATTTAAATAATATATGTATAAAATAGTCTTAATGCACCCATATATTTACTACGTTGTTATTTGCACCTAGTTTTTTACATCTATATGTTTGAATGTGGTGTTAAATGCACCAACAACTTCACTAGAATTTTTCACCAAAATATACATCAATTAATAAGAAAATATCAAAATGTCATCGATTTACAAACAAATACGAATCTATACTTATCCAAGTTTCGCGAGTATATATTTTTATTTTACTTGAGTCGCGGGTCGTGGGTGAAACTTCTTTAAAATGTTAAAAGATTATCAAGTCCACACAATTAGACCCCACCACAACTACTAGTTCCCCATTCGCTCCATTATTATATCATCCTTCGTCCGCCATGTCCGAGCTTATTAACTTCTCCTCTGCAACTCTTTCCATTTCGTTTAGCAAATCAAGAAACATGATATGGGTTATGCTTCTTCTTCTCATATGTTCAACAACCTTAACGTTAGGCTTAATTACCAAAAATCAAACCGAACTTTGGGCTAAAACCAAAAAACAAACCCGACTTTATTTTTTGACAAAAGACAAATCGAAGATGATTAATTGAGTAATTAGGAAATCTGACCCAAATCACCGTTAATTTTCGACGAAAGTTTGAACAGTAGAGCAGTCTATGCATGGAGATTACGGTTTTGCCCTTTTCAAAATTAAACGATTTTTCTCTATTGATATTCCCACTTGATTTTGCTTAAGCTTCAGCGCCATTTGCGTCTCTACTATTGCTGTCCAAAAAGTCTGAAAATTAGGTTATGAAGGAAGTTGTTCATTTGT
The DNA here is from genome assembly GCA_946814005.1 of Chamaenerion angustifolium. NCBI lineage: Eukaryota > Viridiplantae > Streptophyta > Magnoliopsida > Myrtales > Onagraceae > Chamaenerion > Chamaenerion angustifolium. Next base: position 23,610,075 of record OX328270.1, on the reverse strand, counting down.
TGTCCATTGAAGGCTGCGAACGAGCGAATCCCGACTCCGTCGAAGGTCTGTGATACCCGCGAAGGTCTGATCGTTGTTGTGGTTCACTCTGCTTAGGTAAGTAGTCAATTATACTTTTGTGTTTTCGTTCCGGACTGTTGCCTCTGTAGTATTAGATACTGTGGTTGTTGTAGTATTAGATGATGTCGAGCCCAGTTTAAACCCATTGAGACCCCGATTTCAAAGATTGTATGTATGCTTTGAGGCATCAAAGATCGACTTCATACGCGGTTGTAAATCGGTTTTTGGCCTAGATGACTGTCACATCAAAAGCCAAGAGGGTGGTCAGTTCCTTTGTGCAGTTGCCCGAGATGCTGAGAACAAACTATTTCCACTGGTTGTGGCATGGGTTGAGATTGAAAATCATTACTCCTGGAAATGGTTTCTTGAATTATTGGTTAACGACATTGGGGAAGGACCAACTTCAAATACAAGAGGGTGGGTGGTCATGTATGACCGTCAAAATGTATTATCTAATTTAGTCTACTTGTGAATGATTATCTATTGTCGTTTTTAACTTGATCTACTAAAGGTACATACAATCCAATGTGACACGAATCTGAATGTGTTCATTCCACCATTTTCAAGAAATAAGATGGTACCAAGGGGAGGTAAAAGTTCGACCTCAACTTCAACACTGGAAACAAGATCGAAGAAGAAGAAAAAGTAATATTTTGGGTAGGAGATTGTCTCACATTTTGGGTATAGGTACTGTGGGTATAGTTACTGTCACATTTTGAGTATAGGTACTGTCACATTTTGGGTATAGGTAGTATCTTCTGTTTAGATAAATGTAGAGATGTTGTTTTGGGTAGACAACATTTTGGAACATCACTTTGTAATGGATGTTGACTGCAGATGTTATGCTGTTATAAAATGATGTTCTCGGATGAATCGACTTTTGCACATACTGTTGTTAATGTTCCTTCAAAAATGTTGTCAATGTTGTCAAAAATGTTGTTACATGCTATTTTTCTTAAAGTGACATAAAAGTATGCTGAAAGTGATGCTGGAACAGCATGTTGGTCATTCGGCTGATCCAACATTATAGTATGTTGTTCAAACAACATGTTTTGGGGCAGAAACAACATGTTTTACAGCATGTGGGACAACATATTTGGGTGTTTTATAGCATAAACAACTAAACATGATGTTGGACAACTTATAAAAATAAGGACAATGAATATGACGTTTTCAATGCACATAAAATACCATTATATTCATAACATAGAAAAGAAGGATTACTGAATACAAACCACTTAGAAGACACACTAAATAATTGAAATACCATTCATTTATTTTTTCAAATAAACACAACACAACTAACATACTAAGACAAACAACTAATACAACTAGAATATTTGCTCTTTACTCCAATTTTTGAATCTTCAATTCGAACTCTTTGGTAGTCTTCTCAACTTTTTGAGCAACTCTCCTGGAATGGATACACAACGCGACATCATACCAATAGAAGTAGCCACAATCTTTGATTTTCAATTCGTTCTGCACAAACACAAGTCGCACTGTCATCAGACAAAGGGATGAACAACTATGAATTCATTAATTGTTTCAAAGACTTACATTATAGCGGGGGCATCCATAAAATCTTCGTTCATAGTTCTTAAAGGTCCAAGAAGTCTTCAATTTCGCCGGAAGCTTGCAGTCGCACAGTTAGACATCTTCTCTTGTCATCGACTTACCTAAAACAACAGACATTGGTCGATTGAGCGATTGGGGGGGAAGACGAACCCTAAAATTCTTCACGCTCAAATCTGTTTCAAGCAGAGAAAAACGACTCTTCTAATTAAGAGTGAAAAGGGCAAAACCGTAATCTCCATGCATCGAATCCTCTACTGTTCAAACTTCCGTCGAAAATTAACGGTAATTTGGGTCGGGTTTCCTAATTGCTCAATTAATCATCTTCGATTTGTCTTTTGTCAAAAACAAAGTTGGGTTTGCTTTTTGATTTTAACCTAAAGTTGGATTTGCTTTTTAGTAATTACCATTTCCTTTTTCAATGTGTTTCAACCACAGAGGAGCCCTGTCCAGCCATCGTCGTGCCATGCCTTCATTAGACTAGCCACACTCTGAAGCAACCGTCGTCGAAGTAGCCTGAGATGGTTCAAAACTCTCCTTTTTTTTGTAATATGTTTAATTAAATACAATTGCTATTTGGAATGTCTAACAAATCAGTAGGAAGTTTTCAACAATGTTTTGAAAGGAGCTCGGTCATTAGACTCATTACCCATAACGGTCAAAGTGCTAATTATTTTGGTTAAATTACAGGACAAACAATGTTATATTAAAAAATTAAATATATTTCTAATAAAAAAAATCCAAAAATATTACCCTTGGTAGATTATTGAATTTCGCCATAAATGTCGTTAACTGTGGTGAGTTTGGACTTATAAGGTATGTGTTATATTTTTTTAAGTCAAATTTTCATATCTCAACTTACGGGAGAGCGTACATTATTCTGTAAGTTCAAATTTAATATTTTTTGAATCAGTTGAATCACAATTAAAATATCTACTTACTATAATTTTTTAAATTTTTTAATATATACATAATATAATTTTTAATTAAACATTGAGTTGTCAAAAAATGAAGAAAAACAAACAAAAACAAATAGAGAGAGAGAGAGCTAACGCTACCAATGAGTAGCGTTTTACTAAAATGCTACTCGGGGTAGCGCATTTTGCCCAGATTTCTAAATATATTTTTTGTATATTTATTTTTTCAAAAAAAATATCATATTCTAAATAGTATTTTTTAAAATAAATATTATTTTTAACAAACTAAAAAAAATGTGAAAAATTAGGTTTAATTATTATATAAGTTATAAGTATAATCGAGTCAACCATGTTAAGTTTTAACTTAAAGAAAATTTATAAAAATAGTTAAATACCAATGAGCTACCTGAACTTTAGACGTTTTGCAACGAGTTACTCAAACTTTTAAAATTCAAAACGGGCTATCTCAACTTTGGCGAAAGTGCAACGAGCTACCTCCGTCCAAATTACCGTCAACTATTGACATAAATTCGTCGAAAATTCGTCGTAAGTTTGTCGGAAATTCGTCAGAAATTGGACGTAGGTAGCGCGTTGCACCTTCATCCAAAGTTGAGGTAGCTAGTTTTGATTTTTTAAAGTTCGGATAGCTCGTTGCAAAACATTCAAAGTTCAAGTGGATCATTGTTATTTAGCCTTTAGAAAAATGTTGCAAAAAAGTATTATATACCTACTCATGACCAATCGTTGACCAATCGTTGAGTGTAAAGTTTTTTATATGCTCATGTCTATGCCGTGTCACGAGTAAATATACTTTTATAATTGGTTTCAAAACAATTTATTTTGATATTTGATTTTTATATAGAATATACCTTGAAAATAAAATATGTAAAGTTTGTCACCTTTGGTTCCAATAATTTCTTGATATGAGTATTATTTTGTTCAATTTACTTGCTCAATTATTTCAACACTAAAGTAGAACGGACAACATTAAACACCAATGATAGTTATAACATCAGTTATACAAAAAAAAAAAACAAAAAAAAAAACACCAATGATAGTAGTGTTTAGAACAAGAGATACAAATATTAATTAATTAAGAGCCTAATATTAAACGTGTAGTTAGTTATCTTAAGATTCTTAACTACTCAAGGAAATCCACCACCGAAACCTCCTCTAGCGCCACCTCCACCGCCGAAACCTCCACCAAAACCACCACCGAAGCCACCACCACCTCCTAGACCTCCACCAGAACCACCACCGCCTCCTAGACCTCCACCAGCACCACCACCGCCTCCTAGACCTCCACCAGCACCACCACCGCCTCCTAGACCTCCACCAGCACCACCTCCTAGACCTCCACCAGCACCACCTCCTAGACCTCCACCAGCACCACCACCGCTTCCTACACCTCCACCAGCACCGCCACCACCTCCTAGACCTCCACCAGCACCACCACCGCCTCCTAGACCTCCACCAGCACCACCACCGCCTCCTAGACCTCCACCAGCACCACCACCGCCTCCTAGACCTCCACCAGCACCACCACCGCCTCCTAGACCTCCACCAGCACCACCACCGCTTCCTACACCTCCACCAGCACCACCACCGCCTCCTAGACCTCCACCAGCTCCGCCACCACCTCCTAGACCTCCACCAGCATCACCACCGCATCCTAGACCTCCACCAGCACCACCACCGCCTCCTAGACCTCCACCAGCACCAGCACCACCTCCACATCCTAGACCTCCACCAAAACCACCACCGAAGCCACCACCACCTCCTAGACCTCCACCAGAACCACCACCGCCTCCTAGACCTCCACCAGCACCACCACCGCCTCCTAGACCTCCACCAGCACCACCACCGCCTCCTAGACCTCCACCAGCACCACCTCCTAGACCTCCACCAGCACCACCTCCTAGACCTCCACCAGCACCACCTCCTAGACCTCCACCAGCACCACCACCGCTTCCTACACCTCCACCAGCACCGCCACCGCTTCCTACACCTCCACCAGCACCGCCACCACCTCCTAGACCTCCACCAGCACCACCACCGCCTCCTAGACCTCCACCAGCACCACCACCGCCTCCTAGACCTCCACCAGCACCACCACCGCCTCCTAGACCTCCACCAGCACCACCACCGCCTCCTAGACCTCCACCAGCACCACCACCGCTTCCTAGACCTCCACCAGCTCCGCCACCACCTCCTAGACCTCCACCAGCATCACCACCGCATCCTAGACCTCCACCAGCACCACCTCCACCTCCTAGACCTCCACCAGCTCTGCCACCACCTCCTAGACCTCCACCAGCACCACCACCGCCTCCTAGACCTCCACCAGCACCAGCACCAGCACCACCTCCACCTCCTAGACCTCCACCAGCTCTGCCACCACCTCCTAGACCTCCACCAGGACCAGCACCACCTCTTAGACCTCCACCAGCACCACCACCGCCTCCTAGACCTGCACCAGCTCCGCCACCGCCTCCTAGACCTGCACCAGCTCCGCCACCATATCCACCACCCCCTCCTCCACCAAGACCACCCCCACCAGACCCTGCACCACCTCCAAACCCGGCCCCAGCTCCCCCACCAAACCCACCTCCCCCTCCCCCACCCAAGCCTCCTCCATATCTTGGTCGAGGGAAGAAGGTCTTCTCCTCCTCAAGGGAATCCTTTCTTGGAAGGGCGCGAGAGGAAGCACTGCAAACAAGAGCCCCCATGACCACGAGAAAGATCAGCTTGGAGTTCATGATCATTATATTCAATCGATCTCTCGATTCAGTTGAGAGAAAATGCGACTTGTGTTGTGATCGAAGAGGAGGAGTCTCGACCGGGGTTATATAGACAGATAAGTGTCTCAGCTGAGACAAACAACTCATATCAACAGTGTCTAATTGCATGCACCACCATTGACGGGGAAATAAATTTGCTTCAACTATCAGCTGAAAAACCCTGCTGGAAGTGAGGAAGTTAATGGCATGCAGTCGCCACAACTGTCAATTTATTTATTTTTAAAAACTCTCTCATGATTTTCTATATACGTTGCATTTAAACTTCAAGTGAAAAAGCTTGATATAAGTCTTAACATATGTTTAAAAGTACATAAAAAAACTATTATTACGTTATTAATTAAGAGAAAACTATCATTAAGATATGAGGTATCCCATGAGTTGAAACGAACTCGAGTAAATTTAGCTAATTAAGTTGCTTAAAAGTCCGAACTTGTGAGTGAAGTCGACCGGTATACTCTTAAGTCATCTTAACATCCTCCCTTAAACTGATGTTCACGTTTACCCATGGGCTTTGTGCCCGACCTCGGCCTTTAATGGGAGTGTATCAATATTTTCAACGTCGTCAGGATTTGAACTTGCGCGCTCTGATACCATGTGAGACTTAAGACGTACGCCTTAACCAACTATCTCAAAAGTCCGAACTTGTGAGTGAAGACGACCGGTATACTCTTAAGTCATCTTAACACTTTCGCTACTATACTTGATGTATGTTGAATGATGTTATAACATATATTACATCATACAATATGACACCACTAGGCACTAGCTAGCTATACGGATAGCAGCAACTTGAGAGTCGCTTTTAGGTTTCTCTTAATTGCATGGGCAGAAAAGGTTACGTTATAACAGATCCAGCTAGTTAGCGTTGCATGCATGCATGCATGCATGATGATTTCGATCTATAGGGTTTTCTTTTTGTACCTTTCCCTTAGGGTTGAAAGAAAGATGAATCCCAAAAACCGACCAAACCGCCTTATTGCTGCGCGTAAGAAGATCAAAACTTGACTAGTGGGATCAATGAACTAGCTAGCTAGTGGGATGGATGCACGCAAAAGATGTGATATCAGTATTTGTTAATTAAAATTTATTCGTGTATTAATATATATATATAAAAAATATAGGTTCCATTATTTTATTAGTGGGTTTCGCAATTTTTACGTTTCTTTATGAGACTCAAAATATTTTGTATTTGATTTACCGTGAAATATCTATGTAATAATGAGTAGTTGATCAGAAATATTTTTCTAGTTTCAAACTAAACTTGTATCGTACACCAACAATAAAATTATTACGTTATTTCAGACTAACAATTTTTCATTAGAGTTGTCAACTCAGAGTTAAAATATTATTTTTAAATTAATCAGAACACTAAGGTTAATATGCAATATGTACAAAGTTAAATTATTAAAGCAAAATAAGTTTTATATTTTTATAAAATTACATTAATTCTTAATAGTATTACTCCGCAATACTAGTCACTCACTCTTACCAATCTCGCCCTATAATCTATGAATTGAATTACCAAAAACCTAAATTTCGAAAGTGCAGTGTCAGTTTGTGGTGTGTAACAACCCGTCAATATATTATGGGTAGGCGGTTTCGGGTACTCTGTAATTTTAGAGGTTTCCAGAATCTACCCTGTTATAAACAGAGTATTCATGAATTTTGTACTGGAATCTATCATGTTGCACTTGGAACCGGAACCTACCAGAACTTAATTATACCAAAGGGTCTGGGTGCCCTTATTAGGAACATATTTCAAAATAAATTATTTAAAATCTCTTTATACTAACCATTTTGAAACTAATTTTTTCCCAAACAAATGTGAAGTTGCAACAATCATACAAAAGGATCATACAATCATCCAATAATCACATATTTGTTTCACAAAATCATACAATCATTTACGTAAGAGAACCAAGATTGTGTGCGTTGTGCGTGAGAAAACTGAAAAAATGAACTATGGTAGTTTGTACTATGTAAAACAATAGCAAATCTACGGCTAGAAATTTTGAAATTAGAATAGAACGCTAATTGTTTTTATTGATATTAATATTATATAGATAGATAGATATAATCAATTCATGGTATATTCAGGATACCCTGTTAATTATCTAGACCGGAACCAGAACATAATTGTGGACCCTACCCTATTATTAAAATTGCTACTTGGAACATACCCCAAGTGTCTGTTTCGGATAGGTTCCAGTTCCAAATGGGTAATATCCTCACATCTACTAAGATATGGCCAACTTATAACGGGATATATATGAAAAATAGAATTCTCATTTTATAAAAAAATAAAAATGGTTAATTGTATTAATGGTATATTATGCTTGTTAACATTACTCTTTTTTTTTATTAAAATTTGTAATATTTAGTATATTACATTTTTAAAATATTATTATTTGATCCCAATGAATAACGGAAGTTGATAAAAAAATATACATGGTGGATAAAATACTAACGTAATATGTCTTAATGAATATTCTTCATCAATATGACCTTGTTCATCTTCTTCTTTAACTTTTTATTTAAAATTTTATGTTTTTGCAAAATTCAAACATATATAGGAGTTGATCTGAGTTCGATTTAAACACATATTGAACTAAGGAACAACTATTAGTTCGAATCAAACCCCAACAAAGCGAACTAAGGAACAATTGTTGGGTTCAAATCAAACCTAATATATTGATATAGGACCAATGCTAGGTTCGAATCCAACTCAGTAGTTAATGTTGTTAGGTTTAAACTGTTACATTGTATTTTTACAAGAACAGGAAGAAAAATAAAAATGATGGTTAACATATGATATGATTCGAATATAGCTTTTTTGTCCATGTGATTTTTTTTCATTAGGTTGCATTGTGCTAAGTTAGCAGACTTAAGTAGAAATTTGGATAGGATGGTGGAATCGGTGTTATAGCAAGGAATTCGAATGCCCAAGTAGTTGGGGGAGCAAACCGAAGATTAAAAAGAGGTGATGTCGAATGCTTGGAGACAGAAACCATCTCAATTGGTGTTAAACTGACCAAAGAAAATGGTTGGAACTGTCACTACAAGAATGTTGGTCTACAACTGCAGACTAAATTTCTTGTCACTAAATACTATCGTTAGATAAAGTATTTTGTGTCGACATTTAGTATCGTAGTTATACAACTGCTTTAGTGTCAAATAATTTGCCGCAACTAAAACTCATGTTTTGTGTGGACTTTTTCCATTGTAGAATAGTTTAACTTGAAAAAATATCAGTGTCAAGACAACATCGACATTAATACACACAATCCGTAACAAACGGATATTTTACTATAAAAACGTCTATTTAGTGTCTAATGTAGTTGCTATAAATTATGTATAAATAACTTCGGTTTCTATCCGTCACCATTATGAATTTGTCGTCACTAATTTAAATTTGAAAGTTATTTTGAAAGTTCACCGCTGATGTAGCTACAACCACAACGGTCGCGTTTGGTAAAACAACGGAATCTATTGTCGCTGATGTAGCTACAACCACAACATATTCAATTATTTTGGTAAAATAATTTCTTTAGTGGTGACTATTGTTGATGTCAATAATGCACAAACAACTATGACAGATTGTCAACTAACATTAGTCGTTGTCGTCACAAAATGTTAAGAACTCCCACTAAACCGATAGAACCGCCACTAAACCGAATTGAACCACAATTTAATGTTTTTTTTAACAAAAATTGAACTATATCACATGCTTATGTGGTTTAACTCAGGCGGAGCAGTTGTTTGACGAGCAGAGGAGGCGAATGGTGGGAGGCACAGGCGGAGCATATTTGTGACCTAGCATTTATGTTAGCCTTCTCCAGAGCCATCCTCTGCTTCTCGACACTTCAACTTCAGTCCTCTCCTCGACTCCCCTCTTCCTCTCTTCTCTGTCTCTGTCCATTTGTCGTCTCACCTCCGTCCGTCTTAGTCCGTTTGTCGTCTCGCCACCGTCCGTGGTGTGACTCTCGCCTCCGTCTGTATCAGGTAAATTTATTCTGATTGTTCTTGATTCAGTGACTGTACTTTGCCGTCCATTTAGGTCACGATTGTTCTTGATTAATTGCTCGACCGGTGAGAGCCTTCCGCCGTCTTCAATTTTTTCTGGGAACGATCAAGAACAGAGCCCTCCGCAAGAAGCAGTACTAAAGGCCATATCAGGTGCATATTTATGTACCATAGATTCAATGCTAACAATTTGCATAAATTCCATGAATTTTGTTGAAATAATCAATCTAATTCCGATGTTTCCAGCTTCATTTCTCTCCATAGAAACCGTAAATTTGTAAATTTAGCATAGGTTAGTACAGTCTCTTCTGCTTACAAGGGTAATAATATGCCTACTGATGATCCTGGCTGATTATTTTGTGAGGTAGATGAAAAATGAAATTGTGTAGGCCTTGTTATGATACCGTATAATTTCCATTCTTATTAATTGACTGGAATGTCTCGTTTTCACCATTGCCAATTCATTGACGTCCTTAATTATCCTCGAGTTGAGAATTTTGGGTGGTGTTCTACTTCTACCAGAGGTTTCCAAGAGCGAAGGGAGAGTTGGTCAAACTACCAATGTGGTTATTGGCGGTACTATCACGGATGACTCTACCACAGAATGGCTTGCCTTGCATTAATCTCCCCTAAGTAAGTTAATGTCAGATTCTCTTATTGAGATTGAACATGCAGAAATGTTCCAAATGTATGAAGAAAGCATTATTTGCTGCAACATAGGACTTAACTGTGTTCTTTCTTGAGCTGCCCATGAAGCTAATACAGGTTTGTTTCATGCTATAATATAGGTTAATAAATATCCGACAGTTAGGGGATTTACTGTTATTGGGTCAGGAGGTGAGGATTTTGTTCAAGCCATGGTGGTTGCTGTTGAATCTGTCATCCAACATCCAATACCGAAGGTACTCATAATATCTTTGTTACAGTAGTGACTTATCAAGAATCTTACCAGATCTGCTGCTCGTTTTACTTGTATATAACCCATTAGCGCACTTTAAGTAATAGTGCACTTATCAAGAATCTTACCACAAGGAAGTAATAGTGCACTTTAAGTTTCATTATTCAAGTAAACGATACATTGTTAGGTGATTTGCAACAAATGTTTAACTTACATTAAATTAAAATCCACTACATGATGCTGTCAAAATAAAATATCTATGGATTCCTTGTGTTATTAAGTGTGGTATTTCTAGAGTGTATTCATATTCATTTTTGGAGAAGACAGTGTTGTTTGTATTTGTTCTGTATTTGTTCACTGATTTGTGATACAAATTACTGTTTGTATTTGTTCTGTATTTGTTCAAATATTGCAGTATTTGTTCACTGATTTGTGATTGATGATTGTGTAGTTCTGTTTGTATTTGATTTGTGATTGATGATTGTGTAGTTCTGTTTTGTGATTGATGATTGTAGTTCAGTAGTTCTGTTTGTAATGAATAATAATAGTAGCTTGTAGTTCAGTAGTTGATGAATAATAACCTTAGTATTTACTTGATTGCTGTTGATGAACCTATGTACTGAATTGTTGCTGCAGACTTTTGTGGTTGACCTGCGTGACAAGATGACAGGCATCGGCCTGTACGGTGTTATAAGGGACTTGTACAGGGAAGACAACTCTTTGGAGGTTGTCTTCTGTCTGAGAATCGAAGATACAAGTGGATCTATTTGTGTAAAACTTCATTTTTGCAAATTCTGGTAAAATAATGTCTGACAGTGGCAGGTAAATTAATGTATCAAATCGTAGAGTTGATCATAAATCAGTATATTCTAATGTTCAGGACTTTGAAAAGATTGAATCTGGGTCACACTGTGTACATCTCAGGGCTGACATGCTCGGCAACAGAAACTAAATGGTGAGAAGCTCATCTCATCTCATTTCTCTTACTAGTGATTATTTGGAGGAGACTTGATGTTGTAATCGCACTGTGTTAAATTTGTTTACTAAATCATCTAAAGTTGATATGATAATGTTGATACGTAGTGATTGATAATGCTAACTAGGGTACCAAGACTGACCAGTTTGTGTAGCCTTGAACTAGTGTGGTATGAGAACAACCCTGAAGCTTCACTTGTAAATATCAGCAGCCTGCCTGCGATTCTGAATTCCCCGTGTCTGCGTCATTGGTCTAGCCTTTCCGAATTATGTTTGGGAGGCAGCAGCAGCAGCTCTACATACGTAAAGATTTCACATCTCAACTTATGATCATCATTACTGTATGCAAATTTGATAATTCATGTTCCTTTATCTGGTTTTTGTTTTTGGAAGAAGCAGATATGCAGAGTGTGGATTGACCAAATAGAACACTGCCAAGTGGATACGAGATACTCACACACTCGGTGTGGCCATTTTGTGATTCCTTTATATATGATTACATGATATTGTTGGAGCTTGTAGGGGATCGTGAATTGGAGACGGAGATCAAGTTCGTCGGCATTCCGAATTCATAAGCATCTCAAGTATAAAAGCATATTTGTTTTAGGTCTTCATTTGATTTAGAAAACTATGTGTTTACATTCAAATTTATTGTAAGTTTGTGGATATTTATTAAGATGTATATATATACTTTGATAAATAATATACTGTTTATTAAAATGTATTGTGTAGTTCATATCATCTAGGAATAACTAGATGATTAATAAAAACACACTACAAAAGTTTGTATTTAGCAATGATTAGTGGTTGCCACGAAAAGCATATCTTTAGCAACGACATAAAGTAATATTATCAAGTGTGGACTTGTTATCACTAAAAACATGAGTTTAGCAACAACATTAGTTGATAGTATCAAGTGCTTTTAATGGTGGGTCTGTAGTCACTAAATATATGTATTTAGTAACAACATATTATGATGTTGATAACATTATATAGTGACAAATGTTGTCGTAGTTAATATAGTGTATATAGTGGCGACAATTTTTGTCACTGAATGTCATCGACCTATTAGTGGCGGCAAGGTTTTAGTGTAGGCATACCTTTTAGTGGCGGCACTTTACCGTCGGAGTGACCTTTAGCCACGGGACCTACCATGACGAGACTTAGCCCGCTGCTAAAGGTTAGTGACGGCAAATACACCTTTAGTAACTATTTAACGCCGATGTTATAGAGCAACATTCTTCTAGTGTGTGTAGTGCTGAATCAGATTATGAACTAGTCATAAACCAACTTAGAGGAAGAGAGGAAATCGATGGAAAATCGAGACGCTCTGTTCGAATAGTGAATGATGGGGTATCTTTAGAGTGGAAGGCGGTTCATTGAACGGCGAATGAGTGTGCTAACTGGATCGCACAATAATCTAGAAGGGGGTGTCCTAGTGATTGAGTTTCGAAACCCTCATCCTCTCTTCGAGTTATTTTACTTAGTGATTGTATTAATGCTTTCGATAATGAAAACTCGCTATAAATAACCTGCAGTATTTTCGACAAAAAAAAAGAGTAGAAATTTGGATATAAAATTAACGAAATAATTAATTAATAATATATTGATATGTAAAGTACTACTTAACAACGTAAAAAGATGTACCTATTAAAACTTAACCTCCGACAAATATATTGTATTAAATACACAATGATCCATCCACGTCAAATTGGGTTAATCATTATTATGGCACATTATGTTTGCCTATATTAACGGGTTCAAACTAAAATTTTTCAAACTTACATATATTGTTGGGTTAAATACCAAGTAACTACCTGAACTTTGGACGTTTTGCAACGTACTACCCGAACTTTGAAAATTCAAAATGGGTTACCTCAACTTTGAAAAATGTGCAAATAACTATCTCCCTCCAATTTCTGACGAATTTCCGACGACTTTCCAACGACTTTCCGACGACTTTCCGACGACTTTCCGACGACTGTTGACGGAAAATTGGACGAAGGTAGTTATTTGCACCTTATTTAAAGTTAAGGTAGTCTGTTTTGAATTTTCAAAGTTCGTGTAGCTCGTTGCAAAACGTCCAAAGTTCAGGTAGCTACTTGGTATTTAATCCTATATTTTGTTGATATTTGGTACTAACAATCTTTGTCCGTAAACTAATGTAGCGGACGTAAAATGTCGCATTACGTATGTAAGTATGCTTATTGAGAACGTATGATTTTTAGAAGAAAAACAAATTGTTCTTGATTTGAAAATAATGAATATAATTAAAGTATTATATTTATTCAATCTTGGTGGTATTTTTATAATTGTGCAGCATCGTCAAATAATCATGTCTGTAGTGATAAAGTCCAAAATTTATTTTACACGGGTAAAATTTAAAGGATGACACGAGTTTAGTTTAATCTCTTACATGAAACTAGTTTTTTATTATTTAATAAATGCGGCAGTACGAGGACGATGCAAACGATGCAAAGAGGCTATGCCTTACTTTACGTACATCAAGAGTGGTCGACACTCTTGTAGATATCGTGTATTCGCCCATGGTCACACACATATTCACATATATAAACCGGGCCATGAGAGAGATTAATTTAGAAAGAACAAAACATTTATTAAAAGATTACATGAATACAATATATAAATTAGTAATGTTCTTGAGATAAGATAAAATAAAATAAACAAGAAACAACACCAGGTATTGTGCCCATTTTGCTTTCTTGAATTTAATTAGATTGCTTCCATAATTATATAGAGAGAGATCTCATGGGAACCCACCTCCAAGACCTCCTCCAGCGCCAGCACCACTACCAAATCCACCGCCTGCTCCACCACCAAGCCCTCCGCCACCACCGCCTCCAAATCCTCCACCAGATCCAGATCCGCCACCGAACCCAGCCCCAGCACCACCACCGTACCCACCTCCCAGCCCTTCACCACCTCCGCCTCCAAAGCCACCACCGCCTCCAAAGCCACCACCGCCTCCTCCTCCAAGACCAGCTCCAGCACCGCTACCAAACCCTGATCCAGCTCCACCACCTAGTCCCCCACCACCGAAACCGCCACCACCTCCACCACCCAGTCCTCCACCATATCCAGTGCGGGGGAAGAAGGTCTTCTCTTCCTCAAAGGTGCTGGCCTTCTGACCCGAAAGGGCCCGAGAGCTCGCCGTATACATGAGGGTTCCAAGGAGTAGGATGAGGAGTAGTTTGGAGTTGGTCATGATACGTTGAATGTTCTGATCTCTTGTTTAGTTTTATATCTTAAGAGAGAAAACGATTTTCCGGTAAGATAAGTGGGGCTCCAGGGAAGTTTATATAAGAGGAGGATTTCAGCCATATTTAGTTGACAATTAAATTTCACTTCATCTTCTCAATTGAAAAATAGCATGCCAATCGGGCAACAGTTAATGTAATTAATGAATCCCTCTAACTGTGAAATTTTGATGAGAGAAAGTGCAAGTGGAGTAGTGGACTTTCACTTTTGGGATGCTGACAACGCAAAAGATTAGTTGCCAGCTCAGTAACTTCGCATTTTTATGGACTTTCGGTTGATCGGTCGTTAGTTTGCATGGGATTCTCAACAGTTAGTTTACGTTCTCGGCATTTATTTTGAAGAGAGGTGACATAAAATATTTAAAAAAAATGGAAAAGTATGAAAAAGATATAATATGTTTGTTCAATGTGGTGAAAGCGACACATTTGTTATTTTTGATGTAACATGTTTGTTGTTGTTGGTTTTTGATGCAATCGTTAAGTTTCTGTCCAAAACAGCCGTTACGTGTTCACATGTCTTGCACGTGACCTTCGTGTAGTGTAAAATTCCTCAAATACCCCTGTCTTCTTCAGTGTTGTTATAAGCAGTGTTCCTCCCTGTTTGTTCTTCATTCACGATGTTGTTATAGTTCGAAGTGTTTGTCCCTTGCTTGAAGTCCAATGTTCTTCAGTGTTTGTCTTCACGATCATGTCTCCATCGTTTACCTTGCTTGAAGTCCAATGTTCCTGCCTAGAGGAAACACTAAGATTAGGTCTACAACTATTAGGTCCCACCAACTGATGTCAGTCAGCTCAGTGACAACAATAAGGCATCACACAATACATAAATGATAAAACCTCTTCCCTAGTCACTTTGGGAACAAGAAAGATTTCAGCAATCATCTCTTCTGATATGTCTTTGCACCGACAATAATCAAAACATCTGCATAGATTGATTCTCCTAATAATTATTTCATTCCTAAGATCTTCTTCTACTAGCGATTCATCTTTCATTAACTAAATATTGAAAAAGGCTGCATGTAGGTTGAATCAGATAATCAATGTCCTGCGGATGCCAATGCACTAATCATAACAGCAGCAACAGCAAGAACTTGTATTCATCAACAGAGATACAAGCAACGAAACATTACATAAAGCTAGGTAACAATCTAAAGCTCATCAACGAAATTCTAACAGGTAACAATCAGTATCAAGAGACTGTACCAATCCATTCACGCTCTGACTGGACAGAGTGAACTTCTGATCGCTGCTGTAGTCCCTCGTCAGCACATCTGCAAACGAAATGGAATCAACCATGAATCTAGGGATGAAACTATCCGCAGATCAGGCAAATGTACGCAAACTCTCGGTACCTTTAGCTTTCTTTCCAAACTCAGAGAAGAAAACAGGGTTGTTGTTCATCTCTGCGGAGGATGAAGGAGGCGCGAAAGCGTGAAGATAAATGGAAGCTGGTTATTGTGCAGTGGAGAAACAAATATGATCACATCATCATCAAATCGGAACGAGAAACAAATGAGGATGGCGAGAAACATTTGAGCAGCTAAAACTACCAAATTGAGCTGTTTAATTGGGGGAAGTGATTCGATTACGAAGACGGGAGGGATGTGTGAGAGACTTCATGAAAGATGAGGAGATTCAGTGTGACATATGGAGAAATAAAGGTAGGGGTAAATTCAGCATTTTTAAAATATTTTATTTAAACGTTTAAAAAATATGTCACGTGCGTGGCACATGAGGATTTTTAATGGTACAACAAACGGAAAAACAAACATTTTCATCTAAAACCTACAAAATGATACATGTTACATTAAATACCTACAATCCAAAACAAGTTTCATCAGTCACCAATTTCGGCAAACATATTATATATTTTTCATACTTTTCCCTTAAAAAAATGGTACAGCTCGGTAGCGCCATATTTTTTATTTTTGGCCAACACGGTAGCGCCATATTGGTCAGTCAAAATGGTTGGTTGTCATACGGACAGCATAAGTTTTTTATTAAATCACAAACAGGAGAGACTTCTTCAAACAATGCAAGAGAATTGCACTTTGCTAACGGTATCTCATTGGTTGCTTTTTGCACTTGCAAATTTATATTCGCAGGCTATGGAAAGAAGCATCTAACAAAACCCCAGTAACCAACCCAAAGAATCTCTGCGGGGATTAAAGAAATGCACAAACAAAAATAAAGTTATCTAAACCATCGTCCATTCACTTTCATCAGGATTTCGATTCTTCTCCGGGGAAGAACTCCCAGGCCGGGGGGGCTTCTTCGAGAACAAAGACGACTTACTGTCAAAAAAGCTTGCAAGCGGCTGGTGAGTTTGGGTTTCAACCGAGCAATTCTTTGAGTCGTGTTCCTTGGAATTTTTTCCCTTGGAACCAAAGGCCGGGATCAGTCTCCTGAATCGACCCTTGGGTTCACCGGCGGGTGTTTGAGCCATTTCGGTTGTTGACTGCTTTATCATCTTTATCACTTCATCTGGCTTTAGCACCAGCATCTCCACAGTTTCATACACCTGTGAACGACAAATCATGGAGTTATAATTAGTAAAGTTGTTCTCATTAAGTAACTTGTGTCCCAAGAAACCCGCCCACCTGACAGAGATCATCAATTTTCTCACTGATACTTCCTTGACAAGTTGCAACTACGTAGTCTTTGCAGTCTCGAAACAGCTTTGACAAGCTACTGTCACCCGATATTGACATCTCTGCAATTTCTAGTCCAGCTGCAAGCTGAAAACTTGAAAATTACTTAAGACACTATTCCGAATAAGCATACAGTTTCAACATAGATAAAGCTAACTCACCAAGGAGACAAACAGCTGCTCAAATAGCTGCAAAGGAGGAATCTCCTCCAAGAAGTCTAGGATTCCCTCGCTATTAATATATATATATATTTAAAATAAAATAAAAAAACTTCTCAGTACAGAAGCGAGAGCAAAAAGATAAAAACAGTAACCGTCAATCCAGCTTACACTGCCAAATCGCCATCGAAGAGGGGTGTTTGCTTGACAGCTGGCACTGGTTTTGCTGCTTCCCATAGTTCACGCCATAGATTACCTAAACAAACATTAATGAATATTTCATTTATCGTAAGAATTCCCGGGAGTAGGCTCTCTAGGATTGGTTGAATTCACTTAGATTATTACATGTACAATACTAATTAATTTGCTCTTAAAAACAACCAAGATGCAGTATAATAATTCACAGGCGTTACAAATTAGTCAAATGGTTGGATTTACGAGCAACACTGTCCAAGTTTAAGCTTATGAGTAGGAAAAAGGATATTCAGAAGCAAAAGAAGCGAGTTAACCTTCTTTTTGCATTCTACTACTTAGTTGGCCTTTTGATGGAGAGTCCGACTGAGAACACTCTCCATTTTCCAACCAGTCAGGTGGAGAGTGCCACCTAACAAAATCTTCTAAGATGCATCCAGGATTAGCAGCCTAATATGTACACCAGAGATGGCGAGAGAGTAAGAAGGAAAGGAGGTAAATACAAAGTGTTTCTAATGGTTTGACTGGTATGCAGCATCCACAAACACTGAAATCAAACCTTGAAAGCCTGCATGTCTGAGAGCAGTTGAGAGCACCCAGCACCGACACTGATGAAGCCAAATAAAGATATACATAAAAAGTGTTCAGCAGACTAATGGCTATACTATACAACCAATTTACATAACAATCTTAAAGCAGTAAAATTTATTCCATCTTTTCACATAGTTAATCTACTCATTCCAGTGCATAATACTTTGATGCCATAGGGTAGCTAATCTACTCATTCCAGTGCAAACTACCATTGATGCCGCGATGTCTTGGTGACTTTTCTAACTGGTTAAATTAAATAACTTAGTTGTCTTACATGGCACACATGTTTCTGTTTGCAGAGAGGAAAAAAAAAGTTAGGCACATTCTATTCTTTGTTTAAATTTCATTATTGGGATATGTCCAGGTTTCCTAAATCCCCCTTTGAGACATTTTCCCAGGAATGTCTCAGATCAATAAATTAAGGTCTCCCATAATTCATCAAGAAAAACTTGTTTCACACTTGGAAGCAGACCAAAATTGATAAAACGGTACATTGTGTTCAATTGCAAAATGGAACTATAATATTGAAGGACTTCTGTTCTATCTCATACCTCTTCCTCCTTCCAAACTCCTGGTTGACCTAATTAGCTAATTTTTGGCCAATCAAAGTGTAACATCTTATGCAGCGATGTTACAACCACTAAAGGAGATTGCAATTTTGATATGGAACTACTATACCTAAAATATCAATTACTTTTGCTTTATTGGATATTGGGCAATATTGCAAATGGTATTCAAAGTTCTTCATATAGCATGCTTTTTTTAACAGGGGAAACTAGGATGAAATGTTGGAACTTGGAAGTGTCAATGTTTATTGCTGACTAACCTCCCCGTCCGCAGGACAAATTCTTCAGTTTCTTTAATGGTTTCTTCAGTAAGTAAAGGACATTCCTGTATACGAACAAAAGACAAGATTGTGAGAAAGTAATTACTTATAACCTCAAAGGCATCGTATCATCCTGGTGAGAGAAAATAAGCAAACCTGAGTAACAGGAGAGTATATAGGTTCACCCGTTTCTAACATACATAAATCAGACTGATGGTCTGTTCCTAACCGCAGAACCATTTCTCCGGTGCTCATCCTTGCGTATAATGGGCTGAAAACAGTAGTCTCGTTGGTTGTGTCAGATGATTTGTTTAAGCTGGGACTGGCTTCCCTGATAGTAGTGTCTAATGATTCACTGGCAATACTGTGGCGTCTTTTGCGCGAAATACAGCAATTGATAACCTGCAACTGCTGGTACAGCAGGCAAAAATGAATATCTGGAATTTGATCATGAGGTATCCCAGCTATATGTTGCTCTTCCAACCAAAGCCTGTGTAGCTGCATTTTCATTTATATAGAAAAAGAAAATTGTCAGCAAAATGTCAAATGTCATCAGACCTTTCACACTGAATATTTTCTAAGTTAGGAAGTGAAATATGTTCACGTGTTGTTCCCACAATATATGATGGTAACATTTGAAGATTCAAATTTACATAGTCATTGTAGATAACAAATTAATTGTGTATGTCACGTACTTGTTCTACAATCCTGCACCAAAACAGAGCCATTTTCTTCACGGACTTGAAGCTTCCAATGATTTCAGCTACCTTAACTACAAAACTTTCAGCTGGAGCTGCATGGACGTCTCTTGTCAAAGAAATTACAGAAGTTGCATCTGCCTCAGAACTAACTTTTCTTCTGAGAAAATCTGCCTCTGCGAGTTATCTTGCAAATGTTACAATGAAAGTGAAAGCCCATAATTGGATAAACCTTAAACTTGAAGAAAAGACCACCACATTTCTAGTGAACTACCTGCATCAAGGAGTGCCTGGATCAAAGAGCAAACTTTCTCATCATCTCCAAGCTCATTTTCCTCCTTCTCTCGTAGTACTAATGACTTCATTGCTGAGAGGCTTATCCCCACCCGCTCTCGCACTGGGGAAGAATTTTTTGGTGATGACAGGAAATCCTTCATCGAATTAAACTTCCTTCCATTCCTGCAAAAGATGACAACCAAGGCAGTAGATATTAGGAACAGTGAAATTCCAAAACATAGTAGCTGAATAATGTAGCTTGTATGAAAGAGCAAAACATATGAACTTACTCAATTGCCACACCTAATTGCTTTATAACAGATGATGGAGGGATTTTCTCCACATTGCCAGCAATTAGACCGTCAATGATAGATGCAAGATCAGAATACTGTAAGAACATGCAAAAAGCCATTAAGAGTAATTGAAGCGTATCAAATAAACACATTTTTAGTTATCATGCTTATTCAAAATGTCCTGATGACACAATAGAAGCATCTGCAAAAAACTTCAATAATGAATTTCATCTTCAAAGTAAATGCAGATCTCATAGAATCAGCTTTCTGTAGTCTGTTTCTGCTTGGAAAGGACCTCTGAACTAGAACATCATGTCCTTTAATAGACTCTTACCTTCTCAAGGCTCGTGCAGAGTTTCAAGTTAAGTGGTCCGTTTTAGTATATGAAGAAGATATATTATATGTATAAACTATCAGATAATTATAATTCTTTTAGCAATCCGATCATTTAGACAGCATCTAGACTAATATACAGAGCTGAGAGAAGCCAATCTAAAGACAATAAACTAGGATCTTTCATCTGCCTTGGCTGCAACATTGTGTCCCAAAAAAAAGTTCAATGCACAACTCCTCCGTATTTGTTATCATTTCCTTATGCTAAACCTTGTACATATTCAGAAACTTGTCCAGTAAACAGAAAAGAATGTAGAAAGTCTCTCACCTTTGGCTCACTATCATTTTTCTCATTCAGTGTGTACAAGTTCTCGTCATAGATTTGGAAAGACATCTTTGAATCACCGTTTTCTCCAGTCTCATCTATTCCTTTTCTACGTATTCCGATATTCCTCAATTTTTCTTGCCAACTTTGCTTTCTTCCCAAAGAAATGGGTGGTGGCCTCCATATTGAACGCTTTGACTCATGAGAGCACTGAAGGTTCAAAATGCAGTACAGAAACAAAAAATAAAGGATGCATTACAAAAGCATTATATAAGAACTCCAAATAATCCAAATTATACTACGGCAAGAAAATAATTAACTCGGGAATTATTTGATTAGACAAGAACGTGAATTGTGCCAATAACAGATAAAATAACAATTTCAAGACCTTTCGTCTTTAATTTGTTTCATCGCCTATGCTATGTGATTGAATAAACAGGGAACAATATTGAAAAAGAAGAAGATATAACTACATGATGAATTATACTTCTTAAGCACGTCATAAATCAGAAGCTAACTGCAGACCTGGTAAAGGAGAAATTGATTTGGATTTTTTCAATTTGAACCGAGTGTTTTATTAAAATAATTTAATCAGCTTCCAGACATCAATTCATCAAGTTCTCATCATCTAAGCAACTGGTCTTATACCGTAAGTCCTTGAATATTAAAACATAGCCGATTGCGTTTAGCAACGGCAAAAATAATTTACGAATTAAATCCGTCAGCACCATATCACGTCACATCATAATCAGTAAAAAGTCAAAGTTACCTTGGACTCGCTCAAACCATCAGGAGATTCATCGTCCAATATATTGCAAGGATATTTGGCATTGCAGTCTGCTAAGCAGAAGATTCAGTTAAACATACATCCAGGAAAGGGAACCAAATGTAGAAAAAAGTCGCAGCTAATTATAGTACATCAACATTAATTGCGAAGCAACGGAAAAATGGAGAGTGGCAAATATAGCGAGGAAGGAAGAAAACGCAAAGACCTTCATCGTGCTTGAGGTCTGACTTGATGTCCGCAAATGCACGCTCCGCTTTGGCAGCAGCAGAATGGAGCGCAATCCTCGCTCGGGAAACAAAGGAGGGCGATTCCACTGGCAACGGCATCGGGGAGCGCAATTTACTGGAGGCGTGAGAGGAGAGGAGTCATCATCAGACAAGGAACGGAAATGCAGTCATGGAGAGAGTTCTGGGGAGGGAGAAAAAAGAGTAACCCGGGAAGGAGAATAAATACACTGACTCGTTATACTTTACATATATTACTACATCAATTTTATTATAAATTGGTGACATATAATGTAGTAGATAAAATAATCTTTCCCGTAAAATCTAATCAATAGTTATTATAATGTAGTAGATAAAATAATAATCCATATTGTAATAACGTTAAGTGAAATAAAGAAATGATTTAGAAAAGTTATAAATTTGTGTATTTAATATTTATTCTCGGTCCTTCCAATGAGGATTTATAAACTGATAAATCATAAAACTATAAAAGTGATAATCTGGAGTGAAAACGGAACGTGGAATAAGTCATTTTTTTTTCTATGAAGGCGCTTTAAATATTTTCAAAGTCCCATGGTGGGATGTATGGTGGGTGGAATCTTAGTTAATGGGATTTCTAAAATTTAGTGAAAGTCAGGATGATTTTCTTGTCTTTATTATCTATCCGATTAAGTAATAATAATATTAAGGAGAGTAAGACATCGAGTTTTCCTTTTAAAAAATATTTCTTAAAATTACATTTAGATATGAGTTTATTTATTTTATCAATAATTCATTCAAATTTAACCTAATATATTTTAAAAATTATAAGTAAAAATGTTATAATTTAATCCTTAAATGTTTTAATAATTGAGTCACAATTCGATGGAGTCTCAAAGTGTTACGTATGAGTAGGGCTGGGCATAAATCGGTTCAGGGCCGAACTGGATCAGAACCGAACATTTACAACATTTTAAAACCGGTACAGTTTACCGCTCCAGTTTTTGGTCGCTCCAGATTTTGACTGATTTACCGTACCTGTTCTGAACCGGTTCGACCGAACCACTTCATACATAACAAAAAAAAAATGGTCACTAAAAAAAAAATCTCAAATGAGGTTTCATCAAGCAGCATCCAATACCAACTGAAGTGAAGTGTGGATAAAAAATAAAAAGTGAAGAACCATTGAATTTATTAATGCTCAAACCGTCCGGTCTGTTAACTCTGGTCTGGTTTAGTAGTTTAAGAGTATATTAAAACCGGTACAAAAAGTGATACGGTTTACCGTTTGCGAACCGGTTTTTTATACCTCTTTTGAACCGCTCCATATTTTTACAAAAAAATAGTTTGGTTTGTGAACAGGTTCGGCCGAACCGGTACGGTTCAAGTACAGTTCGACCGAACCGATTTTTTATGCTCAGCCCTAGGTATGAGTCTTAACTCATATCATCTCATATGTGGACTGTGGAATATCAAAAAACATACATAAAAATCTATATTTGATATTTCATAGATAATATATCTGTATATAATTATTTTATGTCTTTTTTAAATTTAATATTTTTCTTATTATAAAATATAATTTAAACTAAATAGAAAAATATTCAATTTTTTGTGCAAAGTACGGACAAGATATTTAGTATCTCTCACAATTCTCACAATTTTTACTATGTGGTAATAAAATTGAAATCTAAGCTTGTCAAAGGTAAAAACTGATTTTATTATAGTCAATTAAATTAGGTTTGTTTGATTACATATTATGTTTTGAGTTTAAAAAATAGAAATAAAATGAGGTGTGGTTTTGATATGATTTATTCAACTCGAAAAAAAAATCTTCTTCATATGTACATTGGTTAACTCGTAAATCCATAAGTCGTGTTCACAAAATAAACAATAAATTTAACCAAGTGGAATTAAAAATTAGAGTAAATGTAAATAAATAAATAAAAAACTAGAGAAGAAAATATAAGACTTTAAAAATGGTAAATTAAAAACAAATACATATTTTAGGATTAAGATTGTACAATGTTAAAAGTTCAAGGGAATTTTTGCCTAATCTTCATCCCTAGTCGTGATTGGATTCAGTAAATTAATACGTAAAAAATATAATTGTATTTTGATTAAGTATATTTTAATACAATGCATAATTGACCGTTCAACACGCATATTCATCTAGAGAGCTCCAACCTTAATTTGGGTAAGACCTGCTCATAGCTTACTCTATAGTCTTTTTGTTTTTTGACCTATGCTTACTCTATAGACTGAGTCCTCTCTTTTTTATTTTTTTATTAATTAAATAAAGCATCTCAACTATGTAAAAATATTATATATATTTTTTTTTCATTTGTTGTTGCTAATTATCTATTTAATGAGTTATGAGTTTTGGGTATGTTATTTTCGCATTGAGTCCAAAACCATTCAAAATGAACTAATACGCTCATATGATCTGTATGGCGTCGCTCATATGATCTTATAGCGTCACCCATATACAACACTCATAAGGGTGTCACTCATATGATCTTCAGAAGGATGCGCCAGAACGTAAAAGTACCAAGATTAAGTGCATGTCAGAACACCTATTGACTACCCTAATCTAAACGCATGCACTCATATGGTTTAGTCCATCCACTTTTAGCCATTCTATGATTAAACTAACTAAAATGGTAGTCTACACTAAAGTAACTGTCCTACAAACAATCATGGCTCCTAGTAATCATGGTTCGCTCGCCTCAGTCACAACTGAGATTACCATGGTAGGATTTGACCCTACCATGGTTCAGGTACACATTTGTTATAAATATCCCTCAAACAACCTTATTAAGGAGGATTGATAATAAAAACCTTCTCTTACAACTTGTGATTATACATTTGTTTTGATCACCCAAATGAACCTCCACTGATTTTATCATCATAGGGAAAACAATGGGAAAACCACGGGATTTCCTTCTGTGCAGGTCAATGAAGCAGTTAGGAGGGACAAGGGAGTAAAATTCAATTTACGTGATCCAACACATTGGTGTCGTATGTGGGAAACATCTGAACAAAATCAGTCAGTTCTCCTACAACTCGAGCAAAGACTATCCGAGAGGTTAATGAAGAGGACTCGCTCCAAAACCTCCAACAACACCTGAGACAATCAGCATTCATACCGTCCCAGCCTGTTCATCCCTGTCAACCTGTCCAAGAAGCACCTCCTGTCCCTGAAGAGGCATGAGTCTGAGACGCCAAGATCATCACATTCTCACATTGCCTCCTCTGCGGAAAGGGTGCCACCTCGTTTGGAGGTAACTCCAGAAATTGTTTTGACACTGCGTTTATAGCGGCCCTCGATGATCTCTTAGATAGAAGAGAGCAAAAAGCAACTACCCGAGCATCTCAACAAGTAGACGCCTGTAGGATGGAAGAAGCCACCTCCATGCCCCATAATTTACTAAGGGCTCCACAACCAGCTCCTCTCCCGCGCGAGCACTGCCACAGTAGGCACTGGGGCGACAATGGCTCATCCCCCTGGCATAATGACCAGGGAGGAAGTCGAAGAGTTTGCCTCCCAAAAGATGAAGGAACAGAAGGGCAGAGCCATGCCACGTTTGCGGGATGGGGTGTCGCACCCATTTGCCCAAGAAATCTTATATATCACTGTACCGCCTCATGTGCAGACAATTTAGATTGATTATTATCGAGGAGAAGGCGACCCAGTCAAACATATTCAGAGGCACGAAGTCTCCTTATTGGGACGAACAAATGATGACAATCATTTCACGCTCCTCTTCCCTGCTACTTTGGCAGGTGTCGCGTTTCATTGGTTTTTCGGTCTCCCTAAGACGTCAGTTAAATCATGGGGATATCTAAAAGAAATATTTATTGTGCAATATATGGGAGGACGTCAACTCCTAAAAAGTGTTGGGACTCTGGACCACTTGAAACAAAAGAATGATGAAAGCTTATGTGACTTCTACATCAGGTTTAATAAAGAATTGGATGGATTGATCAGGCAATTACGGAAGGAGAGAATATTCGCACATTTGTAAGAGTGTTAGGACCAAGAGGCTCGATCCTGTACGATAGTTTGAGTATTATCCCTGTCAATATGGTGGAGGAAATGGTGGCGCGTGTAAAGTGTTACATAGACTTGGAAATTTCCAAGGAAGGAAGAAAGACAAACAAAGAAGTATTTAAAAAGGATGTTCCAGAAGTAAAAATGTTAGATCCGCGTCCTTCAAAGTTCGGGCATGAAGACAAGCGTCGCCAATTTATGCCCCGCTCACAACGAGAAGTTTTCGAAAATTTCACGCATTTAAATGGAGACATTTCGGTTGTTCTTGTAGAAGTGGAAATGAACGATTTGATGACGCCTCCACCACAGCGAAAAGGCGATGTAGTCATGGGAAACAATCCCAACCAATATTGTCGATTTGTTGCAAAGGGCATCACACAGATGATTGTTACATCCTGAAAAAGGATATCGAAAGGCTAATCCAACAATGACATTTAAAAAACTTCATGGCGCGACATAAAAGGAGTAGAAGTCCAAGGAAGGTTTCGCCTACGAATAATCGTCAAGCAACCGAATCTAAGATGGAAGAGCTTAATGTAATAATTGGTGGTTTCAACCGTGGAGGAGAGACATGCGCTGCTAGGGAGGTCTATGCCTCTCAAATTGCAGGAACTTCCAAGACGGGAAAACGCCCTAGAGAAGAAGAGGGAGTGGTCATTTCATTCTCAGAAAAGGAGACGGGACATGTCACCTCCCCTCATGATGATGCCCTTGTAATTACGATGGGGATTGATAGGTTCAATGTGAAAAGGGTATTGGTAGACTAAGGAAGGTCGACATATGTTTTATTCCTCGATGCGTATAAAAGGATGGAACGAAAAGAAAATGACCTATAAAATGTCAATTTTCCCTTAATGGGATTCGACTCACATACTACGTACCCCGTAGGGGTTATCACTCTTTGGGTACACTTAAGAGAATGATGGAGGTCATTCGATCTAGATGTTACCTTTATCGTAGTCGACACTCTTGCATCATACAACGCCATATTAGAGTATTCGATTCTAAATACCAACAAAATAGTGCATTCCACATACCATCAGCTGCTGAAATTTCCAACGCCTCATGGTATTGGAGTGGTGAAGGGAAATCAACCAGTGGAACGCAATTGTTATGTCCAAATAATGCGACGCCATGTTCTAAAGAAAGAAACTTTGGTGATTCAAACGGAGGAGGACCCTCAAGAAGAAGAGAGTCACCCTTAACCAATTAAAGGATTAAATAAGGTGGAAGTGGATGATCCGGGAAAAGAAGTGTAGATTGTAGCGTCACTCCAAGAAGAAAAGGCTAAAGTTTTGTCAATGCTTTTGGTGGAATTCAAAGTAAAGTTCGCATGGAAACCAAGTGACATGCCATGGATTAGTAAGGAGGTGATTTGTCATGAACTCATTCTTGACTCGAACATCAGACCAATCGCTCAAAAGCGGCGCCCGATAGGTAAAGAAAAAACGATCGCTATCAGACAAGAAGTCAAAAAATTGGTGGAAGCAAAATTCGTAAAGGAAATCAGGTTCAAAACCTGGGTAGAAAATCCCGTAGTTGTGAAAAGGAGCAATGGAAAGTGTAGAATGTGTATCAATTTTTGTGATTTGAATAACGCATACCCATAAGATTAATATCCTTTACCAAGGATTGATCAATTGGTCGATGCCACATCGGGCCATGAACTTCTCAGTTTCATGGATGCTTACTCTGGTTATAACAAAATACAAATGAATGATAGTGATGCTCAACATACAACCTTTTATGTTGACAGGGACATTTATCACTACACGGTGATAATGTTTGGACTGATAAATGCAGGTGCCACTTATCAAAGGATGGTTAACAAGTTTTTTTCTGGAATTATAGGCGTCACCATGGAAGCGTATGTGATTAACATGTTGGTGAAGTCGATAAAAAGCGTTGATCATGTTAAATATTTGAGGAAAACATTTGAGAGAATGTGTGCGTCTAAATCCAGAAAAGTGTGTTTTGGGCATTTAGTCAGGCACGTTTCTGGGATATATGGTTAGACAAAGAGGGATAGAAGTCAATCCTTAGAAATTGGATGTGATTGAAGCAATGAAGAGCCCCACTTGCCACAAAGAAGTGCAGAGTTTGAATGGAAGGCTAGCGGCGCTAAATCGTTTCTTAGCGAAGGGAGGGGACAAATCGCTATCATTTTTCCAGGTGCTGAGGGCTAACAAGAAGTTTGAGTGGACGTCTGAATGTGATAAGGCGTTTCAAGACCTGAAGCAGCAACTCAGGACGCTTCCATCATTGGCAAAACTCTCTAAAGGTGACGCATTCTCTTTGTATTTAAGTATCACTCTTGTTGCTGTAAGCTCGGTTTTGGTTAAAGAAGTAGGCAATGGCCAAGTGCGAGTGTATTATGTATCTAAAGTCCTCGCCAAAGCTCAAATAAATTACTTGGAGGTTGAGAAGTATCCTTATGCGTTGGTAATATCGGTTAGGAAGCTACGCCCATATTTTCATGAACATGAAATTACTGTTTTAACAAACCAACCGCTAAAGCACTTCTTACAAAAGTCAAACGTTCCAGGAAGAATGGTCAAATGGGTCATCGAATTAAGCGAGTTTCGGATTAAGTTTGCCCCTAGGACTGCGATTAAGGGACAAGATTTATCAGATTTTATTGTGGAATCAACATGTCCTCAGCCAACAACGCCTATCGAAAAAGAAGAAGAGGGGAAACCTAGGATACTTCATATAGATGGTTCTTCACCAGTTTAAGGCTTGAGGGCAGGACTAATTCTGACCCCACATGATAGTGGCACCCCGTTACGATATGCTCTGGTGCTCACCTTTAAGGCAACTAATAATGATGTAGAGTAGGAGGCACTTCTCACTGGTTTACGATTGGCTAAAACTTTAGGTGTTTCTTCTCTTCACGTGTATTGTGATTCACAATTGGTGGTAAACCAAATTAAAGGCGAATATGTAGCGA
This sequence comes from Chamaenerion angustifolium, assembly GCA_946814005.1. NCBI lineage: Eukaryota > Viridiplantae > Streptophyta > Magnoliopsida > Myrtales > Onagraceae > Chamaenerion > Chamaenerion angustifolium. Next base: position 23,581,211 of record OX328270.1, on the reverse strand, counting down.
ATGGTGAAAAGATGAAGTTATATTAGAAAGATGCTAAGGCATTAGCAAAAGGATTCAAAAGGTTTCAGATAAAGGTCATCCCACGAGAAGTGAATCAGGAAGCAGATGCCTTAAGCAAATATGTTTGGCAGACAACGTCTATACATGTGCATTTCATAGAAATCATTCATGGGGATATGAATATGTTATGCACCAATATTAACATGGATGGATTGGGCGACGCCTATACGCGCTTATTTAGAATCTGGAGAGCTTCCTCAAGATAATGTTGAATTCAAGAAGATCGTTCGCCTAGCTCCAAGTTTTAGAATAATTGATGGAACACTTTATAAACGGGGATTTTCTACGCCTTATCTCAGGTGCGCCGCTCATCCAGAGACGACTACCATTTTGAGGGAAATACATGAAGGATATGCGGCTTGTCATGAAGGAGCTAGGTCAACTTTGAGAAAAGTTTTGAATCAAGGGTATTATTGGCCTACAATGAATCAAGAGGCGACGACTTTGGTAATGAAATGTGAATCATGCCAAAAGTATAGCCCGAAGATAGTGTGTACCCCAGCTAAGCTTACCAGTATAGGTGATGCGTGGTCGTTTGCCCAATTGGGGGATCGACTTGGTAGGTCCCTTACCAAGGTCCAAGCATCACAGTTACATCATAGTGGCGATCGATTATTTCTCAAAATGGATTGAAGCAAAAGCGTTGGTATCGACTACAGAATTTCAAGTCATCAAATTTCTTAAGTCGAGGATCGTTTCCAGGTATGGAAACCCAAGCGTTCTGATCAGTGACAATGGTCCACAATTCACTGGAAATGAAATGAAATGGTTTTGCAAGGAAATAAAATTGAACATAGACATGCTTCAATTAAACATGCGCAGGCCAATGGGCAAGTCGAAGCGGCGAATAAAACAGTGTTGAATGGTTTAAAAGAGAGACTCGACACCTTGAGAGGAAAATGGACAGAATAATTGGAAATTTTTTTATGGGTGTTGTGAACAACTCCCAAAAAGGCGACTGGGGAAACATCTTTTGGACTTGTGTATGGTTCTGAGGTTGTGGCCCCAACGTAGATAGCGGTGGCATCTCATAGGGTGAAGCATTTAAAATCCATGTACAATGATGACTTTAGGCATCTTGAATTAGATATGGTTGATGAAAAGAGATGGGCTTCTGAGAAAACCCAAGGTCGAATATGCCTAGACCCGACAAGATACTACAATAGGGCCAATTTTTTGTGGGGGAGAGGGTATGGAGAATATATGAATTTGTGCATCAAGATAGAATGAATAAATTGTCTCCAAAATGGGAAGGACCTTACAAGGTCGTCGTCATTCCTCACCCAAATGTGTATGTCCTAGAAGATCAAGAAGGGAAGGTATTGAAAAACACTTTTAATGCAGAGCATTTGAAAAGGTTTTATGCTTGAAAGGTGGGACATGCATATGTATTGTAATCTTGTGATGTTGAAGGCGTTGTAATTGATGTTGAAAGCATTGCAAATCAATACTTATTGGTGAACGCTTGAGTTTGATTAATTGTGAAAGAAAACAACCCAGTTAAAGTTTGTTTAAGCGAGGCGTTCATCCAAATATCTATGGCGATTCGTTTCATTTATGGTTATGATAAAACAGTGTGATTAGAACAATATCCACACTTAGTCAAAATAAGGCTAAGTATGGATAGTTCAAATAAAGCGAAGTGTAAAAGGTGAAGCGTTAAATCGAAGTATGCTAAATAATGGATATAAATTTAGTGAAATGAAACTAAATACCCAAAATAAAATTGCCAAAGGTGCCGCAAATGGTGGAGTCTTTACAAAATAAAAGAAAAGACATGTAGGAAACTGATAATGAAAAGATCAAACAAAAGATATTCAGGAAGAGGGTGTTGGTGGATCTAAGGGAGGAGAAGGCAGCAATGGCGGATCAGTTGAATGAGTGTTTGGTGTGGAGGATGTTTCAGGTACGGGCACAGCAGAAGGGTCTTTGGGTGTTTCCTAAGCGGTGGCGGATCCCTCAGAGGAAGAGCTCTTATCCTCCGATCCTTCTTCCTCAGTTTCCTTCGCTTCCTCAGGCTCTCGAGCCTTCAGAGCGAGGTAACTCTTTAAGAAATCCAGTTTATCCAAAGGAAAGTTAGCGTCGACCTTTTGGATATCCTTGGATACTTTCTTGAATATGGAGATCAGCACCTTGCGATTCCATTCCGCAGCAGCAAGTTTTAAGGCATCGCTAGTGCGGAAGGTCTCTAAGGAAGGCTTCTGTGGCGCTTTCCTCCAACCTCTTGGGAAGCTCAGTCTTAAGGAGCTCTGCTTCCTTCATTGCTCGCTCTGCCTCCTTCTTCGCCTCATCAACAACCTGTTTGGAAGTTGACGCCTCGCTTTGGAGATTGGACAATTCCGTATGAAGTTTCTCCACAATGAGGGCGAGGTTGCTCTCTCTATTATGCGCATCCCTCAAGTTGGTGGCGAGCTGCTCCTTTTGGGCTACCTCAGTCTCCAACTCCTTTTGGGCAGCTTCTGCAATATTGAGGCGCCGACGAGTGCGCTCCAACTCAAACTCAGCAGTTTGCACCTGTTGGAGCTTGGAAATTTTCAGCTCCCTCTCCTCGATCAGCCATATGATGACGGCGCCCATTGATAGTTGAGCATGAATAACCGATGAACAAAGTATTAGAAAAAATTCCAAAAGTATGAAAAAAAGTTATAATAAAAGAAATGTAAATGTGCATACCTGACGCATTATCATAAAGAGTGATTGCGTGACTAAACCTTCCAAAGTGTCACACTCCAAATTTACAGGCACTCACTCAGTAGGGGCATACGCTAGTCAGCAAGTAAAGACTCAAATTGGGGTCTCGACTAGAATTCCCCTCCACAATAGGGACTTCCTTTAACTTGGAGCAAGGCTCCCAAGGTTTGTAAGGAATAGCTTACAATAGGTCTCACTTCAAGTCGAAGAAGGGACCCTTATAAGGAGGAAGTCGGTCGTCTCTGGTGTGCGTCACTACTTGTGGAAAGGTATACACCACTTGTGGCAGAGAAGGAATGTCTCAGTTGGGTATGGGTGATCATCCACCAAGATCACCCCCCCCCCCCCCCCAGGATGTGTCGCCTTGGACCCAGTAGCAGGAGTCTGGGTAGGACTCTGCGCCTTGGATCTTGACGCCTCAGTAGGTGTCGCCCCTATCAGATCAAAGGAAATGTCAAATGTCCCTTTTTTTTTAGAATGCCATTGTGATATTCAGTGTAGGTCTACATGATGCCGACGTAGGCCAAGACAAGAGGACCACACTTTTTAGTGAAAATAACATTATTCCTATTACTAATAACGATGTTATTAATCCAGTAGAATTTACGAACCGCACCTTTGAAAGCAACGACAACCTCATATGTGGCATCGCTGAAAAGTTCGGTTGGAGCCTTGAGGGGATCAAGCGAGTCATCCATAGGATACGCCTTCTTCCGCCCCTTGGAAGAGTGGTGGCTTTCGTGCTTTCTCGAGCCCTCAGGAGCGTCGCTTTTCTTATTCTTTGACGTTTTTTTATGTGGTGCGTCTAAGACGTAAGAAATTAGAGCAAAATCCTTTTAGAAGAATCAATCATTTACCAGAGTTAAAGGAAGAAATCGACCATCAAGGGACACACCAACTTGCTCTAAATCAGACGCATTGGTCTCTTTTGAGATTACCTGAGCGCGCCCCGCATAATAGTCCAGATATATGGTCGTTAAGGCATCCATCTCAGTCGAGGATAGTTCCTAGACACCGGGGTAGGGATCCTTGCTCGCCTTCGATGATCCTAGACACCAGGGGACGCCTCCTTGAAAAAAGAAGTATGCACTCTTCCAATTCGAGTTCTTTGTTCAGAAACCTGTGACCATGGGACAAGTGGAATCCTAACACCAATCTTTGAAAGGACGAACCACTCGGGTAGTAAAAAGGCGCACCCCAAGACAATTCACATCCAGGCGATAAAAACAACAAAAAATGTTTAAAGAATATGTTTATCCACGACGGAAGCACAAGACTCTGAAACCCATCCAAGTACGGAGGGCGTTTGATGAAAATTGGGTGGGAGAAATGTCATAATGGCGACACAACTCGGCTAATGTACGACAATAGGGAAACCTTAGCCCCACATCAATTTGAAGCGGGAATATGATCTCCTCGCCTTCTTTGGGTTGCCACACGGGGTGAGAATTTTCAAGATCCACATCATCAGGGATGGGAAACCTGGGGGCATGAGCGTCGCTCATCCCTGCCTCAGCCACCGCTTTTTCAAAAACAGTTGAAGAAAATGTATTGGATTTAGGGTCGGCAATGGTGCGGTGAAAAACTCATAACCATGGTTATAACCGTTACTGTTGAATATGGTTAACCATACCATTATGGTGCGGTACGATTATGATGATGAATTTTCTACTCATAATGGTTGTGGTATTTGAGTTATACTCATGGTTTTATATAAATATAATAATGATTTATTATTAATAAACTGATATATACTAAATAATGGAAGTTATTGTACATACATGTAATAAATAACCATGATGTTAGTTTTATATATTTTTATTATTGGCAATATAGATTTATGTATTTTTTAAAATAAAATTTTCGTTCTTTTATTATATTACATGTGTGGAATAAATATGGGTATACGGGTAAAACCATGGTTATTTTCATGGTTATGGTATTGAAATTATACCAGTAATGGTTATGGTTATGGTATGTGGTTTAAAAATATGGTATGGTTATGGTATTTGTCATACCCGTACCATGCCCTAACCATCGACAACCCTAATTGGGCTTGAGATCGAGAAAAGGCTTAGGGAGAAAGATATGAATACCAACGTCGGAGTCGGAGGCCATTTTACGGTATGAGTGAATGACATAAAGATGATGTGTGTTGAGATCTAAAGGAAAAGATTGAGCAACGATGAAAGACGATCAGAGTTTGGTCAGAATTCTATAGAGAAGTCAGAGGTTTCTGGAGAGAGAAAGTTCTGAAAATATGGAACAAAAGTAAAAGTGGTAAATGAAGGGGTTGAGGGGTATTTATAGAACCCCCATAGGTTAGTCGAAGGGTCGCCTAGGCTAACTCTTGGTGTCTGAAATGACAATTTTTCCCCTAAAAGGAAGAGTCTCTTCGGTTCATGAAGCTTCTAGAAGATCCCGCTCAAAAATTTGAATTTGAAATTCAAAAAAGTAATTATGGTGGGTCATAGGCGAACCATGCATGAAAGACACGTGGAAGGGAAGAAAAAGGCAAGCGTCGCCTTTGGAAAGCACAAATGATTATCAGATTTGTTAAAAGACGCCACTTGATAGAAGATGGATTAGTGTTGATTTGTAAGAGAATCGATTTTCACTGCAAAGTAATAATCCTCAAATGAGTGTCGCTCAATAGGGCTTCGGGGGCAGATGATGGGTTATGAGTTTTGGGCCTGGTTATTTTCACATTTGGTCCAAGACCATCCAAAACTGAACTTATAGGTCCAATGGTATTATGACGTCGCTCATATGATCTTTATGGCGTCGCTCATATGATCTTTATGGCGTCACCCATATACAACCCTGATAAGGGCGTCACCCATATAATCTTCGGAAGGATGCGCCCGAACGTAAAAGTACCAAGATTAAGTGTATGTCAGAACACCTATTGACCACCCTAATTTAAACGCATGCACACCTATGGTTTAGTCCGATCACGTTTAGTCGTTCTATGATTAAACTAACTAAAATGGTAGTCTACACCAAAGTAGTTGTCCTAGTAACCATGGTTCCTAGTAATCATGGCTCTCTCGCCTTAGTCAGAGCTGAGATTATCATGATAGGATTTGACCCTACCATGGTTCAGGTACACATTGGTTATAAATATCTATCAAACAACTTTATTAAAGAATTGAACAAAAAAAATATTATTAAAGAGGACTGATAATAAAAACTCTTTTACAACTTGTGATTATAGATTTGTTCTGATCGGCCAAACGAACCTCCACTGATTTTATCATCGGAGGGGAAATAACATAAAATCTCTGAGTTTTCCTTATGTATAGGTCAACGGAGCAGCTAGGAGAGACAAAATAGTAAAATTCAATTTACGTGATCCAACATTTGCCAGGTTGTTATACATTTAATTTAACGGTTAGAACATACGAGTACATTTAAAATATAAAGGATATTGCGTGACATATAATTAAATCGTCAAATTACAATTACACGAAACCTACACAACCAATGATTCGCCATGATATACTTTGTTTTATTGGTAAATGAGTTGGCATTAGCTTGTTGGTTAACTTCTCTGATTTGGATATAAACTTATCTTACCATTTTTTTTAATACATTTTGTTATCTTAAACTATATCATTTGACACTTTTGAAATGTTCATGTTGCATAGATAATACACTCCATATATAAAATTATGCTGTTGAAGTTGAACCGAATTCAACTTGGTCGATATCAATAATTAAACCTTGCTAACTTAAGATTTCCTCAAATTACTTATAACAGGAAATTTGTATAGAATTTGATCCATCACGTGTGGGTAGGGTTGGGAAAAAATAACCGGTTCAATCGAACCGTATCTGAACTGTATCGGTTTTGAATCGGTTCGGCTGAACCAGTTCACAAAACAAACGTTTTTTTGAAGAAGAAAAATATGAAGCGGTTCAGAATAGGTACAGAAAACCGATTCAAAACCGGTTAACCGAACTTTTTTGTATCGGTTTTAAACTTAAAATACTACTAAATACTAAACCAGACCAGATAAAATCGGTTTTTCTCAATCACTAGTGTCGAAATGAGAATCGTATTCTCAGACTCTCAGTCATTCTCAATTTCTCAGACCTAATTGGCATCCACTTCAGTCACGCTCGCCGCTCGGACGCTCCCGCCTGGCCTGGCCTCGCGCCTCGCCTCCAGTCTCTCCGCCTCGGCGCCTCCAGTCTTCTTCGTCCGACTACTCGACTAGTCCTAGACCAGGTTCGTCTTCTTCGTTTGATGTTGATTACTTGTTGTCTTGTTAGGCTAGTACTAATTGGAGATTGCTAATTTGCTATTGTTGTTGATTGACTATTGCTAATTTGCTGTTGTTGTTAGGAAGCCATGAACAGAGCAGAAACTCCATTGATAGTGTGTATCCAGATGGAGTCTTTTTAATTGAGCATTGTTTCTTTTCATTTCATTTCATGGTTGCTATGTTTCGGACTTTGTTTTGGTTGGTAGAGGAATAAATTATATACAATGTAGCTTTTTCTGGAAAATCTGGTTGGTGTTCTGCAATTCAAGGTTTATGGATTGTTCTTTAACTAATCTTAGTGTGTATGGCGGTCTGTTTTAACCCCCAAACCCAAACAGCTAATGACTCGTTTGTAGATAAACCCACAAACGATAATTACGAAATTCATGGACTACCAAACAACCATCCTCACTCTCTTCTTCTTACTGCTCAGCACCGAGAATGAAACTTTCCCAGACAATAACATGATAGCTTGTGCCTTAAGAAATTAAAAAGACTGAATTTAATCATTCTGGTAAGTTACAGCATACACCAATGTTATAAAGTCTGAAATTTACAGTGAAAAAATGGAACTTTTTATTTTAGCTCAAGAAATTGTTGAGGTTTCTATTCACCTCAAAATTGATCATTTGAATCATTCAATTTCCTCTGTTCTTCTAAATGTGACATCTTTTGTATAAGAAATCGAATATGAGAAATCTGTTCATTGGATTTATTGTTCATTGGATTTATGTTTGTATTGTAATCTCAGTTGAATACTGCATAGTGCTGGACTGCTGGCTGAATTGGAATTGGAACCTCAAATTTTTTTTTGGGGGTATGAACAGGTTCGACCGAACCGATTTTGAACCGGTTCAGAACAGGTACGGTAAATCAGCCAAAATCTGGAGCGGACAAAAACTTGAGCGAATAACCGTACCGGTTTTAAAATATGATAAATGTTCGATTCTAAACCGATTCGGCCGAACCGGTTCATGTCGAGCCCTACGTGTGGGGCATACCTATTTCTCTAATAAATGTACAACTCGAAGTGTTCAATATACTTCTTCGATAAATTAATGTTTATAAATTTCAGAATCCTTATAATTTCATTGGCTAAATCGGTCACTTAATAAATATTATAATCTTATAAGTCTTAAGTTATAAATGAAGCATTTAATATATGTTTTACAATGTTATATTTACAATTTTAAGGGTAAAATACCATATTACCCCTTAATGTTTAATTAAATCTTGTGTTTTTCCTTTAAAGTTTAAATCGTAAAATTTATTTATTTCATGTTTGGTCCGAGTTTAAATTTATCTCTTTTCGTCAAATTTTACAGAATAAATTTTGAAAATTGAAAACATTATAAAAAAAAATTATAAATGTTAAAATTTAATTCTATCTTTTTCAAATATTATAATTGAGTCCCGATTCGATTGATATTTAATTAAGCCCCAATCGAAGGGGCTCACGGGGGATCAGGTCTGGATCAAGACTCAAACTAGACTCCCGAGCTCCCCAAATTAGGGCTCGAGTCTTGACTCAAACCTAGTCTCCCACCCATTTTGGGTCAATCTGGATCAAGTCTCAAACTCTTGCTCTAATTGAATGGGAGGGTGGGTCCCAATTGAATAGGGGGATGCGTCCCGGTCGAATTGGGGGCTCTTAGTCTTAATCGAAGTGAGACTCAATTATAACATTTGAAAAAATTTAGAATGATTAAATTGTGACATATTTGAAAGTTTTTTTTATTTTTTATTTTTGTAAATTTCAAAACTTATTTTATTATATTAAATTTGAATGAAAAAAATTGTCAAATGGGACAAACTTGAACTTTGACAAAATATTTTGACCAAATATAAGTAAAAACAATATAATTTAAACTTTTAAAAAAAAAACTTAAAATTATTCAAACCGAGAAGAGAACAATATAATATTCAACTATTTATCTTCTATAAGACCAAAGTCCGAACTAATATGTCTGAATAGTATAAAGGGGAATGATGAATTTTTTCAAAAACTGTTTAGTTTAGAAAAAGTATTTGAAAAAGTGTATATCGAAATTTTTTTTTTAGAAAAGTATGTATACGCGCGACGCGCCTATTGAATAGGCGCATCCCTAGGACGCGCCTATTCAGTAGGCGCGTCCTAGGGATGCGCCTATTCAGTAGGCGCGTCCCAGGGGTGCGCCTACTGCAATAGGCGCACGCCAGGGGTGCGCCTATTGCCTAATTTTTTTTTTTTTTCGCAAAAACACCGGACACCGGTCTATCAGAAACCACGTTGATTTTAAGTCTGCTTATGGTTTTCCTCCTAAATAGAAATTGAGAGATAGTCTCACGCGTTGCTTCATCTCAGTATTCATAGGTCCAAACTCCAAATTTTTCAACTTGTTCTGAACAACAATGAAACAAAGTTGTTTATTCACAAGTTTCTGAATGAGACTTTTCTTCAGATACACTAGCTAGTTTGACATTTTCAGAAATTACTCCTGCAAAAGAGCTCTTTGGGGTTACTTTAGGTTCCTGTCCTAAATTTTCCAACTTGTTCTGAACAACAATGAAACAAAGTTGTTTATTCACAAGATTCTGAATCTTCCGAATATCTTGTAAAGCTTCTCCAATGACTATAGCTTTTTATCTGAGTTCAAGCCTGCTTATTGTTTTCCTCCTAAATAGAAATTGAGAGATACTCTCTCCAGTAAAGAAGAAAGGAAGTTCTAAGAAGAAATGGTTTTTTAGCAAACTATGTATACGCGCACCCCGGGGTCGCGCCTAACGGACATAGTTACTTTTTGAAATTTATCTAAAGTAACCCCAAAAGAGTTATTTTGCAGCAGTAATTCCTGAAAATGTCAAACTAGCTAGTGTAGTTGAAGAAAAGTCTCATTCAGAAACTTGTGAATGAACAACTTTGTTTCAATGTTTGACCTCGCGGATGTTGTTCAGAACAAGTTGGAAAATCTAGGGCAGGAACCTAAAGTATTTAACTTCTGAGAACTTCCTTTCTTCTTTATTGGAGAGACTATCTCTCAATTTCTATGTAGGAGGAAAACCGTATAAACAGGCTCAAAATCAGATGTTTTTCAAAAAGTAAGCATATAGTAGGAAAAAAAGCATACATGGAGGAATTTGGTGCGCGTAGAGGAATTTGGACTTGTGAATACTGGGATAAAGCAACGCGTGAGACAATCATCTCGGTGGTTTGTTAACAAATTGATTTTCTGTCATCTTGATCCAAGACCCTTTTGTTAACAAATTGATCTTCTGTCCTCTTGATCCAAGACCCTTCCTAACCATTGGAAGGGGATCAGTTTTTTTCTGTCCTCACCGTACGACAGAAGATATTCGGAAGATTCAGAATCTTGTGAATAAACAACTTTGCTTCATTGTTGTTCAGAACAAGTTGGAAAATTTAGGACAGGAACCTAAAGTAACCCCAAAGAGCTCTTTTGCAGGAGTAATTCCTGAAAATGTCAAACTAGCTAGTGTATCTGAAGAAAAGTCTCATTCAGAAACTTGTGAATAAACAACTTTGTTTCATTGTTGTTCAGAACAAGTTGGAAAATTTGGAGGAAAACCTGTGAATACTGAGATAAAGCAACGCGTGAGACTATCTCTCAATTTCTATTTAGGAGGAAAACCATAAGCAGACTTAAAATCAACGTGGTTTCTGATAGACCGGTGTTTTTGCGAAAAAAAAAATTTAGGCAATAGGCGCACCCCTGGGATGCGCCTATTCAATAGGCGCGTCGCGCGTATACATACTTTTCTAAAAAAAAAAATTCGATATACACTTTTTCAAATATTTTTTCAAAAGTGAACAGTTTTTGAAAAAACTCGGGAATGATTCAAAAGTTTTTCTACATTTGTTTATTTCCAATCATGGCAACGTATGGAAAAAAAAAAAAAAAATCATGGCAACGTTTCCATTAAGCCCCGGCTGAATCCTTATACAAGATTTTCCAAGTATAAGCATGTCGGAGGTATATATAGATAGAACAAAATCAACATGACTTCACGTCACGTTGTGGAAACCAGACCAAATTCTTCTGTTTTGGAAAAATATATACACCATTACTTTTCTGCAGGATACTCTCTTCCAAGTAAAAGGTCGTCACGTAGTCCATTTAGATACCCATAAAAATAAAAATGAAAATGCGTCTGCACAATTGATTTTTTTTATTAATGATTGGATTCGTTCCGATTTCACTTTTAATTTTTATTAATGCGAATTAGTATAGTGATATTTTGACCTCTATTTTTAAATAGTAAATAAAATATTTTTTTGAAGAAAAAAAGGTAACAGGTAGTCAAAGAATTTTATATCGTTTTAGAAAAGTATATCGGTCTCTCCATATATATATATAAAGAAGTGAACACATGTGTATTACGTCTAGTAATAATACTTAACTAATAAAAAATACTGAATAATATAAACTTATATATATTAGTAGTAAATAATAAGTTTATTTAACTTTCTCTGATATAATTTTACTGTATAATTTTTAAAATATGAATTATATATTTAATTTAACAAAATATTTTGGTTATTTACATATTTTCGCAAAACCTATAAAAAAACAACTTTTTTAAACTAGTGCACAAAAATTCGAATATATAAAGTTATACATAAAAAACACATATTAATCAACATTGAATATTTTTAATTAATTTAAGATTCTTTTTAATTGTTATGTTAATTTATGTATACTGAGATGATAATTAGATGGCCAAAAAAAAAGATGATAATTATATATTTTGTTAACAATGTAAGTCATGTAATATAATTTTTTAAGTAATTAAATTGCTAAAACAACTTATAGTATTTGTTTGTTAGTTTCAGTCATACTTCAATGATCAAATTCTTGAAACTACATATTTCAATATCTACATTCTTTCATGTATTTTAACAAGTGAAGTAAACTATTTTTTAAAGTCATTATTTATTAATTTTTCAAACTTTAATCATATATTGAAAGTTTATGAGTATTTCATTAATTAATCCTAAAATTTAAAGGCTAATAAATTCTTATAGTGCACATCAATTCTCAAACAAACCCTAAACCATATAAATTCAAAATATATCTAAAATAAAAACATATATGTGATATTATATACAAAAGACACGTATATTAACTAGCTACACCACTAAGCATTATTATTTTAAATTTAATTTGTTTTAAATTCTCTTAGTATATTATTAATATCGAATATTCTTAATTAAATTAAGTTTATTTTAAATTATTATGTTAGTTTATGTAACATTACATTTTATATGATGGTAATTATATAAAATGTTAACAATGTATGTTAATAAATTTATATGATTATTAAAAAACATTAAGTTAATAAATTTTAGAACTTAGAATTAATTAGTTTATGTGTACATTCTTTCATGTATTTCTACAAGTAAAGTAAACTAATTTTTCAGGTTCGTTTTTACTATTTTTTTAAAAGTATATGAGTGTTTCATTACTTAATCCTAAAACTTAAAGATAATCTATCTCTATAACCTATGTAATATCCATCTATTTTAATTTGGTTATATTGCTTAGAAATGTGATAAGTAAATTTCTAATGCATTATCTCACTCTTAATGTTAAATTAATCTATTTTAATTGGTTCATATCACATACAATTCTCATTCTTAATTGACATGACATGTAAATTGTTGGATCGTGAAATCCTGAATGCTGATCTGGCAGTGAATTGAATGCCAGACAAGGTTGGGATGACGCTTCAGCTCCAACTCCGGTGAACCTGCAAGTAGGGGAGCGCAACAGAGGGGGTGCCTCTGGGTCCCTCTCCGATGCTTAAATGAGTATATGTGTATATAAAACTCAAAACGTAAAGAACGTATGTAAAGCAAGGGTATTTATAGGGTAAGAGAGATAGAACCGTATAAAGGCAACTGAATATCTTAATGTATATTGAGTTGCTGAAGATTCGGATCGTGGGATATGGCAGTTACTGCGAGATATTGCAGTTACCAAATCTAATCCTTAGTGAATATGTGACCGAGATATGCGGGATATCTTGGCCACTCTGTTATTAACGGTTTAGTGGGACCAGAGGAGAGAGGCAAGGCTCTCTTCGGGGCGAGCACTCCCATGTCGAGCAGTGGAAGGTCGCGACTTGGTAGAGAATGGCGAGAAGTCTGAGAGCCTTTGGCGTCTCTATAGACTTTGGGCTCGATTCTGGATTACTCGATGGTGGGCCAAGTTTGGCTTGTACTTGGGCCGATCCGGTTCGGATGTCATGGGTTTACCCCCTCTATAGTTATTGGGCCTTCGAGGCCTTTTCTTACTGGGCCGTTACTATCGGTACCCAACATTTGCCCCCGAAGCTTGATTGAAGTTCCTTCAGTCGAGCTTGATTTCCTGGTAGGGTTTTAGATAGTGACGTCTTTGGTAATGGTTCAGTGCCTTTGAGACACCTCTAGCTCATTTGGCGAGCATTTCCTTATCTGTTCAAAGCCGAAAGAATATCCTTCCTTTTATTCCCTTTTGGCGATCACTCGAGGTGACCCAGGCTTATGGAAGTCTATCTTTCTTAGTTAGGCGATCATTACCTACCCGAGGTACTTCTGCTAAAACTTTATTAGTGCGCTGGCGACCATCTTGTCTCCTTAGTGGAATTTTAGCATTTAATAACTGCACAGTTGTCCAGAAATCGAACGGTCACTTGAGGCACGCCTGACATTTACTTTTCCGTAAACCCAGGGTAGTTTGACAGCTGTCTGTACCAGCCGACCGTCGTCTCATGGAATTCTGACATTGCTTCGGTTTTCTCCAAAAGGGTGCAATTATTCCTCTGCGTCGCTTCGATTTACTCGTGGCGGTTACTCCCCTTTTGGTCTATATAGGAAACGTCAGTTTCTGTATTCTGTCTTTTACGCTTATCCGCTCTCTCGGATTTTCAGAGCTTCATTGCGATCCTTTCCATTTCTTATCTCAACCTTCTTCAGCCTTCTCCCAATATTTCCATGGCTCCTCGCAATCAGAGAGTCAAGCACACGGCTCCCAAGGGTGCCAACAAAGCCAACATTCCCAGAAATGCTGATGTCCCTTTGACCATCAGGGATGAAATCGTGCCCCCCTCAGTAGAGGAACATACCGATTTGGGCAGGACTGCAACCACTCCTATGGTGGTGGACGGGCCCGAGCTAAACACGCCTATTTTTTCCCCAAAAGGTAAACTTTCGCCCTTTTATTGCTCTGCTTTGGCAATATCCTCTGCTGTTCTTTGCTTTTTATGTTTATCAGGAGCAATTTGAATTTGTTCGAGTAGACGTCAAGCCTAATGAATTGAAGCCGGCTTATTTTAAGACCGTGGTGGCGCTCGGTGGCTTCAGCGTGGAGGATGCTCCTAGGTATCCTGGCCTAGGTCTGCATTTTCCTCACGATGGAGAGGTTTACATTTATGCGGCCCAGATCGATGCTGGGTTGCGTTTTCCTCTCTGTGAGGATTTACAGACCTTGTGTCAGTTTTACGGGATTCACCCCACACAGCTTGTCCCGAATGCCCTCAGGATGTGGGTCGGCTTCAAGTTCCTATGCTTACGCCAGGAATGGATATATTCATTGGCCCTGTTCCGGTGCTTCTTCCGCCTGGCAGCAGGGGCAAACCACTTTCACCACTTCCAATCCCGCTGGCCGAAGTTTTCAGAGTGGAGAGGCCCTCAGGGATGGGTTTGGAACGTCCATGTCCGCCCGGTCGACGATTTTCGGACCACCAACTCCAATTATAAGAAGTGTTACTTCTTTTATAAGGGGGGGGGGGGTGCCCTGGAAATTGTTGATCCCGGACAAGGATTTCCCTCCTTCCTTCGAGGAGCTATCAGAGAGTGATCGAAACGCTATCGATGACCTATACCGGTCGCATCGGTCATCTCAGTTCAAGTCCATCCGCTCCGTGTCGGAGACTACCGAGAATGCCCTTGAGATGGCGGGCATTCATCAAGCCACGCCAATCTTTGATGATTGGGTAATTTTCTAACTCTTATCTTGCTTTATTACTTGTAGGGAAGGTTGTAAGCAAGAGCCAGAAACTGATAGGTCTCTTTGATGACCAGGGATCAGCGGGATTGTCCTCCGACCAGGCATTGTTGAACTGTCCTCCTCCCCCTTCTAGGCGTTCGTCCAAGAGGAAGCCCGAGGAGGTGCTTCCCTCGGCCACTGCTGACCCTCGCCAACCAGGTATGTTGCTTTGTTATTCGTAGATTTAACGTCTTCATACTTTGCGCTTTTTTGTTTTTGACATTTTTGTCTTGTTGTTTTGCAGAGGAGTCCTCAACCGACATGGTCCGGGATCATGCTCCTCCTCCCTCCAAGAAGGTCAGGAGTGAGGAATGTTCGGAAGTCGACCAGCATCCTTCTCCTCCCCCTCCTGGGGGTCCTTCCGCTAATAAAGGGAAGGGTCTAGACGCGGTGCCCCCTTCTCCCTCTCCCCAGGGTCCTTCTGCCCCCAAGGGGAAGGTTTTGACCTTATCTCCTCCTGTTCTTACTGTGCCCATGGCTCCTCCTAAGGAGTCTGGGACCAAGGAGAAGGGGCATGCTGCTTCCAGCTCATCGAGGGCTCCTGTGGATGAGCATTGCTCCCTTGCCGGCTTGTTTCAGCCGCTTGAATCAGCGAATTCTCGGGAAACTTGGGTCCCCTGTGGGGACCTTATGAAGAAGGGGTACCCTCCCCAGAAGAGCCTCCGGGGCAGCCCGGATATGTGTATGCGGCTTCTGGACGGGATAATTCCCCCCGCGGACCGCTCGATTGTTCCCACGGAACTTCATCAGATCGAGGGGTTCCTTCGGTCCCACTTCGAACGAGTGGCTTTGGTAAGATCTCATACTTTTATTTCGTAGAGTCCTCTCTTTGTCGTTCCCTTATTGTCTGTTGTCCTGACAGCTTTTATTCTATATTTGTTGCCAGTTCGTTCGGGAAGAGGTGATTCTTGGTCGTGTCTTCGGGGAGCTCACCGACAAGTATTCCAGTGTGCTCGCCGAGATGGAGCAGTACCGAAGCACGGGGGTCACTCCTGAGCAATTGGGGACTATCAAGACGACTGCAGATGCAGCGATCGCCTTGGCAGATAATACCCGAGAGGAATACCTCAGGAAGGAGCAGCGCCTCCTTGCTGATGTCCAGAAGAGGGAGGCTGAAGCCGCTGCCGCTCTTCAGGACTTTGACGCTCTTCACCTGTGTTTAGATCAGGGAGAGATCGTCCGAGTTCGCCTAGATGCTGAACTTAAGGAAGCTCAGGCGCAAGGGGCAGAATCGGAGGCTCGCAGGGTTGCTGCCGAGGCGCAAAGGGACGCTGCTGACGCCCAGAGAGAAGCTGCGGTGGCTCAGATGGAAGCTGCGGAAGCCCGGGAGATTGCCTTGGAGGAGGAGAGGGATCGGTTAACTGCACAATTGAAAGCCGTCCCTTCGCCCCAGAGCGTAGTTGAGGCATTCAAAGCCTCTGAGGAGTTTGAGGACTGCGCTCTGAAGGAGATGAAGTCGGCAATCGCCGATTTTCTCCGAGTCCTGGTGGATGAGGTCCAGGCGGTCGATCCCAACTTTCCTCTTGGGGAAGTCGCCTCCTTGAAGACCTTCCTACGGAGTCGTCCTTCGCAGCCCTCTGTTGCTGGAGAGGCTGCTCCTGAAGGCGAGCCCAGTACTTCTGCCCCTGAAGACGAGCAGAGCGCCCTTGCCCCCGAGAACCCCGAAGCTTGAAGTCCCCAACTCCTTGGCGACCATCTTTATCTTTTTTAGATAGCCATTTTTGTACTTTCTGTTTTTGGTTTGTAATTATTTATCGAAGACTTGGGTTTTTCTATTGAATGCCTTTATATTCTTGAGCCTTTAATCGACTTTGAACATATTCAGCTATCCAATGTCTTACTCATAGTTACTTTCCACTTTTTCCTTGCTTGGTAATGTCGTCGACCCTTAAAGCCGTAGACCAATCATAAGTTAAACTTTCTAAGGATAATACTTTTGACACTTAAAAGCATAAACTTCTAAGTTCAAAGAGATATTACCTTCTTTGAAGTTTAAACCTTTGAGGTGTTGGCCTAATAACAGGGGATTTGGAGTTTGTCAGGCTTTATCATCAATAGTGATCGCCTAAACTTTCTTTGGCCTGACTTTGGCGTCAGGGCTTTTATTTTGCCTAACATTTTGCTAGGTCTTTTGGCCTGACTTTGGCGTCAGGGCTTTGCCTGATTTTTGGTGTCAGGTTTTTTGAGGCCTAACTTTGTTGTTAGGGCTTTTGTGGCCTAGTTTTGTTACTAGGGCTTTTTTGGCCTAGCTTTGTTGCTAGGGCTTTTTGGCCTAGTTTTGTTACTAGGGCTTTTTGGCCTGACTTTGGCGTCAGGGCTTTTGGCCTAACTTTGTTGTTAGGGCTTTTGGCCTAGCTTTGTTGCTAGGGCTTTTGTGGCCTAGTTTTGTTACTAGGGCTTTTTTGGCCTGACTTTGGCGTCAGGGCTTTTGGCCTAACTTTGTTGTTAGGGCTTTTGGCCTAGCTTTGTTGCTAGGGCTTTTGTGGCCTGACTTTGGCGTCAGGGCTTTTGGCCTAACTTTGTTGTTAGGGCTTTTGGCCTAGCTTTGTTGCTAGGGCTTTTGTGGCCTGACTTTGGCGTCAGGGCTTTTTGGCTTCAGCTTGCTTCGAGTGGACGCGCTTTGTGAAGGAATGGCTTTCTTTTATTGACATAAGCAGTTTGATTACAAGCTATGCATAAAATCTTCTTAAATGCTCTGAATTAAATGGACGGGGTAACCTCTCGCCTTCGGTGGTTTCCAAATAGTAGGATCCTGGTGCGGCAATCTCTACTACTTTGTATGGTCCTTCCCATTTGGCTGAAAGTTTGTTTTTACTGTCCAGCCTTGTAAATTCATTCCTTCTCATAACCATCTCCCCCACGAAAAATTGGCGAGCGCTAACTTTTCTGTTGAAATACCGAGCGGTCGCCAAGCGCATTTTTGCCTGTGTTTTTTCCGAGAGCCATCTCTTTTCCTCTGCCAAGTCGAGGTCAGTTCTGCGCTCGATCTCATTTGCCTCCGCGTTAAAGTGTAGGACTCTGTGGGTAGGCACTGTTAATTCAGCTGGTGCTACTGCTTCTGATCCGTACACTAAACTGAAAGGTGTTTCTCCTGTGGCCGCCTTAGGCGTTGTTCTGATGGCCCATAATACGTTTTCCAGCTCTTCTGCCCAATTCCCTTTGAATGCTCGAACCCTTTTCTTGAGTCCGGCTAAGACAATCTTGTTGGCTGCTTCAGCTTGCCCATTCGTTTGAGGGTGATGTACTGAACTGAAGCGATGGTCGATATGATACTCTTCACAGAGCCATTTCAACTCCTTTCCAACGAATTGCGGACCATTATCGCTGATGAGTATTTTGGGAATACCAAACCTGGAGAATATGTTGACCTGCATGAACTTGATAACTTGGAATTCCGTTGTCGAAGCTAGAGCTTTCGCATCTACCCACTTAGTGAAGTAGTCGATCGCCACTATAATGTGAGTACGCTGACCAGTGCTAATGGGAAAAGGACCCAATATATCGATTCCCCATTGAGCGAAGGGCCAGGCACCCGCCATTGGGGATAATAATGTCGATGGTCGACCCGATCGTGGTGCAAACTGCTGGCAAATTTCACACTTCTGTGTTAATTCGGCTGCGTCTTTTCCCAAGGTCGGCCAGTAATATCCCAGTCTGAATATTTTCCTGCTTAGCGATCGAGCGCCTTCATGACATGCTGCTGCCCCTTCATGAGCTTCTCGAAGAACTTTTTCTGTTTCGGGTAGAGCAACACATCTCAAGTAAGGCGTCGAATAACCTCTTCTATAGAGTTCTCCATCGATGATTAGATAACTGGCTGCGAGTCTTCTAATCCTAGTGGATTCGCCTTCGTCCTCTGGGAGGATGCCTTCTTTCAAATAATTCTGGAATGGGGTCATCCAGGTGACCTGTTCTTGAATGTTGAAGACCTCCGCTCTGTTTTCAAGGACTGAACATAGGGCCTTTTCCAGAAATTGCACATCCTGGATTGTCGCCCCTCCGAAGGCTAGCTTACTCAAAGAATATGCCATCTGGTTTTCTTGGCGAGGAATAAACTCAATCGCGAAATTTGGGATTTCCACGACTAGTTTTTTGGCGATGCCGAGATATTTCTTCATCTTTTCTCCCTTTGCCTCGTAGGCGCCATTAACCTGATTGACAATAAGCTCTGAATCACTTTTTACCTTAAGCGCTGTTATACCCATTCCTTTTGCCAGTCTGAGTCCAGTGATAAGAGCCTCATATTCTGCTTCGTTATTGGTCGCCGGGAATGTCAAGGCGATCGCGTATTTCAGAGGCTCGCCCTCAGGAGGAATAAGAATTAAACCTGCCCCCGAGCCTTCTTTTGATGAAGACCCATCCGTATAGAGTTCCCAGATTTGATCGTCGTTTGCTGACTGACTTGGCCTGTTTTCTGCCATCGCTTGACCGTTACTCGTGCTTTCCACTATGAAATCAGCTAGTGCTTGACCTTTGATGGCCGTTTTTGGCGCAAATTTGATCCTGAACTCGCTGAGCTCGATCGCCCACTTGACCATTCTTCCTGAAGAATCTGGCTTCATCAGGAAGTTTTTGAGAGGTTGATTGGTGAGGACCGTGATGTCGTGCGCATGAAAGTAAGGTCTCAGCTTCCGAGCAGCAATAACTAAGGCATAGAGATACTTCTCAATCTGGACATATCTCATTTCTGCTGAGTTGAACATTTTGCTAATAAAATACACTGGACTCTGAACATTATTCTCCTCCCTTATTAAAACAGCACTGGCTGCCACATCGCTAATGCCTAAATAGAGGAAAAGCTGCTCGCCTGGAACGGGTTTTGCCAGAGCTGGGAGTGTTTGAATATGCCTTTTCAAGGACTGGAATGCTTCCTCGCAGTCTGGCGTCCACTCGAACTTACGGTTGGCCCTCAAGGTTTTGAAGAACGGGAGGGACTTGTCGCTTGCTTTGGAGAGGAAGCGGTTAAGAGCAGCTAGTCGGCCGTTCAGGCATTGGACTTCCTTATGGCAGGTTGGCGTCTTCATTTCTTCTATGGCCTTTAGCTTTTCCGGGTTTGCTTCAATGCCCCTTTCGCTGACCATAAAACCCAGGAACTTCCCGGACTTGACTCCAAAGGCGCACTTTGCTGGGTTCAGGCGAACGCTGTGTCTCCTCATGCATTCAAAAGCTTCACGGAGGTCGGTGGTATGAGGATTGCCTTTGATGGATTTAACGAGCATATCATCCACGTAGGCCTCCATGTTCCTTCCCAGCATGTCCTGGAACAGTCGGTTCACCATCCGCTGATAAGTTGCCCCGGCATTGATGAGACCAAAGGGCATCACCTTGTAGCATAGAATGTCCCCGTCAGCATAGAAAGCAGTGTGCGCCTCGTCATCTGGATGCATTCTGATCTGGTTGTAGCCTGAATAGGCGTCCATGAAGCTCAGCATCTCATGACCCGAGGTAGCGTCGACCAGCTGATCAATTCTCGGAAGGGGATATGAATCTTTGGGGCAAGCCTTGTTTAAATCGCGGAAGTCGACGCACATCCTCCACTTGCCGTTTGATTTCTTGACCAAAACCGGGTTGGCGACCCAACTCTGGAATCTTACTTCTCTGACGAAGTCAGCTTCAATCAGCCTGCCGACTTCCTGCCTGATCGCCAAACGCTTATCAGTCCCGAATGATCTTCTTTTTTGGGCGATCGGCTTGATGGAGGGGTCTATCCTGAGCTCATGAGAGATAATATCTGTGCTGATTCCTGGCATGTCGCTCGGCTGCCAGGCGAAGAGCTCTTTGAATTCCTTGAGGAGGGCGGTCATGGCCTCATTCTGATCCTCTTTCAAGGTGGTCCCAATGCGCACCTTTTTGTCTGGACCATCGATCTCGACCTCCTCCAATTCCTCCATGGGTGCTGGTCGAGCCAGGTCCTCGCGGGGATCGGCCTCTGTCTCGATGGCGAGCGCCTCCCTTTGGTTCTTCCTGCGTAAACAGTTCACATAACATTGCCGCGAGGAAGGCTGATCTCCGAGCACTTCTCCAATCCCGTTCGGAGTAGGGAACTTCATCTTCTGGTGGACAGTGGAGGCCACAATCTTATTTGGGTTGATCGTGGTCCTCCCTATGATGGCGTTGTAGGATGTAGGTGAATCGACCACCAGGAAAGTGACCGACACCTTGATGCTTTTCCACCCCTCGCCAAAAATCACTGGCATGGTTATAGCCCCCAGTGGATAAGTTGTCCTTCTCGCAAATCCGATCAGCGGAAAGTCGACCCTCTTCAGGTCGCGTTTTGATTTGCCCATCTTTTCGAAGGCGTCCAGAAACAGGATGTCTGTCGAGCTACCTCCGTCGACCAGAATCCTTGCAACATCACAGCCGTCAATATCTGCCGTAATGACCAGAGCATCGTTGTGGGGCGTGGTGACATGTGCCAAATCATCTTCAGAGAATGAGATGACAATGTTTTCTTCAGGTCTTGGCCGCTTCCCCAACTGAACTGCCGTAGAGATCTGAGTGGCGTAGACCTCTCTGGCGCTTGACCTCTCGCCGCCTGCGCCGAACCTTCCCGCCATTAGATTCACTCTCCTCTTGCTTCCAGAAGGCTCAGCTTGATCTGCAGGGGCTGGTGAACGATGTCTCCTGGGGGGCGTTCGACTTCGGTCTCGCCCTGCCACAAATTCCTTCAACATTCCCCCCTGAATCAGCCTCTCTATATCTCGCTTCAGAATCTTGCAATCGTCTGTCTTATGGCCCTTGCACTTATGGTATCTGCAATAGCTCTCGACATCCTTGCCCATGGGTAACCCACCTCGGCGAGGCATCGGTGGCCTCGCCAAGGATCTCCTCTCCATCTCGACTAGTACCGCTGAGATCTGCCTATTTAAAGGCGTGAAGTACTCAGGGACCTCTGGATGGCGAGGTGCTGGAAGAGACTCGACTCGTGGCTTACTTTCTTTTCCCTTCTTCTCCTTCTTTATCTCCTTCTTACCATCGCGTCGGGGTTCATGGGTTACCCTTAGCGAGGTCGTCAGGAGATTAGCCTCGATGTTTGCGCGTTCAAGGTCTATGAAACCTTTTGCTCTGGACGCCAACTCCTCCAATGTCTCTATCTCCTTCACGTGATAGCTGTTTCGCAGCTTTCTCGAGGCCTTGTTGGCCACATCCAGACCTCTGTAGAATGCTCGAATGATTTCCCCATCCGAGATTCGGCGATCAAATTCTGTGACGTTTTGATGAAAACGCCCGTAGAAGTTGGACAGCGACTCTCCAGGCTGCTGTTTGACTGAGTCAAGGGCGACCACACTCTTCAGCAACTGGCGCTCGCCCATATATCTCTCCAGGAACTTGCTTCTCAACTCTGCCCAAGTTCCGATTGATCCTGCAGGGAGGCCGAAGAACCAGGACGAAGCCGAACCCGAAAGAGTAGATGGAAATAGCAAAGCCAAATGATTGGGATCGTTTGACTTACCCAGAAGGGAGGCCTCATGCTTGTTGACATGTACGGTGGGATCTCCTCCACCGCTATACTCAGGTATGGCCCGAGCGACCACATCCTTCGGGATTTTGATAGCGACGAGCGCGTCGGTGAATGGATGAGAGGACTGCTCCTTGAAGGGAGCTATGACTGTCAACTGTCTTTCCTGGAGCCTTTTGTTGAGGAGGTCATCCATCTGATCCACAGTGCAGTACATGGGAGAGGCTCCGGGTGGAGGCGGGCCGGAAAGATTGGCAGTATATGCGGCTGCTGGTTCCTTGGTGTGTGCTGGAGGTAGGGACTGCTGACCTGACGTCATCTCCTGATCCTCCTGAGGCGCAACAGGACCAGGATTGGCCGCTTCTGAAGGTGAAGGCCCTGTGGCAGCAGGGCGGCGATTTTCCTTAGGAGCAGAGGGATTGTTTTCCTGAGGAGCAGGGGCTTGGCGGCGCGCCTGTCCTAGGATGGCTTCCAACAAGGAGACCATCTCGGGGGTTAAATTAATATCCTGCCCCGCAATGTGGACTGTCTGCGGTGCAGGGGCTCCGTTTTGATCAGCAGTTGGGGTCGGTCTTGAATCACCGACATGTTCTCGGGCTGTCCGCAGAGGAACAGCATTAACTCCTGCTCGGCTGGCAGGTTCCTGTTGAAGCGGTGAAGCGGCGGCGGAATCAGAGCTATCTGAGGATCGCTCCCTAGTCTGATTCCGACGGTTGCTTTGGGATCGAGTTCTCATGGCTAAATTGATCGTTCCCACAGACGGCGCCAAATGTTGGATCGTGAAATCCTGAATGCTGATCTGGCAGTGAATTGAATGCCAGACAAGGTTGGGATGACGCTTCAGCTCCAACTCCGGTGAACCTGCAAGTAGGGGAGCGCAACAGAGGGGGTGCCTCTGGGTCCCTCTTCGATGCTTAAATGAGTATATGTGTATATAAAACTCAAAACGTAAAGAACGTATGTAAAGCAAGGGTATTTATAGGGTAAGAGAGATAGAACCGTATAAAGGCAACTGAATATCTTAATGTATATTGAGTTGCTGAAGATTCGGATCGTGGGATATGGCAGTTACTGCGAGATATTGCAGTTACCAAATCTAATCCTTAGTGAATATGTGACCGAGATATGCGGGATATCTTGGCCACTCTGTTATTAACGGTTTAGTGGGACCAGAGGAGAGAGGCAAGGCTCTCTTCGGGGCGAGCACTCCCATGTCGAGCAGTGGAAGGTCGCGACTTGGTAGAGAATGGCGAGCAGTCTGAGAGCCTTTGGCGTCTCTATAGACTTTGGGCTCGATTCTGGATTACTCGATGGTGGGCCAAGTTTGGCTTGTACTTGGGCCGATCCGGTTCGGATGTCATGGGTTTACCCCCTCTATAGTTATTGGGCCTTCGAGGCCTTTTCTTACTGGGCCGTTACTATCGGTACCCAACATAAATCACTTAAAATACCTTCTTATTCATTCCCAATATAAATTATAAAACCTTATTTCTCATTCATTCTTAAACATATTGTATATATTAAAATTTATACAATACTAAAATACATAATATTATATTTCATGAATATCAAGTATGAACATATTAAAATATGTAATTAAAGAATACATAAACTAATTAAGAATATATTTGGTGTGATACCCCATCCCACATTGAATAGAAATAAGTGGTTTGGAACTCATATAAGCAAAGATGTACTACTCAAGTTCAATAGGAAATCCTATTTTTCTGGGCCCAAGTGAGAACAACAGACTTAGTCAGACTGAGTTGGTATAGTGAAGACAGTCGCTCGGACTTGGGGTGTTGTTACAAATGGTATCAGAGTCGACTCAGGACCGTGATCAGGCTTGCATGGTTGAAGGCTCGTGCAAACGGGAGAAAATAGTTGGCCAAACCCTGGAAGAGTATTTGAAAAGTATAGAACTTGCAAGACCGAGTCACCTACCGGGGGCAAAGATTCTGGACTGGGTCGCCGGGACCGTGATCGGGCTTGCAAGATTGAAGGTATGTGTCAACGGATGAAAATAGTTGGCCAAACCCCGGAAGGGTATCTGAAAAGTATAGAACGCCCAAGACCGAGTAACCTACCAGGGACAAAGATTCTGGAATGGGTCACTGGGACCGTGTTGGGCTTGCAAGATTGAAGGTTTGGCATTTGA
The DNA here is from genome assembly GCA_946814005.1 of Chamaenerion angustifolium. Taxonomy (NCBI): domain Eukaryota; kingdom Viridiplantae; phylum Streptophyta; class Magnoliopsida; order Myrtales; family Onagraceae; genus Chamaenerion; species Chamaenerion angustifolium. The sequence goes on along the minus strand of OX328270.1, from coordinate 23,556,545 downwards.
AAAGTATAGACCGTCCAAGACCGAGTCACCTACCGGGGGCAAGAATTTTGGAATGGGTCGCGACGAGGACGTCACACGCTTTTAGAGGGTAAATTGTGATACTATGTCCCACATTAGATAGAAATAAGTGGTTTGAAACTCATATAAGCATAGATGTACTACTCAAGTCCAACATGAATTTCTAATTTTCTTGGCCCAAGTGAAGACAACGGACTTAGTCAGGTTGCGTTGAGCTAGTGAGGACAGTCACTCGGGTTTGGGGTGTTACAAATGGTAACAGAGCCGACCCGGGACCATGATCGGGCTTCCAAGGTTGAGGGCCCGTGCCAACGGGAAAAAATAGTTGGCCAAGCCCAGGAGGATATTTGAAAAGTATAGGACTTTCAAGACCGAGCCACCTACCGTTGGCAAAGATTCTAGACTGGGTCGTGATTTGAAATCCATATAAGCAGAGATGTACTACTCAAGTCCAACGGGAATTCATCATTTTCTGGGCCTAATTGAGGACAACAAACTCAGTCAAGCTGATTTGGGCTAGTGAGGACAGTCGCTCAGACTTGGGGCGTTACATTTAATTTATTAAATAATGAATTTATTAAAGTCGCATATCAACCTCGTCTACCTTATTATAGTTACAACTTTAATATAACATTTAGCACATGAATATTAATATGAAGGTTTTTTTAGCATTCTTACGTAAGTATATGAAACTTACAGAAGTCATACACCATAAAAGATAGGTTAAAAGTATTATATGGCATTAATATATTTTAAAAAAATATATATGTATAAATAAAGACTCAACATATATTAGAAATTATCAAATAAATAAAATTTTATTTCTATATATTTTTACTATTACTAAAATAAGATAAACAATACAAATAATTTTATCATTTTTATAAACATATTATACTAATAAATGTTGCAAAATAAAAATTACATAACTTAAAATTATTAATTAACATTGTATTAATTATTTAATATTGTTTTTTTATATTTATTCATTTATTTAATTAGTTTTATGAATAAGTAAACTTAATCTTAATATTCTATAATATAATTCTTAATATATTGAAACAAATGAAATAATTTATACCATACAAAAATATTAATAGAGTTAATATTGTTTATAAATATATTTAATTTTTTATTTTGTAATAACAAGTTAAGTTTCTTCTAATTAAATTTTTTTTTATAAATTAAAAATTATTTTATACATATATATTGTATAGTTTTTCGCTTAATATTTAATATAAAAAAAATATTTATTACCCAAAACGTGTTAACTCTCTAGTACACATTAATAGAATATGCACTATGAAACAAATAATAAGCCCTATAAATTCAAAGTATATCTAAAATTAAAATCTAAATAACACTTAACCCATTGTAATTCATGAACTCTATAAATAACAAACTTAAAAAAAAAAAAGCAAGAAATTAATCAGACATCTAATTTTATTTTATTTTATTTGGAAAATTTCACTAAGAATTTCTTGACGCCACCATAATATATTTGTAATAGTCATTGTCGTTTTATAAATATGGTAGTGAACGTTTGTAACATAGAGTATACTAAATGTTGTTATTCACAAGTTCAGATTTATGAGTCAGTTGGCTAAGTAAAAAAAATCCATAAAAGTCGAGGTCGAACATCACTCGCAAATTTGAACTTACGAAACAAATAAGAGTTGTTATGTGTAATTTCATTAGAGAAATATTAGATTCTAAAATTAGCTTAATCTTTCATAATTGACAATAATATCACTCTTTGATGGAAGATAATCTATCTATCTATTAATTTGGCTAAGCGATACACAATTTCAACAAGTAATACAACAATTCAGATATATGTTATAAATAAAGTAATCCCATTAGTTCACCTCAACTTATATATTTATGTAATGATGTAGACAAATATATGTACTTAGAAATTCTCCGAGCATTGTCATTGCATTTAAAAATGTGTTTTGTTGTTTTGTCTATGTTTTTAGATATATATTTTGATAAATAATAATTCACTAAAAATACTAAAAACAATCACTTCACTTGTTTATGCTATTATATGTTAATATTAAAATTATTAGATTTTAGGTTAACTTCAATTCACCTAAAGTTTAGTATATGTAGATTTTAAAACTGAAATTAACAATATATATATATATATTAATTTAGTTTGGTGGTCAAGATAAATTAATTATTTTAATTCAACTCAATTTACATTTTTTTTTTTGGTAATCTGATGGTTCATGTAAATATATATATGTACTTAAAATTATTCAAGCATTCGTATTTCATCTTGAGAATCATTTTATTTTTATTCATTTGTTCCAATTATTACTAATTTGATTATATTGATATATAGTTTTTTTTAAAAAATTGTTTATAAGTAATCTAACTTAATACCGGACAACTCAAATAAACATTACATTTTGAGCAAAATAAGAAAATGAGCAAAAGTTTGATAAAGAAGGAGGTGGTGATTTTATAATTAATGTAACAAAAAATAGTTTAGGGATGAAGACGTGTTTGATATATTTTTTTTAAATAACATATTTTTTAAAATGATAGATCAATTATGTGCACTTTTTGTTCAGATTTACCGAAAAAATAAAAAAAGTAGCAATTTACTATGGTTTAAAAAATGCAGGTAGTATTTTTTTTTTTTTAAAGTAAAATTAAATAGTATTCATAAAATATCTAAAGTTACCATTAGGGCCAACAAGGGTACGGCGAAAAACCCAAAACCGTTATTTTTTTTATATGATTAACCGTACCATTATAGTGTGTTACGGTTATGGTGATAAATATTTTTACCCGTAATGGTTATAGTATTTTAGTCATACGCATGATTATAACCATGACTATTATATAAATATAATAATAATTTAATATTAATATATTAATAAATAGTAATAACATAAGTAAGATTTCCACTTTTAAATTTTACGAATGTATAATTCCAGAGCGAAATGTAATTGAATGATGTAAATGTTAAATGATATTAGTGTTAATTTGAATGAGGCTAATGTTGAATATTTTTGTTGTTTGTGACATAAATTTCTGTATTTATTAAGATAACATTTATAATGTTCCATCCATCACATTTCACATAGTGGTAATAAATATGAGTATACAGTTAAAACCGTAGTTAATAACCATGGTTATGAATTTGGTTATATTATTAAAAATTATTCCCGTAATGATTATTGTTATAATATATAGTTTAAAAACATGGCATATGATATTTGAGAATCCTATTAACAGCGATCTCGTATAAAATATTAAAAATAAGAATAAATACAGTGTATTGTATACTGCGGCCAAAAATCTATCTTATGGCCTCATTACCGTTGCTCGTCCGATGATGACACTTCTCCTCTCACTCCTCCAGTAAATAGCGCTTCCGACGCAGTCTCCAGTGGAATCGCCTTCATTTGTTTACAGATCAAGTACTACACTCCATTCTGCGTCTGCCAGAGCGGAGCGTGCATTTGCGGACATCAACTTAGACCTCGAGCACGATCAAGGTCTTTGCGTTTTCTTCCTCCCTTCCTCGCTATATTTGCCACTCTCCATTTTTCCGTTTCTTCGAAATCAATGATGCCGTACTGTAATTAGCTGCAACTTTCTTATACATTTGTTTTCCTTTCCTGGAAAGTGTTTAACTGAATTGTCCAATATTCTGCCTACCAGACTGTGACGGCAAATCAACTGCCACGCCCATGAATCTACCGGTGGATGAATCCGGTGATGATTTGAGCGAGTCAAACGTAACGTAACTTCTACGGTTTTTTCTTTTACTGAATGCTAGCTATTTTAACTCACACATTATTTTGCATGCGATCAAACCACAGTATACCGTTGAACTACTCACAGCAAAATATCAGTCGCTTAGACAATGAGAATTTAATGATTGACATCTAGAAGTTTAAGTTCTTCATTTAAACATATCTTTGGGTCAAAATTAGTAAGTTCTGTTAAAATCTGATTTGCGGTTTGTTTGTGATTGTCACATAAAACTGAATCAGTTTAAAATTATCGGCTTACAACAACCTTGGCAGATGTTCTAAATAAAATACGCAGCTTGTTAGTTGCAGTGACCGCCATTGCATGACCTCCAAAGCTTTGGTTCCATTTGTAGGGATGGAAATGCATTTACCAACATAATGCAGTTAGCACATGATAAATTTCAAAAACAGTAACCATTACTTGAACTCTGCATTTGCAGGTTTACATGGCATGCATTCTTCAAGGTCATCGGTATGCTTGTTATGACTTCTCTTGTTATTGTTACTCTAAGCTCCAATTATTGAATTAAATTTAACTTCGGTGTTGAGATCAACCAATCCAGTTCAGCAAAAGTGTTAAATACGATTTACTACCTATGGCATCATAATGCACTTCCCAGGGATTTGAGTTATTTTCTTTATTTTTTTGAAACTGAACAATTCTTAAAACAGTATTGGAGTGTCTTACTACGACTCTGGCATTCGCCAACTTCATGTTCTGGAAGTGTGGGAAGATGGGAAACTGGATTTTCCTCTGATTGATCTGGGTACTGCACATCTTTCTTTAGTCCACATTTTATTTAACAGCAAGCAAAGTTTATGACATAAATTCCCTACTATTTATTCCCTGAGGAATTATATGAAGAGCTGTGATATGTTCCTTGCACTTGGGGTTATTTTAAGAGCTGTATGTTTAGCCACTCTCTTGCACTCGATTGATGAAGAAATCTTTTCAGATTCTCTTTTTCTTTCATAAGTTTGTCAAAATGAATCCCTGAAGAAGTCAACTTATGAAATTAGTGCATAAATAAGACATGAATATAGACAATTCATCTAATTGCTGCAACATCTGTTCAGTTAAATATCAAGCAAGGCCTCTTATTATTTACACAAGTACCAAAAGCGAAGAGTCGTTCGTATCAGCTCTACAAAGAAGTGGTACGTACCGAGTTTGTTGTTAAATTATCATGAGAATTGGAGTTCATCAGACCATTTCCTGTTTGTTCTCAGATGGAACAGCTGATGTGCCTACTGTGAAACTTGTTAGAAGTTCAATATTTAGCTATGAACAAGCATGGCACAGGTATGGGTTAATAAGGAGAAAGGATACCTACTTGCCCTTCTGCCACTGCTTGTCCTATTTTTCACATTTTTGTGTGACCGAGGGTTCTGAGTAAATGAGATCACAATTTCCTATTTATATGAAGGAGAATTTGATAGCCCCACAACACTGATGACATCTGTTTTGAACTTTCAGATCTTTGATTTAATGCTAAATTGAACTAGGAAATTCCTCCAAATCTCCAATAGTTGTTCACAGAATGTGAACAACTATTATGCAAGCACTAAGGGCGACTATTTTAGGTTACTGAGGAGTGGATTCAGTAAAGTTTAATTGTGGAAGCTATTCAAGTATGTGTATTTAGTGCCCAGTTTCTATTTATTTTCCATGAAATTCGTCTTCATTTGTTTTGGCCATCAGGGCCCCATTGAGTGCAGAAACACAGATCAGTCCATCCATCTCACATTAACTATTTCTTAAGTGGATATGTACATTTTTGCATCCAATATCAGATGTTTGGTCCTTCCTATGCTACTGTTTCAGTTTGTAAGGGATATCCTTGAATTGATCTATGTTGTGTATCTTCTTTTGCTTTCATCTTTTCAACTAGTTAGAGTCTTAGAGATATTCTTATAGCATTAGATTAAAATATTAATAAACATCATTTTTTTCGATTTCAGATTGATATATCTCCGAGTAGCTGGGATGGATGATGGGTTAAATATCAAGGAGAGAATTAGTTTTGTAAGTTAAAATGGCCAATCCACTTAGCGGACACTTGAAGCATGTGTCTTTTTTGGTCCTCAGGCATCATGAATATATAAACTGTACCACCATATGCATTTTGAGGCTCGTTAGTTCCATAAAAGATAATTCCATTTAACTCTATGGCATGTTTCTGAAGTATATTAACCATCATATATTCATTAGCGTTCAAAGTATATACTTTATAAGATTTTGGTTAAGTTATTTCTTGATATTTAGTTCCAAAGATGCTTCACAAATCAGCTTAAGAGAATGTTATTATTGTGTTTGGTTCTTTGGCATGTTCTGTAAATTTTGATCATATGGAACATCGTTTTTGGTTACATCAATGTTTACTAATGTCAATACTTTTCTTTTACTCTTGGATATTGCATGAAGTTCTTTTATGATTGTTTAACATGCTTGGAATTTTTAGCCATAATTATAGCAGAACTATGATTTAGTAATATCTGAATTACCCTTGAATTAGTTATACATGGTCTCATAGTTTCCTAATCCCTCTCATGTTTTCTTTTTGTGCTGCTGAAGCTCACATGTTTCTTTTTCATGAGCCGGTCAATCTTTCCATATCACTTTAGCTGTGTATCTTTGTCTTTTTTGGCCTCGTTAGTGTATGTATGTTGGAATGTTTTCAATAAGACATCCTCTTTTACCTCCAGCTGAGTTCCATGATGGATATGGGAAGTGATATTCAAGTTCGGGCAAGTGGTGGACTTCTTGCAATATTAGAGAATGAAAGGATTGTGGATATTCTCGAACATGAAGAATCTGGAAATGCATCAATATCTATTGATGCTATCACAGAGATTTCATTGTATCCTTTTCCACTTTATTGTTCTACAATAACTATGTCCTCTATGTCAAATTTTGTTCCTAGGAGTCAAACAAAATACAAAGAATTTCAAAAAGACATTTATTGAAGTGATTTTCTCAAATTTAATAAAGCTGCTCATTCCGTTTCTAGTTAATTGTTCGTTGGTTATGTTCTTTCTTTCCTGTACTAACTTCCTGTGACTTCTCCTTCTCTTTGGAATAGCATGTCAAACATCAACTCCTTACGACCTATACAGAAACAATTTTCTCAAACTTGATGGAGCAGCTCATGAAGCATTGCAGATCTTTCAAATAGACAAACATCCAAGTCATATGGGCATTGGTAGAGCTAAGGAAGGGTAACTCTCAACACTATACTAGATCAGTTTTTGTATGTGCTGAACATTAGTGTTGATATCTCAAATATGCAGGTTTTCTGTCTTTGGAGTAATTAATAAGGTTAGGAGTCAATATTCTTTCTTTCATTGGAGTTATCTGCATGTTCGGGACTGACACTATGTTCTGATTTAGTGTTTGACGACAATGGGTAGACGTCTCTTGAGGTAAATTTGGATTAATTTTCTGTTTGCTACTGTTGCAAATGTGATTCCGATATCGAGTATTAACCGACGAACCTTTGGTCTATCTAGGAGCTGGTTCTTGAGGCCTATATTAGACCTTCAAAATTTGAATGGTCGTCTTAATGCTGTATCCTTTGGAATTAATGGGTGTTTTAGCTTAGAATGATCACTTCCCTGGAAATTGCTAGTGCAGTAATATTTATAACTTTTAGTCTTTACACAGAAAGAATGACAGATAGTGTTTCTTTAACAAAGTAGATTTCATTCTTTCTTCATGCTGAAGAGCTGATGAATTCTTTGCGTGATACACTCAAGTCTGTAAAAGACATTTCACATTTACTCATGGTACAATTTGCATCCTTTTATAATTACTTCATATATAAAGACGTAGGCTTTATACTGTTGTGATGCCTTGAGTGCTTTAGCAAATCAACCAAATAAGTACATGAACTAACTTCCTGTTTGGACTTTTTTGTTTTTTACATTATGATCTGTTGCATTGATTTTACTCTGTAAAATGCAATTCATGTGCTTCTCCTGATGCTTTTACGATTGGGTTATTCCTGTGGTTGATGAAAGATAGTTTCCTGCCAACATTTTGATGTTGAAAACTTGTAGTCTCTCCTTCATTCTGGGGAAAGAGGGAGTCATCTCTACAAATATTGTCATAAACTGTTCAAAAACTTAATACGCTGATTGCTAGTTTTTTCGCCCAAGTTTTGTGACAAATATCAACTATCACTGTCTTTAAGTAATGGGAAGATAATTAATTTTTGGCACGACGAGCGTTCTAATGATATACCTCTCAAGAGACAGTTGCTTGACAATTTTGCTGTGGCAAGAAACAAGAAGCCTAAGGGAGCTAACCTTGGAAGATAAGAACATTTTTTTTTTTTAGTCTTTGAGGTTTGGTACGGTTTGAAATTGTTTTTTAAATGGTGAGCACAGATTGACTTGGAAATGAAGTAGGTCAGGAATCTGAGTGTTGAAGGTTTTCCCATATGCTAGATAATTAACATAGAAGTCTGCTTTTTATAATATATTATTACTATTGAAGCAATCATTTCTGCTGATTTACTCCCATATATGTTTCTTACCTCTTATTTTTTTTATTGGAAGAAATTTAACTCCCCTAGCACCATATGCACCAGTGCTGATTGGTCATCTTTTCTGAAGGTCAGTTCAGTGTTTCCTTGCATATATTTTATACTTATCAAAGTCAATTGTATTTTACTGATCATTTATAAGGATATGATCAACAATGGATCAATTCTATACATATCTGCATGGAATCCTTCTACTGGCAGCAGGACCTTTAGTTTCTGAGAATAGTTAATTGAGTAACAATTACTTCATAGGTGCCCCTTGTTATCATGTGATTTTGGTTATATTTCGTGATTTAACATTTGCAGATAATGATTTAATTGGTTCTTTGTTTAATAGCTATAGTGTGTATAAGGTGCCCGTTTCTTGCGAAGTTTTGCTATAAGTATAACAACTGATGGCGGGTTCTCAGGAACAAAACCTAAGTGTCTAGGGTGTACAGTACAAGCTTGTAGGGGGCTGGTGAGCAAGAAAGAGGATTTCTGAATGACAAATAAATTAAGTGCATCACTTGTCTCAACCCTGCTAAAGTTTTGTCTTGATTACATCTCTAGATAGCTTTTCTATGCTTCTGTCTCTCTCATGTATACATGACAGTTACGATGAGCTTCTTACAAGAAATGACTTTTTCTCTACTTAGTTTTTACACACTATGTTTTTGCTTTCAATTCTTCATTAATGACAGATTTTATCTTTAGGCAGTCGTATGTTTCTGTTTTGACTCAGCGTATTATCTTTAGGCAGTCCATCCTCTGCTTTTGTTTGACTCAGCGTATCCTAAATGTCCGTCTTAAATTAGCTTTTCGAGTTATGGTTTTTTCTCCATTTGGTTTTCATGTGCTCCCCAATTGTCCGTTGATACTTTTCTTTTTTCATTATTATAAGATGATATCATTTACAGTTAATTTTAGCCTTGGGCTTCACAAGTTAGCTGAGTTCATCTTCAACCCCAAAAAATTAAGCTTGTAGTAGTTGAACCTCACACTTAATTCCACTCTTTCTACATTTATTCTAATCAATCTAGAACTTCAGCATTTACCTTACTAATTTTTCGGATGTGGTCTGTACAGTCATATCCTTAAGGAAAATGGTAGCGTTAATGTGTTCTAATTGCATCAAAGAAAACAATAACAGTAAAAATTAATATAAAGGCAGCTCAAGATACCAACTGCCAATTAAGGGGATAATTAATCATTCAAGATCAATTCCCTTTAGCTGCATATTCTGGTTTGAGATATTCTTTATCTGTATTAAGGTCTGCGCGAAAATCTATGCCTGATGTGATGATGAGTCAAGAAAGCCTTGATTTAATGTTTTGGTGTCCTTTCTGAATGATATCTTCTACTTGTGTAGAGTGTTTTACACTTTCTGAATGATCTCTTCTACTCGTGTAGAGTGTTTTATCACTCTTGCATATGAAGAAGATTTTTGAAGTAGGCATTTCAGAGGATCTCTGGGAGCAAGTAAATTTGTTGAATTTAGAAATCATCAAGAAGGTACTCAACTAGTTTTTACTAAAATATGTATCGTTGTGATTATACCAATGACCTTTCTCTCTATCCATGTTTGTATGTTCTGATATTGCTGCAGGTTGGTTCAGTCATTGGAACAGAATTGGCTTATGTCTGTGAATTGGTCAGTAACTGAGGACAATTCCTTCTCCCCAGCTCACTGAATATAACTTTAAAAAGTTGATCTTTCTTTGTATATCGGAGTCATATGAATTATAACTTAGCAACTAAAGTGTGTGTAAGCAAGCTGACTAAAAATCCTCCACGCACATGCATCTCTCTTCAACCATTTGGATCTCTGTTATTTAATGGTTGGTTTGCACTAGCACGGGACCAGACAGCACTAACATTCGTATATTTGGTACAAATTAAAAGTTCATGACAACCTTCATTTACGTCTGGGAGGGTAAAAGGAAGGGACTAAATTCCGGACAATTCTGTTAGTAAAACTTAATATGTTGTTTTCAGGACTCTACAGTCACCCCAGTGTTTTCTGTTGTCCTTAATTTGAGATAGATGGTCATCAATTTTTTCTCAACAACTAATTATGCAGTAGCTCTCAACATAAAAGCTTTGGAATATTCGTCATGCTAAATATAAATCATTCAACTCTGTGTGTGTGTGTGTCGTCAACTCTATTAGTGGTGGGACAACACTTTCTGACTGATGGTTCCCATTATACCGTTATTAGTAATATGCATAATGTAAGAGTCTACAGACTCTCTACATGTAGGAATCTGACCATACTTTGCAGTGATCAATATATATATATTTTTTTGCATAACATTTTCTTTTCCATCTATTTAGGTGATTGGAGTTATTGATGTGGGTAGAACTAAAGAAAAAGGTTATGATACAATAGTAAAAGAGAGCTTCTGCGATGAGGTTAGACTGTCTTGAATTTATTTTGGCCTCTAATCATTGATATACACAATTTCTTTCCATAGAAGCTTCTTTCATACTTGGTAGTCCATACTCCAGTAAATGAATGCTTACTTCCTCTTCTCTGGTGCTGGTGATAAGCTCCTAAGTATAGCCGACCGTAGAGCCCTCTTTAGGTCCATGATGTTAGATTGAAGATTATATCCACATTCCTATTCTATGTGTACTTAACTTAAAAGTGAACATCAATATGTTATTGATTTATTCTATATTTATTGTAGTTGGATGAGCTAAGACAAATATATGAGGAATTGCCGGAGTTTCTGGAAGAGGTATTTAATGAGCAAAACAACTCATGCATAGAGTTGGAAAGTAAATTGAACGCTATTCAATGTCAATCTTTTACAATCTTACAATTGATCTAATGCATACCAGGTTGCTGTATTGGAACTGTCACATCTGCCAGACTTTATTAAGAACCGAGCACCGTGTATTGTCTATATCCAACAGATAGGTTCTGTTTATAGTTACAGTGTTAATCTGGCTATTTTATTGTGCATTTGTTATTACAGTATGCACGACATCTAGATGCCCACTACAATATTAGAAACTTCAGTCTGTAATTCTTGCTTACCAAAACGTCGGGGTCAGTGTGGTGATTTTATTTGCTTTTTTGTAGGATATCTGATGTGCGTTTTTGAGGAAAAAATCGATGAAGCGACACTTGTTGGGCTTAAAGATTTTGAATATGCTGTAAGACAAATCAGTCATGCTGTACCACTGATTTAATTGCTTATTGATATAGGTTCTACCCATATTTCGTTATCTACTTATGATACGGAACCCTGACACAGTTTGCTGACACCGATGGAGAGACAAACAGGTTCTTTTATCATACTGCGAAGACACGTGAACTGGATGAACTTTTGGGGGATATTTATCATAAAATTTTAGGTACGAAAGTTAACTTGTAGTTTCTTCCTTTTCAAGTTTTCTAACCCTTGAAGAAAGTGATTATTTTCTGTGAGATAAAAGTTTGTGTACATCCTGCATAACTTTCTTGTGGGTTTATCAGACAGTTTTAGTGGTTGCCTTCTTGCATGCCTCAACTTTTGGTCCTTTTGGACTCTAACAAGAATTAGGGTCAGAAACAAATTTGATCGACTGAAATGATGGTATCAAGAGAAGAATGTTTTCAGCCAATCACAGCCATGTGAAGGGGAAGTTAAGATCCAGTAAAATGGTGCCTCTTCATGACAGTTAAATAGTTGTCTCATGAATAATTGACAGAAACTAAGGATGTTGACATAGAAGTTACTTGATGCCTGAACTGTGATGAATTCCGAGCACAACAGAATAGGATGATCAAGGAGCTGATTTCAATTAGTGGCTTAACTGAAAAGTAGCATTTTATTTGCACAAGGGGAAGTCTAATTTGTGAGAAATAAACTCATCGAGAAATACACTTAGTTGCTGTTACATATTCGGATATTCCCGTCTCCACATATAAACTAGCTACCACTTGCTCAAATTTGACAAGCATGTATTACCTTTGAAGTTTGTAACTTTTTGTTAGAGGTGCGATATAAATGAAATTGTCTTTCTTTTCTAATTTCTTGGAAGACATGGAAAGGGCGATTATCAGAGATTTGGTATCACATATACAAGTATTCTCAGCTCACCTTCTTATGGCTGTCAATTTTGCTGCCGAACTTGATTGGTAAGAATCATTATTCAGTCCATTCTCTGATCTGGTTATGTGCCTCATAGACCTTGTGTTGATCATTTAGTCAGGTTCACATTGGTGATGATATTATTTATGTTGTGGCAATAAGACTGATTACTTTTTCTTAAAGCATTCTGTCATTGACTCTAGTTGCTCGTCAGCACAATTATGTAAGGCCAACATTGACTGAAGAAACTTTTCTCGATATTCAAAATGGAAGGTAAGAACTTTGTTTATACTATATGCTTTCACAAATTATCTGGGAGAGAAATCGTAGTCGTGAGATTTTTAATATGTAGGTCATACTTCTACAGGCATCTTTTGCAAGAAATGGCGGTCGATACTTTCATACCTAATGATACGAAGATTCAACATGAAGGTAATTGGCACTATAAATAAACATGATATCCTAACTGTCTCAATTATCTGAAGCCTAATCTCATCTTAGTTTGGCTGTTTTCAGAAAGGATTAATATCATCACTGGTCCTAATTTCTCCGGGAAAAGTATATACATAAAACAGGTAGTCCCACTCATTTTTCCCTTAAAATCACAATTCGCTCTATAACTTCTTGGGATATACAGTTTTCAGTTATTTTTATGCACAAATTATATTACTGATTCTTTGGGAGTTATATGTATACTTGCGTCATGTATGTGAAGTATGTTTTCCAATTCACAAGTTAGATAAATCAGGAAGGACTGAAGCAATTTGATGTCTTCAATTTAGATGCCAAATTTCATAGAACTTATATGATATGCATTAATGTTCCTAACTGGCGAAAAGCATACTTCACTTATGGCTACTAAATCCAACCAAATGAGGCATCAAGCTCCAGAGACAATTTTCAAGTTTCAGAAACTCACTGTAGTCACTTAATGCCATGGTGTTGTGTGCTACAGAGAGGTCCAAGTACTGCTGGCAATTTTGTGTATTTGACTGATTATAAAATATTTTTTAGGTAGCTCTCATTGTTTTCCTTGCACATATCGGAAGTTATGTTCCAGCAGATGCTGCTACAGTGGGCTTGACTGATAGGTCCGTCTGGCATCCTTAATAATTTCTGTTGATATTAACTGTGTTTACTTAAAGTCTGATAAGTCGAAAGTTCCTGTTGTGCAGAATATTTTGTGCAATGGGAAGCAAACTTATGACTGCGGAACAATCAACTTTCATGATTGATCTACATCAAGTAGGAATGATGCTAAGGTTTGTTGGGCTGGCTGGAGTACTTTATGCCTTAAATCTATTTCTCACTATCTCCATCTGGCTAGTGCTCAACTATTTGGGTCTCATTTTTCTCCTTATTGCTATGAAGGCATGCAACCTCAAAGTCATTGTGCCTACTAGATGAGTTTGGGAAGGGCACACTAAATGAAGGTTAGAATAATCAATACTGAAATGTCAAGTAAACTGAACGTACAAATCCACTGACTGGGTATTCTCATGGCTATTTTAGATGGAGTTGGTCTGCTAGGTGGAACAATAAATCACTTTGTTGTTTCTGATGAACCCCCAAAGGTTTTACCTTTTCCTTCGTATCAGTCCATGTATTGATTATTAACAACTACAATCCATGTTGATTGATGAAGATGGTGCTTTCTCAGTAAACTATGCAGTATCTATGCTATATATATAATATGATATGCCATGTACACTTTGTGTTTTCATATTCTCAAAATTCATTTGCAAAGTACATTTATATTTTATGCTGCAAAAGTCTTATTCTTGGGGGGAAACTTGATGGTGCTATCACATGCCTAGCAGGTTCTCATATGCACACATTTGACTGAGCTGCTAAAGGAGGGTTACTTACCAAAGGTATGCATACTTCCAGCCATTCAAATCATTTTTTGGATCAAATTTTGAGTATAGAGGAGAAAACTGATGTAATTTTTCTAGTACAAATTCAGTCGGAGAGGATTAAATTTTACACCATGAGCGTGCTGAGACCTGAAGATGCTTCTGCAAATATTGAGGATATGGTTTTTCTTTATCGGTATAATTCCCTCACTTCATCTGTAGTATGTTTATCTCTCTCGTACAAGAAAACGTTGATTTTCTTTTGCCACTGATTTTAAATATATATATTCAAGACTCCAATATTTCTTATTCTGCTGTATAAGATGGTGGATATATGATATATCATTCTTCTAATTTGCTTTATACTGTCTAATGACTAATGGACATGACCAACCAAGCTGATTTTAGATTGCAATCTGTGTTTTTGTCTATTTAAGTAGTTTAGCTCCCTGATGGATATGTGTAACAAGAGTTAACTAAACTAAGAATATCCATTTTGTTTTGCAGCCTAGTCCCAGGCCAAACACTTCTTAGCTATGGTAAATACCTGTATTTACTTACCTGCATTTAGGATGAAAGTGTTGAGAATACCTTATTAAGAACCTAACACGTATCACGTATGTTGGACATTCTGCAGGACTCCACTGTGCCCTTCTTGCAGGTAGTAATTTTTTTTTTTGGCCAATCTTGCAGGTAGTAATTTACAACACATTATCAGGTATCTCTAATCTTGTAAAATCCTTAGCAGTAAGCGCTTTACAGGAAAGGACAGGATATTTTCCTTTCTTTGCAATTATTGTGTTTGGTCTGTGGAAGTTAACAAACTTGAAACTGCTAGTGCAGGTGTTCCAAGGGAAGTTATCGAAAGAGCCGCATCAGTTCTGAACAGAATGGGGAATAATCAACAAATTGACCGTCTCTCCAGTGCGGCAATCTCTGCTCAAGATCAGCAGTACAAGGTCCAGGACAACTTCTAAAACTTAATCAAGTCAATCTCATTGCTAGTGTCTTTTTTTATTTTTGTATGTACGTCACGCTACTCCAATATGTTTCACAGGAAGCTGTCGATAAGATGCTGGCATTCGATTCTGTTCATGGTGACCTCAAACATTTCTTTGAAGAAATTTTACATGCATAATGAGTTTCGGTGTGGGACAAAGCGTTTTCAATTTTGACTGACTATAAAAACAAGGGTATACATTTATTTCCTAAATAGAGGATTATATAGATATTGAAGGATGCAGTGCAGCTGCATCCTTCAATACACCTGCAGTTATTCCGTTTCTATTGTCTTCATACAAAATTTCAACAATAACTCTCCAATAATTTCATTTTTACTACTACACAACTCATCAAGGGGTACACAATGCAGTTTGTTGTATTTATTTACTGCTTCCTCGACTTAAACAGCTATCAGCTTGCGCACATTCACTGGGTAGGTGGTAGGTGGAGCTCCATCAAACGCCGTGTCAATGAACATCTTTGCAGCTGCTTCCGTTGGATGGTACAGATCCCAGAACAAATGATCTTTCCTGTTGGAGCAGTAATTTGCAATCGGGAGGCACGCAATTTTGGCCTTCAGTTTTCCGAGTCCACAGCATGCAGCTTTCACCTCTGTGAATCCTGAGAAAGACGTACATCTCATATAAATCTTTCACTATCTTTGCAACAATTTAGAACGTTAGAAAGTTCCTTACCGTGAGAAGCTGGGTTCTGTATGAAGCTTTGCATGACGGAGTAAGTATCAAAGTAGGAGTAGGTCATGCCTTTGAACTCTGCCTTGAACGTTCTCAACATTGCTAACAGTGCCTGGTTGTACTTGAGGGCCAACTGGTTCGGGACCTGGTTGCATTCTTCGGTACTGTTCTTGTGCCTCTCGGATGGGCAGCACCCGATAGGGCCCAGACCCACCACCACAAATTTACGTGCATTATGGTTGTACAACCTCTGCAAAAAAATTAGTAGTTGGGGCATCATTAACTCAGAGCAGATTGTTACTTTCTGAATTGACTTATGCAACGCTGCTAAAAAGTCCGTTGGACATTCCGCATTTTGAAATATTCAATCCTATTCTCCCAAGTTTTCTTTAGTTGTTTCAAGCTTATACTTCAACTCATCCCATTTGTATTAGCAAATGGAGATTACCTTAAGCTGTTCTTTGAGTGCAGAAGTCATAAGTTCTGCGTATTGTTCAAAGGTATAGTTTTTTTGCCGATCGAATGATCCTGAATAGTCGAAGACGTCGTTGCTCCCGACTGTGATGACAAACAAGGACTTTCCAAAGTGGTAGTGTGCCCCAGTGGACCCCATCCGCGTCATCAAGTCACCGTGGACAGTTTTGAAATATTCCACTTGCTTTGGCAAAGGTATGGACTGTTTCTGCAATCGTTGTGCACAACAAAAGGTTGAACATCCATAGTACATACACTACAAGTACAGGTGCAGTTGGAGAGGAGAGCGTAAGAAGAAAGTTGCTAACAGCTCCTTTTTGTTTTTAATATTTTCTAAGCCCAATTTATAGCCTAGTATGGATGTTTGCAAGGCCCATTGGTATTTTCCAATTCAGCCTCTCGGCCTCCACTTTCAGAGCTTTTGATCCAGTTCGGCTTGGCTAAGGCAAGAGCTTCATAATCACAAGCATCACCACACATTCTATACTCTCTTTTTCTATTCTACGGCTAAACCCCCACATCCAACTTCTTATCAAAATTAGTTGTGGGGGAATTATAAATATTATACAGTAATTAACTCATTGATCTAAAGCAAAATCCTCTAAGATCAGTAAGACTAGTTAGTAAAACGATTTATTATTATGAACGAAGTTCGAATCCATGGAATTGGCACCTAGCTGTATACCCAAAAAAAATTCAAAATCAAAATAAATAAATTAGCATTAATTAACATCCGTAAATATTTAATTTAAGTTACCTTCCACAAGTGTATATCCGAGGGATTTTATGTATTGAGAATTCTTTTATTTTTATACATAATTCAAGATTCCTAAACTATAAACGAAGATATACGAGATATCCTTTATTTTCTAAAAACTTGTGAATAAACTATAAACGAAATTTATTTATTTTTAAAAAAACTGTTAAGGTTGAGGGTGAACTCTAAAATCGGAGGTCGCTGGTTTCTAAGATGACCACGAATTTTGGAAAAGAATATTGATATTTGTGTAGAATTAATCTATAAGTATTACTTTACATATTTATCTTTTAATCTTTGTTTGTTTCATATTTTTCTTTTTTGTAAGATAAGTATATATATAATCAGCTCTATTTATGAGTGCAATTATTTAGCATTTGAAGTCATCTTCTGGTTGGCCCCAAAGAAGAACCGTATGGACGCACGACAGAGCATCTCCTAAAGAAAAGCTTAAAAGATCTCTAAGTGTAAAGGCAACATGTTAGACAAAGTATAACTTTTCATTTATTACTGGTACGTAAAGTTTGATGTCAACTTGCGTAGATCTCGACTATTAAATAAACCACATCGTCAGCTGAGATGAGTTATAATGACAACCCATCCACAAGACCTTGAACTTATACCTAAAGTAATTATTCCAGTAATTCGAAAAATATACATATATATTCACTTAACTATTAATTAAGATTAATAATAAAAATAACAATATATACTCACATAAACATCGTCTGTGCCATTGAAGATCCCTGCGCCACCGGAGGCGAAACTAACCCCTGTGAGAGGCGACCCGGTATTGGTCTTGTTGGATACAAGAGAGAGATACGGCGGTGAAGTTGGTAGGCCCACCTTCTCAGCTAGCAAAATATACCATTTAAAAAAGAATATCCTTGATCAAAATTCAAAACATTATTAGCTACTAGCTAGGAATAGATTGATAATTATAAAATAATTCAAGTAATTTGGCAGTCACATCATCTGATGAATTTCGATCTATCTGTATCTATTAGTAGATAAGGATTGCCGACCTATAAACGAACAAAAAGACTATAATACAAGGATGAAAGAGAGATTCAAGAAGCATGCCTTCATCTTGTATTTTCAACCAATTTGGAGCATGCAAGAAAACAAAAAATTAATGAACACAGTACGTGCAGTATGAAATCCATGTACGTCGTGTGCGCTAGGGGTGTTAAAAAACAACTGGTTGAACCGAATTCCCGACTAAGACCAAGCCCGAGCCGGTGATTTTTTTCTTCAAGGTCGGTCTCGTTTTTTTCCCCCCAAAAGTCCGACTAGGATCGGACCAGCCCGACCTTAAAGAAAACCCTAGAAAGTCATGGCATAACCCTTAAAACACTAGTAATTCATGACATTGAAGCATTCAACAACTCTTGGATCGGTTCCATAAGGGAAGTGCGACGGAAGACGAGAAGCGAGCGAGTTCAAAACCAAAACTTCAGTGATTTTTCTTTGACTAATCTTGTTTATTTATTTTTTTTACCAAAAATTTAGGTTTAAAACCGAAACCGGTCTGAGTCAAGCAAGACCAACTCATTGGGCTTCTTTTTCCAAAGTCGGTATCGATTTCATCGGTCATCCAGATGTCAAAAGTCAGCCCTAGTGTGTGCTTTGTTGCTTTGTTTTAACAGTTGATTGGATCTCTCTAGTTAGTCTATACTGTAAGTAAGTACATCCAATAAACTACTTTCTATTAAATAAATATAACTTTTATACACATATAATATAAATATATATCATGTATATATATATATATATATTGAATGCACAGTGGTATATAGAAATAATTGAAGGTTGTTTTTGTTCCTTTTATCGATAATTTTTTCTGAAGCCGACACCTCTACTTATGTGAAAATGGGATTTTTTCTTGTCTGCGAAATGACAAAGATCAGCCAGCCAAAGACAGCAACAACAGTGTTAGAGACCGCAACTATTAATGCTTTTGTATTGTCGTCTTGTTTTATATCAACGGCCTTTTGATTGTAGTTACGAAACCCAGATCAATCAAAACAAAGCAGAACAATCATCATGCATGGGGAACCATGATAAAATATAAATACATACATATAATAAGGTAAGCCAATAAGGTAAGCAAACAGTAGCATACATATATATATATAATAGTACGTAGAATTTACCGAGAAAATCAGCAGCGTTCTTTCCATTGCTGAACCTCCCTGTGGCTTTGCTTCCAGGGAAGTCGATGCCGTTGTGAGGGAAATCCGACTTCGCAAGCGAAAACTTGAGGTGGTTGTTGTTACCAACGTCGACGAGGGAATCCCCGAACACGTAAATCCCCGGCACCATCTGTCCGTACGACCCACAAAACCTCACTGCAATTATAAGAAAAGCCACCAAGAAATGGAAACCCATGCCTTCATTACAAACACAGTACTTTGCCATCTCTCTCTCTCTCTCTCTCTAAAGAAGAAGAAGAAGAAGAGAGTGTTGGTTTGTTATCTCCTTCCTTCCTTCCTTCCTTTTTGGGGAATTTTAGGGTTTGTGAAGAGGGTGAAGGTAGTAGGGTTTATATATATATATTGATGGAGGGGATGGTGGTAAGGGTTTTCAGTGTGAAAAGAATGGTCTAAAATTGAGTGTTGATTGGTGTTTTGTTTGAGTCTGAACTTGTGCAAGTGCCTTAGCTGTGTGGGAAGGTAGGAGTATATATGCAATGTCTCTTTATCATTGGTCTTTGTCAGTGGGACACGATACTCGCACGATGACCACTATTTTCATAATGGGAAAGAAACTCCATCAACTGCAGCAGAAAACAACTCAGACGATGACTTTGAAGATTCTGGTTCTCATTTAATAGGAGATATGGTTCGAGGTGGCAGATGCAGAATTTTCTCAATGGAGTTTACTTAAAAGAAAAATATACACAAATTTAATGAATAATAAATATTTTATTTTATTAAAAAAAATGGGAATTTACAACTCAAAATTAATAATTTACGTACTAATGTATTATATTTATAAAGATCATACACAATGTACCATTATCATTAATAAAAATGAAAGACTTTTTTTAAAAAAATTCACTTAACTATTTAGGTCTGCACTGTTTCTTGAGCCATAGGAAGAATTTATTAAATGCTTGGTAAGATATAGAGCAAAATTCAAGCCTATTTAGGAGGAACACAATATATAATAAAATTGGCATGTTGAAAAACTCTAACTCTAGCATGGCATTTGCGGTTGAGTTTACTTCCTGATAGATGTGCCTAAATTTATATATATTAAATTAGAGAAAAAGCTTTTTGCAGTCCAAAACTCATAAAGATATTCTATACTAAGGGGTAAAATCTCGTCAAACGCTGAATACCTTAGTCATATAATTACAATGCGTGTCTCCTCTTTTTACATTCAATATTGTTTCAAATACACAATACTCAGTTTAAGTATTAGAAAGGGACCAGAGAGAAACTCCTCCGCTTGGGGCAATTTTTAGTGGTTAGGATCAGCACTCACCGACTAAGACCAAACTCCGGACAAGTTCCACGATTGACCATCGTACTTGTACCAACAAAACCATTGTTGGATAAATGGTTTAGGGTTTGGAGTTCATTAACGAGGTACGTACCTGAAAAAACAAAATTACAAATTGATTATAGGGGTGAGAATATATTTAATTATATCAAGATGAGAATTTTCAAATTTGTCCATTTTCTCTCAAGATTATGAGACTTGGATTTTGCAAACACAACATATTCCATGCAAGTTGTTTGCCCCAATATAGACTTGGTGGAACCCCATCACGTGGCCAGCATACAATGTGTTTTATTTCTAATTAGGGTTTATGATAGTTATTGAAAAAATAAAAATAAGTTAATTAGTGGATTTTGAGATAGTTGGTTTAGAAAGTAAATAAAAAAGAGAAAAAAAATATATATTTTTTTTTAACTTAGTTAATTAGTGTGTTGAGAGTTGTTCTTAATTAATTAAAATGAATAATATAGAATAAATCAGAATTTTTTCAAAAACTGTTTAGTTTAGAAAAAATATTTGAAAAAGTGTATATCGAAATTTTTTTTTTAGAAAAGTATGTATACGCGCGACGCGCCTATTCAGTAGGCGCGACCTAGGGATGCGCCTATTGCTATAGGCGCATCTCAGGGGTGCGCCTACTGCAATAGGCGCACGCCAGGGGTGCGCCTATTGCCTAAATTTTTTTTTTTTCGCAAAAACACCGGACACCGGTCTATCAGAAACCACGTTGATTTTAAGTCTGCTTATGGTTTTCCTCCTAAATAGAAATTGAGAGATAGTCTCACGCGTTGCTTCATCTCAGTATTCATAGGTCCAAACTCCAAATTTTCCAACTTGTTCTGAACAACAATGAAACGAAGTTGTTTATTCACAAGTTTCTGAATGAGACTTTTCTTCAGGTACACTAGCTAGTTTGACATTTTCAGGAATTACTCCTGCAAAAGAGCTCTTTGGGGTTTCCACTGCCTTTTTCTTCGGCATCTGAAAACTCTTGATTTTCTGCATAGTGTACTCGTTGATTTTAAGTCTGCTTATGGTTTTCCTCCTAAATAGAAATTGAAGTCTTTCATCACAAACTACTCTCTTCTTCGTAGGGTGATTCAGTTTGTTGTCATTGATATACCGCGCTATAATTGCTCCAACATCTTGCTGAGAGATCTAATCATGCGTCTCTACACCAACCGATTTGAGAAACTCGATGAGATTACTCGATCCCCATCTAACAAATTCCATTTTTCTTGATTGGTACTTCCTTTTTCTGAACAACTTGTTCTGAACAACAATGAAACAAAGTTCATGTTGTTGGTAGATGATGTGTATTTATGTTGCTCCAAATATAAGCTCCGGAGCACGGTTATAACACGAAAAAATGTATGGTATGTTTGCCTCACACTTGACCTGAACATTCAACAAGAAAAATCGAACAGGGTATAGGCTAACTAACAGCTGCAACACATTAGAGGCAGGCATGCTAGAAAGGTCCTGCAGCTGCAATCTTCCGAATATCTTGTAAAGCTTCTCCAATGACTATAGCTTTTTATCTGAGTTCAAGCCTGCTTATGGTTTTCCTCCTAAATAGAAATTGAGAGATACTCTCTCCAGTAAAGAAGAAAGGAAGTTCTAAGAAGAAATGGTTTTCCTCCTGAAAATGTCAAACTGGCTAGTGTATTTGAAGAAAAGTCTCATTCAGAAACTTGTGAATAAACAACTTTGTTTCAATGTTTGACCTCGCGGATGTTGTTCAGAACAAGTTGGAAAATTTAGGGCAGGAACCTAAAGTATTTAACTTCTGATAACTTCCTTTCTTCTTTATTGGAGAGACTATCTCTCAATTTCTATGTAGGAGAAAAACCGTATAAGCAGGCTCAAAATCATATGTTTTTCAAAAAGTAAGCATATAGTAGGAAAAAAGCATACATGGAGGAATTTGGTGCGCGTAGAGGAATTTGGACTTGTGAATACTGGGATAAAGCAACGCGTGAGACAATCATCTCGGTGGTTTGTTAACAAATTGATTTTCTGTCCTCTTGATCCAAGACCCTTTTGTTAACAAATTGATCTTCTGTCCTCTTGATTCAAGACCCTTCCTAACCTGTTTATACGGTTTTCCTCCTACATAGAAATTGAGAGATAGTCTCTCCAATAAAGAAGAAAGGAAGTTCTCAGAAGTTAAATACTTTAGGTTCCTGCCCTAGATTTTCCAACTTGTTCTGAACAACATCCGCGAGGTCAAACATTGAAACAAAGTTGTTCATTCACAAGTTTCTGAATGAGACTTTTCTTCAACTACACTAGCTAGTTTGACATTTTCAGGAATTACTGCTGCAAAATAACTCTTTTGGGGTTACTTTAGATAAATTTCAAAAAGTAACTATGTCCGTTAGGCGCGACCCCGGGGTGCGCGTATACATAGTTTGCTAAAAAACCATTTCTTCTTAGAACTTCCTTTATTCTTTACTGGAGAGAGTATCTCTCAATTTCTATTTAGGAGGAAAACAATAAGCATGCTTGAACTCAGATAAAAAGCTATAGTCATTGGAGAAGCTTTACAAGATATTCGGAAGATTCAGAATCTTGTGAATAAACAACTTTGTTTCATTGTTGTTCAGAACAAGTTGGAAAATTTAGGACAGGAACCTAAAGTAACCCCAAAGAGCTCTTTTGCAGGAGTAATTCCTGAAAATGTCAAACTAGCTAGTGTATCTGAAGAAAAGTCTCATTCAGAAACTTGTGAATAAACAACTTCGTTTCATTGTTGTTCAGAACAAGTTGGAAAATTTGGAGGAAAACCTGTGAATACTGAGATGAAGCAACGCGTGAGACTATCTCTCAATTTCTATTTAGGAGGAAAACCATAAGCAGACTTAAAATCAACGTGGTTTCTGATAGACCGGTGTTTTTGCGAAAAAAAAAATAAAATTTAGGCAATAGGCGCACCCCTGGCGTGCGCCTATTGCAGTAGGCGCACCCCTGGGATGCGCCTATTGAATAGGCGCGTCGCGCGTATACATACTTTTCTAAAAAAAAAATTTCGATATACACTTTTTCAAATATTTTTTCAAAAGTGAACAGTTTTTGAAAAAACTCAATAAATCACGCAGTATTTATTATATTCTAATAGTGTAAAGGTAAACTAATAAAAAAGCTGAAAAAGCTTACTATGTATTCTACTACACTGAAAATTTTCGTATATATATATATATATATTTAAAAATATTCTGATTCTCTATTATGTGTTCGGATCGAATGGAAAAGTTTAGAAAAATAATCATACTTAATTATGGGTTTTAGTGACTGATCCTATGTGACTTCTCGATACTCCTTCTTTGTATTTGCCTCCAACCCACTAAATTTTAGGCAGAAAGTGCCTAAGTGACACGTATAGAATATATATTATTATGCAGACATGTTCATGCTACTTAGTAGTACTTACTCTGATTAATATATCTATTTATTTATTAATATAATAAAATAATAATAAAAAATATTCTTATCATGAGGAACGGTTATTCGTAGAGTGGTCAAATTAGTGTAAACTTGAACAATAAAAATTTGACTTAGATTTTAGGTATGATTCATTTTCGGGTATACATACATTTGTACAAATACACGGTTAAAGATTAATTAGTACACATATTTCTTTCACAGTAATTATTGTGAGAGAGAAAATATGAATTCAAGTTGAATAAATTCAAAATGATGCTACTCCACCTGTTTTTTTATTTCCACTTATTCATAATTTAAAAAGAAAACTAATTGTATTCTCTAAGGGAGTGGGGGTATCAATTGATCGTGGTGCACCGCATACCTGTGCACCGTTCAAATTTGGCCCGCAATATTATGATTTGTGGGTTATGGTGCGGTTTATTATAGGGGTGATCAAAAAATACTGTAGGACTGAATTCCCGACAAGACCGGCCCGACTAGGACCGAGACCGAGCGGGTGGTTTTTTTTCTTCAAGGTCGGTCTCGGTTTCTGGCTTTTTTATCGAAAGTTCGTTTAGGACCGGCCCAGACCGAATGAATGTGGATTTGGAATTTTCATAATACCACACCGAAAGGAATGTGGATTTTGGAAGTTTTCTATCTCTATAAAAGTTGCATCCTGATAAATTTACTAAAAAATATAGTGAGTTCATAGTGTTTTTTTGAGAGGTGAACTATTCTTTCGCCTTTTACTAAAAAATACCGTGAAATCTGTTTTTTTGTGTGTGTGCAGATTCGGTGCAAGACCGAGACCGTCCCGAGTTAAGAAAGACCGACTCGGGCGAGCTTTTTTGGCCGAGGTCGGTCTCGGTCCTCCAGAAGGCAAGACCGAAATTTCGATCTTGGTCTTGCGTTCAGGACCGGACCAACCCGCCTATGATCAACCCTAGTTTATTATAAATAAATCACTATTATCGCGGTGCGGGCATAGCCATAATATGTGGTGTCAACCCGCATGCCAATTCTACCATTAAAATCTATGTGATTTTTAAAAAAAAAATGCAGGGCTTGTTTTTACTTGAATTAAAATATTATGGATTAAAATAAGGTACACCGCGAGTTGACTCACAGTTGAGTGGGAGCTCGACCCACCACCCTCGTAGTACGAATTTGATAAACGGTACCTAACCCGTGGTGCGAGGATGGTGTTAGAGAAACCCGATTTACCCCATTAACATCCTTAGAGTGACATGAAGAGGGACAGACAACTCCCTTTTACTTCTGTTTTCTCAGTTTTTTTCCGTCAATTTTGGGTTTGAACTTTCTATTACACTTAAATAAAAAATGATTATAATTGATTAAATTTTAACCTTCGGAACAATCACATACATGGGTCATTTGCGAATCCTAAATTATAATTCCAAAGTCGAAACTCAATATAGTTTGCAACATTAAATTATTAATATTTTTTAAAATAAAAACTTAAAGAAAAAAACAAAGAAAAATCGAAAGAAAAAAAAATGCATGTGACTAATTTTTCAAAAACCTCTCTCGTGCCACGTTAAACCTAACTTAAGTAGGCATCCCGAATTAGTCGACGTTAGATTAGGTTTAGTTAAGATTAGTCAAACTGGTTAAAAATTCACTGAAAAACTCAAACCATATTTTTTTCTTATTTGTCTCGTAAATAACTGCTCTTATGAATCAACCTAACTTTATCAAATAAAAAATTTCGTTAAAGTAAAGTATATTTTTAACCATTGTAATTTAGCGTAATAATACAGTATCTCGCATTCATTAAACAGAGATCTCCAGTTTGATTCTTAAAACTAAAAAAAAATTATAACCATTATTTTACCCCTTCCCTTTCAGACTGTGTTTCCACACTCGACCTAAAAATAATGATTTTGGTCCATCGCCTAATCATTATTTGTATATTTATTATTAATAATTTTACGTGATTTGATTTGAAGGCAGGCTGGGTTTCTTTTACAGATAAACGCGTACTTCTTTCTTACCACGTACACCTGACTAATCTGCCGGGCGCATGCAACAGATCTTCCTATATATATATATATATATATAATTATGTGTGTTTGTGTTTGGTGTTGGTCATCTACAACCATACGTTGCAGAAACAATTGTTTCAACGCCGAGATCATTCTCTGACGAGAAAATAAGAATAAGGATTGATATTTATATTAAAAAAAACACTGCCCGAATTTTGCTCATTTTTATAAAAGTTATACAAATTTTAATTTTTTTAAACTTTGTTATATGTACTTTTTAAAGTTATGCGTGTTTGTTTGAATTGTAAAAAAAAATATATATTTTAAAAAATAGGAGAAAAGGGTAAATTTGAATTTTTAATATAATATTTTTATAGAAATATAAAATAATTTAAACCACATGCTCCACCGCTTGTGCTGCAGGTTCCCTCAATTCCTTTGAGAGTTTCATTCTTGTGATGTATTCTCCAGACGAGATACTTAACGTGTTAGTTATAACACTGCATGGGTCGATACACACAACACCTAGTATCCATTGTTTACGACTGGGATTGGGGTATCTATTTTTTTGTATTTATTTTATATTTTTACTTAAAAATTATATTAAAAAATCATACCACACTCTTATTGTTTAAAATTTCCTCTATTTTTTTAAATAATTTAGTTATTCACACTTTAAATCACGTGTTGTTATATTATATTCTATTCAAATTTAACAACAAAAAAACTTTTTACCCTAACTACAAAATATGTATAATAATTTTAAAAAAACATCAAATTCGAATAACTTTTATATAAAACAGTTAAAAATTAAAATCATATAGTGTTTTGTTATTATTTAATTGAACTTCCAATTTGGCCACACCAGTAGACAGAACGAAATCCTATCATTGGGATACGCTCCACACCCTTTCATCGGGGATATTTATTGCGTTTACATCTCAGATCTTCAACCGTGAGCTGGGATGGATGGATGGATGGATGGGTGTGCCGTGTGCGTGTGATAAGTCTTATTGTATAACAATTAATAACCCAAGTAATATAATCGGTTTAACATTGGGTCCGTTAATTAAAAAATTTATACTCGAATTTTGATAATTTTAAAAAAAAATTCTATCCAACTTTACCCTTACAGGTTAATTCACTCGGCACGAGTTTGAATTCCTCTCTTCTGCGGAAAACAAAATATAAAAGGATAAGTGAATCTGAATAAGATTCATGGAGATGGGTAAATCAAAAAACAAATAGATGCGCAAACTGGATTGCCCGACAATCCAGGAGAGAGATGTGAACCACCATCTGCTCTAATTTCCTTATTGTTGTTGGATAAACTCGACACTATGCAATTTTAATGAAGATTTTCTATTGGCCAAAAAAAAAATCTGAATTAATCTAGATTAATTTCTAAATAAAAGCATAAGTGAATCGTAAAATTTCTATATGTTGAAATGATCCTCCTAACTATATTATTTTTAACTAGAATATAGTTAGGAGGATCATTTCAATATATAGATATTTTACGATTGGATACTGTTTTTTTTAATACTCATAAAACTTTCCTGAGAGAAACATTTTTCTTAATTTTATTTTTATACATGTATATTTATTTATTTTAATCCATAGGTGTTCGAAGAATCCATTATTCAAATTTCAATGACATACATTTACTCTAATCATTATAATATGTTGTAACAAATTATCACTTCGTCCTTTAATTAGAAAACAAAAATAAAATGATAACATTCATTCGTCATGCTTCAATCTATCCAAACGGCCGCTAGGTGAGGCCCGCCTTATCGTGAAATGGTCTACCTCCCAAATTGAGTTATTTGCATGCAAGTCAAATACATGATTTTTTTTCTTGTCAAGTGGACGATGATATCATGCTTACTTCACACCCGATTACAAAAGAAGAAAAGTCCACTACTGATCAAATTGTTAATAGTATCTAATTCATACACTAGAATTGATATCTACGCTAGAAATCGACCCAAATGATCATCTATTTTTTGGGTCGAATCCTAACATGGGTCCAATCAAATTAAGATTTTTAACTCAGTTCTTAATTTTTTTTTTAAAATTAAGCATTTTAATTTTTACTTTTAGACTGACTGTATAATACGATACGTAAAAAACTCTACATACGATACAAAAACTTCCAAATTACTGTGCAAAACACTATTTGAAAGTTTTTGTATCGTATATAGAGTTTTTTACGTATCGTATTATGCGGTCAGTCTAAAAGTAAAAACTTAACGCATAGTTAGCGTCATTTGATTCGTAATTAAATTATCTACGCACCGTAATTTTTTTGATTTTTTTTGAGTAAGTACATAATTAAATTTATCACATAATGCATTTACTTAATTCGGTCAAATTATAAAACAAACGATGTTAGGTTACAAAATCACTGCATTTTTAATCAAAAACATTACCCTACGTATATAATTGATTTACGACATAAATGACGTTAACCGTTTTGAGTTTGGACTTACATGGTCTAAGTTATAATTTTTTAAGTCAAATTTTCATATCTCAACTTACGGCATGCCGTATAGGCAATCCGTAAATCCAAATTTAATATTTTTTACATCATTTGAATCGCAATTAAAATATCTACTTACTACATTTTTAAATTTTTTTAATAGATATACAATTTTATTTTTAATTAAACATCGAGTCGTCATTATGGAACAAATTGTTTAAAAAAAAAAGTGAAATTGTTGATCTGTTGGACGCCATATGAATAGGCGCCACACTGGGGTGCGCGTATTGTCAATACGCGCTACCCGGGGTGCGCGTATACCTATTTTTCGAAATATTTTTTTTATACTTACTTTTTAAAAAAAAAAAAACTAGAATGCTTTGTTTTTGAAAAAAATCTCAGTTTTTCTCTCTCTTTATTTTCTTAATAAATGTATAAATAAAAATTATATTATTTTTATCCATTTTTTCCCTATTTACAATTTTTCTTCTTCCTAATAGTCATTAATTATTTTTTTATAATTCATTTTCTAATTTTAAAAAATATTTTCACGTCTTTTTGAAAATTTAAATTTATTTATTAATTTTTCTATTATATAAATAAATTATTATATTATATTTTTATGTGACATGCTATGACAGTTGATACATTCGATTAAAAGGAAAAAAAAAATCTTAAATTACAATCCAAATAGATAAATAAAACTTGAAAGTAGGTTTAGCCTTTAATATGTATACACCCAAACAAGAATGACATCTACATTATTGTCTCTAGACGACTCACTACGGGAGGAGACCCAAATAACGGCTAAATCTAACGGCTCAATGTATATTGAGCTTACAAATTAAATTAAATAGAATATTACGGCTCAATGTAGATTGAGCCGTTATTTTTTTTTCACAGCTCAAACAACTGAGTCGTCACCTTTATTTTACATTTAACGACTCAATATCAAGTGTCGTTAATATTTAATTATTAGACACAAGTTTTCTTTAATTTTTCACGGCTCAGTTGGGTTTGAGCCGCGATAAATAGGAAAACAAATAGATTTTTCACGGCTCATTTGGGTTTAAGCCGTGATAAATAGAAAAAAAAAACATATTTTTCACGGCTTAAATACCATTAAGCCGTCCCAAAAATATTTTTTTTTAATTAAAATTATTTTGGACGACTCGAATACTATTGAGCCGTACTTAAAAAAAAAATTCAAAATTCAAATTTTTCATATTCTCTCTCTTTTTTTATTAATGAATGGGAAGACCACTTTTGATTAATGAATAAAGACAATAAAACAAATCTACGCCTCCTACTCTCTCTACTCGAAACCAACCAAAAGAAAGTAGACAATAAAGCTTGTCTAGAGAAAGACCACTTTTGGTGCTTTGGAGCTCAACAATAAAGCAGATCTGCTGGAGCTCAACGAAGAAGACCACTTCGAGATGCGACGGGACGAAGACGGAGCTTTGGACGATGATGAAGTGGCCGACGACGATGAAGATGGGGACACAGTCACGGTTTCTTCAACCGGACGACGATAAAGACGGGACAAAGACAAACCTTCTTTGTTTCGTGGTAGAAGAGAAGGAAGAACGATGAAAACGGGAAGAAGAAGACGAACCTTCTTCATGCACGCGTTCTTCTTTTTCACGAGCATTCACCAAGAAGACGATGAAGACTCGACTTGACCTTTCACGAGCAGTCACCAAGAAGTCGATCCGCCACCGAGAGCAACAATGGATGCCCCATTGTAAGAGTTAGAACAAACTAGTACTCCCTCAAGCTCTAGAGAATGTGGAAGAGAAAGTGAATTATATATATTTTTTAATATTTATATTTTTCGCGACTCGTTTTATATGAGCCGCCAAAAATAAAAAAAACAATAATTATCACGACTCAACCAAAAGAGCCGTCATAATTATTTTGGAGGCACTTTTGCTTTTGGGCCGGGAATTATCATAGCTGAATATTTCAGTCGTTAAAAATACATTTTTTAGTTGATATTTGTCATTCCTCCCGTAGTGAGTCTTCCTTCTTATAGTTTATATTGCCCTTGTGAAGGCCGCACTCCTTAGCCTTGTCATCCTCTCACCACCACCTTCCCTCCCTCTCGTGCTGACCTGGCAGGACCACCCTTCCAAATGTCGGAGCCATCAACATTAGCCATGCACGAGGTTCCACTCCACCATCTAACACAGGGTCAACCTGAACGGCATGGACCTCGAACCAGGTCCTAGTAAAGGAGTAATTGGTCTTTTCTCTGTGTGGTGATCTATGTATGGCCTTTGAGAGACCTCCTCAAGGGCTTCACACTGCACCATTCTTGAGGGACTGAACCTCAACTATATTCGAAAACATGTACTCGCTACGTGTACCCTATTGCTTCTCGACTGTATATGTAGGTCTCTAAGTTTAGTCCTCTGGTGTCAAGGCTAACGAGACGTTTATTTCACGGAATTCAGAATATAGAATACGAAATAGGAAATAAGGAATATGATATAAGAATATGAAGTTGTTTCTTCGGTGAAATGGAATGGAATAAGATTTTGTTTTTTGAAATTGTATATGAAAATGGAATGGAATATGGTAAAATGACATATTTGCCCCTCCTTGTATATGTATAATATATAATACATATTAATTAATTGTAAAAATTATTATTAATAAAAACTTAAATATAATTAACTAAAAAAAAAAACTTTTTAAAATAATTTATTTAATTATTAGTTAATTTTAAAGTACAATCCCTTGTATCTACATAAATTCTAACAATTCACAATATAATCAACAAAAGAATTTGAGAACTATTTCTTCATATCCATTGTAAATTCCCATATTGACAACTACTTCTTCATTGTCTCATGTCCCGATCACGAACTTCTCATCGCCGTCATAACCTTCAATACATATCGATATACACCTCAATTTGAGAACAACGTTTGAGTACAACAACAACATTTGAGAACAACATAACAAGAACAATTTGAGAACATAAGAGGAAGCGCGATTAACACCTTAATTTGAGAACAACAAGAACATCAATGTTGCTATTAAGACCTCAACATAACAAGAAAAGTAGTTTAAAGGCTCTATCACCTCCTACAACATTGTTCTTATCTGGGTGCAGCAAAAGAGCAAGCTTTATGTAATGTCTTCTCACTGACTCATCATCGGCCTTTGGATCCACACCAAGAACCCCATACCAATTTGGTTCCCCATTAACTTGTTTTTCTGCTGCAATATGAACATCAAAAGAATCAATCAATTGCTCTATACCATCAAGCTCTAGAAACAGGTTCTGAGCCTTGAGACCAAGTTTCATCGCTCCAGCTAAATCTTTTCTGGTGAATTTCTTCCCTTATCTTCCATTAACTTTGTTGCATTCCATCTTCCCTTATCTGAGTTTCTTATTTCCAGCTTAATCAACAGTACATGAATTGTTTTATCATCAACGTTTCAAACAAGTTTCTTTATTGCACTTCTACCAGGATTTACAGTTCCGCACTTATACAGCACGAATGAAATCAATTCGTAACAAACACTACCTAGAAACTGAAACCATAGTAAATGTATCCATCTATCAACACTAGATACATAAAAATATAACAGAAAAATAGTAAAAGCAGACCAATTTGAATCTGACAAACGGTGTACCGGCTGTAGCAATTTGTGGGTTCGATCGAACCCAGATACACAATTTCTGAGGAGAAGGAGAGCAACTCGGTCGATGAACGTACCTGAGGAATCGTCATTCTGCTGGAATGAAGGAGCTGGGTTCGGTCGAAAAGGAGAGGAGAAGGAGATGGGTTTGGTCGAGAAGGAGGAGAGAACTAAAGTGAGGGTAGTGGTCGATATGAAAACGTATTGAGGGCAAAACAGTTTTTGCATATTTGGTACACCTATTCCGGATTCCTTGCACACCCTCCTTAAGAATTATTTGGGTTTTGCTCGGAACGTCAAATACTAGAGAGTTAGGATTCCGTAAGCCAAAAAATTTCAATTCCGCAAAAACAGTAACTTCGTACGGAATCCGTAACATCTATTCCATTCATATTCCACGAAAAGAACATGTTGTAAATACATGAAAAATGTTTAACTTTTGTGTACTTGATTAATGCAAAATTTAAAGGTTTTGGCGAAACAAACGGTAGAGAATGCAAACTTATCAAAATTCCAAAACAAGGCAAAGTGAGATATTAATCCATATTATAAGTTTCAAACTCATTGAAAATCAAAACTGAACATAAATTAAAGTTCAAGCATGTCAGATTATTAGAACGAATCAGACACGAAATTTGCTTAATCTTATTATCACGTCTAATGTGTTGCAAGAACGCTTTAATATTTAATCCTCATTAGAAGGATGCAAAACCCAAGTTGTATTTATCCGGAAGACCTTCATAAGGGTAGGTTTCATATTGTAATATACTCACGAGCACAAAATAAGAAATATAGGTCAAACTTTCAAAATGAGTTTCAATAAACCATTTTTCCCAAAAATATTATATCAAATAATCAACTCACAAAAATACACATTAGTAAATTCAGACATTATATCAAAAGCATACTTCCTAAATCAACTTCAACTTCATATTCATGCTCTTACATATACGTAGTTTATCTTTAAAATTTCATGCAATGCACAAAAATAATTTATTTGAGAACATCAAAATAAACTACTTATCTTAACATAACCCCAAATCTAATATTTTTTAGCTTTGAGGTTTTGAACTCTCTAAAATCAACAACATGAACAAGAGTATAAGTTTTTTATCTTAACTATAAGGTCCAATAACATTTCAGTCATATATTAAGTACTAAACATCCCTAGGATTCAATTCAAGTTCTATATTTACTCATCTGACCGTGACAGTGTCAAACGAGGCAAAACTCGATGTTCAATTCTTCGCTGGTTTATTTTTACTATTTCAGATTTTTTTCCCAAAGAAACTATAGTAGGTAAACATATAAGAAAGACGTTTCATTAAAATCATTTATGATATTAATAATTTTGATTCATTGATAAATTATATATTTCAAACATAACCGTAATTAGGAACACAAGGATGATAACATCATAATATCATATCAGGAACTATTTGTGATTATATCACTTTTTTGTTTATATAACTATCAATTAAAAGTACAAAATCCCTAAATAAAGTTGGGTTTCGATGTGGCCTACACAGGTCGGTTAAAATTGGTCGGACGTGCTCAACTCTGTTTTCAACCTAGGGAAAAAAATTACGAGTTGCGAAGCCGGCTTTAACAGCTTCATTCTCACTTTTCTGAGCTCCTTTTCGTTTGTTTGTGTAGATAGAAATATCTTACAATAAACTACAAGGCCTGTGATTGTTTTTTATAAAATGACCAACAAAACATAACTTTTAGTACTCCAAAATCTCACTTGGAAATTAATATTGAAAATTCAAAATTCGATATGTCACAAACATCTAAATCCAATTTGTTCTCACCACTTGGAGTTAGGTTACATAGAACCTATAGAATCTAACCGTAACCGTAACCGTAAAACAAAATAAAAACAACCAAATTAAAATCCATCATCAATGACCTTAGAGCTTTCTCAATTTAAAATTGTGCATCTATGAAAGAGAAAACTAAATAATGGTTATGTCATAGTTATCAGAACTGGGCCGGCCATCGAACCGGCGAGGGGTCGGTTCACGGTTCAGCCGATCCAATCCAGTTCAACCTAGTTCAGTGTGCGGTTCACTGTTTACAAGGGAAAACAAAACTTAAAACTTAAAATACATACATAGTCTCAAACACAAACATAATTATCTCAAACTACATAGTCTCACACACACCTCAAACTACTATTAGTAACTTTACTCTTATACAAGGCTAGGTTGTACATCAATTATGAGTATACAGACAACTTCCAAGTTCCAATAAATGCTAACTTGAATCTTGATCCACATACATGAAAAGAATACAATCAGTAGAGACAGAATTTGAATGGCATGATCATTTATATTAAGACATTCAACACTAATCTACCCAGTAGAGGATCTGTTCAACTAATCTTCTAATAATTGGTTGTAAGAAAGTAAAGATCAATATACTAATACAATAAATGTCTGCATTCATTAGCATGCCAAAGCCTCCAAAGCAACAACTTTTCATTTTTCTTTTCAAGGAAAGTAGAGTTGTCAACAAGGAAGAAAGGAAACTGAAAATGGTGCACGAAGAGACCAAGAAAGGACCATGGACAGAACAGGAGGTCTTCCAACTGGTCTACTTTGTTGGCTTGTTCGGGGATCGGCGATGGGACTTTATCGCAAAAGTTTCAGGTTTGAAGGTGGCGGGAGACAGTAAATAGGTAGGGTTGTTTGTGGGGATTTGGGTGGGTTTTGAAAGGAGGAACCTTTCAATGATCTCTTGGATCTCTTCTTGTAGGTTTGAACCAAACTCGGGGTGCTCGTAGTTGACAAGGAGGTAGACGCTGAAGACGAAGACGACGAGGCCTTCTGTGATAAACTGATAACTCACGTAATCTTAACTTAACCTAGCAGTGAACCGAACCGGTTTAACACTGCAGAAACAAATCAATCGGTTTAAACCGAAAAATCGATTGGTCTGTAAAAAAAATCAATTGAAAAGTGAGCCAGAAATCGATCGATTTTCCAAAAACCGCCCGGTTCAATCCGGTTCAAACACTGTTCATTTGTAAAACGGTCTTTTAATTTAACCAAACCGGACAGGGGTTCGGTTCCCGGTCGGACCGCCGGTCCGGTTCTGATAACTATTGGTTATGTACTCTTACATTGTTTTTTTCCCCCAAAAAATCACTTCATTCTCATTCATTGTCCAAACTCATATTATCCAACATACATAACGAAATAAGTTGAGGTGGATGTATAAATGTCTAGTTCACTGGACACATCCCCTGTCTAGATTTTCTAGCAATCCAATTAGCACATCTATTTGCGCATCTTCTAACAAATTGTCACTTCACCCTATGTATACCTTTCGACATCTCTAGTTTATCTTCCAAGATGTGTTGTATTTCCCATTTCGTTCCCTCTTCCAGCCTTTGCAAGCTATGCATTATCACATGTGCAGCCGATTCTATTATTACATCATTCCACCTATTATGTACCGCCAATTCTACCCCATGCAATACCGCCTTTGCCTCTGTCACTATTGCTTTGGCCTTCCTTCCATAAGTGTGTCTACCTGCAACAATTCTACTACGACAATCCTGGGCTATCACCCCCGTTCCCCCTTACCCGTTCTACCATCCCATGCTCCATCACAGTTTACCTTTATTGTTTGATTTTCTGGTCTCGTACACCGGTCTTGTTGAGAAGGGTTGGTTCGTGGCGCTGCGTTCCTTGCACTCGAGCATTCATCGACAAGGGTCTCAGCTGCCTTGATTGCATGGCTCGGTCTCGGCTGGTCGTCCTCATGGATAGCTCAACATCGCTCCTTTCATATTTCCCACACCAAGGTTTCCACTTTTAATCTGCCCTTCTCGCCATCTTCGCATGTGCCTTCGTTCATGTGTAGAATGTGGCTGAGCCACTCTCCCCGGCCGGTGTCCCGTTCGGATTGCCATCATGTCCCCGTGCCCCCAGCCACGCGCACCTCGCTCATTCACATCGTATCAAAGCATGTTCCACGTATTCCGGTTCATCACAGAAGGGACATCCCCTTGTTACATCGATACCTCTCCTTTCCATTATCGCGGTATTGAGTTATGACATGCTTGCCAAAGAAACGTTTTTAACTTTGGTGTCGCTTTCCCCTTCCAGATCCTCGCCCACTGCGACTTCTCCATATTATTGCTCTCCCCGTCTCTTGTTTGTGTTTCCTCCCTAGCTGCCTTTCGTAGTCTTCTATAGATAAGTTTCGGTTATGTCGTGCCCCTACGAGACGTCGGCCACACCAACCTGTCTTCGGTTTCTATCCTAGTTAAATAGATGGATCGTATGGCTTGTTTGTCTCCCTCCGAGATTTCATTCTGAATTGGTTGCAGGTTCCATGTCCTTGTTTCCTTTGAAATCAGTTGTTCCACCCGAAGCTCCCCTCACCCCTGGCGGCATCGGGTTGTTGAAGTTGTCGACCCGGCATCCCCGGTATCTATGCCTCGTTGTATACTCTTATGTTCTTCCCATTCCCAACTTGTCA
Organism: Chamaenerion angustifolium; assembly: GCA_946814005.1. Lineage (NCBI taxonomy): Eukaryota > Viridiplantae > Streptophyta > Magnoliopsida > Myrtales > Onagraceae > Chamaenerion > Chamaenerion angustifolium. The sequence continues at coordinate 23,519,775 of OX328270.1, read as the reverse complement.
TACTCCATGTTCCCTCATCACCTCCCTCCCTTGTAAGATACTGCTCCATGCCCACGACGACCGAGCTCCTTGACCCGCCTCCATGAAGTTCGTTTTTGAATAGTACTTACCTTTCATTACCTGAGCCCAAAGCGTGGTCGGGTTGTCATGTAGTCTCCATGCCGTTTTGGTTAGCATGGTTCTGTTGAAGTCCCATAAGTCCATGAACCCCAATCCGCCCATGTCATTCGGCATCGTCATTTTCCTCCAACTCACCCAATGCATGGTCCTCCTCTCGTCCCTCCCATTCCACCAAAACTTGGCTACCATCTTCGCTATCTCCTCACACCACATCCTAGGAAGTTTAAGGAGTGTCATCACGTATGTCAGGATCACCGTGATTACCGCCTTGATCCAAACTTCCTTTCCTGCTTTATTCAAAAATAACGATTTCCATCCATGGAGTTTCCTCAGAACCCTGTCTTTGATATATCCCAATGTCTCTCTCTTGGATCTTCCCCAATTCGTTGGTATTCCTAAGTAGTTTCATGCATTCTCTACTGCCTCAATCCCTAGTGCCTCCTTTATCCCTTCCTCAGTTGATTCTCGGACTGTTGCCACGAACTGGATGCATGATTTGCTCAAATTGACGCTTTGCCGTGATGTTTTACTATACTTGTCCAGTATGTTCCTTAGCGTCCTCGGGTTCCTTTCATTCGTCCTCATGAAGAAGATTGAGTCGTCCGCAAATAGTAAGTGGTGTATTTCTGGGCACGTTTTTTTCATTCGTATCCTTTCTATCCTCTTGTCCTCTACTGCCTTACTGATCTGTCTAGACAAGACATCTGCTACTAGAATGAACAGATAGGGTGAAAGCGGATCTCCCTTTCTCAATCCTCGTGTCGGCCTGAAACGAATTGTTTTGTCTCCATTAACCACTACACTGTATTGGACCTTTGTTATACATTTGCACCATACTTCGGCAAATCCCATTTTTCAGTGTCTCCAACACAAATTTCCATTCTACCCGATCGTATGCCTTGTTCATGTTCAGTTTGATTGCACATTCCTCCCTATTCGCCTTTTTGTTCGTCCTCATGTGATGGAAAACCTCATGTGCAATAAAAATGTTATCATGAATGAGCCTACCAGAAATGAAAGCACTTTGGAAAGGTGTTATGATATTTGGTAGCACAAGCTTTAGTATATTATCTAGAACTTTGGATATAATCTTATAGTTAAAGTTGCACAAGCTAATTAGTTTAAATTGGGTTGGGTTACTTGGGTTTGACACTTTGGGTATTAAAACAATGTTCGTATAACAATAACCTGGAAGTAATCTACTTGTTTCAAGGAAGGATTGTACCGAATGAAAGGCGTCGTCCCCAAGCACATCCCAGAAACGATGATAGAATACCCCTGGAAATCCATCTGGTCCTGGTGCTTTGTTTCCTCCCAATTGGTACACTGCTCCTTTCAACTCTTCCTTGCTTACTCTTCTTATCAAAGTCTCGTTTATTCTTTCGTTTATCACGCTTGGTAGACCTTCTAACTGATCCTCTGTCCCAGTGCCTCCTTCCGTTTGGAATATTCTTTTGAAATACCCTTCACAATCATCTCTTATCTCATCCCCCTTGTCTGTCCAATTGCCATCCGCTTTTGTATCCATCGAATTTGGTTTTCCCTTTCCTTTCTCCTTTGAGTTGTTGATTGGTGAAAGTATCTTGTGTTTCTATCTCCTGCCCTTAGCCACTGCACACGAGATTTATGTATCCAGTATTCCTCATCCTTCTTCTATGCATCCCCTAATTGTTGCTTTATGTACATTTCATCATTTCTCTCGTATATCCCGCTTGGTTTTGGTTGCACTCTAAGCAATTGGTCCTGCAGTTCCTCTATTCGTTTCTATTTATTCACCCCATTTATCTTACTCCATATCTGTAGTTTCACGTGGCATCTTCCTAGGTTATTGTGAATTTCGACTCCTCTACCCTTCCCTTGGTTCTTCTTCCATGTATTCCTCACAATTTCCCTGGATTCTTGTTTGTAAAGCCACGATTCCTCAAATATAAAAGCGATGGCGCCCTTTGTGATCCTTTGGTCTCAATTGAACCACCAAAGGGGAATGATCTGAGTCTAACAACCGTTTGTGTGTTATTGTTAGGCTCGAATAATGTCCAATCCATGCCGCGTTTGCTATCGCTCTATCCAGTATTTCTTGGATTCTTTGGTCACCTTCTTTGTTATTACACCGTGTAAAGGGTTGACCCTTGAACCCCATATCTACAAGTCGAACATCTTGCATCATGAGGTTGAAAGCATCCATCATCCTTTGTTGCTTAGGTTGACCTCCCTCCTTTTCTTCCTCACTTGATATCTCATTGAGGTCACCTACGCACATCTATGAGTATGTTCTTGCTCTCGCTAATGTCATCAGCTTGTCCCACAATCTCAGCCGCTCTTCCCATTTAGTGCTGCCATATATCCATGTTATGTGGATTATCCTGTCCCATTCCGCATATCAATTGTCGTGTCTATGAAAGATGTCTCCTTTGAGTTTACTGTGATGTTAAGTTCCTCATTCCACCATAGTGCCAGTCCTCCGGCTAGCCCATTTGGTTCGACTTGACATCCTTTCTCCATTCTCATCTTACTTCTCATTGTGTCACATATCGCCTTGTTGTTCTTTGTTTCCATCAAGTAGATTAACTTCAGTTTTTTCCTCCTGTTTAGATCGGTTCCCCGACAGTTTCACACAATGACGTTCATTGGGGTCGCGTGACTATTTTGGGACAGCCACCCGAACTCGTGCTTCCTCCTTGTGTCTCCATATTTTCTAGCCTTCTTCTCATTCTCGGACTCTTACTTCCCCCTTGTTTCCCCGCTGCTTTAATCCCTTTCGGAGTCACCTTCTTATCTGTTCCACTCGGCACTTCCTTCTGTCTTTACACCCTCCTCACCTCCATTTTCACTGCCTCAGATTGTGTTTCTTCATCATGTTTCCTCTTCAGGTTTACCTTCTACAAAAAGGACTCAACCCCGTTTGTATGGTTATGATCATTCTGTCTTGTTCCGGCGACTTCTCTAGGGATTCTACTGTGTAATAACTTCGTCTCTCCTTGCCTCCACCTTGTGGGGACATCATTGTCTCCCCACCTTTTATCTGGTTTGACATTTTTTGTTGCATTAGCTCCTGTTATTTTCATTATCTCCCATCCAAGTTTTCTCTCCGCTTCGGCCCTTCCCCCCTTCGTCTATAGGCTCGACAAACTTTGTATTTGTTCTCGGTTAGATTGTGGTTGCCTCAGTATTAGTGATGTGTTACACCCCCCCTCCCCAGTTTGCATCTATCCCTATGGTTATTCCTTTCCAACTCTGCACCTCCATATTTGTTTGTCTTTCATTCATTTCATATCTTCTTGGTCCTTCCTCTCCCCTACCCATTTTCCCTTCGTACCTCCCCCTTCCTCTTCCACTCGACTCTCCTTCTCTTCTTGGTCCTGCCTACCCTTCTCCACCCCTCTCCCTTTGCTTTAGGCCTTCTTTCTCACCCCCTTTCGATTGGCATGTCTCCCCCATCGTGTTTTAGTATGATAAGAGTCCTATCTAATGTGCAATGAAACAAGGTATAAGAGATTGTTAGCTATTCTTCTTAATTATAAAAAATATATGTTACAATTAAAAGGGACTGTAGGAGTACTAACTGACGAAGATTGCAGACTTCAAGAGATAGATTGCAAGGGAATCAACATTGATGGAAATAAGTACATATGAAGATTGTTGGGTCGTAGACCGGTCCAAGACCGAGTTCAGACCGAGTCAAGCAAGACCGACTCAGGCGGGCTTTTTTGATTGAAGTCGGTCTCGGTCCTCCAGGAAGCAATACCAAAATTTCGGTCTCGGTCCTGCCTCTGGGCTCGGCCCACCCTACTCCTATGCATTCCTCCAGTCTCTTAGCATTTTGTTTGCTAAACTTCTCCACCTCTAATCCATGGACTTGCACCCAAAATTGAACTAGGTGGAAACTCACATTGGCTATTCTAATCTCCTTATTCCACATCTTTAACGATAAGAAATGTCCTTGGATTGCCCAAGGACTCCAATCTAAATCATCCCTTTGATTCTGCTCACTAGTAAATTCGAATAGAATACCCTCACCTGACATTTCCTGCACTCGAACCCCTTCATACCGATTCCAAGCGTGCTGTAAGACATTGTGTACTGCTGTTGTTTTAACTGCTTTCCCCCAATCACTTTTCCAATACACAGATTGTGTTAACTTGGTTGAATTCACGGTGAAGCTTGGATGAAGGAAATAAACACACGGTGAAGGAATGAAGGTGAGGTGTAAAGGATGAAGACAAGACTTTGATTAAAGAGAACATCTTGAATAGATTTCGGTTACTTTAGCAATACAAGGTAAGGCTCTTTATATAGATCAACTAGAGTAAAACCCTAGACAAGAGACTACTTAGACTAATAATGATTAAACTAGAAAACATTAAGCTAATCTATGTGGTGTTCTCACATACACCCTACCTCTTCGTTTTCTTCATGTTGTATGCTCTGAGATTCATCCACGGTCTTTGTTTTTCTCTTGATTTGCTGAATTTTCGACCCCAGACTTCCAATGCTCTTTGCTCGTGACGAATCCCAAGTTTAATCCCGATCAAACCTCTAACCTAATTGAGCTTGCACACCTTCATCTTCAATGAGATACTCCACATTCAAACACAAGATCTTCAAGTTGATATCTAGACGAGAAGAGGGAGGAATCGGTCATGCCATCGCGGTGCCATCTCGGTCATCTCGTTGTGGTCATGCCGTTAAAGAAGAATCTACTACTAAAATCTGACTTCAACACTTCAAACTTGTATCAAATCTATTGTAGTCATCAAAACTTGGTTGTCCAAACTCAACGGGATTACACATCTTCACGTTACTAATTCAGCAATTCGAGAACAAGTAATTCAGCATTGGTTGCAGGGGTTTTAATCCACAAATCTCAGCAAATTTCAGCATGAACCGGGGTAAACTTCAGCATTTCAGCATCAGCAACAACAATCAGCATATTTCAGCATATCAGCTTTCCAATTCAGCACAATTCAACACATATCAGCATTTCAGCACAATTCAGCATTTCAGTAATAATTCAGCATATTTCAGCATTTCAGCATCAACAATCAGCATATTAATCAGTAAATTTTATCCCATTTCAGTATATTAATCAGTAAATTTCAGCTGCATCTGCCTCATACCAGTTACAGAACAAGTAAGTATGAGCATTCTTGTCAGGCATTTCGTCGAACACCTTTTGTGCAATCTCCAAATCAGTATTGAATAAAACAGGAAAACTAGAACTCTGAAAGATTCTGATTGACGGAAAGCTGGACTCAGTGACTTGCAGCTTCTTCAACTTGGGTAGCCTGATGGTGATAATGAAGCGCAGCAATCTTGAGAGACGAACGTAGCCATTCTGTTGCATCTAGAGTGCTCATACAAATCTTCGATGTAAGCAACAAGACGTTTGTTCTCTTCAACCAAACCATAAACGAAGCTATTGGCAGGTATCTTGATTCCATGCCTCCGGTAAGAAGGAAAATGTCTGAGCATATTGCTGCAAGTCCATGGAGATCCAACCCAACTGAAATCTTTGGATGATGTTGATGCTGAGCTTGGGTTTGCAGCGTGGGTTTGCATCGTGGGTTTGCAGCGTGGAAAGCGTGGGTTTGCAGCGTGGAAACTCAGTGTTTATTGCAAAAACGAGGCAGCTTTGGACCGATTGAAACTCAGTGTTTTTTGCAGCTTGAAATCCAAACCGGAGCAACTAGGAGCCCTAATCGACAAGCTCTGATACCATGTTAGCTTGGTTGAATTCACGGTGAAGCTTGGATGAAGGAAATAAACACACGGTGAAGGAATGAAGGTGAGGTGTAAAGGATGAAGACAAGGCTTTGATTAAAGAGAACATCTTGAATAGATTTCGGTTACTTTAGCAATACAAGGTAAGGCTCTTTATATAGAGCAACTAGAGTAAAACCCTAGACAAGAGACTACTTAGACTAATAATGATTAAACTTGAAAACATTAAGCTAATCTATGTGGTGTTCTCACAGTTTGTTCGTTCTGATTTCGTCACTCACCAAGATATCTACGTAATTTTCAGGGTATCTTCTATCATCGTCGCCCTTTCGACCGTGATGTTGGGGACGCGCATCCATTGAGTTCTCCAGGCTTGGCTTCATTCCAGTTGGGTTGGCTCCCTCCCGTTTGGCTTTCCCCCACTCTCGTTTGCCCTATTTCTACCCTCCTAGGTTCCTTACTTTCTCTAGCTCGGCTGATTATGTTTTGCAATTGTGTTTTGGCTGAGTTTCTGTGTAAATCGTCTGGCTAGGGCTAGGCTTTGGGTGCGGCTTTGTGCTTTCGTTCCTGGCTATTCCGTCATTCCCGGACACATGGTAAGCTCCTTATTGCTTGATTGTTGACCACCACTGAATCGATTGTAAGCTATGCGGGCCGACGACATATCTTCTCCCACGCTATGACGGAGAGAGACGACATGATTTTCTCCTCTATTAAATAGGTTATGTACTCTTACATTGGTTGTGATAAGCTTTTTTATTGGTGTCTTGTGGGGTACTCAGTTCTGGCCATTTCCCTAAATAATTTAATTGGACTAAAAGAATTTGTTGATTACCCTCTATAAATCAATATGTATATATTATACATTATTTATCATTCATGAATTATGTTTGAATCATGTTCAATAGTATCATATAATAGTAGGGAGAAGTATGAAAAAAAATATAATATGTTTGACCAAATTATTATTTAAAACTAACTTATTTTGGGCACTTTAATTGTGATAAACTATGTTTTATTATATTGTTTTAGATAAAATTGTTAATTGTTTTTGTCAGAAAGGTTATGTTAATTTTTATGATTGCACAAATTTTGTAGACATGACAACATATGATTGGATCATTGTAAAAAAATAATAATATATATATTATTTGAAACATAAATATATAAAAATTAGAAACAATGTTTTTATATATAATAATATATTAAAAATTAAATTATTTTTTTCAAATAAGAAATAAAACATTGAAGAAAAAATATGAAAATTATTTATATAATATATTATTAATATGAATAATTTAAAATTATTTTGAAAAAATGGAAAATATTTTTATATATATTTTAGTTAAAATATTAAAAAAAAAATTAAACATACTTTAATTTATTTCAGATTTTTATTTTATATTATATATATACAAATAACATTTTCTGAAAAATTCCGACTTTTTTAGTATTTCTCTATTTTATATTTATAATAATGATTTTGTTTTTGACCAAATTTATAATAATGATGATGTGTTGTTTGTCTTGCGTTTGACCGTGGGTGTGCGGGTTTGTAAAGTCAATTAGGATGTTTTAGACCGTGGGTGTGTTTGACCGTGGGCATCAAAGAATTATGGATATTGCACATTTAACTCAACTTTTGTTTGTTTGCCCAATATAACTCAAACTTTGGTATGCCCATGCAATACATAATTTAGGTAATAATTAATTTAAAAATTAGAGTTAAGTTAGGTCTAATCCATTTCTTAATACTAAGAATCGACATAACAGATATCGCTGTATGAATAACACAGAGAGAATCAGATTGTTTTAGGGTTTAATTCTACAAGATTGTAACATGGAATTAATTTATAATTTTTTAGATATTTATAAGAAAATACAAGAATTCCCAATTTTATATACCATCTGACTATTTCTTAATCTAGATCCTCAAGAATGTTGAATTGTTCTGCAATTTTGACTTTTGAGATCACGTTGAATCCAAAAACCACAGTCAAAAACAAACGTATATAAATACATAGTTGATTGTCATCTCAAATCATCGAAATCTTATTATACTAATTATATTGCAGAGATAACATATAAGCTTCTACAATGGCGGTCATCAACCAACACCAATTGCTTCATTCTATCATCTTACTCTTTCCTCTTGTAATTTGTCTATACTCTTCTTCTCGCTAGCTATAAGCCTTCTTTCTCCATCACAAGCTCTAACCTTAACTTAACCATCACTGTATTATTGTTGCTTCTCCTTCATCAGCTCATCTCCACCATGGCAGCTGCTGAGAACGTTACTCGGGATAATGTGCTTGAATGGGTGAAAAATGATAGCCGACGCTTCCTCAACTCCGCCATCAGAGTCGGGGACCTAAACAAGACCATCGAGTATGTTCAATTTCCTGAATTAGCTAGCTAGGGTTTACTTCTCTGTCAACTTAATTGTTAGCTAGATAATCGGTTTGTTCTTATTGTTTTGCTTCAGGTTCTACACTGAATGCTTTGGGATGAAGGTGTTGAGCATGAAGGACTTCCCAGAAAAGAAATACTCAAACGCGATTGTGGGATTCGGACATCAAGATTCCAACTATGTGTTGGAGTTGATTGAGAGTATGTTTCTTTTACTATGCAGTATAGTTTAGGGCGGACAATTTCTCACGCAACAGAATAACACGACACAAAAAATCGTATTCGTGGAAGCCTATAACAAAACGATAACACAAAAGTATTTTTGTGTTATGTTCGTGTTTAAGTATCAGAACACGACACGCACAATAACACGATAAAGTTGAACTTATTTTGGTCAACTATAAAGTTTGATTTGAAAAACTATTTTTTTATATACGTTTCTAAACAAGTTTCGTTTAATAGCTTTTAAAAGTCTATTTAGATAATTAATTTTTAGGGTTGTCAATTCTACATTAATTAAAGACTCGTGAAATTTTTTGTTTGAATTGATAATTTTTATTATGAACAATTCATTATTTTGATATTTCCTTATAATTAATGCATTTGAAGAATTGATTAATTTAAAGTCAATACGATAACACGACATGAACACGCACGGAAAATTGTGTCGTGTTCGTGTTGATGAACATGACACGATAAACTTATCGTGCGTGTGTTCGTGTCTTTGGTAAGTGTCACATGATAAACGTATTAATACGCATGATAACACACACCTACGCACGATTTGTCATTCCTATTATTGTTGTTATATAACAAAAAATAGTATGAATAAACATTGTCTTTCGCCATCGACGACAGTTCATGGAGTGGAGAAGTTTGAAATCGGGACAGCGTTCGGGCACTTTGGAATCGCGAGTGAGGACGTAAGAATCATAATAGGATGAGTTTGTGTATCTAAATTAAGTTTACTAATCTAGGGTTTGAAATGAAAAAACTATACATGCACCAGATTTACGCAATAGCGGAGAAAGTTCGAGCGTTTGGTGGGGTTATCACCCGCGAACCCGGGACGATGGGTGGTGGAACCACGGTCTACGCCTTTGTAGAGGACCCGAACGGCTACAGCTTTGAGCTCCTGCAGAGACCACCTACTCCTGAGCCCTTGTGCCAAGTATGTCTCAATGTGCTCGATCTTGAAAGTGCCATCACCTTCTATGAAAAGGTAAAACTAATTCTATATTAGTACAAAATAAATGGAAGCTTGTAACCATGTCTCTATATAGTAGTGCACCACTTAACCCTAGCAATATATATGTCTGTATTAACTATATTTGTATTTATGTATATAATAACCAAATTGCTACCCTAATTTTGGGCACTTTACAAATTGTTACATAAACTTTACTTTTTCAAATTTTTGCTACCTATACTTTCTGAGTTGGGGCAAATTGCTACATTCGTTAAGTTTTCTGTTAAATATTGATGAAAAATGACGTGGTAGTACATGATTGGTCCATAAATTAGAAAACTAAATGATTTTTTTTAAATCACCAAAAAAATTGAAAATTAATAGGGAAAATATGAGTTTTTATTTTTTAATATAATATTTTTATTGATAATATGAAACAATTTTTTTTTAAAAAAAAACTAATTATATTTCTATTTCATATGTTTAATAGAAATATTATATTAAAATTCATATTTTCCCTATTAATTTTCCAGTTTTTTTTAGGATTTTTATAGTATTTTTTTAAAAATAATATAATTTTATAAATTATCAATCAATCATGTGTTGTAACGTCATTTTTCGTATTTTTTTTAAAATAATATAGTTTTATAAATTATCAATCAATCATGTGTTGTAACGTCATTTTCCGTCCATATTTAACTGGAAACTAAACGGAGATAGTAAATTGTCCCAAATGTCAAAGTTTAGGTAGCACTTCAAAAAAAAAAGAAGTAAAGTTCGAGTTGTAATTTGTAAATTGTCCAAAGTTGGAATAACAATTTGGTTATTAATTCAATACATATATTCTTTAACTACTTAGCTTACGAGGATGTTTGATTCCATCTATGCAGGCCATGGGCATGAATGTGCTCTTGAAATATGACATCCCCGGACAGGTAACATCATACGTCGACCGGTAGTTATAGTTCTTCACCAACGTCCCTTGATCGCCAACTAATCGATCACAATCTTTGTTTTGTATGGATCAGTTTGCGATAGCAATGGTGGGGTACGGTTCAAACGAGAGTCAGACCGCCGTGATCGAGCTCAAGTACAACTACAATGTAACCGAGTACACCGAGGGTGACGGATACATTCACGTATGTGATCAATCTCTATATTATAGTGACGAGTTGATGATAGAGTTTTGAAATTAAATTTGGTCCCTATAGTATCTGACTTAATATATTTCAGCTTGCTATCGGTACGGACGATGTGTATAAGAGTGCTGCAGCCGTGAAGCTTGTGACTGAACAAGTTGGAGGACACATCGTATACCCGCCTGGACCGCTCCCCGGAACCAACACCAAAATCACTTCCTTCCTCGACCCGGACTACTTCAAGATCGTAAGCTCATATCTTGTCATCATATCATACATCATATATATATATACGCGACCGGTTCAACTCACATGAATGGTGTTTGTGTTTGCAATTTATTGGTTTTCAGGTTCTGGCTGACAATGAAGATTATCTCAAGGAAATACAAAAGGAAGAGTGATGATAATTGATATGTCGTTGTTGATGTTTTATGTATGAATAATTTTTTTTTTAAAAACATATGTTGTCGTGTAATTAGAGATTTGGTTTATAATTTGTTGTAATAAGAGGGTTTGGGCGCTATGTGACGACTTCCATGATATTATTTATTACAGTAGTACCAAGTTGGTAAAAAGTGAGCGCGTAAATGAACCCGTGTATGTAAAAAGTAGATTGAATACGAGAGAGGAGTGAGGAGTGAGTAAAAAAATATAAATGGAGATGCGGGGTATCGATCCCCGTACCTCTCGCATGCTAAGCGAGCGCTCTACCATCTGAGCTACATCCCCTTTATGAATACTGGTAAATAACGTACAATATAATATATAAATGTTGATGAGACTACAAACATCAAGTAACGTTTCGAGGTTCAACATGTTTGTTTCTGGTATTCAGTGTCATGTTGTTAAAGTCTAGTGAGTTCAGGGAATCGGTTTATGAAGCAATTTGAAACCAAAGTGTTTTTTACATCTTCCATAAAACCAAACCACTGATTACAATTCCGGGGTTCATAACTTCATATCATAGAGAGTCGGGATTCGTAGAATCTACATTGTAAAGTTCATATACTAGAGATAAAGTTAGTTAAATTAACTTGCAAGAGCTTCGCATGATCCAAATGTGTTCTCACCACTGTAGGTCATATACAGAAATCCATCCTCATCCTTGCTCTCCTCATAAACAGTGGACATCATGGCAGCTGAAACATAACAACCACATCAATCAATCAACCAACCTGCATAACTCGGTATATGATTTAGCTTCTTTTTTCATAGTTGAAATGAATGTCTCACCAGTTGGAGGTAAGATGTTCTTGACAAAGATGAATATAGCTTTCTCAGCACTTAGCTTGATCCTCTTGCGCACCACATAAACAAACTGCCCGACAGTCAAATCAGCTGGAACCAAGTACCTATATTTGTCATTCATTATCCAAGTGTCTAAGATCAATCAAATAGCCCTACTGAATTATTATCTTCACTTTGTTTACACCAATTCAAGTAGGCTCTTAGCTAAAGACATCTTGCTCTGACATGATAAGCTGGTGATCATCCATAGTACATAACTGAACCCATGGATACATGGACTCTGTCATATTAAAGAAGTAGAAAGACTCCAAATTGATCACTTACTTCTTCTTGTCAATGTCAGGAATATCGCTCCTGTCAGCTCTCTCCACAATTACCTAGTCTCACGAATATAGGATATTGATTGATTCACAAATGTCCATAGATATAAAAGTTTGGGTATTTCTAATGAACTTTGCCATACCGGAATTCTATCAGGATACCTCTCCCTGATCCGAGCAGCTTCAGCCTGCCTTCTCTCTGCAATAGAAAAGAGAAGTGTTATAAGAATCTTTGAACTTCACCACTACCGTCGAGATATAGTCAAGAGTCTCAAGACATTATAACATTAATTTCTCAGGAGATTCCTATTGAAATCCAACGAGAAGTTAATATTCTGATCTGTATTTTATCCATACATATAGCCGTGAGAACAGTAGCAGATCTGATTAGAAATGGTCGCTGCAACTTCCATCTAATCTAGGGTTATAAGAAGATTAAGCACACATTTGTTATTCCATGCGTAATCTAGAATACAGAGGACAGAGAGGGTGGTTTACAGGGTTTATTGCTGCTCATTGATGAACGTCTACGATGAAGCACTCACCAAAAGAATAAAATTTCTCAAATAGAGCATCGTATTTGTCAATCAATCACCGGTTTTACACTAATCAACCACATCAATGATCAAGCATAAGCATATCAGAGAGAGAGAGAGAGAGAGAGAGAGAGAGAGAGAGGGAGACGAACCGAGTGGGTGTTCCATTTTGAAGGAGATTTTCGACATGGCTTCGAAGCTAATACACTTCTAAAAATATACAAGTGCAGTTAATTTTACATGAAACAACCAAAGAACACAGGCAGGAAATTAGGTTTATCCGATGATGAAGAGCACTAGAAAAGCTCAAAGAAGCTAAGACAGGGGAAGACGAATTCGCTTACCCTGGAAGAATAGCGCAATAAGATGGATGAAAGAGGACAAGTCTTTCAGGTCGGAGTGAGAGAGAGCACAGAGATGGAGCCTCCGATGATCCTTGCTTCCACAAGTCAATTTCGATTGGAGAGAGTTGTTAACGTTTGACACTCCAAAATTATTTTACGGGTTAATTAAAGAGTTTTTTGAAAAAGTTAGTGTAAAAATTACTTTTATAAAAGTAAGTATATACAAAAAAAAAAATTCGAAATTTCGGTCACGGTAGCACGTTTTCTCAATAGACGTTAATCAGGGTTAGGGGTGAGCGGTTCCGGGTACCCTGTAAATTTAGGGATTCCCGGAACCTACCCAGTTCAATATAGGGTATTTAATTTTGGAACCGGAACTTACCCATTTAATTTTGGAACCGGAACCTACCCGGAACCTATTTGTACAAACGGTTTCGGGTACCCTGTTAGGAACCTATTTATTTTCGTCCCCTGTTCGGTTTCAGACCGGTTCCGCTTCGATTTTGATCCGGTTCCGGTTCGGATCCAGTTACACAATTCATTTCAACTCCAAAACACAAACAATTCCAAATTAAAGTTCAAACCACAGTTCCAAATTACTAAATTGACTCATAATAATATAACAAAACACACAATTCCAAACACAAATGTTTGGGGTGGAGTGCACCAAGCACCTCCTCCTAGGATGGTGCACACCAGCTGAAATGAATTGAATTCGTGTCAATAAGAATCAATTTTACATAAGCTCATTCCTCTATAGATTGATCTTAAAATTCACATCATCTGCTCTATATAAATGAATGGATTTGACATAAGCTCATTCCTCTATAGATTGATCTTAAAATTCACATCCCACTGCAAAATTAGTTCCTAGACCACTCAAGAATAATGGCGTGGCAGATTACCGTGACCTTATGATGAAAATGGCTCACTGTGTTTTGTTCTTCCTTTCTAGCTTGATAGCCTCGTAGGACTTCAATACCTCTTTAAACTTTGCCTCAGCAACCTCTGAAGCAAAAGAATCAACTGATTGATAATGCCGATAAAGATTGCATTTGAAGACTTGTAATGATAGAGAAATTTCAATTTGGTTATAAGCTTTGATGATTCTACCTTTGTTCTCCTGGTTCTGGTCTGGGTGAAACTCCATTGCTTTAGCCCTAAATGCAGTCTGCAGCAGATAAAGATAAGAGAGTTGCCATCAAAAGTGTAAAGAGAAATGCAAAACCATTAACTATGCATAATAACTACAGTTAGAGACGTTGCACAACTCATTAGAGGGTTTCTTTCTTAATGATAATCCAAAAGCTTCTCAGAAAATACCTTAATGACAATGATAAAATATTACCTTTATCTCACCATCTGAGTACGGTTTGGTCCTTGACCTATAGGAAAGATAACAAGGACAAGACGACTAGTTAATACATTTTTTCAGACTAGGTTATATAGGCAAACCGTCAAATATGGCTATCAAGAACTAGAAAATATTGATTAGTAGAATACCGACTAAAATACACAATGAACTTGCAAAAAGACCTATCTGCTTCAGAAAATCCTTATTTCACATTGTATAATAAAGCATGGAAACTAGAAATGAGTAGAAAATGAATTCACATTATGATTTTGAATAGTTTATCATGACACCATTTTAATCAATCAACTCCATTTCATTGTACCAAATCTGACACTAGAAATATGCTCATTCGTTGGGTGATGTTTGGGAAGACAAAAGATACATCTGAATTAAGCAGATCTGGAAATAATTTGATCAGAAAGTGTGACAAAACAATCACCTGTCAAGGCCCAAATTTGAATAGTGATGTGAAAATGCAGAAAGAAAACTCACCACTACAGTTAGGAAAGGCATCAAAGTGAAGCTGCTTCCTAATTTAGTGGCAACATCTGCAGAGAACTTCTTCTTCTCAAGAGAGCAGCAGATGAGCACGAGGATACCATGTAGATGAGCAGAGAACTTCTTCTTCTCAGGGTAGCGCTACTTGGAGTACTGCCTATTCTAAATCAGTTTTTTTATTATAATTTTTTTATTTTTATTTTTCGATGTTTAATTAAAAATAAAATTATGTATCTATTAAAAAATAATTAAAAAATTATAGTAAGTAGATATTTTAATTGTGATTCAAATAATGCAAAAAAAAATATTAAATTTGGATTTACGGATTGACTGTACGCTCTGCCGTAAGTTGAGATATGAAAATTTGACTTAAAATATTATAACTCAGACCATGTAAGTCCAAACTCACCACGGTTAACGTCATTTATGTCGTAATTCAATTATCTACCCAGGGTAATTTTTTTTATTAGAAATACAGTGATTTTGTAGTCTAACATCATTTGTTTTATAATTTGAGCGAAATAATTAAATACATTATGTGAGAAATTTAATTATGTACTTACTCAAAAAAATTACAGTACGTAGATAATTTAATTACGAATTAAATTATGCTAACTATGTGTTAATTTTTTACTTTTAGACTGACCGTATAATACGATACGTAAAATGTTCTACATACGATACAAAAACTTCTAAATAGCAATTTAAACAGTGATTTCACTGTTTAAACAGTAAAGTTACTGTGTAATCACTATTTAGAAATGTTTGTATCATATGTAGAGTTTTTTACGTATCCTATTATATGGCCAGACTAAATGTCAAATATTAACGCATAGTTAGTGTCATTTAATTCGGAATTAAATTATCTACGCAATGTAATGTTTTTTTTTTCTTTTTTTAGTATGTACATAATTAAATTTCTCACCTAATGCATTTAATTATTTCAGTCAAATTATAAAACAAACGATGTTAGGTTACAAAATCAATGTATTTCTAATAAAACAAAATTACTCTAGGTAGATAATTGAATTACGACATAAATGACGTTAACTGTGGTGAGTTTGGACTTACATGGTCTGAGTTATAATTTTTTAAGTCAAATTTTTATATCTCAACTTACGGTAGAGCGTACAGTCAATTCGTAAATCCAAATTTAATATTTTTTGCATCATTTGAATTGCAATTAAAATATCTACTTACTATAATTTTTTAATTATTTTTAATAGATACATAATTTTATTTTTAATTAAACATCAAAATAAAATAAAATAAAATAAAAACTGATTTGGAATAGGCGCTACATGAGTAGCGTCTATTCCAAAGGCTAACCAGGGTAGCGCCTATTGAAAAAACGTGCTACCCACGGTAGCGCGTATACCTAGATTTTGAAATATTTTTTCTATATACTTACTTTTCCAAAAAGAAATTTACACTACTTACTTTTTCAAAAAACTCATTAATTAAGTTATAGTTATATCTTTATTTACTCAACATATATTTATCCCTATATGAATATGGATCATTTTTACTGATTAATGTTTATTTTCGACACTTCTAACATGTAAAATGATAAATTACCCCTTCACTTCTTCCGTCTTCTTCAATTTCTTTCATCTTCTTTTAGATTCGTTTTGTGGGTATATAACCCCAAAAAATAGAGAAAGATGGAAGCTCAGATTAAAGCGTTCAGACAATCAAATATCGCAGAAAGGTGTTGTCTCAGGAAAAACTTCTTCTATTGATTGTGTTTTGGATGACAACTATCGACTCATTATAGGTATGCATCTCAACTTATACAAATATATCACTATCTACTATCTACTTTGTTGACAAAATGAGTTATAACACTAATTATGTTGGTAGTAGTTTGTCAACACTACTATTGAACTTTTGACATTTTATTTCTCACTCTTTTGACCTTGATTCTAACACTCCCCCTCAAGTTGAGTAGTCGAGTCTCTGATGCTCAACTTGCTCAGTACCTCATTAATTGTCTTTGAGTTTACTGTCTTGGTGAGTATATCTGCTAATTGATCCTCGGAGCGAATGAAAGGAAGTTTGATGATTCTAGCTTCGAGGTTTTCTTTTATAAAGTGTCTATCTACTTCAATATGCTTAGTCTGATCATGTTGAACTGGATTTTTTGAAATGTTGATTGTCGCTTTATTGTCACATGATTCAGTTGGGGGAAAACCAATTTCCGTCATTAGTTTTCTCAGTCATAGCATTTCTGATAGTCCCCTCGCTATTCCACGGAACTCTGCATCTGCACTTGATAGGGACACCACCTTTTGCTTTTTACTTCTCCAGGTTACCAAATTGTCACCAATAAGGGTAAAATATACGGATGTGGATCTTCGATCAATCGGATTGTCTGCCCAGTCAGCATTTGCGTATCCTTGTATTTCCAGATGACCATTCCTTGCTAACTGAACTCCATGTTCTGAGGTACCCTTCAAATACCTCATAATCCTCATGATTGCTTCCATATGATCAACTTGAGGTTGCTGCATAAACTAACTTACTACCCCTACCGCATAGGCTATGTCCGGTCGACTATGTGACAGATATATAAGTTTGTCCACTAGCCTTTGATATCGTTCTTTATCTGCTAGTCTCGCTCCTTCTGATATCCGTAGGCCATGATTTACTACCATTGGAGTCTCAGCTGGTTTACATTCCAACATTCTTGCCTACGTCAAGAAATCCAAAATATACTCCCTTTGAGATATGAAGATCCCTTCCCTTGACCTTAGCACCTTTATCCCAAGAAAGTATTTTAAATTTATGAGATCCTTCATTTTGAACTCTTCAAACAAGCTCATCTTAAGCATGTACATCTCTTCTGGATCATTCCCTATGATAATCATGTCAATGACATAAATGATTAAACACATTATTAGGGCTTCTGTCTTTTTCATAAATAATGTGTGGTCTGAATTGCTTTGCTTAAGCCCATATGTCTTCATGGCAATAGTGAACGTGTCAAACCATGCTCGAGGAGATTGTTTCAGACCGTAGAGTGACTTTTTCAGTCGACACACCTTTCCTTCCTAAATTTCATTTTTGTATCCTGGTGGGACCTCCATATATACTTCTTCTTCAAGGTCTCCATGAAGAAATGCATTCTTTACATTGAACTCGTGGAGTGGCCAATCTTTATTTGCGGCTATAGACAGTAATACCCTGATTGTGTCTATCTTAGCTACGGGCGAGAATGTCTCGGAATAGTCAATCTCGTATGTCTGAGTGTATCCTTTCGCTGCCAATCTTGCTTTGTATCTATCAATAGAGACATATTGTTTGTATTTTATAGTATACACCCACCTGCAACCTACTGGTTTCTTTCCAGCAGGTAACCTACAAATCTTCCATGTTTTATTCTTCTCCAGTGCCTCCATTTCAACACCCATAGTTTGTTGCCATTTGTTTGACTGTTGAGCCTCTTCAATTGTACTTGGAACTTCTTCTGTGAGAATAGACATTGTGAATGCCTTTGCTTCATCACTTAACCTCCCCCTTACTGCATTTACCACTGGATACCTGGATTTATTTGAGTCTCCCTTGTCATGTGTGTACCTCTTAGGTGGTCGTCCTCGATTCTCTCTTGGAGGTAATTTGTATCCTCTAGTTATCACTTCCTCCTGTTCTCCTAATTCTTCAATAACAACATCTTCATTTTGAGGTTCAGATGGACTTACCGGGCTTGCCTCGGATACCTCAAACGAGGGAGTATCAGTTGTGACTCTTAGCTCGCTGGTCGTTACTTGCGTGTCAGATGTTTGCTCGATGGTTCGGCTAACCGACTCTGTTGTACCATCATAGGAGAGACTTTGACTATCATAGGAGACGTTTGGACTGCATGCCCAATCCAGTGGATCTACTGTAGGACTCCCCCCTGAACATTGGATTGGTGATAGAAATACTATGTTTTAAGGAAATCACAATTCATAGTGGTGAACATGTGACGTATTTTAGATTCATAACACCGATACCCTTTTTGATTTACTCCATATCCTACAAACACACACTTCACAACACACATGCCAAATTTGGTGCGGTCAGTTTTGGGTATGTGGGCGAACACGGAGCATCCAAAAACACGAGGAGTTAGACTGAGTGTTGGGGGCACTTTAGTAATTTCAGAAAGAGTGTGAATGAGTGTTTTGAGGTGTAAGATCTTTGTACGGAGGCGATTTACAAAGAACGTGGTTGTGGCAACAGCTTTGGGCCAAAATAACGTAGGTCATTTTGACTCAATAAGTAAGGATCTTGTCATTTCGAGCAGTATGCGATTTTTCCTTTCTGCCACACCATTTTGTTCTGAAGTATGTGGACAGGAAGTCTGATAAATAATTTCTTATTCTGAAAAGAAATTTGTCATACATTGGTTGACAAATTCTCCCCATTATCAGACCGAATGACTTGATTTTTTTTCCTGAACTAGATTTGGATCATTTTGAAGAAGTGAGTGAATTTATCAAACACTTCAGATTTTTGTGTTAAAAAAAAACACAAATGTCATTCGAGTGCAATAATCGACAAATAATACAAAATATCTTAAACCTTGACCTCCGAATATAGGTGCGAGACCCCACACATCAGAATGTACTAAGGAAAATATAGACTCCATCTAAGTACTACGTGGCTTAAAAGTTTCTCTATGACTTTTTACAAGGATACACGTCTCACAAAAAAAATAATTACTTTTATTCAAAAATAACTCAAGAAACAAGAGTTTTAGATAACCCGAGGATGGATGACATAATCTCCTATGTCATAGTCAAACCTTTCGTTCTGTAGTTCCGTGAGCAAACAACATCGAACCTTGTTGAGCTATTTCATCAACGTAGTATAAATCCGCGCATTCAGTGTCACGCCCAATAATCCTCCCTGTTTGGATATCCTGCAATATACAAACATCTGGATTCATCACCATAGTAAAATTCATCTCCTTAGTAACATGTGACATGAATAATAGTTTATTCGAGAGTGTTGGAACTACGAGGCAATTTGATATCTTCAAGGTTGGAGAAATTTCTACTGTTCCCATTCCTGTTACCTAGGCCTTCCCCCATCAACAGTTTTAATATATTCAGTCTGGGACTTCATAATATTAATAAGATCACTTGAGTCATACGTCATAGTGTCTGTTGCACCACAGTAAAAAATCCACTGGTGATTTTTAAATCCATTTTTATGTTGGACTGAATAGGCCCGGGTCAAATGTTTAAGGACCGAAGTGAAATAAACTGGAGTTGTTCTATAACGTTTTATAACATTTAGTCTCAAATGGTTAGGGTTTGAAGTAGGGGTCTTGGATGCAATTTCCAAGTCCCTATACCTGTTTCCTCTTGGATGCTCCCGTCCTTGTGACTGCGGCTGTTGCTGGGGTACTCCTCTCTTGATGCTTCTACCCTACGGCTAGGGTTTCCCTCACCTCTTGCGGTTCCGGCGAAGGGAGGGTACACTTCGAGTGTTGGTGGCGGTGGCCTTAGGTACACTTTTGTGATTCCTCCGATTCTCGCATTTTCGGAGTGCCCATTGCCACCTCCGATGTTGGTATCCAAGGAGTTACTCATTGCGACGGCGGCACAACTTCTGACCTTTTCCTCCCGGTTCTCGTCCCACTATTCGAGGTATCCGATCAGCCAGAAACATGCCTCCTTTGTATGCCGATTCATACCACAGTGAGTACATTTAAGCTTACTTTTATCTATTCGGGATGACGATCTGCCGGTCTTCCCAATTGTTTTCGACTGATACTGTGTTGGTCGACCTACTTTTGCTGCGGTTGTGGCTTCGTTCCCGGTACATCGCCCCTTGATAGTAATCCTTAGTCAATACCGTACCCCGATGATGTTCCGTCACCGGTGGTTGCCGCTCCCAGGAAGTGGAGCCTGGCAGTCTCCTTTCGAACTGAAGCATAAGTTTCATCTACTGAGGGTGTTCGGTCCTGTCGCAGCACCTCACGCTTGATTCCGTCAAATTTGGAATTGATTCCTCCCAAAAACTGGTATAGTTTTGTTTCGTTCCACAATTGGTTAAATGTTGTGATGTCTTGATTGCATATCATAGGGTTTGGTCTCCTGGCTTCGATCTCTCCCCATAGGGATTGCATCATTAGCCAGAATTCCTTTAATGTAAGTGTCTCCTGCATCATTTTCGCAGCCTTGTTATGTAGATAAAAAATTTGCAGTGAATCCTTACCACTACCGTATGTAGTTTGTAACATCTTCCATAAGTTCCGGGAAGTTGAGTAGTGGGCGACATTGTTTGTCAATCGAGACTCTGTGTTTTGCATCATCCATAAAAAGACGACCAGATCATCTTGTTTCCACCTTTCATAGCCTGGTTCGGATCTGCTCGGGGGTTCCGGATCCCATGTTAGGTGTTGCAGCCGCCCCTACCTCCAATTGCAATATGGATCAATCTTACCCAAATATGATAATTCTGATCGTTGAGCTTTGTGGTCACTGTGACAGTTTCTGGTTATTCTTTGAGTTGCCTCTAATTGAGGTTGAGACCAGTCTTTAGGATTTGGGCTATTTTGAGGGTTAGGTCGTCATCACTGAGACCTGGACATGTTTGGGTTTGGGAGTGGTGTCTCTCATCATCGAACATGTTGGTTGGATATGTTGGTCGGATTAGATTTTTTTTGGTATATGATGAGCAATGAGAAAGAAAAACAAAACAGTCCACTATGGATTGTGGACCTGCTCTGATACCATGTTGTCTCAGGTAAAACTTCTTCTATTGACCGTATTTTGGATTACAACTATCGACTCAGTACAAGTATGCATCTCAACTTATACAAATATATCATTAGCAACTTTCTACTATGTTGACAAAATGAGTTATAACCATAGTTATCAGAACCGGACCGGCCATCGAACCGGTGATGGGGTTCACGGTTTAACCGGTTCAGTGTGCGGTTCACTGTTCACAATAAGGAAAAAAATGGGTCATTTTGGTATTTGTTTTGTATATAGAGTATATTTTGGTGAAAAATTCGATAAAGAGACCTAAATTCAATATTTGAGATTGCACTACTAGTGTACACAACCATATTAGAGGAAAATCATTTAAATAATTAAAGAAATTATTAATGGCAAATGTAAAAATATGTTTTTTCTGATTTATGGCATGAATATATTCTTTCTCCTGTTTAGGTAAGTCATATTCTGTGTGAACTCAAAAACATCAGTTTATGTTCACAAAGTTAAATGATAATGAATTATCACTTCTCAATGTAGTTAATAACATATGAAGAATAAGAGATAAAGAAGAAAGATAATATAATGGCCTAATAGTCATTTACTAATTAAAAAATATATTAAAAAAATTGATTGACAGAAAAATCAAACGGAGTAACTAAATAGTGGTGAAATATAAGTGGCATCCAATTTAGTTACACAAAAAAATATGAATAATTAAATAATCTCATTGGAGGAATATGTGTATATTAAGTATTAACTCTTAATTTACGCGTTAATCCAAATTTGGAACCTTTGAAGATACTAATCAAACTAGCGAAATTTTTTTTTTAAAAAAAAGTGCATTTTTTCGCTATATTATAATTTATTTACCTTTGCTAGTTTTAAATGAAAATGTTGTATTTTCATAAATTAAATTTTTTTTTTTAATATCTACTTTAGCCCTTCTTCCACCTTCGGTAGATATCCAAACCAAAGCTCTAAGCAACGATCTACTTCTTTATGATTAGTGTTCCACGATGAGGCATCCCATCGGATATGTTGGGCTCCAACGATTTTAGTCAAATTAAATACTTTTATTATTAATACAACAATGAATAAAACAACAATGATTGAAATATGACTTTTTTCGAAAAGTATTTATTTTCGAATTTTTTTTAAAAAGTATATATATAAAAAAAAAATATTTAGCAAAATGTGCATCTGCGCAGGTAGGCCAGTAGCGATTTTCATTTTTTTTTAACGTTTTTTTTAGACGCATCAAAGTGTAAATGGATTTTGAAAATCGCTACTTTGAGAAGACACAACCATTCACAACAGTATCAAACAAGGAAAATGAATTTTTTCAAAAATTTTTCTAAAGTAAATACTTTTTGAAAAAATTCAAGGAAAATGGAAGGTTTGATCAAGAGAAATGAGTCAATTTTGATTACTTTGAGAAGACACATCAGAGTGTAAATGAATTTTCAGTGGGTGGAGGAGCAGGATACAGAATTTTAACCTCATTCACAACCAAAAAGGAAGTATCAATCAAGGAAAATGGAAGGTTTGATCAAGAGAAAAGAGTCAATTTTGATTACTTTGAGAAGACACATCACAATGTAAATGGATTTTCAGTGGGTGGAGGAGCAGGATACGGAATTTTAACCTCATTCACAACCAAAAAGGAAGTACCAATCAAGGAAAATGGAATTTGTTAGGTGGGGATCGAGTAATCTCCTCGAGTTTCTCAAATCGGTTGGTGTAGAGACGCATGATTAGATCTCTCAGCAAGATGTTGGAGCAATTATAGCGCGGTATATCAATGATAACAAACTAAATCACCCTACGAAGAATAGAGTAGTTTGTGATGAAAGATTTCAATTTCTATTTAGGAGGAAAACCATAAGCAGACTTAAAATCAACGAGTACACTATGCAGAAAATCAAGAGTTTTCAGATGCCGAAGAAAAAGGCAGTGGAAACCCCAAAGAGCTATTTTGCAGCAGTAATTCCTGAAAATGCCAAACTAGCTAGGGTATTTGAAGAAAAGTATCATTCAGAATCTTGTTCATAAACAGCTTTGTTTCAATGTTTTACCTCAGGTGAGACTAGCCTAGAGAATGAACAAGCATCAGTTCGCTTGAAAATGATGTTGTTCAGAACAGGTTGGAAAATTTAGGACAAGTAATATTTGCCTAGGGAAAAATTATTTAACTTCTTCTAACTTCCTTCCTTTCTCTAGGTGAGACTAGCCTAGAGAATGAACAAGCATCAGTTCGCTTGAAATTGATGTTGTTCAGAACAAGTTGAAAAATTTAGGACATGTAATATTTGCCTAGGGAAAAATTATGTAACTTCCTTCCTTTCTCTAGGTGAGACTAGCCTAGAGAATGAACAAGCATCAGTTCGCTTGAAATTGAAAAAAGTCATTTTCCTTGTTTGATATTGTTGTGAATGGTTGTATCTTCTCTGATGTGTCTTCTCGAACAAGCGATTTTCAAAATCCATGTACACTCTGATGCTTCTAAAAAAACGTAAAAAAAAAAATGAAAATCGCTACTACCACATGCGCAGATACACATTTTGCTAAATTTATTTTCTACATATATACTTTTTCAATTTTTTTTCTAATATAGCTACTTTTTGAAAAAGATCTTGAAATATATGTAGAAAACTAGTTTGTTTATTGACATGACAAAATGCATAATGCATTATAAATTATTATTATTGTAAGTGTGAATCAAAAATACTAAAGCTGTTGCAAAAATGCTCTGCAAAAATTTTAAAAAATGCAATACTAAAAGTTAAGTGGGAGTCCTTTTTAAAAAATGGTTAAATAATAATATTGTAGAACAATTGTATGCCTTAAGTCATAAGTGTTACTTGCTTTTCATTTAGAACTCGAATTTAAATATGACTTAGAAACAACGAGTTTCCATTTTCTAAAATTTGTGTACGCATTATATATCTATATTTTAATTATATAGATATAATAGGATTAGTTGGTACATTTAGTCAATGATAATGTACAAAATATGCATTATGACTACTTAAAAAAATATAGAGTTGAACTTTAAAACACATAATATTAAAATTTAATTTAAGATAGGGTTAAATACCAATGAGCTACCTGAACTTTGAACGTTTTGCAACGAGTTACCCGAACTTTAAAAAATCAAAACGGGCTACCTCAACTTTGGACGAAGGTGTAACGAGCTACCTCCGTCCAATTTCTGACGAATTTCTGACGGATTTCCGACGGATTTTTGTGAACAGTTGACAGTAATTTGGACGGAGGTAGCTCGTTGCACCTTTGTCAAAGTTGAGGTAGCCCGTTTTAATTTTTTAAAGTTCGGGTAGCTCGTTGCAAAATGTTCAAAGTTTAGGTAGCTCCTTGGTATTTAACCCTTTAAGATATAGACCTTTACTCAAATGCATACTACATCGATAGTGTTATATATAGATAGATAGATAATATCGTTTTACAAATATTAAACATGTGTAATTTGATATCACTATAAAATATAAATGTATATCCTAACCTATATTTTTATAAGCTTGGACTTAAGAATGAAGAATTGTTACTACACGACACGATTAAACGACACGACATGATCTACTTTAAAGCGTATATGAGTTTGACCTTAACGGATCTTGTATCTAAACAACTCTTATACGTTTAGACACGATTAATAATCGTGTCTAAATACATCAGATTTGCAGATATTTGTATAAACACGATTAACTAATCGTGTCATATATACATGTGACACGTTTAGACACATTTAAGTATAATAATAATAATAAAATATTGAAATACACACTTACTTTTTAATAGGGAAATGTCTGAAAATAGTACAGCATGTTTGCACAAAATGGTTTTCTGTGCAACTTGTTTTTTAGTGATGGTTAATGGTTCAATACGTTTGAAAATGATGGTAATTGGTACCTCCGTTACTTTTCAGTTAAAGAATTCCGTTCAATATTTTTCATATTTGCAAAATTAACCAAATATTTTTCTAAATGTTACAATTATACCCTACAAACTTACACTAATGTTTCAAACAAGTCCCGATTCGATTCGAGACACACCCGGGGTCCCCTAGCTAAGGTTCGAACCCTGACCACGTCACCCAACCCTGGAGATCTGGTCTGGGCTCAGACCCCAATCAATTTGGACTGAACCTGGTTGGGTTCGGTTCAAATGATTGGGGCTCCAATTGAGCCTCAATCGGGGGTCCTATGGTCTGTGTCCTAACCCATACCAGGTCGCCCAACCATGGGTACATGGTATGGGTTCGGACCCAGGCCATTCGACCCCCGATTGGGGCTCAATTGGATTGGACCAAACCTGGCTGGGTTCGGTTCAAATGATTGGGGCTCCAATTGAGCCCCAATCGAGGATCCTATGGTCTGGGTCCGAACCCAGACCAGGTCGCCCAACCATGGGTACATGGTCTGGGTTCGGCCTTAGGCCATAGAACTCCCGATTGGGGCTCAATTGGAGCCACAATCGGATTGGACCGAACCTGGCTGGGTTCGGTTCAAATGATTAGGGCTCCAATTGAGCCTCACTCAGGGGTCCTATGGTTTGTGTCCTAACCCATACCAGGTCGCCCAACCATGGGTACATGGTATGGGTTCGGACCCAGGCCATTCGACCCCCGATTGGGGTTCAATTGGATTGGACCAAACCTGGCTAGGTTCGGTTCAAATGATTGGAGCTCCAATCGGGGATCCTATGGTCTGGGTCTGAACCCAGACCAGGTCGCCCAAGCATGGGTACATGGTCTGGGTTCGGCCCCAGGCCATAGGACCCCCGATTGGGGCTCAATTGGAGCCCCAATCGGATTAGACCGAATCTGGCTGGGTTCGGTTCAAATGATTAGGGCTCCAATTGAGCCTCACTTAGGGGTCCTATGGTTTGTGTCCTAACCCATACCAGGTCACCCAACCATGGGTACATGGTATGGATTCGGCCTCAGACCCTAGGACCCCCGATTGGGGCTCAATTGGAGCCCCAATCGGATTGGACCAAACTTGGCTGGGTTCGATTCAAATGATTGGGGCTCTAATTGAGCCCCAATCAGGGGTCCTATGGTCTGGCACCTAACCCAGACCAGGTCGCCAAACCATGGGCACATTGTCTGGGTTCGGACCCAGGCCATAGGACCCCCGATTGGGGCTCCAATTGAGCCCCAATCGGGGGTCCTATGGTCTTGGTTCGAACTCATACCAGGTCCTCAAGGTTGGGTGACCTAGTCTGGGTTCGGACCCTGGTTAGGGGACTCTCTGTGTGGCTCGAATCGAGTCGGGACTTGTTTGAAACATTAGTGTAAGTTTGTATGGTTTAATTGTAACATTTATAAAAATAGTTGATTAATTTTGTAAATATAAAAAATATTTAACGGAATTTTTTAACAGAAAAGTAGCGGAGGTACCAATTACCATCATTTTCAAACATATTGGACCAAAAACAATCGTTTGGGTTGGAAACCCATTTTCGTCAAACATGTTGTACCATTTTCAGACTTTTCCCCTTTTTGATATTGAAGTTTGAAGACCTTACTTTGTGTATATATCTACTTTAAAACGTATATGAGTTTGACCTTAATGGATCTTGTGTCTAAACAACTCTTATACGTTTAGACACGATTAATAATTGTGTCGTGTTTGTGTTTGAAATTTTGAGACACGTTTAAGAGCTTATCTCTTTAGATACGGGACATGTTTAGACACGACACGATTGTCACCCCTAATTGTGGTATATTTTTAAACATATATAAAGAAGTTACCCATCATGATTAAAAAGATTATACATGATGTACTATCCTATAAGCATATAGTATATATGGTTAATTACTTAATTGGTTACACATGTTTCACCATTGTGCAGA
This sequence comes from Chamaenerion angustifolium, assembly GCA_946814005.1. NCBI lineage: Eukaryota > Viridiplantae > Streptophyta > Magnoliopsida > Myrtales > Onagraceae > Chamaenerion > Chamaenerion angustifolium. Next base: position 23,492,303 of record OX328270.1, on the reverse strand, counting down.
ATGGTTACACATGTTTCAAAATGTGATTATTTGGTTTTGCTATGTGACTAATTGGTTACATATGTTTTTCCAAATGTGATTAATTGATCATTCCGTTACTAAACCGTTAATTTTACCGTTAATTAATTTTTTAAAGGTTAATTGTAGGGCTGGCAATTTCTGACACGACACGATTAAACGACACGACACGATCTACTTTAAAGCGTATATGAGTTTGACCTTAATGGATCCCGTGTCTAAACAACTCTTATACGTTTAGACACGATTATTAATTGTGTCTAAACAACTCAGATCTGCGGATATCTGTATAAACACGATTAACTATTCGTGTCTAATCGTGTTGTGTATACATGTGACACGTTTAGACACATTTAAGTATAATAATAATAATAATAATAATAAAATATTAAAATACTCACTTACTTTTTAATATTGAACTAAGAAGACCTTACTTTGTATATTTGAATTTGTGTGTATATGTATTTGTGTATATATCTGCTTTAAAGCCTATATGAGTTTGACATTAACGGATCTCGTGTCTAAACAACTCTATACGTTTAGACACGATTAAACGGCTTATACGTTTAGACACGAGACATGTTTAGACACGTTTAAAATTTATCCGTTTAAACACGAGACATGTTTAGACACGACACGATTATGACACGACACGATTGCCAGCCCTAGTTAATTGTCAATTTGCCCCCTAATGTTTGGATCGAATTTAAGATTCCCCCTTAAAGTTTAAAATTTTAAATTTTAGTCCTAATGTTTGGACGAAATAAAAAATCCACCCATTCCGTCTTAAGGCCGTTTATTTGAAACGGTAAACCCGACACGTGTCTTGCCCATGCATTTTCTTAAGAAGAAAAAAAAGTCAAAAATGCCCTTAAATAGAAAAGACAAACTGAAATCCTAAAAATCAAAATCCTCATTTCTCGATCAAATTCATTTGATTCTGAAACCTAGGACAGTTAATTGGGGTTACATCTTGATTCACTCTTTTGGCGCATCTGAAACACTGTTGATCGGCGATTCAATCTCGTCTTTGGATAGAAGCAGCTCTTTCCTGCATTTTTTTATTTTAGGTGAAAAAATAGTGAGTTCCTTTTCTGTATATAATCTGCTTAACTTTGTGATGGTAAATTTAGTTTATACATTTCTGAATCGCTTTAGAGAGAATTCACTCCTTCAATTTGAGGACGCAAGTATTCCGTGTTTTGAAATTGCAAAGTTTATAGAGTTACAGATTTGTATCATTTTTCAGACTCTGAATCTCATAGTTTTATCTTTGAACTTAACATTTACCTGATTCTACGAGTTAGTGGATTTGGAGGAAGAAATCGTAGAAAGCACTGTTCGAGAAATAAGGGCATTTTTGTACTCCAATGCCTCTTCCAATCTACGGTTCTTGCAAAGTCCATTGATGATAGCTCCATAAGTAACCTCATCTGAGCTAAACCCTTCGTTCTTCATACTCTCAAAAAGCTTAATCCACTCCTCAATTCCCTCAGCTTTTGCATAGGAATCGATTAGAGCAGTGTAGATCGCCACATTCAAGGTACAACCTTTAGTGTTCATTTTTTTATAAACAGCATACCTTGCCATGCATTTCCCTTCTCTGCATAATCCACTGATCACTAAACTATATGCATGAGGTGGAAATTCTAATCCTTTCTCCTCCATCTCGTGGTACAGTCGTAGGGATGAACTGAAATCGCCTTCTGCATAACAGAAGAGGCAGTGGAGTACGTAAGGGCAGTTGTGTCATTTCAACTTAAAAAAAGGCATGTGCAGTGCACATGTTGGGTTTACCGTCTCAAATAAACGGTTTTATGACGGAAATGGGAGATTTTTGATTTCGTCCAAACATTAGGACTAAAATTTAAAATTTTAAACATTAAGGGGGATTCTTAAAATCGGTCCAAACATTAGGGGGCAAATTGACAATTAACCCATTTTTTAAACATATTATTGAATTGTGAAATGACTATTATTCCCCTAGTGGTATTGAAGAACACGGAATCATCTTCAAGAACAAGAATCGAATAACCCAGAAACGCAATTATGGGTTCTTCAAGAACCCAGAAATTCGATTATGGGTTCTTCAATTCAATTCGGTGATGAAGATTAGTTTGATTGATGAAGAACACAACTTGATTGATGAAAAGCGTAATTAAGTCATTTTACGTATCTAAATAGTGACTTAACTGTGATTTCTAACGGTGAACAGTAAAAAAATCAATTAGTCACATTTCAAAACCAATTAATCACCTTTTGAAACATGTGTAACCATTCTGCACAATGGTGTAACATGTGTAACCAATTAAGTAATTAACCCTAGTATATATCCTCTTCAATATTAAAAGTTAATGTTAGTGTCTCCAAATTTCATTATACTAATTATACCTTTTATACCTCTACAATTTTCAATTATCACAACTCTATCAATAGTTAACCATCACATTACAAATCTTTTCATACAATTATGTTCATTACACCTCTACAATTCTCATGCATCACAACTCTACTAATAGTTACGTCTATATTCTCGTACAAATTTTTTCATGTTCTTTATATTTGTTCTCTTAAGCGCTCTTTTTAATTTTCTCTCGAAAACTTATTCAAAAAATAAGTATTTTGCGTAATTTATTAATCTATTTTTAAAAATTTATTAGTAAAGCTACAATACATTCTTTTTAAATTTTCATGTGTAATCAATTTCTGAATTCATTATATAAATATTAAGCTTTAGAAATTTACTCGAACATTTTAGTAGGAAAAATGGAAGACCTCGATTTTTATTGCATTTTTTATACTACAATTTTCAGTTAAATTTAGATTTATTGCATGTGCCGAGTCTGTATTAAATTCACTAGTAGTTAAATTTAGATTTATTGCATGTGCCGAGTCTGTATTAAATTCACTAGTATATATATATATATATAAGTGCAATGAAACCACAGTGCCAATGCCTCTGTACGTCCACGCTAGTCTTCTTCTGTCGCCCTATTCTCGTGTTTAGAGGAAATTACAGATGGAGGCCCGAAGATGGAGAAGGCTCTGTAAGCAGAGATGACAGAGAGGAGAAGGAAGCAGAAGAGAGCTAGGAAATGGAGGACAAGGGCCGCCTTGGTTCGACTGCAGAAGTGACCGTAGGAGCTGCAAGCCTCGCTCCATGTCACCTCTCTGTCGCCTTTGTAGGCCAAATACAGTATCTCCATTACCGCTGCTCCTGACGTGACCATCAAGTAAGCCACAATCTGCACCAGTTTCATACCAGTATTTGAATCGTAATGGAAAACTTTAAATAGATTAATTAAGCCATGAATCTGAGCTCGTCACTGCTAAAAATGCTGTTCAAGTTCAACAACACAATCTGAATTGAAGAAAATCATGAAACTGGCGCAATATATAACACCATTGAAGTAATTAATAGTACCTGATCTGAGATAAAGAAGACCCATGCCCTAACCGCCAACACCCTGAACCATGAAAAAGCAGCAGAAGCAAACGCATATGCAGCACATAGGGCACTAATCAAAACCATATACCTGGAAATTATGGTTCCAAAATCAAATTTACAGTTGCTATTATGATGATGGATGAAGAAAATTAACATTAATTATAGTAATTAAAGACAGCTTACTTGAGTCCAAGGAGATTGGTGAAATTCAATTTACCATAAGTTTCGTTGTTCTGGTGGTTTGTGACTGTGAGCCAGATACAGACGACACTCAATGGAACAGCGGAGATTCTGAGAGAAGCGTCGATCAGATTGAGGGCGGCTCCACCGCCACCTCCTTGACGGAGCTGATTCGATGAGCTGCCGAGCTCGTTATCTCCTCCAGGACTCATTTCCTTGGACTATTATCAATCTGCGATTGAGAGACACTGGAGAGGAAAGAGATGATGGGAAATACACTCCCCTCATCACTTATCAGCACGCATGCCCTTTTTATATGTGTGAATCCACTGGGAAAGATAAAATATTTTAGGAGAAATTATATCATCATCATATCGATTAACTACGTCATTCTATTAATTCACAGTTTCACACGAGTCTAGTAGTTTGATAAAATAATGTGATAAAATTATGTAGGGTGACAATTTCTGACACGACGCGATTAAACGATACGACACGATCTGATTTAAAGTGTATATAAGTTTCACCTTAACGGATTCCATGTCTAAACAACTCTTATACGTTTAAACACGATTAATAATCGTGTCTAAACAACTCAGATCTGCGGATATCTGTCTAATCGTGTCGTGTATACCAGTGACACAAATAAGACACGATTAACTAATCGTGTTTAATCGTGTCGTGTCTAATCGTGACACATTTAGAAAAATTTATAAAATTAATATTTTTCGTGTTAATCGTGTCGTGTAACGTGTCGTTTCGTGTTTAATCGTGTAAATTTGTATCAATCATGTTGTTCTTAATCGTGTCGTGTCGTGTTAATCGTGTCGTGTTTAATTGATTCGTGTTGGTTCGTATCGTGTCGTACTGTGTTGTGTCGTGTCTATCCGTTATGTTTTTTGTTTTTTAATTTCCAAGAAAGTTAATCGTGTCCTGTGTCGTGTCCCGTGTGATTTGCTACTTAATCGTGTCGTGTTCGTGTTTGATGTTTTAAGACACATTTAGAAATTATCCGTTTAGACACGAAACATGTTAAGACACGACACGATTAATAACACGATACGATTAGACACGATACGATTGTGGCCCCTACGTAATAATATATTTTTTGTGTTATCATTTATAGAAGAAAAAAAATGTCTGAACTTTGATATTGTATTGTTCTTTAGTAAATTTTATTTAATGATTTTAAAATTATAAGTTGGTGTCTAATTTGCAGATATTACCTTACGTATCATGATTTGTGAGGTCTAATCTAATATTAAAATTTGATGTATCAAAAATATTTCTTTTTCCACTTTCCAAAATATGTATCAATCTATTTGTGAAGAAGAATAGGACGAAGAAAAAATATAAAGAACATAAAGAAAAATGACATTTTTTGTGTATCAAGTTTGAATATTAAAATCTGAGATAATAATAGTAAAAAGTAATGATTTCAAAAAAAAAAAAATATGTTGAAACGTAAATAACTAAATAATATAAATTGAAAACAAAGATTTATATCACTTAGAGTAAATCACGTAAATGTTCAATTAGATTTAAAAAAAATTGGCCAACCCGCATATTACAAGAGGTATATACCCAAGAATAAATAGATAATTAATCCAAGAATATATCTATTTTTGTTAGTAATAATGAAGTAGAGAGTATTTTAGTGCGTTGTGTTAGGTGGAAGTGCCAAAAGTGTGAAACGTCATGATGGAATATCATCATCTCCCGTCGGTGAAAGAAATATGCATTTATTTATTTTAATATAAGGATTGGAATTTTGGAGGCTATGCATAAGTTAAGTTGAGAATTGAGATCCGTAGAATAGAAACCCTTCTTGCATATACATTTTTATTTTTTAACTAGTACTCGCTGTCATATACGAGAAAAACAAGAATAAGTTTGAACATTTATTTTGATTTTGTGTGTTTGATATAAGTGGAAAAACTCTGATTTATATTAGTTTAACGCATTTCTATAGTTAGTAATAAATAAATAAAAACAAATATATTAAAATTCTATAAAATATATTCGCATAGTATACTGCAAGATATTATATTTCAAATATTCTACTGCAATATAATTCATATATTTGTCTAGTATATTTGCATCAACACACTTTAAAACCCTTTTTTTATGGTTATAATTACTTAAGTAAAATGAAAGGAAATATTACATCGAATTTTGAAAGAAGATTTTATTCCAGTTTTTCTTTTCATATCTAAAAATCCATATTTCTTATAATCACGATTTTTTTCAGAAAGTATACACTTTCGGAAAAAAATTTGAAAAAGTGTATATATAAAAAATATATTTAGAAAAGTATGTATACGCGTGTCGCGCCTATTCCACAAATTTTTTTTCCATACGAACCGAACCAAACGGTCTATCAAAAACCACGTTGATTTTAAGTCTGCTTATGGTTTTCCTCCTAAATAGAAATTGAGAGACAGTCTCACGCGTTGCTTCATCTCAGTATTCATAGGTCCAAATTCCTCTAAGCTAGTCTCACCAAATTCATCCAGTAAAGAAGAAAGGAAGTTATAAGAAAGTAAATACTTTTTTCCTATCCTAAATTTTCCAACTTGTTCTGAACAACATCCCTAGGTAAAACATTGAAACAAAACTGTTTATTCACAAGTTTCTGAATGAGACTTTTCTTCAAATACACTAGCTAGTTTGATATTTTCAGGAATTACTGCTGAAAAATAGCTCTTTGGGGTTTTTAGGTGCAAGAGCTAAATTTTCCAACTTGTTCTGAACAACATCCACGAGGTAAAACACTGAAACAAAGTTGTTTATTGACAAGTTTCTGAATGAGAAATTTCTTCAAATACACTAGCTAGTTTGACATTTTCAGGAATTACTGCTGAAAAATAGCTCTTTGGGGTTTCCACTCTTGCGTCTCGACTGGTTCTCTAAACATGTGAAATTTAGATACTAACATGGTACGGTAACCAAGGTCTTTCAAGCGACCTGATGCTTGTTCATTCTCTAGGCTAGTCTCACCAGGCTACAATTGCTAATGCATAAGCATAACACATTAACACTAACCAGGCTAGAGAGACGTACATCTCTGACTCAACATCTTCTGAATATCTTGTAAAGCTTCTCCAATGACTATAGCTTTTTAATTGAGTTTTTTTTTAAAGTAACCATGTCAATGTTGGATTTTAAATAATAATAATTGCTTCAACTCTTTTGAATCTCGATTATCAAACTCCGGCCGGACAAGTAGGGCAACGTAGCAGATTTTTCTCGGAAGGTGTGAAAAAGTATTGGAAAACAATGTCAAACTAGCTAGTGTATTTGAAGAAAAGTCTCATTCAGAAACTTGTGAATAAACAACTTTGTTTCAATGTTTGACCTCGTGGAATTTGGTGAGACTAGCGTAGAGGAATTTGAACCTATGAATACTGGGATAAAGCAACGCGTGAGACTATCTCTCAATTTCTATTTAGGAGAAAAACCATAAACAACTTAAAATCAACGTGGTTTCTGATAGACCGTTGTTTCCACTTGCATATCCAACAACACCAGCCAGGGGGTTTAGATTTCTCTTGATAGAGAACCAGTCCATTTAAAAAGTAACCATTATGCAGAAAATCAAGAGTTTTCAGATGAGGAGTTTTGGAGTTCGGGTGAGGATAAACAAGCTAGTGTCAAACTAGCTAGTGTATTTGAAGAAAAGTCTCATTCAGAAATTTGTGAATAAACAACTTTGTTTCAATGTTTGACCTCGCGGAATTTGGTGAGACTAGCGTAGAGGAATTTGGACCTACGAATACTGGGATAAAGCAACGCGTGAGACTATCTCTCAATTTCTATTTAGGAGGAAAACCATAAGCAGACTTAAAATCAACGTGGTTTCTGATAGACCGTTGTTTCCACTTGCATATCCAACAACACCAACCAGGGGGTTTAGATTTCTCTTGATAGAGAACCAGCCGAGGAATTTGGTGAGACTAGCGTAGATGAATTTGGACCTATGAATACTGAGATAAAGCAACGCGTGAGACTATCTCTCAATTTCTATTTAGGAGGAAAACCATAAGCAGACTTAAAATCAACGTGGTTTCTGATAGACCGTTTGGTTCGAACGAGAAAAAAAAAATTGTGGAATAGGCGCGACGCGCGTATACATACTTTTCTAAATATATTTTTTTACATATACACTTTTTCAAAAAAAAATTCGAAAGTGTATACTTTCTGAAAAAAAATCTATAATCACGGGTTCAAGGAACCAAGAGAAGAAAGTACGACATGTACGAACTATTATATATATATATATATTAATTTGATATTCTATAATTTTTACAAGTAAGATTTTAACACAATTTTTTCTATCATAGTATCATAATAATTTGATTTAATCGGCCCATCTAAAATAATTTAAGTTACATTCATGTCATCATTTTCTCACATCCACATGTACACTCTAAAAATAATCAAAAAATGCACATTCAATTTCAAAAGATATTACATTTATAAGTATGTCAAATTAAATTTTGCATTCAAACAATAGTAAATTGCAAGTTTTGCACCTAACAATTTACTTTGGAAAATTAAACAAAAATTAAGAGTGAAATAAATAAATAAAAAGTAAAACACAACGTTTAAAAAAAATGTAAAATAGTTTAAAATAAATGATACACAAGACTTATGATATATAAATTATATTTAATATATATTTAAGCCTAATTTATAATTATAGTTTAGATTAATTAACTTAAAAAATGAATTAAGTGTTGAATGTACATAATATTTATAATGGAAAAAATTATAAACAATAGTAACTAAGTTAATAAAAAACTGAACTAAATAGATAGTAAATGTATTTTTTTTTGCAAATAATTAAAATATATAACTATTTATTTAATTTCTAAATTGGAAAAATAAAGGTAAAACGAAATTAAATTTTAAACAAAAATTCTAAATGTGTACACAATCATGTTTGTTGAGAAAACAAATTGAAAAGAAAATTATATACAATAATATTAAAAAATTTAAAATTAAGTATATAAATACACATGTTAGATTTTCATTTATGTATTTATAATTATAAAATTAAATTAAAATGATATTTTTCATAAAATGTTGTAAAGCAATTATTTAATATTGCTATTTAGCAATTATTATTATATTTGAAGTAATTGTTTGTTTTATATATAGCAAATAAAACTAATAGTGTATATGCATATATAATTTATTAAGTTATGTTTGTGTATATAATTTTCACATATTTTTAACTAAGAAAATAAATAAATAAAAAGTAACTATTACTAAATAAAAATGTTTATAAATAAATTTTTTATAGTTCTATTACTAAATGAATTTAACATATATGTAATTAATATACTACAAATAATAAACGTTATACCAAAAAAACGACATAGATTTCAAAATATTATATTAATAACAAAAATAAAAATATTTTCATTTTGAAGTTAGTTAATCATATCAATATAATAATATAATTAAAAAGTAATTTAATTTAATTTATTTTTGTTAATTAATATAATAATTTAAATTTTATATTAAACTATATTTATATAACGAAAATTTAAATGTGTTTTTACATTCTACGCAAATTGTTCATATAAAATATAACGATAATTTAAATAGTTCATATCTACTTAATATGAACTATTTACAAAAATATAAGATATAATATCAAGTTATCAACTATCTATCTAGGAATATTCAAAAATATATATTTCAGAAATATTTTGGTTTATTTGAGCTTAAACCTTTTACAATTTCGACTTCCTCAATTTTGGACTTGTAAATTATACTACTTATGCATTATCATTTTGCAAATACATATTCGCATTAACATTAACTAAAAGCAAGAAAAGAAACTGTTACAAACGCTTATTTTAAAGTTTATAATAACTTATTAATTAAATTCATAAAAAATATCGAACCAAATAGAAAATAAGAAAAGGATTGTGTCCAAAATTTTCGTTTAAAAAAAAATCATTTCAATATCAATTGATTATGTTCTTGTTGATGTTTTGACGACCACATTTTTTTAGTCTTAGCCCTACTGTTGACTTTATCTTAAAAATTGGAATTTTTTGAATAAGTAAGCATGTTAAAACAAATATTTAGAAAAGTGTATATCCGGAAAGAAAAAATATTTATCAATTTTTACATAAGTGCTACTACAAGTAGCGTTTATTTATATTTTTTACTAAAAACGTTCCTGAAGCAGCGCTTTAATTTAAACACTACCCTAGATAGCGTTTTTCACGAACGCTTCAAATGTCGTAAGTTTTAAAAAATATAACCCAGACCTTGTAAGTCCAAACTCACCGCGGTTAACGTCATTTATGTCGTAATTTAATTATCTACCTAGTGTATTTTTTTTTATTAGAAATATATTTATTTTTTTAACCTAGCATTGTTTGTTATATAATTTGACCGAAATAATTAAATGCATTAAGTGAGAAATTTAATTATATACTTACTCAAAAAAAATATAAAAAAATTACAGTGCGTAGATAATTTAATTACGAATTAAATGACGCTAAGTATGCGTAAATGTTTAAAAATCTAAACAGTGATTTCACTGTTAAATAGTGAAATCACTGTTTAGATTTTTACGTATCGTATGTAGAATTTTTTACGTGTCGTATTATACGGTAAGTCTAAAATTAAAAAATTAACGCCTAGTTAGCGTAATTTAATTCGTAATTAAATTATCTACGCACTGTAATTGTTTCGATTTTTTTGAGTAAGTACATAATTAAATTTCTCACCTAATGTATTTAATTATTTCGATCAAACTATAAAACAAACGATGTTATGTTAAAAATTCACTGTATTTCTAATTAAAAAAATTAACCTAGGTAAATAATTGAATTACGACATAAATGACGTTAACCATGGTGAGTGTGGACTTACATAGTCTGAGTTATATTTTTTGAAGTCAAATTTTCATATCTCAACTTACGACAGAACATACAGTCAATCCGTAAGTCCAAATTTAATATTTTTTTTGCATCATTTGAATTGCAATTAAAATATCTACGTACTATAATATTTTTCAATAGATACATAATTTTATTTTTAATTAAACATCGAGTTGTCAAAAAAGAAAGAAAACCCAATAAAAAAAAAATTAAAAAGTTGAACGCCACTTTGTTAAAAAAATAAAAAATGCTACTTGTAGTAGCGCTTATGCATAGATTGCTAAATATTTGTTTTTGTACATACACTTTTCTAAATATTTGTTTTGACATGCCTAGTTTTTGAAAAAGTCTAAAAATTGTGGTTATAATTGTTATTTTTTTATACGGTAAAATGCATTAATATGGTGCAGTATAGTTATGATAATGATTTATTTTTATTTGTGCTATGTTATTTGATTCATAATTGTAACTATTATATATAATTACAATAATTATCCATTTATATATCTATACTAATAAATAGTTATTTAAATAAGGTTTTACGGATTGATCCAACCTTTTGTATTAATTACACTAAAATTATAATATTTTAATTTTAAACCTTGATTATGTTAAAATTATAGTATATTTTAATAACTGAATTAATATTTTTGGATTAAAATATCTAAAATTTGATTTGTAGATACTTAATAGTTTGGCAATGAATTAAGTATATAGTTAATTATTTATGTTTCCACTATACTAGGGTTCGATAAACTATTTTTTGTATCATTTAAATATTAATATGTGCTTAATTAGCCATTCTATTAGTTTTTTAAAATATATAACTAAATTCTAAAAATATAAATATAAATTCTAAAATATAAAATATAAAACTGATAGTTTATAAATTAATTTTTAAATAACAAATCGAAAACGTAAAAAAAACACTAGCATTTGACCCTTGAGTCCAATTGACCCAACCTAGGGTCGAACCCTGGTCTGGGTCGGACCCCGACCAGGGTTTGACCCTGGTTGGGTCAATTATTATTATTATTTAAATTGAATATTATATTATATATCTACATGACGCTGACGTGGTGCTAATGTGATGATGACGTGGACCATTTAAAAGAAAAATCTAACAGAAGGACCATACAACAAAATTTTCAAACATAACGGATCATTCGACCACACGAAAAAACATAGAGTACCATCCGATGACATGACCCAAACATATGAGACCATTGAAACTAATAACTTAATTTACCTGTTAATTCATATTAGTTGTTGGAGAACATTCGAATGGATGGTGGTTGAACTATTGACTTGTATGCTTGGATTATTCTGAAGTCGTGACAACACTTTCAGATTGAAACTATTTGGAGGCACCCAAATTTTCAATCGGATAAAATCAGAATACTGAACTAGAACTTGAGAATGATTGTGAATGTTTGAGATGGAGATTTAGGACCTCCCCTATGACCAATTTATAGTGTTAGTCACACCCTTAGGAGAAGACACCACATCCTTTGGAAGAGACACAATGTCCCTTGCCCAAGCCTTGTGACATTTCGGCCACAACATGTCTTTTTGTTTCAAATTTTGGCTCCAAAACCAAAGGAACACCTTAGGAAGAAGACTAGCAATGATTCAGCCTAACTAGCAATGATTTGTCCTAATACTTGGCTCTAAAGCAAGTGTCCAAAAATCGGGAATTTTGAGGTTAAAATGTTAAGTCATTAGTTCCAAAAATTCAAATTTACAATGAATTTTTAGAATAGCTCGACCCCAGCCAGGGGCGCTGCCCCTTGGACCCTGCCAGGGGCGCTGCCCCTGGACCCGATAAAGGGTGTGTTGCCCCCTTTGACCCCCATTGCCTCGTCTCTAATCAACTGATGAATCTCTGATACAGTGAATTATAATATACTTAAACAAGCGTGCACTCCGTGTTGGGTATCGATAGTGACGGCCCAGTAAGAAAAGGCCTCGAAGGCCCAATAACTATAGAGGGGGTAAACCCATGACATCCGAACCGGATCGGCCCAAGTACAAGTCAAACTTGGCCCACCATCGAGTAATCCAGAATCGAGCCCAAAGTCTATAGAGACGCCAAAGGCTCTCAGACTGCTCGCCATTCTCTACCAAGTCGCGACCTTCCACTGCTCGACATGGGAGTGCTCGCCCCGAAGAGAGCCTTGCCTCTCTCCTCTGGTCCCACTAAACCGTTAATAACAGAGTGGCCAAGATATCCCGCATATCTCGGTCACATATTCACTAAAGATTAGATTTGGTAACTGCAATATCTCGCAGTAACTGCCATATCCCACGATCCGAATCTTCAGCAACTCAATATACGTTAAGATATTCAGTTGCCTTTATACGGTTCTATCTCTCTTACCCTATAAATACCCTTGCTTTACATACGTTCTTCACGTTTTGAGTTTTATACACACATATACTCATTTAAGCATCGGAGAGGGACCCAGAGGCACCCCCTCTGTTGCGTTCCCCTACCTGCAGGTTCACCGGAGTTGGAGCTGAAGTGTCATCTCAACCTTGTCTGGCATTCAATTCACTGCCAGATCAGCATTCAGGATTTCACGATCCAACATTTGGCGCCGTCTGTGGGAACGAGCAATTCAGCCATGAGAACTCGATCCCAAAGCAACCGTCGGAATCAGACTAGGGAGCGATCCTCAGATAGCTCTGATTCCGCCGCCGCTTCACCGCTTCAACAGGAACCTGCCAGCCGAGCAGGAGTTAATGCTGTTCCTCTGCGGACAGCCCGAGAACATGTCGGTGATTCAAGACCGACCCCAGCTGCTGATCAAAACGGAGCCCCTGCACCGCAGACAGTCCACATTGCGGGGCAGGATATTAATTTAACCCCTGAGATGGTCTCCTTGCTGGAAGCCATCCTAGGACAGGCGCGCCACCAAGCCCCTGCTCCTCAGGAAAACAATCCCTCTGCTCCTAAGGAAAATCACCGCCCTGCTGCCACAGGGCCTTCACCTTCAGAAGCGGCCAATCCTGGTCCTGTTGCGCCTCAGGAGGATCAGGAGATGACGTCAGGTCAGCAGTCCCTACCTCCAGCACACACCAAGGAGCCAGCAGCCGCATATACTGCCAATCCTTCCGGTCCGCCTCCACCCGGAGCCTCTCCCATGTACTGCACTGTGGATCAGATGGATGACCTCCTCAACAAAAGGCTCCAGGAAAGACAGTTGACAGTCATAGCTCCCTTCAAGGAGCAGTCCTCTCATCCATTCACCGACGCGCTCGTCGCTATCAAAATCCCGAAGGATGTGGTTGCTCGGGCCATACCTGAGTATAGCGGTGGAGGAGATCCCACCGTACATGTCAACAAGCATGAGGCCTCCCTTCTGGGTAAGTCAAACGATCCCAATCATTTGGCTTTGCTATTTCCATCTACTCTTTCGGGCTCGGCTTCGTCCTGGTTCTTCGGCCTCCCTGCAGGATCAATCGGAACTTGGGCAAAGTTAAGAAGCAAGTTCCTGGAGAGATATATGGGCGAGCGCCAATTGCTGAAGAGCGTGGTCGCCCTTGACTCGGTCAAACAGCAGCCTGGAGAGTCGCTGTCCAACTTCTACGGGCGTTTTCATCAAAACGTCACAGAATTAGATCGCCGAATCTCGGATGGAGAAATCATTCGAGCATTCTACAGAGGTCTGGATGTGGCCAACAAGGCCTCGAGAAAGCTGCGAAACAGCTATCACGTGAAGGAGATAGAGACATTGGAGGAGTTGGCGTCCAGAGCAAAAGGTTTCATAGACCTTGAACGCGCAAACATCGAGGCTAATCTCCTGACGACCTCGCTAAGGGTAACCCATGAACCCCGACGCGATGGTAAGAAGGAGATAAAGAAGGAGAAGAAGGGAAAAGAAAGTAAGCCCCGAGTCGAGTCTCTTCCAGCACCTCGCCATCCAGAGGTCCCTGAGTACTTCACGCCTTTAAATAGGCAGATCTCAGCGGTACTAGTCGAGATGGAGAGGAGATCCTTGGCGAGGCCACCGATGCCTCGCCGAGGTGGGTTACCCATGGGCAAGGATGTCGAGAGCTATTGCAGATACCATAAGTGCAAGGGCCATAAGACAGACGATTGCAAGATTCTGAAGCGAGATATAGAGAGGCTGATTCAGGGGGGAATGTTGAAGGAATTTGTGGCAGGGCGAGACCGAAGTCGAACGCCCCCCAGGAGACATCGTTCACCAGCCCCTGCAGATCAAGCTGAGCCTTCTGGAAGCAAGAGGAGAGTGAATCTGATTGCGGGAGGATTCGGCGCAGGCGGCGAGAGGTCAAGCGCCAGAGAGGTCTACGCCACTCAGATCTCCACGGCAGTTCAGTTGGGGAAGCGGCCCCGACCTGAAGAAAACATTGTCATCTCATTCTCTGAAGATGATTTGGCACATGTCACCACGCCCCACAACGATGCTCTGGTCATTACGGCAGATATTGACGGCTGTGATGTTGCAAGGATTCTGGTCGACGGAGGCAGCTCGACAGACATCCTGTTTCTGGACGCCTTCGAAAAGATGGGCAAATCAAAACGTGACCTGAAGAGGGTCGACTTTCCGCTGATAGGGTTTGCGGGAAGAACAACTTATCCACTGGGGGCTATAACCATGCCAGTGATTTTTGGCGAGGGGTGGAAAAGTATCAAGGTGTCGGTCACTTTCCTGGTGGTCGATTCACCTACATCCTACAACGCCATCATAGGGAGGACCACGATCAACCCAAATAAGATTGTGGCCTCCACTGTCCACCAGAAGATGAAGTTCCCCACTCCGAACGGGATTGGAGAAGTGCTAGGAGATCAGCCTTCCTCGCGGCAATGCTATGTGAACTGTTTACGTAGGAAGAACCAAAGGGAGGCGCTCGCCATCGAGACGGAGGCCGATCCCCGCGAGGACTTGGCTCGACCAGCACCCATGGAGGAATTGGAGGAGGTCGAGATCGATGGTCCGGACAAAAAGGTGCGCATTAGGACCACCTTGAAAGAGGATCAGAAGGAGGCCATGATCGCCCTCCTCAAGGAATTCAAAGAGCTCTTTGCCTGGCAGCCGAGCGACATGCCAGGAATCAGCACAGATATTATCTCTCATGAGCTCAAGATAGACCCCTCCATCAAGCCGATCGCCCAAAAGAGAAGATCGTTCGGGACTGATAAACGTTTGGCGATCAGGCAGGAAGTCGGCAGGTTGATTGAAGCTGACTTCGTCAGAGAGGTAAGATTCCAGAGCTGGGTCGCCAACCCAGTTTTGGTCAGGAAATCTAACGGCAAGTGGAGGATGTGCGTCGACTTCCGCGACTTAAACAAGGCTTGCCCCAAAGATTCATATCCCCTTCCGAGAATTGATCAGCTGGTCGATGCTACCTCGGGTCACGAGATGCTGAGCTTCATGGACGCCTATTCAGGCTACAACCAGATCAGAATGCATCCAGACGACGAGGCCCACACTGCTTTCTATGCTGACGGCGACATTCTATGCTACAAGGTGATGCCCTTTGGTCTCATCAATGCCGGGGCAACTTATCAGCGGATGGTGAACCGACTGTTCCAGGACATGCTGGGAAGGAACATGGAGGCCTACGTGGATGATATGCTCGTTAAATCCATCAAAGGCAATCCTCATACCACCGACCTCCGTGAAGCTTTTGAATGCATGAGGAGACACAGCGTTCGCCTGAACCCAGCAAAGTGCGCCTTTGGAGTCAAGTCCGGGAAGTTCCTGGGTTTTATGGTCAGCGAAAGGTGCATTGAAGCAAACCCGGAAAAGCTAAAGGCCATAGAAGAAATGAAGTCGCCAACATGCCATAAGGAAGTCCAATGCCTGAACGGCCGACTAGCTGCTCTTAACCGCTTCCTCTCCAAAGCAAGCGACAAGTCCCTCCCGTTCTTCAAAACCTTGAGGGCCAACCGTAAGTTCGAGTGGACGCCAGACTGCGAGGAAGCATTCCAGTCCTTGAAAAGGCATATTCAAACACTCCCAGCTCTGGAAAAACCCGTTCCAGGCGAGCAGCTTTTCCTCTATTTAGGCATTAGCGATGTGGCAGCCAGTGCTGTTTTAATAAGGGAGGAGAATAATGTTCAGAGTCCAGTGTATTTTATTAGCAAAATGTTCAACTCAGCAGAAATAAAATATGTCCAGATTGAGAAGTATCTCTATGCCTTAGTTATTGCTGCTCGGAAGCTGAGACCTTACTTTCATGCGCACGACATCACGGTCCTCACCAATCAACCTTTCAAAAACTTCCTGATGAAGCCAGATTCTTCAGGAAGAATGGTCAAGTGGGCGATCGAGCTCAGCGAGTTCAGGATCAAATTTGCGCCAAAAACGGCCATCAAAGGTCAAGCACTAGCTGATTTCATAGTGGAAAGCACGAGTAACGGTCAAGCGGAGGTAGAAAACAGGCCAAGTCAGTCAGCAAACGACAATCAAATCTGGGAACTCTATACGGATGGGTCTTCATCAAAAGAAGGCTCGGGGGCAGGTTTAATTCTTATTCCTCCTGAGGGCGAGCCTCTGAAATACGCGATCGCCTTGACATTCCCGGCGACCAATAACGAAGCAGAATATGAGGCTCTTATCACTGGACTCAGACTGGCAAAAGGAATGGGTATAACAACGCTTAAGGTAAAAAGTGATTCAGAGCTTATTGTCAATCAGGTTAATGGCGCCTACGAGGCAAAGGGAGAAAAGATGAAGAAATATCTCGGCATCGCCAAAAAACTAGTCGTGGAAATCCCAAATTTCGCGATTGAGTTTATTCCTCGCCAAGAAAACCAGATGGCAGATTCTTTGAGTAAGCTAGCCTTCGGAGGGGCGACAATCCAGGATGTGCAATTTCTGGAAAAGGCCCTATGTTCAGTCCTTGAAAACAGAGCGGAGGTCTTCAACATTCAAGAACAGGTCACCTGGATGACCCCGTTCCAGAATTATTTGAAAGAAGGCATCCTCCCAGAGGACGAAGGCGAATCCACTAGGATTAGAAGACTCGCAGCCAGTTATCTAATCATCGATGGAGAACTCTATAGAAGAGGTTATTCGACGCCTTACTTGAGATGTGTTACTCTACCCGAAACAGAAAAAGTTCTCCGAGAAGCTCATGAAGGGGCAGCAGCATGTCATGAAGGTGCTCGTTCACTAAGCAGGAAAATATTCAGACTGGGATATTACTGGCCGACCTTGAGAAAAGACGCAACCGAATTAACACAGAAGTGTGAAATTTGCCAGCAGTTTGCACCACGATCGGGTCGACCATCGACATTATTATCCCCAATGGCAGGTGCCTGGCCCTTCGCTCAATGGGGAATCGATATATTGGGTCCTTTTCCCATTAGCACTGGTCAGCGTACTCATATTATAGTGGCAATCGACTACTTCACTAAGTGGGTAGAGGCGAAAACTCTAGCTTCGACAACGGAATTCCAAGTTATCAAGTTCATGCAGGTCAACATATTCTCCAGGTTTGGTATTCCCAAAATACTCATCAGCGATAATGGTCCGCAATTCGTTGGAAAGGAGTTGAAATGGCTCTGTGAAGAGTATCATATCGACCATCGCTTCAGTTCAGTACATCACCCTCAAACAAATGGGCAAGCTGAAGCAGCCAACAAAGTTGTCTTAGCAGGACTCAAGAAAAGGGTTCGAGCATTCAAAGGGAACTGGGCAGACGAACGGGAAAACGTATTATGGGCAATCAGAACAACGCCTAAGGCGGCCACAGGAGAAACGCCTTTCAGTTTAGTGTACGGCTCAGAAGCAGTAGCACCAACTGAATTAGCGGTGCCTACCCACATAGTCCTACACTTTAACGCGGAGGCAAATGAGATTGAGCGCAGAACTGACCTCGACTTGGCAGAGGAAAAGAGATGGCTCTCGGAAAAAACACAGGCAAAGATGCGCTTGGCGACCGCTCGGTATTTCAACAGAAGAGTTAGCGCTCACCAATTTTTCGTGGGGGAGATGGTTATGAGAAGGAATGAATTTACAAGGCTGGACAGTAAAAACAAACTTTCAGCCAAATGGGAAGGACCATACAAAGTAGTAGAGATCGCCGCACCAGGATCCTACTATTTGGAAACCACCGAAGGCGAGAGGTTACCCCGTCCATTTAATTCTGAGCATTTAAGAAGATTTTATGCATAGCTTGTAATCAAACTGATTATGTCAATAAAGGAAAGCCATTCCTTCACAAAGCGTGTCCACTCGAAGCAAGCTGAAGCCAAAAAGCCCTGACGCCAAAGTCAGGCCAAAAGCCCTAACAACAAAGTTAGGCCAAAAGCCCTGACGCCAAAGTCAGGCCACAAAAGCCCTAGCAACAAAGTTAGGCCAAAAGCCCTGACGCCAAAGTCAGGCCACAAAAGCCCTAGCAACAAACTTAGGCCAAAAGCCCTGACGCCAAAGTCAGGCCACAAAAAGCCCTAGTAACAAAACTAGGCCAAAAAGCCCTAGCAACAAAGTTAGGCCAAAAGCCCTAACAACAAAGTTAGGCCAAAAGCCCTGACGCCAAAGTCAGGCCACAAAAAGCCCTAGTAACAAAACTAGGCCAAAAAGCCCTAGCAACAAAGCTAGGTCAAAAGCCCTAACAACAAAGTTAGGCCAAAAAAGCCCTAGTAACAAAACTAGGCCACAAAGGCCCTAACAACAAAGTTAGGCCTCAAAAAACCTGACGCCAAGAGTCAGGTAAAGCCCTGACGCCAAAGTCAGGCCAAAAGCCCTGGCGACAAAGCCAGGCCAAAAGACCTAGCAAAATGTTTGGCAAAATAAAAGCTTTGATGCCAAAGTCAGGCCAAAGAAAGTTTAGGCGATCACTATTGATGATAAAGCCTGACAAACTACGAATCCCCTGTTATGCCAACACCTCAAAGGTTTAAACTTCAAAGAAGCTAATATCTCTTTGAACTTAGAAGTTTACACTTTTAAGTGTCAAAAGTGTTATCCTTGGAAAGTTTAACTTATGATTGGTCTAAGGCTTTAAGGGTCGACGACATTACCAAGCAAGGAAAAAGTGGAAAGTAATTATGAGTAAGATATTGGATAGCTGAATATGTTCAAAGTCGATTAAAGGCATTCAATAGAAAAACTCAAGTCTTCGATAAATAATTACAAACCAAAAACAGAAAACACAAAAATGGCTATCTAAAAAAGATAAATATGGTCGCCAAGGAGTTGGGGACTTCAAGCTTTGGGGTTCTCGGGGGCAAGGGCGCTCTGCTCGCCTTCGGGGGCAGAAGTACCGGGCTCGCCTTCAGGAGCAGCCTCCCCAGCAACAGAGGGCTGCGAAGGCCGACACCGCAGGAAGGTCTTCAAGGAGGCAACTTCCCCAAGAGGAAAGTTGGGATCAACCGCTTGGACCTCCTCCACCAGTTCTTGGAGAAACTCGGCGATGGTCGACTTCATCACCTTCAAGGCCTGGTCTTCAAAGTCCTCGGAGGCCTTGAACTCCTCAACCACGGCTTGGGGTGAAGGAACCGCCTTCAGCTGATCAGCCAGCCGGTTCTTCTCCTCCTCTAGGGCGACCCCCCTAGCTTCGGCAGCATCCCTCTGGGCCTCCGCGGCGACCCTAAGAGCGTCTGACTCGACCAACTGGGCACGAGCTTCCTTCAACTCGGCCTCCAGGCGAGCACGGACCGCCTCCCCTTCATCAAGGCACTGATGAAGGGCCTCAGCTTCATGAAGGAAGGCTGCAGCATCAGCCTCCCTCTTCTTGACATCAGCAAGGAGGCGCTGCTCCTTCCTGAAATACTCCTCCCGGGCGCCGTCCACCAAGGTGATTGCCATGTCAGCGGTCTTCTTGATGGCCTCCAACTGCCCGGGGGTGACCCCTGTGCTTCGGTATTGCTCCAGCTCGACAAGCAGATCAGAGTGCTTGTCGGCGAGCTCGCCGAAAACGCGGCCGAGGATCACCTCTTCCCGAACGAGCTGACAACAAAAGCACAAGGAAAATGCCAAGTCATCAAAATGAAAAGGAATGACAAGGAATAAATAATGGAAAGAAGGCGAGATCATACCAGGGCAACTCGTTCGAAGTGGGTCCGTAAGAACCCCTCGATCTGAGGAAGCTCCGTAGGGACAATCGAACGGTCCTTGGGAGGAATTATCCCATCAAGGAGCCGCATGCACATATCCGGGCTACCCCGTAGGCTCTTCTGGGCGGGGTACCCCTTCTTGGCAAGGTCCCCACAAGGGACCCAAGGCCTCCGAGAGTCCCCAGCCTTAAAAGGCTGGAACAAGCTCGCCATGGAGCAGTACTCCTCGGCGGGAGCCCTCGAGGAGCTGGAAGCAGCAGGCCCTTTCTTTTGGGCCCCAGACTCCTTAGTAGGAGCCGTGGGCACTGAAGAGGCGGGAGGCGCCAAAGACAAGGCCTTCTCCTTAGCGGCGGAAGGGCCCTGAAGAGAGGGAGAAGGAGACGCCGTGTCCAAACCCTTCCCTTTGCTGGCAGAAAGGCCCTTAGGAGGGGAATGAGGAGGATGTTGGTCGACATCAGGGTGCTCTTCACTCCTGACCTTCTTAGAAGGAGGAGGAGGAGGGTCCCGGGCCACGTCCGCCAAGGACTCCACTGCAAAGCAACAAGACAATAAGTCAGGAGTCAGAGAACCGCAGAATGTAAAAACATTAAATCAACAAAAGGCGAGGTAGTACCTGGTTGACGAGGGCCAGTAGTGGCCGAAGGAAGCGTCTCCTCGGGCTTCCTCTTGGTCGAACGCCTAGAAGGAGGAGGGGGAGAGCTTAGCAGCACTTGGTCGGAGGACAATCCCGCCGATCCCTGGTCATCAAAGAGACCTATCAGTTTTTTGCTCTTGCTTACAACCTTCCCTACAAGTAATAAAACAAGGGAAGAGTTAGAAAATTACCCAATCATCAAAGATTGGCGTGGCTTGATGAATGCCCGCCATCTCAAGGGCATTCTCGGTAGGCTCCGCCACTGAGCGGATGGACTTGAACTGAGATGACCGATGCAGCCGATATAAATCGTCGATGGCATTCCGATCACTCCCGGACAATTCTTCGAAGGAGGGAGGAAAATCCTTGTCCGGAGCAAACAATTTCCAAGGTACGCCCCCCTTATACAAGAAGTAAAACTTCTTGTAATTGGAGTTAGTGGCCCGGAAATCATCGATCAGGCGGACATGGACGTTCCAAGCCCATCCTTGAGGGCCTCCCCACTCCGAAAACTTCGGCCAGCGGGATTGGAAGTGGTGAAAGTGGTTAGCCCCTGCTGCCAGTCGGAAGAAGCACCGGAACAGGGCCAGTGAATATACCCATTCCTGGCGTAAGCATAGGAACTTGAAGCTGACCCACATCCTGAGGGCATTCGGGACAAGCTGTGTGGGGTGAATCCCGTAAAACTGACACAAGGTCTGTAAATCCTCACAGAGAGGAAAACGCAACCCAGCATCGATCTGGGCCGCATAAATGTAAACCTCTCCATCGTGAGGAAAATGCAGACCTAGGCCAGGATACCTAGGAGCATCCTCCGCACTGAAGCCACCAAGCGCCACCATGGTCTTAAAGTAAGCCGGCTTCAGTTCGTTAGGCTTGATATCTACTCAGAATGATTCAAGTATGGCACAGCAAGTATAAAAACAAAGGAAAACAGAGGATATTGCCAAAATAGAGCAATAAAAGGGCGAAAGTTTACCTTTTGGGGAAAAAATAGGCGTGTTCAGCTCAGGACCATCTACCACCACTGGGGTGGCCGCAGACCTTCCCACGTCAGGCTGTTTCCCCGCTGAGGAGGGCACAACTTCATCCCTAATGGTCAAGGGAACACCGACATTCTGAGGGGCGCTGGCTTTGTTAGCACCCTTGATGGCCATGTGTTTTATTCGCTGACTTCTGGGGGCCATGGAAATGGTCGAAATGAGAACTGAAGAGGATTAAAAGAGAAAGGAAAGGTTTGCAGCGAAGTTCTGGAAATCTGAAGGAGTGGATGAGCGTAAAAAACAAAATGTAGAAACTGACGTTTCTTATATAGATCAAGAAGGGAGCAACCGCCACGAGCAAATCGAAGCGACACAGAGGAATGATGGCACCTTTTTGGAAAAAACCGAAGCAATGTCAGAATTCCAAAAGACACCTTGGGGAGACAGACGGTTGGCTGAAATGGACAGCTGTCAGACTACCCTGGGTTTACGGAAAAGTAAATGTCAGGCGTGCCTCAAGTGACCGTTCGATTTCTGGACAACTGTGCAGTTATTAAATGCTAAAATTCCACTAGGGAGACAAGGTGGTCGCCAACGCACCAATAAAGCTTTAGCAGAAATGCCTCGGGTAGGTAATGATCGCCTAACTAAGAAAGATAGACTTCCATAAGCCTGGGTCACCTCGAGTGATCGTCAAAAGGGAATAAAAGGAAGGATATTCTTTCGGCTTTGAACAGATAAGGAATTGCTCGCCAAATGAGCTAGAAGTGTCTCAAAGGCACTGAACCATTACCAAAGACGTCACTATCTAAAACCCTACCAGGAAATCAAGCTCGACTGAAGGAACTTCAATCAAGCTTCGGGGGCAAATGTTGGGTATCGATAGTGACGGCCCAGTAAGAAAAGGCCTCGAAGGCCCAATAACTATAGAGGGGGTAAACCCATGACATCCGAACCGGATCGGCCCAAGTACAAGTCAAACTTGGCCCACCATCGAGTAATCCAGAATCGAGCCCAAAGTCTATAGAGACGCCAAAGGCTCTCAGACTGCTCGCCATTCTCTACCAAGTCGCGACCTTCCACTGCTCGACATGGGAGTGCTCGCCCCGAAGAGAGCCTTGCCTCTCTCCTCTGGTCCCACTAAACCGTTAATAACAGAGTGGCCAAGATATCCCGCATATCTCGGTCACATATTCACTAAAGATTAGATTTGGTAACTGCAATATCTCGCAGTAACTGCCATATCCCACGATCCGAATCTTCAGCAACTCAATATACGTTAAGATATTCAGTTGCCTTTATACGGTTCTATCTCTCTTACCCTATAAATACCATTGCTTTACATACGTTCTTCACGTTTTGAGTTTTATACACACATATACTCATTTAAGCATCGGAGAGGGACCCAGAGGCACCCCCTCTGTTGCGTTCCCCTACCTGCAGGTTCACCGGAGTTGGAGCTGAAGCGTCATCTCAACCTTGTCTGGCATTCAATTCACTGCCAGATCAGCATTCAGGATTTCACGATCCAACACTCCGCACCCTCCTAACTTGTTTAATGAGATACTATGATCCTATTGGTCAACTAGTCAATCCAATTATACTAAAATATATAACATTAGTTTTATAGAGTATGATACTATGGAATTATCGTTAGGGGGTGACAAATCGTGTGTACATGAGTGTTATCGTGCGTATCAGTATGTTTATCGTGTTAGACTTAGCAAATCGGAACACGTACGATGATCTTATTGTGACATATTTTCGTGTATACTATCGCGTGGTGTCAAGTTAGTCAATTTTACGTACACATATGAGATTTATAAATAAAAAAAAACTGCGCAAAGTGAAAAATATATGAATTTAAACAAGTTTCATGAGTTGTTATTGTAGAATTGACAAACTCTAAAAATTTCACAATTAACTGGAGTTTAAAAAATTATAAAATGAGATTTTTTTAGTAATATACTCAAAATTAAAATTTACAGTCCAACATTTTCGTGTATGTCGTGATTTAATACTTAAACACGAACACAATACGAAAATTAATTTGTGTTATCATTTTATTATATACTTTGAAATTCATAATTTTTTCGTGTATTTTCAAATCTTATTATCATGTTATATAAAAAATTGCATTCATAATTATTGTGGCTTTCTTGGGTCCGAACCAATGCGTCTTAGACGCCTTTGGACCCGATTTAGCACGTTCGTGTGGTTGGTCAACACCAGATTTGTATGCTTTTGCAGCTTAGAGAATAACAAACCAAATGCTTAGTTAGATCCGGAATCACGTGGGTATTCGAGCCAGATTGGTTGGATAGGCGCTAATGCCCCCTTAGTATTGATTTTTTAATTTTAAATATTATTGGATAGAATCAAGAATACTCACGTTTTGTACGGCATGTGAAAATTATTTAAATTGTTGAATTTAAAGTCATTAAAATTATTTATATGCTTATTTGTTAAAATACAAAGTAAAATTAATTATATTTTTTAAAAAAATAAGAAATTGGAAAGAAAATATAAATCATATTGATTATTATAGTAATTTACAATGAATTATTTAGAAACAAATTATTATATTTTTGTTATTTCTCTATTATTATATTAAACTAATACAATGATCATGTTTTAAGCAACAAAATAGAAAGTATTAGAAATAGTTCAATTGTGTAAATTCATAAACTTTCTTGGATAATAATTAATAAAATAAAATAAATTAATATTAATATTAATGTAAGTAAGGTATATTACTGGAATTATATATATATATATATATAATCTTTTTTTAAAAGAAGTATATTTCAATAAACATATAAGTGTATATGTCAGAAAGTGTATATGTCAGAAAACTTTTTTGAAAAAGTATATACCGTCTAAACATATTTAGAAAAATGTTAATAGGCGCATTCTGGGGATGCGCCTACTGAAATAGGCGCATCCCCAGGATGCGCCTATGAACCAATTATATGCGGTTCCGTCGATTATTGTACGATTTCAAACAGTAATAATCAATAATTTTAACATTCAACTTCGATAAATATACTGATCGTCTGCTATTTGCGTTTGTCCGTCTTCTTCATCGTCTTCTTCATCATCTTCATCATCCTCTTCATCATCTTCCTCTTCATCAGCATCTAAGGTAAGTAATTTATTTGTATATATTTCATAATATTAATTTTATAAAAAAGTGTAGGAGTTATATTTACGTATATATCATATGTGATAAGCATTTTGATACTACTAATTTTGTTAGGATCAAGCATGACAGAAATTGGTATAATTTGCTTATTTGGCGGCCAAATAGTGTCCGAGAATGGTAATGAGGTTTATGTTGGTGGTACATCCAGTATTACTACAGCTACTTTGGATATCTCTCTTTGTCGCCTAAAGGAAATTATATGTATGGAGTGTAGTTGGCTGGATGTTGAAGCCATGTCCATAAACATTTCATATAAATTTACGGATACTGATGGACTTTGCAAATTTTTGCGTATTCGGTCGGATTCAGCATTGTCTTTTGCTTTAGAGTTAAGTTCTGCTAGTCGATTTATTGTGTTTAGCGTGACTAGAGAACGCAATTTGATTCCAAACATCGGGGATGGGGGTGAGGAGACAGTGAATATTTTGCATGGTCACAACAATGATATCTCAGATGACGATGTCGACGTTGACGCACTCTCAGATGACCATGTGGTTAATGTAGAAGATCCGTATAGTCAACATTTTACAGGGCACATTGATGAAGACAACGAAGAGGTGTTTGAAGTTGGCGAGAACTCTGAAGATGTACACGGAGGTGGCCATGGTGGAAGTAGCTCACACGACGTGCAGATGATGCAACCCACTGCTGAAAATTGGGTGGATAGTAATTGGATAGACAACTTTCAATCAAGGGATGAGTGGTCTACGGCTGATGATGACACGTCGAGTGAAAGTTTCTTGAACACAAACATGAAGTTTAATAGTAAGGACGAGTTGGCTGCCGCTGTGAGGAAATGGCACATAGCAAATTCGAAGGTGTGTATTGTCGAGACATCCACTCCAAAATCAATTGTTTTCAGGTGTAAAGTTGATCAAACAAATTGTTCTTGGTCATTGAGAGGAAGTCTGTTTAAGCATACTGGATTGTGGAGAATATCCAAACTGAATTCTCCACATACATGTGCTAATGAAGTCCTCATCGAGCGACACCAAAACATCGACTGCAAGATGATAGTGGCTTTAATAAGAAATTCTGTTTTAGCTGACACCGGACTGAAAATTTCAGTAATCCAGTCGATGGTGGAGAACGAGTTTGGCTCGAAGATTGGATATCCGAAGGCGTGGTACTCGAAACAAGTGGTGTTGGAGTCGTTATATGGAACGCATGAGGATGCGTTTGTAAACCTCCCTAGGTTACTTTCGGCTATGGCCGTATATATCCCTGGGACAGTGTATGATTTCATGCCCAAAAGGGTAAATGCGGAAACTGGAGTAGCGACCTTTGGAATGATGTTTTGGTCAT
This sequence comes from Chamaenerion angustifolium, assembly GCA_946814005.1. Classification (NCBI taxonomy): domain Eukaryota; kingdom Viridiplantae; phylum Streptophyta; class Magnoliopsida; order Myrtales; family Onagraceae; genus Chamaenerion; species Chamaenerion angustifolium. The sequence continues at coordinate 23,465,586 of OX328270.1, read as the reverse complement.
TCGGTCCAGCCATTGAAGGCTTTTCCCATTGTCGACCTCTTATAAGTATAGACGCGACACATTTGTATGGGAAATACAATGGAAAAGTGCTTGTAGCCGTATCGTACGATTCTAACAATGGCATATATCCTTTGGCATTTGGTATTGCAGATGGAGAAACAAACGAGAGTTGGAACTGGTTTTTACAGCATCTGAGGGATAACGTAACCAAGGATCGCCATGTATGTCTAATGTCTGATCGGCACAGGGCAATAATTAACGCGGTCGAGGCTGTATATTGTCAATACGGGGTTGGAACATATCGCTTTTGTGCACGGCACATAGCAAGTAATTTCAATCACGTCTTCAAAAGTGTTATCCTGAAGAAACAGCTTTACCTAATGGCAAGCACACCTGATAAACGTAAGTTCGATGTTTGGTATGCTAATCTATTGGCGATCCATGATGGAAAGTGCAAGGACTGGATATCCAACATACCCCTCGATAGATGGGCTTTAGCGTATGATGGAGGAGCGCGGTATGGAAACATGACCACCAACTTGGTTGAAGTGTTTAACGGCGTTTTGAAAGGCGCAAGGGCATTGCCGTTGACTGAGTTAGTGAAACTAACTTATTGGAGGTCCAATACGTACTTCTTCACGCGTCGACACGAAGCAATGGTTGCCATTGAGGAGTCGAAGGTGTGGTCGGACGTTGTCCAAAAGACCATTGCTCGCGCACAGAAACAGCTTGGCAGGATGCAAGTGGCCCAGTTCAGTCGAGAACACGGTGTTTTCCAAGTCTGTGATATTGGTAGATTTGTACAAGGTGTCGGTTGGACCACGCCAGGGAATTATACGGTTAACGTGGTTGAGCAAACATGTGAGTGTGAGAAAAATAACCTCAAACATGGTACCTGATCAGCTGACTGAGACTCCAAGTCATCCCTATAGTACACCAAATTCGTAGTTCGAATTTGGTGACTGAACGATCTTTTGAGAAATGCCCACCTATTAAGAAAAATATTCACCATTTAGATTTCAGCAAAATAACGAATACAGATGTTTGTCACAATCAATCCAAAAAAAATAAAATCAACCTGTATCCTAAGGGATGCATCTCTCCACCAGGAACTTCACCCTGGAGCACAGGACGACCAAGGTGAAGGTGCTCCCACGACCATAACTGTATTGCAAAAAATTAATAACATTGTAGAATCAATTCTAAATATTCAGTCCAAAATTTTCATATGGAATACCTGTAATAGGATGGCACACCCTGAGAATGTTGCAGCGTTGAGCTCCGATGCATCACACAATCCCCGGTATGTAGCCGCCAAAACAGCTGAACCCCAACTGTAATGACTTGCTCTCTCTAAATCCCTCAGTAGGGGTAAGTAGATTAAAGACACCTTGTCTTTCTTTGTTGTTGTAAACAACACACCACCAAGTATCATGAGGATAAATGTCCTCGCTTGTTGTTCGGCGGTAAGATGAGGATGAAACAGATGTTGTCGTAACGTAGTCAACTTAACAAAATCTTTACGACCTTGTAAGTTCAGACCTAATAATTCAAGACCTGCAGCATCCATGTCTTCCTCAGCTGCATAATCATCTGTTACTGGATCTCCGTGTATACGAAGTCCAAGAATCACGGCTACGTCCTCAAGCGTGATCGTCATCTCCCCATGTCTCAGATGAAATGTATGTGTCTCCGGCCGCCATCGCTCGCACAATGATGTCAGTAATTTTGGATCGAGTTTGGGATGTGACATAACAACCACATCCCATAAACCAACAGCTTGCACAATCGCTTGTGCATTTTCGGAAATTAGATTTCCTTCGCCTTTTAAACAGCGAAACGTTATTTGTTGATTATCGCTCAGATCCGACGAACGATGATTAGCTTGACCCCAAAGGACCGATGGATCTAAAGGACCAACATCTATCACGTTGGTACCGTGCGACAAAGTTGACATAACTACGCGCGGCTGCATGATAACTGTACAATTAAACAGTATAAATTTTTTATTTATAACAATTAATTATTTGGGCACAATTTTTTTACTAATCATAATAATTCAAATATATACAATTAATTTACAATAACATAATTAATTAGCACTATAATTACTCGTTTAGATTAATATGGCTAATTAACATAACAACAAATATTAATAATCAGATATTAAAAAAATTAAACAAAAAAAAAATTAAAAAAAAACATTTACCGAGATCTGTCGTCGGGAGGCGAGGGCGAGGCGGCGGCGGCGAGGAGGCGAGGCTAGGCGAGGCAGCGGCGAGGCGAGGCGAGGGGAGGAGGCTCTTGAGGCGAGGAGGCGCGGCGGCGGAGCTGAAGCTGGAGCTGGAGCTGGCGCTGGACACGGCGGCGGCGAGGAGGCGCTTGAGGAGAGGCGAGGCGAGGCGCGGCGGCAGCAGGCAACGGGAGCTTGAGGGAGGCGGCAACGAAGATGGATGAGGAGGCGGCAACGAAGATTAGGGTTCTTTATAAAGAACCCTAATACTCCATAGGCGCGTCCCCGGGTTCCCGCGCCTATAGACAGTTTGCTAAAAAAAAAATTTGGATATTCACTTTTTCAAAAAAAAATTCTAAAATAAACAGATTTTGAAAAAACTCTTTTTTTAAAAGAAGTATATTTCAATAAACTTAATATATAAAATATTATTATTGCAGCTTATGAATTGCTTATATATAAACGATTATATTTCTATCAATCTTATTATTTTTTGATGTTTAAGAAAATAAGTCTAATCTTATAAAGTTCAAGTTAATCTATCAATCTACTAATTTTGTAAAAGCATAATAGAAAAAATATATAATTAATTTTATAATGATAAATAAAATCTTAATAACCAAATCGCTACCCCAACTTTGAACACTTTACAAATTGCTACATGAACTTTATTTTTTCAAATTTTGTTACTTATACTTTCGGTGTTGGAACAAATTGCTACATCAGTTCAGTTTTTCGTTAAATATGGACGAAAAATGACGTGACAACACATGATTGCTCCATAATTTAGAAAACTAAATGATTTTTTAAAAATACAAAAAAATCAATAGAGAAAATAAGAGTTTTTAATATAATATTTTAATTGAAAATATTAAACAAAATTAAAAAAAAAAATTATTATTTTTTATTTCATATTTTTGATAAAAAATTATATTAAAAACTCATATTTTCTCTTTTAATTTACCAGATTTTTTTAATAAAAAAATTCAGTTTATTTTGTATTTTTAAAAAATTATTTAGTTTAGTAAATGGTAAAATACGAGTTTTCCCCCTAAAGTTTTCCCCATTAATGTTTAAAATTTTAAATGTTAGTCCTAATATTTGGACAAAATTAAAATTCCTCATTTCCGTCATATCTTCGTTATTTTCAGACGAATTCAGCCACATGTGCGGGTCACGTGGTGTTTTCAAGTTGGGAAATGACAAAATTGTTCTCCTTCTACTCTATATATCTAAGTAACTTTGCATTTTGGAGTGTTTGAACTTCAACCAACTCCTTTCACGAAGAAAAGTTGAAACCCTAAGTTTCTTCAACATTTCAAGTTCTTTTTTCAAATTAGCTGATTTTCGCGGCAATGTCGACACAATCTTCCTCAAAGGTATCATTTCCAAGTATTCATCGATGTAATTGTGGATTATCACCTTGTTTGAGAATGTCCCGAACGCCCAAGAACTATGACCGTGAATTTTGGGGTTGTCCTTACTTCAAGGTATGATTGAAACTCGATTGAGTTTAGTTCCTTAAATTTCGATGGTTAATCTAAGGTTCGCTATGTATATGATTTTTTCTTTAGAATATTAGAATCTGGGATGTAACTTTTTCAAGTGGGTGGACGTTGAAGAATAAGAGGTTGATAAATGCAAATGTTATGGTAGTGTTCTGTCAAATTTACTCGCTTTGTACGAGAAGACAACCATTCAGCTCGAAGACTAGCGTCGAAAAGAACAAATTTATCGACTTTGTTTGTTGATGGCTATATTGTTCATCTTAGTTGTGTTATTGACGATGTAATGTAGGTGGGTTTGTGCAGGGAAGAAGCCAGTAATTTAAGTCAGTGGGGGCAATAATTAGTATAAAGGCAAATAGTTAAAAAAAATAAAATCAGAGGGGGCAAATGTAAAAATTTAAAGGGCTAAATTGAAAATAAATATATTTTTATGGCTAAATTGACACAAGTCCAAAAGTTGAGGGGGACAATTGCCCCCCACCACTATGTGGCTTCGTCCCTGGGTTTGTGTATGTGATATGTATCATCTAAGAAGGGTGTTATGAAGAATGCATTCTTGTTGTATGAAACTCAGTTTTGGTTATACAATGAAGGTTCGGTGTTCAAATACGTAATACTAAATCAAAATCTATATGTTTTAACATGTTTCAAAATCTAACATATACAAACATTCAACATGTTGCAAGTCCTGTTTCCATCTAACACTCACAATACCACGAAATGAGTCTGAATTTGTACATTTATATATTTTTCTTTCCTTTCCTAGACATGGTTCCTTGACTCAGTGCACTATCTTGTGTTAATGGAGGAACTTCGACTCCTTGACTTTGCTCTTCGTGTTGGGGCATGTTTTGAGTCTTCTTTGTTTTCCCATTTCCGCATGATCTAGAATTATGTCCGACTTGCTTGCATTTTCCACAATGTTTTCCCATTTTTCTCAATTTGCCTGCATTGGCTTCCCTTGATGACGTTGTCCTTTTATTCTTCGGTCGACCCGGTACATTTCTAAATTTCGGTGGGTTTAACGGCCAAGTCGTACTTAACGCCCACTCGTCAGCACCTATTTTGACAACATATACAGTCATAAACCGAACATTAGCACTCCCAAACCAGCTATAGAAAAATAGAATATAACATATAATAACAAAACAACTATGTCATATACAAACATAACAGCTATACCAAAACATAATATACACACTGACCACGTAACAACATATAATCTTACCTGAAATTGGATGGATGATATCCTCATATGTATTCAAATACGACACTGTAGTAATGAGATACATAATCCAACACGTTAGACCGACAATGCAAGATTGTTGCATACGAATGTGGATAAGTTTTTCCAAAAACGATATAGCTTCATACATTTTGCTCTTGCATTCGATCCTCGTAGTCCCTATTGAAACGATACAACTCTATACCTTCTGCATTTGGATCTTGCATATCTTTCTTTCGGATTGGATCTCCTTCCCAATCACCAAACATCATCCCAATAGGGACAACAAGATCACTGTCCTTTATAAAAAGGACAGTGGTTTCCATGCCATCCTAGTAACCCTTCAAGTTGACCACATTCTCCTCCGTAACAATCCTCACTAAATCCTTATTAATGTCCATAAAGGGGGGGCAAGTAGTATATCTGATCACCATTTGAATATTGTTGAATCAGTGTTAAATGGTGCAGCAAGTCAGACAAGCGAAATGGGATAGGCCACCTAGGTCTAACATATTTCTGACCAATGTAGATCTTCTTCCCATCGACTGTATCGAATCTACCCCCGTAAAATGTGTGTAGTGTGTAACTAGGCGAACCTTGAGGGACATATAACCTATTTGATACACCTGTAAACGGAACAACAACACAATCACACGTAGCAAATAAAAGTCGTTGCTGACGAAAAGTCGGACACCCTTAATTCCAGAAAAATCGATACTTGGGATAAATAGAGAAGAATCAAACCTAAATCATCAGCAAAGTCGGAAAAATCCATACTTTTCTTCGGCAAATCCTTCCGATCAGCAAGTCGTAGTAAACCTAAACCCTAAACTGGAACAAGGTCGCGGTTTAGCACGGAAATTGGAACAAGCAAACCTAAACTCTAAACTTTCGAACGAGATTGCGAAATTCCACACAAAAACGAAAAATTGCAACTTACCTTGGCTTTCTGGAAAGCTGCGGCTCTGCTCTGCAAACTGGAAGGCGAAGCCAAGGAACGTTGTGGCTGGAACCCGAAGCAATGGAAGTCGCGACATTGGAACACGAAACAAGAAGAGGATGAATGTCCTCAGTTCTTCTTTTCATGGGTGTGGGTGTGGGTTGGAGATGAGGGCAACTAAAATGATCATGAGGGAAACTTAAAGGATGACAATTTTGTCATTTCCAACTTGAAAACACTACGTGACCTGCACATGTGACCGAATCCGTCTGAAAATAACGGAGATATGACGGAAATTGAGAAATTTTAATCTTGTCCAATCCAAACATTAGGACTAAAATTTAAAATATTAAAGGAGAATCTTAAATTCGGCTCAAACTTTAGGGGGAAAACTCGTATTGTACCCTTTTTTTTAAATCAGGGACCAATGATGTGTTATCACATCATTTTCCGTCCATACTAAACGGAAAACTTAACTGAAGTAACAATTTGTCAAAGTTTAGGTAACAATTTTTAAAAGTAAAGTTCATGTAGCAATTTGTAAAATGTTAAAAGTTGGGGTAATAATTTGGTTATTAACCCTAAATAAAATTACTACTAAATAAATAAAATAATAATATTAAAGCATTGTTACAAATCGTATAGCCTATGTAAAGTTTTGAAATAAAGTTTACCCCTCGAAAAAAAATTCCCAAACCATATCTAAATTGTTTACTGAGAACAAGGCTTCTCAGGCAAGAAAAGATGGAAGTTTTTTAAAAACTAGGCACTCAGCAAAATGAATTTGAAAAAGTAAGTATACTTATAAAATATTTAGCAAAATGTATATAATCGCTACTGGGGGTAGCATTTTTACAACGTGCGCTACTTTGAGTAGCGTTTTTTCTACTAGGAGTAGGGTTTTTCATAAAACGCTGCTTCGGGTAGCGTTTTTATGAATTTCGCGCGAAATTCTTTTTTGTTTTTTTACGTTTGACTTTTTTTGACGATTTAATGTTTAATTTAAAAATTTTAAAAATTTTAAAAAAATTACAGTAAGTAGATATTTTAATTTTGATTCAAATAATGCAAAAAATATTAAATTTGGATTTACGGATTGACTGTAGACTCTGCCGTAAGTTGAGATATGAAAATTTGACTTAAAATAATATAACTCATACCGTGTAAGTCCAAACTGACCACGGTGAACATCATTTATGTCGTAATTCAATTATCTACCTAGGGTAATTTTTTTGATTAGAATTACACTGATTTTGTAACCTAACATCGCTTGTCTTAAAATTTGACCGAAATAATCAAATGCATTAGGTGAGAAATTTAATTATGTACTTACTCAAAAAAAATCAAAAAACTTAAAGTGAGTAGATAATTTAATTACAAATTAAATGAAGCTAACTAGACATTAATGTTTTTGCTTTTACACTGACCGTATAATACAATACGTAATTTACTTCGTATTATATTGTATTATACGGTCAGTCTAAAAGCAAAAAATTAACGTCTAGTTAGCGTCATTTAATTTGTAATTAAATTATCTAATCACTTTAATTTTTTTGATTTTTTTTAAGTAAGTACATAATTAAAATTCTCATCTAATACATTTGATTATTTCGGTCAAATTTTAAGACAAGCGATGTTAGGTTACAAAATCATTGTATTTATAATCAAAAAAATTACCCTGGGTAGATAATTGAATTACGACATAAATGACGTTCACCGTGGTCAGTTTGTACTTATAGGGTATGAGTTATATGTTTTTAAGTCAAATTTTCTCATCTCAACTTACGGCAGAGCCTACAGTCAATCCGTAAGTTCAAATTTAATATTTTTTGCGTCATTTGAATCGAAATTAAAATATATACTTACTGTAATTTTTTTAAAGTTTTTAAATTAAACAGTAAATCGTCAAAACAAGTAAAAAATGTAAAAAAAAAAACAAAAAAAGAATTTCACCACTAGGGGTAGCGAAATTCATAAAAACGCTACCCCAAACAGCGTTTTATGAAAAATGCTACCCCTAAAAGCGTTATTTTGAAAAACGCTACCCCCAGTAGCGTTTATATATATTTTGCTAAATATTTTTTCAGTATACTTACTTTTTAAATATTTTTTACACAATAGTTACTTTTTAAAAAATTTCGAAAAGATGCAGTAAATTGATGAGCGAACTGAACTTAGTGTAACATATTTGGTAGTTTGACTTTTTTATTTAAATAGATTGTTAGGTGATTAATACGTAAAGTTGTAGTTTTTTTTAATGAAGTTTATTAGCTACTTGACTACCAAAATTTTGCATAAAATTGGACTTTGCTAATTAAACTTAAAAAAAATTGCTAACTAACACATATATATTTTTATCCTCATTTAATATTAAATTAAATGAAAATAGCCCATTATAACTATATATATATTTTTTTTTAAAATATAGTACATTTTACATACCCACACGTTCGGCCTGCCCCCGGCCATCGACTGTGTATTTTTTTTATTTTTGTTGGTCAAAATCGACTGTGTAATTAACCAATTATTTTATACAACTCAGCTATATAAATTCTGCTTCCCAGCTTCCTCCGTTCACCTGCAATCCCCATCTATGCTCTCTCCCTCTTATTAAACCCTGAAATGAAGAACACTCTTTTCCGAATCAATGGCAACTCCATGCTGTGCCCGTGCGTACCTCTCGACCTAAATATCCGCCGTCCATATTTCTTCCGACGCCAGTCAGCATCAACCACCGTCACGGTGGCCACACTCTCCTCCGACTCCATTAACGACAGAATCGATTGCCACCTTAAGGCAGTCATTCCCATACGAGAGCCGCTCTCGGTCTTCGAGCCGTTGCACCACTTGACACTCGCTGCTCCAAGAAGCTCGGCACCGGCTCTTTGCGTCGCCGCATGCGAGCTCGTCGGTGGAAGCAGCGCCCAAGCCATGGATGCCGCGGCGGCGCTCCACCTCATGCATGCGTCATTGTCCGTCCATAAGCAGCTCTGCCACGAGGCCTCTGTCAGCAGTTTCGGCGCAAACATTGAGCTCCTAACCGGTGACGGCATGGTCTCACTAGCGTTCGAGCTTCTGACGAAATTCGATGACGAAGATGAGTCTAGGTCACGGCGGATCCTCCGCGTGATCGTGGAAATTTCGAAGGCTGCTGGATCAGAGGGCCTACTGACGGGGGAGTATAATGAACTGCAGTTGGCTAGACTGTCCGGGTTCACCGGAGCTGACTGGAGGGACGCTTTCTGGATCGATCATGTTTGTGGGAAGAAGGAAGGTGGGTGGCACGCTTGCGCGGCTGCCTGCGGCGGAATACTGGGAGGAGGGTCGGAGGAGGAAATACAGAAGCTGAGAAAGTTGGGATATTTGGTGGGAATGATACGAGGAATAGTATCAGCGAAGGGCGGTGGTGCTGGAGATTCGATGAAGATGGTAGAGGAGATGGTGGAAACGGCTCTCAAATTGCTGAGAAATTTCTCCGGCGAACATGCGTCAGAAATTTTAAATAATTTGTGTCTCAAAAGCTACTAACGTTGAACAATTCAATAATTATGTTTTTTAAATAAATTCCTACATAAATTTATGAAAATCTATAATTTATTAGCTCGGTTTAATTTGATATTAATTTTATTAGCCCATTTAATTTTATTTTAATTTTATTAGCCCCATTTTAATTGGTGATGTAAACTTTTTCAAGTGTCCATCACATATCATGTAAATTTAGCTAGTAAATAACAAAAAAAATATGTATATCTCTTAGTTATTCGAATGTGAAAGATGAATGAGTTTGTATTGTATAGGGTTAATATTCAGGGAAAAAATGTTTTGATTTTATTTAAAAACAGTGAGCAGTGTCAACTTAATGTATAGTAGATTTAAATCCTTTATATTTAAGTACATTTAATTCATTCGAATGATATGTGGTCCTTTTTTCACAATTTTAATTAGTTTTTTTTATTTATTTACCTTGTAACAATAAATCTCTTCATGTTGTCATTGAGAACCATTCAGCTATTTTAGATCGTTTCTATTTGGGAAAAGTCTGAAAAAGGGTCATGATGTTTGACCAAAATGGTTTTCCAACCCTCGTGATGGTAAATGGTACAACATGTTTCGAAAAGATTGTTTGTGGTCCTTCCGTGTGATTTCCGTTCGAATTAGACGTGATGTCATCACGTGCGATGGCACGTGTTCCAATTTGCTGACAGGTCATTTGTAATACCTACTCTGCCCTTACTCTTCCTTTTAATCCCGCCAGAAATCCTCTCGTCACACACAATACCTCGTCAACTTTGAAGAGCGTTCGAACGGAGGAAGATTGCTTAGTCGAGCCTTCTCCTGACGCAGTTCGAAGCTTTCCATGGGTCCTGGTAAGTACTCTCCCTGTTCATCTTCCTCATTCAAGCAGAAGGCGAAGTCGATCTATTCCCCATCGTATGAGAGTCGCACATGCCACTGTGGGCTGATGTCCCATGCAATTCCCGCGGGCACGTCGAAGAACTTCAGCCGTATGTTCTATGGCTGCCCAAGATACTCGGTAATTTGTGGTTACTTTGTCAATTTATGGGTTTTGGTTCTTGGTGTTGGAACCCTAATTTCAGCACTATGCTGATTTCGGTTCTTGCAGTGGAAGACGGGTTTAGTTGGTAGTAGTCACTGCAATTACTTCGAATGGGCAGACCCTGCAATGTGCGAATATGGAAGGAGGGCTCTGATGAAGTTCGAGGCAATCAGGACGGATTTGAATGAAGAAATTCTGACACTGCGTGTGAGAGTTCAATTTCTGAAAAAAATTGTAATTTCAATTTCATTTGTGACAGTAGGTCTTCTTTTTTGGGTCATTATGTAGTCATAGTAGTGTTTTTATTTAGTGTCTAAATGTTGTAGTCATGTTGTGCTTCGTATGTGTTGCAGTTGGACATGTTGAAATTCAGTTCTGTCATGAACATTCAGTTCTGTTAAAATGCAGATTTGGTTTAACAGCACCAGACATAAGAACATGTTTCACCTGTGTTAACACCATTATGTAACATGGTGTACCAGTAATGACTCCGACAACAAACATCCTGTACCTTAAGTATGCGGTAAAGGCAACATGGTGTACCAAAAACCACCATGTTTGACATTCAAATGACGTGTAGAACAGGGACATACAAGCTCATTTCCAAACACAAAACAACCAACTTCATTACAACACAGAACCACCAAGTTCATTTCCAAGTGACAACACTTTCATACCAAACACCCAAATGTTCACAACTGTCAAACCAAACAACCAACTGTTCACAACTGTCATACCATACACAACAAATGTTCCAACAGGAAGACACACAATGTTAGAACTGAAACAGACCCAAAATGTTCTAACACTTTTGAACATTAAACTAAATCATTGAGTCGATCTAGCTTTGGAGGTCCTCGGACGTTTGATTTTCCTTGGTGATTTTCGAAATCCTGCCCGAAACACTTTTGTCTTCTTAGTCTTCAATGGTTGGGGTAGGAGTACTATGTCCCTACAGTCGGACAGCACGGGAGGGGCACTGGAAGCACACTGGAAATCATCGTCACTATCAATGTTGATAGTGGCTTGAGGTTCCGGGACTGTAGGTTCCTGGACTGGTGGTACCTCCCTTTCAGGTGCCGTGACTGGAGGTACCTCCCTTTCAGGTGCCGTAACTGGAGGTACCATGTACTCACGAAAAGCCTTGGCATCCACAAACAACATACCAAGTCGGAGCTCCTTCTTCGTTTTACCACTGTTACTCTCACCATCTACTTGTTGGTCCACTATATCATGTCTTCGTACACGGGTAAATCCTTCATCAACATCAGAGCGTGGTGGGGTTCGTAATGTATCACTCGGGTACTCACCCTCATCGAAGTTACTTGCATCAACCCCTTGAAAAGACGCAAAATTTGCCTCCGCATCCATTCCAAATGCTGAGTCCACTCCAATCACAACATCCTCATCCCTGTCATGCACATTCGACTGTGCCTTCCCTGATTTCCTTACGTTCCTAACTTCGGAACTTTCATCAGTAGACTCTAAATTGTCTGTCCTTTTGGGTTTCCAATTTGGATCTGACACCGAATCATAATCCCAATCAGTCGACTCTGTTTTGTCAGCCAAGTCGTCAATGAACTCATCTTCCATAGGTCTCTTTCCTTTGTCAATAGCCATCACTAACATATGCAAAAATCAACAAGCACACATCAGAATACCATAACAGAGCCGAATGAGAAACCAACAACATCAATATATGACAGAACAGAGCACAGTTTCTCTCAACATCAACATAACAAGCGAAAACCCTAAATCAGAAACCAAAAACAGAATAACTCAACCGAATAACAGAGCAAATCAATAGCTGGAACCCTAATCAACGAACCCTAAATCCTAACACAAATGCAGCACATTTTCACCAATGCTCACAAACTGAAAAAATCGAAACTTTATGGCTCTAAGAGAAAGAGAATGCTCACCTTGGTGTTCGATAGTTGCTAAGGCGAGGAAGTTGCGGAAAACCTCTTGATCGAACTCCTTGAAGCAAATCAATCGAACTCCTTGCTGCTGGAACTCACGGTTGCTGCTGCAAATCAACCGCCGAGTCGTCGACAACGATGGCACACGAACGGAGAAGACGAACAGAGAAGTCGCACGGAGAAGTCGAGTCACGGTTGCCTCTGCATCCAGTCACCGAACCTTAAACGATGTAACGAAGAAGAAGAGTCTGGAATGCCTTTGCAGAAGAAAACTGAAGCAAACTGAATGGGAATACTGAATATGGGAGTTGAAAAGGGAATACACGGTGAGGAGGGTATTATGGTCTTTTCTACAAACCGAACTGACAAAGGGACCTCACGTGCCAGAAACGTGACCATTTAACGGCAAAAGGTAACGACGAGTCGACGGAGGGTTCGGTTACCATCGTTTGGCAACATCATGTACCATTAACAATCGTCTAAAAACATGTGGCACCGAAAACCATTTTTTTGAAACATCATGACCCTATTTCAGACTTTTCCCTTTCTATTTACTAATTAGTCTATAAAAAATAAGATATTAACTATGAATTTCTTGATTTTTTTTAAAAGTAAGTATTTTGCTTTTTTTTATTTAGAAAAATAAGTATATAAAAATGTTTTTAGAAAAATAGGTATACGCGCACGCCTGGGTGACTCTTTTGAATAGGCGTCACTGCCAATGCACAATTCTTTTTTTAAAATCATTTTTTTGGATAATGACGACTCGATGTTTAATTAAAAATAAAATTATGTATTTATTAAAAAAATTTAAAAAAATTATAGTAAGTAGATATTTTAATTGCGCTTCAAATGATGCAAAAAATATTAAATTTGGATTTACGGATTGCCTGTACAGCATGCCGTAAGTTGAGATTTGAAAATTTGACTTAAAAAATTATAACTCAGACCATGTAAGTCCAAACTCAACACGGTTAACGTCATTTGTGTCAGTAAATCAATTATCTACCTAGGGTAATTATTTTGATTAAAAATACAGTGATTTTGTAACCTAACATTGTTTGTTTTATAATTTGACCGAAATAAGTAAATGCATTAGGTGAGAAATTTAATTATGTACTTACTCAAAAAAAATTAAAAAACTTACGGTGCGTAGATAATTTAATTACGAATTAAATGACGCTAAACTATGCGTTAATTTTTTACTTTTAAACTGAATGTATAATACGATACGTAAAAAACTCTACATACGATACAAAAACTTTCAAATAGTGTTTTGCATAGTAATTTTACTGTTTAAACAGTAAAATGTACGGTATAAATAGTAACATTACTGTGCAAAACACTATTTGAAAACTTTTGTATCGTATGTAGAGTTTTTTACGTATCGTATTATACAGTCAGTCTAAAAGTAAAAACGTAACGCATAGTTAGCGTCATTTGATTCGTAATTAAATTATGTACGCACCGTAATATTTTTTGATTTTTTTTGAGTAAGTACATAATTAAATTTTTCACCTTATGCATTTACTTGTTTCGGTCAAATTATAAAACAAACGATGTTAGGTTACAAAATCACTGTATTTTTAATCAAAAAATTACCCTACGTAGATAATTGATTTACGACATAAATGACGTCAACTGTGTTGAGTTTGGACTTACATGCACTACAAGAAATTTGGTTGTTTGTGAGGGTCAAATTTCTAAGGGAATTTCAAAAATCCCTTAGAAATTTCACTTTGTAAGGAATTTTCTAAGGGATCTACCCTTAACAAATAAGCTTGCTAGAAAAAAGGCAATTTAAAAGGAAAATCCCTTACAAATTTTAAAAATCAATTCCCTCACAAACTTATTAAGGGAATTTTGTGAGTATTTTCCCTAGTAAATTATAAATGATTTTTTCAAGGGTTTTATTTAGTAAATTTACAAAGGGATTATTAAGGAAAATCACTATAAATAATTTTATAAATATATATAATATATATATATTATTATATGAAACAAGTTTATAGTTTAAACATTCAAAGTGTTAACTAAAGAGATAACAATTATCAACGGTTCTTGAAACAAGTTTTCCAGGTTGATTATACACGACAATAATAATTATACAAAATTCTCAATACTAAATTGGTACATATATCATGAAATAGGGCTACTGAATATTTGAAAGGTATCGTCACTTAAACAAGTGAGTAAACCTCGATTCATGTCAACCCTGTATTTGATATCACGTAACGTGTGCTTTGATACTTTAAATCTCTGAAAACTTGCAAAAGATGGCAACTCTTGCAGGTTTAACTCACCTGATGCTTCATCGCCAGAAAAAACACCCCTTCTTTCTTATCATCCTCTGAACCAATAATTGTTGATCTTGGAAACCGAATATCACTTACATTTGCAGGCACCGATCCCAGTTTCTGGAAAGAGTCCCCAACTCTCTTAAAATGGACATTAGAGCCTTGTACTGCCTGCCCCATCATAACGTTGGATTGGGTAAAGGAAGTTTGTGTGAGAGGCATATCAGTAGGTATCTCGATCTTGGGACGGTATGTGGCGACAGTGTCATCATTATGTGGGCAGCAAGCTAATGATATGCATGCTCCTTAACTTACACTTTCAGGAATCAGGGTCATCCTTCAAAATAAAGAGATTATTATATCAGAAAAATGGTCATACAATGCAATTGATGTTTACTAGAATACTAGATTATAAAATCAAAAGAAATTAAACCATAAAAACATTCATTAAAAAAAGATTTCCAATGAACCTACAACCAAAAGGGCAGTGATGAAGAAACTTAAGTAGTGGAACCATTATACCGTTGAAAGGGATTAAACTCCCGACCTTGTTTTGCAAATTGAAATGAAATTAAAACACGACCACAAACTCGACGTTTTCTTCCATGTGCATCAGATTCCATGTTTCTGGCCATTCTACCATTAGTATAAATCCTAAATCAAGCTCTTCAAATCGATATAAGATAAGAATTTATTCTTTAACATACTGATAAGATTGGTTGTAATGCCTCCATCAGCTGCTTTATTGACCACTTCAGAAAGAGCACTGATAAGGAATTGATAAGAGATTAGTAAGAGAGTTTATTGATAAGGAAAAAACATCATCTCATTATCATGTTTTTGCATACAATTTCTGAAGGTAAGGAAGCCCATAAAAGGTGGCTTCTGGTATTGGTCCAGAGATATTGTTGTTGGATAAGTCTCTGCAACATTTAAGTGAAACCTGCATAATTAGTAGCAACCTCCACATGGTAGAATGCACTTTGTAATAGGTTCACAGAGTCTTACATCGTTGTGATATTTGATGAAAGCTTTTCGATGGTAATGATCCATTCAATTGGTTCGAACTGAGGTCTTTGAGGAAACTGAGATCAATAATAATAAAAAAAGCAATCTGGAAAACCAAAGAAACTCAAAGTTCTATTTGGGGTTAGATTATTAACTGTTATGATCAAGTATTCTCCATCAAATTAGTCTACAAACTTACAAATAACCAAGATCCTGTATCATGCTGAGATCTGGCATTGGTCCTTGTAACGTACAATTTCCCAGACTCCTATAAAAGCCAAACAACAATTACATCTTATCAAATCAAATGAGATGAATTAATAGTTACATAGAATTCATCCACGATCTATCTATATGGTAGAATTCTCGCTAACAAGTAAATCAACAACTTTGAAGCATTGGTTTCTAAGATGTACTTACATCTTTAACAATTTGGACATGTTGCCGTAGGATGGAGGAATTTCAGTCCCATTAAAGTTCTTGTTATCAACTTGACTGCAGACACAAAAAAAATTGGAACTATTAATGCCATGGACTTGCAGAAAAGTGACATCAATACAAAATATATTAAATAGTCAGCACAATAAGCATACAAAATTCATCATGCTTCCGATTGTTGAGAAGAGGACAAATTATTTAATTTGTCACTAATCAGTCAATAAATCAGAAGAAAAGAAGAAGTATGAAAAATCAGTTTTATTTAGCAAATTATATATTACCCCAGAAACATGATTACATATCAAATCATCCACTCAAGATGACAAACAAATCAACAATCAAATAAATTGACATGCAATACAAAAAGAAAGAAATGTTCATATGAGAATACGATGTATGATTTTCTGAAGAATAAAAAAATGATCAAGTGTTTAAAGATATCGATTTACTATGCTGGAAAGAAATACACAAATGATAACTACCAAATTGATCTCATTTCATCACACAACATCAAATAAAAATATTAATGGAACACCTTCATACAAAGAGCAACTTGATCTGTTTGAGCAGGAAAGCTACGCATTTCATATATGCAGGTCGTGTTGTTCATCTTGTCAATTTCTTACCTTCGTAAAATCGCCTCATGAACTAAAGCTGACTACTACATAATACTCAATCTAAAACACCGATTCAGATCGTTCTTTTTAGATGCTAATAACGTAAACTAATACAAGTTCAGTTCAATGCTACCTATGTTTCAACTAAGCTGAAGAACAGCGAAAGGCATAGAGGAATACCGTGAAGAAGAAGACAACAGCAGCTACAACAGGCGATGGAATAGAAGATATATGATGACGAATAGACGGTGGAATACTGCGTGGAGTTCGATTGCTGGAGTTCGGTTGCGTGGTTTGTGTCTTTGTCGAGGAGTTCGGCTGCTTCGTCGTCGTCGTCGTCGCCGATTTTTGAGAAGAGGAGCTGGAGCTCTGTTTTTCAAAAACCTAGAATGAGCGTCTCTGAAGAATGTCTATTTGATGGATCGATTGTTGAGAAACATCAGACCGGCTTGGTTTATTAAAGATGGTTTAAAGTGGTTTGATTTAAATTTAAGTATAAACCAGTATTAAAAATATGAGTCGATTCGAACTGAATTTGTTGTACTATTTTGAACTGGTCTATTTGAACCCTAAAAAACTGGTCTAGTTTTGATACTAGTTCGTCTGAACCGGTTCGAACCATACCAGTTCATCCGAACCGATTTAAATGAACAAGAATGCGGAATCGTACGGTTTCGGAGCCACAGTAGCAGTTTTGGAGTCGCAAACCGCAGAGTTTTGGAGTCGTAGACCGCAGAGTTTAGGATTGTGTTAATGGCAGAACAGAGTGAGGGTTGTGTTCTCATGTTGCTAATATTATATCATATAATATTTTTTAGGGTTTTCCCTTACAAAAAATATATTTTTTTTAAGGAGATATAAATCCCTTGCAAATGAATATATTTTATAAGGAGCTATAAATCCCTTACAAAATTTAGGATTGAAAAAGGTAATTAGTGAGGGATTATCCTTAAAACTATTTTTAAGGAAAATCCGTCACAAAATATCTTCATTATTCCTTCTAAATTTTTTCCTTACAAATCTGTTAGTAATATAGTAA
Organism: Chamaenerion angustifolium; assembly: GCA_946814005.1. Classification (NCBI taxonomy): domain Eukaryota; kingdom Viridiplantae; phylum Streptophyta; class Magnoliopsida; order Myrtales; family Onagraceae; genus Chamaenerion; species Chamaenerion angustifolium. Next base: position 23,447,801 of record OX328270.1, on the reverse strand, counting down.
GGAAAATATATTTTGTGAGGAATTTCCCTAATTATTATTCTCCTCACTTAACCCTAATAAATCCCTTACAAATAGTTCTAAATTTAAAGGGATTATTTCCCTTGCAAAATTTCCTTCACAAAATACTGATTTTCATGTAGTGATGGTCTGAGTTATAATTTTTTAAGTCAAAATTTCAAATCTCAACTTACGGCATGCCGTACAGGCAATCCGTAAATCCAAATTTAATATTTTTTTCATCATTTGAAGCGCAATTAAAATATCTACTTATTATAATTTTTTTAATAGATACATAATTTTATTTTTAATTAAACATCGAGTCGTCGTTATGGAATAATTATTTTTTTTAAAAAAAAAATGAATGTATCTTGCGCCCATTTGAATAGGCACCACTTGGGGTGGCGCCTATGCAGTATGCGCCACTTGGGGTGGCGCCTATGCAGTATGCGCTACCCTGGGGTGCGCGTATTGTCAATACGCGCTACCCGGGGTGCGCGTATACCTATTTTTTGAAATATTTTTTTTTTCTATACTTATTTTTCTAAAAAAAAACTAAAATACTTAGTTTTTGAAAAAATTACGGGAAAATATGTCCCACTTTTCACCTAATGGTGTCTGCTTGATATAACTGTTGGCCTCTCAGACTATTATAAACCCCTAAACATTCCAATGTTTTGCTTGATATCTTATGTATTACCGTAAGATCTTTTTCAAAAAGTAGCTTTATTAGAAAAAGTATTTAAAAAAGTATATATCGAAAATTTATTTTTAGCAAACTATGTATACGCGCACCCTGGGATCGCCAGGGGTGCGCCTATACCAAATAGTTTTTTTTTTTTTTTTAAACAAATTTTTCAATAATGACGACTCAATGTTTAATTAAATATAAAATTATATATCTATTCAAAACCATTTAAAAAAATTATAGTAAGTAGATATTTAAATTGCGATTCAAATGATGCAAAACATATTAAATTTGGATTTACGGATTGCCTGTACGCTCTGCCGTAAGTTGAGATATGAAAATTTGACTTAAAAATTTATAACTCATACCATGTAAGTCCAAACTCACCACGGTTAACGTTATTTATATCGTAATTCAATGATCTATCTAGGGTAATTATTTTATTGAAAATACAGTGATTTTGTAACCAAACATCGTTTGTTTTATAATTTGACCGAAATAATTGAATGCATTAGCTAATTATTTTATTGAAAATACAGTGATTTTGTAACCTAAATCGTTTGTTTTATAATTTGACCGAAATAATTAAATGCATTAGGCGGTAAATTTAATTATGTACTTACTCAAAATTTACTGTTCAAAACACTATTTAGAGGTTTTTGTATCGTATGTAGAGTTTTTTACGTATCGTATTATACAATCAGTCTAAAAGTAACGCATAGTTAGCGTCATTTAATTTGTAAATAAATTATCTACGCACTGTAATTGTTTTTAATTTTTTTTTTGAGTAAGTACATAAGTAAATTTATCACCTAATGCATTTAATTATTTCGGTCAAACAAATATATGTGTTATTATATGTGTTATCACCTAAAAACAATCATCCCAAAAACAAATATATGTGTTATTATAGAAATTTGTATTATAAATACATGTGTCGCTTTTATTTCCTTTCAATTCATTTGTCATTATTAACACTAGACCCCCGCACGAGCTACGCACGTGCACGTTGTCGTCGTTGGTCGTGCGTGAGGTCTTACGAGAACATGATCAACCCGACTCCTGGGATAATACAAGAATAGTACAAACATTGATCACTTCATAAAAATATTATTAATGTAAAACTAAACTTAATTTGCATAAGATAATGATATAATAAAATTTAAAAACTCTTAAATATTTTTAAAAAATTGCTCGAGGGACCGGGAGCATATAACACTATCAAAAGGAATCTCGGTCGCTTGAGCAATTTTTTAAAAATGTTTAAGAATTTTAAAATTTTATTATTTCATTATCTTATGCAAATTAAGTTTAGTTTTATATTAATAATATTTTTATGAAGTGCTGAATACTTGTACTATTCTTGTATTATCTTAGGAATCGGGTTGATCATGTTCTCGTAAGACCTCACGCACAACCAATGTGCACGCGCGTAGCGAGTGCGGGGGCTAATATAACCATTAGGGAAATACACTTAAGTATATTAAAAAAATTTAGTATAGTTTAGTACTTAATTAGATATATCTATATATATATGCAACACATATCTACAAATTATGAAGGTACATCGTTGACTTTATTCCAATTTTACTCTAAACACTTGATTAAAAATATTATTTCAATTGTAAAACTAAACTTAAATTACCTAATATAATTAAATAAAATTAATTTTGTTTTAAATATTTTTTAAAAATTACTTGAGCAACCGGGAACCTCTTTAGCATTGGTTATTGCTCCTGGTTGCTCGAGCAATTTTTTAAAAATATTTGTTACTAAGAATATGATCAAACAAATATATGTCAATATTTGATAAAGTTGACATTGCGCATTGTTTATAGTCACTTATAGTCATACTATGAGTATTTTCACTCACATACCATGTCATAATAAATCATCTCATATCAACTATCGTTTAATGCCTGACCTCAAACTAATTTCTATGAGTATTCATACTGACTATTACAATGATTATTACAAATCTATCATGATAACATCAACTATCGTTTAATGCTCGATCTCGAACTTTCTATGAGTAATTTTCACTCATATACCATGTCATACTATCTCATCTCATACCAACTATCGCTAATGTCCGACCTCGAACTTTCTATGAGTATTCATACCAACCTCGAACTTTCTATGAGTATTTTCACTCCGACAACATCCGTAGGATTCGGTCCTATGCGACCATACTATTTGAGATTTAATACGTACGCTCATAAGTCAGAACTCGTCAATGAATGCATTTAATATACTCTTAAGGTATCTTAACACGTTCACTACCATGTATATAAAATAACGACTATTACAAATCTACCATGACAACATCAAGAAATTCCTACTAATTTGCACACAAAAAATTATATATTTGATCAATTTATTTCTTGATTAATTATATTTTTACTTCAGATATATTTATCAAATGTTTAATTCTCATATCAACAGCTCAAGCAATATAAATATTTATCATATTTGTTTCTAAGAATATGATCAAAAAGTATATACGTCAATATTTGGACAAAATTAAGTATTTTACTTATGACATCCAACCGACCTTTCTTTTAGTATTTTACTCCCGACATCCGATCGACTTTTCCTTTAATATTTTACTCCCGACCTTTCTTTGAGTATTATAGTCCCGACATACGACCGACCTTTCTTTGAGTATTATACTTCCGACATCCAACCTTTCATTGAGTATTATACTCCCGACATCCGACCTTTCTTTGAGTTCTATACTTCTGAAATCCAATATTTCTTTGAGTATTATACTCCTGACATCTGACTTTTGTCGACATCCGACATTTGTTTTAGTATTATAATTCTGACATCCAACTTTTTTCGACATCCGGCCTTTCTTTGAGTATTATACTCCCGACATCCTAACTTTTTTATTATTATTATACTGCCGACATCCCCTGGATTTGAACCTGGGTGCTGTTACTATCTATAATTTAAGACGCACGCTTTAACTAGCTGTCTCATAAGTCCGAATATCTCAGTGAAGACATTTAATATACTCTTAAGATCTCTTTACATTCTCACTACCATGTCTATGAAATGACGATTATCAAAAATCTACTGTGACAACATCAAGAAATTACCAGAAAACATTACCCCAAAAAATAAAATTAGATATTTGATTAACTTTTTTATCATTTTTTTATTTTGATATTTTCAGAGTTATTTTACTTTAATATTTTCAGAGTTCATAAAGTAAGGTTGAGAGTTAAGTATTTTCATATTTTAATTTTAGATATATTTGAAATGTAGAGTTAAGTAAAGAAATACTCATAGAATCTAAATTTGACCAATCCTAAAAATATTTTGTAAAGATAATAAATAATAAACACTGAAAATTAATATTGATTTTTATATTTCAGTAATTCGTAAAATATTATTTCAACACATCACCAGGATTATTTTAATTTTGCAGTAAAATATTTTTGTTACTTTTTTCTTGACATGTAATACCTAAATTTTGGATAATATTAGTTTGGAGTAATAACATATTAACAACTTTGGGCATGTGGAATCATCTATGAATTAATACTAAAACTAATAAAAAATATATAATTGTGTTTTACAATTTAATAATATCATTATTTGAAAATAGTCTATAATACATAATTATCATTATAAAAAATATATATATATTAATCAAATATCTCCTTTCAAATTTGATTAATTTTTTTTGTATTTATTGCTTCAGGCGATAGATTATGTATATTTAACATATAAATATAGACAATTTTGATCAATTTTAATTCTCTTTTAATTATTTAAATTTATAGATGAAATGTATTTTTATAACGACAGTGCTCGCAATTCAAAAAATCTTTAACTTCTTGGAAAGAAGAGAGAATGTTTTGAAGGAAAAAAAATCTATATAATTAATTGTTGAAACCTTAAAAAAATCACAATTACCAAAAACAATATGACGACTTGAGAACAAAATATACATTTATCATTATTATCTAAAATTGTAAAGTTATATAAAATAAAATATATAATAATTCAATAAAATAAAATAAAATTTAAAAAATCAGATAAATAATAAATGGTATTTCTTCTTGCACTCTAATTTAAATTTCAAACTTGATTATATTGTACATATTAATTATTTATTGCTTCAAATAATAGATCATGCATATTTGAAATATTAATTCAATCTAAATTTTCTCAGTTGTAGATGATATTATAACTTTTATAAATGATCTAAGTCTTCAGATTCACTCTTATCTTAATGTCCAATAAAGTGGAAATATAATTTCATTTGTTAGCGAAATATACAAAAAATGGTGCATGAGAAAAAAGAAAGAGATAGTGATAAAGAAAATATAATTATCATGTTTAATTTGTAATGTTACATATGTGTGTAGCTGGTTATTACGCACGTCTTCAAGTTATAAGGTCATGAGTTCGAGTCTCCGTGAAAATATTTTTTTATAACTTTTTTAAGAAGACATTTCAATGACCAAAATAGTCATTGTTGAGTCTGAAACTCCCAGGTGCTGACTTGACAGTGAATTGAATGTCAAAGGATTGATGATCACGTGCTTTCGCCTGAGCTCCGATGAACCTGCAAGAAGGGGATCGCAACAGAGGGGGTTCCTCTGGATCCCGCTCTGATGCTTAAATGAGTATACTGTGTGTATGAACTCAAAACCTATTGAAAAGCAAGAGTATTTATAGAGAGAGGAGATCAAACCGTTAGAGGTAACTGAATATCTTAGTGAATATTGTGCTAGTAAAGATTATGATAACATATATTACGGTTATGACGTAATATTGCAGTTACCATCTGTAATCTTTATAGAATATGTGCCTGATATACGCGGGATATAGTGACCATACACTTGATGTCGGTTTGTGGGACCAGAGTTGAGAGGTTGGACTCTCTTGGCGAGCGCTCTCATGGCGAGCAGTAGGAGGTTTTGGCCTTGGCCGATGGTGACCTGAGATAGAGCTTTGGCGTCCACTTTAGTTTGGGTTTGGTACTGGACCGCTTTGTGAGTTCCAGATTACCCTTATTGTGGGCCGACCCGGTTATGAATGATATCGGTTTTACCCTCTGCAAAGTTATTAGGTCTCATAGGTCTTTTGAGAGGTTGGACTCTCTTGGCGAGAGCTCCCATGGCGAGCAGTAGGAGGTTTCGGCCTTGGCCGATGGTGACCTGAGATAGAGCTCTGGCGTCCACTTTAGTTTGGGTTTGGTACTGGACCGCTTTGTGAGTGCCAGATTACCCTTATTGTGGGCCGACCCGGTTATGAATGATATCGGTTTACCCTCTGCAAAGTTATTGGGTCTCTGAGGTCTTTCCCTTATGGGCCATCACTATCAATACCCAACATTTGCCCCCGAAGCTTGAGTGAAGTTTCTTCGGTCAAGCTTGATTATGTGATAGGGTTTGAGATAGTGACACTTGGACTGAATCTTTTCTGCCCTTATATGCTATTTGTGCCTTTTAGATGCTCTGTATCCTTAAGCGAGCGGCTTTTTGGTCGCTTAGAGTTTATGGAATGTTTGATCCAACCCTTTTAGGCGAACGCTCTGGGTTGCCGGGGTTTATGGATGCTCATTCATTACTCTTTAGGCGAGCTCTACCGTCAAGAGGGTTTCAGGAGAGGCTTAGTGTAGCTTTTGACGATCACCTTTTTTTTTGTAAGGTCTCGAGCATTTAATGAATGCACTGTTATCCAGAAGTTGAACAGACAATTGAGGCATGTCTGTGTTTTAGTCTTCTGTAACCAGGGGTAGTCTCCCCGAGGTCTCTCTTGGAATTCTGACATTGCTTCGATTTTACCCAAAAGGGTGTCTGTTTGGTTTTCTCCGTTTGGACTATAAAAGGCCAAACTTTGGCATTTACTCCTTTACAAACTCAAGTCATTTTAATTCCAGAGAGTTCATATCCTCCTCGGTGCTATGCTTTCAACTTTCCCTTTCTCACTTCTACCATGGTTTCCAAGAAAGCTTCAACTCAAAAAAGCTTCTACTTCTACCATGGCTTCCAAGAATCAATCATCTAGAAAGGGATCATCCCACAAGTCTTCTTCCACCCAACCTTCTTCTGGTCAGAAGGTTTCGACCAGGGCTGCGAATTCCCCTTTGACCATTAGGGACGCCTCTTCCTCGGCGCAAGGCCAGAGGAATCTTTCCCCCAAGTCAATTTCTGGGCAATCGGCCGCCATGCCGGTGGTGGTGGACGTGCCTGACACAAATGTCCCCGTCTTTTTCCCGACAAGTAATTTTCGATGTCTTCCTTTTGCTTCTTTTTAGACGGTAAATCTTCCACTTTTTTATTATTTTTGTATTTTTCTTGCCATACCATGATGTTTTGAGTAGATATCAAGCCCAATGAGATGAAGTCAGCTCAGTTCAAGGCAGTGGTCGCCTTGACTGGCTTGGGAGAAGCAGAGGCGCCTAGATACCCGGGTTTAGGCTTGCATTATCCTCGTGAAGGAGATATTTACATTTATGCGGCTCATGTCGATGCTGGGTTGCGTTTTCCTCTCTGCGACGATTTACAGGAGCTTTGTTGCTATTATGGGGTAGGCCCTAAGCAACTGGTGCCCAACGCCATCAGGATGTGGGTTGGGTTCAAGTTTATGTGTTTACGTCAAGGATGGACGTATTCACTGACCCTGTTCCGATGTTTTTATCGATTGGTTGTCGGGGTGAACAATCTTCATTATTTCCAGACTCGTTGGCCAAAGTTCGACGAATGGAGGGGCCAGGCTTGGAACTGGAATGTACATTTTCGCATGGTGGACGACTTTCGTGCTACCAACTCCAACTACAAGAAATTTTACTTCTTTTACAAGGGTAGTGTATCATGGGAGCTCTTTTAGTCGGAAAGGGATACTCCTCCAAGCTTTGGATAAATGTCAGGGAGTGATCAGAATGTCATCGATGACTTCTTCCGATTTCATAGGCAGACGGACTTCTGTTCGATCCGCTCAGTGGCGGAAACTTCAGAGTCAAGGCTTATGCTGGCGGGTATTCATCAGTCCACACCAGTTTCTATTGATTTGGTAAATTTCTAACCCTTTTTCTTTGTTGGTTGTAGGCACTCGGGGACCTCAACTCATCAGCCTGTTTTCCAAGCAGTCTAAGATGGGACTATCTGCTGCTCAAGCGCCATTGAGTCATTCTCCTCCCCCTTCTAGGCGAGCGTCCAAGCGTAAGCCAGAGGATGAACAACCTCGGGTCGCTCCTGGCGATCGCCAAAGAGGTATACAACTGTCTTTTGACTTTCCTTCCTCTGTTTTAGTTTTAGGTTTTAATACCCTTGTTGACTATTTTCAGGGAAAGCTTCTGCTGAGGTGGCTCTGAATCCTGCTCCTGCCAAGAAGGCTAGGAATTCAGGCGAGGAGCGCCCAGCTTCCTCCGCGGGATCTACTGCTTCCCGGGGAAAGACTCCTGCCACCGGAGAGGTCGCCATGCCTGCCTCCGATACTACTGCTCCCAACCCCTCCAAGGTGGCTTGGGCTCGTAAGAGGGTTCAGACTCTTGGTTCCGCCACGGGCACCTCCAAGACTCCCTTTGTCGGGGATTACTACCCCTTGGTGGGCTTATTTCAGTCGCCAAAGACAGCGAACCCAAAGTGTCTCTGAGCCCCTTGGGGAAATCTCCAGAATGTGGAGATTTCAGACCAGTTGACACTGCGGGGTAACCCATACCTCTGCATGCATCTACTTGAATGGATCCTTCCCCATCGGGATCGGTCGGCGGTCCCTTCTGAGTTGAATGGCATTGAGGGTATCATGAGATCGCATTTCGAACGGATCGCCTTGGTAAGTCCTTCTTCTTTTATTCCTTCCTTATATTTACCATTGGGTCGTTCTTTGACCTCTTCTTGATCTGATTGAACTTTATCCCCTTTTTTCATGTTGTCACATCGTCCGCGAGGAGTTGTCGATCAGCTGGATCGTAGGGGACCTCGCCGATAAGCATGCTGACTTGCTTATCGAGCTGGAGAAGTACCGGAGCCCGAGGTTTACTCCTGATCAGATGGAGGTCCTGAAGCAGAGGGTTGAGGCGACCACTAATCTGGTGGACCATGCTCGCCGAGAATATTTTGAGAAGGAGAAGAGACTGCTCGACACCCTCAAGGAGAGGGAGGACCAGATGGCTCTCGTCGAGGACACGTGGTTGATGGTTGAGCCCCAGGCCCAACTGCAGCTAGAGGCAGAGAATGCTGACCTCGAGGCCCAACTGAAGGAGTCCTAGGCTCGGAGGGATGCCTCAGAGGCAGAAAAGGAGCAGCTCGCCTCAAAGCTGAAGGCTGTCCCATCCCCCAGAGTATGGTCGAGGACTTTAAGAATTCCGAAGATTTCTCTTACTTTGCCTTGGAGGTGATGAAGGCCAAGGTGGTTGCCTACCTCCAGGTCCTGGTCAATGAGATTCAGGGGGATCGACCTCAAGTTTCCTCTTCGGGAGGTGAAGTCTCTTCAGGACTTCATCGAGAGTGGGTACTCCAAGGAGGCTCTTGCTGCTGTTGGCGAGGAAGCTGCCCCCGGGGCTGAGAAGGAAGTTGTTGCCCCCAGGTCCGAGAAGGAAGTTGCTGCCCCCGACGAACCCAGACCTTGAGGTATCGAGCTCCCGAGGCAATCGAGTTGTCATTCCTTCTTTGATAATCACTTTTACTTTTCCTTTGTTTCTTGGGGAAAGTTTGTAATTACATTTTTCTGATATCAGACTCGGTTATTATTATTTTAATAATATTGAACGCCTTTACATTCATGAGCCTTTGCTTTTCTTCCAATGTCCTTCTCGTTTGAATGCTTTTGGAAGTTTTACCATACTTGTTTTCAACTTCTCTTTAATTTATGTATGATAGTCTCGTCATATATGGTCTTGGACCTTTCCTTAATCTTAGAAGGAAGAATAGTAATTTTTTATAGAACCATCTACTCCCTTCGCCAAATTCTCTTAAGGGAATTGTTACTCGAGGATTATACCTTTAAGGAAACCATCACCCTTTATGGATGTGTTCGCCTTTTTAAGGTTTTAATCCTTTGGAGTGTTCGCCTAATCGTGGGGAACCATTACTCGGGGCTCATTCACCTTTTAGTAAGTGATCGCCTTCGATTCGCTCGCCCACCTTTTTGTGTTTGTTTCACAATGGAACTGTTATCCTCGATATGAGTTCGTTTGCTTTGTATATCCAGCCTTAGTTTTTGCCCAACTTAAAAGGGAACGATTACCTTAATGGATCGTTCACCTTTTATATCAGGTCTTCTGCCTGATTTTGATCTCAGGTCTTTTTGCCTAACTTTCACCTTATGTCTTTCGCCTGATTTTGATTTCAGGTCTTATGCCTGATTTTGATCTCAGGTATTTTTTCCTAACTTTCACATTAGGTCTTTTACCTAAATTTGAATTTAGGTCTTTCGCATGATTTTGTTATCAGGTCTTTTGCCTGATTTCGATTTCAGGTATTATGCCTGATTTTGTTATCAGGTCTTTCTGCCTAACTTTTGCGTTAGGTCCTTCACTCAATTTTGATATCAGGTCTTTTGCCTAACCTTGGCGTTAGGCCTTTCGCCTAAATTTGTCTTTAGGTCTTTAGCCTAATCTTGGCGTTAGGTCTTTCGCCTAAATTTGTCTTTAGATCTTTCGCCCAATTTTGATATTAGGTCTTTTTTGGGAAAGAAACTATTACCTTGACGGTTCATTCACAATCCTCTTTTTCCCTTCTTTGGGACCTTTCGTTTTGGTTTGAGTGGCTATGTTTTGTATGAAGGAATAATTTTTTTTTATTGACATAACATTTTGATTACAAGCTATGCATAAAACCTCCTTAAATGTTCAGAGTTAAATGGACGAGGTAGCCTTACACCTTCTGCGGTTTCCAAGTAGTAGGACCCTGGGGCGGCAATCTCTACTACTTTGTATGGACCTTCCCACTTAGCTGAAAATTTGTTATGGCTGTCCAGTCTTATGAATTCATTCCTTTGCATAACCATCTCCCCCACGAAAAATTGGCGAGCGCTAACTTTTCTGTTGACGTATCGAGCAGTCGCCAGTCGCATTTTAGCTTGGGCAATGTCTGATTACTATCGCTTTTCTTCTGCAAGATCGAGGTCTATTCTGCGCTCGATTTCATTCGCTTCAGTATTAAAGTGTAGGATCCTGTGGGTAGGCACCGCTATGTCGGCGGGTGCTACTACTTCTGATCTGTACACTAAACTGAATGTTGTTTCCCCCGTTGCTGTTTTGGGTGTTGCTCAAACAACCCACAGTACATTATCCAGCTCTCTTTTTGAGTCTTGCTAGGACAATTTTGTTAGCTGCTTCAGCATGCCCATTCGTTTGAGGATGGTGTACCGAGCTGAATCTGTGATCGATATGGTATTCTTCGCAGAGCCATTTGAGTTCTTTTCTTACGAATTGTGGACCATTATCGCTTATGAGTATTTTGGGGCCGCCGAACCGTGAAAATATGGATTTTCAAGAGCTTGATCACTTCAAATTCGGTCGTGGAGGGCAATGCTTTCGCCTCTATCCACTTGGTAAAGTAGTCGATCGCTACTATAATATGGGTTCTTTGCCCAGTGCGGATGGGAAAGGGGCCCAAGATGTTTATTCCCCATTGGGCAAAAGGCCAGGCACCCGCCATTGGGGATAGCAGTGTTGGTGGTCGACCTGATCATGGTGCGAACTGTTGACAAGTCGCGCACTTTTTTGTTAATTCTGTCGCATCTTTGCTCAAGGTTGGCCAGTAATAGCCTAGTCTAAAGATTTTGCGCGTTAACGAGCGTGCACCTTCATGGAATGCAACGACCCTTTCATGAGCTTCGCGGAGAACCCTTTCTATCTCAGGATGAGAGATGCACCTTAGATAGGAAGTTGAATATCCTCGCCTATAGAGCTCTCCATCTATGAGAAGATAACTTGCAGACAGACGACTTATTTTTGTTGACTCGCCTTCGTCTTCTGGCAGTATTCCTTCTTTCAAGAAGTTAGGGAATGGAGTCATCCAGTTGACCTTCCCTTGAATGTTGAACACTTCTGCTCGGTTGCGAGAACTGAATATAGAGCTTGTTCCAGGAATTGCACATCCTGTATTTTTGTTCCTCCGAATGCCAGTTTGCTTAGAGGGTCTGCTAGCTGGTTGTCTTGGCGAGGAATAGACTCAATCCTCGAAAATTGGGATCTTGAGGTACTTTTTCATCTTTTCCCCTGCCATTGATTTGATTGACACTTAGCTCTGAGTCGCTTTTTGCCTTGAGTGACGTTATGCCCATTCCTTAAGCGAGTCGCAGTCCAGTGATAAGAGCTTCATATTCGGCCTCATTGTTGGTCGCCTTAAAAGTAAGGGTTCTCCCTCATGGGGATGATAATTAATCCTACCCCTGAGCCTTCTTTTGAAGAGGATCCGTCAGTATAGAGTTCCCAACATTTGCTTGTATCTTCTGACTGACTTTACCGGTTTTCTGCTTCTGCTAGACCATTGCCCATACTTTCCACTATGAAATATGTCAATGCTTGACCTTTGATGGCCATTTTCGGCGCAAATTTGATCTTGCATTCGCTCAACTCGACTGCCCATTTAACCATTCTTCCTGAAGAGTATGGCTTCAGCAGGAAGTGTTTGAGAGGTTGGTTAGTGAGGACTGTAATGGCGTGAACGTGAAAGTACAGTCTTAACTTTCGAGCAGCAATAACTAAAGCATAGAGATACTTCTCAATCTCGATATATTTTATTTCAGCCGAATTATATAACTTGCTTACAAAATACACTAGACCCTGCTTATTTTCCTCTTCTCTTATTAATACGGCACTGATTGCAACCTCGCTAATACTTATATATAGTAAGAGTTGTTCGCCGGGAACGGGCTTCGCCAAAGCTACAAGTGTTTAACTGTGCTGCTTTAATGATTGAAAGGCATCCTCACACTCCGGTGTCCAGTCGAACTTGCGATTGGCCTTAAGAGTCTTGAAGAACGGGAAGGACCTGTCGCTCTCCCTTGAAAGAAAGCGATTAAGTGCGGCCAGGCTGCCATTCAGACATTGGACCTCCTTGTGGAAAGTTGGGGACTTCATTTCCTCAATGGCTTTGAGTTTTTCAGGGTTCGCCTCTATTCCGCGTTCGTTTACCTTGAATCTCATGAATTTGCATGATCTGACTCCAAAGGCACATTTTGCTGGGTTTAGGCGAACGTTGTGCCTTCTCATGCATTCGAATACTTTCTGAAGGCCTTCTGTATGAGGGATTCCCTTTACTGTCTTGACGAGCATGTCGTCCACATAGGACTCCATATTGCGCCCCATCATTTCTTGGAACAGTCGGTTTACCATTCGCTGATAGGTTGCCCCCGCATTGATTAGACCGAAGGGCATCACTTTGTAGCAAAGTATATCTCTGTCTGCATAGAATGTTGTGTGGGCTTCATCAGTCGGGTCCATTCGAATATGATTGTAGCCTGAATAAGCATCCATAAAGCTCAACATTTCATGATCAGATGATGCATCTACCAGCTGATCAATTCGAGGAAGGGGGTATGAATCTTTTGGACAAACTTTGTTCAGGTCGCGAAATTCGACGCACATTCTCTACTTGCCGTTTGATTTCTTCATGAGCACTAAGTTGGCGACCCAACTTTGAAATCACACTTCCCTTACAAAATTGGTTTTGATCAGCCTGCCTACTTCATACCTGATCGCCAAGCGTTTGTCGGATTCGAATGACCTTTTCTTCTGAGCAATCGGCTTTATCGAAGGATCTATCCTTAGCTCAAGGGAGATTATGTCGGTGTTGATGTCTGGCATGTCACTGGGCTTCCATGCGAATAATTCCTTGAATTCTTTTAAGAGGGAAGTCAGGGCGTCTCGTTGATCGTCGTTCAAGGCAGTCCCAATGCACACCTTTTTTTCTGGACCATCGATCTCAACCTCTGTTAACTCCTCCATTGGCGCTAGCCGAGATTGGCCCTCACGCGGGTCAACCTCTGTCTCGACGGCGAGGGTTTCCCTTTGGTTCTTCCTGTAAAGGCAGTTCACATAACATTGAGGTGAGGAGGGTTGGTCGCATAGAACTTCTATGATCCCATTCGATGTGGGGAACTTCATATTTTGGTGGACTGTGGAGGCTACGATCTTATGAGGATTGATGGTGGTCCTCCCCAGGATGGCATTATACGATGTAGGAGTGTCGACCACTAATAAGGTGACTGATACCTTTATGCTTTTCCATCATTCGCTCAGGATTACCGGCAGGCTTATGGCTCCCAGGGATAAGTTGTTCAACTAGCAAAATTGATGAGGGGAAAGTCAACTCGCTTGAGGTCGTGCTTTGATTTGCCCAATTTTTCGAAGGCGTCTAGAAATAGAATGTCTGTCGAGATTCCTCCGTCGATCAGTATCCTGTTCATGTCGCAGTCATTTACTTCAGCCGTGATGACTAGAGCATCATTGTGCGGAGTGGTGAGATGTGTCAGGTCTTCCTCGAAGAATGAGATGATGCAATCTTCTTCAGGCCGAGGTCTCTTGCCCAGCTGGACAACTGTAGAGATTTGAGCAGCATAAACTTCTCTCGCATTGGACCCCTCGCCCCCGGCACCAAACTCTCCAGCAATCAGGTTTATCACCCTCCTGCTTTGGAATGGGCCAGATTGCTCTGACGGAGCTAGCGAGTGGGCTCTACGTGGGGGCGTTCGACTTCTGTCTCATCCGACCACAAATTCTTTCAGCATGCCTCTCTAGATCAACTTCTCGATGACGCACTTAAGAATACGGCAATCATCGATTTTGTGGCCCTTGGCCTTGTGATATCGGCAATAGATTTATGTGTCCTTTCCCATTGGTTGAGCACTTTTGCGGGGTATTGACAGTCTTGCCAGAGACCTTCTTTCCATCTCGACTTGTACTGCCGAGATCTGCCTGTTTAAAAGCGTGAAATACTCGGTGACCTATGGATGTCTACGTCCTGGGGTTTCCTATTTGGGCTTATCTAGACCCTTCTTATCCTTATTTTCTTCCTACCATCGCGTTGGGGCTCTGGAACCACCCTTGGCGAGGACGTGAGGAAATTGACATCAGAGTTCGCCCTTTCCAGGTCTATAAAATGCTTCGCCCTCACTGCTAGCTCCTCCCGCGTCTCTATCTCTTGAACGTGGTAGATGTTGCACAGTTTCCTTGAGGCGTTGTTGGCCACATCAAGTCCTCTATAAAAGACTCAAATAATCTCCCCATCCGTGACTCGACGATTTATTTCTGTAACGTTTTTATGAAAATGCCCGTAGAAGTCGGCCAATATTTCTCCTGGATGCTACTTGAGTGAGTCCAAGGTGACCACGTTTTTTAGCAATTGACGCTCACTCATATATCACTCCAGGAATTTGCTCTTTAGCTCGGACCAGGTCCCTATTGATCATGCAGGGACGCCGAAGAAACAGGACGATGTCTTATCATTCGACTTACCCAAAAGAGAGGCTTCATGCTTGTTGACATGGATTATGGGATCGCCTCCGCCACTATATTCAGGGATGGCCCTTGCAACTACATCCTTTGGAATTTTGGCCGTTACCAGGTCAGTGGTGAAAGGATGAGCTGATTGCTCTCGGAAGGGAGGCATGACGGTTCCACAGTGTTCCTTGAGTCTCTTACTGATAAGCTTCTCAACTTGGTCAAAAGTGAATTGGTGATGCTATCCTCTAGTCGGTGCAGAACTCAATGGATTGACAGAGTGAGTGACCGTCGGCGCCTCAGTGGAAGCCAGAGATAAAGATTGGTGTCCATAAGTCATCTCTTGATCTTCTTGAGGGGTAGTGGTGCCCGACTGTCCAGCTTCTGCTTCCCGTGGCCCCGCGGGACGAGAGTCTTCATGAGGAGCAGGGGCTTGTCTGTGGGCTATGATGGTTTCCAAGAGGGATATCATATCCGCAGTTACCTGAATGGTTTCCCCAACCATTTGAACGGTTGGTCGAGCTGGAATCTTTGCGGCATTTGGAACAGGGGTCGGTCTAGAATTGCCAACGTGTTCTCGTGCCGGCCTCGGAGGGGCGGCATCAGGGACTGCTTGGCTAGCAGGTTCTTGGGGGAGCGGCGAAGCGGCGGTGGATTCAGAGCTGTCTGAGGATTGCTCATTAGCCTGCTTCCAACGATTACGATTAGAGCGAATCTGCATGACTGTTTTGCTCGTGTTCCCACAGACGACGCCAAATGTTGGGTATGAAACTCTCAGGTGCTGACTTGGCAGTGAATTGAATGTCAAAGGTTTGATGATCACGTGCTTTCGCCTGAGCTCCGATGAACCTGCAAGATGAGGATCACAACAGAGGGGGTGCCTCTAGGTCCCACTCTGATGCTTAAATGAGTATACTGTATGTATGAACTCAAAACGTAATGAACGTATTGAAAAGAAAGAGTATTTATAGAGAGATAAGATTAAACCGTTATAGGTAACTGAATATCTTAGTGAATATTGTGCCGGTAAAAATTAGGATAACATATATTAAGGTTATGGCGTAATATTGCAGTTACCTTATGTAATCTTTATAGAATATGTGCCCGATATACGCGGGATATCGTGGCTATACACATGATGTCGGTTTGTGGGATCAGAGTTGAGAGGTTGGACTCTCTTGGCGAGCGCTCCCATGGTGAGCAGTAGGAGGCTTTGACATTAAAGGGTATTTGTGTCAATTTACAGGCGGCGGTTACAAAAACCACTTATGTCTTAATAATATAGATATCTACAACAAATTAAAAAAATATAGAATGAGACTAAAATATTGTACAAATATAATAGTAAAATTTAGATTTATGTTTTTTATAATGTTTAGGGTTAATTAATAATTCAAATTTAACTATTATTATCAGTAATAATGCTAAATATACAATAGTTTATTGATAATTAAATATCTATCTATTAATTTGATTCATTTATATAAAGTTATGACAAGTCATAATTTGTTTAAATATCTCATTCCTAATGTCAATTTCATAACTTCTAATTGGTTCATATCAAACATATAATTCTCACTCATATATAGCATGACATGTCATTTAGTTTAAAATCTTCCATTCCTCTAAATTATTATCCTAATAAGTTACAAAATTTCATTAATCTCTTTTATAATTCTTCTTAAGTTTATTGTATTTAAGAAATTTTATATTTCATTAAAGCAAGTAGATACATATATTAAATCTTTTTATTACAAGATAATTTAAGATGAAATTAAATATAATTATGTATATTATGTATCAAATTTATGAAAATAATAATCGCATGTTAATTTATGTAGATATTTATAAGTATGTATGCAACATAAAATTTAGGGTATGAAAAATTATAATAATAATTATAATATAATTGTTTCATACTTTTTTTAGAACTATTTTTATAAAATATCATTGTTATATTCTACTAGAATTAACATATATTACAAGTTTGTTTAAAAACAATTATATCTGTTATAATTAATATACTAATATATATATATATATATATATATATATATATATTCTAATAGTTTGTATTTATTAAAAAATATACGAAAATAATAGATGTCATACAATGAATTTAAAAATCATTAGTTAACATCATTTTCATAATATTTTACATTTGTTTTTATTATCTACTTATTTATTTTCAAATATTGTTATAAAATATAGATAATCATTATATTGTATAATATTATAAAAATAACAATAAGCAACATTTTTTCATAAATACAATTAATTCTTATGTTGTGTAATTGAATTAATATTAATTAAATGTACTTTAATTTAATAAATTGTAAATGATTATGTTGTAAAAGGTTATTAATTTATAAACTAAAACAATTATTATATTGCGCAAAGCGCGGATCAATTATTTTAGTAATTAAATAGTTTATAATTGTATTAATAATGGAAAGTTATCTACTAAGTAAAATATTACTATTTTAATAATAAATAAATAATATATAAAATTAAGAGTAGAGAAACATCTATTTGAATTGAGTACTGATCTTATTTGTATTTATCATTCTAAATACTAGGGCTGGGCATGAATCGGTTCAGGGCCGAACCGGTTCAGAACCGAACCTTTACCACATTTTAAAATCGGTACGGTTTACCGCTCCAGTTTTTTGCCGCTCCAATTTTTTGCCGCTCCAGATTTTGGTTGATTTACCGTACCTGTTTTGAATCGGTTCGACCGAACCACTTCATACACAAAGTGGGGGTTCAGAACGTGGAT
Source organism: Chamaenerion angustifolium (assembly GCA_946814005.1). NCBI lineage: Eukaryota > Viridiplantae > Streptophyta > Magnoliopsida > Myrtales > Onagraceae > Chamaenerion > Chamaenerion angustifolium. The sequence continues at coordinate 23,429,924 of OX328270.1, read as the reverse complement.
GATTCAGAGGCAAGGGCAGTGCTAGGACCTACTGGGAACAAGACAAGTTCATTAAGCAGCAAGAAGCCTACTTCGAAGCCACTATGGAGACATCTTGGAGACAAGTTCATTAAGCAGCAGTAAGCGTCACCTTTCTTCTTCATCAAAGCTCCTTTTCAACTAAGCTTCTCCAACAAAGGAGACATCTTTAGGCGAGGTTGGCGCGCTGACTTCGACTGAGGCGTGGCTCGGCCCAAAATCTGTGGCCGAGGCTTGCATGGCGCGCGCCATGGAGCTTGGTCAGGTGACTGCGCCAGGCGCTTTTGGAGGTGGCGCGCCAGGAGGGTCGAGACGTGATCGAGCTCATGCGTCGGTGACGTGCCTGATGACCCTGCAAGACGTCGTCGACTTAATGAGGTGCTACTTGCTCCCTCGAGTCGCTACAAGGCAAGCCATCGAGTCCGTTTTGGCACCGCTCGTCTGGATTTGCTGTGGAGATGGCGCGCCACTACAAGAATGTTGGTCTACAGCTGCAGACTAAATTTCTTGTCACTAAATACTATCGTTAGATAAAGTATTATGTGTCGACATTTAGTATCGTAGTTATACAACTGATTTAGTGTCAAATAATTTGTCGCAGCTAAAGATCATGTTTTGTGTGGACTTTTTCCATTGTAGAATAGTTTAACTTGAAAAAAATTCAGTGTCAAGACAACATCGACGTTAATACTGGGAATCAGTAACAGATGAAAGTTTGACTGTAAAAACGTCTATTTAGTGTCTAATGTAGTTGTTGTAAATTATGTATAATCAACTTCAGATTCTATCTGTCACCGTTCTCAATTTGTTATCACTAACGTAAATTTGAAAGTTACTTTGTCAGTCACTAACTGCTTAGAATTTAGAACTATTTGTAAGAGTTTTCTTAGGTTAAGTGAGGAGGAAAACTCATAGAAACAATTCTTACAATGCTTACTTCCTTGAGTACAATAATAAGAAAGAGATTTGCAAAAATAATATTTGAAATGATAAAGATATTTTGTGATGATTTCCTTGTAAGGAATTTGTATCTTGCTTATTTTATAAGGGATTTATATTTTGTTAACAAACATTATTTTATTTTTTAAAGGATAACTCTTAAAATATAATAACTGATATAATATTAGCTTTTAGGTTTTGTCATTTGTATACTAAAATTGAAAAGCTCCGTTTGAAATTGAAACGCTCTCCACTGAAATTGAAAAGCTCCAATTGAAGAAAGCTCTCTTCTCTCTTCCTTGTCCTCGCGTCAGCTCTCTGATCTCTGATCTTCGCATCGTCCTCTTCCTCTCTTATGCGTTTAGGTCATCCCTCGCATCAGCTCTCTACCTCGTCCTTGTCGTAGTCCTTTTTACCGCGTCGTCCCTCGCGTAAGCTCTCTGGCTCGTCCTCGTTGTGGTACTCGTAGCCGTGTCGTACCTCACGTAATCTCTCTGCCTCATCCTCGCTGTGGTCATCTTTATCGCATCGTCCCTCGCGTAAGCTCTATGCCTCGTCCTCGCTGTGCTACTCGTAGTCGTGTCGTCCCTCGCGTGAGCTCACCGCCTCGTCCCTCGCCTCGGTAAGATTTATGTCTGCTTATGTATATTCATTTCCTGTATGATTCACTGTTTGATCTTCTTGGTAGAATAGATTTGGGTGAAATCACTGAACTGGACTGCTGGCTGAAAATTTTGAGTAGGGGTGTTTACCCTTCATTCTGCTGAAAATTAAATTGGGTAGGTGATGTTCTACTCTTCTATTGTCGATGTCTTGTATACAAAGTTTTTGTATATGTTAAATATGAAGAATGTTTAGATGAACATAGAACTTGATATCGAGACAATTTTTGGTGTTTTTCTCAGCTGATTATTTGATTCCTTCAAGTTGTTGAAATCTTTCAGGAGAGCTTGAAGTACAGGCTATTAGGGTCAGCAGGTGACATTGGATCCTGGGGCCATGAATATGTTAGGTAAATCAATTCATACCTCATAGTTCACAAAATTATATGGCCAAATGTTTGTTCCTCCTATCTCATAAAAATTACTACATGATTGATACCATGGGTGTAAATTCTTGTAAGTTATAGTATCAAGTGTAAATTCTTGTAAGATATCGTATCAGGTGTAAAGTATAAATTCTTGTAAAATACAGTATCAGGTGTAAATTCTTGTAAGACATAGTATCGGGTGTAAATTCTTGTAAGATATAATATCGGGTGCATTTCAAACTTAACCTTACCAAGAACTTGCCTAAACTAAAGTATGTTCTTCATTATTGCAGGAATTTGGCTGGAGAAATCTTCCAAGAGTATAACAAGCGACATGTAAGTCATCCTTTTTTGCTCTTTCCTATAGACTATTTTGTTTTCTGATGAGTGTAATCCAATAATTTTGTGAAGCATGTATCTTATCCTTTCGGTTGTTGTGTTAAATCAGGCCATTCTGTTGTATCATTTATTACTCATCTCTCTATAAGTAACACATGAGTTCTGGTTTAGAGTAACGGAATATGTAGTTTTCGAACTTCTTTGCACTTTCTAGTTAAATAAAATCCACCGAGCATCTGCTTCATATTCCAGATATTTATATGCTGTGCAAATAAATTCACTGCATATTTGTAATCTTCTGATCTAACTCTGTTGGTTTAAATTCCAATGTGTCTTTGGTCTATTTCAGAGTGAGGAGGCTCCCGTAAATGACCTAATGGAGTTAGTTCAGCAAATTGTTGCTTTCCATATGAAGGTTGATATGATTTGCTAATCCTTGACCTGTAGGAGATTCTGCAATATATTTTATATTTCTCCTACTAAGTTTCCTGATTACTAAACCCAGTTCTACTACATATCTATCTTAAGACTGCATGATTTGATCAATTCATATATATATGCTGTGTTTGAACTATTATGTTGAGGTGTCTTGTGATATGCCGTGTTTGTTATGTACTATGTTTGAGATTATTGTGTTAAATGATTTTGTTATTACATTTATTGTGTTTCCTTTATATATGATCAAATGATATTTTTGGAACTTGTAGGGGATCGTGAACTAGAGACGGTGATCAAGTTCGTAGTTCCGGCATTTCGAATTCATAACCATCTAAAGTATAAAAGCATATTAGTTTTAGGTCTTCATTTGATTTAGAAAACTATGTGTTTACTTTCAAATTTATTGTAAGTTTGTGGATGTTTATTAAGATGTATATATGTACTTTGATAAATAATATATTATATTTTTTAAAATGTATTGTGTAGTTCATATCATATAGCAATAACAAGATGATTAATAAAAACACACCACAAAAGTTTGTATTTAGCAATGATTAGCGGTTGTTGCCACGAAAAACAGGTCTTTAGCAACAAAATAAACTAATATTATCAAGTGTGGACTTGTTATCACTAAAGACATGGGTTTAACATCAACATTAGCTGATAGTATAAAGTGCTTTTAATGGTGGATATGTAGTTACTAAATATACGTATTTAGTAACAACATATTATGATGTTGATAGCATTATATAGTGACAAATGCTGCCGTAGTTAATATAGTGTATATAGTGGCAGCAATTTTTGTCACTGAATGTCGTCGACCTATTAGTAGCGACAAAGTTTTAGTGGCGGCATTTTACCGTCGGAGTGACCTTTAGCCACGGGACTTACCCTGACGAGACTTAGCCCGCTGCTAAAGGTTAGTGACGGCAAATGCACCTTTAGCAACTATTTAACGCCGATGTTATAGAGCAACATTCTTCTAGTGCGCCCAGCTTTGGAGTCGGCGACTTGCTTGCAGGTGGCGCGCCTGGTGTCTCTGTGCAAGTGGTGCGTCAAGTGAAGGAGGATGGCTCCTCTTTGCTGGAGCTCGGCCAGGCTGGCGCGCCAGGCCCATGGTGGCTCGAGGTTGCCATGGAACTTAACCTGTCTCCGCTGGAGAACGGACAGACGAACCTTGGCGGAGAAGATGAGTTAGGTTTGGTCTGAAATGAAGAAAACTCGGTTTTGTCTGGTCTGAAAGTGGTCTGGTCTTGTTTAGTATTTATTAGTATTTTAAGGTTAAAACCGGTACAAAAAAAGGTTCGGTTAACCGGTTTTCTGTACCTATTCTGAACCGCTCCATTTTTTTCAAAAAACTCGTTTGTTTTGTGAACCGGTTCGGCCGAACCGATTCGAAACCGGTACGATTGAGGTACGGTTCAACCGAACCGGTTATTTTTGCCCAGCCCTACTAAATACTAATACTTATAAAATTGTGTAAATTTTATATTACAAAATCATACAGTATACAAATAATTGCAAAGATTAATTTGTTACCAAATTATTTTAATGTCAAATAGAAATAATAATGTATTGAAGACGCTCTTTATTATTTATTAAATAAATAAAAGACAATCAATATCCATTTAAGATTTATAATCGGACAATAAATTAAATAAATTTTAATCAATAAAATATATCTAATCAATAATTTAAATAATTAAGGAATCATTTTAATACCTACATTAATTGAGGTTATTCCAAGTGGGAATAAAACTTGGTCAATAGCCAAAACAATTTGAAGTTTTTAATTAAAGTAAGTATATATTTTCATAAAACGATTAATGAGTCATTCTTCTTGCATCAAATAAAGAAGAATAAAAGTTGGTCAAATAGCAAAATATTTAAAATTCTAATTCAAATAATCACATAAATTGAAAATTTTCTTATGGACAAAATTTGACATTATATAAAATAATGTAGAATTAACATGACTTAGTTAGAATTGATATTGCACCAACAAAAGATGAAGTTAGAATTGATGATTTTATAAATAAAAACTGAAAAAAAATGTGTTTAAAAAAAAATTATATATATATTATGTTACTTTTAACGTAATACTTAGTTGACTTAATTGATAGAAATAAATTGAATAGTATGATTAGGTAATATTTCTTAATAAATATTTTACTATAAATACAATACTTAAGACAATAATTCAGTTGGTGTACAAGGATATATAAAAATTTTGACCAACATATACTAAGAAAATATAAAAATATTCTTAGTTTTGGAAAATATATATATATATACACGAATGACATTCGCGAGTGAATATAAAAATCATCACTCGCAAATGTCACTCACGAGTGTAAATTCCACCTGCAAATGTGATTCGCAGGTGTCATGTTGCAGAAAGGTTTACAGCAAATTTTATCCCTCTCCAATCCCTCTCTCTATCTCTTTCCAATCACTCTCACTTTTTTTTTGTTGCACCAAGAACCTCCTCTACGTGCTAATCTTATTCGCGGGTGTCACCCACCCGCGAATGGGATTCACGGATATGACTTATGTGTTCACCTGCGAATCTTATTTGAGGGTGGTAAAAAAGTAAAAAACAAATGATATTTTTGTATTTTTTTCACGTATATAATGGTCAAAAATTTCGATATACACATTAAATATTAATCATCAATTATAACATTTATTTGTTATTATTGTTCATGTTTAATTGTAGAAATATAAAATAGTGCATGATATTTGATTAATATATTATTAATTAAATCTTACGATGCAATAGTTATTAACTTAAAAGTATTACGGATAAAAGAGAAGAACGATATTTTTATATACTGTTTTTTTGTATTAAAAACATTTGCTCTAAATACTTCATATAATGTGAAAGAACAATGTTCTAACAAAAAATATATATGTAAATAAAACAAAATAATTACAAAGTTGTTATTATAAATACATTTTTGGTCAAATGTAAAAATTATTTAGGCCTTAATGATATCTTTTACTTTAAAAAAATCATTTTTGATTATTAACTATTTTGAGATAATTTAAAATTATTCTGACCTTAATGATATTTAAAATTGAAAATTTTATTTAATTATTTATTTCAATGAATAGAAGGAAATATAAAGTTGTTGATTATTTTAGTAATTTGAAGTGAATTGTTTAGATACAAACTATTATATTTTAATTAGTTTTAATTTCTCCATTATTAGATCATATCAAAAAAATCAACACGCGAATAAATTTTAAGTAACATAATAAAAATGATTTTACTGTACTATATTCATGATCTTTTTGGACATTAAATTAATTTAAAAAAAGGGTATATTAAAAAAATTATTCATAAATTTATTTTCTTTTCGAAAATAAGTATATACAATTTTTTATTTATAAGGGATTATTGTTATACTCTAAATTGTATAACCTATTAAATTTTTATTAAACTTATTATTTTGTTTATTTTTAATAAATTAAATATAATCTTTTGAAGTTACATTTTGTAAAAACACAATAAAAAAGTATAAATGAAATAAATAAATAAATAAATTTTGCATTAATAGTTTTAAAAAAATCTAAAACTAATGTTACGGTTTTTTAGATTGATAGTGAGTGTTTGAAAAAAGTTTTAAGTCACTTAAAATTAAGTTACATGGCATGCCATTTAGGAGTCACTTTCCTCCTTTATTGGTGAATCGATGAGCTAGGTAGATCACAATCATTCATTTAGTCTGATCAAGTTCACTTCTTGAAGGCTTAAAATATGGTCTATGGTGCTTGAACTGCAAAACAAAAACTCATTACTTGTGCTGAAGGGTATTCGATCTAAATATCTAAATAATGTATACTACGTTAGTTGGCTTCCCCAGATATTTGATGATTGTTATTATAGATTTAGGGAGTTTTTTCAAAAAGTAACTACTTTCGAAAAAATATTTGAAAAAGTGTATATCGAAAAAAAATATTTAGGAAAGTATTTATACGCGCGTCGCGCCTATTCCAATAGGCGCATCCCTAGGGTGCGCCTATACCATATAATTTTTTTTTTTTTTATTTTTTTTTCGAAGGTGCAATGATACCGAAAACAAAATTTTCGAAGGTCGGAAACTGAAATAACAAAAGATATCGAATATCCGAGACAAAAATATATTTTGTATCAAAATAATCGATTTATTTTGTCATGGGAGCATAACGGTACTCAACCAAACCTAGAAACTTGCTTTGTTGGGAGACAAGACAAGGGATATTACTTGATATTGTTATTATTTAATTTTCCAATGTATGAAGGACGAGGGATAGTGATTTTGATTCCCAAAGGTCTAGGAAATTAATTAATTAATAATAATAAATATTTCTTTTGGTAAAAAATAAGAACTGTTCCCACTTTATCTTCAGACCATAGCATATTCCCCACTGAGCATTGTCTCCTTGCATAACACACGTTTCCTTCTTTTCAGTATCCAATACTATTTATTATTATTTTTGACCAAAAGAAATATTTATTATTATTAATTAATTAATTTTCTAGACCTTTGGGAATCAAAACCACTATCCCTCGTCCTTCAATTTCATACATTGGAAAATTAAATAATAACAATATCAAGTAATATCCCTTGTTGTAATATCCTTATATTTTTGTCTCGGATATTCGATATCTTTTGTTATTTTAGTTTCCGACCTTCGAAAATTTTGTTTTCGGTATCATTGCACCTTCAAAAAAAATTTAAAAAAAAAAAAAAATTATGTGGTATAGGCGCACCCTAGGGATGCGCCTATTGGAATAGGCGCATCCCTAGAGTGCGCCTATTCAATAGGCGCATCCCTAGGGTGCGCCTATTCAATAGGCGCGACGCGCGTATAAATACTTTTCTAAATATTTTTTTTCGATATACACTTTTTCAAATATTTTTTCGAAAGTAGTTACTTTTTGAAAAAACTCAGATTTAGGAGGATGAAGGTAGGAGAATGAGATTCATCATTGTACTGTTTCAACTACTGTTTGCAAACAGTTACTGTGATTTGGCAAGAAGACATGATTGGTTCTATAATAGAACCGGTTTCATATTGTGGCCGAATTACCGTACCTGTTCTGAACCGGTTCGACATAACCACTTTATATGTATATAACTACTGTGTTGTGAAGGGTGAATAATCTCAAAGTGGTTCAAACGAAGTCTCAAAGTGGCCCACTATAGGGGTGACAATTACTGACACGACACGATTAAACGACACGACACAATCTGCTTTAAAGCGTATATGGGTTTGACCTTAACGGATCCCGTGTCTAAACAACTCAGATCTATGGATATCTGTATAAACACGATTAACTAATCATGTTTAATCGTGTCGGTTATACCTGTGACACGAATAAAGACACGGTTAACTAATCGTGACACATTCAGAAAAATATATAAAATTAATGTTTTTTCGTGTTAATCGTGTCGTGTAACGTGTCGTTTCGTGTTTAATCGTGTAAATCTGTATCAATCAGGTCATTCTTAATCGTGTCATGTCGTATTGTGTCGTGTTTAATTGATTCGTGTTGGTTTGTATCGTGTCGTGTCGTGTCTATCCGTTATGTTTTTCGATTTTTAATTTCCAAGAAAGTTAATCGTGTCATGTGTGATCTGCTACTTAATCGTGTCGTGTATGATGTTTTGAGACACGTTTAGAAATAATCTGTTTAGACACGAAACATGTTAAGACACGACACGATTAATAACATGGTACGATTAGACACGACACGATTGACACCCCTAGCCCACTACTATTCCAGAAAGTGGTTCAAACGAAACTTCAATTGAGATTCTTCACCATAACTACTGTGGTTCAAACGAAGGTGAAGGCGTCGTGGAAGGCGAAAAGGCGAAGGCACCGCGGAAGGCGAAGAGGTGAAGGCGCCGCGGAAGACGAAGAGGGGAAGGCGACACGGAAGGTGAAGGCGTCGCGGAAGAGACGAAGTCGAAGATCGAAGAGCGAAGAGACCAAGACCTAAGAGAAGAAGAAGAAGAAAACTGAGGAATCTCAAAACATGTTGAGAAAGAAGACGATTGTTGATTGCTGAAGGTCGAAAGGGTGATGAAGGCTTCAAATATTTAGGGTCTGGTCTGGTTTAGTAGTTTAATATGTAGTATATTAAAAACGGTACAAAAAATGGTTCGGACCGATTTTAAACCGTTTTTTGTACATCTTCTAAACTGCTACATATTTTTTTTAAAAAAACATTTGTTTTGTGAACTGGTACGATTCATGTGTGGTTCGGTACGATTCGGCCGAACCGATTTCAATAACGAATGAGATGGTATAATAAATACTTAACTGTACCATATTTGTAAGTTAATCATAACAGTAATAATAATTATTATGACTATAATTTAATACTATAGTTGTACTTATAATCACGATTATTAACTACAGTTTTACATATATATACAGTTAAATCAAATTTTCAACATTTCGATCAAAAACATTAATTCAGATATTCAAACACATTAATTTCAACCCATTAAAATGAAAAAAATATATATATATATAATTTTAATGTCCTTAAAACAAAAGTTTTTGGATCAGTAGTATTTTGTTTTATTAATTCTATCATTATTCAGTAGTAGTAGTAGTATATATATATATATATATTAATAAATATTATTAATTATATATAATAAACACGATTGTGGTTATAATCAAATCATATATTGTCAGATCATTTTTCATCCATATTTACTTAACTGATGTAACTATTTTGCTCAAGTGTCAAAATTTAGTTTGTTTGTTTTTTGAAAAAGTAAAGTTGATGTAGTGAATTGTAAGGTATCCAAAGTTAGAATAATAATTTGGTTATTAATCCTATTTTATAGTAAAATTTTACTTTTAGAAATATATTTGGGGTGACTATTTGTTTCGTGTTGTGTGTAAACGGATATGTCCTAAACATATTTTCAAACTCAAAGCAAGAACTTAATACGATTATTAAACAGATCACACACACGACACACATAATTTCATATATACATGATACATGTGATGTCACACAATATGAAACATCACGAAACAATACATGAAATCCACAAAATTCATAATTTAATTTCACAATCAATAATAAAATTCACAAGTTATTCAAAAACTTTAACAAGAAAAAATCCAAACATTATTCATAATCATCTTTATGTGTATATTTGCAGATCATAAGTATTTATACACAATTATTTGTTGTATCTAAACTTATAAGAGTTGTTTAGATGCAATGTGTGTTAAACTCAAACTTATTACACATACATTCAAATCCTTACAAATCGTTTAAAAATGTCGAATAAAAAATTATTGATCCTACTCACATTAATGGAACTTGGGTCATCTCTCAAGTGCTATCAATGTGATTCAAACTTCATGAGAATTCACTACGGGACAGATTGTGAATAACAACTAAAAATTGTATTTTTAACGGCTCAACATAAGTTGAGTTGTTATATAATGTGTCGGGGGAATTATCATGACTCAATATATGATGAGCCGTGATAATTCCCGGCTCAAATGAAAAGTGTCGCCAAAATAATTATGGCGACACTTTTGGTTGAGCCGCGGAAAGTATTTTTTTTTTAATCCTTATTTTTCACGGCTCATTATATTGAGCCGTGAAAAATATGTACATTAATAAAAATATATCCACGTCTGGGTTCCTCTCCAAATCTCTCCTCGACGACCATGAAAACGTTCTAGATTTGAGCTATTCACGTCTGAGTTCCCCTCCATGAAAGCTCTCCAAAGATCTCCACGTATGTGAATCCGGCGAGCAAGAAGATGAACCCGTCGAACTCGAATGGTTTCTCTAGGGGTGACAATCGTGTCGTGCCGTGTCTAATCGTATCGTGTTATTAATTGTGTCGTTTTTAACATGTGTTGTGTCTAAACAGATAGGTCTTAAACGTGTCTTAAAACATCAAACATTAACACGATTAAGTAGTAGATCACACGGGACACGACACGGGACACGATTAACTTTATAGAAAATAAAAAATCGAAAAACATGTCGTGTTAAACGACACGATTAGACACGACACTTAACAGATAGACACGATACGATTCAACACGATTAAATACGAAACAATTAACCGCGACACGATTATGATACGAAAACACACGACACGATTAACACGAAAATCAGTAATTTTTACATATTTTAAAAATTATCATCAACAATATTATCATCACAAAAATATGATCAATATTATAATCATACAGAAGAATACGGTTCATATCATCAATATTACATCAACAAGAAAGAGTGGTAAATAAAATAGTGGCCAAACTCAGTGGTTGTTCTTGGGGAAGCTCACGGTCACGACTCTAGTTATGGAAGCTTACGGCTCTAGCAGGGGAAGCTTACGGCTCTAGCAGGGGAAGCTTACGACTCTAGCAGGGAAGCTCACGACTCCAGCAGGGGAGCTCATGAAGCTTACTTGTCCAGCAGATAACCACTGTCGTCGTGAGCTGCGTGAGATGCCCTCCCGAGCAGTGGTCCTCCAACACAGCTTGAGGAAGAGAACCCACCGTCCTCCAACACAGCTTGAGGAAGAGAACCCACCGTCCTCCAACACAACCACCAGAACCTCCTTGTCGTCCTTCTCAGGGCCTTCATGGACACAGCCACCGCTCAGGGAAGCTCACAGCCCTAGCATCTCGGGAAGCTCACGGGAGTTGCTGTCACGAAGGGAGCTTCGACGGGTCGTTGCTGTGGTTGCACATAGAGTTTTTGTGGTTGTGGGTGTGGTTGCGGACCTTGTGGTGGTTTTTGTGAAGAGTTTCAAATTTCACGGAACTAAGATTAGACAAGGTGAATAGAAGAAATAGAGGTTTCTGTTATTTCAAAAATAGAAAATGAAAAGCAGTATGTAGAGGTGCATACTACAGTATGTAGAGATGCATACTGCGATTAGACAATGTGAAATTTATGTCGTTGGATTGAAAATGTAAAAGTGATATACATGAATTTATATGTGTATAAACGTATCACATATTTACACGACACGATTAAACACGATTAGTTAAACATGTTTCTATTTGTGTCACATGTATACACGACACGATTAAACACGAATAGTTAATCGTGTTTATACAAATATCTGCAGATCTGAGGTGCTTAGACACAATTATTCATCGTTTCTAAACGTATAAGAGTTGTTTAGACACGGGATCCGTTAAGGTTAAACTCATATACACTTTAAATCAGATCGTGTCGTGTCAAAAATTATCACCCATAAGTTTCTCCTTGGACTGGAACCTTCCAAATTTGAGACAAACGCTCGCCTGGAACCGGTCTCAACCCTCAGAGAGTAAAAACCCTCCTCCATCTCCTTGGCGGCAAACGACGGAGGCTCGTGATTGTGGTTGTCCCTTTGGTTCTTCAGTCCCAGTCAAGATCCCCATTCCGGTGCAAGCTTCATCCATGATCGACCAGGCCTCTAGCTCTCCTTCTCAACCTCCACCTCTCCATCGTTGGGAGTTCTCGACCTCCAGCTCTCCTTCTCGTAGGGTTTAAGATTTGAAAAGAAGGGGGGATGAACACTACAAGAATCAGTGGCAACAACGACGGTTGTTTCATGTTGACGTTAATAATTGATGTTAAATATATGTAAAATATGTCGACCTTAACAGTTGTGGTTATTATACGTAAATGGGCACAACTTTTTTTTCATCATCATAAGCCACTTTTAGTCATAACATTTGCCGTCACTTTAAATTTCAAATGGATAAATGTGTAATGTCAACATGTTTCTGAGAGTAAATGACTCCATCAGTGGCAGTTTATGTTTCTGTTGCAAATGTGCTTATTCAAAGACAGTATACTTCTGTTGTTAATATATAACCAACAACAACGACTGTCTGATGTAAATGATGGTCATTTGTGATGAAAAAATGATTCTCGTGAAAATGAATGTGTAATGTCAACCAACACTTGATGTTAAATGACTCCATTAGTAACAAATGATTTGTCCGTTGTAAATGTACATATTTAAAACATAAGTACCAAAAAATAAAAGAATAAGTTTACGTGTCAATATATTGACGACATTAGTATAGTTATTCAATAACAGATTCAATGGTTTTTGTAAAATAGTTTATTTAGTGATGACTATTGTTGACGTTAATAATCCACCAACATTCTAAACTTCAACAGTGAAAAAAAATCAAATTTGAAAGAAAAAAAAATTCCCGCTCTTTTCACAGCACTTGCCCTCACCCTCAACCTCACCCACTATCACATCCTCACGTTGTTATTGCACAGCACTTGCATTCCTTCCCTACACCCACCAACAGAGCTGCACCTCAGAGGAACTGGAATCGAACAGAGCTGGACCAAAGGCTTTGTGAATCGAACAGAGCTGGTCTCGTCGACAGAGCTGGGCATCGCCGAGAAGCTCCTCGACGGTCGCGACCTAACAGGTGCCAGGGAATTCGCCACCTTGGCCCAGGAAACCTATCCCTTGCTTGACGGCTCCGACCAGATGCTGGCCATTGCCGAAGTGCTGCCCGCATCAAAGAAGCGCGTCAATAGCTACTACTACGACTGGTACTCCGTCCTCCATATGGAGAAGCGGTCGGACGACCACGATCTCATCAAGAAACGTGACCGCATGTTGGCGATTCTCCTCCATCCAGACAAGAACAAGTACCCCTGCTCTGATCAGACCTTCCACCTCGTCAGCGAGGCGTGGGCCGTCCTGTCGGATCCTACACGGAAACCCGTTTACGATAGAGAATCGGGAGTCGCTGTCTTATCTAAGGTGGATCTGCCACCAGTAGTAAACTCTCTGTGAAGAGAAGCGCTACAGTCGCCGCCCCCATAGCCGCAGATCTGATATTGTCGAGCTTCTGGACAAGTTGTCCTTATTGTTATCGACTGTATGAGTATCCAAGGTTGAAGAACCTATACTGGGCAAGATGAACCGAAGGAAAAAAAAATGAATCAAAAAATAATAATTCATGAAAATTGTGATTTTTATCAAAGGCAACAACGTAAACTCGTGTTTGAAACACTATTTTTACGACAAAAAGTTTTCATCACTAATAGTAATTTGTAACATCGACAATGTGTTGTCACTTTTGAACTGTGTTTAACAACAACGAATTTCGTTTTAAAAGAGAAATGGGGAGTGACTTTTTAACAACGGCAAACCTTTTACAACGGAAAATTGCCGTAGGTATAACCTTTAACGACGGGGGCTACCGGCACGGAAATTTTGTTGACGCTAAAAGTTAACAACGGTATTTATGCCTTTAGCGATGATTTTTTACCGACGTTGATGCTCTAGTTTCTTGTAGTGGAAGAGGGAAGAAAAGTGTTCATAGAGTTTTCGTAGAAGAGTGGGAAGAAAAGGACGAAGCGGGAAATGAAATTTTTTTATTTTGATTATTTGTTAACGACTCAATAGTGATTTGTGAAAAATAACAAAAGAAAAAAATAATTCTTTTAAAAAAGGACGACTTAAAAAAATGAGTCGTAAAAAAAAATTCATTTTCTTTTATTTCGCAGCTCTGACATTTTAGTCACGAAAAATAATTTTTTTACGGCTGAATAGTTATTGAATCGTGAAAAATAGTGAAAGAAACAAAAATAAATTCTTTTAAAAAAATGATGGCTCAAAAAAGAAGTCGTGAAAAATATTTTTTAAAAAATAAAATTGCGTCTCATTAAAGATTGAGCCGTGAATAATCAAATAAATAAATTATTCACGACTCAATAGTATTTGAGTTGTCTCGTTGAGCCGTTATCTCACTCTTCTCCCGTAGTGATTCAACTTGTTTGTCCAATCAAACTTTAGTAACAAGATGATTCTTTACAACATATACAAGTAGATAATATATATATATATATATACATATGTATGTATATTGAATTTGAATTTGAATTTTTAACACTTATTTAAAACTTAATTCAAACTCAAAAAATATATATATAATTCTTTCCAGAATTACTCAGGCGATGTAAAAAAGGTACGTTCACATGTATGACTCGCTTTAGCCTACTTGCAAACAATTCGAGGGTTGAGAAAGAAAAACTAATTACTTACAATATTCACTTATGTTAGCATATGTAACAGAATAGTTACTTATGTTTCAAAATGTGACTGGACAAATCTGAGTTCGAAACCTAAATCTGCGCAAATCTGAGTTCGAAATCAGATTTCTGACGAAGAACAAGGAAGAACACAAGATAAAATGAAATGGTAAAATCGTTATTTTTGTGATCATTTAATCACATTTGTCAAACATATACGCTAATAATAATTAGAACAATAACAATAATAATTAGAAAACATATACGCGCTTTGCATAAGAATTATTTTTTATATTAAATGCTAAGTGAAAATCTATGTATAGTGTACTTATTATTTATACGATTTTTATTTTATAAAAGTATTTTTAATTAAGAATAACTTTAACTTAATATTATACAATAACAAAATAAGGTATATTTATAAATAATATTAACAATGTTAATATTTGTGTATAATATAAATTATTTTTTTATTTTAACATTATAAGTATATTAAAGAAAATTAAGATTAAGTTTATTTATTTATAAAACTAATTAAAAATATAAATGAATGACTATTAAAAAGCAATATTGACAATTATTAAGACGATGAAAATTATTAATTTTAAATTATTTTTTGTGGTTTTCACTTCTATTTGTTTGATATGTTAATGAAAATGTTAAAATTATTAGTAATTTTTTACTAATTGTAAAAATAACTACAAATAAAATTTTATTTATTTTCTATTTATAAATATATTGTGTCTATACATATAAAAATGTTTTTTTAATATATTAATATCCATATAATATGTTTAACTTAACTATTATGATTTTATGACTTCTATTAGTTTTATATACATAAATTTATATTAAAATTTTAATTATAATAAGCTAAATAATATTGATATGCTATTTGATAAAATTATTTTTTTTTTTCCCGAAAAAATACTCCATTCATTCCATATTAAAACCCGAGTTCTCAATGTCCATCATACATAATGTAACTAAAGGAGGTGGATGTACAACCGCCCAATTATCTGGACACATCCCTTTTCTCGATCTCCTCGCGATCCAATTAGCGCACCTATTCGCTTTCCTACGCACATAGCTCCACTGAATTCCCGGGATCCTTTGAGCTAACTCTAAAATGTCACTGACGATGTGTTGTGATGTCCATTCCCGAGTCTCATCCTATCTTTGAAGACTGCAGATTATAACCTGTGCATCTGATTCAATCACAACATTACACCATTTACAAGCTAGAGCTAGTTCGACTCCATGTAAGATCGCCTTTGCCTCGACAGAAACCGCATTTACTCCTCGTCCGCTCGAGTTCCGACCTGTGATGATTCTTCCTTTCCAATCCCGAGCTATTATTCCTGTGCTCGCTTGTCCCGATGTCGGATCCCACGCTCCATCGCAATTAATCTTGGTTTCGTGTCTTCGTGGTCGTCTCCATGCCTCCGACCGATCTCTCGCAATGCTTGCTTGTTCCCGATCGGCCTCCCTTCGCACCGCCCACGTTTCCTCCGTCAAAGCTCGAGCTGCTTCTCGAACCCATTCGGTCCTCGGCTCGTCCCCGTCATGGATCGCTCGACAACGTTCCTTCCAGATTTGCCATGCTAGGTTCTCTGCTGCGAGTCTCCTCCTGCGTCCTTCCTCTCCCGTCCCTTCGGCCAGGTTGTGGATCGCCTCAATCCACCTTGTCCGTTCGGTTCCATCCCTCCACGCCCATGTTATGTGAAGCTCGTCTCTCCACGCGTGCCTCGCCCATGCACACTCCATTAAGGCGTGGATCTCGTCCTCCTCGCACATACAAAATGGGCACCTGTTTGTGACGTTGATACCTCTCCTCGCCAGGACCGTTTGGACCGGAATCGCCCTATGCCCCGCCTGCTATAAAAACGATTTTACCTTGGGTATAGCGGTGCTGTTCCAAATTTCGCTCCACTTCTTCTCATCTCGGTTCTGGTTGTCCCTTCCATCGCAGTTTGGTCTAGTGGTTTAGAACGCTGAATCCCAAGTGATTTGGCTTCGGGGTCACGAGTTCGAATCCCCCTAGAAAAAAGGGAAAGGATTACGACTTTGGCCTAACGGGCCGGCCTCTCAATCCTAGACTGCTTGAGGGGCTGGGCTACGTTGACGAGGTCAGTGCATGCGTTGGTTTCTTAGTGGAAGTTTGAGTACCGTGGAACGAAAGCCTGGACATTACGTAGCGGAGTGAAACTTATCACCACTACTAGCCCATTCCTTTAAGCAAAAAAAAAAAAAAAAAAAAAGAAGAAAGCAGATCCACACACACTCATTTACTTTTAGTGGGTTCGATTCCCACAGACGGCGTTTATTTAATATGTTTTAAAAAAGACCTAACAACTTGGATGAGAAACTGATTTTCGTTTCTCTCCAGCGACTGTAAGGCGACTGTGAGGGAGATCGTCGCCGCCTGCCGGAGAGATCCTGTGTGGTGGTTGTTCGTCGGCCGAGAAGGGTGGTGTCGTGGGTTCCTTCTGGAACAGAGCAGCTGGAGACTGTGCGCGGGAAAGGAGAGCCTTCAATCATCAACCCTAACCAGCCCAATTCCATTCCTTTGCCAATCAAACCCAACCGTAGCCAATTCCTGAGAGGGGGAAGGAAATTGAGAGAACCAATACATCAATTTCGACATTAGCAAGCAGAATCACTACCGTACCTCTTCAAACAGGAAATCGGCCGAAACAACTGTGAGTATAGTAAAAGATAGAACTGTGAAGTGATTGTTTTCTTGTGCAGGTGTGGACCGAATGGAACACCAACACCCACAGTATAGTTCCAGTGGAGACGAGGATAGAATAAGCCCGGGGAGGTACGTCGAAATTCAGGGGCATGTTGCAATCCAAGCTGATTTGATATGTGTGGGGAAGGTGCTCAGCCCCAAACCGATGAAGGCAGCAGCTGTCCAAAACGTTCTGCAGAATGCGTGGGCGAGATATGATGGGGTAAGAGTAGAGGACATGTCTAAGGAGGTTATATTGTTTGAATTCCAAAGGATAGAGGATATGAATGATGCTTTAGATTGGAGCCCTTGGGCTATCCAAGGGAACTGCCTGTCTTTGAAGAAGTGGAATTCTGGAAATAAGATAGCTGAGGTGAATTTCCATTTAGTCGAGTTCTAGATTCAAATTCATGGATTGGAGATGAACAAATTCAGCATCCATAATGCTGAAAAGATAGGAGAATGCATAGGAACTGTGTAGGGAGTGGATGATGTAATGGGGCCGAAAGGCCTAGACAGGGACTTTCTCAGGGTTAAGGTAGAGGTGAACACTCTGCAACCTCTGCTGGCGGGAGTATGGTATACAAGGACCAACGGAGAAAGGGGAAGGGCAGAAATCAAGTATGAACGTCTACCAGATTTCTGCTTCGGGTGTGGGAGAATTGTCCATGGGGAAAGGGGATGCAGGGAGGAAATAGTGGTGGCTGACACCGAGGAAGGAGGTCCAATGTATGGATCGTGGATGAGGGGGGATAGGCCAAAGAGAAGGGGACAGAATAGCAGGATCATTGGCAGGAAGGGAAAGGAAGGGGAGAACAGTGATCGAAGGAAAACATGGAGGGAACTAAAGCAGGAGAAGGATGAGAGAGCAAAAACTAAAGGGTCGGATCCAAGATCACAAGGGAAAACATCTATGGGAAGTAAGTGGGGGGAAGGAACAAACCAGGAAAGCCATAGAACAGAGGAGGATGGACAAAAACAGAGGGAAATCGAGGAACCTAGTGGACAAGAAAGCAAAGAGGAAGAGAGACAGAATACCACTGAGGTAGATACTGAGGAGGCGAGCACAGGGGAGGAAATGGAAAACTGCATGGCGATGGACATTTGGGAGGGACCAAGGGAGATGGTTCACCAACCAATTATGGCAAACAGGGAAACCAACAAATCGGGGACTATGTTGGCCATAACTGGGGGAGAATTAGTGATCAGACCAAATAAAGAAGGGGATGGCAGTAAGGGAATGCGAGAAGGGGAGTACGGGTTTGCTGACAAGAAACTTACAATTCATCACCCGAACCTAAGCAAAATACTAGAGAAGAGACAGGCAATGCGTGAGCCTCAAGGATACGGTAGAGGAGAAGGTATATGGGGAGGTCAGAAACAGATCCATATTGACTTGGCTATGGGAGAAGACATGAAGGAGAAGGGATATCAGGAAGAAGGAACAGTTAGGAGGGGCAGACAATCAGAATTCAAGAACTGGAAGGTGACATGGAGCATAACCGAATTGCTAGGAAAGGAAACAGAAACCCGGGGAAACAAACAGACTGGGGGGAAGCCCAAGCGGAGGATACTACATGGTGGAGTCACCTGAAAACTCGCCAGGGAAAGGGAGTGGAATACTGATGCTGCAAACGGGTCTTAGTCCATTGTTACAGAAAGTTAATCTGAAGAGGAAACACGATGAGGACACAGAATCCGATGAAGACAAGATGGAAAATGCTCGGATCAAGAGACAACGACAGGAAGGTGGGGATGAAACGACGACACAAGGGAAAACTGAAATGGGAAGGCAGGGTAGGCCGAAAGGAAAGAAGGGAATGGGGAAGAAGAAACTGGGAGTGAAGAGGATGATTGAACAAAGCTTGAACAAGGAAAGGCAGACAGAAAGCACAGGTTCGGGAGGCTGTCCTCAAACAGCCCCCCCATCCCAATGAATGTCCTGGTGTGGAACTGTCGGGGAATCAGATCGGCCCTGACAGTTTCGTACCTAGCCGATCTGAGGAGGAGGCATAAACCGTCAATAATTTACTTAATGGAGACCAAGAACAACAAGGAGGTGTGCGATAAGGTGAGGAGGAAAATCAGAATGGAACACGGTTTTCAAGTAGAACCGAATGGGATTGCGGGTGGATTGGCCATATGGTGGTCAGATGATGTGGAGATTACAATACACAGTAGTGGAGCCTCGCTTATAGACACAACTGTCAAACCAAAGAACGGGACAG
Organism: Chamaenerion angustifolium; assembly: GCA_946814005.1. Lineage (NCBI taxonomy): Eukaryota > Viridiplantae > Streptophyta > Magnoliopsida > Myrtales > Onagraceae > Chamaenerion > Chamaenerion angustifolium. The sequence continues at coordinate 23,410,143 of OX328270.1, read as the reverse complement.
AGGCAATTCACATGACTTGGGTTTACGGGAGTACAAGATGGGAAGAGAGGATGCAATTATGGGAGGAGATGAGACGAATATCATGGTCAAGGAGAGGGGCTTGGATATGTATGGGAGATTATAATGAGATATCCACTGTAAACGAGAAGGAGGGGGGAAGACTGAAACAACAAAGGATGATGAAGGCATTCAACGACATGATGCAAGACACCCAACTAGTGGACCTCGGATTCAAAGGACAACCGTATACATGGAGCAACAACAGGGAGGGGGACCAAAGGATCCGTGAAAGATTAGACTGGGCTATTGGTAACTCTGACCTTATTGCGAAACATCCAACCCTAAGAGTGACACACAAGTTACTCATAGGATCGGATCATTGTCCACTGTTAATTGAGCTTGACCCGAAGCTGGGAGGTGGGCGTAGAAGATTTCGGTTTGAAGGAGCTTGGCTTGAGAAGAGGGAATGTGGAGAGCTGATAAGGGATACATGGGGGAGGAGGCAAGGGACTGATCACGGCCAGCATATTGCAAGCAAACTGGGCCAGTGCAGATTTGAACTGCTCAAATGGAGCAAAATCAATGGAGTCAACTATAGGAAAAGAATCATAGAGCTACAAGATAAACTTAGCGAGATTCAGATCAGGGATAGACAAAGCGCCGATAGAAGGGAGGAGGAAAGACACATTAAAACAGAATTGGAAGAGGCGTGGAAGGGCGAGGAGGAATACTGGCGTAAGAAATCTAGAATCCAGTGGTTGAAAGGAGGAGATCGAAACACGCATTTCTTTCATCAAGCGACAGTACAAAGGAGGAGGGGTAACCAAATTAGGAGAATGCAGCTCGGAGATGGGACATGGACTGAAAATGAGAAGATGATAGAGGAGGAATGCCTAAGGTATTTCAAGAGCATATTTCGAACGGAGGGATGTAGAGATGTGGAGGATCCAGACGACTTCACATGCTTATTCTATCATCGCTTCTGGGACATACTAGGGGAGGACGTGTTCAATTCGGTAAACTCTTTCCTTGAAACTAATACTTTACCGCCTAGCTTTTGTAAAAATATTATTTAATCATCTAAATTTATACTTGGTCTATTTAATTTTTAATTGTAAATTTGTATATGTTCCTACTTGTTATCCATCAAATATAATAATCCATCAAATATAATATTATGTATTTTAATATTTTATAAAATTCACTATGTAAAATATATTTAAGATAAAATTATAAATATACATGTAAAAATAAAAAATAAAAATGTTAAAATTTTGTGACTTATCTTGAAAGTGAATAAGAAAGTTTGAAGGATTTTAAAGTGAGTTACATGGTATATCACTTAGGAGTGAAAATTGTATGTTTGATATAAACTAATTAAAATTGATATTAGTAATGAGAAAATACATCAAAAAATTTATTTATTAAAATTTCATACGTTTTAATCAAATTAATATATAGATAGATTGTAGATACATACTAATAATACGACTTTATGTTGATTTAATTAGGGGGGGATTCCAGGAACCCCGTTTTGGTAAGGACGTGGTTCCTCACCTTACAAAGATCCCTCCCTTTCAGCTTCCTCCCAACCCCTTCCAAGACAGAAAAAGATGAAATATTTCTCCTTGATAGCCTCATTGATATATACTCGTGGGGAGGTAATATGTCACCGTCATCGTCATCGTCACATCCGCTGCCGTCACAACCACCACCACCGCCGCCGCCTTTCTCATAATCATCACGTTGACGAGCTTCATGCATGGAACTGGAAGTCAGCTTACTTGACTTTGACTGACCAATCCTTCCCACGTGGGTCCAGTTCGGGATATTGACCGGAGCCGACTGGTGGGAGAACATCGATCTGGGTGTCGAACTGCCGCAGTCCGCCGCAGCGGATGATTTGGAGATAGGCTTTGCAGACGAAGGTGTGTGTTTGAGAGCAGAGGGCTCTTCAGCGCCATCAGCACTTGAGTGTCGTGTCTCATCTCTCAGAACATCCCAAACCTCGGATTCCTCGAAATCGCCATCTCTCAAGCTTCTCCAAAGACCACTTCCTCCTCTGTAATAGTGATTCCCATATCTGTCCCCCATCTTCAGAATCCACCATTTCCAACAGCCCAGGTCAGTTTACATATTATTGATCTAGAGAAAGAAACCAAACAGGAATCATAGAGCGAGAGAGACAGAGAGATAAAGAAACAGAGAACGACAGTACTCTCATATCTATGGGAGAGTGAGGAAGGCAGAAATCAAGAACCCATACCTTTTCTTGGATGGAAGATCAAAATCCAGACTAGCTGTTCACAAAATCTCCGGAGAGGAGGGTTCTAGGGTTCTCCTAATTTTCAAGATCCCAGTAATGAGTAAAGTTCGTCAGAAAGTGGTAATTAATAAAGAATCGAGAAGGAAGAGTGATGAGATGCCATGGTTCGTATCGATTGGCAGAACTTCTTTGTGTTTTACTGTTAAACTCCTAATTGTAATTGTTCTCTCCATTTTCATGTGTTTTATCTGGGCAGCTGTTCTTTGAATCTGACCAGCAGATTTACTAGAGAACAAGAACATCATGAGCTCCAATTCCGGACACACGACAATCTATTTGACTCTTAGCTAGGTAAGAGATTCCATTAAAAATAACATACGTTGCAAGAATCATGTACGTAAAAGAACCTACCTTGATTCTCTATTATGACTTGTCCTGTGAAATTCAGAAGCCCTAGCTAGCTAGATGGAAGACGATAAATCACCTTGGAGTTGAAAATGGCGGCTATATAAAGACTGTGTTGGGTTTGTTCTTAAGTATAATTTCCCATGTCATCATCAAGCTGGGGCCTGAGAGGTCGTAATCTTCAAGTGCAATATGATGACAGCAGTGTCACCCGCTAGTTAATGTCTTAATGGACATTGGAACCTGCTAGGAAGTTCTCAACTTGCCATTCTGCTCTGCTTATTGTCTGTCCTGTCCTGTCCTGTCCCCTCAACTCAGCCGCCTGTGCTGTTGCAGCATCTAGAACACACGTTGCTGTCCGTCCATATGCAAATTCATGACTTCCATTCAACGTATATAGACATTCTGTGGGCACCCATGGCCATCAAGATTCAATTTTTCCGCAGTGTCGTCGTTGGATCACACTTCTTCTCTCAAGCTGTGATTCCAAAAAGATAAACTAAAATAATAATTGGGAAAGAATCTTAGTTTCGTATAGCCGCCGGATGCATGATTGGCTTGTATAATTTGTTGCGCAGACATCATCATCGTAATAAAAAACGGCCGCCGCCACTACGGCACTATGCACTTGCAGCCGGTGACGAGCTATTGTTAGGGGTGATTGTTAAGAAGGACTAGGAATTAGGACTCTACAATTATTGTGCTATTTCTTTTAAAAGTATAACTCAGTCAGTCTAAATTCGTTTAGAATTGATATTCTAACTAAATAATGAACAAATTTTGCATCATGTAATTTCATTTTGCAGTATTAATCGTTTCTTTATTAACTGGCATGGACAAATTGTGTTTTGATATTTAGTTTAAATTTATATATTATTTGAGATAATTAATTAGGATATGTTATCTTAGATATAAATATTAGATTAGATTTGTTTTCTATCTTTATGATACTTTTTGTTTGAGATAATTATCTATTATAATAATATTTTATCTTAAATACATATATTAGATTAGATTTGTGATGATCTTTAAGATATTTTCTTATCTTCTTAATTTCTACGTATATTATTATAACTTCAATGACCCATTCTTTTCACATAAAATTTATGGAATTCGGCTTACGAATTTTGTAAGAAATTTTTCTTTTTGCGGAATTGAAAAAATTCAGCTTGGACATTTCGAGCGGGGTAGACTTACACATTTCTTCTCAAAACCAAAGAATTGGTAAGAAGGGACGACGATGAATTCGGATTCCATGTGCCAAAGTCGATTTTGCACCCATTACATTCTCTTTGATTCCCAAACTACCCTCGTTGAAACCTCTCAACATTTGACCAAGCTAACCTCTGACAAACCATTACTCTCCTAACTAGGCTTGTTCATGAACCAGTTCGGGGGCGAACCGGTTCAGAACTGAACTGGTCTGATTTGTAAAAAAACATTACTTTTTCTGTTTCTAAAAAAAACTGGTCTGGTTTATGGAAAAAGAACTGGTATGGTTCGAACTGTTCTGGTCTATCTTTTTTAATAACAATTTTGGTTCGGAAATAATCTGGTTCAAACCGACTGAAAATCCTATCTAACACACTGAACCGACTGGAAAAATACTGAACCAACTGAAACACACATCGAACCGACTGAAAAAACAATGAATCGACTGAAAATACACTAAACCGACTGAAAAACACACTGAACCGATTGAAAATCTGTTCCACAACCGACTGAAATCCTGTCCAACATCAACATACGAAAGTCCAATATATCTCTAGGTTTGGTTTATTGAAGACATCTCTATGTTTGGTTTAATTTCAAACCGGTTTAGTTGATTTTGCTTCAAATTGGTTCTAAAATTATATAGGTTTAAAGTGATTTGATTTAAATTTAAGTATAAACCAGTATAAAAAACGGGTCGATTCGAACTGAATTTTTTGTACTATTTTGAACTGGTCTATTTGAAGCCTAAAAAACTGGTTTGGTTTTGGAACTAGTTCGATCGAACAAGTTCGAAACAAACCAGAACCAGACCAGTTCATCCGAACCGTTAAATTGAACAAGCCTACTCCTAACCCTCCCACCAAACTCTCTGCTCCTCTTCATAATTGGTTGATTCTACCTCCTCCTTGCATTTTGAATCCACACTCTTCAACGACACAAGATCTTTGGAGCTTCAAATAATGAAACGGGGAAGTCATCTTAAGGTAAGTTCTCTTATCCCTTTGCTGATTTGCCCCAATTTTTGGTGTTTGAATGGATTAGGGTTTCTGTGATTGTGTATGGTTTCGTATTTACTTGATGATTGTTGCGGATTGAAGGTATAATCATATATAAAAGGTGTAATTAGAACCGAGAATCGTTGATTATTGGTCGCCTGAATCCGGAAGAAGACAGGTTCAGACGAACCCAGAATCCATGTACTGGGTTCTGAACCCAGAATCATGTTCTGACGAACCAGGAATCCATGTAATCTGAACCGAGAAATCCAGTTTCTGGGTTCGATGTTGTTTCTTGTTCATTTATGATGTTTCATGTTAGTTTCTTGTTCGTGATTGATGAATCGTGAATATTGTGTATGTTGTTTCTTGTTCTTCGTGAATATTCATGTTGTTTCTTGTTCATGCTGGATATGTATACATATTGTGTTCATAAATCGTGATTGATTCTTGATGATGTGTTCATGATAGTCTTGATTCTTGATGATGTGTTTTTGATCTATCAAAATTGACTTGTTGATTGGTATGATGCATACAAATCGCTGATTTCTTCTTCTGGGTGCTCTAATTTGTTTGGGCAATATACAAGTAGGGATAAATATATCGCAGTGTTCTTCGACTTGTCGATTTATCCATACATTTGTGTTAGAAATTACAATTATAATGTTTCTGCTACATTTGATTCTTTAAAGCAATTTGCTATTTCCAGACTCAGGTTTGTATCTTGATATGATAAATGTGCTTGTGTAAGGACTAGGCGTTCTAAGCCATTGCTGACTTTTGATGTGGCTCTCATTCGATGTGGTTTTTTGTTCTTAAAGGGTTTTTTGGAGAAGGAACCGAAGGAGGTTTTTGACCTCTGCTGGTGTTGTGGGCAGTGGATATGTGCTGTATAAACTTTATGGTACTCATATGAAGAAGTTTCATGATCTCGAGAGAGAACTGGAGAAGGAAGAGTTCATAATAAAGGCAAAGTTAAGAAGAATTTAACTCCCATCTGTTTTGGGGATTACTATTTCGTAAATTTATGTTTATGATATCATGTTACCTAATGATCTATGTAGTATGAAAGTCAACTTTGAAAAATTCAAAAGATAGTTGGTTCAGCTGCAAGCAAAAAACTTTCTTAAGTCAGCTGCGATTGCAGAGACAATAGGAGGGATTGCTGCAGTTACAGGAAATCAAGTCTTCATTATGTTTTAGAATTTGTTGAAATCAAGTCTTCATTAGGGTTTAGAATTTGTTGAGTGGTAACTATGATGAAAATGGATTCACAAGCTATAGCAGTATGTACGATCCAATTTGTCCACTTTGCATTTTAGTTGGCCCGGCTGTATTGCTTCCAGTTGATGAAAATTTTGCAGAGACAATAGGAGGGATTGCTGCAGTGACAGGAAATCAAGTCTTCATTAGGTTTTAGAATTTTGAAACCAAGTCTTCATTAGGTTTTAGAATTTGTTGAGTGGTAACTATGATGAAAATGGATTCAGAAGCTATAGCAGTATGTACGATCCAATTTGTCCACTTTGCATTTTAGTTGGCCCGACTATATTACTTCTAGTTGATGAAAATTTTGCAATGAGTTAAGGATCTGATTTTGATTTTTCAATGTATACATGAAAGGATGAATCTTGCGGTCCATCATGTAAGAGATTAAGGTGAGAATAAATTTGGACATGCTTGTTTAACTAATGTAAATATTGACCATGTTTTCATTATTTATTTTTTTTATAAAAAAAAATAATAAATTGGTCTTTTAAATAAATTTAAATAAAATAATAATATTTTTTTTTTAAAAATAATTATTTATATTAAAGTTTTAATTATTCTTAATTTTTAAAAATAAATAAGATAAATTACATGTATTATATATTATACATATACAATTAGAAGCAAATATGTCATTTTACCACATTTTATTCTATTTCCATATATAATTTCACCAAAAAAATAACAGAATTCATTATTTCATTCCACCAAAAAAACTTCATATTATTATCTAATATTCTTTATTTCCTATTCAATATTCCTTATTTCGAATTCCGTGAAAGAAATGCCATGAAATTCTCTCATAATTTAAATCTACATTTTTTATAAGAAACTTGACTAATTGAAAAGAGAATCCCTTGTAAAACTGCTGGCAACCATTCAGGCTATAAGTGCAAGAATCATTCATTAACTCTACTGGAACAAAACCAAAACTAAAGCATGCCTACACTCTTGATGCACAATGGATCAAACCATGAAAACACATCACAGATATGTATTCATAATTGAAAGAGAAAAAAGAAGACTTGCATCTTCTGCCAACTAGTGATACTCAACTCTTAAAGTAGCAAGAGTAGAAGCAATACTGGAAACATATTAATAACCATATAAAAAGCATGATTTCATCCTTAATGGATGTCTTATCTTATCTAACTGGAGAATTAGATCACAATACAGAAAATGGAAAAGGAAACGCCTACTAAGCTTACTTACTCAAACATAGGAATCCTCCTTCGTATTATCATCATCTATTTTACAAGACAGAGTCACAGGATATTCAAAACTTCCCCAAAAGTAACTACCCTCTCAAAGCTGCCAATCATCAGAAAGGCATCTATTATCAACAGAGCATGCTTATGGAAGAAAATAATGGATATCATCAATCAATTATGCCTATCAAACCCACCATTGATAAGTATCAATGGAGCATCTTCCATTAAGAGCATACAATTGAGTTTCCAGATACAAAAATTACTTCATTTGATATAAGAAATACCAAAATCTATAATTAAAGGAAACTCCCTTGTTTTATTTCATTGAAGGGTTGCATACAAAATCAAATGTACTAGAGTTTGACTGACCTAGCTAGTTGGAAAGGAAGCTAACAGATGTCGAATATTGACTAAATTTTCCCATTAGCACAAAACTGCGTAGTAACTAGGATAAATTCTTATACATCTGAGCAAATCTACACAAAAGGCAAAGGAAATCCCCCAGTTCTAAATTATCCACCACTTCATTCAATGAGCAGCTAAAGCATCACCGTTCGTAGCATTAATGAAAGAATCAGTGGAACTGGACTCTAACCCTTGTAAATTTACAGATCTGGCCGCTATAAGCTTCTTTCTCCTCAGGTACCGAGGGCCGTAGCTGTAACTGAGAAATTGGGGGATCTGATCCAAAATCACGACCTGATTCTGACCGGACTGGACCGAACTGATTCTGGAAAGCGCGATTTGACACATCGACTCTTCTGACTTGTGAGATCTGGCACTGATTTTGGAGTCCCTAATTCGCGCGAGGGCGCCGGGCTTGAGGTACTTGTGGAATGCTTCGGATCTCTTCAATGGCGATCTTGAGGAGGTCTTCATCATGTGAATTGGAAGCGATTTGGAAGGAGAGATTGAGAGGGTGTTGGATGGATATGGAGGAGAAGATTACGGAGTTTTATAAAAGGGTGGGTGTTTAGGAGGGAGGCGGGAAAACGAGGGAGGGAAAAGAAGGCAGAAAATCTGAAACGAATAGAGGGAAGAGGGGGTAGGGTTTTGAAAGAAGGAGCGGGAAAGGATTATTATGAAAAAAAATGAAATCTTTCTAAAACCACGTGGCAAAATTTATTAAATTATCTATTAGAAACTATAAAAATACATTTACCCCCCGTTATTTATAAGGACTTCAAATTGGTACCTACAGTTATATACTTCATCTATATTTTCATATAAATAGAGATGAATTGTAAATATATATATCTTATAATAATAATAAGCAAAACAGTGAAGATTTTAGTATTTCTTAATTGTTATAAGCAACTACGAAATATGGTTAGTGACATAAAATGATGTCTCTACTAACAAAATAAACCCTAATATAGAAGTCATTTGAAAACTTAGCTCAATTAGTATTAAATTGGTTCAGGGTTAAATCAGTTCAGAACCGTATTTTATCCAAAAACGGATAAATGCAGGGTTCGATCCATATGTCACATTTTTTATGAAATACCATAGATTTTCAAACTGATTTAGAACTGTTTCCAGTTATAACTTTTAGTAGAAAAATGCAATTAATATAAAATATACCAAATTTATATAATACATAAACAATTCAAAAATAAAATGAATTAATAATTTTGTGATAAGTAAAATAACTTAATACACAAATAATTATAAGTGTTTTTTTTACAAACTTAATCATTCCATTCATTCAACTACCAAACCTGAGTTCACAATGTCCAACATACATAAAGAAAATAACGGAGGCGAATGTATTAACGTCCAGTTGTCTGGACACATCCCCTGTCTTGACTTCCGAGCGATCCAGTTTGCACACATGTTCGCATTTCTTCGTACATAACTCCATTTCACCCTTAGAATTTTTCGGGCCAATTCCAATACATCACTTAGTAATATGTTGTGATGTCCACTCCCGAGCCTCTTCCGACCTTTGAAGACTATTAATTAAAACTTGGGCATCCGACTCAATAATAACATTACTCCATTTACAATATATGGCAAGTTCTACCGCTTGCATGATCGTCATGGCTTCCATCGACACCGCATTATTACCTCAGCCGCTTTAGTTCCGACCCTCCACAAACTTGCCTTGCCAATCCTGTGTGATGACACTCGTACCTGCTTTTCCCGTTCCTTGGTCCCATGCACCATCGCAATTTATTTGGATCTCTTCTTTCCCCGGCCTCTTCCAATGGTTCGCTCGGGCCATGTCGCCATTGCACGAGCCTCCTTGATCTTCGGTTCGCATGTTCTAGCACTCGGTTGTCAGGGCTCGGGCTGCTTGGCTCGCCTTGTCCGTTCTCGGCTCGTGTCCATCATGTATCACCCTACACCTTTCCTTCCATATTTGTCATGCTAGGATCTCCGCCCCAAGTCATTTTTTCTGACCTTCTTCCCCTGTTCCTTCGGCCAGGTTCTGGATCGCATCTATCCATCTTCTTCGTTCGAGCTCATCCCGCCACTCCCACCTGATTTCCAACTCATCTTGCCATGCACGCTTTGTCCATTCGCACTCCATTAACGCATGAACCTCATCCTCCTCAAGGGTGCAGAACGGGCATCTCCGTGTGACATTGATTCCTCGCTTCACCAATACCGTTTGGACTGGTATCGCTCTATGACCTGCTTGCCACAAGAATGATTTTACCTTAGGGATTGCGGTACTGCTCCAAATTGATGTCCACTTCGGATCGGTCTGAACTTGGTGATCGTGGTTTTGCTCCTCGTCTCCTCCTCTCGCCTCTTCCTTTAATGTCTGATACACATGTTTCGGTCTCACTTCACCTCCCCTCTCGGTCGGCCACACCCACCTATCCTCCACTTCCCGTTTGCCTAGATATATCATTTGGATCGCCCTCTGATCCCCTTCCGATGTGTGTTCAACAATCGGCTGCAAATTCCACCTCCTAGTTTCCCTTGTTATGAGTTGGCTTACCTGTAACTGCTCCCTCGGTCCACCTTGGTCTATCGGCTGGATTTGGTGGCTAGGCCTCCCCGGGATCCATCTATCCTCGAATACCCGTATGGACCTCCTATTGCCCACTTGCCACATCCCGAATCGGGCCATCACATCCCTACCCTGGAGAATGCTACTCCATGCCCAAGAGGGTCATGCACCTTTTTTAGCTCCTTTGAGATCTACATTCGGATAGTACAACCCTTTCATTATCCTCACCCATAAGGCTCTCGGGTTATTTTGAAGCCTTGTCGCCGTCTTTGTTAACATCGCGGTATTGAAATCCCATAAGTCCTGAAAACTTATACCTCCCATCTCTTTTGGCATGGTCATCTTCTTCCAACTCACCCAATGCATACTTCTCCTCTCGTTTTTTCCGTTCCACCAAAACTGTGCTATCATCTTTGCTATTTCTTCACACCACGTTTTTGGTAGCTTAAACAGTGTCATCAAATATGTAGGTATTGCGGTTACCACCGCTTTGATTAGAACTTCCTTACCCGCCTTATTGAGGAAGACCGACTTCCATCCATGTAACTTCTTCATGATCCGGTCTTTGATGTAGTTGAGGGCTGCCTTTTTTGACCTCCCCCAAGTTGTCGGGATTCCCAAATAATTGCTTGCATCTGCCACCTCTTTGATCCCTAGGGTTGTTCAGGCCAACTCTTTGTTTTCATCCCTCACCTTTGTTCCAAACTGTATGCATGATTTGCTAAGGTTCATACTTTGTCCCGAGGCTCGTCCATATCCTTCTAGAATCAGTCTAAGCTCCTTTGCATTCCTCTAATTTGCTTGTATGAAAAAGATGAAGTCATCCGCGAACAGGAGGTGATGGATTTCTGGGCACGTTCTTTTCATCTTTATACCATCGATCCTTCCATTCTCCACCGCTGGGCACATCTGCCTAGGCAAGACATCAACAATTAAGATAAACAGATAAGGTGATAACGGATCCCCTTGCCTTAATCCTCTCGTCGGTCTGAACCACATTGTCTTCTCTCCATTAACCACAACACTGTATTGGACCTGGGTGATACATTCCTCTATCCACCTGCACCATACCTGTGAAAATCCTAGCTTGTTCAACATTTGTACAACAAACTTCCACTCCACTCTATCGTATGCCTTATTCATATCTATCTTGACCGCACACTCCTCTCTATTCGCTCCTGTGTTTGTTCTCATGTGGTGGAATACCTCGTGTGCGATAAGGATGTTATCGTGGATGAACCTGACAGAGACAAATTCGCTTTGGAAAGGGGTTATAATATCAGGTAACACACTCTTTAACCTATTAGCAAGCACTTTGGATATGATTTTATAGCTGAAATTGCACAAACTAATAGGCCTAAACTGCATAGGGTTAATGAGATTTGGCACTTTAGGAATCAAAACTATGTCGGTATAGCAATAACTAGGAAATAACGTATTAGTTTCAAGGAACGAGTTTACCACATGGAACACATCATCCCCGAGCACGTCCCAGAAGCAATGATAGAAAAGCCCTGGATAGCCGTCTGGTCCCGGGGCTTTATCCCCCCCGAGCTGGAAGACCGCTCTCTTAACCTCTTCCATACTCACTCTTCTTGTTAACTTTTCATTTGCCCTTGCATCTATCATCCTTGGGATACTATCCAACTGGTCGTCCATGCCCCTGCACCCTTCGGTTCTAAATATCTCCTTGAAGTACATGAGGCATTCATCTCAGATCTGTTTTTCATCTTCGGTCCATGTTCCATTGGTCATTTGTAGTCTCCTAATTTGGTTCCCCCGCTTTCTCTGAATCGTTGTTTGATGGAAAAAGTGGGTATTCCGATCCCCCCCCCCCCCCCTTAACCATTGGATTCAGGACTTCTTTCTCCAATACTCTTCTTCCCCTTTCCAAGCTTCTTCCAGTTGGCCTTTAATTCTGGCTTCTTCCCTTCGGTCCCCTCCCCTCGGTCCCCTGTTCTGGATCCCATTGAGTTGTTCCTGCAGCTCGGTTATTCTCTTCCTATAGTTCACCCCATACGTCCTACTCCATTTTTGAAGTCGGGCCCGACATCTACCCAGTTTGGTGTTTATACTCTCCTCTACTTCTCCATCTCGTCTCATCCCCCATGTTTCCTTGACTATCTCCTTGCATTCTCTTTGCTCTAACCATACCCCTTCGAAACGGAACAGCCTTCTTCCAACCCCTCCCTTCGGATCTATCTCTATAACCAATTGGCAGTGATCCGACCCTATGAGTAATTTGTGAGTCACCCTTAGGGTCGGATACCTCCCAATCAGTCTTGAATTACCAAGTGCTCTATTTAACCTTTCACTAATTCTTTGATCACCTTCTCGATTGTTGCTCCACGTGAAAGGTTGTCATTTGAACCCCAGATCCACCAGTTGAGTCTCTTGCATCATTTCATTAAATGCATCCATCATTCTTTGTTGCTTCGGCCTACCTACCCCTTTTTCCGTCCCACTTGCTATCTCATTGTAGTCTCCTATACACATCCATGGCCTTCTTCAAGACCATGGTATTCTCTTCAACTCTTCCCATAATTGGAGTCGCTCCTGCCACTTTGTACTTCCATATACCCACGTCATGTGTATCGGCCCCGACCCATCCTTCAGGTCCACCGTAGTCTCTATTAAGGAGGCTTCCTTTCGGTGTATGGTAACTTCAACTGCATCGGCCCACCATAGGGCTATCCCCCCAACTAGGGTTAATTAACTGAAACGTTACACATGTTTGCGCAAGTGACTAATAGGTTATAACTTGTGCAGGATGGTTACACATGTTTCAGCACGTGACTGAAACGTCATTTTTACTGTTGTCTGTTAAATATCACTGTTAGTATGTCCATGTGCCTTGCACGTGAGTTACTTCTAGCCTTAACATCCCAAAATGCCATTGATGTTGTATATTAGAAGACATTTGCATTCTTCAAGCAGCAGAGCGTTCCTTCGAAGATGAAGAAGAAACCCTGGACTGGGTTCGGCCCCTCCCCTCGGCGAGAGCCCTCGGTGTCTCTGCGTTCCCACTATAGCATCCAAGATTCGTCCCGTTTAGTGTCAACGACCCGACTATGTTTCTGCGGTGAGATTTCGTCGGTCAAATGTGCGGGTACTTGGAAGAATTTCGGTCGCAGGTTTCATGTGTGTTCACATTTTGAGGTAATTGTACTTTTTTGGTACCATGTTGTCCCTATTAGTTTGTTATGTTAGAAACCCTAATTTTGTTAAGAACCCTAATTTTAACATCTTGTTCCATTTTTGTGTTGTCTAGTCTGTACAAAATCCTGGGTGCGGATTTTTCCAATGGGAATATCCACCAATGTGTCAATATGGAAGAAACGTCGTGTTTAAGTTTCAAGGTGTAGAGGGACATCTTCGATCAGAACTTGCGACTGCACATGCTGCAGAAGCTGCTGCGAAAAAAACACACTGGAAGTTGTATGCTGCAATTGTCGTTCTGTGTTCTTTACTTTTCATCAATGTACTAAACAAGTAGATGTATTTGAATTAGTTGATCATCATTGTGGAAATGGATTTCAGTTCTGTATGCTGTAATTGAAAGACAGGAAGTTGTATGGTGTATGGTACAATTGCAGTTCTGTATTGCAGTTATGTATATGTTATGTATTGCAGTTGTTTTGCATTTGTGTTCAGTTGTTGAGAAGCTGATTTTCTACATATGTTATCACCAAATGTGATTAAATGGTCATACATGTTTCTCTATAATGTGATTAAAAGGTCATACATGTTTCTCTATAATGTGATTAAATGGATACTGTTGTTTGAAATAATGTGATTAAAAGGTTCGACATGTTACCCACAATGTGATTAAATAGTACATCATGTTTCATATAAATGTGATTAAAAGGTTAAACAGACGTAACAGATCTGCCCAAACATATTCCATTCAAAACCTGAAAAACCAGAAGAAACAGACATCCATAGACTTCAGAGAAGAAGTTCAACATACATAAGTCACCAAGTACCCATCTTGAACCCAAAACATGTACAAACACCCCAAAAGTATAAGAACTTCACAAAACACCACCACACAAAAACAGAGGACATGTTGCACAAAACATGATGTGGTCCTTTTACTGGGTATATCGTTTGTCACCCGGATAACTAAACTGACCCATGCTCCTTCTGTGTTGTCTTGTCCTTGTTGGTATAACCGTCTTCAGTGGTAAATCTGTTAGAATCATTTCTCTTGAATCTGAAAGTACCGGTGCCGAAGAGGCGACATCGTCTTCGATGTCCACATAAGTCGGAGGTTGACGAACATTGAGTTTTCTTCTTTTACCTGCTTTTTTGGTCTGTTTCAAACAATTTGTTGGAAATTAGTATAAAAGTACGATCGGTAACATAATTTTAGCGTTGAACACTAACTGAGGTTGATTTAACTGCTAACGATTTAAAACGTTTCTTTGGCATTTTGATTGGATCAGCTTCGGTGTTGACTGCGGGTTTTGCTGGTGGATTCTCTGGTTCAGCTGGCGGCGTACCTAATCGTACAGCAGGAGGCATACCTAAACGTACAGCAGGAGGGGATTCAGCTTCTGTAGCACCAGCTGGCAGCGGGTCATCAACAGAAGTAGGTTTCTTCTTTCTGACTGCGATTTTCTGTCTTCGTACTGGACTTTTTGTCTTCTGGGACTACTTCGGTTGATACTAAGAACGGGTTCTCCGGTGTGGACTCGGTTGGGTATGCGTCGTTGCCATTTGGGGTTGTGAATCCGTGTTCAACTTTCGCTTGGTAGGATGCTTATCTGATTTCTTCGTCTCACTAACGCCAGCACCAACAACATCCTTGACCTACGCCAAAAACGAGCATGTCAGAAATTGTTTTAAAACCAGGAATCTTATCTAAAAACAGCACATCAGGGATCCTTTGGGAGCATCCTCTCTTATTGTGGCCATGTTCACCACATTCGGAACAAAACTGTTTTAAACCAATTTTGCTCAGTCGTGCACCACCTGCATCCTCTCCTTCGTTGTTCCTTGACGCTCTAGTATAGGTTTCAGATCAGCATATGAAGTTATCGCCATAAGATCGGTGTTCGGATTTCCACCGGGGGCCAACCAAAATATGGAGCCATTTTCGACAAAGTCACAATACACCTCAGCTAGTCCGGTAAGTGATAGATAGTTCAACTTATCATAAGGCACTTTGAGTGACTCCAGTTCACCTACGTATGTTCGGGTACCCCCATTATCAACCCACTTTCCACCATGATGAAAAATAGCTTCGGCAATGTGATCATTCTTCCCCATTGAACCACAGTTTTCAATTACTGAAAACAATCAAAGCAGACAACATTTAAACCAACAAAACGAACCAAGGAGGAAGCCACAACAAACGAAGTCCGACTATTTAACCACAATCAGTAAAACTTAACAACAAAACATACATAAATGACAAAACATGAACATCAAAACTTCAATTTTGGCCGAAAGATTCAAACTTTACGCACTAAAACACAGAACTATGCTATTTCATACCGCATCACCAACAAGTTTCGGCAAAATACCCATTTTCACAAACAAAATTTGACAAACGACCGATAAACCCTAAATGGAGTCGTACCTTTGCTCGATCAATAAGGGAGACAGAGTTCGGCCGCACCAAATCAACAAGGTGAAGCCACTTTCTGCGAAATCAGTTCGGTAGACAACAACACGACAAAATCAGTTCGGTTTACAACAGCACGACACTTTTTGCGAAATCAGTTCGAGAAGAAGAAGCCGATTTCGGAAGTTGAAGCCGAGAAGAAGAAGAAGAAGATTACCTCGGAAATGCAGGGCGTCTTGACGCGGGACAAAAATTTCTGCAGAGAACTTCCACAGGAAGGCAAGGGACGGGACAGACGAAATTGGGGGAAATGGTTGATGAAACTGAATATAGGGGACGTAAGGGTCTTAAAGGTAATTTTGTATTTTCGAAATTAAACTATCTCTTATCACGTGACGTGCACATGAGCATTAGACAGAAAATTTTAACGGTTCAATGACAGAGTAACGTTTTAGTCACATGCTGAAACATGTGTAACGTTTCAGTCACGCGAAAAAACATGTGCGACCAATTAATCACATTGGTCAAATATGTGTAACGTTTAAGTTAATTAACCCCCCCAGTTATCCCGTTCAGTTCCACTTGCACTCCCTGCTCCATTCGCAGCTTCCTTCTCACTCTCCCGCAAATTTCTTTGTTGTTCTTGGTTTCCATCAAGTAGATCATGGTTGGTTTGTGTCTCCTCTTCAGATCGGTTAAGTACGGAACTGTCAGGGCCGATCTTATTCCCCGACAGTTCCACAACATAACATTCATTGAGCGAGGGGGGATGTTTGAGGACAGCCTCCCGAATCTGTTTGCTTCGCCTGATTGATCATTTGCTCTATCTGTCGCTTCGCACCCGACCTCTTCCTCCCGCCACCTTTCTTTCCCTTTTGCTTAGGGTTGTTCTACACCCCTTCCTTCTCGTACTTCTGTCTCTTGGTCCGAGTTGTTTCCATTTCCTCTTCCTCTGATTTCGTGTCCTCATCGTGCTTTCTCTTTAGATTTACCTTTTGCAATAACGGGCTTAGACTTGTCTGCATCATAAGTATTTCACCGCCCTTGCCCGGGGAGTCCTCTGGAGACTCCACCATATAATGGTCTCGGCTTGGACTCCCCCCCAGCTTTTCTGGTTCCTAATCTGGCATATTTCCTGTGCCTCATTTGGTCTTTTCCCTTTGTCCCATTCCATTTCATGTATCTCTATTATCTGCCAGTTCCGTCCTCCCCCAATTCTCCCCTCCCCCTCCATCCGATCTGCAGCATGTACACCTCCGACCTGTTCATAATTGATCGTGATATGATTCTGGTTTTCCCCACTCCTTCCCTCATAATCGGACGGTGGACTTCCCCTCATGGCTTGCCTCCTCTCCAACAGTCTGCTTAACTTCGGGTGATGAGCCATCAGTTTCTGCATCGTGGTCCCTCCCTGTTCTGCATTCTCTGTGTGTTCCCTTCCCCTTTTCCTCATTGTATCCGGGTTTGTACTTCCCATTGTGATTGTCAGTAGCGGGGGTCCTTTTGGGACCTCCCCTCTTGTCTCTGTCCTCCAAATTTCCTGCACCCTCGGTCCCTCCCATATGTTTATTGCCATACATTACTCTTCGCTTTACTGTTTCTCCATCCCTTCAGATTCTTCCCCCATCTCCTCCTTCCTCTGTGCCTGTTTTTGCCCTTCCATGTCCTCCTTTGTATAGCCCCCCACTCTGTTCCCGCTTGCTTTCCTTATCCGTCCTATCCTTATTTTCTTATTCTTTCCCTCCCCCTTTTGTGTTGTCCTCTTTCATTTTCTCTGTCTGCCCCTAATCCCTGTTTCGGTTCTTCTCCCTTTCCTCCTTCTCCCTCATCAACTCTCTCCATGATTTCCTTTTGTTTTCTTGGTTTGTTTCCTTCCCCGGATTGCCTATGATTCTGCAACTTTGCCCCCTCTTCCTTGGCCTATCAGCCATTATCCAAGGCCCGTACATGGGTCTTTCCTCTTCTGTTTTCGCCATTACTATTGATGTTTTACATCCCCTATCTCCATGGCCTATCTTCCCACATCCAAAACAAAAATTCGACAAACGTTCATACCGTATCTCTTCCCTTCCCCTCTCCCCATTCGTTCTTGTGTACTAAATCCTGGCTAAAAGAGGCTTCTGATTGTCAACCTCAACCTTGACCCTCAGAAAATCTCGATCCAAACCCATCGGTCCTATGATCTCATCCACTGCTATGACATTGCTAACACATTCACCTATCTTTTCAGCATTTTGGCCACTAAATTTGTCTACCTCCAACCCATGGATTTGTACCAAAAAATTCACCATATGGAACCTAGCCTTAGCAATTTTACTTCCCTTATTCCATTTCTTCAAAGACAAGCAATTCCCTTGGATAGCCCGAGGGCTCCAGTCTAATGCATCATTCATATCCAGCTCATTCTTAAATTCAAACAATATTACCTCCCCCGACATTTCTTGCACTCTTACACCTCCATATCAGGCCCAGACATTCTGCAGAACGTTGTGGCCCGCAGTTGCTCTAATCGGCTTGGAGCTCAGAACTTTGCCGATGCAAAGCATATCCGTTTTGATTGTTGCGTTCCCCGTGATTTCAACGAACCTCCTAGGACTTATTCTATCATCCTCTCCACTTGAGTCATGTTGTGGATGTGAGTGTTCCATTCCGGTCTCCTCATGCACAAGAAACCACTGTCACCCTAATTACCTCTATACTTACAGAGAATCGTCGGCATGTTTTTGGCTTGGTTCTCGATCTCACATTTGGTTTTGATGGTGGCGCAGCTTCCTTAGGCTAGATTTCTGGAGCTCATTCGGTCGCTACAAGAATTTGGGGGGGGGGGGGGGGGGGGGGGGGAATCGGCAGTCTAATTGGTTTGCAATTAGGTCTAGGCTCTGGACTCAATTAGGGTTGGCTAGGTTACAGATGGCTCGGCTTTCCCACGCATTGTCTCTGTATGCTCCGTCCTCGACGAACTCCCGGTAACGCCCTTATCGTCCGACGTAGAACCACCACACAGACTCACTCCGACGGGCGGCGACTCACTACCTCACTTACGCTTTTTCCCTTGAGAGAAACCTTACTATGAATATGTATATAATTATAAGTTAGCTAATGTTTTTTATTAAGTAATATTATTTAAAGTTAAAAATGATTTTTAAAACGGAACAGTTTACCATTTTAAAAATGATTTTTTTATGGTTTGAGGGAACCACACCATATTTTAGTAAAAATATCATTTGTTTGTTGATTGATCGATCGAACCAGTTCAAAAGAGATACGGCTCACAATTGGTACCAAAATTTCCACGCGAATTATACCAACCTATAACACCCCATCCCGATCGAGCCATACGGATCTCAGTTGCAAGAAGCCGTGAAGTTCCGATCTAACCATACCATAAGCCCCAGCAATAATTAATTAGATGATCAATTGATGATCCAACAAAGCAACTGACTGGTTCATCAAAACCCCTCCAACTGCAATCAGGCATCTATCTCTCCAGTTCAATCAACACGCAAGAGAGTTTATCCCTTTGAGACACCGAAATATGACATAAGATAATGTTGGTTGGGTTCCTTATTCATCATAGAGAAAGCAAAGCATTGGTTGGAAACATAAGTTTGTTCACAAAAAGCAAAGCAAAATTACTTCTTTTGATGGAGAAATGCTTGCAAGGAAAAACAAACAAACAAGAACACAGAAGGGATTCTCCTTTATCAGACAAGATAGCAGCTTATAATGCTGTTTTTCTGTGAACCAATAATGTTGGTTAGACCTGCTAGCTCAAAACTATTCAGACAAAAACACTGCAATAAAAAAGAAGAAGAAGAGAGGATTAGAATGCTAATCTAATCAGATTGTATAAGAGCTTCAGCTCCAGCAACAATCTCCAGAATCTCCCCAGTGATCTTTGACTGCCTCTGTCTGTTATACACAACTGACAGATTTTTCGTCAACTCGACAGCATTATCCGTTGCACTGCTCATTGCATTCATCCTCGAAGCAAACTCGCTCGCTATTGATTCCTGCAGTGCTCTCAGAATCTGGCAGTTCAAATACAAAGGCATCATAGCATCAAGAATTTGAACAGGATCCTGCTCAAACTGCAAAAGAGGCGAAATCTCGGGCTTTGTTCTTCCAATCCTATGCCTCTCTAAAGCCAATTTCCCTTCTTTACTTGTCAATTTGAAGAACTCGTCTTCATCTGCATCGACACAGTTCCCATTTTCGTCAAAAACCTCTCCTTGTCGGGATAAGGGAAGCAATGTGTGGATTACGGGATCGGATCGGAGAAAAGACACGAACTTGGTGTAGACCAACTCAACTTTATCAACTTCTTGGCTCAAGAACAGAGAGAAAACATCATCAGCGATAACTTGAGCTTCTTTAGCAGTTGGGAAATTCTCTCCCTCTATAAACCGATCAGCACGAATATCAGGCCTCCGAGCGAAATACGAATTGCCCTTCTTGCCAACACTTACAACTGTATAATCCAATCCGAGCTGTTTTAATTCAGCGATTCGGGACTCAGCTTTTCTGATGACGGCATTGTTGAATCCACCACAGAGGCCGCGGTCGCCCGTGATGACAATTAGGGCAACTCTCTTTACAGGGCGCACGTCTGTCAAAGGAACGTCGACGTCTTCGTATTGGAGCTGATCGTTTACGTAGCAGAGGAATTGCACTAGGTTTTCAGCAAAAGGTCGGCCATTGATGACGGCTTGTTGAGCTCGTCGGACCCTTGCCGCTGCCACGAGCTTCATGGCCTCCGTGATCTTCTGGGTGTTCTTGATGGAATCAATCCGTTCTCTAAGCTCGCGGAGACCGCATCTGATGATCGAGCGGTGGCCAGGAGGTTGGCAGATTCGAGATGGGTTGGAAATGGAAGGTAAGTGAATCGAATCAAGAAATGAGGTTTGAAGAACGAACGAAGAGACAGTCGGTGCTGAAGTTCTTGAGCAGACCCAATTGGTGAAGTTACAAGAATACATGTTTTCCGATCTACGAACAAATTCTTGCTTTGATAGAGACGACGGGAAATTCAAAGTGCGTCTTCTAACATAGAGAGTAATAACTCTAGTTTGGCTTGCAGTAGAAAGGAGGCGGGGTTGGCGGCAAGTCTGCAGTCGACAGCGACTCCAGCAGCCACCGTGGCGGCAATGTCATGTAATGAGATGAGAATATCAAGCAGTGGGTTGGGTCCAGTGAGCGCTTCAAGGCCCCTCTGTCTGGCCCAGAGAGTAAATATGATTATAGAGAAAATGACTTTCTAATAACTCAATTATAGATTGGCAAAAAAGAAGAGCATGTGTTGAATAATAATAATAATAATATATTTAATTTTTTGGCCAATTATAATAATATAGAGATCATGTATTTTGCAACTTTTTTATATTTTTAAATAAATATGTATTAAAAGAAATTAAGAAAATTTATTTTTGGGAAGATAAAGAAATAAATTGTTCAGTTTTTAATATGAAAGAAATGGATCGAATTCAAATCCATCCCTTTATGTGAATAACAATTTATTAATGTGAGAAAAGAGATTATTATTTTTAATTTCATCTTCACATATAGATAAATAATTCATGTTATTGTCCTAGAAATAATCACTTTCTGTCATTCTGGTTTTTGACCAAAAAAAAAAGTCATTCTGGTGATTCATTAACTATTTTCTCTTTTAAGAAAAAGTAAAAATAATAACTACGGATTCAATTTAGAATAATGACAATACACATTCGCTTATAGGGTAAACTCCAACATTAACCATGGAGAGAAACTAAGAAATTCTGAAAATCGAGTCGAATGGTTAATCAAATATTTACCCGGGCGAGGACTATTAGAATTATTTTTTAAAAAAATATACTCTATTTAAAAAACAAATATCAAAACATTTTTAAGGTTGGAATTTTTAACCACCGCGGGCTTTTCGCGGGCATAATAATACCAAATAGTAGTTAACTACTAAGATGATTACGTTTAAATTTTCACACCCTAAACCCAAGAAACTGAGTCACGAACCGATCTATGAATGAGGGACGACGTAGACCTCATCTCCCAACCAAGGCAACCAAGTTTGGAACATCCTCACTTCATGGCAAGTGGGTTTAGATGTGATAACATTTCCAGGATGTAAATGTTAGTAAATTTGCTTAACCTGGCTTCGTATTTTCCCAAAGAATCACACTGACAAGTTGAGATTCTATCAACTACATAAGTATACACTTAGTAACTGCGTTTCAACAATAAACATGAAAAATTGCATTTCACAAATCTCATCCTATTCAAACAAAGAAACGACAATGACGGCCTTGTATCGGCCAACCATTAAACTATAACATACCATGGTCAGTTAGTTCTTGGTGTGCAGCGATTTACTCAACCTCGAGGCAAGAGCAACCGCCTTAGCACTCGTATCTGTAGAAACCCAGTCTCGTTCAGCCCTCCTCTGGCGTTGCCTTGCATTCTTGGCTCGTTTAGGGGCCATTCTGGCGTCCCTTTCCATAAATGCAAGCCTGAACTTCTCAGCGACTGACAGCTCAGCAGATTCAGATGGTGTAGAAGATAGAGTCATCGGGGTTAATGACGCTTTCCTCGGTCTTAGTCTACCGATTTCCCATGTCTTAGGATCAACATCCTTGACAAACAGATCGTCTAATATGACGTCTGGTAGTGCTTCTCTGGGAACCTCAGTCCCTCTGTAGCCAAACAGTGAAGGCCTTGGATTCACCACTACGCGTGGGCACTCACTTGATAGGTTCTCCACTAAACCTTTGTCGATTCTCGGCTACAATATGAGAAGAAAAATTGCTTTTACTACTATAAAATCCAAGTCATGTACTATTCAAGCACATTATATTACTATATACTACCATCTTCCATCTTTCTTACTTTCTCTATCAATATAACATGTCACACACAATGTTTATTAGCATAATGAAGCAAACTACACGTGCAATAGAATTGATATGGAGGAACAATGATATCCAAGTCTAGCAGTGAAAGTATATCAAACTCAAGATTACCATCAGACCTCAGCAAATGAAATCAATTTCCAACAGTCAAGTTAGTGTTCAGTAAAATTGATCAAGCTAGCAAGGATGAAAAAAGAAGAAAGAGAGGCTTCATACCCAGATAAGCCATCGGAATGACTCTGCACCACGAGCTATGTCTGTAGCATCAAGTTCCTCCCATGAATCGCCTCCAACATCATTCAGCTGAGGTTTGAATATCCCCAAGCAACTGCGTGCAGTGTACTCACTCCTCGGACACCCTCTGCAGCAACGTCAACTTTCTTTCACTGCTAGTTTTAACTTTAATCACCCGATCAAACAACATATAGACTTGTTTATGACAAAATTAAAGGACATACATGTTCCAGGTTCAGTTTCTTTCTTGACGGAAATCCCCATATCATGTTACATCAATCTTTTAATATTTTCCAAGGACAATGTTCCAAATAAGTAAACAACACTTTCATGACTGGGTGTGAAATGAGTGTAATTGTATAACATGAAGCCAATTCTAACAAGAATACACTAACCTAACCAGCTTTCCTCTAAAAAAATATTTATTTATTTTTTTAAATGCCCTTTAATCACTCTCCTACCCTTAAAATCTCCTTCCTCCTCTCATCAATAACCCTCCACTCTAGCTCTGGACTATTGGCTAATAAATAACAGCTTAAATCCAATGGGAGCCATTATAAGTCCTCCAAGAGAAATACAATAAAGATATTTCCAAGTAAAAATATTATATATAAATTTAAGGGAGGTATACATGGTAGTAAGACAGAATGCATACCCACATCTTAATGTTTCCAATAACCGGCACTGTCTCACAAGTTCAGAAACCCCAACAGCTGTGACTCTTTCACAACGGCTACAAAAAAAATGCTATAAATTAATCATGATATCCAGCAAAAGATACCAAATGTACTCATGCCACCAGATATCACATGATACAAACCAGTTCAGTGAATACTGACTCAAGATATAAATTGATTAAGTAACAATGTATGGATGAAAAAAAAAAATAGCACTTCTTATTTCTCGGAAAAATGTAAACCTTCAACATCAATAGTACCTTATGTCGACTGCCCGAAGAGATTTGCATATTACAGCTAAGTTTGTCAAGCCACTATCAGAAACATCTGAACCAGAAAGGTCAAGTATCTCCCAAGAACTATCCGCCAAAGAAAGAATAACAGAATCATCCAATAACTTTCTTCTCCGTGCAATAGCTGCAATGGCTGCCTACAAAGAAAGGGAAAAAATAATCAAAACATTAGTAAAATTCAAAATGTATTTTTTCAGAAGGGCAAAGAAAGGCTGAGTTATACCATATATCGTAATTAGATGCATCTCTACAAGAAGATTGAAATTTACGAATCCAGCTACATTCATTAGACATCTTTACTGAATGTAAACAGGACGCTTTGTACATTCCAAATGGTATATATACTTTGTAATTTATACAACACCAAGAGGTAATTTCTTCCATAAAATGACTCACAATTAATCTTGACTATTCTAATGAGATGGGGATGTTAATGGGGTTCTCGTGACTCAATGATAACAATTTGTAAGTACAACTTAGAGAAAAAGATTGATATTCATATAACAACAAGCACAAAAATATGTAGCAAAAAGGGATCTTTCAGTAAAATATAACACCAGAGGACAAACAGAGATGGACCACATAAGCAGATCCAGATATTCAACTGAACAACCTTGATATCGGACGGGAAGCTGACAGCAATGTCCTCCAAGTCGGCGATAATATCCTCCAAGTGCTTCCCAACAACTCCAAGGCACAAACTAACTAAACTTGGAGGTTTTACTCTATGCAAACGGCGCACTCCTACAGCTTCAAAACACAAGAAGCTGAGTGAACCCACTACCCAGCACTTTAAAATTTAAACATTTAATTTGCTACTTCCAGTACAGATCGAACTAGAGCTCAAGACGAATTCCAGAGCATCATTTCCATAAAGGACGCATACCAAAATCGTTGTAACTTAATCGTTGATTGCCGGCCAACTCATCAGGAAATTTAAGAATCGATTAAAATATGAAGAAAAAAATCTACAATCAAAGAACCTTATTTGAAACTTTAGCTAATACTACGCAACCAAGTTGAGAAGAAACAAAAATCTGAAAACAGAATACCAGCACAGCCTCATTACTGTTAGCAAATCTAGGTCTAAGCCAGAGGAGCGTCAAAGGTCATGGCTCAAAAACAGAGCATAAACTATATACGCAGTTCGTGCAGCTAAAACTGTTTTATGAGTCAATAACAGCGTCAACAGTGACAAAATCCAATGATCAATTAACCAGGAAATCCTATCATACCGTGGTGAGCAAAATTATTTCACTACTCAATGAACAGGGACGAGAACTGATCACAGACAACATCCAATTGAGGTCATAGGGATTCAGAAGAAATGTACCTGATGACTGGGCGACGGTGGAGTTAGGGTTAAGGGTACGAGCAGACGACTTGGATTTGGAGGTCAAATTGAGGTTCTGAATAGAATCTGTAATTGGCGCGAAGCTTGGGTAACTACCTTTTTCCATGAAAAAGGTTTCCAATCGATGGAGAGAGAGTGAATCGGACGGGGAGAAGGAAATAAAAGGCGGGCTTCGACGAGATCAACAAGTTCTGGTTAGCAAATCTAGAATTGTTTTATGAAGAAAAATATCAGTCCTCAAACGTTTAAGACTTACGTAATTAATCCACATACTTATCTTATCTCTCTTGAGGTCCATAAACTAAACTCATCATATAAATTCTATTTTGGTCCTCCCGTTTGTTTATACCGTCGAAGTTAAAATCTGAAGTTTTCCGCAAATGATCCAACTTCTGGAAGATTTCGACTTTTGGAATTATCCGTCTCTTTCATGTTTTTATGGTAGAAGAAGAGACGATTTCTAACAATTGATGTACCAGACAGTTATGAACGAATAAACAAATGTCTTTATGAAGCAATATAAGGTAATTATGTTTTGAATTTTTTTATTTGCATACTAATTATAATTATTTTTTATAGAATATAGTTTATAATTATTTCAGTTTTACTTTTAAATTATAGTGTTACCGTACCGACCTCTAATAAAAGACCCTTCAATGATTGTCAGCTAATGGGGGACGACAAATGAGGGTGGCAGAGCATGTGGTGAACGAGTGGAGAATAACAATGGAAAAATTCATCGTGACAAAAATGATAACGGTAAATATATAGTTTGCAATAAAAAAATATATATGATTAACTAATCTATATAAATAAAAAGTAATTTATAATTTATCAATCTAGTAGGACGAATAAATATATAAAATACCATTAGAACGTTTTAATATTTTAAGATTAATAATCAAACACCTATACGAACTTGACATGATTTAGCATGTATGTACCTAAACATTTATTTTCCGTAAATAGATTGTCTAACTTTCTTAAATAAGCAAATAGGTACCTCACGTTTATTTTCCGGCAAGAATAAACGGAAAATATCACGTGAGGATCGCGTGCTTCTTGGATTTAAGGGTTAATTAGCAAATAGGTGTCTGAACTTACATGAATTAGCAAGTAGTTACCACTTTATTTTTAAAAAAAACTAATACACAAATTGTCGATCCATAACACAATCAGTCAATCATCGATCCATACTACAATCAACTGAAAAAAATTCAATACATAATACATAAACCTATGATCCTTAATACATAAATTTCAAAAAAATATCCAATACATAATACCTAGGAATCGATAATCGGCTTCGTCTGACTTCGTTGTTCGTTTGACTTCGACAATCGGCAATGGAAGTTTCAAAAGAAAAACAAGAAGATGAATGAATTTTAAAATAAATAGACAAATGAATTAACAAACTTTGAAGTCCGATCACAGACTATATAGAAGTTAGGGGTAATAAAAAAATACTGACTGGATCGAATTCCCGATAAGACCGATCTGAGACCCACCCAACTAGGACTAAGCCCGATTAGAACCGAGACCGAACGGGCAGACTTTTTTCCTCAAAGTCGGGCTCAGTCTCGAGCTCGGGCTTTTTTCCCAAAAGCCCGACTAAGACCAGCAGACCCGACTTAAAGGAAGCCCACGTAGAAGACGTAGAAGAAACCCATACACTGACCCACTCTCTTTCAGTCTCCGTCTGCAGCCTTCCATTCTCTTTCACTCCCGTCCATTCCCAAAAACCCACCACTTCGAAACTTGAACTCTGCTTGAACTCGTTGTGTAGTGAAGCTTGTGAGGAAGACCCACCGCTTTGAGCTTGAGTTTCGCCCTCCTGACGAAGACCTCAACGACGAAACTGAGAATATTCTCTTGTAGCCACTGCTCCCTCTCCTGGAGAAGAATGACGACGAGTTCAACCCTGGACATTCCTCAGTTTACGCACACTCGTTTCTATTGGTACGTACGATCTCATCCTCGAAGCATAGATTGCGAAATAATTTTGATTGTTCCTGCGAAATATTTTTTCTGCTGTTCAATTTTCGATACTTCACTTGTTGCGAATTGCTTGATTGATCCTGATTTCATTTGTTGATTCCATCTTGCAATTGATTTGCGTTTGGATTGTTGGAACGTATTGATTGTTTGAATTCAGTGATTTTATTTTGGATCAAAAAATTCGGTCTAAAATCGAAACCGACCTGAGTCAAGCAAGATCGACTCAAATGTTTTTTTTGTCAAAGTCGGTCTCGGTCCTCCAGAAGTCGAGATCGAAAATTCGGTCTCGGTTTCGGTCTTGCCTCCAATACCGACCTGGCCCGCCCAGGATCACCCCTAATAGAAGTATTCTGTTTTACCCCATTTTTTTTTTGGCCAAGCGTTTACCCCATATTTAACATTATATAGGTACAACTGAGATGAAAACTGAAGAGTCGTGAAATCTCTAAAACTGAAATGAAGACTGAATATAAGTACAAGTTTGAAATTTCGGTTGTCGATGCTGAAGTCGAACGGACGACGAAGCCGATTGTTGATCCCTAGGTATTATGTATTGGATTTTTTCCAGTTGATTGTATTATGGATCGTTTATTGACTGATTGTATTATGGATCGACACTCAACAATTTATGTATTTTTTTGTACTAAAGTGATTTGGTTGAACCAGTTTTGAACTGATTCAAGTATCTACTTGCTGATTCGTGTAAGTTCAGGTACTTGTTTATTAATTAACTCTTAAATTCAAGAAGGACGTGATCCTCAGGTGATATTTTCTGTTAAGAATAAACGTAAAATAAACGGGAGATACCTATTTGCGGTAAAAAAAATTTAGGCACCTACCTGTCAAACCATGTCAAGTTCAGATGCCTATTTGATAATTAATCCAATATTTTAACAAAGTTAATCTATAAAAATTAATCATTGGTTTAAATAATTTTTTCCTTAATAAAGTTATATTTTTTATTTTATTTTTTTAACTCGCCATACATAACTTACACCTACACGGTAGTTAAAAAGAAGAATCGAGCATAAAAGGCTCGATAGAGGAATAATGACATGTTCTTTTCATTGAATTCCAAAGAATTTGGGCTTACGGATTCCGTAAGCCCATGTTCTTTTCACGGAATTGCTGATTATTTGCTTAGGCATTCCGGGCGGGGTGGGCTTAGGTTTTCCAGGTGAAAACCTCGGAATTCCTACGCCTAGAAGGCTTGGAATTTGGAATTGAGGACAGATTGACGATTATGCCCTCAACTATTTGTGGAAATTTCGAGTGTGCCCCTCCAGTTGTGTGACTGAGCTGCCCTAATGAATGAAGGAAGCTGCAGACTTGATTTTTCTCTGCGTTTTCAACCACCCCAACCGACGCCTTCATCGATTCTGGGCTGCGTCTTCAATTCTCTGCACCAATTCAATTCTCTACGCTCATCTCTGCGATTTCTGTCTGCCAATTCAATTCGTTATCTGTCTCCATTCAATTCAATCGACGTCGTTGTCCTCTCCTTCTTCAATTTAAGCGCAGCAAGTGTGTTCTTATTTCCTCCTTCTTCGAATCTGCGTTGTCCTCTCCCTGTCCAGCAAGCCGCGTTCGATCTTTCCTCTCCTTCAGTTCCACATCGTTCGGAATTCGAAAACAGGTTAGTCCCAGTTTTTTGTTTCTGGTTTTTGATTACGTTATGATTTTTAATTACGTTATGCTGTTAGTTAGGTTAAACTGAATAGATTGTTGAGTGTTTAATGACAATGAATTGATGATTATGTTTAGGGTTGAATCTGTTTAGGGTTGATTGAGGCAATGATTCTATTTATGGTTGAGTTGAACCCAGAATCAGCTGATTCTGGGTTGAAATGAACCCAGAATCGTTGATGGGTTCACGTTATGAACCCAAAAATGAAACCACATCTAAATAGTTATGTATATTCTCAGTTATGCCTGCCGAGAGTATAAAACAACATATAAAATTGAGGAGAAAGTGTGTTGTTACATTCCTCCATCTTATTATGAGAGTTGTTTTGCGTGTGTGAATGCAAATGAACCTACCAAGACTACCCAATCGAGCATTTTCGATGTATGAGGTGGCAAAAAGAAACTATATTAAGGGCCTACTACATTCAGATGATACCGATTATAGGGACCAACTCAGAATGAATAAGCATTGCTTTAGCAAACTCTGTGAAATGTTAGGCGAGATTGGTGGTCTTAGGTCAACGAGACATGTCAACATAGATGAGCAAGTAGCGATGACATTATACATACTTGCTCATCACAAGAAGAATAGGGTGATCAAGTTTGACTTTGGTAGATCAGGATCAACTGTTAGTCGTTATTTTAACAAAGTTATCTTGAGTATCTTACGGTGTCACCACGTGCTAACCAAAAAACCTAATTCGATCACACCAGATGGAAACGATGAAAGATGGAGTTGTTTTGAGAACTGTCTGGGTGCCATCGATGGGGTTCACATTGGGCTGAGAGTCCCCCTAACTGACAGACCTAGGTATAGAAACAGGAAAGGGCAGGTTACCACCAATGTCCTAGCTGCTTGTTCCCCAGATATGCAAATCATATATGTACAACCGGGTTGGGAAGGTTCAGCTGCTGATAGTAGAGTTTTGCAAGATGCTCTATCTAGAGAGAACGGTGTTACGGTCCCTCGTGGTTTTTATTATTTATTTGACGCTGGATATTCCAATGCTGAGGGTTTTTTGGCCCCATATAGAGGAGTGCGTTATCATTTGAATGAATGATGCATTGGGCATCAACCTACAAATGCTAGAGAGTACTTCAATATGAAACATGTGAGGGCTCATAAGAAGAGATCACATCAACTGAACTAATGCCAGGAAATTGAGTAAGACATCATGCATTACCCTGTATTCTTCCATCATCCTGCAATGTCATTTTTACCAGAAAACAGAGACGAAAATTTTCACACAGCGAGAATCTGTTCACTGGAAAAACAAATTAGTCTGCTGCTGCTTTTTCATTTAATGAATATACACACAGATTCCATCTTGCTCCGGTGCTGCGGCTCGCTGTGTTACCTCGTATTACCGCCTGATTAAAAGAGCTTGGTCTGTTGTTGGTTCCCGCTTCTCATCATCGCGCAGAACTCTTCATAGTTGATTCTTCCATCCTGCAAGTTTGATGGTGAGAAGCTCATTATGAGTTCAAAACACACATTATTATCAGCACAACTAGAAGAACAACTACTCACATTATCAGAATCTACTTCTGCAATGATTTCCTTAATGGTAGCTTCATCTCCCATCCCGTACTCTTTCATTGCACTTTCTATCTCATCCATTGTGATGAAACTGTTGAAAGGAATCAATCCAATATGAGATTTCAGCTATATTTACTACGCGTAACAAGTGATAGGTAATGTACACACCCACTACTGTCCTTGTCAAAATGTTGGAAGGCTTTGTAGAGATGTTCATCCCGTTCTAACTTGTGTCGGTGCATTGTAGCTGTTATAAACTCGATATAGTCAATCGATCCATTACCGTCCACATCAGCCTTCCACCAAACCAAACAACAACATCAATCAACAGAATCCTAACAACCAACCAGAACCGTGAAGAGGCTGCTGCAGTTTAGAAATATCAGTAGAGTTCTTGTACTTACAGCATCCATAAGTGCTCGGACTTCAGCCTCGGTGAGCTTTGACCCAAGTCTAGCCAATCCTGACTTGAGCTCATCGTAAGTGATGGTCCCACTCTTGTCTGTGTCAATACTTGCAAACGTAGATTTCAGACCGTTGATATCCTCTTCAGAGAAGTTCTCAGCAATCACCTACAACAAATCCATCCATTTGACAAACTTTTATTTCTCTAGAAAAAAAATAGTGTCTATCTGTAATAAATTAAATGGGAGAAGAAAGAATGGCAGATATTTATTTATGTGTACCTTGAGAGCAAGTTTCTTTAACTTGTTCATAGCTCGGAATTGCTTCATCCTCGACAATACAGCACTATCTATCGGCTTATCC
Source organism: Chamaenerion angustifolium (assembly GCA_946814005.1). Taxonomy (NCBI): domain Eukaryota; kingdom Viridiplantae; phylum Streptophyta; class Magnoliopsida; order Myrtales; family Onagraceae; genus Chamaenerion; species Chamaenerion angustifolium. The sequence goes on along the minus strand of OX328270.1, from coordinate 23,378,793 downwards.
GATGCATCACCTCCGTCCTTAATCCAAGGATGCTCTACAACAACAAATATGATAACAAAATCTTCAATATTTCAAGGATAAACGAAATTTGTAATGGTTTAGGCAAGCGATTGCAGCTCTACCCCCTCTTTTTTGTTGGTAAAATTGTGTAGTATATTCAAAATCATAAGCATTGAAATACCTAACTAGAACAATTTCCACTGTTCAACTATAGATGCAACTGCCTTTTATATTGACAATGAATAACCTCATCAAACTAAAGGATAATACGGTTCACATATTCAAATACTTTCTTGAATATGGTTAGATAAGCCCAAAGAAATATATTTTCATTTTATTGAAACTGTGGATCAAAATGTTATATCTAAATGAATGTGAGAAGTGAAGTACCTAAAACCTGAGCAGCAGTGATGCGTTTTCTAGGGTCCGGAGTTAACATTTTCTTGACGAGATCCTTGGCATTAGCAGATATGGATGGCCATGGCTTACTGTCGAAATCAATCTCTCCGTCCAAGATAGCATCAAATATTCCCTTCTCGTTCTCTGCAATGGATTGGATTCATATTTCTCAGTAAAAAGAGTTGTGACAGTCGGTATTAGTTTGGCTGAGCGTATTTTTACCAGCCCAAAATGGGGGCACTCCACTGAGCAGAATGTATAATATGACTCCTGCACTCCAGATATCAATTTCCTTGCCAGAATTGCGGCGTAGAACCTCAGGGGCAACATAGTAAGCACTCCCAACAATATCCCGATATATCTTCCCTGACAAATTAACATATACTAGACTAGTTAACATATTGAGAACAGATCTAAGGTCCATTTTATAGAGAAACCACGATAGGTATGGCACGGCTATTCATTTGTGGCAAAAAACACCCATCAATCCATCAAATGCAGACATAAATCCAGAATCATCACCAACTGAGATATGTGTAAGCATGATTTACATCTTCTTATACCATAACACTATCCAATCCAAGATACAAGTGTGTGTTTCAAAGTGGGAAATTATATAACCCAAACAGGATATTGTAAAACACAGGGGTAAATAGCATAACTATGTGGTAGCTTGGTCGATAGAAGATGGACCAATCCATAAACATTCAAGTTACTTAGCAAGAGGCAAATTGTTCAGCAAAAATCATTATAATAACAAATCAAACAGATTGAGAATGAATTAACCTTCTTCAATGAAAACAGACAAGCCAAAATCGGTAGCCTTGATAACAGCATTCTCCTCCTTGCTACTTAACAGGAAGTTCTCAGGCTTAAGATCCCTATGCATCACACCCATGAAATGGCAAGCATGGACAACATTAACAATCGCACGGCATGTAGAGGCTGCAGCCTTCTCACTGTAATGGCCCTTGGCTATAATTCTATCAAATAGCTCACCCCCTGCACAGAGCTCCATCACCAGATGCACAGATTGTTTGTCCTCATAAGCACCCTTGAATTCAACTATATTAGGCTGCCCACTCAAGTGCTGCATGATCTGAATCTCTCTCTTAATATCTTCTCTATCACTCTTGCTCAACAGCTTCCTCTTCGATATTGACTTACAAGCAAAGGGTCTACTAGTCGAGATTTCAATGCACAAATAAGTCACACCAAACTGACCTCTACCCAGTTCTCGACCGAGAGAGTAATGTGACTTGACATCCTCGTATGGCTTTCCTAAGATCGTGTCAACCCTGGCCGCAGCGGGCTTCGGGACAGTTACCGGCTGAGGTTTCGGCTTCTCAGGCACTTGCGGCGGCGGATGGTACGTCACCGGAGCTGGAGGTTTAGGGGCTACCGCTAGCTCAGACGGTCTTTGGTGACTGTAACCAGAGTTAACTCCTGATCCATACCCTTTGTGGCCTGAGGCCGAACCTTTTTTGCTGAAACAGGTACCCATTTGCCAAGAGATTCAAGATGTACAGTAGAAGATGAAGAAACTATCAAGATCGGAAAACCCAAATCGGGAATCTGCAGACTGAGACTCAAGTTGAAGGTGACAGAGATGTTATAGTGAGAAAAGGGAAGATAATTTGTGATGTAGAAGGCGTTATTAAGGAAATTTTGTAGCTAAGTAAATGGAGCCTCTTCAAGAATCAAAGACAGAGTGACTTGATAGAGAGAACTCGACAACAACTGGGTCAACGACTATATCGAGCTGAAATGTTGACTTTCGTGGTCTTTTTTTATTTTTGTTCAACAACTTTCGGTCTGAACTGTATTAATATGTAGCAGTGTTGTCATTATTATTTATAAAAAGGTTAATAAAGTAAATTGGTACCTGAATACTTTATAAATTATTAATTAACTTTTATTCTTTGAAAAGTATTACCTAAATTTTGAATCTTTGAACAAATTATTACTTTAGTTAAAGCTTTTCATTAAATATGAATGAAAAATAATATGGCACCACATTATATTATTTTAAAAATACTCAAAGAATCAATTTTTTTAAAATAAAAAAATATGAAAAATATGAGTTTTTAATATAATAATTTTATTAAAATAATAAATCATTAATTTTTTGTTTCATATTTTCAATAAAAATATTATATTATAAACTTTTATTTTTCCTATTAATTTTTCAGATTTAAAAAAATTATTATTTTTGGTAATTAAAAAAAATTAGTTTTCTAAATTATGGATCAATCATATGTTGTCACGTCATTTTTCGCTCATATTTAACGAAAAACTTAACTGAGATAGCAATTTAATCCAATTATAAAAGTACATGTAACCAAATTTGAAAAAACAAAGTTCAAGCGTCAATTTGTAAAGTGCTGAAAATTGGGATAATGATTTAGTTATTAACTTTTATAAAAATGAAACAAAAATGTGTTAGTAAAAGTTTGAAGCTGCAATCGATTTCTTTGGTCATCTTAACATGGTCGGTAACATATGAAATCGACAGTAAAATAGTAAAAATCGTAAATTTTTACACCATATTTATCTATGGTTAATCGTATTATTATTGTGTAGTACGATTATAATAATAAATTTTCTACATGCTACATTTATGATATTTAAGGTTGAATTATTTAGTTATCTTAACATGGTAACATATTACATTGACAATGTTGCGTTAAAAATTCGAAAATCTTGTTTTTTTACACCATATTTTTATGTTGTTAATCACATTATTATAGTGCAGTACGGTTATGATAATGAATTTTCTACATGTTACTCAATTATAATATTTAATTGATAATTGTGGTTATAATTGTGTCTTATATATACATAACTTATTATATAAATAGATCTAATTATTTATATCAAATGATTAAATTAAATTGCGCTTAAATTATAGCTTTTTTTAATAATTAAGTAGTTTGTTTTACGATTAAAACACTTTTTTTATATAAAAATATAATGAAATAAGAGTATTTCGAATACGAGTATACATATAAAAGTTAAAATTGTGGTTAATTAGTAATTATAGTTATAGCTGATAGTATTGTAATATAAAAAGGTGTACACACAATCATGATGATAATGATTATGATATATAATTTTAAAAAATATTACAATTATAATATATTATCATTATTCGTCTTAATAAATAAGGGTATATCGTCCCATAAAATATAATTTGCATTGATGATATTTGTTATAATCTTTATTATATTTATACATACTTTTAAAGTTTAATATTGAAAATTCATAAGAATAAAATATTTTAATAATATTTATTCAGTCTGAAAAAGAGTCATGATGTTTGACCAAAATGGTTTTCCAACCCTCGTGAAGGTAAATGGTACAACATGTTTCAAAAAGATTGTTTGTGGTCCTTCCGTGTGACTTCCGTTCGAATTAGACGTGATGTCATCACGTGCGATGGCACGTGTTCCAATTTGCTGACAGGTTATTTGTAATACCTACTCTGCCCTTACTCTTCCTTTTAATCCCGCCAGAAATCCTCTCGTCACACACAATACCTCGTCAACTTTGAAGAGCGTTCGAACGGAGGAAGATTGCTTAGTCGAGCCTTCTCCTGACGCAGTCCGAAGCTTTCCATGGGTCCTGGTAAGTACTCTCCCTGTTCATCTTCCTCATTCAAGCAGAAGGCGAAGTCGATCTATTCCCCATCGTATGAGAGTCGCACATGCCACTGTGGGCTGATGTCCCATGCAATTCCCGCGGGCACGTCGAAGAACTTCAGCCGTATGTTCTATGGCTGCCCAAGATACTCGGTAATTTGTGTTTACTTTGTCAATTTATGGGTTTTGGTTCTTGGTGTTGGAACCCTAATTTCAGCACAATGCTGATTTCGGTTCTTGCAGTGGAAGACGAGTTTAGTTGGTAGTAGTCACTGCAATTACTTCGAATGGGCAGACCCTGCAATGTGCGAATATGGAAGGAGGGCTCTGATGAAGTTCGAGGCAATCAAGACAAATTTGAATGAAGAAATTCTGACACTGCGTCTGAGAGTTCAATTTCTGAAAAAAATTGTAATTTCAATATCATTTGTGACAGTAGGTCTTCTTTTTTGGGTCATTATGTAGTCATAGTAGTGTTTTTATTTAGTGTCTAAATGTTGTAGTCATGTTGTGCTTCATATGTGTTGCAGTTGGACATGTTGAAATTCAGTTCTGTCATGAATATTCAGTTATGTTAAAATGCAGATTTGGTTTAACAGCACCAGACATACAAACATGTTTCACCTGTGTTAACACCATTATGTAACATGGTGTACCATTAATGACTCCGACAACAAACATCCTGTACCTTAAGTATGCGGTAAAGGCAACATGGTGTACCAAAAACCACCATGTTTGACATTCAAATGACGTGTAGAACAGGGACATAATCGAAAGGCCCAAGTTCATTTCCAAACACAAAACAACCAACTTCATTACAACACAGAACCACCAAGTTCATTTCCAAGTGACAACACTTTCATACCAAACACCCAAATGTTCACAACTGTCAAACCAAACAGCCAAATGTTCACAACTGTCATACCATACACAACAAATGTTCCAACCGAAAGACACACAATGTTAGAACCGAAACAGACCCAAAATGTTCTAACACTTTTGAACACTAAACTAAATCATTGATTCGATCTAGCTTTGGAGGTCCTCAGACGTTTGATTTTCCTTGGTGATTTTCGAAATCCTTCCCGAAACACTTTTGTCTTCTTAGTCTTCAATGGTTGTGGTAGGAGTACTATGTCCCTGCAGTCGGACAACACGGGAGGGGCACTTGACACACACTGGAAATCATCATCACTGTCAATGTTGATAGTGGCTTGAGGTTCCGGGACTGTAGGTTCCTGGACTGGTGGTACCTCCCTTTCAGGTGCCGTGACTGGAGGTACCTCCCTTTCAGGTGTCGTGACTGGAGGTACCTCCCTTTCAGGTGCCGTGGCTTGAGGTTTCGGGACTGTAGGTTCCTGGACTGGTGTGCTCTGACTGGTGGTTCCTGCCTTCGTTTTCCTCTTGACTGGTCCTGCCTTTCTGGATTGCGAAGATTCCCCCCTCGGTTTCCTCTTTCTCTGTCAAATAGGTCAAATAGGTCAGCATGTACAAACAGTATAAATAAGAAAAAACTGAAAAATAGGAAACATGTATACCTGTGTTGCTGTGGCAGTAGACATTTGTGTAGCTTCCCTTTGTTGGGTTGTTTGAGAACTGCAGCCTTCTTTACGTAACGGACAACCTCACTTGTTATGTCCCGTTTGGCCACAAGAACCACAGAACTGCCTCAACCCATGCTTTGTCATGCCCGTATTGGCCTTATTCACTTGTTCATGAGTAGCCCTTACTCTTTTTTTCTTTGGTCTCCCACCTCTCCTTCTGAACACGGGTGGGTCAATTGGCAAGGCGTCCACCCTTACCCAATCGTCACTCCCCGGCATTGGGTGTATGATGGGTTCATATATCTTATTCATTGTGGAAACATGATAACAAGGGTGAACGTATTCCTCAAAGTCCACCCTTGCATTCATGAGGCAAGCCGAAGCATGAGCACATGGTATGCCGGTCAAGTCCCACTCAACACAACTACAAGTCCTGGTGTTAATATCCACTTTGTACTGATATGTACTTCCAACTATTACCTCATACTCACCTAGACCGGCATATAATATGTGCATACCTCTTGCGGTTGCTTTGTTCTTCTTTATCTTCTCAAGGATGTTTGACATGAGTGGTCCTTCATGTCTATCAGCTTCCTGTCTTCTTTCCTGGAAATCCTTCATAATGGTGCGTCTCAAAGTCTCCATAAGTGTCACGAGTGGTTTGTCTCTAGCTTCTAATATCTTAGCATTCCAGGACTCGCTACAGTTATTCACAACCAGATCAGTTTTTGAAGATGTGTGAAATTCGTACCTGCACCAAGTTCATGTCCGGGCATCACATCCTCCACAGCTGATATCAAGCCCTGAAACATACAGTTGTAGTCATGTCAGTATTGAAAAACACACAATTAGTAACATAATACCGAAAACACATACCTTTTGTCTATCCGACATAAGAACTAGGTGCCTCCCATTTCCAATGTCACTACTCAGCAACTCCAGAAACCAAGTCCAGGATTCCCTATTTTCAGCCTCTACCCATGCATAAGCTATGGGTAATACTCGATTATCGGCATCCCTCGTGACCGCACTCAACAATTGACCTCCATCTAGCCCCTTTAAATGACAATCGTGTAAACCAATGAAGGGTCTACATGTCTTAAACCCATCCACACATGCCCTAAGGCACATGTATAATCGTTCGAATCTGGGTCGAAGTGGGTTTGGGATCGGGTCAACTTGTATAAAAGCCGAGCTTCCAGGGTTGTGTGTCATGACAGTTGCTGCGCAGTCTCTCAATCTCTCAAACTGCCACACCCTATCTCCTCGTAGTTTCTCCCGAGCAATTCTTATTCCTTCCTGGATGTTCCATCTCTTCACATCGAAATTGTAACTTTTCGATATCTCCTCTGCAATCGTCTTGCTGTGCACCTTTGGTTCATTCCTGATAAGGTCAATGTAGTTCTTCGCAATCCACTTTGCACCAAGCTTTCTACTCGTGTAAGCCTTGGGACAATCGTGTTCCTTTTGGAGGTGTCGAAGCTGAAAAGTCTTTTGCTTGTTCATCTTAACACCAACAACTCTAAAGGGACAACTCGATACCTTGCATCCAACAATGACTCTAGTAGCTGTATTCTTCTTGGTGAAGTCCGGTTCATACCCCTTAGTGATGCTATGGTCAACCATGTACTCACGAAAAGTCTTTGCATCCACAAACAACATACCAAGTCGGAGCTCCTTCTTCGTTTTACCACTGTTACTCTCACCATCTACTTGTTGGTCCACTATATCATGTCTTCGTACACGGGTAAATCCTTCATCAACATCAGAGCGTGGTGGGGTTCGTAATGTATCACTCGGGTACTCACCCTCATTGAAGTTACTTGCATCAACCCCTTGAAAAGACGCAAAATTTGCCTCCGCATCCATTCCAAATGCTGAGTCCACTCCAATCTCAACATCCTCATCCCTGTCATGCACATTCGACTGTGCCTTCCCTGATTTCCTTACGTTTCTAACTTCGGAACTTTCATCAGTCGACTCTAAATTGTCCGTCCTTTTGGGCTTCCAATTTGGATCTGACACCGAATCAGAATCCCAATCAGTCGACTCTGTTTTGTCAGCCAAGTCGTCAATGAACTCATCTTCCATAGGTCTCTTTCCTTTGTCAATAGCCATCACTGACATATGCAAAAATCAACAAGCACACATCAGAATACCATAACAGAGTCGAATGAGAAACCAACAACATCAATATATGACAGAACAGAGCACGGTTTCTCTCAACATCAACATAACTAGCAAAAACCCTAAATCAGAAACCAAAAACAGAATAACTCAACCGAATAACAGAGCAAATCAATAACTGGAATACAAATCAACGAACCCTAAATCATAACACAAATGCAGCACATTTTCAGCAATGCTCACAAACTTAAAAAATCGAAACTTTATGGCTCTAAGAGAAAGAGAATGCTCACCTTCGTGTTCGACAGTTGCTAAGGCGAGGAAGTTGCGGAAAACCTCTCGATAGAACTCCTTGAAGCAAATCGGCGACGCTGCTGGAACTCACGGTTGCTGCTGCAAATCAATCGTTGAGTCGTCGACAACGATGGCACACGAACGGAGAAGTTGAACGGAGAAGTCGAACGGAGAACACCTCTGCATCCAGTCACCGAACCCTAAACGAAGTAACGAAGAAGAAGAGTCTGGAATGCCTTTGCAGAAGAAAACTGAAGCAAACTGAATGGGTATACTGAATATGGGAGTTGAAAAGGGGATACACAGTGAGGAGGGTATTCTGGTCTTTTCTACAAACCGAACTGAAAAAGGGACCTCACGTGCCAGAAACGTGACCATTTAACGGCAAAAGGTAACGACGGGTCGACGGAAGGTTCGGTTACCATCGTTTGGCAACATCATGTACCATTAACAATCGTCCAAAAACATGTGGCACCGAAAACCATTTTTTTGAAACATCATGACCATTTTTCAGACTTTTCCCTATAGTTAACTGTGACCAATGATTTTTGAAATATTAGCATGAACCAATGAAATTATTTGAACACACGAGATGACCGTTTTGTTAACACCATTATGAATTTAAATGATACTAAAAATAACATGAAATAGATGTAAACAAATATTAATAAATAGAAAGTGAAGGGAATGTGGTGCATTTTTCTAATTCTAGAGCTTTATGTAAAAGTGAGAATGAATGATCACAAATACATAACTATTATACCATAAAAATTTGTCATGAGAAAGGAACTGAAATTATTGTAAAAAATAAAATGACAAAAATAATATAGTTAGCAAAATTCCAGAAAATTTTATTTTGCACTTTTTTATATTTTGAAACATAATATCCACATAAAATACAGAATTATATATATCAGAAATACTAATTAAGTCAAATTTATTGTTTTTTAATTATAAAGTTTAGTATATTGAAATTTAATCAAACTACTCTAATAAATAAATTTTGAATTACGACCCTAAAATATATACATACATATATGCGCGAATAAAATATATTAGAAATTTAAAATTAGTAATAAAAAAATGAAGAAAACTACACTTGTAGAAAAATATGAAACTCATTGACAAATTAGTTTTTAAAAAATGAGATAAGAAAATAAGATAAAGTGAAATGATTTTTAAGATTTAACGTGGTGCTTTCAACTTTGGAGTAATTTTAAATTATCCGCATATACAAAAAAAAAAAAATATATATAATATTACATATGCAATTGTAAGGTATGATTTAGCTGAACCAATATAATTGATTAAAAAAATATTTATACTTATTTATCAACATTCTAGCCAAATTACGTATAGATAAATAGGTGTTATATTGATTAATTAATAAATAATTTTGCATTGTTTTTTTTAATTTAATATAAACAAATATATTCCACTATTTTGAACTATTCTACGTAAATTATAAATATATGATATCAAATATTTTAGAAAGGTTTCAAAATTTTCACCAAAATATACCTCATTTAATAAATATATATCAAAAGGTCATCGCGTAGAAAATAAATATCAATCTGTACCTACACGTGACTCCCATTCGCGGGTGGATTTTCCACCTGCGAATGGGAGTCACGAGTATTTTTTTTTCTTTCAGTCAGTCTCACCCGCAAATTCCATTCGCGGGTGGGACTTGGGAAAAAAAATCGATATTTTCCTTCAAAAAAAAGGGGAAAAAATATATTTATTTTATTTCCCTCACATGGTATGGAAAATATTTCCCTAAAAAAAGAAGGAAAATATATTTTTTCCCTCACATTATAATTTTTTAGAATAAAATATAAAATGTGAGTAAAATGAAAATAATTATAATTTTTTGTATTATGATTATTTCAAATATTTTTTCCCTCACATGATAATTTTTTAGAATAAAATAAAATAATGTGAATAAAATGAAAAGAATTATAATTCTTTGTATTATGATTTTTCAAATATATTTTTTCATTCACATGATATTTTTTCACATTATTCTAAAAATAATATTTAAAATAATCATAATACAAAAAATAAAATGATTGAATAAAATAAAATAATATATTTTTTTTCCTTCATTTTTTAAGAAAAAAATTGAATTTTTCACCGAGTCTCAGCCGCGAATGCCATTTACAAGTGGGACTGATTGAAAAACAAAAACAAATTATACATGTGAATGAGAGTTACGGGTAGGTATAGATTGATATTTATTTTCCACACGATGACATTTTGGTATATATTTAATATTTATGAAATGTGGTATATTTTGGTGAAAAATTAAAAGGTTTCCATATCAATTTTAACATAAAAAATAGTTCGTAAATCACATTAACGTAGAAAAATTATAACTTTTAAATTAAGATATTTAAAGGTAGGAAATATTATAGTATAAAAAAATATATATTAGATATGAAGTTACTATATATATATATATAGTAAAATAATATAACGTTATTAAGTTGTTGTTTTTTAATTTAGTTTAAAGTTTAAAATTACTAGTAGTGCCACTAAAACAAATATTAGAAATTTTTACTTAAAGTTATAAATATGTTTTTCAAAACAAATTTTCCATTTTTCTCATAACTATTCAAGTATGAAAATTGACATAATACTTTATGAATTTTATGTATCTAAAAGTAAAAGTAAAATTAAATTAAATTATTTAAAATACTTATTTGTAAAAACGTAAATTTTACGTACATAAATGACTTAGTTTAATCCTAAAGAAAATAATGATTTAGTTTCCTATCTTGCAAATTAATTTTCATAAATATAATTATGAATAAATTATTTAATAAATATGTTAATTTATTTTGTTATTACTTATTACTTATTAGACAGCGAGGTTAACCCAATCAAAAGTTCATCTGAATATTCTAAAGGATAGGATAATGTTAGGTATAGCCTAGAGGCTGTCTTTTTGCAGTCGTGTCGAACACACACAAAACAGAGGAATAACAAACAAAAACGTATCAAAAGTCTAAATTTTTGCATGATAATCTATCATTGATATTCAAATATAAATATGTTATTAAGTCTATTAATTTTGCTGGGTTTAGTTAACTATTATTTGTCACCGTTGTACCAAATCACTCATCCGATTTGGTCCCTTGTTATACATATATATATATATATATACATATATATATATATATACTAGAAACTGATTCGCGCTTTTCGTAATATAATAATTAATTTAGTTTATAAATTAATAATATTTTTTAAATATATATAAATATATACTTATAATATGATTATTTACACTTTATTAAAATACATTTAATTAATATTAATTCAATTACACACCATAAAAATTAATTATATTTATGAAAAAATGATAAATTTATTTTTATTTTTTATAATATTATACAATACAACAATTATTTATATTTTATAAAAAAATTGAGAAGATAATAAAAATAAATGTAACCAATTGTGAATATGGTCCTCATTAATAATTTTAAAATTCATTTTATGACATCTATTATTTTCATATATTTTTAAATAAATATTAATAATTAGAATATATATATATTCAATTGGGGGCAAACAAACTCTCAATTTGAGTCGCGGTCGAGGGGGCTCGAGTTTGAGTCTTGACCGAGCCCCGGTCGCCCACTCATGGTCATGGGGGGTTAGTGTGTGTATCAATTTGGGGGTTGGTTCAACCTCAATTCTACTGGGAATTGATTGAACCCCAATTAGACTTAATCAAATTGAAACTTAATTGTAACATTTTAAAAAGTCTGAAATAGTTAAATTATAATATTTTTTTGAAAGTTTATGCTTTTCTTTCCAAAATTTATTCTATTAAATTTAGATGAAAATGTTAATGGAGAAAACTCAATTTTTTTCTTTTACGATTTAAACTTTAAGGGAGAGATTTTAAAGATAATGTGATATTTAATCTATATAGGCCTATTATTTTAACCTATAACTCTCGAATATTTCGAAGGTTAAGTGATCTTTCACATAAAAAATGTCACAAATATCCAAACTCTATTCTAATGCAATGTCCAGGATCCGATTCCTTGCATATTGAAAAGTCATGTTCCCATTAAATTAGGTCTTAATTATGTCAATAAAACAATATAGTAATTAATAATTGAGAAAAGACAACGCGTGCAAGTGTTCCCCGACATGGATATATATATATATATATATATATATATATATATATATTTGATAATTATGGATTAAAAAACCGCTATAGGTGACAAACTAATCAACCAAGTTCAAATTTACACAACTAAAACTAGCTAGCTTTAACAATTCTTGAAACAGACGAGCCAACATTGTCTTTTTGTCGCGCGTTAATAGTTTCCTTCAAGGGTGAGCTATGCATTTCAAACACATGCTGCTGGTTGAGCGTCATACCTGCCATGATATCCGCTACCGCATTGCTTCTCGAAAAATATGTATGAATTTCATTATTTCGAACTGCATCAATAGCTTCCTGCAATCCGCAATGATGGACATTAGTTTTTGATTTGACATATTCTCATCAGAGATTACCTTATGGGCTGAGAGAGCGTGTGTTTAAAGGTGAATAGATTTTAATCTGAGTGTCTTTGCCAGTAGCAGCTCGTCTCGGATGACCCAACATTCTGCAATGAGACTGTTTGAGCAACCCAAATTCCTTGAGAATCCTACAACCCATTGATCCCTATAGTCTCAGATGACCCCACCGGCTCCTGCAGATCCTTGATTTCTCTTAGCAGTTCCATCTGTGTTAATTTTAAACCAATCATTTTTTGGAGGAACCCAACTAATATCAATGGAAATGAACTCATTAGCAATGTCAGTCTTAAGATAAACATATTGGTGAAACTTTGTCCGAGCTAAAGATAAATTATAAACAGTAGAAAAACAGGTTTATCATTAAAAATAAGAGAGTTCCTATTTTTCCAAATGTTCCAAAGGGCATAAGGAAAAAAGAACTTCCACTCAACTCCTTGAATATTGACTCCTGATTCCTGACATCCATACTTGATTCACTCATTCAAAGGGTAGTGGAACGATTGCCCCAGATTTGGCGGCCCATTGACTGAATTCCACATCTCTTTAGCATGCTCACACCCACGCAATATGTGATATATGTCATTTACCCCATATTAACAAATTTGGCAAAGAGACCTCAAATTACATCCCCTATGGTTCAATAGTTTGCAGGTGGCTAGTCTATCTTTAAGGCACAACCAGATAAAATACTGAATTTTTGGAATAGTCTGAATCTTCCAAACCCAATCCCATTGATTTAGTACTTGACTATTTGTGTCATGACCTGCTAGAAGAGAGTATGCCGAAGTTGTAGTGTAATTCCCCTATTGAATGACATTCCATATTTGAGTGTCCGAGCAGACATTGGTCTTGTCCCTTGGAGTACCTCGAAACATGTCCAAATATTTTTGGGGGAAGTCAAAAGAAGTTCTATCTAGATTCCACTTGTCATTGTGGAAGACATCTCCTACCATCAATTTGTCTTCTTCATAGTTCAGTGGACCATAAATAGCAGCTCACAGAGGTTGATTACCCACCCAATTATCGTGCCAGATATTAATATCCCTACCATTCACCACCACCCACCCTCATCCTAATTTAAGGGTGTTCATACATTCATTAATTGCTTTCCAATTACAAGACATTTTATTCGAAGTAGTGAGAGAAGTTTCATCCTGCTTAAACGTTCTGTTTCGAATTATCCCAGCCCAAGGAGCCGTTTCCTTCTTCAATCTCCATGCCAAACTCCCCAGGAGTGCTTTGTTTCGATACAACGCCGACTGCAACCCAAGTCCCCCTAGTTTTTCCGGCTTTGTTATTTTCTCCCAATTGATCAAGTGGATTTTCCTTTTCTGGTCCGTGGATCCCCAAACAAAATTTCTATTAATCCTGTCCAGTTCTTTACACACTGAATTAGGAAACATAGTACATTGCATATAGTAGGAGGGGATCGTGGACAAGACTGATTTGACCAACGTAACTCTACCCGCCATGGATAACAGCTTTGCCCTCCAACCCGAAAGTTTATTTCTAACTTTATCCAGAACAAAGTTAAATGAGCTAACTTTCAAGTTTGACAGTTCCAAAGGAAAACCAAGGTAAGACCCAAATTTTTCAACTGTTCTAAACTGTAACCTCGTTGAGATCTGTGTTATTTTGGTAGAGGGAACTTTTTTTGAGAAGACCATGATCGACTTCCCCTGATTTACCTTTTGTCCTGAAATGGCGCAAAACTCTTCTAAAACCGAGTTGATACAGTTACAATTTTCAGGTGTCGGCTCTCCCATTAGAATGAGGTCATCAGCAAAGAAAAGATGGGATAAAGTCAAGCTACCTCTTTCCACCTTTATTCCTTTTCATTGTCCTTGCATAACTTTTTTTATCGATAAGAAACACTAGATATTCCATGCATAGAATAAAGATATACAAAGAAAGAATATCACATTGTCTAATGCCTCTGGACGAGTAGAATTTTTATAGTTTCCCTACATTAAAAAAATTTCAATTGAAGATGAGGAGATACAACTCATAATCATCTTAATGACTTTATCAGGGAATTTAAAGAAAATGAGCGTTCTTCTGATGAAGTCCCACTCAATTCTATGATAAGCTTTTTCAAGGTCTATTTTAATGATCACGCACCCTGTTCTGCCTTGTTTATGCTTTAAAAAGTGAAGAACTTCTCTAAGTAAAATTACATTATCTGAACCCCTTCTCCCTGAGACAAAACTAGTTTGAAACGAAGAGATGATATTGTTCAGAACTGGTCTGATTCTATTAACCAAATTTTTTGATATGGCCTTGTAAATAGAATTGCAAAGACTTATAGGTCTGAATTGGGAGACCGAATTAGGATGACTACATTTTGAAATTAAGCAGATAAACGTCTCGTTCCAACTTGTAGGGACATACCCCCTTTTAAACACCTCACTGATAGCCTCAGTCAGAGAGTTACCCGTACAGTTCCACAACTTTTGGAAGAAATTCGGATGGAGGCCATCCGACCCCCGAGCTTTAAACGGTTTAAGATCCTAAGTGGTTTTCCTAATTTCTTCCAAAGTGATAAAGTTGTTTAGGCAACGGATTTTATTTTCAAATAAAGCAGTTCTCCTAGAATCATGCTGATCCAACACCAAAGGTGAGGAAACCTTTGAAGTTGTGAAGAGACTTGAAAAGAATTTTTGAAATTCCTCCTGAATGAGTCCCTCATAAAAAATCCAATTTCCAATTAAGTCTTTAATTGCCAAGATCTTATTTCTTCTTCTATTAACAAGAGTGGAAATGTGATAGAATTTGGTGTTTCTATTCCCGTCTCTGATCCACTTTATGCGTGCCTTTGCAGCCAAAAGTTTTTCTTCCTGGTCAAGAATCTCAAACAGCTCTGACTGAAGATTCTTTTCCAGAGTGACAATGAAATCATTTGGGGAGTTAGCAATACACTTTTGTGCTCCTGAGATCCTCCGAAGGATTTTTTCTTTCCTCTGAAAAACATTTCCAATTTTTTTTTTATTCGAGGCTCTAGTTTTGTCAGGGAAGTGGTTAATGGCAGACGTGATCCTATTCCTAAATTCAATCCAAGTGTTCTTAACCAATAGTTCAAAGCTTGAGTGATCAAGCCACATAGGTTCCATCCTAAAAGGTCTAATTATCCTTTTGCCCCCATCCCCACAAGAATTTATAAGAAACGGCTGGGTTCTCATAAGATGAGTTACAGATGCATTGGGAAAACTAAATTTCCAATCCATATTAGTCATCATCCTATCTAGTCTCTGCTGGATTAATCTATCATAATTCCACATATTGACCCAAGTAAACTTTGGCCCCCTAAAGCCTAGGTTAATCAGATTACAATCACTAATCATATCATTAAAGAGTGACACCCTATTCATGCAAACTCCATTTCCCCCCAATGTCTTAGCACTATTTGTGACATCATTAAAATCCCATACTTCTAGCCAATGACTAGATATAGTAGAGGCAACCGATTTAAGATTATCCCACAACAGTAATCTTTCATTTAAATTGGGGCTAGCGTAAATCGCAGACATGAACCAAGACAAATTAGAAGGGATAACCTGGATCTTGAAATGTAATTCATGCTCTGTAGAGGCCATCTTCGTAATATTTTTCTTGTAATTATTTCAGAGCACAAGGATTCCTCCCTTAAACCATCTAGCTCCCACCCCTATAAATTTGTTGAACGAGAGTTTTCCTGCTTGCTCATCCATCTTTTGGCCAATGAGTCTAGTGTCAATTAAAATCAACACTGTAGGTTTGTGAGTATGGATAAGATGCTTTACCGCCTTGACTGCTACCGGATTACCAAATCCTTTAACATTCCACATTATCGATTTCATGTGGGCTTTTTCTGGAACCATATTGCTAGAAAGATGAACTTGATTCATAATTAATTTGCTATAAATACTACCAAACCAATTACATGGAATTACTAACATCTAAACTCATGTTAGATACCTCACCTTGTCCCTTACCTCCCTGAGTATGACCATTCTTACTCCCTTGCTTAGTAGGTGCCTTTGTGGTGTATACTGA
Organism: Chamaenerion angustifolium; assembly: GCA_946814005.1. Lineage (NCBI taxonomy): Eukaryota > Viridiplantae > Streptophyta > Magnoliopsida > Myrtales > Onagraceae > Chamaenerion > Chamaenerion angustifolium. The sequence continues at coordinate 23,362,205 of OX328270.1, read as the reverse complement.
CCCCTTCTCCACCATATCCAATTGGGTTCGCGGCTTCCCAATTTTCCTTTGTCCCTGTATTTTTAAAGAAACATCCTTATGAATTCCCAATTTACTTGTTTCCCTGGGCTTAGAAAAATTCACATAAGTAGTTAAATTGTTTTTCTCATTTTGACAATAATTAGGACTAATAAAAGTAAATTTCAAGGTGTTATCGATTGAGTTTAGATCTTGCTTGATAGTCTTAAGCTTTATAGGCCAATTCCCCGCCTCAGGATTCTGGTCCAGCCCTCCAAACTGATTCAGCCCGTCAACCCGAGATAGCCCACCATTCCGGCCCAACTGCACAGTATCTGAAATCAGCCCAACATTATGTTTAACCCTTTCAATCCGGTACAACCTAGTATTTTCCATCCCGTCGGTGGCTTTGAACTGTTCAGCCCACCGCAGCAGCCCTCTACTTCCAGCTCGATCGAATCTTCGGTCCTCTCCAGCACTTGGTCCCTCCCCCATACCACCGTCCTTGGAATCTTGTCCCTTCTTTCCACCATCCTCGACAACTTTCCCCTCCACTATACTAGGTGGTCCCTCACTTGTCTTGCCAGCAGGCCCATCACTACTCCATCCACTTCCCAACTCCATGCACGACACCAATTCCTTGCCGATTCCTTGCCCCACTAACATATTTTCTATTCTTCCCACACTCATCAATTGCTTCCCATTTCCTCTTGTCCCCCTTCCAGCGTGGCCGACAACATCGTAGTCGACAGCAGCGTGGCCGATAGCCTCGTGACCAGCATCGTGTCACTATTGAAAGTATGGGCAATTGTAATTATTGTTGAGTAATTAAATATATCATGTAAAATACTTTTAAAATTGTTCATATTTTAAATTGTCATGGATGATAAGTATTAGGTCGATAATCCACTGAATAGGTTGGGTGATCCGTATTAACTATCTCTAGTCTTGTGTTGTTGGGGTCAGAAATACTCCTCCCTTTGCACCCTAATATACTGCGGGCTACGTGCTCATCTACCCTCTCTCCTGGCTTACGCCCGTGAGAGACGCCGTCAGATACTGAAGCTCCTGCTTCAGACAAAGTTGATTCCAATTCCAACAGAACCAGCCCCACAGCTTCTAATTGGTCCTTTGGGAAGAAGCCAAATCAGCACAACAATGGAGCTAGCAACTCCAAGAACCCGATTGGTTGAAAAATCCATTTCCATGCAAATTGGGGCTTCGAACATAAACCCTGAAAACCCACCTCTGTTTCATTCAGTTCGGTTGTTTTTTCACCTAACCTTTTTGTCATTGTTGATCTTGCTTTGTTGTTGATTAGGGAATGAAGACCAGGGTGAAGGTGTCTGGACGGAAGCCACAATGGCCAGGCAACCCAGCTCCGGCGAGGGACTAGAACAACGGAAAACCAGCCTACCCTCGTCCCAAACCCCCCTACGACAACAACAAACCGAATCTTTGACATGGTCGTAACTAACCGAGGTATGAAAAACTTGGTGATTCATAATGTTCTTAGAGTTGCATGGGCTAGATACGAACTGGTTAGAATGACTGAGGTTGATGATATAACAATCGCTTTTGAGTTCGATTCAGAGAGGGATAGGGATCAGATTATGGATATGGCACCATGGTCGGTGCAGGGACATTCGCTGAATTTGATAAAGTGCAACTCGAATACATGTATTAAGGATATTGAATTTCATATTATGCAATTGTGGGTTCAAATCCATGGCCTAAGTATGAACATGTATAATCCGGGAAATGCAAAGCAGATTGGTAACTCCTTGGGGAGGTGTGTGGGTGTTGAACCAACAAGCTAATGAAACTGTGAGCATTCCTAAGGGTAAAGGTCGAAATAGACGTCACCAAGTCGTTGACCAACAATTTTATGTGGACAAACTCCGTCAAGAATGAAAAATGGTCATCGGTCACGTATGAGCGACTATCCAATTTCTGCTATGGGTGTGGTAGATTAGGCCACACATCACAAGTATGCGAGGAGGAGATAGCGATATAAGAGAGAAAACCGAAATTCCCAAAATACGGGCCGTGGTTGGTAGGGGCTAGACAACGAATGCACAACCGATCGTTTCATATCGGGGGCCAAATGAACCATCACCATTCGAACAGGGACCCTAACCAGAGGACATGGAGGGAAATGATGCAATCGACCTCAGCCATGGAAGGTGCGGAATCATCATCTGGGGTCTCACCCCAGCAAAGTCGTAGTAGAAGCCAAGGAAGTAAATACCAGCATGCAAGAGCGTTTCCAGGATGGGGGACATACTCACCAGCCAGTGCATTCACATGATCAGCAATATCTAGCTCCCAGTCCACCGCGGAGCGCCAACCAAAGCCATATCTAGCGTCCAACTACAGTCTGTCCCCAGGTTCCGGATCAGCTGCCACCAGCAGCAGGTTCCCACTACAGCACCAACCCTCGCCTTGGCCTAAGCTTGGACCTCAATGAGGTCCCGATTGATGATCATCAGCAGAATGCCTGTGACCTAGAACTAAACCTTAGCCTCACATAAACCGAAGAGAACTTTAACCAGAATCCTAAGTGGATACCGAACTCTACAAGCTCCTGGGTGCCCAGTTCCCACTCAGCATCATGCCTACCTATACCCTTTCCACACCCGCATACCCATATCACTACAAGCCTACCTATAATCATTCCACACCAGCATCCTCATACCTCTGGAAGCCTACCCTATACAAACCTAGCCCAAGAAGCAGCAAACCAGAACTTCAATTTGGCATGTCTCAAAATATCCAATAACAACTGCCTCCTTACTCCGTTTCATAACCCTGACCAACCCATGCACATGCCGAAACTACCTGTGGGGCAATACCAGAATCCAACCCCCACCCATATAACCCATCAGATACCCCCGATCGTTACCTTGTACCAAACCTTTCTGTCCCAAACCAAATGTCATCAATCAAGCCAACCATACCATTGCGGGAACAGATGGCCCACCATCGAACTGGAAATATACAAAGAAAAGGGAAAGAAAAGGAATGGGGTACGACCGAACAGAAGGGGATGAAAAGGAAGACTGGATATAACAGAGAAGGAAGGGAGGTAAGATCACAAGGGAATGTAGCAGAGATAGGTTCAGAAGGAGGGCTCAGGAGGAGCAACCCATCTAGAAGTGCATGTTATACACAGGTCAAGCAGGCTGTTGGACAAGGGGATTTCAAACGGGGAAGAACAAAGGAGGCTCTCGGAGTAAACGCAATAACTGTGACGTCGAGGAAACAAACGAGCAAGGGTTCTGGTGGTTGTCCCGCAACAGCCACACGGACGCAATGATCCTACTTAGTTGGAACTGTCACGGGTTAGGGTCTCCCACGACAGTTCGACACTTAACAGACCTAGTAAGGAGGACTCAACCGATAATGATCTTCTTTATGGAGACAAAACAAGGGGAGGCCTCCTTCTCCTGTGAACGGGTTCGAAGGGAAGTAGGGATGGAGAATGTTGCATATGTGGTGACCATATCGAATAGTGGGGGCCTAGCATTGTGGTGGGCTATATAGGTATTTGTCACCATATTGAGAAAGGATAGGAATTTCATAGATTCCAAGGTATGAAGTAGCATCTTCAGAGAAGGGTTTCTAGTTACGTGGGTATATGGAGACCCAAATAGCTCAATAAGAGTTCTAAATTGGGAGACACTGAGGCACATAGGGCTAAACAGAGGCGAGTGGATATGCGCAGGGGACTTCAATGACATCTCTCACCATACAGAGAAGATAGGTGGGAGGCGCAAATATTAACAAAAAATAGATAACTTCAACACACTGATGGAGGACATACAGATGGAGGATCTGGGATATAAGGGACATATGCATACATGATCAAGTAATAGAAGGGGAGCAGACCGAATTGTGGAGAGACTGGAGAGGTATATGGGGAATAGGAATTGGTGCCAAAAATACCTGAAGGCGCAATGCGTTAACGAACTGGCCATTGGATCAGACCACTAACCAGTAGAGCTGATTCTAGATTTCACGGACGCAAAAGGTCAAAGGAGATTTAGATTTGAGAATATATGGTTGGAACGATAGGAATGTTTTGATCTAATTAAGAAGGCCTGATCGAGGTTCGGTTCGGCTAGATCATTGGAAGAACTGGAGCCAAAGCTAAAAGAGTGTAAGAGGTCCCAAATTGATTGGAGCAGAATGGAATTCAAGCATAACATACAGGAGATTAAAAAAGTGTGAGCGTCTCTGCGAGAATTGGGGACGCGAGTCATAGAGGAGGAGGGCCAGGGGGAAAAAGAGCCCTAAAATTGAGAATCGACGCCTTATGAAAACAAGAGGAAATATATTGGAAACAAATGTCTAGGGTGAAATGGTTTAAGTAAGGAGATAGGAACACAACATTCTTTCACCAATCGACGGTTTCTAGGAGGAGACGAAACAAGATCATTCGATTGAAAGGGGATGAGGGGGAATGGATTGAATGGGAAAGACAAATTACGCGTGTGGTTTTCAACTTTTATAAACACCTATTCACCTCGGCAAGGGAGGTAAAATCATTCGGTCATGCCATAGGGGAGGCGTTATCTTGCATACCGAGCCATATAGCGATGGAGTCAAACAGTAAGCTAACTGGGTCGACATCAATGACCGAAGTAAGGACTGCAGTGTTTCAAATTGGGGGGGGGGGGGGGGTCTCAGGCTCCGGGGCCGAATGGTTTTTCGGGGTCTTTCTGTCAAAGGAATTGGAGCGTCATCCGTCCAGACATCGTCACCTCCGTCAACGCTTTCCTATCAACAGGTATCATGCCATCCTTCTTGAACCAAACTGCCATTACTCTTATACCAAAAATCAAAGACCATTGTTCTGCATCTGATTATAGGCCTATTAACCTATGTAACTTTGGTTATAAAAATATTTCAAAGCTACTGGCAAATAGACTAAAAACTATTTGCCAGATCTGATATCACCCAACCAGAGTGCTTTTGTAACAGGCAGGAGAATTCAGGATAACATATTGATTACACATGAGATTTTCCACTTCTTGAAAACGAGAAGGATAACCAACGGGGCAACAGGAAGAACGGAATGTGAATGGAAAAAAATGGGAATAATCAGACCGACCAGAGGCTTGAGACAGGGTGACCCATTATCCCCTTACCTTTTCATACTTATCACTGACGTATTATCTAAAATGATGGATACGCATGTGGATCGGGGGCTCATTGAAGGGGTTCGACCAAAGCAAGGATGTCCTACAATACATCACTTGTTTTTCGTCGACGATTCCTTATTCTTCTTCAAAGGCACGACCAGAAATGCGACAAACCTAAAGTGGGTGCTGGATAACTACTGCATCGCGTCAGGACAAGCCATCAATCTAGCCAAGTCCAACATGTTCTTCAAAAGAGGGAGGTAGCCGGGATACTTGGAGTAAGGAGCGTGGCAGATCCAGGTCTCTACCTTGGCTTGTCGACCGTATGGGGAAGGTCCAAACAAGATGCCATGAACTATATAAAGGAGAGAATTCGGGACAAGATCAAGGGGTGGATGAATAACTTACTAAATAATGTCGGAAAGGAAATCTTGATCATAGCAGTGATAACCTCAATCCCGACATATGCAATGACCATCTTCCATCTACCCAAAACTTGGTGGGGATTGTTGGATCTTGATTTTCTGAATGCTGACTTGGAAGTGAATTGAATGCCAATGGATGATTGAGAGATGATCTCGCCTTAGCTCCGGTGAACCTGCAGGAAGGGGATCACAACAGAAGGGGTGTCTCTGGGTCCCTCTCCGATGCTTAAATGAGTATATGTGTGTATAGAACTCAAAACGTAATGAATGTAGGTAAAGCAAAGGTATTTATAGAGTAGGAGAGACTAAACCGTAGGAGGAAACAGTATATCTTTGTAAATATTGTGTTGTTGAAGTTTAGGATAGTAGATATTACGGTGATGGCGTAATATTGCAGTTACCATATATAATCTTTAGTGAATATGTGCCCGAGATATGCGGGATATCGTGACCATATCTTTAGTAACGATTGGAGGGACCAGAGGAGAGAGACAAGGCTCTCTTCAGGGCGAGCACTCCTATGGCGAGCAGTAGGAGTTCGCGACTTGGTGTGGAATGGCGACCAGCGATGGAACCTTTGGCGTCCATATTAGCTTGGGCTCGACTTTGGGCCACTCTATTGAAGGCCAGATCGACTTTAGCATGGGGCGGTCCAGTTTGAATAACATGGGTTCACCCCCTCAATGGTTATTGGGCCTTTGGGGCCTTTTGCTTATTGGGTTGTCACTATCAATACCCAACATTTGCCCCCGAAGCTTGAGTGAAGTTTCTTCAGTCGAGCTTGATTCCTTGATAGGGTTTGAGATAGTGACACTTGAATTTGGTATTCTTTTGTCTTTTTTTGCTATTTATACCTTTATGAACACTTTATGCTCTTTTTTTGGCGATCAGTCGTTCGGTTGCCCATGTCTGAAGGAATATTCGATCTTTTATTCCTTCTTGGCGATCACTCGAGGCAGTCTAGGCTTATGGAGGTTTATCCTTCGCTATTGGGCGATCACTGCCTCTGAAAGGGATTTCCCCAAAAAGGCATATTAATGCGCTGGTGATCACTTTATCTGCCTAATGGACTTTAGCATTTAATAACTGCACAGTCATCCAGAAGTCGACCGGAAATGGATATTCCCCTACCTTTGGCGAGCTGTCAGGGAGCGACCGGAATGCCATCGACGACTTGTTCCGGTTGCACAAGTAATCAAGTTTTCACCCCATCCATTCAGTGGCGGAGACCACTGAGAATATGCTAGAGATTGCGGGAATTCATCAGGCCACGCCACTTCTTATTGATTGGGTTAACCTTTTTTCCTTTTATTGGTTGTAGGCGGTTGGGGTCTTTGATGACCAGGGTAAGGCGGGGCTGTCTTCGGACCAGGCGTCGCTGAACCCTCCTCCTCCTCCCTCACGGCGTTCCTCCAAGAGAAAGCTTGAGGAGGAACGTCCCCCAGTCACTCCTGGATCTCACCAGCCTGGTACACTACTTTCCTGTTTATTCTTTTTTGTTTTGTTCGCCTTGAGTTTTGGGTTTCTAATACTTTTGTTAATGTTTTTGCAGAGAAGCCCACTGCTGATGTGGCTCGGGACCCTCCTCCTCCTTCTGCCAAGAAGGTCAGGAGTTCAGGCGAGGAACACCCTACTTTTCCCAAGAGTCCTTCAGTTCCTAGGGGTCCTGCTGCCCCTAAGGAGAAAGCCTTGGCCGTGGTCACAGCAATCCCTCCTCCTCCTGAGCACCCCGCCTCCGTTCCTCCAAAGGAGTCCGAGGTTCGGAATAAGGGGTCAGACGCCCCGGGTCCTTCGAAGACTCCCTCTCGGGAGTACTGCCCGCTGGTGGGATTGTTCCAGTCGCCCAAGGCACCCAACTCCAGGGGCGTCTGGATCCTCAACGGATACTTCTCGAAGACGGGGGTTTCCGATCAGAAGTCTCTCCGGGGCAACCCGGACTTGTGCATGCGACTCCTTGAGGGGATAGTTCCTCCCAAGGATCGTTCTGAGGTTCCCTCTGAGTTGCCCATCATCGAGAGGATGATGAGGTCGCACTTCGAACGAGTCGCCCTGGTAAGATTTTACATCTCTGTTGTATTTTCGTATTACTTGTACTTTTCTTAGACTAACAGTACTTTTGCCCCTATTTCCTTTGTTGTCAGCTTATTCGAGAAGAGATGGCGATCGTCCGGGTCGTCGGGGAGCTCGCTGATAAGCAGACTGGCCTGCTTATTGAGATGGAGCAGTGCCGAAGTCTAGGGTTCTCTCCTGGTTAAATGGAGATCATGAAGTCGACTGCCGACTCGGCGGTTTTCCTAGTGGAAAGCGCTCGAGAGGAGTAATTCAAGAAGGAGGAGAGACTCCTCGCCTTCGTTAAAGAGAAGGAGGGAGAGGCAGCGATCGCCCTTCAGGAGTTTAAGGCAATTCATCGGCACTCAGCCGAGGTTGAGGCTGAGCTTAAGGAGGCCCAAACTCAGAGGGCAGACGTGAATGCTCAGAGGGCAGAGGCGGAAGCTCAAAGGGTTGTCGCTGAGGCTCATAGGGAAGCTGCTTAGGCTCAGAGGATTGCTGCTGAGTCTAGGGGGAACGCCCTAGAAAAGGAGAAGGAACAGCTTGCTCTGCAGCTGAAGTCTATTACATCCCCCGAGAGTGTGGTCGACGACTTCAAGAGGTCCGAGGAGTTCGTCGACTGCGCCTTGGAGGTGATGAAGTCAGAAATTACTGTCTATCTCCAAGTCCTGGTCGAGGACATCCAGGCAGTTGATCCCAAGTTCCCACTTCGGGAAGTTGAGGCTCTTAAGCCTTTCCTCCGGAGCACCCTTCCCCAGGAGACTCCTCTTGCTGCTGCTGAAGAGGTTGACTCCGCTGCTGCTGTCGAGGAGGCTGCCCCCGAAGGCGAGCAGAGTGCCTCCGCTCCTGAAGAACCCAAGACATGAGGCTTCCATCTCTCTGGCGATCATCTTTTTTATTCTAGATAATTATTTTCTTATCTTCCTTTGGGTCTGGTTTGTAATTATTTTTTGATTGAAGACTCAGTTATTTTTATTGAATGCCTTTATATTCATAAGCCTTTACGTTTACTCCACTTTGAATGTGTTGGCGATTCCTCCGATATCTTAATCATAATTACCTTTGATTTTTCTTCACTTTATGATGGTCTCGACTCTTAAGGTCTTAGACCTTTATTTTAGTCTTGAAAGGATAAGTCTTTATAAACTTATCTATTCCCTTTGTCAAGTATAAATTCCTTGAGGAAAACATCTTAAGACTTAAAAGTATAGACTTCTAAGCTTGAAGATATATGACCTTTTTGAAGTTTAAACCTTTTGGGGGTGTTCGCCTAATTGCAAGGAACTTGTTACTTAAAGCTTCATCATCCATAGTGATCGCTTAAGGCTCCTTGCCCGTCTTCTATAATTTGCTTCATAAAGGAATTGTTACCCTCAGTAGATAACTTCTCCAAAATTTGTCCAACTTATAAGAGGATAGCTTCCTTGATGGATTGATTGTCTTTAGGACTCCTGCCTGATTTTGGTAACAGGTCTTTTGCCTGACTTTAGCGTCAGGTCTTTTGTTTTGCCTAACCTTGTTGCTAGGTATTTTGCCTGACTTTGGCGTCAGGTCTTTTGTTTTGCCTAACCTTGTTGCTAGGTCTTTTGCCTGACTTTGGCGTCAGGTCTTTTGTTTTGCCTAACCTTCTTGCTAGGTCTTTTGCCTGACTTTGGCGCCAGGTCTTTTGTTTTGCCTAACCTTGTTGCTAGGTCTTTTGCCTGACTTTGGCGTCAGGTGTTTCACCCAATTTTGATATCAGGTCTTTGTTGTTGCCTAACTTTGGCGTTAGGTCTTTCGCCCAATTTTGATATCAGGTATTTGTTGTTGCCTAACTTTGGCGTTAGGTCTTTCGCCTGACTTTGGCATCAGGTCTTTCGCCCAATTTTGATATCAGGTCTTTTTTCTTCGATGCCTGATTCAGTCATTAGGTCTTTCGCCTGACTTTTTGCGTCAGGTCTTTTTTCTTCAATGCCTAATTCGGTCATCAGGTCTTTCACCTGACTTTTGGCGTCATGTCTTTTTTCTTCAATGCCTGATTCGGTCATCAGGTCTTTCGACTGACTTTTGGCGTCAGGTCTTTTTTCTTCGATTTGATTCGAGGAGTCATGCTTTATGAAGGAATGACTTGTTTTTATTGACATAACATTTTGATTACAAGCTATGTATAAAATCTCCTTAAATGTTCAGAATTGAATGGACGGGGTAACCTTTCGCCTTCAGTGGTTTCCAAATAATAAGATCCTGGGGTGACGATCTCTACTACCTTGTATGGTCCTTCCCATTTAGCTGAAAGTTTATTCTGGGTGTCCAGTCTTGTAAATTAATTCCTTCTCATAACCATCTCCCCCCACGAAAAATTGGCGAGCGCTGACTTTTCTGTTGAAGTATCGAGCGGTCGCCAGTCGCATCTTGGCTTGTGTTCTTTCTGATTGCCACCTCTTTTCTTCTGCCAAGTCGAGGTCGGTCCTGCACTCAATTTCGTTTGCCTCAGTGTTAAAGTGTAGGATTCTATGTGTAGGCACCGCTATTTCGGCGGGTGCTACTGCTTCTGATCCATACACTAAGCTGAAGGGTGTTTCTCCAGTGGTTGCCTTAGGCGTTGTTCGGATAGCCCATAGTACGTTTTCCAGCTCCTCTGCCCAATTTCCGTTGAATGCTCGAACCCTTTTCTTGAGTCCTACTAAAACAACTTTGTTGGTTGCTTCAGCTTGCCCATTCGTTTAAGGATGATGCACTGAGCTGAACCGATGGTTGATATGGTATTCTTCGCAGAGCCATTTGAGTTATTTTCCCAAAAGAGAGGCCTCATGCTTGTTGACATGGATAGTGGGATCTCCTCCACCACTGTATTCAGGGCAAGCCCTGGCGACGACGTCCTTCGGGATTTTGATGGCGACGAGATCATCGGCAAAGGGATGAGCGGATCGCTCCCTGAAGGGAGCTGCGATTGTCGTTCGCCTTTCTTGGAGCCTCTTGTTAATAAGCTCGTCCACCTGGTCCAAAGTGCATTGGTTTAGAGGAGAGGAGCCCCATTCGACATGAGACCAGATGGATTGGTGGAATAGGTAGCCGCTGGCGGCTTAGTGGACGCTGGAGGTAGGGACTGGTGTCCCGATGTCATCTCCTGATCCTCCTGGGGGCTGTGGTGCCCGGATTTCCAGTTTTTGTTGGCAGGGGCCCAGCGGCAGCGGGGCGAGTGTTTTCCTGAGGAGCAGGGGCTTGTCGGCGAGCATGCCCTAAGATTGCCTCCAGCAGTGATATAATCTCCGGAGTTACTAGATGTTTTCCCCGAAGATGTGGACGGTTTGCGGTGCTGGAGTCTCGGTGTGGTTGGGAGCGGGAGTCGGTCTTGAATTGCCGACGTGTTCTCGGGCCGCCCTTGGGGGGACGACATTAGGTGCTGCTTGGCTAGCAGGTTCTTGGTGGAGCGGCGAAGCGGCAGCGAAATCAGAGCTGTTAGAGGACGGCTCATTGGTCTGGTTCTGGCAATTGCTTTTGGATCGAGTTTGCATGGCTGTATTACTCGATTTCCACAGACGGCGTCAAATGTTGGATCTTGATTTTCTGAATGCTGACTTGACAGTGAATTGAATGTCAATGGATGATTGAGAGATGATCTCGCCTTAGCTCCGGTGAACCTGCAGGAAGAGGATCGCAACAGAGGGGGTGTCTCTGGGTCCCTCTCCGATGCTTAAATGAGTATATGTATGTATAGAACTCAAAACGTAATGAATGTATGTAAAACAAAGGTATTTATAGAGTAGGAGAGACCAAACCGTAGGAGGCAACAATATATATTTGTAAATATTGTCCTGTTGAAAATTAGGATAGTAGATATTACAGTTATGGCGTAATATTGCAGTTACCATATATAATCTTTAGTGAATATTTGCCCGAGATATGCGGGATATCGTGGCCATATCTTTAGTAACGGTTGGTGGGACCAGAGGAGAGAGGCAAGACTCTTTTCAGGGCGAGCACTCCTATGGCGAGCAGTAGGAGTTCGCGACTTGGTGAGGAATGGCGACCAGCGATGGAACCTTTGGCGTCCATATTAGCTTGGGCTCGACTTTGGGCCACTCTATTGAGGGCTTGATCAACTTTAGCATGGGCCGGTCCAGTTTGAATAACATGGGTTCACCCCCTCCATGGTTATTGGGCTTTTGGGGCATTTTTCTTATTGGGCTGTCACTATCAATACCCAACAGGGATCAAAGGAGGGGGAAGAAGATACACTGGAAAAGATGGGAGGTCATGACGGTCTCAAAGAAGGAAGGGGGTTTTGGTTTCAAGGAGCTTCAAACTTTCAATGCAGCTTTGTTGGCAAATATGGCGGCTCGGGTGCTCCAAGAGTCGAATGCTCTTTGGGTCCATGTACTGAAAGGTATTTATTTTCCAAATGCAGACTTTATGCAAGCAAAGAAAGGAAGTAGAGCATCGTGGGGATGGTCGAGACTCCTTACGGGCCAGGATGTAATCAAGGCGAACACGTTTTGGAGTATTGGGTACGGAAGAGCGGTTCGTACTTACACCGACAGATTGGTGTCAACTCTGTGGGATTTTCGACTTCCACCTACAGAACTCACGGGGGATGACCGAGTCGACAAACGGGTGGTGAGCTGGCTCTCGAACGATCGGTAGTGTTGGAATGTGGTCGAGGTGCAGTGCGAGGTGGGAGCTGAAATGGAACAACATGTCTTCAACGTCCCCATTCACACAATCTGGCAGGACGACTCAAAAATGTGTCTATTCTCGAGGGACGGGAGGGTCTCGGTGAAGTCCGCTTACAATCGACTTAGGGAAAGGGCGAGACGGGAGGACGGGATCACAAACGCAAGGGAGACATGGCAGCACTTATGGCGAGCAAAGGTTAGTCCAAAGGTTAGTCCAAAGGTTAAAGTGTTTATGTGGAAGTGGGTATCAAATGCATTGCATGTTCGTGAGAGCTTGGCGAGGAGAGGGGTCCAGATGTCGCCACTGTGCCCGGGATGCAAGGAGGTTATTGGTTGCAGCTGGACACACCAGGTATGGAAGGAGACCCCTACGATTTCAAAAACATGCAGAGCGAGGGAAGGTGCTGAAATGGATGCTCAGTGGATCGCAGGACTTGACACGTACGATCACAACAAACGCCAGGGTGGATGCACGAGACGTCTGCATGGTCACCTGCTGGGAACTATGGAAGGCTCAAAATAGGCTGGTCTTCGACAACAAACGCCCGTGTGCTGCGGCAGTGGAACTGGAGATCAAAGTCACGGTGCAAGAACTCATCACAGCAACCGAGCGGATCCAGGCCAGGCAGCAGGCGATTACAACCAGGAACTAGGGCCGACCAATGTGGAGGAAACCAGTTCGTGGGTCGATCAAAATCAACTGCGATGCGGCGTGGTGCGAGACCAATCGACTCAGGGGAATAGGGGTTATAGCGAGAGACCACCGTGGGAACATATGCGGGGGTAAGCACGATGCCGTAATGGGGGGCTCGGTGGAAGAAATGGAGGCGAAGGCCATTTTAGAAGGGATAAGCTTAGCGGTCGAGATGGGATGGCAAAGTGTCACGATTGAATCAGATGCAGAAGTAGTCTTTAACCAGCTAAAGGGAGACGACTCAATGTGGAGAATTTATGCGATAGTATCAAACATCCGAGCGTTGGCGAGGAATATTGGTAATGTATCATGGGAGACTATTCCGAGATTGGCTAACCAAAGTGCGGATTTCATAGCTAATCTAGCTAGTTGAAGGGTGTGTCCGTTGAATTGGGTCTCCCGACCCCCACCCGACCTATGTCGTTTTATTTTGTTAGACAACTCTATTTAACGAGTTTTGTTTTCACTAGTTGAAATAAAATCTTGTTTGTTGGCAAAAACAAAAATAGTATTGTGTTGCTAATAAGAAATAAAATAAGAATTTTGAATCGGAAGAATTAAAATAAGAACAAACATTTCACAAAATTAAATAAAAAAAATATATACTGATGTTGTATTCCTAGGTAGCAAATTATGTCTGCCTGATTTCTACCAAATTTGTTTTTTATGTCTACCTGCACCTTGAAAGCGAGAAGAGGGTGGCAACTTGCATCCACTTTTTTAAAAAAAAAAATTATGGAAGCATCCACTGTTATTGGCTTGTTGCTCCCTTTTTTTTTTACCAAAGATTCTGTATATTAATCACAAAATTTGGGATCGAAGGTGACCCCGGTACAAATCATTGTCTAACCGCAAAAGATGTAAAAGGGGGGTGGGGGTTGCGAAACCCAAACATATTGACTCATCCTCCCTATATCTTGTCTCGTTATCCAGTCCGCACATTGATTCGCGTATCTTGGATCCCAGCTCCACGACAGATTCCTAATCGAACTTGCCAAGTAAAGACTATTTTGTATGATAGTCTCTATATGCCAAAAATGAGCTATACTTGTAAGCTTTTCTATAACGATCTTAGAATCCGACTCTATAATAACTGACTCCCATTCCCGATCGATGGCAAAATGGATCCCTAACAAAATTGCATGAGCCTCAAGCGCCTCAATAGAGGGCCCACGACCCGAGCATGAGAACCCGCCTACAAACTGACCTTCGGAGTCCCTCGCAATAACTTCGATCCCTCCATGGCCCGATGAGCTGATCCAAGAGGCGTCACAATTAACTTTCACCGCACCGTGGCTAGGGCCAATCCAGTGTTGAGGCCCAGGCTGTGTAGGCTGGTCCAGACGACTGATTGGCTGCTGACCATGATCTCCATGAGACTCCTCCACATGGATTGTTGTGTTGATCGTCCCCGGGCTGAGCTGAGCTGCTGCCATCCTCGGTTGGTCATGCTGGTATCGCCCAGCATCCTGCTGCGGTTGCAGCAGCATACCTTCCTGTGTGAGCTTTCGGACCTGGTCCACCACCACACCCGGGTGCGGTAGCTTCCCTTCGAACACCAATTGACACCAAGCTTTCCATATCGTCCAACACGCCGTGAGGAAGATGCCCAGCCATGCCGATCGTGACTCCCCAGCTCGAGCTGGTTCCGAGATCCTGAGCGTGATCCAGTCCTGCACCGAGCCGCATTCGTGCCCCGCATTCTTGATACCAAGAAGGTCCTCCCACACCTGTGTTAACCACCTGCAATCACATATCAAATGCAAAATTGTTTCGGTTTGACCACACATCGGGCAACCTATTGGGATAGGCATCCCTCGTCTCGCCAACCTTTCACGGACTGCAACCGAATTTGACATTATCTTCCAGGCGAAGACCCGGACCTTTGGCACGGTCTGTGACTTCCAAATCAGGTCCCAGACATTCACACCAGGTCCAGCAGCAGCCCCTCCCTGAACTGGCTGCCCTTCTCGATCGGATTGTCGATCACGGATGCGGTGATATGCAGACCGCACTGTGATCGACCCTCCTCTCTCGAAGGGCCATCGAAGCTGGTCTTGTCTGCTGATCAAGGGGATAGGCACAGACAGCACAGCCTCAACCTCTTCCTCATTAACAGATTCTCGGACCTTAGACGCCATCCAATCCTTAGAGCCCAGGTCAATCCACTCCTCAAGACGCAGCCTAGCTTGGCTCTGGTGACTGGGTGTGAACCCAACCTAGACTCATAACGATCCGGTATCCATGCGTCCATAAACGGGCGTATTAGCTTACCATCGCCAACCGACCAAACCGCCCCTTCAAGCATGACCTTCCTACCCTCGAGAATACTTGCCCAAGTCCACGATGCCCGACTCCCTTTCGAGGCTTGGCCAAAGTCCGTAGTCAGGAAATAGATACCCTTTAGCACCTTCACCCACAGAGCCCCCGAGTCTGACCATATCCTAGCCGCCATCTTGCCCAACATAGAAATATTGAAACTTTCCATCTCCCTAAAACCGAGCCCCCCCCACAGATTTGGCCTGAGTCAATGCCTCCCAACTCACCCAATGAATCTTTCTATCCTCGTTTTGAGCCTCCCACCAAAATCGCGCTATCAACCAATTCATTTGAGCACACCATGTATTTGGTAGTTTAAAAACGCTCATAGCGTAAGATGGGATCACCGATATCACGGCCTTTATCAGTACCTCATTCCATGCATTATTCAAAAGCTTTGTTCTCCAACCGTGCAGCTTTTTAACAATTCGTTCCTTTAAGAACCTAAGGGCATCGCACTTCGATCTCCCCCATAAAGACGGGAGGCCCAAGTACTTGCCCGGGTCCCTAACCAAACTCATCCCGAACATATTAGCAACTAACACAGGAAACACATCAGCAGAGGTGCTACCACAATAAAGCAAGGATTTAGAGAAATTTACCCTTTGCCCCGAAGCCAAACAATACTCATCCAAAGTCGCCTTGAGGGCTAGTGCATTATCCACTGAGACCTTAATGAAAAAGAGCGAGTCATCGGCGAAGAGGAGGTAGTGAATTTCCGGGCACGCCCTACTTGGCCTAATTCCAATGATCTCCCTTTGTCGTACCCTCTGATCCATTCTTCTAGATAACACGTCCGCCACTAAGATGAATAAGTACGGGGAGAGAGGGTCTCCCTATCTTATTCCTCTTGATGGATTAATAAGCTGTGATTTCTTACCATTGACCAATACCTGATACGACACCGATGAAATGCATACCTTGATCCAATTAACCCACTTTTGATCAAAGCCTCTCTTTTCCATGAGTCTAAGGAGAAAATCCCAGTCCACATTGTCATAGGCCTTTTCCATGTCAATCTTCAAAGCACAATCGGGATCTGTCTCCCTCCCCCTCCTGTTCTGTTTGACTTTCAAATGGTGGAACATCTCATGGGCAATGAGTATGTTATCCTGAATTTGTCTCCCTGACACAAAGGCACTTTGATATGGTGTGATCAGTTCTGGTAACCAGGTTTTTAGCCCGTTTGCCAGAACCTTAGAAACAATTTTATAACCAAAATTGCACAGACTAATCGGACGGAACTCCGAAGGAGAAGACGGGTTAATGGTTTTTGGAATAAGCGTAATATCAGTATGATTTATATATGGTGGAAAGATACCTGTTTGAAGGAAGTTCTGGACCATAGTGACGATGTCTGGGCCGACAACCTTCCAGTTCCATTGAAAGAAGGATCCTGAGAAGCCGTCCGGCCCCGGAGCCCTACTCCCCCCAATCTGATTTACTGCTTGTCGAATCTCACATTCAGTGGCCTCCCCAACTAACCGGGCATTCATTGCATCCGTGATGTCCCGGTCGAGGCAGTCTAGGATGCCGAACCTCCCAACATCCCCATTCGGTGTAACAGCCGCATCCCCAAACAATTTCGAATAGAAACCATGAATCACCTCCATAATATGAGCTTCATCCTCCACCCAAACCCCATCGGTATCCTGAATTTTTACAATCTTGTTCCTGCTCCTTCTCTCCAATGTAGATTGGTGGAAGAACTTTGAGTTACGATCTCCATCCTTCAACCACTAGACCCTAGACCTTTGCTTCCAAAAGTCTCTTCGTTCTTCCAAAGTGCATGTAATTTTGACTTCAACACTTTCTGCTCAATAATAAGCTGATCAGTTGTCCTTTACATAGCGATTGTCTTAAGCCTCGTGTTGGTCTCTTGGATCAGCTTCAGGTTATTCCCGAAATAGACCCTACTCCAAGACATAAGGTCATCCCGGCAATTCCAGATTTTACGGTTGTAATCAGCTTCATTTCGAACTCTCCCACCCCGGGCCCAAGCACAACGGATAATCTCGAAGCACTGTGGGTTTTGGAGCCACATTTCTTCGAACTTAAAAAGCTTAGGCCCTCTCCTATCGGCTAGATCCAGATTAATGAAGATAGGGGCATGATCTGATTCAATGGCAAGGCCGTGGATACATTGAGCTCTTGGAAACAAGCCTTGTCATTGGGCATTCGCCAAAGCACGGTCCAGCCGTTCTACAATTCTATATGTCCTCCCCTATTGTTCGACCAAGTGTGCATTTGACCTTTATAGCCCAGATCACCCACCCCGATGGCCTCGATAAGATTATTGAAGCCATCGATCTTTCTTTGATCCTTCCTCTGACCTCCCACTTTCTCTTGATGACTTGATATCTCATTGAAGTCCCCCATGACGATCCACAGCTCAGTTCTATTTGCCCCAATAATCTGCTGCCGCCCCCAAACATGGACTCTCTTAGAGAAATCTGAGTCCCCATAAATCCATGTAGCTTTGGTCTTCCGCTCTCCCACCCCGCATTGAACCTCACCATCGATGAGTTTTTTGCTAATCTGGCCGAAAGATATCACCACCTCATTCGACCACCAAAGAGCTAAACCTCCACTTGTTCCCACCGGGTTTACGTACACTGCCTGGCTCATCCCAATTTCCCTTCGTAACCTCTCACAAGAAGCCTCAGGCTGCTTCGTTTCCATAAGGAAGACAATAGCGGGCCGAAGTCTCCTCACCTGGTCTTTTAGATGATGAACTGTCAGGGGAGACCCTAACCCCTGAAAATTCCAACATAACGTACTCATTGGTCCCGTGTGGCTGTTTTGGAACAGCCACCAGAACCCTTTCTCTTTTGCTCTATTCTTCTTATGGAAGAATTGTCCTTCAACGTTAATCTGCTGCCTTCCCTTCGCCCCCCTATCGGCATGTTCTTCCATGGGATCAAGTGATTCGGGGTTGGTACCGCAGCAACATCCTCAACAAGTAACCCTTTCCTCTTCTTATTCGGGTTTCTATCCTCTTCACTATTGTTCTTAGAGGCTCTCAGCAGTAGGGGCCACTAACTGACTCCGAGACTTTGACAGGGGTGTTTAACCTGAGAGGGAAACCTGGGTCTGGCTTCGAATTTCTTCTTTGTTTCCTCCCCCCCATGTAACTCCAAAAAGGGGAGAGAGGTCTTCTGGTCCTTAGTTCCAGTAGCAGGAGTGTTACTGGAAACCGTCTGCACTATGATTTGCGTGTTCAGCTCCTCCACCATTTCTGGATCATCATCAAGGGGTTCCTCATTCAGGTCAAACAACTCTTTCCTTGAACAGGAGGTATATTGTGACAGATGCAGGTCGGGGTTCTCCAATGGAAAGGACGAGGATGCAGAGCCCCCGTGATCATCCCCAATGTTAGGCTGCTGGATCATAGGTTCCCCATGGATGGACAGGTTGGCCATAGCTGGGGCAGGATCGCAGGTCTCCATCTTCGGCTGCATCTCCCCAACCTCCCTGCTGGCCTTCTCTTTATTTAATCCCTGCATCATCTCCTTCCACGTCTTCCTCCCCGGTTCCCTTTTCAGAATTTTAAAATTCTTTGTCCCTCCTATCTGATACGAGGACCCCTGTTTTCTTTGACGCACACAAGCAGTCCATGGTCCATACATCGGCTTCCCTGGATTGGTTTCGGATGTTACGATGTCATGGCTGCATACTTGGGCTGAGTGCCCAAGTAAGCCACATCCGTAACAAAAGTACGATAGTCTTTCATATCGGATATTGGTCCACTTCTCTTGCCCACTTTCAGTTGTCCACCAGAAACCAGGCGTAAGAGGCTTTCCTGTGTCAATATCAATCTTAAGACGCAAGTAACCTCTTCTCTGCATATCAGTCTCCTTATCCATGCCCAGGCATGTGCCTATCGAGGACGCTACAGTTGTTGCATTCTCCCCGTTCAGCATATCCGGGCTTAATCCATGCACCTGTGCCCAGACACTGATCCTTCCAAAATCAATATCGTCATTACTCTTATTCGGGGGAGCCACCTTCAAATTCAGGCAGTGTCCGTGTATAGCCCACGGGGACATATCAAGGATCCTATCCCTATCCGTCACATTCTGGAAATCGAACGCCATCACTCCATCCTCAAGCAGCCTTCAAAACCACGTAAACTGCACTGTTCTTTACTGGTTTTTGCGAAATCACCTTCCCGAAGACACGGCCAGCAACAATCTGCTTGGGGGGTTTTGAGACCAGGGGCATGACGGCCCTACGGGTACCTACTGTTCCCCAGATACCGGATGACGATTCATCGTCGATGAAGCTCATACAACTTCACCACGGCAAGAGCAACCTACAAAACAGGACGGCAAAACACAAGCACACAATATAGGCTAGATTGGCAGGCAGGATATGTCAGGGTCTCAGCGTTAGTTCTAATCAGAGAAAGAGATGAAATCTCGTCTTAACACAGAGTCCAAAACCATATCCGCAGTCGGGCGACAGATTCGCGACAATCAGCTCCGTGAACACGAGCCAAAGATCATACACAACTTTTCCACCGGTATGAGAGGGGAGGGTGAACTGATGCCACGCCAATCGCAAGAAATTTGCTTCGAGGAGACAGTCGAAGCCCTAGATTTGGTTAAGGACTTTTAGCAAACAGCTTGCTTGCACACGAGCTGAAGAGAAAATAATTAGGATTCTTGGGATTCTCTCACTAACTCTCTCTCTCTCTCTCATCTCTCCTTCTAGAAAGCTAAAAAATAATTATTTTGTTTTTAGCCAACATGAGCAGGGCAATTCAGCTCCCCCATATAACGAAGAGGGATATGAGGGATTCAATTGGAAGTTTTTTTTTTTGAAAAGTGAATATGCCATACAAAAAATTTGAAAAGGCAGTATACAAAAAAAGATATTAAAAAATTTGAGCATACGCGCTACCAGGGGTAGTACGTTATATTATTTTTTTACAAAATGTGTTACACAATATAGCGTTTTTATTCAAGATAGCGTTTTGGAAAAAATTCTACCCATGGATAGCGTTTGCTACTTAGTTTTTTTTTGTTTAACGATTCAATGTTTAATTAAAAGTTAAATTATGTATCTATTAAAAAATTAAAGTAAGTAGATATTTTAATTGCGATTCAAATGATGCAAAAAAATATTAAATTTGCACTTACGAATTGACTGTACGTTCTGCCGTAAGTTGAGATATAAAAATTTGACTTAACAAAATATAACTCACTCTCTGTAAGTCCAAACTCAACACGGTTAACGACATTTATGACGAAATTCAATTATCTACCTACTCTATTTTTTTAATTTTTTTTTATTAGATATATATTTAATTTTTTTAACCTAACATCGTTTGTCCTATAATTTAATTGAAATGAGTAAATGCATTATGTGACAAATTTAATTATATACTTACTAAAAAAAATAAAATAAAAAGTTACAGTGCCTAGATAAATTAATTACGACATAAATGAGGGTTATTGTATACATATATATGTATGTATAAGTTTTTACGTATCGTATTATACGGTCAGTCTGAAAGTTAAAAATTAACGTCTAATTAGCGTCATTTAATTAAACATCGATGGGTAGCGTTTTGGGAAAATACGGTAGTATTTTCCCAAAACGCTACCGGGGGTATCGCATTTTGTAAATAAAATAAATAAATAAATATATATATATATATATATAATGCGCTACCACTACTCCGGGTAGCGTGTATGCCCAAATTTCTAATAAAAATTGTAATCTTTATTTTTCAAAAACAAAATATGACATACTCACTTTTCAAAATACTTAGTTCAATTGCCCTCCTTTTATGGAGATAGAATAAACAATTTATTTCTTTAAATAATTTAGAACTTTCAGACTAAATACACTACAAGTCTAATGTCGTAAACGATATTAATTTTGAATTTCAGGACTTACTACACTACAACATTCAAAGTTGAGATAAAAAAAATGGTTTAAACATTCCAAACTTAACTTGAATTAGCTTGTGTGGTTAGTCTAGAATATTAAACTTGACGTCATTTGAGTCGTAATTGAATTATCTAACTATTCTAATTATTTAGCAACTAGATAATTGAATTTTTAACGGAACCTTGCAAACTATATTAGTAACTCAATGTTATTTGTGAAGTTAGTTTAAAAATTCAATTATCTAATTATAAAAAATAGAATTATTATATAATTTATTTATGACTCGAACGACATTGATTTAAATATTCTAAATTAATTACACAAGTCCATTAACGTTGAGACACGAATGTTTAAGTCAAATTTTTTAAACTCAACTTTGATTGTTGTATAATCAGTCTAAAATTAGAAACTTACAATTCAAATTTTTATGGTCGTTTTTAACACTTATAAAATATGATAATTTATCCCGTCTACATTTTATTTTGTTATCCAATAATTAATTTTAGGAAAATCGATCTCGAAACATTTTGCATCCAAGCAAACGTGATACCGTTAAATTGACCCATTTGTATAAAAAAAAAAAAAAGAACCTCTTCATTATAAAAAGAGAATTGAATTGCCCCCACATCCACATGCCGCTCCTTCATTGTGAGCGTGACAACACACATATTTTTTTTTTTTTTTGCCAACCGTGACAACACACATGAACGAGGACAATTCAACCCCTCTTTTCTCGCTATCTTGGGTAGCAAGACATAATTCTCTACCATAATTCTTTACTATTATTTTAAAAAATATATTTATTTATTTAATTTTTCTTTTTTACCTTCTTTAAAAAAATGGTTAATTGTCAATTTGCCCTCTAATGTTTGGACCGAATTTAAGATTTCCCCTTAAAGTTTAAAATTTTAAATTTTATACCTAATGTTTGGACGAAATCAAAAATCACCCCATTTCGTCTTAAGGCCGTTTATTTCAAACGGTAAACCCGACACGTGCCTTCCACATGCATTTTCTTAAGAAAAAAAAAAGACAAAAATGCCCTTAATAATTTTTGTGTACCTGTGCGAAGCTCCCGGGACAAATCAAGACCGGTGCCCCTTGCAGATCTGAGTGTCTTGCAAAATACAACCAGGTTACGATCATTAATTATTTTCTGAAACGGAAAGCATTCTGTTTGATAAATGAAGCCGTGTACACAGGAGCCAACTTCCGCGCCCCAGTGGAGCCATACTAGATGAAAAGCTGCTTCACCCTTCGAACCATGATGATTGGTTGTGGGGGGGTGGTTTTACGTCCTCCAGGAGCCGAAAATAACGACTGTGTTTTGAAACTTGTTGGCTAGAATAAGTTTGAGCGTTTGGTTTTGTTGAGCTCGATCGAACAAACAAACAGTTGAGAATCAAAATTTTGTGTATTTCGTGATGTTGATTATCAGAGTTGTCAAATTACGTATGGAGAGTTTCCTTTGCACTTGGTTGTATTTCGTAACCTGGTTGTATTTTGCAAGACGCTCAGATCTGCAAGGGGCACCGGTCTTGATTTGTCCCTGGAGCTTCGAACAGGTACACAAAAATGATTGTGGGCATTTTTGTCATTTTTTCTTAAGAAAATGCATGTGGAAGGCACGTGTCGGATTTACCGTTTGAAATAAACGGCCTTAAGACGGAATGGGGTGATTTTTTATTTCGTCCAAACATTAGGACTAAAATTTAAAATTTTAAACTTTAAGGGAGAATCTTAAATTCGGTCCAAACATTAAGGGGCAAATTGACAATTAACCATTAAAAAAATAAAAATAAAAACACGGCCGAGGCGAAGTCCTACGTGCGCCAGCTGTCATCGTATCTTGGAAATGGAGTTTACGCGGCTTGGGCACACTCTTTTTTGGCCAAAAAAATATATATATATATGTATGACACACTTAGATTGGGCACACACTTAGCTTATCTATGTATGACGAAATTCCACTCATTCAATATAATAAGTATATGTAATAATTGGTGAGCCTTAGTCCAAAGTTTGTGCATCCACGTGAGTTTTTAAAAAAAGTAAACACTTTGCTAAAAAAATTTAAAAAGTAAGAATATAAAAAATATTTATCAAAATGTATATAAGCGCTACTGGAGTAGCGTTTTTTATAACGTGCGCTACTTTCAGTATTTTTTTTTTTGCTTTTTAACGTCTAATTCATGTAGAAAGACAATTTTCTTTTATTTTTATTATTATTTTTATTTGTAATGCCCATCATGTCACTAAACCATCCATCATGTTCATCTCTGTTATTTGTACAAACATTCGTTTCCGTTATATATCATATTTATTATTTAATCATCGTATTTTTTTTTTAAGGAAAAACATAGAAAGAAGTTCTTTTCCCATCACTATGCAAGATTCATTATCTTTTTCTTTAAAATATAATAATAAAAGATGAGTTGAGTTATTAAAATACAAGTTAAATCTTGTCATACTATCAAAATTGAAAATCAAAGTTGAGTTATTAAATTTCGTCATCTCGTCGCTCAGTTGTCCTGTTGTTGAGTTACAGAAATTTGATATGGGTATTTCTTATTTAATTTATTGATTCCCTTTTTCAAAGTCTTTTATTTTGGGATTTAGAGCCTTTTGTGAAAAATTTGACTTGATTCTTCTTCCGACACAAAATGTCAGTTTTAG
Organism: Chamaenerion angustifolium; assembly: GCA_946814005.1. Taxonomy (NCBI): domain Eukaryota; kingdom Viridiplantae; phylum Streptophyta; class Magnoliopsida; order Myrtales; family Onagraceae; genus Chamaenerion; species Chamaenerion angustifolium. The sequence continues at coordinate 23,338,342 of OX328270.1, read as the reverse complement.
GTATCAATATAATGTTAATTCGTTATATAAGAAATCACTATTTCCATCTTTCCAACGGGACGTTTCTTTCATGGAATTCGGAATAAGGAATACAGAATATGAAATAGGAATAAAGAATAGAAGATAATAATATGAAGTTGTTTCTTTGGTGGAATGGAATGAAATGGAATAAGGAATTCTGTTGTTGTTTTGGTGGAATGGAATATGGTAAAATGACATATATGCCTTTACTTCCATATGTATAGTATATAATACAAATAACTTGTATATATGAATTATAAAAATTAAAAATAATAAAACTTATGATATATTTAATTAATAATTATAAAAAAAATTGAAATAATTAAGTTAATTAATTAATATGATTTATTAATTAAGATAAAATAGTTGAATTAATGTAAATTTTAATATAAATCAATTATTTTTATCAATACCCGACATTATATTTATCTGAACCATAATATCAGTAATTACACTATCATTACAACATGACAATACACCGATGAAGAGCACACAACATCATACAGCTTCATGAAGATACAGCGTCATCATCAGCAATAAACCTATGAAGGGCACACAACATCATGAAGAACAACCGAACCCGGATATCATCAGCATATTAACCGAACATAGCCTACCTGAACATAGCAACCGAACCCAAGCATCAACAGCATATTAACATATAACCACAAATAACAGAATCAAACCAAATCAATCTGAATCAACCATTCAATTCAACAACAGAATCAAGTTGTGAATCTCAGGATCTCGTTATGCAGACGATGGACACAAAATTCCAGGTACTTAATGACTTCATGGGTTTCATTTATGTACGTAACATTTATTTCCTTATTTTAAAGAGAGTTATAGTATTCAAATAACAATCTGGTACCAACCCTTGACTGTACAAATGGGAAACGAACATGCAGATAAACCAAGTAGGTGAAGAAAATTTGAACATATAAGTAGATTTCAGTTGGCCGTAGTACTTTGCATGGGGTTCACTTGATTATCGCATCATTGCATGAAATAATTTTCTCGGATTGAGGTTTTTAGTGGTTATCCATGACTCCACAGTTTCGTAGGCATCAAGCATAATCAGATCTGGTGCAAACTTATACTGCAAAAAGACCAACATGCACACTCATTTACTGCCAATGGAGGAAAAAGGCAAATACACCAACCAACCTATTTTGACCACAAAGGCTTTGTTTTACCTGAAGATCTACTGAAACAGCAGGTTTCTGAAGCACTTCTAATGCTTTCTTGGCCTCTCCTTGCTAAGCTCAAACAACAAGGGAAACAATTGGCAATTAATTCCGGGTCTTTCTCAAAGCAACAAATAGCTTAATTTTCTGCAAGTAATTTTTATGATGTGCTTTATGTGCATATGGTTGTATGACAAGAATGACATAAACTTATACACGTAACTCCAGAAAAGAAGAATCCATCAAGCACCTGAATGTAATAGTGGATTACAATCTCATACTGCTCTTTGAGACTTGCATAATAGACCAACTCTTCAGCTCTGCCATAACTGAAATAAAAGATAATACACTTTGGCGTAACTCCAATCATTTCCCCATTAATAATGTATTTTACCTCATTATACACTTTGGCATTGTTGACGTAGTCTAAAGTTCAGTTGTCATAGATGTCTACAACCAACGCTGTGATCTCAGATTATCAACAGAATGGATAAACTCACAGGTCAAGATTACTATATTATTGCTTATAACCGAATCAACCATTCAATTCTATCTGAATCTTCAATTTTGACAGAGTGTTTTTGCTTTTAATATGTAATAGAATCAATCTATAAGGTTATTCAATTAAACAACCAAAAACCCAATTACCAGCTAAGCTGTTGGGATTGTCTCCTGACCACTGAACCACCTAGCAGTTCTTTATTATAATAAAGAGCAGTATGAACATTGTTAACGAAACCCATAACAGAGGAAGTTAGATTAAAGCAGAGAAAAACAGACCTCCAAAATTACTCTAGAACCCAGAACGATTCTGGGTTCGGTGATGGACCCAGAATCAAATTCTGGATTCATGACGAACCCAGAATTCGATTCTGGGTTCATCACCAAACCCAGTATCGTTATGGGTTCATGATGAACCCAGAACGAGGAGAAGGAGCAGGGAGAATCGAAGGATCGAACGAGCATACCTGAAGAGAAGGATCGAAGGAGAACAAGCTGAAGACGAAGGATCGAAGAGGGGTAGCATGGAGAAGTTCTTTCACGCAGAGAGAAGACGGTTGAGGTTGAAGGAAATATTTGAAGGGCAACATTGGAAATACAAAACTATAGTAAGGGTAAAATAGTCTTTAACGCCCCTATTCCGGATTCCTTGCCTTCTAGGCTTAGGAATTCCGAGCTTTTCACACGGAATCTCTAAGCCTACCCCGCCCGGAATCCGTAAGCCAATTTTTATCAATTCCGTGAAAAAAACAACTTCTTACGGAATTCGTAAACCGAATTCCTTACACATTAACATGCCATAATATTTATTAATATCTAATTTCCGATATCGATGAGGAACATGATGGGCAGTACAAATATAAATAATAAGGAAAATAAAAGAAAGCTGTCTTTCTCCATGAATCAGACGTAAAAAAAACGTCATTAAGGGTGGAGTTTTTCATAAAAACGCTATCACAAATAGCGTTTTATGAAAAACGCTATCCCAAGTAACGTTTTATGAAAAACGCTACCTCTAATAGCGTTTGTCGAAAAACACGTTGTAAAATACGCTAACCCGAGTAGCGCTTATATACATTTTGCTAAATATTTTTTCAGTATACTTACTTTTTCAATTCTTTTAGCACAATGCCTACTTTTAGAAAAAACTCCATCCATGTCGATCAAATTCTTATAAACTTGTGAAAAAAAAGAATGATATTTTTTTTGGCACGAGTTGACGATATGATACCACCAAAATGTTGCTTCAAAGCATACAAAAATTCTATGTTTATATCAACATCACATGAATCGCATATTGTAACGGTTTAAATAATTTTTTTGAGTTTATTTTTTGATGGAAAAATCGTATTGGTCAATACTCTACCAACTCTCTTAATATAAATTCTCATAAGCACCTTGCCGAAAAAAAACAATATTGCTGTTTACAAAAATTACCAACCCTATTACACCATAAGAAATAATATGTTTAGTTTTGTTGGTTTTAGAACAATTTTGTTAAATAAGATTAATTGTGGATAAAATGATGATATGGTAGATGAAATGATAATGTAGCAAAGATTTTTTAAAAATAAAATAAATAAAATGTTGAGAAAATTGGAAGGAGAAAAAACTTACAAAATAGGGATTTTTTTTAGGGTTAATTACCAAATGGGTACCCAAACTTTACATGTTTTGGCAACCAGGTATCTAAACTTTTTTTTGCCGCAAATAGGTTCCCAAACTATTTGAAATGACCAAATAAGGACCTCCGTTATATTTGCCGTGTAATCTGGACGTAAATTGGCACGAGAGGAGCACGTGACTAAAATACCCTTATATTATGTCTATTTGGTTGCAGGGAAGGTATCAGAGCAACTTAACAGAGAGGCAACTTGGAAGAGATTGGCGCAGCAATGTCGTCGTCTTCATCTTCTCGTAAGAATCAGGTCGCCAACAGCAAATATTGCAAGTGTGGTCTGCTTGCATCAGTAATTCCAGGTTATACGTGGGAAAATTTTGCACGGAGATTCTATGGGTGCCCTAATTTCGACAAGGTATGTTAATTGAATTGCTTAATTGTGTTGTATTAGTTTGATTTTGCTTCTCTTGTTCGAATTGTAGAAAAAATCTAGGTCGGGTTGTCGTTGTTTCGCCTGGTATGATCCCGAAATGTGCTCCCATGGTCGAAGAGCTGTTGCTAAATTCAAGCAAATGCAACGTCAAACCAATGAAGATTTGGAGAAGTATAAAAGACGTGAGAGACTTTACTTGAGTATGGTTGTACTAATGTGTATTGTAGTTGCAGGTGTGATTACAATTTGGTTTTATGTTTAAGGGTTTAACTGTTGTTTAGTGTTATGTGTAGTGGTAGTCTTTGTGTAGTGTTGTAATGATGGATGTTGCATTCGGAATTCAATGCATCCAATTTTGAACAATGATGTATGGATGGATGTTTTGTCAAGGTGTGTTTGTAACAATTCGTACGGGCTCAAACAAACGGGTTCAGTCTGCATTTTGCATTCTGCAGAATGCAAAATGCAGTATGCATTCTGCAGAATTGCATACTGCAGAATGCAATTCTGCATTCTGCAGTATGCAATACTGCGGTATGCATACTGCATACACAACATACACAACAGCTCCAACATTTCAAGCTCCAACATACACAACAGCTGAAAAATACCGAAATTATATAACATGGATCCCAATTGTTCATAATTCACCATATAACATTCAGTCAATCAACATTCTTATATACAACCCCTAAACCAAAAGATGTTGAATGTTCACAAAATAGGCAGAAACAGCATGAGCTCCAAAATCCAGCATGATGTCCAAAATCCAGCATGATGTCCAAAATCCAGCCAAAACCCACTGAATGAGCTCCATTATCTGAGAGCATGAGCTCCAAAATCCAGCCAAAACCCACTGAATGAGCTCCAGAATCCAGCTACTGAGCTCCAAAATCCCTAAACCCTTTCTTGTTCGCTACGGATGGTCAAGGTCAATGGATGGCATTGCGGATGTCCTTTTAGAACAACCGGTCCTCTACACAATGACAAACAATTCGGTAAAAATCCAGTCCGTAATGGTAAAATGACAGCATTGAATAATCGTTTTTCAACCTGAATTGTTCCACCAAATGGGGCGTCCTGACTGACTCCATCCTCTCGGCTTCTTGTTCTGGAAGAAACACCCCCCAACGACTCTCCTTCTTCTCGGTCGTGGTCTGGTCACTGGTTGACTTGTGGACTGCACTTCAACTGGTCTTGTTCTGGAAGGAACAGGTTGTGACTGCACTTCAACTGGCAGAGGGGAGGCCTGTGACGCTTGACTGGGCTGTTCGCCTGGTTGATGAACAGATGGTTCCTGCACATTCAAACCGATGGGTATCGTGGGGAAAAGTGAATATGTTGCACACAAAAATAGCAGACCTGAGATGATGAGACTCGTGTGGTTGGACAACGAGCCCTGTTATGTCCTTGTTGCCTACAAATAGTGCACGACATTGTTGGTGTTCTTCGCAGCTTATTGGGTTTTGGATCCAACGCATCCCTCTTCCTCTTCTGTTTTGGTCTTCCTGGTTGTGTCCTTTTCACTGGTGGAGATATAGGCAGTGATGACAACGGAACCCAGGCTTCTTGGCTCGGAATGGGATATATAACCTTCTTGTATGCTCTCAGATAAGTTGCTACTGAATAGCATTCGTCAATGTATTCCTCAGGTGTCTTATTGTCGGTGTAAAAGGATGAAATGGCATGGACACACGGCAAACCAGTGAGTTGCCACTCGCCACAATTGCAATGCCTATCATGGGTGTTTGTGATGAATGTCCTATTGAGTAGTTGCACCTGAAACCGACCGTCTCCAGCATAGATTGTCCGACACCAACGTACATTCTTCTTTGACTCATTAAACTTTTTAATGATTCTTGGGCATATTTGACCTTCATACTTCGCCATGGCCTCACGCTTCATCTGAAATTCCTTCATCAGCTTTGTCCGGATCATTTCAAATGTTGTGATAATGGGCTTGTTTCTTGCCTCCAAGATTCGAGCATTGAAACTCTCGTTTATGTTATTGACAATAAGATCAATCTTGCACACTAAAGGGAAGTGACACCTCGCCCAAGCTCTTCTTGGAATTGCATCCAAGTATGCATGAGCTTGTGGGTATTTTTGTTGAAGGACATCCATTGCTCGGGTGTGTTTGAAGTTATCATACGCAGATGCCGCTCCCCATAATAATTCTTTAATCTCCATTCCCCTGAAGCCGCGGGTCACCATGTTAGAATATATATGTCTAACACATGCACGATGCTCGGCATCAGGAATGACTTCCTCTACATCGGCTAGAAGCCCTTTTTGTCTGTCACTCATAACTGTCCAGACACCATGGTTAGATCTATGGCCAATGTCCCGAATCAGTAAAGTCAGAAACCACACCCATGAATCTCTAGTTTCAGCTTCTACCCAGGCAATGGCTATTGGGAACATTCCGTTGTTGGGATCCCTTCCAATTGCACTAATTAATTGGCCTCCGTCCTCACCCTTTAGATGACACCCATCTAAGCCGAAAAAAGGCTTGCAACCTTCCAGAAACCCAGACTTGCAAGCTTCAAAGCATAAGTACATCCGTTCAAACATCGGTCGAAGGCTGTTTATGGTTGAGTTCACTTGAATTTTTATTGTACTACCCCTGTTGTATAACAATAGGGTGTCGGCATAACTCCACAAACTCTCAAACTATTCCACGGATACACCATACAACGAGTCTTTGATCTTCTTCCTTCCCCTCTGGATGGCATATTTGTTCACATCAAACCCATATTGCTGAACAATTTCATTTTGAATATATGAGACTGTAAGGTTGGGTTGATCCCTCACCTTCTCCTGGTACTTCTTGCATATCCATGCTGAATTAAGCCTCTTTGACTTGTGTGTGACACCACCACACCTATGTTCTGAATGAAATGTTTTGATTTGGAAAGTTGATTCACCACTCACCTTTGACACGTATATCCTCCACCCACAACCTTGTTTACAAACTGCTTGTAGCTTCTTCTTGTTATTGAAGGTCCATGAATACTCATAAGCATTCGCTATGGAATGGTTGATCAAGGCTTCTCTAAAGGCTTCAGCCGTGGGAAATTGCATTCCAAGCTCTAGTACTGGTCCATCATTCAAGGTCGATGTAGCAGGATGCTGATCCCCAACAGGTTGTTCTTCGTCTGAATTCACAGGTGTTACTATCCTATCACTCTCATACGTCATCTCAGTATCAACTAAGTTGAATGATTGTTCCACACCCACCTCTTCTGTATTGACCCTTCTTTGACTTGATTCACCCTGCTCGAACCCCTCTGCTTGTCTACTTGCTTCTTCCCAGAAATCTCCATCATCTTCATCAGAGGAGTCTTCACCCGAATCTGGCACATATTCAGAATCTGATTCTTCTTCAAACACCTCCAGTTCAGTCATTCTTGGGCGACTACTGCATTCACCCACGCATGGGCCAGAATTGGACCCAACACCCACATTACTAATAAGCCCAACACAATGTTCAACCATCTGCAACCCATTACCTATGCCCACTGGCCCATCAGTACATGTAGGAATGGCATTCTGATGACTATCACCTTCTCCTCCTACTACTTCATGAGGAGTTTGAGATGGACCAAACAAGTATACCCTCATGATATTGCCAGACACTACCTTGTTTATTTCACCCCTAAGTTCATCATCACTACATATCCGATACAACCCTGTTTCAAGTGGTTCACAATTCGGATTGTGGTAAATTTCATCATAGGGCTTCAATTTGCATTTACCATGAAGCAAGCTAACCAAACGTTCATAGTCCATACTTCTAACATCCTCAATATAGTCCAACTTACCCACGTATGTCTTCCCTGATTGTAACACCAGATGTCCACCGAAATGTACTTCCAAAATTAAGGGTACCGACTCCATACGAAGCATTCTGCACAATACAAAGTCTGTTCAATCAGACAACCACCATAGCAATACACGACAGTAGCAACACAGATACATACCAATCAAACCGAAATGTAACAAACCAAAGTACAAACAATACAATGACTATACATGGAAACTTCACACAGTCGGCCAAACAACCGATATCCGAGCCATCTTAACATAAATGTAAACAACCGATTGTACACTCCAAATGATTACTCACCTTACTGTTCCATGTAGCACTCTTCAAGATGATCACTCCATGGAAGAGACAAAACAGGAGAGACCGATTCTGTTTCGGTGATGCCTCCACAGAAGGAAGATGAAGACCTAGGGCACAGGACAGGAAGACGAAGGGGAAGATGATTCAGTGAGTTGTGAGGAACCGAACCGATGTACTGGATTTTAAACCTTTCGGATTTGAAATGTCTCTGTTACAAAGGGCATTTTCGTCTTATTGACGCCTGAAACAGTACATTGCGCCAAATCCACAAGTCACATGCTCCTCTCGTGCCAATTTCCGTCCAGATTACACGGCAAATATAACGGAGGTCCTTATTTGGTCATTTCAAATAGTTTGGGAACCTATTTGCGGCAAAAAAAAGTTTAGATACCTGGTTGCCAAAACATGTAAAGTTTGGGTACCCATTTGGTAATTAACCCTTTTTTTTTATCAAAAACAAATTATGAGCAAGACATTATTAAAGATTAAAATATAGAAATACTAAAAAATCAGAAAAAATAGAAAATAAATTAAACTATACTATACTTAAAATAAAATAAAAATATTTTTTTGGTATATTATATTTCATATCCTTAAATAATATATTATTATTTTTCACACTATGATCCGTATTGTCACGTTGGCAAAATTTATACTATCGTCAAAATTAATGGAACTATTGAACGAAAGATAATAATTTCATCTCAAATCACTAAAATAAAAAATTATTCATTAAAAACATAGTAAGAAAACATATTATATTCAAAAAATAGTGTTTTTGTTTTGGTAAAATATTTAAAAAATAGTTAATCATACATACTATATATTTTCCATATTTAACCCATTAATATTCGTTAGTTCATTACAAATTAATCACCTACACAGATAGGCCCATGTTTACATATGCAAAGCCCAACTAGCCTGAGATCACCACACAAAACGGAGCAAAATAACTAAACTTTTGAAATGTACTTTTTTTTTTTTGGCCAAAAACACTTCATAAATCAATCAACATCCGGAAACCGGATTCGAGTACAAGATTACATCCGCAACAATACAACGAAATAAAGGGGTTGGTGGTGAAATCACCCAATCCATCGGACACAACCCCGCTAACACATTCTTCGCTAACCAATCCGCACACGAGTTGGCGGATCGTGGGACGTGCTCCCATGCAATTTCCCTAATCGAACAAGACAGGTTAATCGCATTAGACAAAATGGGATCAATCCTCCAAGCGAACTCCCGCCTTCGAATATGATTGATGATATTCATGGCGTCCGTCTCAATGATCACCCGAGGCCAACCGTTGTCGATGGCAAGTTGGACCGCTTGAAGTACCGCCACGGCTTCAATCTCGTCCACCGAACCAACGAGTCGAACCCCGGTTGCTCCTCCGCGTACCACACCCGTGTTGTCCCGTGCAATGACTCCAAAGCCTCCTTGCAATGTGATGCTCGACCATGCCCCATCACAATTGATCTTGATGACTCCCGGGGGTGGCCCGAGCCACGCTTGAAACTGCGATTCGGTTCTGTTATGGTGTCGGACCGACCCCAATTCTTTCATGGTGCGTCTGATCTCGTTGTGTATCACGGGTGCAAAGGGTTGTGCGTTTTCGAACACGAGCTTGCATCTAGTTTTCCAAATGACCCACGCCACCACCATTATCCGTCGCCAATCCCGCGACCTAGACTTCCCACGAGGCCCTGCAAAATTGGTGACCACACCGAGCCAGTCGTCGACCGAGACAGTTCCCACGTCCACTTCCGATCGGTCCGAGTATATGGACCACACCTGTTTCACCCAAGGACAACCAAATAACATGTGTTCTCTAGTTTCATGTACAAGGCAAATCGTGCAAAGACAATCAATATTCACTCCTCTCCGAGTAAGAGTTTCCCTCGTCGGAAGAACATCGTTTGCTAACTTCCACATAAAGGCCTTGATCTTCGGCCACATGTTTCCCGACCAAACCGCTTTCCAAACCAAAGGTCTTACCATCGGCTGTCTCATGTTTGGCTCGGTTGTCCCCAGTCTACGAACCTGAGTGGCGTGAAGGGCATGGTAGGCGGACTTGACGGATATGTCCCCCGATCTCGAGTGTGGCCATCGGTGGGTGTCTGGGGTGCAAACGAACGGTATGGAGACCTGTAGCATAGCCTGTACACCATCCGGGTGGACGGCGTCGCGGATAGATGCCTCGTCCCACACGCGGTTGTGTGGCCGAATCCAGGTGACGACCCTTTGTGAGGGTAGTTGGTCATCGGCAGCTGTGGGTCTTATCCGAAGGTTGGATCTGTTCGGAACTCACGGGTCAGCGAACGGGCGGATGGATCTCCCATCTCCAAGAGTCCACACCCCCTCCTCTCTAATGACATCCCGTCCCTCAAGGAGACTCACCCAAGCCCACGAGGCTCTACCTCCCGCCGAGGCCTGCAGGAATGTGGAATTCGGGAAGTAGATTCCCTTTATAAATCTTACCCAAAGTGCTTCAGGCTCGTGAATGATTCGGGAGGCCATGTTTGCAAGTATCGCACGGTTAAACTGGTTCATATCCCTGAAGCCGTACCCTCCAACTGACTTCGAGGATGTCATCGAGCCCCAGTTCTTCCAATGAATCTTCCTGTTGCCTTCTCTAGATCCCCACCAGAACCGGGCAATGAGGCTATTGACCTCATTACACCAAGTGGTCGGAATCCTGAAAATGTGCATGATATATGTTGGAATGGAACTAAGAACAGACTTGATAAGTACCTCCTTCCCCGCATGATTTAGAAGTTTGTTTCGCCAACATTGGATTTTGTCTCGAACCCTCTCCTTGAGGTAGTTAAGTGCCTCCCGTTTGGATCTTCCCCAAATAGTCGGGAGCCCCAAGTAGAAACCCGGGTCACTCGAATGTGCTACCCCGAACAAGTCTGATATGCTCCTCTTATAGTCGCCATGTGCCCCGGAATTGAAATATAGCGTTGACTTGGAGAAATTGATCTTCTGTCCTGAAGATGAACAGTAGTCCCCGAGAGTTCTCTTAAGGTTCGTTGCCTGGGCCAACGAGCCTTTGAGGAAGAAGATAGAGTCATCCGCAAAAAAGAGGTGTTGAATCTCGGGACATGACCTCTTTGGGCGGATACCTCTAAAAGCACCCTTCGAAATCTGGTCGTCAAGCAATCTAGATAGGACATCAACGACCAAAATGAATAAATATGGTGAAAGAGGGTCACCCTGTCTCAGTCCCCTTGAGGGACGAATGATGTCAGTCCGGTTGCCATTAACCAAGACCCGTGACCGAAGATACGCATGCCTTAATCCAAGCTATCCATTTGTCGTTGAAGCCCCTTTGTCTCAAGCTCGCTAGAAGGAAGTCCCATTCAACCCGATCGTAAGCCTTCTGCATATCTATCTTGAGCGCACATTCCGACCTCCCCGAGGTCGTTCTTGGCTTGCCTCTTGTCTTAAGGTAATGGAACATCTCGTGCGCAATTATAATACTGTCCTGAATGCGTCTCCCTGAAATAAACGCACTTTGGAACGGGGTGACCAGTTCTGGCAAATAGGTTTTTAATCTATTCGCCAGAACCTTAGAAATAACTTTGTAACCAAAGTTGCAAAGGCTAATAGGACTAAAATCGGACGCGCATTCTGGGCTAGCAATTTTTGGAATCAAGGTAATATGGGTATGGTTAAGAAAAGAAGGCATTATACCTGTCGTAAGGAAAGCGTTAACCGAAGTGAGCAAGTCTGTTCCGATCGTGGCTCAACTCTTTTGGTAAAACGTACCCGAGAAACCGTCCAGGCCTGGTGCCTTTGATCCCCCCATCTGAAAGCATGCCTTTTTCACCTCCTCAAAAGTCGCCAAAGATGTTAGATCGTTGTTAATGTCCGTGGTAACCAATGTCGGAACACTATCCAGAATGTGTGCAAAAGAGGGAGTCGGCCGACCCCCCCCCCCCCCCCCCCCCCACACACACGGTCCGAAGTGAACAAGTTCGAGTAAAACCCGTGCATTTTAGCTTTTACCTTTTTATCACCCTCGATCCAAGCCCCATTGGCATCCTTAAGACGGAGAATTTTGTTGCGCCTTCTTCTTGAAAGAGTGGTTTGATGAAAGAATTTTGTGTTCCTATCGCCATGGCCCAACCACTTTATCATCGACCTTTACTTCCAATATATCTCTTCCCGCTTCCAAAGAGCATGAAGCTTTGATTTTAGTGCTCTTTCTTCATTCAAACACCCCATTGTTGAATGAGACCGAAGCATATCGAATTTGTGCCTTGACCTTTTGAAAGGTACTTAGTTGACGGATTTTATGATTTTTTTTTTCTCTCAAATAAATAAATAAACACAATATATAATATAATATTTGAAAAAAAAAAAACAATACGCCATTAATGTGTATTGTTTAGTACATTTAAGTAGTTAAAAACATTTGGATTCTCCAACAGTGACTAACATCGTATAAAAATCGAAACTTTATATCGTCTTGAGCTCTTCAGTACAAGTAGATATTTTGGATGTTTGGTGAACTTGAACTCCATGAGTGGGATCTCAACAATTGGAACTTTTGGTAACCCGATATATACTGTGTTAAACAGTAAAAGAAAGCGATAACAAAGATGTATACCAAGTCGAATAGACTGTTGTTCTATTCGAAATGGACTTATTTGATACTGACAAAACCACATGACCTAACGAAGGTGAAACCCTATTTGCAAAGACAAATCATTGTATAAACTTATAAAATCATACAAAGAGCACTTACAAACTCCATATGTCAATAAGACCACTACGGGAGAAGTAGTGATTAACGACTCATAACGACTGTTACTTAATTGAGCTGTGAATAATTATTTTTTCGAGTTTTTCACGGCTCAATTACTATTGATCCGTTAGTTTTTTATTTTTTATGGCTCAACCTAGTGTGCCGTGAGTCTTTTCTCATTATTCACGGCTTAATTTCAAGTGCCGTGAATAATGTACTTATTTTTTTCACGACTCAATCTTGAATGTGCCGCCAATATATTTATAAAAAAAATGTTTTTCGCGGCTCAAATGTCAGAGCCGCTAATTTTTTAAAAAATAAAATAAAATTTCACGGATCGTTTTTTTCCAGCCGTGGAAAAATCATTTCAAAATTTTAAAAATGTTCTGGTCAAACTTCATCTTTATCCCGCTCACCTCACATGCTCACACTTTCATCCACTCACCTTACACTTTCACTTCCACTACACTCGCCCACTTTCATTTTCACCTCACACCTTCACCCACTCACCTCACTTAATCTTCTGTTGCCTCTGTTCTTCACGACGAGACAACCTCACTGAAGACAACACCGAATCGACTCCCCTCGCCTTGTAAGCCCGACTCGACTCCACTCGCCCGACTACACTCGCCAGACTCGTCCTCTTGCCATTCATCCCTTCTCCTCCTGCAATCCAACCTATTCCTCTTTCGACGTTGATTCCGACTACGAATTACAACCACCTCCTCCACGTCCCACGCCGACTACGAATTCAACCACGTTTGACGGCTCCACCTCCTCCAAGTCTCCAACGTTGCGAGCTCCTCCAGCACAAGTCCAGCGACCTTTGGATTTCCATCTAGGGCAAGGTCTACGTTGTGTCGCGGTGGGCGACGGAGCATCCTGACAGCCCTCTCCATTTGCCTTTTCCTCTGGGATTTTGTCCTCTCATCCCCAACTTCATTGCCCCTAGAGATTTTTGGGTTTGAGTCACACAAACTCCGAATCGAATCTGATGTTTGAATCCTGACGACGAGTCTTGACAGCAAGGTCCAACAACGAGGCCCTGCGGGCATGAACTCCTGCGAGCATGAACTCCTGCGGGATTGAATACGCTGTGGGCATGAACTCAGTGGTGGTAGCTCACACCCGGTGGAAGGTGTTGGTGGTGGGGGAGAAACCAGCTCAACCCTGGCAACTCAGATGACAACATATTTGAGCCGACGTGGAATACTGGCTTTACCCTACGTGGACATATTGGCTTTACACCATTATTTTTTTTAAATGAAAGTATTTTTCACGGCTCAATATAATTGAGCCGTGAAAAATATGGATTAAAAAAAATAATTATGGCGGCTCAACTCAAAAGTGCCGCCATAATTATTTTGGCGGCACTTCTGAGTTTGGGCCGGAATTATCACGACTCATTTTAAATTGAGCTGTGATAATTGTCCTGACGCTTAATGTCGCGACTTAAATTCATTTGAGCCGTGATAAATTATCGGCTGCATTTTTCAGCCGTTAAAAATACATTTTTTAGTCGGTATTTGACATTCTTCCCATAGTGGAGAGTCGGTACAACTTTTCAATCTATCTTTTCTACAAAAGAGGTACATTATTACAACTATACTTACAAGTACTTATCTTTTAACACTGAGTTAAAATAAATAAGTCTTTGTTTCTCACTTAGAGAGGGGGGAAATATGTAGATAGATAGGAATTTTGGTTACTAAAACTAAACGGTGTATTTGATATATTGTAAATTTTTGGATTCTATGATTTTTTGAACTGGACTTTACTAGCTCGAATCGGTTAAAATTAACATATTTTGAGTATTTAGTTGAACTCTATTATTTTTTCCCAAAAATTAATACTTGTTTTTTTTACAAATTTATTTTTAATTATATATTTCATAATAATAAAAACTATAAATATATAATAACTAAAGATAAAATTAGCAATAAAACACATATTAAATAACAAATAAATTATTATTTATAATATATTAAATTTTATTTTTAATATAAATATCCCATTATTAGAACGAGAATCGAAACCAAATTATGAATTAAAAAATATATTTTCTTAAATTTTGAATTCCGTGGAACTCACCCGAAACATTATACGAGAAGCAGATGAATACAGTGGAAAATCACAGTGAATTGCTGAACCGCAACCGAGACCCGCATTTGGACTCCGCCGACGTATGAGTCTGTCATGTTAAACTACGATGCCTCTTGGTGTCCGCAATAAAAAACAGGGGGTGTTGGAGTAATTGTTCGTGACTCAAACAGAAGAATAATCGACGATATGAAAAGTCGAGTGAGAGGAGAATATGCAAAGTGCGTGGAAGCAATGGTCATTTTAGAAGCACTGCACTTAACAACTGACAGATGGTGGCATAGCGTGGAAGTCGAACCCGATGCGAGTAATATTATCAATCAAATTTTTAGAAAAGATTTACTGGAGAACCATTTCGTCTGTAAGACGAATACCTCGCGAATACCAAAAGTAGTGTCACCTGGAGGACGATATTGAGGAAAACAAACAAGGTGCGCATTGAATAACCACCAAAGCAAGAATAGGTGCGCATTGAATAACCACCAAAGCAAGAATGTGATTGCGTATTGAATGATTGAATGTCACCCTCTTCAATCTTTTTTTTTTTAGTTCTTATTAATGTATATGGGTAGTTTTGAACTCCATTTTTGAATAATGAATAATATATATATATATATATTCTTTTTAGCGTATCCACTAAGGTCGGACTTTTTTTTTCTTATGTAAATATATATTGCATAAATAATCTTAAAGAGCTAATATTATAATAACGGCACACAGTTGACAACTTGACATAAGTATTATTTTTTGTATTAAGTTGGAATATTTCAAGCATAGTTATCAGAACCGGACCGGACTGGCGGTCCGACCAGGTTCGATTGAGAACCGGACCCCTGTTCGGTTTGGTTTAGTTAAAAGACCGTTTTATAAATGAACAGTGTTTGAACCGGGTTGAACCTGACGTTTTTGGAAAATCGGACGGTTTTTAAAATCGGTCGGTTTTCGGTTCACTTTTTAGCTTAATTCTTTTAGGTTTTCGGTGGTTTTTTTTTGGGTTTTCGGTTTTTTGTTATGCACAAACCAATTGCTTAACCCAATTGGTTAAACTGGTTCACTGCTATTGTGTATTGTGTTTGAGAATTGAGAGTAATGTGTGTTTGATATTGAAACTATGTAGTTTGTGTGTGTGTGAAACTATGTAGTTTGAGGTAATTATGTTTGTGTTTAAGACTATGTATGTATTTTAAGTTTTCAATTTTTTCCCCTTATGAACAGTGAACCGCACACTGAACCGGGTTGGACCGGCCGAACCGTTAACCGGCCCCCTCGTTGGTTCGATTGCCGGTCCGGTTATGATAACTATGATTTCAAGAGTATGGGGATTCACCTACCAATCAATAAATACAAAATTTGTATGTTATTTATTTATAGTTTTTTTTATCGAATTAGTCGCTTTACTTTAAGAAATAAAACGTCGTGACTTTTGGTCACATATGTTCGTACATTATGTCATTCGCTACTAAACACACAAAGGGATGTTGTGGTCTTTCGACCCAATCATTTAGACACACTCCTAATCTTGCTTGCTTTGCTATCCAATTTGCACATTCGTTGTCGTTCTTGAAATAGCTCGTCATTGCACATGCTCCACTTGTGTTGCTAGTGCTCGGATATTTGGAATTATTGTTGATAGTCTCCAATGTTTCGGCCCCTCCATGAGTTGTTGATGAACCGTTTTTGCGTCCGTCTCGATGATAATGCTCGTCCATCCCGCTTCAATTGCTAGACGTACTCCCTCGTGTATTGCCATGACTTCCATTGATTCGATGTCGTCGCTCCTTTGCCTCCAGTTCAATCCGCCTACTATCTTCCCGTCCTTGTGTTTCCACTCCTATACCTGCTCCTATACCTGCTCGTTGTGTTTCCTTTCACCATGATGCATCACAGTTTATCTTGATCGTGTGTCCCGTCGGGGGTTGCCACTGCCGGTTCGGTTCCTCCTCTTGTGGTCTCGGTATCTGGTTCGGTCGGTGAAGTCCAAGTTGCTCCTCGAGTGCTTGTTTGGTTTCCATTATCACGCTCCTTGGGTTTGGTTGTTTCGCTTCAAAAGCCGCCTTGCATCTTTCCTTCTATATGCGCCAACACGTGAGTAATATGTGGGCCCACCTTTTGTCGCTCATTATGCTCCCACCTTGCGTTTCCGCTCGCCTCCGTTGGAGCCATTTCACCATGTCATGCTCGTTCGGTCTATCAACTCGTATCCCAATCATTTCGGTCCATACCTGCTCCGTCCACCCACATTCTAACGTCACGTGTTCCCGTGTTTCCACTTCTCCACATATTGGGCAACTTGGGGGCACATTCTTCCCTCGTTGCACCATGTTTGCCTTAACGGCTATAGCGTTCGTAGCAAGTCTCCATATATAGTTTTTGACCTTAGGAATTACCTTTGCTTTCCAAATGTCTTTCCATAATGTGCCATTTCGGTTCGGCAATGGGTGAGTTTCGGTCCTCTCCCTTAGCTTGTGATAGACCGGCCGAACTTGGGGGATTCCATCCTTTGTGTTTGGCCATATATACCGGTCTCGTCCCCCGTCTCGTGGTAAGGGGATATTGAGAATATGAGTTGCATCCTCTTGGTCTACTAGGCTCCTGACTAGGTACACATTCCAAGTGCCATTAGGTAGTATGAGGTCGCTCACCCTTAGGTTCCCCCGTGTTCCACTATGGTATCCCCGTTTACTCTTTTGCTCTCCTTCGTATATATCCACGGATCTGCAAAGACGCGGATGTCCTCGCCCGTGCCTATCATCCACATCCCTTCCTTCTTTATCACCTCTCGACCATGTAGGATACTATTCTACCCTCATGAGGCTCGACCACCCTTTCTAGCCTCTAGTAACAAACTCCGTGGGAAATATAGTCCTTTCAAGACTTGTGTGCATAAGGTATATTACAATAAGGTATAAGATGTTTCTTAATTAATTAATTTAATTTGGAATATAAAAATTTATTATGTGCATAATTTATATTCATCAAATATAATATTATGTATTTTGGTATTGTATAAATTCCACTACATAAAATATTTTAGACAAAATTATAAATATACATGTGAAATAAAGAGAAATAATTAAGATTTTGTAACTTATCTTAAGAATGAATGAGAAAGCTTGAGTTTTTAAAGTGATTTACATGACATGACATGTCATTTAGGAATGAGAATTATATGTTGATATGGACTAATTATAATTGATTAAGTTGATATTAGGAGTATGAAAATGCATCAAAAACTTACTTGTCACAATTGCATACAATCTAATCAAATTAATATAGATATGGATGTATTTTATTAAATTTTTAATATACCATATATATATATATATAGAGAGAGAGAGAGAGAGATGTATTTTATTAAATTTTTAATATACCAGTGCGGTTATAATTTCTAATAACAAAACAGTATTATCAAGAGATTTATCAAAATAAAACATGATTTTTTAAGCTAACTACTTTTCGAGTATCCTGACGTTAAAATCCTCCATTCTCTTGACTTATTTTGACTCAATGATGGAGACTGAATTTCAAATTATTTTTGTTTCACATGAAAAGTCTTGTCATTATTAATATAGTAAAATGTAAAATATTAATTATGAAGTTTTTTTTTCCTCCTAATATTCGAACATAAAATATTGATTAAACAAAACAAGCTCTAGCAATGAAATAACCGATGGCCCCACCACGGATTGATTTTATTTATAATATCTAACAAAATCTAAATGGAAAATATCTAAAAATTCATTTAGACGACAATGGAAGGGATGGCATAGGCAGCACATAGAAGAAGCTTGGATTTCTCAAACCGCTGTTCGCTGCTCTGCCCCCAGTTTACAGCTTTAAATGGCGCCCCCACGTATTAATTCCATCCCAAATTTTTTTTCCGCTTTCCTCAATTATGGCCTAACTATTCAGTCGATGACCGAAGAAGTAGAGTGCATATTTTTCAGGTAGAGAACTCATTGGATTTCTGTTTTCACGCAACAGGTCATGAATGATCCATTCCTGTTTATGCAACTATGCGTTGTGTAAGTTCTTCAATGAGGGATTTTGAAATGGGTATTTTATTCATGGTTTCTGAGGATTGTGGAAACTAGGTGGGATGGGTTGAGAATTTGACCTCTAGGTGGTAATCATAGCGTCGGTGACATTGATAAAGCCCTCTAATTGGTCGACGAAATTCCCCAGAGAATTCATGCACTATAGAAAACAAGTTCGTATCTTTTTAGTTTTCCTTATTATTTTAATGGCTATCTCATTCTCTGGAATTGGCAATTTTTTGGTAAACAAGAATTTGGCTCCATCATTTATTAGATTCGTTTTCTTTTAATATTATATTTAGATTGCATGCATATACTAAGACCTCAGTCTACGTATCGACTGTTTCGACTAAACTAGCAAGTTGTCCTCAATTCAGGAACTTGTGCAACCTGAATTTTGGTTCAGCTTTGATGTCTGTATCTAACTTTACCCAATAGTTAAGGTACTTCTTGCTTGCACGTATCAAATATTTAGTCTGTCTTGAGTCTTGACGAATGATTATTAAAATGTATTTTTTTTTTTGTTAAAAACGCAATAAAGAGAACTAGAGGCTGGAAATGTAAAATCTAAATTGGGTTATTCTTCACTATACAGGGCCATAGACTGATAAAAGTATTACATGATACCTACCAACAGGGCAATAATGCTTCTATCATGGATAAAATTGGGATGCTCAATCACAAGGGAAAAATGGAATGATTTTAGGGGATGTATTGGATACGACTTATTTCAAAGCATATTTATTTGCAGAAAAAAAAAAAGAGAATGCCCGGTTGCTCCATATATAAGAATAAATCTGCAAGACGTAATGTATATATATATATATATCTTATCTAGGTATGAACTTGCATAGTGACATGCAGTCAGTATACACAAGTTGTCTTTATCTAGCAATTTGTTTATCTTGTTCAACAGCCGCCGTAACCATTGGGTGTAAAATATATTTTTCTTTCAATGCATATTGCAGACATATGCACTTACCTGAGTAGTATTTAAACTTTGAACTTGCCTTATTAAATCTTAGTCCTCTACACTATAAATGCTCCTTTACCTTCACTCGGGTTCCCTAGTCTGAATTTCATTTTCTCCAAACTCTTCTCAGCTGCAGCACATTGAAGAAAAGTGAGCACTTTTCTACATCCACATAATCCAAATTGAGTAGGTTTTAGCTGAGTAGTTCATCACTAAGGCAATGAGGAAGATGCTTTCAGAAGTAGCATTGAAGCTAAAAGAAGTTGCATCCCCATGCTGTCTCGCTCTCTGGTCAGTGATGAAGAAGGTCTTGCTTGCTGCATTTACTTGCATTCTTGCTATAGGTAAGATTGTGGATTTGGTGTTCATTTGCTTTTTTTTCCAGTGTTCTTCTTTTCATTCTTGAGTTCGATTCAAGAGCTACAGGTTAGCTTCTTCCTTATGGCGTTAGTCTAGTGATAAAGCTAAAGAAGGGTAGGGTTAAGGGTGGATTCTTTGACAAATGACAACTTCTTCGTGATTTCAAGTTATTGCCATTCACTCTGCAGAGGATATTTTTTGTATGTATTGGGGGATTTTCTTTCCACACATTCAGTTGCCTCGATTTCATGATAACTTTCAGTTAAAATTCCGGGTATTTCTTTCTATACTTGGGCAGTTATATGATCAAGATTCATGAACTTACCGGACTTTCTTTCCCTTTGACTTACTCCTCATCTGTTCATCTGTATGTTCAATCGTATTATCAAGAAGGATTAAGAGATATTTTTTGGGATCTGCAGGAGGAGCTGTGGTGGGAATACTGATTGGAGCAATCAAAGGACAGACAACGGAAACGGGGTTCCTAAGAGGAGCAGGGATTGGTGCCGTATCTGGAGCTGTTACTGCCCTTCAGTTAGCAGAGCTCGTGGTTGATGGAGAGTCGTTGTCAAAGGTTTCCTTTAATCCTCTCTGCTCTTTAATTCCTTACTATTTATTGTAACTTCAATTATATTTGAAAACCACGCTGTCCTGACATGATGGATGGACTACACTTATCTCATTTCACATCACATCCACTGAGGGTAAATGGCTACCCCCTCGCATTAATAAGCTTGAAGATATTTTTCTTCTCCAGCAGATTATTCTCCCAACTTTTCCCACATTTTACCTAAACTGGATAGAAAAATTAAATTTGGTCCATCAAAGTGAAGATCAAATGCATTTAATATTAAATCATGTTCGTTACAAATAAATAATGTGTTTTTATTTATTATGATATTATTGTCATGCTATCTTAATCTCTTAGATATTACGAACTCAACGTTTTGTGTTCTTACTATTATTATGTGAAGTAACCAAATCAAGTATTCACACATCAAATCAAGTATTCACACATTAATTTCATCAGCAGTTAGATGGATTTACAGAGCTTTTGCAGTCCATGTAAAATAAAATTGTGTAGTCTGTCTGCTGAAGCGTAGTTCTGCTGCTGTATCCTCCTCCCTCCTCAGGTTGCTCTACTGTGTAGTGTGGTAGATGGGAAAGTGTTCATGGAGTGGGTGGGTCCAGCTGTACTAAAAGCTTACCAATGGCAGGCAAGAACTTACCTTGACAAAAGCAGCTGCAGCCTAAATAACAATTTTCTGTGTCAAAAAATAATGATTATGTATCTGGTTAATGTTTATATGCGTCCAGGTGAACAGCATTGAGACAACTTACAGAGAAATTTCGGACATCTATGATACGACAGAAGATCGAGGTTTGTCTGGTGACTGCATTAATACCATGCCTGTACACCTTTTCAAGACAAACAAGATGGAGAGTGATCGGGTCTGCTGTTCAATCTGTTTACAGGTATGATGAATATCCAACTGAAACCAAACTTTGCATATGATTTTGGAAAGAAGAAGAAAAAATTGAGAATTTGTTGTCTTATTTCAGGATTACAGTGATGGAGAATCGTTGCGACGTCTTCCAAGATGCAGGCACTTGTATCACATGGAATGTGTGGATGAATGGTTGATTCGAAGAGGGTCTTGTCCTATTTGTAGAGATTGTGTTGTCTGTAACAATGATAATGATGATTATCTTTTAGATTATTGATTTTGCGTAAATAAATAGGTGTACAAATTGAATGGGAAAGCCATGGAACAGAGTCTACAAGCCTGACTCGATTTAGGAGCTATCTGAGAGGAGGGTGGCCAATATATTACAGATGCTTTTAAGTTATGTTTGTATTCAGGGCAGTCTCCAACTACGATTTGTGAATGTTCCTCCTTCCGGGTTTAAAAGATAAAAATCATAAATGAACAAAAAAAGGAGATACATAAAACTTTAAAAGGTTGAATAAAAAGACATACTTGTTTTAAGATTAAAATTGCACAACACCAAAAGTTCAATGGTAAAGCACACAACTTAAAATAGTACTGTGTTACAAACATCACAGGATGCATAAATGATAGTTTTTCCATCCACCCACCATCATCTGTACTCTTGAAAGTTTACATGGCCTGTTGCTTGAGCATGCTCCACAGCCTCCTGCAGGAACAGTTAGTTAATGGCAATGCCCAGAGCGGTTGATCAACTTCTATTTACGGTTGGAAGAGGAATGAAGTGAAAGAAACCTTTTGGCCAATAACTCCAATTTGGCATACTCCGCACCGCAATGTAAAGTTAGCAGTGTCTGTGAATTTCCTTTTCCTGTACAGACTCAATACTACACGTCATGAACACAACCCTCCTAAACTAATTAATTTGCAGTTAAAGTCTTAAATTTGCCTGATCAATTTCAGAAGAGAGGTTGATTAAAATTTAGAATACTACCTGTGTTGATCCTTTACGAAATTCAGAGTAATCCCCTCAATCGCCCCGATTGTCTGATCATTCTGTACAGAAAATATGGTCTGATCAAACTCATCTGGAGCTCCTTCAAAAGGAGACATCTGCAGGAAAATAATGGTCTGATTTTAGTTTGTAGTAGTGGTAGCTTAGATAGATAATCACAGATGAAATGATTGATGTTTCCAGTTGTTCAACATCAATGAATCAACTGCATATATACCACTAATGCGTCATAGTGAAGGCCGTCATATACCAGCATAACCCGTTCTGCATACTTCTTGCCCTGTACAAGAAGGTATTAACAGTACGTGGATAGGGTCAAATGCAGTAAGCCTTGTAAATTAGATGTTAGAATAACTACCTGACCATAAAGATCGCATCGTGTAGTCTGGATGTCATATGCTGCAATTTCACGTTCATAGTAGTCTGCTAGTATGGCAAGTTCAATGGCACCTACAGCATGGAAATTTTTAGCTATAAGGAAATACATGCATTCTATTCTCACTCATTCTCACTAATTGCTTTCATCCTAGGAAAGAAGAAAGTTGAACAGACCTCCCCATTTTTCTGGGTTAAGAATCCAAGCACCGTATTCGGCATTTGTCTTGCCAAGAAATGCTTCCGAATACTTCACAGGATCACTTGCCACAGTAGCAGCAATAACCTTAAATTAAAAAACATAGTCAATCAGAGATTAAGATAGGTTCTACTTCTACTTCTGGAATTATTGCAGCAAACAATTATCTTATAAAACAAAGATGAAAGAAACTAAATTGGACAAGGGACTGAGCTTATTGAAGCTGCCATAGATTAGACATCAAATAACCTGTCTCAGCTCAGGAGCTTTGGTTTTATCATGGTCCATGACATACCTGTAATTATTCCAAGAAAAAAAATCTGTCAATACAGTCGAATATTTGTTTCTTGTCGATTTGAGAATATGTGGATACTGGGCAGCATACCCAACAGCATTGAAGAGGCAACTGTTATCTGAGGGTATAACCCTTCTAACAACGATTCCTTCCATGATAAAACTGCAGGTTCAGCTACAAATAAATTAAGAAAATTAGAATGCAATACTAAATTGAGCTCTATCACAGAACCAACGAAAGCAACAAATTCATGATATCAAATCTAATAGCCAGTTGCAGATAATTCGTCTAGAAATTCAAGTCTTGATTCACCGTTCCCTTTTTTCCAAAAAAAACAATAAACAGAACTACTAGCTGCCAAGTCCCGTAGTATTCAAGATACGAGCTTTATAGATCTAGAGATAATAGCCCATTCGCGTGCAAGGAACGCCGATCAGAAAGCAGGGCTTTGGAGATGGAGGTGTAGCCCCCACGCCAACCATATCCCTAAAATTGGAGCTGACGTATTTCTAATTTTCTACGAATGTGCCCCGAACATAGCCATGACTATTGGGAACTTACCGCGAGAGACGATGAAAGAATGGATCGAAGCTTGTGTTGGAGAAGATGAAGGAGACGACGACGCATAATTGGTTGGTCATGTTTAGAAGTAATATATGTTGCCCTAACTTGGGGTAACAAGGCGGCCATTCTTCTCTCTGTAGAGAAAAAGAAACTACAGTTTTTCCCCTTATAGATAATAATTGAATAATTAGTATATCTCGTTATACCAATCTCTAATTGTTTTAAATTATATTATATAAGATTATAGTTTGATTATGAAGAATTAAACATGCTCTATTACGAAGAATTAGATAAAATGATAATTAGATTTAATTTTTGGTCCAACAATGTAAATAATTTTCAACTCTATTTATTTAAATAATAGTTTTATTCATAAAAAATATAACGTACTTTCATTTTAGAAATTATTGCTAAAATTAAAGGTAATGGTTGAGTATTTGATTCTATATTATAAGAATTTTGAAATTATTCATATTTAATATGTTTATTTTTTAAAATTTGTCGCAAATCACACAATTTGACCCGCTAGGTCAGTTTCAGAAGGCATGTTTAGTATTAGAGGTCGTGTCCTTGATGAATATCGAAGTTCACTTAAGCCAGAAACTGTTGAAGCAAACATATCTTGTAGAGATTGGATATCTTATGACAAAGGTATGTTAACCTATTTGACCTCTATTGATACAATTTCATTTCATTGTATATTTTTATTGGTTAACTTATTTGCATTTTATATGTAAAGTGGTGAATGAAGAAACAATTCAGTCAATGGATGTTGATTCAGTTGGAAAGCCCGATGCGGAGGTAGAAGAGTCACAAGGCTCTGTTTTGTTGAAATTAGGTCATTTTCTACAATTCATTTTAGTTTGAATGCATTGTCTGTTTGAATGATTTCATTCTTTTAATTGTTTCCTCTCTTGAAATGTGAGTTTTTATTTCAATGTATCGTATTGTATTCATTGTGTTATGTTTTAGTTATTTAATGAACTTTTAATTTGAAATTGTTGTTTGACAATGTTCTTTTAGTATAAAATATCATTGTTGGTTTGCTCATGAATATAATGTAAGATCTTAACCACTGGAAAAGAAATAGGAGCAAGTGCAAGTGCAATGACTTGAGGTAAGATCCATTGGTCAAATGAATTCAAGGTTAGTACAGGTTAAGTGAAATGTTTTACATGACAATGTTTAAAATATATTTTACTTGATCTCTTATGAAAATGTATTTTGCAGGAATACTTCAATTGTAGATTTTGGCAAGAAGTTGATGAAAAATCTAACAAAAGTGAATTTGGAAATATTGTGTGTTTGTCCCTTGATGATATTTGTTGGTTGCCTTTTTGTGATTCTGATTTGTATGCATTTTATATATGTTGGTAGTTAACTAATTATGTTGGAAATATGCTGGTTTGAATGCATTCTAGTTTATATGTATTCTGGTTGAAGAATGCATTTTATATATGTTGTATGCATTCTGGTTTGTATGCATTTTGGAAATATTATGGTTTGTAACCTTGTATGCATTCGACAGAATTGGTGATATATGCATTATGGTTCAGTTTATTCTGTTTTTTTTTGTATACGCGTGCCGAGCGGGTCATAGGGGTCCAACGAGTCAGTATGACCCAACCCTTTCATTTTTGACGGGCCAGTCTGACCCGTGGGTTGGTGGGTCAACCCGCGGGTCAGGTTTTGGTTTGAAAAATTGACTCATACTATTACACGGGTCGTGTTTGGGTCAGGGGGTTCCTGACACAACCCAAGGCCGACACGAACCATGACCCGTTTCCCCAACCCTAGTTTCAAATCAATGGTGATGATCCACCCCAATTTGTGAATCAGTTTAAGGTCGTCCCATCCTAAACCTAACCTATCGATTATCTGAGCTGGATCTGTTGAGAAATAGAGTCTACTGCTCTAGGTCCCTTTGGATGAATCGGTCGTTTTCAGATGAATAAAAAATAGAGAATATGTTTTTAGCCCAACTTGAACTGCTGTTCAACCATATTATATTCAGCTATTTTAAAAAGCTTTAATATTGCTTTTACACTTTACCGAGAGGGGTCATCCACTAAGTCCACTACTGCATTAACTAACAACCTCTCCTTAAATTACACCACTAATAACACACCACTACTACTGAACTTTGACCCAGAAAAAACAGAAGACAAGTTAAAAAAATTTATCAACTCATTAACAGAACAGATGACACAAACAACTAACCAAAAAACTAACTTCTAAACATAGTATTTTTCCTAACATTCCCCTCTTTAAGCTAAATATTACTACAGAATATCAACGTAATATATCTTCACATAGTCCAAGTTTGTTCCTCAAGTACTGAAATGACGAAAATTTTAGAGGTTTTGTAAAAATGTCTGCCACTTGTTCTTCACTTCTGCAAAATACTAAATTGATTTCTTCGTCTTTGCACATATCTCTTAAGAAGAACTGTTTTACATCTATGTGCTTGCTTCGACTATGGAGTACAGGATTCCTTGATAATTTTATTGCAGAATTGTTGTCACAGTAGACAGTAGTGGATGTTCTTTGTGTTTCTCTTAAATCATTCATCAATCTTCTCATCCATAGTGCATGACACACACAACTTGTAACTGTTATGTATTCTGCTTCTGTACTTGATAAACTAACTACAGATTGCTTTCTGGAGGGCAATGAGACTGCAACTCCACTTAACACAAAGAGATATCCCGATGTGCTCTTTCAATCATCTCTATGTCTTGCATAATCACTGTCAGTATATGCAATCAAATATTGGTTGAAATCTCTTTTATACTATAATCCATAGTCCTTTGTACCTTGCAGATACCTAAAATCTCTTTTTGCAACCAGTAAATGAGATTCATAGGGGGATTCCATATACGTACTGATTAGACTGACAACATACTGAATATCAGGTATTGTGTCTGTTAAATACATCAAACTCCCTATGATTATGATTTGTCTATAGAGAGTCTTATCAACTTCCTTTCCTTCCCCTTGTTTCATTAATCTATTTCCCACTTCAACCGGTGTATTTACAACATTGCAATGCTCTAACTTGAATCATTTTAAAACATCTCTCACATATTTTTTTTGACATACGAAAATTCATTTTCTAGTTTGTTTGATCTCCAAACCCAAGAAATAGTGCATAGTCCCCAGATCAGTCATTGTGAATTCTGTCACAATACAATTTTTGAACTCTTGAAACATATTTGGAGAGTTTCCCGTGTAGATCAAGTCATCAACATAGATACAAACCAAGAGAAAAATTCCAAGTTTTTCGGATTTTATAAAGAGTGTATGTTCATAGGGACACTTTTCAAAACTTATTTTTAACAGATAAGTTTATAATCTGCTGTACCAACCTCTTGGAGCTTGCTTTAATCCATACAAGGCTTTTATGAGTTTGTATACTTTTTGTTCTTTCCCTTTGATTTCAAAACCCTGTGGTTGTTCTACATATACTTCTTCTTCTTCTAATCTTCGATATAGGAAAGCTGATTTGATGTCAAGCTGATAAATTTCCCATCCATTTTGACTTGCTAAGGCTAAGATCAACCTAATGGTGTCCATCCTAGCTACATGTGAAAACAATTTAGTATAATCTACACCATACTCCTGTTTATACCATTTCGCAACTAACCTAGCCTTATGTTTATCCACTTCACCATTTTCTTTCAGTTTTGTTTTATAGACCCATTTTACACCTATAGTCTTGTGCCCTTTAGGTAACGTCTACCAACTTCTATGTTTTGTTGTCTTCAATTGATTCTATCTCCTGTTTCATAACTTCTCTCCATTTCATATCATTAGAGGCAATACTGAAGTCTACTGGGTCACAATCTCCATACAAACATAAATGACTAGCATAATCTATATCATATTGATAATAGCTAACCTCATAGTCTTCTAACCAAGATGGCTTTCATGTTTGCCTCTTTTGCGGTCGCTGCCACGTTGAGCTTGCTTCATCATGTGTTTTATCTTCTACTGCAGTTGAAGATTCACATGATTCAATATGACGTTGATGCTCAACTTAGATTTCATGGTCCTCTTGGCTTTCTTCTTCATCAAAAATTTGTTTGGGTGAGGTGTCCTTTTTCCAATTCCAACTCTTCCATTCATCAAATGTTACATCTCTTGATGTGATCACTTTTTGCGTAATTGGATTATACAGTTTGTATGCTTTTGATTTTTCACTCATCCCCAGAAATATGCATTTTTCACTCCTATCGTCTAACTTATTTCTTAACTTTGATGGAACATGAGTGAAAACAATACATCCAAAAACACGAAAGTAATATACTGAGGGTTTCTTACCAGACCAAGCTTCTTTTGGTGTCTTGTTTCTGACTGCATATGTGAGACATCTATTCAGGACATGGAAACTCCACAGAACTGCTTCAGGCCAGAACTGTTTTGGTACAACTCTTGATGTAAGAATGCTCCAGGCCATTTTAAGAATTGTTCTGTTCTTTCTCTCGGCTACTCCATTCTGATGTGGAGAGTATGTAGCTTTCTTTTCTCTACAAATCCCATGGCGTTGACAGAATTGTTCAAATTTTGCTGAGCAGTACTCTCATCCTCTATTTGATCTGAGTACCCTTATGTATTTTCCTGTTTCTTTTTCAGTTAAGGATCTTTGGAAATGATTCAGTGCCTCTAATTTTTCCTGCAACAAATACACCCAACCTTTTCTTGTAAAATCATCAATAAATGTTATAAAGTACCTTTTTCCACCATGTGATGTTGGATTTAGGGGTCCACATATGTCTGTATGAACCAACTATAGTGACTCCCTTGCTTTCCAAGTTTTTCCTTTTGGAAGGCTTTTCGTGCCTGTTTGCCAACATCACATGATTCACATACCTGATTTGGATAGTCGATGTGAGGTAATCCGTTTACCATGTCATTTCGGCTTAGTGTTTTTAATCCACCAAAGTTGAGATGACCGAATCGTAAATGCCACAACCAAGCTTTACTCTCCTTTTCATCACTGTTACCTTCCTTAGCTGAAAGACTAACCCGTATTTCATCTGTTTTAACAGGGAATGGTCTATTTGAATTCATTTTGATACTGAGAATTGATCCATTCTTATCATTGTAGACTTCGCATACTCCATCCTCTATTGATATCATGTAGCCACTTTCTTGTAATTGGCCCACACTGAGAAGGTTAGTTTTTAATGCAGGTACATACAGTACATCATCTATGCTTTCCACAAAACCATTTCTGGAGTTTAGTTTAATAGTGCCATTTCCTTTTACTTCAACTGAGGAGTTATCACCAAATGATACAAATGACTTATATGATTCATCAAGATGAGAGAAAGAGGTATTACATCCACTCATGTGGTTGCTGCATCCAGTGTCTATGAACCACACATTGTCTTTTGTTTTTTTAGATTTGTTGGCCATCAACAGTACTTCTCCTGTAGGCCATCAACGGTACTTCTCCTCCAGTTTTATTAGCAAAATTGGATTATTCCAGCTTGTTTTCATCCGGTAGCCTGGTCCAGCAATCAGCTTTATAGTGCCCAAACTTGTGGCACTGAAAGCATTCCACGTTTGGTTTGTGCATGGTCCTTCCTCGACCTCTTCCTCTAAAGTTGCATCATCTTCCCCTGTTGTTGAAATAACTACTTCTGTTTTCATTGCTCTCGACCCTTGGTTGATGGCCTCATTCATTGTGTTGGCCTCTTCCGAAATTTCCATGTCATCTTCCTTTATTGAAGTTTCCTCGGCATCTGTTGTTTGATGACTGAGACGACACCACTCCTGTGGTTGCTGGTAAGACTTGTTCTTCAATGGATGAAGTGTGGTTAATCTTTTGTTCATGAACTTTGTAGCTCATCGAGGGTCAGCTTCTCCATGTCTTTCGATTCCTCGATTGCACACACTACATAATCAAACTTCAGGCTCATGGAGCGGAGAATTTTTTCAACTACTGTAGTGTCGTTCATGGTTTCACCATGAAACCTCACCTTATTTCATATCTCCATTGCCCGAGAACAATATGCAATCACCTTATCACAATCCTTCATCTAGAGCAGCTCATATTCTCTCCTGAGGGCCTGCAACTGGGCACGCTTCACCCGTGCTGATCCAGAGTATTGTTTACTCATCGAGACCCAAATATCCTTAGATGAGTCTTTGCAAAGGATCGTCTCAAGGATTGTTCGATCAATGGACTGAAACAAGTAGTTCTCTGTCTTGAGGTCCATCAATTTCCTTGCGGCATAGTCTCCCCTGTTTTCTTTCCCAGCTCCATTTTCGACCACGTCCCAATACTCCTTGGATCGTAAGAAATTCTCCATCAACGTGCTCCAATAGTCATAGTTCCCATCAAAGCGGTGAATTGATGGAGCAACATGGCTTGAACTTTCTCCCATTTGTCCTTGACGTTCGATCCGTTAACCTTCAGCTCTGATACCACTGTTGAGAAATAGAGTCTGCTGCTCTAGATCCCTTTAGATGAATCAGTCGTTTTCAAATTAATAAAAAACATAGATTTTTTTAGCCCAACTTGAACTGCTATTCAATCATATTATATTTAGCTGTTTTAAAAAGCTTAAATATTGCTTTTACACTTTTCCGAGAGGGATCCTCCACTAAGTCCACTATTGCATTAACTAACAACCTCTCCTTAAATTACGTCATTAATAATACACCACTACTACTGAACTTTGACCCAAAAAAAACAGAAGACACATAAAAAAAACTTCTCAGCTCATTAAGAGAACAGATGACACAAACAATTAACAAAAAAACTAACTTCTAAACATAGTATTTTTCCTAACAGAATCCAATAGATTGACCCGTATTAACATATTTAATCAGATTTGAGTTTCAGGTTTAATATTGATATTTTAGCAACATATCGAAGCATTGTGCTTGTTGTATTGATTTTGTTTTTTCCAAAGGAAAAGTTTTGTATGACTTATTTAATTTAAGAATAAGTTGAAATTGAACCTGCCGAAGGCGTCTATGGCTGCAGAAGCACGAGAGAGCGGTGTCACGCACCGCGGTGAAGATGAGGTAATCTATTTAGGGTTTGGATTGGGTACTCAGCATTTGTGATTTATCGCGGCAAACGATTGATGAGATCTGAAAGGAATCATATCTCGTGAACTCTAACTTTACATTTGTTTCTTTTTGGTACACAAATTTATTTTCTTGACCGAATCATCGATCGATCGACCCACCCACCCATGTGATGATGTGATTCTTCGACAATTTTTGTCCTATCCAAACCAAGATTTGTATATATATACATATTTAGAGGCTTATCTATTAAAAATATGAATCAAAATTTGAAAATGGACGAAGAACTATTCAATCATATAGTTTTGGCTCCTAAATTTAGCATCTTAGAATTTTTTATTAAATTGTGATGACAATTGAAAATGATGAAATTCAAGAGGAAGAAGATGTAACTTTAAAATAAAGAAGATGAGTGCTTCAGTATGAAGAGGATGGATGAATTTGCTTCTTCTTTACCATTTGATATTCTCATATTAAATTTATATATAGAGAAGTCTTATTGAAAAATCATACATGAAATGCTGATCTGTGGACGGATGGAGCACTAATTCCCCGCCCTCACGCGCCTTCCCCGTCCATCAAATCATACTCTTCTTAATAAGTTACTGGAATCGAGTCTACATCTTGTGCTTAAGAACCTGCCTTAACTGAACTTTCTGACTCTCCATCCTCGCCTCCAGCAGCTTCGACTTCAAGCTGTTTCTATGCACTCCGCGGGGCCACTCCATGCAACCTTTCTTTATGACACGACCCACCTGGGGATGCCCCGTCTCAGGAGAGCTCAATGGCTCCATTATCTCACTCGTGCTGAACCCCGACCCACCATCAGGCGACATTGTTGCTCCATTTGAAAGCCTCATGCCTTCAACTGATACCACCTTACAGTTGTCCTTCTCTCCATTAGTGGGGACGGACCTCCATAGCCGGGCAGCTATTGAAGAAACCTTCCTAGACTGCTTCTCTCTCACAGAACAAACCTCGCTGACCTCGGACATTGCTGTATCGGTTTCACTATCCGACTGGGCCTTGCTCTGCGGGTTCTTGTTTACTGACTCGGGAGAGTAGCTCGAACCCTGCTCATCATCGATGTTGCTCACCGTCTCCCAACCGCTCTCATCTTCTTCCTCCATGTTTGACAGATTGCTATGATGGACCTTCTTGTTTCTTGAATTTGCATTTGTGCACTTGGGGCTCAACGCATGCAGCATCTTTGATGGAGGACACTGTTGAGGGCTGAAATTCATCTCTTCTAGAATCGAGAAAATATCGTCTGGGTTACCAGGCTCGTAATGGAAGTCGTTGATATCTTGGATATTCACGGAAGCAGCAGCGTGTCTGAGGAGCTCAGCTTCTAGAAGATCCGGGTTTGAATTTATTGACCTTAGAAAATTCTCAAGGTCGGCTACGAGTTTGTTCATTTGAGAGTATTTCTCCTCGAGGGCTACCTTTGCATCGATAAGCTTCATCTGGACACGCTCTTCGCGCCACACTTCAGCCATCTGCAGCATCTTCCTCTCTTCCTCCACTTCTTCTCTGAACCTCATTGACTCCTTCTCGATTTCCTCAACTTCGGCCTTGTCTTCTCCGATTTCCTTCGCTAGCTCATCACATACTTCTTCGACTAACTCCCTCGTCTTCCTTTCCTTTTCGTAGTCTTGTAAGTATCGTTTGGACAATAGCTTTGCCTCTGCAAGTTCATCGACTAATTTTGCATTCATAATTTCTGTTCTTTGACGGCTTTTCCTTTCTCGATGCAAATCGGATTTGACGTCCTCAATGAAAGAACGGATTTTCTCGTGCTCTTTTCTTCGCCATGAGGACTTCTCCTCACTGAGTTTCTTCAAGAAGTGGTCCAACTTCTTCTTTGAGTTCCGCTGCTCGCTCTTCAGCTCAACAATGTGCGTTCGAGCCTGCTCGAGCTCGGACTCAAGGGATGATATCACCGATGTCACCCCCACCTGCCGATCGAAAAGCTTCACATTGCTGTACAGCTCCCGAGCTTCATTCGATGTGGTCACTGGGTCCCACTTGGTCAAGCCCTCCATTGCACAGTTGGAAAACCGAAATGAAGGTTCCAGCTGCAAGAAAGAAAAGTTCATCCAATCATTATGCAGAGTATAACTAGCTTTGTGGATCCTTCATTTGATAAGAAATCGAAATGCGCTATGATCTACTTGTCAGTCAGCACAGAGGATAACCCGAACATCAACGTTTTCTAGCATACTTGATTACTAGTCACCGTGCTAACAGGGTAAAGGTTCAAGTAGCTTTGATTTTTATAAGCCGAACCTTTTTCTTAGGCTATTATCGATGCTGTGTATCTGAATCAGTGCGGAATCAGCTTCAAAACTGATAAACATGGTGGAATTAGGGTTTACCTTGCACAAGCCATTTCTTGCACCAGAGGCAGAACTGGGGCTATGTATAGGGTCCTTTGCTTCTGCCGCATAAACTTTGCCATTGCGATGACCAAGTGATGAAGCTCTTGCACGGCTCAGGCTCATTACCTGCTGCAATGAAGAAGAAGGGGAATAGCATTGAGAAAACAGAACAAACCCATGTTAAGAAATCGGCGTATGGCCGACCGACAAAACAATTAGCGGACTGGTACAAAACGAAATTTAAATCTTAATGGTCAAACTGCAATGAGCTAGAAACGATTTAATTGCAGAATAGTAACTGTTGGATCACCGCAGAGCCCATCATCATCCTTCAATCAGTTTTTTGATTGAAGAAGTTTCCATGATTGTTTTTTTTTAGGGCACTACAACTGTAATCAATTCAATTAAGTTCTTTTACTCAAATTCAAATCTTAAGAATCATCAGATCTCATCAATCGTTTTCCTCAATAAATCACAAATGCTGAGTACCCAATCCAAACCCTAAATAGACTACCTCATCTTCACCACGGTGCGTGACCCCGCTGTCTCGTGCTTCTGCAGCCATAGACGCCTCCGGCAGGTTCAGCCGCCATAGAACAGCGGCAAGCTTCCTCGCCGATACTGGGTTGTCTCTCTGGGAACCCCTTCGTCGAGGCTCCGGGAAGTCCTGTTCATCATCTTCAATGGATACCACATTCTTCTCCTTCTCCTCTGTCTTCCACTTCAGCAACGGCGTCTCGGGCCTGCTGCTCCGTTTCCCAGCCGGAGCTACGGACCTCAGCCGGGTTCTCCGTCGGTGGGGCTTGTGAGATGTCTTCGAGGGTCGGAGATCTGAGTAGAGGGTGGGCTCTGGGGACTTGGGAGGTAGGGATGCCGGAATATTCGGAGCGGCGGAAGTTTTTCCGGTGATCTTCATTGCCTGGAAGTAGATTCGCCCATTTAGAGAGCCAAACAAATCATCGGGAAATGGTGTCGTGGTGAAGAAGGGTTTCGAGCTTCGGGTTGTGGAGTGGAGTGTGTGCGCGTGAGGTTGAGGAAGCTACAGAGGAGAGAGAGGGAAGGGAGAGTAAGACTTGGAGTTGGAGAGAGATAATCAGAGAACGTGAGCATGAATATACTTTACATTATTAACAGCAGATAATTAATACTCCGTTAATGTGATCTGAAGAATGAAGATGATGTCCGTATTGTCCGTTGCTCGTTAGATAACGGCGTGTGTGTTTTGGCTCCGTCTAGTCAACGTCTATCATTATGCAGTATTTCATTTTTCTGGGGAAACAGCATTTTGGGGTTTCCATTCCTTTGGTCGTTTTACCAAACTGGGATTTTATTATTCTAAGTAGATATCACATAGTAGTCAAATTGAAAAATAAATACACTCTTCTACTTATAGAAACACACAGAAAAACATTTGAGATTTTCTTTCTAGAGAGGCGCGCGTGAGGCTGCTGGGGACCTCAAATACAAATAATACATTTGGGCCGGGGGGTGTCTGCTACAGGGCCCCGTGAGGCCCGAATCTATTAGGGCCAGGATCCATCATCTGCCCCCGAAGCCCAATACGAGCGACACTCGTGTTGGGTTTTATCAGGCGTTCTAATGTTATAGAGCGATAGCGTTTCCTGGACCCTTTGTTGTCTGTTTAATTTAATCTCGAGTCGGCGCTCCCCTGCCTGATGTCATTCTTTGAATTTCGTCTTTAAGGAAGTAGCCGTTGTGATCGAACCGTTCCGTACCGTTTTGATCGAACCGTTGGCAACCCTTACCTTCCCGATGACGTTTCGTCCAATCAGGCTCCCTATGAGTAGGGTGACCGTTGGGCTACTCCAGAAGAGCTCCTATAAATAGGGCCCATCCTCTTCATTCTGTCATTTTAACCTCCTAACGTAACTTCTCTCTCTAGAATGCTCTATCTTCTCTCTAGATTTCCGGTCTTTTTCCTCTGGTCGCCCTAGAATTCCGGTCGCTTTCCGTTCGCTCTCTCAAAATAGCCCGCTGCTCCCCTTTCGAGCCCAGCCTCTACCCCCGTTGTGAGCGCCTTCTCTCTTCAATGGCGAGCGGATCGACAGGAGGTGAGGCGAATGTCTTTTTCCCTCCTGGGTTTAGTGATCTTAGACCCAATATTATTTCTAGGTCTGTTTTTAATAGATCCGTGGATGAGTCGTGTATGGGCGACGCCTTAGAACCTCGCTTTCCTATCCCGGATGAGCGTGATCCTGAGAACGCCACGCCTATTTCAACCGCTACACATATTCTTTAGTATTATTTCGCCATTTTTATAGGATAGATTTCAACCGCTTTGGCGTTTTTAGCTTTGTCAGTCGCTTCCCTGACAACAAGTTCCAGAACTGGAAATCCTCCTTCCCCTTAGTCACTGGTTATAGGCCCCGGAACTCCAATTGGAAGAATTCAGACTTCTTTTTCAAAGGGGGGGGGGGGGGGTCCTTGGTGTATTACCCCCAAGGCGCTCCGTGACCCCTATCCCCTCGATGATGAATTATCCCATTGGGATAAGGAGTCGCTCCACATGGTGTATGTCGATCACCTTGAAGGGCGCGCCTCGTGGATATCCAAGGATACCAAGGATGAGGACCTTTTCAACGCTGGCATTTCTCCAGTTCAGCATCGCTTTTACAAAACACGGGTAATAACTCGTTTTATTTTCTCTTGCAGACCAACTTGTTTCGCGCTTTGACATTGCCTTCACACTCACAGATGATGAACAGGAATTAGAGCCGCTCGCTACCAAGGCTCCGAGCGACGCTGTCGAGGGTTCTAAGAAAAGAAAGCGACAGTCTTTGAAGAAGAAGGCGCGCCCTGAGGAGGAGATAGATCCGCTCTCCGCGGATCCTCAAACATTAAGTCCTAACACTCAAGAGGCGGTGACTCTTTTCAAAGGTGCGGTCCCTTATTCTCGATATTGCAACGATTCCGTTTTTTCTAGAAGATTAAATATTCTCCACACTAAGAAGTGGGGCGCGCCTGTCGTGACGGACTCAGTCATGGCTTGGACTTACCATGTCTTCTCTGATGGCACTTCCACATAGAAAAGCATTAGGAACGACGGAGCCGCGTACATAGGGAAAAGTCCCGGCGATCCCTCTTCCCGGAAGAAGAAGACCCCGGCGAGGGAATCCACCTCGGCAAGGGAATCTGCCTCGGGGGCGGATAGGGAGCTGCCCCCCAATTCTCCTATGGACTTGGAGGTGCCATTGCCTTTACCCAGTGGTCAAGAGGGGCGCTATAGGTCGTACGCGGGTCCGGCGTTCGACCTTCATAGGGATCTTAAAGTCAAGGAGTTTCCTGAGTGGGTTTCTTAGGAGGATCCGAGTGGTGCGCCCTGGACTCCCTGCGAGCGTCTCCAGGATGCTCCCCTGCTGCGAGGGAACACTTTATTGGACCCTGATTTGGGTCTCCACTTGCTGACTGACACCTGCCCGCCTGTTGATCGCACGCCTATCGACAAGGCTAGAGGCGCTTTGGACAATCTTGTGCGCCAAGGCTTGATTTTGTTT
This sequence comes from Chamaenerion angustifolium, assembly GCA_946814005.1. Taxonomy (NCBI): domain Eukaryota; kingdom Viridiplantae; phylum Streptophyta; class Magnoliopsida; order Myrtales; family Onagraceae; genus Chamaenerion; species Chamaenerion angustifolium. The sequence continues at coordinate 23,301,379 of OX328270.1, read as the reverse complement.
TCTCAGGTACTTATTGTTGTTCCTTCGTTTGTACTATTTTTACTAAGTCCTTTTTCCTAACTGTTAGCCTTTTGTGTAGCTTTTGCCCTTGCAACTCCAAATGGGTACCGCCATTGTCGAGCTGTCTGAGGAGCGGGAGGCCATTGCTACTCAGCTAGAGCAAACCAAAGAGTTGGAGCTGGCGCAGGAGTGCGCCAATCGTAAGTTGGCTGCGGAGAAGGCCGCGAGGGATGAGGAATCCGCTCGCCATGCTCAAGAGATGCTCAAGGTGAAGGCCAAGCTGTCCGAGGCGGCGAAGGCTCATGAGTAGGTATCCCAGGCGCATGAGAAACTTTCTGATCTTTACAAACAGCTCGACCGGGAGAAGAGTATAAATCAGGCTCCTTTGAGCACCGCGCTATTGCGGCTGAGCATGACGTTCGACATTTGGAGGAAGATGTGTTACTTCTTCAAAAGGAAGCTCCCAAACGCTTCGCTGAAGCTGTCGAAGAGTACAAGAACAGCGAGGAGTTTAATACTAACTGCGCCAGCTGGTGTCGTGAGGCTTTGGTAGAAGCCTTCACTGCTATTGGCAAGGACATCTTGAAGACTGATCCTCAGTTTCCTTTGGCGACGCTCCCTTCGTTTGCCAACTTCTTAAAGTTGGAAGCCCGGAGAGAGGCTAAGCAGAAGCGGCTTGAGGCCGAGGCGGCTAAAAAGAAGGCGACATAGCCTTTAGATGAAGAAGAAGATGAGTCGCCTGAACCCTCTCCTCTACATCGAACCAAGCGCGCTCCTACCTCTGAGCCTGCCCTGCCGTTAGATGGAGCGATCCTTTCCGGCGAGATCCCTGACCTTCCTCCGTTACCCGCCGAAGACTTGCTTGTGCTGCCCGCTCCTCCGTCTGAAGATCATATTTAGTTTATACTTTATTTTTAGCAAGTCCTCTTTTTGTTGAGGCGCGTTCCTTGTAATGAACTGGGGTGTTTACCCTTATTTGTTCTCAATTTAGACAAGTGTTTATCTTTACTCTTTTTACTTTGAGCGCCAGTAAGCAAGTGTTTATGTTATTACCCTTTTACTTTGAGCGCCAGTATCAATTATATATGTATGACTCGCTCGCTTTGGCCAATTGCCCGAACAACACATATGATTTGCTTACTTTGTCCAAGTGCCCAAAGAATACAACAATTGTCATCAAGAAATTGACTTAATTGAACCCAGAAACTGTAACAGTTTCGATTTGGTTAAAGATCATACAGATTCTCAGTAACCCAATTGCTGCTTTCGATTGTGGGTTCTGAAAGTACCGATTATGCGGTCATGAAATCTAAGCAAGTCAATTATTGGAGTACATATTCATCTAAGGAAACACGGGTCGAAACAAATTTTGAATCTTGTGCAGGCTCTCATCTCGTATGTTTTGGCAGTAGCACCTGGGATGACATTGAGGATGATGCCGATCTGGGATGACACCGTCTTCATCGGTCATCCTCCATGGAAGAAGAGTTGTTCATACTTCATAGGGTTCAAGAAAGAGTTCTTCATCCGTGGTTTTCTAAAGGGCAATTTTGTACTTTGAGAATATAAAAAAACCACGTGACCCTCACATGATATGGTTTTCGTCTGAAATTAACGTTTTTTTGACGGAATGGGAGGATTTTTCATCCGGTCCAAACATTAGGACTAAAATTTAAAATTTTAAACTTTAAGGGGAAAACTCAAAATCGGCTCAAACTTTAGGGGGAATTCGTAATTTACCCTTTTGAAAAACAATCTATTTCCTACCATTGTAGGGATATTCATTGATTGGTTGGTAGGAGTGATATTTCAAAATTTGAAGGAGTTCTCCCCTCTCTCTCTTCACTACAACGTTTTGTTTTTCCGTTCTTCATGTTACGTTCTATTTATCACTTCGTGGTTTCTTTTCTCATCCTCTGCAGATTTCATGGTTCTTGCGACACAAATTCCTTCTTACTTGGCGAAGGATGTGAAAGGGAATATCAGAAGGGAGGAATTTGAGATGCTTGTTTCGTGATTGTCGCCTGTCGGAGAGAATTGGTGTTCCATGTAAAAAGGCTTTAGCTGATGAGAGATTAACAACAGCGAGACTTCATTCAGTTGAGTTGGTTGGTTATGGGTCTAGAATACTATCAGTTTCTAGATCGTTAGATTTTGTTTTTGGACGAGAACCTAGCCGTACGTTAAATTCGAGTGAGTGTGTAGCTTGTGGATGTTCTCTTCAATGTGCAATGTTAGACCGATGTATCTAAAAATGCTTAGAAACTGAATAAACACATTTAAATCAAACAGCAGAAGCTTGAATCGAATTCGTGAACTTACCTTCAACCATTGTAAAACCGAGTTTTGTGAATCGTTTGGAGCTTCTAAACTCTTACTCTTCACAGTAGATGACGTATTCAAAAGTGGATTGAAGAAGAGTGATATTTAGAGGACCAACCGAGAATGCTATTTATAATGTTATGTAGGGTTGAAATCGTTGCAGAAATCTTGGACGAAATGGTTGCCAAAATCTTGGATGAATAGTTATTATGAACAATGATAATGAACAGTAAAATGATGAACCGTGGTAATGAACAGTAAAATGATGAAATATGATTATCGTTTATGAACAGTAACTGTCGTTTATGAATAATGATTCAAAAATTTGTCGTTTTCCTTCAAATGAATAAGGCTGAATAAATTATACGAACAACATATATCTATTTCTACTTGTAATCAATGTTCGTATAACTCTTTATATGTATAATTTTGGTAAATTAGTTCTTTGTGTCTCTATGAATAACTATATAGTACTTTCATTATTTAATTTGCTTGTATAATTCATAATTATTTCATTTATACATGCAATTTTAAGATAGATAATATTAGTACATTTGACATTAAATTCGTAAAATATTGCTTATAATTTTATGCAATAATTAAGCCAAATGATTTAGTTAATGTTTATGTGATCCATATAGTTTAAATTAATTAGGGATTAGACACAACATCCTTAATTAATTAAAACTATATATTAAAGTTTATTTATGATCACACTTAGAAAATAAACATTAATTGTGATTAATCATACGCAATATAATATAATTTTATTCCACATGATTTTTTTTATATTTGTATGATTAATTAGAATAAAATATCAAATTATATTTTCTAATTTACCCATAGGGATTAGAAAAAGGAACATAAATTGATAATTTTATTATAAAGTTAAAATGAATTAGAACTTTAGCCCACATGCAAGTTTTATGTCACTAGATTCATAATTCTACATTGGTAGAATATGTCATATTTTTATAGCTTCAAATTTAGTAGCATGAGCATGAATATTTAATTTATTGCAGCAATTCAACCTGTTAATTACTCTGACATGAGATGTGATGTTCCCGAGCTCAAAGGGGACAACTATAAAGTTTGGAAGGAAAGAATTCTCCTTCACTTGGGATGGATGAACATAGATTATACCATTAGAAAGTAGGAGTCCCCTGTAGTAATTGAAACCAACTCTCCAGATGCAGTTGTTCTTTATGATAAGTGGGAGTGATCTAATCGTCTACCTGTCATGTTCAGAAAGACAAACATATATATGATGGTATTAGGGGCTCCGTCGAGCAGTATTACAAGGTCTAAGACTTAGTAAAGGCTATTAATGAGCAATTCGCCACTTTAGATAAAGCAATGACGAGCACCCTCATCATACAATTTTCGTCCCTAGGCTCACCAGCAGTAGGGGTGCGCGTGATTATATCATGCACATGAGGGATATATCAACCCAATTGAAAACATAGAAGGTTGAGATGTCATAAGCATTCTTGGTTCACTACATCCTTTGTATCTTACCTCAATAATGACCCATTTAAATGACGTGACGACACGTGATTGATTCAAATTGTAAAAAAATTGTTATTTTTTTTATACCAAAAAGCAATATTATTTGTAAAATAATACATAAAAATGGAGGATATCTGAAAAAAATTGAAAACATAAAATTTGAATTTTGAATATAATATTTTTTCATAGAAAATATAAAATAAATAAAAAAGGATTGTTATTCTTTATTTTTATTTATTTTATATTATTAATAAAAAATATATATTAAAATCTCAGATTTCCCCTCATTTTTTCAGATTTTTAACATTTTTTAAAAAATATTATAGTTTATTAAACCATGAAAATATATCTCAGAATGACTAATTATGTGTTGACCCGTTAATTTTTATATAGTTTTGACAAAATAAATAAAGTAGTTTTATCCAAAAGTATAAATACTACAAATTAAAAAAAAAAAATCATTTGAATAAAATTTTATAAAACAAATAAAATTGAATTAGTTATTAAACCTATAATAATAATTTATATTGTAGAACCTAAATATAAACCTAAAAAATATAATTATTTTTTATTTAGTCTTTTTTTTTCTTCATATTTTGATTCTTACAATTGTAAGATAAAATTTAAATGATTAATGACCCATCAATTTGAAGTTTTGAACCCACCATCTCGAACCATTATATCTAAGATATAGCAGGGTTGGTAAAACTACCGGTTCATAAAACAAACGTTTTTTTTCAAAAAATATGGAGCGGTTCAGAATATGTACAGAAAATCGGTTCAAAACCGGTTAACCAAACCTTTTTTTGTACCAGTTTTATACTACTAAACCACTTCCTACAAGAACTTGGTCAGGACTTAGTCTACATCGAAAGTTCTTAGATCGATTAATCTGTTCAGTGTTCATTCCTACAATTAGAACTTCTAATTGGAGCATAAGAAAGTAGTCCGATCAACGATTGCAAAAACCTATAATGGTTAACGATTGGAATAGTTACGATGAAATGGAATCAAGATCATTCAGGGAAGAAGATCAACCTCCGACGAGTGCAGCGTATCCGAGAGCCAGCTTCTGCGACATCGACATCCCGACCTTCTTCTTCTCCCCACTATCTTCAGACTCCTCGTCGCCTTGGTCGCCGCTTCCTCCTCCACCACCACCACCGTTTCCGCTTCCACCTCCACCACCACCGTTTCCACCTCCACCTCCGCCTGAATCGCCATAACCACCTGCCCCTCCGCTGCCTCCGGTGGTGTCAGTCAGCTGCTCACTGTCAGAGCTGTCAACAACAAGAATAATGTTGGAAGCCTTGGAATCTGCAGAGACAGCTCGAATGCTCGAGAAGCGATCCGATCTTTGCCGAAAGAGGTAGCTTCCTGTGGTGTCTACTGAAGAACGGTAATACTATAAATTTGGGAGGAAGAAACAGAGTAGTTGTCACTATAATCGTGCTAAATGTCACCAAAGTAAACATGTTCTATTCCATAATTCATACAGCGACCCCAAAGATAGCAAGACATGATTCTAGATTGGCAAAAAAGAGTTACGTTTTTTTTAAAAAAAAATCATACCCCAAAAATTGTAGGAAGTCCTCTGAAAGGAATGGACGCAGCTTGATAATCCAATTGGCGACAAGGTATGACAGAAGCCGAGCTCTAGAAACTTTCCAAATGAGAGAACACTAGCAGGAGAAGAGATCAACACTCTTTTTGTCGGCTTAGAAACGCCATTGACATGTTTGCATTTACCGCAAAGGCTCCACATCCAAAGCTTCCTAAATGGCATTGAAGAACGGGTCTTTGGGCCAGTCCGACCTTCAGTTTGATTCTGATGGGCCTTCAGTATGCCCAAATGATATTGATTCTTCACTAAACCAGACTAATAAAGTGGTTTGGTCGAACCGGTTCTGAGACGGTTTTTGAACCGGTTCAGAAACAGGTACGGTAAATTGGCTAAAATTTGGAGCGGTAAACCGTACCTCTTTAAAATGTGATAAAGGTACGGTTCATGAACCGGTTCGACCCTGAACCGGTTCATGCCCATCCTAGGTAAAAGAGAAAATTATTCTCTAACTCAAGTCCACTAAAACTAGTGAAATGGCTATTACCTTATCCTCCTCATCTTCCCGCGCAAGACAACGACCTCACCGCAACGGATTTATTGGCTCTAGTCTTGTTGGTCGACAGAACTGCTGCTGCTGCTGCAGGAATAACAATCAACAATGGCCATGGCGGCTACGGTGAACCCTCAGCACTTCACTACCGTCTACAATGGAGCAAACAAATCTGAATCGTTTGATCACAACACCAGACGCCTTCTCCAGCTTCTATCCCAATGCACCGACATGTCCGACCTCAAACAGATCCACGCTCACACGCTCCGTACCATTTCTCCCAGCGACCCCCGTACTCAGTTCATCCATAGTCGGATCCTCCATTTCTCCTCTGCGGCGGATTTGAACTATGCTCAACGCGTATTCTACCAAGAGGAGAGACCCAATTCCTTCATGTGGAACACCCTTATTAGGGCTCTTGCTAAGAGCAGTGACCGTAAGGAGGAAGCAATTTTAACGTTCCGGCGAATGATAGTGGAAGGGACCGCTTCACCTGACAACCACACGTTCCCCTTTGTTCTTAAGGCTGCCTCGTATCTGTTTGCTCTGGACGAAGGGAAGCAGCTCCATGCCCAGGTTCTGAAATACGGGTTGGGGTCCGATGTTTATATTGGTAACAGCTTAATTCATCTGTATTCCTCTTGCGGCGACCTGGAGATTGCAAGGAAGGTGTTCGATGAAATGCTTGACAGAAGTGTTGTTTCTTACAACGCCATAATCGACGCACTGGTTCAATTCGGTGCGTTCTCCGATTCTCTAGACTTATTCAGGGAGATGCAGAAGCTGTCCTATAAACCCGACGGGTACACGATTCAGAGCATTTTGAGTGCCTGTGCTGGATTGGGTTCTTCATCCTTAGGGATGTGGGCTCATTCTTATGTACTTAGAAACTCCGACATTATTAAAGCTACCGATGTTCTTATCAATGCTGCATTGGTCGACATGTACTGCAAGTGCGGGTTGCTGGAGCTAGCAAATCAGGTTTTTGAGAAGATGGAGAAGCGGGATGTGAACTCATGGAACTCCATGATCCTAGGGTTTGCCATGCACGGACAAGCCAACAAGGTGTTGGGATATTTCTCGACCATGATCACTGAAGAGAAAATGAACCCTAATTCCGTCACATTTGTGGGCGTATTGAGTGCCTGCAACCATAGAGGGATGGTTGATGATGGAAAGAAATACTTTGACATGATGATTCAGAAGTTCAACATCGATCCCCAGTTAGAACATTATGGTTGCCTGGTTGACCTACTCGCTCGTGCAGGACTCATTGATGAAGCCCTAGACCTCATCTCTGGTACGATACTGCATTAAATGAAGTCTAGTATTCAAAACTAAAGAGGTCCAAAAAAAAACATTATGCAATAGTACAAATGCAGCCCACATTCTACTTCCTAAAAATGGTGTTTTTCATATTCGAACATGCTTTAAAGACCCAATGACAAGATGATTTCATTTTGCTATGAACTCTCAGATATGCCAATGAGACCAGACGCTGTGATATGGAGGAGCCTCCTGGATGCATGTTGCAAGAAAAACGCAGGCCCCGAGCTGAGCGAGGCAGTTGCAATGAAGGTACTCGAGTCAGGAGGAGAGACCAGCGGCGTCTACGTCCTCTTGTCCCGAGTTTATGCCTCTGCAAGACAGTGGAACGATGTTGCCATGGTAAGGAATTTGATGTCTGAACGAGGAGTGACAAAAGACCCAGGTTGCAGCTTAACAGAGATCAACGGTGTCTCGCATGAATTCTTTGCCGGGGACACGTGTCATCCGCAGAGCAAGCAAATATATAAGTTTCTGAGTTTCATGGAGGAGAAGCTGATTGAAGCGGGCTATGAAGCTGATGTCTCGCAGGCGCCGTTAGTGGATGATGAATTGAATGGTGGAAGTGAAAGAGAAGACACCTTGAAGCTTCATAGTGAGAGACTTGCAATTGCTTTTGGGTTGTTGAATAGAGAATCGGGTGCTCCGATTCGGATATTTAAGAACCTTCGGGTCTGTAACGACTGTCACGAGGTGACCAAGTTGGTGTCGAAGATCTTTGATGTGGAGATCATCGTGAGGGATCGAGCTCGGTTTCACCACTTCAAAGATGGGGTGTGTTCATGTAAAGATTATTGGTAAAAAAGAGAGGACATAGTAATAATAAATCCAATGCATGGAAAAATATGCAAAACAAAGTCTATTTTTTTTTTGTTTATTTGCAAACCTTTAGTAACCATAATAACGAATTTAAATTATGTAGAAAAATGTAGCATCCTATTCGAAACCTGTTGTAATAGTAAAAAACTCATGTGAAACTCCAATTTACTGTCCGTTCCGGTCCATCTCTTTAGCTGAAGAAGCTTGAGGTTGTACCATGTGTTTGCATTTCCTGCATCCAAAGCCATGAATATGTTCAGACTCTCAAGTTTGAACCAACATTATGACAATTGAGAGATTGGTCTAGAATATTGATGTCTTTCTGGGCATCATTACATCTTTACCATAGTAAAAATATGAGCTTTTTTTAGATGGTAATCATTATTGAGCGAAGAAGGAGAGACTTACGAGCCAAGTTGTTCAGCAATACTCCTGATGTCGTCGGACCATAGCACTGGGTCTGCATTTTTAGGCAATGACTCTTGGTAATGTTTTTTTTCTCTAAACCACTGCTCTGCTTTGTCACACTCTTGCAATACCTGAACCATCGAATATATTAACCATTGTACGATCACGATTGAAGCAAAAAAAGAGTGATGCAAGTTTTATTTGTTACCAATTCACGATCTTTAGGTGGCAGTGATTTTACAGCCATTCGGTACTCATTAATGATACTCAACAGATCTCTTGCAGCGTGAGCTCTGGCTTCTTCATCTTTGTATCGGTTTTCAATTGGATCTACCAACTAAGGAACACCAGAAAAGGGAACTTGAGCATTCAGAAAGACAAACAAGGCAAAACTTTAAACAACAAATGGGTCAAAGTTAATCATTACCTTCTTAAGGTCCTCTAACTTCGAATTATAAGCATTTTCAGTTTCATCTTCGCCGTCATCGTAGAGCCAATCCTCTGTTTGCTGTAGGCTCCTGGAAATCCCTTCTCTCTCAGAGTCATTCGCAAAGCTCCGGTATGTGTTCCAAAGCTATTATCATGTAAATAGATTCTTTAAAAAGATTACTGCAACTGATGAATCTAAAAGGCAAACTTTTTGTTACCATAAAATTATGAGGCTTCATAATTCATCTATATTCAAGTTAATTTGATCAAAAAGTTCAAGCACTTAATAATTAAGTTTTACCAATATCTATAAGTATAATAAACCATAAAGAGGGAGAGATGCGTGTAAGGTAGAAGTAGATGGTACCTTGTTCCGTGTCTCATAAACATAAGACTCCAAAGCATTTTTCCTTTCTTTTGTTTGTTCCACAATCCTGTCTTGTTCAGCCAATCGAGCTTCTTTCTCTTTAGCTTGTTCGACGTCAAACTCAGACATGCTGTCATGTAATTTCTCACTAATTGGAATCTCAAGCTTCCTGGGTGCTCTGTCCTTACTTGTTCTTTGCCTCTGCACCAAACTAAAAGTTATGGCTTTTTATCTTATTTTATGAATCATCAATGCGCTTTAACCAATAACTAAAGAATATTTACATCAAATAACCAACTAAACAAGAACCATTACCAAATCAGAAGAGAGTTCTCTACAAATATTAGGAATTATTACTATTTTTTTATGTGACGAATAATGTAAGTTCATTTCGGGGAAAAGTATGAAAATGGTGCAACATGTTTCACCAAAATGGTTTTTGGTACTACTTGTTTTTTGACGATGGTTAATGGTTAAATACGTTAGAAAATGATGGTAAATGAACCTTCCGTCCAGCCGACGTTTAATTCTGTCGTTAAATAGTCACGTTTTTGTCACGTGACTTCTATATAATTTTTGTTTTTGTAAATTAATTTCTAAAAGACCTAATTACCCTCTATATACGTTCGTCACCTAATTACCGATGTTCTTGAATCTCTACACCAAGCCCAGCAGAGGTGAAGCTGAAGCAGAGGTGAAAATGGAATCGTGTGTCCCACTGTTCGACATCCTCCTCAACTCGAAGACGCCTGAGTTCGACGCAGCACGGTGAATCCTTCGACGCCTCATCAGCTACTCGAATCACCGCCAACGCTTTCTTGGATCTGCTTATGCACTCGCAAATTGCCATTATCGTCGACTGTTCTTCCTCTTCTCCTTCTAAGAGCTCGCAAACCAAAAGGTAGATTGAATCCAGCAAGGAATTAGCTTCATGTGCGTCCTCTTATTGCTCAGTGCTGCTTGATCTCTGTGCGGGTTGATGTTTATGCAGACTTTGCCATGTATGGTTCAGTCTCAAATACTTTCTTTCCTTGCTCTCGAGCGCCATCGATTCAGTGCCCTAGAGCTCTTGAATTTTGCTCGCATACGTATCCATTCCACTTGCAGCAGTCGACGAAGAATTTCGTATTTACCTTCAGACTAGGATTAATTCAAACTCGTTGAAGAGCTTCTTGGGGGTCAAGCCTCTTGATAGGTAGAGATGTGTTGAGGCAGGAAATAATATGGTGTCTAGGTGATGGATGATCAATCAATCCCTTTGTTGATCGTTGAGTCCCGTCGATAGAGGGATACATAGTGAAACCGAGGGTAGATAGCACAACACGTGCAAACATGAAGTGGAATAATGGTTGGATACTGAAACCTGTGTGTGGAAGGAAAATGCTGTGAGGGAGGTGGTGCATCTAAGTGACGCAGTTGATGTCTTCAACATTCCAATCTAGTTGGATCGTAGGAAGGATACTCTCCGGTGGCCCCTTACGAGAAACAAGAGAATTTCAGTGTGATCTGCATATCACTCCCTCACATGTAACCAGAGGAGAGATGCTTCGAACAGTGGGGAAATGCTGCAACTGCAAGACAGTTTATCCTCACTCTGGACAACAATCTGGAAATCGAAGGTATGCCCCCAAATCCAAACGTCTATGTGGAAACTTGTGTCAAATGCGATTTTCGTAAGATCCAACTTGGTTCAGAGAGGGATTCCAACTATTCTTGTTTGCCCGGACTGTGACGAAATTGAAACGAGAGAACACCTCATACAGGGCTGCAGCTAGTCATGACAGGTTTGGGTAGATAGTCAGGGAATGAATCTTGACGAGCAGGTACTAGAATCATTGGAGTCTTGGCTGAGAAACAGACTATCGACATCAGGTGGAAACAGTGAGGGCATTCAGAAGCTGGGAGTACGGGCGGAAGTTAGACCGAAATGGTATTTTAAAATTTAGCGCAGTCACGTGAGATACCACGTGTTATATTAACGTGCATATTTAACAGAAGTTAGACGAAAGTACCAAAAACCATTTTTCATAAACATGTTGTACCTAAAACCATCATCTGGGTTGGAAAACCATTTTGGTGAAACATGTTGCACCATTTTCATTCTTTTCCCTTCAGTCTTGTTGAACCACATCCATTTGCATGGTTTGCTCACTAATAATTTTAAGCACATCCTTTCGAAGATTATCTCCATGTCCAAGTAACAGTTTTAATTAGAGAAGTGCAGAGCCATCAAAGTTTCCATAAAGGATTGAATCTTACAGGAGTTTTGTATTAATAAGGAATTATTACTAAGCGAAGGGAAACAAACTTACAGAAGCATGTGAAGAAGCAGACTCAGGATGGGTGCCATTCTCATTCTGTCCAGTAGCAGAAGATCCTGGGTCTAAATTTTGCTGCTCATAGACCTCATCAATATCTTTAGCATCATCATTTCGCATTGAGTCATTAACACTATCCTCTATTAACTAAAACAATGAAAAATCAAAGTCAAACAGAAATTCCAAGAATAATACTCATAATGTTACGAAAGAAACAAGTTCTCACTGTTGCCAAATCAACCGTGACAATGCCATGAAGGTTTATGTTAACTCTGACTTTAACCTTTGTCTCTTCACCGTATGAGCCTTTAAGTGGACCAATCTGCAGCAAAACCACAAAGTGGTGTTGCATGAACTATGCTTTACCAAAGGGATAATGCCACGTTTAGGGGTCTAAGAGATTTAAAAAGGTAACAGTAAGATAAATTACTGAATTTTCCCATTCCCATGCAGCTACTTCAAAGGACTTATCTTGTATGGTCAGAATCATATTACAATAATACAAAAAACACACTACGTAGCAATCAAATCCAAAATGCAGAAAAATCTATGTTTATTTATCTCACTCACTCCTTTTTTATACTAGTAGCGTACAGATTTTGTTTAAAATTGCAGTCAGATGAAGAAGATACATACCACAAATGAACTGATTCTTGTAGATGTTCCCACCGGTAACTCATCTTGATTAGCATAAAACGCTTCTAATTGAAACGTACTGCTCCTTTTAAGCGTTAGCACTTTAACAATTGGAAAAGGTTTACCCTTTGGAAAGAGAACTGGATTTGATCCTGCAAAGATTGGACCTTCCTCTGTGGCGAACCCTACTGAAAATGGGAGTGAATCTTGCACCTGCACATCAATGATGCAAGAAATCCATTAAAAAAAACAGCTGCTTGCTTAATCGAGCCAAACTGTATCATAAGGAAAAAGACTTTGCAAGCACAGAATGAATCTAGACCAAGTGCATACCTCATACTCTCTGACGCGAAATAGGGGACTGAGCATTGCACACTGAAGAGAACATCCACGAGCTACACACTCACTCGAATTCAGCGTACGGCTAGGTTCTCGTCCAAAAACAGAAGCTAACAATCTAGAAACTGATGGTATTCTAGACCCAGAACCAATCAACTCAACTGAATGAAGTCTCTCTGCTGTTAATCTTGCGTCAGCTAAAGCCTTTTTACAAGGAATGCCAATTCTCTCCAACAATCCTGAAGCAAGCATCTCAAATTCCTCCCTTCTTATATTCCCTTTCACGTCCTTCTCATCCATTAAACACTCAATGTTTAATGGTGCCTCAGCATTTGCACTCAAAATCTTCTTTAGCTTCTCACAAGCTGTCCGTAGCCTTATGCATGCCTTCACATTGGAGTAAACATCCATGCAGTACTGCTCCTTGAACTGGGCAGCAAAATGGCTGAACAAAACTTCATCAAAGTCCCGACCTCCTAAATTCCTATCAAAGGCATGTGATAATATTCTCATATGACCTTGTTCGAACGAGGCAATGCAGACTTGAGTGTCACAATGGCCAATGTCAACAAAAGCAACACAGGTGGCACCCCTATTGGGAAAATCAGTCTTGTAGATTCCATAACTAAGAGCAGCTGCTGTACAGTCATGCATCAATCTCAAAGGATTTAGTCCAGCAATTGTAGCAGCATTCAAGTATGCACGCCTCTGTAAGTCTGTAAAGTATGAAGGAACTCCGATAACACAATTATTGACTGCGACTTCTATGTTTTTCTCTGCTATGTCCTTCAAATGAGCAAACAACATTGCCATAACTTCCACTGCTCTAAATGTGTGCTTCTCGCCTGCATAATTTATCTGAATCACAATTCCTCCATCTGAACCTTCATGAGTTTCAAAAGGAAACATTTTCAGATCTCTTTGAACATCTGGATCTGCAAACTTTCTGCCAATCAATCTTTTCACTTGAGATATAGTTGATTTTGGGTTCATCATAGCAGAGGCAGCTCCAGCAGCACCCAGAAACCTCTGCTTCTCCCCAAAACACACAATAGCTGGAGTTTCGCGTTTTGACTCATCGTTCAACAATACATCGATTCCTCGCTGTTTCACAGCCCCAACTACACAGTTCTCGTTTCCAAAATCAAAACCCACCGCGCTCATTTCGGCCCGAGTACGCTCTATGTATTCTTAACAAGCTAAGAAGCACTTCTTTCTCCGGAAAACTTAATTAGATTAAGATGATTTCGTTTATGATCTCTACAATGCAGAAAAACAAAAAAGGATAAACCAATAAGGAATTCGATGTAATCAAAGACAAAGACAGGCGCATGAGACTCCGAAGCTTAAATTCCGTTCCTCACCTTCACCTCTTCGACAAAAATGTGATGGAGGACTAGCGAGTGGCTTCGAAACCAGAGTGAGTGATCCGCACAGACGGGGAAATTATTACGCAGGCAGGTCATTATTTAAGTTACTAAGATTTCCCTGATAAGGAAGGATCAATTGAGACAGTCCAATTCCTCCATTGCGAAGATGGAAAGAGAAACTACTGGACAATTGAGGAAAGGAAGAGAAAGCCTGCGTCTTCTCCGTCCTTCGAAGGAAAAAAATGATAAATTGCAACGCTCCATCCTCAACATTGATACCTAGGTTGCACCCCTAGACTTATTTTTATTGAAACTTTCATCCTAAGCCTTTAAGTAGTCTCACTTGCACAGTTACACCATGGTTTGGTTTCTTTTTAGGGTTAATTTACTTAATTGGTTACACATGTTTCACCATTGTGCAGAATGGTTACACATGTTTCAAAATGTGATTAATTGGTTTTGGCATGTGACTAATTGGTTACACATGTTTCTTAGAATGTGACTAAATGGTCAATCTGTTAAAAACCGTCAATTTTTCCGTCAAATTGGCATGTGCTTAGCACGTGACCCCTGTTTAAACAATTTACCCCTGCATGTATCTCTCTTCTATTTCCCTCCATTTGACAGTTCCAAGTCATATTGGTCGGTTTTGCTTGCTGAAGACTCCTCATTTGCGAAGCTCTTCCTCTGGCGATTGTTCTCCAGCTCCGTTCGAAGTCTCAGGTATGCTATGTTCCTTACTTCATTTCGTCATGCGTTTTGCGTGTTTGTGGTGTCTATTGTTTGCGGCATGCTTAGTATTGATTTGCCGAAATGGGTATGTGTGTGATGTTCCGAAGGCTCCGAAATGGATATGTGTGTGCTCTGCTCCGTGTTTTGTTCGTTGATTGTCTCTGTTTTTTGATCGATCAAAGATATGAAGCACATTTAGGGGTTTTGCTGAAATTTCGACAGACCCACTGTGGAAAATTGTGTTTTTTGCGAAACTTGTTCTTCAAATTGTGGAAAGTAATATACTTAGGTGTTTTGGTGCATAAAGTTTCAATTTTTATGGAAAAGTTGTAGTTTTGATGTTGAAGTTTTATCATTTATTGGATTTTAAGCGTGAAGTTTGTTGTAGTTTTGTATAAATGGTTGTTTTGTGAGTGTTTAGTTAAGTTTGAAGTGAGTTTGTTCTGTTTTATTGAACTTCAATGTTTGCTATGTTATTTTGAAGTTGGTAATTCAATTTTTACTGGGAAATGGCTACCAAGTATACCATTGTTATCCGTCATGGTGGGAAGTGGATTGAAAATGGTGAGAACCGAACATACGAGGGTGAACTTCAGTCATTCGAGGTCTCGTACGATAAGATGAACTACTCCACATTGACCGGACTAGCTGAAGTATACTGCGATCTTCACACAAGCGGGAGTATCTTTTGGTTGCCTCTTGGTGGAAATCCAGGAACAGATCTTCAAGCCATAACTTCAGACGCAGATCTGAAACCAATAATAGAGCGTCAATGATCAACAGCGGAGATTAGTATGTACGTAATGCTTCCGTTTGAACGAGAAGCTTGTGCAAATGATCCATTCATTATGCAGCTCCGAAACAAGGTCATAAATAAGAGTCGCAGATCCTGTCGGGCGAAGGAGCCTGAATTGACTATTGGCAGAAAATCTACAGATGAGAATACCAAGATTCGAGTCCCACATAATGAGAAGGGGAAACAGAAAATGTTTCCTGAGAAGAGCGATGGACTTGGTGAACTAAAGAATCTTCTTAACGATCTAAGGAACTTCCAGTTCCCGAGTGACAGTGATGAAGAAGAAGACTCAGATTTTTTACCGAAGGAGGGGACAGATGATGGTGCGGAAGTAAGTGAAGAAGCAGGGAAACATGATAAACCAGATGGACAAGCAGTTGAGGACAAGCAACGGACCAGTAGTGACAGAAAGACTAAACCAACAGACAATACAAATACTTTCAAATAGTGTTTTACATAGTAAATTTACTGTTTAAACAGTAAATTTACTATGCAAAACACTATTTGAAAGTTTTGTATCGTATGTAGAGTTTTTTATGTACCGTATTATACAGTCGGTCTAAAAGTAAACACTTAACGCATAGTTAGTGTCATTTAATTCGTAATTAAATTATCTACGCACAGTAATTTGTTTGATTTTTTTTTGAGTAAGTATATAATTAAATTTCTCACCTAATGCATTTAATTATTTCGGTCAAATTATGGTGTAAACGATGTTAGGTTACAAAATCACTCTATTTCCAATCAAAAAAATTACCCTAGATAGATAATTGAATTACCATATAAATGACGTTAACCGTGTTGAGTTTGGACTTACATAGTCCGAGTTATAATTTTTTAAGTACAATTTTCATATCTCAACTTACGGTATGCCGTACAGTCAATCCGTAAATCCAAATTTAATATTTTTTGCATAACTTGAATCGCAATTAAAATATATACTTAATATAATTATTTTAAAATTCTTTTAATAGATACATAATTTTATTTTTAATTAAACATCGAGTCATCATTTTCGAACAAAATTATTTTTAAAAAAAAAGAAGATGGTGTGCGTTCACAGGCGCCACTTGGGGTGGCGCCTATGCATAGGCGCACCCCAGGGGTGCGCGTATGCCCAATAGGCACTACCCCGAGGTGCGCGTATACCTATATTTCTAAAAAAATAAATTGTATACTTACTTTTCTAAATAAAAAAAGCAAAATGCATAGTTTTAAAAAAAAATCTTATAAATGGGAAAAGTATGAAAACGATGTAACATGTTTGCCTAAAATGGTAATCGATGTAATTTGTTTTGGGTCGCGGGTATTTGATGTACGATGTTTCATTATGTTGGTTTTTGAAGAAACGTTAGTTTTATCCGTTAAAAGTTGACACGTGCTGCTCACGTAATATATAATTTGAACGTTGAAAGAACAAAAAACGAAAATACCAAAACTACCCTTTCTATATATTCCCTCCTTTGTAGAAGCGAAATCCATAGCTCACCTGAATCTGTTCATGTGGATACGAGAAAACTCTTTGCAGAAAGGTTGAAAACTGTTTTGAGTAATGAAAGACCTGTTATGAAACATCTGTGGCGTCCTAGTTACTGGGAAAATGTTGAAGAGGAGGAAATACAAGCTGGATCTTTTAGACATGACCAAGAACTGTCCCCTAAGAACTTTGTCAGATCTTTGTCGGCTCCTGTGTCTGGAACTTCCTTTGGGAAGCTGCTTCTTGAAGATGGGCATGTTGTGACAGGTGCCCATATAAGGAGGAAGCATGAATCTGTGAAGAACTTGCTGGTGGATGCGAGGAAAGAGAGTTTCAGCTTCAGAGAAAGGGTCAGAAGCACTTTTACTCTCAGAGGGAAGCTGTTTGGGAGAAGGCTGCAGCACTATGTGGCAGAGTTACAATCCTGCCAGTCAAATTTCATGAACGATATCATGAGTGGACCCACAGTTATCTCAAACCGAAATGAGATATATGTAATGTTCTTTCCCCTTTAGAAGTGATTTTCAGTTGCATATTTTGATTTATTTTACTGAACAAAAGTGAAAATTAATTGAACATATTTTATTTTCTAGGAGAATTCAACAGAAGTACCTCTAAGCCCTGCATCAGTGTGCAGCAGTGTCCAAGAAGAGTTCTGGAGATCGAGGAATGATCACAACCCGTTATCACCAGCAGATACTACCCCTGGAGACATTGTTGGTGATGCTGATATCTTGCCTGATTTTGCAGAAGTTAATACTGCTAGCAGTTGTATGTATGAATGAAACTTTTCACTATATTTTGCACAGTTGATTTGATTTTGTCAGTTTCAGTTCTCGGTTTTCAAAGCTTTCCATTTGTTATTCCACGCTGCCCATGCTTGAAATAATTAATATTTGAGAAGATTACAAATTTGACAAAAAACTAGTCTACTGCACTGTTGATTTGCTTGTACCTAATGCTGACCTGATATTATATTGTGGTCTTTCAGTGTCATTTGCTCAATGTTAGTATTTACACATTTTAAATCAAAACATCTCATTTTCATGCTGCTTGTTAATGTTTTTCTTTGACGCTCATTACTCAGTTAGTGCTTGGGTTTGCATCCATTAAAGTGAACAACTACTAAAGTCGGCATGCAATGAATTTTCGACATTGCTTTTGCACAATCGTGTTAATTAGTTACAAGTTTCAACCCATTTTACTTGAAGCATTCAGTGCCTTGATTATGTTTATTCCTCGACTTTACTATAATATTACTGGTAATCAATAAGAAAAAGCTTCTTACTGGGAGAGCTAATTAGTTTTTCTGCAGTCGTTTGATCATGGATACTACCTACTAGTAAAATCTATTCAAGAACTTAGGGAAAAGAAGGAGGGTCTTGTTACTGTAGGAATTGGAGGTCCTAGTGGTTCAGGCAAAATAAGGTATTCTACTGCCACATATTGTGCATATGCATCTTATTTTTTTATTTTTTTTATTCAGCAGAGAGTGAATATAGGCTGAACATTTGCTAAATAATATTCTTATTTTAAAGTTTGAAAAATGAATTTGAATTTCACTAATTTGTACAACTTTACTGATCTGTGAAGCTTAACAGAGAAGGTGACATCAGTGATTGGTTGTACTGTGATATCAATGGAAAGCTATCGAGTTGGTGTGGACGAGGGGAATGACTTGGATTCAATTGATTTTGATACACTAGTCCACAAAATATCTGACTCAATGAAGATATTTTGTATGCAGTACCTAAAGTAGTATAACTTATTTTGGATGCCATTTTGGAATGACGCATACTGTTGATTATGCAGTCAATTTGAGGCATTAACTTTCGTTTTGTGAACATTAGGTTTCGTTTTATGTTTAGGATGAACTTGGTATTGTAAGTTGACATTTAACTCTGGAAATACTTGGTTCTGTGGAGGTTGTCTGGATTGTGTGTGTGTTGTGGGACATGTGTTTAATTGCAGGTGGAATGTTGTTGGGATTTAGTCGATGACTTTTTGTCCAGTCAGTCAAAACATAGTACATCTATTCTCAACTAGTGGACAAACGTGATTCATTAAATACCAACAATTACAAAACATATGCCATCTGCTATTAATACAACAGAAACATACTTAACTTAAAACACCCCGACCCACAAACATAAGTCTTTAAAATACAAATCCTAAAACACGTTCACCCAATCATCAATTTTAGGATTACAGCAAACAACAGTACCGCAAGAATACCAACAGCAGTAATCAACATCTTCTCTCTCCTTCGTACAAGAACCACTTCGCTTTCAATCTTGACATGCATATCTCGAAATTTGTTCACGACCCTCCTTGCGTATATGCACATTTGCGGGTCACACCACTCCAAATAACTACAACCATGGTTCTGCAACCGAAAAACACCAAATTAGGGCTTCGAAAATTAGTGATTTTCAAGATTACGACTTCAAAACAAAACGAATCGGCAAACTAACCTTGTAATTGGGACACCCATAAAACATTCGACTGAAATTCTTCCATGTCGAAGCGGGTTTAGCATGTGTCGTGAACCTACAGTAGCAACTCCACGTCGGGTACTCTACGACCGACTTCGAGCTGGATGAAGTGTTGCCTGAGTAATGCGGTCCCATTCTTCCTCGGCGACTAGGAGATCCGACAATTACGAGCAGAAGTCTTCTGGAATCGACGGACAAACACTTGGAGAAGACTCTTGGATCTTGGAGAAGAAACCGATTTGCTTCAATGGGGGAGAAAGACTGTTATAATAGGTGAAGTGCTAAGGGGCATCTTTGTCTTTTCACACACACAAAAAGTCATGTGCAAGGCATGGAGGCTGTTAACAGACTTTTTTAACGGACACAAACGGAATTCATCAAAAACCTACACCACCAAACATACTACATCAAAAACAAACAATGAGCCGCATTTACCACTTTGGGCAAACATGTTACATCTTTTTCATACTTTTCCCATTATAAATAGGGTCAAATTTGGACTCGACCATTTGAAAAAGAAAAAAAATTTGGACTCGACCAACGATCCATGTTTGGATAAAATAAACTTTGACTTGTTATGTTAATACTTCATAAAAAATAAGTTTTAATTATTGATCTACGATTCAACCTGTGAAATCATGTAATAAATATATTATATAAAAGTTCACGTATCGCACGAGTTGTATGGATCACATGAATTCAAAAATCGCATAAATTAATAAGTTACATAAGTCATGTGTATAAATTCATCAGGTTGACCCACAAAATTTATATCTAAAATATATAAAGTGCACAAGTTCACAAACAAGATCACAAATAATGGAGGTTCATCAAGTCATTTTGCTTTGTGGAGAGAGTTGCCAGCTACGGTGACGGCGACTGCACCCACACGGTGACACAATGCAAGCCAGTTCTGGTTCCGATGACAAAAACAGACCTGGGGTACACGCGGTGGACCTCGACTCCACCAAGTTCGACCAAGACGAAATGTGCTATGTGGGCAAGGTGCTAGCCAAAAAACATATTAAACCGAACGTGATCCTAGGGATTCTTTGAGCTGCATGGGCTCGCTATGGGAATGTCTCAATCTCGGAGGCGGAGCCAGGTATACTTTTGTTTGATTTTGAGAATCAAGAGAATACCAACCGGATACTAGACTGATCCCTATGGGCAGCAAACAGGCATATACTCAACATAAAGCAATGGGATCCGAAGGTGGGAGTAAAGGAAGTGGATTTCAACAAGGTAAATTTTTGGATCCAAGTACATGCTCTAGGGCCGGAAAATTTTAGTGATGCAAATGCTTGAAAGATTGGAAATATGGTAGGAAAGTGCCTAGAAATTGATAAGCATGAGGGAAGAATATGTAAAAGCTATATGAGGATGCAACTAGAAGTGAACGGGGAAATAGCTTTGATGCCGGAGTTTTGGTAGAGAAACTCTATAGGTGAAGAGAAATGGACAAGTATTAAATATGAACGTTTATCTGATTATTGCTATGGATGTGGTATGTTGGGGCACACGACACAAATATGCAAACATGAAGTTCAAATGGCTGAACATGACCGAGACAGTCCAGCTTATGGACCATGGCTTATAGGGGTGAGACTAAAACAAGGTTCACCTCGAAAGCACGTAGGCGGGGACGAAGGCCAAGGTGCAAAACCTAACCAAACTGCGAGGAAGTCGTGGTTTGAAATCATGGCTGAGGCAAGAGCTAAGTCTGCGCAAGGGGCACAAAAACAAGATAGACCGGGGACATCAGGCAATAGACAAAGCGAAGGGGAGAAATACAATGGGGCGAGGCGGGGTGGAAGTATGGAACCCGACCCAATGGAGACCGATAACACCAAAACCCGACATCAACCCGATGATATGATGGAGGAGATGACCATTGATGAACCCCCAAACCCCAAAGCCATTACTATCCACATGAACCCCACCCACACAAGCCCATAACAATACCGACTAAATCCAAGCCAAACCGACAACACCTCACCAAGCCACCCGACCATAGACCACCCGACCGAAAACCCTCCAACTGACCGCATCAAAACCCTAAACCCAAAGTCAACCATACCCAAATGGATGACTAACCAACCCCAACACTACCCCCAAGCCCCATTACCGAAACCATCCAACCAAGCCACCCACATAACCCAACCCATGATCACATTCCTACCCGACAATCCCACCCAACCACACTCGACCGAGCTTACCATACTAATCCTAAACTACATTGTTAAGAACCCAGCTGATACACCCCCCCACCTCACCAAACATAATGACACGAACTACAACCTCCGTCCTAAGTCCTTATCTAGACAAGATGACACTCAAAAGGACCGGGGAGGACATGGAGGACCAACCCGGAAGCAAGAGGCAAAGGGGACTAGTTTCGGTTACAACTGAAAGTTAGCCAAGGGTCCGCACGAGCCCGAGGTGAAGAACAAACATGACTAATACCAACCGAAAGAAGAGATTGGCAATAAATCCGAAGGGTACAAGGGATCAAAAAGATGGCAATGCACGAACACAGGGTTTCGTTGGTTGTCACAAAACAGCCACGGGTGCCCAATGAGTGCGATCTCATGGAATTGTCAAGGATTGGGGTATGCCTTAACAATTCAACACCTACTGGACCTCAATAAAAGGTATCGCCCAAACATCATATTTCTAATGGAAACAAAGAATGAGGATACCTACTGCGAGAAGATACAAGTGCGGATGGGAATGGATAATACTCACTATGTGAACCCAAATGGCTCGTCCGGAGGGTTAGCATTATGGTGGAAGGCGGACACTAGAGTTTCGGTCATATATGCCGATCCAAACTTCATGGATTGCGAGGTGTATATGGATACCAATGTTGAGACAATTTATGTAACATGGGTTTACGGAGACCCGAGAATGAATACAACTTTGGAACCTCCTAAAAACAATAGGGAGGGGCCGAAGGGGAGGATGGATGATCCTAGGGGATTTCAACACAATATGCCACCCACATGAAAAACAAGGTGGAATGACAAAATCCCAAAGACAAATGGATGAATTTAAGCAAGTTATCGAGGACCTTGGAATGGAGGATTTGGGAGCAAAGGGACATCCGTTCACATGGTGCAATAATCATAGTGTCACGGAGAGAATAAGCGAGCGTCTAGACCGTGTTTTGATAAACACGGTGTGGGCATCAAGGTTCGAATGGGGGAGATGTCTCAATGAACTAGCAATTGGGTCGGACCATACACCAATGGTGGTCCAACTCAAACAACCGAGGAAGAAGGCTCGAAGAAGATTTAAATTCGAGGCGTTGTGGCTTGAAAAATTGGAATGCAAGGAGGTAATAAAAGAAGCATGGGAGAGACCGCTTATGGGAAGTGTGATACAAGGGGTGTACAAGAAATTACATAAATGCCGATTGAAACTCACGGCATGGAGTAAGACAAGTTTCGGTCACAATAAGAAAGAAATCTCAAAAACAAAGGAGGCAATGAGAAGAAATATGCAAGGGGGATGAATGATGATGTGATTCAAGAAGAAAAACGGTTGAAAGGGGAACTCCAAAAACTCTGGACGAGGGAGGAGAAATATTGGAGACAAAGGTCGAGGATCAAATGGCTTAGGGATGGAGACTGTAACACAACGTTCTTCCACCATACCGCCATAGCAAGGCGGAGATGGAATCAAATATGTAGGCTAAGGGGAGAAAATGGGGAGTGAATAGATGAGGAAGGGAGGATAGCGGATGAGATTCATCGATACTTTGGAGACATGTTTACCTGGGAACAAACTCAACCAGGGGATGATTTCCTAAGATACATACCGAACCAAATAACACCCGAGATGAATGAAAACTTGACAAGGGAGGTGACAGATGATGAGGTTAGGTCGACCACATTTCAACTAGGTGGGTCACGAACGTCGGGTCCGGATGGTTTCCTGGGTCTGTTTTATCAAAGGAACTGGAACATTATGGGGGCAACATCATCACCGCGGTCAAGGCTTTCTTCTGAACAGGTATCCTTCTAAACCCCCTAAACAATACAGATATAGTGTTGATTCCAAAAATTCCTATACCGATGACCCGCTGATTTTAGGCCTATAAGTTGTTGCAACTTCATGTATAAAATCATATCTAAAGTGTTGGTGAACCGATTGAAATGTTATCTATCAGAGCTTATCACCCCTTTCTAGAGTGCATTTGTATCAGGTCGTCATATACAGGATAACATCATGGGAGCACATGAGGTTTTCCACCACTTAAGCATGAACATGACCAAAAACAAGGTGGAATGCGCTTTGAAGATCGATATGCAAAAAGCATATGACAGGGTGGAATGAGAGTTCTTAATCACCACACTAAGGAAGCGAGGCTTTGATGAGAGATGGTTGGGATAGATAAGGGAATGCATAGCGACGACAGCATATCAAGTGGTGGTGAATGGCGAAAGAACAATATCCATAGCCCCAACACGAGGTATCACGCAAGGTGACCCCCTATCATCCTACCTATTCATACTACTTGCGGATGTGCTATCAAGAAGAATGGAAGGGGCAGTCAAGGAAGGAACTGTTCAGGGGATCACACTAAGGAGACAATGCCCGGAACTCCATCATTTGTTTTTTGCAGACGATTCCCTATTTTTCATTCGAGGAACACTAGAGGCCTATGGAACATACTAGACGAGTATTGTCATGTATCGGGACAACGGATAAACAGAGACAAATCGACACTATATTTTAACAAGGGAGCCGAACCAAGTGCAAAAAGAGAAGTGGAGGATGCTCTTCATATAAAGAGTTCGGGTGACCCGGGCAAATACCTAGGATTACCATCGATTTGGGGACGCTCAAAGAAGGAGGCCTTGGGATCTTTGAAGACAAAAATCAGGGACAAGTTGGGAGGGTGGAGGCCGAAAACTCTCAATCAAGCCGGGAAGGAAGTGCTCATCAAGGCGATCATTACAGCGATACCCACGTATGTCATGAGTGTATTCCGCCTCCCGAAAACATGGTGCTCGGAAATTGATGCTCTCATTGCAGACTTTTGGTGAGGGCAAACAACGGAGGGAAAACGAATGCATTGGAGAATATGAGAGGTCCTAATGAAATCTAAAGAGGTGGGAGGATTAGGCTTCAGGGAATTCCAAAGTTTCAACACGGACCTCCTAACAAAGATGGTGAGCCGAATGATAACCGAACCCGATACCCTATGCGCACAAGTCTTGAAAGGACTATACTTCCCACAGTGTTCACTACTAGAGGCTAAAAAGGGAGGCCGAGCCTCATGGGGGTTGAGTAGTATCTTACATGGCCGAGAGGTGATAAAGCAAGAAGGGATGTGGTTGATTGGCACGGGAGAGGACATCCAAGTATTTGCGGACCCATGGATCTATACAAAGAATAGCAAAAGAGTGAATGGGGATGTCATAGTGGATCACGGGGGGAACCTAAGGGTAGGCGACCTCATTCTACCAAATGGCACATGGAATGAGAACTTAGTAAGGAGCATAGTAGACCAAGAGGATGCAACCCATATCATCAACATCTCCTTACCACGAGATGGGGGACGAGACCGGTACATTTGGCCACACACAAAGTATGAAAGCCCCCAAGTCCGATCGGTCTACCACAAGATAAGGGAGATGACTGAAACACACCCAATACCGAACAGAACTGGAACCCAATAGAAAGACATTTGGAAAGCAAAGGTAATACCCAAGGTGAAAAACTTTATATGGAGGCTTACTACGAATGTCATAGTCGTTAATGCAAACATGGCACGTAGAGGGATGAATGTACCTTCTAGTTGTCCAATATGCGGAAGAGTCGAAACACGGGAACACATGATCTTAGAGTGTGGGTGGACGGATCAGGTATGGAACACCACAATTAGGTTGCTAGTTGATTGACTGAATGAGATCGATATGGTGTAATGGCTAAAACGGAGGCGAGCGGAAACACACGGTGGGAGCGTAACGAGCGACAAGAGGTGGGCCCAAACACTTCTCACGTGTTGACACATTTGGAAGGCAAGATGCAAGGCGGCCTTTGAAGCGAAACAACCCAATCCAAGGAGCGTGATAATGGAAACCAAACAAGCATACGAGGAACAAATAGGTGTACACCGACCGACCCAAACAACACGATCGCAAGAAGAGGAACCGAACCAGCAGTGGCAACCCCCGACGGGTAACACGATCAAGATAAACGGTGATGCCTCATTGTGCAAGGAGACCCAAAGAGCCGGCATAGGAGTGGTAGCACGAGACAAGAACGAGAAAATAGTGGGCGGAATGAACCGGAGGCAAAGGAGCGACGACATCGAAACGATGGAAGCCATATCAATACACGAAGGAGTACGTCTAGCAATTGAAGCAGGATGACAAAACATTATCATCGAGACAGTCTCACAAACGCTTCACCAATAACTCATGGAAGGCCCGAAACATTGGAGATTGACAATAATAATACCGAATATTCGAGCACTAGCAACACAAGTGGAGCAAATGCAATGGCGAGCTATTCCAAGGACGAGCAACGAATGTGCAAATTGGATAGCAAAGCAAGCGAGATTGGGAGTGTGTCTAAACGATTGGGTAGAAAGACCACCACTACCCTTTGTATGTTTAAGTAGCAAATGACTTGATGTATGAACTTACGTGACCAAAAGTCATAACGTTTTATTTCTTAAAGTAAAACGACTAATTCGATAAAAAAAAAATCAAGTCATTTTTTATTCTTGAAAATTATTTAGTTAATAACCACATATTGTATTTGAGTTAGAATATATTTTAAGTCGATCAATCTTCATCCCGATCAGTCTCCAATCCAGTATGTGGTTGATCTATCAATTGACACTTAAGTTTTAATTACGATAGAAAGACCTGAGAATGTGGAGGGGTCTGCCAAGTAGGAACCATAGTTATCAGAACCGGACTGGCCATCGAACCGTCAAGGGGGCGGTTCCTAGTTCTCCTGGTCCAACCCGGTTGAATCTGGTTCGATGTGCGGTTTACTATTTATATTATATTATAATTTCCTTAACCAATCAAAACCCTTCGACCAAACCCTACTTCACTGTAGTCGCCATCTCCATTCACTGTATTCATCAAATTCTATTACAACTCCTCATCTCTATTCACTGTAGCCGCCGCCAGAGGCCTCTACAAGGCTCTACTTCGAGTCGGAGTCTCCGACCACCAATCCCTCGCCCTTGCCTCCACCGACTCCGACAACATCGTCTGACAACTCCTCGTCCGACAACCACCAATCCCTTGCCCATACCTCCACTGACATCCTGTCGCCGTCCTCCGACCATCTTCCTCTCCTCCGCACCCTAGCCCTTCACGGTGGAGGCTCTCCTCCACACCTTAGCCCTACAAATTACCGTCATTATTCACTCCAAACAGTATCTCGGTCTCCTCTCCTCCGCACCCTATCCCTCCACGCAGGCGAAGGCGGTGATGCGCTCCGCAAAAGTCTTAGATCCGTCAATCCACCGCAAGGCCCAATCAGCCTTCCTCTTAACGCAGGGGACAGTATCAATTGCGCGGAAAATGCGGTCTTTCTCGGCGGAATCCTTGATGTAAGTCTCCAAAAGGAAATTATACATCTCGGGAGTGGATGTTCTCAATCGCGATCTGGAATCGGTAGAAGGCACGCGCCTCCGAGACCTGGACTTCCTTCATGAACCTCGCCCCGAGGTTCTCCAGCATGATGCCGTCAGAAGCTGCAAAGAAGGCCAGGACGTGCTTGATGAAGTGGCGCTCGTCGGAAATCAGGGCCTCCCATTGTCGGACGTCCTGGGATAGGTCCACCTTCTCCGCTGTCCAGAACGAGGCCTCCGCCTTCTTATACATCTCCCATATCTCCGTGTATTGTATCGGAAACATGCAGAATCTGTCGGGGTTGGGCGCCAGAAGCGGCTCCTCTGGATCTCGGTCTCCTCTTCTCCGCACCCTAGCCCTCCACGGTGGAGGCTCCACCTCCCTCCCCTACCCCTCCACCCCGCCCTTCACCCTTCTTCTTCCCCCCGCCCCGCCCTTTACCCCACCTCCCTCCCCAACCCCTCTCCCTTTCTCCCTCCACCTTCCGCTCTTCTCTTTTTTCTTCTTCTTCTTCTTCTCTTCTTTTGTTCTTCTTCTTCTCTTCTTTCTTCGTCTTTTCTCTTCTCAACTCTTCTAAACCGACGTTTTTTTGGGGAAAAAAACTACACCCTAAAAAGTGAACCGGGAACCGACCGGATTTCCAAAAAATATCTGGTTCAACCCGGTTCAAATACTGTTCATTTGTAAAATGGTCTTTTATCTGAATCAAACCGGACAGGGGTCCGGTTCCCGGTCGGACCGCCGGTCCAGTTCCCGGTCGGACCGCCTGTCCGGTTCTGATAACTATGGTAGGAACCTACATTTGGCATAAAAAAAAAATAAGAACCCACTCGTTAAGGAAATGACTTGAAAATGGAGCTTATAAATGTGTAAGAGAAAAACTATATAATTGTATTATTACTACGAAATAAGAAATACAAAATAAAAGATAATAATATAATGTTGATTGGTTGATTCATTGAAATTGAATGAAATAAGGTGAAATAATATATATACTTATTTACTTCAAGTATACTATATAAGACAACTAACTTATAAAAATTATATTAATTAATTTAGAAAATTTAAAATAAGATTAATTAAATTTAAAATATGTGTCCAACTGCATGATAATTCGCTTTGCCATATAATCGATTGTTATAATTTTTAGTGTATTAAATATTATATGATTAAATATTTATATATTATATTATTTAAAATTAAATTAAAATTCTATCTAGAATCACTGTGAAGAGCTGCTGGAGACACAGAACTGGAGCAAAGAAGAAGTGTTGCGGAGGGATGCGGACATATGATTCTCCCCTGTTTGCAAAAAAACAGGTGGAACCTGTATATAGACATCTTCATCAAGATCACCCTGTAAAAAAGCGTTAAAAACATCCATTTGATACAAAGGTCAATTTTGTTTAGCCGCAATAGCCAAAATTGTATGAATAGTGACCATTTTTGCAACTAGAGAAAAAATATCACTATAATCAATTCTCTCATTTTGACTTTACCCGTTGGCAACTAACTGTGCCTTGTATCTTTCTAAAGATCCATCAGAATTATATTTAGCCTTGTAAACACATTTGCAACCTATTGCGTGTTTACCTGCAGGAAGGGGAACTAAAGCCCAAGTTTTATGTTATTCTAAGGATTTGATTTCATATTGGATGGCCAAAACCCAATGTTCATTTTTAGACGCCTCAAAAAAATTAGTTAGTTGAGTGAGTCTATCTACCTTTTTAAGAAAACACTTGTAAGTCGGGTGAATTGAATCGTAATAAACATGATGTTGTATAGGATGCATAGTGGAGAAAATATTCGACATTTCATAATCCTTATGTCAAGAATGCAATTTTGTGGGTCGGGATGACCGACGTGGCATGTCCATAGGAAGATTTGGGGATCCTTCACTGTTATTTGGAGGATCCTCATACATTTCTATATCCCTAACTGATTCATCATATTGCATATTATCAAGTGTAGTATCGGTAATATCAAGTGCAATATCAGTAATATCAACATGTTCATCTCGAAATAATTTATCATCATCAATTGAGGAAGCTTTAAATGGATATGTATGCTTAACAAATCGGACATCGCGACTAACAAAAAAACTTGTGTTGTCAAGTTTAAAAGTCTGTACCCTTTTGGGGTCAAGAAATAACTCATCATTACACATGCAACAGATCGAGCAGCTAACTTGTCTGTATTGGGCAAGATTTTCGCATGGCAAAGGCAACCAAACACGCGCAAATGGTTAATTGTTGGTTTCTTACCATACAATTTTTCAAGGGTGAAATACCATTCAAAACAATTTAGAGAATCAAATTAATAAGATAACATGCAATGAGAATACAGTCCCCCAAAAACGTGGAAGGAATATATGCTTCTAGTTTCAGTGCCCTAGAACCTTCAAACAAATGTTTGTGTTTTCGTTCAATAATTCCATTTTGTTGTGGAGTACAAGGACAACTACTCTCATGAATAATCTTTTTGTTTAAAAAAGTGTTTTACATTGGTCATTAAAAAACTCTCATCCATTATCTGTTCTTATCCTTTTAACAGTAGTGTTAAATTGATTATGAACTAAGTTCAAAAAATGTTGTATGATTACAATAACATCATATTTAAGACTTACTAAATATGTCCAAGTAGTACGGGAAAAATCATCAACGATTGTAAGAAAAAAGTGTTCGTTATCATGTGTGGGCTTTTGGTATGGCCCACATACGTCCATATGTAACAACTCAAAAACAAACCGAGTTTTAGAAGTACTGGAAATGAAAGGTAATCGATGTTGTCTAGCCATGGGACAGATCACACAGTCTATTACAATTTTATTTTGAAAAGAAATTGATATGAGAGAGTCTATTTTGCTTAGGATCTGCATGGGTGCGCGACCAAACCGTTTGTGCCATATAATGGACTAAGGAATAGGAGGTAAGGAAACATGTTGAGCTGATGGTCTTGCAGGAGTATAAAAAAAATAACGACCACCAACTTCTTTACCAATCCCCCAACAACATTCTATTGCAGAGATCGTGCAATAATACAAGTTTTGGAAGAAAAAAAGTCACAGAACAAGATAGGTCGTGCGTTAATTTTGAAATAGAAAGCAAGTTATACTTAAACTCGGGTAAATACAACACATTTTTCAATTTGCTTGAGTTGTTAAAAGGAAAATTCCCAATACCTGAAACTGTTGAACGGGAACCATTTGGCAATTGCACATGAGATTCAGTTTTCTTAAAATCAATTAAAAAGTCTGATATGAAACTCATGTGATTGGTTACTCCCGTGTTAAGTATCCAGGTATTGTAATTCTGTAAAGAAGAGTTGAGAGATATACTTGCGTCATTGGCCATGGCATGGGAGCCCGCAACTTGCTCATTCTGTTTTCTCAGGAATTGAGTAAGTCGCTCCATGCTTATCATTGTAGATCCAGAATGAGTAGACTTGAGTGATATCGGACAACCAGAATTAACTTGTCCGAGTGTTGAACAAACAGAAGAGTTGCTTGTGGGATGGTACTGAAAACCTAGGGCATTATTAGCTTGAAATGGTTTCCTTTGGGGGTTAGGATTAACTACCTTCCAACCAGTAGGGTACCCATGTTTTTTAAAAGGAACGATTGACAGTGTGACTTTTGGTTTTACAGTATTCACATAACAGGTTTTTCCTAGGTGGACGAGGTTGATTGACAACATTGGCCATATAGGTATCAGAAAGGACTCTTTGTGTTTATTCTTGAATTAAAATAGAGTATGCTTGGTTCAAACTTGGGAATTTCTCTCTCATCAAAAGGTTAGAACGAACAACTGAATATGACTCATTCAACCCATTGAGAAATTGGAACAGTTTTAAATTTGCAGCATGCTCAAGATGTTTTTGGAATTGTTCGCACTCACAAGTTGGAAGACCACAAATGACATCGAATTCATCCCAGATTAATCGAAGCTTAGAAAAAAAAAATCAAAAATAGTCTGAACACCTTGCTGAACAAGGGAGATATCTCGGTGTAATTGGAAAATTTGGGGTCCATTAACCTTATTAAACCTTTCTTTTAAATCCTTCCAGACCTGAAATGCACTTGTGGAATATACTATTCTGTTCATTAATTCACAGGACACAGAGGTCATGATCCAAGCAAAGACAAAAGCATTGCATCTTTCCCAGATCTGGTGCAAGTCAGGTTCGAAATTTTCTTTGACACACGTTCCATCAATAAATCCAAGTTTGTTTTTAGCGACAAGGGAAATGTGCATACCACGACTCCAAAAAGCGTAACTATCAGAACCAGTTAGCTTTTCAGAGATTAAAGAAAGACCCGGTGTGTCTGAAGGATGAAGAAAAAAAGGATGGTTACTATCAATTGTTGGTTGAACTGGTGTCACCATGGTCACTGTATTGAGATTGGTGACATCCAATCCAGCTTGGACAGTGATAGAGTTGAATGAGGATGAGGTAGAGGTCATAACTTGGATCAAGGTAAGAAAAGGTTAACAGAGGGGTTGCGAGATCACAAAAAAAATTGAAAACAGATCTGCAACCAGAATTTAGAAAAGAAATAACATTGAATAATACTCAGATTATGTGGTTATGCATTAACAGATCTAGAAGAAAAAACTATCACAGCTACATGAAACCAGATGCATATCTAAAAAAATAACATACGTTATCATGGAGATTATATGGATCTGAATCTATATCCGAGAAGTCACAGTAACAAGGCATAAAAAAAAATTATAGGAAGAACCGTATAAAAATACAAATCTGCAACATATGAGGTTTGCACATCCATATCAAGAAGAGTTACATATGTTTGTGCCGAAAACAAGTAGATCTACAACGAATATCACATGTGTGTTAATATTTCAGTCATCGGATAATAAATCCATGAAAGAAATGTTATATATCTGCTATTAGAAACTGCAAATGGTTCATTTACTTTTAACGTTATGCAGTTTCTAATCTTAATATGACCCGATTAATTAAGTCATAAATAGATCGTTCTATAATTAAAGCATTAGATCTGTGATTAATCTCAAGCGTTGAATTGGTATATGATGGACGTACCAGATTTACAGTTAAATGATATATAAAGGATTGGGTCCTCTCTCCCCTGCTATGAGTTGCATTCTTCTCCATCAAGAAACGCATAAAGAAATAGGGTTAGAGAGAGAAACCGAATTCTGAGAAGAAGAGTAATCGTTAGGAGTCAAAAGAAATAAGATCGCAGCCATTACATCTTCCGATGTTAATCAAGGTATGTCCTCTTAAACAATAGATCATATTAAGTTTTGTTTGTGAAATATTTAGTATTGATGATCTTTGGGATGTTAATTGAATTGTTCATAATTAATCAAGAAATATCTCAGAGATTAGAATGTCTTACATTTGGTATCAGAGCAACCAATCAATAACTGAATATTTCCTATGATTGCAATTGATCTGTTCTATGCTTTACTCATGATGGTTAATCAAGTCCTGCACATACTAAGGGGCATAACTTTTGATCCGACCGTCGGATATAGATTTTTCGAATTTTCTTTACAATTATCAGAGTTTTAAGGGTCTTTTTGTGCATCATTTACTGTTTTGGCTTTGCACGAGTAAAATTTACTGGTACAACATAATTGTTTGAAATTTGGGCATAAAAGTAATTGTTCTGTGTGTGATTGTTTTGCATAAAGTCTGTGTTATAAGTCATTTATGCACATGATATTTATGATTTTGTTAATCACCAAAGTGGTCAAAATCAGAATAATCATTTAGTGCATAAGTGACATAATGATTATTGAAAGAAATTGCCAGTTATAGTAATACCAATTAAAACTGGCGTCACTAATGATAGAACCTGAGAACTTACCCAAAGGAAAGTCTTGTTCTATAACTAGTTGACATGATGAGGTTTAATAGATATTTTGATTAAATAAATATTGATCATCCAAAGATGTCAGTTCTATTTAATTGAATATATTTATTACCTACTTATGTTTTGGTATTTAATTATGTTAAGTATAAGATAGTATCTACCCAAAGCAGTGCTATATTATACTACTATGTCTACATCTGAATCGCGTTAGTTATGAGCTTATAGTTATTTCTTTTTTTTTTTTAAATTTGTAGTAGTTCCCATGAATACACATGCTTCATTTGTTACATTGTTCACTGGTGTTAATTTTTCTAAATGGAGAGAACAAGTCAATTTCCATTTAGGTGTTCAGGATCTTGACTTGGCACTCCATGAGGATAAACCTGCTGCTCTTACAGATGCTAGTACTGAGGCAGAAAAATCACACCATAAAGCATGGGAACGCAGTAACAGATTGAGCCTTATGTTTATTAAGATGACTGTTGCTAACAACATCAAGTCAACAATTCCACAAACAGAAAGTGCTAAGGAATATATGCAGTTTGTGGAAGAGCGTTTTCGTTCAGCTGATAAGTCACTCGCTGGTACTCTTATGGCAGAACTCACGACCATGAAATTTGATGGGTCGCGAACTATGCAAGAGCACATTATAGAGATGACTAATCTTGCAGCAAGGTTAAATTCTCTGGGACTTACTGTTGGAATATTGGGCTTGAGGAGGGGCTTGGAAGCAATTTGGACAAATATTGGGCTTTGGGCTCAAATTTGGAAAAATCAATGTGGAATGGAAGAGAAGAGTATTTCTCTTGTGCAAAATTGTACCACACCGACCGGATATACAATTGAAGAAGCATATATATGATTATTCACTTCTCAAGTGTGTAAGTAATCAAGTCAAGAGGCTCTCTCTTGCGCGCAGGAGGGAGTGTGTGCAAACCACGGATTTGGTTAGCACTTCGGACCATTTGGCTTGTGTGCGTGCTCGCGACATGCGTACACGATTGTCGGACCGGAAAGCTTGCCTAGCACGAGCCGGTTTTTGCTAAACCGGATTATAAAAGTTGTTCAGATTCAATGTAATTTTCTTTTTGTCTAAATACATTGAACCGGTGTAATTAATGAATTAATTACCGTTTGTATTAATTTCGGAATTAATCACAATTGCATTTATGCCTAACCTCATAATTGAGCCTATATAAATCCCTCACAATTCTGTCATTTGACACACCAAAACCTCTCAAATCTTTCAACATTTCTGAAGTTGTTCTTCGCGTTCTTCATCCTCTACTTTGCTCTTCGTGTTGACGACTTGCAAAGTTCTCTAAGGTCGTCGTGTTCGATCTTTCTAGTCTTTTATTTTTGGGTTAATTACTTAATTGGTTACACATGTTTCACCATTGTGTAGAATGGTTACACATGTTTCAAAATGTGATTAATTGGTTTTCTATGTGACTAATTGGTTACACATGTTTTTTCCAATGTGATTAATTGATTATTCCGTTAGTAAACCGTTAATTATTTTTTTAACATATTATTTAATTGTGAAATGACTATTATGCCCTTAGTGGTATTGAAGAACCCAGAATCATCTTGAAGAACCAGAATCGAATCAAAGAACCAGAATCGAATCGAAGAACCCATAATCGAATTTATGGGTTCTTCAATTCAATTCGGTGATGAAGAACACAACTTGGTGATGAAGAATACAACTTGGTTGATGAAAAGGGTAATTACGTCATTTTTTGTATCTAAATAGTGACTTAACTGTGATTTCTAACGGTGAACAGTAAAAAACCAATTAGTCACATATCAAAACCAATTAATCACATTTTGAAACATGTGTAACCATTCTGCACAATAGTGAAACATGTGTAACCAATTAAGTAATTAACCCTTTATTTTTCAAGCCGTTGTGTTCGGTATTGAGAGTCGTTGTGTTCGACTGATTTCCAAAGGAAATCGAGCTTGGTTCAGTTCGGCCGGTCACTACTTCGTGCTAAGTAAAAACCGGTGTCGTCGTTGAATCCTGGGAGGTAATAGGCCTAAGATATACCCTTGCACAAACCGTTCACGGTTGGGGAGGACTTGTTATTGCCACCTTTGCATGGTTATAAATTTATTTACAGTTTAGTCATGAACTTTTGATTAATACATATTGGTTCTTAATATAATTACTATTATTAACAATCTTAAGGTAATTTATTTTTATATCAAAGGACAAATTCGTGTATTAATATAAGTTAAGGATTAATTAAATATATTTCAATAAAACTAACTAAATTTATATCCATCTTTCAGAAATGGAATTGAACGAAAATGTGGACAACTTGAACCAATTGGGCCAAGATGGGGCAAATCAGAATGTAGCCCAAGAACCTGTCCAGAATAACCCTATTCTTGGAAGCTCAAGTGGAATGGCTAGACCGGTTTTCCGACCTCAAGGTCCACTGGTTTATGCAGAGAAGCCGAAAAAATTCGACGGCTCAAATTTTAAGAGATGGCAGATGAAGATGCAATTCTTCCTAACAACCTTAGGGTTGCGTGTACGACTGAGTCCCTGTACGACGTGTACCTAGAAAAGAAGACTGCCAAAGAACTGTGGGAAGACCTTGACAAAAAGTACAAGGATGATGAAGACAGCAAACAAAAGTTTATGGTAGGAAGATTCCTAAGCTTCAAAATGATCGACTGCAAACCGATCTTACCCCAGGTGCATGAACTTCAACTTTTAATACAAGAAATAGAGAAGTTGAACATGTAGTTTGGCAAACCCTTCCAGGTTGCGTGTATGATTGAGAAACTACCTCCAAGTTGGTGGAAGTTCAGGGCAAGTCTAAAGCAGGAGACTCGGGAAATAACAGTTGAAGACTTTGTCCGCCGTGTTTCAATCCATGAGAAGACAATGAAGGATAAAAAGGCGGTTAACCCCGTAAAAGCTAATGTTGTGGAGCATGGTCAAAAGGGAAAACAAAAGGGTCAGAAATTTGGACCCAAAGGTGGAATCTCCAAAAAGCAGAAGATCCAACCTCCAAAAGGCTTTCAAGGATCTTGTTTTAACTGCGGTAAGACAGGTCGTAAGTCTAATGTTTGCAGGTTGCCTAAGAAAAAGAAGCAAGAAGCAAACAGCAAACACGATTAGAGCAGTCTCTAAAGAGACAGAGGAGTTGGACCTTTCCGCAGTTGTGTCTGAGGTGAACCTGGTTGACTCCAACCCAAGAGAATGGTGGGTAGATACTGGGGCCACCAAACACATCTGTTCTGACAGGAGAATGTTCACCAACTTTGAAGAAGTTGAAACTGGAGACAAGATTTTCATGGGAAATTCAGCTTTCTCAAAAGTCAAAGGTAAAGGAAATGTTATCCTGAAGATGACATCTGTCAAGGAACTAACTCTGAGGAATGTATTGTTCGTGCCAGACATCCGAAGAAATCTTGTCTTTGGGTCCTTGCTCAACAAACATGGCTTTCGCTTAGTCTTTGAGGCAGACAAATTTGTATTGACTAAGAATTGGGTGTTTGTGGGAAGGGGATATGATTGTGGGGGCATGTTTAAGTTGAATGTAATGGTTATAAAACCTAAGATGAATAAAGAAAGTTCTTCTGGTTACATGCTTGAGTCTTCCGATGTGTGGCATGGTAGACTTGGTCACGTCAATTATGATACAATACGTAGATTAATTGCGCTAAATCACATTCCCAAAATTTTAATAGATCCCAAACATAAGTGTGTCACTTGTGTTGAAGCTAAATTAACAAGGACATCGTTTTATTCAGTTGAAAGGAAAACTGAACCCCTTGAGTTAATACATAGTGATGTATGTGATTTAAAAATTGTGCAAACAATGGGTGGCAATAAGTATTTTATTACTTTCGTTGATGACAGCACAAGATACTGCTATGTATACTTGATGAAAAACAAAGATGAAGCTATAAAGAAATTTATTCTTTATAAGCAAGAAGTTGAAAATGAACTCAACAAAAAGATTAAGGTACTAAGAAGTGATAGGGGCGGAGAGTATGATGCTCCCTTTCAAGAATTATGTGTGAATCATGGAATCATTCATGAATTCACAGCGCCTTATTCTCCACAATCAAATGGAATTGCAGAAAGGAAAAACCGAACATTGAAAGAGATGATGAATTCAATGTTATTAAGTTCTGGGTTACCCCAGAATATGTGGGGAGAAGCTATATTAAGTAGCAACTACCTTTTAATAAGGTACCCCGGAAAAATGAAAATAAAACTCCTTATGAATTATGGAAAGGTAGAACACCTTCATATCATCATCTTCGAGTATGGGGATGCCTTGCTAAGGTGGCAGTGCCTCCACCTAAAAGAGTAAGGATTGGGCCAAAATCCGTTGATTGTATATTCATAGGATATGCCAAGAATAGTAATGCATATCGCTTTCTGGTATATGATTCCAAGATTCCAGATATTCATAAGAATACTATAATGGAATCTAGGAATGCATCTTTCTTTGAATATGTATTTCCTGCAAAGATCAGGGAGGAAGCAAGTTCTTCAAAACGAACTTATGAGGAAATAAAAGATGATAACCAGGAAGAAGAAAAAGTTGAGATTGAGCTTCGGAAGAGCAAACGGATGAGAATTGAAAAATCTTATGGCCCAGATTTTCTATCATATATGTTAGAAGTAGAGCCTCAAACTTTTCTAGAAGCCGTAAGTTCTCCAGAAGGTCCTCTTTGGAAAGAAGCGATTCAAAATGAAATCGAATCCATTCTGCAAAATCACACTTGGGAGCTAGTGGATTTGCCACCGGGATGCAAACCACTAGGCTACAAGTGGATTTTCAAAAGGAAAATGAAAGAAGATGGAACGATAGATAAATATAAGGTCAGACTTGTAATCAAAGGATTCAAACAAAAAGAAGGCTAGATTATTTTGATACGTATTCTCCGGTAACAAGAATAACATCCATTAGATTGATTCTTGCTATTGCAGCATTGAGAAATCTAGAAATCCATCAAATGGATGTAAAAGACTATTTTCCTCAATGGAGATTTAGAAGAAGAAATTTACATGGAACAACCTTAGGGTTTTATTGCTCCAGGAAGAACCGTATAAAAATACAAATCTGCAACATATGAGGTTTGCACATCCATATCAAGAAGAGTTACATATGTTTGTGCCGAAAACAAGTAGATCTACAACGAATATCACATGTGTGTTAATATTTCAGTCATCGGATAATAAATCCATGAAAGAAATGTTAGAAATCTGCTATTAGAAACTGCAAATGGTTCATTTACTTTTAACGTTGTGCAGTTTCTTATCATAATATGACCCAATTAATTAAGTCATAAATAGATCGTTCTATAATTAAAGCATTAGATCTGTGATTAATCTCAAGCGTTGAATTGGTATATGATGGACGTACCAGATATATAGTTAAATGATATATAAAGGATTGGGTCATCTCTCTCCCTACTATGAGTTGCATTCTTCTCCATCAAGAAACGCATAAAGAAATAGGGTTAGAGAGAGAAACCGAATTCTGAGAAGAAGAGTAACCGTCAGGAGTCAGAAGAAAGAAGATGGCAGCCATTACATCTTCCGTTGTTAATCAATGTATGTCATCTTAAACAATAAATCATATTAAGTTTTGTTTGTGAAATATTTGGCATTGATGATCTTTGGGCTGTTAATTGAATTGTTCATAATTAATCAAGAAAGATCTCAGATATTAGAATGTCTTACAAGAAACGCATGTATCTTGCAGATACAACTTCATGCACAGCAAACAATTTTAACGTTTCAACAAAAAAAAAATGGAACAAGGAAAAAGACAAAGATAAACTATGTCAAGAACTTACAGATCTAAATATAATATAAAGAAAAGACAGGTTTCCCTCATTCACAAACAGATCAAGAGAAGTCACGTTTATTTGTACCATAAACATACAGATCTACAAGGGAATAACGCATGCGCACCAATATCTCAGTCAACATATAAGAGATAAAACTTGCAACGAAGCATACTTCGTACAGTTTTAAACCAGAGAACAAGAACCAAAACAAATATCAACAAATACGAGGAGTATATGAGGAGTATGCTACGTAATAAGAATTGAAACTATGCGAACAACTGAAACAAGTGCAGATCACCAAAGCAAACATAATGACATAAAAACGATAGAAGAAAAATGAATGCAACAAAATGAAAAACCAGTACCTGCAAGTATATATCAGTGCAGCAAAAGAACAAATATGAAGAAAATAAAAGAAAACTGAGTAACAGAGAAGTACTGAATAGTGGACGTACAAAAAACAGTATCTAAATAACCTATCAAGAACAAGAAATCAACATAACAGAATGTAAACGTAAGGACTCACAAGCATGTAAGCTGAAAACAAATAAAAGGAATACAGTTCACCAAATAACAAAGGTTGAGTGTTTGTTTTGTGTCAGGTTCACCATATTTCATCAGCATGTAAGCAACGAAAAAAGAAACAGCATGGAAGAGATGTACCTGACCGGCGCGGAAGCACGACGAGGATCGGAAGAAGCTATCAAAGCATTGATAGCTCTGATACTATGTGAAGGGCTGCAGGAGGCACATAACCGAAGCGAAGAAGAAGGGTTGCAAAGGGAGGGGACAAAGGGTTTCAGTCGAAAATCTTCTAGGGTTACATAGAAGCACTTCCTTATATAGAGAATAAAGTTTCAAAAATTACAAAAGAGTCCTAACAGAAAATCAAATAACAATACATTCTAAACTAATCTAAACATACATAATATTCCTTAAACTACCAACTCAGCTTGTAATTTAACAATTACAATCTAATATTTTATTATTTACTTAATAATTACTTGAATATAATATTTAATACGATGCTTCCTAATCATAAAAATTGCAGATAATTTAATTTCCTCATAAAACTAGATTGCAAATCTCGTGAAGTGCTACAGAAGAGAGAAAACGCTCGTCTTCCATAGTTTCTGTCCACTGCATTTTATTTTTATAAGACCTCTGTCTCTCTACCTTAAACAAACAAACAAACACAAGACGAAGGTTTCTAGTGCTCTTGACCGACATTGCTCCATCGCAGGTACGCTAACCGGACTTACTCCTCTCGAATCATCACCGTCTTTCTTGATGATTGATCCAACAAAGAAAAACAGTTCTTGAACAACTCGTCCTGAATAAACAGTCTATGATCTTTCTGTAGGGAGAATGGTTTCTGCACAGTATTAATTTCCTATGCGATCATCTAGTTTGATATACAAATTCACGTCGTGCCAACAATAACTGCACATAATTTCGAATATGTGCATGTATGTGCGTAAAATCTGCTCACTTAAGAGGTCATTTATAATTGTAACTCTTTTGGCAGTCAACATCTACTACCTCAATTGTGTGCCTTCACATCATATATCTCAGCAACAATTTTTTCGAACTGAAAGTCCTAAATTTGTCTCGGTAAATCTTGCCCAGGAACTGAAAGTCCTAAACTAGGGATGGAAAGGGCAGCGGCAGCCCCACAAAATGCACCCAGAAACCAATATAAGCCACGTGGTGGCCGCAGGAGGAAGTATCCTGCTTTGAAAGACCAAAAAACATGTCTGATGGAACTTCGACCTCCCACAGCAGACAGTTTCCAGTCCCAACATAGTTCCTGGTCCAAGCTGTGCCCAGACACCATGTCCTAGCCATGCTCAGAGAGTTTCTGATCCGAGCAGCGCAAAGACAGTTCCTGGTCCAAGCCATGCCCAGACATCATCATCAGTTCAACCAAGTGGTTCAGTCATCGGCCAAGAGGTAGAGGGAGTTCTGGATGGAGCATTCCAAGATGGTTTCTTGATATCCATCAAGGTTGGTGAAATGACACTGAAGGGCGTTGTTTATGGGTTGGGGACAAATGAATCCAACCTGGCTCCTGAGGGTCAAACCGTCCAACAACCAAACAATAATGATGTACAAGAATCTGAAGAATCACAGGGACATGATGAAATGGTGGCTCCTTGGAGTGGGGAGGGTGGTCTTAAGTGGCTCTCCCCTCAGCCATTTCGTTAAGTGGTTCGTGGGGTAGAAGCCCCATCCTTGGAGTTGCCCAAGCACATCTCTAATCAGCTTGTGACTGAAACTGTCAGGAATGTTCAGCTCCGGTCAAGAAACTCGGGTGGTGGAACCAGTAGTAACCCAACCAAACATCAAGACAAGGTACAATGAGTTACTGACCTTGTTATTTAGCTGCTTCTCTCCACTTGAGAAGAACTAACATACATATACTTTAATCAGGATCAGGTTCGAGTTGTCAGAGGCTGCGGGAAAGGTGCCAGGAACGAGCCAGATCTGAGTTGAGAACCCAATGACATGAACAAGAGCCTTTCTGATGTTAGCTATCTTTTTTTTTTCTTCTCAATCTTAGACATTGTGCTGTAGTAACTCCATATCAAATACAACCTGGGTTTCTGTCAATATGCAAAACTGGAACATCGCGTACATCAAAATTGTGTTCCAAAAACAGGTCTTACATCGAATACTTACAACTTTCTTGAGAAAAAAGAGAGAAGAGTCTATGAAAGAATGGAACTATAGTATGTTTTGACCATAAATAAAGGCTTTATGTGCCATGCGGGAAAAAGAATTGCATTTTAGCATATAAATTGACTGGCTGGAAAATAAAAGAATAACAATAATCTACGAAAATTTGGCAGCGTAGAGACCATTGGATCCTGGAACTGCAATTGGGCGGTTTGTGAGGAACGGAGGCTGCATCATAGGAAGAGGAGGAGGTGGTGGAGCGTATAGATGCTGTCCTCCACCGACTAGAGGTGGTGGATGCATAAGAGGCTGCCCTGCAACTAAACAAATCACACAGCATCATTAGAATGAGAAATAACAAAACAAACCTCCAATAGAGAACAACTTAGCCTGATGTTCTGTTTTTTTTGTATCATCCAAGATTCATAAAGTATGCAGAGCTTGGCTTGATTACCTTGGTGCTTCAGGAACTGGATTTGACTCATAGCTGTTGAGGGCTGTGGGAAAGCTGGGGAGATTGAAGGGACAGCCTGACCCAGATCCTTTTGAACACAAGGCAAACGTAAAAAAAAAATAAAAAAAAATTGGGAAGTTAATTTCTTGTTCACATTAGTAAGATAGCGCCTGAAAGTAAAACGAATATTGTAACAAAATAGTGTCTTTCTTACATGGGATATCGGCATGTACATGACCTGACCACCCATACGTCCAACCATGACCTAGAGAATAGAGAGATATGAGCAAGTTAATGATGAATGAAGATAGATACATAACATTATATAAAATGTGTTATATAATGTTATTCTGCTACTTACGGCTTGAGAGTTAGGATGGACATAAGGAGACCCAATCGGAACAGTCTGGTGCTGACTAGCATATCTTATTAGTGGTGCCCTGGTTCCAATACTTCCAAGCATCTGCAGAACTGGGGAAGTAAGGATTCACAGTGTCCTATATGCTAAAGATTACAAGAGAACCAAACAAGGTCCTATACTGCCTAAAGATTAAGAATTTCAGATGCATGGAATCGAGGTTTACTGACAAAGCAGGATCTTGTAGATTCCGATTCTACAACGCATGTCAACTCAATTTTTCTAGAAGCAAACTAATGTAGAGCTAAATGATAACAGAAGAAGAATACCCATGCTAAGAACACGAACAACAGTAGAATCTGTTCAGGTCAGGCCACATATGTTCTTTATCACATATAGGAATCATATTAATCTGATCAGGAAAAGCAAAACTTAATTGGTTTGTATGGTCTAGTCTTTAGGGCGCCTGTCTTTTTCTTATATTACCAGACCATATCTCCAACTTGCAACTCAGCAGGTAAAACTCTATCTGGAAATAATAAGATAGAATGAAAAGTTCTTACAGGTTCTGGATGGGTTCCAATTTCACCACCAGCAGTCAGGTGGTTGTATGGTAAGACCTTAACAGGAACAGATGAATGTGGTATATAAGGGCCAATTCCGACTTCGGTCTGAGCTACAGGCAACAAAGAATTGTTGGGTACGTAGCTGATGCTTGGCACACACTGCACTGGAGGACTTGCTGATCTAAAATTTGTATAAGTCGGAGAAAATATTTTAGCTCCAGGATTGAGCTTGAATTCCTGAAAGAAGCTTTTTGTTATGAAATCTGCTGATGTTGTACCTGTGCTGAGCTCTAATGTACGTTCAGTTACACCTTGAGACATGGCTAAGTGAATTTCATTAACTAATTAAACGCGTTAACTTCTTTAGTATTAACAGAAGCCACCCAAAATACTGGTCAAGACAGGGATGCTTTGGCCTTTGACATAATTCAACTTGTGAAAGGTAATACGAGTTACATTTGTGGAAAACAGGCCTGATATAATATTTATTTACCTACCTTAGCCCTTTTATTTGTCTCAGATTGTATTGACTCAGTTGGAGATGCTATAACTGCATTACTGCATGATTGAGAGGTTTGGTCCACCCTTGCACCTGCAGAAGTTGACAAGCAGGGAGCACCGACATGAACGATGCTATCTGCTGAAGCTGGTCTAGTACTAGGTTGATTTTCTTGTCTGAAAAATGCGGCAACAGGATCTCCCGCACAGACAGGGGCATTTAGCTTGGTGTGAGTTTCATTCACAGGCTCCACTTGGGCAGGGATGCTGTTGACTGTAGTTGCATTAACTTAATGTTATAGATAACCAATCGTATAAGGAACTTGCTCAAACCTACAATCGTATTTTCTGTTTGAGGGCTAAATATAGAGCGTGAGATTAACCTTGTGTTGGGACACATAGTGCAGATGAACTAAACTTCCAATTCATTTCAAGTAGTATAAGATAGAAACGTTAGTCCTCCTTACTGCATATATTACGAAATTTACTATCAAATTCAGCAAAACAACCTGTGAACCGAAGAGAGGTGATCTTAGTTATTCTGGGTAGTAAACTGAATTGCACTACAAGAACGTTACTCTAACTAGGACAAAACCTTTAGTGATTCTAATTAGGAGAGATCGCTAGAAGGTTATTGAACTTACAACTTGCCCTTGAATATGGTACTTCAGAACTCCCCTACAATAACAACAAAAC
The DNA here is from genome assembly GCA_946814005.1 of Chamaenerion angustifolium. Lineage (NCBI taxonomy): Eukaryota > Viridiplantae > Streptophyta > Magnoliopsida > Myrtales > Onagraceae > Chamaenerion > Chamaenerion angustifolium. The sequence continues at coordinate 23,257,366 of OX328270.1, read as the reverse complement.
CATCATTAATACAATATAGTTCCTCGTACAAAATATGATACGATCAACAATAGTATAGCAAATAATTAAACTAGCCAAAAGAATAGCCAAGGCATACACTCTTCTTTGTGTGAAGCTCAAACTCAAGATACTTGTTCTGTTCCAGTGGTAACTTATCATCTTTGACCTGTCTGAAAGAAATTTTACAAGTGAAACAATTATAAGGTTGACGGAAGAAGCAATTGGATGTAAAAATCCAATAATCTCACGAGATATATGGAATGGGATCCAGTATCCAGAGGGGGGAAATGCAGTATCCAAAAAGGTCTTGGTTTATGATTTCCCCTAGCGCACTAGTTATTGAGTAAAAAGTGATATTCAGGTCTACTTTGCAAGAGGGCAGTGCTTAGAAAAATTTACCAACCAATCTGAACAACATACCTCATTTTGGTTGAGGCAAGAGGAACTACTTCACCCTACTCATGCAAAATATAAGAAAAAAAATTGTAAGTACATTTAGATTTGCATAAAAGAAGAACAAACACAACATATAAACATAAATATATATATATATATGAAACTTTTGTAACTGAACCAATGAATTCCACAGAGATATCAAGCTCCCCACAAAGCTTTTAAAGTAATGCAGCAGCTGATCCGATATCATCACACTAGAGCCATACCTTGGCATTTGTTGTACTATCTTTAGACATACTTTCTTCTTCAACATTTCTTCCTTCATTGTTTTCCACCACTCTTAAATCCTCATTCTCCTTTCCGTTCTCTGTATGATGAATCAACTCAGAGGTACAGGTATCACCATTAGAGAATCCATTCTCCGATTGGACTATTGACCTATTTAAATATGATAACATATATAGATCACATTACCAAGGGAACATAGTAGATTGATAATTTCTATTGAGCTGAACAAACTAAACATCACTAAGCATGTGGCACCAATCCCACCCCCTAGAAAAATAATAAAAGAAGCCAACATCCCCTCCACATAATCTTTTGACTGTATCATTTGAGTACAGATATTACCTTCTTTGGTATCTTCTCCTCTTGCTCATGTTGGATTTACCAAATTTATTGCTACTGCTATCATAATTTTGAGAAGCGGTAGAGACAACAGCAGATTCCGTTTCATCACCAGCTATTTTTCCAGAAACACCATCAGCTGGAAGGAGAACTCCCTATGTATGAGTATAACACAGATTGACCTTAGCTTGACATCGCATCAAAGGATAAGAGAAGTACAAGATAAAAGTTTTGGTTGATACACATGCCTTTGCAACAGCTTGAACAAGTTCACTGGAGAGAACGACAAGTGTCTCTACAACGCATCCATCAGCTACATTGGATTCCGTCCTTCCTTTTTTAGTCATCCTTGCTTTCTTCAGGACAATACCTTCAATATCCAAGTTCACGTCATTTTCAGAGCTACAGGGTTTGATCAACTTTATCTCATAAGAATTGAATTGCACGAAGTGTGAACAAGTGTCAAGTAACATAGCAAAAAGCTCCTCAAAACAAATGAACTCCATATGAAAGTAAAGAGAATACGTAGATGCCACGTAAGGTATTCTGTGAGTTTTTTTCAAATGCAATCTCATGTAAGAATGGAATCACCTAGCAAAGATGACAAGATTTACTAATGAGGTAATTCAGTTATGTTCCAGCATACTGAGCATGAATGAGAGTTTAACAACAGAATACAATGTAACTGCCCCCCGATGTATAAATTCACAGTGTGAGCAATTCTAGTTTGTGCTAATTAACATGGAATAAAAAGACAAAATCCTAATGAATAAATTTTGGGATAGAAGCAAATGAATCAGATATTAGAATTTCTGTAAAGAGAAAACTAATTTCAAAAGAATCGAATTCTATTGAAGTTACTCCATCGCTCAGCGCGCCTATATACATATTTAGAAATTTCACCAAGCCAATAATAGCATAAGGGATCGCAAATATCCCACCTACGAATCTGTATTGCTAAACTTCCCGTCATCAGAAGCATGAGATCTCGGGGAAGTATAACGAGAGAAATCGCGTGTTGCTCATCTAGCATGAATCTATACATAATTAAGCTCAACAAATCAAGCAAAACAAGGATCGCGGAAATTTCAGCCGGAGAGACAGGAATTTGAAGAGATGCGAAGGAGTCACCTTCAACGGAAGCGGTATGGAAGATTCCAGAATAGACGGAACCATTACTGACGTGAACATCGACGGGGAGGCCGACGATGCACATGGTAGCGAACAGCAATGCGTCACTGAAGGAGCTCTCTTCTGCATTGGGGAGCACTTCTCCGTTCCTGAAACCCATCTCGGTGAATCAAAACTAACCTTCCTCTCTCTCTCTCTTTCGGCGGGCCTGAAGTTGAAGAGACTTGCTAGAATTGAAGAGGAGGATTTGCTATTTTATTTTTCTTGGAACGAAGAAGAGTTGCCTAGCCTGGTTTTGTTTCGATGAGTCTTTCCTCGAAATAGTAATGTTATGCACTTCAAAATAAATTTAATTTTTCTTCAGAAATTCATGTGTAAATATGCCATTGTAATATTTATATTATGGATTTAATCAATTATTCTCATGCTATATCTAAATTGGTACCTACCCTAATATACCATAATTATATATAAAAAAATTGTCTCGAATTCGTATTTAATTTTATTAATATATATATATATACTAATTTAGTTAACTCTTTTATAATTAAGACACATAAGTTTTTGAGCTACTTAGTTATTAAAAATAAATATTTTCATTGGTTGATTAAAAAAAAGTGTAACCAACGATATTGACTCGTCACGCGTACTTCCAGAAGTTCTAGAATTTCTCTGACTTTTCTCATCGTTTCTCACGGTACGTTTCATATTTTATATCAACTACCACATTTATGGTCTTAATTTTCTTTTATCAATGTATTACTATTTATTTTTATAAGAAACCTTTTTAATTTTTTTGTTCTATTTTTAAAATTCTATGTAATAATTAGAGAATTTTTTAATGAAATTTTATATTTATTTATATGTTTTAATTTATTTACAATTAATATTATAATACTAAAAACTAATGTTTTATTTTATGAAAAAATGAATGTATATTAAATTTCGTATATTAGCATGTTCAATTATAAAAAATCATATTTGTAAATAGTATATACAGATTTTTAATAAATCTCAAAATAAGTAATAACTACTATCAAATATTCAAAATAGTTACAATTACAAAAATATGTATATTCAATATAATATTTATGATAAATATACAATAAAAAATAACATAAAAGCTAAGTTAAAAAATATGCACTAATATTATATTAGTAAATATTTATATTCGTTTATCGATACTTTTACAACAATTTCACCCTCCTAGGTCGTGAGAAAATTTTCCCGGTGACCTTCATTGCCGACAGTCATCTCTAGCGCCACCGCCTTTGGTGGAAACCCTAAGGGCTTATAAATATTTCACGTTGGGTGACAAAAGCGCAAAGGGAGTGCTAGAACTTTCATGACAGAATACCGCGTAGCGAACCATCAGTGTAGCAGGAGATCATGTGGTGCCTCATAACGCTAGAAGCCACCTCCAGTTGGGAACCCTATCAAACCAGGGTCCGCGTGTTCACGTTGTGCATTAGACAAACAAAAAGGCCTCGCCTTTACGTACCTAAGTGGAGTTTCGTGCACTGACTTAGTGCACCGCTGGAAACCTTGGAGAAGGCGAAGAAGATAGGTTCGGTGCAACAAAGTTGAAGAGTCTCCACGGTGCATAAGGGTTGTAAGTGTGACGTCAAGTTTTTGAGTGACTCTTTTTTTCTTTTTACCCGTGCCTGCAGGAGGATACGATCACCGTGAGGATGTCTGGGCTACAAAGCCATGAATAGCGCTGACTCCAAAGGACAGAGGACACCCAGGAAAACCATGTTGGACCTGGAATCGAACCCGGGGGAGGACGGGAATGACCGATATGTGGGCTCAATCATAGCTCGGAAACAGGTGAAAAATGCGGCAATCATTAATGTGCTGCAAAAGGCGTGGGAAGGGTTCAGTGCAGTTAGGATTACGAAGGCAACAAACAGGGTTGTGGTGTTTGATTTTGCGGATGAGGAGACTAGAGAACGAATATTTGATATGTCCCCATGGTTAGTCCAAGAACATTGCTTAAGCATAAAAAGATGGGCACCGAGTGTAGGACTGACAAAAGTCGAATTCTAAAAGGTTCAATTCTGGGGCCAAATCCATGACTTAGGGTTGGAGATGTTCAACACTGTGAATGTAGCGAAGATTGGGAATAAAATCGGTAAATTCATTAAAACCGAAAATGACACCGAGAAAGCGGGCAACTGCTACTTAAGGATGAAAGTTGAAGTAGATGTAACCAACCACTGCTTGCTGGCTTCTGGTGGAAGAACTCAGAAGGCAAAGAGAACTGGGCTTCAATCAAAAACGAGAAGTTGTTAGACTTTTGCTATGGTTGCGGCAAACTTAGACATACAACACAAGGATGTAAGGAGGACGTCCAAATGTCGGAGGAGAAACTGGGACACCAAATGTATGGTTCATGGTTGAATGGGAGAAGTCCAATGTGAACGGGGATAAGAGGATCAAATGAAGGGAACGATTGGAGACCAACTCAAAAAAGTCCTACACGAAAGAAGTTCTGATTTGAGATCATGAATGAGGCAAAATCCATGAGAGGGTAAAAGGAGCATGGTTGTGGAGGAAAGGGAGACGAAGGGGAAAGACATAAAGATGATAAGGATCCGATGAATTTAGCGGATCCAAAGGAGAAGGAACAACCAAAAACACAGAGCACTTAGTGTAAAAGGATTGAAACCGAAAGAATGCAAGTGGATGAGCCAGAATCAGAGAGCCAGTGTCGAATGGAGAACATGGAGATCTCGGCTAGTGAAGGGGTAACAAGGCTTCAAAGAACATAATCCTACCCGCAAGCAGCTTCCAAACCAACCTTATACTATTGAAAAGTTGATAGAAACACCTAGTTGAACACCAATCTCAGAGTCTACCCTTCAGATTACCGACCTAAGTCCAATACTAATCAGGATGTCATTGAAAAGACGATGTGAGGAGGAGGGGGAGGACTGAAGCTCAGGGAAAATAATGAGTCTGGATATGACTCAAACCGAAAAAACACAAAACAGTGGTCCAGTGAAAATGGGCAGACCGAGAGGTAGGCCCTAGAGGAAGGTGGATAAACCAAAAATCGAGAGAATAAAAATAAATGTGTAGAAGCAGACAAAGAAGAGTGAGAAGGATGAAACACAGAACACTGAAACGAGTTGTGGTGGTTGTCCTGAAACAGTCACATGGGCCCAATGAGTATACTCTGCTAGAATTGTCAGAGTTTGGGGTCTTCCCTGACAATTCACCATTTAAAATACCTCAACAGGAGGTATCAACCGGAGATAATATGCTTACTGGAAAAAAAAAAAGAATGGGGGGACTTTCTGTGGTAGGATTAGAGAGCAAGTGGGAATGGAAGACGCATACTATGTAAATCTGAAGGGTATATCAGGAGGAATAGCTCTTTGGTGGAGGGATGATGTCAGCATAACGGTAAGATCAACAACCCATAATATCGTAGATTGTGAAGTGTGAATGAGCAACCATCCGAACCCAAGCCTAATGACATGGGTGTATGCAGATACATATCCAATTAGAAGAAGACAAAACTGGAATGGGCTGCGAGAGATTGGAAGGAGGCGAAGAGCAACCTGGGCATGTATGGGTGACTTCAATGTTATAAGTCATCATCATGAAAAGGAAGGGGGGAGGCGAAGAGCAACCTGGGCATGTATGGGTGACTTCAATGTTATAAGTCATCATCATGAAAAGGAAGGGGGCCGACGAAAATCCCAACAACAAATATATGAATTTAATGCAATGATAAAGAGCATTCATATGGAAGACATGGGGGCTAAGGGATCAAGCTTCACATGGTCAAACAATCGAAGGGGCAGGAGAGGGTGTCTGAACATATAGACCGAGTTTTAATCAATGTAGCATGGGCAACTCTAAATCCAGATATTCAATGCATAAATGACATTGTGATTGGATCTGATCGCACACCAATAATCTTGCACCGAGCTCAAGGAGGGCAAATAATGAGAAACCAATTCTGCTTCGAAGAAATGTGGCTCGAAAACGTTGAGTGCAAGGACGTCATTAGAAAGGCTTGGACCGAATGGAATGGAGGTGACATATCGGTGAACATTTGCGTGAAATTGGAGAAATGTCGCATTAGGCTTACTCGGTGGAGTAAAGAGAAGTTTGGGAACAACCAAGTCGAAATAAGAAAGGCAAAAGAGCGACTACAAATGCTAATGAATGGTAGGCTGAAGCTGAGTAGTCAAGAGGAGGAGTCTGCTCTCAAAAATCGAATAAAAGAACTCCATCACCGGGAAGAGGTATATATTGGAAGCAAAGATCCATAATTAAGTGGCTTACGAAAGGTGATTGAAACTCTACCTTCTTCTACCTTACAACCAGTGCCCAAAGAAGAAGGAATCGAATCACTAGAGTACAAAACAATCGGGGGAGTGGATACAATCGGCAAGAGGTGTAGATGAGGATATTTGCAGGCATTTTAGATCAGTGTTCAGGGCTGAGGATGAGGACCTGAATGACATAGAGAAATTGAGGGTAATACTGAGGCAAATCACGGAGGATATGAACACTGAATTGGAAAGGGAGGTTACATATGGGGAAATAAGGGTTACAACATTTCAATTGGGATGGGCAAGAGCATTGGGTCCAGATGATTTTCTGGGGTTATTCTACCAAAGGAGTTGGCAAACCGTTGGTCCAGATGTAATCACGACAATCAAATCCTTTCTCAGATCAGCTGTTTTTCCCTTCACTATAAATCAAACAGATATAACCATTATTCCTAAAATACCAAGCTCAACCAGAACGAGTAATTTTAAGCATATAAGTTTATGCAATTTCATATATAAAATTGTTTTCAAGGTCTTGGTGAATAGGCTAAAACCCTATTTATCGGATCTTGTCACCCCCTATCAAAGTGCATTTGTGGGAGACCGTGCAATTCAGGATAACATCTTAATATCTCATGAGGTGTTCCATCATTTGAAAACACGAAGAGGGAGCGAAACAGTCGAGTGTGCAATGAAGTTGGACATGCAAAAGACCGTGTGGGATGAGAATTCCTTTTGAGAAGCCTTGAGAAGAGGGGATTCAGTGATAAGTGGATTGTATATATGTGGCAATGTATCACGAATACGTCATACTGATTCCTGCTCAATGGGCAGATGACATAAACCATTCAACCCACAAGAGGTTTAAAGCAATGCGACCATCTCTCACCATACCTATTTATCCTCCTTGCGGCGTGCTATCAAGACAAGTGGAGGAGACCATTCAAACGGAGAAATTGCGCTGCTTAACTCTGAAAAAAAGGATGTCCAGAGCTGCACCACTTATTTTTTGCAGATGACTCCCTGTTTTTTTTCTGAATATTGCAAGGCGTCTAGTCAACAGATAAACAACGCAAAATCAAATATGGTTTTCAATAAATGGGCTGATGAGGACAGCTGCAAAACCTTTGAGGAGGAGCTGCAAATACAGGGGGTAACAGACCCAGGGAGATATGTTGAAATTTAGAAACCAAGCATTCAGAAGAAATGAAATCATAAATCAAAACCAAAAACAAAGGTTGATTAAAATATAGTTTTTCATTTCATCGACCAAACTAACTTGCATTCACTGTGCTGAGTACCTACTATTTAAGGAGATAGTAAAAATTGAAATTATACAAACGCCCAACTAGTAATTATATAACGGACCCTTGAGAACTTATAAGTCAGATTGTGCCCCAAATACTTTGGCTTGCTAACCATATACTTCAATAAGATATCTGAGACTCTCATCAATTTGGGGTCGATCAAAGATAGAAGCACTAGGTTATATAAAGAACAAGATTCGTGACAATATTCAAGGATGGATGACTAAAACCCTAAATCAGGCGGGTAAAAAGGTACTCATCAAGGCGGTAATCACGGCTATACCCTCTTATGTGATGAATGTCTTCAAACTTTCTAAGATGTGGTGCTCATAAATTAATTTGATGATAGCAGACTTATGGTGGGGAGTGACGAATGATGGAAGGAAAATTCATTGGAGAAGAATAGATGTGCTAGCAAGATCGAAACCGATGGGGGGATTAAGGTTCCGTGAATTGGAAACCTTTAACGAGGCCTTGCTCACGAAGATGGCTGCAAGAATCATCAACGAACCAGATGCACTATAGGTCTGAACCATCAAGGGGTTGTACTTTCCCAATAATGAGTTTCGTTTGGCCAAGAAGGGTAGAAGGGTGTCATGGGTCTGGGCAAGCCTTATTCACGTCTGGGATATCCTATACAAAGAGGGGGATGTGGCAAATCGGGGATGACACGGACGTGCGAATATTTGGAGACCCATGGATTATCACAAAGCCAGGACACAGGGTGGATTGGCCGAGTGAAGAAGGGCAGTCGCCGGAAACAGGGGTCCAAGAGTGAATGGAATGAAGATGTAATCTGAGGTAGCTTCAACGACATGGACACACATTGCATCATCAACATGCCAATAAGAACTGAATTGTGTTCGAACAGAATGATATGGTCATATACTAAAGATGAGCATGTCACTATGAAATCGACCTATCATCGGTTAAAGGAACAAAATGAATCCACGACGCAGGGGTTGGGATCAGATGACGAAATCTAGAGGATAATATGGAAGGTAAACACTCTCCCAAAGGTTAAAAATTTCATGTGACGTTTACTCTCAAATGTGGCTGCAGTTCAAAAGAACCTTAGGAGAAGGGGGTGTTAGTGGAAGAAGGGTGTCCTATCTGTGGGTAGGAGGAAATAAGAGAACATATGATTAACGGATGTGGATGGACAGTAGGTGTGTGGTTCAGTGTCTTGGGAATACGACAAACTCAGGGACATGCCGAGACTCTCAATGCATGGATTCAAGAAAGAATGACAGAAGGGGGCACAACAGGAAGAGCAATAGAGGAACGACAAAGTCTATGTATGTGGACTTGTTGGTATATCTGGAAAACCCGATGCAAAGCTGATTTTGAAGGGAAGAAATCGAATATGATGGAGATAGTTCTTTCCATAAAAGGAGCACATTTGAAATTGTCAAGGGTAGAACCTCATAGGAGATCGGAAACACGAGAACGACAGGTGACAAAATGTAGGAGTAATCTGACTCAATTGTGATGCGTTGTGGTGCAACTAAACAAAGTGTGGGGGCATTGGTGTGCTGTGTTGGATCTTGATTTCCTGAATGCTAATTGGCAATGAATTGAATGTCAATGGAAGGATGAAGATTGCTCTCGCCTTAGCTCCGATGAACCTGCAGGAAGGGGATTACAACAGAGGGGGTGTCTTTGGGTCCCTCTCCGGTGCTTAAATGAGTATATGTGTGTATCTGAACTCAAAACATAACTGAATATATGTAAAACAAATGTATTTATAGAGTAAGGAGACCAAACCGTAAAAGGCAACAACATATCTTAATGAATATTGTGTTGGTGAAGATTATGATAGCAGATATTACAGTTATGGCGTAATATTACAGCTACCATATGTAATCTTTAGAGAACATGTGCCCGAGATATGCGGGATATTGTGGTCATATCTTTAGTGACGGTTGGCGGGACCAGATAAGAGAGGTAGGTCTCTCTTTGGGCGAGCACTCCTATGGCGAGCAGTAAGAGTCTGCGACTTGGGTTACTGGTGACCAGTGATGGAGCCTTTGGCGTCCACTTTAGCTTGGGCTTGATACCGGTCCACTTCACAAGGGTCAGATCAACCTTAAAATGGGCCGGTCCAGTTCGAATGACATGTGTTTCACCCCCTTCATAGTTATTGGGCCTCTGGGGCATTTTCCTTATTGAGCTATCACTATCAATACCCAACATGGTAGTTCGGGACGAAGAAGGCTAACTTGTGGGAGGACTGAACTGGAGGTCATGGAGAGACAATGTGTAGTTCTAAAAGAGGTCAAGCTGGCAATTGAAAGAGGATGACAGAAGATTGAAATAGAAACGGACTCCTTGGATCGTAGAGAAAATTCAAGGGAGGATGAGATCTTGGAGGCTGGAAGTCATATGCGAGAACATTAAAGTCATGACACAAGAGATTCAAAGTGTCAAGCGGAAGGCGATCCCGCATTCAACAAATGAGAGTGCAAATTGGATAGCCAAAAAACCAGTTTGGGTGTGTGTTTTGATAATTGGATTCTAGAACCCCCACCCCAACTTAGAAGTATTTTAAAAATTGATTGTAATAATGAATCTCCGTGATTACCTAGATCACGTTTTTTTAGTCTTTCAATGAGAGGTGTTTCAGTTTTTGACCAAAAAAATAATATTTATATCATTTTTATCACCGAACGTATATTATTATCCACTAACTCTCTCTCTCTCTATATATATATATATCATCAAACTTTATAATAAAAATAAATAACACTCTTTTACATTTACCGTTGCAATATTTATTAATGGGAAAACTACTAAACTAGTACCCGATAGGGGTGGGCATGAACTGGTTCGGTACATTTACCACATTTTAAAGAGGTACGGTTTACCACTCTAGATTCTGGCCGATTTATCGTACATGTTCAAAACCGGTTCAGCCGAACCACTTTATATATATTAAAAAAAACTATAATAATACATAATTCATAAACCCTAAACCATAGTCCATAAACCATAATCCTAATCCATAAACCATAATCCATAATCCATAAACCATAAACCATAAACCATAATCCATAAACCATAATCCATAAACCATAATCCATAATCTATAATCTATAAAACATAATCCATAATCCATAAACCATTATACTAATGTAGATTGTAAATCATCACCGAACCAACTTTGGTCTAAGGGTCTAGAGTAGATATTTTAATAATTAAATATAATATTATATTAAAACTCGTACAAAAAGTGGTACGGTTAACCGTTTGCGAACTAGTTTTTTGTACCTCTTCTAAACTGCTCCATATTTTTGCAAAAGAACCGTTTGGTTTGTGAACCAGTTCAGTTCACAAAAGGTACGGTTTAGTTCGACCGAACCAGTTTTTTATGCCCACCCTAGTCCCCGAACTTGTGGGGTGATAGGAAGTAGGTACTTGAACTTTTTTTTGTAGCAACTAAGTGGTCGAACTTATGAAAATTAGCAAATATGTACCTACCGTTAAGAATAAACGGAAAATATTACGTGAGGAGCAAATAGGTACCTGAACTTACACGAATGAGCAAGTAAGTACCTGAACTGGTTCGGTCGAACCACTTTATTTTTTATTTTTAAAAAATATGCTTTATATACCAAAACATGCATGACTCAACTCCAAACGTTCTCATAGTGTTTCTTGATGCACTGAGAACGTCTGGAGTTGAGCCATGCGTGCGTTTGATATATAAACCCTACTTTTTTATAATAAAAGTAGTGGTTTGACCGAATCGGTTAAGGTACCTACTTGCTCATTCGTGTAAGTTCAGGTACCTGTTTGCTCCTCACGTGTTCCTCACGTGATATTTCCCGTTTATTCTTAACGGAAATTAACGGTAGGTATCTATTTGCTTATTTAAGAAAGTTCAGCAACTTATTTGCTACAAAAAAATATTTAGCTACCTACTTGCTAATCACCCACAAGTATGGGTACCAATTTGGTAATTTTCCATTTATTAATTTACCTTTTAATTTTAAGGATTTTGATATTATTTCACTCATAATTATGGTATAATATAAATATTTTGTTATTTTCATAAAAACTCATAATTATTTATTATAGACAAATTAAGTTTTATAATAGTAATTTTTTAATATATATTCAATTAGTAAATAATGTAATAATATTTACTATTAAGAATAAATTAAATAAAAATGAATAATTCATAAATTAAACTTATTACTTACCATGCAAACTACAACAAGAGACCTAGTGACATAATATTTTATATTAATCTTATTGTACACTTTATTCTTTAATAAACAGTTTTACGTTGATACTTTGTGATAGTTGAATAATTCTTAAATTCTTGTTTAAAAAGAGTTGTATGTAAGTTCCTTCATTTTATATCAATTTCTTTGTGTAGTTTTTTCCATTCTATATTAATCAAATGATACGTCTTCCTATTCGGTCATATTTAAATTGGCCTACTAAAACACAACATAAACTTTGTTATGACACGACTCACATAAAAACTATGATATATCATAACACTTTCATTCACGGACTAACTTAGACTATGTTTTAACAAACATGTAAAGTATACTGTCATCTATAATACTTGAGGGTAACTGGAAAAAAAAACCATAGTAGCATATGCTGTCATGTGTTTAACTGCGTTAATTCCTAACTTAACAGAATGAGAGAAAATAAGTGAGTCCAAACCAATAAATTGGACTAGATTATTAATTGAGGATCATATTAGACATTTTATATGAGTTGGAGGACCAATAAACTATCATTATTGGGCCCTGGCCTACAAACTACAAACAGTCCTGATTCTAACACTTCCCAAAATACCGGCCATGTTCACAAGTAGGTTAAGCAACGTCTCAACGCTGTAGCCCTAGCTAGCCGAATAAGCGTTGCCACTCTCATACAGATTATTCATCCGTTTGCATTCTCTGATCTCAGTCTCTCAGAGCTTCTTCTTCTTCCTCCATTTGGTCCATTGCACTGGCTCTGAGACTTCGACTACTCTAGTACACAGTTGAGTTCTGTCATCTCTGAGCTTGCCCGTTTCACTGGAATTCCAACCAAGAATTTGGATTATTCGACAACTTTTTTTTGACTCAAAACGACACCTCTTTCATATCTAACTCTGCAGAAAAACCGCAGAACCCTAGAAAAGGACGATGAAGAAGGTGAAGTCGAGGAAAGTCCGGCAGCAAATCCGGCTCTCGGAAGTTCAGGAAATTGAGCTGCTCGAGTCCTGGATTGAGTCCCAGAAGCCGGATTCAGGTACTAATCCTCTGTCTTTACCTCCTACTCCGTCTCGCGCTCCTGTTGGCCGCACAGACGAAGGGTCGTACTCTCCATACGCCGGCTCCACGAAATTCTCTCAACTGCCAATCTCGAAGAAGACTAAAGCCGGACTGCGCGATGCTAAGTATGTAAAAATGACGGATATACAAAGAGCTTCACTTCCACATTCCCTCTGCGGAAGGGATATTCTAGGAGCTGCGAAGACAGGTTCAGGAAAGACGTTGGCTTTCATTATCCCGGTTAGTGCTTTATTTCATTCTACTTTAAAGTGGACGGTTAGTTGGTTGCTTAGGTACAGATAGTCGGGGGATTCACAACTGCTCCTAATTAATATGATGCATCATTACTTGTTAGCTTAAGATGATAGGACAATTATTTTTTTGATGGTTTAGGGTATGACATTTATCATTGTAGAAAAATCAATCTATTTGTATTTGATGTAGCTATGCGCTTGCGTTTTTGTATGCAATATTGCAATGTATGAGCCAGGGACGAAGTCAGATATCTTGTTAAGTGGGGGCAAGTATTGGAGTAAAAACAAATAGTTGAACTAAAAAAAATTCAGCAGGGGCAAATGTATGATTTAAAAGAGCTAAATTGAAAATTATTGCATTTTTTAGGGTCAAAATTACACCAAGTTAAAAGTTTGGAGGGGGGGGGGGCAATTGCCCCCCTCGTCCCTGGTATAAGCTATGGTAAGGGTGAACTCGTGCTATACCGACTTTTGACTGTAATTCGATTATTCGACAACCAAGGGTAAAGAAGAGTTCTGACTTACTGCTTTCTTGTTTTTCTGCAGAGCCACAATAACTTGTCATTGTGTATCTTGTGTAGGCTTATTAAGAGCCCTCATTATTTAATGTCTACAAGCAGTAAATATTTCAAATATATTGAGGGTTTGCATTGATATTCTTGTGTAGATTACAGCTATAGAGCACTTGCCATTGTGTTGTCTTGTGATTGTTCATAAGAGACCTCAATTTTTAAGAGCAGTAAAGCTTTCAAATCCTTTGGGTTTATATATAGATAGTTCCTTTGAGAAGATAGCAACATCTGCAAATTAATACAAAGATAGGTTTCTAAAGGGGGATAGCTATCAACTACTTCCGTACTTCGTGATCTTTTTCAAGGGATCAATTTTGAGTTGATGTTTGGTATAGTTATATGAAAGGTGTAGTGGTATAGTTTCAGGGTGTCCACGTGGATTTTTTCCAGGTACTTATTTTAGTAGTATCTTCGAATTGAATAAAATTGATGAATTTTCTCAGCAAGGTCATGGAGATTGGGTATATAACCCCAATTTTCAAAAATTAAATAGAATCTTTTCTTTTCTCTTCATATTTTGTGTATTATGTATATGTACTCTTCAAAAATGTTACCAGTTGGAATGGTTATGATAGTCTAGTATTGTGTGATATACATCCATGGCATGATTGCAACCTTTTGTCAAGCTGTTGTTACTCCACTTATTTGACATATATTATTTGCTTAAAAAATCTAATCAAGTCAAGCTATTTCTTCTATTTCTCCGTTCTTTTGAAGCATACATAAGGTTTTGATACATTTCAACTGTTATTATTGTTTCCTGATCTTGATTTGAATTTTGATACTTTGTCCTCGTGACATTCTGTGTTGTTTCTAGGTTAACTATATCTGCATAGATATGCCAGAGATATCTCACCTTGTCTTTCTATCTTAACAGTATATGATTCTAAATCCAAAGTATATAATGTTTCAGATATTGGAAAAATTGTATAGAGAGCGATGGACCTCCGATGATGGTGTAGGGAGTATTATTATTTCTCCTACAAGGGAATTGGCTGCTCAACTATTTGATGTCTTAAAAGCTGTCGGGAAGTATCACGACTTTGCTGCTGGACTACTGATTGGTGGCCGTAGGGATGTTGATCTAGAGAAGGAGAGTGTAAATAAACTGAACATATTGGTCTGTACACCTGGTCGGCTTCTACAACACATGGATGAAACCCCAAACTTTGAATGCTCAGAACTCAAGGTCAAAAGAATACTTTTTATGTAGTTCCATTTAATTTCTCTACCCTAGTAGTAGTTGATATGCATTAAAAATTCCTTGCCAGAGAACAGGTATTGGTCCTTGATGAGGCAGATCGTATTCTTGATGTTGGATTTAAGAAGACTTTGAATGCAATCATCTCACAACTTCCTAAGTATAGGCAAACTTTGCTTTTTTCAGCAACTCAAACCAAGTCAGTGCAAGATCTAGCAAGACTTAGTTTGAAAGACCCAGAATATTTGGGTGTGCATGAGGAGTCTGTGACAGCCACTCCCAATCGTTTGCAGCAAACTGCTATGATTGTTCCTCTTGAGCAAAAGTTAGACATGTTGTGGAGCTTCATAAAAGCACATCTTAATTCCAGGATTCTCGTGTTTCTCTCAACTGCCAAACAGGTATTAATCCTTTGCTAGTAATTCTTTTACCTTTTGTTATGAGAATGATCTTATGTTTTGTTTTGTTTTGCCTATAGAAGTTCCAATAAATGTGTAGTGTTGATTACTTACTGCAGGCTGCTTCTTTTAACTCCCGTAGTCCTTCTCCTTTCTATGTTTATTGGCCGGCTCACATGTTTATTGCACACTTTGTATCATTTACTAGTAGTATGCAGCATGCAAGCATTTCATGCTGCGGTTTCATAGCCTTTTTTAGTTTCTTTGAGCAATTGCTCGTTATTGTGTTTTCAAGAGTACATTTTGGAATTGATTTCTACCTCACTTATGTTTGTGTTGTGAATGAGGATTTGTAGGTTAGATTTGTCTTTGAAGCCTTCAAGAAACTACGTCCTGGGATTCCCTTGAAGTGTCTTCATGGAAGAATGAGTCAAGAAAGAAGGATGGGAGTTTATTCAGAATTTTGCGAGAAACAGTCAGTCCTTTTCACAACCGATGTGGCCTCTAGAGGCCTTGATTTCAATAAAGTCGTAGACTGGGTGGTTCAGGTGAGTTTTGCTGATTTCACAATATACACATCTTATAGTTTAGGATCGGTTTAGGAGGGACAAAATATCAACTTTTTCTTTACCTCACAAAATTATTTATATGCCTGTAAAATTATCATAGGTGGATTGTCCAGAAGATGTTGCATCTTACATTCACCGAGTTGGTCGTACTGCGCGTTATCAGTCTAGTGGAAGATCGGTTTTGTTTCTGGTGCCTTCAGAAATGGAAATGCTTGAAAAATTAAAGGCAGCTAAAGTACCTGTAAATTTTATTAAGGTAAATTTGCCTATTTTTCATTTTTCTCCGCCAGTTGGCTTCCTATATGATGTCACAGCAAGTAACCGGATTTGTGCAAATGTCACAGGCAAACATGAAAAAAGTGCAACCTATTTCCAGTCAACTACGGGATTTGCTTGCCAAGTATCCAGACATTAATTATCTCGCGCAAAAGGCCTTTGTGACATATATCCGTTCTATCTATCTTCAGAAGGATAAGCAAATCTTTGATGTATCAAAATTGTCCATTGATGAATACTCCGCTTCATTGGGTTTGGCAGTGTCACCTAAGGTCCGTTTTCTAAAGAAAAAAGGGAAGTCCACAATCCCGGATATACCTGCACATCCTGAAGTTGAGGAGGATATTGATGTTTCAAAGAAGAATGGGAGTAGCACGAATCCCGATGAAGAAGACGAAACCTTTTTCTACTCAAATGATACTAAAGATGGGGGTAAGGTGAATGGACGCCAAACTAAGGATGTGGCTAGTGGCGAGAAGATAGACAGCAAGATTGAAGATATGTATGTACTCTTCTACTTCTAAGTTAACCTGATTGAATTATTCTGATAGATAAGTATGAAAAGTATCACCAAACTTTCAATCTTTATTTTGCTGTTTGTGATGTACTTGTCTGTTGATCACAGGAGGGTTACAAGGGTATTAAAGAAAAAGAAGCTCAAGATCAATGTGCACAGGCCTATAGGAACTAGAACTATCTTTGATGAAGAGGGTGATACCCTACCACCACTTGCTCGGTTAGCACCACGGATCTCAGATGGTTCAATTGCATTCGACCCAGGTGTGCACTCTCTTTTCCATTGTAATACAGAATGAAATATGTTATAATTTCTTCAAAAATATTGTCATTTCCCCAAGTCCTATAAATTTATTTTTTTGCACTTGTTTCTGATTTGTTTATAGAGATTAACTATGATATCCCATTTGGATTTGCAGAGAAAAAAGAGGAATATTACAGGAAAATGAGGGAAGAGATGAAGCAAGCTGACAAGGAAGACAAACAAACTCAGCGTCAATTACTGAGGGAAAAACGAATGAAGAAGAAGATGAAGTTAAAGAAAGGCAAGGCTGAACAAGTGGATGATGATGACGATGATGAGGGTGAGGAGGAAGGTGACAGCGACTCAGAAGAGACTCCTCAAGTCGGCAGAAAGCGCAAAAGATCTAACAAGAAATACTTTGGTAGTGATGGGGAAGAAGATGGTGAGGCCAAAGGGGGGTCTGACTCTATTTCTTTGGCTGAGCAAGAGGAACTAGCTCTCAAACTACTGAGTTCCATGCACTAATCATCTGAGGAAGATTGACAATTTTATTTCACATGTTATTTGTTTCGGTCTCCACATCATTTACCGGAGGCGCCATAAATTTTGTTATACTATCTATTGATAGTGTTATGGTTGTATCCTATTGTAGTTGGTGCAAAGAAAATAGTATGGAATGATTTTTTGTGTAGTTTTACGTGACCCAAGTGGAGCCTGGTTAGTAGAGGACTGAACCCATGGCTTCTGTGAGTTTCTTGCTTAGGTTAAGTTTAAATTATGGGTAATTTTTAAGTGAATTTGGTGTTTTAGGAAAAACGTATTGAATGGGTGTATTTTAATAAAAAATTAAAAAGATATGTCAATTCAGCAATATCATGTAAGATTTTTACTTTTTATCAAAACGTGTGGCAATGCACTTAGTTAGCAACGTTAATAAGTTCAAAATTTAAAGGAAGGACGAAATCAGATATACTGGATGAGTTCGAGGGTCATTTAGACTATATTAAAGTTCGAGAAATTATATGGTTAATTACTTAATTGGTTACACATGTTTCACTATTGTGTAGAATGGTTACACATGTTTCAAAATGTGATTAATTGGTTTTGATATGTGACTAATTGGTTACACGTGTTTTTCTTAATATGATTAATTGATTATTCCGTTAATTAATATTTTTAATATATTTTTGAATTGTCAAATGACTATTATGCCTTAATGGTATAATACTAAGGCTTAATGTGAAGAACAAGATGAAGAACCCAGAAGAACAGTTAGTGGCATTTCTGATTATGGGTTCTTCACGAACCCAGATTCGTATTTCTGGGTTCTTCACGAACCCAGAATCGCATTTCTGGGTTCTTCACAAACCCAGAAACTCCTAAACCCTAAACTCAAAAACGCGATTCTGTGTTCGTGATGAACCCAAAAATGCGATTTTGTGTTCGTGATGAACCCAAAAATGCGATTTTGTGTTCGTGATGAACCCATAAACGCGATTCTGGGTTCGTACATGTAAGAGCTCGGTGAAGAATGAAGACGTACCTGAACACAGAGGAGATGAAGACGAGGAGAAGAATGAAGAACAACTCAGGGGTGTATGAAAGGGTAATTAAGTCATTTTATGTATCTAAATAGTGACTTAACGGTGATTTTTTACGATGGACAGTAAAAAAATCAATTAGTCACATTCCAAAACCAATTAATCACATTTTGAAATATATGTAACAATTCTGCACAATGGTGAAACATGTGTAACCAATTAAGTAATTAACCCGAAACTCTTGGCAAAAAAAAAAAAAATACTTGGCCAAAAAAAAAACCCTAAACTATATTTGCCATAGTTTGAGGACTGAATAAGACTCAATCCTTTCTTTTTTGGCGGAAATATTTATGTATGTGAAAGCACGCCCTTTCCTTGAATGCATCCTGGTAAAAGAGTGGACTGCTCAATTACTGAATACAACGTTTGTAGTTATAACATCAAAACATAGAGATTAACAGTATGAAGCTGCCCAACATACATATTTTGTAAAATACATTATTCGCAGTCAGTAAGGTGAAAGGCATGAAATTAGAGAGAAGAAAGGCGGATCTGACCGAGAGGTATCATTCCAACTGCAGAAATACTAATGCTTCCAGGCCAGGCAGAACCCTCGAACCTATGCTCTTTCATTATGGCTTCTTAACTTTGAGGAGATTTATGTTGTCTTGTCTTTGGTTCTTATGCTATAAGCCAATCGTGAAGCTTATGCAATGCAATGGCTTGGCAGTTGGCAATAGGAAGGCATTAAACAATAGTTTCCTTCTTGCAGCTAATAATTTAGTTTCTTACACGTTATCTTCTCCTTCAGTCTTTCTGATTCCATCTTCTGCAATCCGCATACAGCATACCGTAGCAATGTATTTCTTTCTGCAAGTCGTTATGTAATTTGGTAATTATCCCGTTTCAAACTTGTTGTCACCCCCACCACAAAGCAGTAACTCGGATGGAAAATCATCCCATAATCAACCAGTAAGTAAGTAATATTTGGATATGTTAGGTTCAAAATATAATCTGCTTCAAAGAACACATCGCAATGTCTTACTCATCTTGGCTCAATCTGTCATTTTTACACTGCCTCTGATCATTGACCATTGACTCGAAAACACCCAACAGATTATCCAGACATTCTGCATTTTCTTCATCAACTCCCTTCAATGTGTAGACAATGCTCTCTAGAGTGGACAAATACCCAGACTTGGGTTGGCTCCTCACTTCTCCATACAAGCTCCTTCCTTTTGGGTCCAGCTTTAGCTGCGGCAACATCCTTAGCCATGGATTCTCACTGTACATCCTCCTCGCTTTGCTCCATGTTCCGTCTAAAGCTATCACGTTCTTCACTTCAAAGCCACTTGCCTTGAGTTCGTCAATGGTGAGCGACGTTTCGGATGGAAACAGCAGCACTGACCCTGAAGGCACTGTGAGTTTGAATTCTTCGGATTCCTCCAGTTCCATGCTCTGATTCACTTGGGACTTCTGCAATTTCCGGACCACGAATCCCTTTGATAGAACATTCCGAGCGGATTCCAGCGACAGGATCTCATCGAAATTCGTTTTTTGGTGGTGAATTTGCGACGTCCAGAAATGTTGCAGGGAGGTGATTAAACCTTTTTTCCCGACGGTGATGTTGATTACAGGTTCTTTAAGTTCTTTTCCTGAAAGATTTCCAGAAATTGGAAGCAATCTTGAATCTGCACCTCTCCAACTAGTCGAGCTAGGGTGTATCTCTTCTCGGAGGTTCTTGGATAGCTCAGATACCGATAACGATTCTGAATCGCGAATCTGATTATTCTGATTCTGGGCAACAAACTCCTCTTCCAGTGACCAAACAGAGAATTGAGCGTCAAATATGACGTCAGAGACAACAGCGACGACGACATTCTTGAGCCCTAACTTCACGATTCTGGTGGAGTTGAGGGAGTGCTTCTTCTCCAGTCTGTGCTGAAGGATGGTGATGCCGACGGAGTTGTCGAGGCCAGGGGAGACGATACGGGTGCATAGGCAGGTCCGTGAGGGTTTCAAGCAAGAGGGGCAAATGGACCGCTTCTTGGAGCCGGAACTGGACCTAGCCGTGGCCGCCGCCATACACTTAAGAATGGCGGTCACCCGACGGTGCTGGTGCTGGGACTGGGAGACGAGGAAGGGGAGGAATGGGTTTCCGGTCCAGATGGGGAATCGGTGGTGCTTCCCCGTACAGTACCAAGCAGCCATATATGATCGTCGGCGTCGGACAATATTGAACATTAAAGTATTAAACATCGAAGATGGCATCCATTTTGCCAAGATTCTTAAGATGCTGACGTCATAAATATGTTAAAAAATAAAATAAAAAAGAATCTATTACCTGAACATTTCTCAATTTCAGTATTAAATTTGCTATCAGAATTTCCCGTCCTTGTGTTACTTAGCATATCAGTATACATTAATTCTACAATACACAAACATTCAAGTGTGTCAATTTCATTATTTGATACACAAAAGTTGATTCGTGGTTTCCATATATACAAAGAAGAAGGTGCCAACAGAAATTAGCTAGCAAGTTGCAGGCCTCGAGTATGTCGAAGGCAGAGAAGGGCATCTCTCGTTCATGTGGGGGTAGGGCTCAACGGTGTTGTACCCAGGAAGCTCCATTCGATACTTCCCTTTGATCTGACAATACGGCAGCTCTACATCGCCTTCTCTGTTGCACCACTTGGGCAACCGGCTCGAGTTGCTCTCAAAGAACCTCAGCAAATATGCATCTTTTATCTACATCCACCATTATGTAGGGTTCTTGATTTGCCATGGAAAGGATTTATTTATAAGAAGAAGAAGATAACAAGGATGGTTGCTGTGCTTACCGTGAATTCAGTGACTTGTATGGAACTGGCAATGGGATCGAAAAGTCCAGCTTCTTTGTACATTTGGAGGACATAAGCGATGCATGAGGTTGACTTTCCATCGCTATATACCCAATCATCTTGCTCGGGAACTGTCAGCAGTTCAGCAAAAGTCGAGCCTCTCCTCTCAGCTTCAATTACAATATCAGGAAGATCAAGGGCCTGTAACCAACCAATATACCCAAACAAATGGAGCATTAAACATCTCAACTGTAAATAAATATTAATCCACTGTCCACAACAACAATTACCCAATCACCACATTACATCTCAAATTGCCATGTACAGATAAGAAGGATGCTTGGAGCCTTGGATAAAAACATGCTAATATTCGCAAATTTTACACTATGTGATGGAGGGCTGTTTTGTTTTTCCCCCAAAAAAACAAGAAAAAGAATAATGCACGTAAGATACCTCAGTTCCCAGTCTCTTGTTCAATGCTTCGCTCCACAAGTTAGCAGCATATGCAGGTTGAAGCTGACTCCATACTGTCATAACTGAAGCAACCTACATAGTCCAGGAGGGAATTTTGATCAGAAAATTTAAATTTTTACATAGCTCAGAATTTTGGAGGGATGAAGTAACGGTGCAGCAGACTTTCTTAGCAGAACTTGGAACAACCTGTATAGAGATATCTTTATGGGTGTACTATTGACACATCAAATACACAATCCTTTTGATCCTTCTATACCCCTCTAGACTTTCACCACCCCATGCCCCACTGCTTGTGAAAACCTTCTATTTTCTCAAAGTACAAAAGCATATGGAATACATTTAGAAATATGTGTTTGAATATACAGAATAGCAGTTAACTATAACAGCTAAAACATGGTCTAAGACTCTAAACTCCTAACCGGTAGATGTTCAATATGCAAAATCATCATCTGTTAATCCAGAAAATGATCGTACTACTCAATCTGCACGCTATAAGTTTCACAGAAACTGAACACAACCAATATGGCAATATCCAGAGTTCAAAAACCTTAATTAATAGCCAACTTTAGATTCTGATTGAAACTTACCATCAGTGCTAGAGTAAGTCTACAGCTAGGCTACATCAAGTGGCCGAAAGCACCCCTTGCCAACTTTTCAGTACAAAAAATGAATAAATACGAAGAGATATAGTGAACATCAGGTGGAGAAAATGCTGATCAGTTTATAGAAACTGTACTAAGATGGAAGTCTGAGATGACCAGACAAAATCCAGCACACATTAAAAAGTCAAATAGAGTATGCAAGCTAAGAGCGAATACCAGATGGGCATCCCAAGGAGGTGGATAATTTTCATCTATGGTGTCTATCCAACTGAATATCATATTATGATAACCATAAGGCTGTCCTCTCATGCTCAGGGCATAATCCCATGCGGCTGTTTCATTAAACTTTGCTCGTACATCAGGATGCAGAGGAAGCAAAGCAATCTGAGGATTGGCATCATCTTTGGTCAGCTCATAGTCCCACCATTCCTCCCACGGTATAATCTCAACAATTTCTTCACCCTAAAAAGATTGAAAATGAATAAGCAACATATATTTTGACCATATTTTTTAGCAAGAAATTAGTTATGATGAGCCACACTATACTCCAAGCAAATTGTAAGATGATTACAAACAGATACATCATCCTATCTCCAACAAACACAAAAAGAAATTAAATATTAAACTGTAAGTGTTAGAGAAATATCGGTATAATCCCAAATATAACAAACATGCAGAGGTGTCATCTCTAAAAAGTGCAAGGTGAAATTATCTTACTATCAATATGGTAGGACACATAAATGGATAAAAATGTGATGAACACTTCGTCTAAAACCATGGATGTCCCATACACAATAGTCTGAAAGTTTCATCTATAATACGAACTGTAGTTCTATTTATGAGACTAGAAAATCTGCCTCTTATGCAAGTATATTGGTTCCACCAGTTATCAGTTTTAGCCTTTAAGTAAGCCATACATTTCATTTGTAGGCCTGTGGTTGATCTAACACAAAAGAACTTGTAGAGTATATATTGACAGAATGCTGCTATCAGAAAGTAAGCTACTTGTTACATGCTTATATAACAAAATTAATGGTCTGATCATGTTAGTTACACATAAATCCACTAAAAGATAGTACCTTGTCGTTCTCACGTCCTGATTCACCAACCCATAACTTTCCTTCAGAATCCCTCAAGCAGACAGCGGTATGACCAGCATAAGCACCGCTTACCCACTTTTCTAGGGTTTCAAAACCACCCCACCTCCCTCGGATCTTCGACAGTGCAAGGAGATCCCCAGATTGGATGTCAGCAACACTAATGTTTGTTACCCATGGCTCCGGGCGCTGTTCAAGATTTGCACTCATATGCTTCTCGAGAAAAGCAATGTTAGAACTTTCCCCCCATCCAGTATTCGAGAACAAAGGGTACACATCCCACAGCGCTTGAAGTGTCCCAAGCATCCCTGCTTGCATGAAAAAAATTGAAATTCCTCTGTTTTTCACCTGATTTCAAACAACATAAAGACAGGGGGGTCAAAGGGCGTGTGAAATCACTCATAGGTCATGCTAAAGAGAACTGCAACTTACATATTCATACTCATTCTTTCCTTCCCATGCAGGGAATTCAAATGTATGATGTCGGGACAAAACATAATAATCCCATGTAACACGATAAGCAGTTGCAAAGACGTAGAGGTCCCCACATGTCCAACTATGGGCTTGCTTGACCTGGTCAAGAAAATAATTTCATGTTCAAAATTACAAGCAATAAAATCTCCGTTAATGATTTACCACAACAAATACAGTATGCATGATGGCTGCATCCTCTAGCCAAGCATGAAGAGCAAGTTTATAGGAATTATAAATGATGAATATAAAATTGCAACTACTTCTGGAGGGGAGGGCGAGCCATACAACTAAACAATATGTTGTCGGTTATCACGTATCAACTATTTCAAATTCGACACAGATAACCTTAACTTCTAACGCTGAATGAAAACTTTCCAATAAAATTCTGATGTAACTTTTAAGGTTCATTACATTATCTTAACCACAGAATAGGATACGAAGGAAGCAGTAATCCACTACTTATTAGTATACACACGACCAAACATCGTTGATTCTGTACTAAACATAAGCAAGGGTCAATCCCTAGTTCTTAATTGTCCTCAGAGAAATTCAAATAGAACAGCTACAAGGGGAAAATAGTACACATAGACATGTAACCGGACATGATCAGAACTTTACTCGAAGCATCAAACAAAATATCTCAGCAAAATTTTCACAATCAAACCAGGAAATCAAAGAGTACTGAGTACGAAGCAACCCACATAAAGAAACCTTTGAATTTCACTAATTAACGAAGAAATAGTGAAATTGAGGAAAACCAAATATTGCCCAGGCTGATCGCAGAGCGAACCTCGATGTGTAAAGTGCCACCGCCAAATTCATTCCCAGTTTTGTTATGAAACTCCATCCAAGCTGCGTTTTGGAAGAAGCACGCGCCTTTCCATTGAAGAGTGTCATTGGAGGCCGAAGCAGCGCCGACGAAGGCGGGAAGGAGATCGTCCGGGCCGTTGAGGGAGTTGAGGATCGGCCAAGAGACTTGCCGGGGCAACAGGGGAAGTATGTCCTTGGGTTGGAACGGCAATTGCAGAGAGTGCGATGTCAAAGCGCAGAGAAACAGTACAACGAAGCAGCAGTCAACTCCGAAGGACGAGGCGAAGGAGGAGGACGCCATGGATAGAGAGAAACCACGGCGTTAACGGCGATTGAAGTCTAAGTCGCCATGTTCGATTAAGACTCCAAAATTTGATTTTCAGTCTTTAGTCTTTACCACCGTGGAATTTTATTGTTTCGAACTTAACAGCTCAGATCCCTCTGCCGCCTGCCACACGATTTTTGGGGACAACTGAAGTGCATCCTCAACTTTTTCTATACCCAACTTGCACCTCAAACTTTAACAGAGAGGTACATATTTTCTCCATCAAATATTACAAGAGGAAGTGATTAAGTTTTGTTCCGTTGAAATTATAAGTATATCCAACATTTGAATCATGCCCAATGATCGTTATCGGCAAAGCAAAATCGGGATCAAGAACCTCCCAAGACTGGCAAAGCAATTGGTGTCTGGTGATCAAGAAGCATATTAATGTGGGATGTACAATCAAACATAGCAAGGGATAGTGATGGATGTAATCCATTGACAGGTTCGATTGCACACGGCTCAAGCCAAGTATTGGTATGAATGAGGTTCGGATCTATTACCGTCGTCTCTGAATCGAATCAAAATTGAATACTTGTACAGAAAAAGCTTAAGGTAAATTTATCCTACTGCCAATATACAATTCATAAAACATTTCAGCGTCAAATTGTTGCTCCATTCATTGAAGTTCAGTAGTGTATATGTACAAAACCTGATTGCTTCTGTCTTAAACGATGCAGAAGAGCTAGCAATTATCAGGCCTTAAGTATTTTGGAGGCAAAGAAGGGCACCTCTCGTTCATGTTCGGGTATGGATCAATGGTGTTGTATCCAGGAAGCTCCATTCGGTACTTCCCTTTGATTTGACAATACGGCATCTCAACAGGGTCATCAATGTTGCACCATTTGGGCAACCGGCTCGAGTTGTTCTCGAAGAACCTCAGTGTATATGCGTCTTTTATCTGCACAGAAAAGGTTAAGTTGCTTACTTTAGTGCTCAAAAGTCACAGCAAACGGGTTCTTAATGAGGAGAAGGAAGGTAGCTTACCGTGAATTCTGTGACTTGAATGGAACTAGAGAGTGGATCGAAAAGTCCAGCTTCTTTGTACATCTCAAGAACGAATGCAATGCATGAGGTTGACTGCCCGTCACTGTAAATCCAATCATCACGCTCGGGGACTGTCAGCAGTTCACCGAAAGACGATCCCCTCCTCTCAGCTTCCACTAAAATCGAAGGAAGATCCAGACCCTGTTTGTATCCAACACCCAAAATGGAAATGCTAATTATCTTTTGCAGTGGGGAGTTCATGTGCTTCAATGCCATAACAAATTTCAAGACTACATTTAAGATTCAACAAGATGCCAACACAAAAGATTCTATCTAGCCCGAGGATCATGTCATTCTAGTAATTCAAATGCTTGTTATTGTACTGAATAGATATACCATATGATCATCCAGGGAGCAATCATAATTATTCAAACTGTATGAAATTAACAAAAATGAATCTGCAAAGTACCTTGGTTCCTAGTCTCTTGTTCAAGGCTTCGTTCCACAAATTTGCAGCATATGCAGGTTGAATTTGATTCCACACCGTCATAAATGAAGCAACCTAGAATGAGAAATCATGTCAGAAATCAGGAGAAGAGACTGGTGAGTAAGGCTGGAAGGCTAATTAATAAAGGTAACTTTTCCAAGGCTGGAAATTTAGTGTCAATATATAGTACCACATGGGAATCCAGCGGAGGTGGATAATTTCCATCTATGGTGTCTATCCAGCTGAATATCATGTTATGGTAACCGTATGGCAGTCCCTCCATTTTCCTCGCGTACTCCCATGCAGCAGTCTCATTGAACTTTGCCCGTATATCAGGATGCAGAGGAAGCAGGGCAATGTGAGGATTGGCATCGTCTTTGTTAACCTCATACTCCCACCATTCTTCCCATGGTATAGTGGCAACAATATCTTCACCCTAAAAAAAATAAGAAACTGAGTATCCAACTTCCCAAGTAATTGTACAGAAAGCACGAGCAAGACATCTACATCCAAGTAGTTCGTGGGAACTAGCTACTGGATAAAACATACAATGAAATTATCAGTAATTATTGCTAAGTATAGGTTAAATGTGGCCATAATGCAAGGGCAAATTTCTCTCTGTGAAATCAAACAGCAAATTATTAGCAAGATAACCACTGACCCTCCAAAATGGAAAGAAACGTGAAAGCATTCTGTTTCCCTTGGCACCACAGAGCCATTCTGTAAGTAAATCCTTAGTATGAATAAAGGTTCTTATTCTAAATTATTTGCTACTTTGAAGAAGCTACTGCAAATGAAGTTATAGAGGAAATAATGATCTAGAGAAGAATATTAAGGTGGCGCTATCAGAAAGTGGTAAACTGTGAACTGCTAACTGAACGAGCAAATGCAACTTATACTTCATCAGTATAAACGTCAGCTTATCGTATTAGTTACCTTATCATTCTCATGTCCTGATTCACCAACCCATAACTTTCCATCAGAATCCCTCAGGCAGATCGCAGAATGACCAGCATAAGTACCACTGACCCACTTCTCTAGGGTTTCGAAACCCCCCCACCTCCCTCGAATTTTTGATAGCGCAAGGAAATCTCCAGATTGGATATCATCAACACTAATATTTGTAACCCATGGCTGAGGGCGCTTGTCAAAGGTAGCACCCATGTGTTTTTTCAGAAAACCGATGTTAGCATTCTCACCAAATCTAGTATTTGTGAATAACGGGTACACATCCCATAGTGCACGAAGAGTTCCTAGCATCCCAGCTTGCATCAGAAATATTGACATTCCTCTGTTTTTCACCTACAATGAGATGAACAACGAGACTTGCATAAATATGAATTGCTGTTGAAACTTGTATTCCCCCTGATAAGTCAAGATGGAAAAGAACTTACATATTCGTATTCTTCCTTCCCTTCCCACTCAGAGAATTCAAGAGTCTGTTCATGAGACAAAAAGTAATAATTCCATGTAACACGGTATGGGGTCGCAAAGACATAAAGATCCATACATGTCCAACTATGAGCCTTGCTGACCTGATCAAGCAAATGTTCCGATTCAACAGTTACAAGCAGGAAACTACTGCTAATAATCGTTCAATACAGCCCAGTGCAATAAAACAGACAGAATCTACTGATTGATGATGAACCTAAAGTTGATTTCCATCAATGAAACGGACTTGCTTCTCAACTAAAGAACGCGCTCAATTAGAATAAAAAGTAAGCAAGCGTGAAAATCAAGGCAGGAAGCAACTAACAAACCTAAAAATCTCAAAGGTTGAACTAGAGCATAGAATAGGAACTGAAGGAAGTATCCGATGTTAGTAGTTAATAACTTATTATATCACCAACATAAAAAAGTTCTTACAAACCTGAACTTCCATAAATCCAACACAAAGCAAAAAATCAACATTTAATACACCAGCAACCATTCAACGAAAAACTCTAGTGACTATTTTCACAACTAAAGCAGAAATTGAAATGAGGAATCCTTCGAATATCACCAAATAAAGCTCAATTTGCAAGAATTATCAAGAAAGAAATATCCCAGTAGGCCAGTACAACAAGGTAAGTGGAGAATGAACCTTGAGATGCAAAGTGCCTCCACCAAATTCACTCCCAGACTTGTTATGGAACTCCAGCCAGGCGGTGTTCTCGTAGAAGCAGGCGCCTTTCCATTCAAGACTATCATTGGTTCCCGAAGCTGCGCCAACGAAGGTGGGGAGTAGATCGACTGGGCGGTTAAGGGAGTTGAGGATAGGCCACGATACTTGTCGAGGTAGCAGAGGCAATATGTCCTTGGGGTGAAATGGCGATTTGAAGGAGTCTGAGGGTGAAATGTAGAGAGAGAAGACAACGAAGCAGCATAGGAGTGCCAAGGAGGAGGAATACGCCATAGCCATGGCGATTAGAAGAATCACGCAACCGCACAAGAGAAGACTGAGAGAGATGAACAGCAATTCAACTCGTCTACGTTCCCAATCCCAACCACCACAGAAATAAATCTCCGTTCTCAACCATGACGTTGACCCAAAAATGTCATTTTGTAGTTGGAGTTTTGAAATTATTTAATATTAATTTTAGTACATCCGTATATTGTATATATTCAACAAATTATTATTATTATTATTATTTTATAAATTATTTCTGAATTTCAAGTAAACCATTTTAAGTGCATGTGGGATTTCCAAAAATAAATAAGTGCATGTGGGATTTGAACTCTTTTTAAACTTAATCCAATTACCATGGGTAAATTGTGTAATGTTGTCCCTTTTTGTTTTTACTCAGTCAGAGTAATATGTTGTACCTATGTTTCACTTTCAGTGTAATGCATATTTTTTTTTACTATAATATAATATGTGTTATCTTAATTATTTTTAAATATATGCGTTTACATTTCTTTACTATAATAATTTTAAATTTTTAAATAACATAATAAAAAAAATCATAACTTTTATTTATAAATTTTTGGTGATTTTTTTGTAATAACATAATAAACATATGTGATATTATATATTTTTAATTTATATATATTATTATAAATTATTCATAAAAAATATATATATATATTTTTTAGTATGTTAATTAAAAGAAGATAGTCACACAAACTACACATTAATAACTGTTATAATATATATATTTATTCTTTTTTATCCTGCATAAAGCGCAAATCAATAGGTAGTATATTATATATTCTTGAGTTGAGATGTATTTATTTTTAAGAAAAAAAATAAAATAGATTTATATGGAAATTTCAAAACTTACAAATTAAAAAGTTATCATTTTAATTTGGGTTAATTACTTCAATAGTTACACATCTTTGTGCATGTGACCAATTTGTTATAACTTATGTAGAATAGTTACATAAATTTCAGCATGTTATTATTTGATAATTTTTACTGTTTATCGTTAAATTTATGGTTAATTACTTAATTGGTTACACATGTTTCACCATTATGCAGAATGGTTACACATGTTTCAAAATGTGATTAATTGGTTTTGAAATGTGACTAATTGTTTTTTTTACTGTTCACTGTTAGAAATCACAGTTAAGTCACTATTTAGATACGTAAAATGACGTAATTACCCCTAGAATCATCTTCAAGAACACAACATCATCTTCAAGAACAAGAATCGAAGAACCCATAAATCAAATTTCTGGGTTCTTCGATTCTTGTTCTTGAAGATGATGTGTTCTTGAAGATGATTCTAGGGGCATAATAGTCATTTCACAATTCAATAATATGTTTAAAAAAATTAATTAACGGTAAAATTAACGGTTTAGTAACGGAATGATCAATTAATCACATTTGGAAAAACATGTGTAACCAATTAGTCACATAACAAAACCAATTAATCACATTTTGAAAAATGTGTAACCATTCTGCACAATGGTGAAACATGTGTAACCAATTAAGTAATTAACCCTTAAATTTATCAGATAAGGAACTATTATAACATATAAAATCACAATTTTACCCCTATTTAATTAACTTATTAACAACAACAGTAGAACCACGAACCAACAAAACCGATGCAACTGCTCCTTGAAATTCGTATGGGTGATGTGATAAAAGGACGAATAGAGGTTCTCAAGAAGGAATTGAAGTCATTTTCAGTAGCCTCCCTTCGCAGCTCAAGGTGGAGAGATGATGAAGAACGTCGAATTTAAATATAGGCTAATGAGAAGCGACCACACGTCGAAATTACCCATTCATATTCTTCTTCACTGTGCTGACCCACAAGCTCTTTTTGAGCGACAGCAGCGACACTCCATTCGCTAAGGAATATGACCGGCGATTTCGAGGGGAGGATCGAGGATATGCTCAAGAGCAACAAGGAGGAGGCGCATGCGTCGTCTGTGCAAGGCTGCACCACAATCTTGTATTTGGTTGGGTTTTGTTATTTCTTAAGCAAATTGGAGCTGATGTGGTTGCTAATCTCAATCGACAGAATTAGAGACGCTAGATCTCGAGGATTCAACTAGATTTCGTCATTTAATTCATGACCTATATACAAAATCATTGATTTATTTCAAAATAGCATACTCTGCAGCTTCCAATTTAGTTCCTTGTTGCTCCTAATACGGGAGTTGAGATGAAATGATTGTTCACGCTCTTCTCCTAGCATTAGGTTTCTGGAAACTAAGATGAAATAATTGTTGTTCACGCTTTGATTCAGTGGCCACTTTAGAAAAAAATGTTGAAGAATTGGAAGAAAGTATACGGAATGCCACATACATACGGAATGCCACACACATGGAAGATTTATTTGTCGTAATAGAGTTTCCTGGTACACAAAAAGCTTGAATTGCTTTGGATAAGAGAGATTGGTGGGTGTGATAGTGAGAGAAATTGAGTGATGGAGAAGGAAGAATCAGCAATGGGACGCATGATGAACATAAGTAAGAAAGGATGAAAAGATGAAGAAGAGTATAATAGTCATTTTATAATTCAAAAATATGTTAAAAATATTAATTGATGAAAAAAATTAACGGTTCACTAACGGATTGACCAAATAGTCACATGCTGAAACATAAATGACCATTGAGTCACGCAAAAAAATGATTAATTAATTAAATAATTGGGTAAAGATGTGTAACAATTGAAGTAATTAACCCTTTTAATTTTTAAGTTATATGTTCTGAAACTTTTAAATTTATTAAAAGTAATATAATTATATAAAAATAATTTCATAGTTTCTTTTTCATTTTTTAATAAATATGATTTTTTTTTTAAAATCATTCCGACTGATAAATGTTGAGTTAGTAAATATATTTCAAAGTCGCTTGAAATCTCGATTTTTCCTGCTATTTAGCTTCGTGGAATACATTAAGTTTTCATTGACGCAATTTTACCAAAAAGTGGTGTTAAATCAAGAATATATCCAATCTCATCCAAATTTTACCGAAAGCTTCCGTGCGGGTTGATGTGATGAAAATGTTACATATTGTTACGTGATATCTTTGGTTCTGATATGAATATTGCCCGTTACCTTCTTCTTCTTCTTCTCCTAAAGCAAGAAAAATCTGGTAACATAAATAGCGTAATGTTTATTAAGCAAATATCGGGAAGCAAATGCAGATTAATAGTATAATAATCGGGAGCAAATTGAAATTGAACCATCAATCTTGACAAATTCTAGGAACGTGGAAAATCAAAATGATATTAAATTGGAAAAACGTCCTCAAGTGTTGTCTACGAAAGGAGGACGCAATGTTTTCATGCTAAATCCCCAGCAGACAAGACACGCTACAACCGCTACCGACAAGGCAGTAACTCAAAGCTTCAATATAGAGCTAACCCTCAAGGAGCATGAGGGGAGAATTCAACGACTATTATAAGTGAGTGAACAACGGTAAAAATTGTCAGAAATAACAGCACAATATATGAGTTACCATTTGTATAGAAGCTAAACAAGGAATAGGCTAGACTAGGAAACAATATAAAACAGAATATACAGAATATATTTGTAGAATATATTTGTTACCTTTATTAGTCTTGTAATAATCTATATACTGGCTTAAGATCCAGAAATCAAATACAATGCATTATCAGTAAAAACAGATCCATCCCCAATTTTCGTTTTCACTATTCCAACATGGTATCAGAGCAAGATCCGTAATCCGCTTCATCATTTACCCACAAATCTACAACCCCAACAATGTCCGACACCGAGAGTAACTCGCAGAACCCAATCGGTTCAGGTATTAGCCGAGATGACATGACTGACCAGATTGCAAGTATTCTCATATCATGATTGAATATGAACCAACAACCACAACTGAAGGAGAAACGAATCAGAGCAATAGCAAACAACATAACAACGACAGTAGATGCAGCGGCGGGCGGCCACAAGGCCACCAACACCGGCAACGAGTTCCAATCACAGTTCGGGGAAGCATTCCCGCAACAACAGCAACTCAATCAAAGATCGGGGACGCATACCTTGGAGGCTAGCCACAGCGAGTCTTACCTGACCGAAGGGAGGAGACGCACCTCCGAGGACAGCCACAGCGAGGCTTACCTGGCCGAAGGAAGGCAGAACCCTAGCTCTGCGTGGGGAAGAGCTGAGTGGGGAGGAGCCGCACGGGAGAACAACCAGGAGAAGAATGCAGTTGATTGCTGCAACCCTAGAGGTAAAGGGTTTGGGTTTTTTTAATCCAAGCCCTTGTATTTCCATAATTTCCAATTTTTTCCCAAATGAAGCTGAGTTAGGTCCTGCAAGTTTAAAAAGATCAGATTTAGTCCCTGAAGTTTGTCGAGCTGGATATTCCGTCACATGCGTAGTAGGGAAAAGTGATAGATGAATATTTGACTGTGGGGCAACTGATAGTATGACGTTTGATGCTCGGGATTTGTGTGATATAGTAGAATCTCAGGTTAAGTATATTAATACAGCAAATGGTGGAGTTGCTATGGTGACTGGGATGGGTACATTAGTGATCTCAAAAAATCTTAAAATTTCTAATTGCTTATTGGTGCCAACACTATCAAACAAGTTGTTATTTGTGTCTCAAGTGACGAATGAGTTAAACTGTACGATGATACTAAATCCAAAGTTTTGCATACTGCAGGATATCCGGACGGGGACGGTCATTGGGTGTGGCACTGAGCATGCTTGTCTGTACTATGTGGATGAGGTTGTCCTAAAAGGATCGGTGTTGCTGGCTCATGGATCGACAGAAGAAGAATTGTGGCTTTAGCACAAGCGGTTAGGTTATCCTTCATTTGGTTATCTTAAACTTTTATTTCCCAAATTGTTTCTGAATAAATCCAGTACTTTAGAATGTGAGACGTGCATTTTAGCAAAAAGCCATAGACAGTCATTTAAACCCAATAATACTCGGCTTGATTCTATTTTTTCCCTCGTACATTCTAATGTTTGGGGTCCTGCACCCGTGTCTGGATCTCATGGTCTCAAATATTTTGTCATTTTCGTGGATGATTGTACTCGTATGACCTGTACCTATTTTCTCAAAAACAAATCTGAGGTGTTCAAAAAATTCGTGCACTTTTTCCATATGGTTCAGAACCAATTCCAGAAAACTATTCAAACTATGCGTTCCGATAATGGAGGTGAATTTATCAATACTCAGATGAAGAATTTCTTTCTCGAAAAAGGAATTATTCAACAAACCTCCTGTCCACATACCCCTGAGCAAAACGGAGTCGTAGAGCGAAAGAACCAGATTATTCTAGAAATGACCCAGTCTATTTTGATCGAATCAAAAGTACCAAAAATTTTCTGGCCGGAAGCTGTGGCAACTGTCACTTACCTCCTAAACCGTCTACCAACAAAGTTCCTCAATCTCAAAACACCAATTCAAACCCTAGAGTCTCATAGCATAATACCCCCAACACTGAGCCTAACCCCTAAAGTGTTTGGATGTTCTGTGTTCGTTCATATACCCAAAGTCGACCGCACCAAACTTGATTCGTGTGCGGTAAAATGCGTCTTCCTCGGCTATGGAGTTAACCAAAAGGGCTACCGCTGCTATGATCCAAAAAGGGGTCACATGTTCACCACAATGAACTGTGACTTCCTTGAGTCTGAATTTTATTATTCCCAATCCAGTGATCAGGGGGAGAAGATTACACATGAATCACTAGATTGGGTTGGCCAACCATATCTCTCGTATGTCGGTCCTCCAGAGTCAGTTAGCCGACCTATCAGACCGATCTCTGAAACAATAGTACAGGACAACGAGCCAGATGATACGACCCCCGATCCGTCTCCTAAGGTATCCGAGGTAAGCAATTCTGTCCAATCCCTTCATTATGTCACTGAATATCCTATCATACCAGAAGCAGGAGGTCAAACAGAGAACGAAGCAAATGGTGAGAGGGGGAGATATGTTCTACCTCCGAGAGCCAATCGGGGAAAGCCACCAAATCGGTACACACCAGAGAAGGAAACTAGGGAAGAAATGTATCCAGTGGCAAATGTCACGAAGGGAAGACTAAGCAGTCAGGCTAAGTCATTCATCATGGCGGTCTACTCAGGAAACATTCCGACATCTGTGAAGGAGGCACAACAATCAAACCTCTGGAGACAGGCGATGGATACGGAAATGAAGGCTCTTATGAAGAATGAAACATGGGAGATTTGCAAGTTACCCACCGGAAAGAAAGCAGTAGGATGCATGTGGGTATATACCATCAAGTAAAAACCTGATGGTGCGATTGAATGACACAAGGCGAGGTTAGTAGCAAAAGGATACACACAAACCTACGGAATAGACTACTCGGAGACGTTCTCCCCGGTTGCCAAAATAGATACGATCTGAGTCCTGTTGTCCATAGAAGCAACTAATAATTGGTCGCTAAGACAGTTTGATGTGAAAAATGCTTTCCTACATGGAGATCTACAGGAGGAGGTCTATATGGAAATTCCACCTGGATATGAAAAGAAGTCAGAGGAGGGAAAGGCCTGCAGGTTAAAGAAAGCATTGCATGGATTAAGACAGTCTCCAAGAGCCTGGTTTGGACGATTCACGATGGCAATGAAGAGATATGGATATACACAGAGTAACTCAGACCATACTCTGTTCCTAAAGAAGATAGATCAGGGTATTACATGCTTAATCATCTACGTGGATGACATGGTCATTACTGGAGATGATGAAGATGAAATGAAGAATTTGAGAAGAAGACTGTTCTTGGAGTTCGAAATGAAGGACTTGGGAGACTTGAAGTACTTTCTTGGTATTGATGTACTGCGATCTAAACAAGGAATCTTCATCTCACAGCGGAAATACGTACTGGATCTTCTCGCAAAAACGGGGATGCTAGGCTGTAAACCGGCAGAGACACCTATAGTGGTAAACCATGGTCTGCAAATAAGAGAGGATGGGATACCAACAGACCGAGAAAGATATCAACGCCTGGTAGGTAAACTCATCTACCTCTCTCATACTCGCCCTGATATTGCCTATGTAGTTGGTGTGGTTAGTCAGTTTATGCACCAGCCCCAGCAGGATCACATAGAAGCTGCATGGAGAATTGTAAGATATTTGAAAGGTACCTCTAGACATGGAGTACTATTCAGGAACAATGGGCACCTAAGGGTAAAGGGGTATACAAACGCAGACTGGGCAGGGAATCCGAACGATCGGAAGTCTACAGCAGGGTATTTCACTTTCGTGGGAGACAATCTTGTTACTTGGCGGAGTAAGAAGCAGAAGGTAGTAGCCCTGTCCAGTGCCGAGGCCGAGTTTAGAGGAATTGCAAGGGGAGTAACTGAGATCCTTTGGCTGACAAAGCTATTAACGGAAATCGGTTTTCCTCCAACGGAAGCGTGTAATCTTATGTGCGACAATAAAGCAGCAATAAGCATATCTGAGGACCCAGTCCAACATGACAGAACCAAACATGTAGAAGTGGACAGACACTTTATAAAGGAGAAGCTAGAAGGTGAAATCATCGCATTACCCTTTGTCCGTTCAGAAGATCAACTTGCAGATATCCTCACTAAAGCAGTCAACGGGAGGGTATTTCAAGAAACTCTTTTCAAGTTGAGTATTAGCGACCCCACTACTCAACTTGAGGGGGAGTGTCAGAAATAACAACACAATATATGAGTTACCATTTGTATAGAAGCTAAACAAGGAATAGGCTAGACTAGGAAACAATATAAAACAGAATATACATAATATATTTGTTACCTTTATTAGTCTTGTAATAGTCCATACACTGGCTTAAGATCCAGAAATCAAATACAATGCATTATCAGTAAAAACAGATCCATGCCCAATTTTCGTTTTCACTATTCCAACAAAAATCTTTACAAGATATTCGTTCGCACCTTCATGCGATGTTATTACAGCAATAGCAATTCCTTCGTAGCTTGCCCAAAACCATGGCGGCAAAATCTTCGACGGTCAACCAATAATGAAGTCTGGCATCCCTGTTGAAGCAAAATATCATCTGCCCTAATATCTTCGCTACATTTTGTCCTGCAGTAGCCCAAGAACAGAACCATAAATCATCCCTAGAGCTCCGTTTAGTGGGGAACGCAGTGGTGTTACAGCAAGATGAAATTTTGCCTTATTAGTCTTTGAAAACTGCACCGGACGTTTTAGAGGTAGAACAACAACAACGGTCAACTTCACTTCAGTTTGGGTAGCGAGAATAGACATATCCATCCTTTGGACAATGAGAACGACCCTTCCACGTAGATAAAGTGGATTGTCCTAAGATGTGAGGTAGGTCTGAGCATGTACGTTCGATCACGGATCGTTTCTCGGGCGTTTTACTCGAAGACACGAAGTCCAAGACAGTGGTGTCAGATTCAGAGCTGAGGAAGCTTATGTCGACCCATGTGGACTCTAAAAATATGGGTGATAATGAGGTGAAAACGCATATAGCGGAGAAACATATAGTCTCACGGTGTGATATGTGTTTTGATCACAATTTGAAAAAGATCAATGTGCAGGAGGACATTTCACATAATGTTCACGGTCCTGTCACACTACAAGAATCTCTAAAAACACTCATCCGTCAATGGCTTGCATGGACTTGTGATGAGAAAGAAAGTTTTAGTAGGAAAAATTGTTTATGTTACAAAGTAAAAAAAAAAAAAACGAGGTCAAATTTGAGCTACGGTGAAAAAAATAATTTTATTTCTATGTACTATGATGACTGGCCATGTGGAGTTGCTATATACACCGCAACATTTTTCTATCGAGAGCTCGGTTCGTATCACAAGGTGTTGTCAGAAAATTTCACACTTGCCATATCTTTGAGGACCAAGATTTTAGAAGGGGTGGACTTTGTCATGTAAGAGAATAAGTGAGATGACCATATTAGCTATTCTTACAAGTTGAGGATATAATTGATAATTAGTTGTATGTTAGCAATTATAAAAGGAGATATGCAGCCTCTGCAATATAAGTATGAAATAAGAGAAATTGCTTCTTCTTCTCCTTGGAATCTTCTTCTTCTATTGCAAACCTTTTTATTATTCTCTTGCAAACCTTCTTCTTCTTTATGAATGTATAATCCATGACAACTTGTTCAATGATTGATGAATTTTATGTAGAGTCTCCACATCTACCAATTTAATGGTTAGTCTGAGCTATTTAGGGATGATAAAAGGGAAAAATATGTAATATGTTTGCCCATAGTGGTAAAAGCGACACAATGTTTGATTTTTAGGCAATATGTTTGGTGTTGTTGGTTTTGATGAAGTCTGTTTGTGTCCGTTAAAAATTTATGTTAACCCCGCACACGTCTTGCACGTGGCCTCAGTTTGGTGTGAAATTCCTCAAATGTCTCCGACTTCTTCACTTCTATTATATGTAGTTCAACGGTGTTCGTCTCCCCTTCACTTCTTCACTTGTTCGTCCCCTCTTTCCGAAGTGTTCGACCCTTGTCTTGTTCCCGAAGTGTTCAAACCCTCCTTGTCGGATCTTCTGCTCTCCCAACAACAATGGCAACACATTACCCAACCAACTCTTCATAAAGTTGAAGCCACACGTAGAGTACCACCTGTTGATTTGCTACTGTGGGTTCACCACACATGCAAAACCCGCTTCAACATGGAAAAATTTCAGTCGAATGTTCTATGGGTGTCCCGATTATAAGGTATGTTTGCCGATTTCTTTGGTTTTTAACCCTAATTTTAGTATCAATTGGAAAATCACTCCCAAATCTCTCTTCGAAACCCTAATTTTAACGTGCACACACTTGATTGCAGAACCACAGTTGTAACTAGGTTGAGTGGTGTGACCCCTTAATGTGCATTTACGGAAGGAGGGTCGTAACAAAATTCCGAGATATGCATGCTAAGATCAAAGACAAAGTTGTTCTGGTACGTAAGAGGGAAAATATGTTGATTACTGCTGTTGGAGTGTTTGTGATACTGCTGTTTGTTATAACCCTCAAATTGGTTACTGGTTGAAGTGTTTTAGGATGTGTATTTGAAGTAGTTATGTTTGTGTAACAGAGCGACTTTTAGTTAATGATGTTTATGTATTTTCTGTTTCGTGATAACATACGTTTTGTAAGTGTTGGGTGTTTATGGAAAACGTTTGTTGACAAATTAAAAGTAGATGTACTATGTTTTGATTGACTGGACAAAAAGTCTGCCAATAAAACCCAACTGAATTCCAGCTGCACTTAAAAACCTGTCCCAGAACACACACAGAACCAATGCCATTTCCACATAACCACCTAATTCCATAGTTAACTGTCATTCCCGTTTACAAAATACCAATTTACAATACCAAGTTCACAAAAACCACAAAACCTAACCTAACACATCAATACATTAGAGTTTTGATAGTCGTTTCATAAAAATGGTAAATAGAATGTTAAGATATCTTAAGAGTATATTGAATGTTTTCACTGACATGCTCAGACTCACGAGACAGTTGGTTAAGGCGTGTGTCTTAAATCATAGATAGTAACAACGTCCATGTTCAAATCTTTGGGATGTCGAGAGTATAATACTCAAAGAAATGTCGGATTTCAGGAGTATAATACTCAAGAAAGGTCGGATGTCAGGTGTAAAATACTCAAACAAAGGCCGGTCGGATGTTGGGAATACTGAAAGAGTCAAAGAAAGGTCGGATGTCGGGAATACTCAAACAAAGGTCGGATGTCGGGAGTAAAATACTCAAAGAAAGATCGATCGGATGTCTGGAGTAAAATATACTCAAAGAAAGAGGTAAAGGTGTTAGAGTGCCAGATATTCAAATCTTGGGGCCTAGGGATGTCAGGTGCAAAATACTCAAAAAGAGGTCTTGAGGGATGGCATTTGCCTCTTGACTATATAAACAAGGTGCAATGTCAATTTTATCCAAATATCAACATTATTTTTGATCATATTCTTAGAAACAAATATGATAACTATTTATTGTGCTTGAGGTGTTGATATGAGAATTTAACATTTGATAAATATATATGAAATTAAAATATAAATAATACTTAACTTACCCATAATTTATTAACTCTGAAAATATCAAAGTAACAAATAAGGAAGAAATTGATCAAATATCAAATTTTATTTTTGTGTGCTAATTAGTGGGAATTTCTTGATATTGTTATGATAGATTTGTAATAATCGTTATTTTATAGACATGGTAGTGAGTGTGTTAAGATACCTTAAGAGTATATTGAATTCATTAATTAACGAGTTCTGACTTATGAGCGTACGTCTTAAATATCAAATGGTATGGGCGCATAGGACCAAATCCTAAGGATGTTGTAGGGGTGAAAATACTCATAGAAAGTTCGAGGTTTGTTTGAATACTCATAGAAAGTTCGAGGTTTGTTTGAATACTCATAGAAAGTTCGAGGTCGACCGTTAGTGATAGTTGGTATGAGATGAGATAGTATGACATGATGTGCGATTGAAAATTACTCATAAAGTTCGAGATCTAGCATTAAGCTATAGTTGATGTTATCACGGTAGATTTGTAATAGTTGATACGAATACTCATAGAAAGTTTTTGGTCGGGCATTAAGCGATAGTTCGTATGAGATGAGATAATATGAAATGGTATGTGAGTGAAAATCTTCACAGTATGACTATAAGTGACTATAAACAATTCACAAGGCCAACTTTATCAAATATCAATATATATTTGTTTGATCATATTCTTAGTAACAAATAATTATATGTTACTTTTTCACGCACAGTAACAAAATTTATAGTAATAAAAATATCATATGTAGTCACCATCAAAAGTTTTGGTTAAGAAATGAGATTTCAAAAGAATTATCAATATATATACTCGAACGAAGTCTATAAAATATTTTTTTAGGTTTATCAATTAACTATTCAATTTTTGTTTAGTAAGGACTGTTGGATCGTAAACTCCTGATTGTTGATCTGGCAGCGAATTGAATGTCAGATGACGGTTGAGTAATGCTCTCGCCTCAGCTCCGGTAAACCTGCAGGTAGGGGATCGCAACAGAGGGGGTGTCTCTGGGTCCCTCTCCGATGTTTAAATGAGTATATTTGTATGTATAGCTCCAAACGTAATGAATGTATGCAAAGCAAAGGTATTTATAGAGTAGGAGAGACAAAACCATATAAGGTAACCGTATATCTTAGTGAATATTGTGATGTTGAAGATTTGGATAGTAGATATTGCATTTACAGCAAGATATTGCAGTTACCATATCTAATCCTTAGTGAATATGTGCCTGAGATATGCGGGATATCATGGCCACTTCCTTATTAACGGCTGGTGGGACCAGATGAGAGAGGCAAGACTCTCTTCGGGGCAAGCACTCCTATAACGAGCAGTAGGAGGTCAAGACTTGGTGAAGAATGGTGACCAGCTATGGAGCCTTTGGCGTCCATATCAACCTGGGCTCGATCTTGGGCCACTCTATGGTGGGCTAGATTGACTTTGGCATAGGCCGGTCCAGTTCGAATAACTTGGGTTTACCCTCTCCATGGTTATTGGGCGTTCGAGGCATTTTCCTTATTGGGCTGTCACTATCAATACCCAACATTTGCCCCCGAAGCTTGGGTGAAGTTTCTTCAGTCGAGCTTGATTCTTTGCCAGGGTTTGAGGTAGTGACACTCGGATTTGGTTTTCTTTATCTTTTTATGTGGTTTATACCTTCATGAATTATTGATGCTCTTTTGGCGATCAGTCGCTACTTTGTTCATGGTTGAAGGAATATTCAATATTTTATTCCTTCTTGGCGATCACTCTAGGCAGTCTAGGTTTATGAGGGTTTACCTTTTGCTATTAGGCGACCATTAACTTTGAAAAGGATTTTTCCCCCAAAAGGCCTATTTAGTGCGCTGACGATCACTTTGTCTACTTAATGGACTTTAGCATTTAATAACTGCATAGTCATCCAGAAGTCGAACGGTCGCTTGAAGCACGCCTGTCATTTAATATTCCATAACCCAAGGTACCCAGGCCTGAGACTGCATTACCCTCGCGGCGGAGAGGTTTACATCTATGCGGCCTAGATCGATGCTGGGTTGCGTTTTCTTCTCTGCGGGGATTTGCAGGAGCTGTGCCGGTATTACAGGATACATCCTACTCAGCTCGTACCCAATGACATTAGGATATAGGTCGGATTCAAGTTCCTGTGTATACGTCAAGAATGGACGTATTCACTGGCCTTGTTCCGTTGTTTCTTCCGATTGGCCGTTGGAACGAATCACCTCCACCACTTCTAGTCTCGTTGGCCAAAGTTCGCAGAATGCAGAGGCCAGTTGTGGAGTTGGAATGTCCATGTCCGGTTGGTCGATGATTTTCGTGCCACCAACTCCAACTACAAGAAGTTCTACTTCTTCTACAAGGGGGCATGTCCTGGGAGTTGTCTACGCCGGATAAGGATATTCCCCTGCCTTTGGCGAGCTGTCAGGGAGCGACCGGGATGTCATCGATGACCTGTTCCGGTTGCATAGATCATCTAGTTTTCACCTCATCCACTCAGTGGCGGAGACCACTGAGAATATGCTCGAGATGGCGGGCATTCATCAGGCCACACCACTTTTTGATGATTGGGTAATTCTTCTAATCCTTTTTTCTGTTTATTGGTTGTAGGCAATGTTGTAGGCAACCGGGGCCTAAAACTCATGGGTCTCTTTGATGACCAGGGTAAGGCGGGGCTGTCCTCGGACCAGGCGTCGCTGAATCCTCCTCCTCCTCATTCTAGGCATTCCTCTAAGAGGAATCCTGAGGAGGAACTTCCCTTGGCCACCGTTGGCCCTCGCCGACCAGGTACATTGCCTTTCTACTCGCACCTTCTTTGTTTCCACACCTTAAGTTTATGGGTTTTGATATATCTGCTTACTTTTCACAGAGAAGCCCACTGCTGATGTGGCTCGGGACCCCCTCCTCCCCCTGCCAAGAAGGTCAAGGGTTCAGGCGAGGAGTGCCCGGCTCTTCCCAAGTGTCCTCCTGCTCCTAAGGGCTTTATTGCCTCCAAGGAGAAGGCTCTGACCTTGGAGTCCCCTACTCCTCCTCAGCCCTCAGACTCTATTCCTCCCAAGGAATCTGGGGCCTAGAAGAAAGGGGGCTCGATGCCACCGGTTCTTCGAAGACTCCCCCTGAGGAGTACTGCTCCTTGGCAAGCATGTTCCAGCCACCTAAGGCTGCCAATTCCCGGGGAGTATGGATCCCCAATGGAGACTTCTCGAAGACAGGGGTCTCCGACAAGAAGATTCTTCGCGGTAACCCGGACTTATGCATGCGACTTCTGGAGGGGATAATTCCTCCCAGGGATCGTTCCGCGGTTCCCTCGGAGCTGCACCTCATCGACAGGATGAGGAGGACACACTTCGAACGAGTCGCCCTGGTAAGACTTCAAATATTCGTTATACTTTCGTATTACTTGTGCTTTTCATAGACTAACAACCTTTTACCCCTTGTTCCCTTTGTTGCCAACTCGTTCGAGAGGAGGTGCCGATCAGTCGGGTCGTCGGGGAGCTCGCCGAGAAGCAGACTGACCTGCTTGTTGAGCTGGAGCAATATCGAAGCCTGGGGTTCTCTCCTGGGCAGATGGAAGCCATGAAGTCAACTGCTGACTCAGCAGTTTTCCTAGTGGAAAGTGCTCGAGAGGAGAACTTCAAGAAGGAGGAGAGGTTCCTTGCTGATATCAAGAAGAGGCGGGCTGATGCAGCGGTCGCCTTTCAGGAGTCTGAGGCCCTTCATCGGCGCTTAGCCGAAGGTGAGACTACTAGGGCTCACCTGGAGGCTGAGCTTAAAGAGGCTCAAACCCAAAGGGCGGAGGCAGAGGCTCAAAAGGCGGATTCTGAAGCTCAACGGGCTGCTGCTGAGGCGCAGAAGGTTGCTTCTAAAGCCAGAGGGATCGCCTTGGAGGAGGAGAAGAAACAGCTGGTTGTACAGCTGAAGTCTGTTCCCTCCCCCAAAAGTGTGGTCAACGACTTCAAGGAATCCGAGGAGTTCGTTGACTGTGCTTTGGAGGTGATGAAGTTAGAGATTGCTGACAAGTCCTGGTCGAGGAGATCCAGGCTATTGACCCCAACTTCCCTCTTCGGGAAGTTTAGTCCCTTAAGCCTTTCCTCCGGAGTTCCCTTCCCCAGGAGACCCCTGCTGTTGAAGAGGTCGACCAGACTGCTGCTTAGAAAGTTTACCCTGCTGCTCCTATTGAGGAGGTTGCCCCCGAAGGCGAGCAGAGTGTTCCTGCTCCTGAAGACTTGAAGGCCTGAAGCTTCCACCTCTCCGGCGACTATCGTTTTTAGACTCTAGATTTTCTTATCTTCCTTTGTATTTTAGGTTTAATTTGTAATTATTTTTTGATTGAAGACTCGGTTATTTTATATCGAATGCCTTTATATTCATAAACCTTTACTTGACTTTGAATATGTTGGCTATTTCTCCGATATCTTAATCATAATTACCCTCGACTTTTCTTTACTTTATAATGGCCTTGACTCTTAAAGCCTTGGACCCTTCTCTTAGGCTTCAAAGGATAAGTCTCTATAGACTCATCTATTCCCCTTGTTAAGTATAAATTTTCTAAGGACAATACTTTAAGACTTAAAAGTATAGACTTCTAAGCTCAAAGATATATTACCTTTTTGAAGTTTAAACTTTTGGGGTGTTCGCCTAATAGCAAGGAACTTGTTCACTAAGGCTTCATCATCCATAGTGATCGCCTAAGATTCCTTATCCATCTTCTATAACTCACTTTATAAAGGAATTGTTCTCCTTAGTAGATAACTTCTCCAAAATTTGTCCCATTTATAAGAGGATAGCTTCCTTGATGGATTGATTATCTTCGTCAT
Organism: Chamaenerion angustifolium; assembly: GCA_946814005.1. Taxonomy (NCBI): domain Eukaryota; kingdom Viridiplantae; phylum Streptophyta; class Magnoliopsida; order Myrtales; family Onagraceae; genus Chamaenerion; species Chamaenerion angustifolium. The sequence goes on along the minus strand of OX328270.1, from coordinate 23,212,434 downwards.
TAGGATTCCTGCCTAATTTTGGTAACAGGTCTTTCGATTTGCCTAACCTTGTTGCTAGGTCTTTGGCCTGACTTTGGCATCAGGGCTTTTGCTTTGCCTAACCTTGTTGCTAGGTCTTTGGCCTGACTTTGGCGTCAGAGCTTTTGTTTTGCCTAACCTTATTGCTAGGTCTTTGGCCTGACTTTGGCGTCAGGACTTTTGTTTTGCCTAACCTTGTTGTTAGGTCTTTGGCCTGACTTTGGTATCAGGGCTTTTGTTTTGCCTAACTCTGTTCCTAGGTCTTTTGGCCTAACTTTGGCGTCAGGGCTTTTGTTTTGCCTAACTCTGTTGCTAGGTCTTGTGGCTTAACTTTGGTGTCAGGGCTTTTGTTTTGCCTAACTCTGTTGCTAGGCCTTTTGGCATGACTTTGGCGTCAGGGCTTTCGGCCAATTTTGATATCGGGTGCCTGATAAGGTCTTCGCCTGACTCTTGGCGTCAGGTCTTTTTCTTCGATTTGATTCGAGTGGTCATTCTTTATGAAGGAATGACTTGCTTTTATTGACATAACATTTTGATTACAAGCTATGTATGAAATCTCCTTAAATGTTCATAATTGAATGGACGGGGTAACCTTTCACCTTCAGTGGTTTCCAAATAGTAAGATCCTGGGGCGGCGATCTCTACTACCTTGTATGGTCCTTCCCACTTGGCTGAAAGTTTATTCTGACTGTCCAGTCTTGTAAATTCATTCTCATAACCATCTCCCCCACGAAAAATTGGCGAGCGCTGACTTTTCTGTTGAAGTATCGAGCGGTCGCCAGGCGCATCTTGGCTTGTGTTTTTTTTTTTTTTCTGATTGCCACCTCTTTTCCTCTGCCAAGTCGAGGTCAGTCCTGCGCTCGACTTCGTTTGCCTCAGTGTTAAAATGTAGGATTCTGTGGGTAGCCACTGCTTCTGATCCGTACACTAAACTAAAGGGTGTTTCTCCAGTGTCTATCTTAGGCGTTGTTCGGATGGACCATAATACGTTTTTCAGCTCCTCTGCCCAATTTCCTTTGAATGCTCGAACCCTTTTCTTGAGTCCTTCTAACACAACCTTGTTGGCTGCTTCAGTTTGCCCATTCGTTTGAGGATGATGCACTGAGCTGAAACGATGGTCGACATGGTATTCTTCGCAGAGCCATTTGAGTTCTTTTCCTATGAATTGTGGACTGGGTTTTGCCAGAGCTGGGAGTGTTTGGATTTGCTGCTTCAAGGATTGGAACGCCTCCTCGCAGTCTGGCGTCCACTCAAACTTGCGGTTGACCCTCAGGGTTTTGAAGAACGGAAGGGACCTGTCGCTCGCCCTGGAGAGGAAGTGATTGAGAGCAGCTAGGCGACCATTCATGCATTGAACCTCCATGTGGCATGTCGTCGATTTCATCTGCTCTATAGCTTCGCCTCAATACCTCGTTCGCTGACCATGAATCCCAGGAATTTACCGGATTTGACCCCAAAGGCACACTTTACAGGGTTCAGGCGAACGCTGTGCCTCCTCATACACTCGAAAGCTTCACGAAGGTCTGTTGTGTGAGGATTGCCCTTGATGGTTTTGACGAGCATGTCGTCCACATAAGCCTCCATGTTTCTCCCCAGCATGTCTTGGAACAGGCGGTTCACCATCGGCTGATAAGTCGCCCCGGCATTGATTAGACCGAAGGGCATCACTTTGTAACAAAGAATGTCCCCGTCTGCATAGAAAGCGGTATGGGCCTCATCATCTGGGTGCATCCGGATCTGGTTGTAGCTTGAATAGGCGTCCATGAAGCTCAGCATCTCGTGACCAGAGGTTGCATCGACCAACTGATCAATCCTGGGAAGAGGATAGGAATCCTTAGGGAAAGCTCTGTTCAGGTCGCGGAAGTAAACGCACATCCTCCACTTGCCGTTTGATTTCTTGACCAAAACTGGGTTGGCGACCCAGCTCTGGAATCTCACCTCTCTGACAAAGTCAGCTTCAATCAACCTGCCAACTTCCTGTCTGATAGCCAGACGCTTGTCTGTCCCGAACGATCTTCTTTTCTGAGCGATCAGCTTGATAGAAGGGTCTATCCTGAGCTCATGAGAGATGATGTCTGTACTGATACTTGGCATGTCGCTCGGCTTCCAGGCAAAAAGATCCTTAAATTCCCTGAGGAGGGCAGCCATGGCCTGCTTCTGATTATCATTCAAGGTGGTCCCAATACACACCTTCTTATCCGGGCCATCGACTTCTTCCAGCTCTTCCATAGGCGCCGGTCGAGCCAAATCCTCACGAGGGTCAGCCTCTGTCTCGATGGCGAGGGATTCCCTTTGGTTCTTCCTGCGCAGGCAGTTCACATAACATTGTCGCGAGGAAGGCTGGTCGCCAAGTACTTCTCCAATCCCGTTGGGTGTGGGGAACTTCATCTTCTGATGGACTGTGGAGGCCACAATCTTGTTGGGGTTGATTGTTGTCCTCCCCAGGATGGCGTTGTACGACGTAGGTGAGTCGACCACCAGGAAGGTGACCGATACCTTGATGCTCTTCCATCCCTCGCCCAAAATCACTGCATGGTTATTGCCCCCAGTGGATAAGTCATTCTCCCAGAAAACCCGATCAATGGAAAATCAACCCTCTTCAGGTCGAGCTTGGATTTGTCCATCTTCTCAAAGGCGTCCAGAAACAAAATATCTGTCGAGCTCCCTCCGTCGATCAGAATTCTCATCACGTCACAGCCGTCGATATCAACCGTGATAACCAGGGCATCATTGTGGGGAGTGGTGACATGTGCCAAATCATCTCCGGAGAACGAGATGACAATGTCCTCTTCAGGTCGAGGTCGCTTTCCCATCTGGACCGCTGTAGAAATCTGAGTCGCATAGACCTCCCTTGCATGCGACCCCTCGCCTCCTGCGCCGAATCCTCCAGCAATCAGATTTACCCTCCTCTTGCTATGATATGGGCCAGTTTGCTCAGCGGGAGCTGGCGAACGATTTGTCCTCGGTGGCGTTCGACTCCTATCACGCCCCGCCACAAATTCCTTCAGCATTCCCCCATGAATCAGCTTCTCGATATCCCGCTTCAAAAATGCGGCAATCATAAGTCTTGTAGCCCTTGCACTTGTGGTATCTACAATAGCTTTCTGTATCCTTCCCCATGGGCTGACCACCCCTTCGAGGCATCGGTGGCTTTGCTAAAGATCTTCTTTCCATCTCGACTAGTATCGCCGAGATCTGCCTGTTTAGAGGCGTAAAATACTCAGGGACCTCTGGATTTCTAGGCCCTGGGTTCGGTTCTGCTCGGGGCATGTTGTCTCATCCCTTATTCTCCATCTTAACCTCCTTCTTACCATCGCGTCGGGGCTCAGGAACCACCCTTAGCGAGGTCAACAGGAATTTAGCCTCGGCGTTCGCCCTCTCAAGGTCTATGAAACCTTTCGCCCTGGCCGCCAGTTCCTCTAACGTCTCAATTTCCTGCACATGATAACTGTTGCGCAGCTTTCTCGATACCTTGTTGGCCACGTCCAGACCTCGATAGAAGGCTCATATAATCTCCCCATCTGAGACTCAACGGTCTATCTCCGTGACGTTTTGATGGAAACGTCCATAAAAATCAGCCAGCGACTCTCCAGGCTGTTGTTTGACCGCGTCCAGGGCGACCACACTTTTCATCAGTTGGCACTCGCTCATATACCTCTCCAGGAACTTGCTTCTCAATTCTGCCCAAGTCTCTATAGATCCTGCAGGGAGGCCGAAGAACCAGGACGACGTCGAACCCGATAGGGTCGACGAAAACAATAAAGCCAAGTGATTTGGATCATTTGACTTACCCAAAAGAGAGGCATCATGCTTGTTGACATGTATAGTGGGGTCTCCTCCACCACTGTATTCAGGTATAGCCCGGGCGACGACGTCTTTCGGGATTTTGATGGCGACGAGATCGTCGGAGAAGGGATGAGCAGATCGCTCCTTGAAGGGAGCTGCGACTGTCAGTCACCTTTCCAGGAGCCTCCTGTTGATGAGGTCGTCCACCTGGTCCAGGGTGAATTGTTTTGACGAAGTACCATTCGGCATGGGACCAGATGGATTGGTGGAACAAGTAGCCGCCGGCGGTTCGGTGGATGCCGGGGGGTAGGGACTGGTGTCCCGATGTCATCTCCTGATCCTCCTGGGGAGCTGTGGTGCCAGGATTCACAGTTTCAGTCGGTAAGGGCCCGGTGGCAGCGGGGCGAGTGTTTCCTTGGGGAGCAGGGGCTTGTCGGCGAGCCTGTCCTAGGATGGCCTCCAGCAATGATATCATCTCCAGAGTTAACTGGATGTTTTCCCCGGCGATGTGGACGGTTTGTGGTGCTGGAGTCTCGGTATGGTTGGGAGCAGGAGTCGGTCTGGAATTAGTGTTGGAGCAGCGAAGCGGCGGCGGAATCAGTGTTGTCCGAGGGTTGCTCGTGGGTCTGGTTCCGGCGATTGTTTTGCGATCGAGTTCTCATGGTTGTATTACTCGATTTCCACAGACGACGCCAAATGTTGGATCGTAAACTCCTGATTGTTGATCTGGCAATGAATTGAATGCCAGATGACGGTTGAGTAATGCTCTCGCCTCAGCTCCGGTAAACCTGCAGGTAGGGGATCGCAACAGAGGGGGTGTCTCTAGGTCCCTCTCCGATGATTAAATGAGTATATGTGTATGTATAGCTCCAAACGTAATGAATGTATGTAAAGCAAAGGTATTTATAGAGTAGGAGAGACCAAACCGTATATCTTCGTGAATATTGTGCCGTTGAAGATTTGGATAGTAGATATTGCAGTTACGGCAAGATATTGCAGTTACCATATCTAATCCTTAGTGAATATGTGCCCGAGATATGCGGGATATCGTGGCCACTTCCTTATTAACGGCTGGTGGGACCAGATGAGATAGGCAAGACTCTCTTCGGGGCAAGCACTCCTATGGCGAGCAGTAGGAGGTCGTGACTTGGTGAAGAATGGCGACCAAATATGGAGCCTTTGGCGTCCATATCAACCTGGGCTCGATCTTGGGTCACTCTATGGTGGGCCAGATTGACTTTGGCATAGGCCGTCCAGTTCGAATAACTTGGGTTTACCCCCTCCATGGTTATTAGGTCTTCGAGGCCTTTTCCTTATTGGGCTGTCACTATCAATACCCAACAAGAACGAAAATGTGCATCGTAATTTTCTTTAATTATATTCTTTTCATTTAGCTATATCAATTAACTGTTCAATTTTGTTATAGATAGTTAGGAGGAAGATATACATCTTAATTTTTTTAATTGTATAATTTGAGTATACTCTTTTCATTTACTACTAATCATATTGCTTATATATCTATATTGTTATCTAAGAGTCAATTTTCATCCACTCAATGAATAGTTATAGAAACAATTCATAGACAATCTAAAATAAAATTAAAATGGATGTTTTAGAATCCACTTAAGTGTATTTTCCTAATGGTTATACTAGACTCTACGCGCGTGCACGTTATCGTCGTTTGTCTTGTGTGAAGTGTTAGGAGGACATGATCAACCCGACTCCTACGATAGTACAAGAATTAAACACTTGATTAAAAATAGTATTTGAATTGTAAAACTAAACTTAAATTACCTAATATAATGAAATAAAAATAATTTTGTTTTAAATATTTTTAAGAAATTTCTCGAGCAATCGGGAGCCTCTATAGTAGCGGTTCTTGCTCCCGGATGCTCGAACAATTTCTTAAAAATATTTAAAACAAAATTAATTTAATTTAATTATATTAGGCAATTTAAGTTTAGTTTTACAATTCAAATAATATTTTTAATCAAGTGTTTAATTCTTATATTATCCTAGGAGTTGAGTCGATCATGTCCTTCTAACACTTCACGCAAGACAAATGACGACAATGTGCACGCGCGTAGAGTCTATTATATTTTTAGACTATGTTAATTAAAAGAAGATAGTCACACAAAATACGCATTAATAACTAGGGATGTCGATGGTTAGAGTATGACAAATACCATACCATATTTTTAAACCACATACCATAACCATTATGAGTATAATTTTCAATATCATAACCATTAAAATAACTGTGGTTATTAACCATGGTTTTACATGTATACCCATATTCTCCACACATGTAATATAATAAAAGATTGAAAATTTTATTTTAAAAAATACATCAATCTATATTACGATCGTTGGACTTTAGCGCCTTCAATCTTCAACAATTTCAAATTTTCAATTATATAATTTATATTTAGTATATTATATAAATTAGTTTATTAATAATAAATCAATATTATATTTATATAATAACCATGGGTATAACTCAAATACCATAACCATAACCATTATGGGTAGAAAATTCATCACCATAACTGCACTGCACCATAATGGTACGGTTAACCATATTAAACAGTAACGGTTATAACCATGGTTATGAGTTTTTCACTGCACCATTGCCGGACCTATTAATAACTGATATAATATATATATTTATTCTTTTTTATCCTGCATAAAGCGCAAATCAATACATAGTATATATATTCTTTAGTTGAGATGTACGTATTTTTAAGAAAAAAAAAATCTATTTATACGGAAGTTTCAAAAGTTACAAATTAGAAATGGAGATTCTACTCGGAGACTATCACATACCACTTTTATCAAAAGAGTCAAATGCCCTAATAACGTTTTACACATTTGTCATGAGCTATTTTAAAAATTAAATAAAATTACTAAACAAAAATCACTTAATTTTTCACCCCTTTTACCTTCATATTCAAAATTACTATTTCACTATTTCATTCTCAATACTTAATCTTTCAACATATCTACACTGCTCTTCATCACTTCCACTCTCATTCTCCACCACCAACCACCCACTTTTTGCCGCCACCGCCACTTATAGCTGCCTCCCCCAACCAGCAGTCTTAGTCGTCGTCGCCGCCAACCAGTAGTCGTCGTCTCCGTCGCCTCCCATTTCAACACGTTTGTCTTCCCACGTCTCTGTCGCATCTGCAGCTCGCCGCCAGCAAATCAACAATTATGTTTCTTCCTCCAACCATTTCCGTGTCGGTACGTTCGCTTGCACTCCATTGATTGATGTCGGTCCAACTTAAATTAGTTGGTTTTTGCAGAACTTTCATGGAGGAAACGACAAGTTCGTGTCATTTGAACAAGCAAAAATCGGCAAGAGTTTGCCGATTCGTCCACAAAAAGATGAATTACCTAACGTATTTTCTTGAATATTTCACTGATCTATACCTCAAATCAAAACTATTTACCTAAATAACATCAATTTTGAATCAAATACAAAGTATAACTACCCCCGACTCTCATTCACGGGAGAGTCGCGGGTGGGTTTTCCACCCGCGAATGGGAGTCGCGGATAGGTATACTTTTGTATTTGATTCAAAATGAAGTTATTTAGATAAATAGTTTTGACTTGAGGTATGGATTGGTGAAATATTGTTTTTCTCTAGGCAAAAAGATTTACATGTTAATACCTGACGTCTTTGCATCTTAAATTTTCTACTGAAAATAATGTTTGCATGATTTGACATAAGCATATGAATTACATGTTCATATGTGTGATCAATCTAAACTTGACGTGATCAGACATTGGAGTGTTTAATGCCTATGCTCTAATCATGTGTAGAACTTTTTGAAAAATCGGCAAACTCTTGCCAATGTTTGCTTGTTTAAATGGTACAAACTTGTCATTTTCTACATGAAAGTTCAGCAAAAATTAACTAATTTAAGTCGTACAGACATCGATCAATGGAGTGCAAGCGAACGTATCAGCACGAAAGTGGTGGGAAGAAGAAACACGGTTGTTGATTTACTGGCGGCGGGTTGCAGATGCGGTAGAGACGGGGGAAGACAAGTTGGTTGAAATGGGAGGCGGCGGAGACGACGAAGATTGCTGGTTGGCGGAGGCGGCGACGAAGACTGCTGGTTGGCGACGGCCGCAGCGAAGACTGCTGGTTGGCAGCGGCGGTAGCAAAGACTGCTGGTTGGCGAAGGCGGCGAGGAAGACTGGCAGTGACAAGTGGCGGTGGTGACAAAAAGTGAGTGGTGGAGAATGAGTGTGGAAGTGATGAACAGTCGTGTATATATGTCTAGAGTGAAAGAGTGAGATGGTAATTTTGAATATGAATGTAAAATTAGTGAAAAATTAAGTGGTCTTTATTTAGTAATTTTATTTTATTTTTAAAATAGGTAAGGGCAAATATGTAAAAAGTTATTAGGACAGTTTAGTATTTTGACAAAAGTGGTCTGTATATAGTAGTCAGTGATCTGCAAATTGAATCTACCATTAAAAAGTTATCATTTTAATTTTAAGTTATATTATCTATTTTGCTCTGAAAGTTTTAAATTTATTAAAAAATATATATAATTATATAAAAATAATTTAATAATTTCTTAATCAATTTTTAATAAATATTATTTTCTTTATAAAACAATTCGACTGATAAATGTTGAATTAATAAATATTTCTCTCTATATATTAATTTGACTAGAATATATGCAATTGTGATAAGTAAGTTTTTTATTGCATTTTCTTACTGTTAATGTCAAATTAATCAATTCTGATTGGTCTATGTCTAGGGCTAACAATGGTGCGGTAAAAAATCCATAACCACGGTTATAACCGTTACTGTTTAATATGGTTAACCGTACCATTATGGTGCGGTGCGGTTATGGTGATGAATTCTCTACCCATAATGGTTATGATTATGGTTATGGTATTTGAGTTATACCCATGGTTATAACCATGGTTATTTTATAAATATAATAATTATTTATTATTAATAAACTAATATATATATATTATACTAAATTTAAATTACAGCATAAAAGTGAAATCAATTGATGATATTGAGAAAGATGATGATTGATAGAAACAAATACGACAAGTGTGAAATGGTTAGGGGTGTTGAATCATTACTCGTTATGGGTGTTTGTTGAATTTTAATGTTAATTCAGTGGTGTGAATGTTAATGTTGAATCATATGAATGTTGAATGATGTTAGTGTTAATGTTGAATGATGTTAGTGCTATATATTTTTATTGTTGGTAATATAGATAGATGTATTTTTTAAAATTAAATTTTCGGTCTTTTATTATATTACATGTGGAATAAATATGGCTATACGGTTAAAATCATGATTAATAACCACAGTTATTTTGATGGTTATGGTATTGAAAATTGTACCCATAATGGTTATGGTTATGGTATGTGGTTTAAAAATATGGTATGGTTATGGTATTTGGCATACCCTGACCATACTCTAACCATTGTCAGCCCTATCTATGTCAAACATATAATTATCACTCCTAAGTGACATGTCATATAACTCACTTTAAAATCCTTAAAACTTTCTCATTCATTCTCAAGATAAGTTATAAAATCTTAATTAATAATTTTTTATTTCACGTGTATATTTATATTTTTTTCATAAATATACTTTATGTAGTAGAATATTTACAATACTTATATACATAATAATATATTTTATGAATGTCAAATATGCACATATAAAACGTTTCAATTATAAATTATATAGACTAATTAACAAATATCACATACTTTATTATAATTTCATTTTTAATATGAAATTGAACACATGAACTAATAATAATAACAAGGTAAATTTTAACAATCGTACAAAACTTATGTACATAATAACTTTTAATAAAATATAATATTATTGACTTTAATATACATATATATAGTATTTATTTATCCATTTCCTCAGTAATAATTTTTCTAAAATAAGTATATATATTAAAATTACAAGTATATATAACTTTTTCCCTCTCCTACATGCTACAACTTTGTATATAAAAATAATAATATAGTAATATGTAATATGCTACTAAAATAATTAGACTGATTAAGTTACAAACAATTAATTTTGTCAAAATTGAGACTTAAAACAAATATTATAACTCAGAGGATTTTAAATTAAGTTACATGGAAAGCCACTTAGAAGTGATTACTAGACTTTTGACATTAACAAATTAGAAAAACTTGTTTTTAATAATAGCATGGAGAAAATATTACAAAAATTTACATATCAAATTATAAGGTATTAAGTCATATAAATATTAAATAGATATATAATACATATATAACTTCTTAATATAAATTTCCGTGTAAAAGATATCATTATAGTATGTTATATTTAAAATATCATGAGTAAAAAAATATAATACGTAAATATTAATATTAATGTCATACACCTTATAAATTAAGTTGAAAAATATAACATCATATTAATAATAGTTGCTATTTGTTTTAGGATTATATCTTGTTAAATCATTATAATTTGTTTAAACAACAACAAATAACAACACATACGTAGATCAGTTTCCTAGTATTTGAATAAGTCACTTAAAATCTCGATTTTTCCTGCTATTTAGCTTCGTGGGAATACATTAAGTTTTCATTGACGCAATTTCACCGAAAAGTGGTGCTAAATCAAGAACATATCCAATCGCATCCAAATTTTACCGAAAGCTTCGTGCGGGTTGATGTGATGAAAATGTTACATATCGTTACGTGATATCTTTGGTTCTGAAATGAATATTGCAATAGCGTTTTTGCCGTTACCTTCTTCTTCTCCTAAAGCAAGAAAGATCTGGTAAACATAAATAGGGTAATGTTTATCAAGCAAATATCGGGAAGCAAATGCAGATTAATAGTAATCGGAAGCAAATTGAACCATCAATCTTAACAAATTCTAGGAACGTGGAAAATCAAAATGATATTAAATTGGAAAAAGCGTCCTCAAGTGTTGTCTACGAAAGGAAGACGCAATGTTTTCATGCTAAATCCCCACGAAATGAAACTTATCATTTGTGTACATACACTTGTATATATTACCACCAGTATGTGTAATCGTTGTGTATGTCACCAATCGCAGCCATGTCCATGTCTATCCAATCGCAGCACAAGTCCACCTTGTCTCACCAAGCCTGGGTTGCATGCGGCTCGGCAACCATTCTCTTTGCCCTAGCTAAGTCCGTACTGTTGGCCCTAGAGTCGCGCATCTGGGTCCAACCCATCATGTCGGGTATAGTCGGGTTCTTGATGGCCGACCTTACAACAGGTGTCTATCATTGGGTAATCGACAATTACGGGGATGCCTCCACTCCGTTTTTCGGCAGCCAAATACAAGATTTCCAGGGACACCACAAGTGGCCATCGTCTATAACTCGGAACGAAGTCGCTAATAACCTGCATGATCTAGCTCGTGCAGTTACCTTCACTGTTCTTCCCATAAACCTCTTCTGCAACGACCCGACCATTCTCGGTTTCGTGGTTATTTGGTCGGGTTGCATCATGTTCAGTCAACTGTTCCACGCTTGGGCTCATAGAATGACAAGCAAGCTTCCTCGACTTGTCATGGCGCTGCAAAATGCCGGGGTTCTTGTGTCGGCCAAACAACATGCAGAACATCATCGTCCGCCTTACAACAGTAACTACTGCATTGTTAGTGGTGCTTGGAACCAATTCTTGGACAACCACAAGGTGTGGGAGGCATTAGAGATGGTGGTGTTTCGTGTGTCTGGGGTGAAGCCCAGGTCTTGGACGGACACGAATTCAAGCTTGATATATAGAGGATAACGATGAGCCAGATTACACAATTTGAAGGGTGATGCATGCAAGTAATTATTGTTTCTTTATGTGCTATGGGAAATTGTGGTTGGTGGAATTCAAGAGGCCGAACCACAATATAAACAACTTGGATTTATTCTTCATGTATAAAAATAATTAATCGTTTAAATTTAATTCCTAAAATGAAATTATTTCTTAGAATTAGTACTTCTAGGTGAAGTGTGTGGACAATTTATTAATTCTTTTATATATATTACTAACCAAAGTTATATAATAGAAATATACAATTTATTAGGTAATGAATTTTGTCACTATTTAATTATTTAATAATAAGTAACACCAAATTAAATTAGTGTGTTGTTACTTTATATGAGTCACAAAAAAAAATTAAACAAAATTGTCTGAACATCAATGATCAACACTTTTTTTTTTTACGTATCTTAATTATCTCAATAGTCACTAAACATATAACTGAACAGACACTAATGTTTCACAACGTGACTGAACAATTACAAAAATTTCTTATGACAAAATGACTAAAATACTATCATTCTTCCTTTGTTTTTCATCTTTTTTCTTTGATCTTTTTATATTCATCTTCTTCAATAACCCAAATTAAATGTCAAACCCATAAATATCAAGATTATTTTCATTCTGAAATAAAAAATTTGAGATATTTTAGTTTCGAAAACAGATTTTATGTTCGAATTAAAAAAGAATTTGAAGAAAAAGATAAATGAAGGGTAAAATCATCATTTTAATGACCATTTAATTATATTTGTTAAATATAAATATTTAATTACATTTTGATATCTTATCTTCTTGTAGCTGGCAAAAGCACCCCATCTTATCTTTTTTTTTTTTCCAAAACAATGCACATTCATTCATACTCCGCACCCGCAATATCCAAGATACATAACGAAATAAACGAAGGTGGATGTATAATTGTCCAGTTAAACGAACACATCCTCTGTCTGGATTTCCTAGCTATCCAATTTGCGCACCGATTTGCGTTTCTCCTTACAAAACTCCATCTCACGTTCGGGATTCTCCTGGCTATATCCTTGATGTCTCTTAGGATGTGTTGTATTTCCCATTGGCTCTCTTCGTCCGGCTGCTTTAGACCCTGTATAATGAATTTTGCATCTGATTCTATTATTACATTAGACCAATTATTATACAAAGCTAATTCAACCGCTTGCAATATTGCTCGAGCCTCCGTCATGATTGCGCTTCCCTCCCGTCCGCTAGTGCTCCTTCCCCCGATCACTCGGCCCCTCCAGTCGCGCGCCACCACTCCCGTACCCGATTTCCCGGTTGTTGCTACCCACGCGCCATCACAGTTCAACTTTATCGTTCCTAGTGTCGGCCGGTTCCATCTCGGGTTGCATTCCTGATCTCCCCTTATTGGACCGTGCGGTTCGGCTTGGGCTATCCTCCAACAGTCCGAGCTCAACGTCCGAGCTGCTTCGATGGCCCTCTCCGGCTTCGGGTGATCCTCCTCGTAAATCGCTCGGCACCGCTCTTTCCATATCTCCCAAGTTAGGCATTCCGCCTTTAGCCTCGCTTTCTCCCCGTCCGGTCCTCCCATGTCTTCCATCCGCATTATATGGTTGAGACATCCTTCTCGTTCGGCCTCCGTGAGTCGGTCCCATCGCATCCCGGCACCTACGAGCCAAGCTTTCCTCGCCCATTCACACTCAAATAGAGCATGTTTCTCGTCCTCTTCGCATGTGCAAAACGGGCATCTCGATGTAACCTCGATGCCGCGCCCCGCCAAAGCTTTGAATACAGGGATTGCATGATGACCTGCTTGCCATAGAAATGATTTTACCTTAGGGGTCGACGTGCTCTTCCATAGTTCCCGCCATGGTGGTTCAGATTGTTGTCTTCCCTCTCGGCCTCCTATCACCGTCTCCTCCCTTTCGGTTTCCCTTAGCTTCCTATAGACAAGCTTGGGTGTCACGGTTCCTCCTCTAGCATCCGGCCATATCCAACGATCACTCCTTGTGGTTCTCCCAAGATAGATCGTTTCTATTTCTTTCCTCTCCACCTCCAAGATCTCAGATTGAATAGGATGTAGGTTCCATCTTCTCGAATCTGAGTCTATGAGGTGGCTTACTCGCATTGTCTCTTCTCCACTATCACCCGATCGTCTTTGGATTTGGCGGTCTGGGGCACCCGATATCCACCTGTCCCCAAATACTCGAATGCTCTTTCCGTCCCCCACCTGCCACAATCCATGTTGTTTCATAGTGTCCCGACCCCTTAAGATACTACTCCACGCCCATGAAGGTCTCGCCCCTAACTTAGCCTCCTTAAGCTCCCCCCGTGGATAGTACAAACCTTTCATAACTTGTGCCCATAATGCACTCGGATTGTTTTGTAGTCGCGATGCCGTCTTGGTTAGCATTGCCGTGTTGAAGTCCCATAGATCCCGAAAGCCTAGGCCACCCATATCTTTCGGCCTTGTCAATTTCCTCCAACTAACCCAATGCATACATCTTTTCTCATCTCGCCCATTCCACCAAAAACGAGCAATCAATCTTGCAATTTCCTCACACCATGCCTTGGGCAATTTGAACAAAGTCATTACATAGGTCGGAATTGCCGTAACCACGGCCTTTATGAGCACTTCCTTTCCCGCTTTATTGAGAAAGATCGATTTCCACCCATGTATTTTCCTTAGGACTCTGGCTTTGAGGTAACCAAGTGCTGCTTTCTTCGACCTCCCCCAGTTGGTTGGGATACCAAGATAATTCCCCGCATCTTCAACCGCTCGTATCCCCAGAACCTCCTTCATTACATCCTTTGTTCCTTCCTTAACTGTGGCCCCAAATTGAATGCAAGATTTGTCAAGGTTCACGCTTTGTCCCGACGCCACACTGTACCTTTCCAATATTCCCCTCAATTCCCTTGCATTCCTTTCGTTCTCATTTAGAAAGAAAATAGAGTCATTCGCAAACAGTAAATGGTGTATTTCCGGACAGGTGCTCTTCATGCGAATGCCCTCTATTTTCTTATCCATTACTGCCCTGCTTATTTGCTTAGAGAGAATGTCAGCCACAATAATGAATAGATAAGGTGAAAGTGGATCACCTTGTCTCAATCCCCTCGTTGGTCTGAATCTTAGTGTCTTCTCCCCATTAATCACCACACTATATTGCACTTTGGACATGCACTCCTTTATCCGCCTACACCAGCCCTCAGCAAACCCCAGCTTTTGTAGCGCTCCCATTACAAACTGCCATTCCACCCTATCGTAAGCCTTGTTCATATCTAGCTTGACTGCACACTCTTCATTCTTCGCGCTCCTGTTCGTTCTCATGTGATGGAAGACCTCATGTGCTATAAGAATGTTATCATGGATGAACCTGCCAGAGACAAACGCACTTTGGAAAGGTGAAATAATATGAGGCATTAAGGGTTTCAATCTATTAGCTAGCACTTTGGATATGATTTTGTAATTGAAGTTGCACAAGCTAATTGGTCTAAATTGCATGGGGTTAATAGGATTAGGGACTTTAGGAATAAGCACAATGTCAGTGTAACAATAACTGGAGGATAGTGTGTTAGTTTCAAAGAAAGAATTTACCGCATGAAAAACATCGTGCCCTAACAAGTCCCAGAACCTATGATAGAATATCTCTGGGAAACCGTCTGGTCCCGGCGCTTTGTTGCCTCCCAATTGGAAAACCGCTTCTTTAACCTCATCCATGCTAACTTTCTTTGTCAGCGCCTCATTCATCTGATTCGTAATTACCCGTGGCACCCCCTCCATTTGTTCATCCAAGCCTCGACATCCCTCCGACCGAAAGATTTGTCTGAAGTACCTCACACATTCCTCCTGAATCTCTTGTTCTTTTTCTGTCCACGTCCCATTCGCCCTTTGGATCCTCCTGATTTGATTACCTCTTCGTCTCTGTACAGTGACTTGATGGAAGAACCTCGTGTTTCTGTCCCCCCCTTTGAGCCATTGAACCCTGGACTTTTGCCTCCAATATTCTTCTTCATGTTTCCATTCTTCCTCCATTAATCGTTTGATCTCCATTTCCTCTTGTTTGTCTATGTCCCGGCAATGTCTCCCTTGTATTTCAGTCAATTTCCTTTGGAGGTCTTCTATTCTTTTCTTGTGATTCACACTGTTGTCCTTGCTCCATTTGATAAGCTGTTGTCGGCATCGTCCCAGTTTGGTTGGAATGTCTGTGCTACTCCCTTGTTCTTGCCTTGGCACCCATGTACCCCGCACTACCTCATCACAACCTCCTTGTACCAACCATGCTCCCTCGAACCGGAACCATCTCCTCCCTCTCTTCATATTTAGATCGGCTTGAATGACCAGAGGGCAGTGATCCGATCCTAAGAGTAACTTGTGTGTCACTCTTAGGGTCGGGTACATCCCAATAAGGGCCGAATTGGCTATGGCCCGGTCAAGCCGCTCACTGATTCGTTGGTCGCCTTCTCTGTTATTCGTCCATGTGTATGGTGTCCCGCTGAACCCCATATCCACCAAACCTGTGTCTTGCATCATACTATTGAAGGCATCCATCATACCTTGCCTCTTCGGCTGTCCCCCCTCCTTTTCCGTCGCCCTTGCTATTTCATTATAATCCCCCACGCACATCCATGGTCCTGTTCTCCCGTTTGCTAGAGTCCTTAGTCTATCCCACATTCCCAACCTCTCCTCCCATTTTGTGCTTCCGTATATCCAGGTAATGTGTATGTTGCCTTTCCCATCTTTGAAGTCGACCGTGGTGTCAAGCATCGACCCATCTTGCGTGATGACCTCGACTCTTATATCATCGCTCCACCACAGGGCTAGACCTCCTGCCACCCCTATCGGATCCACATGAATCCCATGATCCATTCTTAGCTTCCTTCTTACTCTACTACATGCTTTCTCGCTATTCTTTGTTTCCATCAAGTAGATAATCTTCGGTTTTGTCCTCCTCATGAGATCGGTTAGGTACGGAACTGTCAGGGCCGATCTCAACCCCCGACAGTTCCACACCATAGCATTCATTGAGTGGGGGGGGGGGGGGGGGGGGGGGGGGCTGTAAAGGGACAGCCTCCCGAACCCATTTCCTCATCTTGTGTCACGATTTTCATCATCCTTCGTTGGAATCCCCTTCTTTGTCCCCCAGCCGACCGCCCTCGACCCCTTGTTCCCTTTGCCCCCAACCTTTTCCGGTCCATCTCCCCATCCTCATTCTGTCTTTTGACCCTCTTTGCCTCCACTTCTTCCTCGTCCGCCTCCGAGTCCTCATCGAACTTCCTCTTGAGGTTTACTTTCCTCATCATAAGACTTAAGCCCGTTTGGATTGCTATTGGGTTGGGGTCCCTTCGAGGTGAGTCCTCAGGGGACTCCACATGTAGTAGTCCTTCTTTGTTGCCTTTGGTGATCGGAAAGTTCTGGCTCGCCTTTCTCCTGGGCTATGGTTCAACCCTGTATTCTCACTGCTCTTCCCCTTCTCGGGGGTCCAGACTTCAATTATCTCGCATTGGGCTGCCCTCTCCTCAGTCACAGGTTCCTTACCCTGTCTGCAAGGTTCATTCATTCCCTCATCCCCGTGTGCCGATGCTTGTTGTTTGCTTATCATTATTTCGGTCCATTGCATTGGCTCATAGCTTGTTCCGATCAGAGCTTGTCGCCGTTGGAGCATTCTACTCAAGTTTGGGTGGTGGACCGTGAGATGCATATGGTTTACATCCTCACTAGCCCGAGTTGATCCACCCTCCCTCTCATAGTCTCCCTTCTTGTTCATCTCTTCTCGATACAATTCCAGCTCCCTGTTCCCCTTCCATTCCATCATCTGCTTCCCTACGTTCCCCCTTTTTCTTCCTCTCTTGGCCCCTCCCTCCATAGTTCAATCTCCATATTGCTCTGTTCTCGCCCTTGCTGTTCAGTCCCCCTATCTCCTTCCTCCCCCTTTTCTGTTCCAGTTTCCATCCCTTGTCCCTCTGCATCTGCCTTCCCTTTCCATTTCTTCCATTTCATCTCCATTGTGTCAGATTCCTTCCTTTCCTTCCCTAAGTTCTGTGATCCACCATCTTTCCTTCCTCTCTCCCTATTCTGTTTTTCTTGCATCATTTCTTTCCATGTCTGCTTCTTCGGGTTCTCCCCACTTTCGCTGCTACTCCCTTGTTTCCCGATCATTCTACACCCTTGGCTCCTCTTTCTCGGTCTATCCACCCTAGTCCATGGACCATACATTGGTCCACCCTCCTCTGTCTCGGCTTTCACTATCGGTGATCTGCACATTCGTTCTCCATGCCCAATTCGCCCACACCCGAAACAGAAGTCAGGTAGTCTCTCATACCTGACCTCTGCTCGGGCTCTCTCCCCATTCTGCCTCGTGTACCATATCCCAGCTATCAGTGGCTTGCTGGTATCCACCTCAACTTTCACCCTAAGGTAATCACGGTCCAAACCCATCGGACCTATAATCTCGTCCACTTCCTTTACCAACCCCATGCATCCTCCCAATTTGAGAGCATTTTTTAGGCTAAACTTCTCCACTTCGAGTCCGTGAATCTGAACCCAAAACTGCACAATCTGAAATTTCACTTCAGTTGTCTTGATGTCCTTCTTCCAATTGTGCAGTGATAAGCAACTACCATGTATGGCCCAAGGACTTAAATCTAAGGCATCATGCATATCATTGGCATTGTCGAATTCAAATAGGATTACCTCTCCAGACAATTGTTGGACCCGAACTCCCCCGTACTTCCCCCAAGCGTGCTGAAGCACACTATGCACCGCCGTGGCTTTCATTGATCTTGTGCCAAGGACCTTACCTATGCAGATGTTGTCGGTTCGGATTGCATCATTCCCTTCAATTTCGACATATTTCTCAGGGCTTAAA
Source organism: Chamaenerion angustifolium (assembly GCA_946814005.1). Classification (NCBI taxonomy): domain Eukaryota; kingdom Viridiplantae; phylum Streptophyta; class Magnoliopsida; order Myrtales; family Onagraceae; genus Chamaenerion; species Chamaenerion angustifolium. The sequence continues at coordinate 23,193,966 of OX328270.1, read as the reverse complement.
CTGTTATCGTCGGTTGGTGGTCCATGTCGTGGTCTTGATGCATCCATCGGTGATTCCCCTGCAAAACGAACGCACTACCTCCAATTGAATTGCGACACTTACAGTGCTTCAGTCGAAGGTTGTTTTGGCTTTTAGGAAGGCTGATTGGAAGCTAGGAACGATCAATTGGTTTAGTTGAAAACGATCGGCTGGGCTAGGGTTTGGCTTTCCTTCCCTTCGTGCGTTTGTCCCCGACCGTTCTGCTCTATTGAGCTCCTGATTCCTCCCTTATAGCTTGAGCTACAACCACCACGAGAGATCGAATCTCCGAGCAGCAACAATGACCCCCACACTGGTCTGAAGAAGCGCCGATGAAGTCGTCTGCAAATCTCCTTCAGAACGCGGAGAGAGAAGCTGACATCATTAAACACATATTGTTTTTGCACCCCATCTTATCTAATTGTGCGAAATATGGATCACTCTATAAAATGGACTATTATATATCATCCTAAGGTGCAGGATGATACTTATTAAAAAAATATCATATGAAATTGGATCCTTATTGTGAACTAAATAAGTATCAAAAGTTAGTATAATAGATACCCATCCTTTAGTTCACATGTTATAACATGTCGATTTATATGGACCTATTAGGATGAGATCCTCATTAGTAATCATGATTTTTTTTTTAAACATAAATCGGACTTCATACTTATTATCGAATCATACAGCCCTTAAAAAATATATAAAAATAAGAAACTAGCATCTATATTTGAAAAGGTTGAAATATTAACAATTATCCCTGTAGTTCAAATCTTAATTATTCAAATCTGATTTGATTTTTCTATGTATGTTACGCCAAATCAACTCATTTTCATTCCTGATAGACATTTTAACTAGAAGAGTTAACAAGTTTAAACTTAGCTTTATTATATGATCCTCTGACTTTCACTGACCACAAAGTGCAAATTACTGTAAACTATAGGGGTCTGTTAGCCTACATTTATAATGTTATGGTGCATTCAGTTGTTAAACTTAAACAGAATGGAAGTGAAGCCCAAGATAAACCCCAGAGCACCGAAGCATTATAGGCTTATAGCTCTCTGCTGCAAAAATGGTACTACCTCGACAGTTCTAACTTCTACGTTGAGTTATTATCTCTTGTGTATTTCAGAGTTAAAAATAGTTGGCTTGATCAATGATTGATGAATTCCCTGTAGAGGCTCCACATCTACCAATTTAATGCTTAGTAGATAGTTAGGGATGATTTAATGGTGATTATTTTCAAAAGCGCACTATAAAAATACAGAGGCACCTTCAAGAAGTCTAGGTTCTTGAATTGAACCTTATGGATGTGGACATCCTTACAGTGAGAATAATAGTCCATCGGATCCGTTAAAGAGTGACGTATGAATCCTTAGGATTCATCCTTTAGATGTCGAAACCCTATAACCTCACGATCTTTAATGGCTTTGAAGGAACATTGTGCAGTATACGGATGTAAACTAATGTTTACTGCTGAGTATATATATTTTAGTCCAATGGCAACGGATGCGTGTCGGGATTGTTTCTTGTAATAATCGGATCGCCACAGTGTTGTGTTGTCCCTCATTACATATTGTTTGGACTGACTCACAGACACAGTCAGTAACTCTACTTTGTTATTCGTACTGTAGAGGTGAATTGATTTCCATGGCGGCAACTCAAGCCCTAAACCTTTCCCTCTCTAAAATGAGGCCACAAAATACCTGCTTTTGGTTCTCCACCTCCTCGTCGCAGCTGTTTGATGAAAACCCACCACTCGGTGGCAAAATTGCCACCGCTGTTTCAGTCCTCAGCCACCACCGCTCCAAATCACGGTGGAACCACCTCCGATCACTGTTCCCTGAAGGCTTCTCCCCTTCCGAGTTTTCCCAGGTTGTGCTTCAGATTAAGAACAATGCCCATCTCGCCCTTAGATTCTTCGAATTCACACGACGCCACTCCTTCTGCACCCACAACCTCGATTCATACGCCACTATCATTCACGTCCTTTCTAGGGGTCGACTCAAGTCCCAATCGAGCTCTCTCATCAGAGAATCCATGCGGATTGACTCAAAACCGGTTAGAGTATTCGAAGTTCTTGTAAAGACGTACAAGGAATGCGGTTCGGCTCCTTTTGTGTTCGATATGCTAATTAAATGCTGTTTAGATGTGAAAAAGATCGATGGGGCGCTGGAGATTGCCAGGTTGCTGATGTCTCGTGGAATCAGCCCTAGTATTGGCACCTGCAACTCGTTAATTCGAGAAATTTCTAGGGCACGAGGTGCATTAGCTGGGTACGACATTTACAGAGAGCTGTTTCGATTAGAAAACAATGAAAAGGAAACTGATTCCAAAAGGGTTAGTACAAATGAGCCAAATCTGCATACTTTCAATGCATTGATGGTTTGTTTTTATCAGGACGGTGCACTGGAGAGAGTTGAAGAAATTTGGAATGAAATGTTGAAATCAAACTGTGCCCCGAATGTGTATAGTTATAGTGTGTTGATGGCAGTGTACTGTGAGGAGGGAAAGATGATAGAAGCTGAGAAAATATGGAATGAGATGAGCATAAAAGGTAATGAAGCCGATGTTGTGGCGTATAATACCCTAATAGATGGATTTTGTAAAATTGGGGAGATCAATAGAGCTGAAGAGTATTTTCGAGAAATTGAATTGAGTGGGCTGCAATGTACATCCACCACATACGAACACCTTATCTGTGGATACTGCAAAACTGGAGATGCTGATACTGCAATTCTATTGTATAAGGATATGTGTAGGAAAAATTTGGTTGCAGAGGCTTCAACGATCAATACACTTATTAGAAGCGTGTGTGAGAAGGGAAGGATAGACGAGGCTTTGTATGTGTTGAATGGTGCAAAGCAGAAGGTTCTCGGCTTATCACTACAGCTGAAGAGTTATGAGGCATTAATAAGGGGATTGTGTGAACAGGGGAAGATGGAAGAAGGACTGAAGCTTCAGTCAGAGATGGTGGGCAGAGGGTTTAGACCGAATTATGAGGTTTACTCTGCTTTCATTAATGGGTATGTCAAGCAAGGCAATGAAGATATGGCAGAAAAGCTAAAGAAAGAAATGCTTGAGACACTCTCCTAAGCTTCTCATAGCTGAAAAAGTCGACACATTTCGGGGTATGTTCTTTTTGAAGATTAAAGCATCGGTTTTTACAGTTAATCGGTTTTTGGAAGAATTTGGATCTTCTTTCAGCTAATTTTCATACAACTCTTTGCGTTGATCTATCGATATTGATAAAATGATTTTTTCAGCTTTGTCCATTCAGGAAGCTGCAGAACTCCTATACGAGGGATTCAGTAATGAAAAAGAAAAAATTCTCGGTAAGTTTCACTCAGTGGTAAAATTTATTATTATTATTATTATTTTGTTAAAAGTATGTGTTTTTTTTCTGCCAGAAGTTGTAAAAAGGAAAGTTTTCTTTGCCAGAAATGGTAAAATAATGATTCAGTATACAATAATAGTATACTCAAGCCATTGAGTTCAACAACTTAAATGAAGCAATTAGAGTCCACTATATGAAAATAATTCTTTGCTTTCATACATTGATAATGGAAATTTTATAATTCAGCTTTCAATATTCTTGTCTAACCAGGAATCTGCAGAACTTAGTAGTGTCTAAAGTCTGAGTTTGTCCTCTACATTGCTCAAGTCTAAAGAGCAATAGAGTGTGACCACGATGACAAAAGTGATATACCAATTCAGTAACTTGTTGACGGCACTGATGTATATATCTCTGTATTCTATTTCTGCTCAAATTTACTGCTTAGCAGCCAAACAAAGTGGTGTGCAGAAGCAACTGCGTTTTGGCACAAATGAAGAATTCAAAGTTCTGCAGATATGCATCATGGAAATGGCAAGACAACTCCTTGCGAAGACGTTCTTCCATCTCAGTATCATAGCTGCTCCGACGTCAACACAAACACGGACGATACAGGCTGAGAAACCCCATCTAACATTCTTCACTGGTACTGTCTTTAAAAAGTAAATTAAAAAATTAATGTGTGGTCATCCGGTGTTGCTTTAGTTACATTATTCCATATTAGGTTTCTCTTTAGTTTGGCATTGAAGCTTGACTTAATGCATTATTGGTACCTAAAGATCAATGCTTCCATTTATTTTGGTACCTGTTCTAAAAATTGAAATTCAGCGAGCAAGTGAAAAAAGTTACATATTTGTGAGAAGGAATCAGTGAAATAGCCAATAGTTCACTGTTTTTTTAAATCTTTCTCACCAAATTTCACTTTAAGTAGTAAAAAATATATTTTTCTTGCTAGAAGTGGTTAACAAAATATTTTTTTTCTTGGATGAAAATGGTGAAGGGTCATTATGCAATAATTGTATAGTTAAGCCATTGAAATTCAACAACTGAAATAAAACAATTTAGAGTTCAGTTTATGAACATGACATACAGAGATACTCTGTTTTTCTGGTGTGTTTATTGTTTCAGGGGACAAGATCTACTGAATTTAGCAGCGATGTTGCCGTTACAATTAAAAAAAATAAAAAAATCAGGTGCAGTATGTAGGGGCCACAAATCCTTACAATCTCTTATATTTGGCAGTTTTTTTTGCTAAAAATTTATTAGCGCCTCTAAATATTAGATCTGATGAGCCCCGAACTCTCAGATGACATTGAACTCACAGTCCTGACTGCGGATAGATACAGTTCTGTTTGATGAAGATCATAGGCAAAGTTTACAAGGAGAGAGAGTCAAGAAGAGCTTTCTTCTCTGCAACTGCCAACCAATTATTTGTTGTTTCTTCTTGTGTCTGAGAAGCTCAGATGAAGATGACAGAACTTGAACAAGAGTGCCAAAAGTGTTGCCACCCTCACCAGCACTTCACTAGTTTGAACCCTCACCCTTTTATTATGTTGGCCTAAATCCGACTTGAGCATGGATCAGATTCAACACATCTTCAGGTCAGATTATATATTCACACCTCTATGTTAGTGGTGTTTGGAGTTTGGTGAGGTGTTAGAGATGGTTATGTTCTTTTAAATGTGGGACGAGCGACGAGTGGAAGGTTCATGAGATGGATGACTGTTTGAAAGCAGGTTCATGACGAGGTGATATTGGAAGGACCAACAGACTCTGCTGTGACTGCATGCCCAAGCCCTTTATTAATGTAGTGCGAATTTAATATCAACCTAAGAAATGCGAAATAATATCAATTTTATAAGCCCTGCATTTTTTTTCTTGCGTTTATAAGCCCTTTATTATTAAGTTGGTCAGTTCAGTTATACATCAAAATAATAAACTGATATTATAAGAAGTGTGAATCTAGTTATCAGAATTTAAGTTTATAAACTAAAAGTAAAATAACCTCTAAAAGTTAAATAATTAACTATTATTTAAAAAATTAGTAAACAAGCTTGTTCAAAAAAATTAAACTTAACAATACAAATTTATCATATTTTCTATGTATTATATTGTGATATTTAAATACCAACATAAAACAAAATTACCTTATATTATAGTGTTTGTACTATATGCTTTCACATACACAATTTTTTCGTATATACTCTTATCGTATTAAGTAAAAAGAAAAATACAAACTTAAAAGGCCTTACAAATCCATGTTGAATTATACTGGTAATATATTTTGAACTGAACTAAAGGGCAGAAAAATAAGTTGAGCTTAAGGCAGATCCTGTAGACAACCACGAGTAATTTTTTTCCAACCTTAAGAAAATTTGAAATATAACCACAAGACTTCAAAGACCACCTTATATTATGGCGGACATCATTTCAATCAAATCTTTACTAAGAAACGCCATTTTTCTAGTTCATAGCGATTCCCACAAACGGTGCATGGCTATGGCTATGGCTATGCATACGATTGTGGATTAATAATGCAGCGCTGTCAAACCAAACTGACCAAGAAATCAAAAACCTGGATGAACCGGGATCCAAAAAAGCTATTTCTCAAACTGCTGCAGATTGATTTCCCAAGCTGATGCCAGCTGGACCAATAGCTGTTCAGGTGTAGCTCCTTCCCAGTCCTCAGGAGGATCAATGGCTGAATAAGTCTCGTGTAGGTTGAAGAGGAGCTCTTTCTTCAGTTCTAATGGGAGTTCCACAGCATTCGGTCCATGCTCCAACACTATTTCAAACAACTGAAATCCAATTCAAAGAAACAAAGTCTAGACAGTAAGTGAGAAGCATCAACTATGCAGAGGTTATTTATACTATGTAAAAATGTGACATTATATACCTGCTGAATCCAGCACAAACATATGTCATATAGATTTTGCTCAAGTAGGAACTGCACAATGGCATTTAGGATCTCAGTTGCCACCTCACTTGAGAGCTGATCAATTACGGGTCCTGATCGGTCCATTAATTTCACTAGCAAGAGATCGTCCCCAGTGGATAGAACCTCAGCATATGCAGAATCAATATCACCTACTTGAAGAGCTTCCATGGCATTTGTCCAAGAAGCCCAAACTGGGTCTCGCTCTCTCCCGACATTACCATCTTCCATAGCCTCAGCAACTAGCTCTCGAACAGCCACTCTAGCTCCTGCTTGAGAACTCCCACCATCTTCAACAGCTCCTCGAATTGCGTCAAGGGTAGCTTCATCTTTTGACGCTTGCCATACACTTCTTGCTGAGGGACCCTCACCATACCTGATGGCTCCGGCTCCTCCACTGCCTTTCTCCCAGGCCCTCCTGCCTCCAACATTATCACCATCATGATCAGTTTTGGACATCACCTTTCTGGAACCAATTTGGCCATTTCTTGAGCTGCCATAAGAAGGAAAATCCCAAGCCTCAGACCCATCAGATCTCCATGGCATATTTCTTCCCCTCATACTTGGCCCAGTTCCTTCCGATTGAGCAAATCTGTCTCCCAACGGAATTCGCCCTTCAGAACCTCTTCCAAACTTACCGTTACCATAATCAGAGAAACCATTGTACTTTCCCATAAACCTACTGCTTGATCCTTCATACCCCATTGCAAAGCTACTACCTCTTCTACCTGATGATATCGACAAATCACGTGCCATGTCCTCGACAACTCTTTCAAGACCTCTTACTCTATTCTCTAATGTTATCATGCTATCATGGGACCCGCCCATAAAATCCTGTTGAGTTGGCAAGAGATTGTCATTTACTATAGGAGGATAATTATCTTTTTATTGCTGGATAGTTATGAATATGGAACATACCTGGAGCATACTCATAAGATGAGACTGTTGTCTCTCTAACTGCAATAACTGCCTCTGGATAGCCATCCAATTACCTTTGTTACTGGTAACAGATCCTTCAGATTGCGGATCAGGAATAGCTGAAGCTGCTTGATCAGCGATTGCTTCCCTCGGGCCTGATTCATTATTCGATGCTCTTTGTCTCCAGTCTTTTCCAAGATCATCATCTCTTTTGGATTGGAAACCAGAATTTCCTCTCTCAATGGAACGAAACTTGCCCCTAGAATCTCCAACATTTGTACCAGAATCCTCTTCATTGCTAGAATTTGAAAAGTTGTGACATCTGCGAGGCACAACTACCTCTACAGAACTTTGAGTCTCAAGTCTCTGGAAAAATTCTGGATTTATCTCTTTATCAGTCAATGCATGCGCCTTTTTCTTCAGTATAACGACAGCTTTGTCTGAAATGTTACCCTCTTTAGCTTTAGAATCTGGTCCAGTTGGGGAAGAACCATTAGAAGAATCCATCTTCTCACTAGGATTTTGACTTCTCTTTTCATTTCTATCTGATGTTTCATTTGGCTCTATATTTCCACCCTCTGTACATGTAGCAGATAAAATTTCATCAAAGAGTTTAGGAATGCAAGCAAATAAATTCAACTTGAAAGGGATCCTTAATCTTACCTTGAGAAACAGATTTCTCATCATCAGGACCTCCATCTCCTTTCCCGAAAATCTTTTTCCATAACTGTAAAGCCTCCAGTATGCTATCTCTGACCGGCTTTATCTATGGAACAAAGACTAACATTCAGTGGTTACAGAAATAACAGACTAAGATAAAATTTACACAATATACCGGCACGGCGACACCTGCTGCATTAAAAAAAAAAATTATAAAGAATTTCGCAGTGGATTGATTCTGATAGAGAATAGGATCAGTAACTGGTAGCCGATGACACCAAAAAACTAAGAATTGGCCATAGAGAGTTGTAAAACACAAAGCAATCCTCTTGACTCAAAAAGCTACCTTATCAAAACGGCAGCCCTCAAGTACAGTTATTGTGGAAGCAGCACTTTCTGTAATCAAGTTGCTAGAATGCAATGCTAAGGCACTTAATGCTTCAGCTGCTGCTTTACGTGTAGCCCAGTCTGGACTTCCAAGGCATTCTTGAATAACTTGCAGCAGGGAATCAAAACTATGTGGAGCAATTGCTCCCACCTGAAACAATTTTTTCAATAATTAGAATCCAAACAGCAACTCCTAATGAAAAAGAATGTATCTCTTTTCCGGTGATCTAAATAGTCTCTCTTCAACCTAGATTAAATTATTCAGAACAGACCAAATCAAATCCAGAAGGTACTACCCAGAGCGCCCTACAGTAATTGCACGAGGACCAGAAAAGGTAAAAGAAATGTTCCCAAGAGACCTGTAAATCTAAGTGCTTCAGAGAGAAAAATACTGCTAATGAACATATTGGCTTCACTCTATGAAAAGTAATGCTTCACTACTAAAAATTGTTTTGTTTTTATATTTTGTATATGGACAACATAATGAACACTCAACCGTCAATCTAAGGATCTTCTCTCCACGTTCTACTAAATCAAAAGTAGATTATTCATGCTAAGGCATTTCTCTATACTCTATCTGACCCTCATCCAGACAACAGAGAAACAACCATGATCCACTATACTTTTGTACTAAGTCCTAACTAAATTCAGTTTCTGATAATAAATTCCTTTTCCACTATTCTTGATCATTTTTACATTGTCTCTACTGTTCTTTTCCAAAACGCAATTGCCAACCTGGGATAGGCTTGAAATAATAGACAACAGAGCAGCCCTTGCCAAAAAATTGGGGTTGTTAAGCAACTTGCAGATCCTTGGGCACATCTTCTGAAATGCAGCAACAGGAGGCTCTGGGGCGCAGTCGATCATCTTTGCCATGCAAAGTGCAGCACCAGATTGCACTGCCTTGTTCTGCTCCCCCATTGCCTCAAACAATGGCTTTGCAAACATACCCACAGCTCCCTCATTCTTCAAGTACTGTGTTGATCACCAATAGCATCACGGCATGCATCCTTTACCCCAGAATCTGAATCCTTCAATCTCCTGGTAATGCCATAAAGATAATCCGTGATGAGAAAATAGGAACAGATAACAGAGAAACTAAGCAAAGTGGAATGTCACATTCCAAACAATCTTGGCCCATCTCAATCAGTAAGACACCTTTCTTTTTTTTCTTCAATTGATATGTAGAAAATGCACATTAATTTCCCCCCTAAAATATGGAACTAATCGCTTGTGTTCCAACCCAACTGCCATTATACTAGAAAGACGAAATGGCACATAATATATTTGCAAACTACACACTTCAATGGTAACAAGTAAGGAGACCAAACTCACTGCATTATGCATCACCCAAATTTATTATTTATTTTACAACTCTAAACTAGTCAACTGAACCTTAAACTCAGATCCAGGTATGAGCTACATACATACACAAGAACCGAATGATTCCTTTCAGGTTACCGGTGCATCAATACATATGCTTAGTTGAACAATTGTGTTACTGCAGAACTGCCTGATAGTGGATGAAATAATTCCAATACACATAGCTTTCCAGACGTAAAAGGGCATATAAGCCAACTTGATAAACAATTGGAAAGCACCCTAGAGAGACAAAATACTAGCATCTGATGCTTCATCATAATTTAAGACTATCCGGTACCAAATCAAATCCACATTATTGTTGCACCATGCCGCATTATCACCTGGATAGCTGAGCTATTATTTTAGTCAAATGGTTAAACGTGGAATCTTCCCGACTCGTGCAGACATAGGCCAGCAGCCGAATCGACTCCTTCTTCACCGCAGGCTTGGGATCGTTGGAGGAATCGAATAGGCAGTTGAGGAGCATCGGAATGGCGTCAATGGAGATGGTCTCAATGGTGGACTCAAGATCGGAGACGGCGATTTGGTAAGTATCCCGGTCAGCGAGCTTTGAGAGTGAAGTTAGCATTTTCTGCTTGAGCTCCACCATTGCCAGGTGCGTGGAGACTGAAGAAGAGGATGAATTGGCGTTGGGTGCGGCGGATCTCGAACCAGTCGGAGGTTGAGAGTTTAGGGTATTGGTTCTTGAGTTTTTGAAGGTTCTGTGTCCCTGTGAACTCATTGTGGTGCTAGATTGCTGAGGAGTGATCGATTGTCAGTGGCAATGTAGCATAATGTCGACCAGAAGCGAGAGGATGCGTGCCTCTGGAGTAGGAGCTAAGGATTTCCAATGTGAAAGGGAGAGGAGAGCTCGCAAGCAACAGATCTGTGAGAAGAGACAGAGAGAGGGAGAGAGACGGAGGTTTGGAATTTTTGAATAATTTTGATTTGTTAGAAATTAGAATTTGATTTGCAAGGAGATCTGAAAAAGGAGTCTGGTGAACGTTGGACGAGATTTGGAAGCAGAGCATCCTCCGCTTCCTTTAAATAATAATAAGGGTTAAAATTAAAACACAACAAATAATCTTATTGGCAGAGAAGAGTGTTTTCATTTCATTATTCATTATTAGGTCAATAAATGGTTTACCAAATGAAGACCACTTTGATCTTACGAAAGAGTAATTAATCATTATAGAAGATTAACCACAATTTCAATACAGGTTCAAAGTCCAATAGGTAAAATGAGGGATAATAAATTTTAAATATTTAAAATTTATATTTTTAAGACCAGTGCGTAATTCTTCATGCAGACTCAATAGTAGGGGTGCCTTACTGTTGTTTCAATCTCAACCTCCCCGGAAGTTTCTATTAGCTAATTTTAACATTTTTAGAAGGGTTAACTGTTTGTCTAATGCGATTATTTGGTTATACATTTTTTTTTCATAACTAAATGATTACGTATTTTCATTATGTCACTATTTGGTCATTTCATTAATCATACGTTAATCTTTTCTGCCAATCAAATTTTCAACATTTTTTTTTATTTGTCAAATGATTATTTATTTTTTAGGGAAAAGTATGAAAAATATGTAACATGTTTGCCCAAAGTGGTGAATGCGGCCCAATGTTTGTTTTTGATGAAATATGTTTGTTGATGTAGGTTTTTGATGAATTCCGTCAAAATATGTTTGTGTCCGTCAAAAAAGTCTGTTAGTTGCCTTCATGCCTTGCACGTGAGTTTTGTTGGATCGTGAAATCCTGAATGCTGATCTGGCAGTGAATTGAATGCCAGACAAGGTTGGGATGACGCTTCAGCTCCGACTCCGGTGAACCTGCAAGTAGGGGAGCGCAACAGAGGGGGTGCCTCTGGGTCCCTCTCCGATGCTTAAATGAGTATGTGTGTGTCTAAAACTCAAAACGTAAAGAACGTATGTAAAGCAAGGGTATTTATAGGGTAAGAGAGATAGAACTGTATATGGCAGCTGAATATCTTAGTGTATATTGTATTGCCGAAGATTCGGATCGTCAGTTACTGCGAGATATTGCAGTTACCAAATCTAATCCTTAGTGAATATGTGACCGAGATATGCGGGAGATCGTGGCCACTTCCTTATTAACGGTTTTGTGGGACCAGAGGAGAGAGGCAAGGCTCTCTTCGGGGCGAGCACTCCCATGTCGAGCAGTGGAAGGTCGCGACCTGGTAGAGAATGGCGAGCAGTCCGAGAGCCTTTGGCGTCCCTATAGACTTTGGGCTCGATTCTGGATTACTCGATGGTGGACCAAGTTTGCCTTGTACTTGGGCCGATCCGGTTCGGATGTCATGGGTTTACCCCCTCCATAGTTGTTGGGCCTTCGAGGCCTTTTCTTACTGGGTTGTCACTATCGATACCCAACATTTGCCCCCGAAGCTTGATTGAAGTTCCTTCAGTCGAGCTTGATTTCCCGGTAGGGTTTTAGATAGTGACGTCTCTGGTAATGGTTTAGTACCTTTGAGACACTTTGAGCTCATTTGGCGAGCAGTTTCTTCTCTGTTCAAAGCTGAAAGAATATCCTTCCTTTTATTCCCTTTTGGCGATCACTCGAGGTGACCTAGGCTTATGGAAGTCTATCTTCCTTAGTTAGGCGATCATTACCTACCCGAGGTATTTCTGCTAAAGCCTTATTAGTGCGTTGGCGACCACTTTGTCTCCTTAGTGGACTTTTAGCATTTAATAACTGCACAGTTGTCCAGAAATCGAATGGTCACTTGAGGCACGCCTGACATTTACTTTTCCGTAAACCTAGGGTAGTCTGACAGCTGTCCATGTCAGCCAACCGTCTGTCTCCCCAAGGTGTCTCTTGGAATTTTGACATTGTTTCGGCTTTTTTTTCTTCCAAAAAGGTGTCATCATTCCTCTGTGTCGCTTCGATTTGCTTGTGGTGGTTACTCCCTTCTTGGTCTATATAAGAAACGTCAGTTTCTACATTTTGTTTTTTACGCTTATCCACTCCTTCAGATTTCCCGAACTTCGCTGCGAACCTTTCTTCTTTCTTTTCCAACCTTCTTCAGCCTTCTTCATCCATTTCCATGGCTCCCCGAAGTCAGAGAGTCAAGCATATGGCCTCTAAGGGCACTAGCAAAGCCAACGCTCCTAGGAATGCCAATGCTCCCTTGACCATCCGGGATGCCGCCGTGCCCCCCTCAGTGGGGGAACCGACTGATCTGGGAAGGTCCGCAACCGCTCCCGTAGTGGTGGACGGGCCTGAGCTGAACACGCCTATTGTTTCCCCCAAAAGGTAAACTTTCGCCCTTTTATTGCTCTGTTTTGGCAATATCCTCTGTTTTCCTTTGTTTTTTATACTTGCTGTGCCATACTTGAACCATTCTGAGTAGATGTCAAGCCTAACGAACTGAAGCCGACTTACTTTAAGACCATGGTGGCGCTGGGTGGCTTCAGTGCGGAGGATGCTCCTAGGTATCCTGGCTTAGGTCTGCATTTTCCTCACGATGGAGAGGTTTACATTTATGCGGCCCAGATCGATGCTGGGTTGCGTTTTCCTCTCTGTGAGGATTTACAGACCTTATGTCAGTTTTACGGGATTCATCCCACGCAGCTTGTTCCGAACGCCCTCAGGATGTGGGTCGGTTTCAGGTTCCTGTGCATACGCCAGGAATGGGTGTATTCACTGGCCCTGTTCCGGTGTTTCTTTCGACTGGCAGCAGGGGCCAACTACCTCCACCACTTCCAATTCCGCTGACCGAAGTTTTCAGAGTGGGGAGGCCCTAAAGGATGGGCTTGGAACGTCCATGTCCGCCTGGTCGATGATTTCCGGGCTACTAACTCCAATTACAAGAAGTTTTACTTCTTGTACAAGGGGGGTGTACCCTGGAAATTGTTTGCTCCGGAAAAGGATTTTCCTCCCTCCTTTGAAGAATTGTCCGGGAGTGATCGGAATGCCATCGACGATTTGTACCGGCTGCATCAGTCATCTCAGTTCAAGTCCATCCGCTCTGTGGCGGAGACTACCGAGAATGCCCTTGAGATGGCGGGCATTCATCAAGCCACGTCAATCTTTGATGATTGGGTAATTTTCTAACTCTTATCTTGTTTTATTACTTGTAGGCAAGGTCGTAAGCAAGAGCCAAAAACTGATAGGTCTCTTTGATGACCAGGAATCGGCGGGATTGTCCTCCGACCAGGCGCTGCTAAGCTCTCCCCCTCCTCCCTCTAGGCGTTCATCCAAGAGGAAGCCCGAGGAGATGCTTCCTTCGGCCACTACTGGCCCTCGCCAACCAGGTATATTACCTCGCCTTTTGTGGATTTAATGTTTTTACATTCTGCGGTTCTTTGACTTCTGACTTATTGTCTTGTTGTTTTGCAGAGGAGTCTTTGGCGGACGTGGCCCGGGACCCTCCTCCTCCTCCTTCTAAGAAGGTCAGGGGTGAGGAGCACCCTGAGGTCGACCAACATCCTCCTCCTCCCTCTCCTAAGGGCCCTTCTGCCAGCAAAGGGAAGGGTTTGGACATGGCGCCTCCTTCTCCCTCTCTTCAAGGTCCTTCCGCCACTAAGGAGAAGGCCTTGTCTTTGGCTCCTCCCGCCCCTTCAGTGCCCACGGCTCCTCCTAAGGAGTCTGGGGCCCAGAAGAAGGGGCCTGCTGCTTCCAGCTCCTCGAGGGCTCCCGCCGAGGAGTACTGCTCCATGGCGAGCTTGTTCCAGCCTTTTAAGGCTGGGGACTCTCGGAGGCCTTGGGTCCCTTGTGGGGACCTTGCCAAGAAGGGGTACCCCACCCAGAAGAGCCTACGGGGTAGCCCGGATATGTGCATGCGGCTCCTTGATGGGATAATTCCCCCCAAGGACCGTTCAATTGTCCCTACGGAGCTTCCTCAGATCGAGGGGTTCTTACGGACCCACTTCGAACGAGTTGCCCTGGTATGATCTCGCCTTCTTTCCATTATTTCTTCCTTGTCATTCCTTTTTATTTTGATGACTTGACATTTTTCTTTGTGCTTTTGTTGTCAGCTCGTTCGGGAAGAGGTGATCCTCGGCCGCGTTTTCGGCGAGCTTGCCGACAAGCACTCTGATCTGCTTGTCGAGCTGGAGCAATACCGAAGCACGGGGGTCACCCCCGGGCAGTTGGAGGCCATCAAGAAGACCGCTGACATGGCGATCACCTTGGTGGACGGCGCCCGGGAGGAGTACTTCAAGAAGGAGCAGCGCCTCCTTGCTGATGTCAAGAAGAGGGAGGCTGATGCTGCAGCCTTCCTTCATGAAGCTGAGGCCCTTCATCGGTGCCTTGATGAAGGGGAGGCGGTCCGTACTCGCCTGGAGGCCGAGTTGAGGGAAGCTCGTGCCCAGGTGGTCGAGACGGACGCTCTTAGGGTCGCCGCGGAGGCCCAGAGGGATGCTGCCGAAGCTAGGGGTCACCCTAGAGGAGGAGAAGAACCGGCTGGCTGATCAGCTGAAGGCGATCCCTTCACCCCAAGCCGTGGTTGAGGAGTTCAAGGCCTCCGAGGACTTTGAAGACCAGGCCTTGAAGGTGATGAAGTCGACCATCGCCGAGTTTCTCCAAGAGCTGGTGGAGGAGATCCAGGCGGTCGATCCCAACTTTCCTCTTGGGGAAGTTGCCTTCTTGAAGACCTTCCTGCGGAGTCATCCTTCGCAGCCCTCTGTTGCTGGAGAGGCTGCTCCTGAAGGCGAGCCCAGTACTTCTGCCCCCGAAGGCGAGCAGAGAACCCTTGCCCCCGAGAACCCCAAAGCTTGAAGTCCCCAACTCCTTGGTGGTCGTATTTATCTTTTTTAGATAGCTAATTTTGTATTTTCTGTTTTTGGTTTGTAATTATTTATCGAAGGCTTGGGTTTTTCTATTGAATGCCTTTATATTCTTGAGCCTTTAATCGACTTCGAACACATTTAGCTATCCAATATCTTCATCATAATTACTTTCCGCTTTTTCTTGCTTTGTAATGTCGTCGACCCTTAAAGCCTTAGACCAATCATAAGTTAAACTTTCTAAGGATAATACTTTTGACACTTAAAAGCGTAAACTTCTAAGTTCAAAGAGATATTACCTTCTTTGAAGTTTAAACCTTTGAGGTGTTGGCATAATAACAGGGGACTTGTAATTTGTCAGGCTTTATCATCGATAGTGATCGCCTAAACTTTCTTTGGCCTGACTTTGGCGTCAGGGCTTTTATTTTGCCTAACATTTTACTAGGTCTTTTGGCCTGACTTTGTCGCCAGGGCTTTGCCTGACTCTTGACGTCAGGTCTTTTGAGGCCTAACTTTGTTGTTAGGGCTTTTGTGGCCTAGTTTTGTTACTATGGCTTTTTTGGCCTAACTTTGTTGTTAGGACTTTTGGTCTGTCTTTGTTGACAGAGCTTTTTGGCCTAGCTTTGTTGTTAGGGCTTTTTGGCCTGTCTTTGGCGATAGGGCTTTTTGGCCTAGCTTTGTTGCTAGGGCTTTTTGGCCTAACTTTGTTGTTAGGGCTTTTTGGCCTGACTTTGGCGTCAGGGCTTTTGGCCTAGCTTTGTTGCTAGGGCTTTTTGGCCTGACTTTGGCGTCAGGGCTTTTTGGCCTGACTTTGGCGTCAGGGCTTTTGGCCTAGCTTTGTTGCTAGGGCTTTTTGGCCTGACTTTGGCGTCAGGGCTTTTGGCCTGACTTTGGCGTCAGGGCTTTTGGCCTAGCTTTGTTGCTAGGGCTTTTTGGCCTGACTTTGGCGTCAGGGCTTTTTGGCCTGACTTTGGCGTCAGGGCTTTTGGCCTAGCTTTGTTGCTAGGGCTTTTTGGCCTGACTTTGGCGTCAGGGCTTTTGACCTAGCTTTGTTGCTAGGGCTTTTGAGGCCTGACTTTGGCGTCAGGGCTTTTTGGCTTCAGCTTGCTTCGAGTGGACACGCTTTATGAAGGAATGGCTTTCTTTTATTGACATAATCAGTTTGATTACACGCTATGCATAAAATCTTCTTAAATGCTCAGAATTAAATGGACGGGGTAACCTCTCGCCTTCGATGGTTTCCAAATAGTAGGATCCTGGTGCGGCGATCTCTACTACTTTGTATGGTCCTTCCCATTTGGCTGAAAGTTTGTTCTTACTGTCCAACCTTGTGAATTCATTCCTTCTCATAACCATCTCCCCCACGAAAAATTGGCGAGCGCTAACTTTTCTGTTGAAATACCGAGCGGTCGCCAAGCGCATCTTTGCCTGTGTTTTTTCCGAGAGCCATCTCTTTTCCTCTGCTAAATCGAGGTCAGTTCTGCGCTCGATCTCATTTGCCTCCGCGTTAAAGTGTAGGACTCTGTGGGTAGGCACTGCTAATTCAGCTGGTGCTACTGCTTCTGATCCGTACACTAAACTGAAAGGCGTTTCTCCTGTGGCCGCCTTAGGCGTTGTTCTGATTGCCCATAATACGTTTTCCAGTTCGTCTGCCCAATTCCCCTTGAATGCTCGAACCCTTTTCTTGAGTCCTGCTAAGACAACCTTGTTGGCTGCTTCAGCTTGCCCATTCGTTTGAGGGTGATGTACTGAACTGAAACGATGATCGATATGATACTCTTCACAGAGCCATTTCAACTCCTTTCCAACGAATTGCGGACCGTTATCGCTGATGAGTATTTTGGGAATACCAAACCTGGAGAATATGTTGACCTGCAGGAACTTGATAACTTGGAATTCCGTTGTCGAAGCTAGAGCTTTCGCCTCTACCCATTTAGTGAAGTAGTCGATTGCCACTATAATGTGAGTACGCTGACCAGTGCTAATGGGAAAAGGACCCAATATATCGATTCCCCATTGAGCGAAGGGCCAGGCACCTGCCATTGGGGATAATAATGTCGATGGTCGACCCGATCGTGGTGCAAACTGCTGGCAAATTTCACACTTCTGTGTTAATTCGGCTGCGTCTTTTCCCAAGGTCGGCCAGTAATATCCCAATCTGAATATTTTCCTGCTTAGCGATCGAGCGCCTTCATGACATGCTGCTGCCCCTTCATGAGCTTCTCGAAGAACTTTTTCTGTTTCGGGCAGAGCAACACATCTCAAGTAAGGCGTCGAATAACCTCTTCTGTAGAGTTCTCCATCGATGATTAGATAACTGGCTGTGAGTCTTCTAATCCTAGTGGATTCGCCTTCGTCCTCTGGGAGGATGCCTTCTTTCAAATAATTCTGGAACGGGGTCATCCAGGTGACCTGTTCTTGAATGTTGAAGACCTCCGCTCTGTTTTCAAGGACTGAACATAGGGCCTTTTCCAGAAATTGCACATCCTGGATTGTCGCCCCTCCGAAGGCTAGCTTACTTAAAGAATCTGCCATCTGGTTTTCTTGGCGAGGAATGAATTCAATCGCGAAATTTGGGATTTCTGCGACCAGCTTTTTGGCAATGCCGAGATATTTCTTCATCTCTTCTCCCTTTGCCTCGTATGCGCCATTAACCTGATTGACAATGAGCTCTGAGTCGCTTCTTACTTTAAGCGCAGCTATACCCATTCCTTTTGCTAGTCTGAGTCCAGTGATAAGAGTCTCATATTCTGCTTCGTTATTGGTCGCCGGGAATGTCAAGGCGATCGCGTATTTCAGAGGCTCGCCCTCAGGAGGAATAAGAATTAAACCTGCCCTCGAGCCTTCTTTTGATGAAGACCCATCCGTATAGAGTTCCCAGATTTGATTGTCGTTCGTTGACTGACTTGGCCTGTTTTCTGCCTCCGCTTGACCGTTACTCGTGCTTTCCACTATGAAATCAGCTAGTGCTTGACCTTTGATGGCCATTTTTGGCGCAAATTTGATCTTGAACTCGCTGAGCTCGATCGCCCACTTGACCATTCTTCCTGAAGAATCTGGCTTCATCAGGAAGTTTTTGAGAGGTTGATTGGTGAGGACCGTGATGTCGTGCGCATGAAAGTAAGGTCTCAGCTTCCGAGCAGCAATAACTAAGGCATAGAGATACTTCTCAATTTGGACATATTTTATTTCTGCTGAGTTGAACATTTTGCTAATAAAATACACTGGACTCTGAACATTATTCTCCTCCCTTATTAAGACAGCACTGGCTGCCACATCGCTAATGCCTAAATAGAGGAAAAGCTGCTCGCTTGGAACGGGTTTTGCCAGAGCTGGGAGTGTTTGAATATGCTTTTTCAAGGACTGGAATGCTTCCTCGCAGTCTGGCGTCCACTCGAACTTGCGGTTGGCCCTCAAGGTTTTGAAGAACGGGAGGGACCTGTCGCTTGCTTTGGAAAGGAAGCGGTTAAGAGCAGCTAGTCGGCCGTTCAGGCACTGGACTTCCTTATGGCAGGTTGGCAACTTCATTTCTTCTATGGCCTTTAGCCTTTCCGGGTTTGCTTCAATGCCCCTTTCGCTGACCATAAAACCCAGGAACTTCCCGGACTTGACTCCAAAGGCGCACTTTGCTGGGTTCAGGCGAACGTTGTGTCTCCTCATGCATTCAAAAGCTTCACGGAGGTCGGTGGTATGAGGATTGCCTTTGATGGATTTGACGAGCATATCATCTACGTAGGCCTCCATGTTCCTTCCCAGCATGTCCTGGAACAGTCGGTTCACCATCCGCTGATAAGTTGCCCCGGCATTGATGAGACCAAAGGGCATCACCTTGTAGCATAGAATGTCCCCGTCAGCATAGAAAGCAGTGTGGGCCTCGTCTTCTGGATGCATTCTGATCTGGTTGTATCCTGAATAGGCGTCCATGAAGCTCAGCATCTCATGACCCGAGGTAGCATCGACCAGCTGATCAATTCTCGGAAGGGGATATGAATCTTTGGGGCAAGCTTTGTTTAAGTCGCGGAAGTCGACGCACATCCTCCACTTGCCGTTAGATTTCCTGACCAAAACTGGGTTGGCGACCCAGCTCTGGAATCTTACTTCTCTGACGAAGTCAGCTTCAATCAACCTGCCGACTTCCTGCCTGATCGCCAAACGTTTATCAGTCCCGAATGATCTTATCTTTTGGGCGATCGGCTTGATGGAGGGGTCTATCCTGAGCTCATGAGAGATAATATCTGTGCTGATTCCTGGCATGTCGCTCGGCAGCCAAGCGAAGAGCTCTTTGAATTCCTTGAGGAGGGCGGTCATGGCCTCCTTCTGATCTTCTTTCAAGGTGGTCCCAATGCGCACCTTTTTGTCTGGACCATCGATCTCGACCTCCTCCAATTCCTCCATGGGTGCTGGCCGAGCCAAGTCCTCGCGGGGATCGGCCTCTGTCTCGATGGCGAGTGCCTCCCTTTGGTTCTTCCTGCGCAGGCAGTTCACATAACATTGTCGCGAGGACGTCTGATCTCCGAGCACTTCTCCAATCCCATTGGGAGTGGGGAACTTCATCTTCTGGTGGACAGTGGATGCCACAATCTTATTTGGGTTGATCGTGGTCCTCCCTATGATGGCGTTGTAGGATGTAGGTGAATCGACCACCAGGAAAGTGACCGACACCTTGATGCTTTTCCACCCCTCGCCAAAAATCACTGGCATGGTTATAGCCCCCAGTGGATAAGTTGTTCTTCCCGCAAATCCGATCAGCGGAAAATCGACCCTCTTCAGGTCGCGTTTGGATTTGCCCATCTTTTCAAAGGCGTCCAGAAAAAAGATGTCTGTCGAGCTGCCTCCGTCGACCAGAATCCTTGCAACATCACAGCCGTCAATATCTGCCGTAATGACCAGAGCATCGTTGTGGGGCGTGGTGACATGTGCCAAATCATCTTCAGAGAATGAGATGACAATGTTTTCTTCAGGTCGGGTCCGCTTCCCCAACTGAACTGCCGTAGAGATCTGCGTGGCGTAGACCTCTCTGGCGTTTGACCTCTCGCCGCCTGCGCCGAATCCTCCCGCAATCAGATTCACTCTCCTCTTGCTTCCAGAAGGCTCAGCTTGATCTGCAGGGGCTGGTGAACGATGTCTCCTGGGGGGCGTTCGACTTCGGTCTCGCCCTGCCACAAATTCCTTCAACATTCCCCCCTGAATCAGCCTCTCTATATCTCGCTTCAGAATCTTGCAATCGTCTGTCTTATGGTCCTTGCACTTATGGTATCTGCAATAGCTCTCGACATCCTTGCCCATGGGTAGCCCACCTCGACGAGGCATCGGTGGCCTCGCCAAGGATCTCCTCTCCATCTCGACTAGTACCGCTGAGATCTGCCTATTTAAAGGCGTGAAGTACTCAGGGACCTCTGGATGGCGAGGCGCTGGAAGAGACTCGACTCGGGGCTTACTCTCTTTTCCCTTCTTCTCCTTCTTTACCTCCTTCTTACCATCGCGTCGGGGTTCATGGGTTACCCTTAGCGAGGTCGTCAGGAGGTTAGCCTCGATGTTTGCGCGTTCAAGGTCTATGAAACCTTTTGCCCTGGACGCCAACTCCTCCAATGTCTCTATCTCCTTCACATGGTAGCTGTTTCGCAGCTTTCTCGAGGCCTTGTTGGCCACATCCAGACCTCTGTAGAATGCTCGAATGATCTCCCCATCCGAGATTCGACGATCTAATTCTGTAACGTTTTGATGAAAACGCCCGTAGAAGTTGGACAGCGACTCTCCAGGCTGCTGTTTGACCGAGTCAAGGGCGACCACGCTCTTCAGCAACTGGTGCTCGCCCATATATCTCTCCAGGAACTTGCTTCTCAACTCTGCCCAAGTTCCGATTGATCCTGCAGGGAGGCCGAAGAACCAGGACGAAGCCGAACCCGAAAGAGTAGATGGAAATAGCAAAGCCAAATGATTGGGATCGTTTGACTTACCCATAAGGGAGGCCTCATGCTTGTTGACATGTACGGTGGGATCTCCTCCACCGCTATACTCAGGTATGGCCCGAGCAACCACATCCTTCGGGATTTTGATAGCGACGAGCGCGTCGGTGAAAGGATGAGAGGACTGCTCCTTGAAGGGAGCTATGACTGTCAACTGTCTTTCCTGGATCCTTTTGTTGAGGAGGTCATCCATCTGATCCACAGTGCAGTACATGGGAGAGGCTCCGGGTGGAGGCGGACCGGAAGGATTGGCAGTGTATGCGGCTGCTGGCTCCTTGGTGTGTGCTGGAGGCAGGGACTGCTGACCTGACGTCATCTCCTGATCCTCCTGAGGCGCAGCAGGACCAGGATTGGCCGCTTCTGAAGGTGAAGGCCCTGTGGCAGCAGGGCGGTGGTTTTCCTTAGGAGTAGAGGGATTGTTTTCCTGAGGAGCAGGGGCTTGGCGGCGCGCCTGTCCTAGGATGGCTTCCAGCAAAGAGACCATCTCGGGGGTTAAATTAATATCCTGCCCCGCAATGTGGACTGTCTGCGGTGCAGGGGCTCCGTTTTGATCAGCAGCTGGGGTCAGTCTTGAATCACCGACATGTTCTCGAGCTGTCCGCAGAGGAACAGCATTAACTCCTGCTCGGCTGGCAGGTTCTTGTTGAAGCGGTGAAGCGGCGGCGGAATCAGAGCTATCTGAGGATCGCTCCCTAGTCTGATTCTGACGGTTGCTTTGGGATCGAGTTCTCATGGCTGAATTGCTCGTGTTCCCACAGACGGCGCCAAATGTTGGATCGTGAAATCCTGAATGCTGATCTGGCAGTGAATTGAATGCCAGACAAGGTTGGGATGACGCTTCAGCTCCGTCTCCGGTGAACCTGCAAGTAGGGGAGCGCAACAGAGGGGGTGCCTCTGGGTCCCTCTCCGATGCTTAAATGAGTATGTGTGTGTCTAAAACTCAAAACGTAAAGAACGTATGTAAAGCAAGGGTATTTATAGGGTAAGAGAGATAGAACCGTATATGGCAGCTGAATATCTTAGTGTATATTGTATTGCCGAAGATTCGGATCGTCAGTTACTGCGAGATATTGCAGTTACCAAATCTAATCCTTAGTGAATATGTGACCGAGATATGCGGGATATAGTGGCCACTTCCTTATTAACGGTTTTGTGGGACCAGAGGAGAGAGGCAAGGCTCTCTTCGGGGCGAGCACTCCCATGTCGAGCAGTGGAAGGTCGCGACCTGGTAGAGAATGGCGAGCAGTCCGAGAGCCTTTGGCGTCCCTATAGACTTTGGGCTCGATTCTGGATTACTCGATGGTGGACCAAGTTTGGCTTGTACTTGGGCCGATCCGGTTCGGATGTCATGGGTTTACCCCCTCCATAGTTGTTGGGCCTTCGAGGCCTTTTCTTACTGGGCTGTCACTATCGATACCCAACAAGTTTCTGTCCGTTTGAAAAGACCAAAATGTCCCTTAGTACTTCACTTATTCTAACAGTCTTCTCCTTCGTTGAACCAATCTGTTTCTTCTCCAACATTCTCCTCCAACCGATAGAATCCATCATCCTCAAGATCGCCAAGTCCATCCTCGCCGGAAACAGCTTCTCTTTCGACGTCCCCTCCCGCTCCGCCGCCAATCAGCTCTACATTCCGAAGCTCGATCGTATCGTGCTGAAGGACAAGAACACCGTACGCCCCTTCGCCAACGTCTCCTCCGTCCGCAAAGCCACCATCACCGCCTGCATCTTACAGCTAATCCACCGACTATCCATCTCCGATATCCACGTCACCAAGCGAGATTTGTTCTATACCGACGTCAAGCTTTTCCAGGACCAGTCCCAGTCTGATGCGGTCCTCGATGACGTGGCCTGCATGCATGCTTTGCTCCACTAGATCTAGCCTCAACGTAATCGCCTCCGAGAAGGGGGGGGGGTGGTCGGGCGGCTCATCTTCAGCGACAACGGCGACATAATCGACTGCACGGAAATGGGGATGGGCGGGAAAGCCATCCCTCCGAACATCGACAGG
Source organism: Chamaenerion angustifolium (assembly GCA_946814005.1). Taxonomy (NCBI): domain Eukaryota; kingdom Viridiplantae; phylum Streptophyta; class Magnoliopsida; order Myrtales; family Onagraceae; genus Chamaenerion; species Chamaenerion angustifolium. Next base: position 23,170,622 of record OX328270.1, on the reverse strand, counting down.
GTCGGGGACATGCAGACTCTTCCTGAGGAAGATGAAGATGGAGCTGAAGCTTCCTGTACTTGCATTGGCTGACATAAGGAGTCACACATACAATCTTCCATCTCCTGTACCTCTTCAACAGGAAGCAACTTCTTCAGTTACAGATACAGATTTTCCAGATTACTTTGATCAGCTAAAACGTTTAAAACCCCAAGAAACAGTTATAGAAAGTATGGTTGATGAGAAAAATATTAGCAGTTCAGCTCCTACGGAAGGTGTACCTCCAGATGCTTCAGCAGAACACAATGGTGTTGTGGATGAAAATACTAGTGGTCCATTAGGACATGAAGAGAAAAGTGTGAATGCAGTTGATGCTGCAGATATTCGAAATGCAGATGAAATACCAGCTTTGTTAATTCCTTCCAGTCCAAGTTTAGATTGTGAGTCTTCCAGTAATGGAATGCAGCAAACAGATGAAGCTTTTGCCCCCAAAGTTGATGGCAGTGAACCCATATATGAAAGTGAAGAATGCATACTGGACCCTAGCACTCCTCGCTTTGAAGATCGAGAACCTGTCTACGAAGGTGTTGTTCTTGCCGAACAAGCCGACAAAGGTACTGCAGATGCACAACAGATGACATCTAAGATCGAAATTACTCCACATCAGGGTGAGTTATTTTTGGAATGTAGTTGGCTTTCCCACATTCTGCAGTTGGCTTCTAACACATGCCAAATTTGGCCAGGTGAACTAATAAGGACTTTTTTGAAGAACAATGCTAGTCAATTGACCATTTATGGGTATGTTATCAAGTCAGTGCTCCATTCCTCTAGAGCATAGGACGTTCCCCTCCTGCTTAATAGTCATCATGCTTTCTTTCTGCAGCCTTTTTTGCTTACAAGATGGTTTAAAAGAACGCGAGCTTTGTGTGTCGTGGTTACCGTGGTCGGAGTGGAATGTGTTGGAATTGAGGGTGGCTGTAGTGACTGGAGTGGCGGATACGGTGTTGGTGTTGGAATCCAGGTTGCAGATGGTTCGGCGTCGTCGGAGCAAGAGGGAGCAGTATAGCTCAACAAGAAGAACGACGAGTGCAACATCGTTTCTGTGTATCCTTCACCTGACTGTATCCTTCACCATGATCTCCCATTACTCTGACTGTATCCTTCACCTGGAAGAGTAACTTCATTTCTGTGTATCATTGGAATATTCGGTGCAACATCGTTATCTGCAGTGACGGGTGCACATCGCTCGGGCTTGAACACAACTCCTCTTAAAGTTATATCCGAGTTACGGACTTTGACTGTGTTCAACTCTTCCTCAGCTGCCTTTGGAAGCTCAACTGCCTTTCCATGGCTATGGCTTCCAGTGGGGTATTGTAGGAGGGGAAATAGAACCAGAGGAGTTTAATGGATTAAAGAAGAAGAAGAGGGTAGTTTTGGTATTTTTGTTTTTTGTTTTTTCAACGTTCAAATTATATGTCACGTGAGAAGCACGTGTCAACTTTTAACGGATAAATTAACAGAAAAACTAACGTTTCTTCAAAAACCAACAGAAGTAAACGTTTTACATCAAATACCCGCGGCCCAAAACAAATTTCATCGATTACCATTTTAGGCAAACATGTTACATCTTTTTCATATTTTTTATGTCATCACTTATCTTCTTATTTGTTTTTCGTTGTTGATATTCATTTTCGTATTGTCCTCATCATCGAAATTAAACCCATAGTAATCAACAACATTAATTCAAATATAAATTTGTGAAAGTAATAATAAAAAGCAGTATCAGTAAAAAACCTCATTACATTTCCCATTACGTTGAATACCAAATAAAGACAACTTGTGAATGAGATCTGAAGAAACCAGACGCAGTCTGTACCTATGGAGTAGGGAAGATATAAACAACTAATGATTTTCATCATCTCTCACGAAAACAACTGACAGAGGTTGTGAACAAGGAACTAGTGAAGTTGTTGGACTCCAATTTCTCTGATAAAGATCAAGGAGAAGACCGTCGTCGTAATCGTTGGGTCTCCATGGTTGAGAACATCAAGCACATACTGATCGTGGAGGACTTACTGCCTACTGAACAATCTCCTTTGCGTCCTTGAATATGGTTACAGATTCATCAAGGAGAAAGCATGCGTTTCCCTCCAGACGTGGACCATCTCCTCTAAGGAGCACGCTAGAGTAATGAGCGGAAGGCGCAAAATCTCATCCCTTCTGGAGATCTGCACCGTCGGACCCCCCCCCCCCCCCCCCCCATTCCCAAGGCTTCGCCACCGACGTTTTGAGGAATCTCGCGTCAGTTCAAGAAATTAGGTAAAACTTGATGGAGGAGAACGTGGTCGATGTCCTGTTGGGTCTGTCCGTCTCGGAAACCGCACTTGCATAGGAGAATGGGTTAGGTTGTCTCTGCAACATGATGGTCGATGACGAGGATGACAAACTCGACGAGACTAGTATTAATATGAAGTTGTGGATAGTTAGGGAGAAGGTAATTGAGTGTATGAATGACTACTGAGAATCAGAATCAGAGAAACTGAGACTCTAAGTGAGAATTTCATCACTACATCATCATAGAGCTAACAAGAATGCTAGAATGGTAATAAAATATCTTTGATTGTTAATAAGTTAATTAATGGGTTAATTACTTGAAATGTTACACATGTTTGCGCAAGTGCCTAATAAGTTATAACTTGTGCAGGATGGTTACACTTGTTTCAGCATATGACTAATTTGGTCATTTTTACTGTTCAATGTGAAATATCACCGTTAATTTTGGCATGTGCCTTGCACATGAGTGAAAACCAACCTGAACTTCCGAAAATGCCCTTATCTCCTGTATTATAAGTCATTTCCATTACATTTGAAGTGAAGCAGCAGAGCAACGCCTCCTTCGAATATGAAGAAGGAAGCATCGACTGGGTTCGCCCCCCCCCCCTCCGCGAGAGTGTTCTGGGTTTGTGCGTTCCCACTCTAGCATCCAAGATTCGTCCCCTTTAGTGTCAACGCCCCGATTATGTTTCTGCGGTGAGATTTCGTCGGTTAAATGTGCGGGTACTTGGAAGTATTTCAGTCGTAGATTTCATGGGTGCTCACATTTTGAGGTAATTGTACGTTTTTTCTACCATGTTTTCCCTATTTGAGTTTGTTATGTTAGAAACCCTAATTTTGTTAAGAACCCTAATTTGAACAACTTGTTCCATTTTTGTTGGTTCATGGATGTTACTAGTTTATGATTCGTTGTCTTCTGTAGTCTGTACAAAATCCTGGGTGCGGATTTTTCCAATGGGAAGATCCACCGATGTGTCCCTATGGAAGAAACGTCGTGTTTAAGTTTCAAGGTCTGGATGAACAGCTTAATCAGAACTTGCGATTGCACATCCTGCCGAAACTGCTACCAAACAAAACAATTGGAAGTTCTATGCTGCAAATCTCGTTCTGTGTTGTTTACTTTTGATCAATGTACTAAACAAGTAGGTGTATTTGAATTGGTTGATAAATATTTTGTGGAAATGGATTTCAGTTCTTCATGTTCTGTACTGAAGTTGTTTTGCAAGTGGGTTTCAGTTGTTCAGATGTTGATTTTCAATTGCATAGTATCTAAACTAAAGAGTACATTCTAAGGCGAAGTTTGATTAAATGGTTACATAGGTTATCATCGAATGTGATTAAATAGTTATCGATGTTTCTCTGTAATGTGATTAAATGGTTACTGATGTTATCTAACAATGTGATTAAAAGGTTGAACTTGTATACCTACGAAGTGATTAAATAGTACAACATGTTTCATATAAATGTAATTATATGGTTAAACATTCGTAACAGTTCAACACTAACATGTTCCATTCAAAAGCTCAAACAAACATCCATTTACTTCAGAAGAAGTTCATCATAAGTCAGTCAAGTACTCATTGGGGGCCCAAAACATATGTACAAACACCACAAAACATGTTCCACAAAAGCATAACACCTATTTGACAAAACCTCACACAAAAGCATAAAACATGTTGCACAAAACCCCATAGTCTATTTACTGGGTATATCGGTTGTCATCCGGATAACCAAACTGACTCATGCTCCTTCTGTGTTGTCTTATCCTTTTTGGTATAACCGTCTTCAGTGTAAATCTAGTAGAATCATTTCTCTAGATTCTGAAAGTACCGGTGCCGAAGATGCGACATCGTCTTCGACGTCCACATAAGTCGGACCTTGACGAACATTGAGTTTTCTTCTTTTAACTGCTTTTTTGGCATGTTTTAAACAATTTGTTACTACTTAGTATAACAGTACTATCGTTTACATAATTGTAGCGTTGAATACTAACCGAGGTTGATTTGACTGCTAACGTTTTAACACGTTTTTTTGGCGTTTTGAAGGGATCAGCTTCAGTGTTTACTGCGTCTTCTGCTGGTGGATTATGCGGTTCATCTGGCGGCGTACCTAAATCTACATCAGGAGGGTATTCAGCTTCTGTAGCACCGGTATTCTGTTTTTCATCAACAGAGGAGTGTTTCTTCTTTCAGGCTGCGATTTTTTGTTTTCAAACTGGAGTTTTTGTCTTCTGGGACTGCCTCAGTTGTGTACTCAGTTGGGTATGCCTCGTTTGAGTCTGACAACGGATTTTACGCAGTGGCATTGCCATTTCGGGTTGTGAATCCGTGTTTAACTTTCGCTTGGTAGGACGCTTCAATGTTTCTTTCATCCCACTAACGCCAACACTAATAGGGTCAACAACAGTCGTGACCTACGCAAAATTGAGCATATTAGAAATTGTACGTACAATCACAGTCCATATAATCAAACTCATATAAAACACATCACTTCATGGTTTCTTTGGGAGCAACCTTTTTTATTGTGCTCATGTTCCCCACATTCCGAACATAACTGTTTTAAACCAATTTTGCTCAGTCGTGCACCACCTGCATGAGCGTTTTCTGTTACCGACCTAACTCGTTTTTTCCTGGGCCGACCAGAACGTGCTTTAAAGAGTGGAGGATCAATAGGTAGAATTTGTTTCCTAAATATACCCCATTCTATAATTAAATACCAAAATGTCCTCGTTTTAAAAAATAAATACGAAAGTATACCTACCCGCGACTGGGAGTCGCGGGTGGTTGATAAATTAATCTCACCCGCGACGCCCCGTCGCGGGTGGAAAGTTAAATGGGAGGCCACCCGCGACTCCCAGTCGCGGGTAGTTTTGCTGCAAAACAGAAATACAACCGCTTACTTTTTACACCATTACTTCGATTTTATTGTGGGACCCAACAACTTGGGTGATGATTCACGTCTTTGAGCGGTTAATCCAACCAAAACGTTGGTTCAGCAGTACCCGAAATCTCCTCTCGTTCTGCAAAAGTTTAGAACAAAGGTTAATTTCAAGATAAAAAGTTGGTGGGATGTTCAAAGATGTGATGATGTGAATCATCATTCAAAGCTGGTAGACCCCACAATAAAATCGAAGTAATCGTGTATAAAATAAGTATCATTTCTGTTTTACAGCAAACCTACCCCTACCCGCGACTCCCAGTCGCGGGTGGACTTCCATCTAACTTTCCACCCGCGACTCCCAGTCGCTGGTGGAACGATAGTTGTAACAGTCTTTCCACCCGCGACTCCCAGTCGCGGGTAGGTATACTTTCGTATTTTTTTTAAAAAATTGAGAACATTTTGGTATTTAATTATACATTGGGGTATATATAGGAAACAAATTCCAACATGTAATGAGTTTGTCTTTTCTCAATCATCTCGTCCAGGCAATGCATGAATTACACCTGCGTAGTTGCGTAGGTATGCACTTTTGTGGTACATCGGATCGCAGTACGGTGCAAGCTCATGGACACGGGCATATGACATGCAAGCAATGGCGTGTGGTAAACCACTTAATTCCTAGTCACCACAAGTACATGTTTTAGCATTAACATTGGTTTTATACGACAGCAACGTGTACCTCATACTCACCATCTGCACTATATAAGACCTCACACTCACAAAATTAGCAAACATGACAGGGAAACAGAAATACCTTATGTCGATCTGACATTATTGTCCATGCCCTATAAGCACCAATGTCTCTAAACAGGATGTCCAAGAACCATTTCCAAGAGTTGTGGTTTTCCGCTTCCACCCATGCAAATGCTACCGGGAACAACGCATTATCTGCATCCCGGGTAACAACGCACAAGAGTTGTCCCCCGTCTAGGCCCTTCAAAAAACATCCATCCAGCGCTATGAAGGGCCTACACCCATTTTTCAGTCCACTAGAACATGCTTCCCAACACACCCAACACACATAAAGTCTTTCAAACCTTGGTCGTAAAGGGTTGAAAACCGAATCCATATGGACCACAACAGTGGTACCTGGGTTATGTTCTTGTAACATTGCTGCATAATCACAGACCCTACCAAACTCTTCAGTACGATCACCCTTCAGTTTTACCTTTGTCATACGCATTCCCTGACTTACAGTGAAACGATTTACATTCCACCCAAATCTCTGTTTTATTTCACCACAAATTACGCTATTCCGCAGTTGTTATAAAAAAACTGAGCATGACGACTATTACGCAAACAATTACATAGAACACAAGTAGAATAACCAGGTTAACCATACCTTGACTTTCGGGTCGTCCCTTAGCATGCCGATGAAATTGTCGCATACCCATTTCATCCATATGTAGTGGTTATGATGTACTCGGGGACATTGATGCTCCTTCACAAGGTGACATATTTCAACTGCCATTTGTCGGTTCAGTCTTCGTGTGACCACCTTATATCCGCACTTGTGCTTGCAGTAAACTTCAACTCTGGTTTGGTTGTTCACAGGGAAATCCACATCATACTCATTCACTATTGTGTGGTCCCTCATTGCCTTTATGAATAGTTCGACATTACCGAACAACATCCTGAGGTTGCAATCCAAGTCAACAGCATGCTTGTCCTCATCGTTCATCTTCCTCCTTTCACTGCTATTTACTTCGTCCACATTATCGGCCTTCCTTTCAGCTTCTAGTGTGTCACTACTACATTCAGTACCTGATACTCCAAATCCAACTTCGTCCAAAACAAACATCTTATTTTTCTTTTCAACATTGGTTTTACTATCTTTTCGGCCAGCTTCTTCTTTTCCACCCTTCAAGCTTCTTTTCTCCTGTCCCAGCTTCATTTCTTCATTAGATTCAAGGTCTTCATCTGTACTTGACTCATCCGCATATACCACATTTGGGGTGACGAAATTTGAATCATCGCTGTCATCGCCACTGTCCTTTGAATCTTCGCTGTCAAAATTGAAGTTTCTCAAGTCATCTAGAAGATTCTTTTAAAGTCTCTATGTTCTTGCTCATTTCCGAAATGGTATCAGGAAACATTTTCTTCTTCCCCTTTTCACTTGTTCTGTCAGTCTTCTTGCCCTTCTCCTCTTTTATCCGTCGTTCAAAAAATAATTCAGGTTCATTTGCACGACATGCTCGACGAATCTTGTTTATCACCTTATTGTGGAGGTGCATCATGAAGGGATCCTTCAAGCAATCTTCTCTATCAAACGGTGGTATAACGTAGAAACCTATCTCCTTTGTTGTTCATTGACACTCTAGTATAAGGTGAAGATCGGCATCTGAAGTTATAGCTTCAATATCGGTGTTTGGATTTTCACCCGGAGGCAACCAAAATATGGATCCATTTTTGACAAGATCACAATACACTTCAGCTAGTCCGGTAAGTGCTAAATAGTTCAACTTATCATAAGGGACATTGAGCGACTCCAGTTCACCTACGTATGTTCGGGTACCCCCATTATCAATCCACTACCACCATGATGAAAAATAGCTTCTACAATGATATTCTTCTTCCCCATTCAACCACAGTTTTCAATTCTTGATGCAACCAAAGAAGAGAACATTTAAAACTGGTGTTACAAACCAACAAAACCAATAAAACGAACCAGGTAGCAGCTACAACAAAGGAATTCATACTATTTAACCACAATCAGTCAAACTAAACACACAAACATACATAAATGACAAAACTTCAACATCAAAAGTTCAAATTTGGCCGAAAAATTCAAACTTTAGGCACTAAAACACATAACTATGCTATTTCATACTTCTTCAACATCAACTTTCGAAAAAAAATGCTCATTTTCACACACAAACTTTCGCAAACAATCAATAAACCCTAAATGTCGATCAAAGTTTTGATCGATCAACAGGGGAGAGGGAGTTCTGTCATGCGAAAACAACAAGGAAATACAGTGTGAAATTTTGTGGTCGACAACGTCACAGTACGCTGGGAATCACGTGTTACAACACGAACCGAATCGCGACCACATGTCCAAACAAAAGTTAACGAATTCGCACAAGTTGAAGAATAGCAAAAGTGAAACATTACCTCGGAAATGTAGGGTGGGGTGCGGCAGCGCGACATCCTTCTTCAGAGGAAGTTGGAGAGTCACCGGTGAAGGAAGCGACTCTGACAAGGGAAATGGGGGAAACTGGTTGATGGAAACTAAGGGGACGTAAGGGGCGTCAAGGTAATTTTGAATATCCGAAAATAAACTAACTCCTATCACGTGACTTGCACATGAGAATTATACGGAAAATTTTAATGGTTGACTGGCGGAGTAAATAATCAGTCACATGCTGGAACATGAGTAACCATTCAGTCACACGAAAAAACATGTGTAACCAATTAATCACATTGGTCAAACATGTGTAACGTTTCAAGTAATTAACCCTAATTAAAGAGGGGTAATGTTATCATTTTACATGTTAAAATAGGCATTTAACAGAAAGAATAAACGTTAAATAGTAAAAATAAGTAAATAGTCACATAATCAAACATTTGTAACCATTTTGCATAAGTTATAATAAATTAATCACATGGACAAGGATAAATAACTAGTGAGACCTTTCTAAGAACTTTTTGGATGTAAATAAGGAAATGGATGATGAAATACTCAATTATTGTTATACTCTTGGATCAACAACTCAAGAGGTATTCACGTTGCTTGCACATCAGAGACTAGAATCGAGTTGGAATGAATAAAAATTGCGCCTTGGAATATCCAACGACGTCGTTAGACAAGGTAATTCATCGCCTTCGATTCTACATTGATATTTAAGGAGCAATATTTATGCATTCTAAGGTATCTGAAAGTAAACGTATTAATTTAAGATAACTGTTTATAAAATATAAATTTTGATGTATCTAAATAGTTTAATTTTTAACAAAAATCATTGGTCGGAAAAAATACTCTACATTACAGTGGTACATTTTAGCACAACACGCCACTATGGATAGACGTGTGGAGCGAGATATGTATTTTTTTCATAACTCGTTCCCTGATAGGGATACACATATACTTATTTCCTAAATATACTTTTTATACTTATTTTTATAAATATTTGTATAGCGATGTGTAGTGATGAAAGCATGCTAAATCATTGTCGGTTCAGAGTTACACCGACGCTGCTAGTTGGGAGGTATATTACATAAATGGAGTGTCTTTTAGTTTTCACATTAAAAACTCTAAGACAAACTAAAGAGTATCAATAGTTGAAGTTAATCATTTTACATATTAAATGGAAGCCCTAATGAATCTATTTATAGACTCGATAGTAGTTACAACGCTTCATAACTAAATATTTTGATCCCAATATTTATGTAGCTTACATAACCACCACTAATGGGTGCATTTTTCTACACATATGTGTTTACACTCCACACAAATACTTGATAGAGTAAGTGGAGACTAGAGGTGAGCAAAATCCGATTCAGTCTTGAAATTATAATCAAAATTTTCGGTTCTTTATTTTCGGTCTTGACACTGAGACCATGACCGACTGATACATTCTTAATCGTTTTTGTCTTAATTCGTTTAGAGCTTAGAAATATTCATATTTATATAATTTTATATTTTAACAAAATATTAATGAATCAAACAAAAAAGAATTTAATAAATCAATAAAACAAAAAATTAATATTAACAAATATACAATAAATAAAACAAATATTTCATCCATTATGCATTTGTTAATGTAGGAACACTTCTTTGTTTACTGTAATGACAATATAATGGTTATCTTCACGATGGATGAATTTTAGAGGAATCGGAGAATGCAAGATATGAACAGAAAGATGATGAGCACACTCGTTAATTATTTTATGTTTGGAAAAAGTCTGAAAATGGTACAGTATGTTTGACAAAAATAGTTTTGCAACCCAAACGATTGTTTTTTGTCCAACATGTTTGAAAGTGATGGTAATTTTTACTTCTATTACTTTTCTGTTAAAACAATCCGTTCAATATTTCCATATTTACAAAGTTAACCAAATATTTTTCTAAATGTTACAATTAAACTCTACAAACTTACATTAATGTTTCAAACACGTCCCAACTCGATTCGAGCCACACTGGGGTCCCCTAGCCAGGGTCCGAACCTAGACCAGGTCACCCAACCCTGAGGACTTGGTCTAGGCGTGAACCGAGACCATAGGACCCCTGATTGGGGCTCAATTAGAGTATCAATCATTTGATCTGAACAGAGTCACGTTCGGTCCAAACTGATTGAGGTTCCAATTGAACCACAATCGAGTGTCCTATGGTATGGATCTGAACCTAGACCAGGTCGCCCAACAATGGGTACCTGGTCTGGGTTTGGACTCATACCATAGAACCCTCGATTGGGGTCCTATGGTCTGGGTTCGGATCCAGACCAGATCGACCAACCATGAGACCTGGTCTAGGTTCGAACTCAGACCAGGTCGCTCAACCATGGGGAAATGGTCTGGGTTCGAACGCAGACCATAGGACCCTCGATTGGGGTTCCAATTGAGCAACAATCGGGTGTCCTATGGTCTGGGTCGAAACCCAGACCAGGTCACCCAACCATGGATATCTGGTCTAGATTTGGACCCAGGCCATATGACCCTGATTAGGGCTCAATTGGAGCCCTAATCGGTTTGGACCAAACCTGGTTGGGTTCAGTTTAAACGATTAGGGCTTCAATTGAGCCCTAATCTGGGGTCCTATGGTCTAGATTCAAATCCAGACCATTTCGCCCAACCATGGGGACCTGATATTAGGGTTGTGCATAAAACACTGGTTCGGTCGAACCGGTTCACAAAACAAATGTTTTTTTTTAAAATAATATAGAGCAATTCAGAAGAGGTACAAAAAACTGGTTCTAAATCGGTTAACCGAACCACTTTTTGTATTGGTTTTAATATACTATTAAAGTACTAAACCAGACCAAACCAGATTTACCATACCAGACAGTTTGAATAATAATTCAGTCTAAAGTCTGAACCAGTGAACAATAATTTACCAGACCAGACGGTTTGAGCAATAATTCAGTTTGAACTAGTGAACAATAATTTACCAGACCGGACGATTTGGTATTTTTTTAAATATATATAAAGTGGTTCAGCCGAACCGATTCTGAACCGGTTCATAATAGGTACGGTAAATCGGCCAAAATCTGGAGCGACAAAAAACTGGAGCGATAAACTATACCTCTTTAATCGAGTCTGAATCGGTTTGACCCTAAACCAGTTCATGCCCACCCTTACGTGATATAGGTTCAGACTCTGACTAGGGGACCCCTGGTGTGTCTTGAATTGAGTCGAGACTTGTTTGAAACATTAGTGTAAGATTGTAGAGTTTAATTGCAACATTTAGAAAAATATTTGGTTAATTTTGCAAATCTGAAAAATATTTAACGCAAATTTTTAACTTAAAAGTAACGTATGTACTAATTACCATCATTTTCAAACGTATTGAACCATTAACCATCACAAAAAAACAAGTTGAACTAAAAATCATTTTGTACAAACATGTTAGACAATTTTCAGACTTTTCCCTTTATGTTTATAATTGTAGAAATTCATGACATACCAAGATATCCATATCTACTTATATAGATATATGTGTCTCATATATAGATATACAATACGGGACATTAAGAAAGAGAAAATCAAAGAGAAGATACAAAAATGTAAAATTCAGTCAAAAGGAATTTGACTTCAGTACCAACTAGGGGTGATCATGGGTGGGGCGGGGTGGACTTTTAGGTAAGACCGAGATCGAAATTTCGGTCCTGACTTCTGGAGGACCAAGACCGACTTCGGCAAAAAAAAACGCCCGAGTCGGTCTTGCTTGACTCAGACTAGTCTCGGTCTTGGACCAAAATTTTAGATAAGGTATCGTTTACGGAGACCTGTGCTTCGATTTGCTTTCGGATTTCAATATGTACTTCAAGTCTAACGTGGTGCCTACCTTGAAGACCAACCGTGAGATCTGACACTACAATTCTTTTGACAGAGTCGGACGACGTGGCGACACAATTATGAAGGAGGAGATGGTGTCTGAGTTCGTGGCTGATCCGACAACGACCCTCTCATGCTCTTGCGTCAGGACTTCAATTTTGGGTAAGGTATTGTTTAAAGAGACTTGTGCTTCGATCTTCTAGCGGACTTCGATCTGTGCAGAGAACGGAATGAAATGCATGGAAGACATGAAGGAAGAGAGTGGAGGAGTGTCAAAGACTAAATTAGAATTTCTAGGGTTTTCATAAAAGTCGGACTGGTCCGGTCCTAGTCTGGCTTTTAGGAAAAAAGCTCGAGCCCGAGACCTTGAAGAAAAAAAATGTATGCTTGGTCTCGGTCCTGTCGGGAATTCGGTACAACCCGTCTTTTTTTAGCACCCCTAGTACCAACAATAGTGTACAACCTTAGATTAAATTAAATATACACAAAGTCGGGAGAGTTGAAAAAGAAGACTAACAAGTAGAACTAACAACCTAGACGTAGGGGTGATAATTTCTGACACGATATGATTAAACAATCGGTAACGATATGCATTTTACATGATAATGACACAAAACGATTAATAACCGTGTCTAAACAACTCTTATATGTTTTGACACGATTAAAATTGTGTCTAAACACATCTAACATGCAAATACAAGATTAACCACGATTGAACATGATTAAGTATATTTATCTAATATTTCAATTTATTTTGGAATGTATTTTTTAATAACTTATAGATTTTAAAACTTGATTATGAAATTAAATTATAGAACTTGTGAATTTCATATTCTATTATTTCTTTCGTGTTATTTGTTGTCATGTGACACAGTTTGTCTCGTGTATATATGAGTTTTTTATTTGTTCAAAAAATCAATCATGACTTAACATGTGTTCTGCGTGTGATATGTTTAAGCCCTTATCTGTTTAAACACGACACACGTTTAAAATTTATTTATTTACACACGACATGATTAGACTCGACACACACGAATTGCCACGTCTTCTTCGAAAGCTAGATTATTTTTTTTTAATCAAATCGATCTGGTTTAGAGGTGTCAATTCGGGTCAACCCAGTGGGTTCGACCTGACACGACACGACCCGTCGCATTGTGCGGGTCAACCCGGACCCGACCCGTCGTACTGTACGGGTCAGATTTCGTGACCCGAACCCGACCTGGCAGGTCGGCGGGTCAACCCGTCTGACCCGCCCGTGGAAAAAAGCCTTCTAATTGCAGATTGCAGAGCTGGAGATAGTGTGTATTGTGTATTGCATCAACAACATCAACAGCATCACCGTGCATCAACAGTCTGTTATGATAATTGCTTTGCCAAGCAACAATTGCAATGAGCTCAATAACTAGCAGAGTGCCCTTAGTAGAAAATGTACAGTAAATACAGAACCTTAATTTTTGAGGCAGCAAAGCTCTGACTCAGTGCATAATTGACAGCATCAGTGCATCCATCACAATTCACGGCATCAGTGCATAATTGGTTCTAATTTCTATGTAAGTTAGTAACTTATATCAACAATCATCAATTAACAACCGAAGTAAGCAGGCGTCAGGCGAGGCGAGGGTGAATCGCGATATCCACGGTGAGCAGGCGTCACGCGAGGCGAGCACGAGCAGGCGACTAGTCGAGCCGATTTGCAGGCGAGCAGCTGAAGAGACGCGAGGCGAGCAGGCGAACAGAGACACGAGCAGGCAGAGGCAAGCAGGAGCAGCCAGCAGGCGGCGAGGCACGAGCAGGCGTCGAGGCACGAGCAGGCGTCGAGGCACGAGCATGCGTCGAGGCACGAGAAGGCAGCGAGGCACGAGCAGGCGTCGAGGCACGAGAAGGCGGCGAGGCACGAGCAGGCGTCGAGGCACGAGAAGCAGTGAGGAAGGCGATGCTGAGAAGTGAGAACTGAGGACGACAAGTTGGCACTTGGCAGCAGTCTGTATTTAGGCAGGCAAGTTAGTAGGTTACGCAGCACAGCCGTCTGTATTTAGGACTTTAGTATTAATTTTTGGACGGGTCGGGTTCGGGTCAAACAGGTCAACCCGGACCCGACCCGTCTCTTGTGGCGGGTCAGACGGGTCAACTCGAAAATAACCCGCCGAGACTTTTTTATGATCCGAACCCGGGTCGATTTCGGGTCATTTTTTGTCAGGTCTAATCCGGTTGAATCTTAACGGTCTGTAATGATTTAAGATAAAAAATAAAATAGTAACCAATAAGACCATTAAGACAAAAACGTTACACTCAGTCCACAAATTGTCCGCTCTTTTTGATTATGTCGTGGTTAAATAATTTTATTGTAGCTCTACTTGAGAGCGCAATAAAATAATGAATAGTATAATGAAGAGCATTTATCTTGCATACATCAACTATTTAATCAGAAGTTGCATTTATGTCACAAATTCTAAAATTAATTAGAGTTTCCTTCTTCACTTCTTTTCGTTCCATTAATAGGTTGATTAAGCAAATTTTTAGTTTTTACAGCCTATAGTAAATTGTATATTTTGTACTTTTAACAAATCTATTTGACATATTGCACTAAATTTAAAGGGAAATCAACTAAAGAAGTCGAAGAAAATAGGGAAAAAATAATATTAAGATCATCAAAAAATAATATTTAAAATACATATCATGAAATAGTAATAAAACAATTTATAAGTACTGGTTAATTAACTTTTTAGCCAATATAAATAATGCATAATTAATTTTTGTAGAATAAGAAAACGAACTAAATAAAAAAAAAAAATTTTGGGCCAAGTACGAACTAAATAATTAGAATACAAAAACTTCACGATTTTTTTTTAATTTTTTTTTTTCATCCAAAACAAACAAACTGATTTTTATCTAAATCTATCTGAATCAAACATACTTTATATACTGTGTATAAATCGCGGGCAGATCGATTCCTATCAGTAGATTAAATATATATTATATTTTTATATATGCACGATTTTAGATATTTAATCCTTGTTTCTATCCGTTATATTAAAAATATATAATAATTTGTCTATATATAGGGAATTATATTGGATTATTTTCTAGCGTCCGTTCGTCACTGAGTAATATCTCCGTATAAAAGCATATGCCGTTGGACGTCACAACTCACAAGCACACGACAAAAGAAAATAGTAAATACATCACGGGGCAAGCGGGATTCTCCACGCGGCGTCGTCCCATTAGACACAGCTCATAGTTGTAAAAGATTGCGTCCACAGCATAGAGTAGCCCGCCCCCTCCTCCTCCTCCAACAGTGTAAGACTTTATACCAGAACAAACTTTCTTCTTTCTGCACTGTAAAAAACACTATTTTTCTTATACGGAAAGGTAGTATTCACTTCTTTTTTGGATCTGGAAATCTTCTTCGCGATCACATGACATTCTGGTAACTCCTTCTGAATTGAGTTTCTTGTCCGTCTATATATATAAAAAAAGGTTTTTGCAATTTCCAATTCCACCAACTCTCCCAAATCCACCGAAACAGCTCTGCGCGAATTGATTCGCTGCGTCCGTTGAGCAGCTACCTGAGTTAGACCATCTCTCTGCTCTTGTGCGGCCTCAACAAAATCACTTTTTGATCCTAAAAGTGTGACCCTTTTCAATCTTTTGAAAACCCAATACGCTACGATGATCTGCTCTCTGAAATTGCAAGCTCCGAGACCAATCCATGCCGGAAAGGATGCTGTTTCCATGAGAACATCCATTGTACCCGCGGAAAGACTTTCTTTTCTGCCTCCGTTGCGGCCGATGCGGAAGTTGAGCTCGAGCATCGTGGTCTCGCTGTCAAGGCCCTTACACGTTTCCTCGGTTGAATCCTTCGGATCATCACCGGACATTGTCCAGAAGAAGGATTTGATTAAATGTGAGGCCTACGAGGCGGAGCCAGTGGACGCAGCAGCGGAGCGATCGGAGGTTGCGAAAAAGGTGAAGATTGGGATTTACTTCGCCACCTGGTGGGCTCTGAATGTTGTTTTCAATATATACAACAAGAAGGTGTTGAATGCGTACCCGTTCCCTTGGTTGACCTCCACCCTCTCTCTGGCGGCTGGATCTCTGATTATGTTGATCTCATGGGCTACAAGGATTGCTGAGACCCCGAAAACTGATTTCGAGTTCTGGAAGACACTATTTCCGGTATTGTCTGTTTCCGTTGATTTTATTCTTATTTTCTGTTGTTATAAATTAAGTCAACTGTAGCAGAATTCCATTGCTAAGGAAGGGAGGGGTTGAAATATTGAATGATCATGCAAGAACTGCTAGCTTCAATACAACAATTTTCACATAAATTGATTGACGCAAACTTATGTTGGTGATCAACCCAATTGACAAACCAAGTTGAGCTATACATCTTTTCGGTTGCAGAAATTTAAGATTTCGATTTTAGTATTGTTGGCTGCTGAATTTCTTTGACGCTTAACTTGAATATAAGCATGTAAAGTGTTATTTTGTCCTGTTTAATCGTGAATTATGTTTGTGGCGTTAGATCAGATATTAGAATGTCAGGAGGTTGTTGATCTGCATGATATTTACTTCCCCACTGGATCAAAATCTTATTTTTCTGCTGTCTTTGTTTGGTTAAGGTTGCGGTGGCACATACAATTGGGCATGTAGCAGCTACCGTCAGTATGTCAAAGGTTGCAGTTTCATTCACTCACATCATCAAGAGTGGAGAACCCGCCTTCACTGTTCTGGTCTCAAGGTTCCTCTTAGGCGAAACATTCCCGACTTCAGTCTATCTATCTCTTCTCCCAATTATTGGTGGTTGTGCCCTTGCTGCTGTCACCGAGCTCAACTTCAACATGATTGGTAAGAACAACATCAACTCATAATCTTTTCTTTGAGTTAGGCCAAACAGGTAGTTGGTGTTTTGTAGTGGGTTTAGTGAGTGAGTTTGTTTGGGTGTGTATTCAGGTTTCATGGGGGCTATGATATCGAACCTCGCCTTTGTATTTCGCAACATATTCTCGAAGAAGGGCATGAAGGGGAACTCTGTTAGTGGAATGAACTACTATGCGTGCCTGTCGATGATGTCTCTTGTGATTCTCACTCCTTTCGCAATTGCTGTGGAGGGACCACAACTGTGGATTACTGGCTTCGATAAGGCCCTCTCTGATATCGGACCCCAGATTGTCTGGTAATGACATACAATGTTCCTTTTCTTTGCATTTAATCTTCACATTTCAGGTGAATGCTATTCATATATTTCCTTTATAATAATTGTTATTTCTTTCTGAATGTTATATTTTAGGTGGATGGCGGCACAAAGTGTGTTCTATCATCTGTACAACCAAGTATCGTACATGTCCTTGGACGAGATATCTCCATTGACATTTAGCATCGGCAACACTATGAAACGCATATCTGTCATTGTCTCCTCCATCATCATCTTCCACACTCCTGTCCAGCCCGTCAATGCCCTTGGAGCTGCCATTGCCGTCTTTGGAACCTTCTTGTACTCACAGGTAACTTAACCATCATCCATCCCCCACTTATACCACTACTTATGAATATGAATTGACTTATACATCGGTTTTTGGGTTCTTATTTATGTTAAAAAATAAGGATGCAATCTTGAAAACGAAACATTTGTCTCCTACTGATATGACTGACATTTGGATGCTTAGATAAAACATAGGAGGATCCAACACTTGTGATTTTGTATGCCTGTTCTTTCTTTGTCTGTTTCGGGCTGTCTTTGTTGATCATCCTCAATGCCATTTTTGTCTTGCTTGGCACTTTGTACATTAAACAAGATCTGAATTGACCTTTTGCTTTGCTTTCTCCATCAAAATATCTGTCCTGAGGTTGATTGATAAGTCTGTGGTTGCCATTTTTTTGATGGCTTTTGCTTTAATAATGAATGCAGGCAAAACGGTAAAACACTGGAAACTAAGGCATGGAAGAGGAAGACAGACTGGTGGTGTGCGGCTTCTGGTTCTGTATAGTATGGAGAATAATGAACTTTCGGAAGAGAAAACATCTGTTTGGTATAATAAAGTTGATTTATTCTGTTGGAAGGTAGTTAGTTAGTTTGTTAATTAGGTGAAAATAAACAAGACACAGTGAGTGAACATCTTGGTGGGGATGTTGTAAAAGAAATAATTTGTGAATCTTGGACGAATTTGAGTGAATCTTGGTAGTATCATTACTCTTCTCTTTAATACTGTATAAAAACAACAACGTACATCCAATAAATTAATTAAATGCTCAATTCAAACGGAGATGATCATGAAATGTTTTGCATATTTGAAGATTGAAAATAATCTACACATTTTGAAAACTATCTGAATTTCTTTCATGAGGTAGAAAGTTTTTACTTACGAATTAGACTTAAAACTATCTTAATTTTCTTTTATGGTGCAGTGCGATTATGGTGATGAATTTTTTAAGTTATGATATTTTACTCATACCCGTGATTATAACCATGGTTATTATATAAATATGATAATTATTTAATATTAATAGATTAGTATATACTAATAATAGAAATAAGATTTTCACTTTTTAAATTTTACGGATCCAGGATTCCAAAAACAAACTCTAATTAATGGTGTTAATGTTAAATGATATTAGAGTTAATATTGAATAATGTTAGTGTTAAATATATTTTTTTGTAATATAAATTTATGTATTTATTAAGATAGAATTCATAGCGTTTCATTATTTTTACATGTGATAATAAGTATGAGTATACAATTAAAACCGTGATATATAGTTTAAAGATATGATAATAATGATATTTATCATATCTGCCCTAACCATAACCTAGGCTTGTCCAAATGAACGGTTCAGACGAACTGGTTTGGTCTGGAACAGGTTTGGTTCGAACTGGTTCGGCCGAACTAGTTCCAAAACTAGACTAGTGTTTTAAGCCTTCAAATAGAACATTTCAAAATAGTACCAAAAATCCAGTTCCAATCGGTTCGACTCGACTCGTTTTTTTATACTGGTTTATACTTAAATTTAAATGAAATCACTTTAAACATATATAATTTTAGAACCGGTTTGAAGCAAAATCAACTAAATCGGTCTGAAATTAAACCAAACCTATAGATGTTTTCAATAAACCAAACCTAGATATATATTGGACTCTCGTTTGTTGATGTTGGACAAGATTTTAGTCGGTTGTGGAACATATTTTCAATCAGTTCAGTGTGTTTTTCAGTCATTTCAATGTATTTTTCAGTCGGTTCACTGTTTTTTCAGACGGTTCAGTGTTTTTCAATTGGTTCAGTATTTTTTAAGATGGTTCAGTGTGTTGGACAAGATTTTCAGCCGGTTTAGGTTCGGTTTGAACTGGAATATTTCCGAACCAAAATTGATATTTAAAAAAACAGACCAGAACAGTTTGAACCGATTTGAACCGGTTCGGCCGAACTAGTTCCAAAACTAGACTAGTGTTTTTAGCCTTCAAATAGAACAGTTCAAAATAGTACCAAAAATCCAGTTCCAATCGGTTCGACTCGACTCGTTTTTTTATACTGGTTTATACTTAAATTTAAATGAAACCACTTTAAACATATATAATTTTAGAACCGGTTTGAAGCAAAATCAACTAAACCGGTCTGAAAATAAACCAAACCTAGAGATGTTTTCAATAAACCAAACCTAGATATATGTTGGACTCTCGTTTGTTGATGTTGGACAGGATTTTAGTCGGTTGTGGAACATATTTTCAATCGGTTCAGTGTGTTTTTCAGTCGGTTCAGTGTGTTTTTCAGTCGGTTCACTGTTTTTCAAACGGTTCAGTGTTTTTCAATTGGTTCAGTATTTTTTAAGATGGTTCAGTGTGTTGGACAAGATTTTCAGCCGATTTAGGTTCGGTTTGAATCGGAATATTCCAAACAAAAATTGATATTTAAAAAAACAGACCAGAACAGTTCGAACTGGTTCTGAATCGGTTCGAACCAGACCAGTTCTTTTTTCCTTAAACCAGACCAGTTTTTTTTAGAAACATAAAAATGTACTGGTTTTTTCTAAACCAGACCAGTCTAGTTCAGAACCGGTTCGACCCTGGACCGGTTCATGAACAAGCCTACCATAACCACTCTTACAATAATCTCAAAGGTGATGGAAGAGTGTCCAGAGTTGAGGGTGAACTGTATCTCCCCACAGTTTTTTATGTGACAAAACTTGGGGTTAGGAACTCCATCTAAGACCCAAGTTCTATTTGAGATGAACTCGGGACAATTAAAACATTTTTTTTTTGTGAAAAAACTTGGATTTGAAATTTCGGAACACGTTACTTTTACACTAAGATTGAAACTGAGTGCATTACAAAAACTTGTCTGAGTTGGTCTTGTTAGACTCAATCCTATACCAAAATTTTATTCCAAACATAATAATAAAACACACCACAAAAGCTAACCTGAATCCCAAGTCCTAGAAGCCGTCAGTACTGTCTTTGTCCGCCTAAATCGGTGAGGATGAGGGTTGGGACTTTTCTGTTTAGAGAAGAGGTGGGGATGGAAAGCTAGAGTTTCTGTTCATTGTAAGGATGGAGAATCAGAGAGCTACGATTCATTAGGGTTTAGGGTTCATTAATTAAGGATGCTTTACTTGGTCTGGTATTTCATGCCGGAACAATTCACCTTGCAAGACCGAGCCTGAGTTTCAACCCCCGTTTTATCTCGGTGTTAAATTTGATATGAGCTATTTAGAATGATCTAATCATCTAAGATTAACTTTTCGTGTGTTTTTTTTCGGTTTAACAAACTTTTTTTCTCCGCCCTAAGTTCTATATACTGTAGGACCCTATATTTCTTCAAATATTTAAAATCTAAACAAAATAATACATTGTAAAAAGGTTTTAACATTTACATTCTCTATTTAAATACATAAAAAAACTAGATTTGTTCAGTGGATAAATGATTCTCATAAGCGTTTTGTTTGAAGCAAATGATTCTGACAATCGATGAGGATCACATCAAGTTATTAAAAGTCAAACACAGACAAAACCAATGATTGGATAATTTTTTGTCTTCTGCTTGTGTAATTTATTTATTTAATGAATAATAATAATAATATAAATAATATTTTTTTCGAAAACTATATATTTTAGTTTTTTTTTTTAAAAAGTAAATATTAAAAAAAAATATTTCGAAAAATAGGCATACGCGCACCCCCAGGACGCGCCTTTTGGCAATACGCGCACCCCTAGGACGCGCCAATTGCATATGCGCATGTTGGGGGTATGTCTTTTTTTTTTTTAATAAATATTATTCCATAATGACGACTCGATGTTTAATTAAAAATAAAATTATGTATCTATTAAAAAAAATTAAACAAATTATAGTAAGTAGATATTTTAATTTTGATTCAAATTATGCAAAAAATATTAAACTTGGATTTACGGATTGCTTGTACGGCATGCCGTAAGTTGAGATATGAAAATTTGACTTAAAACATTATATCTCGAAACATGTAAGTCCAAACTCAACACGGTTAACGTCATTTATGTCGTAAATCAATTATCTACGTAGTGTTGGATCGTGAAATCCTGAATGCTGATCTGGCAGTGAATTGAATACCAGACAAGGTTGGGATGACGCTTCAGCTCCAACTCCGGTGAACCTGCAAGTAGGGGAGCGCAACAGAGGGGGTGCCTCTGGGTCCCTCTCCGATGCTTAAATGAGTATATGTGTGTATAAAACTCAAAACGTAAAGTACGTATGTAAAGCAAGGATATTTATAGGGTAAGAGAGATAGAACCGTATAAAGGCAACTGAATATCTTAATGTATATTGAGTTGCTGAAGATTCGGATCGTGGGATATGGCAGTTAATGCGAGATATTGCAGTTACCAAATCTAATCTTTA
This sequence comes from Chamaenerion angustifolium, assembly GCA_946814005.1. Classification (NCBI taxonomy): domain Eukaryota; kingdom Viridiplantae; phylum Streptophyta; class Magnoliopsida; order Myrtales; family Onagraceae; genus Chamaenerion; species Chamaenerion angustifolium. Next base: position 23,148,516 of record OX328270.1, on the reverse strand, counting down.
GTGAATATGTGACCGGGATATGCGGGATATCTTGGCCACTCTGTTATTAACGGTTTAGTGGGACCAGAGGAGAGAGGCAAGGCTCTCTTCGGGGCGAGCACTCCCATGTCGAGCAGTGGAAGGTCGCGACTTGGTAGAGAATGGCGAGCAGTCTGAGAGCCTTTGGCGTCTCTATAGACTTTGGGCTCGATTCTGGATTACTCGATGGTGGGCCAAGTTTGGCTTGTACTTGGGCCGATCCGGTTCGGATGTCATGGGTTTACCCCCTCTATAGTTATTGGGCCTTCGAGGCCTTTTCTTACTGGGCCGTCACTATCGATACCCAACATTTGCCCCCGAAGCTTGATTGAAGTTCCTTCAGTCGAGCTTGATTTCCTGGTAGGGTTTTAGATAGTGACGTCTTTGGTAATGGTTCAGTGCCTTTGAGACACTTCGAGCTCATTTGGCGAGCGATTCCTTCTCTGTTCAAAGCCGAAAGAATATCCTTCCTTTTATTCCCTTTTGGCGATCACTCGAGGTGACTCAGGCTTATGGAAGTCTATCTTTCTTAGTTAGGCGATCATTATCTACCCGAGGTATTTCTGCTAAAGCTTTATTAGTGCGTTGGCGACCACCTTGTCTCCTTAGTGGAATTTTAGCATTTAATAACTGCACGGTTGTCCAGAAATCGAACGGTCACTTGAGGCACGCCTGACATTTACTTTTCCGTAAACCCAGGGTAGCTTGACAGCTGTCTGTACCAGCCAACCGTTGTCTCTTGGAATTCTGACATTGCTTCGGTTTTTTCCAAAAGGGTGCAATTATTCCTCTGCGTCGCTTCGATTTGCTCGTGGCGGTTACTCCCCTTTTGGTCTATATAGGAAACGTCAGTTTCTGCATTTTGTTTTTTACGCTTATCCACTCCTTCAGATTTTCAGAACTTCGCTGCAAACCTTCCCTTTCTCTTTTAATCCTCTTCAGTTCTCATTTCGACCATTTCCATGGCTCCTCGCAATCAGAGAGTCAAGCACACGGCTCCCAAGGGTGCCAACAAAGCCAACATGCCCAGAAATGCTGATGTCCCTTTGACCATCAGGGATGAAGTCGTTCCCCCTTCAGTAGAGGAACAGACCGATTTGGGCAGGACTGCAACCACTCCTGTGGTGGTGGACGGGCCCGAGCTGAACACGCCTATTTTTTTCCCCAAAAGGTAAACTTTCGCCCTTTTATTGCTCTGCTTTGGCAATGTCCTCTGCTGTTCTTTGCTTTTTATGTTTATCATTGCAATATTTGAATTTGTTCGAGTAGACGTCAAGCCTAATGAATTGAAGCCGGCTTATTTTAAGACCGTGGTGGCGCTCGGTGGCTTCAGCGTGGAGGATGCTCCTAGATATCCTGGCCTAGGTCTGCATTTTCCTCACGATGGAGAGGTTTACATTTATGCGGCTCAGATCGATGCTGGGTTGCGTTTTCCTCTCTGTGAGGATTTACAGACCTTGTGTCAGTTTTACGGGATTCACCCCACACAGCTTGTCCCGAATGCCCTCAGAATGTGGGTCGGCTTCAAGTTCCTATGCTTACGCCAGGAATGGGTATATTCACTGGCCCTGTTCCGGTGTTTCTTCCGCCTGGCAGCAGGGGCAAACCACCTTCACCACTTCCAATCCCGCTGGCCGAAGTTTTCAGAGTGGGGAGGCCTTCAGGGATGGGTTTGGAACGTCCATGTCCGCCTGGTCGACGATTTTCGGACCACCAACTCCAATTATAAGAAGTGTTACTTCTTTTATAAGGGGGGGGTGCCCTGGAAATTGTTGATCCCGGACAAGGATTTCCTTCCTTCCTTCGAGGAGCTATCAGAGAGTGATCGAAACGCTATTGATGACCTATACCGGTCGCATCGGTCTTCTCAGTTCAAGTCCATCCGCTCAGTGGCGGAGACTACCGAGAATGCCCTTGAGATGGCGGGTATTCATCAAGCCACGCCAATCTTTAATGATTGGGTAATTTTCTAACTCTTATCTTGCTTTATTACTTGTAGGGAAGGTTGTAAGCAAGAGCCAGAAACTGATAGGTCTCTTTGATGACCAGGGATTAGCGGGGTTGTCCTCCGACCAGGCATTGCTGAACTCTCCTCCTCCCCCCTCTAGGCGTTCGTTCAAGAGGAAGTCTGAGGAGGTGCTTCCCTCGGCCACTGCTGACCCTCGCCAACCAGGTATGTTGCTTTGTTATTCGTAGATTTAATATCTTCATACTTTGCGGTTTTTTGTTTTTTGACATTTTGTCTTGTTGTTTTGCAGAGGAGTCCTCAACCGACATGGTCCGGGATCATGCCCCTCCTCCCTCCAAGAAGGTCAGGAGTGAGGGATGTCCGGAAGTCGACCAACATCCTTCTCCTCCCCCTCCTGGGGGTCCTTCCGCTAATAAAGGGAAGGGTCTGGACGCGGTGCCCCCTTCTCCTTCTCCCCAGGGTCCTTCTGCCGCCAAGGGGAAGGTTTTGACCTTAGCTCCTCCTGTTCTTACTGTGCCCATGGCTCCTCCTAAGGAGTCTGGGACCAAGAAGAAGGGGCATGCTGCTTCCAGCTCATCGAGGGCTCCTGTGGATGAGCATTGCTCCCTTGCCGGCTTGTTTCAGCCGCTTGAATCAGCGAATTCTCGGGAAACTTGGGTCCCCTGTGGGGACCTTATGAAGAAGGGGTATCCTCCCCAGAAGAGCCTCCGGGGCAGCCCGGATATGTGTATGCGGCTTCTGGACGGGATAATTCCCCCCGCGGACCGCTCGATTGTTCCCACGGAACTTCATCAGATCGAGGGGTTCCTTCGGTCCCACTTCGAACGAGTGGCTTTGGTAAGATCTCATACTTTTATTTCGTAGAGTCCTCTCTTTGTCGTTCCCTTATTGTCTGTTGTCCTGACAGCTTTTATTCTATATTTGTTGCCAGTTCGTTCGGGAAGAGGTGATTCTTGGTCGTGTCTTCGGGGAGCTCACCGACAAGTATTCCAGTGTGCTCGCCGAGCTGGAGCAGTACCGAAGCACGGGGGTCACTCCTGAGCAATTGGGGACTATCAAGACGACTGCAGATGCAGCGATCGCCTTGGCAGATAATACCCGAGAGGAATACCTCAGGAAGGAGCAGCGCCTCCTTGCTGATGTCCAGAAGAGGGAGGCTGAAGCCGCTGCCGCTCTTCAGGACTTTGACGCTCTTCACCTGTGTTTAGATCAGGGAGAGGTCGTCCGAGTTCGCCTAGATGCTGAACTTAAGGAAGCTCAGGCGCAAGGGGCAGAATCGGAGGCTCGCAGGGTCGCTGCCGAGGCGCAAAGGGACGCTGCTGACGCCCAGAGAGAAGCTGCGGTGGCTCAGACGGAAGCTGCGGAAGCCCGGGGGATTGCCTTGGAGGAGGAGAGGGATCGGTTAACTGCACAATTGAAAGCCGTCCCTTCGCCCCAGAGCGTAGTTGAGGCATTCAAAGCCTCTGAGGAGTTTGAGGACTGCGCTCTGAAGGAGATGAGGTCGGCGATTGCCGATTTTCTCCAAGTCCTGGTGGATGAGGTCCAGGCGGTCGATCCCAACTTTCCTCTTGGGGAAGTCGCCTCTTTGAAGACCTTCCTGCGGAGTCGTCCTTCGCCGCCCTCTGTTGCTGGCGAGGCTGCTCCTGAAGGCGAGCCCAGTACTTCTGCCCCCGAAGGCGAGCAGAGCACCCTTGCCCCCGAGAACTCCGACGCTTGAAGTCCCCAACTCCTTGGCGACCGTATTTATCTTTTTTAGATAGCCATTTTTGTATTTTCTGTTTTTGGTTTGTAATTATTTGTCGAAGACTTGGATTTTTCTATTGAATGCTTTTATATTCTTGAGCCTTTAATCGACTTCGAACATATTTAGCTATCCAATATCTTACTCATAATTACTTTCCACTTTTTTCTTGCTTTGTAATGTCGTCGACCCTTAAAGCCGTAGACCCATCATAAGTTAAACTTTCTAAGGATAATACTTTTGACACTTAAAAGCGTAAACTTCTAAGTTCAAAGAGATATTACCTTCTTTGAAGTTTAAACCTTTGAGGTGTTGGCCTAATAACAAGGGATTTGTAATTTGTCAGGCTTTATCATCGATAGTGATCGCCTAAACTTTCTTTGGCCTGACTTTGGCGTCAGGGCTTTCATTTTGCCTAACACTTTGCTAGGTCTTTTGGCCTGACTTTGGCGTCAGGGCTTTGCCTGACTCTTGGCGTCAGGTTTTTTGAGGCCTAACTTTGTTGTTAGGGCTTTTGTGGCCTAGTTTTGTTACTAAGGCTTTTTTGGCCTAACTTTGTTGTTAGGGCTTTTGGCCTGTCTTTGGCGACAGGGCTTTTTGGCCTAGCTTTGTTGCTAGGGCTTTTTTGGCCTAACTTTGTTGTTAGGGCTTTTGGCCTGTCTTTGGCGACAGGGCTTTTTGGCCTAGCTTTGTTGCTAGGGCTTTTGGCCTAACTTTGTTGTTAGGGCTTTTGGCCTGTCTTTGGCGACAGGGCTTTTTGGCCTGTCTTTGGCGACAGGGCTTTTTGGCCTAGCTTTGTTGCTAGGGCTTTTGGCCTAACTTTGTTGTTAGGGCTTTTGGCCTAACTTTGTTGTTAGGGCTTTTTGGCCTAGCTTTGTTGCTAGGGCTTTTGAGGCCTGACTTTGGCGTCAGGGCTTTTGGCCTAGCTTGGTTGCTAGGGCTTTTGGCCTAGCTTTGTTGCTAGGGCTTTTGAGGCCTGACTTTGGCGTCAGGGCTTTTGGCCTAGCTTTGGTGCTAGGGCTTTTGGCCTAGCTTTGTTGCTAGGGCTTTTTGAGGCCTGACTTTGGCGTCAGGGCTTTTGGCCTAGCTTGGTTGCTAGGGCTTTTGGCCTAGCTTTGTTGCTAGGGCTTTTGAGGCCTGACTTTGGCGTCAGGGCTTTTGGCCTAGCTTTGGTGCTAGGGCTTTTGGCCTAGCTTTGTTGCTAGGGCTTTTTGAGGCCTGACTTTGGCGTCAGGGCTTTTTGGCTTCAGCTTGCTTCGAGTGGACACGCTTTGTGAAGGAATGGCTTTCTTTTATTGACATAATCCGTTTGATTACAAGCTATGCATAAAATCTTCTTAAATGCTCTGAATTAAATGGACGAGGTAACCTCTCGCCTTCGGTGGTTTCCAAATAGTAGGATCCTGGTGCGGCGATCTCTACTACTTTGTATGGTCCTTCCCATTTGGCTGAAAGTTTGTTTTTACTGTCCAGCCTTGTAAATTCATTCCTTCTCATAACCATCTCCCCCACGAAAAATTGGCGAGCGCTAACTTTTCTATTGAAATACCGAGCGGTCGCCAAGCGCATTTTTGCCTGTGTTTTTTCCGAGAGCCATCTCTTTTCCTCTGCCAAGTCGAGGTCAGTTCTGCGCTCGATCTCATTTGCCTCCGCGTTAAAGTGTAGGACTCTGTGGGTAGGCACTGCTAATTCAGTTGGTGCTACTGCTTCTGATCCGTACACTAAACTGAAAGGCGTTTCTCCTGTGGCCGCCTTAGGCGTTGTTCTGATGGCCCATAATACGTTTTCCAGTTCGTCTGCCCAGTTCCCTTTGAATGCTCGAACCCTTTTCTTGAGTCCTGCTAAGACAACCTTGTTGGCTGCTTCAGCTTGCCCATTCGTTTGAGGGTGATGTACTGAACTGAAGCGATGGTCGATGTGATACTCTTCACAGAGCCATTTCAATTCCTTTCCAACGAATTGCGGACCATTATCGCTGATGAGTATTTTGGGAATACCAAACCTGGAGAATATGTTGACCTGCATGAACTTGATAACTTGGAATTCCGTTGTCGAAGCTAGAGCTTTCGCCTCTACCCACTTAGTGAAGTAGTCGATCGCCACTATAATGTGAGTACGCTGACCAGTGCTAATGGGAAAAGGACCCAATATATCGATTCCCCATTGAGCGAAGGGCCAGGCACCCGCCATTGGGGATAATAATGTCGATGGTCGACCCGATCGTGGTGCAAACTGCTGGCAAATTTCACACTTCTGTGTTAATTCGGCTGCGTCTTTTCCCAAGGTCGGCCAGTAATATCCCAGTCTGAATATTTTCCTGCTTAGTGAACGAGCACCTTCATGACATGCCGCTGCCCCTTCATGAGCTTCTCGAAGAACTTTTTCTGTTTCGGGTAGAGCAACACATCTCAAGTAAGGCGTCGAATAACCTCTTCTATAGAGTTCTCCATCGATGATTAGATAACTGGCTGCGAGTCTTCTAATCCTAGTGGATTCGCCTTCGTCCTCTGGGAGGATGCCTTCTTTCAAATAATTCTGGAACGGGGTCATCCAGGTGACCTGTTCTTGAATGTTGAAGACCTCCGCTCTGTTTTCAAGGACTGAACATAGGGCCTTTTCCAGAAATTGCACATCCTGGATTGTCGCCCCTCCGAAGGCTAGCTTACTCAAAGAATCTGCCATCTGGTTTTCTTGGCGAGGAATAAACTCAATCGCGAAATTTGGGATTTCCACAACTAGTTTTTTGGCGATGCCGAGATATTTCTTCATCTTTTCTCCCTTTGCCTCGTAGGCGCCATTAACCTGATTGACAATAAGTTCTGAATCACTTTTTACTTTAAGCGCTGTTATACCCATTCCTTTTGCCAGTCTGAGTCCAGTGATAAGAGCCTCATATTCTGCTTCGTTATTGGTCGCCGGGAATGTCAAGGCGATCGCGTATTTCAGAGGCTCGCCCTCAGGAGGAATAAGAATTAAACCTGCCCCCGAGCCTTCTTTTGATGAAGACCCATCCGTATAGAGTTCCCAGATTTGATTGTCGTTTGCTGACTGACTTGGCCTGTTTTCTGCCTCCGCTTGACCGTTACTCGTGCTTTCCACTATGAAATCAGCTAGTGCTTGACCTTTGATGGCCGTTTTTGGCGCAAATTTGATCCTGAACTCGCTGAGCTCGATCGCCCACTTGACCATTCTTCCTGAAGAATCTGGCTTCACCAGGAAGTTTTTGAGAGGTTGATTGGTGAGGACCGTGATGTCGTGCGCATGAAAGTATGGTCTCAGCTTCCGAGCAGCAATAACTAAGGCATAGAGATACTTCTCAATCTGGACATATTTTATTTCTGCTGAGTTGAACATTTTGCTAATGAAATACACTGGACTCTGAACATTATTCTCCTCCCTTATTAAAACAGCACTGGCTGCCACATCGCTAATGCCTAAATAGAGGAAAAGCTGCTCGCCTGGAACGGGTTTTGCCAGAGCTGGGAGTGTTTGAATATGCCTTTTCAAGGACTGGAATGCTTCCTCGCAGTCTGGCGTCCATTCGAACTTACGGTTGGCCCTCAAGGTTTTGAAGAACGGGAGGGACTTGTCGCTTGCTTTGGAGAGGAAGCGGTTAAGAGCAGCTAGTCGGCCGTTCAGGCATTGGACTTCCTTATGGCAGGTTGGTGACTTCATTTCTTCTATGGCCTTTAGCTTTTCCGGGTTTGCTTCAATTCCCCTTTCACTGACCATAAAACCCAGGAACTTCCCGGACTTGACTCCAAAGGCGCACTTTGCTGGGTTCAGGCGAACGCTGTGTCTCCTCATGCATTCAAAAGCTTCACGGAGGTCGGTGGTATGAGGATTGCCTTTGATGGATTTAACGAGCATATCATCCACGTAGGCCTCCATGTTCCTTCCCAGCATGTCCTGGAACAGTCGGTTCACCATCCGCTGATAAGTTGCCCCGGCATTGATGAGACCAAAGGGCATCACCTTGTAGCATAGAATGTCCCCGTCAGCATAGAAAGCAGTGTGGGCCTCGTCGTCTGGATGCATTCTGATCTGGTTGTAGCCTGAATAGGCGTCCATGAAGCTCAGCATCTCATGACCCGAGGTAGCATCGACTAGCTGATCAATTCTTGGAAGGGGATATGAATCTTTGGGGCAAGCCTTGTTTAAGTCGCGGAAGTCGACGCACATCCTCCACTTGCCATTAGATTTCCTGACCAAAACTGGGTTGGCTACCCAGCTCTGGAATCTTACCTCTCTGACGAAGTCAGCTTCAATCAACCTGCCGACTTCCTGCCTGATCGCCAAACGTTTATCAGTCCCGAACGATCTTCTCTTTTGGGCGATCGGCTTGATGGAGGGGTCTATCCTGAGCTCATGCGAGATAATATCTGTGCTGATTCCTGGCATGTCGCTCGGCTGCCAGGCAAAGAGCTCTTTGAATTCCTTGAGGAGAGCGGTCATGGTCTCCTTCTGATCCTCTTTCAAGGTGGTCCCAATGCGCACCTTTTTGTCCGGACCATCGATCTCGACCTCCTCCAATTCCTCCATGGGTGCTGGTCGAGCCAAGTCCTCGCGGGGATCGGCCTCTGTCTCGATGGCGAGCGCCTCCCTTTGGTTCTTCCTGCGTAAACAGTTCACATAACATTGCCGCGAGGAAGGCTGATCTCCGAGCACTTCTCCAATCCCGTTCGGAGTAGGGAACTTCATCTTCTGGTGGACAGTGGAGGCCACAATCTTATTTGGGTTGATCGTGGTTCTCCCTATAATGGCGTTGTAGGATGTAGGTGAATCGATCACCAGGAAAGTGACCGACACCTTGATGCTTTTCCACCCCTCGCCAAAAATCACTGGCATGGTTATAGCCCCCAGTGGATAAGTTGTCCTTCCCGCAAATCCGATCAGCGGAAAGTCGACCCTCTTCAGGTCGCGTTTTGATTTGCCCATCTTTTCGAAGGCGTCCAGAAACAGGATGTCTGTCGAGCTGCCTCCGTCAACCAGAATCCTTGTAACATCACAGCCGTCTATATCTGCCGTAATGACCAGAGCATCGTTGTGGGGCGTAGTGACATGTGCCAAATCATCTTCAGAGAATGAGATGACAATGTTTTCTTCAGGTCGGGGTCGCTTCCCCAACTGAACTGTCGTAGAGATCTGAGTGGCGTAGACCTCTCTGGAGTTTGACCTCTCGCCGCCTGCGCCGAATCCTCCCGCAATCAGATTCACTCTCCTCTTGCTTCCAGAAGGCTCAGCTTGATCTGCAGGGGCTGGTGAACGATGTCTCCTGGGGGGCGTTCGACTTCGGTCTCGCCCTGCCACAAATTCCTTCAACATTCCCCCCTGAATCAGCCTCTCTATATCTCGTTTCAGAATCTTGCAATCGTCTGTCTTATGGCCCTTGGACTTGTGGTATCTGCAATAGCTCTCGACATCCTTGCCCATGGGTAACCCACCTCGGCGAGGCATCGGTGGCCTCGCCAAGGATCTCCTCTCCATCTCGACTAGTACCGCTGAGATCTGCCTATTTAAAGGCGTGAAGTACTCAGGGACCTCTGGATGGCGAGGCGCTGGAAGAGACTCGACTCGCGGCTTACTTTCTTTTCCCTTTTTCTCCTTCTTGACCTCCTTCTTACCATCGCGTCGGGGTTCAGGGGTTACCCTTAGCGAGGTCGTCAGGAGGTTAGCCTCGATGTTTGCGCGCTCAAGGTCTATGAAACCTTTCGCTCTGGATGCCAACTCCTCCAATGTCTCTATCTCCTTTACGTGATAGCTGTTTCGCAGCTTTCTCGAGGCCTTGTTGGCCACATCCAGACCTCTGTAGAATGCTCGAATGATCTCCCCATCCGAGATTCGGCGATCTAATTCTGTGACGTTTTGATGAAAACGCCCGTAGAAGTTGGACAGCGACTCTCCAGGCTGCTGTTTGACCGAGTCAAGGGCGACCACGCTCTTCAGCAACTGGCGCTCGCCCATGTATCTCTCCAGGAACTTGCTTCTTAACTCTGCCCAAGTTCCGATTGATCCTGCAGGGAGGCCGAAGAACCAGGACGAAGCCGAACCCGAAAGAGTAGATGGAAATAGCAAAGCCAAATGATTGGGATCGTTTGACTTACCCAGAAGGGAGGCCTCATGCTTGTTGACATGTACGGTGGGATCTCCTCCACCGCTATACTCAGGTATGGCCCGAGCAACCACATCCTTCGGGATTTTGATAGCGACGAGCGCGTCGGTGAATGGATGAGAGGACTGCTCCTTGAAGGGAGCTATGACTGTCAACTGTCTTTCCTGGAGCCTTTTGCTGAGGAGGTCATCCATCTGCTCCACAGTGCAGTACATGGGAGAGGCTCCGGGTGGAGGCGGACCGGAAGGATTGGCAGTATATGCGGCTGCTGGCTCCTTGGTGTGCGCTGGAGGTAGGGACTGCTGACCTGACGTCATCTCCTGATCCTCCTGATGCGCAGCAGGACTAGGATTGGCCGCTTCTGAAGGTGAAGGCCCTGTGGCAGCAGGGCGGTGATTTTCCTTAGGAGCAGAGGGATTGTTTTCCTGAGGAGCAGGGGCCTGGCGGCGCGCCTGTCCTAGGATGGCTTCCAGCAAGGAGACCATCTCGGGGGTTAAATTAATATTCTGCCCCGCAATGTGGACTGTCTGCGGCGCAGGGGCTCCGTTTTGATCAGCAGCTGGGGTCGGTCTTGAATCACCGACATGTTCTCGGGCTGTCCGCAGAGGAACAGCATTAACTCCTGCTCGGCTGGCAGGTTCCTGTTGAAGTGGTGAAGCGGCGGCGGAATCAGAGCTATCTGAGGATCGCTCCCTAGTCTGATTCCGACGGTTGCTTTGGGATCGAGTTCTCATGGCTTAATTGCTCGATTCCCACAGACGGCGCCAAATGTTGGATCGTGAAATCCTGAATGCTGATCTGGCAGTGAATTGAATACCAGACAAGGTTGGGATGACGCTTCAGCTCCAACTCCGGTGAACCTGCAAGTAGGGGAGCGCAACAGAGGGGGTGCCTCTGGGTCCCTCTCCGATGCTTAAATGAGTATATGTGTGTATAAAACTCAAAACGTAAAGTACGTATGTAAAGCAAGGATATTTATAGGGTAAGAGAGATAGAACCGTATAAAGGCAACTGAATATCTTAATGTATATTGAGTTGCTGAAGATTCGGATCGTGGGATATGGCAGTTAATGCGAGATATTGCAGTTACCAAATCTAATCTTTAGTGAATATGTGACCGGGATATGCGGGATATCTTGGCCACTCTGTTATTAACGGTTTAGTGGGACCAGAGGAGAGAGGCAAGGCTCTCTTCGGGGCGAGCACTCCCATGTCGAGCAGTGGAAGGTCGCGACTTGGTAGAGAATGGCGAGCAGTCTGAGAGCCTTTGGCGTCTCTATAGACTTTGGGCTCGATTCTGGATTACTCGATGGTGGGCCAAGTTTGGCTTGTACTTGGGCCGATCCGGTTCGGATGTCATGGGTTTACCCCCTCTATAGTTATTGGGCCTTCGAGGCCTTTTCTTACTGGGCCGTCACTATCGATACCCAACACGTAGGATAAATTTTTTGATTAAAAATACAGTGATTTTGTAACCTAACATTGTTTACACTCAAATTTGACCGAAATAAGTAAATGCATTAGGTGAGAAATTTAATTATATACTTACTCAAAAAAAATCAAAAAAATTACGGTGCGTAGATAATTTAATTACGAATTAAATGACGCTAACTATGTGTTAATTTTTGACTTTTAGACTGACTGTATAATACGGTACGTAAAAAACTCTACATACGATACAAAAGCTTCCAAATAGTGTTTTGAACAGTAAATTTACTGGTTACACAGTGAAATTTACTATCTAAACAGTAAATTTACTGTTCAAAACACTATTTGGAAGTTTGTGTATCGTATGTAGAATTTTTTACGTACCGTATTATACAGTCAGTCTAAAAGTCAAAAATTAACACATAGTTAGCGTCATTTAATTCGTAATTAAATTATCTACGCACCGTAATTTTTTTGATTTTTTTTGAGTAAGTATATAATTAAATTTCTCACCTAATGCATTTACTTATTTCGGTCAAATTTGAGTGTAAACAATGTTAGGTTACAAAATCACTATATTTGTAATCAAAAAAATTATCCTACGTAAATAATTGATTTACGACCTAAATGACGTTAACCGTGTTGAGTTTGGACTTACATGGTCCGAGTTATAAATTTTTAAGTCAAATTTTCATATCTCAACTTACGGCATGCCGTACAGGCAATCCGTAAATCCAAATTTAATATTCTTTGCATAATTTGAATCACAATTAAAATATCTACTTACTATAAATTTTTTAAATATTTTTAATAAATATATAATTTTATTTTTAATTAAACATCGAGTCGTCATTATGGAACAATTTAAAAAAAAAAGAAGAGAGACACCAGTTCCCCAACATGCGCCTATGCAATAGGCGCGTCCTGGGGGTGCGCGTATACTTATTTTTCGAAATATTTTTTTTCTATACTTACTTTTCTAAAAAAAAAAACTAAAATATATAGTTTTCGAAAAAAAATCGAATTAGTGAGATCTTTTCATGTATTCCATTCTTGTTCACCATCCATTAATTAATATTATAATGCGAGTAATTTTAACAACTTGTTTAATTATGATATCTAAACGAATGGCCTTTTAATTACAACGTGTAAATAAAATAACTTTAATTAGTTGGTAATAGGGGTGAAATTCGTGGTTGGACCTATATTTTTATTATTATTTCGGTTAGTATTTATAGTTTTTTACCAAATTTTCTGCATTTGTTTTACTAAAATATCGGAAAAATAAATCCTCTTTTCATATTACGGATTTTTGGATAAATTTTTCAATTTAAATTGAAAATCCAAAAAATACACATTCAAAACTAAAACAACCATTCAAAATTAAATTAAACAACAAAATAACTTGATTAACCATGTTTACATAATTTTTTATTAAATCGATTAAACAACTAAAATAATTATTGTATGAAATTAATATTAGTTTGTATCTATTGATTAATTAATATAATATATAAAATTATATGCGGATTAACTCGTGTTATCAGAATCGGCCGATCGGACCCCTGTCCGGTTTGGTTCAAATAAAAGACCGTTTTACAAATGAACATTGTTTGAATCAGGTTGAGCCGAGCGATTTTTGGAAAACCAACCGGTTTCCGGTTCACTTTTTTAGGGGAGAGTTTTTTTTTTTTTTACAAAAACAATGATCAGTTCAAACTGATCTTCACATCTCGCCTCACCCTTCTTCACTCCACTTCACCTTCCTCTCCTCTCGTATGCCTCCCTCCTCCTCTAGTCTAGATCTCCATCTCCATCTCTCCACAACCAAACTGAGATAATGGGTCTTTCATCCGGAAATGCAGACTACGACAAGCCCTTCAAGTTCTTGATTTACAGACACACCAGATGGATCGACGGTCTTCTTGGCAAGCTTTGTCTGTCCCAGTCCATCAACTTCGCCTACGGTTCCGACCGCCTCGAGAACTGTGCCTCCCTGGAGGCCGACCTGGACGCCATCCAGCCGACGCACGTTTTCAACGCCGCCAGAGTTACCGGCCGCCTCAACGTTGACTGGTTCGAGTCCCACTAGTTCGTTGTTACTGAATTGATTGTGATTCGTGAAGGAAGTTCGTTCAGAAGCTCTAGATTTGATTCCTGCATATTCAATCAACTTGGTCAGCGAATTTGATTCCTGGATATTCAGATTTGTAATTCAATTCTTTGCTTCTGAATTAGGTGGAGGAATTGCTCAAGAACTATGACAATGTTTGCACACTGCGAGTCTGGATGCCCATCTCCGCTGACCTGTCAAACCCACGAAACTTCATCACGAAGATCACTCGATACGAGAAAGTGGTGGACATCCCCAACTCCATGACCATCCTCGACGAATCTGAAATGCAGTTTCACTTAAAACTTGGTTATTCTGCCATTTCATATGTAATATTCTCGTGGATGTGGCCATTTGGGGAAGTGCTTTTCATCATTGAAGGAAGATGGAGCCATGGAGGTCGAGGGCTGGGGTAGAGAGCTGGGCTGGGGCGGAGGGCTGAGGGTTGGGCTGGGCTGGGGTGGAGGGTGGGCTGAGTCAAAATTGTTTTTTTTTAATACTTATAAACAGTAAACCACATATTGAACCGGGTCCGACCGGGTTGGAACGGATGAACCGGGAATGGATGAACCGGGAACGGATGATCGGGGAACGGATGAATCGGGAACCGGTTCTGATAACACTGGTATTAACGGTTAGACTAATCTCCCGTAATATTTTAAACTCATTGGCCGAACGATCTACAAGTCCAAAATCGAACTTAAAAAATCGTCCTGTATATTTTTGAACTGTTTTTTTTAAATCCAGTTCAATTAAGTTTTCACCGAATTTTCGAACCACCCAAATTTATATTCACAACAATAATTTTCCAAATATTTACCGTGACTCAAAACAAAGCTACCACACTTCCTTCATGTCTATAACCCTCTCCTTTTTTAGGGGTATTTTCTTAATATTTTCTTTTTAATAATATAACTAATATGAAGATTTTATTTTCAGACCGTCGACTACTTTATACACACCACTTTTGTAAAGAAAAACTAAAATGCCCTAATATTTTTTTTACATATTTACCCTTATTAATTTTAAAAATAAAATAAAATGACTAAACATATACCACTTATTTTTTCACTCACTTTTATCTTCATATACAAAATTATCTTAATATTTACACTTTTCACACTCAACTATTCACTCTTCTTTAAACCATGATCGCTGCCACCTTGCAACCACCGTAGCTACCGCTGCCGCGTTACCGACGAGCACCACTCCGCACTCCTCTAGGTGGTCGGGATCGTCCCCAATCTTGTTGGACGACCTCTGGCCTAGCCACAACTTCTACGCCCAACTTTCCTACCCTCTCAACACCACCCTCTCAGTCTCATCCTCTCCAACTTCAGTTCGTCCATGTTGACCGCTATGAGTTCGACTTGCTAGTGTCGAGGGTCTCTGGCATCCGCCGCATTGCTGGACACCACCCATTCGTCGGCAACCACGAGCCTCTTGTCGCCCGCATATCTCCCTCTAAGTATTAGTTCGTGATCCAGCCCGTCTATGACGTACACGAATCTCTTGATCCAATCGTTGTTTACCTGTCGTGTAAAAAATCGGAATAAAGAAAAATAGCTCGGCAGGCGCTTGCTTCGAGGGAGAACAACAATGTCAATGTGGAGGGCAAAGGAAGTTCTGACGAAGCCTTCCCCGTCGTCGAAGTGTGTGGTTCCGAGCATAACGACAACCAAGGAGGAGAATAGGAAGGCGACTCGGAAACCCGCCATAATCGTGCCTCGAGGTACCGACAACCATCTCCCAATACAAAGAGTCAGTCGTCTCCCAACCACAGAGTGTTTCTCTGTTGCCAGGAAGGACACTCTCCGACGGCGTCAAGCTGTTGGTTTCTCCGACGGTGTTCGATTCTGCGAGCAAGAAGAAGATGACGAGTGTAGTGGGGATATCGAAGATCTTTGAGGCGACCGTGAGTGTCTTCCAAGGCTTCCAAGAAGAACTGGGACGATCAGAACACCGCCCCTTCTGTCGAGACAAGGAGAAAATTTTCCGCGACAAGTACAAACTCGTTCTGTAGGTGATTTTGAAAAACAAGTATGTTCATGGTCGTCTTCAGTAATTAGCATTTCTTAAGAATCTTTGAAATGAATCTAGTTTCTAAATTACAGGAAGCCATATATAGACGCCTTAGTAATGTTAGCATCCCGACCCACCTCGTCAGAGGTCGTCCAGAGAGGGCGGGGACGATCCCGACCACCTGGAGGTGGTCGAAGTGGTGCTCGCCTGTGACGCGGCAATGGCAGCTACGACGACAGTAATGGCGGAAAGAAAAGTGAAGAGTTGGGTGGGTAGAGTATAAATATTAAGATAAATTTGTGGAGTAATTTTGAATATAAATATAAAAATGGTGAAAAATGAAGTGGTGTTTGTTTAGTAATTTTATTTTTAAAATAGGTAAGAACAAATATGTAAAAAACTATTAATGCATTTTAGTATTTTGATAAAAGTAGTATGCATATAGTAGTTGATGGTATGAAAATAGAATCTTTCTAACTAATATTCTATTAATTGTTTTTACTTTTTTTACCGCCCCTAAAGTACATTAATTTTCTATGATTTACCCACATAATAAACGGTAGAGTTAGGACTTAGGAGAGCAGTCACCAAATCCATCACCAGCAATGAGATTTGTTTTTTATAATATCAACTTCATCATTGAGTATAAAATGATTGAAACAATAATGCATAATTTCATTTCATTATAATAATTGCTACTGATGTCATAAGGATAATTAGACACTCAAAAGAAGTCGTTGGGATAATTAAAATTTATTTATTAATAATATAATTGATAAGAATGTGTCTGACTTTAGTATATGTATAAAAATAAAATAATGCTGTGGTAAAGGACTCAGCCAAGTGGCCGGGTATATAATCTCGAGATTTTTGAAAAAGTGAGAAATTTGAAAAATAAAAATTAGAAATTTAAATATGTAAAAAAAATATTTTGAAATTTGGGTATACGCGCACATCAGGTAGCGTGTATTAGCAAAACACCCCCAAGTGGCATGTATTCAATACACGCCACCCCAAGTGACGTATTGAATAAACGTCACAAAGTGGTCTGAACAATTTTTTTTTCATTTTTCTTCAACGACGAGGACTTGATGTTTAATTAAAAATAAAATTATATATTTATTAAAAAAATTAAAAAATTATAGTAAGTAGATATTTTAATTGCAATTCAAATGATACAAAATACATTAAATTTAGATTTACGGATTGACTATACGCTCCGCCGTAAGTTGAGATATGAATATTTGACTTACAAAAATATAACCCAGACCCTGTAAGTCCAAACTGAGCATGGCTAACGTCATTTATGGCGTAATTCAATTATCTACATAAGATAATTTTTTTATTAGAAATACAGTGATTTTTTAACCTAACATCGTTTGTTTTATAATTTGGCTGAAATAATTAAATGCATTAGGTGATAAATTAAATTATGTACTTACTCAAAAAAAAATTACAGTGCGTAAATAATTTAATTACGAATTAAATGACGCTAACTAGACATTAATTTTTTACTTTTAGACTCGTCGTATAATACGATACGTAAAAAAATCTACATACGATACGTACAAATTTAAACAGTGTTTTCACTGACATAAATAACGTTAACCGTGCTAAGTTTGGACTTACAGGGTTTGAGTTATATTTTTTTAAGTCAAATTTTCATATCTCAACTTACGACAGAGCGTACTGTCAATCTGTAATTCCAAATTTAATATTTTTTTACATCATTTGAATCGCAATTAAAATATCTACTTATAATAATTTTTTCAATATTTTTTAATAGATACATAATTTTATTTTTAAGTAAACATCAAGTCGTCGTCGTTGAAGAAAAATGGAAAAGAAAATGGCCCAACCTACTTTGTGGCGTGTATTCAATACACACTACTCCAAGTGGCGTGTATTGAATACACACTATCATGGGGTGCGTGTATTGCCAATACACGCTACTCTAGGGTGCGTGTATACCCAAATTTTGATTTATTTTTTACATATTTACTTTAATAATTTTTTTTCTTCCAAATGTTACTTTTTCAAAAAACTCTATAATCTCAAATCGATTCTTCACTCCCCCTTTGGGAATTTTTCATTATATTAATAGACTAATATATATATATATATATATATTATCTTTAAATTTTTAATAGTAATATGTAAGGTAGAAATATATAATATTATTTTATATCATTAACAAGTTTTTCATATATATTTTTTCACACAAAATACAGCTCAGTCTTAAAATGTACTAGACCTCGGCACGCGTTACACGCGTGCACGTTGTCGTCGTTGGTCGTGCGTGAGGTCTTACGAGAACATGATCAACCCGACTCCTAGGATAATATAAGAATAGTACAAGCATTGAACACTTCATAAAAATATTATTAATGTAAAACTAAACTTAATTTGCATAAGATAATGAAATAATAAAATTTAAAAACTCTTTAATTTTTTTTAAAAAATTGCTCAAGCGACCGGGATTCCTTTTGAAAGTGTTATATGCTCCCGGTCGCTCAAGTAATTTTTTAAAAATATTTAAGAGTTTTTAAATTTTATTATTTCATTATCTTATGCACGCGTGCCTGAGTCTAGTATAACCATTAGAGAAATACACTTAAGTAGATTACAAAAATTTCATTATAGTTAGTAGTTAATTAGATATATTTATATATATACACAACACATATCTACATATTATGAAAGTACATCGTTGAGTTTATTCCAATTTTACTCTAAACACTTGATTACAAATATTATTTGAATTGTAAAACTAAACTTAAATTACATAATATAATTAAATAAAATTAATTTTGTTTTAAATATTTGTAAAAAATTACTCGAGCAACCGGGAGCATCTTTAGTACTGGTTCTTACTCCCGGTTGCTCGAGCAATTTTTTAAAAATATTTGTTACTAAGAATATGATCAAACAAATATATGTCGATATTTGATAAAGTTGACCTTGTGCATTGTTTATAGTCACTTATAGTCATACTATGAGTATTTTCAGTCACATACCATGTCATAATATCTCATCTCATATCAACTATCGCCTAATGCCCAACCTCAAACTAATTCCTATGAGTATTCATACCGACTATTACAAATCTATCATGATAACATCAACTATCGTTTAATGCTCGATCTCGAACTTTCTATGGGTAATTTTCACTCATATACCATGTCATACTATCTCATCTCATACCAACTATCGCTAATGCCCGACCTCAAATTTTCTATGAGTATTCATACCAATCTCGAACTTTCTATGAGTATTTTCACTCCAACAACATCCGTAGGATTCGGTCATATGCGCTCATACTATTTGAGATTTAAGACGTACGCTCATATGTCAAAACTCATCAATGAATGCATTCAATATACTCTTAAGGTATCTTAACACGTTCACTACCATGTCTATAAAATAACGACTATTACAAACCATGACAACATTAAGAAATTCCCACTAATTTGCACAAAATAATAAAATTATATATTTGATCAATTTATTTCTTGTTTTTTTATTTTGATATTTTCAGAGTTTATAAAATATGGGTAATTAAGTTTAACTATATTTTAATTTCAGATATATTTATCAAATGTTTAATTTCAGATATATTTATCAAACGTTTAATTCTCATATAACACCTCAAGCACTATAAATATTTATCATATTTGTTTATAAGAATATGATCAAAAAATATATATGTCGATATTTGGACAAAATTAAGTATTTTACTTCCGACATCCAACCGACTTTTCTTTGAGTATTTTACTCCCGACATCCGATCGACCTTTTTTTGAGTATTTTACTCCCGACATCCGACCTTTCTTTGAGTATTATACTTTCGACATCCGACCTTTCATTGAGTATTATACTCCCGACCTTTCTTTGACTTCTATACTCCCAACATCCGACCTTTCTTTGACTTCTATACTCCCGACATCTTATCTTTCTTTGAGTATTATACTTCCGACATCCGATCTTTCTTTGAGTATTATACTCATGACATCCGACTTTTGTCGACATTCGACCTTTGTTTGAGTATTATACTCCCGACATCCAACTTTTTTTGACATTCGACCTTTCTTTGAGTATTACTCCCGACATCCAACCTTTTTCGACATTCGACTTTTCTTTGAGTATTATACTCCCGAAATCCAACTTTTCTTTGATTATTATAATGTCGACATCCCCTGGATTTGAACCTGGGCGCTGTCACTATCTATAATTTAAGACGCACACCTTAATCAACTGTCTCATAAGTCTGAACATGTCAGTGAAGACATTTAATATACTCTTAATATATCTTAACAAACTCACTACCAAATATATAAAACGACAATTATAAAAAATCTACTGTGACAACATCAAGAAATTACCAGAAAAATTTACCCCCAAAAATAAAATTAGATATTTGATTAACTTTTTTCTTATTTTGAAATTTTTAGAGTTCATAAAGTAGGGTTGAGAGTTGGGTAAATTCATATTTTAATTTTAGATATACTTGAAATGTAGATTTAAGTAAAGAAATACTCGTAGAATCTAAATTTGACCAATCCTAAATATATTTTGTAAAGATAATAAATAATAAACACTGAAAATTAATATTGATTTTTATATTTCAGTAATTCGTAAAATATTATTTCAACACGTCACTGGAGTTATTTTAATTTTGTAGTAAAATATTTTTATTACTTTTTTCTCGGCATGGAATACCTAAATTTTGGATGATATTAGTTTGGAGTAATAACATATTAACAACTTTGGGCACGTGTAATCATTTATGCATTAATATTAACAATACTAAAAAAAATATTTTTTAACATTTTAATAATATCATTATTTGAAAATACTCTATAATACATAATTATCATTATAAAAATATATACATTAATCAAATATCTCCTTTCAAATTTTATTTTATTTTGTATTTATTGTTTCATGCGATAGATTTTGTATATTCAACATATAAATATAGTCAATTTGATCGATTTTAATTCTATTTTAATTATTTAGATTTATTGATGAAATGTATTTTTATAACGACAATGCTGACAATTCAAAAAATCTTTAATTTCTTGGAAAGAAGAGAGAATGTTTTGAAGAAAACAAATCTATAAAATATTGTAGAAACATTAAAAAAGTTACAATTACAAAAAAAACAAATATGACGACTTGAGAACATAATATGCAATTATAATTATTATGTAAAATTGTAAAGTTATATAAAATAACAGATATAATAACAAAATAAAATTAATTTTAAAAAATCGGATAAATAATAAATAGCATTTCTTCTTCCTCTCTAATTTAAATTTCAAATTTGATTATATTGTACATATTAATTATTTATTGCTTCAAATAATAGATAATGCATATTTGAAATATTAGTTCAATCTAAATTTTCTCAGTTGTAGATGATATTATAACTTTTATAAATGATCTAAGTCTTTAGATTCACTGTTATCTTAATGTCCAATAAAGTGAAAATATAATTTTATTTGTTAGCGAGATATAACAAAAATGGTGCATGAGAAAAAAGAAAGAGAGAGTGATAAATAAAATATAATGATCATCTTGTTTAATTTGTATTGTTGCATAAGTGTTTAGCTGGTTAATGCGTATGTCTTTAAGTTGTAAGGTCATAAGTTCGAGTCTACGTGAAAATATTTTTTTATAACCTTTTTAAGAAGACATTTAAATGACCAAAATAGTCATGATAAATATATACAAATTAGATTATTAAAGGGTATTTGTGTCGATTTTTGTTTAATGGTGCACGTGCATCCTTGGATGTCCCGACAAATCTAGAAGCTTATACAAAAGTATCTAACAAAAATTACTACGCGTAGGAATTGCCCATTAGGAAAATTAGATTATAGCCCCAACATCCAACCTTTATTTGAGTATTATAATCTCGACATCCAACCTTTCGTTCATTATTATACTGCTGACATGCATTGGATTTGAACTTGGGAGCTGTTATTATCTATAATTTAAGGTGCACGCCTTAACCAATTGTCTCATAAGTCCGAACATGTTAGTTAAGACATTTAATATACTCTTAAGATCTTTTAACAATCTCACTACCATGTCTATGAAACAAAGATTGTCAAAATCTACTTTGACAACATCAAGAAATTACCATAAAAATTTACCCCCAAAAATAAAATTAGATATTTGATTAACTTTTTCCTTATTTGTTTATTTTGATATTTTCGGAGTTATTTTACTTTAATATTTTCAGAGTTCATAAAGTAGGGTTGAGAATTAAGTAAATTCATATTTTAGTTTTAGATATATTTGAAATGTAGTGTTAAGTAAAGAAATACTCATAGAATTTAAATTTGACAACATTTATTTTAGTATTATACTCTCGGCATCCAACCTTTCTTTCATTATTATACTCCTGACATCCCCTGGATTTGAACCTGAGAGCTGTTACTATATATAATTTAGATGCACGCCTTAACCAACTGTCTCATAAGTCCGAACATGTCAGTTAAGACATTTAATATATTCTTAAGATCTTTTAACAATCTCACTACCATGTCTATGAAACAAAGATGATCAAAATCTACTTTGACAACATTAAGAAATTACCAGAAAAATTTACCCCAAAAAATAAAATTAGATATTTGATTAACTTTTTCCTTATTTGTTTATTTTGATATTTTTAGAGTTATTTTACTTTAATATCTCCAGAGTTCAGAAAGTAGGGTTGAGAATTAAGTAAATTCATATTTTAATTTTAGATATATTTGAAATGTAGTGTTAAGTAAAGAAATACTCATAATATTTAAATTTGACCAATCCTAAAAATATTTTGCAAAGATAATAAATAATAAACACTGAAAATAATATTGATTTTTATATCTCAGTAATTCGTAAAATATTATTTCAACACATCACGGAGTTTATTTTAATTTTGTAGTAAAAAAATTTTGTTACATTTTTCTTGACATGTAATACCTAAATTTTGGGTGATATTAGTTTGGAGTAATAACATATTAACAACTCTGGGCAGCTGGAATCATCTATGCATTAATATTAATAATACTAAAAAATCTATAATGTTTTTTTAACATTTTAATAATATCATTATTTGAAAATACTCTATAATACATAATTATCATTATAAAAAATATATACATTAATCAAATATCTCCTTTCAAATTTGATTAATTGTTTTTTGTATTTATTGCTTCACGAGATAGATTATGTATATTTAACATATAAATATACGTCAATTTTGATCGATTTTAATTATTTAAATTTATAGATAAAATATATTTTTATAACGACAGTGCTCACAATTCAAACAATCTTTAACTTCTTGGAAAGAAAATAGAATGTTTTGAAGAAAAATATTTCTATATAATTGTAGAAACATTAAAAAGTCACAATTACCAAAAACAAATATGACGACTTGAGAACATAATATACAATTATCATTATTATGTAAAATTATAAATTTATATAAAATAACAGATATACTGATTAAATTATTTTAAAAAATCGGATAAATAATAATGATATTTCTTCTTCCACTTTAATTTAAATTTCAAAATTGATTATATTGCTTCAAATAATAGATAATGCATATTTGACATATTAATTCAATCTAATTTCTCTCAGTTGTAGATGAAATTATAACTTTTATAAATTATGTAAGTCTTTAGATTCACTGTTATATTAATGTCTGATAAAGTGAAAATATAATTTCATTTGTTAGCGAGATATAAAAAAATGGTGCATGAGAAAACATGGAGGGATAGTGATAGAGAAATATATAATTATCTTGTAAAATTTGTAATGTTACATACATGTGAAAATAATTAATATGTATGTCTTTACTAATGTAGAAGGTCATACGTTCGAGTCTCTGTGTAGATATTTTTTTGTATAACCTTTCGATAATACATTTAAATGACAAAAATAGTCATGTTAAACATAAATTAATTGGATTATTAAGGGGTATTTATGTAAATTTACAAGCGTCGGTTATAAAAACAACTTCCACCTTAATAATATAGATAACATGTCGAGATGTTTGTCTGTTGTTTATAAATGTACCAACATAGTTGAAAGTGTTATTTTGTGCATCAAAACATTTATTTGTTGTTATTAAATGCACCATTATTAGTGTTCCCTCAATTTTTTCCGTTAAACATTACTGTTTTCTATCAAAATGACGAGTTTACTCTCATGTTAAACATAAATTAATTTTTATTTTAACGGATTTTATAACCGGAAAAAATGATGAAATAGTAACAGTAATGCGAATAATAACACTCTAAAATATCCAATTACACAAAATAATATAAGTGATATTTACTCTAAAATATTATGACTTTTTCTTTGTATTTCCCCCAAATAATTTTTATTGGTGAGGTCACTTTCGGAGATGAAGTCGAGAGGTTCCGTACAATTTAAAAATTTGGTCTGATCTCACAACCGGACTTGCCCAAAAGAAAGAGTAGACGATATGTATCTACATCTAGAAATAAATTAATTAGTCTTATTTTAGTTTTTAATACCAAGTTTGAGGGACCATTTCCCGTCAATATAAATCCTAGAATTTTCATAAACATTTATAAATATATAATAGAAAAATAAATTATTTGTTTAAATAAATGTATGATTTTTTTTAGTAGGTAGTAAGCAAAATAAACAGCCCAAACCATTTATTTGTTTTGAAGCATTGCATCTATCTATCTATCTATCTATATTAATTTGATTAAATCACATATAATATTGACAAATAAACTTTTTGTTGTATTTTTTCACTCCTAATATTAAATTAATTGTTTCTAACCGGTTCATGACAATTATAAAATTCTCATTTCTAAGTGGCATGTCGTGTAAATCACTTTAAAATATTTCAAAATCTCTAATTTATTATAAGATAAGTTACAAAAGTTATATTTTTTTTGGCCAATTACAAAAGTTATAAAAGTTATATTACTTATCTTTATTTCACATTATAATTATTATTTCCTTAAATATCTATTACAGATTCGCGCTTTGCACATTTATATTGAGTTTATAAATATATAATATTTAATTTCGTGACATTGTTAAAATTTATTTTGATATTATTGTAATAAATAAGTGATGTTTAATGTTAATGCAGTAATTAGTAATTAGGATCAAATTTAATTAACTAATCATCAATCCGCCAAATAAATCTGTATTTCGATCCGAAGGAAACAGACATATATAACCACTTTAATATCTGTGATTGCCGTATTACCTCCCTCCCTCTCTCTCTCTCTCTCTCTCTCTCTTGTTCTTGAATGGTTTTACAGAGAGATATGGAAGCCCTCCTGTCTGATTCCCTCATCAACTTCTCATCTTGTAGCGCGATATCAACCGACACAGAAAGCAGTTGGACGCCTTATATTGTTGATTTTGTGATCCATCATCCCAACGACGACGGTGGAAATGGATCGTCGTCGACGGACCATGACGATACATCGTCGGCCATGATTTCAGATGGAACCAGCAACCAGCTCGGTGATACTGGAAGAAGGAAGGGTATCATTCAGGAACAACGAATG
This sequence comes from Chamaenerion angustifolium, assembly GCA_946814005.1. Lineage (NCBI taxonomy): Eukaryota > Viridiplantae > Streptophyta > Magnoliopsida > Myrtales > Onagraceae > Chamaenerion > Chamaenerion angustifolium. The sequence goes on along the minus strand of OX328270.1, from coordinate 23,123,547 downwards.
AAGACGTTGAAGAAGAGGAAGAAACCAAATCAAGAGGAGGAGGACGCTTTGGAGGATACTGCTTCTTGGCCTGGGAACAGTCCAAAGGTATATATATATATATATATATATATATATGGAGGAGGATAGAAGCCTAAACCCTAGTTTGCGTATATATATATATATTTATATATATCAAAGGATATAACAGTTGCAATTATAACGCGTCTGGATAGGTGTTATGCATTGAAAAGCAAGACGAAGAATCATATCTAACAAAGAGAGATCATCCATTCAACAATATACTTGATCAGGTATGTATGTATGTAATATTTTGTTAAATCATCTTATTTTTGTGTATGTGATGGTGTTATTCAGTCGAAAAAGATTTGTGTGCAAAGCGAGTTAGGTCTCGATGATATGAGAAGAGACACTACTGAAAACACGGCGCTGAAGAAGAAGGGTCTTCGTTTAGTTCCAGTTTCGATGGTATTGAAGTGCCAGGTGGAATCTTAATTCATGAAATGGATGATGGAAACACTAATTCTCATGTATCAATATATATATATATATATATATATATATATATGTATATGATGATCACCTGTACATTGCATTCAATTTTTCTCTATTCTCTCGTTGGTTGGTTGAACACTACTGAAAATTCTTTACTGACGAATTATTTCGTCGATAGAATGTGTAAATTCTGTCGGCAAAACTATTTTCGTCGGTAATAATATCGTCGGCGAAAGTTTACCGAAGAAAAATGGCACAAATTTTTCGTCGGTAATTATAATATTTTTACCTACGGATTTTTTGTCTGCAAACATGATTTTTTCGTTAAAAAATGTTTTTTCCGACAAAATCAATTTGGTCGGCAAAGTTAAATTCGTCGGTAAATAAGTTTTTACCGACGAAAAATATTGTGTCGGCAAATACCAAAACCATTTCGTCGGTAAATACATATTTTCCGACGAATTATGTTTGGTCGGTAAATAGGTTTTTGCCGACGAAACCAATTTCGTCGTTACACATGGTTTGCCGACGGAAAGGTCCGTCGGTAAAAGTAGAACTTAAAAAAAAAATACTAATTATGAATTTCCAAATAGAAGAATAATAAAATATTACATATACAATAAATGTTTAGAAGAACAAGAAATTTAGTTTACAAATCGAGTCGAAGCCTATACCAGATTTATTAAATATGCAACAAATTACCTAAACTACCATTGACCATGTACTTGTAAACAAGAAGCTTACGGTCCCTTCTAGTGCAGCAGCACTACAGCTTCATGATGTTCTTATGCGTAATCTTAGCCTCAACCCATAGCAAATTTCACGGTTAAGAATCATAATAAACTCGTAGTAGTAATGAGTAAGAAACTTTCAAACAAATGCAGCAAGAATGGAATGTTTTGATCAACATTTAAAACAGATGAAAGTTATAAATATGTTCTTACTGTAAACAACTTTTGAAACAAAACAAAGACTTCATTACTTGTAAGCTTGAACTTGAACAATGTCAAACTGAGAAGAGTACAAAATTAATATGAGCAAATACATATAGTTAAAACTGAGAAGACTCCATTCCCTCTTGTTTTCCTTTATCTGCAACTCGTCCTTCCTACATATAGTTAAAAAAATAAGCTTCAACTCCAACATGAAACCATGAAAGACAAATACATGTGTCCAATGTGACCTGTAAAATACAAAATACAACAGCTTAAACATAAGGGAAACAACACACAACACCAGATTGGAAGGAAGCTACTATAATTAGTATTGTGTTCGAAAAAGTATCTTGCAATTGACATGGATTTCATGAACATGAGAAAGTGCCTCGAAGAAGTTCTCGCTGAGTTCTTCTTCCCTTAGTGCATTTATCTATAAATGCTTCAAGGAAAAGTATAATATCAATCTCTGTACCAACCCCATTCACAACATAAGGAAAAGAAACAAATAACAAACTAAAGGCCAAACCTCTTCATTAGAGATTTGATAGTCACGCATGAAAGCCCATAAGATTATGTATAAAATGTTCTCTAGCAATGAAGAAAACGCTGATTAGTAAAATAAAAACAATATTTTGCCAACTCATATAAAATTCAGTTTCTAGTATAAAAAAGTTATATAAATATTTTCCTTAAGAAACTAAATATATCATCTTTAACAACCTAAGTTGGCCAGAAGAATGTTGAGGCCTCCTGGATGACCCAACGAGACAGGGGGCAGCACGACTGAAGCTAAAACGGAAGGGATCACCTTCCGGTCTACCAAGGGGAGCACAAACAAACCCTTACCGCCCACGAAGGAGATACACGCATTCTATATGAAAATGTTTACTACTGATAGGGGAAGTCGTGGGACGACCAAACCAACTCCAACCGATCAAAGTCGGGTTGCTACCGACAGGTGAAGTAGTGGAACCGAATCGAACTAGGAAGAGGTATTGGGATGCATTCTGGTTCAAGTAGGAGGCATGAATATGATCCTAACACGGAAGACATCGATGGAGGAAGTACAGAGGGCCACATTCTAGTTGGGGAGGGGGGGGGGGGGGGTCTTGGGCTCCAGGGCCAGACGGTTTCTCGGGGTCCTTCTTTCAAAGGAGCTGGACCGTCATAGGTCCAGATATCGTCACCTCCGTCAACGCCTTCCTAGCATCAGGTATCATGCCATCCTTTCTAAATAAAACTGATATTACACTCATACCAAAAATTCAAAACCCTTGCTCTGCTTCGGATTTCAGGTCTATTAACTTATGTAACTTTGAGTATAAGATTATATCTAAGGTTCTGACAAATAGACTAAAAAACTACTTGCCAGAATTGATAACGCTGTATCAGAGTGCTTTTGTAGTAGACAAACAGATTCAAGACAATATACTAATTGCTATGAGATGTTCCACTTCATGAAAACGAGGTCAAAGGGAAGTGGAGCAAATGGGAGAACGGAATGTGCGCTCAAGATAGATATGCAGAAGGCATATGACCGGGTGGAATGCGACTTCCTTCTGGAGGTCCTACATCGGAAAGGCTTTTGCACTAGATGGGTACAATGGATCAATGCGTGCATATCTTCGGTGTCCTACAATGTGCTGGTTAATGGGAAAAGAACGTCAACTATTCGACCATCAAGAGGACTCAGACAGGGGGACCCCTTATCCCCATATCCCTGTATTCTTATTGCTGACGTTTTATCTAGATTAATGGAGAGACAGGTAGCCCGGGGCGTAATTGAGGGGATCCGACCAAGACGTGAATGCCCCCATCCACCATTTGTTTTTTGCCGATGACTCCTTGTTTTTTTTCAAAGGTTCGTCCCAGAGCGCACATCATCTCAAGGACACTTTGGAGGCATATTGTGTGTCATCGGGTCAAACGGTGAATTTAGGGAAGTCTTGTCTCTACTTTAATTCAACGATGGGTGATGGCCTCAAAACCAAGATCACACAGGTGTTAGGGGTGAACAAAGTGGAAAACCCCGGCCATTACCTGGGTTTGCCAACGGTTTGGGGAAGGTCGAGAAAGGATGCCCTAACTTACCTTAAGGAGTGAATCAGACAGAAATTGCAGGGATGGAAAAATCGATTGCTTAATAACGCCGGGAGAGAGGTACTAATTAAGTCAATCTTAACATCGATTCCAACATATGCCATGAATGTTTTCCAATTCCCATCCACTTGGTGCGCTGAAATAAACACAATGATATCGAGATTTTGGTGGGGCGCAAGGGAAAGGAAAATACACTAGAAGCGATGAGATTTGATGACGGAGGCGAAGCAACAAGGAGGTTTTGGTTTTAGGGAGCTGAAAGCTTTCAACCTTGCCTTGCTAACGAGCATGGAAGCTCGGGGGGGGGGGGGGGGGGGGGGTACTGCACGAACCGGACGCCCTATGGGTCCGAGTTCTGAAGGGAATCTACTTTCACTCAACAGACTTCCTGCACGCGACAAAGGGAAGCAAGGCGTTGTGGGACTGATCGAGCCTACTCGCGGGTAGGGACGTGGTCAAAGAAGATGGGGTTTGGTCAGTTGGTAATGGGCGCTAGGTCATGGCATTCCGGGACCGATGGATGTTGTCGAACACAGACAACCGACCTGTGCCATCCAGTGGGATAGGGTTGTAGCAGAGCGACGTTTGACTAGACGAATGGATTGATCACAGCAGTGGAACGTGGAATGCACGGACAATAACGACAACCATAGGGCAGATACAAGCAAACGAGGTGCTGCAGATACCTCTGCCATTGACACCACGGGAGGACAGACTGCGCTGACCCTTCACACCTGATGGTCTGGTCACAGTGAAGTCGGCGTACCATCGACTACGAGAGAAGGGGCACACAGAGAGCAGCAGTACCGTGGCTGGCACAGGCTGGACAAACATATGGAACACCAAGGTATGGCCAAATGTTAAGGTTTTTATGTGGAAGTTTGCCTCAGATGCACTTGCGGTGCAGTCCAACTTGCAGATGAGGGGTGTACATGTTTCGTCGATCTGCCCTAGCTGTACGAAGGTGGAAACAACAGAGCATGCAATCACGAGTTGCAGCTGGACACGAGCAGTATGGGAAGGGGTGCTGAACAACACACTAAATGATGACCATACCGACTCCTTGACAACATGGCTTCGAGGAGGGGCACTTCCGACGTTCATCACCGGACCAAGGACGACAACTGCATGGGAACTCTGCATGTATACAACGTGGTTCGTCTGGAAAGGAAGGTGTAAGAAGATATTCGAGCAACGACTACCACATACCACCCAAATGATTATGGACATCCAAGAAGCATTCAACAAAACAATGCTCATCACAGCGAGGCAGCAAGCGACGACGACTACACCGGCTAACCAACACACCATCACATGTTGGGAGAGACCGGAACCCGGGACCATCACTATCAATTGCGACGCGACATGGACCTCACCCACGGCTCAAGGAGGACTGGGCATCATAGCCCGGGACAATGCAAGTAACATGTGTGGTATAAAACACATCATGACACGGGGAGGGTAGGCGGTGGAGCTAGATGCAAAAGCAATCTTGGAAGGACTCGCACTGGCTCAGGAGAACAACTCGCATACCATTCGAGTGGAGTCGAACTCCATGATGGTGATCAACCATATACGGGGCACCAACTTCCTATGGAGGATTGAGACGATCGTGGAAAACGCCATACGTTTGGATAGGGCAGTAGGTAATGTTACATGGGCTGCCATCCCAAGATCCGCGAACCGGTGTGCGAACTGGATAGCAACTCAGGCTAGGTTAGGGGTGTGTTCTTCAGATTGGGTCTCTAGATCCCCACCCAAGTTATCTTGCATTATGTTATCAGACATGTTAATGTAACTAGGTTCGCTTCATCTTGAAATGAAATCTAGCTTCACGGCAAAAAAAAAAGATGTACATTTGAAAAAAAATGATACCACACAATATGTAATTTCAAATCTAAACTCGTTTCAGATTTGCCACCCTTAACCAGAACACTGATTAGTTACTTTCTGTTGATCCGTTGGATTTTACTCCACTTAATAAGAAATTGGAGTCTTGATACCCTCGAAACTAGGATCAACAATTTCTGTCACGACACGATTAAACGATCTATAAATATGTGTATATAGGTTTGGCAGTAACTCATTCTGTGTCTAAACAACTCTTATATGTTTATACTTTATAGTATGTAGATACAAATAATAAACGTATCTAAATACTTTTTTATCTACTAGTGTACACATAAACACGATTAGTCTAATATTTGGATGTATTTTTGCACTTTTTTAATCACTTCTGGATTTTAAAACTTGATTGTGAAATTAAATGATGAAATTTATGAACTTCATATTCTGTTATTTAGTATCATGTGACACGACTTGTATCATGTATGTATAATGTTTTTCTTTGTTCAAAAAGTTTTTTCGCGTGTTAACGTGCGTATCGTGTGTAATTTGTTTATTAATCGTGTCACATGTCATCTATTATTAAGGAAACACATTTAAGATGTATCATTTGATTAGATATGCCACACAAATTACTACCCTACTTAAAAACACTACTAAATTATAATCTATTGGTCGTATTGTCTCACCACCCACGCGACGACGGCGACAAAGTATATGCACCCAATGAATGTGACCTTACTCTATAAGAATTGTCTCTTCTCCGGCAGTACGCCTAAGCTTCCGTCAGAAAATCAAATTAAATAAATATTGAATTCTGCACACCAAACACAAATAATTCTGGAAAATTCATTACTTCTGTCACTCCAAAAGAGAATATCCAATACCACTTGCAGCAGCTACTCCATTATTCACATTTCAATATGAACCATCATCTGTCAGAGACTATTATATAAAATAATATCATTATTATACAGAATATATATATATATATATATATATATATATATATATATATAATTTTGGTTGAGTTGTTTCCTGTGTAATAAAGACAAGACAACGTACCAACCTTTGGTTGAGGAACATAGCATATCCTCGAAATACGGTTGTCTTGCATGTGCATGCAACACCCAACCATCACTTAATGCAAATTTACACTTATTTAAAAAAAAAACATATTGTGTGTTTGGCATTCGACATCTCTATTCACGTATCTTCTCTTTTCACAAAGAACGTAACACATCCTCCTATTTGTTAATTACACACACGGTCTGAAGAATGACATAAGTGTGTTTATGCTTCATTACATTATACAAGATAATGATATATGTACATTATTGGCTCATTAGGAATTTAGGAGTTGCCTTAAAAAAGGAGAAGGGATTATTGAGAATATATATATATTCACATGGAAGGGGTGAATATAATTAATAGGAACCTCTCAAACTAGGGGTGAGCATGAACCGGTTCGGGGTCGAACCAGTTTATGAACCGTACTTTTACCACATTTTAAAGAGGTACGGTTTACCGCTCCAGTTTTTTGCCGCTCCAGATTTTGACAAAATTAACGTACCTCTTCTGAACCGGTTCAGAACCAATTCGTCTGCACCACTTTATATATATTAAAAAAACCCTATAATAATACATAATAGTATTATGGTTTATGGATTATTTATTATGTATTATCATAATACATAATAAATAATCCATAAACCATAATATATAAACCATAATCCATAAACCATAATCCTAATCCATAAACCATAATCTATAATCCATAATCCATAAACCATAATCCATAATCTATAAAACATAATCCATAAACCATAATCCTAATCCATAAACCAAAATCTATAATCCATAAACCATAATCCATAAACCATAATCCATAAACCATAATCCATAATCTATAAAACATAATCCATAAACCATAATATATAATTCATTATACTAATGTAGATTGTAAATTATCACTTAACCAACTTTGGTTTAATGGTTTAGAGTATATATTTTAAAAATTAAATATAATATTATATTAAAACCGGTACAAGAAGTGGTACGGTTAACCGTTTGCGAATCGTTTTTTTGTACCTCTTCTGAACCGCTCCATATTTTTGGAAAAAAAACGTTTGTTTTGTGAACCTGTTCGGCCGAACCTGTACAAGCCTTTTCTTAAGAAGAAAAGACACAAATGCCCTTAGGTGCGAATCAATACCAAATGCTCTGTTCTTTGAACTTAACTTCCGACCTTCCTCCATGGCGTATACATCCATCATCCCTTCTTCCAATGGAACACCTCCTTGTGTCAGAACAATGCAACGGAGGGCCCGCCAACCTCGTCCCACAATTTCTTTGCTTCATCTAAACATCAAGAACTGCATAACCCATCGATCACTATCGAGTCGTGAGATTTGGAACCACTGTCTGTAGTGCCATGGTTTTAAATATCTCTCGTGCTTCTTCTATTCTTTGAATCTGGAAAAGCCCGCCAAGAACAGCATTGTATGTCACTGTACCAGGCTTTTCATGATTCAAAAAAGCGATTCAGAAATTCAAGAGCACATTCAACATCTCCAATGCTCAACAAACCGCAGATAATTGTAGCATATGTAATAGCATTTGGGGTGCAGAATTTGCTGCTCATGATTGTGATGGCCTCCTCTATCATGTTCATCTTGTAGAAACCATTGATGAAGTATGGAGTGTTATATAACATCAGGGTAGTACTTGTTCTTGACCATGAATTGGAACAAAATGTTCAAGAGCTCTGTTTTGATAGGGTTCTTCACAAAGCAAAGGGCTCTGAGATATATGTTACAGATTCGGGTTTTATCTGCAGTTGATTTTTCTAGCATAAGCTCGAAAACTTTCCTAGCTTTGAACATGTCTTAATCTCGGGCAACTGATTCAACAAGAACTTGTAAGTGAAATCGGAGCACAAACCCAAACTAGGTTCCTACTAGGGGTGAGCTTGGGCGGGCCGGGCCGGTTTTTTAGGCAAGACCGAGCCCGAAATTTCGGTTTTCACCTTTGGAGAACCGAGACCGAGACCGACTTCGGTATAAAAAGCCCGCCCGAGTCGGTCTTGCTTGACTCGGGCCGGTCTCGGTCCATTACCGAAATTTTCAATCCAAATTAAAAAAAAAAAATTGTCCAAATTTTCACCAAATTTAGAACATACAAACACAATAAATCAAGTATCAAACATACAATCCAAACACACATTATAAATATAGAACATACAATCCAAACACACATGGAGACTTTGTGAGTTGTTGTATACTACTATACTTGTATAGTATATATAGTATTATGTATTAGGTTTTTAGGCAACTAGGGCCGGTCCGGTCCTAATCGGGAATTCCGGGAAAAATCCCGAACCCGAGCCCAATCCCGACTTTAGAGGAAAAAACTCGCCCGCTCGGTCTCGGTCTTAGTCGGGCCGGTCTCGGACCGGTCTCGGGCCGGTCTCGGTCTAACCAGTATTTTTTGCTCACCCCTAGTTCCTACCTCTAACAACTGATATGCCCTAAAATAGCCACTTGCCTTGCTGAGCATGGATGATAGAGTTGTAAGACACAACGCTACGCTAGGTGTAAACCCTCTTTTCCTCATAATGTAAACGATTCTTGAGGCTCCGTGATGCTTCTGGACTTTGCATAGAGAATCTATCATTTGTCCATACGCAAACTCCTCAGGAACACTCCTGCCCTGAGGCATCCCCTCTGTGAGTCGGAAGACTTCTGCTACGAAACCTTTCTTGCAAAGAGATTACATAAGGTTTTAAAAGGCCGCACTATTAACAGTGGGATCTTCTTCAACTTTCACTGATTCACAGAGCCTTTGAATAATTTCTGTCACTGCGTCGTATTTAGCCAAATTTCATCAGAATGCTCAATGTCAAGGAATTGGGAAATACACCACAGTGAGACATTCCGTCGAATAGATTCTGGGCATTCTCGATGTCGGCTATCCAACTGCACCCTCTGATCAGAGTGGTGTAAGATACTGTGCTTGGTATGTGTCCCCTTCGGTTCATGTCAAACAAAAATGTATGCGTAGCAACAATGCTAGCGTTGGTGCTGGAGACAGAGCAGAGCTGATTGATCAAACGATTGTAGCTTACCAAAGAAGGCACGAACTCCGGTTTCGTATTGCAGAGACAGTTCAGAACCTCCAAAGAGCCATCCATATGATTGATCCAGGACTGTTTAGTCCAAACAGGTCACTTTGACCATTAACCTTTTGACTAACATTGCAACAATGCAATTGATTATCATGAGCTAAAAAGTTATTTAAACTTTTATCGAATATAATATGCAATTTCAAACTTTTTTCCTTTATAAAGAAACAAATTAATTATACGTTCAAACTTAATTTTACAGTTTTCAAATAAGTTTTAGGGTTCTCTTATAAACAACAAAGATCCACCTTTTGTTAAAAAACGTATCCACTTGGAAATATATTTATCGATAGGCTAAATGTTCAACTCAATCCTAGGTTTCTTCGTCCAATTAATATATAAGTTTGACTTAATTGGTATTAAATTTATTTATTTTTTCTTCATATATATATAATTTTTTTTTTTTTAAAATTTTAAATTCAATACCAATGAAGCCAAACGAGAGTAAACAATAGCAATGCAGAGCGTATAGTTCAGTCTCGGAAGTGTAAAAGCTGAGAAATCATCATATAACCGGCAACCGCTACTTCTTTTTCTCATCCCCACTTTTGTTTCAATTTGCGTTTACACCGAATTCAAAGTTTATATGGTAACATTTATAAATGATATATCAGATTTAATAAAATAAAAAGATATAAAGATTATGATTAATTTTAAAATTATAGTAATCTCATTATAATGGTACGTAGAGAACTATATGAGAACTTCTCAGTATAATCGAAGCTCAATTTATTTGATAATCGATCAATTTGCTTCTTTCTTTCGAAAAATGATGGTAGGTGATTTAGAAATGTTGTAAATGCTGTAAATGCATTTGTAAACGCTGTAAATGCTCTAATGGGGATCGTTAGAGAATGATGTAGCACTCTTTTGTGGGTTTGGAATGTTAGCGAATGATGTAGCTCTAAATGTTGTAAATGACAACTCTAGACTCCGACGTAAGTGTTGGATCACATAAACCGTATTCTCTTTCCAGACGTTTGCTCCGTTGACCTGCACAAAGGAAAGTCCGGGGTGATCCCGTTGTTTCCTCTCCGATGAAAAAGTGAGTCGGAGGTTCGTTTGCAATATGTATGCTGTATAAAATGCTCTGGTCTCAGAGAATACTTACCCTCAAATGAAGGTGATACCAAACTATTTATAACATTCTATACTTGTAACCATAGTCGAGTCCGAACATACCCTGGTTATCCTAGCTGTCCCTAAGACGAGCTGACCACAGTTACTTTAGAGAATATTCTCCTGTAGTGGCTACTCCGCTGTAGACTATCTTTTGGATTTGTTTAATCCTAGGCGTGCTAAAAGCAACCGACCTAATTCGTAGGTGTGCAGGCGCACTATCTGAGGTGGTTAGTGGATGCGATGTCACGCACTAAAACTGAGCAATTCCCCTTTTGGCGCATCCCTTAAGGGCTACACCTTTATGGGTTACACGTCAAGGGCGACGCCCATATGTAATTGAGCCTTAAATAAATGAAGTCCGAAATAATTATTGGGCCATATGTTAAACATAGCCCAGTCCAATATCTATGACCCATCATCTGCCCCCGAAGCCTTAAATGAGCGACGCTCATTTGAGGATTATTAATTTTTCTTACAAGTCGTTTCCTCCTTTGAAGTCAATTCATCTTCTATAGGGCGACGCCTTTGGAAGTCAATTCATCTTTGGAAGAAATTAATCATTCAAAGGCGTCGCCTAAATCATTCATTCCTTCGTAACTGCCTTTCACACGTCCATCATGCACAATCCTACTAAGTCCCGCCTTTATTGCAAATTCAAATTTCAAATTTTAGGCGGGATCTTCTAGAAGCTTCGGGAAACGAAGAACCACTTTCTGATTGGAGGGTAAAGTCGTAATTTCATCTTTAATAACCGTTTGACTTTTATGCTTGGGGGGGTATAATCGTAATTTCCTACCCTATGAAACCGTTCGACTTCCCTAGGGTTCTATAAATACCCCCACCCCTCCTTCATTTACCACTTTTCCATTTTCAGAGATTTCTCTCTCTAGGAATTCCTCTGCCTTCTCTCTAGAATTCCGACCAAACTCCGATTGCCTTTTTTTCCAAATTTCGATCGGCTTTCATCATTGCTCGGTGTTTTCCCCTCGCCCTTAATGCTCATCATCTTCGCGCCATTCGATCATATAGAAGAATGACGCCCAACTCTGATATTGGTAATCACATCTTCCTCCCTTCGCCTTTTGTTGATCTTAAACCCAATATCATTTCTTTCTCCACTTTCGAGCAGTCGGTGGCTGAGGCTGGCATGAGCGACACTCATGCCCCCAGGTATCCCATTCCTGACGATGCGGATCCTGAAAACCCTCACCTTATATGTCATCCTAGAGAAATCATATTCCCTCATCAAATTGAGGCGGGATTAAGATTTCCTTATTGTCTTCCCTTAGTTGAACTATGTCGCCATTATGAAATTTCTCCCACCCAACTTTCTCCAAATGGTCTTCGCACCTGGATAGGCTTCCGAGTCCTTTGTTTTCGTCGCGGTTGGGATTACTCTTTAAATATTTTTCGTAGTTTTTATTGTCTGGAGGGAAATCGTTAGGCGTGCGCCTTTTTACAATCCGATTGACTCCACCTTTCAAAGAATGGACTTGGGATTCCTCTCGTCCCTTAGTCATGGTTTTCGAACCCGTAATTGAATTGGAAGAACGCCTATTTCTTTTTTCAAGGAGACGTTTCCTGGTGTCTGGTGTCGTCCAAGGCCAGCAAAGATCCTGTTCCAGGCATCGAGGAACTGTCCTCAGCCGATATGAATGCCTTGGCGACCATCTATTTAGATCATCAAGCTGGGCGCGCGCAAGTAATCTCCAAAGAGATCAGTGAGTCTGACTTCAAGGAAGCTGACGTGTCCCTTGTAGATCGTCACCTTCTGCCCTTATTTCCGGTAAATAACTTTTATTTTTATTTTTTCTTGCAGATAAGGATTTTGCCCTATTTTCTCACCTTATAACGCCTATTCAGAAAAAGGTGTCGAAGGAGAAGAAGGTCAAGGAACCCAAATGTGATGCTCCTAAAGGTTCCAAGAAGCGCAAGGGCTATCACTCCTCCAAGGGGCAGAAAAAGGCGAAGCCTATGGAGGAATCTCTGGATCCCCTTAAGGCCCCGGCCGAACTCTTCAGCGACGCCACCAATGAAGCAGTCGTGGCTTTCAAAAGTGTGATTCCTAAGTCTTACTGGGTTAATAACAACGTCACTAGTAATAGGAATAATGTATTGTTCAAAAAAAAGTGGGGTCCCCCTGTCTTGGCCTATGGCGGCATCATGTGGGCCTACACCGAATATCATAATGGCATCCTTAAGAAGGGAGCATTTGACCCTTCCTTTGATCCGACAGGAGCGGCGCCTGCTGAAGCCTCCAAATACAAGACACCAACTCCCATGCGAACTCCTCCATCAGAGTTGCAAGAAGTGATCTTGGTCGACAACCTTCCGGATGTCGATGATGCGTCACCTCACTCCTCTTCCACGTTGGCTCGCCAACGCTATAAAGGTCCTCCCCTTTACTAGGGTCCTACCTTCGATCTTAGGCGAGAGCTACTGGACAATGTAGACTCGCCAAATCCTCAAGCACCATGGGAGCCCTGCACCAAACTGAAGGGAGTACCCTTAGTAGCTGGCCACTCCAGCCTAGACCCCAACCTGGGTCTTCATCTTCTATCAGGTGCATGTACTCCTGCTGATAGGGGGCACTTGAGCCTAGAAAGCGAAGATGCGGAGGGATTGGTTCGCCATTCCTTTTCTTTAATACAGAGTCAGGTATACGCCTTTCTCTATCTTTTCTTCTTTTCTTACTTGTATTTTTTCTAACTTTTTATTTCAATCTTTCAGTTTATCCCTGCTGCTCTGAAGTTGGGCACCACCATCCTGGGTTTAACCGAGGAGAGGAAACACAACATCTCAATCATCCGCAAGGCTGAAAAGGCGGAGTTTGAGTTGGAGAAGCTGCAACGGCGACTCGCCATTTCTGAAGCAGCTTAGAAGGAACTGGAGGCTGACCTTGTCCATAAGGAACAACTCGCCACCAATCTGAGGGAAGCTGAGAAAAGAGAGAACGCCCTTGTCGTCACTCTCCATAAGGTTCAAAAAGAACTCGCCCACTTCAAGAATGAGGCGTCGACTTCTCAGGAGTTGGCCAAGGAAGCCAAAAGAGAAACAGAGCAAGCCCTGAAGGAGGCGTCGCAGGCAGCCCAAGAGGCTGAACTCCTAAAAACTGAACTCCCTAAGCGATTAGAGGAGGCAGTGGAGTCTTTCTGCACCAGCCCGGAGTTCCCCAAAGTTGTTGCTGAATGGAATCACACTGGAGTGATAATCATCTTCAAGAAGGCGGCCAAAGATATTCATAAGGTCGACCCCCACTTTCCTCTAGAATAGTTGAATTTTCTGAAGGGTTATTTCGCCATGAAGGCTCAAGAAGAAGCTGAGGCGTTGATGGAAGCTGGAGAAGAGGAGTCTGAAGATGAAAGCACTTCTTCTGGAGAATCCGTCCCTCTAGAGGCGCCTCTTGACTCTGTGCCTGCTGAGACAACTTCTGAAGTGCCTGCTGTCGACGCCCTTTTAAACCAACCACCCCTAGCCAACTCATAGACTTTTATTTTTATAATTCTAGTATTTTTTGGGTTTGTAAGAACTTATTACAACGCCTCGACGTTGCTATTATGAATTTCTCATTTCCTTATATGCCAACTTCTTCATACTTAGTTTTATTTAGACTAAGTATAAATATTATATTGGTTGTTCATAATCTCGTCAAACAAGTCGCCATAGTAATCAATACCATTGCCTAACATGTTTTAAACTTAGCCTTATTTGGACTAAGTATGTTTTATCATACTTGTTGTTCTCAATTGTAAACAAACAAGTCGCCTTAAATGACTGTAGTCTACATCATCACCATATTATTCAATTAATCAAACTTAAGCAAACGCCAATAAGTATTAATTCGACTTAAACCATCGCCAATAGTTATAAAATTTCAACTTAAGCAATCACCCATAAGCATTAACTCAAACTTAAGCAATCGCCAATAAGAATTGATATAAAATCACTTCGACTTTAATAGTCATTCATACAACCTACGCCATTTGTTTAAGCATAATTTTTTTTCAAATGCTCTGCATTAAAAGTATTCTTCAATACTTTTCCTTCTTGATTTTCTAGCACATATGCGTTTGGGTGAGGAATGACAATGACCTTATAAGGTCCTTCCTATTTTGGTGACAAATTATTTACTTTATCTTGATGTGAGAATTCATGTCTTCGGCATACCCTCTTCCCTACAAAAAATTAGCGAGATGAAACTCGTCTATTATAGTATCTCGCCGTAGCTAAACGCATCTGCCCTTGAATTTCTTATGAGGCCCAACGCTTTTCATTCACCATATCCAATTCCAAACGCCTTTGGTCCTCATTATTCAAGGCATCATAATTCTTTACCCTGTGGGATTCAACTGCTATTTCTGTTGGAGCAACCGTCTCAGACCCATACACCAATCCAAAAGGTGTTTCTCCAGTCGCCTTTTTTGGGGTTGTTCGCAACGCCCATAAGACATTTTCTAATTCTTCTGTCCACTTTTGTCCCAGGGCGTCCAGCCTTTTCTTTAAACCATTCAAAACTGTTTTATTCGCCGCCTCCACTTGTCTATTGGCCTGCGCATGTTTAACTGAAGCATGCCTATGGTCATTTTTCAACTCTTCACAAAACCATTTCAACTCTTTTCCAGCAAACTGTGGACCATTGTCACTAACCAAAATGCTTGGGATTCCATATCGAGAAGCAATTCTCGACTTAATGAACTTGATGACTTGAAACTCAGTAGTTGATGACAACGCCTTTGCTTCAATCCACTTTGAGAAATAATCAACCGCCACTATTATATAAGTGCGTTGCTTGGATCTCGGCAAACGTCCTACCAAGTCGATTCCCCACTGTGCAAATGGCCATGCTGCACATACACTAGTGAGGTTTGTTGGTGGACGCACTATTTTCGGACTATACTTTTGGCATGATTCGCATTTCATAACCAAAGCAGTCGCCTCTTGATTCATCGTAGACCAATAATATCCTTGGTTTAGGATTTTCCTCACAATTGACCTCGCACCTTCATGACAAGTTGCATATCCTTCATGTACCTCCCTTAAAATGGTAGTTGTTTCTGATATGCGACGCATCTGAGATAGGGCGTCGAAAACCCTTCTTATAAAATAGACCATCAATTATTCGAAAGCTAGGGGCTAATCGAATAATCTTTTTAGAATTAGCTTCGTCCATAGGGAGTTATCCTGATTCCAAATATGCTCTAATAGGCATCGCCCAATCTACGGTCACATTTATGTTTGCGCAATGGATATTGGCACTCCCATGATTGGTTTCTATGAAATGCACCTGTTTGGGCGTCGCTTGCCAAACATATTTGCTTAAGGCATCAGCTTCTTGATTCGCTTCACGGGGAATAACTTCTATGTGAAATTGTTTGAATCCTGCTACTAACGGCATAGCCTCTTTCCAAGACAACTTCATTTTTTCATCTTTTTCCATATACTCCCCTTTAATTTTGTTTACCACCAATTGTGAATCGCAATATACATGTAGAGAAGCAACGCTTAACCCCTTGGCCAACCTCAATTCCGTAACCAGAGTTTCATATTCTTCCTCATTATTTGTAGCCTTGAAGGTGAGAAATATAGCATATCTTAATGGTGTTCCACCATCTAGTGGCGTCAACACTAGTCCTGCCCCCGAGCCTTCGACTGATGAGGATCCATCCGTATGAAGTATCCAAGGATTTTTTTTTTTTCTTTTTCTTTAGGCGTCGCTGGTTGAGGACATGTGGATTCTACAATGAAATCTGCCAATGCTTGGCATTTGATGGAATTTCTAGGAGAAAATTTGATTCGAAATTTGCTCAATTCAATAGCCCATTTTACCATTCTCCCAGAAGCGTCTGGCTTTTGCAGGAAATGTTTTAACGGTTGATTTGTTAAAACTATAATTTCATGTTCATGAAAATAAGGGCGTAGCTTCCTTGCAGATACTACCAACGCATAAAGATACTTCTCAACCTCCAGATAATTCATTTCAGATTTGGCGAGCACTTTGGATACATAATACACAGGCACTTGGCATTTTCCTACTTCTTTGACCAACACCGAACTTACAGCAACCAGTGTGATACTTAAAGAAAGTGCATCACCCTTGGAAGGCTTCGCCAACGGTGGAAGTGTCTTGAGATGCTTCTTTAAATCCTGAAAAGCCTGCTCGTATTCGGAAGTCCACTCGAATTTCTTGTTGACCCTTAACACCTGAAAGAAAGGGAGTGACTTATCTCCTGCTTTTGCTAGAAAACGGCTTAGGGCCGCTAGCCTTCCGTTCAAGCTTTGCACTTCTTTGTGGCAGGTGGGGTTCTCATAGCCTCAATTGCTTCCAACTTTTCAGGATTGACTTCTATTCCTCTTTGGCTGACCATGTATCCCAGAAACTTGCCTGACTGAACGCCAAAAGTGCCTTTTGCTGGGTTCAGGCGTACTTGGTGATTGTGCATCCTCTCAAATGTTTTCCTCAAGTCTTCGACTTGATCCGCGCTCTTTATGGATTTTACCAGCATGTCATCCACATAAGCTTCCTTGGTGACCCCTATCATTCTAGCAGGCGCCCGTGGAATGTACCATTCTGGCATACGTGGAATGTACCATTTTGTTTGGATTCAATGTCGAGCACCCTAAAATGGCATTGTAAGATGCTGGCGCATCCACTACAATGAAGGTGACTTCAAAGTTCAATGATTTCCATCCTTCGCCCAGGCTAACTGGAAAAGTCACAGCCCCTATTGGGTTGGTGGTATGTGAGATGAATCCCATCAACGAAAAATTGACATTTTCCAAGTCATTTTCCTTCCTTCCCATTCTTTTATAAGCATCCAGAAATAGAATATCGGTTGAACTCCCTGAGTCCACCAATACCCTCTTCATGTTGAACCTGTCGACCCCCATTGTAATCACCAAGGCGTCATCATGCGGGGAAGTGACATGTCCCATTTCTTTTTCTGAAAAGGAAATGATCACTTCCTCATCTTCTCTCAGGCGCTTTCCTAGCTTGGAGGTTCCTGACATTTGAGAGGTGTATACCTCCCTCGCCGCACATGTTTTCCCTCCTGAGGTGAAACCTCCACTTATCATATTCAGGTCCTCTTGTCTGCTAGGTCCAGCTCCAGTTTGAACATTCTTAGGCGACACCCTCCTTGGACTCCTAATCCTCCGGCGTCATGCCAAGAAGTTTTTTAAATGTCCCTATTGGATCAACCTCTCAATATCCTTTTTCAGGATATGACAGTCATCCGTGTGGTGCCCCTTACAATGATGATATCGACAATATTGGTTAGGATTGCTTTCCATAATCGTGTCAGGCTTTCGGGGTGGTGGGGGTGTTGCCCAATTCTTTTGTTCCATTTATGTCAAGACAATGGAGATCTCCCTATTTAATGGTGTGAAGTATTGAAAAACTTCTCTTTGAGGTCGAGGTCCAAATGAGCAATGCCTATCATCATGTCCCGACTTTGAGGAGCGCTGCTCCGGTCTTTTCCCATCCGCAGTATCTTTTTTAAATGCCTTCTTGTTAGCCTTCCTTCCTTCCCTTGTAATTTCTAAGTCTATGTAAGACTTGACTCGGTTTGGCCAAATTTCTCTACAGTGGTGACCGGTATAACACTCAGGCTATCATACAAAGTCGAACCCCTAGGTCCCAATCCTCATATAAAAGAGTGAATAGTCTCCCCTTCCGTGAAGGCTTGATCGATTCTAGCTAGTTCTTTATTGAATCTAGAATAGAAGTCGCTCAAATTTTCTTCTCCCTTTTGCCTTAGGTGATCGAGCGTTCCCACACTTTTTAGGAGGCGATGCCCTCCCATGTATTGCACGATGAATTTTGCCTTCAATTCCCCCTTGACTTTATTGATGCCTTAGGGAGATTGAAAAACCAATGCGTAGGAACATCCCCTAAGGTAGCAGGAAAGAGCAATGCAAGATGCATTTCGTCACTTGTTCTCCCCAACAAAGAGTTTTCATGTCTTTGTATATGGAAAACAGGATCACTATCACCATTATATGTATCTATCCGAAAAGTCGGTTGCAAGTGAGTCGGGAATGAAGCCAACAATATTTCTGGAGTGAAGGGATGCGTCGACCTATCTCGTAGGTGAGTCATGGTTCGACCCTTTTGCTCCTTCAATGTTTGAGTAATGAGCTCTTAGACATCCTACTTGGTTAATGTACCAGGAGCAGGAGCCGTTGTCACACCGGTGCCCCCCGTGGCGACACTTGTAAGTAAAGGCGCTCCTGGCGGGTTTCCTAATACATCTCGTAGTCGAGACGTAGCTTCATGTGCTGCCTGGGTGTTTGCCCTCTGAGCTGCTCGAGCAGCTTCCCTTTGATCCCTTCTGTCCAAAAGCTCTTCGAGAGCCATTATGAACGCTGGTGTCAGTATAATCTCTAGAGCTACCTCTACCTGACGAGGCGGAGCCCTTACCACGAACGAGTCTATACGAGGCTGTGCGGGTCTTGGCACATCATGATCATATCTTTGCTCCTCAGGAACTGCTTGTTCCTCAGGGGCGGGTTCTTCCGGAGCAGATTGGGGCGGCACCATTTGAACCAATATGTACGATGTCTGTCCCAAGTGATGTTGAAGTTTTGGAGCGAATCGTCCTTGTTGACTTCACGAATAGTCTTTGCTCGTGTTGCAGGTGGAACCATGGCTGAATTTTATTCAAAGGTTCCCACAGACGGCGCCAATGTGTTGGATCACATAAACTGTATTCTCCTTCCAGACGTTTGCTCTGTTGACCTGCACAAAGGAAAGCTCGGGGTGTTCCCGTTGTTTCCCCTCCGATGACAAAGTAAGTCGGAGGTTTGTTTGTAATATGTATGTTGTATAAAATGCTCTGGTCTCAGAGAATACTTACCCTCTAATGAAGGTGATACTGAACTATTTATAACATTATATACCTGTAACCGTAGTCGAGTCAGAATATACCCTGGTTATCCTAGCTGTCCCTAAGCCGAGTTGACCACAGTTACTTTAGAGAATATTCTCCTGTGGCTACTCCACTATAGACTATCCTTTGAATTTGTTTAATCCTTGGCGTGCTAAAAGCAACCGGCCTAATTTGTAGGCGTGCAGGCGCATTATCTGAGATGGTCAGTGGATGTGGTGTCACACACTAAAACTGAGCAATTCCCTTTTTGGCGCATCCCTTAAGGGCGACGCCTTTATGGGTTACACGTCAAGGGCGACGCCCATATGTAATTGGGCCTTAAATAAATGAAGTCCGAAATACTTATTGGGCCATATGTTAAACATAGCGCAGTCCAATATCTATGACCCATCAGTAGGGGAATTTGAATAAGAAAATAATGTAGCTCTAAATGATGTAGCTCTGAATAAGAAAATGATGTAACACATTAATAAACCTTCCAATATTTGTAAAAATGTTATTCGTATGATGTACTCTATTTTTACAGTATTTGTAAATGTTGTTTTTGTACTTGACTTTGGTAGGTGATTTTGAATCTGATGCTCCAAGTTCGCACTCTCCAAGTGATGCTGGGTCAACTTCAACTCCACCTCCATTAGTTGATGCACCGACGATCACTGAAACTGCAAGTCTACCACCTGCTGGTGCTGCAACTATTAGAGGTAAATCTTAGTCCTCTGTTTGGAAACATTTCGTGAGAAATGCTTTAACTAGTAGAGCTACTTGCAATTATTGTGGAAAATATTTTGCTTATAGTAGTGCTCAAAGAACTAGTGGTTTGCACCACCATCTAGAAAGATGCAAACTTAATCCACATAGAGTCCAAGATAAAAAGCAAAAGACTATTTCATTTACATCTGGTGCTAGTAGTGAAGCGTCATGGAAGTTTGATAACGAAGAAACTCGTAAGGAACTTGCAGAGATGATAATTGAGATTGAAAAACCATTTAACTTAGTTGAGAAGGAGGGTTTCAAAAGATTTGTAAGATCCTTGAACTCAAAAGCTGTATTGCTTGAACGTCTCACTATTGCACGAGATTGTATTAGTTTGTACAATGAAGAGAAATTTAAGTTGAAACAGTATTTTGCCGTGTAACAACAAAGGGTTTGTCTTACTACTGATACATGGACCTCCATTAAAAATCAGTGTTTTATATATTTGACTGCTCATTATATTGATCTTGATTGGAAGTTGAAGAAGAAAATTTTGAACTTTTGTCAAGTTGCTAGCCACACCGGTGAATCGAAGAGTGTAGTTATTGAGAGATGTTTGGTTATGTGGGGTATTAATAAAGTGTTTACTATCACTGTTGATAATGCCAATTCTAATAATTTTCTTGTTAACCATATGAAAAAAAATGTTTCAAGTATGCAACACAACCATACTTAAAGGGAAATTTTCTCACGTTAGGTGTGTTGCACTCGTTCTTAATCTTACTTTGAAGAATGGGTTGAAGGATATCACTGTATCTATTAGCAGAATCCGTACAACAATTAGATTTTGGAGAGGATCTCCAACTAGGTTACATAAGTTTAAGGATGTCGTTGACATGAAAAGTTGGTTTGGACAGTTAATTTGTGTTTGAATGTTGAAACAAGGTGGAATTCCACCTTTAATATGTTGGAGACAGCTATCAAGTATAGAAAATCATTTGAATGTCTGGAAGGGAAAACTAACTCGAAGTATGTCCTGGAGCTTAGTAGTGGTGTAGGAGTTCCTACTGGTGAAGATTGAGATTTTTCTGATTCAGTTTTGCCATTTCATAGAATTTTCTATGATGCTACTCTACTTGTTTATGGTTCTTCTTATGCTACCAACAACAATTACGTGACTGAAGTCTGTAAGATATCAATGCAAATTACAAAACGTCTGCAATATGCTAGATTTTCTACCATGGCTGCAAAAAGAAAGAAAAAACGTGACAAATATTGGGGAACTGTAAAGAGTCTTAATATGTTGTTATTTGTAGCTGTTGTACTTGATCCTCGACGTAAATTGATATATGTGTTATGGATGATGGGCGAGTGTTATGATACAACACTAGCTGCTCAATTGAAAGACAAATTGAATTGGACGTTGGAGTCTTTGTATCAGCAGTATGAGAAGCATCTTGAGAAAGAAAAAACTTTTTGTCCAGGACCGAAACCGAGTCAAGCAAGACCGACTCGGGCGAACGTTTTTGGCCGAAGTCGATCTCGGTCCTCCAGAAGGCAAGACCGAATTTTTGGTCTCGGTCCTGCCTTCGAGACCGCCTCGCCCCGCCCATGATCAACCCTAATGAGAAGGGCGCATATGGGCGAGAGAAAAAGGAAAAGAGAGGGGAGGGCCTAAGGAGGAGGGTTGTAGGGGGTGAGGAGGACATATGTTAAGAAATAGGGAGTAAGAAAGGGGGGGGGGGGGGGGGGATGAGAGGAAGTACAGAGTTTATGGCTACAAAGTTAAATCTAATTTATTTATGAAATTCCACCGGCGAAAACAACAAACGCTATCCAAAAAGATGTCGTGAGATTTGTCTACTCGAGAACAATAAAGTTTAACTAATTATTATATTGTAGTAAGGACTAGGGTGCGAGTTTCTCGCCACCCATCGTGTTTTTATTTTTCCTTATCTATAAAAATAAAGAGTAAATAGGTAAAAAATGGTAAGTACAAAAAATATTTGTTTAGGATATTTTTTTTTATAGTAAAACATGACTTTGTAACCTTAATGTTTGGACATAATTTAAGTTCTTTAATATTTGATAATTTGTCGAGTTTTCCCATTTTATTATATTTTTCATTCAAGCTTAATAAAATATATTTTAAAAATTGCACAGTTACATAATACATTTGCAAATATCACAATTTAAATTTTTTCATTATGTCACAATTCGATCGGGACTTAATTGAGACTCAATCGAATTGAAACTCTGTTTAGCCCCAATTCAATCTTGATCCTGACCCTAGTCCCTTCAATGATAGCTCAATCGAGTATATCGAATCCAAACGAAATTATAACATATAATAAAACTTTAAAGGATTTATTTTGTAACATTTTTAAAATTATTCTATTTTTTATTAAAATTTTCAAAACATATTTCGTTAAACTTAATGAAAATATGATGAATACAAAAAGTTGTTAGAGGACTAAACATTACTAAACGAAATTTTCAAAAAACTATTAAAAGAGAAACTCGAATTGTGCTCAAGCATTAAAGAGAATAATGTTGTATTTTACCCAGTGCTTCTTATACGAAACAATTGAATAGTAAATACACTACTCAGTTTCTTTTGCACCAACTTTCAAATCTGTGTCTTAGAGCTAAATTGTTCAAGTTAAATCTTAATACAAAAGAAGCCATGAAGTTGTTTCATAAATCTTAGTACAAAAGAGATTAAAAAAAGGGTTAATAGTTCCAATGATTCCATATGTAATCGGATGATACCCTTATATTGTTTCTTGGTACTTTATGTTTTCAGAATGTTGATCTTTAGTCCAAATTACTGTTGTTGTCAAATTTAACTAACGGATTACAGACAGATGGAAAATCTTGAAAGCTTACATTGTTTCTTATTGCCATGAATGAACTTACTGTATGTACAACTACACTTTCATTACTCTTGTTTATTTTCATCTGTTCTCGAGGGAAAGAAGTGGTCAGTAGGATTTCATTTCTTCTCTACAGCAGGGAGCTTCTCTGTCAACTCGGGAATCACCTCAAAAAGATCTCCAACCAGTCCATAATCAGCGACCTGTCATTTTGCATCAGTGTTTTAATTTTTCAAAACTGAAACTTGAATATCTGTGTTGTTAAAAGAGAAGGTTAAAACCTGGAAAATTGGGGCATCTGCATCTTTATTTACAGCAACAATAACCTTGGAGTCCCTCATGCCAGCAATGTGCTGAATGGCACCTGAGACTCCGAAAGCCATATACAATTCTGGAGCTACAATTTTCCCAGTTTGTCCAACCTGAGAAAGCCAATTCAATTATAACTTAGTATCCAGTTGCATCAGACCATAGTACTACTCCACATACTGATGTGTGGATTGAAAGATCATTGCTTTTTTTCCCAACAGCAGATAGTTGGCAGATTTGTTACGATCCTGTTACCTGAAGCTCGTTTGGAACAAACCCCGCATCGACAGCAGCCCGTGTTGCACCGACTAATCAATAGAGAGAACATCGCTAGTTAACATTTTCACAAACATTTCATCATAATGAACAATCTTGTGGAGGAAATTCAAAGTTAGCTCCAGAATTTACAGGAAAATTTAGTAAGATTTGGATCTGTTTTACAGTAAAATTATTTAGCTATTAATTGAGAGGGTAATCTGATGCACAGGTAAATAAATGCAGCCATCTTATATTAAAAAAATATATACAATAGAAATGGTCTTAAGGAAAAACCTGCAGCACCAAGCTTCTCTGCAAGCTTCTCTATCATCTTGAAGTTCTCTGCACTTTTCAACCCTCGGC
The DNA here is from genome assembly GCA_946814005.1 of Chamaenerion angustifolium. NCBI lineage: Eukaryota > Viridiplantae > Streptophyta > Magnoliopsida > Myrtales > Onagraceae > Chamaenerion > Chamaenerion angustifolium. The sequence goes on along the minus strand of OX328270.1, from coordinate 23,099,477 downwards.
CTCCAGTGACCACGATTCTTGCATTTCCAAGATCAGGTCGTTCTGTATCTTGAGATGCATGCTTCACGTACCTGGATTTACCAATGGACTCTGCAACAAGCGATCATTAACACTACTGAATCCATTTGATAATTCAATACGTATTTGCATAAGGAATTTTATCCCACGCTAACTGTATGTTACTCCAAAGTCCAAACATATTTAATCCATTTATTTACAAGTATATTAACGGGAGCTATGTATGTTCTCTTAACAAATGAATCCATCGATACATACAGAATCATTTGGTGATGGAAAGATTTACATAAAGCATAAAGTGAAAACAGACCTTCCTCAAAGGCTGAGAGATCAACCTGCTCAATAGAAGCCCCATCAGATTTAGAATCAGCCAAATGTACATCTACTGGGAAAGATGTAGCCCTAATGCTCAACAGACAAGGGTTGGCACCAGTGTAACGAACTGTACAGAGCGCATTTCCAGCATAAATGGGTCTACAGCAGATAAACCAATCAGACGGTAAGAAGATCAAAACGATTTTGAAGGCCAACCCTGCATGATAACCCCCTCACCCCCTTCTAATCTCAAAGTTTACGTGGTTATCTGAATACTTCAGTGTCCAAGTAGCAATTTATACGAGAAAGAACAGGGATACTGCATAATTATATACCATTATAAGAGCATGATAATATTTAAAATAATAAATCACCTGACAAACTGCCTTGATTCTGAAATTTCTGTGACATCGGTCACTGGAGATACATCTAAGAGGGCCGCAGCTCGTGGAAGTATATTCTTCCCGAATGAGCTGGAAGCTGCAATTACATGGGAATACCCCCCAGTTTGGTGAACCAGTTGAATAAGTCTAGCCCAAGGTTCTGCAAGAGGATGTGCAAATCTTTCTGAATCAGCAACAAGTACCTACATAGTATATTTCATTGCATCACAAAATATTAGTTCAACAGTTTCCGGATATAAATTACTTGCGCAATATTAAAATTTATAATTCAAAAGAGTTTCTTTCTTTTGCTGCAATTGGTAGCAAGTCCAGTATATATACAGTCATGAGACAATCCATTGAAGACTATAAGATTTAGCTAAGAGATTCCAGAAAGTAAGACAGTTTAACTGCAAACAACTTTGATCCTTAACAAAAAATAATCACATATCATATGTCCAGAACCATGCCTATTGTCTACTAGCTTAAAAAGAACATCTTTGCTTGTTACAATGCCATCATAAATAATTGAGAGGATGTCTAATTTGACAATAATAATGGAAGAAGATTACCTTAGTAATGGAAGGATGACAAGAAGCAGCATATGCAGCTGCGTCTTTGAGTGATGGACCGGAGCCAGCCAACAGCACAGAAATCGAATTATCCTTGCCCAGATACTTAGCAGCCACTACTGCACTTACTGAAGATTGCTTAACAGAACCCCCTTCATGTTCGGCTATAACCAATGTGCTAACCTGTACAAAATTAAAGTTTCCGTTGCCAAAGTGAATGTCTACCGATTGCAGCATCATATTGGGCAAAACAAGAACAACGCAACATAAGCACAACTCATTTCATCATCAGCAATTCTAAAGACAGTCCTTTCTATTAAGTAGTAAAGTTAGATAGAGTATTTTGATTGCATGATTCATAAAGGCAATTAGAAAAATCTGAGTCGTTAAAAGCAATTAATTATCTTCTCTTAAATGAAATACCCATCAAGAAAAACGCAGAATCAAAGGTCAAAATCTAATCTTTCCTCCATAAAACATGTAATCCACAATCCGTAAATATGAAGTGAAATAAGATTGAAAGACATACGGTTCTTAAGGCGCTTAAGGAGAGAAGTCGAGATGCAGAGAGTGGGACGCTTCGCTTTCTCATGGCTCTGAGCAATCCCAGAGACGCCATTGATACTGCTCGGACACTACTTCACCCGTGATCGATCGATGATTTTCTCAATTTTTATCTGACGTTTCCTTTTTCTAATATAGAACGTAGCATATCTGCTCAATCTTTAATTAAAAAAGTTGCTTACAAAGAGATAATAATTTATTTTTCTAATTTTGGATGGTCTCGCCACCTCGGCTCCAACTTATACAACAAATCCTCTTAATGTCGTGTGCATCTGGTTAGTTAAATTCAATATTTATGCGTTAAATTGTATTTAAATAAAAATTATATTATTATAATTATTTAAAAAGTGTTGAATTAAAAATTATTAAAAAAAAAATTAAATTAAATTTACAGCAAGTAAAAAATGGCAGGAAATTGAAGGAGACACAACTGCACACCTTATTTCTCGGTGGATCCGTTCCTGAGTAGAAGTTACTTATCTCTTGCCATTTATGCATGCATAATAGATTAGTATAGATATTGGCTACTTCCAAGGTAATCAACTTTGACCTTTCATAAAGAGCTCTACTCTCAGTTTCGGTTTCTGAAATCAAATTTTACTTCACTCTGGACGCATCACTGACGACACTGTCATCTGAACTTCCTGTTATGTGACAATGAGTGATCTTTAAAATACAGGATGATCTTCCCAGTTTCAGTTCGTACCAGTTTTGATAATGGACTTAATTGTAGAAACATTTCGTGCAGGTAATTATCTGTTTGCAGTCAGAATGCTGATGGTTTTATTCCGTCCGAGAGTTTTCTTTTAACGATTCCTTGTATCTGTGGGAAGCATGATCCCACATTTCAGCTATGGAAACTTGCATATGAAGATTGAAAAGAATATTTATATAATGTTCCTCACCCCTTTTTATCCATTCAACTCCAATCTTTCCATCATCCACATATTATTCCCTTAGAACAATAATTAACTAGAAAACGTCTCGAGCGCAGTCATCAGATTTGAAATGGAGAACCTGCAGACTCAAATCATATACGATACGCATATTTTGCTGTTGCCAAGCACCTATAACATTCCGCCCTCGACCAGACATCAACACTAAACAAAAATCCCCACTACGATCGAAACGCTTATACATATTAGCCGTCTTCATCACATAATCCACCGAACCATACAAATGGAAGGTCATGCCGATGTATCTGCAGAAATGCAGTTTGATTTTATAGCAGTATTGGTACCCCGATGTCGAGTTATGCACCCTTTCATGACCATGTGATGTGTAATACCGATTGAACGCATCTGTTACAAGATAGTACGGACCATCATCAAGGATAGAGTAAGCAGCACCACTATCGATGATACATCCTCCGCTTCTGTCTCTTCGAATGGCAAATGTTCCGGGTGCAAGCCGAAGCCGTTGAGTTCCAACACTAATGTCCACTAAATTAAGGTAAACGTTATGGCTGTTGGATCACTATTTTTCCACTCCTCGGCTCCCAGTGCTGCTCCGACGACCTGCAAGAAGGAAACTCCGGGTTTTGCCCGTGGTTTCCCCTTCCACGATCAAGTCAGTCGGAAGTTCGTTTGTAGAGAGCATAATGTCATGTATGTCAAAATCGGTTCCCTCAAATGAAGGGGGTAAGAAGTATATATAGAGATACTTAACTTGAGTCCATGGTCAGGTCTTTACCATAGGTATTAGAGTTGTCTCTTGGACGAGCGAACCATGGTTACTTTAAGAATATTCGTTTATAGTGGCTACTCCAGTGTAGACTGTTCTTTTAGTTTGTTTAATCCTAGGCGTGCTAAAAGTAACCGGCCTAATTCGTAGGATGTGGTGGTACACACTCATTCTAAGTACTTTATGTTTTTGGCGCATCCTTATTTGGCGTATCCTTAGGCGAGCCACTGAAAGGCGAGCTGTTAAAAGGCGAGCTGTTAAAAGGCGAGCTGTCAAAAGGCGCGCTGACCAAATGCGCATTCTTATAGGGCGACGCCTTACATATAATTTGGGCTTTAATAAATCCAGTTCATGGTGTTATTGGGCCAAATGTAAAAATAGGCAAGCCCAATATTCATAACCCATCATCTACCCCCCGAGCCAAATAGGACCACGCTCTTGCTTGGTTGAATGTTCTTTGTGGGTGTTGCCTTTGTGCCGAAGGAGTCACTTCAGGTGACCATCCTTTGCCGGCTTTGATTTATTCTTCATGAAGTCACTTGGGTGGTGACCATTCATTGGAGGTGGTGCTCATTCGTATAGATTCATATCCCATTTTGATGTCATCATCAATCATGACCGTTGTAATCCAACAGTTAGATTTACATGACGTTTCAACTTTTTTCATATGACCGTTGGATTCCTTCATTTTGTCTGGCATTCAGCTTTGTGTAACTTAGTGCTCCACTTGGAGGCATGCTCCTAAGGGCTGACACCCGAGTGATGACATCGTAATATTCAAGGGAAGTCGGGTGACCTCAACGGTCCAGAGGTGGCGCGCCATCGTAAGATTCTCGAAGATGGCGTGCCATTTACAATTGTATGCATGCATGGACAGAACCACTTGAGGTGGAGACATGCAACATTTAGTGAGGTGGCGCCATGCAATATTGCATGCAATCATGCAAGACTTCGTGAGGATTGCCTCAGATGCTTTCATCTTGGAATGCATCAATGGGCCTTAGCTTTGGCCCATTATATGTTGAATATCTTTACAAAGAAAGGCGTCACCTTTCTTTCATCTTCAACAAGTAGACGTACTCTTCAACAAACAGGTGTTGAAGCTCTTCCACAAGCAGACGTGCTCCACAGAAGACGGCGCGCCCTTTCAACCTTGAAGATGGTGCGCCCGGGGAAGCTCCACGAGAAGGTGGCTCACCTATTCCGGGTCGACCTCTTGTAGGTGTGGCGCGCTTGGACGAGCTGCATGCGAAGGTGGCTCGCCTAGTTTTACATGTCGGCCTCTTCAAGGAGCTTGGCGTCTATAATATAGGAATCAATGAAAGCAGTTTTTTTTTAATTCACAGTTAAGATAGCAATGTAAAGTTAGCCTCATTCATACTTATGTGAATTATGGATGAAAGCTACTTATGAACATCAAATTAAGATTGTCAATTTCCTTTTGGAGAAGTCTTATACTCCGTTCCACATCGGATATAAAAAAATAATTTAAAATCCATATAAACAAAAATGTACTACTCGTCCAATAAGAATTTCTCATTTTTTGAGTCAAATTGAGAACAACGGGCTTAGTTAAGTTGAGTTGTTCGAGTAAGAAAAGTTGCTCGGGCTTGGGTGTTACAAATGGTATCAAACCCGATACAGTGATCAAACTTTCCAAGATGATCCTACATATTGGTTATTACATGATTTTTTTTGAAAACTAAGTATATTGATTTTTTTATTTAGAAAAATAAGTATGTAAATTTTTTTTTTAGAAAAGTAAATATACGCGCACCCCGGGGTCGCGCCTTTTGGACATAGGCGCACCCCTGGGGTGCGCCTATTCAAAGTTTTTTTTTGGCCAAGTCGCCTATTCAAAGTGGCTGGGCATTGTCAATTTTTTTTTTTTTTGAAAATCAATTTTTTTATAACGATAACTCGATGTTTAATTAAAAATAAAATTATGTATCTATTAAAAAAAATTTAAATTTTTTATAGTAAGTAGATATTTTAATTGCGATTCAAATGATGTAAAAAATATTAAATTTGGATTTACGGATTGACTGTACGGCATGCCGTAAGTTGAGATATGAAAATTTTACTTAAAAACTTATAACTCGGACCATGTAAGTCCAAACTCAACACGGTTAACGTCATTTAGGTCGTAAATCAATTATCTACGTAGGATAATATTTTTGATTAAAAATACAGTGATTTTGTAACCTAACATCATTTACACCCAAATTTGACCGAAATAAGTAAATGCATTAGGTGAGAAATTTAATTATATACTTACTCAAAAAAAATTAAAAACATTACGGTGCGTAGATAATTTAATTACAAATTAAATGACGCTAACTATGCGTTAATTTTTTACTTTTAGACTGACTGTATAATACGGTACGTAAAAAACTCTACATACGATACAAAAACTTCCAAATAGTGTTTTGCACAGTAAATGTACTAAACAGTACATTTACTGTGCAAAACACTATTTGGAAGTTTTTGTATCGTATGTAGAGTTTTTTACTGTGCAAAACACTATTTGGAAGTTTTTGTATCGTATGTAGAGTTTTTTACGTACCGTATTATACAGTCAGTCTAAAAGTAAAAAATTAACGCATAGTTAGCGTCATTTAATTTGTAATTAAATTATCTACGCACCGTAATGTTTTTGATTTTTTTTGAGTAAGTATATAATTAAATTTCTCACCTAATGCATTTACTTATTTCGGTCAAATTTGGGTGTAAACGATGTTAGGTTACAAAATCACTGTATTTTTAATCACGTAGATAATTGATTTACGACCTAAATGACGTTAACCGTGTTGAGTTTGGACTTACATGGTCCGAGTTATAAGTTTTTAAGTAAAATTTTCATATCTCAACTTACGGCATGCCGTACAGTCAATCCGTAAATCCAAATTTAATATTTTTTACATCATCTGAATCGCAATTAAAATATCTACTTACTATAATTTTTTTAATTTTTTTTTAATAGATACATAATTTTATTTTTAATTAAACATCGAGTTATCGTTATAAAAAAAATTGATTTTCAAAAAAAAAAATAGACAATGCCCAACCACTTTGAATAGGCGACCAGGGGTGCGCCTATGTCCAAAAGGTGCGACCCCGGGGTGCACATATACCTATTTTTCTAAAATTTTGTTTACATACTTACTTTTTTAAATAAAAAAATCAATATACTTAGTTTTCAAAAAAATTCTTATTACATTGATGATCCAAGATTTGAGAAAATGGAATGATCCGTGGTGATACCATGTAATTTGTGGCCTTATTGATTCCACATTATCGATAGAGTTGCACTTGAATGAAGAAGAACAAACAAGCAATAGTCAATCTTTTGAAGATGAGTCAATCTTCAAGACCAGGTAAGGTAAGTCCTCGTCAATTAGTTTCCATTTGAAACTTCCATATCAAGTTGACTAGGAATTTTAGACTTTTCTCTTACATAAAGCATCCACACAAAATGAATGGTATTGAGAGTCACAAATATCAATAGGTGGTTAGCTAGTATTTTTCATTAATGCTGGATAGAGACATCAAGCTTTTATGTTCTTGGATACCTAGGACATTCAGAAATATCAGTTAATGATTGATTATGAGGAGGTTTTCTATATGTATTCCGTTTTAACACTAGAATATAGTATTATCCTTAGTCTTACAATATCAATGGGATGCCTTACTGTCCTGTTTTGTCTATCCAGTTTCTTCTTGGTGTTCAGAGTCTCCACTGCAGTTGACAACATAGCTGCAAATACATCTATTGCAGATGGAGAGACACTGGTTTCTCCTGGAGGTTACTATGAGCTTGGATTCTTCGACCCAGGAAATTCCAAAAGGTACTGATAGAATTTAGAACTTGATTGAATTTAGAACTAAATTCTTTTTATTTGAATCAGTTGATTTCGATTTTGTTACATATGATGTTTTATAGATACATAGTGTAGTATTTTTCAAAGTTTAGGTAAACAAAGTCGTGATCTTCTACAAGTCCTGATTTGTGGGCTGATTTGCTGACTTTCTTGCTTGACTTTCTAACACTCCCCCTCAAGCTAAATTGTGGGGTCACACACATTTAGCTTGCACCATACGTCTTTGAAATAATTTTCCATTAACTGCTTTAGTCAATATCTCTTCCAGTTGATCCTCCGAGCGTACATATGGGAGTGCTATCACGCCTTCTTTCATCTTTTCTTTGATGAAATGTTAGTCTATTTCAACATGATTTGTCCGATCATGCTGATCTGGGTTCTCCGATATATTGATGGCTACTTTATTATCACACAACACATTACATGGGTCTATAACTAGAAAACCTATTTCAATTAATAGTTTTCGTACCCATAACACATCTGTTAAGCCTCAAGCAATTCCTCTAAACTCGGATTCTGCACTTGAGAGAGCCACCACCTTCTATTTCTTGCTCTTCCAAGTCACTAGGTTTCCTCCCACAAGAGTAAAGTATCCAGAGGTTGATTTTCTATCCATTTTATTTCCTGCCTAATCTGCGTCTGTAAATGCCTCGACCTCAAGGTGACCATTGTTTTGGAACATGATTCCTCTATCGGTTGTACCTTTCAGATATCTTATGACCTGCATGGCTGCCTTCATATGCTCTTCTTGTGGGTTATGCATGAACTGACTGAGAACTCCTACTGAGTATGCCACATCTGGCCGTGTATGTGACAAGTAGATCAACTTCTCGACTAGATGTTGATACCGCTCTTGATCTGTAGGTCTGGCTCCTTTAGTGATCGTTAGTCCATGATTGACAGTAATCGACGTTTCAGCTGGCTTACAGTCCATCATCCCTGTTTCTACCAACATATGTAGGATGTATTTTCGTTGAGATATGAAAATACCCATTTTTGACCGGAGTACTTCAATATCCAGGAAATACTTGAGATTTCCCAAGTTCTTCATCTCAAATTCCTGAAATAAGATCTTCTTCAGTAGATCCATCTTTTCTGTAACATCACATGTAATGATCATGTCATCAACATAAATAATTAGACATGTTACTTTCCCTTCTCTTCTCTTCAAGAACAGAGTATGATATGTATTACTCTGTCGGTAGCCATATTTCGTCATGGCTGAAGTGAATCTATCGAACCAAGCTCGAGGAGACTGCTTTAATCCATACAAAGCCTTTTTAATCGGCACACTTCTCCTTTCTTGAATATTCCTGGGACGCCAGATGGGGCTTCCATGTATACTTCTTCTTTGAGATCTCCATGGAGGAACACATTCTTTACATCGAACTGATGTAATAGTCAGTCCATGTTTGCTGCTATGGAGAATAATATTATGATAGTGTCAATCTTTGCTACCAGTGAGAATGTTTCTGAGTAATCAATCCCATAGGTCTGGGTGTACCCCTTGGCTACCAGTTTTGCCTTGTACCTTGTTGGATCGTGATTTCCTGAATGCTGATCCGGCAATGAATTGAATGCCAAGGAGATGGTGATCGCGCGCTTTCGCCTGAGCTCCGATGAACCTGCAAGAAGGGGATCGCAACAGAGGGGGTGCCTCTGGGTCCCTCTCCGATGCTTAAATGAGTATATGTGTGTATATAGCTCAAAACGTATTGAATGTATGTAAAGCAAAGGTATTTATAGAGTAGGAGATACCAAACCGTATAAGGTAACTGTATATCTTCGTGAATATTGTGTTGTTGAAGATTTAGATAGTAGATATTACGGTTACGGCGAGATATTGCAGTTACCGTATCTAATATTTAGTGAATATGTGCCCGAGATATGCGGGATATCGTGGCTATATCCTTATTAACGGTTGGTGGGACCAGAGGAGAGAGGCAAGGCTCTCTTCAAGGCGAGCACTCCTATGGCTGCGACCTTGATTGTTGGCGAGCACTCCTTGGGCACTCCCTTGGCGAGTACTCCCATGGCGAGCAGTGGGAGGCTTTGGCCTTGGCCAATGGCGACCTGAAGTGGCACTTTGGCGTCCACTTTAGTTTGGATTCGATACTGGATCACTTTATGAGGACCAGAGTAACCTTACTGTGGGTTGGCCTTGTATAAATGGTATGGGTTGCACCCCCTGCAAATTTATTGGGCCTTCGAGGCCTTTCCCATATCGGGTCGTCACTATCAATACCCAACATTTGCCCCCGAAGCTTGAGTGAAGTTTCTTCGGTCGAGCTTGATTCTGTGATAGGGTTTAAGATAGTGACTTTTGGACTTGATCTTTTGCTTTCCTTATCTGCTATTTGTGCCTTTTGATGCTCTGTATCCTTTGGCGAACGATTTTGGTTGCGTAGAGTTTTTCGGAATGTGTATACCTTACCCCATTAGGCGAACGCTTTGGGTTTCCAGGGTTTATGGATGCTAATTCTTCACTCTTTGGGCGAACACTATCGTTGCGAGGGTGTTAGGAAAAGTCTTGTATAGCTTTTGGCAATCACCTTTTTTTGTGTAAGATTTCGAACATTTTAATGGACAGTTAGCGAAAGTCGAGAGGACTTTTGAGGCATGTCTGTCTCTTTGTCTTCCGTAACCAGTGGGCAGACTCACAGGATTTTCGTGTCGTTCCAACCTTTTGTCTCCCCGATGTAACCCCTGGAATTATGACATTACTTCGGTTTTACCCAAAATGGTGTAATCATTATCTGAGCCGTTTCTTACATGCCCGTTCGGTTCCCTTCGTTTTGGCTAAAAAGGCTGAACTTTAGCATTTAGTCTTTTACGCACTCAATTCATTTGCATTCTAGAGTTGATATCTTCTTTCAGCCTTCTGTTTCAATTTTTCCTTTCTCTCTTTTTATCCTCGAAAAAGCTTTCTCAGCCAGAACGGGATACTCCTTCGAGCTTTGGAGAGCTGTTGGGGAGTGATCGGAATCATCATTGATGACTTCTTCCGACATCATAGGCAACCAAACTTCTGTTCAATCCGCTCAGGGGCGGAAACTTCAGAGTCGATGCTTGGGCTAGCGGGCATTCATCAGTTCGTACAACTGGCGCTCAAGGTCGGGGTTCATCATTCCGCGCCAGTCTTTATTGATTGGATAAATTTCTGATCCATCAGTCTGGGACCTAAATTCATTGACCGCACTTGAGGACCTAAATTCATCAGTCTATTTTCCAAGCGGGCTAAGACGAGGTTGTTAGCTGCCTAGGCGTCTATGAGTTTCGGATCAAGGATGTCGACCAGTACTCTGTTTGGCTAGAGGCAGAGAATGGTGACCACAGGGCTCAACTGAAAGAGTCCTGGGTGCAGAGGGATGCCTCGATGGCTGAGCAGGAGCATCTTTCCTTAAATCTTAAGGTTGTCCCATCCCCCCTTAGCGTGGTCGAGGACTTTAAGAAGTCCGAGGAGTTCTCTGACTGCGCCTTGGAGGTGATAAAGGCCGAGGCTGCTGCCTACCTCCAGATCTTGGTCGACGAGATTCAAGGGATTGATCCCAAGTTTCCTCTCTAGGAGGTGAAGTCTCTTCAGGACTTCATTGAGAGCGGCTACACCAAGGAAGCTTCTTGGCGATGAGGCTGCCCCCGGGGCCGAGAAGGAGACTGCATCCCCTGATGAACCCAGACCTTGAGGTCTCAGGCCTTCAGGCGACCGAGTCGATACCGAGTTTCAGGTCAAGGGAGCATGTTCATCCTCCTGCTTTTTGCTCATCCTTCTTTTTATCGATAATCACTTTTACTTCCCTTTGTTTTTGGGATAGTTGTAATTATTCTTTTGATTTCAGACTCAGATATTATTATAATGAACGCCTATAATTTCGTAAGCCTTTACTCTTTTTCGACTTCGAATGTGTTTGGTCGTTCTTCCGATATCTTTTCGTTCGAACGCTTTAGGAAGTTTTACCATATTTGTTTTCAACTTCTCTTTAGCTTATGTAGGAGAGTCTCGCCAAATAGGATCTTGGACCCTCCATTCCGTTCACCCAAGTTTCTTAAGGGAACTGTTACTCGAAGATCATACCTTTAAGGAAACTATCATCTTTTGTAGATGTGTTCGCTTTGTTAAGGTTTTAGACCTTTGGAGTGTTCGTCTAATCATGGGGAACTGTTACCCGAGGCTCATTCATCTTTTAGTAAGTGGTCACCCTAGGTTCATTCGCCCACTTTCTTGTGTTTGTTTCGCAAAGGAACGGTTACCTTTGATATGGATTCATTCGCTTTGGATGTTACTTCTCAATTTTTGCCCAACTTATAAGAGAACGGACTCCTTGACGGATTGCTCGCCTTTTGCGCTAGGACTTCTGTCTGATTTCTATATTTAGGCCTTATTTGCCTAACTTTTTCCTTAGGTCTTTTCGCCTGATTTTGATAACAGGTCTTGTGCCTGACTTTGGCATCAGGTCTTTCGCCTAACTTTGGTGCTAGGTCTTTCACCTGATTCAGTCATCAGGTCTTTCGGGTCTTTTGGTTTGCCTAACTTTGGCGTAAGGTCTTTTTGCCTAACTTTGGCGTTAGGTCTTTCGCCCAATTTTGATATCGGGTCTCTTTGTTTCGTAAGCCTTGGTTTTTGTTTGACTTCGAGTATACTTGGTTGTTCTTATGATGTCTATCTTGCTTGAAAGCTTTAGAAAGTTTTACCATACTTGTTTTCAACTTCGCTTCATCTTTTGTAGAATAGTCTCGCCTTTTTGTTTTCATTCAAAGGGTCTTAGACCTTTCTTTGGAGGAAACGTTACCCTTTAGAGGTTCTTTTCGCTCTTTTAGGTTTCGGGGGAAGGACTGTGGCCTTTTATCGGCTCGTCCGTTCCTTTCGCCATGTTTCTTAAGGAATCTGTTACCCAAGGATTATGCCTTTAAGGAAACTGTCATCCTTTATGGATTCGTTCGCCTTTTAGGATTTTGGTCCTTAGATTCGTTCGCCTAGTTGTAGGAAGCTGTTATCTAAGATTTGCTCGCCTTTTAGGAAGCTGTTACCTCAGATTCGTTCGCCTAGTCGTAGGAAACTGTTATCTAAGATTGCTCGCCTTTTAGGAAGCTGTTACCTCAGATTCGTTCGCCCTTTTTAGGGAACTGTTGCCCAAGATTCGCTCGCCTTTTTAGGAAGCTGGAAAGCTTTACGAAGTTTTACCATACTTGTTTTCAACCTCGCTTTTCAAAGGAACAGTTACCTTTAGATTCGCTCGCCTTTTAGGAAGCTGTTACCTCAGATTCGTTCGCTCTCTTAAGCTTTTCTTTGGAGAGACTGTTACCTTATTGGTTCGTCTGCTCCGTTGTGCCCAATTTGTAAGGGAACTGTTACCCTTGATGTGGGTTCGTTCGCCTTTTAGTGTAGGTCTTTGTTCTTCCCAGTTGGACAGTTGTAGAGATTTGGGTAGCATAGACTTCTTTTGCATTGGACCCCTCGCCTCCGGCACCAAACCTTACAGCAATCAGGTTTATCACCCTCCTGCTCTGGGATGGGCCAAATTGCTCGGGCGGAGCTGGAGAGTGGTTTCTACGTGGGGGCATTCGACTTCTGGTGACAATGCTTTTTGACCTTGGCGTCAGGGCTTTTGACCTAACTTTGGCGTTAGGGCTTTTTGGCCTGACTTTGGCGTCCGGGCTTTTGGCCTGTCTTTGGCGACATGGCCTTTTGGCCTAACTTTGGTGTCAGGGCTTTTGGCATGTCTTTGCCTAATTCTATTGTTAGGACTTTTGGCCTGACTTTGGCGTCATGGCTTTTATTTTGCCTAACTTTATTGCTAGGTCTTTTGGCCTGACTTTGGCGTCAGGGCTTTTGTGGCCTATCTTTGGTGATATGGCTTTTTGTGGCCTATCTTTGGTGATAGGGATTTTTGGCCTAACTTTGTTGCTAGGGCTTTTGTGGCCTATCTTTGGTGATAGGGCTTTTGGCCTAACTTTGTTGCTAGGGCTTTTGTGGCCTATCTTTGGTGATAGGGCTTTTGGCCTGACTTTGGCGTCAGGGCTTTTGTGGCCTATCTTTGGTGATAGGGCTTTTGGCCTGTCTTTTGCGACAAGGCTTTTGTGGCCTAACTTTGTCGTTAGGGCTTTTGTGGCCTAACTTTGTTGTTAGGGCTTTTGTGGCCTAACTTTGTTGTTAGGGCTTTTGTGGCCTAACTTTGTTGTTAGGGCGTTTGGCCTGTGTTTGGCGACAGGGCTTTTGTGGCCTAACTTTGTTGTTAGGGCTTTTTTGTCTTCGATTTGCTTCGAGTGAACATGTTTATGAAGGAATCACTTGCTTGTATGGTCCTTCCCACTTAGCTGAAAGTTTATTCTGACTGTCCAGCCTTGTGAATTCATTCCTTCAACATTCCTCTCTTTATCAACTTTTCGATGTCGCGCTTGTGATATCTGCAATAGCTCTCGGTGTCATTATTCATGGGCTGACCACTCTTGCGGGGGCTCGGTGGCCTTGCCAGAGACCTTTCCATCTCGACTAGTACCGCCGAGATCTGCCTGTTTAAAGGCGTGAAATACTCGGGGACCTCTGGATGTCTTGGTCCTGGGTTTTCCGATCTAGGCTTTTCTCGAGCCTTCTTACCCTTCTTGATCCTGCAGGGACACCAAAGAACCAAGACGACGCCGAACCCGAAAGAGTCGACAGAAATAACAGGGCTAAGTGATTTGGATCAGTCGACTTACCCAACAGAGAGGCTTCATGCTTATTAACATGTATAATGGGGGCGCCTCCACCACTATACTCGGGGATGGCCCTGGCGACGACATCCTTTGGGGTCTTGATGACGGCCAGGTCAGTGGTGAAGAGATGAGATGATCGTTCTTTAAAGGGAGTCATGACGGTTTCGCGTTGTTCTTTGAGTCTCTTAGTGATAAGCTCCTCAACTTGGTCAAGAGTGAATTGGGGCTGCTGTCCTCCAGTCGGTGCAAGACTTGATGGATTGACAGAGTGAGTGACCGTCGGCGTCTCAGTGGAGGCCGGAGGTAAGGATTGGTGTCCAAAGGTCATCTCTTGATCTTCTTGAGGGGCTGTAGTGCCAGGATTTCCAGTTTCTGATTCCGGTGGCCCCGTAGGACGAGGATCTTCATGCGGAGCAGGGGTTTTTCTGCGGGCCTGTCCTATGATGGTTTCCAAGAGGGATATCATCTCTGCGGTTACCTGAATGGTTTCCCAAGCCACTTGGATGGTTTGTCGATCTGGAATCTCTGTGACGTTTGGAACAGGGGTCGTTCTCGAATTGCCAATGTGTTCACGTGCCGGTCTCGGAGGGACGGCATCACAGACTGCTTGGCTTGCAGGTTCTTGGTGGAGTGGCGAAGCGGCAGCGGAATTAGAGCTATCCGAGGATTGTTCGTTAGCTTCTTTCCGATGAATGCGGTTAGAGCGAGTATGTATGACTGTTTTGCTCGTTTTCCCACAGACGGCGCCAAATGTTGGATCGTGATTTCCTGAATGCTGATCCGGCAATGAATTGAATTCCAAGGAGATGGTGATCGCGCGCTTTTGCCTGAGCTCCGATGAACCTGCAAGAAGGGGATCGCAACAGAGGGGGTGCCTCTGGGTCCCTCTCCGATGCTTAAATGAGTATATGTGTGTATATAGCTCAAAACGTATTGAATGTATGTAAAGCAAAGGTATTTATAGAGTAGGAGATACCAAACCGTATAAGGTAACTGTATATCTTCGTGAATATTGTGTTGTTGAAGATTTAGATAGTAGATATTGCGGTTACGGCGAGATATTGCAGTTACCGTATCTAATCTTTAGTGAATATGTGCCCGAGATATGCGGGATATCGTGGCTATATCCTTATTAACGGTTGGTGGGACCAGAGGAGAGAGGCAAGGCTCTCTTCAAGGCGAGCACTCCTATGGCTGCGACCTTGATTGTTGGCGAGCACTCCTTGGGCACTCCCTTGGCGAGTACTCCCATGGCGAGCAGTGGGAGGCTTTGGCCTTGGCCAATGGCGACCTGAAGTGGCACTTTGGCGTCCACTTTAGTTTGGATTCGATACTGGATCACTTTATGAGGGCCAGAGTAACCTTACTATGGGTTGGCCTTGTATAAATGGTATGGGTTGCACCCCCTGCAAATTTATTGGGCCTTCGAGGCCTTTCCCATATTGGGTCGTCACTATCAATACCCAACATACCTCTCGATTGAACCATCGACCCTGTGCTTTATTGTGAACACCCATCTGCATCCTACTGCTCTTTTTCCAGGTGGAAGTATGCATTTCTTCCATGTTTCGTTTTTCTCCAATGCTTCCATCTCTACATTCATTGCCTCGATCCACTCTCTCATTGTCCGGGCTTCTTGGATATTTTTTGGTAGATCGACTGAATATATAGCTGCAGAGAAGGCATGGGCAATTGGTGTCAAACTCCCCCTTACCAGGTTAGCTACTGGATACCTGGATCTTCTTGTCATATATTATGGTTCATAGCGTGTTGGTGGTACTCCCCGAGTGGTTCTAGGTGGTAGTACATATCTTGCCAGCTCATTTGTCTCCTCATGCCCTCCTTGCTCTCTTTCTCATGTACCATTCTCATCAGAGTAACGAGCGGAATCATCATTATCCGAGATTTGGGTACTTACCTCAAGAGTATTAGTCGGGGTGAGTGTGACACCAGCGTCTGCCTGTGAAGATTGTACTATATTTGGGAGTGGCTCAGTGGTTCCGCTTACTGGATCTGTTAGAACCGTGTCGGACCACATTGGACTTGATACCCAACTTAGTGGGTCTATCTAACTCTCCCCCTGACGCTAGGTTGAGTGGAATAAAAAAAACTATGTTTCGAGAAAGTCACAGTCCATCGTAGTATATAAACGATGTGTGGACGGATGATAACAACAATATCCTTTTTGATGAATTCAGTTCCCTACAAAGACGCATTTGACTGAACATGAATCAAGTTTAGAATGGTCGGATTTGGGGACATGAACATAGACGGAACACCCGAAAATACGTGGTGGAAGTGTTAATGTTGAGGGAACACTAACATGTTGTGAGAGTTCATGAAGTGGTGTGCTAAGACCGATAGTTTTAGTGGGAATGCGGTTTAGTAGGTATACAGAAGTTGCTACAGCTTCAGGCAAAAAATAAGTAGGGACATGTGACTCGATCATAATGGCACGAGTCATCTCGAGAATAATTCTATTTTTTCGTTCCGCCACTCCATTTGCTGTGTAGTATGAGGACACGATGTTTGGTGAATCATACCTCGTTCCCTAAAGAAATTTTGCATAGAGGAATTGACAAATTCTCCTCCATTGTCAGATCGAAGGATTTTTATTTGTGTGTGGAACTGTGTTTGGATCATTTCATAGAAGGCAACAAATTTGGCAGTGACTTCAGATTTATTTCTAAGGAAGTATACCCAAGTCATTCTAGAGCAACCATCTATAAATAGCACATAGTATTTAAAACCAGTACGATTCATGCAAGACCCGGAAATTGGGGCAGGGCCCCACACATCAGAATGGACTAAGGAAAACACTGAATCTGCTCTAGTTTGAGAGATTTTAGACAAAATGCAAGTTTCACACGAGAAATTATTATTCAGGGGAAATAATATAGGGAATAGCATATGGAGATATCCTGGCGATGGATGTCCCAACCGTTGGTGCACCAACCACTGTTGTCTGTCAACGGTCTCATGAGCCAGCGATACAGTTCCGTATTGAGCCACCTCGTCGACGTAGTACAATCCTCCACGCTCAGTGCCATGCCCAATCGTCTTCCCCGACTAAATATCCTGCAATAGACAAAAACTCGGATACATCAATACCATGCAATTCAACTCCTTAGTCACATGACTTATAGACATCAGTTTGCATGATAGTCAAGGCACATAAAGACAATTTTTTAATTTGAGGGTTGACGAGATTTCTATTGATCCCGCTCCACAAACCACAGATAGTTCCCCATTGGCGCTTTGAATAGACGCCCGAGTGGGGCTTGACCGTTCAACTAAGTCATTTTTATTGAACGTCATTGTGTCTGTAGCACCTAAATCTAAAAGCCACTGTCCATTTTTTTTCTTCTGGACCACTTGTTAGATACACTTTAGGCTTCTTTGCATACATATCAAACTTATGGGGCTGATTTGAACATCTAACTAAATTAGAGGTCCAAACCTGTAATTAGCTTTTTTTCATCAAACCCTAAATTACCTACATTCCAACCATCAACTTGTGACGAAACATCCTTGTCCACAGGGGACCACACACAAATTATGGGTGCTCCCACTAATTTTGTCTCATCCTTGTCTTGCACCATCCTTGTCACATTCTTGTCTTCCACTACTCTCCCAACTCCAAGTACGGACATCCTCGAGAGACCTCTCAACCATGAATCTAATTTGTGAAGAGCTTAGATCCTTGTGGGTTTCGACTGGTTCCTACCATGTGGGTTTCACCGTGGGTTCCTCTCCCACTCTACTAGAGGACTTCCTAGCCGCATCGGGTCGATAATCACTTTTCTTGTCCTCGCGGGACCACGCGCGGTTTGTGATCGCCGTGGAGTCCGGGAAACTCCACCCACGCCAGATCAAGCCTTGTCCTGCGGAGTACGAGGACCACCTTGTGGGTTTCAGATGTGGGTTTCGGCTGGTTCTAGTTGTGCCGAGGTCTGTCCGTGGTTGCCATCGGTTGAACCTCCAGCCTTCTGGGTATCCCACGAGCTGGTTCCGGTCACCGCCGCAGCCGCGCGATGAAGACGAAGTTCTCGGGTGCTTTCCGTGATCAAAGCGAGGATTGGTGGCGTAGCCCTGTCTTACCTCTTGTACGGGATGGTCCGCAGCAGCCACCGGTGGTCCACCTGGAGGCTTCGCGGCCAGGCCTGCTCCAATCCATGAGGCAATCGTCGATGACGGTTCTCCCTTCGGTCCCATGACGAGTCTCTCGTCCCGTTCTGTCTGAATCACTGCACATGCCTCTAACAAAGCTGCCAATTTTCGTAATAAGGTCGCCAGTTGTATCGCCAACGTACCTGTTCAGGCTGGTTCCTGGCTGGAAGTTATACTTTCGTCTGATTCCGACATGACTCAACTACTCAGACAGGTAATCGGTAAATGATGATTGCTGCAGAGCTCGATCCTAACTGATCGACAAACTCAGCTCTTATACCATGATAAAATTTAGAACTTGATTGAATTTAGAACTAAATTCATTTTATTTGAATCAGTTGATTTCGATTTTGTTACATATGATGTTTTATAGATACATAGTGTAGTATTTGTCAAAGTTTAGGTAAACAAAGTCGTGATCTTCTACAAATCCTGATTTGTGGGCTGATTTGCTGACTTTCTAACAGGTACATCGGGATATGGTACAAGAAAATTGTCAATGGAACGATTGTGTGGGTGGCAAATGGAGATTCTCCTCTCAATGATTCTTCAGGAATTCTCCAACTATCTGAACAAGGAAATCTTGTAATTTCAAGCGATTCAGGATTTCAAGTTTGGTCTTCAAACACTTCAAAACAAGGGGCAAAAAATCTCCAGGCTCGACTTCTGGACACCGGAAATTTTATCATTAAGGATGGAGAAGAGACTCTGTGGCAGAGTTTTGATCACATCGGGAATACGCTTTTACCTGAGATGAAGCTTGGGAGAAATCTAGTCACAGGGCTCGATTGGTACCTTACCTCATGGAAGAACGAAAATGATCCAGTAACTGGGGAATATACAGTTAGATTAGATGTTAATGGTTACCCTCAATTCTTTTTGAGAAAGGGGTCAATGGTTCAGGGTCGGTGGGGGCCGTGGAATGGTCTCACGTTCAGTGGGACTACACATCTGAAACCAAATTCAATATACAACTACAACTTTGTGTACAATGAAGAGGAGATCTATTATCATTTTGAGCTTGAAAGCTTGGTCATCACAAGGTTGTTACTGGATCCAGTTGGAGTTCAACAGGGACAGATTTGGATTGATAGAAAAGCAGAATGGAATGTCTACGTAACAGTTCAACTAGATCCTTGTGATCAGTATGCGCTTTGTGGACCTTATGGCAGCTGCAATATTGATAATTCCCCTCATTGTGGATGCTTGAGAGGATTTCAGCCGATGTCCCCTACAGAATGGGACTCAGGTGATTGGTCAAAAGGTTGCATTAGGAAGATTGCTTTAACTTGCAAAAATGGAGAAGGATTTCTCCATGTCTCAAGCATAAAACTACCTGATACATCAAAATCATGGTATGACAGGAAGATGAGCCTTAACGCGTGTCAAGAGATGTGCACGAAGAACTGTTCGTGTATAGCTTATGCAAATCAGGACATAAGATATGGAAGTGGATGTCTTCTTTGGTTCGATGAGTTAACAGATATTAGAGAATATACTGACAACGGGCAAGATCTTTACATAAGGATGTCTGCTTCTGAATTAGGTAATTTCAAAGCATTTTCAAGTATCGAAGTTATATTATTTACCTCCACTTTCAACTTTTACTTCTTCTGCGCATTATTTTATAGGTGGTGGTGAGAATGTGGCGGTAGTGCGCATTAAAAGAAGTAGTGTGGAGAAGGTGGTGGTGAGGGTTGTTACTCCGGTGCTTATAGGAATTGTTATCTTAGGACTTATTTGTGTCTTGCGGGAAAGAAAGATAAGAAGGCTTAAGCTTGAAGGTAACAAAAATGCATGACGAAAACCTACTCCTGTGTTGTCAAGTTCAAAAAGTAGCTTGACACTTAACTATTTCTATGTAGTACCAGAGTTACACATTCAAGAAATATATGCAAATGATGATGATGATGGAAGCCAAAAGGATCTTGAGCTGCCCCTGTTTGACTTTGATGTCGTAGCTGATGCGACTAATGAATTCTCGAACAAGAATAAAATTGGAGAAGGTGGATTTGGATTTGTTTATAAGGTAAGTTCATTATACCAGTCTCATAACTATTGCAAATGGTTTTCTTAAACCTTTTCTGACACCACTCTTGTGATGAAACTATTAAGATGACTTAAGAGTATACCGAATGACTTCAATCACAAGTTCAGACTTTTGAGATAGTTGGTTAAGGCGTATGTCTTAAGTTTCACATGGTATCAGAGCGCGCAGGTTCACGGGGTTGAGCCCGTGTCTACTAACTGTGTTTTTGTAACTCTTTTTTTGCGAAGGGTATACTAAAAGATGGGCAAGAAATTGCAGTGAAGAGGCTTTCAAAGGATTCAAGACAAGGAGTTAGTGAATTCAAGAATGAAGTTGCACTGATAGCAAAACTGCAGCACAGGAATCTTGTGAAGCTCCTTGGGTGTTGCATTTAGGAGGAGGAGAAGATATTGATCTACGAATACATGCCTAATAAAAGCTTGGATTCCTTTATTTTCAGTTAATACTCTTAAAGAACTTTCATCTATGGATTTTGACACTTGGTGTATATCTATCTATCTATATACTTTTCTTTTCCCATAGTTAACCTTCAGAAGGAAAATTGCAGGTCTGAGCCCAAGCATTGCAATGGATTGGACATTGCGATGCCATATCATCAATGGAATTGCCCGGGGTCTTCTGTATCTTCATCAGGACTCGAGACTGAGAATCATCCATAGAGACCTAAAACCTAGCAACGTGTTACTGGACAAAGAAATGAATCCGAAAATATCAGACTTTGGCATCGCAAAAGGTTTTGGAGGAGCTGAAACAGAAGCAAACACACTAAGAGTAGTCGGGACATAGTCAGTATCTCCACGTAATTAATGCAAGTTAAATATGAATGCAACTAACTCAAAATTTCTATTTTGATGTTTTTGCTTCATGCAGTGGCTATATGTCTCCGGAGTATATTATTGATGGGGCATTCTCAGTAAAATCAGACGTATTTAGCTTCGGTGTGTTGTTGCTTGAGATAATTAGTGGGAGAAGTAACAGAAGGTTTATTCATCCTGGCCACAAGCTCAACCTTCTTGGACATGTAAGTGGAAGATAATAGACATATATAGCTTCAAACCAAGATTAAATCATATATGAATAGTTACAATATCAGAAAAGTCCTTTTATTCGCAATAATGGTGACTTCTATCGATTCATACATGCATTTTTTTTTATTAAGCAGGCATGGAAGCTGTTTCAAGAAGGGAGGTCCAATGAGTTGATTGATGCATCAATTGCAGAGACGTGCAATGAATGCCAAGTCTTACGGTATATACAAGTTGGTTTGTTATGTGTCCAGCAGAATCCTGAACCTAGACCAACAATGGCCTCTGTGATGTTGATGTTGAGCAGTGATATGGCTTTGCCATTGCCTAA
This sequence comes from Chamaenerion angustifolium, assembly GCA_946814005.1. Classification (NCBI taxonomy): domain Eukaryota; kingdom Viridiplantae; phylum Streptophyta; class Magnoliopsida; order Myrtales; family Onagraceae; genus Chamaenerion; species Chamaenerion angustifolium. The sequence goes on along the minus strand of OX328270.1, from coordinate 23,077,795 downwards.
GGAACCTGGCTTTTTCGCTGAGAGACAACTGGTTGCTGAAGGTGGTTCATCGTCAAGCGTGATTGAGCTGATCTCCATGAATCAAATGACTATAACAGCACCAGAAGCTCGGTAGAATAACTAATAGATTTTGCAGTTACAGTCTAGCCTGTTACATATATAGTGAAGCTCTCCAGGTACATATATGTACCTCACTATCTGCAATAATTTGATGAACCAAAAATGGGAGCTTAAGGTGAATCGTAAATCAGTCAATGAATACTAGGTTCTTGTCAGAATAATGGCGTAATAAAGCTAGTCAATAAAGCAAGTCAATGTCCAATATTGTCAAAAGTAGAATAGTCAAAAGTAGAATAGTAAGTAAGCAATTGTCAAAAGGAGAATAGTAAGTTTGAAATCTGTGGTAAACATCATATTTACCATAGCACTAGATATAAAGTAAGGTTGTATAAATGTACCTTGTATGACTGAATTGTAATCAATGAAGTTGAATGAGAAAAACTGAAATTGTTAGAATGAGAGGAGCAGATTTATATTACTTCTTTCAACATGGTATCAGACCATGGCTACAATCCATAGGGATTAAACCTGTTTCTCTCATCATATACCAACCTACCAAACATGTCCGACAACGAAAGCATAAACACCACAAACCAGCCAGGTTTCGGTCTCAGTGATGAGGACCTAACCATCCGAATAGCAAAGGTGCTTAGGCAGGGCTTAAGTGGCAGCCACCGACAACAAGGAGAGCTACCCAGAACAATCACAATCAGCTCAAAACTCGATGGGTTGAACTACCACCTATGGGCAAGACTCATGCATATTGCAATAACAGGAAGGGGACGACTGGAACATTTGACAGGGGAACCCGAACCCCCGGCTAGAACTGAATCAGATTACCAAAAATGGAAACAATACGATCTAATCGTGTTTTCATGGATCATACAAAACGTGGAATCAAGATTACCTAACAATGTTGCTCACTATCCTACATCGAAAGAATTGCAGTCCCTATGGGGGGGAAATTGTAGCCCGAAGGCCGAACCCCATGCGATGCACAATCGACATCGCAGCATACAACGAAATCTGGAATGAGACCAAGCTCTACCAATTTCTCGTAGGAATCGATCCGAAATTCAACGGAATTAAACAGGATCTCCTTAGGGAGATCTTGTTGCCCTCAGTCGAAGCCGCTTATGCCTCGGTGAGGAAGGAGGTCGCCCGACTCCACATTTTAGGAGCGGCAACCATTGGCAACGGAGCATCATCGGACATTGAGGATAGACTAGAAACAACAACAGAGCATATACATATCGAAGGGGCAGCACAACTAGCAAATTCAAGCAACAAATTCATTCAGCCAAACCAGAAACGGTCGGACATAGTCGGAGCAACCTGCAGGTCGTCATCCTGGATCGACAAAAACAAGCTCAAGTGTACTCACTGTGGTAAAACGCGGCACACGAAGGAGGGATGCTTCCAATTAGTCGGTTATCCCGACTGGTAGGAAGAGAAGGAGAAGAGTCGCGCCGCCGCCGCGGTGAGCAACCCATCGACCACCAGCGCGCACGGTGGCAGGGCTAACCTGACACCTTCGTCGGGGAACCCTAGCTGAAACCCTCCTCGGTTCATACAAGGAGATGAAGGGGAGAGTCGCTTCACCGGAGTCGTGGGAAGTGGCGGCGAAGACCACGACCAAGTCGGCGGCAACCGAATCGGACATCTCAGGCAAGGCGAGGCAAGGGTTGACGATGGAAGAGGAGTGGAGGGTTGCTGCGCAAGGAGAGGTCCCGAAAATGACTACGGGACTAATGACTGCGGCTGCCCCCTTGACCCGAAGAACAGGTCTAGGGACTTAGTATTTGCAACCAAGTCCCTTAACTTCAAACCCTAGCAGTTTTAGACCGAAATTTGTGAAGAAACACAAAACAAACCAAAAATATTGCAATTCAGCCCCTGAACAATTGACGTGTGCTTATTCAGTCCAAGATAAAACCATATTAAAAAATCATCAGTGGATTTTGTCTGTGGTGCAACCGACACTATGACGTATGATATACGTGATCTTACAAATATTGTCGAGTCCCGGATTGAGTATATTAATACTGTAGATGGGGCTAGGGCTCAAGTGATGGGAATGGGAACAGTAGAAATTTCTCCAACCCTGAGAATTTCAAATTGTTTACTAGTTCCAAACCTCTCAAATAAATTATTGTTAGTCTCTCATGTCACTAAGGAAATGAATAGTACCATGGTGATGAATCAGAATTTTTGCATACTGCAGGATATCCAAACGGGGGTGATTATTGGGCGTGGCACTGAACGCGCTGGTCTATACTTCTTTGATGAAGTGGCTCGACAAGGTGTTGTGTCGCTTGCTCATGGGACTTCAGAAAGATAGGCTTGATTATGGCATAGGAGATTGGGTCATCCATCCTCGGGTTATCTAAAACTTTTATTTCCTTAGTTGTTTTTGAATAAGAGTGATAATCGTTTTTGTGAGACTTGTATTCTTGCAAAAAGTCATAGGCAAACATTTAAGCCAAGTAGTACTCGTATGAATTCCATGTTTGCCTTAGTTCATTCTGATGTGTGGGGTCCGACACATATATCTGGGGGTCAAAGTCTTAGATATTTTGTGTTGTTTATCGATGATTGCACTCGCATAACGTGGGTGTATTTTTTAAAACAAAAATCTGAAGTGTTTGACAAATTCACCCACTTCTTCCAAATGATCCAAAATCAGTTTCAGAAAAACATTCAAGTCCTTCGGTCTGATAATGAGGGGGAATTTGTTAACCAAAATATGAAAAATTTCTTTTCAGAAAAAGGAAATATTCAACAAACCTCTTGTCCACACACTCCAGAACAAAATGGTGTGGCTGAAAGGAAAAATCGCATACTTCTTGAAATGACAAGATCCATACTCATCGAGTCCAAAGTACCAACAACATTCTGGCCTGAAACTGTTGCTACGTCAACATAGCTTCTTAATCATCTCTCTACAAAAATCCTAAATTTCAAAATTGCACTTGATATTCTTTCTGAAATTACCAAAGTACCCTCCACACTCAGTATAAATCCTCGGGTCTTTGGATGTTCTGTATTCGTACACATACCTAAAAATGATCGCACAAAATTTGATCCGTGTGCAGTCAAGTGCATGTTTGTAGGATATGGAGTTCATCAGAATGGGTATCGATGTTATGATCCTAAAACTCGTCACATGTTTACCACAATGAACTGTGATTTCCTTGAAACAGAGTTGTTTTTATCACCAATCCAGTGTTCAAGGGGGAGTCTTACCGTAGAACCACTGGATTAGATATGTAGCCCAAACATCTCGTATGACAGACAAATTCTTTCCTATGATGGCCCAATAAAGCTGGCAAATCAAACCATCAGGTCAACATCGGATACGCTAGTATCGACCAACAAACTAAGGGTCACAACTGATACTCCACCATTTGAGGTAGCTGTGGTAAGCCCGGTAAGTTCATCTGAATTCCAAAATCTTCCAGTTGAATAATCAGAAGAACAATAGGAGGAAATGACTGGAGGATACAAATTACCCCCAAGAGAAAATCGAGGGCGTCCGCCTAAAAGATACACACCAGATAGGGGAACAAGCAAATCCAGGTATCCGGTGGCAAACACGGTAAGGGGGAGGCTAAGCAAGGAAGCAAAGGAATTCACAATGTCTATTCTCCAAGAAGAAATTCCGAGAACAATCATGGAGGCTCAACAATCCAAGAGTTGACAACAAGCTATGGATGTTGAATTGGAGGCACTAGAGAAGAACAAGACATGGGAGATTTGCAAACTACTGGTGGAGAAAAACCCAGTGGGTTGCAGGTGGGTGTATACTATCAAATACAAGCAAGACGGATGTATTGATAGATACAAAGCAAGATTGGTGGCGAAAGGATATACTGAGACATACATAATTGATTATTCTGAGACATTCTCACCCGTAGCCAAGATAAACACAATCAAAGTATTGTTGTCTATAGCTGCAATTAAAGGCAATTGATTATTCTGAGACATTCTCACCCGTAGCCAAGATAGACACAATCAGAGTATTGTTGTCTATAGATGCAATTAAAGGCTTATGGAATTTTGATTGTAATTATCCAAAGGCTTATATAGTTTCACTAAATCAGATTTTACTAGTTAATCACAAGTGATGAACAAGAGGGATACCTCCCTCATGAGCCTCATGAGCTCTCCAGATGCTTTAGTCTCGTGAGCTCGACTACTGTTTGAATCATCAAATTCAACAATATCACATATAACATAAGAAGATCAATCCATCGGCAAAGTACATCATTTTTTAAATAATTATACAAAGTTGTACTGTGAAGTACCAATCAAATTTAAAAATAGTATGTGGAAAAGTGAATTATACAATAACTATACTTACGTGGGTATGGAATAGGTTAGGGGGATAAGTGTAGGTGGAACTCCAGCTATTAGCCTCATATGTGGATCAAAAGAAACCGCATAAAGCCCTGCTCCTCTATTTTGTTCCTGATCTTGTGCACAAGGATACATGACTGGATACATCTGCATATTATCCGTAACGAGACCTAGAAAACTTGGAACACTTCAGCAACCTGAGAAACATAACATACAGAGAAACAATGAGACCAAAGACTAAGATTACACTAACCCAATGACCGGATAACAAAAAACTTATCAAGATATGACATTGATGAGAAACTTAATCGACGTCTGCTTCTTGTCAAAATTCATGAGCTGCATTCAAAATTCATGAGTAGCAAAACTCGTGTCTTGACGAGATTCATTACGTACAACACTCTTCATCATCATGAATGAAAAGAGAGTTTCAGCTAAATAGAGCTACCAAAGCTTAACTATATCTATCAGACTATCACAGACCGATTCACATTCATCAACACAGTTATGTTATGTCTTATTCACATAGATGCAGTTTTCAGTTTTCTGGATTCTCTCAACAGTAACCGGTACTATCAACCACATCAGCGGGATGAAATCGGATCTCATAGATCATCACGATGATATGGCAGCGAAGGCTGGGGCGGACGGAGTGATCAAGGCAGCAGAGGAAGGCGATGTCATTGAGCAGAGGCACTTACACAAAGAATGGAGATTTGAGAGACACAGGACTTATCGAATCGAGATCGAAACCTTCAATTGCGAGTAACCAGTGATTTGGTCAGGTCTATGAAGGAATTAAGGAATCAAGAAGAAGAAGTTGAAGAACAAGAGGAAGAGAGAATGGAGGTTCGGGATCGGCGTGAAATGTGAGGGACGCGGGTGAGGGTAAATTTCCCTACACTCGATCCCTCTTGAAGCAAGAAACAGTATGCTTCAATGGAGAGGGGAAAAGTATGAAATTGCACCCGGATGTTTGCAATAATTGGTAATTGCACTCATGATGTTTGTTTTCACACCCGTATGTTTCTGTTTGTTGGTAATTGGACTTTCCATCCAATTCCAAAGAGTAACCGTTAAATAAATTTCATGTGCTGTTCATGTGCCATAAACCTAACCTGATACACCTAAAATACCCCAGCCTCTTTTAATTAAGTCTCCAAACCTATCTTCCCATTTCATTTGAGTCTTCCCATTTCCATCCCCACCGAAGTCGAAGAAGCTCCCAGGTCGACGAAGTAGCACAGGTTTGTACAACATGGGTGGTAAGTATGATGAATGCTCTTGGGCATCGAAGCCGAACATGACATCCATAGAACCCCTGTGCTACTGCGGCCTCCAATGCCGTGCGACAACAACTTGGACGAAGAAAAATTTCGGTCGTCTGTTCTTTGCATGTCCAAGATACTAGGTAATGAAGCCAATTTCTTGTGTTAAATGCGGTTATATGACCGATTGGTCTACGGTGAACAAATTATGGATTTTCTGAAACCCTAATTTCTTGTTACTACTATGAGGCCATCAAGTTCTTTGAAGAGGAGTTACGATTTCTTCGCTTGGGCAGATCCACCTATGTGTGTGTATGGAAGGAGAGCCATGACCAAGTTTATGTCAAAGGAATCCGAACTCAACAATCAAATTTATGTGTTACGTAGCAGAAATCAGCAACATCTGTGTGTTATAGTGTTCTTACTTTTCATTGTTGCTGGACTTATGTTGAAGATGTAGCTACGTTTAAAACGTTTGTTGTATAGTTTGTAAGTTATATTCGTTGTCATTCAGTTGTACTTGATGTTTGTTTAATGAACACTTTGTGGACCCAGAAGTTCTGCACGTCGTTATTCAGTTGTATTTGATGTTTTATGTATAGTTGATGTTTCCACCCTTATGTTTGGGCGAAATTGGTGAAAGCACCCATTTGTATGGGCATGAAATCCAACAGAACACACATCATCCAACAGAACACCTGTGTTTAGCAAACCTGTTTTAACACAACACAAAGCTTTACCCGACCAAATATCATTCAACAGAACACACATCATCCAACAGAACACCTTTGACGAAGATGGGGTCGCCTTTGACGAACATGGTCGCCCACTCCTTGGTTTGGTTCTTCTCACTGTCAACTTGGCCCTTCTTGTTCTCTTTGGAGACTCCACATGCGGTTCTTCTACTGCTTCCATATGTTGGTTGGCCATTAGTGGGCGACTTGGTCGAACAGTTTCCTCCATTGGTGGCCATTGATTTCGAATTCTTTCTATTTGTTCCAGATTCTACGGAAGCTGAAGCATGGAAATATAATTGAAATGCTTGATGCCTTTGAGAGTCCGACTGAGTTTTGTGTTGTGACAGAACTTGCACAAGTGAAGACTACTTTCTTACCCATTAGTATGTTCTTGTACATGTATATTGCAACAATCAACCCAACCGAACTCACAGCAACAAACGAACATCCGGGTGCAATCATCAAGGAGAAATCAACAACAACAACATTCAATTAAACATAAACGAACGAGCAGCAGCAAAGAACGAACCGAATCAGTTGAACAGGCGGTCAAACGAACGAACGCAGCAGCAATCGAACGAACGCAGCAGCAATCGAACGAACACAGCAGCAATCGAACGAACGCAGCAACAATCGAACGACGGGAGATTGAGTACGAAACAGAAAGCCAGGCGCGGGAGAGAAGAGCAGCAGCAGTTCCCGACCGGAGATGAAGCCAGGCGCGGCAGAGAAGAACACAATTAGGTTTCAGTTTTGGAAGAACACAAGCGTGACTTTTGGAAATGAGGAGTTCAGTTCAGTTTCACACGCCCAAACAAAGGTGATGGTTTGCCTTAGGGGTAAATTGGTCATTTAACATGGAATTGTTTCAAAATGAACGACGACACGTGCCCTTCACGTGACACTTAACGGGATTTTTTAATGTTGGGTGCAATTACCAACAAAATGTAACATACGGGTGTAAGTAATTGCGGCAAAAAAAATATAGGTCCAATGACAAAAAATTGCAAACATCCGGGTGCAATTTCATACTTTTCCCCAATGGAGGAGAAAGACTACATGAAGAAGTCAGGGACATCTTTGTAATTTCACACATACAAAAAGTCACGTGCAAGACCTGGATGCTGTTAACGGAATTTTTTAACGGACACAAACAAAATTCATCAAAAACCTACACCATCAAACATACTACATCAAAAACAAACATTGGGCCGCATTTACCACCGAGGGCAAATATGTTACATTTTTTTCATACTTTTCCCTTTTATTGTTTTGGAGATGTAATGTGATCACTCTGCCAATGACATCTTGCACCTCTTTGGGGGGTTGATCACATTTTGTTTGTAGTACTTTTCGTGCGGTTTATGAGAAAAATACTAAGCTATACGTTAAAGAAAATCAGTTTAAATAATAACATTTAAAAAAGTTCTTTTTGCAAATATAATCTTAGAAGCAAATTTGTCAAGTTTATACATTTAAATCATCTCATAAGTAGAACCGTCTTACTTTTTTGGGTTTTAATTTCAAAAAGTAAAACACTTTGTATTTTAATTTTAAATGCGGAATGAACTTGTTTTTTTATATTAAATCCATGAACTCATATGAGTTTCGAGAAAAATAATCACTCTCATTTTACTTTTTCAAATTTAAGTTGTGCTTAAAGCTAGCAACATTCACTTAAATTTACACCAAAGTTATATATATATAAAAACTCTCTCATGATATGAGAGAAATATCATTACAGCAACATTCACTTAAATTTACACAAAAATTATATATATATATAAAACTTTCTCATGATATGAGAGAAATATCATTATAGCAACATTCACTTAAATTTATACAATCATTATGAAAAACTCTCTCATGATACGAGAGTAATATCATTTCTTGTATTGCTATATATTGTTGGGTATCGATATTGACAGCCCAGTAAGGAAAAGGACTCGAAGGCCCAATAACTATAGAGGGGGGAAATCCATGACATTTGAACCGGATCAGCCCAAGTACAAGTTAAACTCGGTCCTCCATAGAATGACCCAGAACCGAGCCCAAGGACTCTGAGAACGCCCTGAGTGCTCGCCATTCTTCACTAAGGCCGCGACCTCTCACTGCTCGCCATGAGAGTGCTCGCCCCGAAGAGAGTCTTGCCTCTCTCCTCTGGTCCCACGAAACCGTTAATAAGGAAGTGGCCATGATATCCCGCGTATCTCGGTCACATATTCACTAAAGATTAGATTTGGTAACTGCAATATCTCGCAGTAACTGCCATATCCCATGATCTGAATCTTCAGCAACACAATATACACTAAGATATTCAGCTGCCTTATACGGTTCTATCTCTCTTACCCTATAAATACCATTGCTTTACATACGTTCTTTACGTTTTGTGTTTTATACACACATATACTCATTTAAGCATCGGAGAGGGACCCAGAGACACCCCCTCTGTTGGAGCAGAACCGTCTTCCCAACCTTGTTTGACATTTAATTCACTGCCAGATCAGCATCCAGGATTTCACGATCCAACATTTGGCGCCGTCTGTGGGAAACGAGCAATTCAGCCATGAGAACTCGATCCCAAAGCAACTGTCGGAACCAGACTAGGGAGCGATCCTCAGATAGCTCTGATTCCGCCGCTGCTTCACCGCTTCAACAGGAACCTGCCAGCCGAGCAGGAGTTAATGCCGTTCCTCTGCGAACAGCTCGAGAGCATGTCGGTGATTCAAGACCGACACCCGCTGCTGATCAAAACGGAGCCCCGGCACCGCAGACAGTCCACATTGCTGAGCAAGATATTAATTTAATCCCAGAGATGGTCTCCCTGTTAGAAGCCATCCTAGAACAGGCGCGCCGCCAAGCCCCTGTTCCTCAAGAAAACAATCCCTCTGCTCCTAAGGAAAACCACCGCCCTGCTTCCACAGGGCCCTCACCTTCGGAAGCGGCAAATCCTGGTCCCACTGCGCCTCAGGAGGATCAGGAGATGACGTCAGGTCAGCAGTCCCTACCTCCAGCACACACCAAGGAGCCAGCAGCCGCATATACTGCCAATCCTTCCGGTCCTCCTCCACCCGGAACCTCGCCTATGTACTGCACTGTGGAACAGATGGATGACCTCCTCAACAAAATGCTCCAGGAAAGACAGCTAACAGTCGTGGCTCCCTTCAAAGAACAATCTGCTCATCCTTTTACTGACGGGCTCGTCGCCATCAAAATCCCGAAGGATGTGGTTGCTCGGGCCATACCTGAGTATAGCGGTGGAGGAGATCCCACCGTACATGTCAACAAACATGAGGCCTCCCTTCTGGGTAAGTCAAATGATCCCAATCACTTGGCTTTGTTATTTTCATCTACTCTTTCGGGTTCGGCTTCGTCCTGGTTCTTCGGCCTCCCTGCAGGATCAATCGGAACTTGGGCAGAGTTAAGAAGCAAGTTCTTGGAGAGATATATGGGCGAACGCCAGTTGCTGAAGAGCGTGGTCGCCCTTGACTCGGTCAAACAACAGCTTGGAGAGTCGCTGTCCAACTTCTACGGGCGTTTTCATCAGAACGTCACAGAATTAGATCGCCGAATCTCAGATGGGGAGATCATTCTAGCCTTCTACAGAGGTCTGGATGTGGCCAACAAGGCCTCGAGAAAGCTGCGAAACAGCTATCACGTGAAGGAGATTGAGACGTTGGAGGAGCTGGCATCCAGAGCAAAAGGTTTCATAGACCTTGAACGGGCGAACACCGAGGCTAACCTCCTAACGACCTCGCTAAGTGTGGTCCATGAACCCCGACGCGATGGTAATAAGGAGGTAAAGAAGGAGAAGAAGGGAAAGGAGAGCAAGCCCCAAGTCGAGTCTCTTCCAGCGCCTCGTCATCCAGAGGTCCCTGAGTACTTCACGCCTTTAAATAGGCAGATCTCAGCGGTACTAGTCGAGATGGAGAGGAGATCCTTGGCGAGGCCACCGATGCCTCGTCGAGGTGGGCTGCCCATGGGAAAGGATGGCGAGAGCTACTGCAGATACCACAAGTGCGACAGACGACTGCAAAATTTTGAAGAGGGACATAGAGAGGCTGATTCAAGGGGGAATGTTGAAAGAATTTGTGGCAGGGCGAGACCGAAGTCGAACGCCCCCCAGGAGGCATCGTTCGCCAGCCCCTGCAGAACAAGCTGAGCCATCTGGAAGCAAGAGGAGAGTGAATCTGATTGCAGGAGGATTCGGTGCAGGTGGCGAGAGGTCAAGCGCCAGGGAGGTCTACGCCACTCAGATCTCTACAGCAGTTCAGTTGGGAAAGCGGCCCCGACCTGAAGAGAACATTGTCATCTCATTCTCTGAAGATGATTTGGCACATGTCACCCCCCCCACAACGATGCTCTGGTCATCACGGCAGATATTGATGGCTGTGACGTGGCAAGGATTCTGGTCGACGGAGGCAGCTCGACAAACATCCTGTTTCTGGACGCTTTTGAGAAGATGGGCAAGTCCAAACGCGACCTGAAGATGGTCGACTTTCCGCTGATCGGGTTTGCGGGAAGAACAACTTATCCATTGGGGGCTATAACCATGCCAGTGATTTTTGGCGAGGGATGGAAGAGCATCAAGGTGTCAGTCACTTTCCTGGTGGTCGATTCACCTACATCCTACAACGCCATCATAGGGAGGACCACGATCAACCCAAACAAGATTGTGGCCTCCACTGTCCACCAGAAGATGAAGTTCCGCACTCCTAACGGGATTGGAGAAGTGCTCGGAGATCAGCCTTCCTCGCGGCAATGCTATGTGAACTGTTTACGCAGGAAGAACCAAAGGAAGGCGCTCGCCATCGAAACAGAGGCCGACTCCCGCGAGGACTTGGCTCGACCGACACCTATGGAAGAGTTAGAAGAGGTTGAAATAGATGGTCCAGACAAGAAGGTGCGCATTGGAACCACCTTGAAGGAGGACCAGAAGGAGGCCATGACTGCCATCCTCAAAGAATTTAAAGAGCTCTTCGCTTGGCAGCCGAGCGACATGCCAGGAATCAGCACAGATATCATCTCCCACGAGCTCAGGATAGACCCCTCCATCAAGCCGATCGCCCAAAAGAGAAGATCATTCGGGACGGATAAGCGTTTGGCGATCAGGCAGGAAGTCGGCAGGTTGATTGAAGCTGACTTCGTCAGAGAGGTGAGATTCCAGAGCTGGGTCGCCAACCCAGTTTTGGTTAAGAAATCAAACGGAAAGTGGAGGATGTGCGTCGACTTCCGCGACTTGAACAAGGCTTGCCCCAAGGATTCATATCCCATTCCGAGGATTGATCAGCTGGTCGATGCTACCTCGGGTCATGAGATGCTGAGCTTCATGGACGCCTACTCAGGCTACAACCAGATCAGAATGCATCCCGACGATGAGGCTCACACCGATTTTTATGCTGATGGGGACATTCTGTGCTACAAGGTGATGCCCTTTGGCCTTATCAATGCCGGGGCAACTTATCAACGGATGGTGAACCGACTGTTCCAGGACATGCTGGGAAGGAACATGGAGGCCTACGTGGATGATATGCTCGTCAAAACCATCAAGGGCAATCCTCACACGGCGGACCTCCGCGAAGCTTTTGAATGCATGAGAATACACAGTGTTCGCCTGAATCCTGCCAAGTGCGCATTTGGGGTCAAGTTCAGTAAATTTCTGGGTTTTATGGTCAGTGAAAGAGGAATTGAAGCGAACCCAGAAAAGCTAAAGGCCATAGAGGAAATGAAGTCGCCAACCTGCCACAAGGAAGTCCAGTGCCTGAATGGACGCCTAGCTGCTCTCAACCGCTTCCTCTCCAAAGCGAGCAACAGGTCCCTCCCATTCTTCAAAACTCTGAGGGCCAACCGCAAGTTCGAGTGGACGCCAGACTGCGAGGAAGCGTTCCAGTCCTTGAAGAGACATATCCAAACTCTCCCAGCTCTGGCAAAACCCGTTCCAGGCGAGCAGCTCTTCCTTTATCTAGGCATTAGCGATGTGGCAGCCAGTGCTGTCTTAACAAGGGAGGAAAATAATGTTCAGAGTCTAGTGTATTTTATTAGCAAAATGTTCAACTCAGCAGAAATAAAATATGTCCAGATTGAGAAGTATCTCTATGCCTTAGTTATTGCTGCTCGGAAGCTGAGACCTTACTTTCATGCGCACGACATCACGGTCCTCACCAATCAACCTCTCAAAAACTTCCTGATGAAGCCAGATTCTTCAGGAAGAATGGTTAAGTGGGCGATCGAGCTCAGCGAGTTCAAGATCAAATTTGCGCCAAAAATGGTCATCAAAGGTCAAGCACTAGCTGATTTTATAGTGGAAAGCATGAGTAACGGTCAAACAGAAGCAGAGAACAGGCCAAGTCAGTCAGCAGACGACAATCAAATCTGGGAACTCTATACGGATGGGTCTTCATCAAAAGAAGGCTTGGGGGCAGGTTCAATTCTTATTCCTCCTGAGGGCGAGCCTCTGAAATACGCGATCGCCTTAACATTTCCGGCGGCCAATAATGAAGCAGAATATGAGGCTCTTATCACTGGACTCAAACTAGCAAAAGGAATGGGTATAACTGCGCTTAAGGTAAAAAGTGACTCAGAACTTATTGTCAATCAGGTTAATGGCGCCTACGAGGCAAGAGGAGAAAAGATGAAGAAATATCTCAGCATTGCCAAAAAGCTGGTCGCGGAAATCCCAAATTTCGCGATTGAGTCTATTACTCGCCAAGAAAACCAGATGGCAGATTCTTTGAGTAAACTGGCCTTCGGAGGGACGACAGTCCATGATGTACAATTTCTGGAGAAAGCTCTATGTTCAGTCCTGGAAAGTAGAGCAGAGGTCTTTAACATCCAAGGACAGGTCACATGGATGACCCCGTTCCAGAATTATTTAAAAGAAGGGATCCTCCCAGAGGACGAAGGCGAATCCACGAGGATTAGAAGACTCGCAGCCAGTTATCTAATCATCGATGGAGAACTCTACAGAAGAGGCTATTCGACGCCTTACTTGAGGTGTGTTGCTCATCCTGAAACAGAAAAGGTTCTTCGAGAAGCTCACGAAGGGGCAGCAGCATGTCATGAAGGTGCTCGATCACTAACCAGGAAAATATTCAGATTGGGATACTACTGGCCGACCTTAGGAAAAGATGCAGCTGAGTTAACACAGAAGTGTGAGATTTGCCAGCAGTTTGCACCACGATCGGGTCGACCATCGACACTATTATCCCCAATGGCGGGTGCCTGGCCTTTCGCTCAATGGGGAATCAATATATTGGGTCCTTTTCCCATTAGCACTGGTCAGCGTACTCACATTATAGTGGCAATCGACTACTTCACTAAGTGGGTAGAGGCGAAAGCTCTAGCTTCGACAACAGAATTCCAGGTCATCAAGTTCCTGCAGGTCAACATATTCTCCAGGTTTGGCATTCCTAAGATACTCATCAGTGATAATGGTCCGTAATTTGTTGGAAAGGAGATGAAATGGCTCTGTGAAGAATATCATGTCGACCATCGTTTCAGCTCAGTACATCATCCTCAAACGAATGGGCAAGCTGAAGCAGCCAACAAGGTTGTGTTAGCATGACTCAAGAAAAGGGTTCGAGCATTCAAAGGAAACTGGGCTGATGAACTGGAAAACGTATTATGGGCAATCAGAACAACGCCTAAGGCGGCCACAGGAGAAATGCCTTTCAGTTTAGTGTACGGATCAGAAGCAGTAGCACCAGCCGAATTAGCAGTGCCTACCCACAAAGTCTTACACTTTAACGCGGAGGCAAATTAGATCGAGCGTAGAACTGACCTCGACTTAGCAGAGGAAAAGAGATGGCTCTCGAAAAATACACAAGCAAAGATGTGCTTGGCGACCGCTCGGTATTTCAACAGAAAAGTCAGCGCTCGCCAATTTTTCGTGGGGGAGATGGTTATGAGAAGGAATGAATTCACAAGGCTGGACAGTAAAAATAAACTTTCAGCCAAATGGGAAGGACCGTACAAAGTAGTAGAGATCGCCGCACCAGGATCCTACTATTTGGAAACCACCGAAGGCGAGAGGTTACCCCATCCATTTAATTCCGAGCATTTAAGAAGATTTTATGCATAGCTTGTAATCAAAACTGTTATGTCAATAAAAGAAAGTCATTCCTTCATAAAGCATGTCCACACGAAGCAAGTCGAAGGCAAAAGCCCTGACGCCAAAGTCAGGCCAAAAGCCCTAACAACAAAGTCAGGCCAAAAGCCCTAACAACAAAGTCATGCCAAAAGCCTTAACAACAAAGTTAGGCCAAAAGCCCTAACGCCAAAGTCAGGCCAAAAGCCCTAACAACAAAGTTAGGCCAAAAGCCCTGACGCCAAAGTCAGGCCAAAAGCCCTAACAACAAAGTTAGGCCAAAAGCCCTAGTAACAAGGCTAGGCCAAAAGCCCTAACAACAAAATTAGGCCAAAAGCCCTGACGCCAAAGTCAGGCCAAAAGCCCTGACGCCAAAGTCAGACCCAAAGCCCTAACAACAAAGTTAGGCCAAAAGCCCTAACAACAAAGTTAGGCCAAAAACCCTAGTAACAAGACTAGGCCAAAAGCCCTGACGCCAAAGTCAGGCCAAAAGACCTAGCAAAAAGTTAGGCAAAACAAAAGCCCTGACGCCAAAATCAGGCCAAAAGACCTAGCAAAAAGGTTAGGCAAAATAAAAGCCCTGACGCCAAAGTCAGGCCAAAGAAAGTTTAGGCGATCACTATGGATGATAAAGCCTGAAATCAAAGAAGGTAATATCTCAAAAGCCCTGTTATTATGACAACACCTCAAAGGTTTAAACTTCAAAGAAGGTAATATCTCTTTGAACTTAGAAGTTTATGCTTTTAAGTGTCAGAAGTATTATCCTTAGAAAGTTCGTATAGACTTATGCTTAGTCTAAGGCCTTAAGAGTCGAGGACATTACAGCAAGAAAAGTCAAGAGTAATTATGATTAAGATATTGGATAGTCAAATATGCTCGAAGTCGATTAAAGGCTCAAGAATATAAAGGCATATAGAAAAACCCAAGTCTTAAATAAATAATTACAAACCAAAAACAAAAAATTACAAAAATAGTTATCTAAAAAAGATAAAAAATACGGTCGCCAAGGAGTTGGAGGCTTCAAGCTTTAGGATCCTCGGGGGCAAGGGTACTCTGCTCGCCTTCGGGGGCAGGAGTACTGGGCTCGCCTTCAGGAGCAGCCTTTTCAACAACAGAGGGCTGCGAAGGGCGACTCCGCAAGAAGCTCTTCAAGGATGCAACTTCCCCAAGGGGAAAGTTGGGGTCGACCGCCTGGACCTCCTCCACCAGGTCTTGGAGAAAATCGGCAATCGCCGACTTCATCACCTTCAAAGTCTTGAAAGGCCTGGTCTTCAAAGTCCTCGGAGGCCTTGAACTCCTCGACCACGGCTTGGGGTGAAGGAACCGCCTTCAGCTGATTAGCCAGCTAGTTCTCCTCCTCCTCCAGGGCGATCCCCCTAGCTTTCGCAGCTTCCCTCTGGGCCTCCGCGGCGATCCTAAGAGTGTCCGACTCGACCACCTGAGCACGAGATTCCTTCAACTCGGCCTCCAGGCGAGCACAGACCGCCTCCCATTCATCAAGGCACCGATGAAGGGCCTCAGCTTCTTGAAGGAAGGCTGCAGCATCAGCCTCCTTCTTCTTGACATCAGCAAGAAGGCGCTGCTCCTTCCTGAAGTACTCCTCCCGGGCGCCGTCCACCAAGGTGATCGCCACGTCAGCGGTCTTCTTGATGGCCTCCAACTGCCCAGGGGTGACCCCCGTGCTTCGGTATTGCTCCAGCTCGACAAGCAGATCAGAGTGCTTGTCGGCGAGCTCGCCGAAGACGCGGCCAAGGATCACCTCTTCCCGAACGAGCTGACAACAAAAACACAAGGAAAAATGTTAAGTGATCAAAATAAAAAGGAATGACAATGAAGAAATAATGGAAAGAAGGCGAGATCATACCAGGGCAACTCGTTCGAAGTGGGTCCGCAAGAACCCCTCGATCTGAGGAAGCTCTGTGGGGACAATTGAACGGTCCTTGGGGGGAATTATCCCATCAAGGAGCCGCATGCACATATCCGGGCTACCCCGGAGGCTCTTCTGGGCAGGGTACCCCTTCTTGGCAAGGTCCCCGCAAGGGACCCAAGGCCCCCGAGAGTCCACTGCCTTAAAAGGCTGGAATAAGCTCGCCATGGAGCAGTATTCCTCGGCGAGAGCCCTCGAAGAACTGGAAGCAGCAGGCCCCTTTTTCTGGGCCCCAGACTCCTTAGAGGGAACCGGGGGCACCGAAGGAGCGGGAGACGCCAAAGACAAGACCTTCTCCTTAGTGGCGGAAGGACCCTGGGGAGAGGGAGAAGGGAGCGCCGTGTCCAGACCCTTCCCCTTGCTGGCAGAAGGGCCCTTAGGAGGGGGAGGAGGAGGATGATGGTCGACCTCAGGGTGCTCCTCACTCCTGACCTTCTTAGAAGGAGGAGGATGGGGGTCCCGGGCCGCGTCAGCCGAGGACTTCTCTGCAAAATAGCAAGACAAGAAGTCAGAAACCAAAAAACCGCAGAGTGTGAAAACATTAAATCCACAAAAGGCAAGGTAATATACCTGGTTGGCGAGGGCCAGTAGGGGATGAAGGAAGCACCTCCTCGGACTTCCTCTTGGACGAACGCCTAGAAGGAGGAGGATGAGAGTTCAGCAGCGCTTGGTCGGAAGACAATCCCGCCGATCCCTGGTCATCAAAGAGACCTATCAGTTTTCGGCTCTTGCTTACGACCTTGCCTACAAGTAATAAAACAAGATTAGGGTTAGAGAATTACCCAATCATCAAAGATTGGCGTGGCTTGATGAATGCCCGCCATCTCAAGCGCATTCTCAGTAGTCTCCGCCACTGAACGAATAGACTTGAACTGGGACGACCGATGCAGCCGATACAGGTCATCAATGGCGTTCCGGTCACCCCCTGACAACTCTTCGAAGGAGGGAGGAAAGTCCTTGTTCGGGGTAAACAATTTCCAGGGTACACCCCTTTATACAAGAAGTAAAACTTCTTGTAGTTGGAGTTAGTGGCCCGGAAATCATCGACCAGACGAACATGGACGTTCCAAGTCCATCCTTGAGGGCCTCCCCACTCTGAAAACTTCGGCCAGCGTGGTTGGAAGCGGTGGAGGTGGTTCACCCCTGCTGCCAATCAGAAGAAACACCGGAACAAGGCCAGTGAATACGCCCATTCCTGGCGTATGCACAGGAACTTGAAACCGACCCACATCCTGAGGGCATTAGGAACGAGCTGCGTGGGGTGAATCCCGTAAAACTGGCACAAGGTCTGTAAATCCTCACAGAGAGGAAAACGCAACCCAGCATCGATCTGGGCCGCATAAATGTAAACCTCTCCGTCGAGAGGAAAATGCAGACCTAAGCCAGGATACCTAGGAGCATCCTCTACGCTGAAGCCACCAAGCGCCACCATGGTCTTAAAGTAAGCCGGCTTCAATTCGTTAGGCTTGACGTCTACCCAAATAAATTCAGATATTGCAATGATAAGCATAAAAAACAAGGAACAGCAGGGGGTATTACCAAAAAAGAATACCGAAAGGACGGAGGTTTACCTTTTGGAGAAAAGATGGGCGTCTGGAGCTCAGACCCATCCACCACCACTGGGGTGGCCGCGGATCTACCCACGTCAGGCTGTTCCCCCGCTGAGGGGGGCATGGCACCATCCCTAATGGTCAAGGGGGAATTGGTACCCTTGGGGGCATTTGCATTTTTGGACCCCTTTGTAGCCGTGTGCTTAACTCTTTGACTGCGGGTAGCCATGGAAGCAGTGGAGAAAAGGTTGAAGAAGATCGAAGAAGATTGAGAAGGAAAAGAGAAGGTTCGCGAAGGAGCTCTGAAAATTTGAAAGAGTGAACAAACGTAAAAAACAAAACAGAGAAAATGATGTCTCTTATATAGGGTCAAAAGGGAGTAACCGCCACGGGCGAATCGAAGCGACACAGAGGAATAATTGCACCTTTTTGGAAGAAACCGAAGCAATGTCAGAATTCCAAGAGACACCTCGGGGAGACAAACGGTTGGCTGATACAGACAGCTGTCAGACTACCCTAGGTTTACGGAAAAGTAAATGTCAGGCGTGCCTCAAGTGACCGTTCGATTTCTAGACAACTGTGCAGTTATTAAATGTTGAAAGTCCACTAAGAGGACGAGGGGGTCGCCAACGCACTAATAGACGTTATCAGAAATACCTCGGGCAGGTAGTGATCGCCTAACTAAGAAAGATAGACTTTCATAAACCTAGATTACCTCGAGTGATCGCCAAAGGGGGATAAAAGGAAGGATATCTTTTCAGCTTTGAACGAAGAAAAAACTGCTCGCCAAACGAGCTCGAAATGTCTCAAAAGTCATGAACCATTACAGGAGACGTCACTATCTAAAACCCTACCAGGAAATCAAGCCCGACTGAAGAAACTTCAATCAAGCTTCGGGGGCAAATGTTGGGTATCGATATTAACAGCCCAGTAAGGAAAAGGTCTCGAAGGCCCAATAACTATAGAGGAGGTAAACCCATGACATTTGAACCGGATCAACCCAAGTACAAGTTAAACTCGGTCCTCCATAGAATGCCCCAGAACCGAGCCCAAGGACTCTGAGAACGCCCTGAGTGCTCGCCATTCTTCACTAAGGCCGCGACCTCTCACTGCTCGCCATGAGAGTGCTCGCCCCGAAAAGAGCCTTGCCTCTCTCCTCTGGTCCCACGAAACCGTTAATAAGGAAGTGGCCATGATATCCCGCGTATCTCGGTCACATATTCACTAAAGATTAGATTTGGTAACTGCAATATCTCGTAGTAACTGCCATATCCCATGATCCGAATCTTCAGCAACACAATATACACTAAGATATTCAGCTGCCTTATACGGTTCTATCTCTCTTACCATGCTTTACATACGTTCTTTACGTTTTGAGTTTTATACACACATATACTCATTTAAGCATCGGTGAGGGACCTAGAGACACCCCCTATGTTGCGCTCCCCTACCTGCAGGTTCACCGGAGTTGGAGCAGAAGCGTCTTCCCAACCTTGTCTGACATTTAATTCACTGCCAGATCAGCATCCAGGATTTCACGATCCAACATATATCTAGATTTTGTGGTGAATTGAAATGAGAAAAAAAATCCTTTTATATATAAGTGAATGAATCTATTAAAAAATAACTATACATTAAAATGAAAAATATATATAATAAATAATATATAGTGAATATTCTAAGTAATATCCTCTCAAAAAATAAAATACTCGTATATCGAATTTTAAGTCAGCAATTCAGATCAATTATAAAATACTGATTTAGAAACCATGAATCGTAGTTCCAACTTCTCTTATATTGGTTCCAACTTCTTTATATTCATATGGTCGCAGTTGAGACTCGGCCGAAAACAACATCGGGAATACATTCACGGAGCAAAAAGTCATCAGCTCGGGAGGATAACCCTTTGTTTACTCACGGTGTAGGGGAGACAGTCAGTAGTGCGGAGTTGGCACAAAACCAGGATGTCGTCTGTCGGCCATGCGTGTCGGAGGACCTGCAGATTGAAGGCCTTGGTGGAGATGCTATGAAGGCGGAAATAAACTATGAAGATGGTGGACATGCAGAGGCGAGTGGTCGGTCATGCGGGATGAAGGAGCTGCAGATTGTAGTATTTAAAGGAGATGTTGTTGAGGTGGAAATATTAAATAATGTAGATGGTGGACAAGATGCTGAGGTGGATAGATTAAATAATGTAGATGGTGGAAAAGATGCTTCAACTAAGATGGTGGTGGACCATGTTGATCGTACAAACTCTCCAAACAATCAAGTATTAAATAATCAAGGGGAGGAAAAAGGAGAATTGGCTGAAAGCAAGGAGAATAAAGCTGAGATGCTGCATGATGTCGGGGAGCATGCCAAGAAGACCGAAGGAGTGGACCACTGCACTGGATCGGGTGATGGAGGGGCCGAAGTGAGCCGGACTACAACAAATGAGCCGAATGGCCCATCTGGTGGGCTAGATAGCTTGAACCGAATGAATAGGGATGGGCTAAATGGTGGGCTGATTTCAACTCCTAGGCAATTGGTCCAAAGTGATGGGCTGCCTCGGGTAGAAGGGCTCAATCAGATTGGAAGGCTGGACCAGAATGCTGATGCGGGGAATTGGGCTATAAAGCTTAAAACTATCAAGGAAGAGCTAAACCCAACAGATAACACTCCGAAATTTTCTTTTATTAGCCATGATTATGATCAGAATGAGAGAAACAATTTAACTACTTATGTGAATTTTTCTAAGCCCAGGGACACAGGTAAAGCAGGAAGCCGGAAAGAAGTTCCATTAAAAACCCAAGGACACAAGAAAAATGCGAAGTCGCGATCCCAATTGGATACGGTGGAGAAAGGGCCAATAAACTCTGCAAAGACACCTACTGTGCAAGGGAGTAAGAATGCTCATACTCAGGGAGGTAAGGGACAAGGTGAGGTTTCTAACATGTGTTAGTTTCTTTATATTTTGTTTGGTGGTTCTTTTAGCTTATATTTTTTTATGAATCAAGTACATCCTTCTAATAATTTGGTCCCTGAAAAAGTTCACATGAGATCTATTATGTGGAATGTTAGAGGTTTTGGTAATCCAGCAGCTGTCAAGGCGGTTAAGCATCTCATTCATATTCACAAACCTACAGTGTTGATTTTAATTGACACTAGACTCAGTGGTCAAAAGATGGAAGACCAAGCAGGGAAACTCCCGTTCAACAAGTTTCTGGGGGTGGAAGCTAGAGGCTTTAAGGGAGGTATTCTTGTGCTCTGGAATGATTACGAGATTAATATTTCAAAGATGGCGGCTACAGAGCAGGAATTACACTTCAAGATCCAGGTTATCCCTTCTAACCTGTCTTGGTTCATGTCTGCAATTTACGCTAGCCCCATTTTAAATGAAAGATTACTGTTGTGGGATAATCTTAAGTCTGTCGCAGCTACTATTTCTAGTCCTTGGCTAGTAGTTGGGGATTTTAATGATGTCACTAATAGTGCCGAAAAATTGGGGGGTAATAGAGTTTGCATGAGTAGAGTAACTCTCTTTAATGATATGATCAGTGATTGTAACTTGATTGACCTTGGCTATAGGGGGCCTAAGTTTACTTGGAGCAATTTGTGGGAGCCTGGTAGATTTATCCAGCAGAGACTAGATAGGATGATGGCGAACATGGACTGGAAATTTAGATTTCCTAATGCCTCTGTGACGCACCTTACGAGAACCCACTCTGACCATTGCCCGCTCCTTATAAATACTGGTGGAGACAGTGGCAAAAGGGTAATTCGTCCATTTAGGATGGAACCTATGTGGCTTGATCACCCTAGTTTTGAACCCTTGGTTAAGAACTCTTGGAGAGAGTTTAGTAATAAGATCACTCCTGCCATTAACCATTTCCCTGATAAAGCTAGAGCCTGGAATAAAGAAGTTTTTGGTAATGTGTTCCAAAGGAAAGGAAAAATCCTTCGGAGGATCTCTGGAGCCCAAAAGTGTATTGCTATCTCTCCAAATGACTATATTGTCAATCTGGAAAAGAAGCTTCAGTCAGAGCTTTCTGAGATTCTGGACCAGGAAGAAAAAATTTGGGCTGCAAAGTCGCGCACAAAGTGGATCAAAGACGGGGATAGAAACACCAAATACTACCACATTTCTACTCTTGTTAAAAGAAGAAGAAATAAGATCTTGGCTATTAAAGACTCAATTGGAAATTGGATCTTTGATGAGGGTCTCATTCAAGAGGAATTTCAAAAATTCTTTTCATATCTCTTCACAACTTCTAAGGTTTCCTCATCTATGGAGGTTGATCAGCCTGTTTCCTGGAGAATTGCCCTCTCTGATAATCAAAGCCGTCGGCTTAGCAACTCCATCACTTTGGATGAAATTAGGAAAGCCACTTGGGACCTTAAACCGTTTAAATCCCCGGGGCCGGATGGCCTCCACCCGGCTTTCTTTCAAAAGATGTGGAACTGTACGGGTAGCTCTCTGACTGAGGCTATCTTTGAGGTGTTTAAAAGCGAGTCTATCCCGACAAGTTGGAACGAGACGTTTATCTGCTTGATTCCAAAATGTAGTCAGCCTACTTCTGTCTCCCAATTCAGACCTATTAGTCTTTGCAATTCTATTTACAAGGTCATTTCAAAAATCTTGGTAAATAGAATTAGACCAATTCTGAAAGACATCATCTCCCCATTTCAGACTAGTTTTATCCCGGGTAGAAGAGGTTCAGATAATGTCATTCTTCTTAGAGAAGTGCTGCATTTTTCAAAGCAGAAGCAGGGCAAAACTGGGTGTATGATCATCAAAATTGACCTTGAGAAAGCTTATGATAGAATTGAGTGGGATTTCATCAGAAGAACGCTCATTTTCTTTAAATTCCCGGATAAAGTCATTCAGTTGATTATGAGTTGTATCTCCACGTCTTCAATTGAAATTTTGTTCAATGGGGGGAAACTAGAAAAATTCTATCCGTCTAGAGGGATTAGGCAAGGGGACCCCCTATCCCCGTACATCTTTATCATTTGCATGGAATATCTGGCGTTTCTTATCGATGAAAAAGTTATGCAGGGACAATGGAAAGGAATAAAAGTGGGAAGAGGCAACTTGACTTTATCCCATCTTTTCTTTGCCGATGATCTCATTCTCATGGGAGAGGCGACTCCGGAAAATTGTAACTGTATCAACTCGGTCTTAAATGAGTTTTGCGAAACTTCAGGACAAAAGGTAAATCAGGGGAAGTCAGTCATGGTATTCTCCAAAAATGTTCCAGCTACCCAAAGAACCCAGATAGCTACGGGTTTACAGTTTAGAACAGTTGATAACTTTGGATCTTACCTTGGCTTTCCTTTGGATTTGTCTAACTCGAAAGTTAGCTCTTTTAACTTTATTTTGGATAAAGTTAGAAATAAACTATCGGGTTGGAGGGCTAAGCTCTTATCTATGGCAGGTAGAGTGACGTTGGTCAAATCGGTCTTGTCTACTATACCCTCCTACTATATGCAATGTACTATGCTGCCTAATTCAGTCTGTAAAGAGCTAGACAGGATTAATAGGAATTTTGTTTGGGGTTCCACGGACCAGAAGAGGAAAATCCATTTGATCAATTGGGAGGAAATAACAAAGCCGAAAAAACTTGGGGGTCTTGGTTTGCAGTCAGCTGTGTATCGTAACAAAGCGCTCTTGGGGAGTTTGGCTTGGAGATTGAAGAAGGATACGGCTCCTTGGGCTGTGGTCATTAGAAACAGAACTTTTAAGCAGGATGGAACTTCTCTCGTTACTTCAAACAAAACGCCTTGTAATTGGAAAGCAATTAAGGAAGGTATGACCACCCTTAAATTAGGGTCTGGATGGGTGGTGGCAAATGGTAGAGATATTAAATTTTGGCACGATAACTGGGTGGGTAATCAACCCCTGCGAGCGGCTATCTATGGTCCTCTCAACTATGAAGAAGATAGTCTGATGGTAGGAGATGTCTTCCAAAATGAAGAGTGGGATCTTGATAGAACTTCCTTTGACTTCCCCAAAAATATCTTGGATTTGTTTCGAGGTACTCCAGGGGACAAGACCAATGTATCCTCGGACACGCAAATATGGAATGGCACACACTAAGGGAATTACTCTACAGCATCTGCATACTCTCTTTTAGCTGGTCATGACACAAATAACCAGGTGATTAACCAATGGGAGTGGGTTTGGAAGATTCAGACTATCCCAAAAATTAAGTATTTCATTTGGTTATGCCTTAAAGATAGACTTGCCACCAGCAAATTACTGAATCATAGAGGATGTAATTTGAGCCCCCTCTGCCAAATTTGTTACTCTGGGGTGGAGGACATAGATCACATATTGCGTGGGTGTAAGCATGCTAAAGAGATGTGGATTTCTGCTACTGGTCCGCCTAACCTGGGCCAATCTATCGACTACCCTTTGAATGAGTGGATCAAGAAGGTGTTGGGTATCGATAGTGACGGCCCAGTAAGAAAAGGCCTCGAAGGCCCAATAACCATAGAGGGGGTAAACCCATGACATCCGAACCGGATCGGCCCAAGTACAAGCCAAACTTGGCCCACCATCGAGTAATCCAGAATCGAGCCCAAAGTCTATAGAGACGCCAAAGGCTCTCAGACTGCTCGCCATTCTCTACCAAGTCGCGACCTTCCACTGCTCGACATGGGAGTGCTCGCCCCGAAGAGAGCCTTGCCTCTCTCCTCTGGTCCCACTAAACCGTTAATAACAGAGTGGCCAAGATATCCCGCATATCTCGGTCACATATTCACTAAAGATTAGATTTGGTAAACTGCAATATCTCGCAGTAACTGCCATATCCCACAATCTGAATCTTCGGCAACACAATATACACTAAGATAATCAGCTGCCATATACGGTTCTATCTCTCTTACCCTATAAATACCCTTGCTTTACATACGTTCTTTACGTTTTGAGTTTTATACACACATATACTCATTTAAGCATCGGAGAGGGACCCAGAGGCACCCCCTCTGTTGCGCTCCCCTACCTGCAGGTTCACCGGAGTTGGAGCTGAAGCGTCATCTCAACCTTGTCTGGCATTCAATTCACTGCCAGATCATCATTCAGGATTTCACGATCCAACATTTGGCGCCGTCTGTGGGAACGATCAATTTAGCCATGAGAACTCGATCCCAAAGCAACCGTCGGAATCAGACTAGGGAGCGATCCTCAGATAGCTCTGATTCCGCCGCCGCTTCACCGCTTCAACAAGAACCTGCCAGCCGAGCAGGAGTTAATGCTGTTCCTCTGCGGACAGCTCGAGAACATGTCGGTGATTCAAGACCGACCCCAGCTGCTGATCAAAACGGAGCCCCTGCACCGCAGACAGTCCACATTGCGGGGCAGGATATTAATTTAACCCCCGAGATGGTCTCCTTGCTGGAAGCCATCCTAGGACAGGCGCGCCGCCAAGCCCCTGCTCCTAAGGAAAACCACCGCCCTGCTGCCACAGGGCCTTCACCTTCGGAAACGGCCAATCCTGGTCCTGCTGCACCTCAGGAGGATCAGGAGATGACGTCAGGTCAACAGTCCCTACCTCCAGCACACACCAAGGAGCCAGCAGCCGCATATACTGCCAATCCTTCCGGTCCGCCTCCACCCGGAGCCTCTCCCATGTACTGCACTGTGGATCAGATGGATGACCTCCTCAACAAAAGGCTCCAGGAAAGACAGTTGACAGTCATAGCTCCCTTCAAGAAGCAGTCCTCTCATCCATTCACCGACGCGCTCGTCGCTATCAAAATCCCGAAGGATGTGGTTGCTCGGGCCATACCTGAGTATAGCGGTGGAGGAGATCCCACCGTACATGTCAATAAGCATGAGGCCTCCCTTCTGGGTAAGTCAAACGATCCCAATCATTTGGCTTTGCTATTTCCATCTACTCTTTCGGGTTCGGCTTCATCCTGGTTCTTCGGCCTCCCTGCAGGATCAATCGGAACTTGGGCAGAGTTGAGAAGCAAGTTCCTGGAGAGATATATGGGCGAGCGCCAGTTGCTGAAGAGTGTGGTCGCCCTTGACTCGGTCAAACAGCAGCCTGGAGAGTCGCTGTCCAACTTCTACGGTCGTTTTCATCAAAACGTCACAGAATTAGATCGCCGAATCTCGGATGGGGAAATCATTCGAGCATTCTACAGAGGTCTGGATGTGGCCAACAAGGCCTCGAGAAAGCTGCGAAACAGCTATCACGTGAAGTAGATAGAGACATTGGAGGAGTTGGCGTTCAGAGCAAAAGGTTTCATAGACCTTGAACGCGCAAACATCGAGGCTAATCTCCTGACGACCTCGCTAAGGGTAACCCATGAACCCCGACGCGATGGTAAGAAGGAGATAAAGAAGGAGAAGAAGGGAAAAGAAAGTAAGCCCCGAGTCGAGTCTATTCCAGCACCTCGCCATCCAGAGGTCCCTGAGTACTTCACGCCTTTAAATAGGCAGATCTCAGCGGTACTAGTCGAGATGGAGAGGAGATCCTTGGCGAGGCCACCGATGCCTCGCCGAGGTGGGTTACCCATGGGCAAGGATGTCGAGAGCTATTGCAGATACCATAAGTGCAAGGGCCATAAGACAGACGATTGCAAGATTCTGAAGCGAGATATAGAGAGGCTGATTCAGGGGGGAATGTTGAAGGAATTTGTGGCAGGGCGAGACCGAAGTCGGACGCCCCCCAGGAGACATCGTTCACCAGCCCCTGCAGATCAAGCTGAGCCTTCTGGAAGCAAGAGGAGAGTGAATCTGATTGCGGGAGGATTCGGCGCAGGCGGCGAGAGGTCAAGCGCCAGAGAGGTCTACGCCACTCAGATCTCCACGGCAGTTCAGTTGGGGAAGCGGCCCCGACCTGAAGAAAACATTGTCATCTCATTCTCTGAAGATGATTTGGCACATGTCACCACGCCCCACAACGATGCTCTGGTCATTACGGCAGATATTGACGGCTGTGATGTTGCAAGGATTCTGGTCGACGGAGGCAGCTCGACAGACATCCTGTTTCTGGACGCCTTCGAAAAGATGGGCAAATCAAAACGTGACCTGAAGAGGGTCGACTTTCCGCTGATAGGGTTTGCGGGAAGGACAACTTATCCACTGAGGGCTATAACCATGCCAGTGATTTTTGGCGAGGGGTGGAAAAGCATCAAGGTGTCGGTCACTTTCTTGGTGGTCGATTCACCTACATCCTACAACGCCATCATAGGGAGGACCACGATCAACCCAAATAAGATTGTGGCCTCCACTGTCCACCAGAAGATGAAGTTCCCCACTCCGAACGGGATTGGAGAAGTGCTAGGAGATCAGCCTTCCTCGCGGCAATGCTATGTGAACTGTTTACGCAGGAAGAACCAAAGGGAGGCGCTCGCCATCGAGACAGAGGCCGATCCCCGCGAGGACTTGGCTCGACCAGCACCCATGGAGGAATTGGAGGAGGTCGAGATCGATGGTCCGGACAAAAAGGTGCGCATTGGGACCACCTTGAAAGAGGATCAGAAGGAGGCCATGACCGCCCTCCTCAAGGAATTCAAAGAGCTCTTTGCCTGGCAGCCGAGCGACATGCCAGGAATCAGCACAGATATTATCTCTCATGAGCTCAGGATAGACCCCTCCATCAAGCCGATCGCCCAAAAGAGAAGATCGTTCGGGACTGATAAACGTTTGGCGATCAGGCAGGAAGTCGGCAGGTTGATTGAAGCTGACTTCGTCAGAGAAGTAAGATTCCAGAGTTGGGTCGCCAACCCGGTTTTGGTCAAGAAATCAAACGGCAAGTGGAGGATGTGCGTCGACTTCCGCGATTTAAACAAGGCTTGCCCCAAAGATTCATATCCCCTTCCGAGAATTGATCAGCTGGTCGATGCTACCTCGGGTCATGAGATGCTGAGCTTCATGGACGCCTATTCAGGCTACAACCAGATCAGAATGCATCCTGACGATGAGGCTCACACCGATTTTTATGCTGATGGGGACATTCTGTGCTACAAGGTGATGCCCTTTGGTCTCATCAATGCCGGGGCAACTTATCAGCGGATGGTGAACCGACTGTTCCAGGACATGCTGGGAAGGAACATGGAGGCCTACGTGGATGATATGCTCGTTAAATCCATCAAAGGCAATCCTCATACCACCGACCTCCGTGAAGCTTTTGAATGCATGAGGAGACACAGCGTTCGCCTGAACCCAGCAAAGTGCGCCTTTGGAGTCAAGTCCGGGAAGTTCCTGGGTTTTATGGTCAGCGAAAGGGGCATAGAAGCAAACCCGGAAAAGCTAAAGGCCATAGAAGAAATGAAGTCGCCAACCTGCCATAAGGAAGTCCAATGCCTGAACGGCCGACTAGCTGCTCTTAACCGCTTCCTCTCCAAAGCAAGCGACAAGTCCCTCCCATTCTTCAAAACTCTGAGGGCCAACCGCAAGTTCGAGTGGACGCCAGACTGCGAGGAAGCGTTCCAGTCCTTGAAGAGACATATCCAAACTCTCCCAGCTCTGGCAAAACCCGTTCCAGGCGAGCAGCTCTTCCTTTATCTAGGCATTAGCGATGTGGCAGCCAGTGCTGTCTTAACAAGGGAGGAGAATAATGTTCAGAGTCCAGTGTATTTTATTAGCAAAATGTTCAACTCAGCAGAAATAAAATATGTCCAGATTGAGAAGTATCTCTATGCCTTAGTTATTGCTGCTCGGAAGCTGAGACCTTACTTTCATGCGCACGACATCACGGTCCTCACCAATCAACCTCTCAAAAACTTCCTGATGAAGCCAGATTCTTCAGGAAGAATGGTCAAGTGGGCGATCGAGCTCAGCGAGTTCAGGATCAAATTTGCGCCAAAAACGGCCATCAAAGGTCAAGCACTAGCTGATTTCATAGTGGAAAGCACAAGTAACGGTCAAGCGGAGGCAGAAAACAGGCCAAGTCAGTCAGCAAACGACAATCAAATCTGGGAACTCTATACGGATGGGTCTTCATCAAAAGAAGGCTCGGGGGCAGGTTTAATTCTTATTCCTCCTGAGGGCGAGCCTCTGAAATACGCGATCGCCTTGACATTCCCGGCGACCAATAACGAAGCAGAATATGAGGCTCTTATCACTGGACTCAGACTGGCAAAAGGAATGGGTATAACAACGCTTAAGGTAAAAAGTGACTCAGAGCTTATTGTCAATCAGGTTAATGGCGCCTACGAGGCAAAGGGAGAAAAGATGAAGAAATATCTCGGCATTGCCAAAAAACTGGCCGCGGATATCCCAAATTTCGCGATTGAGTTTATTCCTCGCCAAGAAAACCAGATGGCAGATTCTTTGAGTAAGCTAGCCTTCGGAGGGGCGACAATCCAGGATGTGCAATTTCTGGAAAAGGTCTTATGTTCAGTCCTTGAAAACAGAGCGGAGGTCTTCAACATTCAAGAACAGGTCACCTGGATGACCCCGTTCCAGAATTATTTGAAAGAAGGCATCCTCCCAGAGGACGAAGGCGAATCCACTAGGATTAGAAGACTCGCAGCCAGTTATCTAATCATCGATGGAGAACTCTACAGAAGAGGTTATTCGACGCCTTACTTGAGATGTGTTGCTCTGCCCGAAACAGAAAAAGTTCTTCGAGAAGCTCATGAAGGGGTAGCAGCATGCCATGAAGGTGCTCGTTCACTAAGCATGAAAATATTCAGATTGGGATATTACTGGCCGACCTTGGGAAAAGACGCAGCCGAATTAACACAGAAGTGTGAAATTTGCCAGCAGTTTGCACCACGATCGGGTCGACCATCGACATTATTATCCCCAATGGCAGGTGCCTGGCCCATCGCTCAATGGGGAATCGATATACTAGGTCCTTTTCCCATTAGCACTGGTCAACGTACTCACATTATAGTGGCAATCGACTACTTCACTAAGTGGGTAGAGGCGAAAGCTCTAGCTTCGACAACAGAATTCCAAGTTATCAAGTTCATGCAGGTCAACATATTCTCCAGGTTTGGTATTCCCAAAATACTCATCAGCGATAATGGTCCGCAATTCGTTGGAAAGGAGTTGAAATGGCTCTGTGAAGAGTATCATATCGACCATCGCTTCAGTTCAGTACATCACCCTCAAACGAATGGGCAAGCTGAAGCAGCCAACAAAGTTGTCTTAGCAGGACTCAAGAAAAGGGTGCGAGCATTCAAAGGGAACTGGGCAGACGAACTGGAAAACGTATTATGGGCAATCAGAACAACGCCTAAGGCGGCCACAGGAGAAACGCCTTTCAGTTTAGTGTACGGATCAGAAGCAGTAGCACCAGCTGAATTAGCAGTGCCTACCCACAGAGTCCTACACTTTAACGCGGAGGCAAATGAGATCGAGCGCAGAGCTGACCTCGACTTGGCAGAGGAAAAGAGATGGCTCTCGGAAAAAACACAGGCAAAGATGCGCTTGGCGACCGCTCGGTATTTCAACAGAAAAGTTAGCGCTCGCCAATTTTTCGAGGGGGAGATGGTTATGAGAAGGAATGAATTTACAAGGCTGGACAGTAAAAACAAACTTTCAGCCAAATGGGAAGGACCATACAAAGTAGTAGAGATCGCCGCACCAGGATCCTACTATTTGGAAACCACCGAAAACGAGAGGTTACCCCGTCCATTTAATTCAGAGCATTTAAGAATATTTTATGCATAGCTTGTAATCAAACTGATTATGTCAATAAAAGAAAGCCATTCCTTCACAAAGCGTGTCCACTCTAAGCAAGCTGAAGCCAAAAAGCCCTGACGCCAAAGTCAGGCCTCAAAAGCCCTAGCAACAAAGCTAGGCCAAAAAGCCCTAGTAACAAAACTAGGCCACAAAAGCCCTAGCAACAAAGCTAGGCCAAAAGCCCTGACGCCAAAGTCAGGCCAAAAAGCCCTAACAACAAAGTTAGGCCAAAAAAGCCCTAGTAACAAAACTAGGCCACAAAAGCCCTAGCAACAAAGCTAGGCCAAAAGCCCTGACGCCAAAGTCAGGCCAAAAAGCCCTAACAACAAAGTTAGGCCAAAAAAGCCCTAGTAACAAAACTAGGCCACAAAAGCCCTAGCAACAAAGTTAGGCCAAAAGCCCTAGCAACAAAGCTAGGCCAAAAGCCCTGACGCCAAAGTCAGGCCAAAAAGCCCTAGCAACAAAGCTAGGCCAAAAGCCCTAACAACAAAGTTAGGCCAAAAAAGCCCTAGTAACAAAACTAGGCCACAAAAGCCCTAACAACAAAGTTAGGCCTCAAAAAACCTGACGCCAAGAGTCAGGTAAAGCCCTGACGCCAAAGTCAGGCCAAAAGCCCTGGCGACAAAGCCAGGCCAAAAGACCTAGCAAAATGTTTGGCAAAATAAAAGCTCTGATGCCAAAGTCAGGCCAAAGAAAGTTTAGGCGATCACTATTGATGATAAAGCCTGACAAACTACGAATCCCCTGTTATGCCAACACCTCAAAGGTTTAAACTTCAAAGAAGCTAATATCTCTTTGAACTTAGAAGTTTACACTTTTAAGTGTCAAAAGTGTTATCCTTGGAAAGTTTAACTTATGATTGGTCTAAGGCTTTAAGGGTCGACGACATTACCAAGCAAGGAAAAAGTGGAAAGTAATTATGAGTAAGATATTGGATAGCTGAATATGTTCAAAGTCGATTAAAGGCTCAAGAATATAAAGGCATTCAATAGAAAAACCCAAGTCTTCGATAAATAATTACAAACCAAAAACACAAAACACAAAAATGGCTATCTAAAAAAGATAAATATGGTCGCCAAGGAGTTGGGGACTTCAAACTTTGGGGTTCTCGGGGGCAAGGACGCTCTGCTCGCCTTCGGGGTCAGAAGTACCGGGCTCGCCTTCAGGAGCAGCCTCCCCAGCAACAGAGGGCTGC
This sequence comes from Chamaenerion angustifolium, assembly GCA_946814005.1. NCBI lineage: Eukaryota > Viridiplantae > Streptophyta > Magnoliopsida > Myrtales > Onagraceae > Chamaenerion > Chamaenerion angustifolium. The sequence goes on along the minus strand of OX328270.1, from coordinate 23,045,982 downwards.
GAAGGCCGACTCCGCAGGAAGGTCTTCAAGGAGGCAACTTCCCCAAGAGGAAAGTTGGGATCAACCGCCTGGACCTCCTCCACCAGTTCTTGGAGAAACTCGGCGATGGTCGACTTCATCACCTTCAAGGCCTGGTCTTCAAAGTCCTTGGCGGCCTTGAACTCCTCAACCACGGCTTGGGGTGAACGAACCGCCTTCAGCCGATCAGCCAGCCGGTTCTTCTTCTCCTCTAGAGCGACCCCCTAGCTTCGGCAGCATCCCTCTGGGCCTCCGCGGCGACCCTAAGAGCGTCTGACTCGACCAACTGGGCACGAGCTTCCTTCAACTCGGCCTCCAGGCGAGCACGGACCGCCTCCCCTTCATCAAGGCACTGATGAAGGGCCTCAGCTTCATGAAGGAAGGCTGCAGCATCAGCCTCCCTCTTCTTGACATCAGCAAGGAGGCGCTGCTCCTTCCTGAAATACTCCTCCCGGGCGCCATCCACCAATGTGATTGCCATGTCAGCGGTCTTCTTGATGGCCTCCAACTGCCCGGGGGTGACCCCTGTGCTTCGGTATTGCTCCAGCTCGACAAGCAGATCAGAGTGCTTGTCGGCGAGCTCGCCGAAAACGCGGCCGAGGATCACCTCTTCCCGAACGAGCTGACAACAAAAGCACAAGGAAAATGTCAAGTCATCAAAATGAAAAGGAATGACAAGGAATAAATAATGGAAAGAAGGCGAGATCATACCAGGGCAACTCGTTCGAAGTGGGTCCGTAAGAACCCCTCGATCTGAGGAAGCTCCGTAGGGACAATCGAACGGTCCTTGGGAGGAATTATCCCATCAAGGAGCCGCATGCACATATCCGGGCTACCCCGTAGGCTCTTCTGGGCGGGGTACCCCTTCTTGGCAAGGTCCCCACAAGGGACCCAAGGCCTCCGAGAGTCCCCAGCCTTAAAAGGCTGGAACAAGCTCGCCATGGAGCAGTACTCCTCGGCGGGAGCCCTCGAGGAGCTGGAAGCAGCAGGCCCCTTCTTTTGGGCCCCAGAATCCTTAGTAGGAGCCGTGGGCACTGAAGAGGCGGGAGGCGCCAAAGACAAGGCCTTCTCCTTAGCGGCGGAAGGGCCCTGAAGAGAGGGAGAAGGAGACGCCGTGTCCAAACCCTTCCCTTTGCTGGCAGAAAGGCCCTTAGGAGGGGAAGGAGGAGGATGTTGGTCGACATCAGGGTGCTCTTCACTCCTGACCTTCTTAGAAGGAGGAGGAGGAGGGTCCCGGGCCACGTCCGCCAAGGACTACACTGCAAAGCAACAAGACAATAAGTCAGGAGTCAGAGAACCGCAGAATGTAAAAACATTAAATCAACAAAAGGTGAGGTAGTACCTGGTTGACGAGGGCCAGTAGTGGCCGAAGGAAGCGTCTCCTCGGGCTTCCTCTTGGTCGAACGCCTAGAAGGAGGAGGGGGAGAGCTTAGCAGCACTTGGTCGGAGGACAATCCCGCCGATCCCTGGTCATCAAAGAGACCTATCAGTTTTTTGCTCTTGCTTACAACCTTCCCTACAAGTAATAAAACAAGGGAAGAGTTAGAAAATTACCCAATCATCAAAGATTGGCGTAGCTTGATGAATGCCCGCCATCTCAAGGGCATTCTCGGTAGTCTCCGCCACTGAGCGGATGGACTTGAACTGAGATGACCGATGCAGCCGATATAAATCGTCGATGGCATTCCGATCACTCCCGGACAATTCTTCGAAGGAGGGAGGAAAATCCTTGTCCGGAGCAAACAATTTCCAAGGTACGCCCCCCTTATACAAGAAGTAAAACTTCTTGTAATTGGAGTTAGTGGCCCGGAAATCATCGATCAGGCGGACATGGACGTTCCAAGCCCATCCTTGAGGGCCTCCCCACTCCGAAAACTTCGGCCAGCGGGATTGGAAGTGGTGAAAGTGGTTAGCCCCTGCTGCCAGTCGGAAGAAGCACCGGAACAGGGCCAGTGAATATACCCATTCCTGGCGTAAGCATAGGAACTTGAAGCCGACCCACATCCTGAGGGCATTCGGGACAAGCTGTGTGGGGTGAATCCCGTAAAACTGACACAAGGTCTGTAAATCCTCACAGAGAGGAAAACGCAACCCAGCATCGATCTGGGCCGCATAAATGTAAACCTCTCCATCGTGAGGAAAATGCAGACCTAGGCCAGGATACCTAGGAGCATCCTCCGCACTGAAGCCACCAAGCGCCACCATGGTCTTAAAGTAAGCCGGCTTCAGTTCGTTAGGCTTGATATCTACTCAGAATGATTCAAGTATGGCACAGCAAGTATAAAAACAAAGGAAAACAGAGGATATTGCCAAAATAGAGCAATAAAAGGGCGAAAGTTTACCTTTTGGGGAAAAAATAGGCGTGTTCAGCTCAGGACCATCTACCACCACTGGGGTGGCCGCAGACCTTCCCACGTCAGGCTGTTTCCCCGCTGAGGAGGGCACAACTTCATCCCTAATGGTCAAGGGAACACCGACATTCTGAGGGGCGCTGGCTTTGTTAGCACCCTTGATGGCCATGTGTTTTATTCGCTGACTTCTGGGGGCCATGGAAATGGTCGAAATGAGAACTGAAGAGGATTGAAAGAGAAAGGAAAGGTTTACAGCGAAGTTCTGGAAATCTGAAGGAGTGGATGAGCGTAAAAAACAAAATGTAGAAACTGACGTTTCTTATATAGATCAAGAAGGGAGCAACCGCCACGAGCAAATCGAAGCGACACAGAGGAATGATGGCACCTTTTTGGAAAAAACCGAAGCAATGTCAGAATTCCAAAAGACACCTTGGGGAGACAGACGGTTGGCTGAAATGGACAGCTGTCAGACTACCCTGGGTTTACGGAAAAGTAAATGTCAGGCGTGCCTCAAGGGACCGTTCGATTTCTGGACAACTGTGCAGTTATTAAATGCTAAAATTCCACTAGGGAGACAAGGTGGTCGCCAACGCACTAATAAAGCTTTAGCAGAAATACCTCGGGTAGGTAATGATCGCCTAACTAAGAAAGATAGACTTCCATAAGCCTGGGTCACCTCGAGTGATCGCCAAAAGGGAATAAAAGGAAGGATATTCTTTCGGCTTTGAACAGATAAGGAATTGCTCGCCAAATGAGCTAGAAGTGTCTCAAAGGCACTGAACCATTACCAAAGACGTCACTATCTAAAACCCTACCAGGAAATCAAGCTCGACTGAAGGAACTTCAATCAAGCTTCGGGGGCAAATGTTGGGTATCGATAGTGACGGCCCAGTAAGAAAAGGCCTCGAAGGCCCAATAACCATAGAGGGGGTAAACCCATGACATCTGAACCGGATCGGCCCAAGTACAAGCCAAACTTGGCCCACCATCGAGTAATCCAGAATCGAGCCCAAAGTCTATAGAGACGCCAAAGGCTCTCAGACTGCTCGCCATTCTCTACCAAGTCGCGACCTTCCACTGCTCGACATGGGAGTGCTCGCCCCGAAGAGAGCCTTGCCTCTCTCCTCTGGTCCCACTAAACCGTTAATAACAGAGTGGCCAAGATATCCCGCATATCTCGGTCACATATTCACTAAAGATTAGATTTGGTAAACTGCAATATCTCGCAGTAACTGCCATATCCCACAATCCGAATCTTCGGCAACACAATATACACTAAGATATTCAGCTGCCATATACGGTTCTATCTCTCTTACCCTATAAATACCCTTGCTTTACATACGTTCTTTACGTTTTGAGTTTTATACACACATATACTCATTTAAGCATCGGAGAGGGACCCAGAGGCACCCCCTCTGTTGCGCTCCCCTACCTGCAGGTTCACCGGAGTTGGAGCTGAAGCGTCATCTCAACCTTGTCTGGCATTCAATTCACTGCCAGATCATCATTCAGGATTTCACGATCCAACAGAAGGGTTGTCAGGATTCAGATGCCAATATTCAAGGTGTTGAGTGGAAGTACTTCTTTCCTTATGCAATATGGAACATTTGGAAAAATAGGAACTCTCTTATTTTTAATGATAAACCTGCTTTTTCTTATGTTTATTCCTTATCTTTATCTCAGGCAAAGTTTCACAAAAATGTTTATCTTGAGACTGACAGTGCTAATGAGTTTATTTCCATTGATATTAGTTGGGTTCCTCCCAAAGAGGATTGGTTTAAAATTAATACAGATGGAGCTGCTAAGGGAAATCAAGGTTGCGCAGGAGCTGGTGGGGTCATCCGAGACTTCAGGGGTCATTGGGTTGCAGGTTTCTCAAGGAATTTGGGTTGCTCAAACAGTCTCACTGCGGAATGTTGGGCCATTCGAGACGGACTGCTTCTGGCAAAGACACTCGGACTAAAATCTATTCACCTTGAGACGGACGCCCTCTTAGCCCATAAGGTAATCTCTGATGATAATATGTCAAATCAAAAACTTATGCCGATCATTGCTGATTGTAGGAAGTTATTGATGCAATTCGAAAGAATGAAGTTCAGACATATTTTTCGAGAAGCGAATGCAGTAGCGGATATCATGGCGGGTATGGCGCTCAATCAGAGACAAGTGTTTGAAATTCATAACTCTCCTCCGAAGGAAATTATTATCGCGCTCCGGAAGGACGCTGTGGGCTTTTCTGTTTCGCGTGTTGTTAAAGTTAGTTAATTTTGGTTATGTATTTTGAACTTGGGTGATTAATTGTCACCTCTTGCGTTTATTTTAATCCATTATTATCAAAAAAAAAAACTTCTTTATATTCAATTTAGTAAAAATATAATTGTTTCTAATATCGTGTCAGGATTATATCTTACTCGTTTTTAATGTCATTCTTATACCATTTATAATATTGTTTATGTTCTTAACTTATCTTTTATAGTACTTTATTATTTTAATCTTTAAATTTAATTTTCAACATTTAATTATGATTATTGAAATTTGGAGACTTCAAATATTTTGTATTAATGGTAGATTTTATTTTTCTTATTACAAATGGTATGGAGCGTTTCAAACCAGTATGAAATGGATTAAATTTATGAGAATGAAACGTAGATTTACACCTTTTTAGTTAAAGTACAGTGTAGAACCGATTTAACCCCAAATCGGTGTAGGCTTGCTTTTAATCATTAAGTGAGACACCTCGAACTCTTAGTTGTGTCTTTTGATGTCGGCCTACTTTGTGTAAACAATATATCACCAAATTTGCATGCTCATGTTACCTCTTCACGGACTAGTAATTAGTGACCTTTTAAAATAAATTAACCATTCTAACATCTCATTTCTCTACCGATCAAACTGTTCATTTTCTTTTGAATGGTCGTATTCAACCACACGAGTTACTATGTCATCACCAATGATTGTATTCTAGAGTTTCGTTAATATAATGAAGTGACTATATATGGCTAAATATTATAAGTATTTAAAATTGATTTTAGAGTTAACGAAGGATGAACGCCGCGAGTTCTTACCACAGGCAAATGGCAATGCACTGCTTGGTTTCAGTGGAAGCATCTGCATGGTTGTTTAACGTGGGGGAAGGGATCAGAAAAAAGACAGCACATACATATTACGAAGACTCAGCTAAAAGAAAGACAACAATATAATCATGTGTCGGATTATACTTGCATGCATGTTATGTATTGCAAGTTGCAACAGTATTGAAATAGTTAATAAGAAAACTACAACACCATAGGAACACTACAATCTAATTAGGAGCTCTTTCTGATCATCTCCTCCTCCACGTACTTCCCATGCAAATTTGCAATGAACCTATATATTCTCCCTTTCCTTCACCGTTAAAGACCACACAACAATAATCATCAAATCGATCATTCCATCTACAAGCTAGCTATCCTCAACTCCATATATAACCTAAGGATGGCGAGATCAGTAGCGGCCCTGATGGTAGTTTTTGCGATGTTTCTGGTGGCAGCTACTGCAACAAGATCTGTAGTCAAAACAGTTGAGATCGACGATAATGCTGCTGATGAGAACCAGTGGCGTAGTGGGGGTCAATGCAGCCAGCAAATGCAGATGGCGGAGGGATTGAACCATTGCAGAATGTTCATGATGGACCAGACTCGATGCGGTGGCGGTGGGAGACGGTGGACCCATGGCAGATGTCAGTTCGGTGAGTGCGATAATGAAAACCAGTACACACATGACATCACGACAGGAGGCTGCATGTCCATGAACTTCGAACCCTGCTGTGAACAACTCAGGCAGATGGATCAACAATGCAGGTAATTAGTTATATATTATACAATATATACTTATTCTTCCATATATAATAGATTTAACAAATAATTATTGGATTCATATATGATGATAATATTATATCAGGTGTAAGGGACTAAGGGAGGTGTTGATGAGGCAAGGACAATTCGGAGGCCAGGAAATGGAAGAGATGGCCATGGTTGCCAGGAACCTCCCTCAGATGTGTGGCATGTCACCTCAGTACTGTCATATGTCCGGCCGACGTGTTTCCTTTTGAAGATGATCATCAAGAAACCTCAGACTAGCTAGCTAGTTAGGACGATGTCCTTCACTAAATAAAACGTCACCTCCCACATTATCTATCGTAAGTGTGGATGATTTTGGTCACTGAACACAACCCACATGATCGTGTGTGTGATCGACCTAAGGCAATAATAATGTAGTAGTTTTCTCTAATAAATGCAGTTTATTTTCTCCATATTAAAATTCTTCAAACGACTTTTATACGTTCTTCTATTAAAAGAAGATGGAGCGAAAACTTAGTAAAGCAAGATAGAGGAAGGAACGGAAGAAGTAAAATGTAAACTTTGAAATATTGCATCAAACTAAGGAGGAACCTCTATACAAAAGTTATCGAAGAAAACAAAAAAGGCTATTCTAGAAAACAGTAGAACCTACTCCTAGCATCGAGAAAAATGTCCAAAAGTATCGAGGTGGATTTGACATCAGCCGGCTAATCCGGTTAAATAAATACGAGAAGTTTGTCCTTCAATACTCCCCCTCATGATACATAGGATTAACTGCAATTTGAATTACAGTTTTATTGTCACAAAATAATGTAACTCAATCCTTTTGAAATAAATTTAACTCTTTTAACAAACCTTTTAACCAAATTACCTCAGAAACAGTTAAGCTCATACTTTTGTATTCATCCTCGGCTGATGAAAGAGACATTGAGGCTTATTTATTGGATTTCCAAGAAACAAGTGAATTTCCAAGAAAAATACAATATCCACACACAGACTTACGTGTTTCAACACAGCTACCACTACTAGAAACTAGGCTTTTAGTGACAAGGAAAAATAATTCGCCGATAAAGGTTGTCGGTAAAAATGATTTACCGACGACATAAAAATAGTCGCCGTTAAAAGTTATTTTGCGACGACGCTTGATGATTCGTCGATAAAAGTTCACTTTTACCGGCTATGAATAGGTATTCATCGCCGGTAGTGTGTTGATTTTTAATATATATATATATATATATTCCATATAAAAACATTTACGGGCGAAGGAAGTAGTTTCGCAGGTAAAAGTTCAGTTTTCTAGAAAATCGGGGTCCCTTTAAGAAAAAAAAATAAAAAAACAAGAGTCTCTCCGGTAATTTTTTTAAAGAAAAAACTGGGTTCCATCTTTGGCCAACTCAATCGGGAAGAAGTGAAGGAGCCCTAATATCATTGTCCACCGAATAGAAGAAGCTTGATGTCGCTGTGACTGGGCTGAATTGCTGCGCTGCAGAACAAGTGCCAACTACGACGGCTACTCCGACTGCTACTGCTCCGACTGCTTCTGGTAAGTTCTTCAATTGCTACTCTGACTACTCCGACTGCGACTGCTTCTTACAATGCACCGATATTTCTGATTCTCATGTAAAGATTTTTGGACATTCATCATCAATTGTCGTGTTTGATTTGCATGATTTCTTTCCTCTTTGTATTGTACGTGTTTGTTGTTTTTATTTATAAATCTCTCTGCCACGTGACATAATAAGTCGCTTGAAAATGTTGGTTTAATTATCCATCTAATTGATGATTTTTTAGATTTGGCAAGCAAAGAGGCTTGGAAGTGAAGAATCTGGCTTTTGGTTTATCAATTTAGGGTTGTTGCACCTTTGATGATCTAGTAGATATTGTATGGATTAGGTTGGCAAAACATGATAAGATCCTACGCAATGAAGATGAGGAAGAGATGGGGAAGTGGGGATAGAGGTGTTAGGCGGGAGTTAGATGGGGGTTGTGGGTGGCGGCTCGTGTGTGAGGTTGGGGATGAATGTGTTGGCGGGATGGAGGTGTTGTAGGCGGGAGCTGATGGGTTGGGTTCGGGTTCGGTTCAGGTTGGGTGGGGTGACATAACAGGGGGTGGGTTCGGGTGGTGGAGCTAATTGGATAAATACCACATTGCATACTCTATGTCCCAAGAATTGCAAAAAACATATTGAAATATTAATTTCTACGATTAATAAATTGAACTGGAGTAAATTTTGTAAACACCATACTCAACTTTATCAGTTAATTTTGACGAATTTTGTTACAAAATACATAAAAATAGTCCATAGGGTAACAAGAGATGTGATTTTGTTAGCTAAGTTCAGTTTGTGATTTTGTTATAAAAAAGTAGTAAAATAAGCTTTTTACAATTACTCCAAAGTTCGGTATGCAATTTGGTGATTAACCTGAACCTAAACTCAACACAGTCCATACGGAGCAGGGGGTGGGTTCGGGTGGTGGATGGCGGCTCGTGTGGGAGGTTGGGTGACGGAGCTGGGGGGCTGCTGGGTAGAGTGGAGGTGTTAGGCGGGGGGAGTTGCTAGGCTAAGGGGTTGCTGCGGGGCTGCTGGGTAAGGGGGCGTTGTGGATTTCATATTGTTTAAGTGATTTTGATTTTTTATGCGACTGAAATTTTGTTGAAGCAGTGCTGAATTTAGGCTTGTTTTGACTTCTAATCTAGTATTTATTGCATCGATTGGTGAAATTTGGGTTGCTGGGTAGGGGGTGATGTTGATTTCATATTGTTTAAGTACTTTTGATTTTTTATGCGACTGAAATTTTTCTGAAGTGGTGCTGAAATTTTGTCGATTAAATGCTGAAATTTTGTTCAATTTTAGGCTTGTTCTGACTTCTAATCTAGGATTTATTGTATCGATTGGTGAAATTTGGGTAGTCTTGGTTGTTCTGATGAAGTTTCATCGTCAATTTATTTTCAGCAAACATACAAAATGGATAAGAGTTCGATGTCCAAGTCTAGATTAAGTGAAGATTATAACATTGGGATGAACAACTTTCTATATTTCGTGTTCACTAATAGGACTGTTTTAGATGTACAAGGAAACACTACAATTCATTGCCCGTGTATGCATTGTAATAATCATTTTCATAAACCAAGAGTTGTTGTGGAAAACCATTTATTATGGAAACGTATTGTGCTAAGTTACACTGATTGGATTTATCACGGTGAAGACTTTGTATCATCTTCAAGTAGTAGTGTAAGAAATGTGTTGATCAAATGCATGAAATGGTTTATGGCGTCACCGGTGCACGCGAATGGACGAATGGAGAAGAACAACCATATGATAATGCTTCGACGTTTTACAAGCTTCAAGAGGATTGTGGAAAAAGTCTATATCGAGGGTGTTCTAAATATTCAAAGATGTCCTATATAGTTGAGTTATTGCACATAAAGTCTCTTTATAGAGTGAGTAATTCAACAATGGATGAATTTATGAAACTTTTCAAGAAATGTCTGCTGAAAAGAAACATTGCACATGCCACATATATGGATGCTAAAAAGGTCATATTCGAATTGGGTTTAAAGTATGACAAGATTGATGCTTGTCCAAATGACTGCATTTTGTTTACTAAAGAGCATTTAGATGTAGATGTTTGTCCGGTATGTGGTGAGTCTAGGTGGGTGAAACCTAGACCCATTATTGGGTCTAATAATAGAAACACTGATCTGAAGAAGAAAAGAAAAAAAGTACCGTTAGAGAGACTGTATTATTTCCCTCTAATCCCAAGGATGCAAGGGTTCTTTATGTCAACAAAGGCAGCGAAAAGCATGAGGTGACATGCAGAAGAATGCATTAAAGATGATGTGATGAGGCATCCAGCGGATACTGTCACTTGGAAAACGCTTGATGTTGTGTGTCTTGAATTTGGTTTATTACCTCGAAACATCATGTTGGGACTATCAAGTGATGGTTTCAATCCATTCTCTAACAATACCAAGCCTTACAGCATGTGGCCTGTGATTCTTATACCATACAACTTGCCACCTCAAGAATGTATGAATGATCCAAATTATCTGCTCTTTATGATAACTCATGGCCCCAAATCCCATTGTAATGATATTGATGTATACTTGCAACCGTTGATAGATGAGTTGATTCTATTGTGATATCAGGGAGTGATTACTTACGATGCCTCCGCGAAGGAAAACTTTCGGCTTCGTTCAACAGTTTTGTGGACTATAAATAATTTTCCAGCACATGGCAATTTATCTGGATGGTCAACCTCTGGTTTTTTAGCCTGCCCAGTATGTAACATGAACACATGTTCACACCGTTTCCCAAATGGGAAAAATACTGCATATATGGACCATCAAAGATTTTTACCAAATGATCATCAATTTTGAACCAATAGAGACTCGTTTGATGGGATTCAAGATTTTCGTCCACCACTAACAAGATTGTTTGGTCATGAGGTGCTAGCACAACTGCAGGGATTAAACAACTGGTAATTGGAAGAAAATAAGCATTTTTTGAACTTACCCTATTGGAAGTCCTTACTGCTTCCCCACAATTTGGATGTCATTCATATAGAGAAAAATGTTTGTGAAAATTTACTTAATACATTATTGGGAGTGCCTAGTAGGAGCAACGATAATTTGAATAATCGTCTTGACTTGGAAGTCATGGGTAAGGGGCTGCTGGGTAGAGTGGAGGTGTTGGGCAGGGGGAGTTGCTTGGGTGAGGGGTTGCTGCGGGGCTGCTGGGTAAGGGGGAGTTGTGGATTTCATGTTGTTTAAGTGCTTTTGATTTTTTATGCGACTGAAATTTTGTTGAAGTGGTGTTGAATTTAGGCTTGTACAAGAAAGTAGCACTATATTCGCAGCGTAAAATCGTTGCTAAGTTGGGTTTTGCCGCTGCTAAGATGACATGCCGATGCTAAGGGTCGTGCCTGAAAGCCACGATGCTAAAGGTATCCGCATGGACAAAATGTCGATGCTAAATGTCAGTCGCTGCTGGAATGAATAATTGGTCATACCTTTAGCATCAATATATTGTCAATGGTGTTCATGCGTAATTAGCGTTAGTCCTATATGGATGCTATATAGGTGGTTCAGATACAATATGCATTGATGGTAAAATGGATCTATCGGCTACAGCATATATGTGTTGTTGTTTCTTGGTTTTTGTGTCTACCATAAGTGGATACAGTAAGGTGATATTAACGTCCAAAAGATTTAGAAACTAATTATACATAAATAGTGTTACAATAGATTTGTGGTCGATTCAAGTCACAAGTGCGACCTAAATTGCACTGTTTGCTTGGTGTTGAGGTTATTGTCTACATCTAGCCGCAGTAATTGTCGTTGTCTACTTGACTACTTTTGTTGTAGTTAGAAGGTAATTTCATCGGGTTTTTCTGACTGTATTTGGCGTATATATAGGTAATCAAATTTTCGATGCTAATACAACTATACCAGTTTCAAAATAAATGTTTCGGATTTTCACCAGCTAGACATTACATATAATGCATACCACCCAGAACCAACCATTCATACATTTCCATATACAAAGTGTCCAACCTCAGCATAAACAGAGCACATATATAGTAGACAATAAGTTTCAGCATGTACATGTGGTCCAAAAGGACCAAAACACATAACAAACAAAGACAAAATACTGTTATGATGTTCCAGCATTACAAAATGACACATTTTATGTTTCAAGACAGATACTATACTAGGCCTAACCCAACTGGACATCCAAGCAAGTGAAAAATGATTACCTAAAGCAAGTGTTGCATCATATGTCAAACATTTCGATCTGCAAGAACACCAATAGGTTGAACTAGAACAAACTCACATTAACATGCCTAAAAACCAGAGTACCATCACTCAAACAAAGACTTGTTTATTGTACTTTATGCATATGAATCATCGAGCAATGCACCATTGGCTTGCTGTGCCCTTCTCATGAAGGTCATATCTCTTTGTACTGCTGTCATGTTTTCTTAGAACTTCATTAGAGTTAATATCGCTTCCTCTGCCTTCCTTGAACTCTCGCCCGCCTACCTTGAGCTCTCATCCGCTAACCTCTTCAGTTCTGCAGTTTCAGCTCTAGCTAGAGCCACTTCTTCCCTCGTTTTCTTCAACTGCTCACTCTCCATCATCCGTGCAATTTTGGATACACGAGATCGGCGACAGTCAGGCTTACGAATTTCATCATAAACGGGAACCTCCTCTTCAGCTTGCAGTTCAGCAACCCTTTGTTCAACTGCAGCCTACAAACCAGTACAATCCAATCTCATGTGTTAGGTGTGAAACATTTTAAAAATTAAGAAAGAAGAGGAGGTCATATCGCTTACCAGGATTGCTTGACTTTTCGGATCTCGAGGAACCCCCTTCTTGTCCACATGGGTCTTCTGAAACATGTGGTATTCACCCGGATGTACCCCATTATTTTTCATAATCTGCATTTTTAAAAACAAGCACTATAACTGAGTGGTTACTAGATTCTGCAGAGTATGGGTGTATAGGTTCATTACCTCTTCCTGTTCCGTCTTGGCAAAGTTTCATATCCCCGTAGTATGCTTGATGACTTGGTGAGCTTTGTTCGCTTTGTTACACTCGTTCCTCACCTTCAATTCAAGTATGAGGACACAAACAGTCATATGGTTAATAAGATATAAAAACTTGCTATAAACCGCAGTAAAGCATAAAAGAACAAGATTTCCACAGTTTAACCACCTTAAACTCCTCTGAACTAAACCAGTTCACTAGCCACGACCAATCTTCTTTCACCACGCCAGGGGGTATGTTCTGTATCCTTTCTTCATCGCTAAGGTATCTGTCATAATACCTTATTTTGAGGTTGACCCTGTAATTCCCGTACTTCTCTTTCAGTGTGCATACAATCAGTTGCTTCAAGTTATCATCTTTAGGAATAACAAACTTTTCCTGCGAAGCAAACATACAAGCATTAGCATTTTGGCAAACATACACATTCTGTCTTATTGAACAATGACCGTTAAGAAAGAGCATGTAAGTGTACTTACTCCAAGGAGCATTAGCAGTTTGGCCTTGTAGTCAATGGGTTCCTTTGGGATCTCCTTACAGTCTTTCACCATCAATGGTGCATTCGTTCATTTCCGTACGATGCACACACACCATGAGGCAAACACTGATGCATTCTTCAAGCAGACCTTGCCCAAATCATTAAACTGTAAATCTTCTTTTTTATTTATTCCATTTCTAAATAGCTTAATACACCTGGTCCACCCTCTCTGTAACTTCTCAGCTGGTGGCCTTACACCTTCCTCCTGCACACTTACACCTTCATCTTCCACTCTTACACCTTCATCTTCCACCCTTACACCTTCATCTTGCACTTCTAAACCATCTGTACTTAATATCAAACACACGACAATAGGAATAAAGGACTAAAGAACTTCCAATAGTTGGCTGTTTTGGTTTACACAAATACTTACCCTATTCGGTCGCATGCTCGGTAACTAATGGAGTAACATGTTGTGTTTCCTGTGGTTGAATTTCTTTAACTGGGGGGTCCAAAGTGATCGGTGTTGTACGGTTCTCTACCAAGGTGTCAACAACTGATGAACCTGAAAGTGTAAAGTTAAACAAGGAAGTTAAACTATATGGGTACACGTCTCCCATGTCCTGTAAGCCACAAAAGTTTGGAGAAAGTAAACCTACTTGGTCTTGCGCGGGACAGTTTCCGGGGTGACTTCCGAGTTGTTTTTGGCTTAATTGGGGGTGCTACGTTTGTACTATTGAGCATCATTCTTCTAGTTCCCACCATGCTGATGACTGTGTTCAACACTAAGAAGACATTATTTTGACAACCGATCGAAGAAACCCTAACAAGACATGCATCTTCCAACACAACTGGCTAATCATGATTTCAAAAGGTTTGACATTGTAAAGTAGCATTTTTTAATGGGCTGTCGTGGAGTCAAATGTAAGAACAGCACAGATTGTGCAAAACTAAACTAAACTAAACTAAACCTGAGTTGCTCAAGTTTCTTAAGAACAGCACAACGCAGCGAAACAGTACGAATGTTCCTAAGAACAGCACAACAGAATCTAACACTGAATCCTACAAGTTTCTTCAACGACAAGTAAGCAGATGGTTCTGCAAGAACATGCACCGTACCTTTGGTGCTAGATCTGCAGAACTTCGTGAAGATCAACTGTCCCTTTGAATCGTCGGAGAAGAGGAAGAGAGGAACTTACTTCGATGAGAAATGGAGAAGACAGAACAAAACGCAGGGAGAAGGAGTGAAGGCGCGGTAAATTAGAGAGGAATTGGAAAAGCTGCAGAAATGGTGGGACCGCCAGTCATGTCATCTCGAATTACGAATGACATTTGCTTCGAAGAGGGGTAATGTGCCGATGTAGAAGGTTTTCAACCGGGTGGACTTCAACCGAAAGTTGTTTGGGCTTCGGTCTGATTACACTTGATGAGTTACTTTTTCTACAGGGCTTCGGTCAGATTATAAAATGGATGAAGTGGACAGCATGCATGAACAAGTTCAGCCCTATGCATGCAATAATTTGTCAATAATTTATTTTTTTCCAATTATTTACGAATCAAGTATGGGTCGTGTTTTTGTTAGAGTTTTTGACGTTTGGATCATTTGGGTCGTAGGTTGGGCTCTTAATTTATACCACATATACAATTAAAAGAATAATCCGAGAATTTAATGGACCAACTGATGAACCTGGTTCAGTATACAGCGGTGAGTATGTATTTTCTTCATTTCTTTATATAATTCATGTACATGAGACTGTCAAAGCACTTCACTAATACTCAGTACGTATCATTTTATTAGTTTTCCAAACATTTAGTCAAGTCTTCTGCTGAGAATCCTAGGAATGTCGTTGGAGGAACCTAAACATAAACCATATGAACGCAAACCCTAAACCATTATAAACGTAAACCCCAAACCATTATGAACGCAAACTTCTCAATGATGATAATTCCAATCCTAACCCATAGATCCATAATCCATATGTCATAGGTCCATAATACATAATCCAGTATATTAGTGTATATTGTAAATCATTACCGAACCAACTAAGTTGGTGTAATGGTTTAGAGTTGATTGAATAATAATTAAACAGAATATTATATTAAAATTGGTACAAGAAGTGGTACGGAACTTGTATATACTGTATATAATACAAACTTGTACATATAATACAAAATTGTATATATTGTATATACAAACTAGCTAGTAATGTTGTATATACAAACTTGCATGTAAGTGTATATATTGTATATGCAAAATTATAATACAAACTTGTATATATTGTATATACAAACATAAGATACAAACTTGTACATATAATACAGTATTATATGTAGTTATGTTGTTTTTATAATACAATATTATATACAGTCATATTCCCCACTAAATTATCTTATTTGGTAATAACGTTAAGTTACAACCTCTAAACCGTCAAAACCACTATTAACTGGATATCTGACCTGCAAATTACGTCCATTATCCATAAGTAGTATATTTTATTTTTTTATATATACTCATTATATTAAGTGTGTAAAATGCATATAATTAATTTTAGGATAATAATACATACTCATTATATTAAGTGTATAAAATGCATATAATTAATTTTAGGAAAACAATATAGGGCATAATCTAATTACAAATCGTAACCCATAAGCCTTCGTTCTGCCCTTCATGTCGTAGGTCTCCTCTTCATTTTGAATTTCCTGCGATTTGCAAGGCCCTCCCCTTCAGAATTGCGATTTGCAATTGCCCTCCATTTTCCCGCTTTCTGCAATTTGGAATTTCCTGGTTGCGGTCTGGGTTCATGGTGCAGGAGGCCATAGCGACACTAAGCAAGGGTCTGGGTTCAGTGTTCAATTTCTGGTAAGCAGATGGTTCGATTTCTAGTGTCTAACTAATTGAATCAAGCTGAAATATACAACTGCCATTGATATGTGTTCTGTTGGATGTGTCATCGGTGTGCTTCTGTTGGTGGCGTAAGGTAGTTGATTAATTATGTACTTTCATGCCAAAACACTCAAAGGATAATCTTACAAGTTGTTTACTGCTCAATTGCATGAATCCCAGTTATCATGAATTCAAATTTCCCAGTCAAAGGTTAATGTGCTGTAAAGTGCAGTTCTATCAAATGACTTGGGATTGTCATATTCAAGTTTTCACAACTGGGATGTTTATTTTTTGTTGCAGAATTGGCTGGTGTAGAATTGATGACAATAAGGTCTATACACATTGAAGCTCCAACTGGACCAAGCAGCAAGGATGAGCAATGTATAGAAATGACAGAAACATGTCAACGAACAGCATTTTCATTTACAGAAATTGCATTTACAGCCATGTACATTTACTGCTTACTGGACCAAACATTGTACACCAATTTACAACAATGTATATACATCAATAACAACAATGTACATCAATTTACACCAACGTATATACTTTTGTCCGCCAATTTACAAAATTGTATATACTCTAACATTTACACAGAATTGGAGCAAATAACATTTATACAATATTGAAGCAAAAAACATTTATACAGAATTGCAACAAACATTAATATAAACATAATATTAACTGAATGTATTTAAACAGAATGTATAAGCAGAATTGCAGCAAACATTATAAGCAGAATTGCAGAATGTATAAGCAGAATTGTATAATCAAATTGCTAGAACACGAATGTATAATCAAACACTCTTATAGTCTACATAACAACTGTCAAAAATAGAACACAAATGGGAATAACCTAAAGTACACATAACAAACATAACAGAATTGTAGAACACAAGTTTGAACACAATGTAACCCTTACCCTACAGTACAAACCGAACATAAAATAGCACTAGTTGTAGGTGTTTAACCTAAAGTCTTTGTCAGTCATCTCCCGGATCATCATTGGATGAAGACCCTGAGTCTTGCTCGGAGTCGTACAAGTCTTCCTCTAATTCTGAGTCGCTCCCACCAGATGAAGAGTAGTCGCTATCTTCCACGCCAACAGATGTTGCGTCCTCTTCTTCAAGAATGTCTGGTCCTTCGTGATTGTCATTGTTTCGCATGACATCAGTAACGACATCAGTTTCTACCTCTACTACATCAATGTCGTTCCTACACCAATCAAGTTCCTCGTTGACCTGATCGACATGCGGGACATTAGCAACCACTGCAACAGAGGTTTCCTGGTACGACTCAACAGATTCTCCAGACATTTGTCCGCCAAGGACGAACCGCCTTTTGGCCTCTACAGTCAACACAGTGCTCCAATTTATATTATTATTGTCAGTCAAGTAGAAAACCTGTGTTGCTTGTGATGCCAGTACATATGGTTCATCCGTTGACAAATAGTTTGTTGTGTTAACACAAACAAACCCGTACTCATCCACTTTCATGTCATTGGATGATGACAGTACGTTGTACCAGTCACATTTGAACAGAACAATGCTGCGATCTCCAAGATATTGAAGCTCCACTACTTCCCTTAACACTCCGTAATAATCAATTACCCCTTCAAGGGGGTTGTTGTTGGAGGAGCTAGCATAGCACGTTGTATCAGCTTTGCATAAGACACCACTGTTGTCAAAATTCCTCATCTTTGACCGCTCCTTCTAGTGGAAAATGAACCCATTAGCTTTATATCCAGTATATGTATTCACACAATATAAAGTACCCCGGCACAATGCCTTAATTTGATGAAATTTTTCATCCTCATGCGGACCAGACATTCGATCAACCTGATGCAATAAACAATTCAATGTACACATCAATACCTTTATCATGAGTCGTAAACAGGGTTAAGGATTTAATACCCTTCCTTCTAACCACTGGATGAATGTTCTATTGTGCAACACATCGATGTCCCATCTATTAACCCTAGCTCCAATGAATTGCCGCTTGTGTTCCCTTTTTTAAAAAAACGTCCAAATGGAACGAGTTAGACATAATTGACTTACGCTACTTTGTTCTGAACGAAATAATACATTGAAACACTTACTCAATGAAGGGCTTGACCTCTTCACATTGATTGAGAACGTAGCATTGACACTTTCCCCATTATTCGTTGGTCAGTTCGCGAACTACTGCACGACCAATGGGTGCTCCAGCCGGACGAAAGATGCCTAACCCACTTGTCGTCAACCTAAGAACCTGATCTTGAGGAAAAGCCGGATCGTGTCGGCTAAATTTAGTCTCAATGTCATGCAAATATCTGGAACAAAATGTCAAACACTCTAGTGCAATATAACCCTCAACTATTGAGCCCTCCGGCCGACTTCTGTTGCGAACGAATGACTTCATTATCCCCATTATCCTATCACGGTAGGATGTCATCATCTTATAAACCCATATTAAAACTCATTTAAAAACTTGGCACAGTAGTACTGACCTTTCAATTGAATACATCCATCAATATTGAACTGGCCCTGCTACTCTTGCCTCCTCTGCAAGGTGAGTTATCAAATGTACGGTGACGTTGAAGAATGATGGTGGAAAGATTCTCTCTAGGTTGCACATTGTGGTTGGTAACTGCGTCTCCATTTTCATTAGATCTACCATGTGCAACTCCTTGGAGGATAGCACTCTAAAGGTGTTGCTCATGTCTATAAGTCTCTTGCATACATTATTGGGCAGCAATCCCTTAATTGCAACACTCAGTATGCGTTGCATTAGAACATGGTAGTCATGACTTTCCAGACCGATCAATTTCCTATCTTTCAACTTTACACAACGAGATATGTTTGATGAATAACCACTTGGCAATCGCAAATTTTTTAGGAAATCACATAGCTTCATCTTCTGTTGTTTCGATAGGGTGTAGCAAGCAGGCGGTAACGCCAACTTCGGTCCCCTACGGACGGGATGCAACGATGTTCTTATGCCTAACACCTGCAAGTCCAGTCTGCATCAAGATTGTCATTTGTTTTTCTAGAAACACCTAGTAACATTCCAATCAGATTATCACACACGTTTTTTTCAATGTGCATAACATCCAAGTTATGAGGCACCAAAAGTTCTGCCCAGTAAGGTAAGCGGAAGAATATGCTCTTCTTTTCCAATTTCCAGTGACTGCGTCTACTCCAACTTTTGTGGGGGGCTGCATTTTACCAAAGGTAATTGGTTCAAGACACTCGAAGTGTTTCAACACCTCATCCCCGGAACGTCTTTATGGGGCACTCCTTACCTCCACAGTTCCATCAAACGTGCTTTTGTTTCTCCTCCATGGGTGATCCGCCGGTAGGAATCGTCTATGGCCCATAAAGGAACTTTTCCTCCCATGCTTAAATCTGCAGTAATGTGTGTCCATTTGACATACTGGACATGCCAGGTTACCATAAGTAACCCAACCGGACAAGTTTGCATAAGCAGGGAGATCATTTATTGTCCAAAGTACATCAGCGTGCATTTGGAAGTTCTCTTTACGGTGTGCATCATATGTTAATGCACCATTCAACCATAAATCATTGAGCTCATCTATCAATGGCTGCAGATACACGTCAATATCATTTGTTGGGGTTTTTGAACCAGGAATCAGCATTGACAATATGTAATTGGTATCTTGCAGGCAAGTCTCCGGTGACACGTTGTATGGAATCAACACAACTGGCCACATGCTATATGAGTGACTCTTGTCACTGTAAGGATCGAACCCATCTATATCTAATCCAAGACGAACATTGCGTGGCTCTGCCCCAAAGGCAGGATTCATGTTGTCAAGTTTTCTCCATGCCTCTGTATCCGCAGGATGTTGTAGTACTCCATCTTTTATTCGTTCTGTAGAGTGCCAGGTCATAGATCCTGCTGTTTTAGGAGACATGAATAGTCTTTGCAGCATAGACGTTAGTGGAAAGTATCGGAGTACTTTAAAGGGAATTTTTCCACCCTTTTGCTTAGATTTTTCCGGACTGTTCATTCCTACTGCACTTTCATGACCTTGAAACCATCGTGACTCACCACATATTGGACACGCATCAAGACTGATGTATTCATTTCTAAATAGAATACAGTCATTTACACAAGCATGTATCTTTTGATAGTCCAAACCTAGTCCGGATATAAATTTATTTGCCTCATAGTACGACTTAGGTACTATATTCTCAGGTGGAAGTACTTTACTCGGCATACGAAGCAACTCATCTGCGAACTTGTTAGAAACCTTGTACAAAGTCTTTAGATGCAGCAGTTCCACTAAGAAGGACATCTTGCTGTAGGATACACGCCCTGGGTATAAGCCTTTCTCGCAATCTTCTAAAAGCTTATAAAATGTCCTAGCCTCTACATTGGGTTCCTCACCTTCATCACGACTCATACCACCCAATTCATTAGTTATCATATCTTCCATTTCTTCACGAGACGTGGCAGTCCTCCTGTTAGTAATGCTTTCTTCGAATTCTTCTCCATGGTCCACCCATGTAGTGTAACTTTGTAGTATTCCATATCTTTCCAGATGCAACTTCACCGTACTTCTCCCCACCAAAGACATACCAACACAATTATGGCATGGACAGTAGATTCTCTCATCCCATGACGCACACAAATAGGCAAAGTCCAAGAAAGAGGTAACACCTGCCTTATATTCCTGACTTTGTCGATGTTTGGTCATCCAACTTTTATCCATCCTTAATGAGAATCTGTTTAAAAATGAGAAAATATTAAAACCAATAGCACAACGTATCATATTAAATCCTTAATGACACTACTGTTTTCCACCCACCAAGTGTTTTACAACTGCTTTGTCTAAAAAATAGAATTATCAATTCTGTTACAAAACTGAGATCCTATTCATACTCTTTGTAATCCAAGCAGTTGTTAACTACTATATAATTATGTGGATAGAAGCTTTACCCGAACCCATGATAATTAACCAACTTTCTTCAACGACAAATTCAGTTAATTCTGTTACTGTAACAGAGCAGCAATCCTACAGTGTGTATACACTCAGCCAAAAAATCAAACAGATGATTTGTAGTGAAACGCAACAGAAATTGGGAGAAACTGACACATTTTGTTATGTCTACATTCGGCAATCGCCTTCGTACGAATCAGATAAGTTGATAAGATAAGTTGTTATGTCTAAACGGACACAAAGTCACTCAATTCGTTAACCGATTAGATAAGTTGCTCTTTACGTGTTGTACACAGAATGAAATACATTGACAACACAGCAGCTGGGTGAATTTCATTGTCTTAGCTCAAAAAATTAGACGTCAATTCATAATTTGAGGAGTAAACCGTACCTTTTCGTAATGCTGCAGGAAAAAGGATGACGATGCAGGGAAGTTAAGTGAAGGTTGTCTCGGGGTGAAGGTTGGGTAGATCGGTTGTGAAGTGAACTGAAGGCTGTCGTAAATAAGGTATGCAAAGCAACTTCGATCGATTTGTTCTGGTGTAATTACGGTAATATTGTTTATGGAATCGCTTCGAAGTGACGGTGTCGGGGTGATTCAGAAGTTTGGGTTGAGGAAACGGCAACGTAGGTCATCTGCTTCAGCTGCTGGTAAAATCCGAACTGTTCTGTTAATTTGACAGGTTGGTATCTGAAATAGTAACGGCTAACTAAGTTTTAAATACGCAATTATTGCAACGCTGTTAACATATATATTACATCAACAAATATTGACAGTAAAACAATGAATCAGACATAGCATTAATACATGATGTTGTTGATGTATATTACCCTCGGATACGTATTTGTCAAGAATTTTTTTAGAACTGACACAAATAGTCGCTGCAAAAATACACACTAAAGCATTGTTTAAGCTACGACAAAATGTACGACTCTAAAACAACTCCATTCCCTCAAAAAATAGTGTTAACACAAAACATGCTTATTAACAACGACTACCTAGCGACAACACAATATTTTCGTGGTTGTTGAGGCAGATTCTTGTAGTGTTGTTCTGACTTCTAATCTAGGATTTATTGCATCGATTGGTGAAGTTTGCGTAGTCTTGGTTGTTATGATGAAATTTGGGTTGCTGGGTAGGGGAGATGTGGATTTCATGTTATTTAAGTGCGTTTGATTTTTTATGCGACTGAAATTTTGTTGAAGTGGTGCTGAATTTAGGCTTGTTCTGACTTCTAATCTAGGATTTATTGCATCGATTGGTGAAATTTGGGTAGTCTTGGTTGCTCTGATGAAATTTGGGTTGCTGGGTAGGGGGAGATGTGAATTTCATGTTATTTAAGTGCTTTTGATTTTTTATGCGACTGAAATTTTGCTGAAGTGGTGCTGAAATTTTGTCGATTAAGTGCTGAATTTTAGGCTTGTTCTGACTTCTAATCTAGGATTTATTGTATCGATTGGTGAAATTTGGGTAGTCTTGGTTGTTCTGATGAAGTTTCATCGTTAATTTATTTCCAGTAATCATACAAAATGGATAAGAGTTCGATGTCCAAGTCTAGATTAAGGCAAGATTTAACATTGGGATGAAGAACTTTCTAGATTTCGCGTTCACTAATAGGACTGTTTTAGATGTAGAAGGAAACACTACAATTTGTTGCCCGTGTATGCATTGTAATAGTCATTTTCATAAGCCAAGAGTTGTTGTGGAAAACCATTTATTATGGAAAGGTATTGTGCTAAGTTACACCAATTGGATTTATCACGGTGAAGACTTTGTACCATCTTCAAGTAGTAGTGTAAGAAATGTTGATCAAATGCATGAAATGGTTTATGGCGTCACCGGTGCAAGAGAATGGACGAATGGAGAAGAGCAACCAAATGCTAATGCTTCGACATTTTACAATTTTCAAGAGGATTGTGGAAAAAGTCTATATCCAGGGTGTCCTAAATATTCAAAGATGTTCTATATAGTTGAGTTATTGCACATAAAGTCTCTTTATAGAGTGAGTAACTCAACAATGGATGAATTTATGAAACTTTTCAAGAAATGTCTGCTGAAAAGAAACATTGCACATGCCACATATAGGGATGTTAAAAAGGTCATATTCGAATTGGGTTTAAAGTATGACAAGATTGATGCTTGTCCAAATGACTGCATTTTGTTTACTAAAGAGCATTCAGATTTAGATGTTTGTCTGGTATGTGGTGAGTCTAGGTGGGTTAAACCTAGACCCATTATTGGGTCTAATAATAGAAACACTGATCTGAAGAAGAAAAGAAAAAAAGTAGCGTTAAAGAGACTGTGTTATTTCCCTCTAATCCCAAGGTTGCAAGGGTTCTTTGTGTCAACAAAGACAGCGAAAAGTATGAGGTGACATGCAGAAGAATGCATTAAAGATGATGTGATCAGGCATCTAGCGGATACTGTCGCTTGGAAAGCGCTTGATGGTGTGTGTCCTGAATTTGGTTTATTACCTCGAAACATCATGTTGGGACTATCAAGTGATGGTTTCAATCCATTCTCTAACAATACCAAGCCTTACAACATGTGCCCTGTGATTCTTATACCATACAACTTACCACCCCAAGAATGTATGAAGGATCCAAATTATCTGCTCTTTATGATAACTCCTGGCCCCAAATCCCCTTGTAATGATATTGATGTATACTTGAAACCGTTGATAGATGAGTTGATTCTATTGTGAGATCAGGGAGTGATTACTTACGATGCCTCCACGAAGGAAAACTTTCGGCTTCGTGCAACAGTTTTGTGGACTATAAATAATTTTCCAGCATATGGCAATTTATCTGGATGGTCAACCTCTGGTTTTTTAGCCTGCCCAGTATGTAACATGAACACATGTTCACACCGTTTGCCAAATGGGAAAAAGACTGAATATATGGGCCATCAAAGATTTTTACCAAATGATCATCAATTTTGAACCAATAGAGACTCATTTGATGGGATTCAAGATTTTCGTCCACCACCAAGAAGATTGTTTGGTCATGAGGTGCTAGCACAACTGCAGGGTTTAAACAACATCACTTATGAGAAAAAGCAAGAAGGAGTTAAGATTGGTCGGGAGTCCTCCACTGGTAATTGCAAGAAAAGAAGCATTTTTTGAACTTACCCTATTGGTAGTCCTTCTGCTGCCCCACAATTTGGATGTCATGCATATAGAGAAAAATGTTTGTTAAAATTTACTTAACACATTATTGGGAGTGCCTAGTAGGAGCAATGATAATTTGAATGCTCGTCTTGACTTACAAGTCATGGGGATAAGACGTTCACTCCATCCAATAACAAAAGCAGGGAATAAGGTGATACCTGCGGACAGTCATACCCTAACAAGCGATCAAAAAACTATTATGTGTAGGTTTTTGAAAAACTTGACAATTCCTGGTGGATTCTCGTCCAATATTGCACGTTGTGTTTTAGTTAAGGAACACAAAATCATTGGGTTGAAAAGTCGTGACTATCATGTACTTATGCAACGTCTCTTGCCAATAGCCGTCAGAGGTCTTGTACCTAAAAATGTGGTGACTACACTTGTGCAGCTAAGTAATGCTTTTAAAATACTATGTTCGAAAGAATTGAGTAAGGATGACTTGGACAGATTAGAGTGTGATATGCCAGTAATATTGTGTAACAACAAAAGGATTTTTCCACCAACATTTTCTAATATCACTATGCACTTAACGATTCATCTAGTGGAAGAGGCCAAACTTGGTGGACCAGTTCAAATTCGGTGGATGCACTTCAGTGAAAGGTAAACACAAACTTCCATACATAATGACATATTTTGTACAACTACATTGCTAAATGTTATTACATTTGCTTCATAGGATAATGGGCAAAATGAAATCATTTGTTTAAAATAGACGTCATCTAGAAGCTTTTATAGCAGAAGGTTATATTGCCACAAAGTGCATGACGTTCTGTTCATTGTATCTACCCGATGTTTAAACTAGATTTACAAGAATTGAGTGAAACTCTAGGGTCGATCAACAACACAGTGAACACGTTTTGTCAGTCTTTCAAAGAATCAACAAACCATTAGGGGGGGGGGTTCGTGAATCAAGTCACGATGAAATAAATAAATGTCACGCGTATATATTGAATCAATGCCAGGAGGTGCAACCATTCATTGAGTAAGTACTATTTATTGAATACTCAATAGTTGTTGTTATAAAACATCAGTTACTGATGAATTGTGTGTTGTAATGAAGTGAACATAAGCGCATGTTACGACGAAGAAGGTTGAATCCTCGAGCGTTGGAGTTAGTAAACAACAAGAAGTTTCCAAATTGGTTTGAAAATAGGGTTAGTGCTTGTATTGTGGGACTATTATTTAATTACATATGTTATGACATTAATATTAACCAATTGTTCGTAACTTTTTCAGATTGCTCGCATGCAAAGCGAAAGACTAAACAATAAAACAAAATAGTTAAAAGCACTGGTCAATAAACCATTGTTCGGATTGAAGAGTTATAGCGGTTACGAAGTAAACGGTTTTAATTTTCATACTAAAGAGAGAGCTAGCTCACGGTTAGTACAGAATTGTGGAGTCCTTACAACCGCTGATACTACATGCTTTTCTAGTGCTCGAGTTCGGAATCCCCAATCGAGTAATGTTGATTACTTCGGAGTGGTGCAAGAGATCATCGAACTGCCTTACTTAAATTCTAATCACGTCGTTCTTTTCAAGTGTGATTGGTTTGATGTGGTTAATAGAAGAAATGTTAGGCGTGATGAATTTGGGTTTACTTCGGTAAGGACATCATCTTTTTTGCATATGAGAGCCTTATATTTTAGCGAATTAGGCCCGACAAGTATTTTATGCAAAAGACCCCATGGATTGTGAATGGAGTTTAGTATTAGATGTGGAACCCAAAAAACAGTTCAACATGGGATTACATATGTTGGCAGAAGGCGTTGAACCTCATCAAGAGATCGTCTCACATCAATACTCTACCGAGATGAATCTAGATGATAGTGAATTCATGCATAGCCGTCCTTATGTAGAAAATGTTGAGGTTGATGCATTAAATGTTGATGACATGGTGGACGATATGGACGAACTAGAAGATTTGTAATTTGGATAACATGTTTGTGTTTTTCGATATTCTTGTCTTTGTTTAATATTTTCAGTTTAAGGTATAACTGTCAATGTTCATGTGTATAATTGCAAGATTATTTTGGTACTATGATACTAATATCATATGTGTGTTGCAGGTTAACATGACAAGTAGAGAAAGAATAACCTCTAAAGGTTCAACAAGACAGATTCCAGAAGTTGTACATCCACCATTAATAGAACATCCCAGTACAGATGAACACATTGCAATGGAGGGCTCATCCGCAAGAAGTTTGTATTTTTTCATCTTTTATATGAGTAATGAGTATTGGTTCAACCTATTGACCTTTAATTTTTTTAGCAGGTACCACCAAAAAGTATGGAAGATGACTCATAAGGAATGTAGAGCTATTGAAAATACCTGCAGGAATGAAAGTGTCAATGGAGTTTAATGCAAAAGGAGAATCAATTGGATAAAATATACATGTAGGTTTAGTAACTATTGTGGTTGGTTAGTCCGTATGTCGGAAAATGTCACACCATGTGTGCCAAGTTGGTGTGGAAGAAGCGGCGATGCAGGGGTACCAGAAAGGCAGAAAGAGAAGATGTGGGAGGTTATTTGTGTAAGTGGATTTTTCATCTATCATTATATATTCATATCATCCTAATAGAATTCAAATGCATCTAGTTAGATCTAATTTGTGTAGGATAAGTTTGACATTGACAAAGACAATGAGATGATAAAATGGGCTACCTTTAAGAAGTTAGGAAAGCAGTTTAATCATAATAGAGCCAGCATTAAGGCGTTGTACTACACGCCTTACGATACTGATGTTGCACGATTAAGGAAGAAGTAAGAGGGCTACTGAGAGACAGAATGGAGATACCTAATAAAACACTTTATTTCTGGAGAGCACCAAGTAAAATTGTTCATTCTTTTATTCTTTTATGTTTCATAGATTTATATATTCAAGGAATACTTTTTCATTACCTGGTTCACACAGGTCAAGTGCAACCGCAATAAAGGAAATCGAGAAAAACAATTAGCACTACACAAGCCATGCTAGGATTTATCATGAGGAGGTAGGTATAAGTCCGTTTATAACAAATGCTTTTATGATTTAAAATTATTATATTCCTTTAAGTAACACATTTGTTATATATTGAGAAAAATAATGGTGTTCCACTGTCACAATATGCTCATTATCGTCGGGTACATACACATTGAAAAGATGGCACCCCCTGTGATAGTGTTGCGGATGGAATTATGGTAAGTCTGGAAAATGTCATTGCATTCACATGAGAACTGTATCATATTTCATAGTTTATGTAGTTTGAAACTTGCATGGCAGACACAAGTGGATCAATGGATAGAGCAAGATGTGTCTGAAGGGGTATCTCATAACGTGGATGAAATATACTTAAAAGTACGAGAGCAACGGAAAGTTGCAATCAAAGTATAAACGACGTCCATGTTGCACTACTGATATAGGTACTTCACAGATGATGGAGTACGAAAAATATAGTTGAAGAGTTGCGTACTGAAAATAGTACCTTGAAAGAGTGTCTACAAGTATCAGAAGAGCGTCTTAAGTATCAGAAGAGAAGGCTTAAGATATGCAACTGAACTTCCAAGCACTTAGTAAGAAGATTGACTTCTTGATGAATGATAGACAACCTTGAGTTACCGACAGTGATAAGATTCAAGGTACGCGAAAAAAAAATACAAATTTCATATGTTGATACTTATTTTACTTCAAATTCACATATATGTCTGTGATGATGCATTTTACATATTCTTTGATCAAATGCATGAGTAAACAGAAATGTTATTGAAATAACATCTATTTTGATTGCAGATAGGTGACGACGAATTCAGAAGATGAGATGGGCGACGACTAACTTAGAAGAAGTATATGGTTGACGACTAACTTAGAAAAAGGAGATGCAAATGTTATTAATGTTTTGTATGTTGTCCCTCTTTGTAAGTTCTAACCTTGATAGGACAAAAGTCGCCGATTGTGTATTTTGGACTGAATCGGCATGGTTATTATATGTAAATTTTGGGCTATGTATGAAAAGAAAAATTGTTGTATATTTATTAAACAAGTTAAATTGTCAGAGACATGCACTCGCTGTCAGAGACGGCATGGTCAGGAGAGGACTGCGAGTGGAGCCAACTTGCCCAATATGTGACCAAAGGGAGACTTGCGAACACCTTATCACAGGGTGTGGTTGGGTTAAGAGGGTATGGAGGTACCTGCTGGGGCTGCATGACGCACATGACGGTTGCAACACCATATAAGATTGGCTAATGAAGAGGAGCAAAGAAGGGAGAAGCTTGCATGCAACGGCAGAAACCAGGTGGACGATCACCATTACGGCATGCATGCTGGGCTGTCTGGAAGGCTAGGCGTGATATGGTCTTCCAAGGAAGACAACCAGAACCGACGGTAGTGATCTGCCACGTTCAAAGCTACTCGAAGAAGACCGTTCGACCCAACAGCAGAAAACAACTCAGCAGACCAGCCTCTTCCAACAAGCATCCACTACAGCTCAAACCGACAGACCTACGCAACATTGGGTAAGGCCAAAAACAAATGCTATTAAATTAAATTGTGATGCCACATGGTCAAGCGCCTCAGGAAGGGGAGGGACTGGTGTCGTGGCCTTAAACTTTGAAGGGAAAATGGTTGAGGTAACTGATCATGGTACCGAGGCAGCGGAGGGGATCGAATATTTAGAGGCAAAGACGATATATCTCGGTGTTAAACTTTTCGTTGAAAACAAATGGGAGAAGGTGGAGATAGAAATGGATGCGGCAACGGTAATCGACCAAATACGAGGAATAGAACCGTCATGGCGCATAGAGACCATCATCTGAAATACCACTCATTTGTCAATTTTTTAAGCGACATGACTTGGAGACACGTTCCAAGATCCGCGATCCAATGTGTGGATTGGGTTGCGAAACAAGCTCTTGCGGGTATGGGTCATAACGACAGTGTGTCTCACCCACCACCCCGTTTTTATTTCTTCTTAACAATGATGAGAAATTGTATTTGAGACACACTATTGATGACTAGTTATAATAAATTTTCTGATTGGCAAAAAAAAAATATGTCGGCCTACTTTGTGTAAACAATATATCACCAAATTTGCATGCTCATGTTACCTCTTCACGGACTAGTAATTAGTGACCTTTTAAAATAAATTAACCATTCGAACATCTCATTTCTCTACCAATCAAACTGTTCATTTTCTTTTGAATGATTGTATTCAACCACACGAGTTACTATGTCATCGCCAATGATTGTATTCTAGAGTTTCGTTAATATAATGAAGTGACTATATATGGCTAAATATTATAAGTATTTAAAATTGATTTTAGAGTTAACGAAGTATGAACGCCACGAGTTCTTACCACAGGCAAATGGCAATGCACTGCTTGGTTTCAGTGGAAGCATCTGCATGGTTGTTTAACGTGGGGGAAGGGTTCAGAAACATAACAATTCAATGGAAATGTACCATATACTTGTTCAAGTGTAGCCAACAATTTATTAAACATAACGATTAAATGTTAGGATTACCTCTTCCTGCTCTCTTCTCGCAAAGGACGAAGTGCCAGCGGTGGTGTGCCTCATGACTTGGTGAGCTTTGTTGGCTTTGTTATGATCGTTCTTTAACTTCAAACAATAGGTTACAACCAGTTTACGTTTAAAAAATGCAGCACTCATTAACTGTACAAAAAAATACAGTTGCGATAAGGAGTAAGGCACAAACCTTAAACTCATCAGAGCTGAACCAGTTAACAAGCCATACCCAATCCTCTTTCACCACGTTAGGAGGAATGTTTTGTAACCTTTCTTCATTCGTAAGGTACTTTTCAAAGTATCTTCTCTTGAGATTCGACCTGTAGTTTCTGTACTTCTCTTTAAGAGTACAGATGATCAGCTGCTTCAGGTTTTCATCATCCGGTATCACAAACTTCTCCTGCGATGTTGAACAATATGGAAATGTTAGGCTCAGATTTACAGCATTTACAAATAGACAGGTGCAATATGTAAGTCCTAGTTCAATTTGAATGATATTGTGTAGGGATTGTCAACAACTGAGACTTACCGCAACCAACATGAGCATCTTAGCCTCGTAGTCTATGGGAGACTTTGGAATCTCCTTCCAGTCTTTAACCATTAGAGGTGCATTCGTTCGTTTGCGGACGATGCAACCACGCCAACTTGCAAATACCGAAGCATTGTTACTGAAGACTT
The DNA here is from genome assembly GCA_946814005.1 of Chamaenerion angustifolium. Classification (NCBI taxonomy): domain Eukaryota; kingdom Viridiplantae; phylum Streptophyta; class Magnoliopsida; order Myrtales; family Onagraceae; genus Chamaenerion; species Chamaenerion angustifolium. The sequence goes on along the minus strand of OX328270.1, from coordinate 23,015,562 downwards.
TACCTCGAGAGTTAAACTTCAGAACCTCTTTTTCGTTGACGCCATTTCGAGACAACCTTATGCAACGAGTTCGCCCTCTACGTAGTCTGTCCACTGGTGGCCTTAACTCTTCCTCTTGCGCAGTTGACACGTAAATAAGGTGTCGATTAGATAACCAAGTTGGAGGAATGCAAGTTGTATAGGACAAATTAGAAGTTACCTATTTGTATACCTGGTGATTCCTCCACATAGGGGTCCTCCAGCTGGATTTCCTCTTCAATACACACTTCCAAAGGAGGTTCGACAGGCGGAGGGACTGCAGGGATGTTCTCCACATGCGTAACCCCTAAGAGCAATGTTTCATACAAGTTACCGAGCACCTAAAACAAAGAAAATACCTAACAAGACAACCTAAAAGCAGTTACAAGGCGTAGTAGTGAAAAAAAATTACTTGTTGCAGCCCTGTTTATCTTCCTTGGGGATCTACGTGTTGGTAGCTTTGAAGCTACGGTACTTCTTTCGACCATTCTCTGAGTACCCACCATACTGAGAAGATATTCTTAAATAGAGTAGCATAATGTGAAGTCAAACAATTTTCTGGTGTAAAGGTTCCATCTTTATGTGTTGTTGCAACAATTATCCAAGTCGGGTTCTCAAACTAAGCACCCGAGCGTTGAACATTCTGTGACATGTTGCGCATAAACGAATAACAACGACATGCATGAAACTATGACTGCTTAGGGAGTTGTTAATCGGCCATGGATCATCGACAAAGGTGAGTCTTCGCTTGCAAGTTATGTTTTTTAAAACGAAAAATCGTGTATAAAATGGTCGCAAATAGACGAGATCCAGGGGGAAAGTAGATAAAACATGTAAGTGAGCACCATAGACGAACAAAGGGTTTGCTTAACCATACCTTGCTAAACCATACCTTGCGCCTCCAAGAACAAAATCATCCTACAGGAAGTTAGAACCATACCTTGCTGAGGGCGAACGCACATCGGCAGGGCTGTATTTATCGATAAGAGAAGATCGCCATGGAGCACTGGTTGGTGGGAATACGTGTAGAGTGTGAAGAAGAGGAACCAAATGACAGTGAAAATTAGGCGCGGGAAGAAGAAGAGAAGACCAAGTGACAGGACTGATCCATCAAATCACAATATTTCTTCTCCATGGGTGATCGGTGGGGAGGAATCGTTTGTGTCCCATAAAAGAACATTTCCTCCCATTCTTCAATAGACAATAATGAGTGTCCATTTGACAAATAGAACATGCCAAATTACCCTAAGTAGTCCAACCGGACAAGTTCGCATAAGCAGGAAGATCATTAATGGTCCAAAGTACGTCTGCGCGCATTTGGAAGCTTTCTTTCTTGTCTGCATCATATGTGAGCACACCATTCGACCATAACTCATTCAGCTCTTCGATCAACTATTGAAGATAAACGTATATGTCATTTACTGGAGCCTTTGGTCCAGGAATCAACATTGATAGCACGCAGTTCGTATCTTTCAAAAACACATCGGGAGGTACATTGTATGGAATAAGAACAACTAGCCACATGCTATATGGGTGAGTTTTATCACTGTACGGATCAAACCCATCTGTAGTTAATCCAAGCCTCACATTCCGTGGGTCTTCCCCAAATTCATGTAGTACGCTGAGCGTCTGTATCAGCAGGATGACGTAGAATACCATCTTTAATCGTCGTGTATGGTGCCAAGTCATAGAGGAAACAGTTTTGGGGGACATGAATAATCTTTGCAACCTTGAAGTTAGTGGAAACTATCGAAGTACTTTGACTGGTAGCTTTCCTATTTGTCACTTCGATTGCTCTGGTATATCCAGTCCTCCAGTGTTATGTCGAGGTTTAATCCATCTTGACTCCCCACACGTTGGACACACATCCAAATTGGCGTACTTTTCTAAATAGTATACAGTCATTTACACAAGCATGCATCTTTTGGTAGTTCAACCCTAACCCTCCTATAAATTTCTTTGCTTCGTAGTAGGACTTAGGGACTGTATTCCCTCGTGGAAATACTTTACTTAGCATGCGATGTAGCTCATCAGCGAACTTGTTAGAAACCTTGTATAGTGCCTTTAGATGCAACAGTTCAACTAAAAAAGACATCTTGGTGTAGGAGACACAACCTGGATATAGGCTCTTTTCACAATCTTCTAATAGCTTATAAAATGTCCTAGCATCTGCATTTGGTTCCTCACCTTCGTTCACCCTCATACCACCGAACCCATCATGCACCATATCCTCCATTTCCTCACAAGAGGATGAATTCCTACCATTAGAGATCACATCTTCAAATTCCTCCCCATGATCCACCCATGTAGTGTAAGTTGGCAATATTCCCCATTTTTCAAGATGGAACTTAACAGTAGTTCTTCCCAATAAGAAAGCACCAAGACAGTTATTACAAGGACAGTAAATCTTACCATCCCAACTTGAACGAGAGTAAGCAAAGTCTAGAAACGAAGCGACCCCTTCCTTATATTCCCCACTTTGCCGATGTTTGGTAATCCAACTCTTATCCATCACACTTCTATTTCTGCAAAGAAATATCAACCCAATAAAAAGCTGGCTTGGGATTAAAAAGACAGCACAGTAGTTTAGTTAATCAAATAACTTCTGAAACATGCAGTACGGGAAGTTGCAAAATCAGTTATTGACAGTTATCCAGACCATTTGTAACAGTTCAAATATTCATTTTCGTTTATTTGTGGATGGAACCAAACGGAATCAGAGAGAAAACTTTCCTCAATTAAACATGCATCATTTTGGGACACTAACACAAATATGTGACAGAGAACTCCAAGAAGGTGAGTAATTCAGTTTCTTGTAAGTTAATTGGTTTTTAGACTTAATAGTAGAACTCCTTCAATCGAGTTGTACGTTGGAACCGTACGAGTTTTAGCTAGCTTGCTAGTTAATTGGTTGTTATACGCAAGAGTAGAACTCCTTCGATCGAGTTGTCCAATTGGAACCGAACGAGCTGCAGCTAACTTGTAGGTTAATCGGTTGTTAGACCCAACAGTACAACTCCTTCGGGTGAGTTTTCCGTTGGAACTGTTGGCTATATCACACAATTAAGCTCATGAAAATTCAATTCGCAATTAGAAGAAGCAACATTCGACTGCTCATATCAGCGTACCTGAGGAGAAATGCTTGTCGCGGGATATAGCAGCAAACGGACGAATGATCGATTGCCAGATGGGACTCTCCTGGAATGTCTGCGAGCAATGTGGATGCATCCTGGGAGTCGATCTGCAAGGGAATCCGTTGTTGGATATGGTAGTTGATAGACCGACGAAGACTCTGCTCTACACAGGGAAGATTCTAAACTATTCTTGGGATTACTGGAAAAAACGGTATGTTCTGTTATAATTGCGGGTATACCGTTTAGCAACGGCAACACATATACTACCAATGAAGTTATGTCGATACTGTTTACAACTTTATTACAGCAACTCATTTGGAAAGTAAACCTGCGTTTTTGCAATACCAACATCTTGCGTGACTTAATCAATATTAACCTCGGTTGAGTTTTTAACACGTGGATTTGGTTGGCACAGACATATTGCGATGGCAAAAGTCAATACTAAAAGATTGTTTGTGCTACGACAAATGTGTTGACACTAAAACGTGTCTACGGGGACATATTAAACTTTCGAAACTGATACACCGTTTTACCAACACACTCCTTGTGACAACAAATTCATTTCGTGGTTGTTGATACAGATTTTTGTAGTGGAGGCCAGGAAATGGAAGAGATGGCCATGATTGCCAGGAACCTCCCTCAGATGTGTGGCATGTCACCTCAGTACTGTCATATGTCCGACCGACGTGTTTCTTTTTGAAGATGATCATCAAGAAACCTCATACTAGCTAGCTAGTAAGGACGATGTCCTTCACTAAATAAAACGTCACCTCCCACATTATCTATCGTAAGTGTGGATGATTTTGCTGATTGAACACAACCCACATTATCGTGTGTGTGTGTGTGTGTGTGTGTGTGATCGACCTAAGGCAATAATAATGTAGTAGTTTTCTCTAATAAATGCAGTTTATTTTCTCCATATTAAAATTCTTCAAACGACTTTTATACGTTCTTCTATTAAAAGAAGATGGAGCGAAAACTTAGTAAAGAAAGATAGAGAAAGGAACGGAAGAAGTAAAATGTAAACTTTGAAATATTGCATCAAACTGAGGAGGAACCTCTATACAAAAGTTATCGAAGAAAACAAAAAAGGCTATTCTAGAAAACAGTAGAACCTACTCCTAGCATCGAGAAAAATGTCCAAAAGTATCGAGGAGGATTTGACATCAACCGGCTAATCCGGTTAAATAAATACGAGAAGTTTGTCCTCCAATACTCCCCCTCATGATACATAGAATTAGCTGCAATTTGAATTGCAGTTTTATTGTCACAAAATAATGTAACTGAATCCTTTGTAAATAAATTTAACTCTTTTAACAAACCTTTTAACCAAATTACCTCAGAAACAGTCAAGCCCATACTTTTGTATTTAGCCTCGGCTGATGAACGAGACACTGATGCTTATTTATTGGCTTTCCAAGAAACAAGTGAATTGCCAAGAAAAATACAATAACAACATACAGACTTACGTGTTTCAGCACAGCTACCAAAAAAGCATTATACACATCCATCTGATATATTGGCCAGCTTTTTATAGCCGCCAAAGCAAGAAGACTCCTGAAGTAACCATCTTAGCAACAAGCGAAAAGTATCAAAATAATCTACACACTTTTTTTTACTATAACCTTTTGCCATCAATCTCGCTTTATAACGCTCAATCGACCCATCAGAATTGTATTTCGTTCAAAAAAAACATTTGCAACCAATTGCCTTTTTACTTTTTGGCAATGGAACTAAAATTCACGTTTTATTATCCTGCAAATCTGCAATCTCATCTTTCATAGCCTGCACCCAATTTTCATTCTTTAATGCTTCATGAAAGCTATTCGGATCAACAATTTTATCAACATAACTCAAATAACAAGCATACTGTGCAGATAATTCATTACAGCATACATACTTTTCAATCAGATATTTTATGCTACAATTATCATGCATCACATAATTCTTTTGCCACACATGGCCTTTAACTTCCCTATTTGACCTTCTAGACCGACCTTCAGGTGATATAAGGGCATTATTCATTATCTGTTCAGAATCAAAATCATTCATGTTTGTTTGAATGTCATCACTTTCTGAATTCCCTTCATCAATTTCAGCGGGCACTCGTTGTTTCATCATATGATGGGGACTTGTATTTTCTATTGGAACAACGTGTTTATTTATAAACAAATTGGAACTGTCATACTGATTACGCATAAAAGGGAATGTATTTTCAACAAATATAACATCTCGGCTGACAAATATGATATTAGTTTCCAGATTCAATGCCTTATATCCTTTTTATGTCAAGCTGATCCAAGAAATACTGAGGCAACTGATGTGGATGCAAACTTGTCAACAATAGGTAAGATTTGAACATAACATAAACATCCAAATACTTTCAAATGATTTATAGAAGTTTTCTTTACAAACAACTTCTTATATGGCGACAATCCATTCAAAACTTTAGTAGGGACAAGATTAATCAAATAACAAATAGTCATTTCACATTCTCCCCAAAATCTGGATGGGACATTGCTTTCTAACTTTAGAGAACGTGCTACCTCAAGCAAGTGTCTGTGTTTCCTTTCAAGAACCCCATTATGTTGGGGTATGTATGCAGAAGAAGTTTGATGAATTATCCCTTTTTCGTTAAAAAAACGTTTTGCAATACTCAAAAAAGAATTCACCTCCATTGTCAATTCGAATCATTTTGATAGTTTTTTTTGAACTAATTTTCAATTAGGGCAAAAAAACTTATTCACTACCACAATAACATCTAATTTCAAGCTCAAGAGATACACCCAAGAGTTTCGGCTAAAATTGTCAACAAAAGTCAATAAGTATCTCTTATTATCATGAGTAGGAATCATATAAGGACCCCAAACATCCTGATGCAAAATATCAAAAGATTCACTATACTTGGAATTACTAGTGGGGAAAAGAAATCTATGATGTTTTGCCCTAGTAGAAACATGGCAATCAACAACATCTTTATTTTGGAAACAAACTGAATCAAAAGACTCTATTGCTTCTAATGTCTTGACAGAAGGGTGTCCTAGACGTTTATGCCATAGAACATGATGATGATATGGTAGAATATTTGTTTTAAGGGATACTAAGGGCATAATATTGGAAAAGATGTAAAGGCCCCCAGTCTCTCTACCAATCCTCAACACCGCTCCACTAGAGAGATCCTGCATGACCAAAAAATCCAGGTAAAAAGATATTGAACATGCAATATCTTGAGTCAACTTAGCAACGGACATTAAAATATAGTTGAAGCTAGGCAAGAAAAATAAACATTCTTCAAGATTCTATTTTCAGCCATTTTTAATTTACTAACACCATGAACAACAGAACTAGAGTCATCAGGTAATTGTACCCTAGATCTAACATGCTTAAAATTAAATAACCAATCAGACCTGCAAGTCATATGATTTGTGGCTCTAGTATCCAGAATCCAACAGGTACTAATATTTGCAGATGAACAGTTAAGAGATGTACCTGCAGTATTAGCATTTCCACCTGAAGATGATTCTGACTGATGTTTGTTCAACAACTTAGAAATCTGTTAAGAAGAAAATGTATTATGCCGAGAATAATCATCAATAAGTGTAGAACAACCAGTCGTAACAAACTCAGGAGTTGAGCACACTGAATAGCTCTTGTTTCCATCATAGTTAGGATCAGTCACATTTGCGGCTTGAGGTTACTTTCCCTGACTCTGACCGGATCTAAATCTCCTTCCAGGCGGATAGCCCTTTCTCTTGAAACAGTGGTCAATGTCATGGCCTTTGTTTTTACAAAACTCACATAAACAATTCAAGTTTCTCCTAGGAGGCCTTTGATTACCACAAAAAGATTTATTCCATCAACTGTGTTGGCCAAAAGGTTTTCTGCTAGTCCCCTTTGGTTCTCTTCTTGAACCAAAACTGAGTAGGCCTGGTTTAGTGAGGGCAAAGGTTCACACATGACCAAGTTTGAGCGTATCTGAGAGTAGGATTCGTTTAGCCCATCGAGGAATTGAAATAGTTTGAGATTTTCGGCATGTTGGATGTGTTATTGAAAAAGTTCACATCCACATGAAAGAATAGCACACGTAGCATCAAATTCATTCCACGTCGTGTAAATGCGAGTAAAATACACGGATATGGTATCGATTCCTTGCTGAGCTAAGCAAATATCACGGTAAAGTTGCCAATTTCTCGAACCATTGATTTTGTTAAATTTTCCCCTCAGATTTTTCCAAACATAGTATCCACTAGCAGAATATATGATTTCAGTCATCAAATCTCGCGAGACCGAGTTCATAATTCAGGCAAAAACCAAGGCATCACTCCTGTCCCAGATATAATGAAGATTGTAATCATAGTGCTCTTTGCGACAATCTCCATCTATAAAACCGAGTTTATTCTTAGCAAGTAGAGATATATGCATTGCACTATTCCAAAAACAGTAAGTTTCGGAACTGATTAACTTTTCAGAAATCAAGGACGAGTCACGCGTATCCGAAAGATGCAAAAATAACGGATGGTTATGATTGATGATCTGTCCAGTAGGTGCCACATCAACTACATGATCTGTAGGTGCATCATCCTTCTCATCATCGACAAAAACACCTTTCTCAGGGTCGGCCATGGTAAAATTGAGAAGATAGTATCTAGATCTTGATCATAAAAAAAATATGGACGAAATAAAACTTTGGCAACGATTTCTCAATATCTGCAACAGTAAAGACCGAAAAGAAATTTCAGACCTTGCTTTCAACATAAAAATGCTCTTTCAAAAGAGAAGGTTAAGTGTATCTGTTCTAAAAAAACGGTCATGCTTGAATAAAAAAGTCCCAAGAAGAACAAGAAGAACCCGAGTGTATGTATTCTAAAAAGATTAACAACCACATCGGCTCAAAAAGAAAAGGAGAGTATCTCTTATATAAAATTCAAAGAAACTGAGCATATATATTCTTGAAACTCAGTAAACCGAGCGTATCTGATCTTAAAACTCAATTTAATAATCTCGATGAAGAACTTTGAAACATGAAAACAGACAGTAACTAAAATCGCAAACAAAAAATCTTCGAGAATGAAGATCATGCATATATGTTCAAAAGAAGAAGTTATCGATTGTATTCGAAGACCTTCAACAAAGAAATGGAACGCAGTAAAGCAGCAAAAACCAAGAACTTCGAAACGAAGCAATCTACTGCTTCATTGCGTTGATACCATATTAAAAGAAGATGGAGTGAAAACCCTAGTAAAGCAAGATAGAGGAAGGAACGGAAGAAGTAAAATGTAAACTTTGAAAAATTGCATTAAACTGAGGAGGAACATTTGCTTTATACAAAAGCTATCGAAGAAAACAAAAAAGTCTATTCTAGAAAACATTAGAACCTACTCCTAGCATCGACTTCCAAAAATCTCAAGGAGGATTTGACATCAACGGGTTAATCCGGTTAAATAAACAAAGAACATAAAAACATAATTAAACCCTAAAACTATTTGATAAATAATAAATAGCCCAAAAGTTACAAACATGGAGAAGTTTGTCCTCCAATACCTTCTATATCTCAATCGATCTATCCATCATTTTTGTTGCAAAAAAGACTAACACTTTAGCTTACATTTAAAATTTAGAATCTGTTGTTGTACCACGCGATGAAGTATTAAGTATATTACTTCAAAATATTTAAATTTAATTTTAAATCTAGAATTGTCAATTTTACATCATTGGTTAATTAAATTAAATTAAGAATTATACTTATTTATAGTATCCACTAATTATGACGCGCGGCGCGCGGCTAAATGACCGGCAACCTTGGCACTTGGCATGACGTGTTTCAAATTAATATCTTGGATCCCAAGGAATAGGAAGTCTTACCAGATCACTCACTCTTTCTTCTTCCCACACCTTCAGAAATTTCCTTTCCTAATATATATAAATAGGGTAGAAACTCCCCTAACTAATTAATTCACTTCACAAGAGAAACTTTCTTCAAAAAAGTAATAAGAAACTAATACATTAATATAATACACCTATTTGCATGGGTAGGCTCATTGCATTTCTCTGTACCTTCATCACTGTGGTCTGCTCCACCTCCGCCTTGTCTCCCTGCAAAGAAGAGATTCAGACCCGACGAGTCTTCCACTGCCAGAGATTCTTGGGTTTAGGAAGTTCTATCGTGCTTAAGACGAGTGACGTGGGGCAGCTCCAGGAATGCTGCATGCAGCTCATGCAGATGCCATGGCAATGCCGCTGTGAGAACCTGAGAGAGATCGTTCGAGGAGCAGCAAAACCCAACAATGAGGTACACCAAATCATCGAACGAGCCAACAAAATACCGTCTCTTTGCAGCTTGGCACCTCACCATTGTCGGATCCATTGGGGTGTCAACACCAGGCGTAGACATATTAACTAGATCGATAAGCGTATCAGATAGAGTAGCTGCAACAAAACGAGTGAGACTCTCTACCACGATAGCACAAATACGAAAAATTACGACTTTAAATAGCACGACAAAAAGCACAATAAAATGTGTTAAGCCTAGGGGGGGCGGTCAATAAAAAAATCCAAACACAATACGATTTTGGCACAAACACGACGACATTCACCGGACTCTAAATAAAAATGTAGTATTTTGATGGGGCGTTCCTTCCAGGAAGCATTTCAGCATTGAATCAACCTGATCCTTTATTTCTTTTAGTTGCAATTTTCTACCCATGAAGATGTGTACTCACGATTCCAAAATCAACAGTTGCCTCACACGATTGGACAGGATCCACATGGATAATGTTATTGTAAATAACTGTGATAATTGATAACTACACTCAAAGTATTATTAGGGAATCAATAATAAACCCACTTAGGTGGAGGTTACTAATGATTAGGGTACTACATTTCGGTACGGTATACGTTCGAGTATAAGATGTTACAAGGAAATTTTGTGGAAAAATAAGTCATATTAAAACATCGAGTGAGGATCTTACATCAAATAAAATACTAGAAAAATTTTAAATAATTAAAAATGCAATGCTTCAAAAAAAAGGAGTGAAATACCAAACTTAATAAATAATAAATATATATATTATTTTATTCATCTTTGATCTCTTCTTTATAATTTATAGGGTTAATTACTTGAAACGTTACATATGTTTGCACATGTGACTAATTTGTCATTTTTACTGTTCATCGTGAAATATCACCGTTAAGTTTGGCATGTGCCTTGCATGTGAGTGAAAACCAACCTGAACTTCCGAAAATGCCCTTTTCTCCTGTATTATAAGTCATTTCCATTTCATTTGAAGTGAACCAGCAAAGCAACGCCTTTTCGAAGATGAAGAAGGAAGCATCGACTGGGTTCGACCCCTCCAATCAGCGAGAGCATTCCGGGTTTGATCGTTCCCACTCTAGCATCCAATATTCGTCCCCTTTAGTGTCAACGTCCCGATTATGTTTCGGCGGTAAGATTTCGTCGGTCAAATGTGCGGGTACTTGGAAGAATTTCGGTCGTAGGTATCATGGGTGCTCACATTTTGAGGTAATTGTACGTTTTTTCTACCACGTTGTCCCTATTTGAGTTTGTTATGTTACAAACCCTAATTTGGTTAAGAACCCTAATTTGAACAACTTGTTCCATTTTTGTTGGTTCATGGATGTTACTAGTTTATGATTCGTTGTCTTCTGTAGTGTGTACAAAATTATGGTTGCGGATTTTTCGAACGGGAAGATCCACTGATGTGCCCCTATGGAAGAAACGTCGTCTTTAAGTTTCAAGGTCTGAAGGGACAGCTTAAATCCGAACTTGTGTCTGCACATGCTGTCGAAGCTACTGCCAAACAAAAAACCTGAAACTTGTATGCTGCAATTGTCGTTGTGTGTTCTTTACTTTTAATCAATGTACTAAACAAGTAGGTGTATTTGAATTTGTTGTTCAATATTTTGTGGAAATGGATTTCAGTTCTTCATGTTCTGTATTGAAGTTGTTTTGCAGCTCGGTTTCAGTTGTTCAAATCCTGATTTTCAATTGCATACTATCTAAATTAAAGAGTACATTCTAAGTTGAAATTTGATTAAATGGTTACATATGTTATCCTCAAATGTGATTAAATGGTTATATATGTTTCTCGATAATGTGATTAAATGGTTACTGGTGTTTTCTAAAAATGTGATTAAAAGGTTGAACTTGTATACCTACGATGTGATTAAATAGTACAACATGTTTCAGATAAATGTAATTAAATGGTTAAATAGCTGTAATAGTTCAGCAGTAACATGTTCCATTGAAATGCTCAAACAAACATCCATTTACTTCAGAAGAAGTTCAGCATAAACCAGTCAAGTACCAAGTACTAAAACCACATTTGGAACCCAAAACATATGTACAAAGACCACAAAACATGTGCCACAAAAGCATAACACCTATTTCACAAAATTCCACACAAAAGTAGAACACATGTTGCACAAAACCCCTCAGTCTATTTACTAGGTATATCGCATGTCACTCGGATAACCAATAGACCCATGCTCCTTTTGTGTTGTCTTGAACTTTTTGGTATAACCGTCTTCAGTGGTAAATCTGGTAGAATCATTTCTCTAGATTCTGAAAGTACCGGTGCCGAAGATGCATCATCGTCTTCGACGTCCACATAAGTCGGACCTTGACGAACATTGAGTTTTCTTCTCTTACCTGCTTTTTTGGTATGTTTCACACAATTTTTACTCATTAGTATAACATTATGATCTGTGAGATAATTGTAGTGTTGAATACTAACTGATGGTGATTTGATCGCTAACGTTTTAACACGTTTTTTGGGGGATCAACTTCAGTGTTTACTGCTTCTTATGCAGGTGGATTCTATAGTTCATTTGACAGCGTACCTACACGTATAGTAGGAGGGGATTCAGCTTCAGTAGCACCTGTATTCTGTTATTCATCAACATAGGGGTGTTTCTTCTTTCAGACTGTGATTTTTTGTCTTCGAACTGGACTTTTTGTCTTTTTGGAGTGCCTCGGTTGGGTCTACCTTGTTTGTGTACTCGGTTGGGTCTGCCTCATTTGAGACTGAGAACAGGTTTAACGCAGTGGTGTAGCTATTTGGGGCTGTAAATTGGTGTTTAACTTTCTCTTGGTACGACGCTTCGATATTTTCTTCACCCACTAACGCCAGCACTAGTAGGGTCAACATCAGTTGTGGCCTACGCAAAGAACGGTCATATTAGAAATAGAAGTCAGTACAATCACAATCGATATATGGAAACTCATCAAACTTATATAAAAACAGCACCTCAGGGTTCCTTTGGGAGCAACCTCTTTTATTGTGGCCATGTTCCCCACATTCCGAACATAACTATTTTAAACATATTTTGCTTAGTCGTTTACCACCTGCATGAGCGTCTTTTGTGACCGACTTAGCTCGTTTTTTCTTGGGCCGACCAGAACGTGCTTTAAAGAGGGGAGGAACAACAGGTAATGAGTTTGTCTTTGCCCAATCATCTTGTCCAGATAATGCATGAATGACACCTGCGTAGATGCGTATGTATGCACTCCTGTGGTACAACTGATCGCAGTACGGTGTGAGCTCATGTACACGGGCATATGGCAGGCAAGCAATGACGTGAACACATGGTAAACCACTTAATTCCCATGCACCACAAGTACATGTTTTAGCATTAACATTAGTTTTATACGACACGGATGGAGCAACATGTACCTCATACTGACCAGTCGCAACATATAACACCTCACACCCACTTATTCCATCTGTGAGTTTCCTTAGTTTCTTTACTATATTCCTTCCAAGTTCCCCAGATTCACGCTCTACAAATTGTCGTCGTTTAGTGAAGTCCCGCATGAGCATTTTGCGTATTTCTTCAACCAAGGTAATCGGTGCTTTATCCCTCACGTTGATAATCTTGTTGTTGAAGCTCTCGCATATATTATTAACGACCAAGTCAGTTTTGGTAGCATGCCTGAACCAATATCTACACCATGCAGCTCTGTCAATTGCTGAGACGAACTCCCAAGCTTTTTTGTTTGCTACCTTTAACAAGTCCATATGCCATTTGTGTCTTTGGTAGGTATTTGCACATGAAGCGGACTAAACACGTTTCCTTACCTCGGCTTCACCCAATCCTCTTACTTGGATATTTTGATATATGTGTCGTATGTAGTATCTGTGTTCGGCCTTTGAGATGATATCTTGTACAGCTTAAATTAAGCCTTAAAAAAACAATTAATCACAAAACAAGCAAATATGACTGATCAATTAATCACAAAAAGAGAAAACATGACTGATCAATTAATCACAAACCTAGCAAATCGAGCAAATATGATTTATCAATTAATCATAAATCGAGCAAACATGACAGGGAACAATTTCTTCTAACCCATTTTCACTTGTTAAATCAGTCTTTCTTGCCATTGTTCTGTTTTATCTATCGTTCGATAAATAATTCAGGCTCTTTCACACGACATGCTCGACGAGTCTTGTTTATCACCTTGTTGCGGAGGTGCATCATGAAGGGATCCTTCAAACAATCTTCTCTATCAAACGGTGGCATAATGTAGAAACTTATCTCCTTCGTTGTTCCTTCACGTTCTAGTATAGGGTGAAGATCGACATCCAAAGTTATAGGTTCAAGATCGGTGTTGGGATTTCCCCCGGAGGCAACCAAAAGATGGATTCATTTTCGACAAGGTCGCACTAGACTTCAGCTAGTCCTGTAAGCGCTAAATAGTTCAACTTATCATAAGGGACATGGAGCGACTCCAGCTCACCTTCGTATGTTCGGGTACCCCCATTATCAATCCACTTTCCACCATGATGAAAAATAACTTCTGCAATGGGATCCTTCGTCCCCATTCAACCACAGTTTTCAATTCATGATGCAACCAAAGAAGAGAATATTTAAAGCTGGTGTTACAACGCAACAAAACGAACCACGTAGCATCCACAACAAAGAAACTCAGACTATTTAACCACAATCAGACAAACTTAACACATAAACATACATAAATGACAAAACTTCAACATCAAAAGTTCAAAGTTGGTCGAAAAATTCAAACTTTAGGCACTACAACAGATAACTATGCTATTTCAGACTTATTCAACAGCAAATTTCGAAAAGAAAAAAAAATTCACACACAAACTTTCGCAAAAAAAAAAAAAAAAAAACTAAATGTCGATCAAAGCTTTGATCGATCAACAGGGGAGAGGGAGTTCTGTCGCACGAAAAGAACAAGGAAGTACGGTGTGAATTCGTTTGCTGGCAAAAACGAAACACTCCGCACGAAATCGCGACGGTCGGCTCAAATCGAAGCACCACAAGGTGAAACAGAAGTTGAAGAATTCGGAGAAGTTGAACAAGAACAGAAGTTGAACATTACCTCGGAAATGCAGGGTGGGGTGCGGCTGTGCGACAAAACTTCAACTTGAGCAGAGGAAGTTGGAGAGTCACCACCGAAGAAGGAGGACACAACGCGTGTGACAGAATGGAAATGGGGGAAACTCGTTGATGGATTGTGAAGAAAGGGGACGTAAAGGGCTTCAAGATAATTTTGTATATCCGGAAATAAACTAACTCCTATCACGTGACTTGCACATGAGAATTAGACGGAAAATTTTAACGGTTGACTGACGGAGTAACTAATCAATCACATACTGGAACATGTGTAACCATTCAGTCACTCGAAAAAACATGTGTAACCAATTAATCACATTGGTCAAACATGTGTAACGTTTCAAATAATTAACCCTAATTTATATGGTCAACTTCATGTTCTTTAATTAAAAAAAAAAAAATTTAGCCTTTTTATGAGTTAATTATAAATAAAACTAATCGATTTTTCCCTACTTTATAAAAAGTTATCTAAATTGTATTTTTGTTTTAAATTTTGCTACCGTGTAGCTTGTAGTTGTACAATATACTTTTTCCTTTTTTGGGGGGCAAATAGAAATAGATATTAACATGACACTATATGTTTAGTTGTAAAAAAAATAGATTGCAAACAAATTTGGATTTTTGTGTAAAATTGGTTTAATATACTATTTTTATTGAAAATATCAAATAAAAACCTCACTTAAAATACTATGTAAGTTCATCTAGTAATTTTTGTAAAATAAGCAAAGTTAGGATATCTTTTTGGTGATTAACTCTGTTTTTAATATATAAAAATATGACTGGGTCTTATTTTGTGTTTAATTTTGAAATAAGAAACCTCCATATTGGAGGAAACATACAAGATAAATAAATGCAGGACCAAAAGGATATGCAAAAATAATCTATTTTTTTGTTTTGTTTTGATGAATCTATGGTGTTACAATTTCAGTTGCACTTATTTAATCACACCATAAACTTTTTCTACTTGTAACATTTTTACTAACACCAGCATTCTACCTCTTCTCTTCGATGGCACCCATTTTTCCCCCAGGTTTGTTTCTTCATTTCATAGCAATTGAAATCATCCTGTTCTTGGTTTCAGCAAGCTCAACTGGGTTCACTCTACCTCTTATCCCCCCATTCTCTCCCGAATCACCTTTCTATCAACAAAACCTCACTGAAGAACAACAATTCAACGAGGTTATTTCCCAACTCGATTACCTGAACTCACAATCATCGGAAACTTCACTAAACAATATCCAATTACGGGTGAACAACATCCCCCCCCACCCCCACCCCCCCCCCCACCCCCCCCACCCCCCACCCCCATCCTTATTCGTCACAAAGTTTGTTCTTGGCACTCCAACGAAGACCCAAGTCCTACTCTTAGACACAGGGAGTAGCATCATCTGGACACAATGTAGACAGTGTTTCAACCATTTCAACCAGACACCCGTCCCGATCTTTAACCCGAGACAGTCTACTTCTTACCAGAAAGTGCCATGCGGTTCGTCTTGAGCACCACCCTACCAATGTGTAAGCGGGGTATGTCGGTACGCATTAGAGTATTCAGGTGGCGCCTCCTCGAAAGGCACAGTCTCTATAGAAACTTTCTCTTTCAATCAGCGGCATGTCAAACTGGTGTTTGGATGCGGTGACGGTAATCGTAACATCAGCTTTCAAGGCAAGGGAGTTTCGGGTATTGTGGGACTCGACGAGTTTCGTCATTCCTTAGTAAAGCAGTTGCTTAGCCCGAATCATAGACGTTTTTCTTATTGCTTGACAACTGGGTTAAATGAATCGAGTCTGTTGAAGTTTGGGGAGGACGCGGCACTCCGACCAGGGTCAGGTGTCGGGAGCCTCAACTTTGTCCAAAAAAACATAAGCGCACACTATCACCTAAGTTTGATTGACATCAGTGTTGGTAGCCAACGGCTCCGATTTCCTCCCGGAACGTTTCACCTTCATCGGAATGGAAGTGGTGGGTTTTACATAGATAGTGGTGCCCCTGCAACTGCTCTTGATGAGGGTCCGTATAACCGAGTGATGGCGGAATTTGATCGTTATTTCACTTCTCATGGTCTGAGGAAGTTGCCGACGAGAGGGGCGTTGGAGTTTTGCTACAACTATGATCCACATTTCAAGAGATATATCAAAATGACTTTCCATTTTGATAGATCGGTTGACTATGTGGTGGACACACCCAATATGTATTTCTCACTTCCAGAGAAGGGATACTTCTGTGTGGTGTTAAAGCGGGCTCTAGGGAGAACGATTTTAGGCGCTTGGCAGCAAGTAAATATGAGAATTGTATATGATTTGACTCATCAGATGCTCCATTTCAAACATGAAGATTGTTCTAGAGATGCACTCTAGTCTTCATTGGGTAGTGAAGAATAATATGAGGTTGAGTTTCCTTTGACGAGTCCAACAACGGGTGGAAATACATTTAAAGAATGCTAAAATACAAGTTTGACCATAAAGTTTGAGTCGAATTTAAAATTAAATTTTAATCTTAATGTTTGAACTCGATGAAAATTCATCCATTTCCGTCCAATTGTCGTTTAGGTCAAACGGAAGACTCGTCATGTGTTTGACATATGATTTTTTTACATTTTGAAATGACAAAATTACCCTCCATTTTTTTACAAACACTCGGTGGCATTCAACTTGGGCCTGGATTGATGCAGGAGTTGAAGCTTGGACATGGTGATGATCGGTGGATTAGAACGGGATTGCGAGAATGCAGCTTGTGATCTTGCATTAGAGACGTGAGAAGGTGGTAACAGGGTAGAGGTGTTTGACGACGCTGCGACATTTTAGTTCTTTAGTCTTCTCATCTCACACCAGCATCTCTAGTAGCACCGACCAGTCGAAGGATTCTTTCGTAACAGTTTCTTTCGCCAACACCGACCTGTTAAACCTACAACAACATATTCTTTTGCCAGTCTCTTCAAGGGTTTCGTTCTGTTCTAGATTCGTGTTCGATTTCGAGCTTACCAGTCTCTTCAAGGGTTTAGCACCGGATTAGGTTCTGTTCCAGATTCGTGTTCGATTTCGAGCTTACCAGTCTCTTCAAGGGTTTAGACGGGTGTGATCGATTTCCAATTTCTCTTTATGACCTTCTCTTCCCTTCTGCATAAATGAAGTCGTGGTCTTGTTGATGCTTGATGCTAAATGTTCTAGTTTTTGGGTAATGAGTTTGACTAATTTACAGAATCTGAGGGTGTTATTCTTGTATGTGCATTTGCAGGAGGTCATCCGCAAATGGGTGTATCTCCTAAAACTTTAAATTGCAGAGAAGCAACATAGAAGAAGATTTTCAAAAATCTCAACATTTGATGAAGAACAAGAGGACAATTTCGTCACTTACCATTATTAAAAAAATCATGTGTCACGCACATAAGGAACATTTTGTTACAAATAAACGATCAACTGACAAAGTGGATCAATTTTTCATCGAGTCCAAATATTAAGACTAAAATTTTAAATTTTAAACATTAAGAGAAATTTTAATTCGGAGGGCAAACTCGTATTTTACCCTTTAAAGAAAAATAAGTTCAAACTAATCATCAATAATCATACTTCTATTATTTTAATTTAATAATGGAAGATCCAACGAACACAGACATCCAACACCTTATTCGTCCGTCTCTAAAAGCCACCACCACGGAGGCGAAGCACAAGGTGAAGGGTGGATTCCTTCTGAATGTTATAATCTGCAAGAGTACGACCATCTTCAAGCTGCTTCCCTGCAAAGATCAATCTCTGCTGGTCTGGTGGGATTCCTTCCTTGTCTTGAATTTTGGCTTTGACATTGTCAATGGTGTCTGAGCTCTCTACCTCCAAAGTAATTGTCTTCCCTGTCAGCGTCTTTACAAAGATCTGCATTCCTCCTCTCAAACGAAGCACCAAATGGAGAGTGGACTCTTTCTGTATGTTGTAGTCAGCAAGGGTCCGACCATCTTCCAATTGCTTGCCAGCAAAGATGAGCCTCTGCTGATCTGGAGGGATACCCTCCTTGTCTTGAATCTTCGCCTTCACATTGTCAATGGTGTCAGAGCTCTCAACCTCAAGAGTGATTGTTTTTCCAGTAAGAGTCTTAACAAAGATTTGCATCCCTCCCCTCAAGCGAAGCACCAAGTGAAGGGTAGACTCTTTCTGAATGTTATAATCGGCCAATGTCCGACCATCTTCAAGCTGCTTGCCTGCGAATATGAGCCTCTGCTGGTCTGGTGGGATCCCTTCTTTGTCTTGGATCTTAGCTTTCACATTGTCAATGGTGTCTGAGCTTTCAACCTCGAGGGTGATCGTCTTTCCAGTAAGAGTCTTCACGAAAATCTGCATGCCACCCCTGAGGCGAAGAACCAAATGCAGAGTTGATTCCTTCTGGATGTTATAGTCTGCCAATGTTCGTCCATCTTCAAGTTGTTTTCCTGCAAAGATGAGCCTCTGCTGATCTGGAGGGATTCCCTCCTTGTCTTGGATCTTGGCTTTAACATTGTCAATCGTGTCGGAGCTTTCCACCTCGAGGGTGATTGTTTTACCAGTGAGGGTCTTAACGAAGATTTGCATCTGAAAATCAAAGTAAAATTAGCCAACCAAGATAATAATTTCGTCCTTCTGTACAGATACAATGAATCGGCAAGGCTCAATAGCATCAGACGGAAGATAAGATTCAACCAACTCACGAGAAGATAGGTATAGCAATCACATAATAGTTGACTTTTTAAGCTAATGGAGCTAACATAGGAGTGCAGAACACACTATATACCCAAATAACCAGTCTCATAGATCTGAATCAAGCTATTGGACTCACAAAATTGTAACCGGAATCATCACAGAGACAGAAAATTTCAACACTCGGTTCAAAACTTCAAACAATAGCATACCTATCTAATAGAAAAAAAGGTTAGGACTATGACCAAAGCAAGAAAACCCTAAGAAACCATCAAATTATCGGTTGAAGAGGATTTACCGATACTTGATTAGCAAGGACAATAATTGCACGAATGGACGCACATCAGAATCAAAGACCAAATCAACCAAGATCAATTTCATGAAAGAACCAGACACCTGTAAAAAGCCTCAACGGATTCTCAATTGTCGCATCAATAAATCAAACCTAATTATCAAAGATCTTTGATTCAACACAATCTAAACATACCTAGGAAAAAATTTCCCGCCGAGACCATGATCTCATAGTTACAGATCGAAACGAAGGGGAAAAAAAACTCACACAGAACACATGCATGGGAGATTAAATCGTAAGGTATCAACAGGATTGACGAAGAACAATACCTTGAACAGAGGCCGGAGGAGTCTTGAGGAGAGATCGGAGGAGTCTTGATAAAGAACGCGTTGTTTCTTCTTGTAATAATCGCTGAACGTACAACGCCCCGCTCTCCCATTTTAAGGAGAGTAGCCGCCACAAATTAAGCAATCTCCCCTTACTGCCCTGACACATGGTCGTATTCCGACTATTTTAGGTAATTAAAAATTATGAAAAATATCTAATATATTTAAATAAATTTATAAGTGATATAACTTGTTTTGGGTTCTAGTATTTGATATACTATGTTTGATTTTGTTAGTTTTAACTGAGATGTGACTGATTCTGTTATATATACCATTAAAATAAGTCACGTGCAACACACCTAGGGGTGGCAATCGTGTCGTGTCGTGTCTAAACATGTCTCATGTCTAAATGGATAAATTTTAAACGTGTCTAAACATATCTCGTGTCTAAACGTATAGGCCGTTAATCGTGTCTAAACGTATAGAGTTGTTTAGACACGGGATCCGTTAAGGTCAAACTCATATACACTTTAAAGCAGATATATACACAAATTCATATATACAAAGTAAAGTATTCAAAGTTGATACACTCCCTAAAATGTTTATACACACCCAAAAATGTTTATACACACCCAAAAATGTTTATACAATCTCATAATCTATATTTATACTTAATTAATATATTTAATTTTTAATTACAAATATTTATATGTTCATACTTATTATCCATCAAATATAATATTATCTATTTTAGTCTATATAGTATATAATACTTGTTCATACTTGATATAGATTACTAATCGTGTTTAAACGTGTGTTTGTCGTGTATTTGCATGTTAGATGTGTTTAGACACGATTAATAATCGTGTATAAATGTATAAGAGTTGTTTAGACACGCTTAGTAATTTCTAAACGTGTAAATTGCAGATCGTTTAATCGTGTCGTGTCAGAAATTACCACCCCTAAACACACCTGATGACTGACTTGAATGTTATGAAGAAAAAAAACATTGAAATTCCAGGATCGCCCATACTTGTGTTTCCTTCCAATGTCTTGTCCTTTCATCTTCTCTCCAAGTCCCTATTATAAACTCACCTTCCCTCTTCCTTAGTTTCGTTCTCCCTCTTCGCATGCGATTGAAACCCTAAAGTTGGTTCTTTTCATCCTCTGCAAAGATAAACTTCGCTCCCGTCCGAATCTTCCACTATCGAACCCGCACGGACGAAACGAGGCGACTTATTTGAAGAATCATCTCAGCACCCTTTTGATCGAAGGTTGCCGTTCTGTCGTAGCCGCGCGAAAGGGTTCATCATTTTTAAGAGTGTCGTTAGCGTTGAATCACCCAGTACCAAGTAACTTCCCTAGTCCAGATTTTCTCTATAAATGTTTTTTTACTGAAATTCTGTCGTGTGATGTTTGCAATTTTTTAAAAGTTGACGGGAAAAACATTTGTTCCTAGGTTAATATGTTTACTGGTTCATATAATTAAATGAGTTTCCATGTAATATGTCCATGTGATTGTTAAATGTCCCTTTTGCAGAATGGCAAATTCATGGGATGACAAGTGGATTTTGTTGATCCACTACGATTGAAATTGGTGTATACAAAGGAAAATTGTATTCCATGGACTTGACCGAAAAATCATTCATTTTCTGCAATGTTGCTGCCCTTCTTGAGTATTACGGTCTAAAGAGTGATGGAGTTATCATGTACGTTCTACCCAACAACGATCCCAAAACCGACATAGAAGTTATATGTTGCGACGAATATGCTAACTTAATTAGATATGAACAACAAGGTGTACGCGGCATCAACTTGTACGTTGTTCCACCTTTTGAAGAGGAACAAAGTGTTAAAGATCCGTGAATGGAAGAGTTTCGCAACAACACGTTGTTGAAGAGTATTGCAAATAGAAGGAGGATGGTTGCAGCAAGGATAACTAAACTTTCATCACAACGAATGAGTGAGAAAACTAAAGGGAAAGCACCCATGACTGAGATGTCACATTCTTCATGATTCGAAGATATGTCTTCTGATTCTGAGGGTATTTTCAAGCTAAATTGGAAAGCCAAAAAAAAAAGTTATGAGGAGTCTGACACCGAGGTTGAGGAAGTGCAACTGAAAAGATCGAAACAACATGAATGAACAACGAGAGCCCCTACAACTGAAGGCGTTAGTGATATACCCGACTTAGTGAGTGATATGGAAGGTGACTTCGGTGATACGGCTGCAAGTATTGGTATGGCAAACATAAATGTGGAGACGTTGAACATTGAGGATAACTGTCCAAGTGACACATTGAGAACGTCTCCTGACTCAGACGATGAAGCGAAATTTACCAGCAGACCTAGGGCTTGTATTATTGATGAAGAAGTGACTTTTGAGGTAAACCACCCGAAGAAGTACCCCCAATAATTCCAAGAACAAGAAGGGTCAAATTGGAGACAATAAGAAAAACACAAGTTTTAGGGTTGATGATTTATCACATTTAAAACACTGCTTGGTTGTAATTCTAACTGTTATACTATTTACACATAGGTTAAACGTTCGCTTGAAAAGATTGTGGATCTGGAAAGTGATGTTGAAGGTGTTCGAGTAGCCTCAAGTGCCCCACAACTATCAGACTACAGAGTTCTCGTAGAAGTTGATATGTGTTTGCAAACAATCACCCCAAAGAAAGAAAGAATATTTTGAAGAAGTCGGGTTGGTCACGAAGTTCCCCTCGTTTCAAGTCAAGCAAGTACACTAAATTCCCGACTCAATGAAGATATTATGTCGGCTGGAATTAGATGCTTGTCATTTTGATGTGGTTTGGTCTTAGATGGTATCATTTTGACAAAGGGTATTATATGTTGTCATTTTGATGAGTTAGGGTTTGCTTTGTGATTTTTGGTGAACTTGGTATTGTACAGTGGAATTTCGTAAATGTCAAACACAGTTAAGGTAACAATTATGTGGTTCTGTTGAATTTGCATGGGTTCAGTGTGTTATGTGGGACAGGTTTTAATGTACATGTGAAATTCCATTGAGTTCTGTTGGAAGACTTTTTCCCCAGTCAGTTAGAACATGGTACATCGTACATCTAATTTCAATTGGTTCATAAATGCTTTTCCTTAAAAACCAACAATTACAAAACGTACGTTCTCCCATATCAACACATACACAAATATCATTAACCTACAACTGCTCCGCAAACTTAACTACTCCTAAGTCACAAGTTAACACACTTCAACTAATAGCCAATTTTAATATTACAGCAAATAGTGGTACTAGAAGCACTCCAACAACAGTAATCCATATCTTTTCTCTTCGACGGACAATAAAAACTCCGACTTCGATCTTGACATGCATTTCTCGGAATTTTGTTACGGGCCTCCTTCTGTAAATGCATATTGGGAGTCCACACCACTCAAAAAAGTGTCAAGTGTTACACTGCAATCAAGTTTCTTCACTATAAAATTAGGGTTTCAAAGAGACATTTGGGAGGGATTTTCAAATTGATACTACAATTAGGGTTAAAACCCAAAGAAATCGGCAAACATACCTTATAATTAGGACACCTATAGAACATTCGACTGAAATTCGTCCATGTTGAAACTGGTTTAGCATGAGTGGTGAGCCCACAGTAGCAAATCAACGATTGGTACTCTACATTAGAGTTGGGCATGAACCGGTTTGGGGCTGAACCGGTTCGAAACCAAACCTTTACCACTTTTTAAACACAGGTATGGTTTATTGCTCCAGTTTCTGTCCGCTCCATATTTTGGGCGATTTACCGTACCTGTTCTGAACCGGTTCGACCGAACCACTTCATATATAATAATAATAATAAAAAAATCAATACACATACACAGTCCATCCACCATACTTCATAATTCATATCACTTCACCTTACACAACCCTTCAGCTGTTCAGCATTATACAAGCAGCATAATACACAACCATAGGTCCACAACCCCAATACACAACCATAATACACTAACTAATAACACTAGTCTAACCATAATACACAACCATAGGTCCATAACACATAACTGCATCATCCAATAGCCACAGGGGGCTATTGCGATGAACTGATTATGAAGAACAGCTGCCCAGATAAACATAGCAAGTACAACATATAATAATACAATGAATGTTGTCTTTAATATGTTTTGTTAAAGAGATTCATGAATAATGGAGTAAATCGCTTCTATACTTGGTATTTAAAGATCCAAACTTTGCTCTATAAAATCATTGATGAATTCAGCAAAGAAGCCACGTTCTGTTCTTGCACAAATAAGAACATGACTGCAGAAATTCCAGAATATGACATACCATGTATGACTCTTCAATTTCAAGAAAAAATTATATTAGTTTATGGTTGACTAAAAAGTTTAACAGATAACGCAGTGGTATATATATAATCTATTGAATGTTGACTCTACAAATATAATACAATATCTTCCTTTGTGCCCATTCTTCCATTTCAACCATATAATATACATATATACTAAACCCAGTTTAATATATAAAGCATTAAACATATGAAAAAAAATTGGTTTACAGATTTAGAAAGAATGTCTGACAGTTGGAAATACCAGCATCCAGCAATCAGCCGAACCAAATTGCCGAAGAAGAACTGAAACCTCAGGTTGCCGGTCTTGCGTGAATGCCGTGAAGATTGAAGAAGATGAAGTGAAGAGTCTGAAGAAGAAGAAGAAGAAGACGAAGGGAGACGGGAGTCTGAAGTGAGAACTGAGAATTAGGTTTAGACTAAAGTGAAGGGTTGATTGATGATTGCTGAAAGGTGAAGGCTTCAGTTATTTAGGGTCCGGTCTGGTCTGGTTTAGTAGTTTAAGGGTGAAGGCTTCAGTTATTTCGGTCGGTGTGGGAAGAAGTTTGAGACGCATGAATGAAGGAATAGACTAACTGCTCGTATACCATCAATGAAGAAGACAAAGGCATTTTAGGTATTTCACACCCTCTTTTCACTGAACGTAGGACACTACCCTTGCACGTGAGGAGTTAACGACAATTTTGGACGGAACCTACCAAAATTCATCTAAAACCTATAACAATAAACAAAATTCATAAAAAAAACAAGAAAATCAAGGTTTACACATTTACAATATTGAGCAAACATAGTATATTTTTTTATACCTTTCCGTTTATGTAATCAACAACAAACCAAAATTTTAAACACAACATATACTAGTAATAATTCGTAGAGTTGGGTATGAACCGTACCTTTACAACATTTTAAAGAGGTACGGTTTACCGCTCCAGTTTTTGGCCGCTTCAGATTTTGGTTGATTTACCGTACCTATTATGAATCGGTTCAAAAATCGGTTCAGAACTGGTTTGGTTGAACCACTTTATATATATATATTAAAAAAATACCAAACCATTCGGTCTGTTAAATTATTGTTCACTGGTTCAGACTTAATTATTGTTCAAACCGTCCGGTCTGGTAAATTATTGTTCAGTGGTTCAGACTTTAGACTGAATTATTATTCAAACCGTATGGTCTGGTAAATCTGGTCTAGTCTGGTTTAATAGTTTAATAGTATATTTAAACTGGTACAAAAGGTGGTTCGGTTAACCGTTTTTTTGTACCTCTTCTGAACCGTTCCATTTTTGTTTAAACAAACGTTTGTTTTGTGAACCAGTTCGGCCGAACCGTACCGGTTCTGAACTGGTTTGGCCGAGCTGGTTCACAAAACAAACGGATTTTTGAAAAGAAATATGGAGCGGTTCAAAAGAGGTACAGAAAACTGGTTCAAAATCGGTTAATCGGACCATTTTTTGTACCGATTTTAACATTAAAATACTAATAAACCAGACCAGACCACTTTCAGACCAGACCAGACTGAATTCACGGTTCACCCTTCACTGGTTCAGCTTTAGTCTTCAGTTCTGGAGGTATTCTTCGTCATCTATCTTCAATTATTCTCATGTTCATCTTTCCAATTATGTTACATCTCTGCTTCTAATGGAGATTGGTTTCAATGGCGGTGTTCCAATCAATGAAGAGAGTTCTTCATCAAGACCATTGCCAGTAAACACAACTCCGACATCGTAGAGGCTCTCTTCCCCGATCTAAAGTTACTGATAGTCTGATAAATCTAAAGTTTCCAACTTACCCCCCATCATGCATATATATATATATTATAGCATTCATAAATATAAAAGGTGATAGAATCGGGTCTGACCCAAGATTGTCCCATGAATAGACATTTGTTGTTGCATCAGGACGCGCATCCACTAGATTGAATTTCTGCCTGGGCATTGCTGTTGGTAGATCTCAGGTTCACGTCCACCTTGTCTTCTTGCTTTGTAGAAGAAAGATTCTCCATTCCAGGAAGAGCATACGCGATTTTTCTAAATAGTGGCTGAGGAAGAACACGGTGTATGTGTATCAAACAAACCCATATATGATATATATGATAAAACTACTACAATCATAACATGAAGATGAGAAAGAAAGAAATTACCTTAATGTTAAATCCAACTTTTGCACTTGTCTCGATAAACATGACGTTAAGTTCCCGAGCTTTGGCTTCTCCTTCCTCGATCAAGACTTGCCTGAGAAGTAAGGTTGATCATGGGCGGGCCGGTCCGGTCCTGAAGGCAAGACCGAGACCGAGATCGAAATTTCGGTCTTGCCTTCTGGAGGACCGAGACCGACCTCGGCCAAAAAAGCCCGCCCGAGTCAGTCTTTCTTGACTCGGGCCGGTCTAGGTCCTGGATCGAATTTGCAACAAAAAAAAACTATTGAGCTCACGGTATTCTTTAGTAAAAGGCGAAAGAATAGTTCACCTCTAAAATAAACACTATGAACTCATGGTATTCTTTAGTAAATTTATCATGATGTAGCTTTCATAGCTTTCATATTCCTTTCGGTGTGGTATTATGAAAATCTCAAATCCACATTGCTTCGGTCCGGGCCAGTCCTAAACGGGCTTTCGGGAAAAAAGCCCGAGACCGACCTTGAAGAAAAAAACTGCCCACTCGGTCTCGGTCCTAGTCGGGCCGGTCTCGGGCCGGTCTTGTCGAGAATTCGGTTCAACAATCTTTTTTGATCACCCCTACTGAGGAGCAATAGGAAGACACTAACAAATTACAAAACAATTACGATATTAATATGCTTGAGTTCATGAGTTTTGAATTACCCTTTCTCTACGAGATCGGTTTTGTTTCCGACAAGGACGATGATAACATCACTACCTCTCTCCGATGGAACCTTAGTTGATTATTATTTTTTTGTATGAAGTGGTTCGGCCGAACTGGTTATGAACCGGTTCAGAACAGGTATGGTAAATCGGCCAAAATCTGGAGCGGCAAAAAACTGGAGCGGTAAATCGTACCTGTTTTAAAATGTGATAAATGTTTGGTTCTGAACCGGTTCGGACCCGAACCGGTTCATGCCCAGCCCTTCCCAGCCTTAATAATTCGTCGTAAGTCGTGCAGCATAGAACTCCTTCTCTCTTTTTCGATAATGGGACCAATAAGCACTTTTCTGGAAGATGAAGGAGCGAGTGTTTATCATCCCTTTTTCTTTCTAAAATCACTAGCTAGCCCTTCATCTTTTTCTTCCATCAAGCCTGGTATTGACTGCTCAATGCTCAGTCTTCGTCTTCCCCAAATCAAACGTTAGGTCCTAAAAATCCCTTCTTGGCGGAAGAATGTGGGAGTGCTTCCGTTGCTGCTTCACCTTCCTCATCACGCTCGGCTTTAGCGCTTTCTTCCTCTGGCTGTCCTTCCATACACAAAAACCCTCTTGCTCAATCAAGGCCTTCTACCTTCCTGCCCTCGATAGATCTTTAAAGTCTTCGATCAATGCTACCATCTTCATGAACCTGACGCTAAAGAACACCAACAAAGAGAAGGGTATCTTCTACGATCCAGTCAACATCACTGTACACTACTTTCAAAACACGAACATAACCCCCTGGCATGGTCAGATTCCTGGGTTCTATCAGGGTTTCCAGAAGACGGCGACGAAGAAAGTCAGTGTTCTAACTTCAGGGGTCAACTGGACGGACGTCGTCGCCAAGAACGACACGGTTGTTTTCAGGGTGGATTTGGCCACGCGGGTGAGATTCAAAATCATGGGTTTGAAGACGAAGAGACAAGGAATGAGAAGAGGTGCTAACGTCACTGTCAGTGATTCCGGAGCCAAGAACAAGAAGAAGGGCATTAACCTTAAATCTGGTGTTCCCACGGTCGGAGGCTACTGTTGGAAAGTTGGAATTTTGATTAGTGTTCTGACATATGGCGTACTTCTTCATCCCTGATGAGGGGACTTATCTGTCTCTTCCACCGAAACTTGTATTTTCAGGCTCATTCGACTTTGTTTTACTTATACCACATTGATTCATTCCCTCATGGGAAATTGCAATTCTTTGTTGTTGTGTAATGTAGTTTGACACGAGCATTTTCCTCTTATGAGCAGATGAAAATAAAAACTGCACTTTGCCACGGTTCTGCAGACCTGTGGACGTACACCTCTGCATTCGGTTTTGATTAGCTTCGCCTGACATTAATGGTATTAGGTTCTGAGTAAGTTTTCTCATGATTTGCTAATGTGATGATAATGGAATTATGGACAAAAGCAGAAATAATGGATGTTTTTAGCAATAGTATATTGGTTTTCTTTTATTGGCCATCATTCAGGCAATCAGAGCCTACCAAACAGCACACAGTTTTGTATCTAATAATGGTTTCAACTTTCAAGTTTCAACCCTAACTTCCCATGAGAAAACCTAAATGCAATTTCATTGTAAACCGTGTCGTAACAAGATCTATCCATCCACTGGCACCATTAATGGTTGATTCCTGTCCTTATAAAACATCCCTCTCGTGCCTTCAAACACAGAACAATTAATTAATCAGATCTTCAGACAAAGAGAAACATTTTTTTTCTCTCCTTCCAACATGAATATAAGATCAGTTGCTTTTGTGCTTGGAGCCATCTCTATTTTAGCCTCCTCCCAAGCCACAGGTTTCTCGCCGACCCAACACCTAATCGACAAAATCTGCCATAAAACCGAAGATTACCGTTTCTGTAATAGGGTTTTCAATGACAATCTCGTACCATGGAGGCATCGCCACAACATGCATGGACTTGCTCGAGTAGCTCTGGAACAAGGCACGTTACATGCAGTATTTACGTCACTCAATGTAAGTAAGTCTCTCAGTTCATCAGAGGCGAAGAAGAATGTTGCGTACGACAAGTACCTGAAACACTGTCTGGATGGATACGGCTACATAGAATCAGCATATAGGAGGGCCGTTGTCTGTTTCCAGAAAGGGTTTTACGAGGCGGAGTATGAAGAGATAAGAGCAGCCTTGAGAGCGGAGGAGGCCATGTGCGAAGGGTACGGCCGGCCACATATGCTGGTACATAGTAATTGGGAGATGAGGGTCCTCATTTCCATGACTCTCTCCACTGCTAATGAGCTTGCTAGATCTTAGAGGGAGGAATCAGATGCCTCTGCTCTTAGTGTTGCAGATGTTTACTTAGATATCAAAACTTATTAAGGGTCTAATCTTGGATATCATCTTGGGATTAGATAGTAATAGTATATTAGATTTTTTTTAAATGAATTAAACTCTAAAATATTTAAACTAAAAATCTTGAATGTACTAATTTGTCTTCTAATTGTAATCCACAATTTTTAAGCTTTACAAAACTCATTATTTAAAAAACAAAAAAGATATTTTTTACCCAAGATTATTCTGTTAAGATTTGGATAAATTTGAATAAGATGAGTTAAGCTTCGGATAAGATTTATTAGACATATAAAATTTTCAATTTTTTCGAAATTATTTAAATATTATTTATTTTTTTCGTACATATTCAAATATATATATATTAAAAATAGGCGAAAATCCAAATTAATTTATTTAGAATGATTTTCAGATTTAAAAATCATGTTTTCAAATTTCAAATAATATTTGATCTAACTTGTTCAAATAATACAGATGTCACTTGCGAGTATGACTAATTTGAGAATTTTGAAAATTCAATACTTATTTGTCCAAATTTGCGTGAATAAATAATTACATTTTCCCCCTTTAAATAGTAAATATTACAAATTATATCTCAATCTTTTTTTCCAAAGAAACGCGATTCCATATATCCATGCAAAATTACTTCAAAAAATATAATTCCCGAAAGGACGTCAATTTAGTTATTAATTTTTGTGAAAAAAATTACCAATCTCATAGAAGAAACTTTGGACATTCAATGTAAATTGCCCGTATTTTTTTACCCATTCAAATATGCATATAATTGTTCATTAAGTAAAGGCACTATTTTAATTTTAGTTAATATTTTACTTTAAATGAATTAAAATTTAAACTACTAAAAATAATAAAAAGTATACCAAATTCGTTTGTTTTTTTTAAAATTTACCAAATTAGGTTCATGCGCATAGCGCAGGGTTTTTTACCATAGATATTGACGTTTGTTGTATTGCATAGCACTTGACCAGAACAAATGTCCTCCAACTACTCAAACATGCATTTCCATTTGAATCTCCCAATATGGGTTGGGTGATGGGAACTCAATTTATGCCTATTTTATAAATTTGATGTATTGAAATTTGAAAATGCTCAAATAGTATTCAACGGGTCATTCATTCAATCTGTGACTAATATATTTGTCAATGTAATTCATAAATATGTTTAGTAACAAAATAAAAATGTTAAATCTTAATTTTATATTTATATATGTGGCATTTTTTATTTAACTAATACCTAAAAAAATAACCTAATTAACTTTAATATATATCACCGAAATGTAAATATAATTAGCTTTGGGTAAAATATCAAATTGCCCCTTAATGTTTGGCTGGATTTTCAGTTTTCCCCTTAAAGTTTAAATCGTAAAATTTTTATCATCATGTTTGGTCAAAGTGCAAGTTTGCCCCCTCCGTCAACTTTTCCATCCAAGTTTATCTGAATTAGTTGCAAAAATAACAGAAAACTTTCAAAAATGTCACAATTTAACCATTTCAAACTTTTTCATATGTTACAATTGAAGTCCGATTCGATCGAGGTTCAATTGAGTTTCAATCGAGGGAGCTCGGGTCTGGGTCTTGACCCATACTGACCCCTCATGGATAGGGGACCAAGTCTAGGTCAGGACCCAGTCAGGAACTCAATTGTAACATTTGAAAAGGATTAAAATGGTTAAATTATGACATTTTTAAAGTGTTCATGTATTTTTGCAATTTTCAAAACTTATTCTGTTAAATTTGGATGGAAAAGTTAACGGAGGGGACAAACACTACGGGAGAAGGTTTGGTTAAGGGCTCAAGCAAACGGCTCAAGCAAGATTGAACCGTGATTTTTTTTTTTTACAATTATTAACGACTCAATGTAAGTTGAGCCGTCAATTTTTGAATTACCGGCTCAATTTATAGAGTTGTCATCTTTATTTGCGGCTCAATATTAAATGAGCCGCTAAAACTATTTTTTTAAAAAAATCAAAATTCTTTTTGACGGCTCAATAATGTGGAGTCGTCATTAAAAATGTTGTTTTTTTAAATAAAAAATAATTTGCACGGCTCAATAGTATTGAGCCGTCATTTAAAAACAAATTGTTTTAATCAGAAGTAATTTTAACGGCTCAATATTGTTGAGCCGTCCTTATTTTTAAGGAATTAATATTTTTTTTTTCGCTATTTTTCACGGCTCAATCACTATTGAGGCGTAAAAATATATATATATTTGACGACTCATTTTGTTTGAGTCGTCCTTAAAATTCAAAATTTTCAGTTTTCCCTCACTATTTCTCTCGCATGTAAAATATTCAATTTTTCAAACTTTAAATCGTCTCTCTCAACCTATTTAGCTTCCAACCTAACCTATTCTCTCAGCCTTCATTTTTCACGTCTTCCAACCATTTCATCTTCCAAGCTTCATGTTTCAAACTTCAAATCGTCTTCCCAAGCTGTTCATCTTCCAATCGCGTCTCCCACAACCGTGTCCTCATTCTCGTCATTTGAACAGAGAGCTGCGGTGAACAGGGAGCTTCTTTGCACAGGTAGCTGCGTCAGGGAGCTACGGCGCTGCCCGGAAGAGATGCGGACATGAACCGGCGCTGCCTGGAAGAGCTCGAAGAAGAGGAGGTGACCGAACGGAAGAGGAGGAGGAGGAGGCCGAGAAGGAAGTAGGCCGAATGAAACGGAAGAGAAGGAGGTGTCCGGCGAGCTCTTCTTCGAACCTCCGACGAGAAGGGGGTAGGCCGAGGATGAGACTTCTGACGAGAAGGCTTATGACAAACCAAAAATATTTTTTTTTAATAATCATATTTTTGAAGGCTCGATATATTGAGCAGTTAAAAATAAAAAAATAAAGTTTTTTTTGCCGGCACTTTCTTATTGAGCCGTGCTTTTGACGACTCATAATTTTGAGACGTTCTTTTTGCGGCTCATTTCTCATTGAGCCGTCATAAATATGACGACACTTAATACGACGACTCATTTTGTATTGAGCCGTCTAAAATTAACGGCTCATTATTTGAGATGTTAACTATTTTACTTTGAGTCGTTATCCACCTACTCTCCCGTAGTGAAATTTGCACTTTGGCAAAATATGAGGATACAGATTTTACGATTTAAATTTGAGGATGAGAACTAAAAATCTGCTCAAACATTAAGAGGCAATATTATATTTTACCCAATTAACTTTTTATATATGTTTTAAAAACAAATCTCAGTAATAATCCATCTCTAAAACAAATGAGTGTAAATTAGTATGCCAACTTCAAATTGCTTAGTTTAATAGGTGACCTTATATATATATATATATATATCAAAGATAATAGACCATGAATCGACTCATAAGAAAAATTTAAACGCGTATCTAATTTTTTTTTTATGGATCAACCCATTCATTATCATATGAATAAGAAAATCTCAAGCTATCTACACCCGACTCATGAACGAATCATCCACGTCCAGTGGTCACCGATAGGGCCGTAGGTCTGGGCATGAACCGGTTCTGGGCCGAACCGATTCATGAACCATACCTTTACCTAGGGTCGTACGGGTGAGCATGAATCGGTTTGGGGCCGAACTGGTTCATGAACCGTACAGTTACTACATTTTAAAGAGGTGCGGTTTACCGCTCCATATTTTGACAAAATTACCGTACCTGGTTTAGGGTTTATGAATTATTTATTATGTATTATGATAATACATAATAAATAATCCATAATCCTTAAACAATAATACATAAACCATAATCATAATCCATAAACCATAATCTATAATTCATAAACCATAATCCATAATCTATAAACCATAATCCATAAACCATAATATATAATTCATTATACTAATGTAGATTGTAAATCATCACCGAACCAACTTTAGTCTAATGGTTTAGAGTATAAATTTTAAAAAATAAATATAATATTATATTAAAACTGGTATAAGAAGTGGTACAGTTTACCATTTGCGAACCAGTTTTTTGTACATCTTCTGAATCGCTCCATATTTTTGCAAAACAAAAACTGTTTGTTTTGTGAACTGATTCGGTTCGGTACGAATTAGGTACGATTCGACCGAACTGGTTTGTTTTGCCCAGCCCTAGATAGGGGTGTCAATTTGGGTCAGTAGGTCGACTGTAGGTCGTGTCACCCACAAGTCGTGTCAAAAATTGTTTGACTCAAACACGACTAATCTATTTTTATGGGTCAATTCTTGTAACTCAGACATGACCCACGGGTCGATGGGTCAACCCGTTGACCCGTGACAAAACATTACTCACAAAAGGTATGGGTCAAACGAATCCGCTTGACCTGCTTGACCCACGTAACCCTTAACTCCTCACATTATTTAAAAACACTGAGATTATATTTTTTATATAATATATATTATTCAATAGGTCGGCGGGTCTATCCATGGGTCAAAGATTATTACATAAACCCGACCCGTTTACTAGACGAGTCATACAGATCGTGTCAAAATGATTTGTGAGTCAAAAATTTATGACTCAAACATGACCCGTGAACGGGTCACCCACGTCATTCACGGGTTAGGTCGAAAGTTGACACCCCTAGTCACCAATATGGCGATATAACCTATTTTTACACGTTTAATTGCATTTGAAAAAAAAAACAGGGATGGGAGAGTGTCGTTGTCTGATCAGAGAGTAAGTACCCTTCAGAGACCAAAGACTTCAAAAACTTGATATGCAGGCAAAGCTCTGTCCCACCGAACCCTTCTCAAACTTCTACTTTAACATGAATCCATGCCCTTCAATAAAACACGCGGACAAACATCTTTTAATATTCTCTTTCTGTTGAACCTGACCAACCCATCGGCATATTATTTAGCTCTCCAAAATAACCATAAATTAAAAAAATACAGATCACAGCGACACCTTGTTTCCCATATGACCCAAATACCAAGCAAGTTTTGGTGAGCGAAAGCTCCATTCCAAACCATCCTCTCTATCAATAACACTCCAGTTTTGCCTTATTCATCCCTCTGCATCCTCTTTCTCCATTTGTCTCACAAATGAAGTAAAACGTTTATACAATAAGTTACTTCATCCAATTCAATCTCGGTATTTAACAAAGTAAAAATGCAGCTGCATATTTCCCCGAGCTTGAGGCATGTCACGGTGTTACCAGGCAAAGGGGTGAGGGACTTCATCAATGTCAAGATTGGGGCGAGGCGGGTTTCTTACAGAATGATGTTCTACATGCTGCTCTTCTTCACCTTCCTACTGAGGTTCATGTTTGTGATGACTGCAGTGGACACCATTGATGGAGAGAACAAGTGCTCCACCATTGGTAATCATTCTTCCTTCTTTATTTTCGATTTTGCTCAGGGTATTGTATAAGATTCTGATGGAAAAAAAAACATGATCGGTTCTGTTTGTTAGATTTGTGTTGGGGACTCCGCTGGTTTTGTAACAGAGAGATGAGACCAACAACTAGTACTAACCTTATTTGTTTATTCATTTTTTAATTACTATTGAATGCCTTACCTTGAAAGAGTCACCCTTTGAATTGTAAATTTCTTGAGAAAATCTAGAGATAAGTTCTGCACTTGCTTGGTCAGAACAATATAGTAAAATAAATGACCTGTCACCGACCTGTTTATTCTGCATAGTAAACAGAAGATTAACTTTACAAAATCAATCTTTAAGCCCAGAAAATTTGCAGTTCTTGTATTTGCAGATGCTAACTGAAGCTCTGGCGATGATGGGTTAACGCCCGTATAGCTAGCTCATCATAAAATCATTGAAAAAACACCATTTTTGTACTTGTTTTTGTGTAGGGTGCCTGGGGAAGAGACTGGGGCCAAGGATCTTGGGTCGAAAAACAAAGCCAACTGTAATCTCTATCTAATGTCACATATTTTCTCCAATGATAGTGTTCAATTTGCATATATGTTAATCTATTTTAGCTCCATGCACAGGTTCCAGAGATCATATACCATATCCTACAAGAACCAGTCACTGCAGATGGATCTCGAGGAAGAACCGAAAAGGAAATTCCTCAAACCTTGGAAGACTTCATGGCTGATGTAAAGGAAACCCAACCCGATGCCAAGACTTTTGCTCTCAAACTTAGAGCCATGGTAAATGACCATTTTAAGCTAACAGTATTTCTAGCAGAAGGGTTATTTAAAAAGGTCATTTTTATTTTAAAAAAATTGCTAAGACTTACAAAACTTACATTTTTCTAGGTGACTCTTCTTGAGGAAAGGACCCGAACAGCAAAGATCCAGGAATATTGGTACCGCCACATCGCTTCAAGCAGTATACCAAAGCAACTCCACTGCCTTACCCTTCGACTAGCCAATGAGCACTCGAGCAACGCGGCAGCCAGGATGCAACTTCCCACAGCAGAGCTAGTCCCTGCGTTAGTGGACAATTCCTACTTCCACTTTGTCCTTGCGTCGGACAATGTTTTAGCAGCTTCCGTGGTTGCCAAATCACTTGTCAAAAACACCCTGCGGCCCCACAAGGTTGTTCTACACATAATAACAGACAAGAAGACGTTTTCTCCGATGCAGGCTTGGTTCTCTCTACACCCTCTTTCCCCAGCGATTATCGAGGTTAAGGCGTTGCACCAATTTGAATGGTTTGCTAAGGGGAAGGTGCCTGTATTGGAAGCCATGGAGAAGGATCAGAGAGCAAGGTATCAATTTAGAGGCGGCTCATCTGCTATCGTGAAAAGTAATAATGAAAAACCTCATATAATTGCTTCCAAGCTGCAAGCTCTGAGTCCCAAGTATAACTCTATGATGAATCACATCAGAATTCATCTGCCTGAGGTAAAAGAGAAAAATTAAACTAAATAGAAATAATCACGATTCAGTTTAATCTGGCATGACAAGGTACATAAAATTACCAACGAATATTACATGCAGTTATTTCCAAGTCTGAATAAGGTGGTCTTTCTGGACGATGATATTGTGATTCAAACTGATCTCACACCTTTGTGGGATATTGAAATGCACGGTAAGGTCAACGGTGCAGTTCAAACGTGTACGGGGGAAGACAACTATGTGATGTCAAAGCGATACAAGAGCTACTTGAATTTCTCAAATCCCATAATATCACAGAAATTCGACCCCAACACGTGTGCTTGGGCTTATGGCATGAATATATTTGATCTGGAGGCTTGGAAGAAGAGCAACATAAGCCTCACTTATTACCATTGGCTTGATCAAGTAAGCTTATTGAATCATATAAACAAAAATTTACTAACCTGAATTCATATGTTGATTGATAATCATAATTGCTTTCTTCGGTGCAGAACTTGAAATCGGACCTAAGCTTGTGGCAGCTTGGGACATTGCCTCCAGGTCTAATAGCCTTTCACGGTCATGTCCGTACCATCAATCCCTTTTGGCACATGTTGGGGCTTGGTTACCAGGAGAATACAACTCTTGCAGAGGCAAAAAATGCAGGAGTGGTCCATTTCAACGGCAGAGCAAAACCTTGGCTAGAGATTGCATTTCCACAACTTCGACCACTATGGTCCAAGTATGTGAACTTCTCTGATAAGTTCATAAAGGGCTGCCACATTCAGGCATAAATATAGACATTGAGAATGTTATACTTGTTGTTTATACATGGTGAGAAAGAGAGACCAGAAAGATCTTCATTAAAAACAATTCAAGGCCTGATAAAGTGCAGAGTGTAGAACGCAACAGCTGTGGCCCCTGCAATTTTTTAATGCTTCAGTTTTTTTTTAATGCTTCAGTTGGAGTACCCTTTTTTAGTCTCGAGTTACCTTTTTGTAGAAAACCAAAACTCAGATTAATGTCGAATATATAATATATCACTTATTGAGGTGAGAAATGTTGAAAGTCCTTCCAACTCAGATTTTTGTAGAACCACTTTGCTTCTAACTCATTCCTTACACATGTTGACTCATTCCTTCCACATGTTGACACATTCCTTCCATGTGTTGGAGCATGCAAGGATGAGCAGTTCACACTCATTCCATACAGTTGAAGAGGCTCTAGTGGACATAGACAATTTGTCGAACCACTTTAAAATGTTTTGTATGATTTCCGGAGAGGTGAGTGAAGAACAATAAGTGGTATCAGAGTTTCGGTTCGAAGTTGTCCAAAAATTCAAGTTGCTGAAAATCAATTTTCGACAATTCCAGGGCAGTTCTCTCGTTGAGACGAATACGTAACAGAATCGAAAATGAAGGTCGGGCCTGCCCACACTCACCCCTAGAATAATATGTTGTCATTCACGCGTTCCACGCACATCGGAGGTTGAAGACGACTGAGCCAGACGCGCCCCACACGCCTTGCAGCTGTTCAGCAGGTTAACCCACGCGCCCCCACAAGCCAGAAGGATCTAAACCGTTCGTTTTCAAGATCCATTTTGGTCTTAATCGAAGTCATTCGAAGTCCGATTTCAACGATCAAATAGTGCTTTCCAACTATTTGGATCATTCCGGAGTCATCCGTACGGTTAGAATTTTGAAATTTTGAGTCTAACATTTCTAAATTCAAATGGAAAGATCGGGAAGAGATTGGAGTTTTGATAATGCGAGTAGCTCCAGGCGTCAGTGCAATGTTTCAAATACCAAGTTTCATGTTGAGAAGTTCAATGGAACAATCAACTACGACATGTGGCAATGTGAAGTCATGGATATCTTGATCCAACAAGAGTTGAATATTGCGTTGGGAGAAAAGCCAGATGATGTGACTGATCAAGATTGAAAGAAGCTCAACACTCAAGCTTGTAGTACAATCCGATTATGCCTTACCAAATAACAAAAGTATTTTGTCATAAGAGAGACAAATGCTAAGATACTTTGGCAGAAATTGGAGGATAAGTTCATGAAGAAAAGCATTGAGAGTCGTTTGCACTTGAAGAATAAGCTCTTCAGATTCCAATTTCGTGAAGGCATTTCAATGTCCGAACATTTGAACAGTTATAAAAAAATTCTTGTTGATCTATTAAACTTAAATGTTGAAATAGAATATCAAGACAAAACTTTACTTTTGTTAAATTCCTTGTCCGATACGTATGCATATTTAATTACTATTCCACTATACGGGAAGGAAAGTATTAAGTTCGACGATGTATCTAGTTCTTTAATTAGTAATGAGTATTGGAAGAGGGATAAGCAGGTACAACAAGATACATCAAGTGAAGCTTTAACAGCAAGAGAGAGACCACAATCAAGGCATCCCAGAAAGAAGAACGATTCCAAATCGAAGACCCGGGTCACTTCACGTGATTCATTAGTCGGTAGAAAACTTGTCAAAGATGAGTGTGCATTTTGTCACAACAAAGAACACTGGAAGAAGGATTGTCCAAAATGAAAGGGACAACATCAGAATCAACCCACTACAACCAATGTCGTGGACAAAGATGATGATTCATATTTTTCCTTGATAAGTTCATTATCCATTTGTCATTCCGATGAATGGATTATGGATTCCCGATGTACCTATCATATGTGTCCCAATCGGGACTGATTTATTGACTTCACAAAGATCGAGGGTGGAACAGTTCTTATGGGCAATGACAGTGCATGTAAGACACAAGAAATAGGTAGCATTCAGTTAAAACTGCACGATGGTAGCATCAAGACTCTAACATAAATTCGGTATGTTCCGGACTTGCGGAAGAATCTCATCTCACTGGGATCTCTGGATTCAAAGGGATTCAGAATCGCCATTGAAGACAGAACTCTCAAAGTACTAATGGAAGTTCGGGTAGCAATGAAGGGTTTAAGGCGAGAAAACTTGTACTTCTTGCCGGAAGTATTGTCGATGGAAGAGCTTCCACAAGCTGTGAGAAGTTGGATGAGACTAATGTCCACACCACCAGTCTTTGGCATATGTGTATGGGACACGCAGGAGAAAAAACTTTGCAAATACTGGTGAAACAAGGTTTACTCAGAGGTGTCAAGACTTGTAAATTATCTTTCTGTGAGCACTGTGTATTGGGGAAGCAGAATCGGGTCAAGTTTGGAACTGCAGTACACAATACACAAGGAATTCTTGACTATGTGCACTCCGATGTTTAGGGACCAACCCAAAATGCATCTTTGGGAGGTAAACATTGGTTTGTAACTTTTGTTGATGATTACTCTCGTCGTGTGTGGGTGTATACGATGCATAATAAAGATAAAGTGCTGAAAATCTTCCTTGATTGGAAGAAAATGGTTGAGACTCAGACAGGCAGGAAGATCAAGCGGCTCAGATCTGATAATGGAGGTGAGTACACGTCAGACCCCTTCAGGGAAGTATGTCGAAGAGAAGGAATTGTCAGACACTTCACAGTACGAGGTACACCGCAGCAGAACGGTGTGGCAGAACGAATGAATCGTACTTTATTAGAGAAAGTGCGATGTATGTTGCTGACTGCTGGACTCAGTAAGAAATTTTGGGCTGAAGGTGTGACATATGTCTGTCATCTCATCAACTGACTCCCCTCAGCTCCCAGTGATGGGAAGACACCCATTGAAATGTGGAGAGGTAAACATGGTATTGATTATGATTTTTTACACAATTTCGAATGTCCTTCTTACTATCATGTTAAAGAAAGTAAGCTTGATCCTAGAGCCAAGAAAGCAAAATTCTTGGGTTTTAGTACTGGTGTAAAAGGGTATATATTATGGTGTATAGAGTCCAAAAAAATTAATAATCAGTAGAGATTTTACATTAAACGAATCTGAGAAGCTTAAGTCACATAAGCATTAAGATTCCAGTGAAAGCAGTAGTGATGGTGAAACATCAGAAGATTCACAGAAGGTTGAGTTTATTATTTCACAGAAGGAGGAAAACCATGGACAAGGTGAATTGGTCACAATACCTCCATGTATACCTGAATCGATAGCAGCCAACAGACTGAGACGAGAGAAACGTGTACCAACACGTTATGCAGATTATGTGACGTATGCATTACTAGTTGAAGGGGGTGAGATCTCAACCACTTATAGAGAAGACGTACAGTCTAGTGAATAAGTTGAATGGACAAATGCAATGAATGAAGATATGCAGTCTCTTCACCAGAACCAGACTTGGGATCTTGTGCCGCTTCCAAAAGGAAATAAGGTCATTGGTTGTAAGTGGATATTCAATCAAAAAGATGATCAAACTGCTAAGTGTGATACAAAGCTAGGTTGGTAGCCAAGGGCTACGCCCAAACAGAGGGAATATACTATAGTGAGGTATTCTCTCATGTTGTTAAACATTCATCCATTTGAATATTATTAACTTTGGTTTCACAATATGATCTTGAGTTAGCACAACTTAATGTAACGACAACTTTCTTACATGGTGATCTCAAAGAGGAGATTTATCTGTCTCAACCAGAAAGATTCAAAGAAGTTGGCAAAGAAACTTGGGTATATTGTCTAAAGAAGTCTCTCTATGGTTTGAAGCAGTCACCTCGACAATGGTATAATCGGTTTAACTGCTTTATGATGGATCTGAAATATACTTGTTGTCAATACGATCATTGTGTATATTTCAGAAAACTTGCAGATGGATCTTTCATTTATTTTATTTTATATGTAGATGATATGTTGATTGTATGTAAAAGTAAGGGGGAGATAGATCGTTTAAAAACTCAGTTAAGTAATGAGTTTGAAATGAAAGATCTAGATTCTAGGAGAAACACGAAGAATACTGGGGATGGAGATCAGCAGAGATAGAGTGAAAGGAACAGTTCACCTTACTCATAAGCAGTATCTGAAAAGAATACTTCAACGCTTCAACATCGACTCGAAGACAAAGCCAGTGAGTACTCCTATGACCTCATATTTTAAGCTCAGTGCATTGCAATATCTTAAAACTTATGAAGAGCGGGACTATATGAGGAATGTCCCATATGCAAGTGTTGTTGGAAGCTTAATGTATGCCATGGTTTATACACGACCTGATATCTCCCAGGTCGTTAGCATAGTTAGTTGTTATATGCATAATTATGGAAAGATCCATTGGCAGACGGCTAAGAGAATTCTACGATATATTGTTGGGACCATAGATGTTGGTTTGAGATTCGATAACAGTGTAGATAGTTTAGTAACTGGATATGTTGACTCAAACTATGCAGGTGATCTTGACAAACGTCGATCGACAACTGGTTATGTGTTCACTATGGTTGGAGGACCAGTGACGATCAACTTTGCAGTCAACAATTGCACTATCATCAACTGAGGTTGAATGCATGGTTGTAACAGAAGTCGTGAAAGAATCTATTTGGTTACAGGGATTGGTAACAGAATTGGGCTTTCAGCAGCAAGAGGTTACCGTTTACTGTGACAGTCAAAGTACAATCCATTTGGCCAAGAATCAAGTTTATCGCTCTCGAACAAAACATATAGATGTTTGAGTTCACTTTGTACGTGAAATATTAGAAGAAGGTGACATCAAACTTCAGAAGATTGGCACTGAAGATAGTCCAACAGATATGTTGACGAAAGTCGTCACAGGAATCAAGTTCCAACATTGTTTGGACTGCATCCGTATTGTACACTACTGAGAACCGTCATGGACCATGTTCGATAGAACAAATCTCTCATGTCAAAGAAGGAGGTGGATTCATTTGAAGAATGAATCAAACAGACTGGTATAGCACACTTGGGTGGAGGGATGATTGTTGAAAGTCATCCAAGTGGAATGCATACGAGGAACCCTCTTTGCTTCCACCTCATTCCTTCCACATGTTGGCTCATTCCTTCCACATGTTGGCACATTTCTTCCATGTGTTGGAGCATGCAAGAAGCTTGCAAGGATGAGCAACCCACACTTCTTCCTTACAGTTGAAGAGAACTCCTCCTATAAATGAGAGAGTTTTGATATGCAAGGAGAAGGCAAGAGCAAGAGTGGTAGAAGGGAGAAAAAGCTTGAGAGATTGAGAGAATTTGTAGATTTCGAAAATCTTGTAGCAAATTCTATCAAAAAGGATCCAGTGGACATAAGCAATTTGCCGAACCACTTTAAAATCATTTGTGTGATTTCCGGAGAGGTGGGTGAAGAACAACTAGAAAACCATAATAAGATTGAACCAAAAAATTCACGAATTCATTCAGCTGCTATGAATATAAGGAAAATTTGATGCAAGCACAATTAGCTAATCGGATGCAAGCAAACTAGAAAACTTGATTAAGCTTAAGATTGATACAATGTTCGATGTAGAAGTTACGCATAATGGAGAAAGCATCATTCTTAATATAATCAAACCTCAAAACGATTCCAAAGATTACTTTTTTCCAGCTACACCGGAAGCCAGATCCCTAAAAAAGGTTATAAGAGTTGATAGCCATCAGATTATACAGAACATTCTCAATCTCAACAATAACAGGACGAGACTTGAACCTCGAATCCACCTTCAAGTATCCTTCTTCTTCAACAATAACAATCCATTCCACTCAACACTCCATCCCTCACGCATTTAAAAACCACGCCTTTTTGCTTGCTCGAAATCTCTTTCACCTCCAAACCAGGAAGGAATAGATCACATCTAATGAACCTACAAACCCTTGAAACTGTCTGAAATTATCTTCTTCAAAAGGCCATCTTAGATTAAACAGCTCCCCTGGTTTTGGGTACAGGTTCTCTGTCACGATCTTTATCACTTCAAGCTGCGATGATTCTGACACCAAGATAACGGCCATGTCGGCAGAGCTCACGGCTCTTGCAACATTATCTGTTGTAATAGAGAATCCGAAATTTCAACATGTATATTCTTGTATATTATTTAGCACTAACTCTGCAGCAGGTATGTATACAATCTAAGAAAGGTAATAAACTACATTAGGCTATTTTACAATATTTTCTAGTCTAGCCTATCTTAAATGTGCTTTCCTTGCTCAGATCATATGTATAAGGAAACTTAAATATTGCTATTGCTGACACTTCCCCTCAAGTTGAGTAGTCGGATCGCTGATACTCAACTTGAGGAGAGTTTCTCGAAATACCCTTCCATTAACTACCTTAGTGAGGATATCCGCAAGCTGATCTTCTGAACGAACAAAGGGCAAGGAGATGACTTCACCTTCGAGTTTCTCCTTTATGAAATACATGTCTACTTCCACATGTTTAGTTCTGTCATGCTGGACTGGGTTCTCGGAGATGCTTATTGCGACTTTATTGTCGCACATAAGATCACATGCTTCTGTTGGAGGAAACTCGATTTCTGTTAGTAGCTTTGTCAGCCAAATTATCTCGGTAATCCCTCTTGCAATCCCTCTGAATTCTACCTCGGCACTGGAGAGAGCTATGACCTTCTGTTTCTTACTCCGCCATGTAACAAGATTATCTCCTACGAAAGTGAAATATCCTGTTGTGGACTTTCGATCGTTAGGATTCCCTTCCCAGTCTGCGTCTGTATATCCTTTGATCTTCAGATGCCCATTATTCCTAAATAGCACTCCATGCCTTGAAGTACCCTTCAGATACCTGACAATTCTCCATGTGGCTTCCATGTGATCATGTTGAGGCTGGTGCATAAAT
Organism: Chamaenerion angustifolium; assembly: GCA_946814005.1. Taxonomy (NCBI): domain Eukaryota; kingdom Viridiplantae; phylum Streptophyta; class Magnoliopsida; order Myrtales; family Onagraceae; genus Chamaenerion; species Chamaenerion angustifolium. Next base: position 22,971,794 of record OX328270.1, on the reverse strand, counting down.
TGACTAACTACACCAACTGCGTACGCAATATCAGGACGAGTGTGAGATAGGTATATAAGTTTACCTACTAGTCGTTGCTATTCTTCCTTGTCTGTTGGTATTCCATCCTCCCTTATTTGTAGGCCATGATTTACAACCATAGGCGTTTCCACATGTTTACATCCTAGCATCCCTGTACCTGCTAGTAGATCTAGTATGTATTTCCGCTGTGATATGAAGACTCCTCGTTTTGATCTTAGCACTTCAATACCGAGAAAGTACTTCAAGTCTCCCAAGTCCTTCATTTCAAACTCCATAAACAGACTTCTTCTCAAAATTCTCATCTCGTCTTCATCGTCTCCCGTAATGACCATGTCATCTACGTATATAATTAGGCATGTCATGCCCCTATCTGTCTTCTTTAGGAACAGAGTATGGTATGAGTTACTCTGTGTATACCCATATTTTCTCATAGCTACCGTGAATCGTCTAATCCAAGATCTTGGGGATTGCTTTAGTTCGTAGAATGCCTTCTTTAATCTGCAGACGTTTCCTTGTTCTGTCTCCTTCTCATACCCATGTGGGATTTCCATATATACCTCCTCCTGTAAATCTCCATGCAGAATGCATTTTTCACTCGAACTGTCGAAGTGTCCATCCTTTAGTTGCAGTTATAGATAGCAGGACTCGGATTGTGTCAATTTTGGCAAATGGGGAGAACGTCTACGAGTAGTCTATTCCATAGGTTTGTGTGTACACTTTTGCCACTAACCTTGCTTTGTGCCGCTCAATCGTACCATCAGGATTGTACTTGATGGTGTATACCCACCTGCACCTTACTGCCTTCTTCCTAGTAGGCAACTGACAGAGCTCCCATGTCTCACTCCTCATAAGAGCCTCCATTTCCGTATCCATAGCCTGCTTCCATAGCTTGGATTGTTGTGCCTCCTTCACAGAGTTCAGACAACTCCTTGAATATACGACCATGATGAATGCCTTAGCCTGATTGCTTAATCTTCCTTTCATGACATTTGCCATTGGATACACATCTTCTCTGGTGTGTACCTTTTTGGTGGTTTCCCCCAATTTGATCTCGGAGGTAGTACATATCTCCCCCTCTCCCCTGTTTCTTCGTTTTCTGCTTGACCTCCTGTTTCTGGTATAATAGGATATAGAACTTCATCATGAAAAGGCTGGGAAGACTGGGAAGAATTGCTTACCTCGGATACCTTAGGAGACGGATCGGGGGTCATGCCATCTGCTCGCTGTCATGTACTATTGTGTCTGTGATTGGTCTGGTAGGCCGGATAACTGACTCTGGAGGACCGACATAAGATAGATAGGGTTGGCCAACCCAATCTAGTGAATTTGTTGTGACCATTGCCCCTGATCACTAGATTGGGAATAGTAAAATTCAGATTCAAGGAAGTCATAATTCATTGTGGTGAACATGTGACCCCTTTTTGGATCATAGCAGCGGTACCCCTTTTGGTTGACTGCATAGCCGAGAAAGATGCATTTTACCCCACACGGATCTAATTTGGTGAGGTCGGTTTTTTGTATGTGGACGAAAACAGAACATCCAAACACTCTAGGAGGAAGACTAAGTGTCAGAGGTATTCTACTAAGAGACTCTAGGGTTTGTAGTGGTGTTTTGAGGCTGAGGATTTTTGTTGGTAGACGATTAATCAGGTAAGTTGCGGTTGACACTGCTTCTGGCCAGAAAGATTTTGGAACTTTTGACTCGAACAAAATGGACCGGGTCATTTCTAGTAGAATCCGATTTTTCCTTTCTGCGACTCCATTTTGTTCAGGGGTATGTGGGCAGGATGTCTGTTGAATAATTCCTTTTTCAAGAAAAAAATTCTCCATTTGAGTATTGAGGAATTCATCCCCATTGTCTGAACGCAAAGTTTGGATGTTTTTCTGGAATTGGTTTTGGACCATGTGGAAAAAAGGCACGAATTTTTCGAAAACTTCAGATTTGTTTTTGAGAAAGTAAGTCCAAGTCATACGGGTGCAATCATCAACAAAAATCACAAAATACTTGAGACCATGGGCTCCAAAATAGGTGCAGGGCCCCAAACATCAGAGTGTACTAAGCAAAATATAGAATCTAGTCAAGTATTATTGGATTTAAACGATTGTCTATGGCTTTTCGCTAAAATGCAAGTTTCACAATCTAAACGTCTTGACCTATTGAGAAACAATTTCGGAAACAAAAGTTTGAGATAACCAAGTGAAGGGTGACTTAACCGCCTGTGCCAGAGCCATAGTTCTTCTTCTGTCGATCCATTAGCCAGCAACACCGATCCTTTGTGGACAACTTCATCCACATAGTACTGTCCAGCTTGTTAAGTGCCACGCCCAATGATCGTCCCCGACCGGATATCCTGCAGCATGCAAAATTTTGGATTCATTATCACAGCACAGTTCAACTCCTTCGTCACTTGTGATACAGATAGCAACTTATTTGATAATGTCGGTACTAGTAAGCAATTAGAAATCTTAAGATTGTTCGAGATTTCTAATGTGCCCATCCCTGTTACTAGTGCAACCCCACCATTAGCCGTATTAATATACTTAATTCGGGATTCTACTATATCACACAAATCCCGAGCATCAAATGTCATAATATCAGTCGCACCACAATCAAATATCCATCGATCATTCTTCCTTTCTACGCATGTAACTGAATATCCAGCTTTATAAACTTCAGGGACTAATTCAAGCATTTTAAAAACTTCAGGACCTAATACTTTTCTGTTTGGGGAAAAACAGAATATGTGGATTTTGAAGGGTTTGAGTGTAAATACTCAAACGCTTTACCTCTAGGGTTCCCGTGAGTTGCTGTCATTTGTTCCTTGAGGAGGTTTTGAGCAGCCGCAGCACTCCCTCCGTCTGATCGGCTAGGGTTTGTCTCTCTCGTGGCCAGTTAAGCCCCGTCGGTGTTCTCCTCCAAGGTAAGTCTTCCCCTTAGTTCCCTGAACTGTGATTGAAAGGCGTAGCTAGCGTTAGTGGTCTCGTGGCCGCCCATCGTCGTCTCTGTTCCGATTATGACATTGTTTGCCACGGCGGAATCCTCTTGTTGCGTTTACTTGAGCTCCTATGTCCGATCGGCCACCAATCGTAACCAGCCCCTCGCCTAAGCCCGATGATGGTTCAGTTGTGTTTGTTGCCGCTCCCAGAATGTGGAGCCTGGCGGCTTCCTTCCGAATGGCTGCATATGCGGCTTCTATTGAGGGCACTGTCTCTCCCCGGAGCATGTCCCTTTTGACGTTGTTGAATTGTTCGTTGATACCACCTAGGAATTGGTAGACCTTAGTTTCGTTCCATACATCGTTAAACAAAGTGATGTATCGGCTGCAGACCGTGGGATTTGACCTTCGGGCCTCAATCTCTCCCCAGATCGAATGCATCTGTAACCAGAACTCCTCGAGTGTCTGATTCCCTTGTGTCGACTTTGCTGCCTTATTATGCAAATCGAAAACTTGTAGTGAGTCTCTTCCACTTCTATATGTAACCTGCAGTGCATTCCATAAATCTTTCGAAGTTTGATAATGTGTTATATTGTTAGCGAGATGAGATTCCACATTCTGTAAAATCCATGAAAACGATTATATCGTCCTGTCTCCATCAGAGGTATCCTGGTTCGGTTGGATGTGAAGGGGATGGTTCTCCCGTGAGGTGATAGAGCTGGCCTTTCCCTCCAATTTTCACCTCCATCATCCGAGCCCATAGGTTGTGGTTGTGGCCATTCAACTTTGTGCCCACCGTGAAGGTTTCGGGCAGCTCCTTTTGTTGTGGTCGTTGGCTCAGATTCAGTCCTGATCTGAGTATGCTTGCAATCTGCTCGATCAGGTCATCTCAGCTAATGCCTGAACCAATTGGGTTCTGCGAGTTACTCTCGCTATCGGACATTGTTGGGATTATAGATTTTCGGGTAGATGATGAAGCGGATTACGGATCTTGCTCTGATACCATGTTGTAATAGAGAATCCGAAATTTCAACATGTATATTCTTGTATATTATTCAGCACTAACTCTGCAGCAGGTATGCATACAAGTTTTGCAAGCTAAGAAAGGTAATAAACTACATTAGGCTATTTTACAATATTTCCTAGTCTAGCATATGTTAAATGTGCTTTCCTTGCTCAGATCATGTGTATAAGGAAACTTAAATATTGTTATTGCTGACATTATCATCATCGAGATTTTCTGACATGTCTGTATGATCAACCTGGATTTTGGCGGTAAATTTCAATTTGAAGGCTCTCTTTTAATTTTTAGGCCATAGTAATATTATGTTGACGGAGGATGATCCGTATCTTCTAATGGGCAAGTCCTGCAATACATCCTTGACGAGTTAGGAGAGTGAGTTACCGGTGAGGGAAATTTTGACACTGAATCTTGTCTGCTTGAGCTTTCCGGCGAATTTAGGGATGTTGAGGGGCTTCTCCATGGTGATCGTCGGTCGAGAGGCAGATCCTAGTCTGGAGTATAGCTTATTCTTTGGAGGTCGGCGGGTTTGTATAAGAAAGTGACGATGAGTACACAGAGAAAAAAATTTGTGTTTGAAGAAATAGAAGCGGGGTTGATTTCATGATTTGCTTGAGTCTTTGTTAGTTAAAAATCAGGTTTTCATATTAGTGGAAGTACTAGATTAATTAGCTAAAAATAGTGAAGTAGTGGAAGTAGTAGAATAATTAGCTAAAACTAGTGAAGTAGTAGAATAATTAGATAAAAATAGTGAAGTAGTGGAGTTAGTGAATTAATTAGCTAAAAATAGGTAGTATCTCTTGTATAAATTCTCAATTGCAGATCAAATAAAATCTATCCAAGTTCTGCATATTTTGTTTCTGTTTTCTGTTGTTCTTCAAATTATCTTACTTGATAAACAACAGTGGTATCAGAGCTTAACTTCTTGAGGGGTCTGTGAGGTTGAGTGATTGTCGATTTCTTGAGATCATTCACCCATAGCTTAATTTCTTGAGGGATTTGTGAGGTTGTGTGATTGTCGATTTCTTGAGATCATCCACCCATAAACACTCTAAACTCTCATCAAATGGAAGAATCCTTCTCAGGTGTTTCTCCACCAAAATTCGATTGCTCAAACTACCAAGCTTGGGCTGTCAAAATGGAAGCTTACATGGAGGGCACTGATCTGTGGGAGACTGTTGAAGAAGATTATGAAAACCCAGCTCTTCCACCCAACCCCACACTTGCTCAAATCAAGGTTCAAAGGGAGAAGAAAATGAGAAAGGCACGAGCCAAGTCATGCCTTTATTCGGCTGTCTCACCTGCAATTTTCAGTCGAATCATGTCCATAAAGTCAGCCAATGAAATTTGGGACTTCCTCGAAGAAGAATACAAAGGAAATGAGAGGATAAGGGGCATGAAATCTCTGAACTTGATAAGGGAATTTAAGAATGAGCAAATGAAGGAATCTGAGACCATCCAACAATACTCAGATCGATTGGTGGGACTTGCAAACCAGGTTAGAATACTTGGTAAGGACATGAAGGATAGCAAAATTGTGGAGAAGATATTAGTCTCTCTTCCTGAGAGATTTGAAGCAACCATTGCCTCATTGGAGAACACCAAGGACCTATCAACTTTGAAATTTGCAGAGCTTCTTAGTTATCTTCAAGCTCAAGAGCAAAGACGATTGATGCGTGAAGAATGGGCAATTGAAGGTGCTTTGAAGGCCAAGCTGTACTTATACCAGAAGAGTAAGGAGAAGTGGAAAGACAAGCCTAATTTTAGTGATGGTGAGTCAAGTGCGGTAGTAATGGGCCAAAAGGGAGGAACTCTTCCTCCTTGTAAGCATTGTGTAAGGATAACCATCCTCACTACAAATGTTGGAAGATGCCATACATAAAATGCAGGAGGTGTCAGAAGATGGGGCATGTCGAAAAAATTTGCCCTTAAAAATACAATCAGTCGAATAGAGAAACTCAAGCTGCTGTTCATGAAGAAGAGGAGGAGCATCTGTTTGCGGTTTCTTGCCTCACAACAGGAGCATCGAGTGATAGGTGGTTGGTCGACAGTGGCTGCACTAATCACATGACTGGTAATATGAGACTCTTCAAACAACTTGACAGGTCAGTTCTTTCCAAAGTGAAAATTGGAAATGGAGAGTTCATATCTGTTAAAGGAAAAGGGACAGTAGCTATAGATAGCAATTCAGGTACGAAGCTGATTGATGAAGTGTTATATGTGCCTGAAATTGATCAAAACTTGCTTAATGTTGGTCAATTGCTAGAAAAGAATTTCAAGCTGCTGTGTCAAGATAAAAAGTGCATTATTATAGATTCTAGTGGTAAGGAGCTCTTTAAGATCAAAATGAAGGGAAAGAGTTTTGCACTCAATCCATTGGAGGAGGAGCAATCTGCTTTCACAATCAAAGAAGGCATCACATAGTCTGCACATCACGATGTCCATACACTCCGTATGGAGCTCTCTGAAACCCTAAACCTGGTGGAAACCCTAAGGAATGAACTTGCTGACTGTAGAGAATCTGAAGCTCAGGCAAAGTAAGTCATAAGGAACACCAGATGGCAACTTGAGATTGCAAATGTGATCGTGGATACGCTTCGCTCGAAGTTGGAGCGGTTGAGGGATCAGATCAAGGACAAGCCCTTCCAGTCTTGTTCTTCTGTTTCTCCTACAGTTGAAGGCGAAAGTGTCTGCCTTGATGATGATGAAATGACAGATGATCAATCTATTAGGGGGATAAGATCTCTTGTTGAGATTTATCAAAGATGCAATCTTGCAGTCCTTGAACCTGGAGGATATGAGGAAGCCAAGATTGACAAGAAATGGCTAGCTGCAATGAAGGAGGAGCTTACCATGATTGAGAAGAATGAAAAAGGAGAGACAAATGCAATTAAGAAGGGTTTTCAGGATAAAACGTGAGCTATGAATGGAAGGACAAAACACTTTGAGGTCAAGTATTACTTCTTAGAGAAATATTGGGAGTTTACAACAACCTGATTTAGGAGGAGTGTTAGTTAAAAATTAGGTTTTCATATTAGTGGAAGTAGTAGATTAATGGGTTAATTACCTCAACTGTTACTTATGTTTGACAATGTGACTGAACCGTTCAAACTTGAGATCAACCGTTACTTAAGTTGACACATGTGACTGAACCGTTACTATCACCTAACTGCCGTTATTTCTTCCCGTTAAGTAGTGACATGTGTTTGTCACGTGATTAACTTGTAAGTTGAAGTTCCCAAACTACCACCAACATATTGTCTACTTAACAGCAGCTGATTCTTAGAATCGAAGAACAGGAAGAAGAAGTTTGCGCGCGAAGAACAGGAAGAATCGAAGAACTGAAGAACCGAAGACACAAGCCATGAAGGCTGCAGATGAATGTTGTCCTATGGGTTCTAATTTTGAGGTAATTTGACAGCGGGTAACCCTAATTTGCAACCCTAATTCGTTTTGCTGCAGTAATTTGAACCGTAAATCCTTATTATCGAACCTTAAATCGTCAAATCTGAGGTCATTGTTTGTTGTTTCTTCTTTCGTAGTCTGTACAGAACCCCGGATGTGATTTTTTTGACTGGGAAGATCCAGCTATGTGTCCTTACGGTCGGATTGCAGTGATGCAATTTCAACAAAGAGAGAACAATTTGAAAGAGCAATTGGAGTTTGCGAAAAACCGAGCTGTTGAAAGTCGACCCAATCGGAAGTTAGTTGTAGTCTTTGTGATTGTTGTTGTTGTTGTTTTTGTTCTAAGTTCAATTGCGAATAATTAGCAGAAGTTAGTTGTAGCTGTGTCTGTAACTGAACTGTGTCTGTAACTGAAACTGAAGGATGAAGAACAATGTGTATTTTGCGAAGGTGGTGACTTATCTTTTCTGAACTGTGATTAAAAGGTGACTTAAGTTTGTGAATTGTGATTAAAAGGTGACTTATGTTCGACGTACTGTGATTAAAAGGTTACTTAAGTTTGGACATTTTGTTACCCAACCGTTACTAAAATACAGAATACATCTGAAAACACAGAATCCATAATAATCCATCAAAATCCAGAATTCAGAATACATCCCAAAACATGGTCCATCCTATAATCCCAAAATAGGTTCCGTTAATGAATTGTCAAAGAATTCAACACAAATACATTCCATGGTGGAACAGAAACATCAACAACAGAACTTGATGCTGCAATTTGCGAAACTGTTCCCTTGGTGGTGTGTTCTTGACAGGTCAGCAGTTCATCTTAGACAGCTCAATGATTGGAGACTTCGTTCCCTGTGGAGTGCGAGTCTGATCTGCATACATCTCCACAACAAAGTGGACATACCCTGAACAAAAAACAACACACTAGTGTCATGAATCTATCCAAACAGAATCATCACCACCACCCACTATCTTCACGGCAAACAACATATTATGCAGCAATTTACAGCAATTATGCAGCAATTTATAGCAATTATTGAATACACACCCAAATACGAACATATTATGCAGCAATTTCATCATTTCGTACCGCAAACCAACATCAAAGCCCTAATCTTCAACCGAATCGAAGATTAACGAAGTGAAACAGGGTAGAAGAACACAAACCCAAGTCCGAAAACAGAAAGAATGCGAAAAGCCACACAAACCGAAGTTCAATCGAAGCAAAAACACAAACTTACTTCCAGTTGCAGTTCCGAAACGCAATGTCGCCGAGGAGGGTTCCTTCCGTGCTGAAAATCGACACTATCTGGGCGGAAGGAGGTCTGCAAGTTTCGGTTGGAGGGAAATGGGAGTTGATAGGAAGTTGGAGTGTGGAGATGGTTATCAAACGAGGAGGAAACGTTGCAAAGTGACAAGAGGGCATTATTGTCCTTTCAAATGTCTTCAAATCGTTTTAATTAGGTCATGTGATGTGCACGTGACACTTTGACAGTCAGATTTGACGGAAAGTTCACGGAGTAACCTTTCAGTCACATCTTCAAACTTAAGTAACGTTTCAGCTACACAAAAAAAGATGAGTAACCTTTTAATCACATGGGCCAAACATAAGTAAGGGTTGAGGTAATTAACCCTAGATTAATTAGCTAAAAATAGTTGAAATAGTGGAAGTAGTGGAATAATTAGCTAAAAATAGTGAAGTAGTGGAAGTAGTAGAATAATTAGCTAAAAATAGTGAAGTAGTGGAGTTAGTGGATTAATTAGCTAAAAATAGGTAGTATCTCTTGTATAAATTCCCAATTGCAGATCAAATAAAATCAATCCAAGTTCTGCATATTTTGTTTATGTTTTCTGTTGTTCTTCAAATTATCTTGCTAGTGGAAGTGGGAGTTGTAAAACTCAATAAGGTAGTATCACTCTCAATCTCGACTGTTTGACAATCCAGTTAGCTCTTTCATTCGATGTGCGTCTAACTGTTGACCAATGTACCGACTCAAAATTTCTTACCAAATAGGATTTTAGAGCATACCACTGCACTTCGCCAATTATGTGCTCTTCCTTGTAGTTGTTCCATGATCCTCTTCGAGTCGGACTCTATTATGACGTTGTGTCATCCTTGTTCCATCGCCAATATCATGCCTAATACGATTGCCTCGGCCTCCATTACGTCGACATTTCACCCTTTTAGACATTTGTTTGTTCCGCCAATCAAACCGGCTCCGCAGTTCCTCACGAGCACACCTATGTCACTCATGTTCGCCTGAATGCACCATGATGCATCACAATTTATTTTCACATATCCTTGGTTCGGTCTCCTCCATGCTTGCGGCTCATTGGGGTTTTGGTTCAGCCCAGGTCTGGTTTGGACGCATCTGAACTCGTCATACATCTTCCTTGTGTGCTCTACCACCTCCCTTGTGTTTGGTCTCTTGTTTTCGAACGCCACCTTGCATCTTTCCTTCCATATGTTCCAACACGTAGCTAGGCACATCCACCACCTTGTTTCCAACGCTCGGTTCGTTTCTCATCGCTCGGATCCACTCATCAATCATCGTGTTATCTTGACTCGTGACATCCAGCCCTAGGCTTTCCCTCCATACCGAACTGTTCCATCCAAACTTGAGTACCATGTGTTCGACATCTTCTTCACACCCACATACCGGACAGTTCTGTTTCACATTCATCCCCCTCCTTCTAAGATATTTCATCACCGGTAAAGAGTTTGTCAATAGCTTCCAAATGAATTTTTTTTACCTTAGGCATTATGTTTGTACTCCACACATCCCTCCATATGGTCAACGACCTATTTCCATTGTGTCCACTCCCTGATTCCGCCTCCTTTAAACAGTGGTATACCGTTTTAACCGAGACTCTTCCATCATTCGTATATGACCAAATGAGTTGATTCAGTTTGGTTTGTGTGGGTAGTTGCATCTTGAGGATTTGGGTTGCATCATGCGGTGTTGCCAAGTCTCAGATCAAGTCCTCATTCCACTTCCCGTTCGTACTGTCGTATAGGGATTCTACTTTCAAGTCCGGATTTTTTCTCCATCCCTCTGTCGGGTCAGGTCTAAAACCCGGTTTGGTGTACATCCACGGATCGATTCCTGCATTTTTCGTGGCTCCATCTCCTATCATCCACACACCCTCCCAGAGTAGCGGGTCTCTTCCTTGTAGCATGCTCACCCACCCCCACGACGTTCTCCCTCCTCTTCCAGTATCCCTGAAGTTTCCTCTCGGATAGTATATCCCTTTTAGAATCTTTACCCAAAGCGAGTTCGGTTACCTGTTCACTCTACCTGCCATCTTGATTAGTAGGGTTGTGTTGAAGACCTCCAGTTCGTGAAACCCTAACCCACAATCCTCTTTAGTTTTCGCAAGATCACCCCATTTATTCCAATGTATTTTCCTCGTCTCCCCCGTTTGCCCCCACCAGAATCCCGCTATGAATGCATTTATCTTTTTGCAAAAGGTTTTGGGGAGTTTAAAAATACTCATCACATATATCGGTATGATTTGATCAATACTTCCTTTCCCGCCTGATTTAGTGTCTTTATTCGCCACGGTGATGGCACTTAAAAGTTGAATTATGAGGAAGCTAGTAATTAATGGCAGACATTTGACTATTTGTTATATGAGGTAGAAATGCAAGAACAGATTATCTGATGATGTACGAGGTCGAAATCGAAGAACAGCATTACATCATCAGTAATCAAACAAAGGATAAGGCTTCACCTTCCTGCATTGAAATGTGAACCCATGATGGCCATTAACATAAATCACTTGATCTGACTTCAGACATCATCCACCAAGATGGCAATTGCTTTCTTGTTCACTCCAAATCCACAATGACGTACCGTAGAACAGTTTCGATTAGCTTATAGACTTATACTTAAGCATAGCGCCAACAAATCGCCGAGAATGATGATAACCGGAGGGGTTAAGGCAACAAAAGCTAGAATATCAACTTATTAGATTTACATGTGACCACTAATGAAGAGTGTTATACACTCCAGACTGCCATTCAGACACCATCAAGACAGTAAAGGACTAATAACTAGACCAAAAAGCTAATCTTCCCCTCAGCTAGAACAGAAAAATGACAATTTTGAGCAGAAAATTGCAAGCGCAGTCTGGGAGTTGTTCCCACTCAGGCGACAGGCGGGCGGAGAACATGATCCTGCGAGGTATCCACAGCAGCAGGAGGCATGAACTGCCACATAGCCACTCCTGGGTAACTGATGAACGGCACCATCTTGTTGCCAGGAGCTTGCACTTGAGGGGCATATGCTGGAATTGCAGGGGTGGGTGGCATGAACATCGGCTGTGCATTCATGGCTTTCATTTGCTGCTCCAACTTCTCCTTCTCTGCTTTTAGCCTTTGCTTTTCATCACGGAGCTCATTCTTTTCAGCCTACACCCAGAAAAGGCAATTCTTGAGATCCTTACTTAGTTTCCTTCCAAAAAAAGGGACAGATAGCAAAAAGGGAAGACGCACTTTCAGCTCCTTGAGTTTTTCCTGGAGACTCGAGTTTGAGTCCTTCAACTCCTGTGCTTCACCTCGCAACTGGGTCACCATTCTAGCAGCTTCAATCAATATTGCTGCCTTGTCTGTTTTTGGAGCTCTTCCAGGATCCAGTACAACTCCCAGTTCCATGAACCTATCAATATATTTTCATTCATTAAGTAACTTTCATGGCCTCACTACAAAATCCACAAGAAGTCATGTCAGAGAGAGAGAGAGAGGGGATACTTGTCATTTAGTCTATCTCTCCGCAACTTCTCTCTACATGCTTTGGAGCTAGATACTCCACTTGATTCAGTTCTGGCCCTGAAATCATATAGAGGAAAACAACAATTATTTCACCTCCGGCACTGCCTAGAGGAACTGCTGCAACATCAACACATTTTTTCTCCATTAAAGCTTCACGAATAGAAGTCTAGATTTTGACGGTAGGATCATCAAAGATGTGTAGTTCCCCAAAAAATAACTTTTGCAATATCCAACCCAGCTATACACGACCAGTGTAAAAAGTACCGATACTGCTAACTTCAACTTTTTAGTACTCTGATATTACATGATTTGAGCAGCTCGATCATGCTAGGAGATGAAAATATACCAGGCTACCACCTATAACGAGAGTAATATTCTTCACAATCACAAGAAGATACAAAGGTAAAACCAACCCAATCAAAAATAACGTTTGTTCAGAACCTAATGTATTATTGTCATTTGTCAACTACCAATCTTTCCAACCGAAGGTATTTGGTTTATTCACTTAACAAGAATTTCAGGTGCTAAAGTGAGCTATCCAGACATACAAGAAAGAAAGCTGATGAAGTAATGCATAAACTAAAAACACTGTACCTCTTTTTTGAGCAGTTCTCCTTCATACCATCTGATTCTCCATATGAGACATCAATTTCCAAACTATTGTTTATGGAGTCAGAAAATAGAGATAGGAACAAGTATAAGTTAAACAAGATAAACGAAGAGCAAGGTCAATAAAAAAAAACTAAGAAACTTCACGCAAGCTAATTAAGGCCTACAAAAATGATTTCTGGCAGTGTCTAGAAATACATGTCTACCCCTAAAGTATTGTTTGATAACAAGATTAATACTGCGACTGCCTTCTTAATTTCTAACTTCAGTACCTGGAAAATTAGTTCTAGTTAGCAACTTTAGCAGGTGGACGACAATAATTAGTATCACCAAAACTACCTCCCCTTAGGGTTTGGAATACTCCATCTCTAAGACACTACCGAATAAGTTGAACTGCATTTCCCATTGTATTGCTGAACATCATTCCCAGAGAGCTAATATGGCTAATAGGTAGAACAAAAAATGACGCCACACCTCTTGACTTACTGAAGACTTCTCATATTGCCGGTACAAATAGCAATACAATAGTTTGTGACACGGATTTGATAGCAACAATAATGTTTTGACAATTTGTTGTGGTGTATATGCTAGAGAAAAAAGAAACTTGATTTAAGTATCTCAATCAAACTAGGTCCTTAAACAATGAAAATGACACTAATTAGCCAATAAATAGACCAAGATGCGCTTGTGATGCGGCTGCTAACCAGTTCCATCAATTAGCATGATAGAAAAGAAATAAAAACAAAAGACAACCGTGAATCCCAAAAAACACTTCCTTCGAATGCTCAAGCAGATACCCTAATTTAAGTCCAGAGAGAGGTGCAACAAAATCATTTATTGAAAAAAAAAAAACTTTGGAGTACCTCGCATTAGACGACCCATTGAGTGCCTGGGGCCAAGAAAATCCCGAATTGTGCACCTGGAAATCCCCATCCGGGACTGGTATGTCTTCAATCAAACCATAGTCGAAGAGCCAGTTCGTATTTTCCTGTGAAACCATCTCAATGAGGATGCAGTCTGAGAAAAGCCAGCGATTTCCCGGCGATTGTGGGAATTAAGTGAGATCGGGATAATAGATAGAGTAGCGAAATGGGCGAAGAGAGAGAAATATACTTTCTGGAAAATGAATGCTCGCTCGAGAATAAGGAAAATGATGGAAATGGAGAAAACGCGGGGAGACGTTTATTTGTTGGTAGGGAATGGTCATCGGTGCAGATCATCCAGGTGCGCCTCAACCGCAGATCAGCTTTCCTTCATCTGCATCGGGCCTCCTGGTTTTCAGCCCATCCAACGCTATTATAATATAACTATACTCCACTTTGCACATAATATATAGTTTAATATAAAATTTAAATTATTACATTAATAAACAAAAATAAATCAAATTACTTTTAAATTATATTATTATATTGATATGATTAACTCAACTTACAAAATAAAAATATTTTTTTTATTAATATAATATTATTTAATTTAGTTTTTTGTATAATATTTATTATTTATAGTATATTCATTAGATATATGTTAAATTTATTTAGTAATAGCACAATAAAAACAATTATTTATAAACTATTCATTTAGTAATAGTTAATTATTTCTTATTTTTTTATTTGTTTCTTAGTTAAATATATGTGAAAATTATATACACAAACATAACTTAATAAATTATATATGAATATACACTATTTAGAATACTATTAGTTTTATTATATATATATATATATATATATAATTTCTTCAAATATAATAATAATTTCTAAATATCAATATTAAATAATTATTTTACAACGAAAAGTGTCATTTTAATTTAACTTTATAACTATAAATACATAAATAAATATCTAACATGCGTATTTATATACTTAATCAAAACAAATATTATTGTATTATAATTCTCTTTTCAAAAATAAATTATCAACAAATATGTTTGTGTACACATTTATAATTTTTGTTTAAAATTTGATTTCTTTTCACATTTTTTTGTTTTAAATTTAGAAATCAAATACATAGTTATATATTTTAATTCTTGGCGAACAGATAAATACATTTACTATCTATTTAGTTCAGTTTTTAATTAAGTTATTTATTATTGTTTATCATTTTTCCCATTATAAATATTATGTACTTTCAGCACTTAATTCATTTTTCAAGTTGATTAAGCTAAAATATAATTAAAAATTAGGCTTAAATATATATTAAATATAATTTATATATCATAAGTCTTGTTTATCATTTATTCATTTCAAATTATTTTACAATTTGTTTTAAAAAAAATGTTGTGTTTTCATTCTTATTTATTTATTTCACTCTTAACATTTGTGTAATTTTCCGAAGTAAATTGTTAGGTACAAAACTTGCAATTTACTATTGTTTTAAGGTAAAATTTAATTTGACATATTATAAATGTAACATCTTTTGAAATTGAATGTGGAGCTTTGATTAATTATAGTGTTAAATAATTATTTTACAAACTTCTATGAAACGTATCACTTTAATTTGATTTTATAATTATAAATACATAAATGAAAATCTAACATGTGTATTTATATATTTAATTTTAACAAATTTAATATTATTGTATTATAATTTTTTTTTCAAAAACAAATCTCAACAAACATGATCGTGTACACATTTAGAACTTTTGGTTAAAATTTAATTTATTTTTACCTTTTTTTGTTTTAAATTTAGAAATTAAATAAATAGTTATATATTTTAATTCTTGACGAAAAAATATATACATTTACTATCTATTTAGTTCAGCTTTTAATTAACTTAGTTACTATTGTTTATCATTTTTTCCATTATAGATATTATGTACTTTCAACACTTAATTAATTTCTTTAAGTTGATTAAGCTAAACTATAATTATAAATTAGGTTAAAATATGTATTAAATATAATATATATATCATAAGTCTTGTTTATCATTTATTTATTTCAAAATATTTTACAATGTTTTTTAAAAAATATTGTATTTTCATTCTTATTTATTTATTTCACTCTTAATTTTTGTGTAATTTTCCAAAATAAAATGTTAGGTGCAAATTTTGCAATTTACTATTGTTTGAAGGCAAAATTTAATTTGACATACTTATAAATGTAACATCTTTTGAAATTGAATGTGGAACTTTTGATTAATTTTGGAGTGTCCACGTGAATGTGAGATATTGATGACATCGATGTAACTTTTTTTTACATGAACCAATCAAATTAAATTATTATGACACTATGATAGAAAAAATTGTGTTAAAAATTTACTTCTCAAAATTATAGGATGATTAGTCAAATTAATATATATATAGATAGATAGATAGATAGATAGATAGATAGATATAGATATATAGATATAGATATAGATATAGATAATAACATCTATTGTAATCATTCTTTTATTATTACTAGTGAATCTGACATGTGCGCTGCACATGCAATAAATTTAAAGTTAAATTATATTAACTGAAAATTGTAGTATAAAAATTGTAGCAAGATTTGAGAGTCTTCTCTTTGCCCTACCAAAATGTTAGGCGGATCTCCAAAACTTATTCTTTATGTAATGAATTAAAAAATGGATTACACATGAAAAATTAAAAAGAATATATGAGTAGCTTTACTGATTAATTCCAAAAATAAAATAATAAATTTCGTAAAATACATTTATTGAGTTTTTGTGAGAATGATGAAAATTTTAAAAAAAATTGAGAATGTGTAAATGCTCAAGACAAAATGGATATATATAACATGATGAGATTTGTAGTAGGATATAGATGTAACTATTGGTAGAGTTGTGCTACATGAGAATTGTAGAAGTGTAATAAGTATAACTCCATGAAGAAGTTTATGATGTGATTGTTGACTATTAATAGAATTGTGATGATTGAAAATTATAGAGATATAAGGGGTATAATTGGTATACTAAAAATTGGAGTGACAAACCTTGATTTTTAATCTTGAAGAAGATTATAATGCTTTTCTTTGTGGCCTTTGGGTGGCCACAAGGGCCAATTCATTTTCCAAATGAGGCAAGACTTCTTTATTCTCCATTGCAATGGCTGAAATGAAAGGAAGAAAACAACACACATCGATCGATCCATAGATTCTAATGCTTTGTGTCTCTTTATATTCTCTATTACCACTTGACTCGAGTGTTTGAATCAACTTTCCCGACCAGCTCATCTTTGCTTTTATGATATGATCGAAAGCAGAAGGCCCATGGCTTTTCCAAACCCCCCATGACTTAGTTGACTATCTGGTTTTTGATTCATTCTTCAAGCCCAATAACAACGTATTTGGAATGACCAAACGGTCCTCAGTGAGGATATGGCTTTCTTGGTCATTAGAATCTCGCGGTTTTCAAACTGATATACCACACAGCTACTTCATAGCTTAAACATCACTGCATTTTATTCTCCCATGGCTCGTCTAGCAAATCTCTATGGTGTCTCAGAAGCTCTTTCCTTCATGCCAAAGCTTCCTCACCCACAGAGGATCCAAAAGAAGACAACAAGACTCGAAATCGTGAGCAAGAAGCTCGACGTGGAGTTTCAGGAACAGACATTGCTGCCAAGCACTAGGAGAGCATCCTTATGTCTGGTGGCAGCCACCATTGCCCTCTCTGCAAGCTCTATCAATGGAGTTTCTTTGGCCGAGGATAACGGGTACTGGGTCAGTGACCCCATTCCTATCCCTCCGATCTACAACCGTAAGTCCTCTCCCCATTATATCATTGTTTCTTTAACGGGAGAACAATCCGTATATACAGATATTTTCTTGGTGATCAAGAAAGAACCAATTGTGGGCGATGTTTGACCTGACAGAGCTTGGGAACGAGAAGACAGGAACTCGTTCTTTCGTGAGGAGCGGGATCTACATTGCGGACATAGGAGTAAAAGGGAGGATGTACAGGTTGAAGAAATACGCATTTGATCTGCTAGCACTTGGTGATTTGATTGGACAAGATGCTTGGAATTATGTAAGGAAGTACCTTAGGCTCAAAGGTACCTTCATGTACTACGATTTTGACAATGTCATCTCTGCTGCTCCTGTCTCGGACAAGCAACCCCTAATGGATCTTGCCAACAAATTATTCGACAATGTTGAAAAGGTGTGAAAGTAGTATCCAGAATTACTATTTTTATTAGAATTTTGTAGAAATTCTTGGTGTGAGGCTGGTTGACCTTTGTGCTTGTGAAAATTATGTTTCAGCTTGAAGTTGCTGTGAAGAAGAAGGACCTGCCTCAGACGCAGTCACTGTATCAGGACACTACTGTGATTCTCCAGGAGGTTATGAACAGAATGGCGTGAACATCGATCCTTAAGCTTTACTTACTAGAAGACATTATCATGTGAATGCAAAGATAATGTCACGAACCGAATGATTTTGAATCATATTCTTTGCTTCGTAAATGAAATTCGAACAATGTAATGGGATGAAATGCACCTGGTGAATGGGGAACGGGTGAGATAGTGTTGCGAGCAGTGAAGAAGGATTCAATCAAGTACACATAGAACTTGAAATGCTAGAAAAGTTTAAATTTCGGTCTTTATAGCTCCAACGCTGCCATTGTCACCTGCCTAGTGATCTTATTACCATTTAAACGAAAAAATTTGATATTTCCTACCACTCTCTTGATCTCAAGAATCTACAGAATGTTACAGCTTTAGGAACAGAACCAACAATAATACTACACAAAAAGGAAGGGGCAAAAGAAGTAAAAAATGGATAAAATAAATGGAGTTGCAGGGTATCAATTAATGCAAGAAGAAATGGAGCTCTTGTTCTACTTCTTGCCTTTTTTTTTACCATATCGGAAAGAGTAAATATTGTTGGGAAATTCAGGTAATTTTCCCACTAAAACAACAACTAGTGAAATGAATCGGTTTAAGACAAATGAACCAGACAGAACACTTACGAAGATACCCGACAAATAATATTGAATACTAAATTATTACAGAAAAAAAAACATAACATCAATAAATACAACCGAATAAAAGAGATAATGAAAGAAAACACACCCGAAACTTTGATAACAGAGTTCAACCAAATAATTATAGTCTTCGAGCGCCGCTAAAATAGCACCGTCTTACTAATATCTGGAGAAGATACAAATTGTTGGGATGAATCAAATGGGAGTAGTAGTAGTAGTAGTTCTTTTATAACTCCCCTCCCCCCAATACAATTCCCATCGGCGTGGGACTTTAGAATTAGGCCAAAACTCAACAAACCTCCACTTTGGCTTAATTCCTAGTTTCACCAAATACAAATCTTCCCAAACAAACAAAATAATAAAAATAATCTTCGCAGTGCTTCCAGATGTTGCGCCGTGAGACGCCAACTCAAATGTACAAGATATTGACCAAGTTTAAACAGGGTTCAAACTTGACCCTTGTAACCACCTTGGTCAACATATCTGCAGGATTCTCTGTAGTATGAATCTTCTAGAGAAGTATCTCCTCTTCTTTGAGAATTTCCCGCACAAAATGATAGTGAACATCAATGTGCTTCGTCCGTACATGAAAGACTTGATTCTTTGCTAAATGAATAGCACTCCGACTATCAGAATATACCTCAAGTTGTTTCTCACCAACTCCCAAGTCTTTAAGCAACCCATGAAGCCAAATTGCTTCCTTCACAACCTTTGTAATTGCCATATACTCTGCCTTTGTTGTAGACAAATTCATCGCTGACTGCAAGGTAGACTTCCAATTAACTGGCGCTTTTGCTAAAGTGAACAAATAGTCTGTTGTAGACCGTCGCTTATCCAAATCACCCGCATAATCAGAATCACAATATCCAACTATGCTTTGACCACGTGATTCATCTTTCTCAAATGTCAATCCAACATCTACGACATTTTGGAGATACCGTAGAATCCATTTCACAGCTTGCCAATGACTCTTGCCTGGATCATGCATGTACCTTCTAACAACACTAACAACCTGTAAAATATCTGGTCTCGTACATACCATTGCATACATCAAGTTTCCAACTGCGTTTGCATATGGGACTTTTGCCATGTATTCTCGTTCTTCACCAGTCGTCGGAGATAAACGACTACTCAATTTCAAATGAGGAGCAAGTGGGGTACTTACAGGTTTTGTATCTTCATGCAAACCAAAACGTTGTAGTACTTTTTGCAAATACTGCTTTTGTGACAGCCAAAATTTGCCTCTCTTTCTGCCATGTTTATCTCCATGCCGAGAATCTTCGTGGCTTCCCCCAAATACTTCATCTCAAACTCTTTACTCAACCGAGCCTTCAATCTGTCAATATCAACTTGGCTCTTTCTGCAATCAACATATCATTAACATATAAGAGTAAGTAGATGTAGGTACCATCTTGAAGTCTGTGCAAATACACACAATGATCGTTTTTGCTTCTGTTGTACCTCTGACCCTTCATGAACTTATCAAATCGTTTGTACCCCTATCTCAGAGATTGCTTCAGTCCGTACAATGATTTGCTAAGTTTACAAACCCAATCTTATTTACGAGCAACCTTGTATCCTTCTGGATGACTCATGTAGATTTCCTCATTCAAATCACCGTGTAAGAACGCGGTCTTCACATCAAGTTGAGCTTGCTCCAAATTCGATTGCGCTACCAAGGCCAACAAAATTCTAATGGATGAATGTTTAACAACTGAATAAAATACCTCATTATAATCAATTCCCTCCCTATGAGCAAAGCCTTTAGACACCAACCTTGCCTTGTAGCGAACATCTTCTTTATGTGGAAATCCTTCTTTCTTTGCAAATACTCATTTGCACCCAATTGTCTTCCTTCCCGTAGTTGTGTCAGCTTCTTGTTCTTCTTGAGAGATTGTATCTCTTCTTCCATTGCACTTGTCCAACTTCCACTTTCTGAACTTCAAACATCTTCTGGATAGGTGGATGGAACGTCATCAATAACTGGAAGTGCATAAGCTACCTTGTCAGCGAAATGAGAAGGCTTCTGAATTTCTTGTCTCTGCCTCCTAACTGCAATTGACGTCGATTGCTGTTGAGGTTCTTGGGTAGAAACATCTTCATCATCTGACTCTTCTTCTACCATAGGAGAGTCACTGTTGGTGGTGCGTGCTGGGATCACCACTGTCTGCGCAAACTCCACCTGCTTTTAAGTACACTCCACCTGCTGCGGAGTACTATCAACTCCTTGATTTACCTTATTCAACATGGCAGATTCATCAAAGGTAACATCCTTGCTGATAATCGTCTTATTTGCCTCCAGACACCATAAATGGGATCCCTTCACTCCAGGATTGAAGCATATGAATAAAGCCTTCTTTGCCCGTGGATCCAACTTTGATTCAATCACACAATAATATGCAATAGAACCAAAAACATGCAAAGAATCATAATCAGTCGCAAGTTTTTCGGACCATACCTCTAACGGAGTTTTGCCATCTATAGTAGATGATGACAAACGATTGACGAGATGTTGAGCGTACGTCACAGCCTCAGCCCAAAAATTTATGTCTAACCCAGCATTAGACAACATACAACGAACTTTCTCCACAAGTGTCTTGTTCATATGCTCTGACACCCCATCCTGCTGCGGTGTTTTCCTTATAGTGAAGTGCTGATTTATGCCACAATCTTGACATACCTTCAGGAATGGATCACTCTTGTATTCTCCTCCATTGACTGTTCAGAGAACCTTGATCTTCCTTCCTGCCTGGTTTTCAACTTGAG
This sequence comes from Chamaenerion angustifolium, assembly GCA_946814005.1. Classification (NCBI taxonomy): domain Eukaryota; kingdom Viridiplantae; phylum Streptophyta; class Magnoliopsida; order Myrtales; family Onagraceae; genus Chamaenerion; species Chamaenerion angustifolium. Next base: position 22,950,330 of record OX328270.1, on the reverse strand, counting down.
CTTTCCACTTAAGGAAAATCTCAAGCACATCATATTTGTTCTTCATTGTAAACACCCGAACTCTCCTGGAAAAATCATCAATAAAAATGACAAAATAATGACTACCTCCGATGGACGGAGTCTTGGTAGGTCCCCACACATCTGAATGCACATAATCCAGAATACCCTTAGTATTATGAATTGCAGTGCCAAACTTCACTCTTCGTTGTTTTCCCAAAATACAATGCTCACACAATTCAAGTTTGCAAGTCTCCGCACCTTTCAATAATCCCTGCTTGATAAGAATTTGCAGGGACTTTTCTCCAGCATGTCCCAACCTCATGTGCCACAGCTTCGTTGCCTCAACATCATTCTTTGTGCTAGAAGTTGCTGTTGCTACTGTCCCTACCACTGTACTACCTTGGTAGTAGTACAAATTGTTCTTCCTCGTGCCTTTCATCATCATTAGTGCTCCTGAAGATGCTCTAAGAGCTCCATCTCTCATCGTCACCACCAGACCTTGGGATTCTAAGGCCCCAAATAAGATGATATTATTTTTCAGCTTTGGCATGTACCACACATCCCACAAAATTCTGGTGGATCCATCACGATTTCGCAGCTTGATTGAACCTATCCCGCTTGTTTACATGGATTATGATTACCCATGTAAACAACCCCACCATCGAGTTCTTGAAATTCAAAGAACCATTCCCGAATGGGACATATATGATAGGTACAACCAGAATTTAAAATTCACTCATCTGGATGCGGGGATGCTGAACACGAGACTATCAAAGAGATATCTGATTCCACGTCAGTTTTGCATTCTGCAACATGTGCATCTTGCGGAGTCTTCCCTTTCTTCTTCAGTTTTGGACAGTATTCCTTCCAGTGCCATTTCTCATGACAGAAAGCACACTCATCTTTGGCAACAACTCGGCCTTTGGATTTAGACCTTCCTATTCTCCCCTTTGACTGGCTTTGCTGACGACCTCTTACCACCAATGCTTCTTCTGATGTTGTTGCTTTGGTTTTCATCTTTGTTTCTCAGTTCATGACTATATAAAGCAGAACAAACAACGTCTAACAGTACATTCTCCTTTCCGTGAAGTAATGTAGTTTCCAAATGTTCAAATTCATCGAGAAGAGATGATAACAACATCAAAGTCAGATCCTCATCCTCAAATTTCACATCTAAATTCAACAGGTCTGCTAGTAATTGATTAAACATAGTGATGTGTTCATTCATAGTAGTACCTGGTTGGTAATCAAATCAGAACATTCTTTTCTTCATGAAAAGCTTGTTCTGACCACTCTTTTTCAGAAACTTGTCCTCCAACGCCTTCCACAGTTTGTGTGTAGAAGTCTCATTTTTGAATGCATACTTCTGCTATCTGGACAGACAAGATCGAATAGTTTCGCACGCCAACCGATTAATAATACTCCAATCTTTATCCTCCACCTCTTGTGGTTTCTTTTCCTCAATAGCAATATCAAGACCCTGCTGGAAAATATGGTCTAAAACCTCTCCTGACCACATGTCGAAATGGTCAGTACCGTCAAATATTTCCACTGACAATTTCAAACGGGACACCGGGAACCTCAACCATGATGACGAGGAGCCCGACACCCCGAATGAAATATTTGAGACAACACACCCTCCTTCTTGATTTTTAGTTGTTATTACAGACTCAAAATATAGTATTCAATATTACAACAACTTTCAGACAACCTAAGGACGAACCTTCGACTCTGATACCACTTGTTGGGAAAATCGGGTAATTTTCCCACTAAGACAACAACTAGTGAAATGAACTGAACATAACACTTACAAAGATACCCGACAAATAATATTGAATACTAAATTACTACAGAAAAAGAAACAACATAACAACAGCAAATACAACGGAATAAAAGAGATAAGGAAAGAAAACACACCCGAAACTTTGATAACGGAGTTTGATCAAATACAAGCCTAGTCTCCGAGCACCGCTAAAATAGCACGCTCTCACTAATATCTAAGAAGATACAAATGGTTGGGATGAATCAAATGGGAGGAGGAGGAGTTTATTTTATAACTCTCAAACTCCACCCCAAATACATTTCTCATCGGCGGGGGACTTTAGAAATCTAAGCCGAAAAGGCCACACATATATGTTATATGTCAAACTATATATTTCATCATCCATAAACACTAACATATAATTCATTCAAAAAGTTACCCATATCTGCAATTCTATGACATTAACTTTAATCAAAAGTAACAGTGGATCGATGTAAACATGTGTTTTCCGACACCTGATTTCCAAGGATTACTTCCCTTCATACTCGCTACCTGCACCATTCTTTCCTTTGACAGGGTCAGAACTCTTAGAAATCTTCACTTCTATATACATATTATCACTATTCAGCTTCGCTTCGATACGTCTCCAATCCGCATCTTCAGGTAGCTCAAGCCGTCGAACATACCCGTGATCCCACCAGTTCCCGCACCGCCAATCCTTCACCTTGGAGGAGTCTCTGGGGTGATGCTTCCACTGCCCACTTATCTCCAGCACCTTCCCCCCCTTATCCACGTATATCTGAACATTACTGTCCCATGTTCCTGTTTTTTTGATAACAGAAATGAGTTTTATTCGTATACAAGTAAGTAAACAAAATGAACTTTTTTCTTTAAACAGTATACTCACCTGGAACTTCTGCTTTGAGCACATATTCATGGTCCTTCTGAACCCAATCAACACTGCTATGCCCCGTGCTTCGTAGATTTGACAGTAATATTTCCGAATCAAATTCCCATAACGGGAACGCATCGGAAGGATCGAAGAACTTACCGAACAATAAGGGACTAAAGAGCGACCCCTCTCCGAAGATCTTGTGCACTGTGGGGTTCCCTTGAGTGAGAAATCTCTTGAAGACGTCCTCCTTGAGCGCCACTGACCACTTCTGCAGTACTTGATCTTCTGTTTTGATGTCAAGAAGCTTGAGATTGCTCATCTTTTTTATTTTTTGGTTTCGTTGGTGCACAGAATAGAGGCTTTCTGGGTTTTATGGTGAGGAATCAATCAAAGTAAAGGTTTCTTTCTCTTCATGCTAACAAATTCCATTGGAATATTTGGACGTCTTTAGTTAAAGCTGAAGGAATATTTCTCTTTTTCCAGGCCTTTGTGCGGTGATTGATCGTATGGTCGTCTTCATTCACTAAAACTTCTATCATGCATGCGCTTGCTTTATGAATTTTTAAATCAACTATGAAGATCGTATATATATATATATATATTATGGATCGTATATTGATTGCTGCTGCAGATTATTAGCTTCGTGCTGGACATTTGGCAGCTTTTACGAAGATGCTTATTCGTGCACGAAGCAACGACTTTGTGGAAAAACACACTACAAATAGTGCAAAGCTGAGTGAACGGAATATTTACGAATTCCATCCAAATATTATTTTATTTTGCTGATATTGCTGCAATGCGGTGTCACCAAATCCGGTTCAATTTTACATATTATTAAATTAGAAGAAAAGTAAATACACCCGCCGACACCACCACCAATGGGCAATGGGGTTGTTCAACCAATAAATTATACAAAATAATTATAATATATACTTTTTAATAATTACTTTTTTTACTAATTTGTTTTTTTAGAATATTTATATATCTTATGACTATCTAAAACTTGAATAATTATAAATTATAGTGAAGATATTTTGACCATTTATACCAAACTCAAACTCCATTTTTGTATAGTGCACCTTTGAAAGCATAATTAATAAAAATTGATTGATAGCATAATAAATAAAAATTGATTGATAGCATAATAAATAATATACAAAATTACAACTATAATTTTGCTTAATATTATTTATATACATATTTTTATTTATAATTATAACAATTATAAGTAGGGCCGACAATTCACTCACGACACGATAACACGATACCAACACGCACGAAAAAAAGTCGTGTTCGTGTTTGCCTTTGATGGTACGATAACACGAACACAATAACACGATTGTTTTTTCGTGTCGTGTTAGTGTTTAAGTCTCAAAACACGATAACACGATTGTTTGCCTTTGAGGGGACGTGTTTATGTTAATTAGGTTGCGTTATCGTGCGAACGTGAACCGTGTTACCGTGTTATTTTCGTGAAAACGTGAAATCGTGTTATTTTATTACCGTGTTATTTTCGTGTTACCGTTCTATTTTCGTGTTACCGTGTTATTTTCGTGGAATCGTGTTACCATGTTATTTTCGTGAAAACGTGAAATCGTGTTATTGTGTTACGACTTTCCACGAATATTTTTGTGTTATCGTGTCGTGTTGATACAATAAATTTCGTGTCGTGTTCGTATCGTGTGTTTGTGACACGATTACATTTTCGTGTGTTTCGTGTTGGATTATCGTGCGTGTCGTGTCGTGTCCTGGTGCACAATAGCACGCACGCACGAATTGCCAGCCATATTTATAAGTAAGTCACCGTAAAACCATATATATCATAAAAAAAAAAAGTGTGTGAAGCTGCAGTCCGCGTCTGCACCAAAACGTATCAATTATGGTAAGACCTGACTCGTTTACCATAGTCGGATTCTTAACGATAGCCATTAGACAGAGACAGAGAGAAACCGCGTCCCCGTCATTATTTTATTATTTGCCTCTGAAAAATTCAAATACTTTATGATGAAAAACACACATCCAAGAAGGCTCATTTACGGTATTGGCAGCTAGCTTTCGTATGAATTGGAACCCGAAATTCTTCATCTCGCTCGTTTAGATCTGGTCAAATTGGAGGTCTCACTTGAAGAAAAAAAAACTTAGCTCATCCGCCTTCCTATTCTCTTTTTGGGTTCAAGAAAACATCGTCTACATTGCAAAGAAAACCACGATTGGGGATTGTTTTAGTCCGAGCAATCGTGGTGAAATCACTCAATTTGGTTAGGGCATCTACCGTTTTTAATTTTTTCGGCGATCTCGATCCGTTTCGCTGTCTTTTTAGGCGGCACAATTCTTGGGTATCTTTATTTCGTCTGACTTTGGGAATTTCGGAAAGCACTGGGCATTGCTGCATATATTTGTGATTGATGATTTGAAGTTTGTCGGTGATACCCAGCTTGGGTGGCTCTGGAAGGCAAAATTAGGGTTTATCCATGTTCTGGGCAATCAAAGAATAAAAGGGTTCTGGTGTTGGAGGGTTTAGTGACTGATCATATGTTAAGGACAGGGACAGTGCGTGTAGAAAATGATTGTGGATCAAATATGTATCAGAAGAGTTGGGTTGTTCGTAGTTTTGGTTACTCTACTTTGTTCCTGGGATGTTGTGTGCTTTCAAGGCAAAAAGACGGCCAAGGAAGTCACATCGAGTTATTTATTTGATGTCGCTTCTTTTGATATTGATGAAGACACGGTAAGCTATCGCCTTTATGTGTTCATCTCTTCATTTATATGCATTAGTCAGCTTATTCACTAAAGTCTATGTATATTTGATCTTAGTCTATGCTACGAGAATCTAGTTTTGTTTGAATATTGTTCATTTTTCTTTTGTATATAATTGATGAAAAAGACGGTAGCATTCTTGGCAGATGATTACTTGCTAGCTAAATTTCAAGTATTTTTGTCTTTGTTGATAATTCTGCTCTATCAGTAAGCAACTTGTGAAGATTTTCTCTCCTTACTAACCTTCCCGCACCCCACCCCCAACCCAAGCATACTAGTGTGAGACCAGTAGCACCTCACTTATGAAGAAGCCTTTCACAAATAGGCTGCAGAAATGATGGAAAAACCTTTTATTACACTATATTCTGAATTCTGTGATGCATGACTATAATCTACTGTAATCTTCAGGCACAGATGTTGTGGGCCAATTGTGGGTCGGAGATGGTTCGAGTAAAAGATACTGCTGAAGAACTTGAACTTAATGTATGCATTTCACATCAAGGACCTGACAGTTTCGACTATAAATGCAACTCAGAGGAAAAGCAGAAAATCCGTCAGTTCTTGCGCTTGCTTTATCCTGAACTGAAGCAAACTCTGATCGATTGTTTGAGAAAGAATAGCGTCCCCTTCCGTGTTTCTGGCGAAGAAGTTGGCTACAGTGACGGGTTCACCTTTTACATTAAGCGCTTATCTTCAACTCTTGGAATTCACCGACAATCTCTAGAGTCACCTTCACGTGTAGCTGAAGGGCCGAATCCCACACCTGCCTCTCGTGATGTTTCTGAAGCCAATACTCCACCGCCACCTGCTTCTCAAGATTCATTAAATGGTCCAATTCCTGCTAACTCAAGTCAAGGGGATGATAACAAAAAAATTGTCATTGCAGTTGTTGTCACAGCATGCGTGACCTTTCTTCTTGCATTATTGTTGTTTATATGTTTCTACAAAGTATGCAGACCTGTCCCTCAGTCTGTTCCTAATGACGACAAGCCTCTTCTAGGCCAAAGCATGAGCTATTCTTCTAGTGGTATGATTTTGATTTCAGTTGTCATTTTTTTTATATATAAAAACAGCTGCAAAGTAATGGCTATGAACTCATTTTGTACATGTATTACGTAGGTTCTCCATATAAGGGTTTTGTTTATGGAGGTCCATTCAAGGAAGAGAGCATCAATCGTCAATCACCGGACCATAAATCAAAAGTATCATCCCTTGATGACAGTGGTGCTATTGAAGCTGATGCTCTAAAACAATCCGTTGGTAGACCTTCTGTGGGGTCCTATGGTGGTGGTCTCAAAGTAGAGCTGCAAGCCTATAGGCTATCAGAGGAGGGATCTTCTATGCCATTGAAGCCGCCTCCTGGAAGGGTAGGATCGTCTCTAAAGCCTCCGCTTGGGAGAAGTCCTTCAGTTTTTAATGCTCCGCCAGGCAGGAATCCATCAATGAAGCCTCCACCTATTAGAAATTCTTCTGCGTTAAAACTTCCACCGACTAGAAATCCTTCGGTTTTAAAGCCTCCACCTACTAGAAATCCATCGGTTTTAAAGCCTCCCCCTGCCAGAGCAGATCCTCTCCCTCATGAGCCACCTGCCCCTCCAAAGCTCCCATCCACTGTGGCGAATCCTCCCCCACCGCCACCTCCTGCTCCAAGACCCACCACTGGAAGCGGTGGTCTGCAGCCTCCTGGACCACCACCACCTCCACCATCTGGTCATGGTGGGAGAGCACCTGGACCACCTCCACCACCACCTCCAAAGGGTGTTGGGTCTGGTCCACGACCACCACCACAACCTATTGGGAGGGCTGGTCGACCTCCACCTCTTGCACCAATGGCTTTTGGTGCTGCAGATGACGGTGATGGTCCAAAAACCAAGCTGAAGCCATTTTTCTGGGATAAAGTTTTAGCAAATCCTGGTCACTCAATGGTGTGGCATCAAATCAAGGGGGGGTCTTTCCAGTAAGTATCTCTTGTTTCATTTGTTCTTGAGCTCCCCGTTGTTCATGTCATATACAACACAAAATGAAAAAAACAAACAATTTTCAGGTTCAATGAGGAGATGATTGAAAGTCTATTTGGGTACAATGCTGTCGATAAAGCCAAGAAAGAAACTAAGAAAGAATTCTCTGCTCAGGAATCTTCTTCTACAGTGGTTCAGATTATCGATTCGAAAAAATCACAAAATCTAGCAATTCTTTTGAGAGCGTTGAATGTGACAATTGAAGAAGTTCGTGACGCTCTTATTGAAGGTGAGTCATAAATGCTTCGTTGTTGAATTGTACGTATGAACTCAGTTATTTACGCCACTTTTGTTCTTGGGCATGCAAAACCCTTTCGTTGCACTAGAAACTATAATCTGGGGGTGCTTAGAGGTTGGAGTTGTACTTTGTTAACCATTTCTGTGCTTTCTCAGAGAGGTAAAAAAAGTCTGCTTATTTGCTACTTCCAGAACTGGAATTTATTTTAATTTTCTACAATTAGTGATTGATTTTAATTTTCTACAATTTATTTTATTTTAATTATCTATGTAGTCTGACGGAGTGGCAGTGACGGGTCTTCAGTATATGACTAACTTTGATCTTTATTATTTATTATCACTGCCACGAGGAAAAATTTAAAAGAACAAACTTTACAATCTGCGTAATTTTTCTTTATACTTTATTATTATATTTATATTGAGTGGAGGTTTAGTTTAGTTTGGTATTTTGTTAACATTCTATCTCGACTCAGGTAATGAACTTCCAGTAGAGTTCCTTCAAACTGTGTTGAAGATGGCACCCACTGCAGATGAAGAACTTAAGCTCAGGCTATACGATGGTGAACTTTCCCAACTTGGTCCTGCCGATCGGTTCCTCAAAGTGATGGTCAACATACCATTTGCATTTAAGCGAATGGATGCCTTACTTTTCAAGAGTAATCTACAAGAAGAACTCGCCTTTGTTAAAGAGTCATTTTCAACATTAGAGGTATGAACTTCAAATTCTCATAATCAGGGAAAGATAGTAGGTATTATTTTGATTTTCTGAGTTTGAAACTTTTTCATGTAAGGTTGCATGCCAAGAACTGAGGAACAGCCGATTATTCCTCAAGCTTCTAGAAGCTGTCCTGAAGACTGGGAATCGCATGAATAGCGGAACCTTCCGAGGCGGTGCTCAGGCTTTTAAGCTCGACACTCTTCTGAAATTATCAGACGTAAAGGGAACGGATGCAAAGACAACCCTTCTGCACTTTGTCGTTCAGGAGATTATCCGATCCGAAGGCGTCAGAGCAGTCCGTGTGGCTAAAGAGAACAACAACTTCCTCAGCATCGAAGAGAGTGGGACTGAGGATGAAGAGGAGTATTATCGAAATCTTGGACTCCAAGTAGTGTCGGGTCTGGGTGATGAACTCGGAAATGTCAAGAAAGCTGCAATCATTGATGCTGATACATTGACAGGAGCTGTTGCCAGACTAAGCTTCTCACTAATGAAGGCCCAAGATCTTTTAAACACAGATTTGAAGAATTTAGAGGAGGAGAGTGATTTCCACCGAGTTTTAAAGAGCTTTGTGCAGAATGCAGAGAGTAATATCTTGGGGTTGATGGAGGAGGAGAAGAGAATAATGGGTCTGGTGAAGCGTACCGGAGATTACTTCCATGGTAATACTGCGAAAGATGAGGGTCTGAAGTTGTTTATTATAGTTAGGGATTTCTTGGTCATGTTGGACAAGACATGCAGAGAGGTTAAGGATGCTCCTCCTATGAGACTCCGCAAACCTGTTAAAAAGAAAGAAGGTGGTCCCGGTTTGGCCCCATCGGGCTCTGATTCTTCCCTTGCCTCCCCTGCCTCGTCTGATCTTCGAAGGCGACTCTTCCCTGCCATCCAAGATCGGCGCCAAGGCGAATCAAGTTCTTCTGATGAAGATAGTTGATGATGGGTTCTCAAAGGAAGAAGCTTTGGAGTTGGAAATTCTTCCATGTTTTTAAAATCAGGATTCAGTAGGTAAGACTATATGGAGGAAGGAAGATGTTGTCGTGCAAGTGAAGTAAATAGTGTAACATTGGTGGATAGCAGCAGTGTTGATTGATTTTTGGAGGTAGTTTTCAATCACTTACCTCTGTCCCTTGTAAAATAACATGAAGTAAATAGTGTAACGTTGATGTTTCTTTCCCTTGTAAAATAATATGAAGTAACTAGTGAAACATTGATGTTTCTTCCTGTCATTGATTAGTCTAGTAAATCTTGTGCGGCACACTATCAATTTTCCTTAATAATTTGTTGGCGTACGGATTGCAAAGTTTAAATACTTAAACAAATTGCAGCTTACAAAGTAAAAAATTGATGACTTAATTGGTAGGAGTTGCGCGAACGCAAACTCCCTCGGTCACAAATTATGACGTAGACTCTGCCACTTGGGCAGATCTTAAATGGGCACCTTTCCAAAGTGCAATGGAAGCCGCCAACTTAGGCCATGAATCTTCTTGTTCATTCATTGACCCCGTCCAGGTAAGTATTTGGGTAAGAAAACTTCCCTTCTGTTTTGTAAGTCTCTTCTCCCCTCTCCTCCTTTTAGCGTAAGCGGTGTGGTACAAACAACTGTATTTGAGTATGAAATGGAATCTCCTTAGAATGGAGTGTGCTTGATTGAAGAACCCGAGGGAGTATTGGAGAAAGCCATCAATGACTTTGGCACTTGGCAGAGTGAAGGCTGATGAGAAGATGAGATTCATGCGCTTGGCGCTGATTGTTGTACACTAGCCCATGATGACTGTTTTTACTCTTCTCTATTTCTCGGGTTTTCTGCAGATCGATCAAGATGATGAAAAGAATAGGTCGACGTCGGAAAAATGAGAAGACTTCCATCCAGCAAGAGCAAGAAGAAGTACCTCAGTTCCTGCCGGCATTACCGTACCGTCTCTCAAAGCTCAGGCACTCAGGCAGTAGCTGCTGCAAGGTCGGCTTTCAATGCGTTTTCAACACTTTTCAGAGAAAGGAGACGAGATGACAACGCCTGGAAATCGAGAAGCAGCTGACGTGATTCAAAGGATTGATGAGAGAATAAAAGAACAAAGTAGAACTATGGGATAGGCTACCGAGACTACTTAGTTTAGTCTTATTTACCCCGTAGAAATATGGAATATTTATTTTTATTAAATTATTTGCTTCAACTCTAATTCTCGTTCCACTAAAATAATGTTCCCTAGTTATAATCACTTAGTGCAAATGACCATCCACTTAAACAGAACTTGGTGCCTAATAATACTTCACAGACTTAGTAAGTAAGGATTTCACGAAATACAGCATCAATAAAAACTTCAGCTTTTGTTTTGTTTGTGAGAGATGGCGAGGGAGAGTTCAGAAGGGACAACTGAAAGTCACGTCTCTTTCTTGTGAGTTGTTTCACTGCTTGGCTGCTTCCTCTGTAACTATCTACCATTGATTGGTTGATGCTTTTCTATTCATCAGTAATTCAAAAACATTTTAATTTGCTTCTGTTCTCCACCACCTGTCATCTTCTTCCCTTCCCTGGTTTGTATTAGATTCCATACCCTTCTTCTTCATTTTACTGAAAAGTATTTTATTTATGAATCCCTTCGTTGGTTGTTAGCTTTGCTTCCTCTCCTTGCTCTCTGAATCAAAATGCTCCATCTATCTGTTCTTGCTGCTGAAAACATAATGTAGTGCAACGGTTTCATTATTTGCCTCCGAGGGAAGCCAAGCTCCTGACTCCTTGGACTAGACGACCATGCCAACTGTTTGGTTCTCTCTCAAGAAATCTTTTCACTGCAGATCTGAATCTTCAGACGTTCATACCCCGAAAACAAGGAGACACTTGAACAAAGTCTCCACTGCCAAATCGGGCCGGTCGGGCTGCTCGAGGTCCCTTGCTAACCTTAAAGATGTCATCCATGGAAGCAAGAGGCACTTGGACATTCCACCAAGTAGTTGCAGCCCGAGGTCCATCGGCAGCAGCGAGTTTCTCAACCCTATTACTCACGAGGTGATGCTTACTGACTCGGGGACTGAGCTTAAAATCGGAGGCGTTCAATCCACAATGTGCTACTTCAACCCCGCGTTTAGAACATCCTCTGCTACTGTTATGAGGAACTCGTCTTCTCAGCACGGAAAAAACGGAGCTTCTTCTGCCACCTCTAATGGAGGAGACAGTGTTTCTTGTCGGTCAAGCAGTCGGACGCTTTTCCCTTCCGGTGGCAGCAGTGCTTCTTCAGCAATAACATGTCACAAATGCGAAGAGCGGTTCGGAAAATGGGAAGCTGCTGAAGAACATCACCTGTCAAAACATGCTGGTAGTAATTAACATGTTGTTCGTCTCATGTTCGATTTTCTTCTTCTTCAAGCACATTCCTTTTTTTTCTTTTTCTCATTTGCAATTTGTTCATCAGTTAGTGAACTCGTGGAAGGAGATTCATCTAGGAAAGTAGTCGAAATCATCTGCAAGACGGGTTGGTCAAAATCCGAACCCCAAAACACCAAAATCGAGCGAATCCTCAAAGTCCACAACACACAAAGAACGCTCTCTCGTTTCGAAGAACACCGAGAAGCTGTAAAATCTCGAGCAAGCAAGCTAGCCAAGAAACATCCTCGGTGCCTTGCTGATGGCAACGAACTTTTAAGGTTCTACGGCACGACCCTCACTTGTTCTTTAGGCCTGAACACTTCCTCAGGACTTTGCACTTCTGAGGATTGCTGTGTTTGCAAGATTATAAGGGTGGGATTCTCGGAAAATAAAGAACACGATGGAGAGAAAGGGATTGGTGTATTTACGACTTCAACAAGCGGAAAGGCTTTTGAATTGATCAAAAAGTCTGAAGATGAAGATTCTAGGAAGGTGTTGATTGTCTGCAGAGTCATCGCTGGTAGAGTTCATAGGCCCGTGGAGAGCATCGATGAAATGGCAGGCCAAACTGGTTTCGATTCTTTAGCAGGAAAAGTAGGAGTTTATTCTAACATAGAAGAGCTGTATTTGCTCAGTCCTAGAGCTCTTCTACCTTGTTTTGTTGTAATTTGCAAAAACTGATGAACAAGGAAATTTGCGATTGAAGTAAACACGCCCTCTTTTGTTTATATTGCCCGGTTAGAAAGTAAACATTTTTAGAGAGAGTTTGTGTGATGCCGAAATCCCGAGACACTCTTTTACTATCTCAATCTAGTTTGATTTAGCACGTCATTCTTATTTGAGCATCAAAAAGAAAGAAAATTTGTTTGAATTAAGTAGTATTTCTCTTACTTACTACGACTTCAAATTATTTATTCATTTTCAATGTGAAACTTTTCAGGGTATCGAAACTATCCTCCTTAAATCATACGACGTACTCGTCGCGACCTAATTCAAAATCTTTGGTCCAATATGTGACTTAGGATTTGCAAGGTTTATACTTTTCATATACACAACACTCGGTCAACTTTGATGCCAATTAAAACGCTCAAGCGACAGTCCTCAGTAGTTTAACTCAACCTGATAGAGTTCGTTGTCCTCACTTAATCCAGAAACTGAAAATATTTAGTTAGGAGTAATATTTATCTTATTTAGAATGGAATAAAATCATACTTTTTCTTTCTTTCTGATGAGAAACTTTTTAGGGTGTTACAATGTTACCAACAACTTCGTAAGACGATTTAACAATAAATCAATCATAGTTTCTCATTGGAATATTTGTATTTTCTGGGTTGGTTATGAAGCGTTATGATGTTAGCTGGTGATGATATGATTTCCTTGTCCATTCCTCCATCCATCTAACATTTGAAGAATTTGGTGTAAATGTTTAGGTACACAATGCATGCCCCCATGAGAGCTTTGAAATGGACAGCTTTTATTGTTCTGGTCCTAAGTGACATAAAGAAGAACATAGCTACGGAGGGAAGGTTGTAAAGTTTGACTAGACTGACCGACAATTCAGTCTTTCTAAGTTGATTGTTTTCAAGAGAAGAAATTGATAGAATGTATAGATATTGGAATGAATATTCAGTTATATTGAATTGAATTACATACAATCTATTTATACACATTTCTATAACAACTCTATTACTATTTCTAACAGCTTTTATTACTGTATAACAACTCTTATTTTTGTATAACAACTCTTATTTCTGTTGTATTTTCTACACTTCGCCTTAAGCTAAATTATGGGGTCACACACATTTAGCTTGCACCATACTTCCTCAAATGACGTTCCATCGACTTATTTTGTCAATACATCTGCAAGCTGATCTTCTGAACGTATGTACAAGAGTGTTACTGCGCATTTTGTTTTAATTTTTCTTCGATGAAATGCCTATCAACCTCAACATGTTTAGTTCTATCATGTTGGGCTAGATTTTCGGATATACTGATAGCAGTCATGTTATCACATAGTAAATTACACGCTCTTTTCACAGGAAATCCAACTTCATTCAATAGTTTTTGTATCCATAGTATGTTAGTCAAACCTCGAACTATTCCTCTAAACTCAGATTCTGCACTGGAGAGGGCGACCACATTTTGCTTTTTGCTCTTCCATGTTACTAGATTTCTTCCCACAAGGGTGAAATATCCAGAAGTTGATCTCCTATCCACCTTGCTTCCTGCTCAGTCTGCATCTGTATACGCTTCGACCTCGAGGTGTCCATTATTTTTAAATAGGACCCCTCTTCCTGGTGTACATTTTAGATACTTTATAACTCGCATAGAGACTTCCATATGTTCCTCTTGAGGTTGATGCATGAACTGGCTAAGAATTCCCACTGAGTATGCCACATCAGGACGAGTATGTGACATATAGATTAACTTCCCTACTAGGTGTTGATATCGCCTTTAGTCAACTGGTTCTCCTCCTTCGATGATCCTCAACCCATGGTTTACTACAATTGGGGTTTCAACTGATTTACAGTATGTCATTCCTGTTTCCCAACTCATGATAAGAAACCTGTAAGGAACTATAAAAATGTAAAAAGATGAGACATAAAAAAAATCAAATATAAAAAATTTAAAGATAAAGTCAGTTGACCAAACCGACTCCAGCATGAAGTGCGCTTGAACAGAACGTCTGCACGACACCCATAATACTAAGTTATAAGATAACTGTAGTATATGCAAGAAGCAACTAAAAATGAGTAAAACATCAATAAAAAAGTCTTAGCCTCAAGAAAAGGCTTCCAATAGACATTGGTTGCTCGATCGATCCAAACTAAACATTCTATGAATTTTATGAAGGAAGCGAGTGACTACTCCTAAGTTATGTCCCTAAGATCATGGTACGATTTTAAAAAATAAACTTAAAGATAGTAGAGAAGTGAAAGAATTTAAACAATTCATACTACAAAATATGAAAGATATGGGAAAAATATTATCAAACCATCTTGTAGAACCGGAGAGTCCATGCTCCAAGAGCTACAATAAACCAGCTTGCTTAAAAAATGAATGAGGTGCAAAATTGAAGGCATAATAAAATTTTAAACAAATCAGAAAACAAAACAAAATCCAAATAAAAAAAATTAAACCGACTCTCGTGTGAAGTGCGCATCAACACAACATATACACAAAACCCATAATACTTATGGAATAAGTTGTACATAGAATATGCAAGAGGCAAATCAAAATAAGTAAAGCATCAATAAAAAAAACCTAGCCTCAAGAGAAGACCTCCAATAGACGTTGGTTGTTCGACTCATCCAACCCAAATATTAGATGACTTTTATGAAGAAAATGAGTGCTTATTCCTCGATTCTGTCCCTAAGCTCATGGAACATAATTTAAAAAGTAAAAGTAAAGGTACAAGGTAAGTAAAAAAATTCAAATATATCAAACTAATAAATATCAAATATTTTGGAAAAATTGTTCAAAGCAATACCCGGGGAAGTGGAGCATGAAGAAGAGTTCATGCTATAATATACAATAAACCAGTTTGCTTATGAAATGAACGAAGAGTTTACTCTTCATGTATCTCCTAACTCATGATAAGAATACTGTAAGGAACTCTAAAAATACAAAAAAAAATGAGACATGAAAAAAAATTCAAATATAAAAAGTTTAAAGATAAAATTAGTTGAGCAAACCGACTCCAGCATGATGTGCGCATGAACAGAATGTCTGCACAACACACATAATACTTATATTATAAGTTCAACATAGTATATGGAAGAAGCAACTAAAAATGAGTAAAACATCAATAAAAAAGTCTTAGCCTCAAGAAAAGGTCTTCAGTAGACATTGGTTGCTCGACCGATCCAAACAAAATATAGATGACTTTTATGAAGGAAGTGTGCTTCTATTCCTCAGTTCTGCCCCAAAGATTATGGTAAAAAACTTTAAAAAAATATAAAAATTAAATATAGTAGAGAAGTAAAATAAATCAAATGAAAATATCAAATATTTGGGAAAATTGATCAAACCAATAGTCGGGGAAGTGGAGCATGAAGAAGAGTTCATGCTATAGGATCTACAATAAATCAAATTGCTTATGAAATGAATAAAAAGTCTAGTATTTTAGTGTCTCCCAAACTCATGATTTGAGATCTATAAGGAACTATAAAAATGTAAGAACATGAGACATAAAAATAAAAGAAAAAAAGAAAAAATTTAAAGAAATAGCCGATTGAGCAAACTGATTCCCGCATGAAGTGCGCTTGAACAGAACGTCTGCACAAGAATCATGATACTTATGGAATATGTTCTACGTATTTTATGCAAGAAAAACAAAAATAAATTAGTAACACATCAATGAGAAAAGTTTTAGCTTCAAGAAAGAGCCGTAAATAGACATTGTATGCTCGACTGATCTAAACGAAACATTAGATGACTTATGAAGGAAGGAAGCATCTATTCCCCATTTCTACTCCTAAGATTATGACACAAAATGTCAAATAAAAATATAAATAGTACAGAAGTAAAAGTATTCATATAGCTCAAAGTAAAATATATAAAAGATATGGGAAAAATTTCCCAAGCCGTTTTGAAGAACTGAAGAGTTCGTACTCCAAGAGATAAAATAAATTGGTTTGCTTGTGAAGTGAATGGGAAATCCACTCTTCAGGTCTCTCCCAAGTCATGATTATAGTTTATAGATCTCTAAGGAACTATGAAAATGTAAAACAAAAAAAAAAATACAAAATACAAAATTCAAAATTCAAATAGTTATAGGTATAGTGAGTTTATTAAATCGACTCCTGCATGAAATGCGCATCAAACACATAATACTTATGGAATAACTACCAGCAGATCTAGAACGTACTTTCTTTGCGAGAGAAAAATACCCCTTTTTGATCTGAGTACTTCAATGCCCAGAAAGTACTTGAGATTGCCCAAGTATTTCATTTCAAATTCCGAGAACAAGTTTTCTCTCAACTTCTTCATTTCTTCTGAATCATCACCTGTGATAATCATATCATCAACATAAATGATTAAACATGTTATCTTCTCACCTTTCCTTTTTAGGAACAGCATATGATCCGCATTACTCTGCTTGTATCCATACTTCTTCATGGTTGTAGTAAATCGCCCAATCCAGGTTCTAGGAGACTGTTTTAATCTGTATAGTGCCTTTTTCAATCGCCGCACTCCTGGTATGCCTAGTGGAGTTTCCATGTACACTTCTTCACCAAGATCGCCATGGAGGAAGGCATTCTTTACATCAGATTGGTGCAACGACCAATCCCTATTCGCTGCTATAGAGAATAGTACCCTGATAGTATCAATCTTTGCTACTGGGGAAAAAGTCTCTGAGTAGTCAACTCCATAGGTCTGAGTATACCCTTTGGCTACTAGTCTCGCCTTATATCTTTTGATCGACCCATCTGTCTTGTGTTTTATCGTGAATACCCACCTGCATCCAATTGGCTTCTTCCCAGGTGAAAGTATACATTTCTCCCATGTTTTGTTCTTCTCCAGTGCTTCCATTTCTACGTTAATTGCTTGACGTCATTCTTCATTGGTTTGAGCCTCATGAACGTTTCTTGGTAGACTAACTGAATAAATTGATGTTGAGAAGACATGTGCACATTGTGACATATTCCCTTTTCCCAGGTTTGTAACTGGGTATCTGGATCTCTTCGGTACATAATCTGGTTCAAACCGACTTGGTGGTACTCCCCGGGTGGATCTAGGTGGTAGTACATACCTGACTGACTCACTTGTCTCCTCCTGCTCCCTTTCATTAGAATAATCATTACTGGAATCATAGTTATCTGAGTTTTGGATTCTTACCTCAGGCGTATCATTCAGGATGGATGTAGCGCTAGTGTCTTCCTGGCAAGATTTTACTCTGTTGGAACCGGCTTGGTGGTTCTACCTTCTGGCTCTATTGAAATTGTGTCAAACCACACTGGGCTCGACACTCAACTTAGTAGATCTATTTGAGTTTCCCCCTGACCGCTAGGTTGGGTGGAATAAAAGAACTCTATTTCTAAAAAATCACAATTCATTGTTGTATTGATACGATGTGTATGGTGATGATAACACCGATAACCTTTTTGATGGATGCCATATTCGACAAAAATACTTTGACAACACATGGATCTAATTTGTTACGTTCAGGTTTAGGGACATGAACATAGACGGAACATCCAAATATACGAGGCTGAAGTGTGAACACTTACAAGATGTGAGAGTTCTTGGAGAGTATTTTTAAGATCTATGGCTTTAGTTGGAAGCCGATTGAGAAGTTATACGGAAGTGGCTACAGCTTCGGGCCAAAAATTTGTAGGAACTCGAGACTCGATCATAACGGAACGGGTCATTTCAAGGATTATTCTATTCCTTCGTTCTGCACTTCATTTTGTTGAGGAGTATGTGGACAAGATGTTTGATGAATCCTTCCTCGTTCTCTAAAGAAGTTTTGCATAGTGGAATAGACAAATTCTTCTCCATTATCAGATCGCAAGATTTTAATTTTAGTATGCAACTGAGTTTGGATCATGTCATAGAAGATAAAAAATTTGCTGGCAACTTCAGATTTATTTTTTAGAAAATATACCCATGTAATTCTAGAGAAATAATCTATGAATAACATGATTAAAACCATTATTATTTATGCAAGACCCAGAAGTCGGAGTAGGCCCCCACACATCATAATGAACTAGAGAAAAATTTGACTATGCTCTAGTTTTCGAGGGTTGATAGGACTTTCTATGATTCTTGGATAATACACGTTTCACACGAAAATTTATGCGGTGACTCAAATAATGAAGGAAATAGCATATAGATGTACCCCGACGACGAATGTCCCAACCATCAGTTCCACATCCATTGTTGTCTTTTTACCGTTCCATGAGCCAGTGCTGCAGTTTCGTGTTGAGACACCTCATCGATATATTACAATCCCCCACGCTCAGTGCCACGCCCAATCATCTTCCCCGACTGAATATCCTGTAATAGAAAGAAATCTGGATATATTAGCACCACGCAGTTTAATTCCTTAGTCACATGACTTATAGACATCAGCTTGCACGACAATCTGGGTACATAGAGACAATTTTTGAGTTTGAGTGTTTGCGAGATTTCTATGGACCCTGCTCCACAAACCGTTAATATTTCCCCATTTGCACTTTGAATAGACGCCCGAGTAGGACTTGACCATTCACCCAAGTCATTTTTATCGAACGTCATTGTATTTGTAGCCCCTAAATCCAAAATCCATTGCGTAATTTTACCTTCCGGTCCATTGGATACGCATACCTCAGACTCATTTGCTTGGTTTTCGTAGTTGTTGGTTCGACTTGAAAACCTGTCAAAATTAGAAGGGCTAGTTTTGTAAGTATTTGGTTTTTGAACAAAAAACCCTATACCTAATTGGGGTCCTTCATCCGCAGCACTTCCTCTTCTCGCGTCTCTCCTTGGTTCCTCAAATCCGAACAGATTCGGCTCGGTTCTGGACACCGATGCTCGGTGCTCCTCCCCTGGTCCCGACCTCCGGTATGGTTCTTGGTTCCACCTCTCGGTTCTGCCTCTTGGTTCCATGGAAGTGCTCGATGCTGCGTCTCTCGGTGGTTCCTCAAATTGGAACCGATTCGTATCGGATCCGACCACTGCTGCTGATGCTCGGTGCTCCTCCTCTTGTCCCAACCTCTGGTATGGATCTTGGTTCCTCCTCTCGTTGTTGTTATCTTGAAACACTGCTTGCGCTCCAAACCCTAGGTTCCGATTGCTGTCGGTTCCGGCGACCGCTGGTGCTTGAGGCGGTCCCGACCTCCGATTAGGTGTCCAACCGCCGGGATATCCGACGAGTTGATAAAACTCTTCTCGTGTATGTCGAGTTTTTCCGCAGTAGGTACATTTTAGTCTGTTCTAGTCGCCTACGCCGCTTCCACGCTAGGATGAAGTCAACCATCTTCTAGTGTCTGAGCGAGGCTTGGTGGCGTAGGCTGTCCCGTCTTCGTCCGTGTTTTTTTTGGAGGTGTCGACAGTCACCGACGACTTGCTTTGCGGATTCCCACTTAATCCCGCCCCGATTCCTGAGACAATCGTCGATGATGGCCCGCTGGACTGATGCTCTGATCCCATTACGAGTCTTCGGTTCCGTTCCGTTCGAATCTTTGCATAAGCTTATTATGGCGTGGGCTTTGGATCTCCTTTCAGTAAGTCTCGTTTCTCGGTATCATCCCCTACTCCGACGAGAAACTGATACATCTTTGATTCTAACCTGATTTTGTTGTAGGTTTCGATAACTTTGCTCTACTCCATCGGGTTTGGTTGGCGTGTTTCAATCTCCCTCCAATTCTGTTGGAGATTACTGAAGTAATGCTCCACGCTTTATGATCCTCGCTTCATATTATTCGTCTTTACTGTGAGATCGAATATTTGAAATCCATCTCGTTTCTTACTGTATGTGCCAGATAGACCATGCCACATATCTCTTGTTGTTGGGTATTCACAATAATTTGCCACCAAATCTCGCTCCATGTTATCCAGCATCCATGAACAAACGATTAAGTCTGTTTACTCCCATTGTGTGTGTTCTTCGGTTCCTTGTGCAGGTGCAGACGATATTCCAGTGATATCGCTCAGCTTTCCCCTGCCTCCGATGACCTTCTCATCAAACGAGCCTGAAGGGAGTAGTTATTCTGCCCCAATTTTTCACTGAGGCAGGTTATTGGCCGGAGTGAACACTTCCGTCTGACATCCTTCAGGTAAGTGACGGGTAGATGATGAGGTTGGTTCGTATTCAGTCATAATTGATCGAAAGACTTAGCTCTAAACTCAACCCTGATACCATGATAGAATGTATAGATATTGGAATGAATATTCATTTGTATTGAATTGAATTACATACAATCTATTTATACACATTTATATACCAACTCTATTACTATTTCTAACAACTCTTATTACTGTATAACAACTCTTATTACTGTATAACATCTCTTATTTCTGTTGTATTTCCTATAGAAATCATCGGATACTAACTAACCCATATTAAGTTGAGTACACTATGGCAAGAATCGACACAAACAAGCGAAATAGTTTTATTGTAAATAGTATATCTCTTAAAAGACTAGTTTGTTTCTCTTCAAAAATTTATTATATGTTTACAAATTCCGATCTATTAGAGCTAATATTCTTTTATTTTTATCAGGATGATTTCATTTTTAACCAAAAATAAAAAAATAAAAAAACTCGCGGTCTCCCTATTTAGGGAGTGACTAATCTAATTTAAGTTCAACATAAAATTGAAATTGCATTAAAGAAGGCACATGCAAAGGTCATAAATAGTGCACCAACTCATTTCTACCGTCTCCATTTTGCGCCACCAATACATTTTCAATCTCTGAACTCATTCAATTCAAACTTCATGGTCCAAACTGCTATGAATTCAATATCTAGATCCACTTTAATTTTGTTGATATATGATTGGAAGTATATTGAAGATATCTACTTTTAAATTTTGAATTTATAAAAAATTTAGCTAAGACATAAATTGATAAAAATGTTATCAAAATGTGTAGGTTTGGATTCTTTGAGAACGTCGTTACAAGATAGAGAAAAAACTCACATAGTCGAGATGGTTAGGTTGAAACTCATACATGTACTCGAATGACTAGTCTGAATCTTAAACCTTTGTTTGCAAATATCAAGTTAACGTTTTTATTGATGTGCGTAAGCAAGTTTAGACGTATAAAAAAATTGGTTAAATGTACTTTTTAAAATTAACAGTCAAAGCTCAAAGCACACAAATATAAGTATAAAGAAATAGGGGCAAAATACGAAGTTATTGGATTTTGTAGTCACTCTTAAATATAGATAAAAGAAAAGTTAAATCAATTATAAAATTAATACTTGAAAAGAGACAATTACCACTTCAATCTAACATGGTCATCCGGATATATCAGACAATACAATACGAAGTAGATACTTCACTTTTGCATGCTTACCGTTTAAATATGTTACTTATACACAGATGAATCATAAAGTATATTAATGAAGTGTTACCTATTAAATGTAGGGTAAATTGTCCCATTGCACCCAAATGTTTGAATGATGTTGTTAAATGCACCCATTTGTTTTAAAGTGTTGTTTTGTGAACCACGAATGTTTTAAGATGTTGTTATATGCACCCATCGTTATTTTTTCGTCTATTTTTGTCGTTAAGTTGCACACGAATGATTCGTGTTCATTTAAACCGAATGAAAAAAAATGACGAAACTGCCTCTTCCCCCTTAATTCTTCACTTCACTTTAGTGCAACTGATATTTTAAGAGGGAAACTGTTGGTATTCTTCAAAATCTCCGTTCGGTTCTTCCTTTGGGTACGTTAGATTCCTGTTTTGAATCAATTTCGTTGTGATTCCGAGTTGGTTACGTGTCGAAGCCTTGATTTCATCCTCGTTTTGTGTCTGTGTGGTGTTCTTCGGCATCGATTGCCGACGGTTGAAAGTGGTGAGTTAAATTCCCGTCTTATTGTTGTTTCGACGTGCGGCGTAACAAAGGTAGCATTTTGTTTCCCCCAATATGTGACAATGCTTACTTCATGGTGCATGTTTACTAACGATTTGGAGGAATGAGTAACGATTTGGAATGGGTAACAATTTGTGCAGGTGCAGGTTGTTGGGTATTGATAGTGATAACCCAATTTGGAAAAGGCCTCAGAGACCCAAAAACTTCACAGGGGGGTAAAACCCATATTATTCAGACCTGACCGGCCCACATTAAGGTTAATCTGACCCTCATAAGGCGGTCCAATATCGAACCCAAGCCAAAGTGGACGCCAAAGCTCCATACAGGTTGCCAATAACCAAAGGTCACATCCTCCTACTGCTCGCCATAGGAGTGCTCGCCAAGAGAGTCTAACCTCTTATCTCTGGTCCTACCAACCGTCACTAAAGATATGGCCACGATATCCTGCGTATATCAGGCACATATTCTCTAAAGATTACATACGGTAACTGCAATATTACGCCATAACTGTAATATATGCTATCATAATCTTCACCAACACAATATTCACCAAGATATTCTGTTGCCTATAACGGTTTGGTCTCTTTACTCTATAAATACCTTTGCTTTTCAATACGTTCATTACGTTTTGAGTTCATACACACAGTATACTCATTTAAGCATCAGAAAGGGACTCAGAGACACCCCTTCTGTTGCGATCCCCTTCCTGCAGGTTCATCGGAGCTAAGGCGAGAACAATCTTCATTCATCCTTTGGCATTTAATCCACTGCCAAGTCAGCACTCGGGAGATTCAAACCCAACATTTTTGGCGTCGTCTGTGGGAATCGAGTAAACAGTCATGCAAACTCGATCCAAACGCAATCGCCGGAACCAGGCCAATGAGAAGTCCTCAGACAACTCTGATTATGCCGCAGCTTTGCCGCTCCCCCAAGAACCTTCTAGCCAAGCAGTCCCTAATGCCGTCCCCTCGAGATCGGCACGAGAACATGTCAGCAATTCCAGACCGGCCCCCGTTCCAAACGCTGCAGAGACTCCAGCACCGCAAATTGTCCATGTGGCTGGGGAAAACATCCAGTTGACCACAGAGATGATATCACTCCTGGAGACCATCTTAGGACATGCTCACAGACAAGCCCCTGCTCCTCAGGAAAATTCTCGCCCCGCAGCCGCGGGGCCAAGACCAGCAGAAACTGGAAATGCGGGCACTACAGCCCCTCAAGAACATCAAGATATAACCTCGGGACACCAGTCCTTACCTCCGGCTTCCACTGAGGCGCTGACAACTACCTACTCTGCCAATCCATCAAGTTCCATACCGAATGGAGGGCAGCAGAACCAGTGCACTCTTGACCAAGTTGAGGAGCTTATCAGTAAAAGGCTCCAGGATCGGCGAGGGACCGTTATGCCTCCCTTTAGGGAACGATCAACTCATCCCTTAACCACTGACCTTATCACCATCAGGATCCCAAAGGAGGTCGTCGTCAGGGCCATCCCCGAGTACAGTGGTGAAGGCGATCCCATCATACATGTTAATAAGCATGACGCTTCTCTGTTTGGTAAGTCGACTGATCCGAATCACTTAGCCCTGTTATTTCTGTCGACCCTTTCGGGTTCAGTGTCGTCTTGGTTCTTCGGCCTCCCTGTAGGATCGATAGGGACATGAGCTGAGCTCAATAGCAAATTATTGGAACGATACATGGGCGAGCGCCAACTTCTGAAATGTGTGGTCGCCTTGGATGCAGTCAAGTAACAACTAGGAGAATCACTGGCCGACTTCTACAGGCGTTTTCATAAGAAAGTCACAGAAATAGATCGTCGAGTCACAAATGGGGAGATAATTTGAGTTTTTTACCGAGGACTTGATGTGGCCAATAAAGCCTCGAGGAAACTGCGCAACAGCTACCACGTACAGGAGATAGGGACGATGGAAGAGCTGGCAGTAAGGGCGAAGGGTTTTATAGACCTTGAGAAGGCGAATACCGAAGCAAATTTCCTGACAACCTCATTAAGGGTGGTTTCTAAGCCCCGACACGATGGTAGGAAGAACAAGAAGGGTCGAGACATCAAGACCCGGACAGAAAACCCAGGACCTAGACATCCAGAGGTCCTCGAGTATTTCTCGCATTTAAACAGGCAGATCTCGGCGGTACTAGTCGAGATGGAAAGAAGATCTTTGGCAAGGCCACCGATGCCCCATAAGAGTGCTCAGCCTATGGGGAAGGACACCGAGAGCTATTGTAGATATCATAAGTGCAAGAGCCATAAGACTGATGATTGCCGCATCCTCAAGCGCGACATCGAAAAGCTGATACAGAGAGGAATGTTGAAGGAGTTTGTGGCTGGACGAAACAGGAGTCGAACGTCACCACGTAGAAACCACTCGCCAGCTCCGCCTGATCATTCCGGCCCATCCCAGAGCAGGAGGGTGATCAACCTGATTGCTGGAGGGTTTGGTGCCGGAGGTGAGGGATCGCATGCAAAAGAGGTCTATGCAACTCAGATTTCTAAAGATGTCCAGGTGGGAAAGCGGCCTCGACCCGAAGAATACATTGTCATTTCATTCTACTAAGATGACTTGGCACATGTCACCCCCCCATAATGATGCACTGGTTATCACAGTCTAAGTAGACGGTTGTGACATGACGAGAATTCTGATCGACGGAGGAAACTCGACAAATATTCTATTTTTGGACGCCTTTGAGAAGATGGGCATATCCAAGCGTGACCTTAAACGAGTCGACTTTCCCCAGATCGGTTTTGCTTGGAGAACAACTTATCCGCTGGGAGCCATAACCCTGCCGGTAATTATGGGCGAAGGATGGAAGAACATCAAGGTATCGATCACCTTCTTAGTGGTCGACTCGCCTACATCATACAACGCCATCCTGGGGAGGACCACAATCAATACCCATAAGATTGTGGCATCCACAGTCTACCAAAAGATGCAGTTCCCCACACCAATTGAGATCGGAGAAGTTCTTGGCGATCAACCCTCCTCACGACAATGCTACGTGAATTGCATGCGCAGGAGGAACCAAAGGGAAACCCTCGTCATCGAGACAAAGGTCGACCCTCGTGAGGATCAGGCTCGACCAGCACCAATGGAGGAGTTAGTAGAGGTCGAAATCGATGGTCCAGAAAAGAAGGTGCTCATTGGGACCACCTTGAACGCCGACCAGAGAAACGCCTTGACTGCCCTCTTGAAGGAATTCAAGGAGCTTTTCGCCTGGAAACCCAGCGACATGCCTCGCATCAGCACTGACATCATTTCTCATGAGCTACGGATAGATCCCTCGATAAAGCCGATTGCTCAGAAAAGAAGGCCAGTCGGATCATACAAGCGTTTGGCGATCAGGAAAGAGGTAGGCAGGATGATTGAAGCCGACTTTGTAAGGGAGGTGAGATTTCAGAGCTGGGTCGCCAACCCAGTTCTTGTCAAAAAATCAAACGGCAAGTGGACAATGTGCGTCAACTTTCGCAACCTGAACAGAGCTTGCCCGAAGGTTTCCCATCCTCTTCCTCGAATTGATCAGTTGGTCGTCGCAACTTCTGGTCATGAAATACTGAGTTTCATGAATGCCTATTCAGGCTACAATCAGATTCAGATGCACCCATACGACAAAGCCCATACATCTTTCTATGCAGACGGAGATATACTTTGCTACAAAGTGATGCCCTTCGGTCTAATCAATGCTGGTGCGACCTATCAACGAATGGTAAACTGCATGTTTCAGGACATGCTGGGGCGAAACATGGAGGCTCATGTGGACGACATGATCGTCAAAACGATTAAGGGAAGTCCTCACACAGAAGACCTTTGAGAAGCATTCGAGTGCATGAGGAGCCACAGTGTTCGCCTGAACCTAGCAAAGTGTGCCTTCAGAGTAAAATCCAATAAATTTCTGGGATTCATGTAAGAGAGCGAGGAATTGAGGCGAACCCGGAAAAGCTCAAGCCATCGAGGAGATGAAGTCACCAACTTGCCACAAGGAGGTCCAATGTCTGAATGGCCGCCTGGCCACTCTCAATCGCTTCCTTTCCAATGCGAGCGACAGGTCACTTCCGTTCTTTAAGACTCTCAGGGCCTATCGCAAGTTCGAGTATACGCCGGAGTACGAGGCTACCTTCCAATCCTTACAGCAGCACTTTTATTTAAGCATGAGCGAGGTTGCAGTCAGTGTCGTCTTAATAAGAGAAGAAGAAAATGTGCATAGTCCAGTGTATTTTGTTAGCAAGATGTTTAATTCAGCTGAAATAAAATATGTCTAGATTGAGAAGTATCTCTATGCCTTAGTTATTGGTGCTCGAAAGTTAAGACCATACTTCAACGCGCACGCTATTACAGTCCTCACCAACCAGCCTCTCAAACACTTCCTGCTGAAGCCAGACTCTTCAGGAAGAATGGTTAAATGGGCGATCGACCTCAGTGAGTTCAAGATCAAAGGTGCGCCGAAAACGACCATCAAAGGTCAAGCGTTGGCAGATTTCATAGTGGAAAGCACATGTAGTGGTCTAACAAAAGCAAAAAACCGGCCAAGTTCATTAACAGACACAAGCCAAGGCTGGGAACTCTATACAGATGGATCTTCTTCAAGAGAAGGCTCGGGGGCAGGACTAATTCTCATCCCCCTGAGGACGAGCCTTTGAAGTATGCGATCACCCTTACATTTAAGGCGGCCAACAACGAGGCCGAATATGAAGCTCTCATCACTAGACTCCGACTTGCTAAAGGAATGGGCATAACATCACTCAGGGCAAAAAGCGACTCCGAGCTAATTGTCAATCAGATTAATGACACTTATGAAGCAAAGGGGGAAAATTTGAAGAAGTACCTCAAAATAGCCAAGAAACTCATAGCTGAAATTCCAACTTTCGTGATTGGGTCTATTCCTCGACAAGAAAACCAGCTGGCAGACTCTCTAAGCAAGCTGGCGTTCGAACGAACAAGAATTCAGGACGTGCAATTTCTGGAACAAGCCTTATATTCGGTTCTCGACAACCGAGTAGAAGTCTTCAAGATTCAATGGCATGTAACCTGGATGACTCCATTGCCAGAACTTCCTAAAAGAAGGATTTCTCCCAGAAGACGAAGGTGAATCCACAAGAATAAGACGTCTCTCAGCAAGCTATCTTCTCATAGATGGAGAGCTTTATAGGCGAGGATATTCAACTCCCTAAGGTGCATCTCTCATCTCGAGACATAAAGGGTTCTCAATGAAGCTCATAAAGGAGTTGCCGCATGTCATGAAGGTCTCATTATAGGCTACTGTTGGACAACCTTGGGTAAAGATGCGGCAGAATTAACACAGAAGTGCGCGATTTGTCAACGGATCGCACCACGATCCGGTCGACCACCAACACTGCTATCCCCATTGGCAGGCGCCTGACCTTTCGCCCAATGGGGAATAGATATATTGAGCCCGTTTCCCATCAGTACTGGGCAACGTACCCATATCATAGTAGTGATCGACTACTTCACCAAGTGGATAGAGGCGAAAGCTTTGGCTTCTACAACTGTATTCCAAGTGATCAAGTTCTTGAAGATCAACATATTTTCACGATTTGGTGTTGCCAAGATACTCATAAGCGATAAT
Source organism: Chamaenerion angustifolium (assembly GCA_946814005.1). Lineage (NCBI taxonomy): Eukaryota > Viridiplantae > Streptophyta > Magnoliopsida > Myrtales > Onagraceae > Chamaenerion > Chamaenerion angustifolium. Next base: position 22,922,461 of record OX328270.1, on the reverse strand, counting down.
GGTCCACAATTCGTAGGTAAGGAAGTTAAGTGGCTCTGTGAAGAATACCATATCGATCACAGATTCAGCTCAGTGCATCATCCTCAAAAGAATGGGCAAGCTGAAGCAGACAACAAAGTTGTCCTGGCAGGACTCAAAAAAAGGGTTCAAACATTCAAAGGAAATTGGGAAGAAGAGCTGGAGGACGTATTATGGGCTATTCGAACAACACCTAAAACAACCACAGGGGAAACACCATTCAGTTTAGTGTACAGATCAGAAGCAGTAGCACCCGCCGAAATAGTGGTGCCTACACACAAAATCCTACACTTTAACACTGAAGCGAATGCTATCGAGCGCAGAACAAGCCTCGGTCTTGCAGAAGAAAAGCGATGGCAATCAGAAAAAGCCCAAGCTAAAATGCGACTGGCGACCGCCCGATACTTCAACAGAAAAGTCAGCGCTCACCAATTTTTCGTGGGGGAGATGGTTATGTGACAGAATGAATTTACAAGACTGGACAACCAGAACAAGCTTTCAGATAAGGGGAAGGGACCATACGCAGTAGAGATTGCCGCCCAGGATCTTACTATTTGGAAACCATAGAAGGCGAAAGGTTACCCCATCCATTCAACTCTGAACATTTAAGGAGGTTTTATGCATAGCTTGTAATTAAAATGTTATGTCAATAAATCAAATCATTCCTTCATAAAGCATGGCTACTCGAACCAAAACGAATAAGAAAAGACCCGATAACAAAATTGGGCGAAAGACCTGATGACCGAATCAAGCGAAAGACTTGACACCAAAGTTAGGAAAAAGAAAAGACCTAAAGTCAAATTTAGGGGAAAGACTTGATGACTGAATCAGGCGAAAGACCTAGCACCAAAGTTAGGCAAAACAAAAGACCTGAAGTCAAATTTAGGCGAAAGAACTGATGACCGAATCAGGCGAAAGACCTAGCACAAAAGTTAGGCAAAACAAAATACCTAAAGTCAAATTTAGGCGAAATACCTAACACCAAAGTTGGGAAAAAGACCCGATATCAAAATTGGGCGAAAGACCTAAAGTCAAATGTAGGCAAAAGACCCTCTATCAAAATTCGGCAAAAGACCTAAAGTCAAATTTAGGCAAAAGACCTGACGCCAAAGTCAGGCACAAGACCTGATATTCAAATCGGGCAAAAAGACCTAACACCAAGATTAAGCAGAAGAACTGATGCCAAAGTCAAGCACAATACCTGATATTCAAATCGAGCAAAAAGACCTAACGCCAACTTTAGCCTCATTGGAAAATAGACAAAGGAGTTTGTGGCTCCGAATGCCTACAACCAACATAGGAAAAAGTTAGAAAATTACTCAGTCAATATAAACTGGCGAGGCCTGACGCATGCCCGCCAGCTCGAGCATCAACTCTGAAGTTTCTGCCACCGAGCGGATCGAACAGAAGTTCGATTGTTTATGTAATCGGAAGAAGTCGTCGATGGCGTTCCGATCACTCCCTGTCAGCTCTCCGAAGGCAGGAGGAGTATTCCTTTCCGGCTGGAATAACTCCCACGATGCGCTACCCTTGCAAAATAAGTAAAACTTCTTGTAGTTGGAGTTGGTAGCACGGAAGTCGTCCACTGGGCGGAAATGGACGTTCCAGTTCCAAGACTGACCCCTACATTCCTCGAAATTGGATCACCGAGTCTGGAAATGGTTGAGATGGTTCACCCCAGCGGTCAATCGGTTGAAGTAGCGGAACAAGGCTAGTGAATACATCCATTCTTGACGTAAACACATGAACTTGAACCCAATCCACATCCTAATGGCATTGGGTACTAGTTGCGTAGGACCTATCCCATAGTAGCAACAAAGCTCCTGCAAATCCTCGTAGAGAGGAAAACGCAACCCATTATCGATCTGGGTCGCATAAACGTAAACCTCTCCGTCGCGACGATAGTACATCCCTAAGCCCGGGTATCTGGGGGCATCCGCTTCTCTCAAGCTAGTTACGGCGACCACTGCCTTGAACTGAGCTGGCATCAGTGCATTGGGCTTGATATCTACTCGGAACACCAGAGTATGGCAAGAACAATACAAAAATAAATATAGGAAGCATTATCTAAAAGGAGTAAAAGTAAAATATCAATATTTACGTGTCGGGGAAAAGGCGGGAACATTGGTGTCTGGCCCGTCCACCACCACCGGTGTGACAGCCGACTGTCCAGAAATCGGCTTGGAGGCAGGGTTCCTTTGGCTCAGCGCCGACGAGGAACCATCCCTGATGGTCAGGGGAGCATTGGTGACCTTCGTAGACACCTTCTGACCCGAAGAAGGTTGGTTTAAAGAAGATTTGTGGGTTGACGCCTTGCTCTTTCCGACGGATTGGTTCTTGGAAGCCATGAAAATGTTGAGAAGTTTTTTAAAATCGAAGAAAGAAAAAGGGAAAGTTGGAAGTAGAGGCACTGAGAACTGAGAAGCAAGGAATTCTCTAGAATGCAAATGACTGGAACACATAAAAGACAAAAGGGTTGAGGTTCTGTTTTTTATATAGACAAAATAGAAGTAATCGAATAGACACGATCAAAACGGTTCAGGGAATGATTATACCCCTTAGGGTAAAAATCGAAGCAATGTCAGAATTCTAAGAGCCACCTCGGGGAGACAAACGGTTAGAACGGTACAAAAGCTGTCAGTATACCCTTGGATTACGAAAGAATAAAAGACAGACATGCCTCAATTGTCTGTTCAACTTCTAGATAACCGTGCAGTCATTAAATGCTCAAAACCCCATACAGAAAAGGTGATCGCTGTTGGATCGTGAAATCCTGGATGCTGATCTGGCAGTGGATTAAATGCCAGACAAGGACGGAAAGATGCTTCTGCTCCAACTCCGGTGAACCTGCAAGTAGGGGAGCGCAAACGAGGGGGTGTCTCTGGGTCCCTCTCCGATGCTTAAATGAGTATATGTTGGAGTATATCTCAAAAACGTGAGGAACGTATGTAAAGCAAGGGTATTTATAGGGTAGGAGAGATCAAACCGTATAAGGCAGCTGAATATCTTAGTGTATATTGTGTTGCTGAAGATTCGGATAATGGGATATGGCAGTTACTACGAGATATTACAGTTACCATATCTAATCTTTAGTGAATATGTGACCGAGATACGCGGGATATCGTGGCCACTTCCTTATTGACGGTTTAGTGGGACCAGAGGAGAGAGGCAAGGCTCGAGCAGTGAGAGGTCGCGGCCTGGTGAAGAATGGCGAGTAGTCTGGGAGCCTTTGGCGTCCCTAGAGACTTTGGGCTCGGTTCTGGGCCACTTGATGGTGGGTCAAGTTTGACTCGTACTTAGGCCGATTCAGTTTGAATATCATGGGTTTACCCCCTCTATGGCTATTGGGCCTTCGAGGCCTTTTCTTTACTGGGCTGTCACTATCGATACCCAACATTTGCCCCCGAACCTTGATAGAAGTTTCTTCAGTCGAGGTTGATTTCTTGGTAGGGTTTTAGATAGTGACGTCTTAAATTCGGTTTTCTTCGTCTCTTGTAATGGTTCACGACCTTTGGGGCGCTTCAGGCTCGTTTGGCGAACAGTCCCTCCACTATTCAAAGTTGAAGGAATATTATTCCTTTTATTACATTTTGGCGATCACTCGAAGTAACCTTGGCCTGAGAAATTTTATCTTTCTTTGCTAGGCGATCATTACCTACCAAAAGTATTTATGATAAAGCCTATTAATGCGCTGGCGACCACTTTGTCTGCTCAGTGAACTTTAGCATTTAATGACTACACAGTTATCCGGAAATCGAACGGTCGCTTGGGGCACGCTTGTCATTTATTATTCCGTAAACCAAGGGAAGTCTGACAACTGTCTGTACTGGCGGACCGTTTGTCTCCCCGAGGTGTCTCTTGGAATTCTGACATTGCTTCAGTTTTTTCCAAAAAGGTGCAATTATTCTCCTGTGTCGCTTCGATTCGTCCGTGGCGGTTACTCCTTTTTGGGCCTATATAAGAGACGTCAGTTTCTCTGTTTTGTTTTTTACGCTCATTCACTCCTTCAGATTTCCAGAGCTTCTTTTGCGAATCCTTCTTCTTTCTTTTTCAATCTTCTTCAACCTTTTCTCCCAACTGTTTCCATGGATACCCGCGGTCAGAGGAACGCGAATGCCCCCTTAACCATTAGGGAAGGTGTTGTACCCCCTTCAACGGGGGAACAAACTGACGTGGGGAGGTCTGCAGCCACCCCGGTGGTGGTGGATGGGTCTGAGCTTTAGACGCCCATCTTTTCTCCGAAAGGTAAACTTCCGTTCTTTCATTGCTCTGTTTTGGTAATATTCCCTGCTGTTCCTTGTTTTTATGCTTGCCATTTTCATATCCGAACTGTTTGAGTAGATGTCAAACCTAATGAATTGAAGTCGGCTTACTTTCAGACAATGGTGGCGCTTGGTGGCCTCGGTGTGGAGGATGCTCCTAGATATCCCGACCTAGGTCTACACTATCCTCGCGACGGAGAGGTTTACATCTATGCGGCCCAGATTGATGCAGACGTTGTGCCAGTTCTATGGAATCCATCCTACGCAACTCGTTCCCAATGCCCTTAGGATGTGGGCCGGTTTCAAGTTCGTGTGTATACGTCAGGAATGGGTGTATTCACTGGACTTGTTCCGGTGTTTTTTCCGACTGGCAGTTGGGGCGAACCACCTCCATCACTTCCAACCACGCTGGCCGAAGTTTGCAGAGTGAAGAGACCTTCAATCGTGGGATTGGAACGTACACGTTCGGTTGGTAGACGATTTCCGGGCTACCAACTCCAATTATAAGAAGTTTTACTTCTTTTACAAGGGGGGTGTATCCTGGAAATTGTTTACCCCAGACAATGATTTCCCTCCTTCCTTCAAAGAGTTGTCAGGGAGTGATCGGAACGCCATCGACGACCTTTTCCGGTTGCATCAATCGTCTCGCTTCAAGTCCATCCACTTAGTGGCAGAGACTACTGAGAATATGCTTGAGATGGCGGGCATTCATCAGGCCACGCCAATATTTGATGATTGGGTAACTTTCTAACCCTTTTCTTGTTTACTGTTTGTAGGTAAGTCCCGAAAACTTATAGGTCTCTGTGATGACCAAGAAAAGGCAGGGATGTCCACTGACCAGGCATTGCTGAACTCTCCTCCTCCCCCTCTAGGCGTTCGTCCAAGAGGAAGTCTGAGGAGGTGCTTCCCTTGGCCACTGCTGGCCCTCGCCAACCTGGAATGTTGCCTCGCCATTTGTAGATTTGACGTTTTCATACTTTGCAGTTTTTGGGTTCTAACATCTTGCATTGTTGTTCTGCAGAGAAGTCCTCGGCTGACGTGGCCCGGGACCCTCCTCCTCCTCCCTCCAAGAAGGTCAGGGGTGAGGAGCACCCGAAAGTCGACCAGCATCCTCCTCCTCCCCCTCGTAATGGCCCTTCTGCCAGCAAGGGGAAGGGTCTGGACGTGGCGCCTCCTTCTCCCTCTCCTCAGGGTCCTTCTGCCACCAAGGAGAAGGTTTTGGCCTTGGCGCCTCATCCTCCTACTGTGTCCACGGTTCCTCCCAAGGAGTCTGGGACCCAGAAGAAGGGGCCCGACGCTTCCAGCTCCTCGAAGGTTCCTGCGGAGGAATACTGCTCCATGGCGAGCTTGTTCCAGCCACTTAAGGCTGCGAACCCTCGGGGGCCTTGGATCCCTTGCGGGGACCTTTCGAAGAAGGGGTTCCCTGCCCAGAAGAGCCTCCGGGGTAGCCCGGACATGTGCATGCGGCTTCTTGACAGGATAATTCCCCCTAAGTACCACTCGATTGTTCCCACGGAGCTACCTCAGATCGAGGGGTTCCTGCGGACCCACTTCGAACGAGTCGCTCTGGTATGATCTCGCCTCTTTTCTATTTTTTATTTTTTCCTTATCGTTCCCTTTTTGTTTGATGTCCTGACAACTTTCATTCTGTTTTTGTTGCCAGCTCGTTCGGGAAGAGGTGGTGCTTGGCCGCGTCTTCGGAGAGCTCGCCGACAAGCATTCTGACCTGCTTGTCGAGCTGGAGCAGTACCGAAGTACGGGGGTCACCCCCGAGCAATTGGGGGCCATCAAGACGACCGCTGACGCGGCGATCGCCTTGCTGGATGGTGCCCGGGAGGAGTACTTCAGGAAGGAGCAGCGTCTCCTTGCTGATGTTAAGAAGAGGGAGGCTGATGCTGCAGCTTTCCTTCAAGAAGCTGAGTCCCTTCATCGGTGCCTAGATGAAGGAGAAGCGGTCCGAGCTCACTTAGAGGCCGAGTTGAAGGAGGCTCGGGCTCAAATTGCAGAGTCGGACGCTCTTCGGGTCGCCGCTGAGGCCCAGAAGGAAGCTGCTGAGGCCCAGAGGGCTATTGCTGAAGCCAGGGGGATCGCCCGGGAGGAGGGGAAGAACCAGCTGGCTGATCAGCTAAAGGCCGTCCCTTCGCCCCAAACCGTGGTCGAGGAGTTCAAGGCCTCTGAGGACTTTGAGAACCACGCTTTGAAGGTGATGAAGTCGGCGATTGCTGATTTTTTTCAAGTCTTGGTCGAGGATGTTCAGGCGGTTGATCCCAACTTTTCCATTGGGGAAGTTGAATCCCTTAAGCGTTTCTTGCAGAGTCACCTTCCTCGGCCCGCTGTTGCTACTGAAGAGATTTCCCCTGGAGGCGAGCCGAGTACTCCTGCCCCCGAAGGCGAGCAAAGCACCCTTGCCCCCGAGAACCCAAAAGCTTGAAGCCTCCACCTCCTTGGCGATCATCCTTCTCATATTTTTCTTGTCCTTTTCTTCTTAGACATGCTTTGTAATTTCTTTTTGATAAAAGACTCAGTTATTATATATTGAATGCCTTTTTTTATTCATACGCCCTTGGATGACTTTGAATGTGTTGGCTATCTTTTCCGATATCTTGATCGCGTAATCGCAATTACTCCAGACTTTTTCTTGCTTTGTAATGGACTCGACTTTTAAAGCCTTGGACCAAGCATAAGTCTGTATGAACTTTCTAAGGACAATACTCTAACCCTTAAAAGCATAGACTTCTAAGTTCCAAGAGATATTACCTTTTCGAAGTTTAAACCTTTGACTTGTTTACATAGTAACAAGAAATTTGTTAACTTAAGGCTTCCTCATCCATAGTGATCGCCTAAAATCCCTTATCCGCTGCTTAATGGGTTGATAGCAGATCTCTTTGTCTGGCTTTGGCGTCTGCTCTCCCGTTTTTGCCTAATTCTATAGTTATGACTTTTTGGCCTGACTTTGGCGTTAGGGCTTTCATTTTGCCTAACTTTATTGCTAGGTCTTTTGGCCTGACTTTGGCGTCAGGGCTTTTTGGCCTATCTTTGGCGATAGGGCTTTTGGCCTAACTTTGTTGCTAGGGCTTTTGGCCTAGCTTTGTTGCTAGGGCTTTTGGCCTAACTTTGTCGATAGGGCTTTTGGCCTAACTTTGTCGATAGGGCTTTTGGCCTGACTTTGGCGTCAGGGCTTTTTGGCCTAACTTTGTTGTTAGGGCTTTTTGGCCTGACTTTGGCGTCAGGGCTTTTTGTGTTTGATTCGGTTATCAGGTCTTTGCCTGACTTTTGGCGTCAGGTCTTTTTTCTTCGACTTGCTTCGAGTGGACATGCTTTATGAAGGAATGGCTTTCTTTTATTAACATAACAGTTTGATTACAAGCTATGTATGAAATCTCCTTGCTCAGAATTGAATGGACGGGGTAACCTTTCGCCCTCGGTGGTTTTCAAATAGTAGGATCCTGGTGCGGCGATCTCCACTACCTTGCACGGTCCTTCCCATTTGGTTGAAAGTTTGTTTTTACTGTCCAGCCTTGTGAATTCATTCCTTCTCATAACCATCTCCCTCACGAAAAATTGGCGAGCGCTAACTTTTCTGTTGAAATATCGAGCGGTCGCTAGGCGCATCTTTGCTTGTGCTTTTTCTGATAACCATCTCTTTTCTTCTGCCAAGTCGAGGTCAGTTCTGCGTTCGACCTCGTTTGCCTCAGCGTTAAAATGTAGGATTCTATGGGTAGGCACTGCTATTTCGGCGGGTGCTACTGCTTCTGATCCATACACTAAGCTGAAAGGTGTTTCTCCTGTGGCTGACTTAGGCGTTGTTCTGATGGCCCATAATACGTTTCCCAGCTCTTCTGCCCAATTCCCTTTGAATGCTCGAACCCTTTTCTTGAGTCCTGCTAAAACAACCTTGTTGGCTGCTTCAGCTTACCCATTCGTTTGAGGGTGATGCACTGAGTTGAAACGATGGTCGACATGATATTCTTCACAGAGCCATTTTAGCTCATTTCCAATGAATTGCGGACCATTATCACTGATGAGGATTTTGGGAATTCCAAACCTGGAGAATATGTTGATCTTTAGGAATTTGATGACCTGAAATTCCGTTGTAGAAGCTAGAGCTTTCGCCTCTATCCACTTAGTGAAGTAGTCGATCGCCACTATAATGTGGGTGCGTTGACCAGTGCTAATAGGGAAAGGACCTAATATATCGATCCCCCATTGAGCGAAAGGCCAAGCACCCGCCATTGGGGATAATAGTGTTGATGGTCGACTTGATCGTGGTGCAAACTGTTGGCAAGTCTCACACTTCTGTGTTAATTCAGCCGCGTCTTTTCCTAAGGTTGGCCAATAATATACCAACCTGAAGATTTTTCTTGTCAACGTTCGAGCACCTTCGTGACATGCTGCCGCCCCTTCGTGAGCTTCTCGAAGAACCCTTTCTGTTTCAGGATGAGCAACACATCTTAAGTAAGGAGTCGAGTAACCTCTTCTGTAGAGTTCTCCATCTATAATCAGATAACTGGCCGCAAGTCGTCTTATCCTCGTGGATTCGCCTTCATCATCCGGGAGGATCCCTTCTTTTAAGTAATTTTGAAACGGACTCATCCATGCGACCTGTCCTTGAATATTGAAGACCTCGGCTCTGCTTTCAAGGACTGAACATAGGGCCTTTTCCAGAAATTGCACATCCTGGATTGTTGTCCCTCCGAATGCTAGTTTGCTCAAGGAGTTTGCCATCTGGTTTTCTTGGCGAGGAATAGACTCAATTGCAAAATTTGGGATTTCCGCAACGAGCTTCTTGGCGATGCTGAGGTATTTTTTCATATTTTCTCCTCTTGCCTCGTAGGTGCCATTAACCTGATTGACAATAAGCTCTGAGTCACTTTTTACCTTAAGCGCGGCTATACCCATTCCTTTTTCTAGTCTGAGTCCAGTGATAAGAGCCTCATATTCTGCTTCATTATTGGTCGCCGGGAATGTTAAGGCGATCGCGTACTTCAAAGGCTCGCCTTCGGGAGGGATAAGAATTAAGCCTGCCCCCGAGCCTTCTCTTGATGAAGACCCATCTGTGTAGAGTTCCCAGATTTGATTGTTGTCTGCTGACTGACTTGGCCTGTTTTCTGCTTCTGTTTGACCGTTACTCGTGCTTTCCACAATGAAATCAGCTAGAGCTTGACCTTTGATGGCCGTTTTTGGCGCAAATTTGATCCTGAACTCGCTGAGCTCGATCGCCCACTTGACCATTCTTACTGAAGAGTCTGGTTTTATCAGGAAGTTTTTGAGTGGTTGATTAGTGAGGACCGTGATGTCGTGCGCATGAAAGTAAGGTCTCAGCTTCCGATCAGCAATAACTAAGGCATAGAGATACTTCTCAATCTGGACATATTTTATTTCAGTTGAGTTGAACATTTTGCTAATGAAATACACTGGACTCTGAATATTATTTTCCTCCCTTATTAAAACAGCACTGGCTACCTCCTCGCTAATGCCTAAATAAAGGAAGAGCTACTCGCCTGGAACGGGCTTTGCCAGAGCTGGGAGTGTTTGAATATGCTTCTTCAAGGATTGGAACGCTTCCTCACATTCTGGCGTCCACTCGAACTTGCGGTTGGCCCTCAGCGTTTTGAAAAATGGGAGGGACCTGTCGCTCGCTTTGGAGAAGAAGCGGTTGAGAGCAGCTAGGCATCCATTCAGGCATTTGACCTCCTTGTGGCAGGTTGGCGACTTCATTTCTTCTATGGCCTTTAGCTTTTCTGGGTTTGCTTCGATTCCCCTTTCGCTGACCATGAAACCCAGAAATTTACCGGATTTGACTCCAAAGGCGCACTTGGTAGGGTTCAGGTGAACGCTGTGTCTCCTCATGCATTCGAAAGCCTCGCGGAGGTCTGTTGTGTGCGGATTGCCTTTTATGGTTTTGACGAGCATATCATCCACATAAGCCTCCATGTTTCTCCCCAGCATGTCCTGGAATAGGCGGTTCACCATCCGCTGATAAGTTGCCCCGCCATTGATGAGACCGAAAGGCATCACCTTGTAGCACAGAATATCCCCGTCTGCATAAAAAGCGGTGTGAGCCTCATCGTCTGGATGCATTCTGATCTGGTTGTAGCCTGAATAGGCGTCCATGAAGCTTAGCATCTCATGACCCGAGGTAGCATCGACCAGCTGATCAATTCTAGGAAGGGGGTATGAATCCTTAGGGCAAGCCTTTTTCAAGTTGCGGAAGTCGACGCATATCCTCCACTTGCCGTTCGATTTCTTAACCAAAACTGGGTTGGCGACCCAGCTCTGGAATCTCACCTCTCTGACGAAGTTAGCCTCAATCAATCTGCCGACTTCCTGCCTGATCGCCAAACGCTTGTCCGTCCCGAACGATCTTCTTTTTTGGGCGATCGGCTTAATGGAAGGGTCTATCCTGAGCTCGTGGGAGATGATGTCTGTGCTGATTCCCGGCATATCGCTTGGCTGCCAGGCGAAGAGCTCCTTAAATTCTTTGACGAGGGCGGTCATGGCCTCCTTCTGATCCTCTTTTAAGGTGGTCCCAATGCGTACCTTCTTGTATGGACCATCGATCTCGACCTCCTCCAATTCCTCCATGGGTGCTGGCCAAGCCAAGTCCTCACGAGGGTCGGCCTCTGTTTCAATGGCTAGGGCCTCCCTTTGGTTCTTCCTGCGCAGACAGTTCACATAGCATTGCCGCGAGTAAGGCTGGTCGCCGAGCACTTCTCCGATTCCGTTGGGAGTGGAGAACTTCATCTTCTGGTGGACTGTGGAGGCCACAATCTTGTACGGATTGATCGTGGTCCTCCCTATGATGGCATTGTAGGATGTAGGTGAATCGACCACCAGGAAAGTGACTGATACCTTGATGCTCTTCCATCCCTCGCCAAAAATAACTGGCATGGTTATAGCCCCCAGCGGATAAGTTGTCCTTCCCGCAAACCCAATCAGCGGAAAGTCGACCCTCTTCTTGGACTTGCCCATCTTCTCAAAAGCGTCCAGAAATAGGATGTCTGTCGAGCTGCCTCCGTCAACCAGAATCCTAGCAACGTCACAGCCGTCAATATCTGCTATGATAACCAAAGCATCATTGTGGGGGGTGGTGACATGTGCCAAATCATCTTCAGAGAATGAGATGACAATGTTCTCCTCAGGTCGGGGTCGCTTTCCCAACTGAACTGCTGTGGAGATCTGAGTGGCGTAGACCTCCCTGGCGTGCGACCCCTCGCCGCCTGCACCGAATCCTCCTGCAATCAGATTTACTCTCCTCTTGCTTCCCGATGGATCAGTTTGCTCAGCAGGGGCTGGCGAACGATGTCTCCTAGGGGGAGTTCGACTCCTGTCTCGCCCTGCCACGAATTCCTTCAGCATTCCCCCTGAATCAGCTTCTCTATATCCCGCTTCAGAATGCGGAAGTCATCTGTCTTGTGGCCCTTGCACTTGTGGTATCTGCAATAGCTCTCGACATCCTTTCCCATGGGCTGACCACCTCGACGAGGCATCGGTGGCCTCGCCAAGGATCTCCTCTCCATCTCGACTAGTACCGCTGAGATCTGCCTATTTAAAGGCGTGAAGTACTCAGGGACCTATGGATGGCGAGGCGCCAGATTAGACTCGACTCGGGGCCTGCTGTCTTTTCCCTTCTTCTCCTTCTTCACCTCCTTCTTACCATCGCGCAGGGGTTCAGGAATCACCCTTAGCGAGGTTGTTAGGAAGTTAGCCTCTGTGTTCGCCCTTTCAAGGTCTATGAAACCTTTTGCTCTGAACGCCAACTCCTCCAGCGTTTCGATCTCCTTCACATGGTAGCTGTTTTGCAGCTTCCTCGAGGCCTTGTTGGCCACATCCAGACCCCTGTAAAATGCTCGAATGATCTCCCCATCTGAGATTCGGCGATCTATCTCCGTGACGTTCTGATGGAAACGCCCGTAAAAGTTGGCCAGCGACTCTCCAGGCTGTTGCTTGACCGCATCCAAGGCGACCACGCTCTTCATCAATGGCGTTCGCCTATATATCTCTCCAGGAAATTGCTCCTTAATTCTGCCCAAGTTCCAATAGGTCCTGCAGGGACACCGAAGAACCAGGACGAAGCCGAACCCGAAAGAGTGGATGGAAATAGTAAATCCAAGTGATTGGGATCATTTGACTTACCTAGGAGAGAAGCCTCATGCTTGTTGACGTGTATAGTGGGGTCTCCTCCGCCACTGTACTCAGGTATGGTCCGAGCAACCACGTCTTTGGGGATCTTGATGGAGACGAACTCGTCGGAAAAGGGGTGAGCAGATTGCTCCATGAAGGGAGCTACGGCTGTCAGCCGCCTTTCTTGGAGCCTCTTGTTAAGAAGGTCGTCCATCTGGTCCACAGTGCAGTATCTAGGCGAGGTCCCTGATGGAGGAGGATCGGAAGGGTTGGCAGTGTACGCAGCTGCTGGCTCCTTGGTGTATGCCGGAGGTATGGACTGTTGTCCTGACGTCATCTCCTGATCCTCATGAGGTGTGGTGGTGCCAGGATTCGCGGCTTCAGAAGGCAAGGGCCCTGTGGCAGCAGGGCGGTTGTTTCCCTGAGGAGCAGGGGGATTGTTTTCTTGAGGAGCAGGGGCTTGATGGCTTGCCTTTCCTAGGATGGCCTCCAGCAGTGAGATCATCTCCGGGGTTAACTGGATGTTTTCCCCGACGATGTGGACGGTTTGCGGAGCTGGAGTCTCGACGTGGTTGGTAGCTAGGGTCGGTTTGGAATTACCGACATGCTCTCGGGCCGTCCGCAGGGGGACGACATTGGCTCCTGCCTGGCTGGCAGGTTCTTGTTGAAGCGGGAAAGCGGTGGTGGAATCAGAGCTATCTGAGGATCGCTCGCGAGTCTGGTTCTGACGGTTGTTTTGGGATCGAGTTCTCATGGCTGAATTGCTCGTTTCCCACAGACGGCGCCAAATGTTGGATCGTGAAATCCTGGATGCTGATCTGGCAGTGGATTAAATGTTAGACAAGGACGGAAAGATGCTTCTGCTCCAACTCCGGTGAACCTGCAAGTAGGGGAGCGCAACAGAGGGGGTGTCTCTGGGTCCCTCTCCGATGCTTAAATGAGTATATGTTGGAGTATATCTCAAAAACGTGAGGAACGTATGTAAAACAAGGGTATTTATAGGGTAGGAGAGATCAAACCGTATAAGGCAGCTGAATATCTTAGTGTATATTGTGTTGCTGAAGATTCGGATAATGGGATACGGCAGTTACTGCGAGATATTGCAGTTACCATATCTAATCTTTAGTGAATATGTGACCGAGATACGCGGGATATCGTGGCCACTTCCTTATTGACGGTTTAGTGGGACCAGAGGAGAGAGGCAAGGCTCTCTTCGGGGCGAGCACTCTCATGGCGAGCAGTGAGAGGTCGCGGCCTGGTGAAGAATGGCGGGCAGTCTGGGAGCCTTTGGCGTCCCTAGAGACTTTGGGCTCGGTTCTGGGCCACTCGATGGTGGGCCAAGTTTGACTCGTACTTAGGCCGATCCGGTTTGAATATCATGGGTTTACCCCCTCTATGGCTATTGGGCCTTCGAGACCTTTTCTTTACTGGTCTGTCACTATCGATACCCAACAATCGCCAAAACTCTTCTAAGCCTTTCTGAAAACCCTTTCAAAGGTAGCGTTCACCAAAAAGTGGTGAAGAAGCATTCATAAACCCTGGCAACCCCATGCGTTCGCCAAAATGGATAAATGATCGAATATTCCATAAACTCTAGGCGACCAAGCAACAGCTCGCCAAAGGATATGGAGTATTTAAAAAGGCACAAATAGAAGAAAAGGACAAAAATGATCCAGGCCAAGTGTCACTGTCTCAAACCCTATCACAGAATCACGCTTGACCGAAGAAACTCCACTCAAGCTTCGGGGGAAAATGTTGGGTATTTATAGTGACAACCCAATTTGGAAAAGGCCTCAGAGGCCCAATAACTTCACAAGAGGTAAAACTCATATCATTCATACCTGGCCGACCCACATTAAGGTTAATCTGACCCTCATAAGGCGGTCCAATATCGAACCCAAGCCAAAGTTGACGTCAAAGCTCCATATAGGTCGCCAATAACCAAAGGTCATAGCCTCCTACTGCTTGCCATAGGAGTGCTCGTCAAGAGAGTCTAACCCCTCATCTCTGGTCCCACCAACCATCACTAAAGATATGTCCATGATATCCCGCGTATATCAGGCACATATTCTCTAAAGATTACATACGGTAACTGCAATATTACGCCATAACCGTAATATCTGCTATCCTAATCTTCACCAACACAATATTCACCAAGATATTATGTTGCCTATAACGGTTTGGTCTTTTTACTCTATAAATACCTCTGCTTTTCAATACGTTCATTACGTTTTAAGTTCATACACACAGTATACTCATTTAAGCATCGGAGAGGAACCCAGAGACACCCCCTATGTTGTGATCCCATTCCTGCAGGTTCATCGGAGCTAAGGCGAGAGCAATCTTCATTCATCCTTTGGCATTTAATCCACTGCCAAGTCAGCACCCGTGAGATTCAAACCCAACACAGGTGCAGTTTCATATTTGTTTGTTTAAGGAGTGAGTAAGGATTTGGAGGAAGTTTGTAGGTTGTCGATCAAGTATAATGGTGATTGGGTTAAATGACCTAACCAACGTATGGAGTACCAAGGAAAGGTTGAATCAATAGAGATGAATGATACGTTGGATCTGAAGTACAAAGGGACGTGCCTCAAGTGGGACGATATATTCCTACACCGGTAATACATTTTTTCACAACTTTTTTATCTTAGTGTTTTCTGTTAATGGTGACTTCACACTAACTGTATACACTTGATGTAGAGAGAGTTCATGATGTTAATTTCGGTCATCAGAAAATATCTGTCATCGAGTGGTAAAAAGCGGATAAGGGAGAACTCAAAACAGGCATTGTTAGTTGTAGTGCACCTCAACCTTCGGCAAATCAAACACCTAAGAAACAACTCAACCAGAGACAAGGAGGACCTAGGAGATCACCCTTGTTGAAATCAACACAGTGAAGGCATGATGAGTAGAGTTTTGGAATATGGTTAGTTTAAGTTTGTGTAGAACTGATATAATACAATGATATTGGGTTGCACTAGATTGCGTCTTATGTTGATGGTTTAGGGTAAGAACTTGTTTGTGGGATGATGTTGATGGTTTTTGTAAAAACATGGTTGCATTTGATGTGGCATTCATGTTGTTCATATGGTTTTTGTGAGAACATAGTTGCATTTGATGTGGAACTCATGTTGTCAGTTTCTGTTAAAGCACAAATCTGTTTGCTATTTTTCGACTAACAACGCATGGAACATATAATCACATATAACAATCAGTCATAACACATTATGGTGGATTATACAACATAAAATGAAACATCCTGGTGTATATAACAACATAATGTACAACATGATGGTGTATATAACAACATAATACATATCACTAAGGTGCATTAAACAACATTACAGATGACAATGAAAGTCCACTGCATTAGCTTAACAAGAGGGTCCAAATACATCGTAGATTAAGACCAACTACACAGACTAAGACCACACAGACATATCAGTTCATCTTCATGAATAAGGTAACAACGAAAGCAGCAAAAACCACCAACATGGCACTACAACCAACTACACAGACGATTAATATTTTATTTTCTCGGCGGGCAGTTGATAGTTGTTCTTCCAAGCCCTTATGCATTTGTTCGAACTTACGAACAACACTCTTTCCATAGGAACACACTGTAGGATCTTCCCAATCAAAAAATTCACAACCAGATCCAACCTTACCATGTATTCAATAAACAACCGGCACTTTGGAGACATGAAGATGACTCATACACTATAGATTAACGAAAACACAATTAACCATAAACATAACTTTTCCAGCAAAGCAGAACAATTATAACATACTCTACAAATTTAATTGACAAGGAAAATTAAATCAATTGAACAATTGAACTTAACCCTAATTCAAAATATCATACCTTGTAATTAGGGCATCCATGAAATCTTCAACCAAAATTCTTCCATGTATACGCCGGAATGACATTGCATTGTTACCCACACAGACACGTCCTCGTTTTACACACTTCATCACCCGAATTTCGTGAATAGCTGGAGGGAGACATTGTCACGGGATATTGGATTCGGTAAAATGGGGGAACTGGCCAACAGACACTTCAATATGGAAGTCAGGGTTATAAGGGGAAAGCAAATGTATTTCAGCAACACGTGAGTACCACGTAACAACATAACGGAAGAAAGTAACGGGGTTGTTGGATGTGGTGAAAATAACAACAATTGAAAACATCCGGGTGCAAAAAACAACAGGAGGTGCATTTAACAACTCAAAATATTCAGGTGCAATTGGACAATTTACCCAAAAATGTATGGCGTCCATTTTCTCATTTCAAATGCTTTAACGTATTTATTTTATTTTCTGCAAAAATTAGGGGTGGGCAAAAAAATTGGTTTGGTCGAACCCAACTGTACCTTTGTGAACCATACCGGTTCGGCCTAACTGATTCACAAACCAAATGACGTTTTGCAAAAATATGGATGGGTTCAGTAGAGTTACAAAAAATCGGTTCACAAACGGTAAACCGTACCACTTCTTGTGCCAGTTTTAATATAATATTATATTTAATTATTCAAATATATACTCTAAACTACTATACCAAAGTTGGTTCAGTGATTTTTTACAATCTATATTAGTATAATGGATTATGGATTATGGTTAATGGATTATGGTTAATGGATTATGGTTTATGGATTATGGTTGATAGATTATGGATTATGGATTACGGATTATGGATTATGGTTTATGTATTATGGTTTATGTATTAATATAGTTTTTTGTTTTAATATATAGGGAAAAGTCTGAAAATGGTACAAAATGTTTGCACAAAATGGTTTTCCAACCCAAACGATTGTTTTTGGTCCAACATGTTTGAAAATGATGGTAATTGGTACCTCCGTTACTTTTCTGTTAAAAACTTATGTTAAATATTTTTCATATTTGCAAAATTAACCAAATATTTTTCTAAATGTTACAATTACACCCTACAAACTTACACTAATGTTTCAAACAAGTCCTGACTTGATTCGAGCCACACTAGGGATCCCCTAGCCAGGGTCCGAACCCAAACTAGGTCACCCAACCCTAAGCACCTGGTCTGGGTTCGGACCGAGACCATAGGACCCCCGATTGGGGCTCAATTGAAGGCCCAATCGTTTGAACCGAACCCAGCCAAGTTCGGTCCAAACCGATTGGGGCTCCAATTGAGCCCCAATCGGGGGTCTTATGGCCTGGGTCCGAACCCACACCATGTGCCCATGGTTGGGCGACGTGGTCTGGGTTCGAACCCAGACCATAGGACCCCCGATTGGGGCTTAATTGGATCCCCAATCGTTTGAACCGAACTCAGCCAGGTTCGGTCCAAACCGATTGAGGCTCTAATTGAGCCCCAATCGGGGGTCCTATGGTCTGGGTCCGAACCCAGACCATGTACCCATGGTTGGGCGACCTGGTCTGGGTTCAGACCCAAACCATAGGACCCCCGATTGGGGCTCAATTGGAGCCCCAATCGTTTGAACCGAACACATATAGGTTCGGGCCAATCCGATTGGGGCTCCAATTGTGCCCCAATCGGGGGTTCTATGGCTTGGGTCCGAACCCAAACCATGTATCCATGGTTGGGCGACCTGCTCTGGGTTCGGACCCAAACCATAGGACCCCCTATTGCGGCTCAATTGGAGCCCTAATCAGTTTGGACCGAACCTGACTAGGTTCGGTTCAAATGATTGGGGCTCCAATTGAGCTCCAATCGGGGGGTCCTATTCTCTGGGTTCGAACCCTGACCAGGTCCCCATGGTTTGGAAAACTGGTCTAGGTTCGGACCCAGATCATAGGACCCCGATTGGGGCTCAATTAGAGCCCCAATCGTTTGAACTGAACCCAGCCCGGTTCGGACCAAACTGATTAGGGTTCCAATTGAGCCCCAATCGGGGGTCCTATGTTCTGGGTCCGAGCCCAGACCAGGTCCCCAGGGTTGGGTGACCTGGTTGGGGTTCAGACCATGGCTAGGGGACCCACGGTGTGGCTCGAATCGAGTCGGGACTTGTTTGAACCATTAGTGTAAATTTATAGGGTGTAATTGTAACATTTATAAAAATATTTAGTTAATTTTGCAAATGTGAAAAATATTTAATAGAAATTTTTAACAGAAAAGTAACGGATGTAACAATTACCATCATTTTCAAACGTATTGAATCATTAACCATCACTAAAAAACAAGTTGCACCGAAAACCATTTTGTGCAATCATGATGGACAATTTTCAGACTTTTCCCTAATATATATAAAGTGGTTCGGTCGAACCGGTTCAGAACATGTACGGTAAATCGGTCAAAACCTGGAGCGGTAAATCGTTTATGAACTGTGGTAAATGTACGGTTTATGAACTGGTTCGGACCTGAACTGATTCATTTCTACCCCTAGCAAAAACATACACGTTTTAAATGTTCCCTTTTGGGCTTAAACAATATTTCAGTTTAAAAATGGAATAGAAAGCCGAAACGGAAACGGCCCATTCCATTTATGAGGATCCTAATATCCTGAAAGAAGTTAATAATAAGTTATAACGATGTCTTTTACAATTAATGCGACATTCTACTAAAAATACAAGGAAGAGTCTAAGATTGAATTAGTCAGCTCATCCCATGCTCATTCATAAAGAAGCGTGGGACTCACGAGGTGACCACACTTTTGACCAAGTTCATTTTTTATTCTGAGTGTTCCGGCATGTTTATTTCGTGGAATTTCTAATCAATAGGAAATACGGATGTTTTTTTCTGAGTGTTCTATGGCTCTTGGTATGTAGGTCTCACTTCTTCATTGATCTTCATCCCATGATTGACAGTAATTAGAGTTTCAGCTGGATTACAGTCTATCATCCCTGTTTCTACCAGTAGATCTAGAATGTATTTTCATTGAGAAATGAAGATACCTCTTTTTATCGGAGTACTTCAATACCTAGAAAATACTTGAGATTGCTCAAGCTCTTCATCTCAAATTCCTGAAACAAGTTCTTCTTCGGTAGATCCATCTCTTTTGTATCATCACATGTAATGATCATGTCATCAACATAAATGATTAGACATGTTACTTTTTCATATTTTCTCTTCAGGAACAGAGTATGATTCGCGTTACTCTACTTGTAACTATATTTCTTCATGGATGTAGTAAATCTACCGAACCAAGATCAACCAAGCTCAAGGAGACTGATTTAATCCATAAAAGGTCTTCTTTAATCGACACACTTCTCCTTTCTCGAATTTTCATGGTACGCCAGGTGAGGCTTCCATGTACACTTCTTCTTTGAGATCTCCATGGAGGAACACATTTTTTACATCGAATTGATGTAAATGTCAGTCCCTGTTTTATGCTATGGAGAATCATACTCTGATAGTGTCAATCTTTGCTACTGGTGAAAACGTCTCTAAGTAGTCAATCCCATAGGCCTGGGTGTACCCCTTGGCTACCAGCCTCGCCTTGTACCTTACGATTGAATACATTGCTGCAGAGAATAATACTCTAATACTCTTTCTTTGTCTGAGCTTCTTGGACATTTTTGGGTAGATCGACTGAATACATTGCTGCAGAGAAAACATGAGTCAATGGTGCCATACTTCCCCGTACCAAGTTAGCCACTCGATACCTGGATTTTCTTAGCACATATTCTGGTTCATAGCGCATTTGTGGTACTCCCCAAGTGGTTCTGGATGGTAACACATACTTTGCGGGTTCATCTTCGTGCTCCCTTCTTTCTCCTGTACTGACCTCATCAGAGTAACTAACAGATTCATTAATTGAAGTTGATGTACTTACCTCGGGAATATTCATCGGGAAGGATGTTGCACCAACGTCTGCTTGAGGAAGTTGTACTATGTGTGGCAGTAGATCGGTGGTTCCGCCTAATGACTCTTTTGGAACCGCTTCGTCACACACTAGACTTGACACCCAACTTAGTGGGCATGTCACCACACTCTCCCCCTGACCAATAGGTTGGGTGGAGTAGAAATATTATGTTTCAGGAAATTACATAGCGCCTTTGTGGTACTCCCCAAGTGGTTCTGGGTGGTAACACATACTTTGCGGGTTCATCTTCCTGCTCCCTTCTTTCTCCTGTACTGACCTCATCAGAGTAACTAACAGAGTCATTAATTGAAGTTGTTGTACTTACCTCAGGATTATTCATCGGGAAGGATGTTGCACCAACGTCCGCTTGAGGAAGTTGTACTATGTGTGGCAGTAGATCGGTGGTTCCGCATAATGACTCTTTTGGAACCGCTTCGTGACACACTAGAATTGACACCCAACTTAGTGGGCCTGTCACCAAACTCTCCCCCTGACCAATAGGTTGGGTGGAGTAGAAATATTACGTTTTAAGGAAATTACAGTCCATAGTCGTATAAAGACAACGTGTGCACAGATGATAAAAACGATAACTTTTTTGGTGAACTTCGTATCTTACAAAGACACATTTAATTGCACACGGTTACAACTTTGATCGATCGATTTTTTGGATATGAACATACACAGAGCACCCCAAAATACGAATCTGAAGAGTTAATGTAGTCGGGCCACTCACATGTTCTGAGAGTTCCTGAAGAGTTTTTTTTAGTAGGAAGACAATTTAGTAGGTAAACTGAGGTGGCTACAGCCTCATGCCAGAAGTAGGTTGGAACACGACACTCATTCATAACTGCACAAGTCATCTCAAGAATAATTTTATTTTTTCATTCTGCCACCCCATTTTATTGAGGGGTGTGTGGACACGAAGTTTGATGAATCATACATCGTTCCCTAAATAAGTTTTCCATTTGAAAGTTAACAAATTTCCCCCATTATCGAAACGTAGGTCTTTGATTTTTGTATGAAACTTTGCTCAAATCATTTCATGGAAGGCAACTTATTTGGCAGTAACTTTCGATTTATTCCTAAGGAAGTATATCCATGTCATCCTAGAGCAATCATCTATAAATAACACAAACTACTTAAATTTAGTATTATTCATGCAAGACCCAGAAATCGAGGCAGGTCCCCACACATCAGAATGAACTAATGAAAAACTGACTTTGCTCTAGTCATAGAAGGACGATGTGATTGTTTATGACGCTTGGGAAATAATAAAAGTTTCACAAGTAAAAACCTTATTTTTAGGAAACACAAATGGAAATAACGTATGGAGATACCCTGATGACGGATGTCCCAATTGTCAGTGCCACAACCATAGTTGCCTATCAATAATTCTGTGAGTCAGCGTTGCAATTCCGTGTTGAGCTACCTCGTTGACATAGTACAGCCCCCCACGGTCAGTGCCACACCCAATCGTCTTCCCCGGTTGAATATACTGTGATTTGGGTAAATCAACACCATGCAATTCAACTCCTTAGTCACGTGGATAATAGACATCAATTTGCACGAAAGACTCGGTACGTAAAGACAATTTTTAAATTTAAGTGAGTGTGAGATTTCTATAGACCCTGCACCACAAATCGTTGATAATTCTCCATTAGCACTTTGAATAGATGCTTTCGTGGGAGTAGACCGACGTACTAAATCATTCTTATCAAATGTCATTATGTCTGTAGCACATGAATCCAAGAGCCATTTTGTACTATTTTCTTCTAGTTTACCTAATATATTAGTTCTGGACTTGCTTGAATTAATATCATAACTTTCGTGCCCTTTTGAATACATGTTGTACAAGGGTTGAAATGGAAATTGTCACGCTTTCTAATAAACCTAATACCTCGTCCAACCGCAGAAGACTTCCCAACCGCAGCTTCGATTCGGCTTCCATCCCTCTTGATATTCGAACTAGCTGGTAATACTCTTCTTTCGTATGCCGAAATTTATCGTAGTGGGTGCACCTTAGTCGATTTCGGTCGCTACCGTCGTCGCCCCCTTCCTGCGTCTGAGCGAGGCTTGATGGCATAGCTTGTCTCGATTTCATCCACAAGGGGAAGTGTCTGCAGCCACCGGCGACGACTTGCCTAGCATCTTCGCACTCAATATGGCCCCTACTTTGGAGGTTGAAGTCGATGACGGTTCTCCCATCTACAGATCCGGCCCCATGACGAGTCTCATGTCCCGTTCTGTCCAAATCATTGCATATGCCTCTAACAAGGCCATCATTTTTCGTAACAATGCCGCCAATTGAGCCGCAAACATTTCCGTTGTGCCTGGTTCTTAAGCAGAATTGATACTTTTGTCTGACTCCGGCATACTCATAACAAATAAGTCTGGTATATGATGACTAATGTAAACGTTTCGATCTAATTGATCGAAGAACACAACTATGATACCATGATAGAATTTAGAATTGAATCTCTTTATTGAAATTAGTTTTCTATAGAAATTATAACATTACATCTTTGTCTAATATAGATACAATCATACAATGTCTTAATATAATGAAAGTTTAGGTAATAGGAAACTAGGATAGAGAGTATCACGAATTAGGAAGATTTATTTCTCTATTTACTGATACTTTCCTACATTCCTGACTAACCCGGAATAAGAAATAGATGTCAAAATGAGCAAAATACTCGCTACTATTCTTATAATTATTTATAGTTTAATTAATTAATATAATTTTTAATTATTTTAAAGTTTTAATAAAATATATTTAAGTTAATTAATCTTTATTTAAGTTTTCCAAATTAAATTAATATATTTGTTTTACAAATTAATTGTATTATATATTATATATATTGAAACAAAGGGTATATATATCATTTTACCTTATTCCATTTCATTTTCGTATATCAGTCCACCAACCAACCAAACATTAAAATTCTATAGTTTATTCTATTTTAATCCATTAACCAAATAATATCATATTATAAATTCTTATTCATTATTTCATATTATTATTCTCTATTATGTATTCGTTATTTTTATTTTATTAGTCAAATATACAGTTAATAATGGATGAGATGAGAACGTACTGTCTATTTTTAATATCATCTTCTTTTTTTTTTTTTGTAAATATAAATTTATTACAAAAAACAGACTTAGTTGAAAGTTACAATTCTAGTTTTGACAAAGCCAATTAAGTCCATTCTAAGGATAGACAACACACCTACTAGATGATCTATTAGTACTATAAAATTTGTTCCCAAATTGGCTTTTTTCTTAGCAAGGACGTCCACTGCTCCATTTGCTTCTCGGAACACGTGTCTAATCTTGAACCTCCTGAATTTCAACAACAACCTCCTGCAAAATGCAATAAGAAATAAGTGACATTAAAGGTATATCTTCAATTTGTTCTTCCACTATCAAACCCATGACGTCTTTTGCATCTAATTCCACGTGTATGTCTTGTATCCTCATGTTTAAGACCAAACCGTCTCTAATCCCCCATAACTCTGCCACCAAGCTATTTGTGATCCCCAATTTTCTTTGTGGTCCATTTACCCATCCTCCAAGTTGGTTCCTAAGTATTGTTGCACACTTAGTCGGTCCCGAATTTCCAAACGTTGATCTGTCCGTATTGAGTTTTTCCATCCAAGATCTTGTTGGGTCCACCAGACTTCTATTTGATTTCTACTTCGAACTGTTCCTAACTTCATGAGGATGTTTGTTGTGTCCCTTGTCTGCAAAAGTGTTAGTCCAACAATATCTATATCTAGTGATCTATTGTTGAAAATAAGAGAATTTATATTCTTCCAGATGTACCATACCGTAGATAAAAATATCAAACGTCGTTGAATACCGGTATGGTGTTCAATTTTGTTTAGACAGTTTAATTTCAACCAATTTGATAGCGAGACCACATGGAAATTAATACCATCAGGTGTACCTATATCAACCCATATTTTACTCACTACCTCATAATCCCGAACAACATATAAAGTTTTCTCATTGCCACAGTTTTTACATATAGGGTTTATGTTCATGCCTATTTTGTGAAGCATACTTGTAGTGGGAATCCGATCATAATTGCATAGACACAGAAAAGATTTGATTCTAGGAATGTTGTCACACTAATTCAGATTCACTTTTTCGGTTCAAACTCAATGTGATTGTGGCGGTTTAGCCTTAAACTCTTGTGGAACAAAGCCACTGAAGGGTTTCCCTTAGGGGATCCCATCCACATTTTTATATCTGGGAAACCCAGTGAGATGCTTCTCGGAATGACCCTAATGATATCGAAGATGTTATTAGGAATTTGGAAATAGAGATTAGAGACATCCCACTTCCCATTATCCCTAATAATCTCTATCACTTTCATGTTCTCTTCCTCTAAGAGTAGGGAATCCCGAATCAGTGATTAGAGACATCTCACTCCCCATTATCCCTAATAATCTCTGTCACTTTCATGTTCTATTGTTCTCTTCCCTTCACCAATGATCCATCTCTTCCCCTATTTAAGGAATTTTATCCCATGTTTCAAAGCTTTCCAGGTAGGAGTTCCACCCTTAATAACTCTTCTGGAAGGATAAAAATATCTCTGCTTAATGATAGTCGCCCAAGGGGTGTAAGATTTTTTCAGTCTCCCGACGAAGTTAGTGATCATTGCTGGTTTCTTTCCTTAGTTAAATGTATACCCAACCTTATCCTTGGGAGAGTAACCACCTCCCAACTCAAATTTTGACTAACTCTTTACAAGTAGATGTCGAGAGGTATGTACATTGCATGAAGTATAAAGGGATCGTGGCTATTACCGAATTAATCAAAATACCTCAACCCGCCATGGATAAAAGTTTAACACACTAACCCACAAGTTTGACTCTCATTTTATCCATAATGAAATTATAGGATTTAACATTTTTAATCGAAAGGGTCAAAAGAAATACTAAATAATTTGACAAGATATTAACTTTCTTAAGCCCCAAGAAACTCGTCATCTGATTGAACGATGTTGATGGGCAGATTTTTAGAGAAAACATCATGTGATTTTTAAAAATTGACTGGGAATCAAGCAAAATGAATGCAATATTTTTTTTTCACCGACTCACAGTTTGCAAATGAAGCTTCTCCCATGAGGATTAGATCATCTGCAAAAAAAGGTGGGATAAATCAATAGAAACTCTAGCTTCCTAATTTTAACGGTTTCCACCTCTTATCTTTAACTTCATTCTTAATAAGAAAGCTTAGGAAATCCATGCAGAGGATGTAAAGGTATGCGGAGAGGGTCTCCTTGTCTAAGGCCCCAAAAATGTGTGAAAGAATCAAGTTTACCCCCCGTTTAACAAAATAGCTACTAATGTAGACGTGGCACACTTCATGATAACAAAGATAAGGCTTTCGAAGAACTTGAAATGCACCAAGGTGTGACGAATGAAGTTCCACTCAAGCAATATTGCCTCATTATTTAACAATAGCAATATTGGGCAGTGGTGTGCCTTAATTCTAGTCAGATGAGAAACTTTAGCATTGGGAAAGTTCAGAAGCCACTCAGAGTTTGCAACTGTTATGTCCAGCCTCTGCTGGATAAAGTTGGTGTGTATGCACGAATTGCACAATTATAACCAGTGTTAGCAGAATCAGACCGACCCTTGAATCGACGAGGGGGTCGGTTCCCAGTTCGACGATCCAACCCGATCGGACCCGGTTCGACGTGCGATTCACTATTCACAAGCAAAAAAAACTAAAAATACATACATAGTCTAAAAACCGATCGGTCTGGAAAAAAACGATTGGTCATAAAAAAATTGGCCTAAAAACTGAACCGGAAACTGACCTGTTTTTAAAATACCGGTCGGTTTTGCAAAAACCATTCGGTTCAATTACTGTTCATTTGCAAAAAGGTCTTTTATCTGAACCAAATCGGACAGGGGTCCGATTCCTGGTCTGACCGTTAGTCCGACCACTGGTCCAGTCCGGTTCTGATAACACTGATTACAACACATGCATAACTATTTGATTTTGTTCGAGTGTTTAATGCCTTTTCCTAGTGCCGAATTCGAGTAGTAGGAAATCATTGCGACGAAAAAGGTTCTTATAGATTTTCTATAAAAAATAATTATAATATATATATATATATATACATATGTGTTGCCCGCCTGTTGCAAAAAAAGGGTAAGCTTATTTGTTTTTCTGTTTTATTTAGTTTTGACCAGTAGTTGAAAATGGTACTGATTCAGTTTACATCATGATCAAAGAAGAAGAAATATAGAAGAAAAAGTTGCAAGTTAGTTACATAAGTTGTTACGAGGAAGATTTTGTGGGTCGGCACCTTATGAAAACTATTTTATATATTTTTGTTGTTTTTCTCCATCTATATATGTATCCATAATCATAATAATGAAATTATAAATCTACCAATAACCTTATTTATAATGGAGTAACAAGTAAAATAATACAATATTAGTCAAACACAAGAATTGTAACATTATCACTTGCAAAATGAATTATTTTCAAATATATATCACCATCTCTTGCCTCGACATTCTTCATCTAAAACGGACGGTTCTGATCCATCCACGTCGAACCGCACCAACATAGTATATCCCTCCACGGATCTCTTATTCTCTCCACGTCCCCAAAATAAATAGCAAACAAAACCGACGTCTCATTTCATTTCGCTAACAATATATTCAAAGAATAGTGAACCTCTCTCTCGATCACTTTCCGGCGACCGGATAAACGATGTGGTCCGGTACATCTCCGCCGCCGCTGCCGTCCAGAGGCGGGACCCAACCGTCTCGGCTCCTGGAGCCGCTTCTCTATCCGCCCGAGAAGGTGACCGTCGATGGAATGCTCCAGGATCACTGCGGCGAGATGGGGCCATGGCAGCTGCGGCACTTTGTCCTCACCAGCTTGGCGTGGGCCCTTGAGGCATTCCACACCATGGTCATGATTTTCGCAGATCGAGAGCCGCACTGGCGGTGCACTAAGCCCGGATGCGACCCGTACGCAGTCGGCGTTTGTGGGTTTCCACCGGGATCTTGGGAGTGGAATAACGGACCGGCAAGCTCGACGGTGACGGAATGGGACCTAGTCTGCGGAGAGAAGTATAAAGTCGGGCTGGTTCAGGCCTTGTTCTTTGGGGGCTGCATGATTGGTAATTTCTCAAATTTTCTGCATTTATTATCCAGAATAATTATTATTATCTTTACATCTTCCTATTATAAAGGAAAATCTGTTTTTATAGTAGCGCTGGAAAAAGGAGAGCATATTATTATAATCATTGTCTAGCCAAATTTGTTATTACTATATATAACACGTGTATTATTATTATTATTATTATATATATATAAATAAGTTTTTTAAAAAGTAATTAATGTGAAAAAAATATTTGAAAAAATAACAATACAAAAAAAAATTGGCAAAATGTATATAAGCACTACTGAGTAGCATTTTTTACAACGTTCGCTACTTGGAGTATCGTTTTTCAAAAAACGCTATTCGGGTGACGTTTTTCAAAAAATGTTACCTGGGTAGGCGTTTTTCAAAAAACGTTACTTGGGGTGGTGTTTTTCCAAAAACGCTACTAGGAGTAGCATTTTTATGAAAAACATCATCCCAATAGCGTTCTTTTTTTCTCCTTTTTTTACCACTAAAGCTTCATGTCAAAGATGAGCCTCCTCCCTTCTCGGCCTCCTCCTCCTCCGTTCGACCTCCTCCTCATCTTCCGTTCGGTCACCTCCTCTTCTTCGAGCTCTTCCGTTCGGAGATGAAATGGTTGAAGCTTGGGTGAAATGGTTGGAATATGTGAACAATAGTTTTGGATGAATCTCTTCTGGACGTAAGCAAAAGGTTGGAAGATGAATAGGATAGGACGAGAGATGAATAGGATGAAAGAGACTATTTAAAATTTGAAAAATTGAATATTTTACATGCGAGGGAATTAATGTGGGAATTGAAAAGTTTGGAATTGTCGTTGTTAATTGTATAATAATGTTATTATTATATGATATTATTAATATTATGGTTAAGTATCAACTTTTTAATTGAACTTGAAGCTAAAGAATTGATAGCTGATTTGTTTTTTAAAATAAATTAGTTAATTTCATATAAAATTGTAATTTTTAGATTTGCCTAATTTATTATTAAATTAAAAAAAAAATTACTCTATTTTTAGTTGTTTAATGAATATTTTGCAAAAATATACATTTATTAGCTAAAACTTTAATTTAATAAATTAGACGAGCTATTGAATTATAATTTTGTTTTTTAATTAATAATAATTTTTCCTCTCAGGTGCTGGAACCTTCGGCCATTTATCGGACTCACACCTCGGCCGAAAAGGTTCCCTAACAGTCGTTTGCATCATGAACGCCGTCTTCGGCTGCTTAACCGCTTTTTCCCCCAACTACCTCCTCTACTGCCTCCTCCGCTTCCTCACCGGTTTCAGCACCGGAGGCGTCGGCCTCTGCTCCTTTGTCCTCTCCACCGAATCCATCGGGCCCACCAAACGCGGCGCAGTGGGCATGTCCACCTTATACTTCTTCTCCCTCGGAATCGCACTGCTCACAGGAACCGCCTACATGTTCCCAACATGGCGCGCTCTCTACATCGCCTCCTCAGCCCCGTCTCTTCTCTTCGTCATCTGTGTTCTTCCGTTCGTGTCCGAGTCTCCTCGGTGGTACGTCGTTCGAGGGAAGATCGACCAGGCGATGAAGATCATGGCAGCCATCGCCAAATCTAACAAGAAACCGTTCTCATCGGACAGAGTAGTCCTTGCTCTAGATGATGAAGTCACTGCTTGTCAGACAAACCCTAGCAAAGTTGATGAAGAAGTAAAGGAAGCCACCACGGGTTCATTAATTGACGTGGTGCGGACCCCGTTGACCCGAACCCGTCTGTTCCTGGCAGTTGCGATCAACTTCACGTGCTCGGTCGTGTACTACGGAATAAGCCTAAACGTCGTGAACCTCAAGACAAACCTTTACTTAAGCGTCCTCCTTAACGCTGTAGCCGAGATGCCTGCTTACACAATCACTGCTGTTCTGATCGACAAGTATGGGAGGAAGCCTCTAGCGATCGGTACCCAGTGGTTCAGTGGTGTTTTTTGCCTGTTGGGGAGCTTGGTTCCGATGCATGGTTCGTGGAAGGTTATGAGAATGGTGTTTGGGGTGCTCGGGATTTTTGGTATGGCAGGGACTTATAACTTACTGTTTATATACACAGCAGAGCTGTTCCCGACCGTGGTGAGGAACGCGGCGCTTGGTTCGGCAACACAGGCGGCTCAGATGGGAGCGATTTTGGCGCCGTTTGTGGTCGTGATGGGTGGGGGGATTCCGTTTGCGGTGTTTGCATTTTGCGCGTTTGCGGGGGGTTTACTCGCATTTTACCTTCCCGAAACCATGAATCAGCCGCTTTACGACACGATTGCTGGTATGGAGAGAAAGAAGGATGATTCAGTTAAAAATGAATACGTTTAGGTTTAGACGGATACCGTTTTTTTTTAAAACGTTGATTTGTTTGTTTGCGTTTATCTGAACCGACGTAATGGATCTAGCTAGCTTCGTCTTCCACGATCGACCATTTCTCCAGTTCAATTCCAAGTTTCTAGCAAGAACAAAAGTGCTGATAATTACACAAGTACAAAATACTAGGTTACTTCCTGGTTTCAAAACACACTGCTTAAATTTAGTCTTTCAGCAGATTCATCATCCCTGCTTAGGGAATTAACATAAAGATTCCTGATATTTCCGACCTCGAACAACAAGTCGTTATCCTCTATGTTGAAGTTGAAACCGGAGCAAAGTTAATTGTTTACACATATTTGTGTAAAATACTACTTAGACCCAATTTTACTTGGGTTTGATTGAGCCCGGCGACTAAGATGATTCATATCCGTACCACTTATGGACGAGTTGTTTCTGAGTCTAAACTCTGATGGATACCAATGACGACCAAGTATCCTCAAGGTGAAGAGCGTTTAGCCTCGATGCATCACGGGTGCTTCGCCCGTATTAAAGGACGTCTGGTGTGATGCCCCAAGCGAAGGCTTCACCCATAAAAATCTTCGATGGAAAGCTTCATTCAGGAATGAATGAAGACTTCGCCCAGAACGAAGCCAAGAGCACTCACTGTTAGAATAAACAAAGCAAGTCAGCAAACAAAGGAAGTCAAAAAGTTTAGCAACTAGAGACAACAAAATGTCAAAAGCAGATCTGAATATTGACATACATGTACCAGCACTTGAGTATGTGCATATTTGTCAACAAACTAGAATAGTAACTCCTTGTATAAGTAACTGATAGAAGTTGTACTGATTTCAAGCAATATCAATGAAAGAGTTCAGTTTTATACTTTGTTTTAACTTAGCCAACATGGTATCAGAGCAGGAATACAATCCATTCTAGGACTGTGTTCTTTGTTTTCTGGTTGCTCATCATATACTAGAAAACTGAACTCGACCGAGCCAACATGTCCGATAGTGAAAGCTATTCTCAAACTCCTACCCAAACCGGGTCAAGTCTCAGTGATGAAGACTTAACCTTCAAAATAGCCAACTTACTCAAAAAGGTCTTAGCCTCAATCAAATGCAGGTCAAAGACTTACCAGAAACAATCACGGTGAGCACGAAACAATATTGCACACTACCCTACGTCCCAGGATCTTTGGAAAGCGTTACAAACAACGTATGGTAGTGGTAAAGACTCGTTGAAATTTTTTGATCTACATAACAAGACTGCAAAAATGATGCAGGAGACAACGACTCTTGAGGAATTCTGGCTTACGATGCAATCCATATGGGGAGAGATCGAAGCCAGAAGACCATATCCTATGATATGCAATCACGACATCACAGCCTATAATCAATTCTGGTATGAAATTAAGGTATACCAGTTTTTGGCCGGAATTGATTCTAAATACGATGGAATCAAACGGGAAGTCCTCCGACAGGATCAGACACCCTCAGTTGATGAAGCATACGCTTACGTCTGAAAGGAGGCCGCCATGCTCCAAATCCTCGGAGCGGCAACCACCGATGGACCATCATCGGGATCGGACTACAAGCTAGGGGCGAATTCACAGCATCAACAAACATATCAAAAGGCAACTGAACCAACACACAAACTCGCTCGGAATCAGCCAGGAAACCCGACGGATCGTCACCCCGATTGGACAAAAGGAAGCTAAAGTGCACACATTGCGGCAAAAGTAGGCATACCGAGGACGGCTGTTTCCAGCTCGTGGGTTACCCAGAATGGTGGGACGAGAGCCGTGTGGAGAAGGACCGTAATCGAGCCGCCGTCGCCGTGGGCAACACCTCGGCCACCAGCACAGGAGGTAGCACAGGCCAATCAGAGGAGAAAACTGGAGGAGCAACCTCGAATCGCTGGCCTTCGTCACGGCCACCAGCACCCGAAAGAAACCAATTCTTCACCGGGATGGTTGGGTTCGGCAAAAAACGAGCCGAATCGGAGGAGGAAGCCATGGAGAGGGCAGCCTGGTTGGGTTCGGCAAAAATCTGAGCCAAATCGGAGGAGAAATCCACGGAGAGGGCAACCGCAACGAAGGGAGGCGAGGCAGCTCATCGGAATGGGACGGGAACCGTGATTTTTTCGGCAGAAATGGGTTCGGATGAAACCTTAGAGGAACCAAACTTGGAGAAGACAGTCGCACAAATGATGGAGGCTCAGCAGCAAGGGACGGGAACCGTGGAGGTAAAGGGGCTTGGAAATTAATTCCAAGTCCCTCTACTCTTAACCCTAGCTATTTTCACCCATATTTTATTAAAAATGACGAAATAGACCTTGACTATTACAATTCAAGCCTTCAACATGTGACACGAGTCTATTCAGTCCAGAATAAAACCGGACTAAAAAATCACAAGTGGATTTTTTACTGTGGGGCAAGAAATACTATGACATGTGATTCAAGCGATCTTATAAATATTGTTAGATCACAAATTGAATATATTAAAACAGCAGATGGGGGGAAGGCCCCGGTTACACGAATGGGAACAATAGAAATTTCTCCAACGTTTAGGATATCAAATTGTCTCCTAGTTCCAACTCACTCGAATAAACTGTTATCAATCTCCCATGTCATTAAAGAAATGAATTGTACTATGGTGATGAATCTGGATTTCTGTGTGTTGCAGCATATCCAAACAGGGATGATTATTGGGCGTGGCACTGAACGCGCGGGTTTATACTATGTTGATGAAGTGGCTCAACAAGGTTCGGTGTTGCTTGCTCATGGGACTACAGAAAGAGAGGCTTGGCTATGGCATAGGAGATTGGGTCATCCATCCTCGAGTTATCTAAAACTCTTGTTTCCCTAGTTGTTTTTTTAATAAGAATAATGATCTTTTTTGTGAGATTTGTATTCTTGCAAAAAGTCATAGACAAACATTTAAGTCAAATAGTACTCGAATGGAGTCTATTTTTTCTTTAGTACATTATGATGTGTGGGGTCCAGTACCTATATCTGGGATTCAAGGTCTTATGTATTTTGTGTTGTTTGTTGATGATTGCATTCGCATGAAATGGGTGTATTTTTTAAAACAAAAATCTGAAGTGTTTGACAAATTCATTCACTTTTTCCAAATGATCCAAAATCGGTTTCAGAAAAATATTCATGTTCTTCGGTCTCATAATGGAGGGGAATTTGTCAAACAACAAATGAAAACATTTTTTTTTTTTCAGAAAAAGAGATTATTCATCAGACTTCTTGTCCACACACTCCTAAATAGAATGGTGTGGCAGAAAGAAAGAATCGAATACTCCTTGAAATAACAAGATCTCTCCTTATCGAGTGCAAAGTACCAAATACTTTCTGGCCTGAAGCTGTTGCTACAGCCACGTATCTTCTAAATAGACTTCCCACAAAAATTCTACACTTCCGTACACCAATGGACATTCATTCTGAAATTACCAAAACACCCCAAATCCTTACCTTAACTCCTCGTATATTTGGATGTTCTGTGTTTGTCCACATACCAAAAAATGACCGCACAAAATTTGATCCTTGTGCGGTCAAATGTGTGTTTGTAGGGTATGGAGTTAATCAAAAAGGATATCGGTGTTATGACCCTAAAAATTGTCACATGTTCATCACCATGAACTGTAATTTCCTGGAAACTGAATATTTGTACCGCCAATCTAGCGTTCAAGGGGGAATCCTACAGTCGATCCACTAGATTGGGTAAGTAGTTCATCAAATCCAAATCGTTTCCTGGATAGTCAAAGTCCCTCCTATGATGGTCCACCAGAGTTGGCAAATCGAACCTATGAGCCATCTACTGACACGACAGTAAAGACAAGCGAACTAAGGGACACAACTGATACTCATTCGTTTGAGGTATCCGAGAAAAGTCCGGTAAGCCCATCTAAAACTCAAAATATCAATATAATTGAAAATGTTCATATCGAAGAGTTTCAAGAACAGGAGGAACCAATAACGGAGGGATACAAATTACCTTCAAGAGAGAATCGAGGGCGACCACCTAGGAGGTACACACCGGAGAGGGAACCAACAAGATCAAGATATCTGATGGCCAATGGAGTAAGGGGGAGGTTAAGTGAGGAAGCAGAGGCATTCACAATGTCTATCCTCTCAGAATAAATTCCAAGGACAGTCAAAGAGGCACAAAAATCCAAGAAATGGCAACAAGGTATGGATCTCGAGATGGAGGTACTGGAGAAGAATAAGACATGGGAGATGTGCAGGTTACCGGGTGGAAAAAGACTGGTAGGTAGCAGGTGGGTGTATACCATCAAATACAGACAGGACGGTTCCATGGATAGGTATAAAGCAAGGCTGGTTGCGAAAGGATACACTCAGACATATGGAATTGACTATTCTGAAACATTCTCACCAGTAGCTAAGATAGACACAATAAGAGTATTGATGTCCATAGCTGCAAATAAAGACTGACCACTCCACCAGTTTGATGTGAATAATGCATTTCTTCATGGAGATCTTGAAGAAGAAGTATACATGGAGGTTCCACCAGGATACCAAAATGGAAGTCAAGAAGGAAAAGTGTGTCGACTAAAAAACTCACTCTATGGCCTGAAACAATCTCCTCGAGCATGGTTTGGGAAGTTTACTATAGTCATGAGGACATATGGATATAAACAGACTAACTATGACCACACTTTATTCTTGAAGAAGACAGGAGTCCTAATAACCTGTTTGATTATCTATGTTGATGACATGATTATCATAGGTAATGATCCAGAAGAAATGAATAGGTTGAAGAGAAACCTATTTGAAGAATTCGAAATGAAGGATCTCGGAAAGTTAAAATATTTTCTCGGGATTGAGGTACTAAGGTCAAGAGAAGGGATCTTTATAAGTCAAAAGAAGTATATTCTGGATTTCCTGGAACAGACAGGAATGTTAGAATGCAAACCAGCTGAAACTCCAATGGTGGTAAATCCTAGTCTACGCATAACGGAAGAGGCAAAACTAGCAGATAAAGAGCGATATCAAATGCTAGTTGGCAAACTTATATATCTGTCACATACCAGACCAGATATTGCCTATGCAGTTGGAGTAGTAAGTCAATTCATGCATCAACCTCAAGATGATCATATGGAAGCAGTCATGAGGATTGTTGGATCGTAAGCTTCTGATTGCTGATCTGGCAGTGAATTGAATGCCAGGTGACGGTTGAACAGTGCTTTCGCCTTAGCTCCGGTGAACCTGCAAGTAGGGGATCGCAACAGAGGGGGTGTCTCTGGGTCCCTCTCCGATGCTTAAATGAGTATATGTGTGTGTATATAGCTCAAAATGTAATGAATGTCTGTAAAGCAAATGTATTTATAGAGTAGGAGAGACCAAACCGTATAAGGTAACTGTATATCTTAGTGAATATTGTGTTGTTGAAGATTTGGATAGTAGATATTGCAGTTACAGCGAGATATTGCAGTTACCATATCTAATCCTTAGTGAATATATCCCGAGATACGCGGGATATCGTGGTCACTTCCTTATTTACGATTGGAGGGACCAGAGGAGAGAGGCTAGGCTCTCTTCGGGACGAGCACTCCCATGGCGAGCAGTAGGAGGTCGCTACTTGATGAAGAATGGCGACTAGCTATGGAGCCTTTGACGTCCACATTAGTCTGGGCTCGATCTTGGGCCACTCTATAGTGGACCAATTTGACTTTGACATGGGTCGGTCCGGTTCGAATATCTTGGGTTTACCCCCTCCATGGTTATTGGGCCTTAGAGCCCCTTTCTTTATTGGGTTGTCACTATCAATACCCAACATTTGCCCCCGAAGCTTGATTGAAGTTTCTTCATTCAAGCTTGATTCCTTGGTTGGGTTTGCAATAGTGACACTCGGATTTGGTTTTTCTTGTCTTTTTCTGTGGTTTATATCTTCATGAACTCTTGATGACCTTTTGGCGATCGGTCGCTTAATTGTCCATGGCTGAAGGAATATTTATTACTTTATCCTTTCTTGGCGATCACTCAAGACAGTCTAGGCTTGTGAAGGTCTACCTTTCTCTGTTAGGCGATTATTGCCTATAAAAAGGGATTTTCTAAATAAGGCATATTAGTGCGCTGACGATCACTTTGTCTGTTTGATGGACTTTAGCATTTAATGATTGCACAGTCATCCAGAAGTCGAACGGTCACTTGAAGCACGCCTGTCATTTAATATTCTGTAACCCAAGGGTAGTCTGACAGCTTTCTGCACTGGCCGACCGTTTGTCTCCCCGAGGTGTCTCTTAGAATTCTGACATTGCTTCGATTTTTTCCAAAAAGGTGCAATTATTCTTTTGCGTCGTTTCGATTCTGTCTGTGGCGGTTACTCCTTTTTTGTCTATATAAGGGACAGCAGTTCCCTTATTTTGTTTTTTACGCTTTCATTCCTTCAGACTCAAAGCATCCTCTGTTTTCCGATTTCATCATCTACAATCTTCTCCTTCTTTCTGTCTATCTCCTCACCTTATTACCTAGCAAAATCCACGGCCACCCGCAGCAAATCTTGCAAGACAAAGCAGACGGCCAACAGACCCTCTTCTTCGGCCCCTAAGGTGCCGAAGAATGCCAATGCCCCACAAACCATTAGGGACGGCTCTACACCAGCCTCAACTGAGAGGCAAACTGACCTTGGAAGGTCTGCAGACACGCCTGTGGTGGTGGATGGGCCGAAAATCTACACGCTCATCTTTTCTCCAAAAGGTAAATACTCTGTTTTATTGCTCTGTTCTGAGAGTATCCCTTGTTTTCCTTATTTTCATATTTGTTCTTGCCATATCTGACTTGCTTAAGTAGATGCCAAGCCCAACGAACTGAAGCCTGCCTATTTTAAGACGGTGGTCTCACTCAGTGGTTTTGGTGAAGTGGATGCCCCTAGATACCCAGGTCTGGGTCTGCATTACCCTCGCAACAGAGAGGTCTACATTTATGCGGCCCAGATCGATGTTGGGTTGCGTTTTCCTCTCTGCGAGGATTTTTAGGCGTTGTGCCGGTTTTACGGGATACATCCCACTCAGCTCGTACCCAACGCCATTAGGATATGGGCAGGATTCAAGTTCCTGTGTATACGTCAAGAATGGACGTATTCACTGGCCTTGTTCCGATGCTTTTTCCGATTAGCTGTTGGGGCGAACCACCTCCACCACTCCCGAGTCCTCGGTTCCTATTCCTCCCAAGGGATCTGGGACTCAGAAAAAGGGGTCTGAGACTCAGAAGAAGGGGTCTGATGCCCCCAGCGCTTCGAAGACTCCTCCTGAGGAGTACTGCTCCTTGGCGAGCATGTTCCAGCCGCTCAAGGCTGCCAATTCCCGGGGCATTTGGTTCCCCAACGGAGACTTCTCAAAGACGGGGGTCTCCGACAATATAATTCTCCGGGGCAACCCGGATTTATGCATGCGACTCCTTGAGGGGATAATTCCTCCCAAGGATCGCCCCGCGGTTCCCTCAAAGTTGCACCACATCGAGGGGTTGATGAGGACCCATTTCGAATGACTTGCTTTGGTAAGACTTCAACTCTTCGTTATGTTATCATATTACTTGGTCTTTTTCATAACCTAATAGCTTTTTCACTCTTTGTTGCCAGCTCGTTCGAGAAGAGGTGGCGATTGGTCGAGTCGTCAGACAGCTCGCCAACAAGCAGACTGGCTTGCTTGTTGAGTTGGAGCAATACTAGAGCCTGAGGTTCACCCCTGGGCAACTGGAGGCCATGAAGTCAACTGCCGACTCGACAGTTCTTCTGGTGGAAGGTGCTCGTGAAGAGTACTTCAGGAAGGAGGAGAGGCTCCTTGATGATGTGAAGAGGAGGGAAGTTGATGCAGTGGTCGCCCTTCAAGAGTCTGAAGCCCTTCATCGGTGCTTAGATGAAGGGGAGGTTGTTAGGGCTCGCCTGGAGGCTGAGCTCAAGGAGGCCCGGACCCAAAGGGCAGAAGCAGAAGCTCTACGGGTCACCGCTGAGTCTCAGAGGGAAGTTGCTGAGGCTCAGAGAGAATCTGCTGAGGCTCAGAGGGTGGCTGCTGCTGAAGTCAGGGGAATCACCCTGGAGGAGGAGAAGGAACAGTTGGCTGCACAGCTGAAATTTGTTCCTTCCCCACAAAGTGTGGTCAACGACTTCAAGGCCTCTGAAGAGTTCGTTGCTTGTGCTTTGGAGATGATGAAGTCAGAGATTGCTGACTTCCTCCAAGTCTTCGTCGAAGATGTCCAGGCGATTGACCCCAACTTCCCTATTCGGGAGGTTGAGTCCCTTAAGCCTTTCCTCCGGAGTTCTCTTCCTCAGGAAACCCCCGCAGCTGTTACTGAAGAGGTCGACCCAGCTGCTTCTGGCGAGGAGGTTACCCCCGAAGGCGAGCCAAGTACTCCTGCTCCTGAAGACTCCAAGGCCTGAAGCTTCCACCTCTCTGGCGATCACCCTTTTTAGATTCTAGATTTTCTTATCTTCGTTTGTATTTTAGGTTTAATTTGTAATTATTTTTTGATTGAAGACTCGGTTATTTTATATTGAATGCCTTTATATTCATAAGCATTTGCTTGACTTTGAATGTGTTGCCTATTTCTCCGATATCTTAATCATAATTACCCTCGACTTTTCTTTGCTTTATGATGGTCTTGACTCTTAAAGCCTTGGACCCTTCTTTTAGGCTTGAAAGGATAAGTCTCTATAGACTTATCTATTCCCCTTGTTGAGTATAAACTTTCTAAGGACAACACTTTAAGACTTAAAAGTATAGACTTCTAAGCTCAAATATATATTACCTTTTTTAAATTTAAACCTTTGGGGTGTTCGCCTAAGGAACTTGTTAATTAAGGCTTCATCATCCATAGTGCTCGCCTAGGACTCCTTATCCATCCTCTATAACTCACTTTACAAAGGAATCGTCATCCTTAGTAGATAACCTTCTCTGAAATTTGTCCAACGTATGAGAGGGTAACTTCCTTAATGGGTTGATTATCTTCGTCGTTAGGACTCCTACCTGATTTTGGTAACAGGTCTTCTACCTGACTTTGGCGTCAGGTCTTTCATTTTGTCTAACTCTATTGCTAGGTCTTTTGGCCTGACTTTGGCGTCAGGGCTTTTGGCCTGACTTTGACGTCAGGGCTTTTGCTTTGCCTAACTCTTGTTGTTAGGTCTTTCGGCCTGACTTTGGCGTCAGGGCTTTTGATTTGCCTAACTCTTGTTGTTAGGTCTTTTGGCCTGACTTTGGCGTCAGGGCTTTGCTTTGCCTAACTCTTGTTGTTAGGTCTTTTGGCCTGACTTTGGCATCAGGGCTTTTGGCCTGACTTTGGCGTCAGGGCTTTTGGTTTGCCTAACTCTTGTTGTTAGGTCTTTTGGCCTGACTTTGGCATCAGGGCTTTTGGCCTGACTTTGGCGTCAGGGCTTTTGGCCTGATTTTGGCGTCAGGGCTTTTGGTTTGCCTAACTCTTGTTGTTAGGTCTTTTGGCCTGACTTTGGCGTCAGGGCTTTTGCTTTGCCTAACTCTTGTTGTTAGGTATTTTGGCCTGACTTTGGCGTCAGGGCTTTTGGCCTGACTTTGGCGTCAGGGCTTTTGGTTTGCCCAACTCTTGTTGTTAGGTCTTTTGGCCTGACTTTGGCATCAGGGATTTTGGCCTGACTTTGGCGTCAGGGCTTTTGCTTTGCCTAACTCTTGGCGTCAGGGCTTTTGGCCTGACTTTGGCGTCAGGGCTTTTGGTTTGCCTAACTCTTGTTGTTAGGTCTTTTGGCCTGACTTTGGCATCAGGGCTTTTGGTTTGCCTAACTCTTGTTGTTAGGTCTTTTGGCCTGACTTTGGCATCAGAGCTTTTGGCCTGACTTTGGCGTCATGGCTTTTGGCATGACTTTGGCATTAGGGCTTTTTTCTTCTATTTGATTCGAGTGGTCATGCTTTATGAAGGAATGACTTGCTTTTATTGACATAACATTTTGATTTACAAGCTATATATGAAATCTCCTTAAATGTTCAGAATTGAATGGACGAGGTAACCTTTCTCCTTCAGTGATTTCCAAATAGTAAGATCCTGGGGAGACGATCTCTACTACTTTGTATGGTCCTTCCCACTTAGCTGAAAGCTTATTCTGATTATCCAGTCTTGTAAATTCGTTCCTTCTCATAACCATCTCCCCCACGAAAAATTGGCGAGCGCCGACTTTTTTGTTGAAGTATCGAGCGGTCGCCAGACGCATCTTTGTTTGTGTCTTTTCTGATTGCCACCTCTTTTCCTCTGCCAGGTCGAGGTCAGTCCTGCGTTTGACTTCGTTTGCCTCAGCGTTAAAGTGTAGGATTCTATGGATAGGCACTGCTATTTCGGCGGGTGCCACTGCTTCTGATCCGTACACTAAACTGAAGGGTGTTTCTCCAGTGGCTGTCTTAGGCGTTGTTCTAATAGCCCATAATACGTTTTCCAGTTCTTCTGCCCAATTTCCTTTAAATGCTCGAACCCTTTTCTTGAGTCCTGCTAAAATAACCTTGTTGGCTGCTTCAGCTTGCCCATTCGTTTGAGGATGATGCACTGAGCTGAAACGATGGTCGACATGGTATTCTTCACAGAGCCATTTTAGCTCATTTCCTATGAATTGCGGACCATTATCACTGATAAGTATTTTAGGAATGCCAAACCTGGAAAATATGTTAATCTTCAGGAACTTGATGACTTGAAATTCCATTGTAGAAGCCAAAGCTTTCGCCTTTATCCACTAAGTGAAGTAGTCAATCGTCACTATGATGTGAGTGCGCTGACCAGTACTAATAGGAAAAGGACCCAATTTATCCATCCTCCATTGAGCAAAAGGCCAGACACCTGCCATTGGGGACAATAGTGTTGGCGGTCGACCTGATCGTGGTGCAAATTGCTGGCAAGTCTCGCACCTCTGCGTCAATTCAGCCGCATCTTTTCCCAAAGTTGGCCAGTAGTATCCCAGCCTGAAGATCTTTCTTGTTAATGACCGAGCACCTTTGTGGCATGTTGTCACCCCTTCATGAGCTTCTCGAAGAACTCTTTCTGTTTCTGGATGAGCAACACACCTTAGGTAAGGAGTCGTGTAGCCTAGCCTATAGAGTTATCCATCTATAATCAAGTAACTAGCTGAAAATCGTCTTATCCTCGTAGATTCACCTTCGTCTTCTGGGAGAATCCCCTCTTTTAAGAAATTATGGAATGGAGTCATCCATGTGACCTGTCCTTGAATTTTGAAGACTTCTGCTCTGTTATCAAGAACTGAACATAAGGCTTTTTCCAGGAATTGTACATCTTGAATTGTGGTTCCTCCAAATGCCAACTTACTTAAAGAGTCCGCCATCTGGTTTTCTTGGCGAGGAATAGACTCAATCGCAAAATTTGGAATTTCTGCGACGCATTTCTTGGCGATGTTGAGGTACTGCTTCATCTTTTTTGCCCTTGCCTCGTAAGTGCCATTGACCTGATTGACAATAAGTTCTGAGTCGCTTTTTACCTTAAGCGCAGATATGCCCATTCCTTTTGCCAGTCTGAGTCCAGTTATAAGAGCTTCATATTCTGCTTCATTATTGGTCACCTGAAATGTTAGGGCGATCACATACTTCAAAGGCTCGCCCTTAGGAGGAATGAGAATTAAACATGTCCCGAGCCTTCTCTTGATGAAGATCCGTCTGTATAAAGCTCCCAGATCTGATTGTTGTCTGCTGGCGGATTTGGCCTGTTATCTGCTTCTGTTTGACCATTACTTGTGCTTTCCACGATGAAATCAACTAGTGCTTGACCTTTGATGGCCGTTTTTGGCGCAAATTTGATCTTGAACTCGCTGAGCTCGATCGCCCACTTGACCATTCTTCCTGAAGAATCTGATTTCATCAGGAAGTTTTTGAGAGGCTGATTGGTGAGGACCGTGATGTCGTGTGCGTGAAAATAAGGTCTCAGCTTTCGAGCAGCAATAACTAAGGCATAGAGATACTTCTCAATCTGGACATATTTTATTTCTACTGAATTAAACATTTTGCTAATAAAATACACTGGACTCTGAACATTATTTTCCTCCCTTATTAAAACAGCACTGGCTGCCACGTCGCTGATGCCCAGGTAAAGGAAGAGCTGCTCGCCTGGAATGGGCTTTGCCAGAGCTGGGAGTGTTTGGATGTGCTATTTCAAGGATTGGAACGTCTCTTCACAGTCTGGCGTCCACTCGAACTTGCGGTTGGCCCTTAGAGTTTTGAAGAACGGGAGGGACCTGTCGCTCGCCCTGGAGAGGAAGCAGTTGAGAGCAGCTAGGCGACCATTTAGGCATTGAACCTCCTTATGGCATGTTGGCGACTTCATCTCTTCTATGGCCTTGAGCTTTTCCGGGTTCGCCTCGATACCTCGTTCGCTGACCATGAATCCCAGGAATTTACCAGACTTAACTCTGAAGGCGCACTTTGCAGGGTTTAGGCGAACGTTGTGTCTCCTCATGCACTCGAAAGCTTCGTGGAGGTCTGTTGTGTGAGGATTGCCCTTGATGGTTTTGACGAGCATGTCGTCCACATAAGCCTCCATGTTTCTCCCCAGCATGTCTTGGAAAAGGCGGTTCACCATCCGCTGATAAGTCGCCCCGACATTGATTAGACCAAAGGGCATCACCTTGTAACAAAGAATGTCCCCGTCTGCATAAAAAGTGGTATGGGCCTCATCATCTGGGTGCATCCGTATCTGGTTGTAGCCTGAATAGGCGTCCATGAAGCTCAGCATCTCGTGACCAGAGGTAGCATCGACCAACTGATCAATCCTGGGAAGGGGATAGGAATCCTTAGGGCAAGCTCTGTTCAGGTCGCGGAAGTCGACGCACATCATCCACTTGCCGTTTTATTTCTTGACCAAAACTGGGTTGGCGACCTAGCTCTGGAATCTCACCTCTCTGACAAATTCAGCTTCAATCAGCTTGCCAACCTCCTGTCTAATCGTCAGGCGTTTGTCTGTCCCGAACGGTCTTCTTTTCTGAGCGATCGGCTTGATAGAAGGGTCTATCCTTAGCTTGTGAGAGATAATGTATGTACTGATACCTGGCATGTCACTCGGCTGTCAGGCGAAGAGCTCCTTGAATTCCCTGAGGAAGGCAGTCATGGCCTGCTTCTGGTCATCATTCAAGGTGCTCACAATGCGCACCTTCTTATCCGGGCCATCAACCTCGACTTCTTCCAACTCTTCCATAGGCGTCGGTCGAGCTAAATCCTCGCGAGGGTCGGCCTCTGTTTCGATGGCGAGGGTCTCCCTTTGGTTCTTCCTGCGCAGGCAGTTCACATAGCATTGTCGCGAGGAAGGCTGGTCGCCAAGTACTTCTCTAATCCCGTTGGGTGTGGGGAACTTCATCTTCCGATGGACAGTGGAGGCCACAATCTTGTTGGGGTTGATTGTGGTCCTCCCAAGGATGGCGTTGTAAGAAAGGTGACCGGTACCTTGATGCTTTTCCATCCCTCGCCCAAAATCACTGACATGGTTATTGCCCCTAGTGGATAACTTGTTCTCCCAGCAAACCCGATCAATGGAAAATCGACCCTCTTCAGGTCTCGCTTGGACTTGCCCATTTTCTCGAAGGCGTCCAGGAACAGAATATCTGTCGAGCTCCCTCCGTCGATCAGAATCCTCATCACGTCACAGCCATCGATATCAGCCGTGATAACCAGAGCGTCATTGTGGGTGGTGGTGACACGTGCCAAATCATCTTTGGAGAATGAGATGACAATGTCCTCCTCAGGTTGGGGTCGCTTTCCCAGCTGGACCGCTGTAGAAATCTGAGTCACATAGATTTCCATTGCGTGTGACCCCTCGCCTCCTACGCCAAATCCTCCCGCAATTAGATTTACCCTTCTCTTGCTCTTAGATGGATCAGTTTGTTCAGCAGGAGCCGGTGAACGATTTCTCCTTGGTGGCGTTCGACTCCTATCTCGCCCTGCCACAAATTCCTTCAACATTCCCCCTGAATCAGCTTCTCGATGTCCCGCTTCAAAATGCGGCAATCATCAGTCTTGTGGCCCTTGCACTTGTGGTATCAGCAGTAGCTCTCTACATCCTTCCCCATGGGCTGACCACCCCTCTGAGGCATTGGTGGCCTCACCAAAGATCTCCTCTCCATCTCGACTAGTACCGCTGAGATCTGCCTGTTTAGAGGCGTAAAATACTCAGGGACCTCTGGATTTCTGGGCGCTGGATTAGGCTCGGTTCGGGGCCTGCTGTCTCGTCCCTTTTTCTCCTTCTTACCATTGTGTCGGGGCTCAAGAACCACCCTTAGCGACGTCGTCAGGAAGTTAGCATCGGCATTCGCCCTCTAAAGGTCTATAAACCTTTCGCCCTGGACGCCAGTTCTTCCAAGGTCTCAATTTCCTGCACATGATAACTGTTGCGCAGCTTCCTCGAGGCCTTGTTGGCCACATCCAATCCTCGATAGAAGGCTCGAATGATCTCTCCATCTGAGACTCGACGATCTATCTCCGTGACGTTTTAATGAAAACGTCCATAAAAATCGGCCAGCGACTCTCTAGGCTGCTGCTTGACCACATCCATAGAGACCACGCTTTTCATTAGTTGGCGCTCGCCCATATACCTCTCCAGGAATTTGCTTCTTAACTCTGCCCAAGTCCCTATAGATCCTGCAGGGAGGACGAAGAACCAGGACGAAGCCGAACCCGAAAGAGTGGATG
The DNA here is from genome assembly GCA_946814005.1 of Chamaenerion angustifolium. Classification (NCBI taxonomy): domain Eukaryota; kingdom Viridiplantae; phylum Streptophyta; class Magnoliopsida; order Myrtales; family Onagraceae; genus Chamaenerion; species Chamaenerion angustifolium. The sequence continues at coordinate 22,878,127 of OX328270.1, read as the reverse complement.
GAAATAATAAAGCCAAGTGATTGGGATCATTTGACTTACCCAGAAGAGAGGCCTCGTGTTTGTTGACATGTATGGTGGGTCTCATCCACCACTGTATTTTGGTATAGCCCGGGAGACTACGTCTTTCGGGATTTTGATGGCGACGAGGTCGTCGGAGAAGGGATGAGCATATCGCTCCTTGAAGGGAGCTGCGACTCTCAGTCGCCTTTCCTGGAGCCTTCTATTGATGAGGTCGTCCACCTGGTCCAGAGTGCAATTTTTTGGCAAAGTCCCGTTCGGCAAGGGACCAGAAGGATTGGTGGAGTAGGTAGCTGTCGGCGGTTCGGTGGATGCCGGGGGTAGGGATTGGTGCCTCGATGTCATCTCCTGATCCTCCTGGGGAGCTGTGGTTCCAGGATTCACGGTTTCAGTTGGTAAGGGCCCTGTGGCAGCGGGGCGAGTGTTTCCTTGGGGAGCAGGAGCTTGTCGGCGAGCCTGTCCTATGATGGCTTCCAGCAATGATATCATCTTCGGGGTTAACTGGATGTTTTCCCCGGCGATGTGGACGGTTTGCGGTGCTGGAGTCTCGGTATGGTTGGGAGCAGGGGTCAGTATGGAATTACCGACATGTTCTCGGGTCGTCGTTAGGGGAACGGCATCGGGTGCTGCCTGGCTGGCAGGCTCTTGCTGGAGCGGCGAAGAGGCGGCGGAATCAGAACTGTCTGAGGGTTGCTCGTGAGTCTGGTTCTGGCGGTTGTTTTGTGATCGAGTTCTCATGGTTGTATTACTCGATTCCCACAGACGGCGCCAAATGTTGGATCGTAAACTTCTGATTGCTGATCTGGCAGTGAATTGAATGCCAGGTGACGGTTGAACAGTGTTTTTGCCTTAGCTCCGGTGAACCAGCAAGTAGGGGATCGCAACAAAGGGGGTGCTCTGGGTCCCTCTCCGATGCTTAAATGAGTATATGTGTGTGTATATAGCTCAAAACGTAATGAATGTATGTAAAGCAAAAGTATTTATAGAGTAGGAGAGACCAAACCGTATAAGGTAACCGTATATCTTAGTGAATATTGTGTTGTTGAAGATTTGGATAGTAGATATTGCAGTTACGGCGAGATATTGCAGTTACCATATCTAATCCTTAGTGAATATATCCCGAGATACGCGGGATATCAAGGCCACTTCCTTATTTACAATTGGTGGGACCAGAGGAGAGAGGCTAGGCTCTCTTCGGGGGCGAGCACTCCCATGGCGAGCAGTAGGAGGTCGCTACTTGATGAAGAATGGCGACCAGCTATGGAGCCTTTGGCGTCCACATTAGTCTGGGCTCGATCTTGGGCCACTCTATAGTGGACCAAATTGACTTTGACATAGGCCGGGCCGGTTCGAATATCTTGGGTTTACCCCCTCCAGGGTTATTGGGCCTTAGAGGCCCTTCCTTTATTAGGTTGTCACTATTAATACCCAACAAGGATAATGAGGTATTTGAAGGGTACTTCAGGGCATGGGGTTCGATTCAAAAGAAATGGTCATCTCAAGATACAAGGTTACACAGATGCAGACTGTGCAGGAAACCCAGTCGATCGAAGATCCACATCAGGGTACTTTACCCTTATTGGGGATAATCTGGTAACCTGGAGGAGTAAGAAGCAAAAGGTAGTGGCCCTATCAAGTGCGGAAGCAGAGTTCCGAGGGATTGCAAGAGGACTAACAGAGATGCTATGGCTAAGAGGTCTAATGACAGAGATAGGTTTTCCGCCAACTAGATCATGTGAACTGCTATGTGACAACAAATCAGCGATAAGTATTTCAGAGAATCCAGTGCAACATGATCGGACTAAGCATATTGAAGTGGACAAACACTTCATCAAAGAAAATCTCGAAGCCGGGAAAATCAAATTTCCGTTTGTTCGATCTGTGAATCAATTGGCAGATATACTTACCAAGGCTGTTAACTCTAAGTCATTCAAGGAGATACTAAGCAAGTTGAGTATTGGAGATCTGACTACTCAACTTGAGGGGGAGTGTTAGAATAAACAAAACAAGTCAGCAAACAAAGGAAGCCAAAAAGCCTAGCAAGTCTAGCAACTAGAGACAACATAATGTTAAAAGCAGATTTGAATATTGACATACCTGCACCAGCACTTGAGTATGTGCAGATTTGTCAACAAAGTAGAATAGTAACTCCTTGTATAAGTAACTTATAGAAGTTGTACCGATTTCAAGCAATATCAATGAAAGAGTTCAGTTTTATACTTTGTTTTACCCTAGCCAACACTCCCTCCATATGAATCAAGCGTCCTCTGTCACATTAATCACTTTTCACCCATCACTTATCTTATAAAAAGGCAGCGATCTCTGTGTATCAGATGATTTGACATCTTATCATTTTCAGGCCGATAAAAAGTTACCACAGTAAGATGTCAGCTAACCATGGTAAATAATTAACATGGTCAATGAGTTAACTTCTCCTATAAATACTCGCATTAACTGCGTTTTAAACACATTCACACATTTACTCACTCCCTTATTAACTGGTCTCAAAGGCTTGGTATTGTCTTAATCATAGGAAGGAAACACAAACAGGTCAATCGGGACTTTCCTTCTTGTAGATCTCGCATAGTGTAAGAGAGTGTTGCCTCAAAAATTAAAAAAGACATCTGGCAAACCCTAAATCTTAGCCCTTAGATTGGAGATCAATCGAATTATAAATTAATTACAACATATAGAAAAAAAAATAGTTTAGCATGACATTCTTAAAAATACTCTGTTAGTTTTATAATTTTTAAAATATATTAATCTAAGTTCAAATATAAAAAATAAAAACTCGAATGATAGTCAAACACTACAAGAAACTCGAGCATACACATCGGCAAAAATGTGTTGCTAACTGTATAAATACCGTTGTTAAGTCTGAACAGCGACAAAATCTTCGTCGCGGTAGCCCCCGTCGTTAAAGGTCTATACGCCGACACTTTGCCGTTGTAAAAGGCTTGACGTTGTTAGCATGTGGCTCCCAACGTCAACTTTACAGCGGAATCAAGTTGTTGTTAAACACAGATGAACAATGACAACACTTTTCCGATGTTAGAGCGGACTCAGGTTGTTGTTGGTCGATTTTTTTTCTACGGTTGTTTTGTCCGATTTTAAATTATTTGTGTTCATCCATGGCTTCTTCCTCCTTCTTCATCCATGGCTTCTTCATCCTTATATCGTCACTTCATCATCTATGGCTTCATCCATGGTGAAGCATCGGAGTACCAGCACTTCTCGAGCTCCAGCTCGCCTTCTACAGGTCCAGCTCGACTTATCCAGCTCCAACTCGACTTCTCCCGCTCCAAGTCGCCTTCTCCTGCTCCAGCTCCAGCAGGCCTTCATCCATGGAGCTTTAAGGAGCTCCAACACTTCATCCATGACACGTCGGTCGAGCTTCAACTCGCCTCCAGCTCGAGGTCAAGCTTCAACTCGCCGAGAGGAAGCCGAGAGGGTGAAAGGAAGGGAGGGTGAGCTTCAATCCTTTGGAAAACGTTTTGAATGAAGAGAAGGTGAAGGGAAGGAAGGGAAGATAAGAGGAAGCTGTTCTGTAAAACGTGTAAGTAAGCTGTTGAATGAAAAAATTTTGAATTTTTAAAACAGAGCGGGAAAAAAATTTGAAAATTTAATTTTTTAACAACAACAATAGTCGTCACTAAATAAACTATTTTACAACAACAATTAAATCTGTTGTTGAATGACTATACTAATGTCGACAATATATTGACACGTAAACCTATTCTTACATTTTCCCGGTAATTATGTTTTAACGACGACAAAAATTGATTCGTTACGGCAAACAACCGTTGCTGATATCACTATATTTACGACAGAACGTTTCACATTTGAATATGTACATTTGTAATGAAAAATTTACCTGCTACTGAAGGAGTTATTTAACATCAAGTGTTAGTCGACATTACACATTCATCCATGTAAAATATAAAGTGATGGCAAAAATTAACACAAAATGTATCTTATAACGATGGAAAAGATATTGTGCCTAATAAGTAATAATAACAACAGCAAAAACTGTCGACACAATATACATATATTTAACTATAACTGTTAGCGTCAACACGGAAGTTTCGTTGTTGTTGCAACAGATTCTCGTACTGAAATGTTAAAAAAAAATATTAAAGATAAATCTCAAAATGTAATGTATTTCATGTCTATTTTATTCATATTCATGAGACTAAACACTGGAATGTGAGTTGACCAAAAAAAATACTGGAATGTGAGGATTTATAAGATGCGGTTATGGAATTAAAACCGATGGGATGGGAAAAACAATTCTTTATTATTTTTCCTTATATTAATAATCTTTTTAACACAGAATAATTTCTCTGGACAAGGCTAACGAAATCCCAACCCAATACTAATTGAGAATCATCTAGGCCTCCTTATGAATTGGCACAAAAACCAGACTTGTGGGCCAATTTCGGGAGACACCATTATTGACTTGGGTTGGGTTACATGCTCTAAATCATGGTGTATATATAATATGGTTAATTACCTGAACTGTTGCAAGTTCACAAATGTGACTGAACGGTTGAAACTTAAGCTCAAACGTTACTTGTGTTTCAAAATGTGACTGGACGGTTCAAATTCGTAATTTCCGTTAATTATCTCTGTTAAACTTACCCATGTGTTGTTCACGTGACCTTCTGTGAAGCTGAAGTTTTCAAACTACCACTCTTCTTCTCTATTTACATTCAGCTTCAACCTTCGCAGCAGATCTGAAAGCGCGAAAGAAGAGCTTGGAAGAAGAACGAAGAACCCACGCAACTACGGAAGAAAGAACAGCTTGGAGCATCCCCACACAGCTTGGAGCATCCCCACACAGCTTGGAGCATGAAGACTAATGACGAATATGCTCATTTTGAATTTCATAGTAGGTAACTCTAATTCATTTTGCTTCAATTATTTATCATTTTCGCTAATTTGTCATACATTCTACCTGTTTGTTGTTGCAGAATCTCGTATGCGAAAATTTGAGCTCTTGAAAGTCGAACCAATCGAAAGTTTGTTGTTGTGTTGGCAATTGTTATTGTTGTTTTTGTTATAAGTTCAATTGATAAGAATTAGGTCAAGTATGTAGCTACTTAGTATGTCATTTTTCTGTAACTTACGTATGAAGAACATTGTGTCGTTTGCGAAATGGATGATCTATGTTTATGGAGAAGTTGTTAAATGAAGTTGTATGTTAACTTAAATGTTATTAAAAACTTACTTTAGTTTGGATATTTTGTTACCTAACTGTTACTTAATTTGAAAATGACAAATAGTGACATTCTTGTTGATAACAGTTTGCAACAAAAAGAAGAATCTAGTTGTTGAGGAAATGTCTTTTTTTCATTTTAAAAGTTTAGATTTTGCACAGCAAGCAAAAGTTTAGATTTTGCAACTCACTTAGTACTTATTTTGCACCTCTATTATTTTGTTGAACTGGTTAGACACAGGTTTCTCCTGGATGGTATATTTGCAGTATTTCTTTGCATCCATTAGTAAAAAAAAAACAATGAAAGGAGCACATATTCGTGAATTTGTTTTTAAACAAGTTGTTTTACATCAAAAGCAAATCAATATCGGTTTTTTTGCTGCAAAGTTTGATAATTTATTTTCATGATCTTTGTTGTTAAAAAAACACTAAAATTTCTGTTTTTGCAGCGGTTGGTTGTTCGGTTGGAGATGAGTAGACTAGAAGTATAAGTAGAAAGTTACAACTTTGCTACCGGGGTTGTCGAATTAAGATACATTAGATTAACATAATACAAAATGTTAGTCCTTCTAATTAATAGTTAGATTAGTATAAAGAAGAAGTGTTGTTAGTCATTCTCAAATTAAGCATAGAACAATTTTTTGATTATGATTTGTTGCTTCTGTAATTAATTTATATTCCTCGATTGTCGAAATAAATTTACATTTTTGAACTCCATGAAAAGTAGCAGTTCTTGAAAAATCTGCATATACAAAGTTCATCGTCTTCCCAATTTAGTATATGAGCAGCAACAAATCTTCAATTTTCCTTCTCAAATAGAATTCGGAGCGAAATGGCAAATTCCTGTTATCAAAGCAAACAAACAAAGAAAGATAGCAGAAAAACAGGCAATTAATTGTTGACTGCAAGAAGCAGCCATGGACAACGTTCGCAATGCAACTCAGACAGCTCCGACTGTGTTGTTTTGCCAATTGGAAGGGGGAAATCAGAGTTGTAAAGGGAGGGAACTGGAAAGAAGGTGACATGAGGGTATAAGTGTCCTTCAATTTAAGTTTAATTCATTCAAATTAAGCCACGTGATTTTTTCGTTACAGTCAGACGACAATATTGGATGGAAACTTCACGGTTGAAACGTTCAGTCACATCCTAAAATTTAAGTAACGGTTGAGTTACACACAAAAAGATAAGTAATTATTTAATAACATAGGGCAAACATAAGTAACTGTTGAGTTGGTTTTTCCTATATAATATATCGTTTCCTATAATATAGTACTACAAATGTATCATCCATTTATATCCGTGAGATACGGGACTTGAGATACTTTAAAAATATCATGTCTAATTAATCATATCATAGTAATATAAGAAATGAAAATCCATTAGAATGTCATAAACACGTTAAATGCATCACCAATCCTTGTTTCGTATTAATATAATTTTCTCTGTCAAATTGTTACCCTCAAAGGTCGAACAACTGTTCTCACTAATCTAACTTAGAATGGTTGAGCATATTTTCTATAATCCAGCAATACATCTCTGTTTATATGAGTTCATATTACTTGTTTCTATCCGATTTGGGACATAGTATCACAATCTAGGGTTTGACCAACTATTTTCTCCCGCTAGGACGAACCTTCAACTTTGCAAGCTCAATGACGGTCATGGATCGACTCTAATATCATTTGTAACGTCTCAAGTCCAAGCGACTGTCCTCACTAGCTTAACTCAGTCTAACTGAACTCGTTGTCCTTGAGCCCAGAAAATGATGAATTCTTGTTAAACTTGACTAGTACATCTTTATTTATATGAGTTCTAAATCACTTATTTTTATCCAACATGAAACATAACCGTATTATATAAATAATAAATTATTTTCATGACACTATATTTCGTTTCCCCCGTATTTATTGACAAGGGAGCAAATGATGATAATGAATAAAACTGTCGGGACGATACTAAAATCTGTCTTGTCAAATACCTCTGAAATTATACGGGACTCGTTTGGGTGACATAAGAACACTATCACGACTCACTACTGAGTGTGTTATATACATTAAAAATAAAAATGAGTATAAGAATAAAGTTGCATAGCATACAGTGCTGTTCCATAATTCATCATCAAACATTTGTTTCTCAACATCCAAACCAAGATAGTAACTACACACAGAGTCGTGTCGTGAAGGAGACAAAGTTACAAACATATTACAAGCTGACATCATCATAACATCAAACATATTATATGCTACCATCATAATATTGGGTGAGGGAAAAAGAGAGAATGCCTAGTTTTACGAAATTATTAACTTGTTTCATCAAATATTTATATTTTTCCACTTTTAATAAATTATTTATTTAATATGAATATTAAAAGAAAATACTACGTCTTCTCGAACGATTCAGCTCCACTTTAATTTGCTTGACCTCCTGTTCTAGACTTTGTCCACAACTTTGATGGGTAATTAGTCTATGGATGAATGATTAGTATGGTAGAAGTCAAGAATTAACGAATGGAAATGAAATGATGTGCATAGTCAAGCCACAATTATATATGTATGTCGCAATTACTTCTTTTTAAAAAAGCCGAAAGGGGTCTACACTTTGCAGAGTATGTCAAGTGGATAATAAAGTTTTCATTTAGTTACATTACAAGTATTCCAAAATTAAATGTATCTCCTCGAATAATGTTTGACATGATACATAGTGTGTATTTATTTCATATATATATATGGTATAATGTATGGATGAAAAATACGCTCAGTCATTAACGTAGACTTTGAGATTAAAAATGAACACTTCCCACTTATATATTATTTATTGTACTGTATTTTTTTTTAAAAAATATTTAAAGATATTTGGAGATATCGATATTATTTCAATTTGTTAAAAGAAAAATGATAATGGAGCAAAATTAAATTCATGCCTATGGTACACGTCTGGCTTACTTTTGGATCTTGATAGGAAGAAGAAAAAACAAGAACACCGATGATATGATATGATAAAGAGAGAGACAGAGAATGACACTGACGACATGAGTCACAGTCGGTCGGGGGCTCTGACTCAGAGGTGAATAAAGTGGACCCACTTGCTCTCGCACGCTCGCACGCCGGCCGGACGTTACTCACCCGTTGACTTGATTTTCAGAGCCCATAATTATTACGACTCCATCATCCATTGGCCGGACATTGCATGGCTCCCACTCTAGTATTACAGAACTCGTATTTCATCCCACCGGCTATTTTAATTGATTTAATTTAAAGAACTCCCATACTTGAAAAAAAAAAATGAAATCACAACATAAATCTTTAATATGATAATAGCTTTACAGTATTATTATTTTATATATTTTTCAATATCGTTTGAGAGGGATACATTAGTAGTCTACTTTATTAGAAATAACTATTAATATAGATACATATATTAAATTAAATTTGATATTATCATTCATAATCATTTTTTATATTTTCATAGACTATTATTGGAGTAGTTATGCATCTATAGTTTATAAGTGAAATCAATAATAATTTTCATGTTATATATATAACTTAATCTTAATTAGAACCGATCATTGTTACATATAATTTTTATATCCTTTTCAAGTAAATCCTGAATCCATATATAGCTTCAAATTCAGGCACTATATCGTGGGTTATGACTAAAAATAATTTATAATTTTTTTAGATTTCATCGATTTGGTTAGTTATTCTTATGCCACTATTTCTCAACAAATACGATAACTTCTTTTATTAATTACGTCAAAACAAGGCACCACAACCACAATGGTGTAAGATGATAAGAAAACAAGTCGGCAAAGAGAAAAATAGTATGATTTTTCAGATCCAACCAAACACAAATGAAGACCAATGGGAGCCAAGACACCAAACATATCTTGAACCACCTTCTTGTATTGTGTGTTTCTTGTGGTTCGGATAATTAAAATATTTCGAAATTTTATTTTTAAAATAATAATGAAATATACATTTTAACAAATGCAGAAAGTAAATATTCCCATTATATAGTATATGTTTGAAAAATAGTGGGAAGCACTTTTGGGTACTTTGTAAATTTATGAATTATCAAAATCTATTCAATATAGATTGACTCTTGATTTTCGTACTCGACCCCTACTCGGTTAGTAGTGGAATCGAAATCTACCAAAACATTGTCAATACCAATAGGTTTTGAGTGTACCGAGTTGGACCCTATTGAATTTTTTCTCTTTAAAATGGATAGTATTTTAACAAATTTGTTTTAATTATGTACGTATAATAATATAAGTGAAACAAATATATAAATATGTAATAAATAAAAATAATAATAGAATATTATTTAAGATATATTAATATTTATTCATTTAAATATGTATTCGGTTCTAATTTCAATATAAATACCCCATTATTAAAACGAAATTGATTTAACCCATTTCTATATTTATTTTTCGAACCCTACCCAAATCTGGTTCTAAATATGTTCCAAATTTAAATTAGCATTTTTCTTATCACCCCTATTAGAAAGCTCATTACACTATCAATAATTATTTTCTTCGATAAGAGAAGCAAACATGTGATACTAATTAGGAACTGTAGATTGATTGAATGTCCGATCTTTTTGTACGGAATACCATTTTCTTACACTCCAAGCAAGTTGTTTGTCAAATTGATGTCATGCTTGACTATAATATATATTAGGTAAAATAAATTCCGAAAAATTAATAAACAACTATTTTATTTAACCTCTCAGATAGTCTTTTTTCTTATGATGTAATCTATTGAATAAGACGCTCTTTTTAAGTATTCAATACTAATAAGGAATCCATAAAACTTTCAAATGGAGTCTCATCATGAAAATAGTTATTTAAAAAAATAACTTAAATTTTAAAATGGAATTTAATATCAGTACAACAGTTGTGATTCACCAAAAATGGCCACGGTATAGAATTTTTTTATACATATAATAATACACATATTCTTATTATACATATAATTATATTTTATATAACGACTAAGACCCGTTAGAAGACAAATCCACAAAAATCAATGTTAGGTTTGACTTTTTTGTAGTGTTACCGTTTGTTATACGAGGATTAATAAGTCAACCCAATTGATATGAAAACTCCTTTTTTCCCCATAGTTTTTCTTGCTCCTAATTAATTAGGTCAAGTTTTTCAAGAAAAGAAAATTTTCATATTTTCAATTAATCTAATTATAGATTTCGAAGAAATAATGTATGTATGGTTTTAATTTGTACCTTCTGAAGCGGTAATCATGGATACATGAAACTTAACATGACCGATATTGAGGATCGATTCTATAATGATAGTTAGGGATAAAGTTAGAAATTTTCTCTCATGAGGATAAAAACTAGAGTAATTAACACTACGGGAGAGGGGGCATATACCGGCTAAACTTCAAGGCTCAATGTATATTGAGCCGTAGAAAATGAAATTAAATTGAGAATAACGACTCAAATAACATTGAGTCGTTATTAAGTATTTTTTACGGCTCAATGTACTTAGAAGTTGCCTTTATACACTGCTCAAACTCAAATGAGCCGTGATAATACATTTTTTTGCACATTTATCACGGCTCAAAACCAAATGAGCAGTGATAAATGGGCAATTATTTTTAAAAAAAATTATTGTCACGACTCATTTGGTTTTGAGACGTGATAAATGGGCAAAATTAAAACAAAAAAAAATCTTGCCACAGCTCATTTGGGTTTGAGCCGTGACAAATGAGGAAAATTTTATACATAATATATTTTTTTCGATATTTTTCACAGCTCAATTACTATTGAGCCGTGAAAAAATAATTTCAAAATTTTCACTTTCCTACGCTTCTTGTTTGTGTTTTCATTTTGTCTTCATACATTGGTTTTCAAAAGTAGTGCATTTTGCTCAAAAATAGTCTCACTACTCAAAAGCATCGTCCATACATTGGTTTTCAAAAGTAGTGCCTTTTGCTGAGCACTTGCACTTTTGCTGAGCACGCTTGCATTTTTCCTTGCACACTTGTAGATCTACAACCCTTCTCCTCCTGCAATCCAACCTATTCCTCTTGCCATTCAGTCATTCTCCTCCTGCAATCCAACCTATTACTCCTTCGACGTTGATTCTGACTACGAATTACAACCACCTCCTCCACGTCCCACGCCGACTACGACTTCAACCACGTTTGACGGCTCCTCCTCCTCCAAGTCTCCAACGTTGTGAGCTCCTCCAACACAAGTCCAGCGACATTTGGATTTCCATCTAGGGCAAGGTCTACGTTGTATCGCGGTGGGCGACGGTGCATCATGACGGCCCTCTCCATTTGCCTTTTCCTCTGGGATTTTGTCCTCTCATCCCCAACTTCGTTGCCCCTAGAGATTTACGGGTTTGAGTCAGACAAACTCCGAATTGAATCTGCTGTTTGAATCCCGACGATGAGTCTTGACAGCAAGGTCCAACAACGAGGCCCTACGGGCATGAACTCCTGCGGGATCAAAGACGCTTTACAACATTATTATTTTTTAAATGAAAATATTTTTCACAGCTCAATATAATTTGAGCCGTGAAAAATATGGATTTTAAAAATAAATGAATTAATTATGGCGGTTCAACTCAAAAGTGTCGTTATAATTATTATGGCGGCACTTTTCAGCTTGGGTCAGGAATTATCACGGCTCATTTTGAATTTAGCCGTGATAATTTTCCCGACGCTTAATGTCGCGACTCAAATTCATTTGAGCCGTGATAAATTAACGGCTGGATTTTCTAGCCGTTAAAAATACATTTTTTGGTTAGTATTGGACCTTCCTCCCGTAGTGTAAGAATAAACGATTGAACTAAAAAAAAAGGGTAATATAAACTTTTAAAGGTATTAATTAAAAGTTATTATTATTTTTAGGTTAAAATTCACACTACGTCGAAAGTTAAGGAAAAACACACTACGGGAGAGGGGACATATACCGACTAAACTTAACGGCTCAATGTATATTGAGCTATGAAAAAATAAATTAAATTAAGAATAACGGATCAAATAACATTGAGTCGTTATTAAGTATTTTTTTACGGCTCAATGTACTCAGCTGTTTCCTTTATTCACGGCTCAAACTCAAATGCCCCGTGATAATACATTTTTTTTTTATTTTGTCCATTTATCACAGCTCAAAACCAAATCAGCTTTGATAAATGGGTAAATATTTTTTTAAAAAGTATTATCACGGTTGTTTGTGGTTGAGCCGTGATAAATGAGCAAAAAAAATAATTATTTATCACGGCTCAAATCAATTGAGCCGTGAATGGCTTATTAAAGTTGACGGTACTTAATAAAAAATAAAAAACAAATTCCACTCATGCTGTGTTGGTCAGTGCGACGATACTTTCAAAAGAAAATTGAACTTATTTCCCGTCCTACGCCCCACTAGTCACGCCAACCCACAACACTTCTTCATGTCTGTCCCTTTTTTTATTGTTCAAACTTTGTATGTCCCTTCAACACGCCATCCCACGACACTTCTTCATGTCTGTCCCTTCAACTTGTAGCTCAAGCTGATAAGACCACATCTTCTTCATGTTACATAATATGTTTGTCTATATGTAACATTTGATGATGAACAGAGCTGAAAAGAGTAGTCTCCTAGGAGTTAAGGCAGATGAGAAGGCGGAGAAGGGTCGTAGGATCGCGTTCAGAATCAAATCGAAGAACGATATTATGGACGACAGGTATCGATGGAGGCTCGCCAGGAAGAACCACGTTGGAGTTGGAGCTCCAATGGATGGAGCGGCGAGTCGAGGATGTGGGAGCGGTGACACGTGGGCTCCAATGAAGAAGCTGGACAGTGGAAGGTGCAGGAGCTGGACAGCGAAAGCTCCGGAGCTGCAAGCTGGAACTGGACCTCTGGAAAAACAAACATGGCCCTGTAAGTGCTGTGTTTTGAGATTGACATTACTCAACATGTCGGACGGGGATCAATGGCGAGGTCCACCTGCACCAACGAAGAAGAAGAGCGTGGACGAAGACACTAAACCTTAGGCTTGTCCAAATGAACTGGTTCGGACGAACTGGTCTGGAACTGGTTTGGTTTGAACCGGTTCGGCCGAACTAGTTCCAAAACCAGACTAGTGTTTTTAGCCTTCAAATAGAACAGTTCAAAATAGTACCAAAAATCCAGTTCGAATCGGTTCGACTCAACTCGTTTTTTGATACTGGTTTATATTTAAATTTAAATCAAACCACTTTAAACCTATATAATTTTAGAACCGGTTTGAAGATAAATTAACTAAACCGGTCTGAAATTAAACCAAACCTAGAGATATCCTCAATAAACCAAACCTAGAGATATATTAGACTCTCGTATGTTGATGTTGGACACGATTTTAGTAGGTTGTGGAACAGATTTTCAATCGGTTCATTGTATTTTTTAGTCGGTTCAATGTATTTTTCAGTTGGTTCAGTGTTTTTTCAGCCAGTTCAGTGTTTTTCAGTTGGTTCAGTATTTTTTCAGACGGTTCAGTGTATTGGACAGAATTTTCAGCCGGTTTAGGTTCGGTTTGAACCGGATTATTTCTGAACCAAAATTGTTATTTAATAAAATAGACCAGAACAGTTCGAACCGATCTGAATCGGTTCGAACCAGATCAGTTCTTTTCTTCTTAAACCAGAACAATATTTTTAGAAACAGAAAAATGTACTGATTTTTTTAAAACCAGACCAGTCAAGTTCAGAATCGGTTCGACCCCGAACCGGTTCATGAACAAGCCTACTAAACCTGCTCTTCATATGGACGAAGACACCTGCAAACTACAATTATTTTTTTTTTTTAAAACATCTTTTTGACGGCTCAAATATAATTGAGCCGTGAAAAATATGAGTTTAAAAAAAAAAATGGCGGCTCAACTCAAAAGTGTCGCCATAATTATTTTAGCGACACTTCTGAGTTGGAGATGGGAATTATCACGGCTCATTTTAAATTGAGCCATGATAATTGTCCTGACGCTTAATGTCGCGGTTCAAATTCATTTGAGCCGTGATAAATTAACGGCTGTATTTTTCAACCGTTAATATTACATATTTTAGCCGGTATTTGACATTCTCCTGTGACAATTGTCCCCTTCGTGTCTCCATTCCTGATGATGGTGGTCACAATAATCAAAGGACATAATCAAACAAAATATTAGAAATAACTAGAGATTGATTTAAAACTAATTAGATTAATTGATAAAACGAGATGCGGATTTCAAGAATGAAGGGAGTTGACGTCCCACATTACATGTAATTATAGAGAAAGAGTCAACTTTGACACTGTCGACACGTACGAAATTACAAAAGTAATCGTATAAATACATATTGTATAAACATTATTATAGTCATGTAAAACTTGCAACATTATATTGTAGTAATGGTCATTGAAATATCCACAGTGTATAACATTTTGGATAATTAACCTTATAAATATATATTTCTAGTTATAAATCAACATAAAAATAGTAATAATATTAACACAACTAAAAATATATATAACCAAATTTAATTGAAAATATATCCTCTAAAGTCAATAAGGAATCATCACATGGCAGAGGGAAACAAATAATCATTATGATTATGTTGAATCAGACGCCTCATCATATACCCTAAACATCTTGTGTACACATAGATAAAACAATATAAATATAAACCCTAAATATAAAAACACCAAGGATCAGTAAAACAATAATTCAAATATTAAAAAACAAAAAATTGTCGCGATGGGTTTAAAAAAAATTGCAACATTTGTTGAGACATAAATTGTAATTAAATAAATATTGAATTTTTGTTTGAATATATGAACATAATTATGAGATAATATTAATGACTCGTGTTACTGAACAGGTCTACAGAGGCGGTTAAGAGTGGGTTGGCATATTCCCCATTTTCCTTTTAGAAGCAGCACAGCGTAAAATATGTAGGAAATACCTTATACCCTTTAATAATTTATATTACCAATAATTTCTCAACCACTAAAGGCTACATCAATACAAATACCATTCCCTTTTAATTTATAGTAGTAATGAATTTAATATATGCATTCCACGTTCAATAAATTTAAATTTAAATGGTATTAACTGAAAATTGTAGTATAAAAATTATAGTAAGAATCGATTATAGTATGAAAATTTAAAAAGAATATGTGGTACCTTTACTAATGAATTCTAAAAAATAGACTAATAAAATACGTAAAATACTTTTCTTTTGTAGATGACTTTTCGAGATAAAGGTTAAAAAAATGAAAAATGTTTAAGTGCTCAAGAGAAGTTAATTATAAAGAATATGAAAAAGTTTGTAGGAGGATATAGATGTAACTATTGGTAGAGTTGTGATGTATAAGAATTATAGAGGCGTAATGAGTATAATTGTATAAAGAAGTTTGTAATGTGGTAGTTGACTATTAATAGAGTTATGATGATTGAAAATTGTAGATGAATGATATGTATAATTGTTACAATGAAAATTGGAGAGACTAACCTTGACTTTTAATATTGATGAGGATATATCTATATATAATTAACAACACCAATTATAATAGCCCATATTTTATGACATTTTTCTGTAACTAATTAGCTACATCAGTTTTTTTGGGGGGGGGAAAACACAAAAAACTTTGTAGTCTATATATTGCTTGTATGTACTATACAAAATTGTTTCCGCAGTTTTAGATGGAGTGAGCGGATGTTAAAACCGTAAAAGTTAAAAATCATTCGTAAGGTGTCTATCTTTTGTATGATTCAAACTTCAGTCCATCCTAATTTTAATAGTTTAAAAATCAACTTTTGCTGCTCATCCTCTTCATTAAAGTTCCAAACTCGTTTATTGATATTCAGTATTGTATAGTTTATATATATATAAGCATACTATCCATGTCACGATTAACACTTTCCAGGGAATTACTACTTTTCGCACATCTCTTATCGGGGGGTTGACTCTCGCGATTCTAAGAAAATATTATAGTTATATACATGCATTTAATAACTTATATAAATATATTCTTCTTTCAATGTTAAACTAGCTACTCTATTTTTCACATTTGATGGAAGATAAAACATCCATAATTATAGGAATTAATTACATGCTATTTAACATATAAAAAGAGAGGAGGAAATGATAATTAAAAATTGACTTGATCTCAAATGTCAACTACATTTATTCCTCAGTCAGTTTGTGTGTCTCTTTGGCCCTCATTCACTATAAATTCTTAGATGCAACAAACCGTTCCCCACCATTTACGGCTTGGAGAAAACCCTAAGCGACGAGTCAACAAGGGTCAATTCAATATCTATAGTCCAGACTCCCAAAAAGGAGAGGAAAAAAAGAGAGAGTAAAGATATATTCATCATCAGGAGCAGGTAAGCTTCGTCAGGTAGCTTTTCTTTGCTTCTTTTATTCGTCTTCTTCTTCCTTAGCCATGGCGGATGGAGCTTGGTGGAACAGTTCCTCAAGAGCCGAGCAGCGATTCGAGAACGGAACTCCGTCCTCTTCGTCTTCTTCTTCTTCGGGGCAGAACCAAGTGGGGAGCTTTGGCTGGTCTTGCACTGATTCCGGCGGTTCCGTGGCGTTTCCGGAGGCTAACGGCTCTCAGGGCATGATGGATTTAGCTCTCAATACCCAATCCATGGACTGGAACCAATCCACCCTATTGTATGTATTCTTTTTCCCTTCTTCTGAATTTTTTATTCTTTTCATCGAAAGTCGACTCATTTGATCGATTCTTGATTTCAGTAGAGGTGACCACCATGCCAAGGGTGACGCCGATTTCCGATCGATTATCCAAGAGACTACCAGCTCTGACCTCAGTTTCGACATGGAAACGGCCATGTACGGCGGTCCAACAGCGATACTGCAAGCGGGGTTGTTTGGTTCGGAGATTGGTCGGAACCATCGTCACCACTCGGCCTCCAATATGGAGCAGAGATATGGTAACAGTAATTATCATCAGTACGGAGGGAACAGCAATTATGGCCTAATGATGAACTCATCGACAAGTGAGCAGCTTTTGCAGTCTCCATTGATGTTTAGAGCCTCTTCTCCGAAACAGCAGCCGTCTCACTCCGGCAGCCATCTACAGTTCTCTAACAACGCTCCGTTTTGGAACTCTTCTGCGTCTTCCATGAAAGACCTCCGAGCAAGCTTCTCTCCAGTTTTGCTTATTGATGAAAAGCCAAAGGTAATTAATTAAATATCTTGTATTTTTCTTTTTACCAAAATTACTTTCTCAATTTCAGTACAAAAACGTTAAAGGTTAAAATCCTTATCATAATTAGGGTTTTGAACCTATGTACGTACTAGTGATGAAAGTAAATCTTGCGTTGCTGTTTTTACTCTTTTTTTCCATTTATTTAGTCTGTTATTACTGTAGAAACATAAAGTTTTACGTCATTCTATTGACCAATAACTTATTTTTTACGAAGTTACCCTTGTGGTTTTGATTTGCAAATTTTGCTCTCAGCAGAATCTACCAGAGTTCAGCGCGGTAAATAAAAGTGGAATGGGGACTGAACCGTCGACCAAGAAGACTCGCAACGAGACTCCGTCGCCTTTGCCAGCTTTTAAGGTACACTATCTATCAAAAGCTCATTAGTTATCCTTTTCCACTGCAAGTTTTCAGCTTTTAAATGATAACAAAACCAAATAAAGAAAAAGGATTCTAATTCTATTTAAATTCTCTTGGGTGAGTATAGGTGAGAAAAGAGAAGATGGGGGACAGAATCACTGCCCTTCAACAATTGGTTTCGCCTTTTGGAAAGGTAGAAGTTTTAAGCTTATGAGATTATTATATGGTTAGGGTTCGTGTTGTGATGAATATGATCAATTTCATCATTCATATCCTATGTTCTTAAACAACAATCTTGTACGTGTCAGACCGATACGGCTTCGGTGTTGTCTGAAGCTATCGACTACATCAAGATCCTCCACGAGCAAGTAAATGTAAGAAACTTGTCGCTTTAATGATATTTATTATTGATTTGTAGTTGTTCTAACATTTGTTAATTGAGTGTTGTAACAAGTGATTTTATACATTGGGGGTAGGTTTTAAGTGGCCCATATATGAAAAGTGGATCTACCATTCAACAGGTAACAACATTCTGGTTCTTGGATAAGACGTGTCTTTTGTTTTTAACCGCAATTATTTGTCATCTTGATCAAATCTTAAACTTCTTGCCTCTTAAATTTTGTTCAAAATGCAGGATTTTGATCAGACAACTGACGATCAAGAAGAACACGATGAAGACCAAGACCTAAGAAGCCGAGGATTGTGTCTGGTTCCTGTGGAGAGCACCTACCCTATTGCTCACGATCCAACGCTTGACTTTTGGGCACCTCCCTTTGGTGGATCATATAGATGAAATAACTTGGATTCGTTCTCAAATTGTCTTATTTTCGCTCATTGGGGATTAAGCAGCTGAATTCTCTCTATATGGCACATCAACCAATTACTTATTAGGCAGTTTCATTCTTGGGTTTTCATGGTGCGTGACAGTCAACTATAAGCAAACAATCTAGCATCTCCATTATTAGGGTTTATAGATTTATCCATGGACCATCCCCAAACCCTATATTGTGACCCATCACGGTAACTTTTATTGGAAAGAAAAGGCTTTGAAAAGGAAGGAATGGGAAGCAAAAAGATAGATATGGGGAATGTGCTGTAGGTGAAGCTACAGGCAACATGATGCACAATCTTCTTCTCTTTTGCCGTTGAAACTGGACCACTAGCAGCAGCTAGAGACGAGAAGAGAAGATCATCATCAAGTGGGTTGTGGTAATTATGGAAGAATCAGATGTTTATTGCTTATTAGTATACAAAAAACAACAAAATCATTATCTATGAATGTTTGTAGTTGCTACATTGGGTGTGTTTTGTCATAATTAGAAAGATGTTATATTTTTGTCTTTGCTTGATCAATACGATGCATCTACAGAGAATGGCGACAAAGAACACACATTACTTTTTATTTGAATTGTTATGAAATATAATATATTTGTTATCATATATATATCGAAATTATGGAAAGAATCATTAACTACTCGATCGAAGGGATATTATTAATGACTAAATAAATAGAAGCATTCTATATACGGTGTGTGTGGGGAAATCTCAGTCTGGGAATATTAAGAGTAGTGGGAAGTCAGAGAAGAGTCTGCCCTACCAGAAGTCTGCTTTTCTGGCTTTGAATACTTTGGTGTTTGGTTAAATCCAAAAGAGAATTTAGTTGGAGATGCTTTTATTTTAGATTAGACATGCTTTGTTTACTTTATTATTATTATGCATATATATACTTTTTCACAGAATATATAGGAAAAAATAATTGTAACTTTTATAATGTATTTACTTATTTTTGGCAAATGTTTGATTGGAAATGGAGGGAGATATTTAAAAACAAATCAAACCTATTTTGAATAACTTTATATATCAAATCATTGGACGAGACCGATGATAAACCATTGAGCAAGGAATTTTGTTATACAAGACAGAATATATGATCAAATTATTGAGTATCATATGAAATTGTAATTTTAAAAACACTTATAAAAACAGGTTTGGAGTCCTTGCATATCATTTTTGTTAACGTTAGAATATTAAAGTTAGAATGTTACCATTGTGATTGTTAGGATCTTTTTGTAGAATATTAAAGTTAGAATGTTACCATTGTTAGAATATTTTTGCATTAATGTTAAGATTTTACCGTTGTAGATTGTTCTATAAATTGAGATATGTACTTGTGTATAGTCATTCAATACAAGATTACATTTCTTGACAATTTTCCTTAATTAAATTATGGCTTAACCTTTGCATTTGCAAAAGTGGATGCAGCTTAGTTAAATGAGAAAAAAATATCCCCACTTATACCAAGTAGTATATTTGATATAAATCTAATAAATTATTGGTAAAATATGAAATATGAACACTTTTTTGAAGTTATCATTTGTTATCAATTTACTTTTATATATGTATTTTTTTAATAAAAAATATTTCTTTACATGTTTTTAATTCCGTCCCTCATAATTCCATATCACATTTCTTAGATCACTACTACTTATAAGTAGTCGATAATTTTTGACACGACACGATTAAATAATCTGTAACAATCTGCATTTATGCGGGTATTTAGATTTAACACTAACACGACTTGTGCCTAAACATTTCTTATACATTTAGACATAATTAATAACTGTGTCTAAACACTTTTAATATGTAATTATATGTATAAACACGATTAAATACAATTAAGTATATGTATCTAATATTTGGATTTGTTCTTTTACTTATTTTTTTTTACTAACTTGTGATTTTACAACTTGATTGTGAAATTAAATTAATTTTGAGAAAATCGTGTATGTATTGAGTTTGGAGACACATTTTAGATTTATCCGTTTACACACGACATGATTAATGATACAACAAGATTACTAACATGACATAATTATAATTAGACACCACACGTAGAATTGTCGCTCTTAATTATGTATATATAATTAGTTGTTAATTAACTAAGCAAGATAAGAGTCATATGGGTAACTCTTAATTCCCGCTCTTCTTAATGCCCATTCATTATTCGTTAAATATTCAAGATCATGATTAATGCATCAGTAGATATGTTGAAATATAACTAAAAGTATACAACAAGTTTTTAGTTAAACGTTTGGTAGAAAATCAGTTAAAACATTTGTTTATTTTTAATACTGATTTCAGAATACACAAACTATTATTTTGAAACATCATTAAAAAGCTCGAAGAAACCGTTCAATTATAATAAGAAACAAATCTCCCCGTTAAAGTTAGAGATGTCCCAAGTTGTTCTCCAACTAACAACTGTCTAAAGTTATCTACTGATGACAAATGCATAATCATACTTATTATGTGTAATTGATGATCTATAATAATTAGACTACTTGATAAAATTAGTACATGAGGGCCTAATTGATTATCATACTTTATTTGAGGAGCCGAAATGTATACTCCAAGAAATGTTTTTTGTGTCTCCTTGCAAGTAGCTTCAGTTATGATGATGATGATTTCAAAAATGTTGAGGCAGAAACTTTCATGAGAACCAACCAAATAAGAAATTATACTATCAGTTCTGTCGATCCATATACAGGAAGCGTGCACATTAACTTTGATAAAAGCACCTTTTAATTAGTCCATTAAAATAACAATATAATTTAAATTTATGTAATATTAGGAACATTATCATCGATTTATAATCAATCATAAGAAAAGGATAGTCCTTATTTTTTCACGTGGAAGGAAAGATATTCAAGATGCTCGATCGTGGAAGATATGGTGAGGGCAAGGATTAACAATCTATCATAAGCTTTTAATTATCATAAATTAGATATTAGAGAAATAGAAATTAAGAAGAACGAAAAATTACTGAGCTTTGTGTAAATTGATTTAATTTATAGTTAGGTTAGAGATGACGTAGTTTCGGATATTTATATATATATATATATAATCAATAGAAATATATTTTTAATTTGCATATAAAACTTGTTAATACCAAAAAATGTTGGACTCTATTACAAATTGTTAACATTTTCTATGTCTAGTCGATGCCTCATGATTATTTTTGTCTATAAATTGTTGGTAAAAGGAGGGGACCAAATGATATGTGGCAAAGAATTTGTTTGCTTAGAAAAATGCAGAGAGAGAAAAAAAGGTAGTTCGAGGGAGCTGACCAGACCATGACAGCTGGACCAGAATGTTTGAGACCAATCTCGAGAGAGATACTGAAGCTGCGCTTGACGTCATGTGACGAATTTTATAAAGCAATTCAAAATTGGAATTTTTAATTTATGTTCTATTATATTCGTACCAATTAAATAATAGATTATAGAGTACAAAATTTTTTAAAATAAAAATTATTCTTACAATATTTAAACTAAATATCAATTTTTTTAGTTTCACACAATTCGATTTTAAAAAAATAACTGAGATCTGAATCATAAATCCTCGTAGAATATGAAAAACACACAATAACATTTTTTTTTTACTAAAAAAACTTTAATTTTGTGGCATTTGAAATAAGGAGCTGATGTTCTAATTTTATTATTTAAGTAAGAGTTAATACGTACGATTTAATTAATTTTTTTTATATGTCTGAACTTGTAAATAAAGATTTTAGGTATACTCTTACAACATCTGATGACCATTAAAACCATCATTATCATCTTAAGATGATTATATCCAATTGTTAACAACTAACTCTTTTATTTTTTTTTTTATCTTTCTATTTGTGAAAATGTCCCTCAAAGAATTTAGATACGTCGTTACACTATGTTTAAATAGATGGGAAGGGAAAATGAGGAATGAGGATACAGTAGTTTTTCCTTTATTTGCGTATGCAAATAGAAGTAGGGACGAAATAAAAAATAAATTTAGGGGATAATAATTAAAGGAGAAATAGATAAAAATAAACAAGGGAAAAGGTATAAAATTTTGAAGAATTGAGTAATAATAAATAGTTGACCAAAAAAAAGTAATAATAAATACATATTTAATTTGCACATTATTTTTTATTTTTAAAGACTACAATTTAGAACTATTTCAGTTTTACCCTTAAGTTATTTTATTTGATTCTATTTTTAATAATAACAAAAAAATATAAATTATTTAAAAAACATTGATTTTTTTTTTTTATAAATACACTCCGATCTATAATCTTTTATAAAATATAATTATTATATTTAATATTTATATACAAATCTTCAAGTTTTAAGTTGTTCAATAATAATTATAAGAGTTAATAATTCCAATGGTTGTCCCATATGTTTGAGTCATGTGATCGGATGGTACCATAACTTTTTTCATGTTGTCGAATGATTCGTTATGTTTTAAGATATGGTCGTATGATTCATTTTTTAGGTTGCCGTTACATTTTTCTGTTAACCGGTCCACATCATCACCACGTCATTGTCACGTAGATATATAATATAATACTTAATTTAAATAATAAAAATATATAAATTTCAATTAAAAAATCTGAATTTTCTTTTAAAAAACTAGGAAATACTTTATAAAAAATAAAAAATATTTAGAAATTTAACAAACTAAAATTAGAAAATTAAATTATAAATTTCAATATATATTATTTTTATTTTAAAAAAAAAAAGAAGAAAAAAAGAAGAAAAAAAGAAGAAAAAAAGAGGACTCTTGGGTCCATATGACAATCTGAAGTCGTTCATCCAGAAAGAGAATTACCACCATCAGATGATGGCTCCTCAGAGAAGTAAAAATCCGTAATTTTTACCCTGACCAACCTCTTTCCCAATGGGCACAAGATGCTACAAATTATCATAGACGGGTCACTCAAGAGTTCATATCTAATATGGACTTCTACTTTAGGCAACATAATCGTGCAGAGATTCTCTATCGAAGTCAAGCTCCTAGCTAAAGACCACCTGGAAGAGAAGCAGATCAGAATTTGGCCTGAGAATATAGCTTTCCCTGATGAGCTCATCTCAAAAGTCTCCCTGAACAGACTGTCGGTGATAAGCCGGAGGAAGGTGAGGATGACGTCAAGTTTATACATATATATAATTTTCTTTATTAATATTTAAAGTTTTAAAATATTTTTCCATTTTTTTATATTTATTTTAATTTTCTTAATTTTCTATTTATTTTATTTTTAATTTTCATTTGTCACATCAGCATCACGTCATTGTTCTGTTTGTCAAACTTGACGGACAATAGTAATTTGGACTAAAGAATAACATTTTGAAACATAGAGTACCAAGAAACAAGATAAGAGTACTAACCAATAACATAAATTAAACATATGGTACCAATAAAATTATTAACCCTAATTATAACCCAAACATAACCCATTTTTCGTAAAAATTGAATAGGTCGTATCACATGATTGATACCATGAATCAAATATGCTCAAACCTAAACAATATCATGAACAGGTTACCCACTAACCAAATCATTCCGGTTGGAAAATCGATAGACGGAAGCCCAACATAAAACTAATCCACCATATTTAATGAGGCTTATCCAAGTAAAGATAACTCTTTTATTCTGTTTTAATGAAGCGTAGTTATTGTGGACAACTAAATAAATAAATCCAAACAAAGCGCTATAATTCAGACTGCAACCAACCGTTGGTTCACAATGAATGATGCTTCTTCCCTGCATACACGAATGAACATACTGGACGTGGCTGTGTCTATACATACTCATAAGTCTGTAGGTGATGTATTCTGGTCTGACTACACTGTCCAGACACCACTGCTCATCATAATTCGATCAAGGAATAGAGTATAGCATGGATTTCCTCACAGAAAACAATCTTTATTGCACAAGAACAATTTTTTAACACCAAAAAAACAGACCAAGAAGCGCATATTTCCAGGAAAAGAACACAAGTCAAATTCTAGATAAATCCCATTGGTAGAATACGAAGTTGTTGAAGACATCAATGGACTCCTTTCAGCTTCTTGGTGATGGTAGCAATGTACTTACCCTGGTGAAAAGCCTGCTCCAACTCAAGTTCAGATGGTTGTCGGGATCCGTCTCCAGCATAGGTGCCAGCACCGTATGGGCTTCCACCCTTCACCTTCTCCATCTCAAACATACCAGCACCAAAGGTGTACCCAATTGGAACAAATAGCATTCCATGGTGAACCAGTTGAGTAACAGCAGTCAATCTAAGATAAATGGTCAAGAGTTTCAGCATAATTATAAATATATGGCATAAAGATCATAATGTAAACCTACGCAGTAGTCTCTTGCCCACCGCCTTGAGACCCTGTGCTGTAAAAGATTCCAGCAGGCTTTCCAGCGAGCTGCTGGGTTCTCCACAATCCTCCAGTGGAATCCATAAATGCTTTGAACTGAGCAGCCATCATGCCAAATCTTGTGGGGAACCCAAAGACAAACCCATCGGCTTCAGCAAGCTCGTCAGGAGTGATGATGGGTGCATCGCTCTTGGGTGGTGCGCTCATCTTTCCTAGCACCTCATCTGCTAGTGTCTCGGGAACCTATAAGATATCTCTTCATCAATTTACATTTCATACTAGTGGTAAACAGAATGTGCAGCAAAGTAAGCCGAATTACAGCTCCCAAAACCAGTCAACTGCTTCAAGAAACCAAAACCATTAGTGACTAGAGTGGCGGTGGCTCATGGTTGATATGTACACAGGCTAAAAATGCTTACAAACAATATAAGAATATGATATAGTACATCTCTTCATCAGTGGGAAAACAAAAGCCGACCAATTTAAGAGAACATAAACCATTTGTTGCATAGATGATTGTGTTAAGTCTTCAAGAAAGGGTAGAAAAAATTAATAAACAAAATTTTGTCCGGTGTGTTGACATGTTGATCACAAGCTGCAACCAAATGTTTGGCTTTGTGATAAACATACACATAAAAATCGTCTACTCATTAGTTATCATAGGGAAACCTCAATGGAAATACACAAAATCAATAAGCCTATGCAGTTCAAAAATGAGAGGATATAATTGGTCAAATGTACGGTTATGAGGAACTAAACTACCAAAAGGTAGGTGCTAGAGACAACTGAGCAGAAATTATACCTGCCATAATTTGGCTTCAACTCCCTCAACAGATGCAGCTCCTTTCTTTATCTCTTCTGCTAGCTTCTCAACATGTCCATACATGGAGTAGTACCTAAGGACCGCTAGGAAATATGAGCCATACTGGCCATAAAACAATATACAATATGAAAATGTAAAAAATGTGACATGATTCAAATCTAAGTGAAGAGATTAATGTTAACTCAGCTAGATCTAATCTATTATAAGCTGAGTTTGAAGTCATTCAAGGACCACTTTAAAATATTATTTCTAAATAAACAAAATAAAGCATACAAATACCGGTGCTAACACAGTAATTAAACTGAAATGTAAATAATAAAAAAAACTTATCTTATACCCTAACCTATCAGTTGGAGAAAATGTCTACTTACAGCAGATATCTTACATATACTATAGTCTTTCAGCACGAATCTCAAATTGAATTGAAACTCTTTTATCATACCTTTTCCTGTGTAGTATACATATTACTTGTAATATCTACCTCTAAACCTTAGCTAGGTTCAAGCAATATATGATATTATTACTAACTTCTAACTCTAACAAATAAGATCTGTCCATTTCATGCTATAAGCCAATTCTCATGTTGCAGAATAAGCTACAATACAGATAAATTGCTTCAAGAGATGTAAGGTTCGCATAAACATGGACAATCTAATTCCATGGTAAAGCATAACAAATCTTCATCAGTTTTGCATATTAGTAATACTTATTTTAAATATGGTCACATCATCCATTTTTATGAGTATACTCTAAAAGCATTTTCTTATGAAAAATGGCTTTCATTGATCTCCACAGAAAAGAGTGACCAAGGCAGACTCAATAGAAAAGGCAAAGATCTGTGCATGAGAGACATAAGAAAATACAAGATTGAGAATCCAAATATTATATCTTTCCAATCCTATAGGTACTATTCTCTCTGTTCCAGCATAACAGTAGCGCGGTAACTAAAAAAAACCCAAAGTTGAAAAATAGTTCTTCAGAGGCTATGGTGTGGAGGATCGAATACATAAATCGTCATTATTAAACGTTTAACAACCTTAATCTCCGCTGAACGAGACGTCCACTCAAGAAAAATTACATTCATATATTGCAGATTACGTATACAATCGAGGTTCTGCTGTTCAGTCAACATTCTGTAACAAGAAATGATGAGAAATTCTTAGAGAATGACACTAGACAAATTTCAGCTGAAGTTTCGTTAATATTTTATACAGAAGTCTGTTAATTGAAAGCGCTCATAATCTATCTCGATTCAATCGAGTAGGATCATCAATGGTGAAACTAAAATAAATGGATCAAAATGGAAGCAAGAGCAGAAAAAAACACGAATCGAAGAATACATACACAATATACACTTTGGTGGCCATTGGCACCGCTTTCTATTTCTGTTGGAGCTCTTCTTCTCTGTCTGTGTGGTGGTGGAGGAGTTGACGAATGAAAGTGGGAGCAGAGAGAAGCTGTATTTATAATCGGAGATTAGAGTGGGTGATTGACTTCCAGCGGGATATTAGTGATTAATCGGTCTATTAATTTCTCGTCTCCTTTTTCAAATTTTTCCAGTTATTCTGCTCAATTGATTTATTATTATATTACAAAACTTTTTTGGGGGGGCCAAGTTTATATTACAAAACTGATTCGCGTTTTCTCATAATATAATAATTATTTTAGTTTATAAATTAATAATTATAAATATATATTTATAACATGAGTATTTAGTATTTATACTTTATTAAATTACATTTAATTAATATTAATTCAATTACACAACATAAAAAATAATTATATTTATAAAAAATGTTAAACTTATTTTTATTTTTATAATATTATACAATATAACAATTATTTATATTTTATAAAATAATTTGAAAATAAATGGGTAAATAATAAAAACAAATATAACCAATTATTAATATGATGCTAATTAATAATTTTAAACATTTTATGACATCTATTATTTTCATATATTTTTAAACAAATACTAACTATTAGAATATATACACACACATATATATATATATATATATATGCAGATTAGTTATACTAATTATAAATTATATAAATTATTATTAAATTTTGTAAAATATGTTGTTTCTAATAGAATAGAACAGTGATATTTTATTAAAATAGTTCTAAGAAAAGTATGAAGAAATTATATTAAAATTGTTATTATTATTTTACATACCCTAAATTTTATGTCATAATTATAAATATCTACATAAAATTAACTTGTGATTATTATTTTCATAAAATTGATATATAATATACATAATAATCCTTTTTCATCTTAAATTATCTTGTAATAAAAGTATTTAATTTATACATCTTCTTGCTTTTCATAAAATATAGTAAATAAAATAAACTTAAGAAAAAACATAAATGCACATAGAAAATAAGAAAATATTAATTAAATTTTATAACTCATTTGGAGAATGAATAAGAGAGTTTGGAAGATTTTAAACTATATTACATAGCATGCCACATATGAGTGAGAATTATATGTTTGACATGGATCAATTAGAAGTTATGAAATTGACATTAGGAATGAGAAAATGTCTTAAAAAGCTTACTTGTCACAATTCTACCTAACTTAGCCAAATGAATAGATATATAGATATATATTCCATCTTTTACTCTTCAAGTTCATTAATTTTATAATCTAACACCGTTTCATTTTATTGCAGCTCATATTATCATTTTTAAGAATATATTTTGGGACATTTTTAATTAAATGGTTATGAAAAAGGATTAAATACCAAATAGCTACTCGAATATTGGACGTTTTACAAATAACTACCTGAACATTGAATTTTAAAAAACGTCTACCTCATCTTTGACACATGGGGCAAATAGTTACATTCGTTAATTTTTCTTTAAATATGGAAGGAAAATGACGTGGCAACACATGATTGATCCATATTTTTATAAATTAGATTTTTTTTTAAAAATACTAAAAAAAGAAGAAATATTCTTAAAAAATATTAGAAAATGAATAGGGAAAATAACAGTTTTAAATATAATATTTTTATTAAAAATATGAAATAAAAATAAAAAGAATTGATTAGATTTTTTAAATTTTGTTTCATATTTTTCAATACAAAAATTAGATTAAAAACTCTTATTTTTTCTATTAGTTTCCAGTTTTTTTTTTAATATTTTAAAAAAGAATATAGTTTTTAAAATTATAGACTAATCATGTGGTGCCACGTTATTTTCCGTCTATATTTAACGGAAGTAACGATTTGTCCCATGTGTCAAAGTTGAGGTAGCTATTTGCCCTATGTGTCAAAGTTGAGATAGCCATTTTTGAAAATTCAAAGTTCGGGTAGCTATTTGTGAAACATCCAAAATTCAGGTAGCTATTTGACATTTAACCATATAAAAAAAGTATGGTTTATTCTCACAAATACACCAAAAGGTGGTTATGAAAAAATAAAATTTTAAATCAACATTGTTGTACGGGAATGTGGATATTGTATTATATTTAAATTAAAGTTATGTTCTTTTAATATAGATATATATCTTATCCATCCGTCATACACATAAAACAAATGCGTAAATAGAAGTATAAGGTGCCTTTGAGTATATGTAATTTAATGCATACCGAAGATTTCATAACAAATTAATTTTTTAATAAATTTATTTAGGTATATAACTAAATTTTCTACCTAAATTATTTTCTACTTTCAATTAAATTTTAAAATAAACAATACTAAGTTAAATATTTAATTATATATATATATTACAATATGTAAATAATTAAATTTTATTATAAATGCCGCTAACGATATTAAGTTTAGATTTAAAAGATAATATAAGTTAAATTTTTAGATTTTAACTTAAAATAAAGTGTATGATCTTTGTAAATCCAAATTTAATATAGTTTCGGTCATTTGAATTACTATTTAAATATTTAATCAATCTAATTTTTCATAATTATTTTAGTAGATACATAATTTATTTTTAAACTAAACATAATTTGTGGAAAAAATAACTTACCTAACACACCTACGAAAATGTATTGTGTCAAAATGACACAACAAATCACTTTGAAATGTTTTTTTTGGCCATCAATCACTTTGAAATGTGAATTGTATATATATTTTGTAGCGCAACTCGCATTTGATATGCTTATACTTAATTGTTTAATATATTTTAAAAAATATATATTTTAATACTTACTTTTTGAAAATATATTTTAAATTATACTTTCTTTATAAAAAAAATGGAAAATCTTTTCGAGTTAATATTAACTCAATATTTTAGCGAGTGAATGACAGCAGCTTTCTTATCTTTCCAAAAGAGGACGAGTGAATGATTATTGACCATAACGGCGTTCGCTCCGTAAATGGAATGATGAGTAGCGACCGTAATGTTGGGTCGTCATGCCCGTTATCATCATGATGGTGGAAACGCGAGAGATCAATTATTGTCTCTCCACACGTCGTCGTATTTACAGATAAAAAACAATTAAAAGTTAGAAGTTAGAAGGGAAGAGTGCTTGTTCTGATTCCTTACATATCGGAGTAGATGGACGGCTCAGATGGTAGGCCCTCCCTCAGATGGTTGTCTCATCGGCTCTGCCTTTTTCGCCCGTGGTAAGAAACAGAAGTTTCATCCTTTTTGGACACTTCCAAACAGCTGTGAAGAGACCAACCATATGACGTGTCATCAACACCATGCTGACCTAACATTCTCGCAACATAATAATAATAAGTGAATTTTATTTTTTATTTATATATATATATATATACTGATGTTTTTTTTATAATACATAGTATAAAATTATTTTGTAAGTGAATATAAATTTCAGTAATTTTGTAAGTTTTTCAATAAAAATAAAGATAATAACAAAAGTTTCAATTATATATATATATATATATAATAAAATGAGTAATTATTTACTAATATCATTTAATGCATGCCTTTAAGCTTAGTTCTTATAATCTTTATTAATATTGTATATTTATGACGAACATTATATTAAATATACATATTTTAATAGTTATAATTATTTTTTTTATGTTAATCCTATCAAGTAAAAATCATTGTAATTAGTTTTCATCTATATAACATATTTTATTAAAAATCATTTATGATAATAATAATAATTTTGGGTCATGTGTTACATTTTTATATTTTAAACACAATCAATTAATTACATAATGATGACAGTATTATATTAGGATTATATTATTTTTGTTTGCATAACTATTTCAAAATTAATGATAATTAAGTGCATGATGATAATATGTCTTAATAAAAAATCAAGGGTGTCGTTAAAATATTTTTTATAGTTAGTTTATAATTATACCCATTAATATATATATAATCTAATATCTACACAAATACATTATTTTATGAAATATAATATTTTTATTATTATAATTTGAACAAAAAATAACATAAAAAATTAAGGTTTTGCTATAAAAATAAATAAATTAACTTACTTTAAAAGAATATTTGACAATAAATAATCATATATTAAAAAACTAATTAAATAAGAGATAAAAGATAAGAGGGTGTAAAACGTACCATAATAGTTGATGAGAAGAATTCTAAAATTTGATGAAAATAAAAATGTCACATTATCGTCAATTACATAAGTAAGTAATCTGTGATTCCTACGTATGTATTAACAACACAGTCCGTAGCAGTTATTGGTCCAGATTTCATCCGTTGCATCAAGCGCATCACAGGCTACAATTGCCCTACGTGCAGTTTTTTTGTTACAACCCTAAGTCCAAAACGAAGTCATATCAAACAAAAGGTTTATGTTGAGAAAAAAAAAATTATTGTAACAAAGACAATATTAAGAAATAACAAAAGGGTTAATTATCAAACAGATACTTGAACTTGACACAGATTGACAATTCGATATCTTATTTTTTTTGTAGCAAATATGTTGTCTGACTTTTATATATAAGCAAATATATTCTTATTTCTCGTTTATTATTGACAGAATAAATCACGTGCAGACCACGTGTGTATCAAATTCGATGGAAAATATTGTTTGAGTATGAAATGAACAAAAATGCCACTTTGGCTATCAAACCTTTCAAATCCTGAAACCTTTCTTTTCTCAATCTGTTTCCAATTCATCCTTCCGAACTCTCCATCCTTTGTTCCCTAAAAAAATTGAGAACCTATTTATTCGATTTCGGTTTAAGTTCTCCTAGCTGGATACCTAAAAGTAACTGGTTCTCTCTCTCTCTCTATATATATATCTATATATAACCCTAAAGCTAAAGGATGAATGATGCCAGTGATTGAACCCACAGTGGATGCTTAGGAGTCACCTCTCGCAGCTCCTTCATCGGCTCAGGCTCCCTAGGGTACATGTTGGTTTCCAGTATATACTGCATCAACAACAACAAAACAAGATTCAAACATCACGAATCGTAGTCTAATACACACACAGAGAGAGAGAGTCTAATGAGTTTTTCTTTCTATTTTTTAATTTACCTGGTAGAGAACATCGCTATGTAGAAGACTCTTGTGGCCAACCTCCTAGTGCCTTCCGACCTCTGTTTCTCCACTTGCGGCCATTGCTGTTGTTCCTTTATTTGGTTGTTTGAAATTATAATGGATTGTGTAATCGGAACGAACCAAAATTGAAAAGAAACATGTTCCTAACAAGGTACCCAAAATCGTTTGTACAAACAGGTTTCAGGTAGGTTCCGATTCCAAAAGTAAACGGGTAGGTTCCGGTTCCAAATTTACATACCATGTATTAAACTGGATAGATTCCAGGAACCCCTAATTTTACAGGGTACCCGGAATCGCTCACCCCTAACCGTGAATATTCATCCCTTCTTTTATACTTATCCAAAGATTTATATGTTTGACCTTGAATTTGACGGAATTTAGCAACAACCTTTCACCCATGAAAGCACATTTCAGGATCATACTAGGAGAAACAGCGATAATCCAAGCTAGTTTTGTTTCTTCTAAAATTCAAACATTTGAAGCAAAATCAAACTCAATAATAGACAATTAAACAGTTAAATTTACATACCTTATCGAAATTAGGGCACCCATAGAATCTACTTGCAAAGTTATCCCAAGTATAACTTGGAGTTACTAATGCAACAAACCTGCACTTGCAGTATTTGACACCATCGGGTTGAGACTTACGTGAAACAGAAGAAGAAGAAGACATGTAGCTTGCAACTCTACTTTAACTCTCCTTTGCATAGTTATCAGAACTGGACCGACCATCGAATCGGTGAGGGGGCAGATTCACGGTTCAACCGGTCCAACCTGGTCCAACCCGGTTCAGTGTGCGGTTCACTGTTCACAAGGGGGAAAAACTGAAAATACATACATAGTCTCAAATACAAACATAATTACCTCAAACTACATAGTCTCACACACACACAAACTACATAGTTTCAATTTCAAACACACATTACTCTCAATTCTCAAACACAATACACAATAGTGTAAAAATCAAACACGATGACAATAGGTTTGTTTAAACTTTAAACATAACTTTTAAACTTCTCTTTGATCACCTCCACTCCAATATGCATAACCACCACTAGTTTCTTCATTGTGATAGACTAAATTTTCTTCAACCCCGACAACATTTATTGTCAAGTTTGCATCTTCATCTTCATTGTCATCACCATCATCAAGATCTAACTCATCTAAGCATAAAGATAAAAGAACATTAATCATTTTAAATCAATGATAACAATGAAATATAATTATCTTACCATCATTAGGCAACTCATTAATTGTACATCTCTCCAATTCACAACGAAAAACTTCTAACTCTTCATTTGATAAGGCTGAAGGCTCATCCTCTAATATCCAAGAAGCCATAGGACCAAATTTCTCAAAGTCAAGAGGATCATAAAATCTATCATTTAAAGAGTTACTACATACCAAAAAAAAATTAAACTTTCTAAGGTAACCAAATACATGTGATTATATATAGAAATAAGAATTTAAACTCGTACCGTCGTTGCAACTGCAAGTTATAATGAACATAAACGAGATCATTCAACCTTTGATGTTCCAGTCGATTCCTCTTCTTAGAATGAATATGCTCAAAGATACTCCAATTCCGCTCACAACCAGAGGAACTACATGTTTGACTTAGTATGCGAATTGCCAATTTTTGAAGATTTTGTGTTGAATTACCATGTAGCATCCACTATTGATCTAAGACAAAATAAGTTAAATAATACTAATTATTAATTACTAACCATATAGTTTAAAAAATCTTTAGATGGAGATATTTTCCTGGAGCCATTCTTGCACGATCAGCTATGGCATAAAACTTTCCAAAGTCACCATTGACATCCTTAAACATTATCACCTCATTTTGAATGCTATCTCCCAAATGGTTATTCTGAGCAGCATATCTTTCCATGACATCAATCAATCCTGATATTGTGCCACGTTGCTTTCCTATTTCTTCTGAATTATATTGAAACTGAGGATTTAGCCAACAACCAGCCGCATGCAAATTCTTGTGAAGTTGTCTATCCCATCTTGAATCCAGAATATTAATATAAGGTTCAATCCTCTTCTTTCTTCATTGAAACCGTTTCAACAATTCACTTCTTGCTTTATGCATAGCCTCATACAAATAACCCATCGCCGGTCTTTCATCACTATCGACAATGCGTAAAACACGCACAAGAGGCTCATTCACTTTCATTGTCGCAACACACTCCTTCCAAAAAGTTGAATCAAGTATAAGATCAACAACCTTTCTTGCATTACTTTCCTTTGCAAATGCGCAACTAGTCCACTCCTTAGATGTCACCATAGCTCTTAATGCTTCCTTTTGAGATAAGATGCTTTGTAATCCAATAAAATTTGTCGTGAAACGGGTTGCAGCAGGGTGAAGAATCTCTATTCCACAAGTGAACTTCCTCATCAAATTTAAGACATAACAATGATTGTATACATACTTAGTGATCTTTGAAGCATGCACTACAATATCAGTAACCTCATCTAATTTGCCAAAATCACCTAAAATTAGGTTGATGCAATGTGCAACATATAAATTGTAGTGCAACATATAAATTTAAATAATTCAAACATAATTAAAATCGATCAAAATTGACGTATATTTATATGTTGAATATACATATTTTATCGCGTGAAGCAATAAATACAAAAACATTAATCTAATTTGAAAACTTATACCTAAAATTAAAGGATATATTTGATTAATGTATACATTTTTTATAATGATAATCATGTATTATAGAGTATTTTCAAATAATGAGATTATTAAAATGTTCAAAAAAAACTTACACATTTGTTTAGTATTATTAATATTAAATGCATAGATGATTCCAGTTGCCAGAAGTTGTTAATATATTATTACTCCAAACTAATATTATCCATAACTTAGGTATTACATGTCGAGAAAAAATTAACAAAAATATTTTACATTAAAATTAAAATAACCCTAGTGATGTGTTGAAATAATATTATACGAATTACTGAAATATAAAAATTAATATTAATTTCTAGAGTTTATTATTTATTATCTTTACAATGTATTTTTAGGATTGGTCAAATTTAGATTCTATGAGTATTTCATTACTTAACCCTACATTCTAAATATATCTAAAATTAAAATATGAATATACTTAACTCTCAATCCTACTTTATGAACTCTGAAAATATTAAAGTAAACAATAACTCTGAAAATATCGAAATAAACAAAATATGGAAAAAGTTAATCAAATATCTAATTTTATTTTTTGGTGTAAATTTTACTGATTCTTGATGTTGTCACGGTAGATTTTTGATAGTCGTCATTTCATAGACATGGTAGTTAGATTGTTAAGATATCTTAAGAGTATATTGAATGTCTTTACTGACATGTTTGTACTTATGATACAGTTGGTTAAGGCGTGCGTCTTAAATTATAGATAGTAACAACGCCCACATTCAAATTATGGGGATGTCGACAGTATAATACTCAAAGAAATGTTGAATGTCAGGAGTATAATACTCAAAAAAAGGTCGGATGTCGACAAAAGTCGGATGTTAGGATTATAATACTCAAAGAAAGGTTGGATGTCGACAAAAGTCGGATGTCGGGAGTATAATACTCAAAGAAAGGCTAGTCGTATGTCAGGAGTAAAATACTCAAAGAAAGGTTGGATGCCGAGAATAAAATACTCAAAGAAAGGTCGGATGTCGGGAGTAAAATACTCAACCAAAGGCTGGTCGGATGTTGGGAGTAAAATACTCAAAGAAAGGTCGGTCGGATGCCGGAAGTCAAATACTCAAAGAAAAGGTGTCGAGGGAGCGCATTTTTCTCATGACTATAAACAAGGTGCAAAGTCAATTTTGTCCAAATATCGACGTATGTTTTTTTGATCATATTCTTAGAAACAAATATGATAAATATTTATCGTGCTTGAAGTGTTGGTATGGGAATTAAACATTTGATAAATACATCTGAAATTAAAATATAAATAATACTTAACTTACCCATATTTTATGAACTCTGTAAATATCAAAGTAAAAAAATAAGAAAGAAATTGATTAAATATCTAATTTTATTTTTGTGTGCAAAATAGTGAGAATTTCTTGATGTTGTCATGGTATATTTTTAATATTCGTTGTTTTATAGACATGGTAGTCAACGTGTTAAGATACCTTAAGAGTATATTGAATGCATTCATTGACGAGTTCTGAGCGTACATCTTAAATATCAAATGGTATGAGCGCATATGACCGAATCCTTCGGATGTTTTAGGAGTGAAAATACTCATAGAAAATTCGACGTTGTTATGAATACTCATAGAAAGTTCGAGGTCGGACATTAGCGATAGTTGGTATGAGATGAGATAATATAACATGGCATGTGAGTGAAAATTACTCATAGAAAGTTCGAGATCGAGCATTAAGCGATAATTGATGTTATCATGGTAAATTTATAATAGTCGTTGTAATAGTCAATATGAATACTCATAGAAAGTTCGAGGTCAGACATTAAGCGATAGTTGGTATGAGATGAGATAGTATGACATGGTATGTGAGTAAAAATACTCATAGTATGACTATAAGTGACTATAAACAATGCACAAGGTCGACTTTATCAAATATCGACATATATTTGTTTGATCATATTCTTAGAAACAAATAATTATATGTTACTTTCTCATGCATAGTAATAAAAACATTTAGTAACAAAATTATTATATGTAGTCACCAACAAAAGTTTTGGTTAAGAAATGAGATTTCAAAATAATTATAAATATATATATTCGAACAGAGTCTACAAAATATTTTGTTAGATTTATCAATTAACTGTTCAATTTTGTTATAGTAAGGACGAAAATGTGCACCATAATTTTCTTTAATTACGTTTGATTATATTATTTTCATTTATATAAATTAACTGTTCAATTTTGTTACAGTTACGAGAAAGATATACATCTTAATTTTCTTTAATTGTATAATTGTATAATTTGAGTATACTCTTTTCATTTACTACTAATCATATTGCGTATATATCTATATTGTTCTGTAAGAGTCAATTTTCATCCACTCAATGAATAGTTATAGAAAAAAAAAATTCATTTACAATCTAAAATAAAATAAAAATGGAAGTTCAAGAATCCATTTAAGTGTATATTCGTAATGGTTATACTAGACTCCAGTACGCGCACGCACTACGCGCGTGCACGTTGTCGTCACTTGTCTTGCGTGGAGTCTATAATAGGCTGCCTATTAGTTTTATTATATTTTTATAATTTTAGTAGTTCTTACTCCCAAATACTCGAACAATTTCTTAAAAATATTTAAAGCAAAATTAATGTTATTTTATTTTATTATATTATGTAATTTAAGTTTAGTTGTACAATTCAAATAATATTTTTAATCAAGTGTTTAATTATTGTATTATCCTAGGATTCAGGTCGATCATGTCCTCTTAACACTCCATGCAAGACAAACGATGACAAAGTGCTCGCGCGTAGCGCGTGTTGGAGTCTAGTTACTTTTATTTACAAAGTTGTAGGGAAAAAATTAAATAAATTTGTAATTTAATATATATACTTATTTTAAATAAATTTATTACTAAGAAAATAAATATTATATATATATGTATGTATGTATGTATGTATGTATGTATGTATATATATGTATGTATATTAAAGTCAATAATATTATATTTTATTAAAAGTTATTATGTACATAATTTTTGTAAAATTGTTAAAATTTACCTTGATATTATTATTAGTTCATGTGTTCAATTTTATATTAAAAATGAAATTATAATAAAATATGTGATGTTTGTAATATTATATTTTATTAAAAGTTATCATGTACATAATTTTTGTAAATTTTTTAAAATTTACCTTGATATTATTGTTAGTCCATGTTTTCAATTTTATATTAAAAATAAAATTATAATAAAATATGTGATGTTTGTTAATTAGTATATTTAATTTAGAATAGAACTGTTTATATGTGCATACTTGACATTCATAAAATATATTATTATGTATTTTAGCATTGTACAAGTTCTAATATATAAACTATATTTAAGAAAAAATATTTAAATATACATGTGCAATTAAAAAGAATTAATTAAGGTTTTGTAACTTCTCTTGAGAATGAATGAGAAAGTTTGGAGAATTTTAAAATAACTTACATGACATGCTACTTAGGAGTGATAATTATATATTTGACATGGACCAATTAAAATTAATTAATTTGACATTAGGAGTAAGAAAATACAATAAAAAATTTACTTGTCACAATTGCATACATTCTTGTCAAATTAATATATATGTATTTGATAAAAAAAATATATATGTAAATAGATGTGGATAGATAGATATAGATACTAATAATTATTTTATTCTATATGAGAATGATAATTATAATTTGATCACCTTGATTAATGTCGGGTGATAAATAATTGCGGGGTTTTGAAAAGAAAGGGTTGAGAAACTTCTTGGTTTTGATTTTTTATAGTATATAATTCCAATGTAATCCTCACATATTTTTTTAAATATATATATTCAAATTAATTTAATATTTAGTCAACTGGATAATAATATAAACTATCGTATTCATCAATTAAATTTTAAATACTTTAAAATTATAATAAATTAACCTAATCTTTAAAGATTTAAGTTCATTTTGTGTTAAATAATAATAAAATTAGTTAGATATATTCACATTATCTTGCACATTCTCATACATATACCAATTTACTAAACATAGTTATCTCCTTCCCTTTTACTTTACCATGCATATATCCAATGCTAAAATCTACCCATTCATCATCCAAAGTTAGACTGCAAATTTGGTTTCTTAATCAAAATCAAATTAACTGCGTATGTTTTCTTTTCCTCTGAGTGGAGTGGCCGGACCGGACCGGACCATTCCGGTTCCAATAAAGAAGCATAAATAAACGAATGATACATTGCATAATCTGTTGAACAATCAGGAAACCAACACTTGATAGTTTCATGCACGCCTCTCTCCCCACCAACAAGACTGAATTATCCTTAAATCAATGCAAAGGTCTCCTGTTGTAAGAATCCACAGCATGGACATGTTCTTTTAGCACAAACATCCTCTTACGACTGTTCCACTGGTACAATAATACGTTATGGGGAATTTCCTGCATTTGTTGGACAACATCATCAACTTCAACTCCTTTCCCGACAAGTGTGGTTTGTTTCTGTGAAAGAGGAAACTTGGCAATGATGTTGCTGTTAGGGATATGTGATCCATCCTTGAACCTTGTCAGGTAAGGCAAACTAGTACAGATGTAGGAGATGATATTTTTCGTTTGTCCTTCACCAACATATGGAAGACTGTGGAAGCTGCTGTTGTTCCTTAATCTACTGTTTATCGATCCAGTTACAGCCTTCCATGGCAATCATGAGCTCGGGGTATTCAATAGACGGATACTTATATCATATTTCTATCACGTAAATAGTATCAATGCACTGTTTGACGTTTATGTTGTTATTTGCACCACTTATATAGTTATTTGCACTCATATGTTTGCAAATGTTGTTAAATGCATCAACTATTATCCTTTTTATCCATTTTTTGCCGTTAAATATGTCAAAATTACAATTTTACCATTTTATTCATTTTCAACACTAAATCTAACTAAAAAATGCAGATTTGAGTTCGTATTCAATCCAAAAATGCATATCTGAGTTCGAATAATCTAAATATGCATTTTTGGATTGAATTCAAACACAAAAATGCAAATTTTTTAGTTCAAATTCAAAAATAAATAAATATAGATTTGGGTTGAATTCAACCCCATAAGGTAGATTTAGGTTGAATTCAAAACTGTATTTTGGAGTTAAGAGTGTTGAAAATTATATGAAAAAGAACAAAATGATAAAATTGTTATTTTTACATATATATTTAAATGTAAAAATAGATGTAATTGACGCATTTATGATTTAACAACTTTTTATAACTTAATGGTGCACATAACAACTTTCAAATATTTTAGTGCATTTAACAGCAACAACAATCATACATCCAATTGGATTGAAGCTATTTACCCTTTCTACCAAGAGGGAAATACCCAGTTCGAGGCTTCGAGCATTGCTACAACAATCTTGGTAGCCACTCTAACCTGGTCAAAATAGAGGTCCCTGAGTTACGTTGTTTTGGGGTCTTCGTGATGCTCGTACATGACTTTTATTCCCTTCCAAAGCCCCCATAAATTGACTTTCACAAAAATAGATGCATAGAAACACACAGAGCTCACTACTTTGGACTAAATCAACCAACCATAGACAACAAATGACCAAAAAAGAGGCATTAAAGTGTCGACACAAAATCAGACTTGACCATTCAATTTCAACCACAGAAGAGAAGCCATAATCTTACAGCTGCTGCAAATATGCACAAGAATCAACAGAAAAAAGCTATACGTGTATATGGAGGATATAGTAATTGAAATGCAACTTTTTTAGTTCTCAACCATGAATTTCTGAGCTCTAGTGAAAATTCCACTGATCATCATCCACCTAACCATAGAAAAGACTACGCTTGTTTAGCAAGGACCATATAAAGTACACTTGTAGCATCTGACATAAGCCTTAGATAGTTGTTCATACGTACTGGGATCGAATGAAACTCATGTATGTTCAAAATTAGAATGCCTGATATGATCAGCAAGAGTCTGAAAAATGAACGGATGAATTGAGCGAGTAATTTCAATGTATAATTCATTCCAATGTACTAAAATGTCATACCAAGATTACAGCAGAAGTAAACAATTGGTTAAGTAAAAGGGTTATGAAATTGAAGAAGACTAAAGAATTAGAAACTAGGAGAAAAGCCCTTGAATTCCTCTTCGAGAGCTTCTTCCAACATATCCTCGGATTCCTCCATCAACTCCGGACTTAATCTGAACATCAAAACGCAGAACTCCATCTGATTGAGCGCCCCATCACCGTCAAAGTCTCCTTCTCTCAACATGGACCTCAGGTCATCGTCGCTCCAGTCCTGCAGCCCTAGCACCGAAGCGTTCTTCTTCAAGCTCTCGAATGTGATCGCGCCTTTATCCGCGTCCATCAACAAATCAAACCCATTGCAGAGCTCCCCAATTAGGGCCTCCCCGCCGAGCTTCTCCCCCATGATGGGCAAGAAATCGTGGAAATTCTGCGAAAGGTAGTTCTTTGACCCCATGACTGGTACTTACAAAGAGATTAGTACTGAAACAGGAATGGATTTGGAAGAATTGTGTGGGTGTGGAAGTCGAAGCTTGGTTAGGATCATCTTATAGGGAATGAAGGGATTGCCTTACAGGGATGAAAGAAGGCATGGAAGTTCCGAGAAGGAGTGGGCATGGACAACTAAGAAACAGGTAATGGATGAGGCTCGGTCCAGTCCATATGGGTTTCGTTGGGATGTTTCCTGGAAGGGAAGGTGAACCGATGGAAGCCTGCAAAGCAAACTACTACTTTTTGCATTTGCAATGAATGACGTAAGGGGAAGGTCCTTTCTTGGAAAAATAGAAACACGGCTTCTGCTGCGTGCTTAGCGCGTGACAATAGCACGTGGCACTTTCTTAGACATTGCCGGCCGCGGCAGTCGGAATATTAGCCAGTCTTGAGTGCCAATGGGTAGACCAGATTTGGGAGGAACTACTCGGCCTTAACGATGCAAAGGATGGTTGTAGTTCGGTTCAGGATTGGTTGAGCAAGAGATACTCGGATCGATCAGGGTCTAGAGAGGACAAAGAAAAGAGATGGCAGACTGTGTTGACAGTTTGCTGGGCCATTTGGAAGGGTAGGTGTGCCATGGCTTTTGAAGGCAAGCAACTGGGCTCGAGATGGGTCATCAACGGCGTGAGGAGGTCAGTAAACGAACAGAGAATTCTGCTTTAGAATCGAAGTACGTCGCAGAACCGTGTGGGCGGTTGTTATGCGGTTGATGCTGATCCGAGTTTGCTGCTGCATCGTGTCCAGGTGCTGGCCCACGCTGGGACGCCTCCTCGCAGATATGGGCAGACGTGGGCTAGGCCACAAGCAGGGACCATCAAAGTCAATTGT
The DNA here is from genome assembly GCA_946814005.1 of Chamaenerion angustifolium. Lineage (NCBI taxonomy): Eukaryota > Viridiplantae > Streptophyta > Magnoliopsida > Myrtales > Onagraceae > Chamaenerion > Chamaenerion angustifolium. Next base: position 22,835,782 of record OX328270.1, on the reverse strand, counting down.
GACGCGACATGGAACCGATCCGAAGGGAAAGGTGGGATAGGGGTCATAGCCCAGGATTGTGAAGGGCGAGTTGTCGGAGGCTTCCAAGCCTCGGAGATGTCTTCCTCGATTGACATCCTTGATGCTAGGGCTATCTTCGAAGGAATTAAGCTGGATATCGCGAATAAGTGGGAGTCGGTTGTAATAGAGTCGGATTCGGAAGTGGTTATTAACCACGTTTTTTGGTTACATAAATTTTGGCAGATAGAGACTATTATCCAAAATAGTCTCTTTTTGGGTAGATCAATTAAGAACCTATATTGGAATAGGATACCACGAGTCGCTAACAATTGTGCGGATTAGGTGGCGAAACAAGCTATAGGGGATGTGTCGTAATAATTGGGTCTTACAACCCCCAATCCCCCCTTTTACATCTTTTACGGTTTGATACGGATTTTGTACCGGATGCATTTACGCCCCAATTTTGTGAGTAATACATGATGTATACTTTGGCAAAAAAAAAAAAGGAATATTCGCCGTCTATGTCTCGTTTTGGCCAAAAATAAATGTCTCGTTTTGGCCATCGGCTGCAGTACTTTTTGCTTTAGTAGTCACAATTCTTTTTTTCTCCAATACTTTAATCCTATAACTTGTAACATTGAGCAATTCAGTCCTATAATTCTGTGGTGATCTGATCTGGAATTTTACATGTTCAAATATTGAGATGGATTAGTCCTGGGGTTAGAGGATCAGCTACCATATGAACTAAATACACTGAACATTTTTAATATCAACCATGCCATTACTTTAATAATTGAGAAAAATATATATAAATAATTATAATATATGATTAAAATTATTTTAGAGTAAACCTTCTTGGACGTAGTCATTTTGTTGACTTTAAAGTAAATATTATTTGTGATGTAATGGATGAGATGCTGCCCAATTCTTTTTTTAGTTCAAAGAAAAAATTAAAAATGCCTACAAAATATTAAATATTTTTCAAAAAATTGAAAATATTAATTTCATTTATATAATATTATTAAAACTATTAAATTAATTAAAAGTATAGTTAAATAAAAAAAGTGATTCTTCGAACATTATATATTTTTAATATAATATAAAATGAAAAAAATCAGCTTTTTTCACATATTTTATTTGAATATATATTTAATTTATTTCATAACTTTAATAATATATTATACAAACAAAATTCATAGTTTTAGCTATTTTGATTTAGTATTTATAATTTTTATTTACTGTAAAAAAATTATTTTAATAAATATAATATAGAAAAAATCAGTTTTTTTTTTGTATTTCTTTTATATTTTAAATAATGTGTTTATTTTTTTACACATGGTCTAATCATGTACTGCACGTTAACAAAACTTGTACAATTATTAAAGTTAACAAAACTTATTGGATGAAAAATTAATATTTTCATTTACAATCAATAGAATTAAATATAGTATATCCAAAATAACGTTGAAAAATAACTTGTATCTAAAAATATTTTTAACAAATATCTTAACTCTTTCCCATACTTAACTTTTAACAATTTGGTAGAATTTATGTATTCTTTTCCTGTACAATACCGCACATATTTAACGACATATCAACTACTTGCCCCTTCCCCTCCCTGTAAGTGGGCATGCATGAACCGTACCTTACCTAAAATGTGGTAAGGTACGATCCATTCGTCTGAACCATTTTATTTTTTGGTAATTGACCGTATCACTTCCGAATTGGTTCAAAAACTAATTTGAACCGTTTCGGCCATACCTTTTTTTTAAATAAAAAATTAACATAAAATATTCTAAATTCATAAATTTTAACACATAATCCGATAATACATAAAAATATCAATGGAAAGATTGAAAATTAAAATATCTTAAAATAGGGAGAGCATATATGAACAAAATGATTAACTTAAAATGACAAAAAAAATTAGAATATATTAAAAAAATTATTACAAATAATATATATATATATATACACGTAAGTGATTCAAAAATGGTAGGGTTTACCACTTATGAATCGATTTTTATGATTTAGCTGAACCGCTCCACATTCTTTCCAAAACACCATACCACTTACGAACTGGTTCGATCAAATCGATTCAAAAGAGGTACAGTTCACGAGTGGTATGGTTCAGTTCGACCAAACCAGATTTTTTTGCCCAGCTCTACCCCTCCCCCGCTCCCAAAAAATAATAAAATAAAATAAAATATATCAACTATAACACACTTCAATAAAGTACGATTTGTTAGCTATTTTTCTTTTTAAGAAAATGTTTGGTGAACTTTTCCTAGTGTGTAATAAGGTAACTACAACCATCTTTCCATTAATCTTGGACGGAATGTACTTTAACAAAATGCTTAAACATCCTAAAATTTAATGCAATGACAATATAATCTTAATTTTTGTATAAAATTTAATAAAATTTTAAATTCACAAATAAAATTTCTAAAAAATATATGCAATAAAAATATAACTCAAAACTACTAAAAGTGAATTTTTAATTTTAAAATACATAAATTTAAAATAAACATTTCAAGAGTTTCTACGATTTTAAAAATCAATTTGTGAATTTTATTTGTTTTATATAAAATAATATACTTAGGCTATTTTAGAATTATAGTGAACTATTAGGGTGTTTTTAATAATATTTAAAAGTATCTTTCGGCGAGTTGAATAAAAAATTTGATTGAACTAATTTTTTTCTATGATACAGAAAATTCAACCAACAATTTGCCATAAAAAATGGTACAACTAGCAAATTGCATTATTAAGTAAGGTTTAACTAGTTCCGAGTCCAAATTCATGGTTTTGAAGTCGATAAATTCAGCAAGAAAAACTAGGAGGCAATTGGGGCGAGCTTGGGTACGTTCATGGAGGTGGATGACATTATGGGACCAATGGGATTGGATAGAGACTTCATTCGAATTAAAGTGAAGATCGATAGTACTAAACCTCTTCCAGTGGGGTTCTGGTACACCAAAAGGAACGGGGAAATAGGTAGGGTCTCAGTCAAGTATGAGCGTCTTCCTGAATTCTGTTTTGGTTGTGGTAGGGTAGGCTACACGGAGAGGGCTTGCACCACCGAAATCACAGTGTCGGAGGAGGAACAGGGAGCCCCGATGTATGAGCCATGGATTCGGGCGGACCGACCTAAACGAAGGAGAGACGAATGCAAATTTGTGGGGAAGATCCCGGGTACTCCTGTGGGGGAAGTGAAGCGCAAGAGTTGGAAGGATCTCTTGCGAGAAAGGCAAGATCGTGAGGGCTCCAAAACACCACCCTCTACAAAATCGGAAGAGCATAGAGGGCAACAAAGGGAGGGTGGTGTCCAAGAGGAACCAAAGGCGAAAGGAAGGATGGGTGGAGGCACATAAATGGCGGTGTACGCACAGAAGGAGACCCAAAGGACCGAGTCATATGGAGAGGAGGTAGGGTACCCGAATAACGCAATAGACAGACAACTTTGGAAAGGGAAGGGCAAAGAGTTAGAGGAACATTCCGACAAATACTCAGTCGCTCAGGCTTTGGAAGAAGCGGTTGGGTGGAAGAAACAGGATGGGAGACCCTCTAGAGCAACCATTGAAGTGGATAGGCAATACTATCAGGGACAGCACGGAGGTAGGGGCAGTGACACCCAATATGGAAAACAACCTGCTCCAAATAACAGAGGGGCCAATTCAGGACCAACAGTGGCCCGAAATGGATGAAGACTCGGGTATGGGAGGAGACATAATTATGGAGATGGGGACAGCCTTAGACGCAACGATAGAACACAGATACCTGAACGATACTGTGATGGAGCTGGAGCTTCACGAGGTGCGAGTGCACGAGTGGAACTACATTGTCGAACCACCCGACTCACCCGCACCTAGTGGAGAAGGGACGACTATACCCACAGGTCTTAGTCCCTTGATCCAGAAGATCAACCTGAAGAGGAAACATGTAGAAGAATCGGAACCTGAGGGGGAGGAGGGGGGAGAGCAGAAGGTGAAGAAGCAGAAGGGGATGAAGGAAGGGCTCGGTGGGAGTAGAGGTGGAAATTTTGAACCCGACCCGAAAACGATCCGGAATCGACCCGTGTTCGGGTTGGAAAAAATGCTTAGCGGGTCATTTTTGGGTTGACCCGTCTGACCCGTTACAAGAGACGGGTCGGGTCCGGGTTGACCCACCTGACCCGAACCCGACGCGTGGTAAAAAAAATTTAAAAGAGAGAAACCTAAACCTAAACCAAATAACAGAGCTGTTCTCTGATTCTCTCCAGTTTTCATTTCACTTTCTTGCAGAACTTCTCCTCGGTATCGTGGTCGACACTGGTCGCGACCGTTCTCTTCAGTCTTCAATTATGCATCCGCCATCCTGCACCTGCTGTGTTGCTGCTGCTCCGTTCTCGTCCTGCTCCAGTACTCTAGTGCTCCGTTCTCCTGTGTCAAACCAATTGGTGGCCAGAAGGTTCGTGTTAAAAATACATCGACGGTTTGATTTAAAAGGATCATCATACGGTCGAACTACTGACAAGCTTGAAATCTTGAGAGCATTTTTATTATTTTTTTTGTATTTCTTATTGAATTTGACTTCCCTTTGACTGTAATTAAAGAACTATGGGAATCTGTGGATTATTGATTTATAGCTCGAAAAGAATTTGTGGATTGATGAGAAAGAAAAGGCTTTATTCAGAATCCAAAGATTGAGCACTCCAAGAATGAATGAACAGACAAGTTGAGAGTGAGATTGATGAAACCACAACCCTCAATGACCTTGATCTTAACTTTTCCTTTTGTTTGCAGAGGAATTGGTTTTAAGAACTTATAAAGTAAGTTTTGCAATATTAGTTGGATTTACTTTCCAATTTCAGTTTTTGAATATCCTCCTCTGAGTCCTCTCTCATCAGTCCAATCTTCAATCTCAAGCAAATTAATCGCGATTGTGAATTCTTAGAAACAGAGAGAAATGGAGTGGAGTCCTCACTATGATTCAACAGCTTCTGGCCTTCGGCTCAGGCCCTGCAACTCTGCAGGCGCACACTGTTTCTCCACAGGCGGGTCGACCCGCCGACCCGCCATGTCGGGTCAGGCGGGTCGACCCGCCGACCCGCCATGTCGGGTCTGGGTCACAAAACCTGACCCGCACAGTACGACGGGTCGGGTTGACCCGTGCAGTCCAACAGGTCAAGACGGGTCGGGTCGAACCCGACGGGTTGACCCGAATTGACACCTCTAGGTGGGAGGCAGGGCATGTCGAGGGGGAGAGGCAGGGGCAGAAGGGGAAGACAACCTGGGACAATGGTCCGGAGGAAGATCATATCAAAGAGGAGCAAGTTTATGAAGATGGGTTCTGGTAGCTGTCCCGAGACAGCTACCGAACCCCAATGAACACTACCTGGTGTGGAATTGTCAGGGGTTGAGATCGACCCTGACAATTCTGTACCTCGCCGATCTCACAAGGAGGAACAAACCAGATATAATATTTTTAACGGAGACCAATAACACAGAGATATACTGCAAAACAGTAAGTAGGAAACTGAAGATGCACAATGGGGAGTATGTAAATCCGACAAGGATTTCAGGCGGGTTGGCTCTGTGGTGGACACGGGAGGTGAAGGTAGTTGTCCATGTAAAAACAGAGTACATGGTGGACATTACAATTACAAAAATCAATGGAGGAGGAGAAATACATGTTACATGGATTTATGGGAGTACACATTGGGGAGATAGGATATGACTCTGGGAGATTCTAAGATAGATAGCTCAGCGGAGGAGAGGCCCCTGGATGTGTGTTGGGGACTTCAATGAAATCGCGATGGAGGGTGAGAAGCAAGGGGGCAGACCGAAAACAGGTGTGTAAGATGGATGCCTTTAACGGGATGATGAATGAAACGAAACTAGCGGGCATGAGATACAAGGGCAATCAGTTTACATGGTGTAACAATAGGGAAGGTGAACAACGAATCCAGGAGCGCCTAGATAGGGCCATTGTGAACCCGGACTGGATCCAAACTTTCCCCAATTCAATGGTGATACATAAATTGCAGATTGGATCCGATCACTGTCCACTGTTAATCCAGGTAGAGAGGCAACAACCAAAGGGTAATCACAGAGGTGATCACAGAGGTTTGGGAGGGGAGGCCGAATAGGATCAATCTAGGAGACATTCATAGTAGGTTTGGGAGATGCCGATGAGAGCTACAGCGCTGGAGCAGAAAGACCATACTGAATAACAAAAACGTCATCGACGCCCTTAATGAGGAGATACAAGCTATACAGAGACAACCAAGTGACATATATCTGAAGGACAAAGAGTTTCTTCTAAAAAGAGCCTTAGAAGAAGAATGGACTAAGGAGGAGGATTATTGGAGGCAGAGGTCCCAGATCCAATGGATGAAGACGGGGGATCGCAACACTGCTTACTTTCATCAAACAACGATAAAGAGGAGGATGAAGAACACACTATGTCGTATGCAAAGGCGGGATGGAATATGGGTGGAGAATGAAGAAGACATTATGGCCGAATGCAAGAACTACTTTCACCACATCTTTTAGACAGAGGGAACAGAGGCCATATCGGAACAAATGTGGGGTATGCCGAACCTGGTGACGGTCCCAGACAATATGGCCCTAACCCGTAAGGTGACCCGAGAGGAAGTAAAGACAGCGGTCTTTCAACTGGGTGGAAACAAATCTCCGGGACCAGACGACTTCCCTGGTATGTTCTATTATCGCTTTTGGGATGTGCTCGGGGAAGATGTATTTCAATTGGTAAGGAGATTCTTCAAATTGTGTATACTATTGCCAGGATACTGTTATACTGATATAGTATTAATCCTTAAGATTCCCAACCCGATTAATACATCACACTTTAGACCAATTAGCCTCTGCAACTTCAATTATAAAATCATCTCAAAAGTCCTATCCAACCGTCTAAAACTGATTTTACCTAAACTCGTAACCCCATTTCAATGTGCTTTTGTCTCAGGAAGGTTTATTCACGATAATATCCTTATCGCGCATGAAGTGTTTCATCACCTAAGGACAAAGAGGGTGCGAGGGACGGAAGAGTGTGCGGTCAAGGTAGACATGAGCAAAGCCTATGATCGAGTGGAGTGAGAGTTTGTGATTCAAACACTCAGAGGACTGGGGTTCGCAAATCAATGGTGCCAGTGGATTAAAGAATGCATATCTAAGGTACAGTACATCATAGTGGTGAACGGTAAGAAGACAGCCAGGTTCATGCCATCGAGGGGGATTAGGCAAGGAGACCCCCTGTCTCCTTACCTATTCATCCTCGTGGCAGATGTATTATCCAGTCAGATCATTAGGGAAGTGGAGGAACATAGATTGGAAGGAATCCGAATGAAGCGAGCGTGCCCGGAGATACATCATTTGTTCTTTGCGAACGACTCGATTTTCTTCATGCACGCAACTGAGGAGAATGCCCGGGCACTCAAAAGTATGTTCGAAAGGTATTGTAAGGCATCGGGTCAAAAGAATGCATATCTAAGGTACAGTACATCATAGTGGTGAACGGTAAGAAGACAGCCAGGTTCAGGCCATCGAGGGGGATTAGGCAAGGAGACCCCCTGTCTCCTTACCTATTCATCCTCGTGGCAGATGTATTATCTAGTCAGATCATTAGGGAAGTGGAGGAACATAGATTGGAAGGAATCCGAATGAAGCGAGCGTGCCCGGAGATACATTATTTGTTCTTTGCGAACGACTCGATTTTCTTCATGCACGCAACTGAGGAGAATGCTCGGGCACTCAAAAGTATGTTCGAAAGGTATTGTAAGGCATCAGGTCAAAAGATTAATTTGGAAAAGTCATGTATCCAATTCAAAAGTGTCGTGAGGGATGACACGAAGCAAAAGGTGGCGGCGGTCTTGGGCATTGAGGCCGTACCAGATGCGGGGAAGTATTTGGGACTCCCGACGAATTAGGGAAGGTTTAAGAGGGACACGATGAGGTACCTAAAGGAAAGTGTCATGAGAAAGATTCACGGGTGCAAGACAATGTTCCTCAATAACGCCGGAAATGAGGTTCTAATTAAGGCGGTAATAACTGCGATCCCCACTTACGTTATGTCGTTGTTTAAATTTCTTAAAACTTGGTGTGCAGAAATAGCGAGCATGGTGGCTAGGTTTTGGTGGAGTGGAAGAGATGAGAAGAGGAGAGTCCATTGGGTTCGATGGGGGAGGCTTACACAACCAAAAGATATGGGCGGAATGGGATTTCGAGACATGACAGACTTCAACATAACTATGTTAACCAAGACGGCTTGGCGGTTTCAAAATGATGGTGAAAATCCCCAAAAGGACAATCATGGCAAAAGGAGAGGAATCAAATCCATGCTAGGTTGAAAACCCGAAAGGGCGACCTAGGCAAAAATTAAGGGAACCGAGAGGTCCGGTAAAAAAAAATCGTAGCAAAAGGAAAGAAAATTGAGAGAAAAAAATCCTCGACGACCAAGACCTGTAGTTATCCAGCTTCTTGGAGTACCAAAGAAAACAAAAAAACAACGAGCGGAGACTTTAGGTGTTCAACCTTCGCAAGTCATCATCGACGACTAAGATCTGTAGTTATCCAACTTCTGGGGAAAAAAACAACAACGAGCGGAGCATTTAGGTGTTCAGTCTTTGCAAGTCATCATTGACAACCAAGAATTGTAGTTATCCAGTTTCTTAAAAAAACAAAAGAGAGACTAGTGGAGCCTTTAGGTGTTCAGCCTTCGCAAGTCATCCTTGACGACCAGGACTTGTAGTTATCCAGCTTCTGGGAATCGCAAAGCCGACGAGTGGAGCCTTTAGGTGTTCAGCCTCCGCAAGTCATCCTCGACGACCAGGACCTGTAGTTACCCAATTTCTGGGAGTCACAAGCCGATAAACAGAGTCTTTAGGTGTTCAGCCTCCGCAAGGCATCCCCAACGAGTCACAAGCCGACCGACGAGCGGAGCCTTAGGTGTTCAGCCTCCGCAAGTCATCCTCGACGACCAAGACCTGTAGGTGTCCAGCTTATGGGAGTCACAAGCTGATGAACATTTAAGCGCCCAGTCTCCGCAAATCATCGACAACAATCGGGACTTGTAGATGTCCAACTTTCGAAAGTTGCGCGATAATGTTTGTTTACTATGAAGAAAGAGAAGCCAAAATCACTTGTTTGTCCTTGAACAGACACTCATGAGATCACTTCCATGAGCGCGTGCTCAAAGAGGGGCAACTGTAAACACCTGATATAGGCTCGGGATCAAAATACTGTATGCGAGTAATCGAGATTGGAAAAATATATATAGTATATATATATACATATATATATTTGAAAACTAAAAAAAAAAAATTTAAAAAAAATAAGAAAATAATAAAAAATTCAAATGGTGGAAAATTTCCTCTTTTAAAATTTTTTATGTTAAAAATACTTAAATAAGTAGTAGATTTCTTCTATAAATACAAGGTGAATGCTATGGTGTTTATGAAGGATTGAAAGGAGAAGGAAAGAATTGAAGAAGAGAAGAGTGATTGAAAACAAAAAAGAGTGAAAAAAATATATCGGTAATTATCGGTCTCGGTTTCTCGGACGGTGTTTAAGTTCCGAACGATTTAGGTATATTTCTCTCGCATTTAATATTGTGTTTGTATTTCCTAATGTTATTATTTATGTTATAAAAAAAAGAGTTTATATACATATATTATATATATTTATGTATAATATACTTGTTAATATATATATATATATATGTATAATATATATATATATATATATATATATATGTATAATATATATTTGATATTATATCTATATGTATAATATATATTTATATTATGTTTATGTAATACTATATATATCTATATGCATAATATATATTTATGTTATGTTTATATAATACTATATAATACTATATATATCTATATGTATAATATATATTTATATTATGTGTATGTAATACTATATATGTATATGTATATGTATAATATATATATATATTATGTATATGTTATCTATTTATCTATATGTATAATATATGTATATATATATATATTATGTATATCTATATCTATATATCTATATTATGTATATGTATATATGAAAACAAATATTAAAAAAAAAAGGACTTAGGTCTTTCCTAAACTTTGATGAAGGTTACAACTCGGTCCTTGGACTCTCGGGTCATTTCTGGGACGTTATCAAGTGTTATAAACCAAACCAGAAAAGTTTTGGGTCATTTTTGAAATTTTTTATTCAGCTCATTTTTTTAAAAAAATTACTTTTTGATTTCTAAATTTTTCTAGACATTCCATGATTTCTCAAAATGTTACAAATAAGTCTAGAATAATTTTCGGGTTATTTTTTGGAATTTTACCAAGTGTTACAAATAAATCTAGAATAGTTTAGGGTCAATTCTGTAATTTGTTAAATTTTTTTTTTTCAGTTCAGTTATAATATTTTCTAAAATTACATTTTGATTCCTAAATTTTTCTGGATATTCCATGATTTCTCAAAATGTTACAAATAAGTCCAGAATAATTTTCGGGTTATTTTGGAGCTTTACCAAATGTTACGAATAAGTCCAGAATAGTTTAGGGTCATTTATGCAATTTTCAAAAATATTTGTCAAATTCAGCTCAAATTTTAATAAATTGCATTTTGGTCCCTACAGTTTTTTTTGGACATCCTATAACTTCTCAAAATGGGACAAATAAGTCCAATGAGCTTAATATCTTCAAAAATCATTCGTGCATGTTTTGACACGTTTAAAATGGCTCGAGAGTTAAACCATTTTTTTTCAAGCACAATTAACTTTAGTTCTCTCTTGTTTATTTGAAATTAACTCATTAAAAAAAAGGGAAAAGTATGAAAAAGATGTTCGCCTAAAGTGGTAATCGATGTAATTTGTTTTGAGCCGCGGGTATTTGATGTACGATGTTTCATTCTGTTGGTTTTTGAAGAAACGTTAGTTTTTCTGTTAATTTATCCGTTAAAAGTTGACACGTGCTGCTCACGTGATATATAATTTGAACGTTGAAAGAACAAAAAACGAAAATACCAAAACTACCCTCTATATATTTTCCCCCTTTATACTTTGCCAACCGAACCCACCTCCACCGCCGCCGCCACTTCCACCTCCACCAGTGCATAAGCTTCAGGAGAGCCAATCCCCGTTGACGCCGACTGATCATCCAATTACGAGGCCCTTACCTCTGACCCCACCATCGAGGCCATTCGTGTTCCATAATTCTCTTTCTCCAGTTGAATTACTACCTCCATCTTCTGAATCAGCAGAGAAGCTCGATGATACTACTCCGAAGACAAAGTTGAAACCTTTGCACTGGGACAAGGTTAGGGCGACTTCAGACAGAGAAATGGTGTGGGATCAGTTGAGATTGAGCTCCTTCAAGTAGGATTCTTCAACCAATGCTTAGTCTTGATCTCTACTCAGAATCTATGTATTGAGTAGTAGTCTGTTTGATTTGCAGGTTGAATGAGGAGATGATTGTGCTCAACAGCGACGTCCATAATCTCTTTAAGGGGATCCAGACAATTGCCGAAATTGTCAGATTGGTCGAATCAACATCAGGTCCCGACGATTCAAGCTCAAAATTCTCTCACACTATGAATTGGTTCACGAAAATGGCTGAGGAGGAGATTATAAGAATTCAAGCACAAGAAAGCGTGTCGATGTCCCTAGTGAAGGAGATCACAGAGTACTTCCATGGAGACTCTGGAAAGGAAGAAGCTCACCCATTCAGAATCTTCATGGTGGTGAGGGACTTCCTTACGGTTCTGGATCGGGTTTGCAAGGAAGTCGGCTCTATAAACGATAGAATCATGGTGAGCTTAGCACATAAGTTTCCAGTTCCTGTAAATCCACTGCTTCCAGTTCCTGTAAATCCACTGCTTCCAGTTCCTGTAAACCCGTTGATGCCTCAGGTGCTGCCCGCGTTCAATGCAACACAACAGTACAGTTCCTCCTCCGATGATAGTTGTTCATCTCCATAGTGTTGTTTATTTGTTTAAAAATTATAAGTGTAATGGTTGATCTGTAGCCTACGCTTCGAACATGTAAAAAGTCATTTGGACTCAGTTTTGGGGTAAAAATAGTAAGTGGTAGTAGGAGAAGTAAGTATATACTACGGAGGGAGGGGGGCTGTTCTTTGTAGGAAATAAAAAAAATTGTAATGCTGAATTGACTTATTAGATAAGATCAGATTATTAAGTTAAATAGAAGAAATTTGAACTGTAAACCCAAAATTTTAATTTTATATGTTTGTAAGATTTTTTTTTCACACAACCTACTTATCTTGACCGCTATGTCAGATATACTATAGCAAAATCCTTCCATAATTCCCTGTATTTACAATATATGCTCTTGTTTTACGGTCAGTCAACTGTCAGAACTCTTTACTTTTATGATATGCCATGATCTGAGTTAGTAATGTAGACAGAGAAGAAGAAGGTGAGGTCTGTCTCGGGTATTTATTAACACACACTTATGCAACCTGAGACAGAACTTGCAGGAGGGCTCGATCGTCACGGACATTGTTGTCAACTTCAATGATCTTGGAGCCAACGAGGAGTTGCATCACTAGCCCAGATGTTACAATAGGAGTGATACCAAGCTCCATAACAATTCCACGGTTAGAGGCAAGAATAACACGCATCCAATAGAAGGGATCCGCGCCAGTCGTAGAGTGGATGCCATGCAAAGGCAGCTGACTGCAGACTACGAATATGAAGAGAGATATCACAGTGTATATCACAGGGAATCGACGGACGAACACTTGGAGAAAACTCTTGGATCTTGGAGAAGAAACCGATTTGCTTCAATGGGGGAGAAGGACTGTTATAATAGGTGAAGTACTAATGGGCATTTATGTCTTTTCACACACACAGAAAGTCACGTGCAAGACATGCGTGGAGTCTGTTAACGGAATTTTTTAACGGACACAAACGAAATTCATCAAAAACCTACACCACCAAAAACAATCAATGGGCCGCATTTACCACTTTAGGCAAACATGTTACATCGTTTTCATACGTTTCCAAAACAAATATTGTTTGTACATGATTTGTTTAATTTAAAGAAAATGAATGTAGTCTTTTTTTGGGCCAAACATGATCAAAACGGACAATTCGGGTTAATTGAAAAACATTCAAAAGCAAACTAAGGTACCGAAAGGGCGGATTATGAGGTTACGAGCTTTTAAGACGTAATCAAACCCCCGAACTCGATTATCTGGACGTAGACCTTTCTAAGCCGTAGGATGTTAATTTCATGTACCCTAGGTAAAATTTTAGGATTCCGATTAGCCTTTAATTAATCGGTGGCGACTTTTTCAATTTTTTCGGTCCAGTTGATGACTCCGCTCGACCGGACCCGTCGCTCGCCAAGACCCGACATTTTCAAAAAGAAAAAAAAATGTTTTTCAAAACGGTTCGGGAAAGTCGGATTCGACGTCCGACAGCCGCCGTCCCTGAAGAGCCCAAGTCTTTAAGTCTACAACTCCCCGAGCGATCACGTGTTTATCTTTCTTTATGATAATAGTTTTTTGTATTTCCCTGTTTTTTTTAGGAATGTTTGTAATTATTTTTTGATTTCAGACTTAGTTATTTTTATAATATTGAATGCCTTTACATTCAAAAGCCTTTTCTTTTACTTGACTTTGAATGTGTTGGCGATTCTTCCAATGTCTTTGTCATAATTACTTTTCTCTTCGCTTTATAATGGTCTTGGACCTTTCTTTAGGCTTAAAATGATAAGTCTTTATAGAGTTATCTATTCCCCTCACCAAATATAAACCTTTTAAGGAGGACTCATCTTCTGAAGATGTGTTGCCTTGTTAAGGTTTACACCTTTTGGAGTGTCGCCTAATCCTGATGAACTTGTTAGTTAAAGCTTCTTCATCTATAGTGATCGCTTTAAGTTCCTTCCCAACCTTCTCGAATTTGTTTCGTAAAGGAACTGTTACCCTTAATATGGATTGTTCGCTTTGGATGTTACTTCTCAATTTTTGCCCAACTTATAAGGGAACGGCTTCCTTGACGGATTGCTCGCCTTTCGCGTTAGGACTTCTGCCTGATTTTTATATCAGGTCTTATTTGCTTAACTTTTTCCTTAGGTCTTTTCGCCTGAATTTGATAACAGGTCTTGTGCCTGACTTTGGGATCAGGTCTTTTGCATAACCTTGGTGTTAGGTCTCTTTGCCCAATTTAACTATCAGGTCTTGTGCCTGACTTTGACGTCAGGTCTTCTGCCTAAATTTGATTTTAGGTCTTTTGCTTAACTTTCGCGTCACGTCTTTTGTTTTGCCTAACTTTGACGTTAGGTCTTTTGCCTGACTTTTGCGTCAGGTATTTTGCCCAATTTTGATATTAGGTTTTTTGTTTTGCCTAACTTTGGCGTTAGGTGTTTTCCCTGACTTTGGCATAAGGTCTTTCGCCCAATTTTGATATCAGGTTTTTTGTTTTGCATAACTTTGGCGTTAGGTCTTTTGCCTGACTTTGGCGTCAGGTCTTGTGTTTTTCCTAACTTTGGCGTTAGGTCTTTTGCCTGACTTTGGCGTCAGGTCTTTTGCTTGACTTTGGCGTCAGGTCTTTTGCCCAATTTTGTTATCAGGTGTTTTGTTTTGCCTAACTTTGGCGTTAGGTCTTTTGCCTGAGTTTGGCGTCAGGTCTTTTGCCCAATTTTGATATCAGGTCTTTTGTTTTGCGTAACTTTGGCGTTAGGTCTTTTGCCCAATTTTGATATCAGGTCTTGTGTTTTGCCTAACTTTGGCGTTAGGTCTCTTGCCTGACTTTGGCGTCAAGTCTTTTGCCCAATTTTGTTATCGGGTCTTGTGCCTAACTTTGGCTTTAGGTCTTCTGCCTAACTTTGACTTTAGGTCTTTCGCCTGATTCGGTCATCAGGTCTTTCACCCAATTTTGTTATCAGGTCTTTTGTTTTGCCTAACATTAGCATTAGGTCTTCTGCGTAGCTTTGGCGTTAGGTCTTTAGCCTGATTCAGTCATCAGCTCTTTCTGCCAGTTTGTTTATCGGGTCTTTTATTTTGACTAACTTTGATGCTAGGTCTTTCGCCTGATTCGGTCATCAGGTCTTTCACCTAATTTTAATATCGAGTCTTTTATTTTGCCTAACTTTAATATTAGGTCTTTCGCCTAATTCGGTCATCAGGTCTTTCACCCAATTTTGATATCGGGTCTTTTTTCTTCGATTTGGTTTGAGTGCCCATGCTTTATGAAGGAATGAATTGCTTTTATTGACATAACATTTTGATTACAATCTATGCATAAAACCTACTTAAATGTTCATAGTTGAATGGATGGGGTAACCTTTCGCCTTCTGTGGTTTCCAAATAGTAAGATCCTGGGGAGGCAATCTCTACTACCTTGTATGGCCCTTCTCACTTAGCTGAAAGCTTGTTCTGACTGTCCAGTCTTGTAAATTCATTCCTTCGCATAACCATCTCCACCACGAAAAATTGATGAGCGCTGACTATTCTGTTGAAGTATCGGCTGGTCGGTAGTCGCATTTTAGCTTGGGCTTTTTCTGATTGCCATCGCTTTTCTTCTGCTAGGTCGAGGTCTGTTCTACGCTCGATTCCATTCGCTTTAGTCTTAAAGTGTAGGATTCTGTGGGTAGGCACCGCTATTTCGACGGGTGTCACTGCTTCTGATCCATATACCAAACTGAAGGGTGTTTCCCCCGTGTCTGTTTTAACGTCGTTCGGATAGCCCATAGTACGTTTTCCAGTTCTTCTGCCCAGTTTCCTTTAAATGATTGAACCCATTATTTGAGGCCTGCCGGGACAACTTTGTTGGCTGCTTCAGCTTGTCCATTCGTTTGAGGATGATGCACTGAGCTGAATCTGTGATCGATATGGTATTCTTCGCAGAGCCACTTAATTTCTTTTCCTACGAATTGTGGACCTTTATCGCTGATAAGTACCTTGGGAATGCCGAGTCGTGAAAATATGTTGATTTTCAAGAACTTGATCACTTGGAATTCCGTTGTAGAGGCTAAAGCTTTCGCCTCTATCCACTTGGTGAAGTAGTCAATCGCCACTATGATATGGGTACGCTGCCCAGTAGTGATGGGAAAGGGGCACAATGTCTATTCCCCATTGTGCAAAAGGCTAGGCGCCCACCATTGGGGATAGCAGTGTTGGTGGTCGACCGGAGCGTGGTGCGAACTTTTGACAAGTCGCTCACTTCTGTGTTAATTCAGCCGCATGTTTGCCCAAGGTTGGCCAATAGTACCCTAATCTGAAGATTTTCCGAGTCAATGAGCGAGCACCTTCATGGAATGCGACAACTCCTTCATGAGCTTCACGAAGAACTCTTTCTGTCTCGGGATGAGAGATGCACCTTAGATAGGGAGTTGAGTATCCTTCCCTATAGAGTCCTCCATCTATGATTAGATAGCTTGCTGAGAGACGCCTTATCCTTCTGGATTTACCTTCGTCCTCTGGGAGAATTCCCTCTTTCAAGAAGTTATGAAATGGAGTCATCCAGGTTACCTGTCCTTGAATGTTGAAGACTTCTACCCGGTTTACGAGAACCTAATATAAGGCTTGTTCCAGAAATTGCACGTCCTGAATCCTTGTTCCTCCGAACGCCAGCTTGCTCAAAGAGTCAGCCATCTGGTTCTCTTGGCAAGGAATAGACTCAATCCCGAAAGTTGGGATTTCGACGATGATTTTTTTTTGGCAATGTCGAGGTAGTTCTTCATCTTTTCCCCCTTGCTTCATAAGTTCCATTAACCTGATTGACAATTAGCTCGGAGTCGCTTTTTGCGCTGAGTGATGTTATGCCCATTCCTTTAGCAAGTCTGAGTCCAGTAATAAGAGCCTCGTATTCTGCTTCGTTGTTGGTCGCCTGAAATGTAAGGGCGATCACATACTTCAAAGGCTCGCCCTCTGTGGTATGAGAATCAGTCCTGCCCCCGAGCCTTATCTTGAAGAAGATCCATCTGTATAGAGTTCCTAGCCTTGACTTGTGTCTGCCGATGAACTTGGCCTGTTTTCTGCTTCTGTTAGACCATTACTTGTACTTTCCACTATAAAATCAGCCAATGCTTGACCTTTGATGACCGTTTTCGGCGCAAATTTGATCTAGAATTCGCTAAGCTCGATCGCCCATTTGACCATTCTTCCTGAAGAGTCTGGCTTCAGCAGGAAGTTTTTGAGAGGCTGGTTGGTGAGAACTATAATGTCGTGCACATGGAAGTATAGTCTTAACTATCGAGCATCAATAACTAAGGCGTAGAGATTCTTCTCAATCTGGACATATTTTATTTCTGCTTAATTAAACATCTTGCTAACAAAATATATTGGACTTTAAACATTTTTTTCTTCTCTTATTAATACGGCTCTGACTGCGACGTCGCTGATGCTTAAATAAAGGAAGAGTTGCTCGCCAGGAATAGATTTCGCCAGAGCCGGGAGTGCTTGAATGTGCTGCTTTAGGGATTGGAAGGCATCCTCGCACTTCGACATCCACTCGAACTTGCGGTTGGCCATTCAGACATTGGACCTCCTTGTGGAAAGTTGGTGACTTCATCTCCTCGATGGCTTTGAGCTTTTCCGGGTTCGCCTCGATGCCACGCTCACTTACCATGAATCCCAGAAAATTTTCGGACTTGACTCCGATTGCACACTTTGCTGGGTTCAGGAGAACACTGTGCCTCCTCATGCACTCTAATGCTTCTCGAAGGTCCGCTGTGTGAGGACTTCCCTTAACTGTTTTGACGAGCACGTCATCCACATAAACTTCCATATTCCGCCCCAGCATGTCTTGAATTAGGCGGTTTACCATTCGCTGATAGGTCGCCCCGTCATTGATTAGACCGAAAGGCATCAATTTGTAGCAATGTATGTATCCGTCTACATAGAAAGTTGTGTGAGCCTCATCGTCTAGGTGCATCCGAATCTGATTGTAGCCTGAATAGGCATCCATAAAGCTCAGCATTTCATGACCAGAGGTTGCATCGACCAACTGATCAATTCGAGGAAGGGGATAGGAATCCTTTGGACAAGCTCTGTTCAGGTCGCTGAAGTCGACACACATCCTCCACTTGCCGTTCAATTTTTTGACAAGAACCGGGTTGGCGATCCAGCTCTGGAATCTCACCTCTCTGACAAAGTCGGCTTCGATCAGTCAGCCTACTTCCTGTCTGATCGCCAAACGCTTGTCTGGCCCGAATGACCTTATTTTCTGAGCGATTGGCTTCATGGATGGGTCTATCCTTAGCTCGTGAGAGATGATGTCGGTGTTGATACCAGGCATGTCGCTGGGTCTCCAGGCAAAAATTTCTTTAAATTCCTTCAGGAGGGCAGCCATGGCATATTTTTGGTCGTCGTTCAAGGTGGTCCCAATGCGCACCTTTTTTCTGGACCATCAATTTCAACCTCCACTAACTCCTCCATTGGTGCTGATCGAGCCGGGTCCTCACACGGGTCGGCCTCTGTCTCGATGGCGAGGGTTTCCCTTTGATTCTTTCCGCTCATGCAGTTTACGTAGCACTGCCGCGAGGAGGGCTTATCGCCAAGAACTTCTCCGATACCATTAGGTGTGGGGAACTTTATCTTTTGGTGGACTGTGGAGGTCACGATCTTGTGAGGATTGATCGTGGTATTCCTCGGAATGGCGTTGTATGATATAGGTGAGTCGACCACTAGGAAGGTGATCGATACCTTGATGCTCTTCCATCCTTTGCCCATAATCACCGGAAGAGTTATGGCCCCCAGCGGATAAATTGTTCTCCCAACAAAGTTGAACAGGGGAAAATCGAATCTCTTAAGGTCGCGCTTGGATTTGCCCATCTTCTCATAGGCGTCCAGAAACAGGATATCTGTCGAGCTTCCTCCGTCGATCAAAATTCTCTTCATTTCACAACCGTCGACTTTGGCTGTGATAACCAGCGCATCATTATGAGGGGTGGTGACATGTGCCAAGTCATCTTGGAAGAATGAAATGACAATGTCCTCTTCAGGTCGAGGTCGCTTTCCCAGCTGGACCGCTGTAGAAATCTGTGTTGCATAGACCTCTCTTGCATGTGACCCCTCGCCTCCGGCACCAAATCTTCCATGAATTACGTTTATTACCCTCCTACTCTAGGATGGGCCAGATTGCTCAAGCGGACCTGGCGAGTGGTTTCTACGTGGTGGCGTTCGACTCCTGTCTCGTCCAGTCACAAACTCCTTCAACATTCCTCTCTGTATCAACTTCTCGATGTCGCGCTTGAGGATGCGGCAATCATCGATCTTATGGCCCTTGCACTTGTGATATCTACAATAGCTCTCAGTGTCCTTCCTCTGGAAATACTCGGGGACCTCTGAATGTCTAGGCCCTAGGTTTTCTGTTCAGGGCTTGATGTCTCAACCCTTCTTATCCTTATTTTCCTTCTTACCATCACGTCGGGGCTCAGGAACCACCCTTAGCTAGATTGTCAGGAAATTGGCTTCGGCGTTCGCCCCCTCAAGGTCTAAAAAACCTTTCGCCCTCGCTGCCAGCTCTTCCATCGTTTCTATTTCCTGCACGTGGTAGCTGTTGCGCAGTTTCCTCGAGGCTTTGTTAGCCACATCCAGTCCTCGGTAGAAGGCTCGAATTATTTCCCCATTTGCGACCCGACGATCTATCTCTATGACGTTTTTATGAAAACGCCCGTAAAAGTCGGCCAGTGATTCTCCTGGTTGTTGCTTGACCGCGTCCAAGGCGACCACGCTTTTCATAAGTTGACGCTCGTCCATGTATCTTTACAGGAATTTACTCTTAGATCAGCCCATGTCCCTATTGATCATGCAGGCAGGCCGAAGAACCAGGACGATGCTGAACCTGAAAGGGTCGACGGAAATAACATGGCTAAGTGATTCAGATCGTTCGACTTACCCAACAGAGAGGCCTCATCCTTGTTGACATGTATAATGGGGTCACCCCCACCATTGTACTCGGGGATGGCCCTGGTGACAACATCCTTTGGGATTTTGATGGAAACCAGGTCAGTGGTGAAGGGATGAGTTGGTCTTTCCCTGAAGAGAGGCGTGACGGTCCATCGTCGTTCCTGGAGCCTCTTGCTGATAAGCTCATCCACTTGGTCAATAGTGCATTGGTTTTGCTGTCCTCCATTCTGTACGAAACTTGATGGATTGATAGAATAGGTGGGTGCCGACTGCTCAGTGGAATCCGGAGGTAAGGACTGGTGTCCTGAGGTCTTGATCTCCCGGAGGAACAGTGGTGCCCGAATTTCCAGTTTCTGCTGGCCTTGGCCCTACGGCTGCGGGGCGAGAATTTTCTTGAGGAGCAGAGGCTTATCTGCGAGCTTGCCCTAAGATGGTCTCTAGGAATGATATCATCTGCGGGGTCAACTGAATGTTTTCCCCGGCCACATGGACGGTTTGCGGTGCTGGAGTCTCCGCGGCGTTTGGAACGGGAGCCGGTCTGGAATTGTCGACATGTTCTCGTGCCGGCCTCGGGGGGACAGCATTAGGGGTTACTTGGCTAGCAGGTTCTTGGTGGAGTGACGAAGCTACTGCGGAATCAGAGTTGCCTGAGGACTGCTCATTGGCCTGGTTCCGACGATTACTTTTGGATTGAGTTTGCATGACTCTTTACTGGATTACCACAGACGGCGCCAAATGTTGGATCTGATTGTCCTGGATGCTGACTTGACAGTGAATTGAATGCTAAAGGATGGATGAAGATTGCTTTCGCCTTAGCTCTGGTGAACCTGCAGGAAGGGGATCGCAACAGAGGGGGTGTCTCTGGGTCCCTCTCCGATGCTTAAATGAGTATTCTGTGTATATGAAACTAAAAACGTAATGAACATATTGAAAAGCAGAAGTATTTATAGAGTAAAAAGATCAAACCGTGATAGGTAACAAAATATCTTAGTGAAGATTGTGTTGGTGAAGATTAGAATAGCAGATATTACAGTTATGGCGTAATATTGCAGTTACCGTATGTAATCTTTAGAGAATATGTGCCTGAGATATGCGGCATATCGTGGTCATATTTTTAGTCATGGTTGGTGGGACAAGAGATGAGAGGTTAGACTCTCTTGGGCGAGCACTCCTATGGCGAGCAGTAGGAAGCTGTGACCTTGGTTAATGGTGACCGATAATGGAGCTTTTCGCGTCCACTTTGGCTTGGGTTCGATACTGGACCTTTTTATGAGGGTCAGATCAACCTTAATATTGGCCAGACCGGTTCGAATGATATGAGTTTCACCCCTGCAAAGTTATTGGGCATCTAGGGACTTTTCCATATAGAAGTGATCACTATCAATACCCAACATAGAGTCAGCAACATTTTATTGATCCGTGAGCTGAATCTTAAAATCTCAGTATTAATTTGGGTATCAAAGAGTTTTGAAGGGGATGAGGTGAAGCAACACACCAACCACTAATCAATGCTCTATCAAACTATCAGTACATATTCTTAATTTTTTTTCATTTTTTTTCTTGCTCTATTCAATCAGTTTAGGCCTAACATTGGTTATATAGTATTTGGGGTATATTTGTGAAGGGGATCTTCTCACCAAATTCATATGTTTTCACCTTTTGTTTGGGAGTTTTTTTGAAAAATGATTATAAATAATAATATATTTAAAAAAGTTTTTTTTTTTAAATTTAGGAAAATCTGGATACGCAGCAACATGTTGAGTCAACTCATTACTTTGTTTGTAGTGTGTTAGTATATTTGTTTTTTCCGATGAAGCAATGTTGATTAGAAATTAAATCATATATCTACTAAGCGTAAAATACGAAATTGCCCCTAACATTTGCTCTGTTTTTTAGTTTCACCCTAAAGTTTAAAATTTAAATGTTAGTCCTTATGTTTGGACCGAATAAAAGTTACCCATTTTACGTCCAATTGCCGTTTATTTGTGATGGAAACGTGGTCATGTGTTTGACATGTGATTTTTTTTCACATTTTGAAAGGATAAACGTGCCCTCAATGCCCTAACAATTCATGAAGACGATTGTCTACTCTTTAAAGTCGTCTTTGTCATCAATGGGGATCGGCTGGTTCCTCCAGTACATGGCAAGCGTACTCCAGGATCGCCTGGTTCCTCCAGTAATTGTCACAATCTTTGCAGTGAATTTTCGGAAGAACTCATTTGCAAGTACTGCCACAAAATAACCGAGTGCTGAGGGCAAGCCCTGCAATAAACAGATGGAAAAATTAGGTTCCCAACATTATATATCTTTAGAGCATCTATATTTCTAAAGATCGAGTAGCTATGAGGAATTTTATTTGCAAATAATGGGTTGGGAGTGGTGACAAATCAACATTGATGACCATTTTCTATACTTACAGCAGCATCAACAGGGACGAGTTGACCCTCAAGAAGCTTTGTGAGGAGAGGGGTCATAATTATGTCTCCAATTGTTGAGCACCTGAAACAAACCATAAATTAGGTTTACTAAACCAACAAAGATTCAAGATTAAATAAGTCTAGAAAAAAAAACATTCGAGTAAAATAAGCTTTTCTAGTATATGCACACATCTATATTATAGTATATGCACACTGGATATGGTATGTTCACTAAGCTACAGGTGGAAGAAATTACCTTGAAGATTGATTAGAAGGAACCAGTGTAACAAGAGAAACAACGGAGCTTCTCGGCGTGTTATTGATTGACAAACTCTTCTCATTTTCAGAAACACTAAAACCTTTCTTGAGATTTAATATAACCAAATCAAGATAGAAGCACATTGACAAAAACACTTCCCTTTGAATCTCAAACACAAGTGTTGAATTTAGGTTAATGGGTCGCCCATAAGTGGGAGCCCATTCAGGTAAGCCTGGTATGTGATACTGGCCCTAAACCCTATCCCTCTATATATCTCTCTCTATATAGGGTGATCTCCTTAGAAAAGAGTGAACATAACCAGATAGCCGCCTACAGTTTAGACATAGGTCAGCAGCTGTGGAAACCTAGGTCACTGCCCGTTAACCCGTGGCGTGTCCTCCCTTCCCGCAGACCGTGATCCCAACCTCAGGCAGATCCGCTTCCGCTAAGACAATCAATCCAGAGCTGTTAATTATATGTGATTATGTTTTACCATATCGATTGCATGTATATTACACAATCCAATATTGGTATCAGAGCCGTGTTAGGTTGGTTTCCGAATTGTCGAATTTTAGGAAAATCCCCATCGCAGTCAGTTGTGATCGCGACGAGCCACCGCCACAGAATCAGCCACTCTGAGGCCGACTTAGGGGTTGTCGGGGCCTTCGTGGCCGTGGCTCAGCCCCTGGTGAACGCAGCCACCGTGGCTGCCGCCACGCCGAGGCTGACCGCAGCCTCGACCCCGACTAGCCGCAGCCTTCATGGCTACGACACGGCCAAGGAAGGGTCGCATCCTCCGTGGCTGCGACCACCCCTGGCAAGGGCCACAGCCTTCGTGGCTGTGGCCCTGCGACTGGATGCCGCGACCTTTGTAGCCACGACTCCAGTCGCCGAAGGCGGGGGTTTGGTCGACCAGTGATGGCCGACCCAACCCCACCATAGCCAGCCTTTGTGGCTAGCCACTTGATGGCGGCGACGACTGCACTACTAGGGTTTTGATACCCTAGCAGTTGCAGCGAATGAGATGACCCTGTTCTGGACCGGTCTGAGTGAACCAGTCCAGACCGGTCTGAGTGAATCATTCCAGACCGGTCTGGTCTAATACGTTGGACCAGACTATTTTGCCCCGGTCCGGTCTGAAATGTTGGACCGATTGGTTCAGTCTGGACCGGTTGACCGGCCGGTTCGGCCAGGACCGGTTGGCAGAGGTTGACCGGTCCAGTTCAGTCCGGTTTGGATGGCTGAAAGCTGTCCAACCCGGTCTGAGCTCATTTAGAGGCTTTGGGCTACGTGAATTGGTCCGAAACGAATTTGGTTCCGATCTTGGATCCTTAGTGGGTCTTAGTGGTTTATTATATCCGGTAATTGTGCCTGAACCCTTTCATTAATAATTATTTTGGGCTAATTAAATTAACTGTTAGATCAATTTAATTGCTGGGAGAGCCTTATACTGTTTAATGATGCATGACAGGATAAGTAGAACGTTGTGTGGGTTCCTTGAGTTCCCTGGTTTACTTTGTGTTTTCTATAGGGTAGATAGTCTTGCCTTACTTTATATTGTTGGCTCTTGACTCCATGACTAGTAGAATTGACTAGGTTATGACTTGTTGAGATCCCAGCATACTATGTGAAAATTGGTCTAACATGTGAATTAATTTTTTGGTTAGAGTGACTTTGGTCCTCAAAGTTTTGGAAATTATAAATTAGCCCCAAATTAATTAATTTTTGAAATATTTCAATATATATGCGTGTGTATTGAATTGTGTGGTTTGTTACCTTACTTGCATAGGAGAGATTACCTTGGTAGGGAGATCTAGCTTTGGCATTGTCTAGGTAACAAACCTTTAGGATTGTTTTAGTAGCCTTTCAGAAGTTTGAATAAGTCCGAACTACACTTGGGGATATGTTCTTAAGTGTGAACCGGTCGGTTAGTCTGCAAGGTTCTCTTAATTTCCTTGAAAATTACTAGGACAATCGTTTTATGTTAGAGTTGAACGCTTAGTGTGATATGTTTGACTCCGGTCCCTTAAAGACTGTTTGTATAGACTGTGTTTCGATTGATAGTAGTGACTTTAGGACATACTTAGAAATGGGGAGTGCTTCTCGGCATAGCTAGGGTTGTCCCCCGAATTTAAGTATGTTCTAGAATCTGTCCTGTTAATTTGAGACTTGTCTTTTTACATGCATTAGAACATTGTTCCTTGTGTATCCATGATCCTAATCAAATTTCCTTTAGTTAGTGAAATGGCCGCCACGAAGAACATCATCGCTGAGCTGAACAAAGGTCTGAGACTTAACGGTGATAACTACAAAATCTGGAGTAAGCGTATACAGATGGTCCTGATTGAGCAAAGGTCGATTGACCACGTAAAGAATATCAAGAAAAGACCCGACACTGGATTAACGAATCAGCAGAATGCCTTCTATGATGAGTGGGAGGCCAATGACACTGAGGCGCGCGCTACATTGATGAGTACAATGGATGATGATATTCTGTGTGAATTTGAGCTGGAAGACACGGCTAAAGGGTTGTGGGATGCTTTGCAGGATAGATTTGGTGTCTATACGACTGCACAACTGCGTTCACTCAACATCAAATTTGATTCTTACAAGATGAATCCTCAGCACTCCATGAGACAGCATCTGAGGCACATGACTAACATGATCGCAGAACTCAAGGAGGCCGGTCAGCCCCTGACCGATGAGCAGCTACAAAGGATCCAAAGTACCACAATAGGTCAAAGCACATTGATATCAAGTACAACTATGCTAGAGACATGGTGAGACACAAGATGATACATTTGGAGTATTTGTCTATAGAAGAAATGGTTGCGGACCGTTTCACCAAACCCTTGAAGAGGGAGTCATTTGTGAGGCATGTAAAGTCTCTAGGACTATGTAGACTTAGTTGATATACTTCATTTATTATATTTCCCAAACAATGTTCTTTGACTTGAATTATATTTGAGTATGCATGTTTTTGCAGTTTGAGTATTTTGTGTGTTAATTTATGTGATTGTTTGTTAATATATGTCAAAGTGGATTTGGTCACCCTTTCACACATGTGATAGCTTCTATGCCTTTGTGGCTGGGTGAGGCTGGTGATAGCTTCTAGTTTTTGGAAGTCCGTCGGGATAACCATAAAGGACTTTGTGTCCGGAGCTATGTGTTTTCGCACTACAACAGACTATGGTCCGTCCATCCACTAAAAGGGAGATTGGGGTCTTTGTGACTTTTGGTTCGGGTACTTTGTGTGCTTGATGGACATCTGTACAGCATATGGACATATGCTCCATGGGAGAGGAGATATGCTGTAGCGCGCGTTCCATACCGCGGTGCACCCAAAATCGACCATGGGTATGACCCGAGATGTGATCTTAACTCAGAATCGTGTGAGACCCGGAGCTCTTCGCGTAAGAGCCACGTACATACCTTCATTACTCTGAATAGAGACTTGAGGTTCAGTTCAATATTTGCTATCTTAGTCCATTCTCGATTGGTGAGCTCACAAGTACGTTGGACCCGGTTCTAGAAAAGCGAGTTGAATTGTGCTGATGGTTTTGTGGGAAGGGGATGGTCATTATGGGATCTTCTCAATATTGTGTCTACTAGACGGCCGTCAATCGCGGTATAGGCTGCGGTTGTGGGCACAATGCAGATGTATAGGTTTAAAAGATCATTGTGTGATCAAAACTTGAGAAGATTACATGGCCAAGGGTGCAGGGCACAAATCCACTGATGGTGTGAGATCCACGAGTCACTGCAACTCCTAACAGATGCGCAGTACCTTGCTCGTAATGCCTGCCGGTCGCACGGCTCCCTTCTCGTATGTGACTTAACTGTATATGGAGAATTCGTTCTCTTAGGTGCTGGCTTGATGAATGAGCGCCCCCACTTTGTGCGAGTGGGAGATGTTGGATTTATGTTAATGGGTCACCCATAAGTGGGGAGTCCATTCATGTAAGCTCGGTATGTGATACTGGCCCTAAGCCCTATCCCTCTCTATATCTATATATATATGGGGTGATCTCCTTAGAAAAGAGTGAACATAACCAGATAGCCGCCCACAGTTTAGACAGAGGCCAGCTGCTGTGGAAACCTAGGTCACTGCCCGTTAACCCGTGGCGTGTCCTCCCGTCCGGCAGACCGTGATCCCAACCTCAGGCAGATCCGCTTCCGCTAAGGCAATCAATCCAGAGGTAAATTAATCATATGTGATTATGTTTTACCATATCGATTGCATGTATATTACATAATCCAACAACAAGGAAAAGACGATTAAGAACATGCATTTTTTCAGCAGGGACGTGCATCGATCAACATCCACAAGTCAATTTCCAGATATAGCTAGTGCAGGATAGATAAATCAAACGTACCAAGATGCTACAGCGGTTGTCTGGCGGTGGGATAACGAGTACTAGGTATGGAGCTAGCGTCCGATGCCTTCAATTTGCAGCATTTGAGGACAAACCGAGACATGGACAACGCCATTGATGGATGGAGAACTTCAGGGGAGATGAAGCTTTGCGATGGAGGGCACTTTTGTCCTTTCAAAATGTGAAAAAATCACGTGCTTAGCACATGACCATGTTTTCGTCACAAATAAACGGCAATTGAACGAAAAGGGGTAACTTTTATTCGGTCCAAACATGAGGATTAAAATTTTAAGGGGGAAACCTAAAATCGAAGCAAACTTTAGGGGCAATGTCGTAATTTACCCTATCTAGTAAAAAAAATAGAGTGAGTAGATATTTGAATTGCGCTCTAAATGTCGCAAACGGTATTGAATTTTGACTTACGAATTGACCATACGTATGATCTGTTTGACTTAAAATATTTTTAAGTGAATCTGTAAGTCGAAATTCAATACTGTTTACGTCGTTTTAATCACAATTTAAATATCTACTCATTCTATGTTTTTACTACATATATAATATTTAGGGTAAAATACGACATTGCTCCCTAAAATTTACTCCATTTTTAAGTTTTCCCCTTAAAGTTTAAAATTTTAAATTATCGTCCTAATGTTTGGCCCGAATAAAAAATACTCCCTTTTCGTCCATTTTCCGTTTATTCGTGACGGATTGGTCCTCCTGTGCGTGGCACATGCTGTTTTAAAGGATGTAAGTGACGAAATTGCCCTCCCCTTCCATCTATACATCCCCCTACGTCAACTTTGCATTCCTTTCACAACACTCACAAATCTTCTCTCCCCAAAACCCTAAGTTTCTCCCAAATTTGAAGGTCCCTCTTTGAATTAGTTGATTCTCACGGCAATGTCGACGCAATCATCTTCAAAGGTTTCATTTTCAAGTGTCCACTAATGTAATTGTCGATTAGTACCTCGGTTGAGAATGTCTCGAACGCCCAAGAACTATGACCGAGAATTTTGGGGTTGTCCTCACTTCAAGGTATGATTGAAACCCGATTGAGTTAATTTCTTCTAATTTTGAAGGTTAATCTAGGGTTTCGATCTGTGATTATGTTGTGTCTTTAGAATAGTGAGAATCCGGGATGTGGTTTTTTCAAGTGGGTGGACGTTGAAGAATAAAGAGGTGAGAAATGCAGATGTTGTGGTAGTGCTCTGTCAAATTTACTGACTTTGTACGAGAAGGCAACTATTCAGCTCGAAGACTATTGCCGGAAAGAAAAAATTATCGTATATGGTTGTTGATTTGTATATTGTTCATTTTAGTTGTGTTATTGACGGTTTAATGTAGGTAGTTTTGGTGTATGTCCTATGTATTGTACCTTCTAAGAAGTATGTTATGTATTACGCATTGTTGCTATATGAAACTCTATTTTGGTTTTGCACTTACGGTTGAGTGTTTTTGAAGATGCCCATAAACATTAAGTATACCCCTCAATGTATGGCATTGGTTTAATGACCCCCCCCCCCCTGAAGTTTGTAATTGTAAACAATTTTCATCGACAAAATTTGAACAGATTGACAACGTTTTGGCTGTTTTCATCCACAAAATTCAGAAACCCCCTGTCCAAATTCCATCCAAAACAGTGTTGTTTCATCATGTTCCAACATCCATCATGTACCAACATCCAACATGTACCAACATCTAACATTGTTTGACACACAAAATACAACAAAATGTAACTTGTTTCCTAGATTTGCATTCGACTAAAAATTTATAACTTTTTCTTTTCTTTCCTAGACCTGCTTTCTTGACTCAGTGCACTATCTTATGTTGATGGAGGAGCTCCAGTTGATTGACTGTGCTATTCTTGTTGGACCTTCTTTCGATTCTTCTTTGTTTTCCCCGTTCCACATGATCTAGCATTATGCCCAACTTGCTTGCATTTTCCACAATGTTGTAGGTCCCCCATTTTTCTCAGTTTGCCCGCATTGGCTTCCCATGATGATGTAGTCCTTTTCTTCTTTGGTCGTCCTGGTGCATTCCTAAATTTCGGTGGGTTTAAGGGTCATGCCGTACTTAGCACCCACTCGTCAGCACCTTGTGGGATAACAACACCCATAATCAGTAAACCATATCAAGGAGATACATAACAACAACCGTAATGTATGAAGGTACATAAACTTACCCAAAATGGTATGGATGATATCCTCGTACATCTTCAAATACGACTCCTTACTGTAGTAAGGGGATACGTAATCCAGGACGTCACAACGATGATGCAAGATTGCCGCATACGAATGTGGACAAGGTAATCCGGACAACTGCCACTGACCACAGATGCGACTCCACTACCTCAAGTTGACAATACAAGTTCCACCATGAGGTTTCTTATTTTCATAAATTCCTAGCCCGGCATGTCCCACAATGTGGTCCATTGCCTTTATCGCAACCTTGTCAAGCTTCCTCCTAACAATTGGACATACCCTTTGTGTGAACCCTTCTCCCTTTTCCCTTCGGTCTGCAAACTCCAGCATAAACATCCGCCTCAGTTGTTCGAATAAGGTAACAATTGGCTTGTCGCGAAGTCGACGAATCTTGGCGTTGAAACTCTCGACAATGTTATTGACTATGAGATCTGTCTTGGAGAAACATTGGAAATGTGACCGAGCCCACGACTGCACTGGAAACGCAGAAGAAAACACAACACAACAGCAGGTCGCGACAAGTCAACAACAACCTTTTTTCCCAAAAATAGGACAATTTCACCCATTTAGGGTTGCAGCTGAACCAAACACAACAACAAGTTGAAGCATTTATACTAAACACCAACCTAGTCGGGCAACCTACACATAGAAATTCATAACTAGGAGAATAATCGAACCTAAATCATCTGTAAAGTCAGGGAAATCCATAATCGTCTTCTTCAAGTCCTGAGAAGATGAAGATGAAGGCTTTGCAAAGAAGACGAAGACGAAGGCTCAAACGAAGGGGGAGTGAATATGAAACTGCAAAATTCCTTCGGTACTCTGAAATGCATGAACTTTCAACACTTCATAATCCAAATTTTAACATACCTTGGTCGGGTTCGGTCTTCAAGCAGTTGGAAATCGCACGTAAAATATGAAAATTCTTTGTAATGAAGGGAAGATCGTCCGAGTGCTGTCGTATTTTTGGGAGGGAAGATGAAGAGGTTTTCGTGGGTGTGGGTTTCAGACGGAGGGAAACTGATCATGCCAAGGGACAACAATAGATGGAATTGAGGGCAATTTCGTCACTTATATCCTTCAAAACAGCATGTGCCATGCACATGAGGGCCAATCTGTCCCCAATAAACGACAAATGGACAGAAAGGGGGTATTTTTTATTCAGTCCAAGCATTAGGACGAAAATTTAAAATTTAAAACTTTAAAGGGGAAAATTAAAAATGGAGTAAACTTTAGGGGACAATGTCGTATTTTACCCCATAATTTAATTTATAATCTATTATCGTATTGTCGAAAAAAAAACTACACTAACACGCTACCCACAAGACAACGAGTTGCACCAGTTTTGGTGCAACTCTCATCCCTTAAATGTACATATCCACATTTTCCTAAATAAAATATAAATTCAAATATTTTATTATTGATATTAACAAATATTGAGATAGCTAAAATCATTTTCCAAATACTTATATATCATTTTTATTTACTAAAATATAGATTTAAATTTAGAAATCAAATAGTTATATATTTTAATTCTTCGTGAAAAGATATATACATTACTATCTATTTAGTTCAGTTTTTAATTAACTTAGTTACTACTATTTATCATTTTGTTCATTCTAAATATTATGTACTTTTAAGACTTAGTTCGATTTTTAAGTTAATTAAGATAAACTATAATTATAAATTAGTCTTAAATATATATTAAATACATTTGATATATCATAAGTCTTGTTTATCATTTATTTATTTATTTAAAATTATTTTACAAATTTTAAAAAAAAATGTTGTATTTTCATTCTTATATATTTATTTTACTCTTAATTTTTGTGTAATTTTCCAAAGTGAATTGTTGGGTGCAAAACTTGCAATTTACTATAGTTTTAAGACAAAATTTAATTTAACATACTTATAAATGTAACAGTATTTTAAAATAAATGTGGAATTTTTGATTATTTTAGAGTGTCATGTGGATGTGAGAGAATGATGACATGAATGTAACTTTTTTTTTTTTACATAGACCAATTAAATTAAATTATTTTAACACTATGATAGAGAAAATTGATTAAAAAGCTTACTTGTCAAAATTATAGGACACTTAGTCAAATTAATATATATATAGATTATATTTTCAACGAAGTTGTAATTACCAAACTGTCTCAGATTTATTTACTTAGGAAAACCTTTCGTCTATAATATAGGAATCAATGAAAGCAGTTTTTTTTAATTCACAGTTAAGATAGCAAAGTAAAGTTAGCCTCATTCATACTTATGTGAATTCTGGATGAAAGCTACTTATGAACATCAAATTAAGATTGTCATTTTCCTTTTGGAGAAGTTTGATACTCCATCCCACATCTGATATAAAAATGTAATTTAAAACCCATATAAACAAAAATGTACTACTCGCCAAATAAGAATTTTTCATTTTTTGAGTCAAATTGAGAACAACGGGCTTAGTTAAGTGGAGTTGTTCGAGTAAGAACAGTTGCTCGGGCTTGGGTGTTACAAATGGTATCAGACCGAGACCGTGATCAAACTTTCCAAGATGATCCTAGATATTGGTTATTACATTGATGATCCTAGATTTGGTCATTTGCGTCCTGTTTGTCTGAAAATGGAATGATCCGTGTAATTTGCGTCCTGTTTGCGTCATTTGCGTCCTGTTTGGTGATACCATGTAATTTGTGGCCTTACAGATTCCACATTATCAATAGAGTTGCACTTGAATGAAGAAGAACAAACAAGCGATAGTGAATCTTTTGAAGATGAGTCAATCTTCAAGACCAGGTAAGGTAAGTCCTCGTCAGTTCGTTTCAAGTTGACTTCCATATTTTACAACTTCCATTTGAAACTTCCATATCAAACTCGGAATTTTAGACTTTTCTCTTACATAAAGCAGCCACACAAAATGAATGGTATTGAGAGTCACAGATATCAATAGGTGGTTAGCTAGTATTTTTCATTAATGCTGGATAGAGACAGCAAGCTTTTATGTTCTTGGATACCTACCTTCTACGGCAGTAATTGACCAAAACAAAAAAACCCTTCTACGGCAGAGAGATTAGAAATAGCAGAAAGGACATTCGGAAATATCAGTTGATGATTGATTATGAGGAGGTTTTCTATATGTATTCCGTTTTAACACTAGAATATAGTATTATCCTTAGTCTTACAATATCAATGGGATGCCTTACTGTCCTGTTTTGTCTATCCAGTTTCTTGGATAGAGACAACAAGCTTTTATGTTCTTGGATACCTACCTTCTACGGCAGTAATTGGCCAAAAAAAAAAAAACTTCTACAGCAGAGAGATTAGAAATAGCAGAAAGGACATTCAGAAATATCAGTTGATGATTGATTATGAGGAGGGTTTCTATATGTATTCCGTTTTAACACTAGAATATAGTATTATCCTTAGTCTTACAATATCAATGGGATGCCTTACTGTCCTGTTTTGTCTATCCAGTTTCTTCTTGGTGTTCAGAGTCTCCACTGCAGTTGACAACATAGCTGCAAATACATCTATTGCAGATGGAGAGACACTGGTTTCTCCTGGAGGTTACTATGAGCTTGGATTCTTCGACCCAGGAAATTCCAAAAGGTACTGATAGAATTTAGAACTTGATTGAATTTAGAACTAAATTCTTTTTATTTGAATTGTTGATTTCGATTCTGTTACATATGATATTTTATAGATACATAGTGTAGTATTTGTTAAAGTTTAGGTAAACAAAGTCGTGATCTTCTACAAGTCCTGATTTGTGGGCTGATTTGTTGACTTTCTTGCTTGACTTTCTAACACTCAAGCTAAATTGTGGGGTCATACACATTTAACTTGCATCATACGTCTTGAAAGAATTTTCCATTAATTGCTTTAGTCAATATATCTACCAGTTGATCCTCCAAGCGTACATATGGGAGTGCTATCACGCCTTCTTTCAACTTTTCTTTGATGAAATGTCAGTCTATTTCAACATTATTTTTCTGATCATGCTGATCTGGGTTCTCCGATATACTGATGGCTGCTTTATTATCGTACAACACATTACATGGGCCTATAACTGGAAAACCTATTTCAATTAATAGTTTTCGTACCCATAACACATCTGTTAAGCCTCGAGCAATTCCTCTAAACTCGGATTCTGCACTTGATAGAGCCACCACCTTCTATTTCTTGCTCTTCCAAGTCAGTAGGTTTTCTTCTACAAGAGTAAAGTATACAGAGGTTGATCTTCTATCCATTTTATTTCCTGCCCAATCATCGTCTGTAAATGCCTCAACCTCAAGGTGACCAGTGTTTTGGAACATGATTCCTCTGTCGGTTGTACCTTTCAGATATCTTATGACCTGCATGGCTGCCTTCATATGCTCTTCTTGTGGGTGATGCATGAACTGACTGAGAACGCCTACTGAGTATGCCACATCTGGTCGTGTATGTGACAAGTAGATCAACTTCCCGACTAGATGTTGATACCGCTCTTGATCTGTAGGTCTGGCTCCTTCAGTGATTGTTAGTCCAAGATTGATAGTTATCAGGTGTTTCAGCTGGCTTACAGTCCATCATCCTTGTTTCTACCAACAGATCTAGGATGTATTTTCGTTGAGATATGAAAATACCCCTTTTTGACCGGAGTACTTCAATACCTAGGAAATACTTGAGATTTCCCAAGTTCTTCATCTCAAATTCCTGAAATAAGTTCTTCAGTAGATCCATCTCTTCTGTATCACCACCTGTAATGATCATGTCATCAACATAAATAATTAGACATGTTACTTTCCCTTCTCTTCTCTTCAGGAACATAGTATGATATGCGTTACTCTGCCTGTAGCCATATTTCGTCATGGCTGAAGTGAATTTATCAAACCAAGCTCGAGGAGACTGCTTTAATCCATACATAGCCTTTTTTAATCGGCACACTTCTCCTTTCTTGAATATTCTTGGAACGCCAGATGGGGCTTCCATGTATACTTGTTCTTTGATATCTCCATGGAGGAACACATTTTTTACATCGAACTGATGTAATGGCCAGTCTCTGTTTGCTGCTATGGAGAATAATATTCTGATAGTGTCAATCTTTGCTACTGGTGAGAATGTTTCTGAGTAATCAATCCCATAGGTCTGGGTGTACCCCTTGGCTACCAGTTTTGCCTTGTACCTCTCGATTGAACCATTGACCCTGTGCTTTATTGTGAACACCCATCTGCATCCTATTGCTTTTTTTTTCTAGGTGGGAGGATGCATTTCTCCCATGTTTCGTTTTTCTCCAATGCTTCCATCTCTACATTCATTGTCTCGATCCACTCTCTCTTTTTCCGGGCTTCTTGGACATTTTTTGGTAGATCGACTGAATATATAGCTGCAGAGAAGGCATGGGCAATTGGTGTCAAACTCCCCCTTACCAGGTTAGCTACTGGATACCTGGATCTTCTTGGCATATATTCCGGTTCATAGCGTGTTGGTGGTACTCCCCGAGTGGTTCCAGGTGGTAGTAGATATCTTGCCGGCTCATTTGACCCCTCCTGCTCTCCTTGCTCTCTTTCTCCTGTACCATTGTCATCAGAGTAATGAGCGGAATCATCATTATCCGAGATTTGGGTACTTACCTCAAGAGTATTAGTCGGGGTGAGTCTGATACCAGCGTCTGCCTGTGAAGATTGTACTATATTTGGGAGTGGCTCAGTGGTTCTGCTTACTGGCTCTGTTGGAACCGTGTCGGACCACATTGGACTTGATACCCAACTTAGTGGGTCTATCTAACTCTCCCCCTGACCGCTTGGTTTGGTGGAATAAAAAAAAACTATGTTTCGAGAAAGGCACAGTCCATCGTAGCATATAAACGATGTGTGGACGAATGATAATAACGATATCCTTTTTGATGAATTCCGTACCCTACAAAGACACATTTGACTGAACATGGATCAAGTTTAGAACGGTCGGATTTGGGGATATGAACATAGACGGAACACCCAAAAATACGTGGTGGAAGTGTTAATGTTGAGGGAACACTATCATGTTGTGAGAGTTCATGAAGTGGTGTGCTAAGACCGATAGTTTTAGTGGGAAGGCGGTTTAGTAGGTATACAGAAGTTGCTACAGCTTCAGGCCAAAAATAAGTAGGGACATGTGACTCGATCATAATAGCACGAGTCATCTCGAGAATAATTCTATTTTTTTGTTTCGCCACTCCATTTTGCTATGTAGTATGAGCACACGATGTTTGGTGAATCATACCTCATTCCCTAAAGAAATTTTGCATAGAGAAATTGACAAATTCTCCTCCATTGTCAGATCAAAGGATTTTTATTTGTGTGTGGAACTGTGTTTGGATCATTTCATAGAAGGAAACAAATTTGGCAGTGACTTCATATTTATTTCTAAGGAAGTATACCCAAGTCATTCTAGAGCAATCATCTATAAATACCACAAAGTATTTAAAACCAGTACGATTCATGCAAGACCCGGAAGTTGGGGCAGGGCCCCACACATTAGAATGGACTAAGGAAAACACTGAATCTGCTCTAGTCAGAGAGAGTTTATATGATTTTTTTATGGCTTTTGGACAAAATGCAAGTTTCACACGAGAAATTATTATTCTGGGGAAATAATGTAGGAAATAGCATATGGAGATACCCTGGCGATGGATGTCCCAACCGTCGGTGCACCAACCACTGTTGTTTGTCAACGGTCCCGTGCCACCTCGTCGGCGTAGTACAATCCTCCACGCTCAGTGCCACGCCCAATCGTCTTCCCCGACTGAATATCCTGTAATAGACAGAAACTCGGATAGTTCCACATGACTTATAGACATCAGTTTGCATGATAGTCAAGGCACATAAATACAATTTTTTAATTTGAGGGTTGACGAGATTTCTATTGATCTCGCTCCACAAACCGTAGATAGTTCCCCATTGGCGCTTTGAATAGACGCTTGAGTACGGCTTGACCATTCAACTAAGTCATTTTTATCGAACGTCATTGTGTCTGTAGCACCTGAATCCAAAAGCCACTGTCCATTTTTTTTTTTCCATTTGGACCACTTGTTAGATAAACTTTAGGCTGCTTTGCACACATATCAAACTTATGGGGCTGATTTGAACATCTAACTAAATTAGAGGTCCAAACCTGTAATTAGTTTTTTTTTCATCAAACCCTAAATTACCTACGTTCCAACCATCAACTTGTGAAGAAACATCCTTGTCCACAGGGGACCACGTCCAAATTATGGGTGCTCCCACTATTTTTGTCTCATCCTTGTCTTCCACCATCCTTGTCACATTCTTGTCTTCCACTACTCTCCCAAGCACGAACATCCTCGGGAGACCTCTCAACCATGAATCTAATTTGTGAAGAGCTTAGGTCCTTGTGGGTTTCGGCTAGTTCTTCCCATGTGGGTTGTTCCTCTCCCACTCCACTAGAGGATCCTAGCCGCGTTGGGTCGACAATCACTTTTCTTGTCCTCGCGGGACAACGTGCGGTTTGTGATCGCTGTGGAGTCCGGGAAACTCCACCCACGCCAGATCAAGCCTTGTCCTGCGGAGTACGAGGACTACTTTGTGGGTTTCAGATGTGGGTTTCGGCTGGTTCTGGTTGTGCTGAGGTCCGTTAGTGGTTACCATCGGTTGAACCTCCAGTCTTCTAGGTAGCCCATGAGCTGGTTCCGGTCACCGCAGCAGCCGCGCGATGAAGGCGAAGTTGGCGGGTGCTTCCCGTGATCAAAGCGAGGCTTGGTGGCGTAGCCCTGTCCTACCTTTTGTACGGGATGGTCTGCAGCAGCCACCGGTGGTCCACCTGGAGGCTTTGCAGCCAGACATGCTCCAATCCCTGAGGCAATCGTCGATGATGGTTCTCCCTTCGATCCCATGACGAGTCTCTCGTCCCGTTCTGTCCGAATCACTGCATATGCCTCTAACAAGGCTGCCAGTTTTTGAAACAAGGTCGCAGTTGTACCGCCAACGTACCTGTTGAGGCTGGTTCCTGGCTGGAACTGATACTTCTGTCTGATTCTGACATGACTCGACTACTCAAATAGGTAATCGGTAAATGATGATTGCTGTAGAGCTCGATCCTAACTGATCGACAAACTCAGCTCTGATACCAAGATAGAATTTAGAACTTGATTGAATTTATAACTAAATTCTTTTTATTTGAATCAGTTGATTTTGATTCTGTTACATACGATGTTTTATAGATACATAGTGTAGTATTTGTCAAAGTCCCGATTTTCTACAAGTCCTGATTTGTGGGCTGATTTGCTGACTTTCTAACAGGTACCTCGGGATATGGTACAAGAAAATTGCCAATGGAACGATTGCGTGGGTGGCAAATGGAGATTCTCCTCTCAATGATTCTTCAGGAATTCTCCAACTATCTGAACAAGGAAATCTTGTAATTTCAAGCGGTTCAGGATTTCAAGTTTGGTCTTCAAACACTTCAAAACAAGGGGCAAAAAATCTCCAGGCTAAGCTTCTGGACACCGGAAATTTTATCATTAAGGATGGAGAAGATACTCTGTGGCAGAGTTTTGATCACATCGGGAATTCGTTTTTACCTGAGATGAAGTTTGGGAGAAATCTAGTCACAGGGCTCGATAGGCACCTTACGTCATGGAAGAACGAAAATGATCCAGCAACTGGGGAGTATACAGTTAGTTTAGATGTTAATGGTTACCCTCAATTCTTTTTGAGAAAGGGGTCATTGATTCAGGGTCGCTGGGGGCCGTGGAATGATGTCAGGTTCACTGGGACTCCACAGCTGGAACCAAATGATATGTACAACTACATCTTTGTGTACAATGAAAAGGAGATCTATTATCAATTTAAGCTTAAAAGCTCGCTCATTACAAGGTTGTTACTGGATCGATCTGGAGATCAGCTGAGACAGATTTGGATTGATAGAAGATCGGAATGGATCATCTTCTCAAGAGTTCAACAAGATTTGTGCGATCAGTATATGCTTTGTGGACCTTATGGCATCTGCAATATCAGCAATAACCCTCATTGTGGATGCTTGAGAGGATTTGAGCCGATGTCCCTTCCGGACTGGGACTCTGGCGATTGGACCAAAGGTTGCATTAGGAAGACTGCTTTAACTTGTAAAAATGGAGAAGGGTTTCGCCAAATCTCAAGCATAAAGCTACCTGATACATCAAGATCATGGTATGATGGGAAGATGAGCCTTAAGGAGTGTCATGAGATGTGCACGAAGAATTGTTCGTGTATAGCTTACACAAATCAGAACATAATAAATAAAAGTGGATGTCTTCTTTGGTTCGATGAGTTAATAGATATTAGAGAGTATCCTAACAACGGGCAAGATCTTTACATAAGGATGTCTGCTTCTGAATTAGGGGCTTCTGAATTAGGTAAATTTCAAAGCATTTCCAAGTATCGGAGTTATATTATTTACCTCCACTTACAAACTTTTCTTATTCTGCGCATTTTTTTATAGGTTCTAAAAGCAGCAGTGTGGAGAAGGTGGTGGTGAGGGTTGTTACTCCGGTCCTTATAGGAATTGTTATCCTAGGACTTATTTGTGTCTTGCGGGAAACAAAGAGAAGAAGGCTTAAGCTTGAAGGTAACAAAAATGCATGAGAAAAACCTACTCCTGTGTTGTCAAGTTCATAAAGTAGCTTGAATCTTAACTATTTCTATGCAGGACCAAAGTTACACATTCAAGAAATAGATGCAAATGATGATGATGGAAGCCAAAAGGATCTTGAGTTGCCCCTATTTGACTTAGATGCCGTAGCTGATGCCACTGATGAATTCTCGGACAATAATAAAATTGGAGAAGGTGGATTTGGATCTGTTTATAAGGTAACTTCATTATAACAGTATCTTAACTATTGCAAATGGTTTTCTTAAACCATTTCCGACACCACTCTTGTGATGAAACTATTAAGATGACTTAAGAATATACCGAATGACTTCAATCACAAGTTCAGACTTTTGAGATAGTTGGTTAAGGCGTATGTCTTAAGTCTCACATGGTATCACAGCGCGCAAGTTCAATTCTCACTGTGTTTCTGTAACTCTTTATTTGCGAAGGGTATACTAAAAGATGGGCAAGAAATTGCAGTGAAGAGGCTTTCAAAGGATTCAAGACAAGGAGTTAGTGAATTCAAGAATGAAGTTGCACTGATAGCAAAACTGCAGCACAGGAATCTTGTGAAGCTCCTTGGGTGTTGCATCCAGAACGAGGAGAAGCTATTGATCTACGAATACATGCCTAATAAAAGTTTGGATTCCTTTATTTTCAGTTAATACTCTTAAAGAACTTTCATCTATGGATTTTGACACTTGGTTTATATCTATCTATCTATATACTTTTCTTTTCCCATAGTTAACCTTCAGAAGGAAAATTGCAGGTCCGAGCCCAAGCATTGCAATGGATTGGACATTGCGACGCCATATCATCAATGGAATTGCCCGGGGTCTTCTGTATCTTCATCAGGACTCGAGACTGAGAATCATCCATAGAGACCTAAAACCTAGCAACGTGTTACTGGACAATGAAATGAATCCGAAAATATCAGACTTTGGCATCGCAAAAGGTTTTGGAGGAGCTGAAACAGAAGCAAACACACGAAGAGTAGTCGGGACATAGTCAGTATCTCCACATAATTAATGCATGTTAAATTTGAATGCAACTAACTCAAAATTTCTCTTTTGCTGTTTTTGCTTCATGCAGTGGCTATATGTCTCCAGAGTATATTATTGATGGGGCATTCTCGGTAAAATCAGACGTATTTAGCTTCGGTGTGATGTTGCTTGAGATAATTAGTGGGAGAAGTAACAGAAGGTTTATTCATCCTGACCACAAACTCAACCTTCTTGGCCATGTAAGTGGAAGATAATGGACATATATAGCTTCAAACCAAGATTAAATCATATATGAATAGTTACAATCTCAGAAAAGTCCTCTTTATTCGCAATAATGGTGACTTCTACTGATTCATACATGCATTTTTTTAATTAATCAGGCATGGAAGCTGTTTCAAGAAGGGAAGTCCAATGAGTTGATTGATGCATCAATTGCAGAGACGTGCAATGAATGCCAAGTCTTACGGTATATACAAGTTGGTCTGTTATGTGTCCAGCAGAATCCTGAACCTAGACCAACAATGGCCTCTGTGATGTTGATGTTGAGCAGTGATATGACTTTGCCATTGCCTAAGGAACCTGGCTTTTTCGCTGAGAGACAACTGGTTGCTGAAGGTGGTTCATCGTCAAGCGTGATCGAGCTGATCTCCATGAATCAAATGACTATAACAGCACCAGAAGCTCGGTAGAATAACTAATAGATTTTGCAGTTACAGTCTAGCCTGCTACAGATATAGTGAAGCTGTCCAGGTACACTATCTGCAATAATTTGATGAACCAAAAATGGGAGCTTAAGGTGAATCGTGAATCAGTCAATGAATAGTAGGTTCTTGTCAGAATAATGGAGCAACAAAGCTAGTCAATAAAGCTAAGTCAATGTCCAATATTGTCAAAAGTAGAATAGTAAGTAAGCAATTGTCAAAAGGAGAATAGTAAGTTTGAAATCTGTGGTAAACATCATAATTACCATAGCACTAGATATAAAGTACGGTTGTATAAATGTACCTTGTATGATTGAATTGTAATCAATGAAGTTGAATGAGAAAACCTGAAATTGTTAGAATGAGAGGAGCAGATTTATATTACCTGTTTCAACATGGTATCAGACCATGGATATAATCCATAGGGATTAAACCTGTTTCTCTCATCATTTACCAACATACCAAACATGTCCGACAACGAAAACATAATCACCACAAACCAGTCAGGTTTCGGCCTCAGTGATGAGGACCTAACCATCTGAATAGCAAGGGTGCTTAGGCAGGGCTTAAGTGACAGCCACCGACAACAAGGAGAGCTACCCTGAATAATCTCAATCAGCTCAAAACTCAATGGGTCGAACTACCACCTATGGGCGAGACTCATGCAGATTGCAATAGGAGGAAGGGGACAGCTGGAACATTTGACAAGGGAACCCGAACCCCCAGCCATAACTGAACTAGATTACCAAAAATGGAAACAAGACGATCTACTCGTGTTTTCATGGATCATACAAAACGTGGAATCAAGGTTAGCTAACAATGTTGTTCACTATCCTACATCAAAATAATTGTGGACAGCATTGCAGTCCCTTTGAGGGGAAATTGTAGCCCGAAGGCTGAACCCCATACGATGCACAATCGACATCGCAGCATACAACGAAAGCTGGAATGAGACCAAGCTCTACCAGTTTCTCGGAGGAAACGATTCGAAATTCGACGGAATTAAACGGGATCTCCTTAGGGAGATCTCATTTCCCTCAGTCGAAGCCGCTTATGCCTCGGTGAGGACGCAGGTCGCCCGACACCAAATTTTAGGAGTGGCAACCATTGGCAACGGAGCATCATCGGGCATTGGGGACGGAATTGCAACAACAACATAGCATATACATATCGAAGGGGCAGCACACACAGGAAATTCAAGAAACAAATTCATTCGGCCAAACCAGAAACGGTCGGACACGGTCGGAGCAACCGGCGGGTCGTCATGCTGGATCGACAAAAACAAGCTCAAGTGTACTCACTGTGGTAAAACGCGGCACACGAAGGAGGGATGCTTCAAATTAGTCGGTTATCCCAACCGGTGGGAAGAGAAGGAAAAGAGTCGCGCCGCCAGCACGCACGGTGGCAGCACCAACCCGGCGCCTTCGTCGGGAAACCCTCCTCGATTCATACAAGGATATGAAGGGGAGAGTCGCTTCGCCAGAGTCGTGGTAAGTGGCGGCGAAAATGGCAGAGGAGAGGACATCTCAGGCAAGGCGAGCCAAGGGCTGACGATGGAAGATGAGAGGAGAGCTGCTTCGCAAGGAGAGGTCCCGAAAATGGCTACGGGACTAATGACTGCGTCTGCCCCCTTATAGGAACAGGTATAGGGACTTGATATTAGCAACCAAGTCCTTTAACTTCGAACCCTAGCAGTTTTAGACCAAAATTTGTGAAAAATCACAAAAAACCCAAAAATATTGAAATCAGCCCCTGAACAATTGACGTGTGCTTATTCAGTCCAAGATAAAACCAGATTAAAAAATCATCAGTGGATTTTTTACTGTGGTGCAACCGACACTATGACGTGTGATGCACGTGATCTTAAAAATATTGTCGAGTCCTGGATTGAGTATATTAATACCGCATATGGGGCTAGGGCTCAAGTGACGGGAATGGGAAAAGTAGAAATTTCTCCAACCCTGAGAATTTCAAATTGTTTACTAGTTCCAAACCTCTCAAATAAATTATTGTCAGTCTCTCATGTCACTAAGGAAATGAATTGTACCATGGTGATGAATCCGAATGTTTGCATACTGCAGGATATCCAAACGGGGGTGATTATTGGGCGTGGCACTGAACGCGCTGGTCTGTACTACGTTGATGAAGTGGCTCGACAAGGTGCGGTGTCGCTTGCTCATGGGACTTCAGAAATAAAGGCTTGATTATGGCATAGGACATTGGGTCATCCATTATAGGGTTATCTAAAACCTTTATTTCCTAAGTTGCTTTTGAATAAGAGTGATAATCTTTTTTGTGAGACTTGTAT
This sequence comes from Chamaenerion angustifolium, assembly GCA_946814005.1. NCBI lineage: Eukaryota > Viridiplantae > Streptophyta > Magnoliopsida > Myrtales > Onagraceae > Chamaenerion > Chamaenerion angustifolium. Next base: position 22,793,037 of record OX328270.1, on the reverse strand, counting down.
TCCTGCAAAAAGTCATATGCAAACATTTAAGCCAAGTAGTACTCGTATGAATTCCATGTTTGCCTTAGTTCATTATGATGTGTGGGGTCCAGCACCTATATCTGGGGGTAAAGTCTTAGATATTTTGTGTTGTATATCGATGATTGCACCCGCATAACGTGGGTGTATTTTTAAAACAAAAATCTGAAGTGTTTGACAAATTCACTCACTTGTTCCAAATGATCCAAAATCAGTTTCAGAAAAACATTCAAGTCCTTCAGTCTGATAATGAGGGGGAATTTGTCAACCAAAACATGAAAATTTCTTTTCCGAAAAATGAATTATTCACCAAACCTCTTGTCCACACACTCCAGAACAAAATGGTGTGGCCGAAAGGAAAAATCACATACTTCTTGAAATGACAAGATCCCTACTCATCGAGTCCAAAGTACCAACAACATTCTGGCCCGAAACTGTTGCTACGTCAACATACCTCCTTAATCGTCTCCCTGCAAAAATCCTAAATTTCAAAACTCCACTTGATATTCTTTATGAAATTACCAAAGTACCCTCCACACTCAGTCTAAATCCTCGGGTCTTTGGATGTTCTGTATTCGTACACATACCTAAAAATTATCGCACGAAATCTAATATGTGTGTAGTCAAGTGCGTGTTTGTAGGATATGGAGTTCATCAGAAAGGGTATCGATGTTATGATCCTAAAACTCATCACATGTTTACCACAATGAACTATGATTTCCTTGAAACATAGTTTTTTTTATCACCAATCCAGTGTTCAGGGGGAGTCTTACAGTAGAACCACTGGATTAGATATGTAGCCCAAACATCTCCTATGACAGACAAAGTCTTTCCTATGATGGCCAAGAAGAAATTCTCCAAGAATAAATTCCGAGAACAATCATGGAGGCTCAACAATCCAAGAGTTGACAACAAGCTATGGATGTTGAATTGGATGCACTAGAGAAGAACAAGACATGGGAGATTTGCAAACTACCGGTGGAGAAAAACCCAGTAGGTTGCAGGTGGGTGTATACTATCAAATACAAGCAAGACGGATGTATTGATAGATACAAAGCAAGATTGGTGACGAAAGGATATACTAAGACATACATAATTGATTATTCTAAGACATTCTCACCCGTAGCCAAGATAGACACAATCAGAGTATTGTTGTCTATAGCTGCAATTAAAGACTCGCCTCTCCACCAGTTCGATGTGAAGAATTCATTTCTTCATGGAGACCTTGAAGAAGAAGTGTATATGGAGATCCCGACAGGATACAGAAATGAGGGCCATGAAAAAAAGGTGTGTAGACTGAAGAAGGCGTTGTATGGTCTGAAGCAATCTCCTCGAACATGGTTTGGGAGGTTCACTATAGCCATGAAAAAAATATGGGTATAGTCAAAGCAATTCGGATCACACGTTATTCTTGAAGAAGATAGGAGCCCTAATCACATGTTTGATAATTTATGTCGCTGACATGATTATCACAGGGGATGACATACTCAAGAAGAACTTGTTTGAAGAATTCGAGATGAAGGATCTCAGGAATTTGAAATACTTCCTTGGAATTGAGGTACTAAGATCCAGAGAAGGAATCTTTATATCTCAAAGGAAGTATATTATGGAATTCTTGACAGAGATATGGATGCTGGAATGCAAGCCAGCTGAAACTCCAATGATAGTAAATCATGGTTTACAACTATCAGAAGGAGCTAGACGGGAAGATAAAAGAAAGATATCAGAGACTGGTGGGCAAACTTATATATTTGTCACATACCCGACCAGACATAACTTATGCGGTTGGGGTAGTAAGCCAGTTTATGCATCAACCTCAGGTTGAACATGTGGAAGCAGTCATGAGAATTATGAGGTATTTGAAGGGCACCTCAGAACATGGAGTTTTGTTCAGGAGAAATGATGATCTGGAAATCCAAGGATACACATACGCGGACTGGGTAGGCAACCCAGTTGATAGGAGATCCACCCGGATATTTCACCTTTATTAGTGGAAATCTGGTAACCTTGAGAAACAAAAAAAAAACAAAAGGTAGTGGCTCTCTCAAGTGCAGAAGCAGAGTTTCCTGGAATAGCTAGAGGATTAACTGAAGTACTATGGCTAAGGAAGTTAATGACATAAATTGGTTTCCCACCAACCAAGTCATGTGAACTACGATGTGACAACAAAGTCGCGATAAGTATTTCAGAAAATCCAGTTCAACATGACCGGACCAAGCATATTGAGGTGGACCGACACTTCATAAAAGAAAATCTCGAAGCAGGGAGCATCAAGTTGTCATTTGTTCGTTCAGAACATATGCTAGCGGATATACTGACCAAAGTAGTGAACTCGAAGATTTTCAAGGAAGTACTTGGCAAATTGAGTATTGGGGATTCAACCACTTAGCTTGAGGGGAGTGTCAGAATAATGGAGCAATAAAGCAAGTCAATGTCCAATATTGTCAAAAGTAGAATAGTAAGTAAGCAATTGTCAAAAAGAGAATAGTAAGTTTGAAATTTGTGGTAAACATCATAATTACCATAGCACTAGATATAAAGTAAGGTTGTATAAATGTACCTTGTATAGCTGAATTGTAATCAATGAAGTTGAATGAGAAAACCTGAAATTGTTAGAATGAGAGGAGCAAATTTATATTACCTGTTTTAAACAATTCTTGCCTTCTTGAGCATGTTGTCTATACACTAGGGGTAAGCAAAAAAGACTCGCTGAACTGAAATCCCAACAAAATGTTCCGAGACCGGACCGACTAGGACTGAGACAAAGCGAGTGAATTTTTTCCTCTAAGGTCGGGCTCGGTTTCAGATTTTTTTCCCGAAAAGCCCGATTAGGACCTGCCTAGACCGAGTTTTATTAAAACTTAACATTTAATTATTTAATCACGAATGTTCCAATTTAGGTCGCGATTGCGATTGTTCCAATTTAGGTCACGATTTAGGTTTCGATTGTTCACGATTAGGTCACAGAAATTTGTATTCACGAATTCACGATTGTTCCGATTAGTTGAGTAGATGAGTTGAGTTCTATCACGAATCACAATTAGTTTAAGTCAGTTCTGATTAGTTCCGATTGACTATCGCGATTAGTTAAGACAAATTTTTTTACTGAAAATTTCGGACAATTTTTTATTTTTTTAATGAAAATTTCGGACAATTTGTTTTTAATGAAAATTTCGGTCCAAGACCGAGACCGGCCCGAGTCCAGTAAGACCGACTCTGACGGACTTTTTAGACTAAAATCGGTCTCAGTCCTGCACATGTTAGACCCGAAATTTCGGGCTCGATCTTGCCAAAAAGACCGTCCCGGACCGCCCAAGCTCACCCCTACTATATAGATTATCTTACTTATTACTATTTGTTACATTTATTTATTTATTTAGTAACTTTCACTCCTACTATTCTTGTATTAATACTGGAAGCAATCTGATATACATTCGTAACATCTCACGTGTGATAAATGATCGACAACACGCACATGCATAGTGCAAGCTAGAATCTAGTTTTACATTAAGGTAAGTCCTATCGTACTGATTGTTTGTGTTTGGGAGAGGCTAAACTAGCGGAAGAACAACCATACTAGCAAACAAGAATAAAATACACTTTTTATCTTCATAAAATGGTGAAAACATCTTCTCTATTAGTATTTGTTGTTGCTCCTCTGTTCTATTTTTCTTTTTATTCGTTCATTTTGCTTCTCTCACTCATTTTTTCACTGTTCTTTTTCTCTCACACTGCTACTTTTACTGTCAGTTCTTTTTCTCAGTACTACTTCTATTGTCAGTTACTTTTCTATTTCTACCTTTATTTTTTCTAATCTATCAAACTCACCGTTTCACTAGAAGAGCTAATAAACACAACATATAAATATAAAAGTGAAATAACACCATTAATTTAACAAAGCAACATCGAGCTTTTTGGAGACTATGGGGAGTTAATGTTATTTGAGGTTTAATTTACATTTTTATTTATTTCTTCCGTTATGGATCTTGTTGTGTTGTCTTGAGACTTGATAAATTTTCCCTATAATTTGTCAGGACTTGCTAGTATATATTTAGGTTGGTGGTGATGTAACGTTTTTGGGTGATTCACTAATTGTTGTCTGCTATGGTTAGTGCCATTAGGATTCTCTATTGAAATATAAGGTGTGGTATCACATCAATGAAGCAGCAATTTGCTTCAATTTTCGATCTTTCTTCCTTAGACATGATACTATCAGAAAAATAAAACGGAGATCCTAAAATAAAACACACATTATTAATATATTTAAAAAGTAACTATTGGGCAAAATATATTTTAAAAAATAATTATACTGAAAAAATATTTAACAAAATGTATATAAACGCTATTGGGGTAGCGTTTTTTAGCATTTTTCGAAAAACGCTACTAGACGTAGCGTTTTTATGAATTTCGCTACCCCTAGTAGCAAAATTCTTTTTTTTTTTTTACGTTTTTGACTTTTTTTGACGATTTGATGTTTAATTTAAATAAAATATTAAAAACAATTTAAAAAATTACAGTAAGTAGATATTTTAATTTCGATTCAAATGATGCAAAAAATATTAAATTTGGACTTACGGCTTGACTGTAGGCTATGCCGTAAGTTGAGATATGAAAATTTGAATCAAATGCATTAGGTGAGAAATTTAATTATGTACTTACTCAAAAAAAATAAAAAATAAATAAAGTGAGTAGATAATTTAATTACAAATTAAATGACGCTAACTAGACGTTAATGTTTTGCTTTTAGACTGACAGTATAATACGAAGTAAATTACGTATTGTATTATACGGTCAGTGTAAAAGCAAAAAAATTAACGTCTAGTTAACGTCATTTAATTTGTAATTCAATTATCTACTCACTTTAACTTTTTTTATTTTTTTTGAGTAATGACATAATTAAATTTCTCACCTAATGCATTTGATTATTTCGATCAAATTTTAAGACAAGCGATGTTAGGTTACAAAATCACTCTATTTCTAATCAAAAAATTAACCCTATGTAGATAATTGAATTACAACATAAATTATGTTCACCGTGGTCAGTTTGGACTTACAGGGTATGAGTTATATTTTTTTAAGTCAAATTTTCACATCTCAACTTACGGCAGAGCCTACACTCAATCCGTAAGTCCAAATTTAATATTGTTTTGCATCATTTGAATTGAAATTAAAATATCTACTTACTTTAATTTTTTAAAAAAAAATTGATTTTTTTAAAATTAAACATCGAATCGTCAAAAAAAAAACGTAAATAAAAAAAACATTTCGCTACTAGGGGTAGCGAAATTCATAAAAATGCTACTCGTGGTAGCGTTTTTTGAAAAACGCTACTCAAAGTAGCGCACCTTGTAAAAACCGCTACCCCCAGTAGCGATTATATACATTTTGCTAAATATTTTTTCAGTATACTTACTTTTTCAAATTCTTTTTGCACAGTACCTACTTTTTAAAAAAATTCATATATTTAGGTTGGTGGTGATGTAACGTTTTTGGTTGATTCACTAATTGTTGTCTGCTATGGTTAGTGCCATTAGGATTCTCTGTTGAAATATAAGGTGTGGTATCACATCAATGAAGCAGCAATTTGCTTCAATTTTCGATCTTTCTTCCTTAGACATGATACTATCAGACTATCAGAAAAATAAAACGTAGATCCTAGAATAAAACACACATCATTTATATATTTATTTTAAAAAATGAAAAAAAAAACAAGAGTTAGGGTTGGACCTGACTAGTAGGGCTGACGATGGTTAGGGTATGGTACGGGTATGACAAATACTATATTTTTAAATTGCATACCATAACCATAACCATTATGAGTATAATTTCCAATACCATAACCATATCCATAACCATGGTTATTAACCACGGTTTTAACTATATAACCATATTTATTAACACATGTGAAGTGTTAATAGAATATCATGAATGTTGTCTAAATAAATACATAAAGTTATGTCACAAAACAACAAAAATATTCAACACTAATATCATTCAACATTAGCACCATTCAAACTTAACACTACTATTATTTAACATTAACATAATTCAATGACATTTCACAGTAAAATTATGAATTCATGAAATCTAAAAGTGAAAATCATACTTCTATTATTAGTATTTACTAATATATTAATATTAAGTTATTATAATAACCATGGGTATGACTAAACTACCATAACCATTACGGGTAGAAAATCTATCACCATAACCGCACCACATCACAATGGTACGGTTAACCATATAAAAAAATGATCGTTATAAACATGTTTTTTGTTTTTTGACTGCACCATTGTCGGTCCTACCGACTAGGTCGAGCAAAGTGTAGGTCCAATCGAGCAAAGTGTGCTTAACTTATTTTTTTTTAGTTTATCATTAAAAAAAGAAGAAATAACTAAATTATATTATATGTTTTACAAAATTTAGGTTTTGAATTTTTTTTATTTTTCACATATATATATATTATTTTTATAATTTTGGTTAAATTATTTTTTTTACTATTTTTCTTATGTTTTACCAAATATTTGTTCTATTTATTTTATTTTTACTTTCCATAAGTCGCGTCAGCATCAAGTCATTATTCCATTAATGATACTTGACGGACAACAGTCATTTGGACCAAATAACCACTATCTAAATAGGGTTAATGGTCAATGTACCCCCTAAAGTTTGGCCGAAATTTAAGAATCCCCCTTAATGTTTAAAATTTTAAATTTTAGTCCTAATGTTTGGACAAAATGAAAAATCTCCCCATTCCGTCCAATTTCCGTTTAACACTAACGTGAATGTCATCATGTACAGATTACGTGAATTTTTTTTATATTAAATGGACAAAAATTCTCTCCATGGAACTTTAAGCTGTTCTTCAAGCTAAGCTGTTCTTCAATCTTTCGCCTAGAAATTGAACTTCCGTAGAACATATTCTTGCTAATTTCCAAAGATTCATTCAGAAAAACATGTATTAATTGCGCATGAATAGTTGAATATTTACATTTCAAGTCCTCAAAAGAATCTTCTAGGTGAAAATTAAATTCAGATTCTACCAGATGTAGGAAAGCTCCCACTCTCATGTACTAGCAGTACTGCTATTTGAGCTTTTTCTGTCTGTTAGCAATTAGGTTAGGCATGTTGGCGAGAACTAGAATACGATATAGCAAGTGACATTGAAAGCTGGAACTAGTAAATCTTTGAGGGTACTGGTCAAATGCAACAGTCTCAATCTCATTGCAGGTTATAAACGCACAATAGAATTTGATGATTATTTCGCTCAACTAATCTTTTGCCTATAAAGTAGTGTTAAAGGACTTTGCTGAGAACAGCTAGAGTGAGAGTGATGGAGAAGAATATGTTATACGGAAGTCCAATTTCTGGGCGAAAGCTTGAAGAACAGCTTAGCTTGAATAATAGTTTGAAGTTCCATGGAGGGCATTTTTATCCATTTAATATAAAAAAAGTCACGTGATCTGCACATGATGACATTCCCGTTAGTGTTAAACGGAAATTTGATGGAATGGGGGAATTTTTCATTTTGTCCAAACATTAGGACTAAAATTTTAAGTTTTTAAACATTAAGGGGAATTCTTAAATTTCGGCCGAACTTTAGGGGGCACATTGACTATTAACCCTCTTAAATATAAGAGAGTGCATTAAACAACATATGCTTACCATCCGAATAGATGAATCAGACCTGTAGGTGCATTGGGGGTTTGTGATGCAAGATTCGATCATAACATGTTTTAGGCTGTGAGTTTGGTAGTTTGAGGCTTATACGTTTGCAACAGTTGTGATGATAATCCAATTGAATGTCATTTATACTTTTTCCTCAAGGTGAGATTGCTTAAAAAATAAAGAATGTTCCATTTCAAAATTGAGTTGGAGGAATTTTTGTAGAAAATTGAGCATTTTTGGTTTCTTAAACATGCTCAACGTTGCTTGTACGGTTCGCCATCAGAGATTAACGGTATATATAGATGACGACATCCATTATGAATGGAGGCAATCATGTTTCACAGTGGAAGTCAATCATGTTTCACAGTGGAAGTAAATCAAAACTTAAATTGTGTCCAACTATTGGACCCTCACATACCATTTAGCATTGTTACAGTGAGTAGATTTCCTATGCTGAAGTCTTCCTTATTTTTATCAGCCGAGTCAGATGGGTTTCTTTCCACGAAGAAGCCTGGTTCTTTAGTTTGATGTAGAATGGCTTCTTCATTGACCAGCATGAAAACAACATACGACGTCTCTGGCCTATATCTTGTGGGTACTTTTGGACACATAACATGCTAACTTGGATGCACGTTTCCACTTGAAATTTTGTTAATGCATCTTCGAATCTCGTGTCTGTAAGTTCCAATGGCCTGCCTCCATTCCAAAGCAGCTATGCCTAATGATGGGGTTTATAGGGGACGCCTAGTCTGCCTCCATTCCAAAGCAGCCATGCTTAATGATGGGGTTTATAGGGGACGCCCTATGTAATAACCACTTGTCACCCACTTTTTGAATAAAATCAAAAGATTTAGTCACCCTATGCATAAAGGTGACGACTGTAAGCTAAGAATGGACATAAGTCCCTTGAATATTATAGGCGACACCCATAGTTACCCAAGGAGGTGGTGCACCGCTAAAGGCGTCGCCTAGTGTGCCCCGACACCCGCATTAAATGGGGATTGAACATCTCTGAATAAATATAGATAAGACATTGTCCCATCCGAATGACATAAAGTAACTCTGGTTAGTGGTTAACCACGGTAAAAAGGTAACACTGTTCATCGGGTTAAACCAATGCTATAAATACAAACATTCATTCTCATTTATTACATTCAGATTTTTTACCACACACAAAAGCTCCTAAAAACCTGGACTGACTTAAGCTTCAGAGTGGAGAAAAATGGGTCAACCTGAGGCTTTTTATTTGTGCAGGTCAGACAGTTTAAAGAGAGTGACGCCTAAGAAGGGCAAAGATTATGAAGATCCAACATCTGGCGCTGTCTGTGGGAATCTTGAGCTAAACATAGCCATGACTCCCGCCAACACACGAGCAAGAAAAAACCACCAGCAACACCTGATGCCTTCAGCTTTTATGCCATACCTGGAACCCAATGTCAGAGTGACGCTTCCAAGTGCATCAACCCCAATAGGTGGCCAAGAGAGAGCCCCACTATTCGTCAGGGCACCAATAGTGGAGTCTCTGATGGAACCACCACCTCAGTAGGATCATGCGCCGCCCATACTAGCACAATCTCATATTGCGTCTTCAGGAAGAAGAGAACCGCCATTGGCACAGACTGCCCAGGAAGTGGTCATTACCCCTGCACTCATTGATGCAATCAATGAACTTTTGAACCAAAGAGAGTGTATGGCTGCAGCCCGTGCTACTCGTCTCGACGAACCTCATCGTACGGAGGAAGCAACCTCAAGGCCTCAGGTCGTCCTAGTGTATGGGTCGCCGACTCCGGTAATTCCTCAGCCAAGGAGCGTCGCCACTCGTAGAACATGGGTGGCAATGGATCCTCCCTCGTGCATAATGACCCGGGAGGAGATGGAAGACCTTGTCACTAAGACTGTAAAAGAACATAAGGGAAGGGTGATGCCACAATTAAGGGACAAGGTGTCGCACCCGTTTACTCCAGAAATTCTGTCTATAACGGTGCCGCCACATGTTCAAAACCCAAGGATCGATTATTATAATGGGGAAGGTGACTCCGTGGAGCATATTCAGAGGCACGAAGCCTCCCTTTTGGGAAGAACTAATGACGACAATCATTTTGCACTCCTCTTTCCATCAACCTTGGGAGGTGTCGCCTCCCACTGGTTATTTGGCCTACCAAAGACGTCTATCAAATCATAGGGAGACTTGAATGACACATTTATTGTGCAATATATGGGTGGAAGACAATTGCTTAAAAGTGTCGATGCCCTTGACCACATCAAACAAAGGAGTGAAGAAAGTCTAGAAGATTTCTACACTCACTTTAATAAAGACTTGTCTGGTATCGATCATGTTATCACGGGTGGTGAGACAATTCAAGCATTTGCTCGAGCATTGGGTCCCAGGGGCTCTCCCTTATATGACATCTTAAGTGTCATACCCGTTAATACTGTGGAGGAGATGACAGTGAGAGTCAAGTCATACATTGACCTTGAGATAGCCAAATAGGGAAAAAAAAATCCCTTACAGATTATAAGAAAGAAGTACATGAAGGAAAAAAGTCGGAGCAACGATCGCAGAGAAGCCACCCTCAAGAAGATAAGCGACACCCTATAATGCATCGCCCAATGAGGGAAATCTTTTAGAGTTTCGTACCCTTAACTCAAGAAATTTCGATCATTTTGAGCGAAATGGAAAAGAAAGATTGGGCGTCACCTCCAGTGCCTCGGAAGACTAGGGGACCCATGGGCCCCTATCATGAACAATATTGTCGGTACCACCGATGCAAGGGACTCCTCAAGAATTTCGTGTCTAAGAGGGAGTGAAGTCCTAGTCCCAAAAGGTATCGAAGGGCGTCGCTGGTAAAAACGATGGGGCATGATGGGTCCCATTAGAATAAAGGGCACCTACACGTGATCAGTGGTGGCTTCGTCTCAGATGGGGAGACCAGCAGAGCTAGAGAGGTCTACGCCACCCAGTTGTCTGGCACCACCAAGGCAGGGAAGCGCCCTAGGTCTCAAGATGAAGCAAGCATCACTTTCAAGGAGGATGAAATGGACCACGTGATATGCCCACATGAGGATGCCCTGGTCATCACAGCTGAAATCGATGGCTACGACGTGAAGAGGGTACTTATTGTCTCAGGAAGTTCTTCTGATGTTCTCTTTCTCGACGCTCTAAAGAGAATGAAAAGGAGTGACAAAGATCTAAACAGGTGAAATTTCTACTTCTGGGCTTCGCCTCAACTCCTACATACCTAATAGGAGCCATTACCCTGCCGGTGTTTTTGGGCGAGGGGTGGAAGTCCCTATCGATAGGAATTGTGAACGGAGACCAACCCGGGGCATGAAGTTGTTATGTTCAGTCAAAACGACGTCGGGTGTTGAAAAAGGAAACCATGTCCGTCCAGACAAATGAGGATCCAAGGGAAGGAAAGGTTCGTCCAATGCTGGTAGAAGGATTAAGGAAGATACAGATAGATGAACCTGATAAGATTGTCCAGATAGGAGCGACGCTCCCTACAGAGCAGGCTAGGGCTTTGACCCTCCCGCTGATTGAATTTCGAGAACTCTTTGCTTTCATGGAAGCCTAGCGATATGCCAGACATAAGTGAAGAGGTTGTCACCCACGAGCTAAACATAGACTCTAACATAAAATTGATCGCTCAGAAGCAACGACCCATGGGGGAGGAAAAGGCCATAGCCATCCCACAAGAGGTTGCAAAGTTGATCATCGCTCGATTTGTCAAAGAGATTATATTTCAGATGTGGGTCGTAAACCCTGTACTTGTGAAGAAAAGTAATGGAAAATGGAGAATGTGTGTCGATTTTCGGGACTTGAACAAGGCATGTCCCAAGGACTCGCATCCCTTTCCAAGAATTGACCAGCTGGTGGACGCCACTTCTGGGCATGAGTTTTTAAGCTTCATGGATGCGTACTCTGGTTACAATCAGATCAAGATGTCAAAGGGCGATGCTCATCACACAACTTTCTATGCAAATAGTGATATATATCACTACATTGTCATGCCCTTTGGGCTCATCAATGCTGGTGCCACCTATCAACGGATGGTCAACAAGCTATTTTCAGGTTTGATAGGTGTGACTATAGATGCCTACGTGGATGACATGTTAGTAAAATCTATTAAAGACGTCGATCATACAGAAGATCTGAGGAAGACTTTTGAGGTGATGAGGCTCCACTAGGTACGCTTAAACCCAGCAAAGTGTGCTTTTGGTGTCCAGTCTGGAAAATTACTAGGGTACATGGTAAGCCAAAGGGGGATTGAAGTTAATCGAGAGAAGCTCAACGCCATTGAGTGCATGAAAAGTCACACTTGTCACAAAGAGGTACTGAGTCTAAACGGAAGACTGACGACGCTCGGTCGGTTTTTAGCTAAAGCTGGTGACAGGTCAGTACCTTCTTTCAAGTATTGAGGGATAATAAGAAGTTTGACTGGACGCCAGAATGTGTAGAAGCATTTCAAGACCTCAAGAATCACCTTCGAACAGCACCCCTGCTAGCTAAGTCAGAAAAGGGTGACGCTTTAGTTCCTTACTTAGGTGTCAGTCCAGTGGCTGTAAGCTCAGTGCTTGTGAAAAACATGGAAAAGGGCCAAGTGCCAGTTTACTATGTATCTAAAGTCCTTTGAAAGGAGGAAATTAACTATGTGGAAGTTGAGAAGTATATCTTTGCGTTGGTTGTTTCTGCTAGAAAGCTTCGTCCCTATTTCCACGACTACGAAATCACTGTATTAACTAATCAACCACTAAAACATTTTCTCCAAAAACCAGACGCATCTGGAAGGATGATAAAGTGGGTGATAGATTTAAGTGATTTTCGAATCGAATTTGCCCCAAGGATAGCCATAAAAGGGCAAGCTCTTGATGATTTCATAGTAGAGTCAACTTATGAGCAGGTTGAGGCGTCGCCTTCAACAATCAACCTACCTTCTCCAATTAAGAAAGAAGCATATCCTATATAGAAGTTGTACACTGACGGGTCCTCATGCATTGAACCCTCGGGGGCAGGATTGGTGCTAACTCCACCAGATGGAAGGAAGCCTTTAACAAATGCCCTGGTTCTAACATTCAAGGCTACCAACAACGAAGCTGATTATGAGGCGCTGATTGCAGGTTTACGGATAACAAGAGGTATAGGCGTCGCCTCCATTAAGGTGTATTGTGATTCCCAACTTGTGATCAACCAAGTAAAAGGGGATTATGTGGCAAAGGGAGAGATGATGAATAAATATTTGAAAGAGGCAAAGACTTTGGTTGATAGTTTTGCCCAATTTGAGATTAACGCCATTCCAAGGGAAGAAAATGTAGAGGTCGATGCCTTGAGCAAATATGCATGGCAACCAATGCCCTTAAATGTGCATTTTTTAGAAAGCGTCTCAATCCAGGGGACTTATGAATGTTTGAATATTAAAAATAACGATACATGGGCGGCGCCCATAAGAGCATATCTGGAAACCGGGATTGAACCTTTGGAAGAGGCGGAGGTAAAGAGAATGAAGCATATAGCACCAAATTATACCATTATTGATGGGGTCTTTTACAAAAAGGGATTTTCTACACTATTCTTAAGATGTGTCACCCAACCTGAGACTACTAACATACTTCGGGAATTGAATGGAGGCTATGCTGCTTGTCATGAAGGGGCAAAATCAATTGTTCGAATAGCTTTGAATCAAGGGTATTACTGGCCCACGATTGCAAAGGAAGCCGTTGAAATGGTGCAAAAATGCGAGTCATGTCAAAAATACACTCCAAGAATAGGTCACCCTCCATCTGAATTGATATTCATGTGCGTCGCCTGGCTGTTTGTGCAATAGGGAATCGATTTAGTAGGTCCATTTCCCAAGTCCAAGCAGAAGTGTTATATCATCCTCGCAATAGACTACTACTCCAAGTGGGTAGAGGCCAAAGCTTTGGCGTCGACTACGGAATTCCAAGTGGTTAAATTCATCAAGTCCAGGATTGTATCAAGATATGGAATTCCCAATGTTTTAGTCAGTGTTAATGACCCTCAATTTGCCAAAAGAGAGTTAAAGTTGTTTTGCGAAGAACTGCATATTGAGCACCGCCATGCTTCAGTGAGGCATGCGCAAACAAATGGACAAGTAGAGGCGGCGAACAAAATCATTCTCAGTGGATTGAAAAAAAGAATCGATGCCCTGAAAGGAAAATGGACGCAAGAGTTGGATAATGTCTTGTGGGGTATAAGAACAACACCAAAAAAGGCCACGGGTGAAACACCCTTTGGATTAGTATATGGCTCAGAAGTTGTCGCCCCTACTGAAATATTTGTATCCTCGCATCGGATAACACATTTTGAGGAGGAGCCGAATGATGAACAGAAGCGCATTGACCTTGATCTTGTAGAAGCCAAAAGATGGATATCATACGAAATCCAAGGAAAAATGTGTCTGGACACTGCCAGATATTATAATCGACGAGTATCCTCTCGCCAATTTTTTGTGGGGGAGATGGTGTGAAGAAGAAATGAATTTTCATACTTGGATAGACTAACTAAGTTATCTCCAAAGTGGGAATGGCCTTTTAAGGTGGTTGCCATCCCTCACCCCAACGCCTATGTCTTGGAGAATGCTGAAGGAAAGAAGTTGAAGAATACTTTCAATGCAGAGCATTTGAAAACATTTTACGCATAAGTTTTAAGGAGCGACACCATTCTAAATACATTGAGTATTTGGGAAATCAAACACTAATATGATCTTTTGCTAATGAGCGTCACAAGTTCTATTGAGCATCGATTCTATAATCGATGGAGCTGTTAAGAAGTATAAAGCATTGGGAATAAAATTCCTAAGCAAAATTACTAAAAGAAGTATCAAAAGAGGTGCCTCCTTGACTTCATTATCAAAATGATTTACAAGGAAAACGTCTTAAAAGTGTACAGGGGAAAAACTAAAAGTGCTAGAAAAACAAAATATATTCTTTAAGTGCCTTTGAAAGGAGTGTTGATGGTCTCTAGTGTTGCCCGTTTCTGGCCCGCCTTAGCCTTAGCAGTTGAATCCTCAACCTTATTCCTCTACTGCATTCACAAGAATGTATGAAATCCCCTTACTTGTTCCACAGAGAAATCATCTTGGACGACGCAAATTTGGGAGATTTGGTCACCATAGACCGTGATGATCTTTGACACCAAATGCCTCTCAGCAGCCTTCTCAAAGGTGTCAGTCTTCTTGAATGACTCCACCGCCTCAACCTTGGCAGTCTCAACCTTGAGAAGTGCCGCATCTTTCTCCTTAGTCAAGGTAGAAATCATCTTCTCTGCTTGGCGAGCACTCTCTCTATTTTGGTTTGAGACCTGCTCACACTCAGCAAGTTGCTGAGCAAATTTGGACGCCTTCTTAACAGTGAACTTCGCCTTATCGATTGCTTCGTCCTTGAGGCGACGCTCCTCCGAAAGGTATTCCTCTAGAAGTGCTATCTCCTTCTCGAGAACCTTCACTTTCACGAGTTCAGCCCTCTCTTTCTCAAGGTGATCAGCTTTGGCAGCCTTCACTGCATATCCCACCATAAAGGTGCATTTGTGGGTAAGGTGCACCGTCAAGGCGCCGACTTCAATCTCTATTGCTACAAGCTATAGAAGAAAGAATAGTTGTTATGAATAGTTGGGAAATGACCAAGTACAAGGATGGAGAAAACTTACGGAGGCGACCGAGGTAAGATGACGCCTAACTGCCCCTTCGACCCACTGAGGATCAAAGTGGAGCTGGCGGCGCTCCTCGTGAGGTACCATTCCACTCATAAAATGCAGGGTCAAGTCCGAGAGGAAGGTGGTTCCTTTCGGAAGTCTGGTCCCTTGTAAGCGACACCAGGGCTCCCAGTTCATCATTCATTCTCCTGAACTGGTGACTCGTATAGGAGCCGCCTCAAATCGAAATTAGGGCCTTCATAAGGACCCTAGGGATAATCGACTTGGGCGGCAGGTGAAGTAGACCTTCGAGGCATCGCTTGCCTAATGGGTGAAGGGTCGATCGTGGATGTCAAGAACCTTGGACCCTCATGCGACACCTCAGGACCTAAAGGTCAGCTATCAAATGGATAAGTTACCAAAAATTCAAAAACATATGGCAAAAAACATTATTTATAACAAGGAATAATACCTCTAAGAGTCCCTGTCTCATCTGTACTCTCATCCAGCACAATGGTTGATGATGGATTAGTAGGGTGGGCCTTGTCCCTCTTTGAGCGTCGCTTCTTCTCCGGGGTTAGGGATTTCACCTTCTGTTTCTTCTTAGATGGCTCTTCTTCCTCATCGGTAAGTGGAAGGACACCAGTCGACGCCTGGACATAAGGCTCATCAGGTTCAAATAGATAATCAAAAGGATCCTCTGCAAAGAAAAAGAAAGGATTAGAAAAATAATCAGTCAATCTCTGGACGTGGGTCCAACCATTAGCAAGCGTCACCTCCGTTGTATCCTTGGATATATACGAGAGTTGTCCCTTGGAGTGTGCTAGGTATATAGGGGTTAGGGTATGGAGATCCTCTACAGAATACTCAGTGAAAGAGGGCAAAGGTTCCGTACGGGGAGTTCTTAAAGGCCATACGACGCCTCCATGAAAGAAAAAATATTTATTTTTCCAATTTGAGTAAGTGGACTTAAACCCACTAACCAAGGGTTTTTTCAGATTCCAGAACCAAGGGAGGGGGGGGGGGGGAGAAAGAGAGAAATAGTGGAAAAAATATCGGTGATTATTAGTCTCAGTTTCTCGTACGGTATTTTAAACTCCAATGAGTTAGGTATATTTCTCTCATAATCAATATCATATTTGTATTTTCTAATGTGAAATGAAATTGAGGTTCTATAAACATATATTATATATTTATGTAATACTATATATATATATATATATGTGTATAATATATATGTGATATTATATCAATATATGTATAATATATCTATATATATAAATATATCTCTCTATATATATATTATGTATATGTTATCTATCTATTTATATGTATATGTATACTAAATATATATATATTATTTATGTTATATATATATATATATGTGATATTATATGTATAATATATATATATTATGTATATGTTATCTATCTATTTATATGTATATGTATAATAAATATATATATATATTATTTATGTTATATATATATATATATATGTGATATTATATGTATAATATATATATATTATGTATATGTAAAAAAAATTATTTTTAAAAATGACTTAGGTCATTCCCAAACTTTGATTAAGGTTACAACTCAGTCCTTGGACTCTCGGGTCATTTTAGGACTTTATCGAGTGTTATAAACCAAACCAGAAAATATGCCACGGGGGATGATACAGAGGAAATATGCCAACTCAGGCGAAATCTGTTTCAAGAGTTTGAGATGAAAGACTTGGGGAAACTCAAGTATTTCTTAGGGATTGAAGTATTAAGGTCTAAGACAAGTATTTTTATCTCACATAAAAAATACATCCTAGACTTACTAGTAGGCTTGGTGGATTGTAATCCCGCAGACACACAAATTATACTGAACCATGGCTTGAAAATAGAAGAAGGGGCAGAACTGACAGATCAAACCCGGTACCAACATCTAGTAGGAAAATTGATCTATCTCTCTCACACTATACTTGATATTGCATACATAGTTGGTGTGAGTTCATGCATAAGACACAAGCAGACCACATGGAAGCTGCTCTGAGAGTCATTAGATATCATAAGGGATTTCCAGGAAATGGAGTGTTGTTTAGAAGGAATGATCACCTAGATGTGGAAGCATACACAAATGCTAACTGGGCAAGCAATCTAGTAGATAGAAGGTCAACTTTCGGCTACTTTACTCTGGTTGGAGGCAATTTAGTCACTTGAAAAAGTAAGAAGCAAAAGGTCGTGTCACTCTCAAGTGGTGAATGTTAGGATATAAGTATAGTTATGCCGAAGTTTTAAGGATATATATATATATATCCTTAAACCTTCGGCATAACTATACTTATATCCTAACAGTGAAGCAGAGTTTAGGGGAATAGCTCGGGGCTTGGCAGAAGTGTTATTGCTACGAAAGTTGTTTGGAAAAATCGGTTTCGAAGTAAAGGAGGAGAGCGGGATTATGTGTGATAACCGTTCAACCATCAGTATTTCAGAAAATTCAGTACAACATGACCGGACAAAACATGTTGAAGTTGATCAACATTTTATCAAGGAGAAGTTGGAAGATAAAATCATTGTCTTGCCATTTGTGCGCTCTGAAGATCAACTAGCAAAAGCTGTGAATGGAAGGATATTCAGTGAAGTTCTATGCAAGTTGAACATTGGTTGGTTCGACTATTCCACTTGAAGGGGTGTGTTAGAAATAGAAATACAGACATGGAAAGATTGTATTTAGGAAGTAATTAAATCTCATAATATATTTCCTATTGTAAACATTTCCTAATACATAGATTCCTTATATAGATTATAAGTATAGGAGATTGAGAAATAAAACAAGTACAGTATTTTCACTCCAATTTTTGTGTGTCTGATCTGCACATCCTCGATCCATCCATCAGAATAATCAATAAAGAGACACTGTGAAACATCTATCTTTGTGTGCAATCTTGTGTTCAGAGTTATTCAAATTGAGTTGCGTTTTTGTCTCAGATGGTGGTCGGCCGTACAATCACAGTCAGCAAGTCTTTTTCTTAAACTAAAAATTAACCCATACTCAAGCCATGTGAGTCGTAGTTTAAGGTTTATAAGTTTGCAATAGTTGCAATGGTAATCCAATTGAATTTTATTTGTACTTTTTCCTCAAGGTGAGATTGCTTAAAAAATAATGAATGTCCCACTTTAAAATTGAGTTGAAGGAATTTTTGCAGAAAGTTGAGCATTTTTCATGCTCAAATTACTCACGTTGCTTCTACGGTTCGCCATCAGAGATTAACTGTATAGATCACGATATCCATTATGATTGGAGTCAATCATGTTTCACAGTGGAAGTCAATCAAAACTTACATTGTGTGTCCAACTATTGGACCCTCACCGACCATCTAGCATTGTTACAGTGAGTTGATTTCCTATGCTGAAGTCTTCCTTATTTTTCTCAGACGAGTCAGACGGGTTTCTTTCCACGAAGAAGCCTGGTTCCTTAGGTTGAGGTAGAATGGCTTCTTCATTGACCAGCATGAAAACAACAGACGACATCTCTGGCCTATCTTCTGGGTACTTTTGGACACATAACAGGCTAACTTGGATGCACCTTTCCACTTGAAATTTCGTTAATGCATCGTCGAATCTCGTGTCTGTAAGTTCCAATGGGCTGCCTCCATTCCAAAGCAGCCATGCCTAAGATAAAAGTACACTAGTTATTTATTCTTACCTGCATCGAAGGAGCAATTCGGCGATTCAGGTCTTTAAAGTTTGTATAGTCAGAAAAACTTACATGCCCAAGAAGGTTGTGGTGGTGATTTGGATGGCAGAACCCTCTGTTCTTTTTGCCACTGACTATCTCTAACAACAGTACACCAAAGCTATATACGTCCGATTTCACAGAGAACTTCCCGTCAAAGGCATACTCTGGAGACATGTAACCGCTGCAATTTTGAAGTGGCGGATGTCAAACTCCAAAGCATAGATTGATAGATATGAGAGAAGAGTTTGGCAAGTTACTATGTGCCGATGATCCGTTTTGTTCTTGCTTCTTTTTCATCACCTGCAAAAATCCTTGCCAAGCCAAAATCTGAAATTTTAGGTTTTAAGTTTCCATCTAACAGTATGTTACTTGATTTCAGGTCTCTGTGAATTATCCGGAGTTTTGAGTCTTGATGGAGGTAGAGAAGTCCTCGAGCAACTCCAATTGCAATGTCAAAGCGTTTTTCCCATTCCAGGTGGTAACTTCTGTCATGATCTGTGTGATATCCGTCAACTGCCACTTTTTTAGTAGAACACATTCTCTATTTAAATGAAAACGGGATAGATGAAGGGGACGAACCAAATATAAAAGACTCCAAGCTTTTGTTGGACATATATTCGTAGATCAAGATTCTCTCTTCCTTCTCAATGCAGTATCCAACAAGCCCTACCAGATTCTTGTGCTGCAGTCGTGCAATGACAAGAACTTCATTCATAAACTCTTCAATACCTTGTCCAGAGTTCTTTGACAATCTCTTTACTGCTATCTCTTGTCCAGTTGGAAGAATACCCTGCATTTCCCCGTTAAAGTGATTTGAAGAAAATAAATATTAATTTTTTGATTTAGGTTATTATCATGATACCTTGTATACAGAACCAAACCCTCCAACTCCAATCATGTTTCCATCAGAGAAATCATTGGTTGCAAGGGAAATGGTCGCCATATCAAAGATTGGTAAATCAATGTCTTCTGTCCTGCTTTTGAGGCCTATTTAATAAGTGATCATCAGGATCAGTTGTACTACAATAAAACCAGGAAAGGTGTGAGCAGCTTGGTCAGTTGTCGAGGCGTACCAGTTCTTTTTATCCGTCTCTTCCGTTTAATATACCAAACTAGCACGGACATGCTCAGAATGAAGAATGCAGAAAAGGCTGAAACTACTGCAATTGCCTTCAGCATTTTCGTGTTTCTTTTTCCACTAAGCATCCCTTTGCAAAAAACATTGACAGGTAACTGGATTAGACTTCAACACTATCCCAAAAGCCTCTCTCTCAGCACTTGTAAATGAGGAGTAATTCAGGTTTTTGTGGTATATGATTTGGTATAAAGAAGGGGAAAGATGTTATGCAATAGAAGATTAATGGAAATAGAGATTCTGTAAGCTTACTTGCTTCGGCAGCTGTCAGTCGTATATATATATGTTGCTCTTGTTTGGCATCGTTAAACTCTTTAATGTCAATTAGGTTCCCGTACCACATTATGCAGCCGCTTCCTCCTCCCGTGATATTAGAATTGGCATACGCCGTGCAGGAGCAGTTCTTGGAGCACTCAGACTTACACTCATCAAGTCTCATCTTCTTATTGAGAGAGAATTCCAACAAATCAGGCACTTTAACCGATGAAACTTTGTGAAAACCCACTTTGTCCGAGCAATTTGTTTGTATTTTTCTCACGCACCCATCTCTCCAATCCTGGAGCGTCCACTCAACCGGTGATTTAGGCGTGTATCCTTCCAGACAATCACATATAGGATATTTATTCACTCTGCAGATTCCATTTGCACCACATTTCTCGTACTCATCGCACGGATCATTGGGATGGTTGTAGTTAAGGGTCCATGTGGTGCTTCCTCTATGAGAAATGAAGCGCTGCAGCGTACCAGAAGCTGGATTCACAACGACCTTTGTGATGAAGCTGTTGTTTACTACTTTATAGGAGATGTACATATCCGTTTCATTGAAGAAAACGAAAGACTTGGAAGCCAAATGTACTGCGACAGGGGCTCCACTAAATTGGATCCCATTCCATGGCCCGGTTCGATATTTTATCGTAGACCCCTTATAGATCAGTTCAGCCTGGGGCAAGCCCCGAATATTTAGCCTATAGGTGTAGTCCCCTGGCGATGGATCGTCCGAGCTCTTCCACGAACTGTAGTACCATTCATAACCCGTTTTCAAATCCCAACCCAGCTTCATTCCTGCTAAGTAGGTGTCAGTTGGGTGATTGAAGCTCTGCCATGATGAGACACCACTATTGTTGTCCCTGAGCATGAAGTTTCCGGAATTTTGGAGCTGAGCCACTGGGTTCTGCACTGCTGCGGATGTGTTTGAGGACCATATGATATGCTGCGACTTGTTGAGGAGAATAAGATTTCCATCACTTGCAATGGTTAGAGTGCTGTTTTGGTTGGTCAAAGGGTCTTTCCTGTTAGCAACCCACACAACAGAATTTGGTATATCCTTAAACCATATCCCTAAGTACCTGTTCTTAGAGCTGCCTGGTGAGAAGAATCCGAGCTCGAATGTTTTGTCCGATGAAACTAATGTCTGTCCATCTCTGATGGTCTGGTTGGGGAGTAGAGCGTCCGGTGCTCCTGAGATGCCAAATCTAGTAAGATAGATGACTGTAGTGTGAAGAAAGAAGATGGAGTCAAGCTTTGCCATCACAAATTGCAGTCTGTTGTTGAAAAACTGGAATTCCACATTGATGTCTCGTCTTAAGAGTTAAGACTACAAGGTCTGACTGGTTGGAAAGAAATTTGGGTTTAGACTTTAGTTTAGACTCACCATTTGTACCGCGACTATTTTTACATTTTCTATTTACTCTAAACTTTGATTGGTAGAGATCCATTAACACGCTGAATGTAACACGCTACTTTTCGGAATCGTCATCCTTGCTTCCAATTGACACATGATGTCGTGTTTTGAATTGCTTCTGTGGAGACATTATTTAAATTAGAGAAGCTCCAAGGAAAGTACGGGGTCCTCCACAAACTCTCTTATTCACATGGGGAAACATGATGTCTGCTTTTTCTTTTTAGAAATAGATAAAGGTAGTCTGTAAAAATACTAACGGTGTATGGAAATTGAATCATGTAAATTCAAATACATACTATTTGCTTCAATATTTATAATAAATACTACAATTATCTTATAAAAAATTATTAATTAATTTGGGAAGGTTTAAAATTAAGATTAATTAAAAACTTTAATTAATTAAAAATTATAGTAATTAATTAAATTTTAAAAATAATTAAATTGTAATTAACTAGTTAAATTAAAATGTACATAAAATAAAATAATAATAATAATAATTCATTTTAATTAAAATATAAATAAAATTAATTAATTAAATTAAAATATAAATAATTAATTAATTAACCGTGAAGGGTATTTTTTATATTTTCACGTCCTATTCCATATTCCGGGAGAGTTAGGAATATACAATCCGACATTTTCAAATGGAAAACGTATTCCCACTTCTATGGGAATACGAATTCCGTGAATTTTCAATTCAGCAGAACAAACAACTTCAAACGGAATCCGTATTCCTTATTTAAACTCTATTCTATAAATCAAACATGCCATCAGAAAATTATCTTTATTGAAATGTAGGTGCATAATACCGTATCTTACTTCTTACTTCTTCCGGTATCTTTGTCATATCTGGTTGAGAACTGATTTGGGTTTAGGGTTTGCTTTTGAAGGCTTATACAATTAGGGTGGACGAACACCAAAATTATGATAGACTAATATGTTTGTTTTGGGAAAATAAGTAACTCTTTTTAGTTTTTTATTTATGGAACTAATTTCTTATACAAACCTTTCAAAATTTATGATTGACTTTGCTTCAAAGACTCGGACCCGTATGATTATATGGCATGTGGGTGCAGTCATTCGAACAGAGTTGATAAATGATAACTGACCTGTTATTACTTATTATGAGTTATATATGCAAGACTGAATTGCAGACCTTTATAAATTGAGTAGTATTTTTGTAATGGTTTCCTTTTGAAAATGCTTTCAAATACATTTGTCTACCATTGACCCGTAAAGTCTAACTAACCGTAATGTCCCATTCAGTCCACATCAGTTAGGTGTGTTTCTTTTGGACATTACATTTTCAATTCTACTCTCTTTTGCCCAACTTGCTTTGAATAATCAAAGTGAAGTTCGGCTTATGGTCCATACACTGAACATAATTGAATACAATTAGATACACAAAAGGCAAACCCAAGTAAAAAAACAATCGAGTGGTTGATTAAGTAGATAGTGGAATTAAATTAAAGAAATTGTATAATGCAGACATCGCATCGCTAACATAGTTATATTTTTAATCAGTAAAGCAGGTTAAATAGGTAAAAATAGTGTGATACCTTGTTATACGAACAATAAAAAGAGGTGATTTAAAACTCATATAAACACAAATTAGTTTAACATAAACTCTTTTTGTCCCAAGTGAGCATAATGGGCTTAGTCATACTAAATTGGGTTAGTGAGAACACTTGCTCGGGCTTGAAACGCTATATGACATTAGAGGCTAAGAGTTAACCCAAATTGCGATCGGACTTGCATGGTTAACGACATGTGCCAACAGGAGAAAATAGTTGGTCAAGGTCTGAAGGAGTATTCGAAAAGTATAGAATTTACAAGCGGAATGCAGTTGCACCTACAAGGGCCAAAGATTTTGAATCATGTCGCGATGAGCACGCCGCACGTTTAAGCAGAGATATAATCCTCAAGTCCAACAAGAGCTTCTCATATTCCGGGCCTAAGTGAAAACAACGGAATTAGACATACTGAATTGGTGAATACAGTTAAACAAGCTTGAAGCATTATAAACATGTACGTAATATTACTTCCCTTGGTGACTTGATGTGATTGTATCTACACATCCTCAATTATATTTGGGTCTCTACCTGAACATGGGCATCAAATACATATATTTTTACCAATTAATTAATTTCTAAAAACGTTGGATTTAAACGTAAAAAGAATTAATTGGTCCTATTTTAGTTGTGAAATGAGTTGGATTGACATTGATATTAGTTTGAATTCTATTGTTTATTAGATCGAAGTGCTTCACATCTAATCCTTATTCCATCGCCTAAATCCATCAAAAACAAATTGAGCAATGCTTTTATTTTTGTTTAATTCGTGAAATTTAGATACAACATACTATCAATTTGATTGACTTTGGTTATGATGACGTACAACGTTAATGATATCCAGAAATTTATTTACAAAGTCTTAAATTTTTTGTATCCTACTCTAAGAATCTCTTAATTATTCCAATCATATTCTATAAATGCCAACTGTGAAAAAATTGGAAGAGATCAAATAGGAATGACCCTTCATATCCTGATCAGTTAGTAAACTGAACCTTTTGTGCACGTTCCATCATCATCGTATCCAGAGGCATTATTCACTCTTTAGTGTTTCCAAGTGTCTGCTTTCGTACACAACATGTTCCAACGAAACCCAGTTTGATCACCTTTCTCATGGTTTCTGTATTTTACTTACTTTTCTGGCTTTGTCTGCGGAGTCCTACTGCTTATGCTAGCTACTGTATTCATTTTTGGAGATGATGGATGTATACAATATTGAGGAAAGAGCAACTTCCAAGTCTGTGTTCATTGTGGGATGTGCAGACTTCCTAACATGCATCTATAAGTTCCAAGTAATTTAGAAAAATCAATAGTAAACTGAATCACATATTTTTTCCGGTTTTCAGGACTTCAATTCTCTTAAAAATAACTTTTAGACCATCCGTTTACAAGATTGACTGAGCTACAAGAGCCTTCTTGACCTTAAACAATTCGCGTTTCTTTTAATAATGATATGAGTATGAATAATCACCTAAAGGATGGTCGAAAATATATCATGAATCTCAAAGACGGGTCATGTTTTCCAACCGAATTACAAATCATTTGTATATGTCCCTTTCACTGTTCTTCTATATCTGTCCGAACATGTCTCACAATAGATGGAACATAATGCTGTTTATACAGTTGCCTAATAAGAATCTGAATTTGGTGCCAACACCACTGGTAGAGTGATGTGATTGCTATGCATGAAATTTTCATGCGATGCAGATTGTATAGTAACAATAATCTCATACAACTGACATAGTTAGTGTCCGTGTATATACTTTTCTCTGTTTTGTTCTGTTCTTATTCTTGATGATATCATTCAAACTGGCATGAGTATTGCCACACAGTTGCCCTCCAAGTCAGTTTAGCAGCAGCAATCCCACAATCAATCTTCTTAAATCATCTTTGTTGGATCTTTATTTCCTGAATGCTGATCTGGCAGCGAATTAAATGCCAAAGGATGGTTGAATGATGCTCTCGCCTTAGCTCCGGTGAACCTGTAGGAAGGGGATCGCAATAGAGGGGGTGTCTCTAGGTCCCTATCTGATGCTTAAATGAGTATATGTATGTGTATAGCTCAAAACATAATGAATGTATGTAAAGCAAAGGTATTTATAGACTAGGAGAGACCAAACCGTAGAAGGTAACTGTATATCTTTGTGAATATTGTGTTGTTGAAGATTAGGATAGTAGATATTGCGGTTATGGCGTGATATTGCAGTTACCATATCTAATCTTTAGTGAATATGTGCCCGAGATATGCGGGATATCGTGGCCATATCTTTATTAACGGTTGGTGGAACCAGAGGAGAGAGGCAAGGCTCTCTTCAGGGCGAGCACTCCTATGGCGAGCAGTAGGAGTTCGCGACTTGTCGATGAATGACGACCAGTGATGGAACCTTTGGCGTCCATATTAACTTGGGCTCGATCTTGGGCCACTCTATCGCGGGCCAGATCGACTTTAGCATAGGCCGGTCCAATTGGAAAAACCTAGGCTTACCCCCTCCATGGTTATTGGGCCTTCGAGGCCTTTTCCTTATTGGATTGTGACTATCAATACCCATCATTTGCCCCCGAAACTTGAGTGAAGTTTCTTCAGTCGAGCTTGATTCCTTGGTAGGGTTTGAGATAGTAACACTTGGATTTTGTCTTATTTATTTTTTTCTTGTGGTTCATACCTTTATGAACACTTTATGCTTATTTGGCGATCAGTCGCTCAGTTGTTCATGACTGAAGGAATATTCAATAATTTATTCCTTCTTGGCGATCACTCGAGGTAGTCTAGGCTTATGGAGGTTTACCCTTTGCTATTGGGCGATCATTGCCTTTGAAAAGGATCTCCCAAAAAGGCCTATTAGTGCGCTGGCGATCACTTTGTCTGCCAAATGGATTTTAGCATTTAATAACTGCACAGTCATCCAGAAGTCGAACGGTCGTTTGAAGCACGCCTGTCATTTAGTATTCCGTAACCCAAGGGTAGTCTGACAGTTTTCTGTACTGGCCGACCGTTTGTCTCCCCGAGGTGTCTCTTAAAATTCTAACATTGCTACGATTTTTACCCAAAATGTGCAATCATTCTCTGTGTCGTTTCGATTTCGTCTGTGGCGGTTACTCCTTTTTTGTCTATATAAGGGACAGCAGTTCCACTCTTTCGTCTTTTACGCTTCCATTCCCTCAGATTCTAGAGAATTCTTTCTGTTTTCCGATTTCAATTTCTGCAATCTTCTTCTTCTTGTTGTTGATTTTCAAACCTTCCACCCTACAAACATCCATGGCCACCCGTAATCAATCGACCGACAAAACAAAAATGACGGCCAACAGGTCTTCTTCTTCGGCCCCGAAGGTGCCGAAAAATGCAAATGCCCCTGTTAATCAGGGACGGCTCTACACCAGCCTCAGGTGAGAGGCACCCCGATGTTGGAAGGTCCGCAGCCACGCCTGTGTTGGTGGATGAACCAGAAACCAACACGCCCATCTTTTCCCCGAAAGGTAAATACTTTGTTTGTTGTTTTGTATGAGAGTATCCCCTATTTTTCTTGTTTTCATATTGTTCTTGCCATATCTTAATTTCTAAGTATATGTCAAGACTAACGAACTGAAGCCGACTCATTTCAAGATGGTAGTCTCCATCGGTGGTTTCAGTGAAGTGGATGCCCCCGGGTACCCGGGCCTAGGACCGCATTATCCTCGCGATGGAGAGGTTTACATTTATGCGGCCCAGGTTGATGATGGGTTGCATTTTCCTCTATGAGAGGATTTGCAGGAACTGTGCCGATATTACAGGATACATCCTACTCAGCTCGTACCCAACGCCATTAGAATGTGGCTCGGATTCAAGTTCATGTGCATACGTCAAGAATGGACGTATTCACTGGCCTTGTTCCGATGTTTCTTCCGATTGGCCGCCGGAGCGAATCATCTCCATCATTTCCAGTCTCGCTGGCCAAAATTTGCAGAATGGAGAGGCCGGGCGTGGAGCTGGAATGTCCATGTCCGGTTGGTTGACGACTTCCGTGCCACCAACTCCAACTACAAGAAGTTCTACTTCTTCTACAAGGGGGCGTGTCCTGGGAGTTGTCTCAGCCGGAAAGGGATATTCCCCTGCCTTTGTCGAGCTATCAGGGAGGGACCAAAACGCCATCGATGACTTTTTCCGGTTGCATAGGTTCTCCAGTTTTCACCCCATTCACTCAGTGACGGAGACCACTGAGAATATACTCGAGATGACGGGCATTCATCAGGCCACGCCACTTCTTGTTGATTGGGTCATCCTTCTAACCCTTTTTCTTTATATTGGTTGTAGGCAACCAGGGCCGAAAACTCATGGGTCTCTTTGATGACCAGGGTAAGGCGGGGCTGTCCTCGGACCAAGAGAAAGCCTGAGGAGGAACGTCCCCCGGTCACCCTTGTCTCTCGCCAACCAGGTACATTGCTTTTTTACTCATACCTTTTTTATTTCCACGCCTTGAGTTTTTGGATTTTGATGTTTTTGCTTATTTTTTGCAGAGAAGCCCACGGCTGACATGGCTCGGGACCCCCTTCTCCTCCTGTCAAGAAGGTCAGGAGTTCAGGCGAGTAGCACCCTGCTCTTCCCAAGAGTCCTCCGGCTCCCAACGAGAAGGCTCTGGCCGTGGTCCTGGTGACCCCTACTCCTCTTGAGCCCCCAACCTCTATTCCTCAAAAGGAATCCGATGCCCAGAAGAAGGGTCCCGCTGCTCCGGGTTCTTCGAAGACTCCCCCTGGTGGGCTTGTTCCAGGTGCCTAAAACCGCCAATTCCCGGGGCGTCTGGATCCCCAACGGAGACTTCTCGAAGACGGGAGTCTCCAACAAGAAGTCTCTCCGGGGCAACCCGGATTTATGCATGCGACTCCTGGAAGGGATAATTCCTCCCAGGGATCGTTCCGAGGTTACCTCGGAGTTACCCCTCATCGAGAGGATGATGAGGACACACTTCAAATGAGTCGCCCTGGTAAGACTTTAAACCTTTGTTGTGCTTTTGTATTACTTGTATTTTTCATAGACTAACAGCCTTTTTACCCCTTTTACCCTTTGTTGCCAGCTCGTTCGAGAGGAGGTGGCGATCGGTCGGGTCGTCGGGGAGCTCACCGATAAGCATACTGACTTGCTTATCGAGCTGGAGCAATATCGAAGCCTGGGGTTCTCTCCTGGGCAGATGGAGGCCATGAAGTTGACTGCCGACTCAGCAGTTTTCCTGGTGGAAAGTGCTCGAGAGGAGTACTTCAAGAAGGAGGAGAGACTCCTCGCCGATGTTAAGAAGAGGGAGGCAGATGCAGCGGTCGCCCTCCAGGAGTCTAAGGCCCTTCATCGGCACTTAGCCGAGGTTGAGGCTGAGCTTAAGGAGGCCCAAATCCAGAGGGCAGAGGTAGAGGCTCAGAAGGCAGATGCCGAAGCTCAACGGGTTGCTGCTGAGTCTCAGAGGGAAGTTGTTGAGGCTCAGAAGGTTGCTGCTGAGGCCAGGGGGAACGCCCTGAAGGTGGAAAAGGAACAGCTGGCTGTACAGCTAAAGTCTGTTCCATCCCCCCAAAGCGTGGTCAACGACTTCAGGAAATCCGAGGAGTTCGTCGACCGTGCTTTGGAGGTGATGAAGTCAGAGATTGCTGACTATCTCCAAGTCCTGGTCGAGGACATCCAGGCTGTTGACCCCAACTTCCCACTTCGGGAAGTTGAGGTTCTTAAGCCTTTCCTCCGGAGTTCCCTTCCCCAGGAGACCCCCACTGCTGCTGCTGAAAAGGTTGACCTGGCTGCTGCTGTCGAGGAGGTTGACCCTGCTGCTACTGTCGAGGAGGTTGCCCCCGAAGGCGAGCAGAGTGTCCCCGCTCCTGAAGACTCCAAGGCCTGAAGCTTCCACCACTCCGGCGATCATCTTCTTAGATTGTAGATTTTTTGTTCTTAGATAATTGTTTTTATCCTTCCTTGTAATTATTTTTCGAATTCAGACTCGGTTATTATTTTTCTCTATAATATTGAATGCCTTTTATATTCGCAAGCCTTATTTGTATTTGACTTTGAATGTGTTGGTGATTCTTCCGAGATCTTAGTCATAATTACCTTCGACTTTTTCTTCACCTTATGAGAGTCTCAACCCTTAGGGTTTTTGGAATTTTCTTTAGGCTAAAAATGATAAGACTTTATAGAATTATTCATTTATCTCGCCAAATATAAACTCCTTAAGGAAAATATCTTAAGACTTAAAAGTATAGAATTCTAGGCTTGAAGATGTATAACCTTATTGAAGTTTAAACCTTTTGGAGTGTTCGCTTCCACGAAAGGAACTTGTTTTCTAAAGCTTCACCTTTCATAGTGATCGGTCAAAATTCCTTGTCTATCTTTCATAATTTGCTTCGTAAAGGAGTTGTCACTCTTAGTAGATAACTTCTCCAAAATTTGTCCAACTTATAAGAGGATAGCTTCCTTGGTGGATTGATCATCTTCGTTGTTAGGACTCCTGCCTGATTTTGGTAACAGGCATTTTGTCTGACTTTGGCGTCAGGTCTTTCGTTTTGCCTAACCTTGTTGCTATGTCTTTTGCTTGACTTTTGCGTCAGGTCTTTCGTTTTGCCTAACCTTGTTGCTAGGTCTTTTGCCTGACTTTGGCGTCAGGTCTTTTATTTTGCATAACCTTGTTGCTAGGTCTTTTGCCTGACTTTGGCGTCAGGTCTTTTTATTGTTGCCTAACTTTGTTGCTAGGTCTTTTGACTGACTTTGGCGTCAGGTCTTTTTATTATTGCCTAACTTTGGCGTTAGGTCTTTTGCCTGACTTTGGCGTCAGGTCTTTTGCCCAATTTTGATATAAGGTCTTTGTTGTTGCCTAACTTTGGCGTTAGGTCTTTCGCCTGACTTTGGCGTCAGGTCTTTTGCCCAATTTTGATATCAGGTATGTGTTGCCTGATTCGGTCATCAAGTCTTTTGCCTGACTTTTGGCATCAGGTCTTTTTTTTCTTCAATGCCTGATTCGGTCATTAGGTCTTTTGCCTGACTTTTGGCGTCAGGTCTTTTTTTTCTTCAATGCTTGATTCGCTCATCAGGTCTTTTGCCTGACTTTTGGCGTCAGGTATTTTTTCTTCAATGCCTGATTCGAGTAGTCATGCTTTATGAAGGAATGACTTGTTTTTATTGACATAAAACTTTGATTACAAGCTATGTATAAACTTTCCTTAAATGCTCAGAATTGAATGGACGGGGTAACCTTTCGCCTTAGGTGGTTTCCAAATAGTAAGATCCTGGGGCGACGATCTCTACTACCTTGTATGGTCCTTCCCACTTAGCTGAAAGTTTATTCTGGCTGTCCAGTCTTGTAAATTCATTCATTCTTGTTGGGTATTGATAGTGACGACCCAATATGGGAAAGGCCTCGAAGGCCCAATAAATTTGCAGGGGGTGCAACCCATACCATTTAAACAAGGCCAACCCACAGTAAGGTTACTCTGGCCCTCATAAAGTGGTCCAGTATCGAATCCAAACTAAAGTGGACGCCAAAGTGCCACTTCAGGTCGCCATTGGCCAAGGCCAAAGCCTCCCACTGCTCGCCATGGGAGTACTCGCCAAGGGAGTGCCCAAGGAGTGCTCGCCAACAATCAAGGTCGCAGCCATAGGAGTGCTCACCATAGGAGTGCTCGCCTTGAAGAGAGTCTTGCCTCTCTCCTCTGGTCCCACCAACCGTTAATAAGGATATAGCCACGATATGCCGCATATCTCGGGCACATATTCACTAAAGATTAGATACGGTAACTGCAATATCTCGCCGTAACCGCAATATCTACTATCTAAATCTTCAACAACACAATATTCACGAAGATATACAGTTACCTTATAAGGTTTGGTATCTCCTACTCTATAAATACCTTTGCTTTACATACATTCAATACGTTTTGAGCTATATACACAAATATACTCATTTAAGCATCGGAGAGGGACCCAGAGGCACCCCCCTCTGTTGCGATCCCCTTCTTGCAGGTTCATCGGAGCTCAGGCGAAAGCGCGCGATCACCATCTCCTTGGCATTCAATTCATTGCCAGATCAGCATTCAGGAAATCACGATCCAACAATTCTCATAACCATCTCCCCCACGAAAAATTGGCGAGCGCTGACTTTTCTGTTGAAGTATCGAGCGGTCGCCAGTCGCATCTTGGTTTGTGTTCTTTCTGATTGCCACCTCTTTTCTTCCACCAATTCAAGGTCATTCCTGCGCTCAATTTCGTTTGTCTCAGTGTTAAAGTGTAGGATTCTGTAGGTAGGCACCGCTATTTCGGCGGGTGCTACTGCTTCTGATCCGTACACTAAACTGAAGGGTGTTTCTCCAGTGGCTGCCTTAGGCGTTGTTCGGATAGCCCATAGTACGTTTTACATATCCTCTGCCCAATTTCCTTTGAATGCTCGAACCCTTTTCTGGAGTCCTGCTAAAACAACTTTGTTGGCTGCTTCAGCTCCCTCTTGCCTCGTAAGTGCCATTGACCTGATAAACAATAATCCCAGAGTCATTTTTTTACCTTGAGTGCCGATATACCCATTCCTTTTGCCAGTCTGTGTCCAATAATAAGAGCCTCGTATTTTGCTTCATTATTGGTCGTCTGAAAAGTTAAGGTGATCGCATATTTCAAAGGATTGCCCTCAGGAGGGATGATAAGTAAACCTGCCCTGGAGCCTTCTCTTGATGAAGATCCATCTGTATAAAGCTCCCAGATTTGACTGTTGATGAACTTGGCCTGTTATCTGCTTCTGTTAGACCATTACTTATGCTTTCCACGATGAAATCAGCTAGTGCTTGACCTTTGATGACCGTTTTTGGCGCAAATTTAATCATGAACTCGCTGAGCTCGATCGCCCACTTGACCATTCTTCCTGAAGAATCTGGTTTCAGCAGGAAGTTTTTGAGAGGTTGATTGGTGATGACTGTAATGTCGTGCGCGTGAAAATAAGGTCTCAGCTTTCGAGCAGCAATAACTAAGGCATAGAGATACTTCTCAATCTGGACATATTTTATTTCTGCAGAATTAAACATCTTGCTAACAAAGTACACTAGACTCTGGACATTATCTTCTTCCCTTAAAACGGCACTAGCTGCCACGTCACTGATACTCAGGTAAAGGAAGAGATGCTCGCCTGGAATGGGTTTTTCCAGAGCTGGGAGTGTTTGGATGTGCTGCTTCAATGATTAGAATGCCTCCTCGCAGTCTGGTGTCCACTCGAACTTGCGGTTGACCCTTAGAGTTTTAAAGAACGGCAGGGACCTTCGCTCGCCCTGGAGAGGAAGCGATTGAGAGCAGCTAGGCGACCATTCAGACATTGAACTTCCTTGTGGCATGTTGGTGACTTCATCTATAGCCTTGAGCTTTTCCGGGTTCGCCTCAATACCTCGCTCACTGACCATGAATCCCAGGAATTTACCAGATTTGACTCCAAAGGCGCACTTTGTCGGGTTCAGGTGAACGTTGTATCTCCTCATGCACTTGAAAGCTTTGCGAAGGTCTGCTGTGTGAGGACTGCCCTGGATTGTTTTGACGAACATGTCATCCACATAAGCCTCCATGTTTCTCCCCAACATGTCCTGGAACAGGCGGTTCACCACCCGCTGATAGGTCGCCCCGGCATTGATTAGACCGTAGGGCATCACTTTGTAGCAAAGAATGTCCCCGTCTGCATATAAAGTGGTATGGGCCTCATCATCTGGATGCATCCGGATCTGGATGTAGCCTGAATAGCCGTCCATGAAGCTCAACATCTCGTGACCAGTGGTTACATCGACCAACTGATCAATCCTGGGAAGAGGGTAGGAATATTTGGGGCAAGCTCTGTTCAGGTTGCGGAAGTCAACGCACATCCTCCACTTGCCGTTTGATTTTTTAACCAGAACTGGATTGGCGACCCAGCTCTGGAATTTCACCTCTCTGACAAAATCGGCTTCAATTAGCCTGCCAACTTCCTGTCTGATCGCCAAGCGCTTGTCTGTCCCGAACGATCTTCTTTTCTGAGCGATTGGCTTGATGGAAGGGTCTATCCTGAGCTAATGAGAGATGATGTCTTTACTGATACCTGGCATGTCGCTCGACTTCCAAGCAAAGAGCTCCTTGAATTCCCTGAGGAGGGCAGTCATGACCTGCTTCTGGTCATTGCTCAGGGTGGTCCCGATACACACCTTGTTATCAGGGCCATCAACCTCAACTTCTTCCAACTCTTCCATAGGCGTTGGTCGAGCCAAATCCTCACGAGGGTCAGCCGTTGTCTCGATGGCGAAGGCTTCCCTTCGATTCTTCCTGCGCAGGCAGTTCACATAGCATTGTCGCGAGGAAGGCTGATCGCCAAGTACTTCTCCCATCCCGTTGGGTGTGAGGAACTTCATTTTCTGATGGACTGTGGAGGCCACAATCTTGTTGGGGTTGATCGTGGTCCTCCCCAGGATGGCGTTGTATGATGTAGGCGAGTCGACCACAAGGAAGGTGACTGCCACCTTGATACTCTTCCATCCTTCGCCCAGGATTACGGGCAAGGTTATTGCCCCCAGTGGATAAGTCGTCCTCCCAGCAAACCCAACCAATGGAAAGTCGACCCTCTTCAGGTCACGCTTGGACTTGCCCATCTTCTCAAAGGCGTTCAGGAACAAAATGTCTGTCGAGCTCCCTCCATCTATCAGAATCCTATTCATGTCACAGCCGTCGAGATCAGCCATGATAACCAAAGCATCATTGTAGGGAGTGGTGTCATGTGCCAAATCGTCTTCGGAGAACGAGATGACAATGTCTTCTTCAGGTCGAGGTCTTTTTCCCAGCTGGACCGTTGTAGAAATTTGAGTCGCATAGACCTCCCTTGCATGCGATCCCTCGCCTCCGGCGCCAAATCCTACAGCAATCAGATTAACTACCCTCCTGCTCTGGGATGGGCCAGCTTGCTCAGGCGGAGCTTGCGAGCGGTTTCTCCTTGGTGGCGTTCGAGTTCTATCTCACCCCGCCACGAATTCTTTCAGCATCCCCCTCTGAATCAGCTTCTCGATATCCCGCTTCAAAATGCGGCAATCATCAGTCTTGTGGCCCTTGCACTTGTGTCCCTTGTACTTGTGGTATCTGCAATAGCTCTCTGTATCCTTCCCCATGGGCTGACCACCCCTTCGAGGCATTGGTGGCCTTGCCAGAGATCGTCTCTCCATCACGACTAGTACCGCCAATATCTGCCTATTTAAAGGCGTAAAATACTCAGGGACCTCTGGATTTCTAGGCCCTGGGTTCGGTTCTGTTCGGGGCCTGCTGTCTCGTCCCTTCTTGTCCTTCTTGACCTCCTTCTTACCATCGCGTCGGGGCTCAGGAACCACCCATAGCGAGGTCGTCAGGAAGTTAGCCTCGGCATTCGCTCTCTCAAGGTCTATGAAACCCTTCACCCTGGCTGCCAGTTTCCTCCAATGTTTCCATTTCCCGCACATGATAACTGCTGCGCAGATTTATCGAGGCCTTGTTGGTCACGTCCAGTCCTCGATAGAAGGCTCAGATAATCTCCCCGTCTGAGACTCGACGATCTATCTCCGTGACGTTTTGATGGAAACGTCCATAGAAATCAACCAGTGACTCTCCAGGCTGCTGTTTGACCGCATCTAGGGCGACCACACTCTTCATGAGTTGGCGCTCGTCCATATACCTATCCAGGAACTTGCTTCTCAACTTTGACCAAGTCCCTATGAATCCTGCAGGAAGGCCGAAGAACCAGGACGGCGCTGAACCCGATAGGGTCGACGGAAACAATAAAGCCAAGTGATTTGGATCATTTGACTTACCAAAAAGAGAGGCCTCATGCTTGTTGATATGTATAGTGGGATCTCCTCCACCACTGTATTCAGGCATGACCCAGGCAACGACGTCTTTCGGGATTTTGATGGTGATGAGATCATCGACAAAGGGATGAGCAGAACGCTCCCTGAAGGGAGCTGCGACTGTCGATCGCCTTTCCTAAAGACTCCTGTTGATAAGCTCGTCCACCTGGTCCAAGGTGCATTGGTTTGGCGAAGCCCCATTCAGCATGGGACCAGATGGATTGGTGGAATAAATAGCCGCCGGCGGTTCGGTGGACGCTGGGAGTAGGGACTGGTGTCCCGATATCATCTCCTGATCCTCCCGAGGAGCTGTGGTGCCCGGATTCACAGTTTCAGTCGGCAGGGGCCCCGTGGCAGCAAGGCGAGTGTTTTCTTGAGGAGCAGGGGCTTGTCGGCGAGCCTGCCCTAGGATTGCCTCCAGCAGTGATATCATCTCCGGAGTTAACTGGATGTTTTTCCCGGCGATGTGGACGGTTTGCGGTGCCGGAGTCTCGGTATGGTTGTGAGCGGGAGTCGGTCTGGAATTGCCGACGTGTTTTCGGGACACCCTTGGGGGGACGACATTGGGTGCTGCTTGGCTAGCAGGTTCTTGGTGGAGCGGCGAAGCGGCGGCGGAATCAGAGCTGTCAGCGGACTGATCATTAGCCTAGTTCCGGCGATTGCTTTTGGATCGAGTTTGCATGGTTGTATTACTCGTTCCCACAGACGGCGCCAAATGTTGGATCTTTATTTCCTGAATGATGATCTGGCAGCGAATTAAATGCAGAAGGATGGTTGAATTATGCTCTCGCCTTAGCTCCGATGAACCTGCAGGAAGGGGATCGCAACAGAGGGGGTGTCTCTGGGTCCCTCTCTGATGCTTAAATGAGTATATGCATGTGTATAGCTCAAAACGTAATGAATGTATGTAAATGAAAGGTATTTATAGAGTAGGAGAGACCAAACCGTAGAAGGTAACTGTATATCTTTGTGAATATTGTGTTGTTGAAGATTAGGATAGTAGATATTGCGGTTATGGCGTGATATTGCAGTTACCATATCTAATCTTTAGTGAATATGTGCCTGATATATGCAGGATATCGTGGCGATATCTTTATTAAAGGTTGGTGGGACCAGATGAGAGAGGCAAGACTCTCTTTAGGGTGAGCACTCCTATGGCGAGAAGTAGGAGTTCGCGACTTGATGATGAATGGCGACCAGTGATGGAACCTTTGGCGTCCATATTAACTTGGGCTCGATCTTGGGCCACTCTATCGCGGGCCAGATCGACTTTACCATAGCCCGGTCCAATTGGAATAACCTGAGCTTACCCCCTCCATGGTTATTGGGCCTTCGAGGCCTTTTCCTAATTGGGTTGTCATTATCAATACCCAACAATCTTCCTTCATCAAATTGAATTGAATGCTTATCATTCTCATAAAAGATTCAATCTTGTTCACATCACATCAGACATTGGAAAATCTCGATTTTTTTGTAGCCATTGTTATCTCCACATAACTCATCCAACTCTTGACACAACATACATACACGCAGCGTAAGTCCAAGTCAAGAAGATGAAATAAACCAGCTCTATTTACATTGCAGTACCACTGTTGAGTAGACTCATCATATCAGATTAGTGAGTGTTTTGTTTGTGGAATATTATTGGAATAGGGAATACGAATTTCATATGAATTTGTTTGTTTTGCAGAATTGAAATTTTACAGAATACGGATTCCTAGAAAAGTGGTAATACGGTTTCCGTCCAAAAAAATCGGATTTTATAATACGTGCTTTTCCGGAATACGGAATAGCAAATCTAATGACCAAAATGCCCACATCTAATCTTGCTATTACCCAAACTACCCTCATCTATTCTTACCTGTCGCTCCTCCCCCAACCGCATTCCCTCGAACAGAGCTGCTCCTCCCCCAACAACAATCGTCTTAGCTTCACTCCCCCAATCGGCTAAGGTACGAACAAAGAACGACTCAATTATTTAACTATTCGTCTCGATTCTTTAATGGAGGTGGATTAGCTCTGTATATAGCTTCTTCAAGATCGCACAAGAGTCCAATTGATGCGTGGAGTTTGAGGCGGAGTTTCGTTGTCAGAGCTGAGGCTCAATCGGAAGCTGAAGTGGTTCCGGAAGAGAATGTAGAAGCTGAAGTTGCAGTTGCTGAGGCCGAGACGGAAGAAGCAGGCCACCACGGAAACTTCAGGCTAAGCTCGGTGATATAATGGGTGTATTCAATCATCACTTCACTTAACTATTTTGTTATGCTGCTTCATTTGGCTGTGTAAATTTATGGACCGACGAAAATGGGGAAAGAAAAATTGATTATTGAAGATATTAATAGATGCTTGCTGCTGTTTCCGTAGATATTGAATAAGAAAGCAGTTGAAGCGTCACAGAAGGCAAGGCCTTCCCCATACATAAGGACTGGGGATATTGTGGAGATTAAGCTGGCATCTGATTGATCACTGTTTCTATAATTATGTGCATTTGAATCTTGTTGCTTCTTGTTATCATTCCATATGTTAGTTTATGATGTTGAGTTGGTCGATGCGATTGTCTGCAGGAAGTTCCTGAAAACAGGAGGAGACTATCTATCTACAAAGGAATAGTTACACATCTAGACAAAATGCAGGAGTCCATACAATCATCACAATTTGCAGGATCCTTGCTGGAGTTGGAGTCCAAATCGTATTTCCCCTGTAAGTAGATGAACCAGCTAGCTACTATATGGAGAGACGCCATAAGTTATAGCTGTGTTTGATCTTTAGTTTAACCTTGTTAGATAATCGATCTCTTGCAAGAAAATATGACTGAGTTCTATCTATTATCATGTAAATGTGCGTTTCAATCCATGAGAATAGCTGAATATATCATCTAATTGGCTTAAAATGTGCTAATTATGCAGGATAATCCAAAACTTGCAGAAGATAATACCAAAATTGCCAAATGGTCTGATCATTGACAAACCATGAGGACTGCATTGCTTGTCGAAGTTAAAGCAAGTTAGGTGGCATTTTTATGTATCATCATATATTAGTTAGTTGGCTTGAGCATTATATATATAGCTTTAAGCATTGTTATCAGAACCGAACCTCAAACCGGCGAGGGAGCCGGTTCCCGGTTCGGCCGGTCCATGGAGTACTCCAACTCCATGCTCGATATGTATTATGCGTATATATTACCTTAATGTTGAAGAATAATGTATGGAGCTTGTTCTTGATGTTTTGTAAGGAATTTTTTAATTGGGTTGATAATTAGATTTTTCTTTAATATTAATTAATTATTTAAAAAAGATAATTATTATTAATTAAATATATTATTCTTAATTTGTATAATTAATTAATTCAAGTTTTTTATTTTAGCATATTCCGTCAAACAAATATTGAAATTTCTTATTCTATTTCATTTCAATCTCTGGACCAAGAACGGGCATAAACTGAAATCGACCTCAACCACCTGATCGCATAAACGACAGTGTTGAACGTCGTCGGATACTACAGTATCCTCCGTCTTGGGAACTGACGAGGAGAACGGAGGGAAGAACAATTTACAGTCATCGCAGTACATGAGGGGTTCTTTATCGGGCCACCGCCAAACAGACACGAAGAACGCCTTCATTACCTTATCGTAGTCCACTAGATCAGCTCTCGATCCGCATGCTATGCACCGCCTAACACCATATTTGAGCACCTGCCTCACTTGTTGCTCGATGCCTCCCACGATGAAGAAGAACATATTTTCCTCCTTCCTTCCCAAGCTGCTCTCCTTCAAATTCTAGATTAACGCAGAGCGCAGCAGCTGTTTGTAATAGGCGAGGTGAACCTTGAGACCTTTATATAGATAGAGACAGGAAATTCAATTCGTATAGACGATAAGAGAAGGTGGGAGAAAATTCCAGTGTTATCATAACCGGACCAACTCTCGGTTAAGACCGGTTCGACATGTGGTTCACTATTCACAAGCAAAACATTTGAAAATACAATTACAAACTACATAGTCTCAATCACATATAATTTCCTCAAACTACATAGTATCAAACACACACATACTTCAGTGGATTCACTATTCTGACCAACATCATTCTGCCCAGTGAGTACACCAAGGCGGAGGAGGCGGCGAAACCACTGGACGATAGAGTGAAGATTAAGCGGCGCACCCCTATAGGTGCATATGAATAAGGTCCAAAACTTCTTTCGGCCGAAAACTCATATGGAGTGGAGTTAACAGTCTTCGACGGCACATGGTTCAAGATGTAGGCAACAATCTTCAAAGAGTCTCCCCATAAGGAAATCAACAACTGAGTCTGCGCCATCATCGATAGAACCATTTCAAGGAGCGTTCTATTGCGTCTCTCTGCAACACTATCTTGCTGGGAGGTGTAGGGGATCGACAACTGATGAATGATTTTTTTTTTATTACACAAACCGTTAAATTCCACTGAAAAGTACTCTTCTTCCACAATTAGGGTGGTAGGCTTTTACCCTCCTGTCTAACAGGTGTAATTATCTGTAAATGTAATAAAAATTCGCTCTTCGTGCCGAATCCTAGCACTAAGAACAATACTAAATCCAATAGAAGTTGAAACTAAAGAACAATTGCACGGAAGATTCATGAAAAGATAATCTAAAACCAAGTTTCATTAATCTTAAGACTGAAATAACATTTCGACGAATCTGCAGAGCATTTAGGATATGACTTCGAACTAAGACTCGACTACCGCGCAAGCGCAACTCACAAGTTCTAATCCCTTCGACTTCAACACGAGAGTTGTCGTCAATGTAAATCCACCTAATTTCACGCGGGAATCTATGGTACTCTACGAAAAGGTCACGATCCCTGGCTAAGTGATTTGTCGATCCTGAATCCAAAATCCACAAAGGACATGGCTCAATGAACATATCTGTACTAGAAACACAAATTTCAATAGAGTTGCCAACAAGGCATTCAGATCGGATCGATTTAGGGCATGTCATCACAAGCTATACCCACTGGCCACAGTTGGAGCATTTCCTGTACTTAGGCTTCTCCGTCCTACACGAACATTTCCGCGGTGTTGTTTTTGGAGCAGTCCTTGGGTTCACCTCAATCTTTGTCTTATTAGCCTTAAGTGCATTTGCGTCATTGCGTTGTGAATTACTTCTTCGCCTTTGAAGACTCTTCTTAGGTCTAGAGGATGGCGTCACACACATCAACTTTAGGCCCAGCGACATTGAGTCTATTCTCTTCAGCTCAATGTGATTTCAAACGTGTTCAAAGGTATTAAGGCCCTTAGAATGGGTTATTTAGATTTTCATATATTCCAGGAGTCAGGCAAATAACGGATTACGATATGAATTTGCTGCTCATCGATCACTGATTGATCGTTCTCCTTGGGTTTCACGATCATGTTGGCCATATGCCTCAGATGCTATCTCGCGGAATGGTGATGATTCATCATGTATGAATCAAACTTGATGTTGAGTGAGCACAGCTAAGCAATCGTATAAAACCAAGTCTAGCCTGCAAAGCATACCACACCCCTTTAGCCATGTGTTGAGATCAAACTCATAAAGGATATCGTCATCCACCGTACTCAGCATCATGGCGCATGTGTCAGCATCATTAACCTCCCACTCGAATGGAAAGGCTTCTGCTGATTCGTCATTCCGGAGTCGTGTCTTTTCATTATCTTCTTGATGTGGTTAATGGACTTCTACTCAATCAGGACCATCTTTATACGTTTCCTCCAGATTTTATAGTTGTCACCGTTAAGTCTAAGTCCTTTATCCAACTAAGTGATGATGTTCTTTGTGGCGTCCTTATTTCTATAACTAAAATAAATTCTAATAGGATCATGGAGACACATGGAACAATGTTATATTGCATGTGAAAGATAAGTCTCAGATCGATAGGACAGACTTAAGAACATGCTTAAACCCGGAGGACAACCCTAGCTATGCCGAGAAGCACTCCCCGTTTCTAAGCATGTCCTAAAGTCACTACTAACAATCGAAACACAGTTTATACCAACAATCTTTAACATACCGTAATCGAACAGATCACACTAAACAAAAGTGCTTGACTCTTACACAAAACAATCGTCCTAGCATTATTCAAGGAAATTCGGAGAACCTCGTAGACTAACCGACCAGTTCACACTCAGGAACATTTTCCTAGGTGTAGTTCGTACTTATCCAAACTTCTGAAAGGGTAATAAGGGAAATCCTAAAGGTTTGTTATCTATGCTAAGCAAAAACTAGATCTACCTATCTAGGTAATCTAATACATGCGAGCAAAGAAACAAACCATACATGTCAATACACACACACACACACACACACACACACACACACACACACACACACACACACACATATATATATATATATATTAATCTTTAAAAAATAAATTAATTTGGGGCTAATTTGTAGTTTTCAAAATTTTCAGGACCAAAATCACCCTAACCAAAACTTTGTGGATCAAAATCCTCATGAATCAAAAGTTCAGGGACCAAAATCACTGCGAATAAAAGCTTGGGGACCAAAGTCTCAGCGAATGAAAATTCGGGGACTAAAGTCTCAACAAACAAAAAATTCAGGGACTGAAGTATCAACAAACTAAATTTAGGGACAAAAGTATCAACAAGTAAAAAAATAATTAACATGTTAGACCAATTTGCAAACAATATACTGAGATCTCAACAAGTCATAACCTAGTCAATTCTATCAGTCATGAAATCAAGAGCCAAGCAAATAAAGTAAGGCAAAACTATCTACCCGCCCTGCAGATAATACAAAGTAATCCAGGGAACCCAAGGAACCCACTCAGTGTTCTACGGCTCTACCTATCCAGTCATGCAACATAACACAATATAAGTCTCTCTCAACAATATAAGGCTATTCGGTCCAACTTTTCAAACCAAATCGAGCCGGACCAGTTAACTTTTTTTTTTGGGTTGAAAACCCGGTTTAACCAGGATGGACCAGTTAACTTAGATCGGTCCAACAGTGTCATCTTCTTCTTCGAAGGAACTGCAGCTGCTAGGATTTTGGAACTCCTAGCGACCGCGGCCGCCAGGAGGTTACCAGACACGAAGGTTGGCCATGAGGTGTGTGGGTCGACCATCACTGGCTGACCTCACCCCGTCCCCCCTCCACCTCAGGGAGTGAGGCAGCAGCCACGAAACCTGCGACCAACAAAGGTCGAACCGCAGCCTAGTGGCTGCGACCTGCAGAGGGCGAGCCACAACCACGGTGGTTGCGACCAGTAGGGGATGAGCTGCTGCCACGAAGGCCACAACCGCCCCAGATTCTTCGTCTTGGTGGTTGTTCTATGCTGTTGAAATCCCGTCACGCGGTCACGATGACACATAGGGGATTTTCTTGAAACTCAACAACAATTCAGAAACCAACCTTCCATGGCTCTGATAGCAATGTTGGAATTTACATGAACAACAATATGCAATCGCCTAAATACACATATTTAGATTACCTCTTGGAGCGATTTGCCCTTTGCGGAAGCAGAAGCGGATCTGCCTGAGGTTGGGATCACGGTCTTCCGGACGGGAGGACACGCCACGGTTTGATGGGCATTGACTTATAATACCATAGCTACTGACCTCTGTCTAAACTGTAGGGTGACAATTGACCAAAAAAACCTGTAGGGTGATAGAGTATATAGTACTATATACACTAGTGTGATTGTCTCTTCAGCTTTTCCAACCTTGAGCCCCCCTATATATAATGGTATATAGAGGAAAAAGTTTTAGAGTTAGACACACAACTGAGCTTATT
Organism: Chamaenerion angustifolium; assembly: GCA_946814005.1. Lineage (NCBI taxonomy): Eukaryota > Viridiplantae > Streptophyta > Magnoliopsida > Myrtales > Onagraceae > Chamaenerion > Chamaenerion angustifolium. The sequence continues at coordinate 22,750,019 of OX328270.1, read as the reverse complement.
TGAATGTGCTCCTACTTATGAGTGACCCATCATCCTAAAACCAACAATATATATCCCGACATCCATTATGAATGGAGACAATCATGTTTCAGAGTGAACTTATAGTGGAAGTCAATCAAAACTTACACTGTGTCCAACTATTGGACCTCACCGACCATCTAGCATTGTTACAATGAGTTGATTTCCTATGCTGAAGTCTTACTTATTTTTCTCAAACGAGTCAGAGGGATTTCTTTCCAGAAAGAAGCCTGGTTCCTTAGGTTGAGGTAGAATGGCTTCTTTCATTGACCAGCATGAAAACAACAGACGACATATCTGGCCTATCTTAGGGTACTTAACAGGCTAACTTGGATGCACCTTTCCACTTGAAATTCCGTTAATGCATCGTCGAATCTCGTGTTTGTAAGTTCCAATGGTCTGCCTTCATTCCAAAGCAACCATGCCTAAGATAAAAGTGCACCAGTTATTCATTCTTATATGCATCGAAGGAGTAATTCGGCGATTCGGGTCTTTAAAGTTTATATAGTAAGAAAAACTTACATGCCCAAGAAGGTTGTAGTGGTGATTTGGATGGCAGAACCCTCTATTCGTTTTGCCACTGACTATCTCTAACAAAACTACACCAAAGCTATATACGTCAGATTTTCACAGAGAACTTCCCATGAAAGGCATACACTGGGGACATGTAACCGCTGCAATCTTCAAGTGGCGGATGTCAAATTCCAAAGCCTAGATTGATAGATATGAGAGAATAGATAAGCAAGTTACTATGTGTCGATGACCCGTTTTGTTCTTGCTTCTTTTTCATCACCTGCAAAGATCCTTGCCAAGCCACATTTTATTGATATCTGATGAAAAACTATATGTAGGGCAAGCAAAATTTTATTAATCAGTGAGATGAATCTTAAAATATCAATCTTACTTTGGATGGCAAAGAGTTTTGAATGCGATGAGGTGAAGCAACACAGCAACCAGTAATCAATGCTCTATCAAACTATCAGTACATATTCTTCTTTGTTATATTTTCTTGCTCCGTTCAATCAATTTAGCCTAACCAAAATTTAGGCATAACAGTGGTTATATAGTATTTGGGCATTTGGGGTTTATTCAGTGCAGGGGATCTTCTAACCAAATTCATATGTGTTCACCTTTGGTTTTGGAGTTTTTTTTTTTGAAAAGTGATTATAAATAATAATATATTTAGAAAAGTGTTTTTTTTTATTTAGGAAAATGTGACACGCAGCATGTTGAGTCAACTTCGTTACCTTGTTCGTAGTGTGTTAGTATAGTTGTTTTTTTTCGACGAAACAATGTTAAGTTGGAAATTAAATTAAAAATTTACTAAAAAAATAGAGTGAGTAGACACTAAATTGTGATACAAATATCGCAAACGATATTGAATTTCGGCGTACGAAATGATCTTACGTCTGACCTGTTTAACTTTAAAAAACTCGAAACTTCTAAGTAGACCCATAAGTTGAAATTTAGTATTGCTTACGTCGTCGTTTGGATCATATTCAAATACCTACTCATTCTATTTTTTTAGTACATACATAATTTAATTTATAATCTAAAATAGTTTCGTCAGAAAAAAACTATACTAACACACTATCCACAGAGCAGCAAGTGGCACCATTTTTGGTGCAACTCGCATCCCTCAAATGTGCAAATCCACATTTTCCTAAGCAAGAAATATTTATTTTTATTTATAGTCATTTAAAAAAAAAGTATTTGGCTTTTATAGCTGACACAAGAGATAATCAGGGGCAAAGACTGGGTATTACTGCTGACACAAGAGATAATCAGGGGGCAAAGTCGGGTACGTTTGTTTATCTAGGAAAAAATTACGTAATTGTTACCTCAGTTATAAAGGATAACTATATAGTGACGACTTAACTATTGTAAGTAATTGTGGCAATATATATATATATATATATATTGTAAGTAATGCTTTGCTTTAGTTCCCGTCCATTTGATGTTTTTTAGGATGCATTGTTATGACTTTTTCTTTAAAAAAATGCAGAGTATTTTAATCTTTTTAGCAAACATATGAATTTACGGAAAACTTGACGGAATTAAATTTACAATAGTTAAGTAATCAATTATTGAAAAAAAAAAAAGTAAGTCATCAAAAAGATTGATCCATGTTGGATCTCGGTATCTTCTGAGTTATCCGAACTCTCTTTTCTGGACGCTCCCACGACCTACAAGAAAGAAATCTCGGGGTTTCCCCTTCGTTTCCCCTCTGATGCTTAAGTTAGCCGGAGTTCGAATAAGTGTATGTAAGATATACAATGTCTGTTGCATTAATTTTGAAGTGAAGAGGGGTGAAAGAATTTATAGCATTCACCCTTAACCTGGTTTGGGCGGTATGCTGACCATAGTTGTCCTAGGTGGCGTCCGGTTAGCTGAGTGGAACAGTCTCGAACAGTGTGCTGTCTGGTGTCCCGTGCCTAGTGGGATAGTGCCTTGTGCCGGGGTTCCACGCCGGGCGTGCTAGTAGCCCATTCCTCTTTGTCGGACCTCGAGTCCTGAATATGTCAGAATGGAGGATATTCCTTAATGGCACGCCTGAACGAGCTCGGCGCGCCCCTAACTGATGGGGTTTGTTCTTGGGTCTGAAGCCCCTTTTGTCAAGGCCCAAACGTTCAGGATCCATCATCTGAGACCCAAAAGGCCAGGATCCATCATCTGCCCCCGAAACCCAATATGAGCGTCGCTCATGTTGGGTTTAACAGGTGATGTTCGTCTCGTGCTACGACATTCTTCTGGTTGTCCGTGAACCAACCTATTTAATGCTTTATGCAAGTGACGGTGGGCGCGCCATTTTCCGGGTCAGTTAGGCTTTCTAAGTTTGAATTTCGAATTTTGAATTTCATGCAGGGGAAGTAGCCGTTATTTCTAAGTCGTTGGCCCCCCTTGGTTTCCCGAGGACGGTTTCGACCAATCATAACCCCTAGGGGTAGGGTGACTGTTCATCTCCCCTAGGGATCTATTCTATAAATAGGTCTCCCCTTCTCAATTTTCTCACTTTTACTTCCCTGAGCCTTTCTCTCATTAGAATTTCCTATGCCGTCTCTCTAGAATTCCGGCATTCTCTTCGTTTTTTCCTCCGGTCGCTTTCGGTTCTTCGATCACCTTTCAAAATAGCTCGATGTTCTCCTTTCGAGACGAGGCTCTATCCCGTCGTGAGCGCCTTCTTTCTTCAATGGCGAGCGATTCGGAAAGAGGTGAGGGAAACGACATCTTTCCCCTGGTTTTAGCGACCCAAAACCAAATATTATCTCTAGGTCTATATTTAATAGAGCAGTAAATGAAGCCTGTAGGAGCGACGCATTAGCGCCTCGTTTTCTCATCCCGGATGAGCGTTATCCTGAGAACTCATCCCATTTCTAAACCGGGTCAGGGCGAGGAAACCATCTATCACATTCAGATAGATACAAGGTTGAGGTTTCCGATCTGCCCAGACCTAGCTGAAGCCTGTCATTACTACGTCGTCTCCCCTACCCAATTTTCCCTGAACTCCCTTCGCACCTCGGTAGGTTTTAGGTGTTTGTGTGAAAAGAGGGGCTATACATACTCCCTAGTCTTGTTTCGCCATTTTTATAGGATAGACTCGAATCGCATCGGCGTATTTAGCTTTGTCATCCGCTTTCCTGATAACAAATTCCAGAACTGGAAATCCTTAGTCACGGGTTTTAGGACAAGGAACTCTAATTGGAAGGGTTCCTATTTTTTCTAACAAGGGGGAGTTTATTGGTGTATTACTTCCAAGGCGCTCTGCTATCTCTTTCCTTTTGACAATGAATTATCCACTTGGGATAAGGAGTCTCTCCACTTGGTGTACGCCGACCACATAGCTGGGCGCGCCTCGTGCATATCCAAAGAGACCACGGAGGAGGATCTTTTCAACGCTGGCATTTCTCCTGTCCAGCATCTCTCTTACACTTCACGGGTAATGACTTGTTTCATTCTCGTTTGCAGAAAAAACTCTTTCGCGCGCTGACCTTGCGTTCGATCTGCCAATTGAACAGGAAATGGAAAACACTCCCAAGCAAGGCCCCGAGCGACGTCGCAGAGGGCTCGAAGAAAAGGAAGTGACAATATTCCTAAAAGAAGGCGCACACGGAAGATGAGGTGGATCCGTTATCTGCGGATCCCCTAACATTGAGCCCTGCTTCCCAAGAGGCGGTGACCCTTTTCAAAGGTGTGGTCCCTTACTCTCGCTATTGCAACGATTCCTTCTTAGCTAGAAGGTTAAATATTCTTCATACTAACAAGTGGGGCGCGCCTTTCGTGACGGAAACGTGGAATGCCTAGACTTATCATGTCTTATTTGATGGTACTTCACATAAAAAAGCGTTAGGGACGACAGATCCGTGTACATAGGGAAAGGTCCCAGCGCTCACTCTTCAAATAAGAAGAAGTCTCCGGCGAGGGAGTCCACCCCTAGGGCGGATAGGGTGTTGCCCCCTTCCGTTCCTTTAGAGGTAGAGACGCCTTTACCCCTTCCAAGCATCCAAGAGGGGCGCTATAGATCATACGCGGGTCCGATGTTTGACCTGCACCGGGACCTCAAAGTGGACGAACCTCCTGAGTGGGTCACTCGTGAGGATCCGGGCGGTGCGCCTTGGACTCATTGTGAGCGTCTTCAAGATGTTCCCCTGCTTAGGGGGAACACCTTGTTGGACCCTAATTTAGGTATCTACCTTTTGACTGGCGCATGCCCTCCAGCCGACTACTCACCCATTGACAAGTCTGGTGGTGCTCTGGATAACCTGGTGCGCCAAGGCCTGACCTTGTTCTCACAGGTACCCTTTTCTTCCCACCAGTCTTCAATATTTTTTTAAGTATTTTCTCTAACATACCTTTTTCAACTCTTACCACTGCAACTCCAAATGGGTAGCGCCATCGTGGAGCTTTCAGAGGAGAGGGAGGCCACTGCCGCGCAACTCAAGCGGCTTAAGGAGCTGGAGCGCACCCAGCGTAGGCTTAATGTTGATATGGATTCTAGGTATGAGTTGGAGCTCGAGGCCTCGCACCATGCTCAAGAAATGCTGGGAGTTCAGGCCAAGCTGGTGGAGGCAGCGAAAGCATAGGCAAGGGTGTCTGAGGCGACCGCTGAGGTCATGGACCTACTTCAACGACTTAACTAAAAGAAGGCTAAGTATAACTCCTTTGAGCACCGGGCGGTCGCCGCTGAGCAGTGCACCCACGAGGCGGAGCAAAAGGTCTCGCTTCTCAAGGAAGAAGTTCCCAAGCGCCTCTCCGAAGCAGTATAGGAATTTAAGAATTGCGAGGCATTTGATGAAGCGGCAGGATTATGGAGTCGTCTAGCCTTAGTGGATGCATTCGTAGATATTCGTAAGGATATACTGAGTGTTGATGGTGACTTTCCTATCGCGACGCTTCCATCCTTTTCCAAATTCCTTAAATATGAGGTCAGGACGGAAGCGTCCAAACAACGGAGGATCGAAGCGAAGGCGTCCAAGAAGAAGGCGATGGAGGAGGATCGCGACTCCAGGGATGAAGAAGAAGGCGATGAATCGCCAGCACCCTCCCCTCTTCGCCGCTCCAAACGCGCCTCTATGCCTGCAACTGAGGCTATTCCCCCTGACGATTCATCAGAGCAGCCTCCTTTGCATGAAGTCGAGGCGCCTTTCTCACCTGCTCCTCCTATAGAGAATCCTCCCTTCGATGAAGTCATAAATATTTAGTTTGTAGTTTTCCTTTGTTTTGGAAAGTTCTCTTTAGCGAGGCAATCTTTGTAATGACTGGGGCACTTGCCCTTGTGGATTTATTCTCCCTTTCACATTTTGGCTAAGTATTTTTGTCATTTTTTGGAACACCTTTATTCTATGCATGTGATTCCTTTATTTTGGCCAAGTATCAACATAATGCAGCGACGCTTGATACAAGTTTTTTTTTAAACATTGTAAATTTAACTAAGCACCATTTTTTGTAACATAGCAATGCCTAAGAATATAAATTTTTCAAGTGTTCCGCATTGAAGGTATTATTCAAAGTTCTTCCCTTGTCATCTTCTAGTATGTAGGTGTTTGGATGGGGAATGGTGACGACCTTATATGGTCCTTCCCATTTTGGTGATAGCTTGTTGATTTTATCCTGATGGGCAAACTCGTTCTTTCTCCATACCATCCCCCACACAAAAAATTGGCAAGCATAGACTCGCCTATTGTAGTAGCGGGCTGTGGCGAGGCGCATCCTTCCTTGAAGCTGTTCGGATGCCCATCTTTTCTCATCCGCCAGATCTAATTCCAAACGCCTGTGGGCCTCATTTGTCATTACGTCAAAGTGTTTTGTTCTGTGTGTGACAACCGCTATTTCAGTTGGTGCTACCACATCTGAACCGTAGACAAGGCCAAGAGGTGTTTCCCCTGTAGCTTGTTTTGGTGTAGTTCGAAGCGTCCAAATGACGTTTTCTAATTCTTCTGTCCATTTTCCTTGTAAGGCGTATGTCTGTACTTCAACCCATTCATAATTGTTTTGTTGGCCGCATCAACCTGCCTATTCGCCTGGGCATGCCTTACCGAGGCATGTCTGTGCTCTATTTTCAATTCTTGAGAAAACCATATTAACTCCTTTCCCGCAAATTGAGGCCCGTTGTCGCTCACTAGTACACTTGGAATTCCATATCTATAAATAATTTTAGATTTTAAGAACATGATCAAATGGAATTTTGTAGTCGACGCTAATGCCTTCGCCTCGATCCATTTAGAAAAGTAATTGATCGCTACTAGGACGTAGGTACGCTGTTTAGACTTAGGAAGTGGTCCCACCAAGTCGATTCTCCACTGCGCGAATGGACATGCGGCGCTGATGATGGATGTTAGGTCCACCGGGGCACGCGCTATACGTGGACTGTATTTCAGACACGAATCGCATTTCTGAACCATCTCATTTGCTTCTTTATTCATGGTAGGCCAATAGTAGCCCTGATCAAGGATCTTTCGGATGATGGACCGTGGTCCTTCATGACAAGCGACATATCCTTCATGAATTTCTCTAAGTATGACGGCTGATTCTAGATAGGCGACGCATCTGAGAAAGGGTGTAGAAACCCCGTTTTTGTATAATGTCCCTTCAATAATCTTATAACTTGGGGTCACCCTTAATATCCTCCTGGATTCTACTTCTTCCTCTGGTAGCTCTCCATTTTCTAGGTACCTTCTGATGGGGGTCGCCCACTCCACCGCTCTTTCAATGCTCGCGCAGAGCCGCTTTGTTTCTCTTTCTATATTTTCCACGAAATGCACTTGAAGAAGCGTCGCCTGCCATGCATATTTACTTAATGCATCTGCTTTCTTATTCACCTCCCTTGGGATAGCCTCTATCTAAAAGTTCTTAAATCCTTCTGCTAATTTGTGCGCCTCCCTTAATTAGACCTTCGTTTGGTCGCCCTTTGCGGCATATTCTCCTCTAACATGATTCACCACCAATTGTGAATCATAATAAACGTTTAAATGGTCAATGTCTAGCCCCTTGGCGAGTCGAAGGTCAGAGACCATGCCTTGTGCCGGTGTTCCACATGGGAGTGCTGGTAGACCATTCCTCTTTGTCCGACCTCGAGTCCTGAACTTTTCAAAAGGAAGTATATTCCTTAATGGCGCGCCTGGACGAGCTCGGCGCGCCCCTAACTGATGGGCTTCGTTCTTGGGTCTGAAGCCCCTTTTGCCGAGGCCAAAAAGTCCAGGATCCATCATTCGTGGCCCAAAAGGCCAGGATCCATCAATCCCCTATAATTGGATTCATCCCCTATGGCTATAATTGGATTCTTCAGTTTAGCACTTATTTAAAAACTAATTACCAACCTAATACTGATATTCTCAAAGGAGTTGTAATTACCGATCTGTCTCTGATTTATTTACTTGGAACACACTCCCGATCAATGAAAGCATGTATTTTTTTTGGTAATTCACAGTTAAGATAGCAAAGTAAAGTTAGCCTCCTTCATACTTACGAGGATAATAGATATTGCAGTTACGGCGAGATATTGCAGTTACCATATCTAATCCTTAGTGAATATGTGACCGAGATACGCGGCATATCGTGGCCACTTCCTTATTAACGGTTGGTGGAAGCAGAGGAGAGAGGCAAGACTCTCTTGGGTATTGATAATGACGGCCCAATAAGGAAAAGGCCTCGAAGGCCCAGAGGAGCCCCGAAGAGAGCCTTGCCTCTCTCCTCTAGTTCCACCAACCGTTAATAAGGAAGTGGCCACGATATCCCGCGTATCTTGGTCACATATTCACTAAGGATTAGATATGGTAACTGCAATATCTCGCCGTAACTGTAATATCTATTATCGAAATCTTCAACAACACAATATTCACTAAGATATACGGTTACCTTATACAGTTTGGTATCTCCTACTCTATAAATAACTTTGCTTTACATACATCATTACGTTTTGATCTATATACACACATATACTCATTTAAGCATCGGAGAGGGACCCAGAGACACCCTCTCTATTGCGATCCCCTACTTGCAGGTTCACCGGAGCTAAGGCGAAAGCACTGTTCAACCGTCATATGGCATTCAATTCACTGCTAGATCAGCAACCAGGATTTCACGATCCAACATTTGGCGCCGTCTGTGGGAATCGAGTGATACAGCCATGAGAACTTGATCACAAAACAACCGCCGGAACCAGACTCGCGAGCAATCCTCAGATAGCTCTGATTCCTCCGCCGCTTCGCCGCTCCAGCAAGAGCCTGCCAGCCAGGCAGCCCCCAATGTCGTTCCTCTGAGGACGGCCCGCGAACATGTCGGTAATTCCAGACCGACCCCTGCTCCCAACCATACCGATACTCCAGCACCGCAAACCGTCCACATCATTGGGGAGAACATCCAGTTACCCCCGGAGATGATATCACTGCTGAAGGCCATCCTAGGGCAGGCTCGTCGACAAGCTCCTGCTCCCCAAGGAAACACTCGCCTTGCTGCCACAGGGCCCTTACCGACTGAATCCGCGAATCCTGGCACCACAGCTCCCCAGGAGGATCAGGAGATGACATCAGGCCACCAGTCCCTACCCCCGGCATCCACCGAGCAGCCGGCGGCTACCTACTCCACCAATCCTTCCGGTCCCTCGCCAAACGGGGCTTCGCCGAAAAATTGTACCCTGGACCAGGTGGACGACCTTGTCAATAAAAGGCTCCAGGAAAGGTGGCTCACAGTCGCAGCTCCCTTCAACGAGCGATCTGCTCATCCCTTCTCTGACGACCTCGTCGCCATCAAAATCCCTAAAGACGTAGTCGCTCGGGCTATACCTGAGTACAGTGGTGGAGGAGATCCCACCATACACGTCAACAGGCACGATGCCTCTCTTCTGGGTAAGTCAAATGATCCCAAACACTTGGCTTTGCTATTTCCATCCACTATTTCGGGTTCGGCTTCGTCCTGGTTCTTCGGCCTCCCTGCAGGATATATAGGAACTTGGGCAGCGTTAAGGAGCAAATTCCTGGAGAGATACATGGGCGAGTGCCAGCTAATGAAAAGCGTGGTCGCCCTGGATGCGGTCAAACAGCAGCCTCGAGAGTCGCTGACCAATTTTTTTGGACGTTTTCATCAGAACGTCACTGAGATAGATCGTCGAATCTCAGATGGGGAGATCATTCGAGCCTTCTATTGAGGATTGGATGTGGCCAACAAAGCCTTGAGAAGCTGCGCAACAACTATCATGTGAAAGAGATTGAGACGTTGGAGGAACTGGCGTCCAGGGCAAAAGGTTTCATAGACCTTGAGAGAGCGAATGACGAGGCTAACTTCCTGACAACCTCGCTAAGGGTGGTTCCCAAGCCCCGACGCGATGGTAAGAAGGAGCTAAAGAAGGAGAAGAAGGGAAGAGACAGCAGGCCCCGGTTCGAGCCTAACCCGGCGCCCAGAAATCCAGAGGTCCCTAAGTACTTTACGCCTTTAAACAGGCAGATCTCAGCGGTACTTGTCGAGATGGAGAGGAGATCTTTGGCGAGGCTACCGATGCCTCATAGGGGTGGTCAGCCCATGGGAAAGGATGTCGAGAGCTACTGCAGATACCACAAATGCAAGGGCCACAAGACTGATGATTGCCGCATTTTGAAGCGGGACATCGAGAAGCTGATTCAGGGGGGATGCTGAAGGAATTTGTGGCGGGACGAGATAGAAGTCGTATGCCACCTAGGAGACATCGTTCGCTAGCTCCTGCTGAACAAACTGATCCATCTGCAAGCAAAAGAAGGGTAAATTTGATTGCGGGAGGCTTTGGTGCAGGAGGCGAGGGATCACACGCAAGGGAAGTCTATGCGACTCAGATTTCTACAGCAGTTCAGCTAGGAAAGCGACCCCGACTTGATGAGGACATTGTCATCTCATTCTCCGATGATGATCTGGCACATGTCACAACCCCTTATAATGATGCTCTGGTTATCACGACTGATATCGACGGATGTGATGGTATGAGGATTCTGATCGACGGAGGGAGCTCGACAGATATTCTATTCCTGGACGCCTTCGAGAAAATGGGCAAATCCAAGCGTGACCTGAAAAGGGTCGACTTTCCACTGATCGGGTTTGTTAGGAGAACAACTTATCCACTGGGGGCAATAACCAAGCCAGTGATTCTGGGCGATGGATGGAAAAGCATCAAGGTACCGGTCACTTTCTTGGTGGTTGAATCACCTACATCTTACAACGCCATCCTGGGGAGGACCACAATCAACCTCAACAACATAGTGGCCTCCACTATCCATCAGAAGATGAAGTTACCCACACCCAACGGGATTGGAGAAGTACTCGACGACCATCCTTCCTCACGACAATGCTATGTGAACTGCCTGCGCAGGAAGAACCAAAGGGAGGCCCTCGCCATCGAGACAGAGGCCGACCGTCGCAAGGATTTGGCTCGACCAGCGCCTATGGAAGAATTGGAAGAGGTCGAGGTAGATGGCCCAGATAAGAAGGTGCGCATTGGGACCACCTTGAATGAAGATCAGAAGAAGGCCATGACCGCCCTCCTCAGGGAATTCAAGGAGCTCTTCGCCTGGCAGCCGAGCGACATTCCAGGTATCAGTACAGACATCATCTCTCACAAGCTCAGGATAAACCCTTCTATCAAGACAATCGCTCAGAAAAGAAGATCGTTCGAGACAGACAAACGCCTAGCGATCAGACAGGAGGTTGGCAGACTGATTGAGGCTAACTTCGTCAAAGAGGTGTGATTCCAGAGATGGGTCGTCAGGAAATCAAACGGCAAGTGGAGGATGTGCGTCGACTTCCGCGACCTGAACAGAGCTTGCCCCAAGGATTCATATCCCCTTCCCAGGATTTATCAGCTGGTCGATGCTACCTCTGGTCACGAGATGTTGAGCTTCATGGATTCCTATTCAGGCTACAACCAGATCCGGATGCACCCAGATGATGAGGCTCATACCGCTTTCCATGTAGACGGGGACATTCTTTGTTACAAAGTGATGCCCTTTGGCCTAATCAATGCCGGGGCGACTTATCAGCGGATGGTGAACCGCCTATTCCAAGACATGCTGGGGAGAAACATGGAGGCTTATGTGGACGACATGCTCGTCAAAAACATCCAGGGCAATCTGCACACAACAGACCTCCGTGAAGCTTTCGAATTTATGAGGACACATAGCGTTCGCCTAAACCCTGCAAAGTGCGCCTTCGGGGTCAAGTCTGGTAAATTCCTGGGATTCATGGTCAGCGAACGAGGTAACGAGGAGAACCCGGAAAAGCTAAAGGCCATAGAAGAGATGAAGTCGCCAACCTGCCATAAGGAGGTTCAGTGCCTAAATGGTCGCCTAGCTGCTCTCAATCGCTTCCTCTCCCAAGCGAGCGACAGGTCCCTCCCGTTCTTCAAAACTCTAAGGGTCAACCGCAAGTTCGAGTGGACGCCAGACTGTGAAGAAGCGTTCCAATCTTTGAAGCAGCACATCCAGACAGTCCCAGCTCTGGCAAAGCCCATTCCAGGCGAGCAGCTCTTCCTTTATCTAGGCAACAGCGACGTGGCAGCCAGTGCTGTTTTGATAAGGGAGGAAAATAATGTTCAAAGTCCAGTGTACTTTATTAGCAAAATGTTTAACTCAGCAGAAATAAAATATGTCCAGATTGAGAAGTATATCTATGCCTTAGTTATTGCTGCTCGAAAGCTGAGACCTTATTTTCACACACACGACATCACGGTCCTCACCAACCAACCTCTCAAAAACTTCCTGATGAAACCAGATTCTTCAGGAAGAATGGTCAAGTGGGCGATCGAGCTCAGCGAGTTCAAGATCAAATTTGCGCCAAAAACGGTCATCAAAGGTCAAGCACTAGCTGATTTCATTGTGGACAATACAAGTAATGGTCAAACAGAAGTAGATAACAGGCCAAGTCAGTCAACAGACAACAATCAAGTTTGGGAGCTTTATACAGATGGGTCTTCATCAAGAGAAGGCTCGGGGGCAGGTTTAATTTCATTCCTCCTGAAGGCGAGCCTTTGAAGTATGCGATCGCCCTAACATTTCAGGCGACCAATAATGAAGCAGAGTACGAGGCTCTTATTACTGGACTCAGACTGGCAAAAGGAATGGGCATATCTGCGCTTAAGGTAAGAAGTGACTCAGAACTTATTGTCAATCAGGTCAATGGTACTTATGAGGCAAGGGGGAAAATATGAAAAAGTACCTCAGCATCGCCAAGAAGCTCGTCGCAGAAATTCCAAATTTTGCGATTGAGTCTATTCCTCGCCGGGAGAACCAGATGACAGACTCCTTAAGTAAGCTGGCATTTGGAGGAACGACAATCCAAGATGTACAATTCCTGGAAAAGGACTTATGTTCAGTTCTTGATAGCAAAGCATAAGTCTTGAACATTCAAGGACAGGTCGCATGGATGACTCCGTTCCAGAATTACTTAAAAGAGGGGATCCTCCCAGAAGACGAAGGCGAATCTACGAGGATAAGACGACTTTCAGCCAGTTACCTAATTATAGATGGAGAACTCTACAGGCGAGGCTACTCACCTCCTTACTTAAGGTGTATTGCTCATCCAGAAACAGAAAGGGTTCTTCGAGAAGCTCATGAAGGGGTGGCAGCATGTCATGAAGGTGCTCGATCATCAACAAGAAAGATCTTCAGGCTGGGATACTATTGGACAATTTTGGGAAAAGATGCGGTTGAATTAACGCAGAAGTGCGAGACTTGCCAGCAATTTGCACCACGATCAGGTCGACCGCCAACACTATTGTCCCCAATGGCGGGTGCCTGGTCTTTTGCTCAATGGGGGATGGATATATTGGGTCCTTTTCCTATTAGCACTGGTCAACGCACTCACATCATAGTGGCGATCGACTACTTCACAAAGTGGATAGAGGCGAAAGCTTTGGCTTCTACAACTGAATTTCAAGTCATCAAGTTCCTGAAGATCAACATATTTTCCAGGTTTGGCATTCCTAAAATACTCATCAGTGATAATGGTCCGCAATTCATAGGAAAGGAGCTCAAATGGCTCTGTGAAGAATACCATGTCGATCATCGTTTCAGCTCAGTACATCATCCTCAAACGAATGGGCAAGCTGAAGCAGCCAACAAGGTTGTTTTGGCAGGACTCAAGAAAAGGGTTCAAGCATTCAAGGGAAATTGGGCGGAAGAACTGGAAAACGTATTATGGGCTATCAGAACAACGCCTAAGGCAGCCACTGGAGAAACACCCTTCAGTTTAGTGTATGGATCAGAAGCAGTGGCGCCCGCCAAAATAGCAGTGCCTACCCATAGAATCCTACACTTTAACACTGAGGCAAACGAAGTCGAACGCAGGACTGACCTCGACCTGGCAGAGGAAAAGAGGTGGCAATCAGAAAAGACACAAGCAAAGATCCGTCTGGTGACCGCTCGATACTTCAACAGAAAAGTCAGCACTCGCCAATTTTTCGTGGGAGAGATGGTTATGAGAAGGAACGCATTTACAAGACTGGACAGTCAGAATAAGATTTCATCTAAGTGGGAAGGACCATACAAGGTAGTAGAGATCGCTGCCCCAGGATCCTACTATTTGGAAACCACTGAAGGAGAAAGGTTACCTCGTTCATTCAATTCTGAACATTTAAGGAGATTTCATACATAGCTTGTAAATTAAAATGTTATGTCAATAAAAGCAAGTCATTCCTTCATAAAGTGTGACCACTCGAATCAAATCGAAGAAAAAGCCCTAACAACAAAGTCAGGCCAAAAGCCCTGTCGCCAAAGTCAGGCCAAAAGCCCTAACGCCAAAGTCAGGCCAAAAAGGCCTAGCAAAAAGTTAGGCAAAACGAAAGCCCTAATGCCAAAATCAGGCCAAAAGACCTAGCAGCGGGGGTTAGGCAAATCAAAAGACCTGACGCCAAAGTCAGGCAAAAAGACCTTAGACTAAAATCAGGCAGGAACCTTGACGACGAAGATAATCAATCCATCAAGGAAACTATCTTCTTATAAGTTGGACAAATTTTAGAGAAGTTATCTGCTAAGGGTAACGACTTCTTCATGAAGCAAATTGTGGAAGATGGACAATGAGTCTTAAGCGATCACTATGGAAAGTGAAGCTGCAAGCAAGAAGTTCCTTTCGTAGAGGCGAGCACTCCAAAAGTTTAAACTTTATTAAGGTTATTCATATTCAAGCCTAGAAGCCTATACTTTTAAGTCTTAAGATATTTCCCGTAAGGAGTTTATACTTGGCGAGATAAATGAATGATTCTATGAAGTCTTATCATTTTTCGCCTAAAGAAAGGTCCAAAGACCCTAAGGGTCAAGACAATCATAAAGTGAAGAAAAAAGTCGAAGGTCATTATGACTAAGACCTCGGAGGAATCGTAAACGTATTCAAAGTAGAATAAACATAAGGGCTTACGAATATAGAAGGCATTCAATATTATAAAGAAAAATATCCGAGTCTGAATTCAAAAAATAATTACAAGGAAGGATAAAACCTATTATCTAAAACAGAAGCAAAACCCAGCATATGATCGCCGGAGAGGTGGAGGCTTCAGGCCTTAGGGTCTTCAGGAGCAGGAGTACTTGGCTCGCCTTCGGGGGAAACCACCTTGACAGCAGCAGCTGGGTCGACTTCTTTAGCAGCAGCTGCGGGGGGTTCCTGAGGAAAGGAACTCCAGAGGAAAGGCTTAAAGAACTCGACTTCCCGAACAGGGAAGTTGGGATCAACCGCCTGGACATCCTCGACCAGGACTTGGAGGAAGTCGGCAATCTCCGTCTTCATCACCTCCAAAGCGCAGTCAACGAACTTTTCACAAGCCTTGAAGTCGTTGACCACACTTTGGGGGGGAAGGAACAGACTTCAGCTGCGCAGTCAGCTGTTCCTTCTCCTCCTCCAGGGGCGATCCCCCTGGCTTCAGCAGCATCCCTCTGGGACTCAGCGGCGACCCGTTGAGCCTTCGCCTCTGCCATTTGGGTTCGAGCCTCCTTAAGATCAGCCTCTAGGCGAGCCTCGACAGCCTCCCATTCATCTAAGCACCGATGAAGGGCTTCAGACTCTTGAAGGGCGACCGTGGCATTAACCTCCCTCTTCTTCACATCGGCAAAGAGCCTTTCCTCCTTCCTGAAGTACTCTTCCCGGGCACCTTCCACCAAGGAAACTGCCGCGTCAGCAGTCGACTTGATGGCCTCCATCTTCCCTGGGGAGATCCCCGTTCTCCGGTACTGCTCCAACTCTGTAGAAAGTCAGTCTGCTTGTTGGCGAGCTCTCCGAAGATTCGACCAACCGCCACCTCTTCTCGAACGAGCTGGCAACAAAGAATAAAAAAGTTGTTAGACTATGAAAAAGAGTAAGCAATGTGAAAGCATAGCGAAGAGTTGAAGCCTTACCAGAGCAAGTCGTTCGAAAATGGGTCCTCATGAACACCTCGACATGGTGCAGCTCCGTGGGAACCGCAGAGCGATCCTTGGGAGGAATTATCCCCTCAAGGAGTCGCATACATAAATCCGGGTTGCCCCGGAGAATCTTCTTGTCAGAGACCCCCTTCTTCGAGATGTCTCCACAGGGGAACCAGACGCCCCGAGAATTCACAGCCTTGAGCGGCTGGAACATGCTCGCCAAGGAGTAGTACTCCTCGGGAGGAGTTTTCGAAACGCTGGGGGCATCAGACCACTTCTTCTGATTCCCAGATCCCCCAGGAGGAATAGGGACTGAGGACTCGGTAGGAGAAGGGGCCGCTAAGATCAGAGCCATCTCCCCGGGGGCAGTGGATGCCTTAGGAGGAGGAGGAGGACTCTTAGGAAGAACTGGGCGATTCTCGTTCCTGACCTTCTTGGCAGGAGGAGGAGCAGGGTCCCGGGCCACATCGGCGGTGGGCTTCTCTGCAAAGGAATAAGCAGATATGTCAAACCTCAAAACTGCAAAGTGTGGAAACAGAAATCAGCGTATAGCAAGGCAACGTACCTGGTTGGCGAGGGCCAACAGTGGCCAGGGGAAGTTCCTCTTCGGGCTTCCTCTTAGAGGAACGCCTAGAAGGAGGATGGGGAGGATTCAGCGACGCCTGGTCCGCGGACAGCCCCGCCTTTCCCTGGTCATCAAAGAGACCTATGCGTTTTCGGCCCCGGCTGCCTACAACCAATATAATAGAACAAGATTAGAAGAATTACCCAATTATCAAAAATTGGCGTGGCCTGATGAATACCCGCCATCTCGAGCATATTTTCAGTGGTCTCCGCCACCGAATGGATGGGGTGAAAACTGGATGATCGAGGCAAACGGAACAGGTCATCGATGGCGTTCCAGTCGCTCCCGGATAGCTCGTCGAATACAGGAGGGAAATCCCTATCTGGTGTAGACAACTTCCAAGACACGCCCCCTTTATAGAAGAAGAAAAACTTCTTATAGTTGGAGTTGGTGGCCCGGAAATCGTCGACCAACCGGACATGAACGTTCCAACTCCATGATTGGCCTCTCCACTCCGCGAACTTCGGCCACCGGGACTGGAAGTGGTGGAGGTGGTTCGTCCCAGCAGTCAATCGGAAAAAGCACCGGAACAAGGCCAGTGAATACGTCCATTCTTGATGTATACACAGGAACTTGAATCCAGCTCATATCCTAATGGTGTTGGGTACGAGCTGCGTGGGATGTATCATATAGAAACGGCACAACGCCTGCAAATCCTCACAGAGAGGAAAACGCAACCCAGCATCGATATGGGCCGCATAGATGTAAACCTCTCCATTGCGAGGATAATACAGACCCAGGCCTGGGTATCTACGAGCATCCACTACACCAAAACCACCAAGCGCCACCACCGTCTTAAAATAAGCCGGCTTCAGTTCGTTGGGTTTGACATCTACTCGAACAGTTCAGATATGGCAACAACGAGTATAAAAATAAGGAAAAACAGGGGATACTCTCAGAACAGAGCAATAAAACAGAGTATTTACCTTTTGGAGAAAAGATGGGCGTCTGGATTTCAGGACCATCCACCACCACAGGCGTGGCCGCGGACCTCCCAAGGTCAGTCTAGCTCTCAGTCGAGGCTGGTAGAGAGCTGTCCCTAATGGTCAGGGGGGCATTGGTGCTCTTCGGCACCTTAGGGGTCGAAGAAGAAGCCTTGTTCTCCGTTTGCTTGATCTTTCCGGATTGACTGCGGGTGGCCATGGATTTTGCTAAGATGTGAATTGGGAGGATTGACAAGAAGAAAGGAGAAGTTTGCAGAGAAGGATATCAGAAAACAAAGAAGGCTCTAGAGTTTGAAGGAATGAAAACGTAAAAGACAAAATGGTGGAACTGATGTCCCTTATATAGACAAAATAAGAAGTAACCGCCACAGACAAATAAATCGAAACAATAATTCCCCGAGGTAACCGCCACAGACACAGAAAAATAATTGCACCTTTTTGGAAAAAATCGAAACAATGTCAGAATTCTAAGAGACACCTCGGGGAGACAAACGGTCGGCCAGTGCAGAAAGCTGTCAGGCTACCCTTGGGTTACGGAATATTAAATGACAGGCGTGCTTCGAATGACTGTTCGACTTCTGGATGACTATGTAGTTATTAAATGCTAAAGTCCATCAAACAGACAAAGTGATCTCCACCGCACTAATAGGCTTTATTAGGAAATCCCTTTTATAGGTAATGATCGCCTAGCAGAGAAAGGTAGACCTTCGCAAGCCTAGACTGCCTTGAGTGATCGCCAAGAAGGAATAAAAATGAGAATATTCCTTCAGCCTTGGACAATGGGATGACTGATCGCCAAACAAGCATGAAGTGACCCTAAGGTCATGAACCACAAAAAAGAGACAAGGAAAACCAAATCTAAAGTGTCACTATCTCAAACCCTACCAAGAAATCAATCTCGAATGAAGGAACTTCAATCAAGCTTCGGGGGCAAATGTTGGATATTAATAGTGACAGCCCAATAAGGAAAAGGCATCGAAAGACCAATAACCCTGGAGGGGGTAAACCCAAGATATTCGAACCGGATCAGCCTAAGTCAAAGTCAACCTGGCCCACCAAAGAGTGGCCCAGGATTGAGCCCAAGACGATACCGACGCCAAAGGCTCCCTAGCTGGTCGCCATTCTTCACCAAGTCACGACCTCCTACTGCTCGCCATGGGAGTGCTCACCCCGAAGAGAGTCTTGCCTCTCTCCTCTGGCCCCACCAACCGTTAATAAGGAAGTGGCCACGATATCCCGCGTATCTCGGTCACATATTCACTAAGGATTAGATATGGTAACTGCAATATCTATTATTCAAATCTTCAACAACACAATATTCACTAAGATATACGGTTACCTTATACGGTTTGGTCTCTCCTACTCTATAAATACCTTTGCTTTACATACATTCATTACGTTTTGAGCTATATACACACATATACTCATTTAAGCATCGGAGAGGGACCCAGAGACACCCCCTCTGTTGCGATCCCCTACCTGCAGGTTCACCGGAGCTAAGGCGAAAGCACTGTTCAACCGTCATCTGGCATTCAATTCACTGCCAGATCAACAACCAGAATTTCACGATCCAACAGGTTCAAATTCCAAACCTCAGTTTTTTTTGGGTCAAATGAATTGGCTTGCCCATTCAAATGGAACCTCAGTTTTTTTTTTTTTTTATGAAGTGGTTCGACTGAACCGATTCTGAACCGGTTCAGAACAGGTACGGTAAATTGGTCAAAATCTGGAGCGGCCAAAAATTGGAGCGGTAAACTGTACCGGTTTTAAAATGTGGTAAAGGTTTAGCTCTGAACCGGTTTGACCCCGAACCGGTTCATGCCCAGCCCTAGTCCTAACACAATATTAGTAAAATAAATGTATATTTATGTGTGTATGTACTAGAATAAGATTATAGTATTTAACAAATTGAATTTTTCTGGTGTTTTAGAATCTTAAAATTGATGATTGTGCTACTTAAATAAGTGTTGAAGCTAGCAATTTTAATATTGATTTTCAAAATTATTGGTTGAAAAAGATGTTACCATTAAATTTAATCAAATTTTTTTTCTTATGCAAAGTATTCACACTTTATATTTTTCTTGTAAGTTGTTATATTTATAGATTTTATTAGAGTATCGATACTGCTACAGAATATGTGATATATATACACATGAAATATACATGTGCGGCATTATAATACAAGACATTATAAAATACTAGACCCCGGCACGCGCGTGCACGTTGTCATCGTTGGTCGTGCGTGAGGTCTTACGAGAACATGATCAACCCGACTCCTAGGATAATACAAGAGTTGATCACTTCATAAAAATATTATTAATGTAAAACTAAACTTAATTTGCATAAGATAATGAAATAATAAAATTTAAAAACTCTTAAATATTTTTAAAAACTTGCTCGAGCGACCGGGAGCATATAACACTATCAAAAGGAATCTCAGTCGCTCGAGCAATTTTTTAAAAATATTTAAGAGTTTTTAAATTTTATTATTTCATTATCTTATGCAAATTAAGTTTAGTTTTACATTAATAATATTTTTATGAAGTGATCAACTTTTGTATTATCCTAGGAGTCGGGTTGATCATGTTCTTGTAAGACCTCACGCACGACCAACGACGACAACGTGCACGCGCATAGCGCGTGCCGGGGTCTAGTATAACCATTAGGGGAATACACTTAAGTGGATTGATTACAAAAATTTCAATATAGTTTAGTAGTTAATTAGATATATCTATATATATACGCAACACATATCTACATATTATGAAGGTACATCGTTGAGTTTATTCCAATTTTACTCTAAACACTTGATTAAAAATATTATTTGAATTGTAAAACTAAACTTAAATTACCTAATATAATTAAATAAAATTAATTTTGTTTTGAATATTTTTAAAAAATTATTCGAGCAACCGGGAGTTTCTTTAGTAGTGGTTCTTGGTCCCGGTTGCTCGAGCAATGTTTTAAAAAAATTTGCTACTAATAATATGATCAAACAAATATATGTTTATATTTGATAAAGTTGACATTGCGCATTGTTTATAGTCATACTATGAGTATTTTCACTCGCATACCATGTCATAATATCTCATCTCATATCAACTATCACGTAATGCCCGACCTCGAACTAATTTCTATGAGTATTCATATAGGCTATTACAACGACTATTACAAATCTATCATGATAACATCGACTATCGTTTAATGCTCAATCTCAAACATTCTATGAGTAATTTTCACTCATGTATCAATGTCATACTATCTTATCTCATACCAACTATCGCTAATGCTCGACCTCGAACTTTTTATGGGTATTCATACCAACCTCGAACTTTCTATGAGTATTTTCACTCAGACAACATTCGTAGGATTCAGTCCTATGCGCTCATACTATGTGATATTTAAGACGTACACTCATAAGTCAGAACTCGTCAATGAATGCATTCAATATACTCTTAAGGTATCTTAACAGGTTCACTACCATATCTATAAAATAATGACTATTACAAATCTACCATGACAACATAAAGAAATTTCCACTAATTTGCACAAAAAAATAAAATTATATATTTGATTAATTTATTTCTTGTTTTATTACTTTGATATTTTTAGAGTTAAGTTTAATTATATTTTAATTTCAGATATATTTATCAAATGTTTAATTCTCATATCAACACCTCAAGCATGATAAATATTTATCATATTTGTTTCTAATAATATGATAAAAAAATATATGTCGATATTTGGACAAAATACGTATTTTACTTTCGGCATCCAACCAACCTTTCTTTGAGTATTTTACTCCCGACATCCGATCGGTATTTCTTTGAGTATTTTACTCTCGACATCCGACCGACCTTCGTTTGAGTATTATAGTCCCGACATCCGACCTTTCTTTGAGTATTATACTTCCGACATCTGACCTTTTATTGAGTATTATACTCCCGACATCCGATCTTTCTTTGAGTATTATACTCCCGACATTCGTCCTTTGTTTGAGTATTATACTCCCGACATCCGATCTTTCTTTGAGTATTATACTCCCGACATCCGACCTTTGTTTGAGTATTATACTCCCGACATCCAAATTTTTTCGACATCTGACCTTTCTTTGAGTATTATACTCCCGACATCCAACCTTTCTTTGGTTATTATACTGTCGATATCCCCGGGATTTGAACCTGGGTGCTATCAGTATCTATAATTTAAGACGCACGCCTTAACCAACTGTCTCATAAGTTCGAACATGTCAGTGAATACATTTAATATACTCTTAAGATCTCTTAACAAACTCACTATCATGTCTATGAAACAACGATTATCAAAAATCTACTGTGACAACATCAAAATATTACCAGAAAAATTTACCCCAAAAATTAAATTAGATATATTTGATTAACTTTTTACTTATTTTTTTATTTTGATATTTTCAGAGTTATTTTACTTTAATATTTCCTGAGTTCATAAAGTAGGATTGAGATTTAGGTAAATTCATATTCTAATTTTATCTTATGAAATGTAGAGTTAAGTAAAGAAATACTCATAGAATCTCAATTTGACCAATCCCAAAAATATAATGTAAATATAATAAATAATAAATACTGAAAATTAATATTTATTTTTATATTTCAGTAATTCGTAAAATATTACTTCAACACATCACCTGAGTTATTTTAATTTTGTAGTAAAATATTTTTTGTTACTTTTTTCTCAACATGTAATACCTAAATTTTGGATAACATTAGTTTGGAGTAGTAACATATTAACAACTTTGGGCAGCTGAATCATTTATGCATTAATATTAATAATATTAAAAAAAGTATAATTTTTTAAACATTTTAATAATATCATTATTTGAAAATACTATATAATTTATAATTATCAATATAAAAAATATATACATTAATCAAATATCTCCTTTCAAATTTGATTTTTTTTTTTGTATTTATTGTTTCACGCGATAGATTATGTATATTCAACATATAAATATAGTACATTTTGATAGATTATAATTCTATTTGAATTTATAGATGAAATGTATTTTTATAACGTCAATGCTCACAATTCAAAAACAATTTAACTTCTTGGAAAGAAGAGAGAATATTTTGAAGAAACAAATATATATAATTAATTGTAGAAACATTAAAAAAGTCACAATTACCAAAAGAAAAATATGACGACTTGAGAACATAATATACAATTATCATTATTATTTAAAATTGTAAAGTTATATAAAATAACAAATATAGTAATTAAATTAAATAATTTTTAAAAAATTGGATAAATAATAAATGGTTTTTCTTCTTCTACTCGAATTTAAATTTCACACTTGATTATATTGTACATTTTAAATTTCAAACTTGATTATATTGTACATTTTAAATTTCAAATAATAGATAATGCATATTTGAAATATTAATTCAATCTAATTTTTATCAGTTGTAGATGATATTATAACTTTTATAAGTGATTTAAGTCTTTAGATTCATTGATCTCTTAATGTCCAATAAAGTGAAAATATAATTTCATTTGTTAGCGTTATATAAAAAAATGGTGCATGAGAAAAAAGAAAGAGATAGTGATAAGGGTGTAGCTGGTTAATACGTATGTCTTCAATTATAAGGTCATAGGTTCTAATATTTGTAGAAATATTTTTTCATAACATTTTAGAGAAGACATTTAAATGACCAAAATAGTCATGATAAATGTAACCTAATTAGATTATTAAAGGGTATTTGTGTCAATTTACAGACGACGGTTACAAAAACCACTTCTGCCTTAATAATATAGATGTTATGTATAATATTAGCAAATATAGTTATAAAAGTAATACATAATAAATTAGTAACATATTTGTATTATAATATTAAAATTATTGTAAGTATACCTATAATATACCATTATGTTGATATTAATAATTGAAAGTAAAATTATTAGTATATGATTGTTAATTGTTATTAATAGTATATTAAAAACATTATGTATAATACGTATTATTAACAATAATATTATAATCTTAATATTACATTTTAAGGATCCAAACGATTGATGTTGATTATTTATTCTTACGTAATTTTAACAATAATAAAGGGTATTTTACTTAATATTATTAACAATAATATTAATATTTAATATGAAGATACTTAATATTGTTATCCTTACGTAATTTGAGGTTGATTATTTATTCTTGAGCAAACGATTGTTGCAAACAACTATGCTTTTTAGTTGGAAATTGAAGAGATTGTGTGATAATGGAGTTGAAGATTGGAGAGATGTGGGATAAAAAATTATGTTGGAGATTGGAGAGATGTTGGTTGGTAGGATAATGGGAGAGAGAGTGAGGTGGATAAATAATAAAATAATGTGGAGAGAGAGTGAGGTGGATAAATAATAAAATGTGAAATGACTAAAATAGTTTATTAAATAATGTATGTATCTAACAGTTTCATGCAATTAAAGGGTATTTTAGTAATTTAAACTGATGGCGGTTACATAAACATGTTGAGCCTTAATAATATAGATAACATATATTCAAACAATTACGGCATCGGAGAATAACTTTCCAATCAATTCCCGCTATATCTGATATTATTTTATTTGCGGGTTTGGTTAAATGGTACGATGAAAGGACAGCTACTTTTTTTTTGGCCAATATAAAGGACAGCTACTTAGTTTTATAATTGTGTGTGGTTAATAGGAAAATTTTATTTACATACCACCAACTATTTTATACATTATACTTTTGTTAAAAGACTAAAATGTTATAATATTTGTTTTTCACATATTTACCCTTACCAATTTTATTAAAATTAATTATCAAATTGACCACATATTTTAGTAATTACTAAATCGACTCAATCTTATCAAAATAGTGAAAAAATCATGTTTCTACCAAATTTTGACATCTGGATCTCTTACATACTAGCTAAAAGTTTTACCACTACATTACTAATTCAATTGTTTTTTACGTACTTCAAATATAATTATTGAAACAATTCTCATATTATTGTATTAAATTCTCATATTTATTTATTGATACTCTTTAGTAATTAACATTTGTTCAACGTCGTTTGTTTAAATATATAGTTCTAATATAATTATGTATCTACTTATTAATTTTTTGAAAGAGTTGAAAAATAAAATATTTTAAATTTAGTATTTATAGGTTACTAAAATACTCATTTTGAAAATATTTTTTCAACCATCTCTAAAAAATCAGAAAGACTATAATATGTAGATAATTAAGTTAGAACTTTAAGACACAAATGCTGTTAAGTTTCAATTTTTTCATCAACCATAAAATTTGGTCAAATTTAGTAAATTGACAAAAAATAGCAACATTACTTTGACTAAATTTTATGATCGATGAAAAAATTTAAATTTAACACCATATATGTTATTAGAGTTTTAATTTAATTATCTACATGTTAGTCTTTCTGACTTTTTTTAGAAATGGTTGAAAAAATATATTTTCAAAATGAGTATCTTCAAAATGAGTGTCCCTAGGGGTCTATTTATAGATTAAGGGGCAGTTACGACGTTTCGTAACTGTCCACTTTGGTCCCCAATGTTTCCGTGATTTACATGAGCACCCCTTATGGACGCATTTTCCTACATCTCTCACTCACACATATGTGGGTGCTCAATGCGTGTCAGGCCTAAAATCCGACTTCAAGACGATATTTGAATAAATAAATTTACAGTCGACACAAGTAAATTAAGGCTAACTAGAAACCTTGATTACCTAGAAAAATAATTAAATTAAACTTAGGATTTCAAAACGGTCTACGAAATAATGTTTAATTAATATATCACCCTTTTGATACTCTATTCACTTAATTTGTTATTCTTTTTACAGAATATTTACAAATAAATGATAATATATTCATTAAAAAAAATATCCTTATGAATTAGAATTAAACCAATTAAAATAAATACACAAATATACAGAAAGAGAATAAAACATAGTGTTTTCACAAATTTATATGTTGATAGTAAAGTTATCAATCAATGTAAGAAACAATTAGATAATATAAATAAATATATAATTTTTTATATAAACATGAAATAATAGAGAGATAACCTTGTATACCTTTGTTGCGTATTTTTGTGGAGGCAACAGGCATGACAACATAACTCAATAGATTGAAGCAAAATAATATACTATATAAAACAAACCTTGAGAGTGAACAATGCAGATGATGCTATACTACTATAGTTCTTTTTTTAATTTTCACCCAACGTGTTTTTCTAGTTCTTTCTGCCTCCCCATTACGCATTGCATAACACTCTTATTTATACAAGTTCCTATGATTTTCTAAACTAGGAAGTGTATATGCATTAAAATATATTATACAATATAAAATATTCTCTAAATATTTCACAATATACCCTATATATTAATCTATTAAATTTGCACGAAACCTATTTTGGAAACTCCACAACCCGCCATATCTGGAAATCTTCATAATGACGCACCACGTGTCGCGATCCTGAACGTGTTGCATCTAGGTCAAAAGAGAGTGTCTACAGTTTGCCCTCTTTGGACATGCACATAGAGAACATATTCAAGGAGTGTTTGTTCAAAGAAAAGGTGACATTGATTTTGGTCTAGAAAATTTCTAAATTAGATGACGTGCTTATAATGTGGTGACTAGCATATCTGGGGTAGCGTTGCGCTGGTGAGCATGGTTGAAGACTGCATATCTGGGACAATGTTACATCTTCAACATGAGCGATCCAAAGAATATAATATGAGGGACAACACAACTTTGGGAAAATGAAACGTCTGTGATGGCTTGGCGGCTAGCATATCTAGGACAACATTGCACCTTCTGGATGATGGTAATCAGTAGCAAACACATTTGGGATAGTGCGGAGCTACTCAAAATCAATTGGAGAAAGTCAAATATTAGCATATTTGGAACAATGCAACTTTGGAAGTGGGGGTTATGCATGTGATGGCAAGACAACTAGCATATCTGCGACAACGCTGCTTCTTCTCAATACGATAACTAAAAGTGAGCATATCGAGGACAGTGTGGAGCTACAGTTGATTGACAAGAGTGATCCAAAGTCTAGAATATCTGGGACATCTCAGCTTTGGACACGAGGATTACGCTTGTGATGGCAGGACGACTAACATATCTAGGACAGTGTTGCGTCGTTTGTGTGAGGATATCCAGTAATAAGCATATCTCAGACAGTGTTGAGCTACTGGAAACCAACTTGGAGTGACTAAAGTGTAAAATATCTGGGGTAGCGTGACTTTGAACGCAGGGGGCTAACATCTGGATGATGATATGAAATGTTCCCTAACTTTTGCCTAGGATGTGCATTGTGCTACAACCTAGCGGGATTCTTTATTTTTTTTTTCTCTATCATTTTACTCTCCTTTTGCCATGGTAATCCTTGCGAGTTTTTTCTAACCGTGCCCCTCAGTTTCACTATTTTTGCACGGACCACCTCTAAAGGTTTTCAACCCATCAATTTTTTTCCGCACATTTTACCATGATTGTGTTTTTCAAGTTTACAATCATGCCTCTCTAAATTTTTATGGGTCGCCCTTTCTGTTTTTCAACCTAGAAAAACACTCATTATTTAGTAGCCAATTGTGGGTGGTTGTGGCCCTTATGATTTTTTCATCGTCGTGAGAAGACTTTATTTATGGCAGTCAATTGGAAGGTGACTGTGGCCCATATGATCTTCCATCTTCATGGAAACACTCTATTTATTGGTATTAACCCTCATAATTCTCACCTCGTGGAGATTGTCTCTTGTATGTAGTCAGTTTGTGGGTGACTATGACCCCTCTCAATTCTCACCTCATAATGACACTCTCTTGTAAGTAGCCCATTTACGGGTGACTGTCACCTCTCTTAATTCTCAATTAATAATGACACTCTCTTTTAAGTAATTGATTTACGGGTGGCTGATTCTCACCTCATAATGACACTCTCTTGTAAGTAGTTGATTTATGCGTGGTTGTGACCCCTTTCAATTCTCACCTCATGGAGACATTTTTTTTTTGTAGGTAGCCGATTTACGAGTTGTTGTGACCCTATTATCTAACAAGAAAATACACTATATTTGTCTATAGTCAATTCAAAGGGTGACTCTGTCCCATTCTAATTTCTGTGTGCTTTTAAAATTCCAAATTGCAAAACTGATTTCATTATTTGCAGCCGATTGAAGGGTGGTTATGACCCCTACAAGTTTCACTTTGTTGATCTCTCTTTATATATATCTAATTGAGGGTGGTTGTAACCCATACTACCTCACAAGAACACACAATCTATTTGTTTGTAGTCAATTGAAAGGGTGACCGTGGTCCATATGTAAAATTTTCCATCATGTGAAAACACTATCTCATATCTAGCTAATTGAGGGTGGTTGTGACCCATATAAATTTCCTATCTCAAAGGAACACTATTTTTATTTATAGCCAATCTAAGGATGGTTGTGAGCCCTAAAAACATTTAATTTCTCTACATTATCTTATATATAGCTAATTGAAGGGTGACTGCGACCCATAAATTTTTTCACTTCGTGAAAACAACTTTATTTACATGTAACTAGTTAGAGGGTGGCTGAGGCCCATACATGTTTATTTTTACAATAATAAAATAATGAATAAGATAAAGGTGAACAAAACGACTCCCTCGATTGAAGTATTTTTAGGTAACTCAACATATTGTGAATTTGTTTATCACTATTAATAATGAAAGTGAGCATGAGTGGCACGTTACTTATTCTTTTACTCCTAAGTTTTGTTTGGACAACCTCTAACAATTTTTAGTCCAATGAAGATTTTACTTTCTCACATATTGTCATGACTGCCCCAGATTTTCAATCATGCCTCTCATTCGCTAATATTTTTTTTCTAGGTGTCCTTCATATGTTTTAGATCTAATGATAAATTATTATTTTTCTCTTTCTCTTTAACAAGAAATGACATATATAATATTTAGTCCAATAAAAAGAATATATTCATATTAAGAATTGACCACTCAAGGCACAATTATGCAAGTGCTGCAAATGAAGGACATTGAAATAACTTTGTTTTTCAACGTCAGTATGTCGACCGAGCTTGGAGCAATGATCACAATTGGATTTGAGTAATTTATTCATCATCGAACCCGATCTACGACGATCTTTCAGTTTCATGATCCCTCTGCCTTATAAATCTCATGTGTGTAGGTCCATTTGTCAAAGTTATCAAGAGAAGAAAAAAAATGTCATGCATGATTATTAATTGCTTTTTATTTTGAAAATTTCAATGTCATTTATTTAACTCTTAAATTTCAATTTTTTGTAAGGAAGAAATGTCAAAATGTATAATCTAAGATATTTTCATTATCATATCGATCATCAAATTCATTAAGTACTTATACTTGGTCAAACAAGGCTAATATAAATATTTTATTTTTAAAATAAAAACCTTTTTTGGAGCCCACTTGGTTAGACCATTATAATCACACTCAAAAAACAAATTATCTTTAAAAACGTAAACTGATGTTGATGTTTTGCAAAATATTTTGAAATGGGCGTGAAATATCTTAGAAAATTATGAATAATAGTTTAAGTTTTTTTTGTTTTTTTTTTAAAAAGAAAAATTAATTCATTTGATGTATGCATACAAAAAAATCATTGCGAAAGAAGGTAGTGTTTGATTGGATGTATTAGTTAATACACGTATTAGTTAATACACGTATTAGTTAATACACATACTAATTAATGCTATGTTTGAATGGAACATGTATTAATATATACTTATACGTGTATAACTTAATACAGTGTTTGATTCAATATAAAATTATCCGTAAAATGACAAAAATACATTAATACCCTTAAATTTATTTTTTTAATATTCAAATTGTGTACACATAAATTGATTTAATATGTGCAAATGAACACCAGAATCACTCAAGTGGAGTCATACTGACAGGTCCCCTGGAAAGGGGCGCCGTAGAGGGTGAGAGCCCCGTCGTGTCCGGACCCTGTCGCACCACGAGGCATTGTCGACGAGTCAGGTTGTTTGAGAATGCAGCCCCAATCGGGTGGTAAATTCCGTCCAAGGCTAAATACGGGCAAGAGACCGATAGCAAACAAGTACCACGAGAGAAAGATGAAAAGGACTTTGAAAAGAGAGTCAAAGAATGCTTGAAATTGTTGAGAGGGAAGCGGATGGGGGTCGGCGATGCGCCCCGGTCGAATGTGGAACGGTGATGAGTCGGTCCACCGATCGATTTGGGGCGTGGACCGATGCGGATTGCGGCAGCGGCCCAAGCCCGAGCCTTTGATAAGCTTGCGGAAACGTCGTCGATGGGATCGTGGTAGGCAGCGCGCGCCGCTCGGCGTGCTTCGACACGTGCGCGCTCCGGGCATCTGCCTATGGGCTCCCCATTCGGCCTGTCTTGAAACACGGACCAAGGAGTCTGACATGTGTGCAAGTCTATGGGTGGCAAACCCGTTAGGCGCAAGGAAGCTGATTGGTGGGATCCCTTGTGGGAGCACCGCCGACCGACCTTGATCTTTTGTGAAGGGTTCGAGTGTGAGCATGCCTGTTGGGACCCGAAAATACGGTATGCGGTTACCGGTGGGGTCCCGATCAAAATCGAGTAGCTTAATGGCGTGTGAGGACCAAGAGTAACGATGCCATGACAGGAATTGAGACAAATTGTTAAAAAAAAGTGATGAACAAGGGTGAGAAATGTTTGAAGAGCTGGAGGTTGATAGAAAAATCGGGGAATTAAGATGTAAAACAGTGTTTTTAGAAGAAATTAGCTGAGCAAATCGTCTTACGGCAATGGGTTGCATAGGATTCGAAAAGTTATGCGATTTCAAAAACAAATCGTCAAAAACGATCAAGTAATTGAGTGATAGATAGGAATTGTGAGGGTTAATTGAGGGTAATTAGGTAATTTTTTATTATGTATTAAATAATACCTTGTTTATAGAATGTATTAGTTAATACACAATTAACACTAGAAATGTGTATTAGCTAATACATAGGTATTAATTAGTACCACCTAATATTTCTAATCAAACATTGTATTAGTTAATACATGTATTAACTAATACTAATAGATAGTTAATACTTTAATCAAACACTGCCTTAGGGTTACCTGATCATTTTTTACAACTACAACAAAATATACAAAATGCGCACATGACATGTAATAAACATATTTAAGGGACATATACAAAAGTGCAAAGACAATAGTGTGTGGCTTTGTTCTAAAGGAGGGTTCCACATATAGGGTCCCGATTAGTGGTTTTTTCACCCCCATCATAGGGATCACAAGACCTTCCAATCAAGTGGAATTTTTCAGAGTCGTACCAGCTGCCTAGTAGGTACGATCGTTTCCTCTACTAAATCTCTGAGGTTCCTAGTCGCCCTGGGTTTTAGGCAGACGATATTGCTAATAGTGGCGTATGCAAAATCATGCATAAAATAAATATATATATAGAACAGAAACTCAACACCTGCACAAGAAAAAACAAAGTTAGAATAATTAATAATAATAATAAAATAATAACTAATATAATGTAAGCAAATATTATGAGCCCAAATCCTCTAAATGTCCCCCAACAGAGTCGCCAAATTGTCAGACTTAAAATATGACTTTAAGGCAATATTTGAATAAAACAAATTAGAGTCGCCACTAGTTAATTAAGGGTAACTAGAAACCTTGATTACCCAAGAAAATAGTTAAATTAAAACGTAGGATTTCAAAACGGTGTACGTTCAGAGATTCAGGTTCGGGAGTTCTGTCACGAAATAACGTTTAATTAATGTTTCGCCGTTCGGTACTCTATTCGCTTAATTTGTTATTCTTTTTACAAGATATTTACTAATAAATGATAATATATTCATTACAAAAATTAAATCTTGTATAAGCATGAAAGAGAATAAAACGCAGTGTATTAAATCTTGTACAAAAATTAAAATATTTGTGTATGTAAAATAAATACACAAATATGAACAACTATACAGAAAAAGAATAAAACGTAGTGTTTTCACAAATTTATATGTTGATAGTAAAATTTTCCATCAATGTAAGAAACTATTAGATAATATAAATAAATATTTAAAATTCTATTATAAACATGAAATAATATAGAGATAACTTTGTATACCTTTGTTGCGTATTTTTGTGGAGGCAGTAGGCATGACAACTTAGCTCAATAGATTGAAGCAAAATAAATATATTGTATGAAACAAACCTTAAGAGTGGATAATGTAGATGATGTTATACTAATATTGTTTTGCTTTCACGCAACGTTTTTTTTCTTTTCGCCTCCCCATTACACAAACTCTTATTTATATAAGTTCTTAGGGTTTTCTAAACTATGAAGTGTATATGCAATAAAATATATTATACAATATAAGATATTCATGAAATATTCTCTAAATCCATTGACAATCTTCCTCTTCATGAAATATCCATTGACAATTCTTCTTCTTCTCACGATTCTTCAAGCTCTAACCCGACTCACATTTCTAGACATGTTCCGCCCGGTCGAATCTCTCTACATGACCATCGGGTAACACGCTAAGCTAGTGAACATCGTGTTA
Organism: Chamaenerion angustifolium; assembly: GCA_946814005.1. NCBI lineage: Eukaryota > Viridiplantae > Streptophyta > Magnoliopsida > Myrtales > Onagraceae > Chamaenerion > Chamaenerion angustifolium. Next base: position 22,718,006 of record OX328270.1, on the reverse strand, counting down.
GGTCTCAAGTCACTGATCGAAGTCATGAGGGCACACAACTTTGAACCTGTTAAGGATCCTTGGGTGTCACACTACAACAAGCTGAGATCGTGCTTGTGCATGGTCAATTAATAGCACACGCAGTATGAAATGTGTGTCAAAACACCATTCTCCTTTTAACACAGAGTGTATGCCATTTGTCATAAAGACGGTGTTGTGCGAATGTGTGTCCAAATACCATATATGCACCTAAACTAGAGTATATTAACTCTCATCCTGCTCTTAAGTAAACTATATGGAAATAAATTCCATTAAAGTTTCCGATGACATCATATCAACGGCCATAAAAACAAATTATACTTATGGCCTCATATCAACAGGCGACTTATGAATTCGAGTAGTTAGCTCTCAAATTATGTGTTTGACGATTTTCGACTCGAAATTCTGTCTCCTTTCATTCGTCACAATAACACAACGCCACTAAGACGCGATAACGGTTACTCGTGTGAGTGAGTTAACCTTAAGTTTACTTGACATACATTAAAACACAAATCAAGAATGCACTAAGCAATCTTAATGAACATGTATGTATCCAAATTAAACTTTCTGATCAAAATGAACATTGTGATGTGATCAATAGCATTAGCCTACGCAATGGTCATTACCATTTGCTTCATTAAGACAAATATCATATGAATACATCCCTACAGAAGGGTTTTCACAGGCTTATCCGTTTATCCATATTTTGTTAACTACCAATTCAGATTCACCTTCTTCCATGTCACCAGGCCTTATGCATAGTAATGTTAGTCTTTTAAATATTCTATCATAAATAGGATCCTCTTTGGAAGATATTAAAAATTCAATCACCAGTAGACAAACACTGGATCAATAATGTATATCATATGTAATACTTGTCGGAACCTGTTAGACCAAACTAAATGTCAGTTATTGGTGTGAGAGTCACTTGCTTAGTTTCAATCGCCTCCAGTGAAGTTCTCACTTATCTAATCAGATGGTCATCTCTAGAAAGAAACTTTATCCTGGAAAGTCTTAACTTTCACTAGGAACAACTTTAGGACATCCTATCACATGCATATACACAACGCTTCAACAACAATTTAGTATGTGATCCTTGAGTATCAAATCAATCGAGTCATATACTCGATTTAGTAGTTGGTCTAAGACACCTCACGACATGAATAAACCTTCCAACATAGCTCATTTTTAAGACATTTGGCTCATTACGTAATGATTTTTTAGATACAAGAGTTTTAAACAGGTAATACTAAAATTACTCAAGTGGCTTTTCTCGGAATTTCAATTCCAATAATATATTATTGTTTGCCCTTTAAACATCAATAAGGTCTTATCCTTCATTGATGAACATTTTTGTACTTACCCAAGCCTTACTATGTGACAAACACTTTCTTGCAATATCTTGTGGATTTTTCACTAACAGACTTAATCCATAGTGATTATCCTATTTAACATGAACTAATCACGTTTACCATTTATAATAATGTCTCAAGAGAAAACATAGAATTCTAAGGGACCACTCAGTCTTAAAATTGCATTTTCATACTCAATCTAGAGAAGCACCTCGATTTATACTCCAATACTTCTTGAGCAACATTTATATTCAAGATATACCTTTGTCGATTTATACAAAACTGGTATTTGTAATCAATCGAGACATAATTCTCAAGATAAGTCCTGACTTATTGGATCCATTTATTCTTGACACATTTTTATATTATCTTATTATCCATTTTCCCTTAAAAGGGTGAAGTATAATGAGTCACAATATGCTCCTACTCGGATTAAGAATATTGTACACGCTTCCACTGGAACGACACATTTTCAATCACTGACTTAGAGTATCAATTTCTTACTCCCACTTAAACTGGGGGTTTAACCAAGATTATTTGTATTCGCAACTGATGATGAAGAAATTGAGCCGTGATGAGAAACTAATTCAACATCCGCTAAAATCCTCCCACTCGAATAAAATTTTCTAGGTGGATGGATCAAGACAAGAAACGAATCAATTATCCGTTAAAATCCTCCCACTCGAATCAAGTTATCTTGGTGCACCTTAGCGAAAGACTCGAAAATGGATCATAATCCAATTTTTACCCTTCTAAAAATATTTCACTTTGACATCTTTCTTTGGAGGAACAATCTCACACCTACTTTTAGACTTTTCCGGTTCATAACTCATATGAATTGGTAGGTAGTTGATTAACAAGCACTTGGTTAAGTCGATAGACATTCATCCTTAACACAGTGAGTGCTAGCAATGGAGCGACCCGCACATGACCGTGGACAATGTTGTCACTTAACCTTCTTTAGAAGTGTTCCCCTCACAACTTCTAACAAAAACATTAAGTTGCATAGTCCAAAATATAGTCAACGAATGAGTTATCCTCTTTATCACGTATTTCGCTAAATTGAGTCGATAAACTAATCAACATCTCAACATATTTGCAAACTGTAAGTTAAATATTTATTGAATTTATCCACAAGACTCGCATAGCCGTTGTAGAAAATTTAAATAAATGTAACTGATACAGATCATAAACATACTTTTCCACAACAAATATGGAGTTATAGATGTCTAAGTGAACTAATTCTGGTTGCCTACATGAAGGATTCCGGACACATCGTTCACAAAATAACGCAAAGAAAATGTATGAATATATTGATATCATGACAAGAACAAATCATGCAAGTACGATATGCAATCAATTCAGTGGAACTGACCATATATTATAAGTTCAATGTCATGAATACTATAAATGAAATATGCTTGGGCCTCACAGAAACACAAATGGAAAATCAACTCTTTGACTAATCAACTAGGCATTGATGACTCGGTTGTTACATAGACATAGCTTGCGGATACTGATTCCTTTGGCAGCAGCTCTCGAGTTTTCCACCTCATCATGCTTTGACAGAATTTCAAAGTCCAATGATAATGCTTCGTGTTTGTGGCTTATTCCTGACACTTCAGAGTAGTACAATCTTGTGAGTTTTCACAATACTGGTTATAACTATAACACTTCATTTTAACCACCTGGACATGATGTGAACATTTCCACTCGTCAATTTCATTATTCATTTGTTTCTGACTGGACTCAGCAAGCTCATCTTTCTTATTATCATCCTTCATTTTATGTGTCTTTTGGGTCTTGGAGAAAGTTGCTACATGCAACTCAACCAAAGTCCGTGTACTTTTATGCTTATCTTCTCCAAATTTCAGGAGCCCCTAGACTTCTTCCAAAGTGGCAACCCAATCATAGTGGAAGTGAATTGTATTTGTTTTTGCCATAAAAAAGATGTAAAAAAAAAATTTGTTTTATTTTATTTTTTTTGTATTATGATTATTTCAAATATGTTTTTCCCTCACGTGCTAATTTTTTATAAAAAAATAAATAATGTGAGAGAAATGCAAAATAATTATAATTTTTTGTGTTATGATTATTTCAAATATATATTTTCCTTCACATGATAATTTTTTAGAAAAATGTTAAAATTATCATGTGAGGGAAATAGTCATAATACAAATTTATCATGTGAGGAAAACAATATATTTGAAATAATCATAATACAAAAAATTATAATTATTTTCATTTCTCTCACATTATTTATTTTTTTATAAAAAAATATCATGTGAGGGAAAAAATATATTTGAAATATTCATAATACAAAAAAATAAAATGATTGAATAAAATAAAACAAATATATATTTTTTACATATTTTTTATGGAAAAAAAACACAATTCGGTCCCAATTCTAACAGTCAATTCTACCCGCAAATGTCATTCGCGGGTGGGACTGGGTCAAACAAAAAAAATATACCCGCGACTCCAAGTCGTGAGTGGCAAAGGCACCCGTGAATGAGAGTCGTGAATAGGTATAATTTCGTATTTATTTTTCAACCGATGACATTTTGATATATATTTATTAAATGAGGGATATTTTGATGAAATATTCGCATAGTCCTCTGTGCCACTATTTAGTGTACAATAATTGGATTTCCACTAAATTTCACATTATTTATTGGCTTTTAGTGTAAAACATTTATTTTGTAAAAAATAATGAGAGAAACAAAATTTAACAAAGATGTAATGTGGGGTACTATAAGTGTTAAAAGTCTTGGCTGGATAATTATAAAGATGTAATGTGGTGTCCAATATCTATTTGATCGGCCAATTTTGTAGGGTACAACGAATTAATAAATTAATTGATGGTTCTATTGTAATTTTTCATGGCAGAAATAATATTGCTAATTAAATTCATTTAATAAATATATTATATAAATGTATACTTATAATAGATAGGGACCGTGCATAGATATATAAATAAACAAGTATGGGTAGGGCAGAGAGCATAGCTTGTATCATTTGTTGCAACCCTTCTCCACCAGCGAATGTGATTCGCGGATACGGCGAATATGTTCACTCGTGTGGTAAAAAAATAAACTTTCACGCACGCAAATCACATTCACGGGTAGTTATACATTCTTATTTGTTAAAATAATGAAGGCATTATTTCCGTATATAATTATTAAGTTAGGTATAATAAGGTCAAAAATTGATTACCACAAACTAATTTATAAGATCAAGTTAATTAATTAATAATAATAATATAGCACCGTGGTGGCAAACGGGATTAAATAAATTAAAAGATAAAGCGACATAATAATGGATGCATGAAACGTTAAAGTGATTCATATAGACAGTTCCAAATAGACCTATTATAACATCATACGATGATGGTAGGGGAAAAACAATGTATTTGATCAAATTTGTCAGGATTAATCCCTTCTAAAATATTTTGAATTTTATTTAAAAAGTTATGGTCATGTGGTTTTGGATACATACAAATAATTGTTGAAAAGCAAAACACACCTCCGCTATAATGCAAATGAAACCAAGGATTCTTCTATTCGCAACTTCCACGAAAGAGTCGTCTTCTGTTCACGCAATCACACAACGAAGCCCGACGTTCCCTACGAAGGAAACATGCAAGGAAACTCCATGCAAATGTCTATATTTGGGTTCAATTGAATTGCTATCATCTGGGTTTCTTCTTCACATTCCATCTGGATATAACTGAATATAAGTCGGTTGAATTGGTGTAGGAAGTGAAACGAATGAAGCTCATTGATAACCGGACAGAAGAAGCGGACATGGCGGGGATGATGTCGGTAGATCAAAATACTCATGATACTTGACATGACGATAAACAGGATATATCTATATATTGTGTATGCACAAATGGAAGCTTCATATAATTGTACATATATATATCATCATTCAATCAACTATTGTGGCGGCATTGAGGTTTTAAATTAAGAGAATTCAAGCTATGCATAATGATAATAATGTTAGCAATATTGTTGCTTAGCTAGAGGGTAATTATTAGAAAACGTATTTGGTAATATAATGTGTGTAGATTTATGTATATATTGTTCATTTAGAATAGCTACATGAAAGGTTTCTTGACTCTGAGAGAGTTGAATAGAGAAAAGTTAATTGTATTTTTATTGTATCTTGAAGAATAAGAATAATGATATATATATATAGTAAAACCCTAATGTAGAAACCCTACTATAGATATAAAACCCTATTGTCGATATATTCTACTTATTACGAAACAGTCATTTTACTTAACTTTCAATCTAAACTATATTCTCTAACATCCACCAATACTATTCACTTTCTTGAGTTTTTTCTGTTGGATCTTGATTTCCTGAATGCTGACTTGACAGTGAATTGAATGTCAAAGGAAGGATGAAGATTGCTCTCGTCTTAGCTTCGGTGAACCTGCAGGAATGAGATCGCAACATAGGGGTCTTTGGGTCCCTCTCCGATGCTTAAATGAGTATATGTGTGTATATGAACTCAAAATGTCCTTGAACGTATGGAAAACAGATGTATTTATAGAGTAAAGAGACCAAACCGTTAGAGGCAACAGAATATCTTAATGAATATTGTGTTGGTGAAGATTAGGATAGCAGATATTACGGCTATGGCGTAATATTGCAGTTACCGTATGTAATCTTTAGAGAATATGTGCCCGAGATATGCGGGATATCGTGGCCATATCTTTAGTGACGGTTGGCGGGACCAGAGTTGAGAGGTCGGACTCTTTTGGGCGAGCACTCCTATGGCGAGCAGTAGGAAGTTGTGACCTTGGTTGATGGCGACCAGTGATGGAGCCTTTGGCGTCCACTTTGGCTTGGGTTCGATACTGGGCCGCTTTAGGAGGGCCAGATCAACCTTAACATGGGTCGGCCTGGTTCGAATGATATGAGTTTCACCCCTGCAAAGTTATTGGGCCTCTGGGGCCTTTTACTTATTGGTCTGTCACTATCAATACCCAACATTTTCCATTCTCATTTTGAGTAACATTCAGCTTTGCTTGATGATTTGTCACTTGAGCTTAGACATCGTGTTCATCAAAGTGACAAGAAAACAAAGATAACACCATGTATACCACACATAGTTTATACAGTGAGAGATCAAGCTAAATATTTTCTAACTTGAACCACATCTTATCATACAACTACAAATCTTTTCGACATTCAGTGAACAAGTTATACTTGTACACACATATGAATTTTTCTTGTTCAAGTCAAGTGACAGCCTACACAAAGTTGACTGAGTTTGTGCTCAGTTTCTTCTTTTGGCTTTTGGTATCCATGTGTTTGTATTGCACAATTGTGCTGCCCGAGTCATCATTCAACTGTTTTTCCTCCTTGATGACTGACTAGGGTTGTGCCCAACATCTTCTTTTGACTTTTGTTACAAAACAGAGGATAAGTGATATATGCTTGAATCAAAGGTTACTTATCCTTTCTCCTTCTTAATATTTGGACAGAATTTTCAATCCAATGTAACATGTGATTGACTGTGTTTGTGCCCAACATCTTCTTTTAGCTTCTGATATTTGAATGTCTGAGCTATGTGTATAATCGATTGGCACAAGCTGAGCAATAACCAAACTCATTGTATCATCACAGTATAACAAATCACAAATGTGAAAGATATATATTTTGTAAAGCAAGATATACGATCTTTGATATTTCAACATATTCGCATCATGATAAACATATGACAATATAGCATAGTGAGTATCCGAATTCTAACACATTGAGACCAGTCAATCCTCATGCTCAAAGTACTTATCATCATCAAGCAGCTCATCAACATCGTCATCAGTCAGAAGAAGATCATGAGAACCATTGGAAAGTGAGATTAATTGGGAGAGAATAGAGGATACTTGTGATGGAACATTTTCAGAGGTCAACTGGTGAGTAGAAGTATGGTAAGACAAGTAAGAAGTCACACTTGATCCTTCAGATAGAGCTTCAGATAAGGAACATAGACCCAACTTTTGACGAAGAGAAATTAAAGTCTTCTCAGTTAAAGGCTTGGTAAGTGCATCAACAAGTTGTTCTATACCAGGAACATGGTTGACCTGGATCAGCCCCTGTGAAACTATCCAATTCTACATGCTTCATCTTAGCATGTTGAACTGGGTAAGCCGCAATAGAGATAGTACTAGTATTGTCACACCAAAGCACAGGAGCAGATGATAATGATAAACCAAGCTCAGTTAGTAAAGAGGTTAACCAAATGACATCACACGTAGCATTAGCTAATCCACGAAACTCTGCATCGGCCGTTGATCTAGATACCACGATTTGCTTTTTCGAACACCAAACAATTGGATTTCCTCCCAAGAACAAGCAATGCCCACTAGTAGATCTTATGTCATCAATGTCAGCTCCCCAATCTGAATCTGTGAAACCAACTAGATCAAGGGATGAAGATGGTATGAATATTAAGCCATGATCAAGAGATCCTTTTAAGTATCTTAAGACCCTTTTAACAGCTGCTCAGTGAGCCTCTGTAGGTCTATGAAGAAACTGACTAAGCCTATTGATATTATAGATGATATCTGGACGAGTAAACAAACATGTTGTAAGACTCCAACCATGCTTCTGTATAGAGAAGGATCTAACAAAGGCATAACTGATCTAGAGGTAGATGTAAGGAGAGGAAAACCAACCAGTAGGGTAGGCCCAGGTTTACAATTTGACATGTTGACACGCGACAAATAGGTCACAGATGTACTTCCTTTGGCTTAACACCTTAAAATCAGGTCCAACCTGAATTTCCATTCCAAGGAAGTAGTTGAGTTTCCCCAAATCCTTGTAAGAAAAATGCGTGTTCAAGCTGGATATGGTTGATTCAATGAGATCATCACATGATCCTGTCACAACTATGTCACCCATATAAACCAGGAGATAGACAAATTTGTCAGACACTTTCTTAAGGAATAAGCAGTTATCAGACTGAGAACTTGAAAAAGGGAGATGTGTAAGCAAACATTCTCGGAGTTTCTCAAACCAAGCTCTTAGAGCTTGTTTGAGGACATATAATGCCTTAGTGAGTTTGCAAACAAGCAGGTTGCCTAGGGTATCTGTGACTTCAAGACATGGAGGTTGAGACATGTATACTTCTTCAAGCAAATTTCCATTTAGAAAAGCATTATTCACATCTATTTGTTGCAATGTCCAATTAAAAGATAAAGTTAGGGATAAAATGATTCTGACTGTAGCATGTTTTGCAACTGGAGTGAAGGCATCAAGATAATTAAACCCCACCCTCTGGGAGAATCCTTTTCCCACTAGTCTGGCCTTGTACCTTTCCACAGTGCCATCTGCTTTTCTTTTAATCTTTAATATCCATTTGCAGCCCACATGAGTTCTATCCAGGAGGTAAGGAAGTAAGAGTCCAACTGACTTTCTCATGGAGTGCGTCGATCTCTCTTTGTACGGCTTCTCTCCATTCTGGATATTGAAGTGCTATGTAGACATTCAGAGGCTCACTCACACCAGTTGTGGTTGCTACCAAAGCATTTGCATAAGACTTGGATTTAGACCTGGTGATCATGTTGTGTGTAGATGGTTGCGACACATGTCTTGATTGTGGTGGATCATTGCGCATGGATGATGGTGAAGGAAGATCTCTAAGTCCTGAAACAATCACGGTATTCTCATTAGTAGACTGAGGTATATTAGATATGGATAATCTCATATCTAAAACAGGTGAGGACACATTAGGTAAAAAACTTGGGTTGTCAATTAAAACAGTGGACATTCTGTTATCATTCGAAGTTTGAGTTTGTGGACTATTGGCATCAGTTGGTCTTTCAGTCGAGGAGATTATGTTGGGATCCGGAGTGGTCCTGTGAGCAATTGAAGTGGGCATGGTAATTCCTGTCAATCCTGAGTTGAGCGATGAATCTGTGTAGGATGAATTAACTGGGCAGAAGTCATGAGCATCAAAAGAGGTAGAAGAAACAGATTGTTTAATGCAGTAAGGAAACACGAACTCTTCGAAATGAACATGTCTAGACATGTAAACTCTTCCAATTCGATCAATGCACTTGTAGCCTAAGTAGGTTGAAGAATATCCAAGAAACACACATGGTCTAGATCTGTAATCAAACTTATGCTTATTAAAATCACGAACAAGAGCAAAACATAGACATCCAAACACACGTAGTAGATTATATGCAGGGAGTTTATTGAACAATTTTTCAAAAAGTGATTTATTATTCAGAACATGCGTGGGTAACCGATTAATCAGATAAACAGTAGATGCAAATGAATCTGTCCAAAACCTGAATGGGACCGATCCTCGGGCTAGCAAGGTAAGACAAAGTTCAACTATATGTATGTGCTTTCTCTCAACAATCCCATTTTGTTGAGAGGTATAAGGGCATGTAAACTGATGATGAATACCTGCAGAGACTAAATAAGAGAGAAATAACCCTAGAAATTAACCTTCATTATCGGTCTGAACAACTTTTATTTGATGATTTAATTGTTTTTCAACAAACAAATGGAAGGATTTAAAAACATTAACAACATCACTCTTGTGAGAAATGAAATATACCCAAGTGAATCGAGAAAATGCATCCACAAAACTTATATAGTATTTAGAACCATTTGACCTAACTGGAGTAGGTTCTCATATATCCACTTGAAGTAATTGGATATGAGCATTAAACATTTCCTCAACAGGAGCGAAAGGTAACTTGTGACTCTTCCCTATTTTGCATGCCATACATAGGTGATTTTTTTTCCCGATTTTGTCAGTACAGGGTAATCCAGATTGAATGACCTGTTGTAACACTTGAGAAGATGGGTGACCAAATCTTTGATGCAAAACATACGATGAAACAGAAGAGAGATGAGCACTGATACTATAAACATGCGCATTAGGAGTGAATTTTCCAGGACTAGGAAATGAATTTTCAAAACTAGGAACAAAATTTCCAGTTGTAGAGTAAACATTCACTTTATTGAGATCACTTGTTTTATTCATATACAAATGCGAAATATTATACATTTCTAAGGCATTAGGATACACACCGCGAACATTAGTTGAGTTACTACTGCTCGAGGCCGAACCAATACTATTACTAGGTACTGAACTAACATCGGTTGTGTTTCCTAAAAGACCAGCAGAATTACTGCAATTACCATCTTTATTGAGGTCTACATTTTTATTACTACTAGCGAGAAATGAAGAGCATACATGAACATCAAAAGAACCAGACTGAACACATTCATTTGTAGATAAAAGCATCTTGTAGAGTCCACTAGACTCACATCCCTATAGGAGTACTTGGTGTGTTTTCCAAACCTTTGCAACACAACCATTTGGAAAGAAAACAAAGTAAGCATCATTATCTTTAACAAATTGAGACACAAATAAGATATTCTTGGTAATATGCGGTGCTACAAGATCATTACGAAGAATAACAGAGTGATTGTTAACCTGAAGTTGAGATGTACCTGTATGAGTAAATTGAATTGTATTACCACTGCCTACATTAATTTTGCATTGTCCTGTATAAGGGGATGTATTAGGAACATTCAAGGAGGAATTGGTAAGGTGATGTACCTCTGATGTCAGAAGAGATGCTGAAATTTGAGTTGAGAGTTGTGTGGGCTGCACCATTTCAATTGCCTTCTATATTTTCCTCTAAGCTGGTGGAAGGTAGATATAGATGAAGATGAGTTTATGTGGAAGTATTTTGATAGAACACTTGAGGTGAGACCAGCGAAGGAGAAGATAGATGTTGAGCTTGTTGATGAAAAGTTGATACTGAACTAGTGTTGTTTTGTTGTATTTCTGGAGGCATAAAGAACTCGGTTGCATGAGCTTGTCCTCTGTTTCTAGCATGAGGTTGAATTTATGATGGGATTCCTGAGAAGGACTGATCAAATATGTACCAACATCGAGCCACAAGGTGCCCAATCCTCTCGCATAACTGACATTGTGGTCGGTTGTTGTTGAAGGTATTTTCGCATCCTCTTCCTCTTCCATATGGTCCGGGAGTGTTTTTATGATGATTGTACATGTGGGCTGAGTTTGAGGGCTGATATGGATCTCCTTGTCGAGATGGATATGTAGCATGAAGCTCAGATGGAGCTGACTGTCCCAAAGTCGGTCCAGAGGTGGTTTGAGCATTGAATGTTGTCGAGTGATTGGTGAGCTGCATAATGTTGTCCTGGTTGGTGAGCTGCATTGAAGTTGGATTAACAATCTTGGTTCCCTCCACATTTGTTATGAACTCATCTACACAGGCTTAGCCATCAAAGTATCCTTCTAGCCTATGGCTGGCTATTGTAATGTTTATTTGTTGTTTCCACTGTAAGTAGTCGGTCTCATCGAATTTTAGGTGAATCGTCTTGTTAGTGAAGTGCTTAGGATTGGAGTCCATGCTAGGTTTTGCAGTCGTGGGTCTGTGTGGTGGTGGTTGAGGTGGTGCGGAGCTAGGGTGGTATGACTAGGGTTTGCAGTTGTGGGGTTACGTGGCAGTGGTTGAGGCGGTGCGAAACTAGGGTGGTGAGGCTAGGGTTGGTATGGCTAGGGTTTACAGTCGTGGGGCTGGGCAGCGGATGGTGGTGTCGCGACTTGCCGCGGTGTCGGTATCTGACTTGTGTGAGTCATACAATAAACCTAATTTTGAAAGCTCTGATAACATGAAAGGTTTCTTGAATCTAAGAGAATTAAATAGAGAAAACTTACTTGTATTCTTATTGTATCTTGAAGAATAAGTACAACTATATATATATATATAGTAAAACCCCACTGCAGAAACCCTACTATAGATATAGAAATAGATATAAAATCTTACTGTAGATATATTCTACTTATTACAAAACGGTCCTTTTACTTAACTTTCAATCTAAACTATATCCTCTAACACTACAACTTGGTGTTTATTTTTAATAACTCGGTTTATTTATATTATTTTTGCAAATTTCATCAAAACGTATTCTATTAAATTTGGATGGAAAACTGACGAAAGACAAACTCATATTTTGGCCAACACATGAAAGAATAAAATTTTACAATTTATACTTTAAGGGGAAAACTCGAAATTTGGTCAAATATTAGGGGACAATATCATTTTTATAAGATTAGGCTCAACTGATATATAATATGATTTGTTGCTGTAAGAGAACTAGATTATTAGAGGGGTTTTTTCTTCTTCTTATTTGTTGAAGTATTTTTGAATCATTAATGGTATATTAATATTGTTTCATTTTGTATATAGTTAATTACTTGAGAAAAAGATATAAAATGTTACTTTAGGATGAGTGGAATAATGATTGTCGTCATATAAGCAAATCAGTATTTTCATTATTTTTTAAATTGCGTGAATGTATAACTAACTTAACATTACCTTTTATATAAAGTTTTTTTTAATAAATAAAAAAACAAATTGGAGTGTAACACTACGCTTTGTATCGTGAATCAAACTTACTCTAATACCACATGAGGTTTAAGCTAGTAGATGAATACATAATTTCACATTTATTATCCACGCACTTTTATTCAAATCTACGAAACTAATTAATAATTAATTCGATAGAAGTTACGAAAATACTTCAACTAATCCTGATATTATTATTAATTACCCAATGAAGACAAATAGTAGAATTTACATGCACCTTCTCTAGTACGAGAGCTTCTTCCATGTTTCATATGTTCGTAATCTTGTAAATATTTTGTTATCATCCGTATAAACTACATATATTAATACTAAATCGAGAAACTCGAAAAGCAGTAAGCTCTAAGCTGTCGTGATTTCCGTAGCCTGGCTTTTACTGCCTCACTTCCACGAACAAACCATCTCTCTCTCTCTCTCTCTCTGGCCCATTCAATATATATATATATATACATATATATTTCATATGCACATATCTCCCTTCCCTTCCCTCACAGAACAACACACACCAATACGGCTCTCTCCTTATCTCTTCTTTACATTCATTTACCTCAAACCCTAAGTACATCCCTTCTGCAAACCTATACATCACTTTCATCAAAAAGAAGCAATTAATTTATGGCTTCTCCATGCACCCCGTCTGCTTCCTTTGACTTCGAGGACTATTTCCCTTCAATGATAGTCCGAATGGGTGCGGAGGCGTTCATTGCAGAGCTCTGCCATGGGTTCCAGCTCCTGATGGACTGCGAGAGGGGCCTCATCACCTTCGAGAGCTTGAAGAGGAACAGCCTTGTACTAGGGCTTGAAGACATGAGAGATGAAGACATAATCTGCATGCTTCGAGAAGGTGATTTGGATGGGGATGGAAACCTCAACCAGATGGAGTTCTGTATACTCATGTTCAGGCTCAGCCCTGGGTTGATGGATGGCAACAAACAGATCAACGACGACTCCAACAGCAGAACAGTTTGTGTTGACGTAATTTAGCCATTTTATCGATTGCCTACTGCCTTGTTTCCTTAAGCTCTACGTACGTACGTTTGATTTTTAATTGAATTTTCTCGCATTTCTGATTAATTACGAAGTAGGTCAAAATCGATGCTATATATATAGCTGAGATTAAGTATAAAGAGTGATAAACCAAAAGACTCAGGAAATAGAGCTATAAAGCTACTATTATTTATGGGTTCTTCGTTATCACGATGAAATTAATCTTGAACTCCATAGAAGATGTTGCTATGGTTTGCTTTTTTATTTTTTATTTTGAGTGGAATTATATAAATAGTAAGGTACTTGAACTATACTATGTACAACTTTGATCCATTATATGTGATCCATGTGTCATATTCAAAGATTTTCATTAGACCCCCACCATGGATTGCACTTTATATTTGATTCATCCGATTCGTCTATTCCAATATTGGAATTAAAAGTAATTTATTTAATTAAATCTAGATTTCGAGAGAATTAATTTACTTAAACTCGTTTCATTTATTGAAGTCATTATATATGTGGATTTGAAATGGTTCAATCAAAACTTATGTTCTTTTTTTCACGTGACGGAAACACGGCTACTGCATAACTGAATCACTGACCAATTGGTGGGAAATTCCAACGGAAAGATTCCCTCTAGATTTTCCGTTGAATTTAGGACATTTTTCTTGTAGTGCACAATGATATCAATATGCTGCAAAGTTCACATTTTTAAGGTTAAGATTTCTAGAGATGATGCATCCGAATTATTACAGAACTAAATAATGATACTGAAGTTTCTAAACACACATTGATGAAAAAATTAGTAGAATTATATCTTTAATTATGCATAATAGCTAAACATATTGATGCATCATGAGAGATGAGTTCAGGCAGCAGTGAAAATCACTTAAATATAATTAAAAAGAACAATAACAACCAAATGGCAAATACTCTATCAAATTAATTATCAATAAAGGTATTCATAAATTATATGTTTTTTAATTAGGAAATTGTTTAGCTATATATATATATATATATTCAAAACTTCAAACCAAATCATAAAATTTTCCTCATCTTCATACAATTATTCTCTGTGTCCCCCTTTTATATACAACGGGGCCTATTTGATAATGAGTACTTATTGAAAGCTACCAGTGGAATCTCGAAGAGTCGGAGTTGTCATTGGTACTCACTCACCCAAGTGCAGTACTGCAGTAACTAAGACTCGTTCTTCTCTAGAACAAGCATTAATTAGAGCATGCCAGTGACTAACTTATTTACCAACTTTTGATAAACACAATTTGGTTGCCCTTGTTCAATTTTATCCATTCAATCACACAGTTGATAAGTTTGGACAAAGAGAAATAAACAGATAATTCTTGTCCATTTGTAAGTATAGAAATAGATATTTTTCTTCCACGAGTATTGCAAAGTTTTTTTTGTAAGACATCGAGTGGGTGATACATTTACCAATGATTGGTTAATTTGTTACGGATGTGCGCTTAACTATTGATAGAGAAATCATTATAGATATAAATTTTAGAATATGATATCGCGTAATAATTTTTACTATGTTTTTTATATATATTTGTAATGGATAATCAATGATGTTTGAAATTTTTGTTGTTTAGTATATAATTTCATCCATCACAAACTCATTAAAAACTATACATTTTTATATTCTACTCTAAAGTGTCTTAATCCGATCAATTTCCTATAAGCATATACATGTGACAAATTATATGTACAATTATTAACCCCTTATGTCCTCCTAAATTCAGCACTAGTGATGATACCACATGTTTCATGGCTGGGTTAATTATTTATTCTCAAGTTATAACGAAATATTTGCTATATATATATATTGCATGCAGCATGTAATCAGATTGGATATTGAGTGGTTGCGATCAATATTCTCCTTCACTAAATTAATGCTTACTTTATCAACATATCCTAGGTGTATCTGTACTGCGTTTAACGTTTCATCTGTCTTGTTCCGCCGAAACGTTCGCTTTGTGGGATAATCATTAATCACTACACCTAACCTCCTATGGGAAAATGTTTGATTATGAAACCCTGATAGACCATACAATGATATAATTCCAATTTTAATAGAAAATTATTAAAGACACATCCACTTATTGTTAAATGAATGAAAATTAATCATCTGCCCACCTTTAGTCTTTTTTAATTAATAATATATAGGTGTTACATATAAAATTATATATAGATGTATATTATGTCATCAGCTCTATGTACTTACTAAGATCGTTGGGGGAAACCAAACGGTGAACCGTGCGAAAGAGGAAATTATTACATAATAAAGAAAGCCAAGGAGGAAACTATATATATATATATCCATATCTGCTGCGCAAGTAGTATATTTTATTTCTTAATATTTTTATTTGTTATATTTAATATAAGTTATTTTTTATGGTACATAGTATAACATATTTAAATTATTTTTAAATGAATATAGTGAAATAATTTCAAAAAAAATAAAATAAGAAGTTTACTGTTATAAAGTTAAAAAAAATATATATATATATACACTATAACAATTTTTCATAAAGTTCATTATTGTAAGTTTGAATTGTTTACAATAAAAATAGTAAATTTAAAAATGTATAAAATAATTAATTATATAGATAAGTTATTATAAATTATATTATGAAATACAAAGATTATATATTATATTAAGGGCATTTGTTCATAAAATTATTTACAAATGCATTAGTCAATAGTTAAAATTAATAATAAAATAATAATTAATACTTTTAAGTTAAATATTTTTAGGACTTAATTATGTGCATTTGTTTACAAGAGACTATTAAAATCATTAGTAATTTTTATTTATTTATTTTCGTAATAATAATAATTTTTATTATATAAATAGTATTTAAATAATTCAAACATAGATTGAGTTATAAATATATAATAAATATTTTTCACAAAACTGTAAAAATAATATGTTAATGTACATATAATACATGTTGACTTATTTTTAACATGTGCATATAATACTCTTGACTTATTTCTATGATTTATTACTTCTATCAATGTACATATAAAAATATTAATATTTTTCTAGCAATACTAATAATTTTAATATTTTAGTATGCATATTATATTTTATCTATTTATTAACTGTAAATTATATTCAGTTTATAAATATATAATATTTAATTTTTTGACATTGTTAAAATTTATTGTGATATTATTATAATGGAGTAGGTGATATTTATATGTGACTTATTTCTGATTTTGATATGTGAAATTATCCTTAATTAATCTATATTTTAATCTGTAAAATTAAATTTTAATATGTGCATACTTGATATTTATAAAGTATCATATTATGTATTTTATTATTAAATAAATTTTACTTCATAAAATATATTTAATGAAAAATCATAATTACTAATTTAAAATAAAGAGAAATGATATGAGTTTTGTAACTTATTTTGAGAATGAATGAGAGATTTCTAAGGATTTTAAAGTGATTTACATGGTATGACACCTAAGAATAAGAAATCTATTATTAGTACGAATCAATTAGAATATGGTAATTTAACATTAGGAGTAAAAAAATACAATAAAAAACTTATTTATCAACATTATTAACATTATTGTACGTGATTTAGCAAAGTTAATAATAGATAGATAGATTGTACGTATGCACTTCCCACGTGGTAACGAACATGATAATTTCTTCTTTGGACTCGTTTTGTCTAGTCACGTGAAAACATCACAACTTTGTTGTCCGTCAGTGGGCATGGTCTTCGATTGCGGTTTGACCGAGACTACTGAAGACGCCCATTTACTTTCCCGGTAAGAAAATAATACTCTCTACCATTACATTTACCAAAGTAGAGTATACATATGTGTAGCCTAACTAGTTAGATAGCAACAAATGGAAGGTGAAAATATATGTATATTTTACTTATTATTTATTAGATTTTTATTTTATAAAAGTATTTTTAATTAAAAATAAATTTAACTTACCTATTATGATTTTATGACTTCTATTATTTTTATATACTTATATAAAAATATCAAAAAGTTATCTTCGTATTATTATTATTATTCATTCATATGCTAAATTTATATTACAATTTTAATTATAATAATCTTGACAGTGATATGCAATTTGATAAAATTATTATTTTATTATCTAAATTTATACTTAATTAATCTATTTAATTTGTAATTGCAAATATTTATATGTTCCTGATTGTTGTTATCCATCAAATATAATATTATGTGTTTTAGTATTTTATAAAATTCACCATATATAATATATTTTAGATAAAATTATAAATATACATGTAAAAATAAACAAAAAATGTTAAGATTTTGTAACTTATTTTGAGAGTGAATGAGAATGTTTGGAGAATTTTAAAGTGATTTACATGACATGTCACTTAAGAGAGAGATTTGTTTGTTTGACATGGACTAATTAAAATTAATTATTATGACATTAGGAGTGAGAAAATGTATCAAAAAACTTATTTGTCAAATTATATACATTCTAACCAAATTAATATATAGATAGATTATTCGGCACATAATATTTAATAGGACTATTTGATTCGGGACAGTGAATTAATACTGAATTTTTTTTATACGTAATAAATATTAAGTCATGGATTATATTATAAGACAATCAACATCTAATTACAAGATAAGAGACTTTGATCTAGCTAGTATCAAATTATAACTTTGAGTCAACATCAAATTCGGGTTATAGGACATTGAATATTTGTGATTTTGAAATGCATAGTTCGAAAATGATATTTGCGCTTATATATAAACGAGTTGTACTAACAAATTATTAACAAATCATTCTGAAAGATACCATTCAATCTTAAGGCCGATGAATAGTAAAATCTATAGACTTTTCTTAAGAACTTCAAGTGGGATAAATCTTTCACTAAACATCTAATATTCATAAAGTCACATTTACTTCTTTTTTCGAAACTTTTCAAAAAGTGTATATGTTAGAAAACTTTTTTGAAAAAGTATATACCGTCTAAACATATTTAGAAAAATGTTCATAGGCGCATCCCCAGGATGCGCCTATTTTAGTAGGCGCATTCTGGGGATGCGCCTTTGAAATAGGCGCATCCCCAGAATGCGCCTATGTCAGTAGGCGCATCCTGGGGATGCGCATTTGCAATAGGCGCATCCTGGGGATGCGCCTATGAACCAATTATATGCGGTTCCGTCGATTATTGTACGATTTCAAACAGTAAAAATCAATAATTTTAACATTCAACTTCGATAAATTGCGTTTGTCCGTCTTCTTCATCGTCTTCTTCATCAGCTTCATCATCCTCTTCATCATCTTCATCATCCTCT
This sequence comes from Chamaenerion angustifolium, assembly GCA_946814005.1. Lineage (NCBI taxonomy): Eukaryota > Viridiplantae > Streptophyta > Magnoliopsida > Myrtales > Onagraceae > Chamaenerion > Chamaenerion angustifolium. The sequence continues at coordinate 22,698,860 of OX328270.1, read as the reverse complement.
TCATCATCTTCCTCTTCATCAGCATCTAAGGTAAGTAATTTATTTGTATATATTTCATAATATTAATTTTATAAAAAAGTGTAGGAGTTATATTTACGTATATATCATATGTGATAAGCATTTTGATACTACTAATTTTGTTAGGATCAAGCATGACAGAAATTGGTATAATTTGCTTATTTGGCGGCCAAATAGTGTCCGAGAATGGTAATGAGGTTTATGTTGGTGGTACATCCAGTATTACTACAGCTACCTTGGATATCTCTCTTTGTCGCCTAAAGGAAATTATATGTATGGAGTGTAGTTGGCCGGATGTTGAAGCCATGTCCATAAACATTTCATATAAATTTACGGATACTGATGGACTGTGCAAATTTTTGCGTATTCGGTCGGATTCGGCATTGTCTTTTGCTTTAGAGTTAAGTTCTGCTAGTCGATTTATTGTGTTTAGCGTGACTAGAGAACGCAATTTGATTCCAAACATCGGGGATGGGGGTGAGGAGACAGTGAATATTTTGCATGGTCACAACAATGATATCTCAGATGACGATGTCGACGTTGACGCACTCTCAGATGACCATGTGGTTAATGCAGAAGATCCGTATAGTCAACATTTTACAGGGCACATTGATGAAGACAACGAAGAGGTGTTTGAAGTTGGCGAGAACTCTGAAGATGTACACGGAGGTGGCCATGGTGGAAGTAGCTCACACGACGTGCAAATGATGCAACCCACTGCTGAAAATTGGGTGGATAGTAATTGGATAGACAACTTTCAATCAAGGGATGAGTGGTCTACGGCTGATGATGACACGTCGAGTGAAAGTTTCTTGAACACAAACATGAAGTTTAATAGTAAGGACGAGTTGGCTGCCGCTGTGAGGAAATGGCACATAGCAAATTCGAAGGTGTGTATTGTCGAGACATCCACTCCAAAATCAATTGTTTTCAGGTGTAAAGTTGATCAAAACAAATTGTTCTTGGTCATTGAGAGGAAGTCTGTTTAAGCATACTGGATTGTGGAGAATATCCAAACTGAATTCTCCACATACATGTGCTAATGAAGTCCTCATCGAGCGACACCAAAACATCGACTGCAAGATGATAGTGGCTTTAATAAGAAATTCTGTTTTAGCTGACACCGGACTGAAAATTTCAGTAATCCAGTCGATGGTGGAGAACGAGTTTGGCTCGAAGATTGGATATCCGAAGGCGTGGTACTCGAAACAAGTGGTGTTGGAGTCGTTATATGGAACGCATGAGGATGCGTTTGTAAACCTCCCTAGGTTACTTTCGGCTATGGCCGTATATATCCCTGGGACAGTGTATGATTTCATGCCCAAAAGGGTAAATGCGGAAACTGGAGTAGCGACCTTTGGAATGATGTTTTGGTCATTCGGTCCAGCCATTGAAGGCTTTTCCCATTGTCGGCCTCTTATAAGTATAGACGCGACACATTTGTATGGGAAATACAATGGAAAAGTGCTTGTAGCCGTGTCGTACGATTCTAACAATGGCATATATCCTTTGGCATTTGGTATTGCAGATGGAGAAACAAACGAGAGTTGGAACTGGTTTTTACAGCATCTGAGGGATAACGTAACCAAGGATCGCCATGTATGTCTAATGTCTGATCGGCACAGGGCAATAATTAACGCGGTCGAGGCTGTATATTGTCAATACGGGGTTGGAACACATCGCTTTTGTGCACGGCACATAGCAAGTAATTTCAATCACGTCTTCAAAAGTGTTATCCTGAAGAAACAGCTTTACCTAATGGCAAGCACACCTGATAAACGTAAGTTCGATGTTTGGTATGCTAATCTATTGGCGATCCATGATGGAAAGTACAAGGACTGGATATCCAACATACCCCTCGATAGATGGGCTTTAGCGTATGATGGAGGAGCGCGGTATGGAAACATGACCACCAACTTGGTTGAAGTGTTTAACGGCGTTTTGAAAGGCGCAAGGGCATTGCCGTTGACTGAGTTAGTGAAACTAACTTATTGGAGGTCCAATACGTACTTCTTCACGCGTCGACACGAAGCAATGGTTGCCATTGAGGAGTCGAAGGTGTGGTCGGACGTTGTCCAAAAGACCATTGCTCGCGCACAGAAACAGCTTGGCAGGATGCAAGTGGCCCAGTTCAGTCGAGAACACGGTGTTTTCCAAGTCCGTGATATTGGTAGATTTGTACAAGGTGTCGGTTGGACCACTCCAGGGAATTATACGGTTAACGTGGTTGAGCAAACATGTGAGTGTGGGTTATGGCAAATATATCATCACCCGTGTGCACATGGAATGGCAGCTCTCACCAAGGCAGGGATGCAATGGGCTCCTCACGTTGATCCGCTATATTCGAACCAGGCACGTCTGGCAGCATACTCACCATGTTTTCAACCAGTACCAGACGATTACTGCTGGCCACAGTTTGACGTTCCGACGTACACTCATGATCCGGAAAGGTGGAGGACAAAGCGTGGTAGAAGAAAATCCAGCCGTATCCATAACGAGATGGACGCTAGGGAAGGTTTGCCCAAGAGAAACAACTGCTCCAAATGCGGTGGAAGTGGACACAACCGGAAGACATGTAAATCTCCACATTAGGCGTCGGAAGAAAAATGTTGTAATAACAATATGTTGTAATATGTAGTATATCGTACGTATAAGATGTTATAATTTTTAAGAAAAATGTACATGTCGGAACTTCATGTAACCAGTGACATTACTCTTTTTATGTCAGTATTTGTGTCCGGTAAAATTTTAGGAAAATAATAAAAAAGTAAAAAAATTAGCATCATCTCCATCGTTTTAGGGGGGTTAAATGGGTTGTCGGTAAGAAATGTCAATTTTTGAAGGTTGCCAAAAAAATCTACAAAAATTAGGACAAATAGCTAAATAATATAGAAGATGAATGCAATAGTTCTTACACGCAGTTAATAACAATATGTTGTAATATGTAGTATATCGTACGTATAAGATGTTGTAATTTTTAAGAAAAATGTACATGTCGGAACTTCATGTAACCAGTGGCATTACTCTTTTTATCTCAGTATTTGTGTCCGGTAAAATTTTAGGAAAATAATAAAAAAGTAAAAAAATTAGCGTCATCTCTAGACCATCGTTTTAGGGGGGTTAAATGGGTTGTCGGTAAGAAATGTCAATTTTTGAAGGTTGCCAAAAAAATCTACAAAAATTAGGACAAATAGCTAAATAATATAGAAGATGAATGCAATAGTTCTTACACGCAGTTAATAACAATATGTTGTAATATGTAGTATATCGTACGTATAAGATGTTGTAATTTTTAAGAAAAATGTACATGTCGGAACTTCATGTAACCAGTGGCATTACTCTTTTTATCTCAGTATTTGTGTCCGGTAAAATTTTAGGAAAATAATAAAAAAGTAAAAAAATTAGCGTCATCTCTAGACCATCGTTTTAGGGGGGGTTAAATGGGTTGTCGGTAAGAAATGTCAATTTTTGAAGGTTGCCAAAAATATCTACAAAAATTAGGACAAATAGCTAAATAATATAGAAGATGAATGCAATAGTTCTTACACGCAGTTAATAACAATATGTTGTAATAAGGTCCAATATTACTTAATGCAACACTAAACTAGTCGGAACAGTCAAATTCACTATCATATTCACCTTCATCTTCTTCTTCCTCTTCGGTGTACTCCAATTGTTCAACAGCCCTAAATTTACGTGCCGGTCCCCCAGGCCCTCGACTTGAGGAGGCTTCCCCGATGTTCCCACGTCCACGCCCGGGTGCTTCTCGAACACGTCCTCCGTGAAGTACCCTCAGCTCACGATCAGTTAATTCATCCGACTGTCGGATGTGTTCGGCGTACACAGGTAGTTGACCGATTGCATCGTAAGACGATCGACAATTTTCTAAGTAAGCTTCGCCCAGTAATTTGAAATTTTTTTTGGTGAACTTGAGGGTACCTCTCGCAGCTTTCCGTGCAAGGTGAATGCCTCTAGACATGTATCCCATCTGCAATATTAACAACAATGATATTAAAGGATTAAAAACAATGAATTGTCAATTATTAACAACAATGATAGACAGAAGTAAGGACTACGTGGGTACTTACCACTGTCTCTACTTGTCCCCCGTGAGGGACAAACGGAGCTCTTGGATGATGAGGCGTACTAGCTTCGGCAAATGGAGTCGTAATGAATCGTCGGGTTATTTGCCGATACCATGCCATGTATTGCGAGACGTTCACCACCGGTTGGTCTTCCCGCCTCACAAACGGTACACGGTTGTTCCATAATGCAATCATATTTTGATGCATTGCCGTCCAACGACGCTCCCCCTGCGCACCTTTACGTGTTATCTTATGCAGTCGCGCATGATCTTGAACCTCAGCAGGTGTTATCTCTGGAATGTGCTGCTGCAGTCCAAATTGCCGCATAACTCTATCTGGACGGTGCCACTCGACCACATTAAAATAGATAAGTGGCACCTTCGCTCGGAATAACTCGGGGTGGTCACGACAGACAGGGGGTGCAGTAGCCAACCTAAAGGGACTGTACGGTACCCATGTCACCTAATATTGAAAGTTTTTCGCAATCACAACGTAGGGTTAATATTATTCGAAACGTAGATAAGAAAAATAACCTCAAACATGGTACCTGATCAGCTGACTGAGACTCCAAGTCATCCCTATAGTACACCAAATTCGTAGTTCGAATTTGGTGACTGAACGATCTTTTGAGAAATGCCCACCTATTAAGAAAAATATTCACCATTTAGATTTCAGCAAAATAACGAATACAGATGTTTGTCACAATCAATCCAAAAAAAATAAAATCAACCTGTATCCTAAGGGATGCATCTCTCCACCAGGAACTTCACCCTGGAGCACAGGACGACCAAGGTGAAGGTGCTCCCACGACCATAACTGTATTGCAAAAAATTAATAACATTGTAGGCTCAATTCTAAATATTCAGTCCAAAATTTTAATATGGAATACCTGTAATAGGATGGCACACCCTGAGAATGTTGCAGCGTTGAGCTCCGATGCATCACACAATCCCCGGTATGTAGCCGCCAAAACAGCTGAACCCCAACTGTAATGACTTGCTCTCTCTAAATCCCTCAGTAGGGGTAAGTAGATTAAAGACACCTTGTCTTTCTTTGTTGTTGTAAACAACACACCACCAAGTATCATGAGGATAAATGTCCTCGCTTGTTGTTCGGCGGTAAGATGAGGATGAAACAGATGTTGTCGTAACGTAGTCAACTTAACAAAATCTTTACGACCTTGTAAGTTCAGACCTAATAATTCAAGACCTGCAGCATCCATGTCTTCCTCAGCTGCATAATCATCTGTTACTGGATCTCCGTGTATACGAAGTCCAAGAATCACGGCTACGTCCTCAAGCGTGATCGTCATCTCCCCATGTCTCAGATGAAATGTATGTGTCTCCGGCCGCCATCGCTCGCACAATGATGTCAGTAATTTTGGATCGAGTTTGGGATGTGACATAACAACCACATCCCATAAACCAACAGCTTGCACAATCGCTTGTGCATTTTCGGAAATTAGATTTCCTTCGCCTTTTAAACAGCGAAACGTTATTTGTTGATTATCGCTCAGATCCGACGAACGATGATTAGCTTGACCCCAAAGGACCGATGGATCTAAAGGACCAACATCTATCACGTTGGTACCGTGCGACAAAGTTGACATAACTACGCGCGGCTGCATGATAACTGTACAATTAAACAGTATAAATTTTTTATTTATAACAATTAATTATGTGGGCACAATTTTTTTACTAATCATAATAATTCAAATATATACAATTAATTTACAATAACATAATTAATTAGCACTATAATTACTCGTTTAGATTAATATGGCTAATTAACATAACAACAAATATTAATAATCAGATATTAAAAAAATTAAACAAAAAAAAAATTTTAAAAAAAAAAGCAATTACCGAGATCTGTCGTCGGGAGGCGAGGGCGAGGCGGCGGCGAGGAGGCGAGGAGGCGAGGAGGCAGCGGCGAGGCAGCGGTGAGGCGAGGCGAGGGGAGGAGGCTCTTGAGGCGAGGAGGCGCGGCGGCGGAGCTGAAGCTGGAGCTGGCGCTGGACACGGCGGCGGCGAGGAGGCGCTTGAGGAGAGGCGAGGCGAGGCGCGGCGGCAGCAGGCGGAACGGCAGGCAACGGGAGCTTGAGGGAGGCGGCACCGAAGCTGGATGAAGAGGCGGCAACGAAGATTAGGGTTCTTTATAAAGAACCCTAATACGCCATAGGCGCGACCTGACACGTGCGCCTATGGAATAGGCGCGTCCCCGGGTTCCCGCGCCTATAGACAGTTTGCTAAAAAAAAAATTTGGATATTCACTTTTTCAAAAAAAATTTCTAAAATAAACAGATTTTGAAAAAACTCTCTTTTTTCTTCTTCCTTTTTTGCCAAAAGTCACATTTATTTGAGAGTAAATAGTATAAAGAAAATTTAATATCATCTATGGCTTCAAAAAAATTACATGTTTTCATTTATACCTTTTTTGTGGATAAATTTTAAAAAGTGGCTATGTCAGAAAAAAAATTTGAAAAAGTATGTATGCAAAAAAAAAATTTAGCAAACTATGTATACGCGCACCCCGGGGTCGCGCCTACCGGACATAGGCGCATCCCAGGGGTGCGCATATTGCATAGGCGCACCCTAGGGATGCGCCTATGCAATAGGCGCACCACAGGGGTGCGCCATTACCACGAAATTTTTTTTTTTTTTTTTTTTTTTAAAAACCAATTTTTCAATAATGACGACTCGATGTTTAATTAAATATAAAATTATATATCTATTAAAAAATATTTAAAAAATTTATAGTAAGTAGATATTTTAATTGCGATTCAAATGATGCAAAAATAAATAAATTTGGATTTACGGATTGACTGTACGGCATGCCGTAAGTTGAGATATGAAAATTGTACTTAAAAAATTATAACTCAGACCATGTAAGTCCAAACTCAACACGGTTAACGTTATTTAGGTCGTAAATCAATTATCTACGTAGGATAATTTTTTGGATTAAAAATAAAGTGATTTTGTAACCCCCCATCGTTTACACCCAAATTTGACCGAAATAAGTAAATGTATTAGGTGAGAAATTTAATTATATACTTACTCAAAAAAAATCAAAAAAATTACAGTGCGTAGATAATTTAATTACGAATTAAATGACGCTAACTATGCGTTAATTTTTGACTTTTAGACTGACTGTATAATACGGTACGTAAAAAACTCTACATACGATACAAAAACTTCCAAATAGTGTTTTGCACAGTAAAATCACTGTTTTAATACTGTACAAAACACTATTTGGAAGTTTTTGTATCGTATGTAGAGTTTTTTACGTACCGTATTATACAGTCAGTCTAAAAGTCAAAAATTAACGCATAGTTAGCGTCATTTAATTCGTAATTAAATTATCTACGCACTGTAATTTTTTTGATTTTTTTTGAGTAAGTATATAATTAAATTTCTCACCTAATGCATTTACTTATTTCGGTCAAATTTGGGTGTAAACGATGGGGGGTTACAAAATCACTTTATTTTTAATCCAAAAAATTATCCTACGTAGATAATTGATTTACGACCTAAATGACGTTAACCGTGTTGAGTTTGGACTTACATGGTCTGAGTTATAATTTTTTAAGTACAATTTTCATATCTCAACTTACGGCATGCCGTACAGTCAATCCGTAAATCCAAATTTATTTATTTTTGCATCATTTGAATCGCAATTAAAATATCTACTTACTATAAATTTTTTAAATATTTTTTAATAGATATATAATTTTATATTTAATTAAACATCGAGTCGTCATTATTGAAAAATTGGTTTTTAAAAAAAAAAAAAAAAAATATTTCGTGGTAATGGCGCACCCCTGGGGTGCGCCTATTGCATAGGCGCATCCCTAGGGTGCGCCTATGCAATATGCGCACCCCTGGGATGCGCCTATTGCATAGGCGCATCCCTAGGGTGCGCCTATGCAATATGCGCACCCCTGGAATGCGCCTATGTCCGGTAGGCGCGACCCCGGGGTGCGCGTATACATAGTTTGCTATATTTTTTTTTTGCATACATACTTTTTCAAATTTTTTTTCTGACATAGCCACTTTTTAAAATTTATCTTTTTTGTGTGTTTTCTGTGTTTTCAGGTGATGATGAGGATGCATGGATTGATCAGTGAAGCATAGATCGTGATGATCAGTCTTAGCTGACTACCATTAATGAAATGTAGAATAATAAGCACATGCTGTTCTTCAGGTTCATCGAAGAAGATGCGCAGAAACCCCGTCATAATGGGGACGCTCCAAGGAGACACATCTCTGAATCTATGTGTCTGTCTTGTTTGCTAGCTAGCTGCTACGGTTTCTGTACCGCCTCAGTTTCTCACACTTAGTTTTGTCTTCTTCGTCCAAACGAAAACAGACGCCAACTATATATATATATATGATGATCATATATGAATATAACAACTTCCTCATTCTCTCTCTCTCTATATATATATATATGGATATCATCATATTAACACAAAAAAATGTTTTGTTAGGTTCACGTTTGTTGCATTTCTTCGCACATGCATGAGAAATACATACGTTAGATAGACAATAAATCACAATATTACAACGATACTTACATTGCTCTTGTGACAGTGTGCGAATGCGGAAGCGGTGTGATCGTCGGCGGTTCAGAATCACAACGGAGCGTGCCAGTCGAAAGGATGTGTCACTTGATATGATCGCTACTAAGGTTTTCACGGGAGAATGCTTTAAGACAAGATGACAAATAATTTGTAGCGAGAAGTAGGAATCTCAAAATGTGTTGTGTCTGCAGCAAAAAAGGGTCTTCATATAGGCCCTCGGGGAAGTTACTATCTTTTATGATTTTACATTTTAATCCTCAATTTTTTTATAGTTTGTACTTAGCACCCCATATGGATATCAATTTCCTAGGCATGTTCATGAACTGGTTGACTCTGAACCGGTTCAGAAATAAATTGGTCTGGTTTGTAAAAAAGCAGTATTTTTTTGTTTCTAAAAAAAACTGGTCTAGTTCGAACCGATTCAGAACCGGTTCGAGCTGATCTGGGTATTTTAATAACAATTTTGGTTAGAAAATAATCTAGTTCAAACCGAAATTGAACCAACTGAAAATCATGTCCAACACACTAAACCGACTGAAAAAAATACTGAACCAACTGAAAAACACATTGAACCGACTGAAAAACACACTGAACTGACTGAAAAATACACTGAACCAACTGAAAAACACACTAAACCGACTGAAAATATGTTCCACAACAAACTGAAATCCTATCCAACATCAACATACGAGAGTCCAATACATCTCTATGTTTGGTTTATTGAAGACATCTCTAGGTTTGGTTTAATTTCAGGCCGGTTTAGTCGATTTTGCTTTAAACCAGTTCTAAAATTATATAAGTTTAAAGTGGTTTGATTTAAATTTAAGTATAAACCAAGATGAAAAAAAAGAGTCGATTCGAACTGAAGTTTTTGAACTATTTTGAACTGGTCTACTTGAAGCCTTAAAAGACCGGACCAGACCGGCGGTCTGGCCGGGTCCGACCGGGAACCGGACCCCTGTCCGGTTTGGTTCAGCTAAAAAACCGTTTTGCATTTGAACAGTGTTTGGACCGGGTCGAACCGGCCGGTTTCCGGTTCTCTTTTTTGCAGTTTAAAATTTAAGCTTTTTTTTTAAAACCGACCGGTCAGTTTATATTTACACGGTTCGGTATTACAGCTTCTTGAAGAAGCCATTAAGAAGAGAAGAAGAACAGAATAGAAGAAGAAGAGAAGAGGTGGTGGGCGGGACCGCGGGAGAAAGGGAGCTTGTTTCATCAAACTCGGCCAATGAGCTTGTTTCATCAAAGTAGCTTGTTTCATCAAACTCGGATGTCGTCTTCAGGTACCTTTCTTCGCTTCTTCTCTCCGATCGAGTTTCTTGTCCTAGATCGATCAATTGCGTCAGTCTGTCTCTCCGATCGAGTTTTCTGTGTTGACGTGAAGAAGCTTTTGTCTCAACTTGGATCTAGTTGCAAAATCGTTGAATTGAATCAGAAATGTGAGTAGCAATTCCATGAAAACTTAAGATTGCATATGTTATTTGGTTATTCGACTCATCTTTCGATGAATTTGATTTGAAAATAGTAGGAGAAGCAATTCCAAGAAAACTTAAGATTGCATCTCTCCTTCTTTTTACTTTTTGTGTAGTTCTACATGAATTACTTGCGTAAAGTCTTGGCTCTTAATAATTGCACAAGCCAATCAGCTTCTATTTCAATAGAAACTACTCTATGATGTAATAATGTAATATTTTTTTGTAAATCCCTCATTTCAAATGAAAAGCCTAAGATGATGGCAAAGAAATATTTGAGCATGAAATGTATACTGCCCTTTTGAAGTTGGCGTGCAAATTATTCGTTGAGATATTTGCTTATGAAAATAAAAGATCTCAACTCTAGATTGTATTACATCAGAAGAACGAATGCTCTGTTGGGTTTGAAAAATGAAATATTTGGAACAATTTAGGAAATGATTTTGAATTTTATCATTACTAGTGAGTTAGAGGTGAGAATCCAGTAGATCAAGAAAATAGAGATGATTTGTTATACATCAATTTTTGTCAACAAGAGTTTGTGGTATATGCTATTTGTCGTTGAACCTTGCCCAGAAGCTTCAGTATGATGCATATTGTTTGATTTATTTCCAGGATTAGCCCAAGATGGATGTAAACCGGAAGCATCATCTGTTCTTTATACCAGTATTAAGTTAGCCCGTAGTGCTGTTGAGTCTCTACACAATAAAGAGATAAAATGAGGAATCATATGGGCTCAGCAGCTTGGTGGTGAGGTAATCTTCCACAATACTTCAGCCAGTTATTCAGGATAACACTCATGATGGTTTGTATAGTTCATTTTCAGTACACGACTTGCATTTCTAGATGTGTTAGACATCATTTTCTTGAGGAGCAGTCTATCAGTTGTCTTCCTTCTTGTTCCTTGTATGAGTAGTTGAGTACCAAATCTTCTGATCTTCTCAAACTCTGCACTTAGTGATAGATTCTGCCAGTCTCATTTGAAGTTCTGTTTATTCTATTTCAATGTTGTATTTCCTGTTTTGACATTTTTATCAGCTTAATATTTGCTGAATAGAATCATGAAGCAAAGAGGTAATTTTCAGTTTTCAATTTATCCCTTATGAACAGTGAACCGCACGTCGAACCGGGTCGGACCGTCTGAACCGTGAACCTGTCCCCTCGCCGGTTCAAGTGTCGGTCCATTTTCTGATAACTATGCTTAAAACACTGGTCTGATTTTGATACTAATTCAGTCGAAACGGTTTGAACCAGACCAGAACCAGACCAGTTCAGTTGAACCGGTTTAAATGAACAAGCCTACAATTTCCTACATCTTTCACTCACACATAATGTGGGTGCTTATGTGTGCAAAGAGACATATTCCTTACACTTTGACTTGTCTTTCATACAAGGTCTCCCCGTGTGACTGATATACTTTGTGAGAGCTAGTAGGGGTGAGCGAAAAAGACTGGTTGAACCGAAATCCTGAAATTTGCTGTAAAAATTGGTACAAGATAGAGACCGGCCCGAGTCAAGCAAGACCGACTCGAGCGGGCTTTTTAGACTCAAGTCGGTCTCGGTCCTCTACAGGTGAGGACTGAAATTTCAGGCTCGGTCTTGCCAAAACGACTGACCTGGCCTGCCCAAGCTCACCCCTAAGAGCTAGTTGTTGTATACCTGTTAGGAGTATACAACCTCTTGCGAATAACTTGTAGTAAGAGTATGCTTGTACGCTAGATCGTCGAATCTCATTTAGGTATCTCAGAAGGCCCTCATTAGTTATACATTGTATTCACAATCACGACACTAAATCATGACTGTTGCACCAGTGAACACAATTAATAAAATAGATTATGTTGACAATCTTCCATTTCTCAAAGTCGTTTAAACACAAATCAGACTCGCTTTTCTAGACATTTCCCGTCGGGCTAAATCCTTGTTCATGGCCTTTCGGTAACATGCTAAGCTAGCGAACATCGTGTCAGGTCACAAGTATCTGATTGGAGTCAAGAGGGCACACAATTTTTGGAACCTGTTATGGATCCTTAGGGCTCACACTACGACAAGCTAAGATCATGCTTGTGTAAACCCGTGGTCGACTAATAGCACACGCAGAATGAAACACGTGTCACAAAAACATTCTCCTTTTCCCATAGAGTGTATGTCATTTGTTACAAAGATGTTGTTGTGAGGATGTCCATTCAAACACCAAATGCATCTGAATCAGAGTTCATTAGCTCTTAACCCGCTAAAAAAATAAACCATTTGGAAATCATTTCCATTAAATTACCAATGAACTCATACCAACATGCGACTTGTGAATTCAAGAAGGTAGCTCTCGAATCATCCATTTGATATTTTCGGCTCGAAATTCTGTCTCATCTCCATTTGTCACATAGCGTAATGTTTACTAAGACGCAAAGGCACTTACTCGTGTAAGAGAGATATCCTTTTGGTTTATTTGATATACATTAAAACATAAATTTTTAATGCACAAAGAAATCAGGATCAAACATGTGTATTAATCAAACTTATTGATTGAATTGAACATTCGTTATTACAAGGGAAAATATTATTACATGAAATATTTCAAAGTTTATGTAGCCCTAAAGACCATACATGCCTAACAAAGGCATCCCTATTCAAAGATTTCATCTAGGGCTAGCAATTTTCTACGAATCACGATAACACGACACAGATACGCACTGAAACAATTGTGTTCGTAGAAGCATATGACAAAATGATAACACGATAGTATGAACACAATAACACAAACGTATTTTTGTGCCGTGTTCGTGTTTAGGTATTAGAACACGATACATATGATAACACGATAAAATAGAACTATTTTGATTTGCCAACTATAAATTTGGACTTGAAAATCTACTTTTTTAATAATTTCTAAACAAGTCTCATTTTGTAGCTTTTAAAGTCTATTTAGATATTTATTTTCTAAAGTTTTTCAATTATACATTAAAGACTCGTGAAATTTGATGTTTGAATTGATAATTTTTACTATGAACAATTCGTTATTTTGATATTTTCTTATAAATCTCACATGTGAAGATATAATATACACGACATGAACACGCACGAAAATTTGTGTGTCATGTTCGTGTTAAGTAACATGACACGATAAGATTATCATGCGTGTTCGTGTTTGGTAAGTGTCACACGATAAACGTATTGATACGCACGATTTGCCACCCCTAGTTTTGTCAATGGGTCAGCTACCATATCCTTTGTGGGCAAATACTTCATATTTATCATCTCGCATGCAACCATATCCCTCACATGGTGATACTTAATATCAATGTTGTTGGTTTTGTTGTGGAATTTAGGATCCTTGGTGGAAGAAATTGTTGTTTGGATGTCACTATAGATCAATACTGGCTCATCCTTTTCTATAATATCTATCAGATGTTCAAGAAACCTTTTCAACCAAACATTCTCTTGAGTTGTTGTTGCGAGGGTCACATATTCAACTTCCATGGTGGAGAGCTTCTTGCTACTCGAAGAGATAGCACCGTTGCACATCAAGAATGCATAACCAGATGTGGATTTGCATTCATCAAGGTCTCCTTCATAGTCTGCATCACTAAACGAAAATTTTCACCACTATAGTAACAAAGTGCATAATTAACAAATCCTTTTAGATATCTCATGATCCTCTTTACCGCTTGTCAATGTGCCAGACCTGGATCATATTGGTATCGATTAACCAATCCAACAACTTGGCAAATATCTGGCCTACTGCACACCATTGCATAAATTAGACTTCCAATTGCATTACGGTACTCAAGTCATTCTTTCTCTTTCTTCAGGAGTCCTTGGACACATTTTGTTACTTAGGGCATGTTCCTTACTGATAGGAGTCTCATTAGGCTTACATGCTTGCATACCAAATCGCTCAAGAACTTTGTTGTATGTAATTTTCTTGTGAAAGAAACAATAACTTTCTTGAATGGTCTCTCGAGATCTTTATCCCGAGAATGTAAGTGGCATTGCCCATGTCTTTCAAATTGATATGATAACCATGTTTTAACCTTGTTAACATACTCCATATCATTCTCATCTATTAATATGTCATTAACATATAATTTCATAAACACAAACTTACTTTTAGGCATTTTGGTATAAAGACAATGGTCATCATTTATCATGACAACTCCATTATTTACAACCACATTATGGAAGCATTTGTACCACTGCCTTGAAGATTACTTTAGTCCATAAATAGACTTCAGGAGTCTAAAAACCTTATGTATGTGACCCTTTACTACGAAGCACTCGGGTTGCTCCATGTAAATTGTTTCATCTAAATCTCCATTTAGAAAAGGCATTTTTAACATCCATTTGATATAATTCAAGGTCTTGGTTAGCTACTACAACCAATATTAACCAAATAGAGGATAAGCGCTTAGCAGAAGAAAATGTCTCAACATAATCTATTCCATGTTGTTGCGTATAACCTTTAGCAACTAATCGAGCCTTATATCGCTCAATTGTGCCATCAGCTTTGTGCTGTATTTGGAGGATCCATTTGGTCCTATAGCTTTATGTCCTTTAAGAAAGTCAAATAATTCCCAAACATTGTTGGCCATCATCAACTCTATTTGCTCATCCATTGCTTTTGTCCATTTGTTATGAGAAGGACCAGAAAAAGCCTCGCTAATGGTTTGTGGCACATTTTCTTCTTGTAAGAGCATTGTAAAGAGTTCACCCCCTTCAATCTCAAATCGTCGGTGCGGAATCGTTTTCCGAGACCCTCGAACCGAATGAGGTCCGTTTAACCTCATATTAATACTCTCACTTGGATTAAGTCACATTTCTTCACTCCCACTTGGAACGCCAAACTCACTTTTATTCGTAATAATCGGTGAAGAAGATCGTTGTATATGACAAACTATTTCATTATCTCCTTCATTCGTCCTACTCGAATGAGGTGAGCTTAGTTGGTCCAGATCCTTAGTCTTGACCTATCTCATCCTTCCTCGGGAACTCATCCTTGATAAATGTGACATTTTGGGTTTCAAATTCAGTAACAATCCCACTATCGTGTTGACCTATAAATACTTAACCTTTAAAGGTCTCATAGTAGCGAACAAACACACACTTTTTACCTTTCGGGCCCAACTTGCCATATTTATGTGAGAGTTCGTGGGTATAGGTAGTACATCCCCATGGTTTTAAGTTGCGTAGGTCTAGACGTCTTCCAGTCCACAACTCATAAGGAGTGGTCACCACTGATTTCGTAGGCACGCGGTTGAGAACATAAGTTGAAGTCAATAAGGCACCCCCCTTCCCAATGCAATTAGCAAGTTAGCATGTGTCGTCATTGACTGAACCATGTCAAGCAACGTTCTATTACGTCTCTCATCTATACCATTTTGTTGAGGACTATAAGGGATCGTCAACTGATGAATGATACCTTTATAATTACATATCGCCTG
Organism: Chamaenerion angustifolium; assembly: GCA_946814005.1. Lineage (NCBI taxonomy): Eukaryota > Viridiplantae > Streptophyta > Magnoliopsida > Myrtales > Onagraceae > Chamaenerion > Chamaenerion angustifolium. The sequence goes on along the minus strand of OX328270.1, from coordinate 22,683,268 downwards.
AAATTGGGTTTCAAAAGGCTTTCGGACAAATTTACCTTCTAGACAACATTCACAAGTAGACAATTCCATATCTTGAATGTCTTGCAAAATACCAATTTTCACTAGTCGTTGCATTCTTTGGTGGCCAATATGGACTAGACTAGCATGCCATACTTGTATATCGCTATCATAATTGCGAGAATACGTAAGCAACGAAAAATTAGAATTTTCGTAAGTATCCAAGTCTAATACAACAACCCACCAGATATAAAACCTTGTCCACACAGAGTCGACCCCTTGGTCAAATCAAAAACATTGTCATGGAAATTTAAAATGTAACCTAAAAACATCAAAGCAGAAACAAACACAACATTTCGTCGAATTTGTGGAGCATAAAGACGTCATATAATAGTAGAGATTGGTTGTAACACATGACTAACTTGCATATGCCAATTCCTATGACCGCAACTCGTGAATTGTTCTCGACATAAACTCATTTTGCTCCATGTGAGTCGATGGAAATCTAGATAAGTGTTCTTATCCTGAGCTATGTGGTTGGTCGATCCTGAGGCAATGATCAACAAAGGATTAGATTCAGTTAAAAAGTCTGAACTAGAGACGTGAAGGTCACTAGTATAGGTGCCAAGACATACCTGGCGCTTGGGTTGAGTGCAATCTTTTGCAAAGTGGCCTTTGTTGGTACCGTTAAAACATTTGACTCTTTCCATTTGAACACAAACTTTCTTTTTCTGCTTGGGTTGCCGAGCAGCCTTGGGTTTCTTGCGTGGGCCAGCTTTCCCTTGGACCTGATCTTGTTTCTTCCTCTTGAACCCACTTTTAAGTTTGGAAGATGAGAAAATGTGCAACTCAGACAGAGGCATAGTTGCTTGAAATTGTTCCTCTTCTAACTCAAGATGCCTTCTGACTTCTTCCAGAGTGCATATTTGAGTATTGTGGGTTAAGGTAGTCTTCATTAGATCCCAAGAACTTGGAAGTGAACGAATCACCACTTTGACTTGTTGCTCGTCAGTCAACACATGACCGACATCACTTAATTCAGCAATCATATTGGCCATTTATCGGAGATGCGTCCTCATAGAGTGGCCAGGATGTTTTTTTGTAGGAATCAAACTTAACAATTAAAGTTCTTATTCTTGTAGTGTAATAGGTATCAAACCTTTCCCGCAGGGACAAAACGCATGGACAGCGAAACCAAGCCCCTCAAACTGAAGGTGTTAGTGATATACCCTATTTAGTGGGTGTGATGGAAGAACAGTGGGGCAATACAACTGTCGGTATTGGGGCGAACATCGATGTTGACATGTTGAACCTTGAACATCACTGCCCGAGCGACACCTTGAGAACTCCGCCTGACTCGGACGTTGAAGACGACCTTACAAGCATACATAGGACAACAGTTATTGATGAAGAGGTGAATGTTAAGTTCGGTCAAGCAACCAAAAAATACGAACTCAAACTTCGTATGAAGTTCGTAGATGTGAAGATGTTTAGGGATTACATGATTGGACATAGCATTCAAGAGGGTTAGGAGATGGAGTCCAAGGGATCGAATGGTCCAACCCGAATAGAATTCTGTTGCAAATAATTGAACTATGGCTTCAAGTCGTGTGTTGTTCGGCTTCAGAAACAATCAACTTTTTAGTTACGAAAGTTAGTGGAGGAGCATAAATGTGGTCGACCATTCCACATGTATGCTCCCAAATATAAAGACGAGAGCAAGACACATCTGGTTGAGGAAGAGACAACTCATTTGGGTGAAGAGTCGGACACCTTTGTTCCCGAGTCTGTTCCAGATTCTTAACCCCATATGGTAAAAACTGTTTCCCGAGTCTGTTTTACCTTTGTATCAGTTTTCAAGTACCTGAAGAAATACCCAAGAGGCTTCTGAAACCAAGAAAGGCAAAATTGCAAACAAGAAGAAAAACACAGGTTTAGCTCTTTCACGACTTATCACATTTACAGCAATTATGGGTTGTAATTTTAAATTTTGTACTGTCATAGGGTAAAAATGCCCTTGAAAATATCGTAAACCTAGAAAGTTCCCCTGAACGCGTTCAAGTGACTTCAAATGCACCACAACTTTCAGATTGTCGAGTTCTCGTGCTAGTTGATATGCCTTTGCAGACCATCACACCGAAGAAGAAGATTATTCTTAAGAAATGTCGTCAAGGAGTTCCCCTCGTTTCAAGTCAAGCAAATACACCAAATATCCGACACAATGAAAATATTCAGTTTGCAGGACCTAAATTAGTTAATATTATTTTGGATGTTGTTGGATCGTGAAATCCTGAATGCTGATCTGGCAGTGAATTGAATGCCAGACAAGGTTGGGATGACGCTTCAGCTCCAACTCCGGTGAACCTGCAAGTAGGGGAGCGCAACAGAGGGGGTGCCTCTGGGTCCCTCTCCGATGCTTAAATGAGTATATGTGTGTATAAAACTCAAAACGTAAAGTACGTATGTGAAGCAAAGGTATTTATAGGGTAAGAGAGATAGAACCGTATAAGGCAACTGAATATCTTAATGTATATTGAGTTGCTGAAGATTCGGATCGTGGGATATGGCAGTTACTGCGAGATATTGCAGTTACCAAATCTAATCTTTAGTGAATATGTGACCGAGATATGTGGGATATCTTGGCCACTCTGTTATTAACGGTTTAGTGGGACCAGAGGAGAGAGACAAGGCTCTCTTCGGGGCGAGCACTCCCATGTCGAGCAGTGGAAGGTCGCGACTTGGTAGAGAATGGCGAGCAGTCTGAGAGCCTTTGGCGTCTCTATAGACTTTGGGCTCGATTCTGGATTACTCGATGGTGGGCCAAGTTTGGCTTGTACTTGGGCCGATCCGGTTCGGGTGTCATGGGTTTACCCCCTCTATATTTATTGGGCCTTCGAGGCCTTTTCTTACTGGGCTGTCACTATCGATACCCAACATTTGCCCCCGAAGCTTGATTGAAGTTCCTTCGGTCGAGCTTGATTTCCTGGTAGGGTTTTAGATAGTGACGTCTTTGGTAATGGTCCAGTGCCTTTGAGACACTTCGAGCTCATTTGGCGAGCAATTTCTTCTCTGTTTAAAGCCGAAAGAATATCCTTCCTTTTATTACCTTTTGGCGATCACTCGAGGTGACCCAGGCTTATGGAAGTCTATCTTTCCTAGTTAGGCGATCATTACCTACCCGAGGTACTTCTGCTAAAACTTTATTAGTGCGCTGGCGACCATCTTGTCTCCTTAGTGGAATTTTAGCATTTAATAACTGCACAGTTGTCCAGAAATCGAACGGTCACTTGAGGCACGCCTGACATTTACTTTTCCGTAAACCCAGGGTAGTTTGACAGCTGTCTGTACCAGCCAACCGTCGTCTCTTGGAATTCTGACATTGCTTCGGTTTTCTCCAAAAGGGTGCAATTATTCCTCTGCGTCGCTTCGATTTACTCGTGGCGGTTACTCCCCTTTTGGTCTATATAGGAAACGTCAGTTTCTGTATTTTGTTTTTTACGCTCATCCACTCCTTCAGATTTTCAGAACTTCGCTGCAAACCTTTCCTTTCTCTTTCAATCCTCTTCAGTTCTCATTTCGACCATTTCCATGGCCCCAGAAGTCAGCGAATAAAACACATGGCCATCAAGGGTGCTAACAAAGCCAGCGCCCCTCAGAATGTCGGTGTTCCCTTATTGTCTGTTGTCCTGACAGCTTTTATTCTATATTTGTTGCCAGTTCGTTCGGGAAGAGGTGATTCTTGGTCGTGTCTTCGGGGAGCTCACCGACAAGTATTCCAGTGTGCTCGCCGAGCTGGAGCAGTACCGAAGCACGGGGGTCACTCCTGAGCAATTGGGGACTATCAAGACGACTGCAGATGCAGCGATCGCCTTGGCAGATAATACCCGAGAGGAATACCTCAGGAAGGAGCAGCGCCTCCTTGCTGATGTCCAGAAGAGGGAGGCTGAAGCCGCTGCCGCTCTTCAGGACTTTGACGCTCTTCACCTGTGTTTAGATCAGGGAGAGATCGTCCGAGTTCGCCTAGATGCTGAACTTAAGGAAGCTCAGGCGCAAGGGGCAGAATCGGAGGCTCGCAGGGTCGCTGCCGAGGCGCAAAGGGACGCTGCTGACGCCCAGAGAGAAGCTGCGGTGGCTCAGATGGAAGTTGCGGAAGCCCAGGGGATTGCCTTAGAGGAGGAGAGGGATCGGTTAACTGCACAATTGAAAGCCGTCCCTTCGCCCCAGAGCGTAGTTGAGGCATTCAAAGCCTCTGAGGAGTTTGAGGACTGCTCTATGAAGGAGATGAAGTCGGCGATCGCCGATTTTCTCCAAGTCCTGGTGGATGAGGTCCAGGCGGTCGATCCCAACTTTCCTCTTGGGGAAGTCGCCTCCTTGAAGACCTTCCTGCGGAGTCGTCTTTCGCAGCCCTCTGTTGCTGGAGAGGCTGCTCCTGAAGGCGAGCCCAGTACTTCTGCCCCTGAAGACGAGCAGAGCGCCCTTGCCCCCGAGAACCCCGAAGCTTGAAGTCCCCAACTCCTTGGCGACCATCTTTATCTTTTTTAGATAGCCATTTTTGTACTTTCTGTTTTTGGTTTGTAATTATTTATCGAAGACTTGGTTTTTCTATTGAATGCCTTTATATTCTTGAGCCTTTAATCGACTTTGAACATATTCAGCTATCCAATATCTTACTCATAATTACTTTCCACTTTTTCCTTGCTTGGTAATGTCGTCGACCCTTAAAGCCGTAGACCAATCATAAGTTAAACTTTCTAAGGATAATACTTTTGACACTTAAAAGCGTAAACTTCTAAGTTCAAAGAGATATTACCTTCTTTGAAGTTTAAACCTTTGAGGTGTTGGCCTAATAACAGGGGATTTGGAGTTTGTCAGGCTTTATCATCAATAGTGATCGCCTAAACTTTCTTTGGCCTGACTTTGGCGTCAGGGCTTTTATTTTGCCTAACATTTTGCTAGGTCTTTTGGCCTGACTTTGGCGTCAGGGCTTTGCCTGATTTTTGGCGTCAGGTTTTTTGAGGCCTAACTTTGTTGTTAGGGCTTTTGTGGCCTAGTTTTGTTACTAGGGCTTTTTTGGCCTAGCTTTGTTGCTAGGGCTTTTTGGCCTAGCTTTGTTGCTAGGGCTTTTTGGCCTGACTTTGGCGTCAGGGCTTTTGGCCTAACTTTGTTGTTAGGGCTTTTGGCCTAGCTTTGTTGCTAGGGCTTTTGTGGCCTGACTTTGGCGTCAGGGCTTTTGGCCTAACTTTGTTGCTAGGGCTTTTGGCCTAGCTTTGTTGCTAGGGCTTTTGTGGCCTGACTTTGGCGTCAGGGCTTTTGGCCTAACTTTGTTGCTAGGGCTTTTGGCCTAGCTTTGTTGCTAGGGCTTTTGTGGCCTAGTTTTGTTACTAGGGCTTTTTTGGCCTAACTTTGTTGTTAGGGCTTTTTGGCCTGACTTTGGCGTCAGGGCTTTTTGGCCTGACTTTGGCGTCAGGGCTTTTGTGGCCTAGTTTTGTTACTAGGGCTTTTTGAGGCCTGACTTTGGCGTCAGGGCTTTTTGGCTTCAGCTTGCTTCGAGTGGACACGCTTTGTGAAGGAATGGCTTTCTTTTATTGACATAATCAGTTTGATTACAAGCTATGCATAAAATGTTCTTAAATGCTCTGAATTAAATGGACGGGGTAACCTCTCGCCTTCGGTGGTTTCCAAATAGTAGGATCCTGGTGCGGCGATCTCTACTACTTTGTATGGTCCTTCCCATTTGGCTGAAAGTTTGTTTTTACTGTCCAGCCTTGTGAATTCATTCCTTCTCATAACCATCTCCCCCACGAAAAATTGGCGAGCGCTAACTTTTCTGTTGAAATACCGAGCGGTCGCCAAGCGCATCTTTGCCTGTGTTTTTTCCGAGAGCCATCTCTTTTCCTCTGCTAAATCGAGGTCAGTTCTGCGCTCGATCTCATTTGCCTCCGTGTTAAAGTGTAGGACTCTGTGGGTAGGCACTGCTAATTCAGCTGGTGCTACTGCTTCTGATCCGTACACTAAACTGAAAGGCGTTTCTCCTGTGGCCGCCTTTTGCGTTATTCTGATTGCCCATAATACGTTTTCCAGTTCGTCTGCCCAGTTCCCTTTGAATGCTCGAACCCTTTTCTTGACTCCTGCTAAGACAACCTTGTTGGCTGCTTCAGCTTGCCCATTCGTTTGAGGGTGATGTACTGAACTGAAACGATGGTCGATATGATACTCTTCAAAGAGCCATTTTAACTCATTTCCAACGAATTGTGGACCATTATCGCTGATGAGTATTTTGGAAATACCAAACCTGGAGAATATGTTGACTTGCAGGAACTTGATAATTTGGAATTCCGTTGTCGAAGCTAGAGCTTTCGCCTCTACCCACTTAGTGAAGTAGTCGATTGCCACTATAATGTGAGTACGCTGACCAGTGCTAATGGGAAAAGGTCCCAATATATCGATTCCCCATTGAGCGAAGGGCTAGGCACCTGCCATTGGGGATAATAATGTCGATGGTCGACCCGATCGTGGTGCAAACTGCTGGCAAATTTCACACTTCTGTGTTAATTCGGCTGCGTCTTTTCCCAAGGTCGGCCAGTAATATCCCAGTCTGAATATTTTCCTGCTTAGTGAACGAGCACCTTCATGACATGCTGCTGCCCCTTCATGAGCTTCTCGAAGAACTTTTTCTATTTCGGGCAGAGCAACACATCTCAAGTAAGGCGTCGAATAACCTCTTTTGTAGAGTTCTCCATCGATGATTAGATAACTGGCTGCGAGTCTTCTAATCCTAGTGGATTCACCTTCGTCCTCTGGGAGGATGCCTTCTTTCAAATAATTCTGGAACGGGGTCATCCAGGTGACCTGTTCTTGAATGTTGAAGATCTCCGCTCTGTTTTCAAGGACTGAACATAGGGCCCTTTCCAGAAATTGCACATCCTGGATTGTCGCCCCTCCGAAGGCTAGCTTACTCAAAGAATCTGCCATCTGGTTTTCTTGGCGAGGAATGAATTCAATCGCGAAATTTGGGATTTCCGCGACCAGCTTTTTGGCAATGCCGAGATATTTCTTCATCTTTTCTCCCTTTGCCTCGTATGCGCCATTAACCTGATTGACAACGAGCTCTGAGTCGCTTTTTACTTTAAGCGCAGCTATACCCATTCCTTTTGCTAGTCTGAGTCCAGTGATAAGAGCCTCGTATTCTGCTTCGTTATTGGTCGCCGGGAATGTCAAGGCGATCGCGTATTTCAGAGGCTCGCCCTCAGGAGGAATAAGAATTAAACCTGCCCCCGAGCCTTCTTTTGATGAAGACCCATCCGTATAGAGTTCCCAGATTTGATTATCGTTTGCTGACTGACTTGGCCTGTTTTCTGCCTCCGCTTGACCGTTACTCGTGCTTTCCACTATGAAATCAGCTAGTGCTTGACCTTTGATGGCCGTTTTTGGCGCAAATTTGATCCTGATCTCGCTGAGCTCGATCACCCACTTGACCATTCTTCCTGAGGAATCTGGCTTCATCAGGAAGTTTTTGAGAGGTTGATTGGTGAGGACCGTGATGTCATGCGCATGAAAGTAAGGTCTCAGCTTCCGAGCAGCAATAACTAAGGCATAGAGATACTTCTCAATCTGGACATATTTTATTTCTGCTGAGTTGAACATTTTGCTAATAAAATACACTGGACTCTGAACATTATTCTCCTCCCTTATTAAAACAGCACTGGCTGCCACATCGCTAATGCCTAAATAGAGGAAAAGCTGCTCGCCTGGAACGGGTTTTGCCAGAGCTGGGAGTGTTTGAATATGCCTTTTCAAGGACTGGAATGCTTCCTCGCAGTCTGGCGTCCACTCGAACTTACGGTTGGCCCTCAAGGTTTTGAAGAACGGGAGGGACTTGTCGCTTGCTTTGGAGAGGAAGCGGTTAAGAGCAGCTAGTCGGCCGTTCAGGCATTGGACTTCCTTATGGCAGGTTGGCGACTTCATTTCTTCTATGGCCTTTAGCTTTTCCGGGTTTGCTTCAATGCCCCTTTCGCTGACCATAAAACCCAGGAACTTCCCGGACTTGACTCCAAAGGCGCACTTTGCCGGGTTCAGGCGAACGCTGTGTCTCCTCATGCATTCAAAAGCTTCACGGAGGTCGGTGGTATGAGGATTGCCTTTGATGGATTTAACGAGCATATCATCCACGTAGGCCTCCATGTTCCTTCCCAGCATGTCCTGGAACAGTCGGTTCACCATCCGCTGATAAGTTGCCCCGGCATTGATGAGACCAAAGGGCATCACCTTGTAGCATAGAATGTCGCCGTCAGCATAGAAAGCAGTGTGGGCCTCGTCGTCTGGATGCATTCTGATCTGGTTGTAGCCTGAATAGGCGTCCATGAAGCTCAGCATCTCATGACCCGAGGTAGCATCGACTAGCTGATCAATTCTTGGAAGGGGATATGAATCTTTGGGGCAAGCCTTGTTTAAGTCGCGGAAGTCGACGCACATCCTCCACTTGCCGTTAGATTTCCTGACCAAAACTGGGTTGGCGACCCAGCTCTGGAATCTTACCTCTCTGACGAAGTCAGCTTCAATCAACCTGCCGACTTCCTGCCTGATCGCCAAACGTTTATTAGTCCCGAACGATCTTCTCTTTTGGGCGATCGGCTTGATGGAGGGGTCTATCCTGAGCTCATGAGAGATAATATCTGTGCTGATTCCTGGCATGTCGCTCGGCTGCCAGGCAAAGAGCTCTTTGAATTCCTTGAGGAGGGCGGTCATGGCCTCCTTCTGATCCTCTTTCAAGGTGGTCCCAATGCGCACCTTTTTGTCCGGACCATCGATCTCGACCTCCTCCAATTCCTCCATGGGTGCTGGTCGAGCCAGGTCCTCGCGGGGATCGGCCTCTGTCTCGATGGCGAGCGCCTCCCTTTGGTTCTTCCTGCGTAAACAGTTCACATAACATTGCCGCGAGGAAGGCTGATCTCCGAGCACTTCTCCAATCCCGTTCGGCGTAGGGAACTTCATCTTCTGGTGGACAGTGGAGGCCACAATCTTATTTGGGTTGATCGTGGTCCTCCCTATGATGGCGTTGTAGGATGTAGGTGAATCGACCACCAGGAAAGTGACCGACACCTTGATGCTTTTCCACCCCTCGCCAAAAATCACTGGCATGGTTATAGCCCCCAGTGGATAAGTTGTCCTTCCCGCAAATCCGATCAGCGGAAAGTCGACCCTCTTCAGGTCGCGTTTTGATTTGCCCATCTTTTCGAAGGCGTCCAGAAACAGGATGTCTGTCGAGCTGCCTCCGTCGACCAGAATCCTTGCAACATCACAGCCGTCAATATCTGCCGTAATGACCAGAGCATCGTTGTGGGGCGTGGTGACATGTGCCAAATCATCTTCAGAGAATGAGATGACAATGTTTTCTTCAGGTCTTGGCCGCTTCCCCAACTGAACTGCCGTAGAGATCTGAGTGGCGTAGACCTCTCTGGCGCTTGACCTCTCGCCGCCTGCGCCGAATCCTCCCGCAATCAGATTCACTCTCCTCTTGCTTCCAGAAGGCTCAGCTTGATCTGCAGGGGCTGGTGAACGATGTCTCCTGGGGGGCGTTCGACTTCGGTCTCGCCCTGCCACAAATTCCTTCAACATTCCCCCCTGAATCAGCCTCTCTATATCTCGCTTCAGAATCTTGCAATCGTCTGTCTTATGGCCCTTGCACTTATGGTATCTGCAATAGCTCTCGACATCCTTTCCCATGGGTAACCCACCTCGGCGAGGCATCGGTGGCCTCGCCAAGGATCTCCTCTCCATCTCGACTAGTACCGCTGAGATCTGCCTATTTAAAGGCGTGAAGTACTCAGGGACCTCTGGATGGCGAGGTGCTGGAAGAGACTCGACTCGGGACTTACTTTCTTTTCCCTTCTTCTCCTTCTTTATCTCCTTCTTACCATCGCGTCGGGGTTCATGGGTTACCCTTAGCGAGGTCGTCAGGAGATTAGCCTCGATGTTTGCGCGTTCAAGGTCTATGAAACCTTTTGCTCTGGACGCCAACTCCTCCAATGTCTCTATCTCCTTCACGTGATAGCTGTTTCGCAGCTTTCTCGAGGCCTTGTTGGCCACATCCAGACCTCTGTAGAATGCTCGAATGATTTCCCCATCCGAGATTCGGCGATCTAATTTTGTGACGTTTTGATGAAAACGCCCGTAGAAGTTGGACAGCGACTCTCCAGGCTGCTGTTTGACCGAGTCAAGGGCGACCACGCTCTTCAGCAATTGGCGCTCGCCCATATATCTTTCCAGGAACTTGCTTCTTAACTCTGCCCAAGTTCCGATTGATCCTGCAGGGAGGCCGAAGAACTAGGACGAAGCCGAGCCCGAAAGAGTAGATGGAAATAGCAAAGCCAAATGATTGGGATCGTTTGACTTACCCAGAAGGGAGGCCTCATGCTTGTTGACATGTACGGTGGGATCTCCTCCACCGCTATACTCAGGTATGGCCCGAGCAACCACATCCTTCGGGATTTTGATAGCGACGAGCGCGTCGGTGAATGGATGAGAGGACTGCTCCTTGAAGGGAGCTATGACTGTCAACTGTCTTTCCTGGAGCCTTTTGTTGAGGAGGTCATCCATCTGATCCACAGTGCAGTACATGGGAGAGGCTCCGGGTGGAGGCGGACCGGAAGGATTGGCAGTATATGCCCCTGCTGGCTCCTTGGTGTGCGCTGGAGGTAGGGACTGCTGACCTGACGTCATCTCCTGATCCTCCTGAGGCGCAGCAGGACTAGGATTGGCCGCTTCTGAAGGTGAAGGCCCTGTGGCAGCAGGGCGGTGATTTTCCTTAGGAGCAGAGGGATTGTTTTCCTGATGAGCAGGGGCTTGGCGGCGCGCCTGTCCTAGGATGGCTTCCAGCAAGGAGACCATCTCGGGGGTTAAATTAATATCCTGCCCCGCAATGTGGACTGTCTGCGGTGCAGGGGCTCCGTTTTGATCAGCAGCTGGGGTCGGTCTTGAATCACCGACATGTTCTCGGGATGTCCGCAGAGGAACAGCATTAACTCCTGCTCGGCTGGCAGGTTCCTGTTGAAGCGGTGAAGCGGCGGCGGAATCAGAGCTATCTGAGGATCGCTCCCTAGTCTGATTCCGACGGTTGCTTTGGGATCGAGTTCTCATGGCTGAATTGATCGTTCCCACAGACGGCGCCAAATGTTGGATCGTGAAATCCTGAATGCTGATCTGGCAGTGAATTGAATGCCAGACAAGGTTGGGATGACGCTTCAGCTCCAACTCCGGTGAACCTGCAAGTAGGGGAGCGCAACAGAGGGGGTGCCTCTGGGTCCCTCTCCGATGCTTAAATGAGTATATGTGTGTATAAAACTCAAAACGTAAAGTACGTATGTGAAGCAAGGGTATTTATAGGGTAAGAGAGATAGAACCGTATAAAGGCAACTGAATATCTTAATGTATATTGAGTTGCTGAAGATTCAGATCGTGGGATATGGCAGTTACTGCGAGATATTGCAGTTACCAAATCTAATCTTTAGTGAATATGTGACCGAGATATGCGGGATATCTTGGCCACTCTGTTATTAACGGTTTAGTGGGACCAGAGGAGAGAGACAAGGCTCTCTTCGGGTCGAGCACTCCCATGTCGAGCAGTGGAAGGTCGCGACTTGGTAGAGAATGGCGAGCAGTCTGAGAGCCTTTGGCGTCTCTATAGACTTTGGGCTCGATTCTGGATTACTCGATAGTGGGCCAAGTTTGGCTTGTACTTGGGCCGATCCGGTTCGGGTGTCATGGGTTTACCCCCTCTATATTTATTGGGCTTTCGAGGCCTTTTCTTACTGGGCTGTCACTATCGATACCCAACAGATGTCATTTTGAAATAACGCATACTATCGATTATGCTGTCACTTTAAGGCGTTAGGTTACATTTTGTTTTTAGGGTGAACTTGGTATTGTAAGTTGGTAATTTCTAAACTGAATGACAGTTAACTATGGAAATAGGTGGTTCTGTGGAAGTGGCATTGATTGTGTGTGTTGTGGGACAGGTTTTTAAGTGCAGATGGAATTCCGTTGGGTTTTATTCGAAAACTTTTTGTTCAATCAATCAAAACATAGTACATCTACTTTCAATTTGTGAACAAACGGTTTTCATCAAATACCAACACGTACAAAACATATGTTATCAGGAACTGACAATACATAAATATAATTAACTAAAAGACGCTACGCTACGCAAACATAAGTACTTGAAATACACATCATAAAACACTACAACCAGTAACCAATTTTAGAATTACAGGAAACAGCAGTACCACAAGCACTCCAACAGCAGTAATCAACATCTTTTCGCTCCTACGTACAAGAACAACTTCGTCTTCGATCTTGCCATGCATATCTCAAAATATGGTTACGACCCTCCTTCCGTATATGCACATTGGGGGGGGCATACCACTCAAAATAGTTACAACTGTGATTCTGCACCCCAAACACTCAAAATTAGGGTTTCAAAGAGAGATTTGAGAGTGATTTTCCAATTGATGCTAAAATTAAGGTTCAAAACTAAAAAAAATCGGCAAACATACCTTATAATTGGGACACCCATAAAACATTCGACTGAAATTCTTCCATGTGGAAGCGGGTTTAGTATGCGTGATGAACCCACAGTAGCAACTCCACGGCTGATACTCTACGTGTGACTTCAAGTTAGATGAAGAGATGGTTGAGTAATGTGGTGTCATTGTTGTTGGAAGAGCAGGAGATCCAACAAAGAGGGGTCGAACACTTCGGGATTCGTACAGGGGCGGAACACTTCGAGAAGAAAATGGGTGAACACTTCGAACAAGCGTGGAGGGAAGACTGCATATAATAGCAGTGAAGAAGTAAGGGGCATTTGAGAAATTTCACAGCAAAAAGAAGTCATGTGCAATGCATGTGCGGTGTTAACGGAAATGTGTGTTTAGTAGTTTTAAATTAAAACAAAAAAAAAAGAGTGAATACTTTTCAAATATCATAATTAATTTTTGTTTTTTTTATTAATACAGATGAACTCCAATTCTATTGATACAGTAAAAACAATACAGCCGGCAATAGAAATATTTATACTTATATTAAATTAAATGTATAAAAGAATGGTAAACTTTACCACTTTTTTTATAATTAGTATGAATCAATCCATCTTTTATTTTTATTATAAAAAAAAACGTTTCTTGTAACCAATTCAGACGAACCGTATTGAAACTAGGGTGACAAAAAACAGTCGGTCCCGCGGTTCAAACGAACTGAAAATTCAGTCCAAAACTATCCATATATGTGTGATATATTTTACAATGTTTCCAACCCACTCAGCGAAAACGCACTAATTTAGAGCTTTTACAATGGAACAAATGAGGTGTTTAGTAGTTGTAGAATCGTGTAAAAAAATTGAAATAATTTTAATTTTGTCGTCATGCAGAAGCCACTTCATAATATCAGCCAGAAACCTTAGAGTAATAAATTGGAAGTAATTTGTTCAATAAAGAACAACTAAAAGACACAACATGCATTTAATAGCACAGGTATAGTATAATACATATAAGGGTTAATTATAAAAAAAAAAAACTGAACGGTTTAGGACTATATTTGGAAGCTTCTGTCGCGAATGTGTAAAGAATAAAATATTATCTTATTATATACTATAATAATAGAAATGCTTGTGCGTCATGTGTTTTTTTTAATATAATTATTTATAAGAAAAATATATATAAATTTTTTATTAAAAACATATTAATAAAAAAATGATGATTATTTAATATATTATAGATTCTTATTAAATAAAATTTATTAATCCATAAATTAAGTTAAATCTACAACATTTAAATATAAAGTTCCATAAAACTTAAGTATTAAAAAAAACATGTTAGCATTTTTTTGTTAATGTATTAAATTTTAGATTGCATACATAATTATAATTAGGTATTGATTTTAAACATGATTTTAGAAATATTGTGCTATAAGATATCACCCTTAATTAATCTAAAATTGAAATTGCAATAACTGGACTTGTATTTCAATTATACAAATTATGTTATTATTAAAAATAGAGAATAAATATATTTTTCATAAAAGTAAGTAAAATTTGTACGTATAAGTCGATAATAAAGATAAATATTATAATTATTGACATGCTGCTAATTAATACTTTTAAATTATTATTTTCACATAGTTATAATGTAGGAAGTATTGGTGAAATATGTTTATTTTACTTATAGTAGTTGTCACTTGTGTTCAATATTTATCTATTTCATAAAATAAGTCGTGTCTATAAAACCAATGAAGCTCTACAAAACTAAAAAGAATATTAATATACTATAATGATAATATTAGTATTTTTTGTCCATGTGTTTAATTTTATATTGTCTTGCATAATTTTAAAAAGATCATAATATTAGATATTGAACTATTAATTTATTAAAAAAAGATATATAATATACAAAACAATTATGATTTATTTTTAGCAAATAAGTTTAATATGTGCACTTAATTTATTTTTACAAAGTATAATATTATAAACTTTAGTATTTTAATAAAAAAAATAATAAAATCACATGTGAAATAAGGTGATATTATGTATAAAAAAAAAGCTCTACATCACTATATATTTATTTTAAGAAACTATACTTATTATATTAATATGTTTTTATATGTGTGTTGAAATTTATATTGCATGCATAATTATAATTGGGTACATAATATTAGACATACAACTATTAATTTTTTTAAAAAAATATGTAATACATAAAATTAATTATAATTTAGTCTTAGAAATAAAACTTAACAAAATTTAATATGTCTACTTACTTGTTTTTTATAAAGTATAATATTATATAATTTAAACTTACTTAATTTTTATAAAGTATAATATTATAACATTTAGTATTTGAATAAATTATTAATAAATGCACATGTGAAAGGGATATATTATTGAATTTTTATAACTTATGTGGAGAAGGAATGAGAATGCTTGGAGGATTTTAAACTGAGTTACATGACATGTCACATAGGAATGAGAATTGTATGTTTGACATGGACCAATAAAAATTGATTAATTTGACATTAGGAGTAAGAAAATACATCAAAAAACTTATTTGTCACAATTGCATACAATTTAGTCAAATTAATATAGATATAGAATAGATATAGATATAGATACAAGATAGTTTGGTTAGACCAACGGTTAAAAGGAACGTTGTTTCAAATGTTAAAAGCTTAAAGTCATCATGAGATGGGTTTAGGGTTTCAAAGAACCCCTCGTAAGGCACATGTGTGACTTCAACTCATGAAAATGAATGTAGCGTATTTTCCCTTGTTCTGAGGAATATTCAAGACATCATATTAATTGGTCACATGTGGAATTATATCACGGCTAGGGTTCATCTAACCGTCACACTGACCTTCTATCTTAATCGGAAGTGGCTCAACTTTTTTCAAGAAGTTGGACCACTTCAAGAAGTGGTCCAACTTTTTTCTACCCTTGTCGCATGGGTCGGACCACCCTCACAACAGAACATCTTAATTAAAAACAGCCGAAAAGACAAGTAAAAATGCAGAGATTATATACCGTGTTGCTACAAGAGGTTATGTCGTTCCCACCCACACCCTACCTACTGTCAACAATAACTGCAGATTTGTCAACAATAAACTGCAGGAAACCTATAGATTGTCTACAATTGTCACAAATTTAACGCTTCGAAAAATATTTGATAGGATTAGCTCTATAAATAGATTACATGTAAAGAATCAATACAAAACTTTCTATTCAATCCAATATTGATAAAACTTATATTGAAGAAATGATCAAACTCATATTGAAGATAAACCCATATGAAGATAAACCCAGAAAGAGAGCGAAGGATCTCTCTATTCTGTAAATTCCAGAAAATGAAATCCTACAGCCTAGGGAATAGCTATTTAATATAGAAATATCTAACTAACTAACTTTATTTAATGCATAAGAATCCTATACTTTGCTCAATGGTAAACTTAATCCTTATACTTCCACATTCCCCTTCATCTGGTCCACCTTCTTCATCTCATTCAAAACACTCTGTTCTGAATCAGATTCTTTACACTGAAACAGATCAGCTATGCCATACTTCTGCAGAAGATAAGAATGTTGCAGCTTGGGAAGAGCCTTTGTCAATAAATCAGCTTTCTGATCCTTTGTATTAACATGCATAAGAATGATAGTCCCGTCTTGCATGTTATCACGTACAAAGTGACAATCAATCTCAATGTGCTTCGTGCGTTCATGATACATCGGGTTCCCGACAATCTGAATCGCCGCCTTGTTGTCACAGTGTAATCGTGCAGGAAAGTGGACTGCAATCTGTAATTCAACCAACAACCCTTTCATCCACACAGCTTTCGATACCGCCATACCCATGCTACGGTATTCAGCCTCTGCACTTGATCTTGATATGGTAGCCTGTTTCTTGGTTTTCCATGAAACCATACTTGAACCCAGTTGAACACAATAACCAGCAATAGATTTTCTTGTAACAGCACATGCACCCCAATCACTATCACAGTAGATATCTAAAGAATTCAGTTTGTTTGCTGCAGAAAAGAACAAACCTTGTCCAGGGCTGCCCTTGATATAACGAACTACTCGTAATGCCGCTTCAAAATGAGATCATTTTGGAGAATGGACATGCTGACTCAATGCTTGAACAACAAAAGTGATATTGGGCCGTGTCATAGTTAAAATACAAAAGTCGTCCCACGATTCTCCTGTAAAATTCAAAATCATCCAATAATGGATCATCCATATTCAATGAATTGTTTATCATACTCAGGTGTAGTAAGACGAAGATGTTTCTCCATAGGTGTGCCTGCTGGTTTGGCATCAAGGAGTCCAGCTTCAAAGATTAATTCCAATGCGTATTTACGCTGGTTGATGATAATCCCTTTTCTGGACCGAGCAACTTCTAATCCAATGAAGTACTTTAACATCCCCAGATCTTTAAGCTTGAAATGTGATTGGATAAGGCACTTTAATTCCAAAATCAATGTAGCATTGGATCCACTTATTAATAAATCATCCACGTATACAAGTAGATGAACTTGATCTCCATTAATGAATTTACTGAATAAAGAGTAATCATACTTACTCTATTTGTAACCATGAGCAAGAAGGGACTGCGTCAACTTCAAATTCCATTGCCGGGACGCTTGCTTAAGGCCGTATAAAGATTTGAGTAATCTGAAAACTCTACGATTTCCCGTTTGCAAATCAGGAGAAAATCGATTGAAGCCCGGTGGGACCTCCATATAAACCTCTTCGGTCAATTCGCCTTGTAGAAAGGCATTACTTACATCTAATTGATATATACGCCAAGAACGAGCAGCATCTACTGCTAACAAAATCCGCACAGTAACCATTTTGGCCACTGGTGAAAACGTTTCAGTAAAATCAGTCCCAGCTTTCTGTGTATAGCCCTTCGCAACCAAGCGAGCCTTATAACGATCAAGAGATCCATCAACATTGTATTTGACTTTGTAAACCCATTTGCACCCGATAGCACTCTTACCAGGGGGTAGATCAACAATAACCCACGTATTATTATCCTGCAGGGCAGCAATTTCAGATTTCATAGTTGTTACCCAATTTTCATTTGTAGCAGCTTCATTAAATGTGAGGGGCTCATGGATTCTAGAAATTCCACTGAGATATCCAGCATAGTTTGTTGAAATATTCGAGTAATCAACAGTACGACAATGCAAAACGTAATCCGAACACCATTTAGGAGTACGAGTTGATCGGATAGACCTGCGGACTGATGGACCAACAGCTGAAACAGCATCGACATTAGTAGTCTCAGTCTGAATTTCAGTTGGGATTGGAACAACAGCAGCAGGGTAGGTCTGAGTTGGAACAATATCAGCACAGCCATTAGAACTCTCAGGAAACTGCATATCATTCAATATTAAGTGTGCTGGATTGGATTCGTCACAAAGAAATTCATCTGTCAATCTAGTGCAGTTGACAGATCTTGCAAAGGCACAATACGTTTCAATCTAAAAGGAAATATGTGTTCCTTAAAAAACACATCGCGACTAACAAAAATGTCTCTTGATTGAAGGTTCAACAAAGTGTAACCCTTCTGAGTATGAGAATACCCAAGAAACACTGAGAGAATAGAACGAGGCCCCAATTTGTCCTTTGAAGTATAATTTGCTGCATAACACAAAGAACCAAAAACTCGAAGATGGCTCGGATCAAAGGGTCGTTTAAACAAAACTTCAAATGGAGATTTCCCTCGAAGAACTGTGGATGGCATACAATTAATGAGGTAACATGCAGTTAACACACAGAATCCCCAATATTTGTCTGGCACATTTGACTGAAATTTCAATGCACGGGAGACTTCCATAAAGTGCTGATGTTTGCACTCAGCAATTCCATTTTGTTGGGGCGTTGCAACACAACTAGTTTGGTGAATGATACCCAACTGAGAGAACAAATCCTTAGTGAATGAATTGATAAATTCAGTTCCATTATCACTTCTACACACTTTGATAATGCATTGAAACTGATTTTTGATCATTGAGATAAAACTCCTAATATGTAATATGGTCTCATCCTTACTGCGTAACAAATAAATCCAAGTAGCTCTGGTATAATCATCAACTATAGTGATAAAATACCGAAATCCATCCACTGTTTG
Organism: Chamaenerion angustifolium; assembly: GCA_946814005.1. Taxonomy (NCBI): domain Eukaryota; kingdom Viridiplantae; phylum Streptophyta; class Magnoliopsida; order Myrtales; family Onagraceae; genus Chamaenerion; species Chamaenerion angustifolium. The sequence goes on along the minus strand of OX328270.1, from coordinate 22,664,597 downwards.
AAATTTATATGGCCCCAATAAATCCATGTGCACAATATCAAAAGGACTTGCAGCACGAGTATGACTAACTGGAAAAGAAGATCTAGTCTGACGTGCAAGTGGACAAACAGCACAATCAGAAATATCACTACTATTTCCTAAGGAAAGAAACTTCTTCAATTTGGGTAGGGGTAAATGTCCAAGCCGCATGTGCCATAGGAAAGCATCCGACTTAGCAGCAACATCATTAACTTTTGCAGACTTATCTTCAATCACTAATTCATGTAAGTATAGACCAACACTTTGTTTACCAATCACCATTCACTACATGAAAATCAGGTGTTTGTGAAGGAAATTTTGCAAGGGAAATAATCCCTTTAAATTTACAACTATTTGTAAGGGATTTGTTAGGGTTAAGTGAGGAGAATAATAATTAGGGAAATTCCTCACAAAATATATTTTCCTTACTATTTTGTGACGGATTTTCCTTATAAATATTTTTAAGGATAATCCATCACTAATTACCTTTTTCAATCCTAAATTTTGTAAGGGATTTATTGCTCCTCAGAAAATGTATTCATTTGCAAGGGATTTATATCTCCTTAAAAAAATATATTTGTTTTGTAAGGGAAAACCCTCAGCCCAAGCATTGACCGGTTCAGACCAAGCATTTTTGACTGGTTCAGACCAAGCATTCTTGACCGGTTCAGACCAAGCATTCTTGACCGCAAAGGCGCAAACCCATTGACAGCATTTCCTTCAGTTCATGACAGCAAACCCCTAATTGTGAAACCGAGTTCTTCATCCCGATCAAACTTCAGAGCTCACTTCTTCATCCGAGACGTATCTCCACACGTCGTTGCAGGACAGAGCTTAACTCGCTTCATTCTCCATCTGGCTCGACTGATCTTTCGCTACCTTAATTGCGCATTCAGAGAATCACCAGCAAAAACATTAGGTAACTACTCGTTGCACCTCACAATGGATGATTCTCAGATGAAAATTCTGGAGATGTTCTGTTCTCGTGTGAGTTTGTTGCAGTAATCGTGTCTAATCCTCCAATTCTGCAATTTTCCCTTTATTGTTGCAGTAATCGTGTCTAATCCAATTCTGCAATTCTCGTGTGAACAATATTTCTTTAGCAGCTGAAGTAGCTTTAGTGTAGTGTAAGTCTTGTCACGAATTTTGTAAGGGAGCTTGTTGAGCCAACACAATATTTCTTTAGCAGCTACTTTAGCTTATCTGCTTTGTTGGATTCCTGGTGACTTTGGGTGTAATCAAAAGTCCCTCCTTCCTCTTTTTGATAGATTAGGATCATAGAAAACAAGAACTTGCTAATTACTCCGTGTTATGCTTTCGATCTCAAGGTGGGACTGCTTTGTCCTGCGTGGTTTCACTTTTCTTTTTATTACCAGAGGCTGTCAAATTACCTCTATCTTGGAGCCTTGGAGGCTAATGGTCAATGTCTGTTTGATTGCTAACCATTTTTAAATGTTATGTGCTTGTTTCTTCTTTTGTGAAGGGCATAGATGTAGTCTGTTGTTGGTATGGTGGGTGTAAAATCGTTTTACAGTAAAATATGTTTGAGTCAACATTGTCTTTGTAGCAATGTGTTGAATTCATTTATGACAGGAAGAAATTAATTAGGCTGAATGTTTGTTCATGAAATTTAAATTCTACGTAAGTTTTGTCACTACACCCTCTTTAGCATATCTATAGATATAGACATTGTTAACTGTAGCTTAGACCTATCAGGAACCTGTTCATAAATATGCTGACATAGTTTATCTAGTTTGTAGTCATTTTTCTAAGTTGATTGAATCTTTATTTTAATAGCATCGTGAAGTTCTTAGAGTTAAATAATTGTGAGTCTTCTGTTCAGGTACTTAAATAACTGAAAGTAGTTATGGACCGTAGTTGGATGAAACGTCGGTTTGATAACAGAGGTTTAACTAGTGAGTTCGAAAGAGGAGGAGATGAGTTTATTGACTTTGCATATTCAAATTCTTCCTTTGTTAGTATGGGAAAGATCAAGTGTCCTTGTCGCAAGTGTAAAAACTTGTGCTATCATAATCGGGATGATGTAACTGCTCACCTCTATGCACATGGGTTTCTTGATGATTATATTCACTGGGTTTCTCATGGAGAGTCAATTCGTAGAGACACATCTTTAAGTTCAGAAAACACTAATCCATACAGACAAATGGTGATGCAAGTAGTTACTCCTGATTTTGACTGTGATTCAACAGCAGATGAACCTAATATTGAGACATCAAAATTTTATTCCTTACTGAATGCTGTTGATGAACCAATCTGGGAAGGTTGCAAGAAGCATACTAAGCTATCAACCATGTCACAGTTATTGAATTTGAAATCAGAATGTCATATGAGTGATAAAGGTTTTGATCGTCTTCTTAGCACGGTAAAAGACATGCTTCCAGAAAATGATAAGCTAGCTAACAACTTTTACGAGACCAAGAAATTGATGAAGATGCTTGGACTTAAATATGAAAAGATTGATGTTTGTATCAATAATTGCTTGTTGTACTACAAAGAAAATGTGAACAAAGTTAATTGTTCTGTGTGTGGACATGATCGGTTCAAGACAGAAAAATTAACAAAATGTGGTAGAAATAAGGGCATTCCATACAAGGTACTGCGTTATTTACCTTTGACCCCAAGACTTCAGCGTCTTTAAATGTCCGAAAAAACAGCTAAACACATGACATGGTATGCTTCTCACCAGTATTTTGAGGGATATATGTCACACCCTTCAGATGGTGAGGCATGGAAACACTTTGACGAAATCCATCCTTCATTTGCATCAGATCCAAGAAATGTCTGAATTGGCTTGTGCACGCATGGATTCAGCCCTTTTGGACAATATGGAAATCAGTATAGTTGTTGGCCATTGGTTATTACTGTGTACAATTTGCCTCCTTGGATGTGCATGAAAATTCCATACATGTTCATGAGTTTAGTCATCCCAGGTCCATCTAGTCCAGTAAAAGATTTGGATGTGTTCTTAAGACCATTGATAGTTGAGTTGAATATGCTATGGAGTGTTGGAATAGAAACATACGATGTATCAAGAAAACAACACTTCCAGATGAAAGTGGCTCTCTTGTGGACGATTGGTGATTTTCCAGGTTATGCTATGTTATCTGGATGGAGTACACATGGACAATTATCACGTCCATATTGTATGGAACGTACTAAGTCATTTAGACTTGATAGTGGAAGAAAGACATCATTTTTTGATTGTCATCGTCAATTCCTACCTATAAATCACCCGTTCAGAAAACAAAAGGATTTATTCAAGAAGGGTGTCATAGAGAAAGATGGTCCACCTCCTAGATTATGTGGTGAAGATGTTTGGAAAAGGGTTTGTAGTTTACCTAATATTAGGTTCGGGAAAAAATATGAAAAGGAACGTATTGTCGGGTTTGGTAAGGAACATAATTGGGTGAAAAGAAGTATTTTTTGGGAATTGCCTTACTGGAAGACAAATTTGATCCGTCACAATCTTGATGTAATGCATATTGAGAAAAACTTCTTTGAAAATATTTACAACATAGTGATGGATGTCAAAGAAAAAAGTAAAGACAATCTAAATGCTAGAGTCGACTTGAAAAAGTACTGCAAGCGACCAGAGTTGGAATTGATCTCTGAGAATGGCAAGGTCATGAAACCTAAAGCTTCTTACACATTAAGCAAGGAACAACAAGGAGCTGTTTGTGAATGGCTCAAAGAGCTGAAATTTCCTGATGGTTACGCATCAAATATTTCACGGTGTATAAGAAAAACTGAAGTTTCTTCTAAGGGGTTTAAAAGTCATGATTGTCACGTGTTTATGGAGAGATTGCTTCCAGTTGCTGTAAGGGACATGGTTCCAAATTCTGTTTGGGATGTATTAACTGAGATCAGTTACTTTTTTAGAGACATATGTTCTACTATTCTTCGAGTTGATCATATGGAGAAACTTGAGAAGAATATTGTAGAGATACTATGTAAGTTGGAGAAAATATTTCCTCCTTCATTTTTTGATTCTATGGAGCACTTACCTGTCCATTTACCGTATGAGGCTAAAATTGGAGGCCCGGTGCAATATCGATGGATGTATCCATTTGAGAGGTAAACTCTATTTCATTTCATATTAATTGATTTAGGATAGATATAGTTTAGCCAAATTATCACATGTTTTTTTTTTGTTGCATTTTTCAGATTTTTAATGGAGCTAAAGAAAAGTGTGCGAAATAAAGCTCATGTTGAGGGCTCTACATGTGAAGCCTACATCATAAGGGAAGTTTCTACATTTTGCTCTTTCTACTTTGAGCCAAGTGTTGAAACAAAATTGTCAAGAGTACCACGAAATGATGATGGTGGAGTTATGGACTTGAATGGGTGCCTATCTACTTTTCGTCATCCTGGTAGATCATTTGGTCCCGATTTACCTAAGATGCAACCAACCGATGGTGAAATGAAAATTGCACATACATATGTTCTATTGAACACTATAGAAATTGCACCCTCTTCCAAGTAAGTTTTAATTAAAAGTTTCATCAACTTTTAATTATGTTATATTTTATTAAATCATAAACATATGATACGAAAACTAATTATATTTATATAATGTGTTTTGAACTTGCAGGAAATTTGATAAACACATTCGACAGTTAATGCCACACATAAATGAAGAATCACTAGAAAGATTACGTGCATCTGATTTTGCTGATTAGTTGAAAAAACACGTAAGTTGAAGTTATTTATATCAAGTATTTGTTACTATATATTACTCTTTAATCTATTTATAAATTAATATTCTTATGTCATATTATTTTATAATAGGTGATAGAAGAAGGAGGGCAAGTAGATAGAAACATCTTAGCAATTGCTCTGGGTCCATCGACTTCAGTAAAATGCTACAAAGCATATTTCACTAATGGTTTTAACTTCCATATAAAAGAATACGGTCAAGGAAAATGCACTATGAACAGTGGTGTTTGTGTGAGGGGTAGTTGTTATAATGAAGAAGAAGGTGACTATTATGGCATGTTAGTTGACATTTGGGAGCTTGAATACTTGGGCAAGGAGTGCAAAGTTGTTCTCTTCAAATGTGATTGGTATGATACAGAGAGAGGGATCAAAGTTCATCCTCGTCATGGTACTGTTGAAATTAATCATCGGTCAAGATTGTCAACAGACTCGCCGTTTGTGTTGGCTCAACAAGCTCATCAAGTTTACTATTTGAGTTATCCATAAGAAAAAAGAGAAAGAAGAGATTGGCGGGTTGTATGTAAGATCAAAGAAAGAAGTAGATATGAAATTCCTATGAATGAAGATTCAACTCTCGCAAATGATGGGTTTTATCAAGAAGACGTGACGACTGATGTAGCCACTATTGATATGGGGTTTGAGATTGACAATCCAAATATACTTGTTGATAAAGATCATACAGATGCATTAGATACCGAACAAATAAACGAGTTGGAAAGAAGAAATGAATTTGAACAGATGGATGTAGATAGTGATTGTCGAGAAGAGAGGGACAAGGAGGAGGAAGGGAATGAGGAAGGGAATGAGGAGGAAGAAGAAGAAGATGATGATGATGATGATGAAATTTATTTTTGAATATTAAGTATTATACTTCATTGTGGTATCTTTGAAATTAATCTTTCTAAGTTATTTGCATTTCTTTTTGCAATATGAGGCATAACTATTTTTGTTTGTATGTTGATTAGGAATATGTTTCGGGGTCGTGGTAAAGCTATGCTTCGAGGAGGAGGTAGAAGGATTTTTTCTGGTACATCAATTGAGGGGGAGGCATCATCGAACCACACAAGGACTGCTCCATCTGATAACCATCTTAACGTCTCTGAAGAATCAATTGATGAGGTTAACAATGAAGATAATGAAAACAAAGTTGAAGTTAATGTTGAACATGAAGAACAAGAGCAACTAGAGCAATCAAATGTGCAAGAGGTGAACTTAGCTAATTTGGATGAAATATTATCGATATCATCTGGGCTTTGGTATGTTACTTAACTTTCAACACATATTTTTTTACATAATATCAATGATGTTGAACACAACAATAGAAACCAATTGTTGGTAACAATTTATCTACAACTTCTCGCATCATACCGCTGTTCGTGCTCTCACTCGTGTCATGAAGGAATTTTTTGTGGGTCCGTACGAGAAATGGAAGGATGTTCCCATCGATGTTCGTGAATTCTATTGGAAAAAGTTTAAGGTACTAATTTATTTTAATGATGCATAAACTGTAGATTTGAGTGAGATTTGGTGAGTTCACTGCTGATATTAAATTTTGATTTAGATTAGAACTCTTCTCTGGTATACGTGAGATTTATGTTTTAGACATGAATGGTTGCTGGGACAATTTGGGGCAATATCAGGCTAGTTATTTGTTTGTGTTGTAGTATCTTCTACTGATACTAATTTTCTCTTTTCTGTTGCATGTCTGGTTAGAAGAGAATGGGATTTTATGAGGATAAGAATGACCTTATGGAAGCATTTGAGAGAACAGCTTCATCGCGTTACACTAGTATGTTGAATGGTGCAAGGACTCAGATTTTAAAAGCTCTTAAGAAAAATGTTGATGCTCAGCTTAAGGATCATAACCCTGGATGGATGAATAAGGATATATGGAATGCATTGGTTGAAAAGTGGGAAAAACCTGAATGGAGAGCAAAATCAGAAGCTGCACGTAAAAATCGAATGACAGAGAAAGATGGATCAATCACTAAACACAGTGGAGGATCAATATCTTTTGATGAGCATATGCAAAGAATGGTATTGAATATGGTAACATTTAATATATATGCATATATATATATATATATAACTTTTCTCATAAATTTGTTTTATTATTATTGTAGACTAGACAACTGTTGGATCGTGAAATCCTGAATGCTGATCTGGCAGTGAATTGAATACCAGACAAGGTTGGGATGACGCTTCAGCTCCAACTCCGGTGAACCTGCAAGTAGGGGAGCGCAACAGAGGGGGTGCCTCTGGGTCCCTCTCCGATGCTTAAATGAGTATATGTGTGTATAAAACTCAAAACGTAAAGTACGTATGTAAAGCAAGGATATTTATAGGGTAAGAGAGATAGAACCGTATAAAGGCAACTGAATATCTTAATGTATATTGAGTTGCTGAAGATTCGGATCGTGGGATATGGCAGTTACTGCGAGATATTGCAATTACCAAATCTAATCTTTAGTGAATATGTGACCGGGATATGCGGGATATCTTGGCCACTCTGTTATTAACGGTTTAGTGGGACCAGAGGAGAGAGGCAAGGCTCTCTTCGGGGCGAGCACTCCCATGTCGAGCAGTGGAAGGTCGCGACTTGGTAGAGAATGGCGAGCAGTCTGAGAGCCTTTGGCGTCTCTATAGACTTTGGGCTCGATTCTGGATTACTCGATGGTGGGCCAAGTTTGGCTTGTACTTGGGCCGATCCGGTTCGGATGTCATGGGTTTACCCCCTCTATAGTTATTGGGCCTTCGAGGCCTTTTCTTACTGGGCCGTCACTATCGATACCCAACATTTGCCCCCGAAGCTTGATTGAAGTTCCTTCAGTCGAGCTTGATTTCCTGGTAGGGTTTTAGATAGTGACGTCTTTGGTAATGGTTCAGTGCCTTTGAGACACTTCGAGCTCATTTGGCGAGCAATTCCTTCTCTGTTCAAAGCCGAAAGAATATCCTTCCTTTTATTCCCTTTTGGCGATCACTCGAGGTGACTCAGGCTTATGGAAGTCTATCTTTCTTAGTTAGGCGATCATTATCTACCCGAGGTATTTCTGCTAAAGCTTTATTAGTGCGTTGGCGACCACCTTGTCTCCTTAGTGGAATTTTAGCATTTAATAACTGCACGGTTGTCCAGAAATCGAACGGTCACTTGAGGCACGCCTGACATTTACTTTTCCGTAAACCCAGGGTAGCTTGACAGCTGTCTGTACCAGCCAACCGTTGTCTCTTGGAATTCTGACATTGCTTCGGTTTTTTCCAAAAGGGTGCAATTATTCCTCTGCGTCGCTTCGATTTGCTCGTGGCGGTTACTCCCCTTTTGGTCTATATAGGAAACGTCAGTTTCTGCATTTTGTTTTTTACGCTTATCCACTCCTTCAGATTTTCAGAACTTCGCTGCAAACCTTCCCTTTCTCTTTCAATCCTCTTCAGTTCTCATTTCGACCATTTCCATGGCCCCCAGAAGTCAGCGAATAAAACACATGGCCATCAAGGGTGCTAACAAAGCCAGCGCCCCTCAGAATGTCGGTGTTCCCTTGACCATTAGGGATGAAGTTGTGCCCTCCTCAGCGGGGAAACAGCCTGACGTGGGAAGGTCTGCGGCCACCCCAGTGGTGGTAGATGGCCCTGAGCTGAACACGCCTATTTTTTCCCCAAAAGGTAAACTTTCGCCCTTTTATTGCTCTATTTTGGCAATATCCTCTGTTTTCCTTTGTTTTTATACTTGCTGTGCCATACTTGAATCATTCTGAGTAGATATCAAGCCTAACGAACTGAAGCCGGCTTACTTTAAGACCATGGTGGCGCTTGGTGGCTTCAGTGCGGAGGATGCTCCTAGGTATCCTGGCCTAGGTCTGCATTTTCCTCACGATGGAGAGGTTTACATTTATGCGGCCCAGATCGATGCTGGGTTGCGTTTTCCTCTCTGTGAGGATTTACAGACCTTGTGTCAGTTTTACGGGATTCACCCCACACAGCTTGTCCCGAATGCCCTCAGAATGTGGGTCGGCTTCAAGTTCCTATGCTTACGCCAGGAATGGGTATATTCACTGGCCCTGTTCCGGTGCTTCTTCCGGCTGGCAGCAGGGGCTAACCACTTTCACCACTTCCAATCCCGCTGGCCGAAGTTTTCGGAGTGGGGAGGCCCTCAAGGATGGGCTTGGAACGTCCATGTCCGCCTGATCGATGATTTCCGGGCCACTAACTCCAATTACAAGAAGTTTTACTTCTTGTATAAGGGGGGCGTACCTTGGAAATTGTTTGCTCCGGACAAGGATTTTCCTCCCTCCTTCGAAGAATTGTCCGGAAGTGATCGGAATGCCATCGACGATTTATATCGGCTGCATCGGTCATCTCAGTTCAAGTCCATCCGCTCAGTGGCGGAGACTACCGAGAATGCCCTTGAGATGGCGGGCATTCATCAAGCTACACCAATCTTTGATGATTGGGTAATTTTCTAACCCTTCCCTTGTTTTATTACTTGTAGGGAAGGTTGTAAGCAAGAGCAAAAAACTGATAGGTCTCTTTGATGACCAGGGATCGGCGGGATTGTCCTCCGACCAGGTGCTGCTAAGCTCTCCCCCTCCTCCTTCTAGGCGTTCGACCAAGAGGAAGCCCGAGGAGACGCTTCCTTCGGCCACTACTGGCCCTCGCCAACCAGGTACTACCTCGCCTTTTGTTGATTTAATGTTTTTACATTCTGCGGTTCTCTGACTCCTGACTTATTGTCTTGTTGCTTTGCAGTGGAGTCCTTGGCGGACGTGGCCCGGGACCCTCCTCCTCCTCCTTCTAAGAAGGTCAGGAGTGAAGAGCACCCTGATGTCGACCAACATCCTTCTCCTTCCCCTCCTAAGGACCTTTCTGCCAGCAAAGGGAAGGGTTTGGACACGGCGTCTCCTTCTCCCTCTCTTCAGGGCCCTTCCGCCGCTAAGGAGAAGGCCTTGTCTTTGGCGCCTCCCGCCTCTTCAGTGCCCACGGCTCCTACTAAGGAGTCTGGGGCCCAAAAGAAGGGGCCTGCTGCTTCCAGCTCCTCGAGGGCTCCCGCCGAGGAGTACTGCTCCATGGCGAGCTTGTTCCAGCCTTTTAAGGTTGGGGACTCTCGGAGGCCTTGGGTCCCTTGTGGGGACCTTGCCAAGAAGGGGTACCCCGCCCAGAAGAGCCTACGGGGTAGCCCGGATATGTGCATGCGGCTCCTTGATGGGATAATTCCTCCCAAGGACCGTTCGATTGTCCCTACGGAGCTTCCTCAGATCGAGGGGTTCTTACGGACCCACTTCGAACGAGTTGCCCTGGTATGATTTCGCCCTCTTTCCATTATTTATTCCTTGTCATTCCTTTTCATTTTGATGACTTGACATTTTCCTTGTGCTTTTGTTGTCAGCTCGTTCGGGAAGAGGTGATCCTCGGCCGCGTTTTCGGCGAGCTCGCCGACAAGCACTCTGAACTGCTTGTCGAGCTGGAGCAATACCGAAGCACAGGGGTCACCCCCGGGCAGTTGGAGGCCATCAAGAAGACTGCTGACATGGCAATCACCTTGGTGGACGGCGCCCGGGAGGAGTATTTCAGGAAGGAGCAGCGCCTCCTTGCTGATGTCAAGAAGAGGGAGGCTGATGCTGCAGCCTTCCTTCATGAAGCTGAGGCCCTTCATCAGTGCCTTGATGAAGGGGAGGCGGTCCGTGCTCGCCTGGAGGCCGAGTTGAAGGAAGCTCGTGCCCAGTTGGTCGAGTCAGACGCTCTTAGGGTCGCCGCGGAGGCCCAGAGGAATGCTGCCGAAGCTAGGGGGGTCGCCCTAGAGGAGGAAAAGAACCGACTGGCTGATCAGCTGAAAGCGGTTCCTTCACCCCATGCCGTGATTGAGGAGTTCAAGGCCTCCGAAGACTTTGAGGACCAGGCCTTGAAGGTGATGAAGTCGGCGATTGCCGAATTTCTTCAAGGCCTGGTGGAGGAGGTCCAGGCGGTCGATCCCCACTTTCCTCTTGGGGAAGTTGCCTCCTTGAAGACCTTTCTGCGGAGTCAGCCTTCGCAGCCCTCTGTTGCTGGGGAGGCTGCTCCTGAAGGCGAGCCCGATACTTCTGCCCCCGAAGGCGAGCAGAGCGTCTTTGCCCCCGAGAACCCCAAAGCTTGAAGTACCTAACTCCTTGGCGACCGTATTTTTCTTTTTTAGATAGCCATTTTTGTATTTTCTGTTTTTGGTTTGTAATTATCTGTCGAAGACTTGGATTTTTCTATTGAATGCTTTTATATTCTTGAGCCTTTAATCGACTTCGAACATATTTAGCTATCCAATATCTTACTCATAATTACTTTCCACTTTTTTCTTGCTTTGTAATGTCGTCGACCCTTAAAGCCGTAGACCCAACATAAGCTAAACTTTCTAAGGATAATACTTTTGACACTTAAAAGCGTAAACTTCTAAGTTCAAAGAGATATTACCTTCTTTGAAGTTTAAACCTTTGAGGTGTTGGCCTAATAACAAGGGATTTGTAATTTGTCAGGCTTTATCATCGATAGTGATCGCCTAAACTTTCTTTGGCCTGACTTTGGCGTCAGGGCTTTCATTTTGCCTAACATTTTGCTAGGTCTTTTGGCCTGACTTTGGCGTCAGGGCTTTGCCTGACTCTTGGCGTCAGGTTTTTTGAGGCCTAACTTTGTTGTTAGGGCTTTTGTGGCCTAGTTTTGTTACTAAGGCTTTTTTGGCCTAACTTTGTTGTTAGGGCTTTTGGCCTGTCTTTGGCGACAGGGCTTTTTGGCCTAGCTTTGTTGCTAGGGCTTTTGGCCTAACTTTGTTGTTAGGGCTTTTGGCCTGTCTTTGGCGACAGGGCTTTTTGGCCTAGCTTTGTTGCTAGGGCTTTTGGCCTAACTTTGTTGTTAGGGCTTTTGGCCTAACTTTGTTGTTAGGGCTTTTTGGCCTAGCTTTGTTGCTAGGGCTTTTGGCCTAGCTTGGTTGCTAGGGCTTTTGGCCTAACTTTGTTGTTAGGGCTTTTTGGCCTAGCTTTGTTGCTAGGGCTTTTGAGGCCTGACTTTGGCGTCAGGGCTTTTGGCCTAGCTTGGTTGCTAGGGCTTTTGGCCTAGCTTTGTTGCTAGGGCTTTTGAGGCCTGACTTTGGCGTCAGGGCTTTTTGGCTTCAGCTTGCTTCGAGTGGACACGCTTTGTGAAGGAATGGCTTTCTTTTATTGACATAATCCGTTTGATTACAAGCTATGCATAAAATCTTCTTAAATGCTCTGAATTAAATGGACGAGGTAACCTCTCGCCTTCGGTGGTTTCCAAATAGTAGGATCCTGGTGCGGCGATCTCTACTACTTTGTATGGTCCTTCCCATTTGGCTGAAAGTTTGTTTTTACTGTCCAGCCTTGTAAATTCATTCCTTCTCATAACCATCTCCCCCACGAAAAATTGGCGAGCGCTAACTTTTCTATTGAAATACCGAGCGGTCGCCAAGCGCATTTTTGCCTGTGTTTTTTCCGAGAGCCATCTCTTTTCCTCTGCCAAGTCGAGGTCAGTTCTGCGCTCGATCTCATTTGCCTCCGCGTTAAAGTGTAGGACTCTGTGGGTAGGCACTGCTAATTCAGTTGGTGCTACTGCTTCTGATCCGTACACTAAACTGAAAGGCGTTTCTCCTGTGGCCGCCTTAGGCGTTGTTCTGATGGCCCATAATACGTTTTCCAGTTCGTCTGCCCAGTTCCCTTTGAATGCTCGAACCCTTTTCTTGAGTCCTGCTAAGACAACCTTGTTGGCTGCTTCAGCTTGCCCATTCGTTTGAGGGTGATGTACTGAACTGAAGCGATGGTCGATGTGATACTCTTCACAGAGCCATTTCAATTCCTTTCCAACGAATTGCGGACCATTATCGCTGATGAGTATTTTGGGAATACCAAACCTGGAGAATATGTTGACCTGCATGAACTTGATAACTTGGAATTCCGTTGTCGAAGCTAGAGCTTTCGCCTCTACCCACTTAGTGAAGTAGTCGATCGCCACTATAATGTGAGTACGCTGACCAGTGCTAATGGGAAAAGGACCCAATATATCGATTCCCCATTGAGCGAAGGGCCAGGCACCCGCCATTGGGGATAATAATGTCGATGGTCGACCCGATCGTGGTGCAAACTGCTGGCAAATTTCACACTTCTGTGTTAATTCGGCTGCGTCTTTTCCCAAGGTCGGCCAGTAATATCCCAGTCTGAATATTTTCCTGCTTAGTGAACGAGCACCTTCATGACATGCCGCTGCCCCTTCATGAGCTTCTCGAAGAACTTTTTCTGTTTCGGGTAGAGCAACACATCTCAAGTAAGGCGTCGAATAACCTCTTCTATAGAGTTCTCCATCGATGATTAGATAACTGGCTGCGAGTCTTCTAATCCTAGTGGATTCGCCTTCGTCCTCTGGGAGGATGCCTTCTTTCAAATAATTCTGGAACGGGGTCATCCAGGTGACCTGTTCTTGAATGTTGAAGACCTCCGCTCTGTTTTCAAGGACTGAACATAGGGCCTTTTCCAGAAATTGCACATCCTGGATTGTCGCCCCTCCGAAGGCTAGCTTACTCAAAGAATCTGCCATCTGGTTTTCTTGGCGAGGAATAAACTCAATCGCGAAATTTGGGATTTCCACAACTAGTTTTTTGGCGATGCCGAGATATTTCTTCATCTTTTCTCCCTTTGCCTCGTAGGCGCCATTAACCTGATTGACAATAAGTTCTGAATCACTTTTTACTTTAAGCGCTGTTATACCCATTCCTTTTGCCAGTCTGAGTCCAGTGATAAGAGCCTCATATTCTGCTTCGTTATTGGTCGCCGGGAATGTCAAGGCGATCGCGTATTTCAGAGGCTCGCCCTCAGGAGGAATAAGAATTAAACCTGCCCCCGAGCCTTCTTTTGATGAAGACCCATCCGTATAGAGTTCCCAGATTTGATTGTCGTTTGCTGACTGACTTGGCCTGTTTTCTGCCTCCGCTTGACCGTTACTCGTGCTTTCCACTATGAAATCAGTTAGTGCTTGACCTTTGATGGCCGTTTTTGGCGCAAATTTGATCCTGAACTCGCTGAGCTCGATCGCCCACTTGACCATTCTTCCTGAAGAATCTGGCTTCATCAGGAAGTTTTTGAGAGGTTGATTGGTGAGGACCGTGATGTCGTGCGCATGAAAGTATGGTCTCAGCTTCCGAGCAGCAATAACTAAGGCATAGAGATACTTCTCAATCTGGACATATTTTATTTCTGCTGAGTTGAACATTTTGCTAATGAAATATACTGGACTCTGAACATTATTCTCCTCCCTTATTAAAACAGCACTGGCTGCCACATCGCTAATGCCTAAATAGAGGAAAAGCTGCTCGCCTGGAACGGGTTTTGCCAGAGCTGGGAGTGTTTGAATATGCCTTTTCAAGGACTGGAATGCTTCCTCGCAGTCTGGCGTCCATTCGAACTTACGGTTGGCCCTCAAGGTTTTGAAGAACGGGAGGGACTTGTCGCTTGCTTTGGAGAGGAAGCGGTTAAGAGCAGCTAGTCGGCCGTTCAGGCATTGGACTTCCTTATGGCAGGTTGGTGACTTCATTTCTTCTATGGCCTTTAGCTTTTCCGGGTTTGCTTCAATGCCCCTTTCGCTGACCATAAAACCCAGGAACTTCCCGGACTTGACTCCAAAGGCGCACTTTGCTGGGTTCAGGCGAACGCTGTGTCTCCTCATGCATTCAAAAGCTTCACGGAGGTCGGTGGTATGAGGATTGCCTTTGATGGATTTAACGAGCATATCATCCACGTAGGCCTCCATGTTCCTTCCCAGCATGTCCTGGAACAGTCGGTTCACCATCCGCTGATAAGTTGCCCCGGCATTGATGAGACCAAAGGGCATCACCTTGTAGCATAGAATGTCCCCGTCAGCATAGAAAGCAGTGTGGGCCTCGTCGTCTGGATGCATTCTGATCTGGTTGTAGCCTGAATAGGCGTCCATGAAGCTCAGCATCTCATGACCCGAGGTAGCATCGACTAGCTGATCAATTCTTGGAAGGGGATATGAATCTTTGGGGCAAGCCTTGTTTAAGTCGCGGAAGTCGACGCACATCCTCCACTTGCCATTAGATTTCCTGACCAAAACTGGGTTGGCTACCCAGCTCTGGAATCTTACCTCTCTGACGAAGTCAGCTTCAATCAACCTGCCGACTTCCTGCCTGATCGCCAAACGTTTATCAGTCCCGAACGATCTTCTCTTTTGGGCGATCGGCTTGATGGAGGGGTCTATCCTGAGCTCATGCGAGATAATATCTGTGCTGATTCCTGGCATGTCGCTCGGCTGCCAGGCAAAGAGCTCTTTGAATTCCTTGAGGAGAGCGGTCATGGCCTCCTTCTGATCCTCTTTCAAGGTGGTCCCAATGCGCACCTTTTTGTCCGGACCATCGATCTCGACCTCCTCCAATTCCTCCATGGGTGCTGGTCGAGCCAAGTCCTCGCGGGGATCGGCCTCTGTCTCGATGGCGAGCGCCTCCCTTTGGTTCTTCCTGCGTAAACAGTTCACATAACATTGCCGCGAGGAAGGCTGATCTCCGAGCACTTCTCCAATCCCGTTCGGAGTAGGGAACTTCATCTTCTGGTGGACAGTGGAGGCCACAATCTTATTTGGGTTGATCGTGGTTCTCCCTATAATGGCGTTGTAGGATGTAGGTGAATCGACCACCAGGAAAGTGACCGACACCTTGATGCTTTTCCACCCCTCGCCAAAAATCACTGGCATGGTTATAGCCCCCAGTGGATAAGTTGTCCTTCCCGCAAATCCGATCAGCGGAAAGTCGACCCTCTTCAGGTCGCGTTTTGATTTGCCCATCTTTTCGAAGGCGTCCAGAAACAGGATGTCTGTCGAGCTGCCTCCGTCGACCAGAATCCTTGCAACATCACAGCCGTCAATATCTGCCGTAATGACCAGAGCATCGTTGTGGGGCGTGGTGACATGTGTCAAATCATCTTCAGAGAATGAGATGACAATGTTTTCTTCAGGTCGGGGTCGCTTCCCCAACTGAACTGCCGTAGAGATCTGAGTGGCGTAGACCTCTCTGGAGTTTGACCTCTCGCCGCCTGCGCCGAATCCTCCCGCAATCAGATTCACTCTCCTCTTGCTTCCAGAAGGCTCAGCTTGATCTGCAGGGGCTGGTGAACGATGTCTCCTGGGGGGCGTTCGACTTCGGTCTCGCCCTGCCACAAATTCCTTCAACATTCCCCCCTGAATCAGCCTCTCTATATCTCGTTTCAGAATCTTGCAATCGTCTGTCTTATGGCCCTTGCACTTGTGGTATCTGCAATAGCTCTCGACATCCTTGCCCATGGGTAACCCACCTCGGCGAGGCATCGGTGGCCTCGCCAAGGATCTCCTCTCCATCTCGACTAGTACCGCTGAGATCTGCCTATTTAAAGGCGTGAAGTACTCAGGGACCTCTGGATGGCGAGGCGCTGGAAGAGACTCGACTCGCGGCTTACTTTCTTTTCCCTTTTTCTCCTTCTTGACCTCCTTCTTACCATCGCGTCGGGGTTCAGGGGTTACCCTTAGCGAGGTCGTCAGGAGGTTAGCCTCGATGTTTGCGCGCTCAAGGTCTATGAAACCTTTCGCTCTGGATGCCAACTCCTCCAATGTCTCTATCTCCTTTACGTGATAGCTGTTTCGCAGCTTTCTCGAGGCCTTGTTGGCCACATCCAGACCTCTGTAGAATGCTCGAATGATCTCCCCATCCGAGATTCGGCGATCTAATTCTGTGACGTTTTGATGAAAACGCCCGTAGAAGTTGGACAGCGACTCTCCAGGCTGCTGTTTGACCGAGTCAAGGGCGACCACGCTCTTCAGCAACTGGCGCTCGCCCATGTATCTCTCCAGGAACTTGCTTCTTAACTCTGCCCAAGTTCCGATTGATCCTGCAGGGAGGCCGAAGAACCAGGACGAAGCCGAACCCGAAAGAGTAGATGGAAATAGCAAAGCCAAATGATTGGGATCGTTTGACTTACCCAGAAGGGAGGCCTCATGCTTGTTGACATGTACGGTGGGATCTCCTCCACCGCTATACTCAGGTATGGCCCGAGCAACCACATCCTTCGGGATTTTGATAGCGACGAGCGCGTCGGTGAATGGATGAGAGGACTGCTCCTTGAAGGGAGCTATGACTGTCAACTGTCTTTCCTGGAGCCTTTTGCTGAGGAGGTCATCCATCTGCTCCACAGTGCAGTACATGGGAGAGGCTCCGGGTGGAGGCGGACCGGAAGGATTGGCAGTATATGCGGCTGCTGGCTCCTTGGTGTGCGCTGGAGGTAGGGACTGCTGACCTGACGTCATCTCCTGATCCTCCTGATGCGCAGCAGGACTAGGATTGGCCGCTTCTGAAGGTGAAGGCCCTGTGGCAGCAGGGCGGTGATTTTCCTTAGGAGCAGAGGGATTGTTTTCCTGAGGAGCAGGGGCCTGGCGGCGCGCCTGTCCTAGGATGGCTTCCAGCAAGGAGACCATCTCGGGGGTTAAATTAATATTCTGCCCCGCAATGGGGACTGTCTGCGGCGCAGGGGCTCCGTTTTGATCAGCAGCTGGGGTCGGTCTTGAATCACCGACATGTTCTCGGGCTGTCCGCAGAGGAACAGTGTTAACTCCTGCTCGGCTGGCAGGTTCCTGTTGAAGCGGTGAAGCGGCGGCGGAATCAGAGCTATCTGAGGATCGCTCCCTAGTCTGATTCCGACGGTTGCTTTGGGATCGAGTTCTCATGGCTGAATTGCTCGTTTCCCACAGACGGCGCCAAATGTTGGATCGTGAAATCCTGAATGCTGATCTGGCAGTGAATTGAATACCAGACAAGGTTGGGATGACGCTTCAGCTCCAACTCCGGTGAACCTGCAAGTAGGGGAGCGCAACAGAGGGGGTGCCTCTGGGTCCCTCTCCGATGCTTAAATGAGTATATGTGTGTATAAAACTCAAAACGTAAAGTACGTATGTAAAGCAAGGATATTTATAGGGTAAGAGAGATAGAACCGTATAAAGGCAACTGAATATCTTAATGTATATTGAGTTGCTGAAGATTCGGATCGTGGGATATGGCAGTTACTGCGAGATATTGCAATTACCAAATCTAATCTTTAGTGAATATGTGACCGGGATATGCGGGATATCTTGGCCACTCTGTTATTAACGGTTTAGTGGGACCAGAGGAGAGAGGCAAGGCTCTCTTCGGGGCGAGCACTCCCATGTCGAGCAGTGGAAGGTCGCGACTTGGTAGAGAATGGCGAGCAGTCTGAGAGCCTTTGGCGTCTCTATAGACTTTGGGCTCGATTCTGGATTACTCGATGGTGGGCCAAGTTTGGCTTGTACTTGGGCCGATCCGGTTCGGATGTCATGGGTTTACCCCCTCTATAGTTATTGGGCCTTCGAGGCCTTTTCTTACTGGGCCGTCACTATCGATACCCAACAACAACTAGGTCGAGAACCGACTCAAGGAGAGTTTTTCCGGAGGCTCCATCGTTTGAAGGGAAGTGAAGATCAATTCATTGACAAAAAATCAAAAAGGGTCATTGTAAGTTATGCTTTATTATATATTCATTTGTTCTTCTAATATTATATATCTCATGATAAGGTATATAGTGTTATTCTTGTTGATAAATAGTTAGTATTATTATATATTTTTTTCTTTTTAGAAGGACTATGATACAGATGTTGTGGTAAAGTATGGTCATGATGGTGCATCCCAAGTTAAGTTCGATAAAAATTCATGGGTTAAAGCAGCTGGATTTCCTAAGAAAGGAAAGTTGTATGGTTTTGGGCCCAAGGTGGATCCCAAGATCCTATTAGGATCCGAAAGTTCTTCATCCTCAGATACATGGTACAAGAGTACAAGTTCAAGTTCAAGGATTCAAAATACGCACACCGACGAGAAGTATAAAAAGTTACAAGATGTAGTGGAACTACAACAAGCACAAATTTCAGCTCAACAATCTCAGATCAACCAAATGCAAGCATTAGTGCAAAGCATGATGGAGCAATTTGCAAAACAAGGTCAGGAGTTTAATCCCTTTCAACGGGATAATGGTTCAAATACATAAGTTGTTGCATAATTTCTATTTAGATATTTTTGACTAAGTATGTATTATTTAGATACGTTGTTAATTGTCATCTCTTTAGTTATAAGACTTTGAATGTTTAAACTATAAACTTGTTTCATATAATAGTATATATATATGTGTATATTATGTTACATGTTATAAATATAATACATATTATAAATATAATACATATTATATATATATATATATATATATTATAATACATATTATATATATATATATAATATATATATATATATATTATATATTATATATATTTATAAAATTATTTATAGTGATTTTCCTTAATAATCCCTTTGTAAATTTACTAAATAAAACCCTTGAAAAAATCATTTATAATTTACTAGGGAAAATACTCACAAAATTCCCTTAATAAGTTTGTGAGGGAATTGATTTTTAAAAGATTGCTCGGGATTTTGTAAGGAAAATTTGTTGAAACTTTTTGCAAGGGATTTTCCTTTTAAATTGCTTTTTTTCTAGCAAGCTTATTTCTTAAGGGTAGATCCCTTAGAAAATTCCTTACAAAGTGAAATTTCTAAGGGATTTTTGAAATTCCCTTAGAAATTTGACCCTCACAAAAAATCAAATTTCTTGTAGTGATTGTCTTCCCACTGCAAGGGCCCTATATCTCAACAAAACCAGGTCGAAAAGTCATAGAGCAGCCTAAATCATGACAAAGTTGAGAAACAGATATCAAGTTGTACTGAAAATTCGGCACAAACAGAACGTATTTCAAAGTTATGTGATTGCTAATAACACAATCTCCAATATGTGAAACAACAACAAAATCCCTAGTAGGTAAAGTAACAGATCTGGTATTAGTGTTATTCGGCTGAATATTGATGAGCCAATCCCTTCGACATGTCATATGGTTGGTAGCACCACTATCAACAATCCAACACGGATGAATAGACAGGTCTGAGAATAAAGAAGTATCTGCCATAGCAGTTGATGCAAGGGTGGTATTATCACTACCGTGCTTGGGAAGAAGTTTCAGCAGTTGGTCCAATTGATGCTGAGTAACAGTGGGCAAAGCTGTAGAAGATTGGACAGGGGAAGATATTGGTGTTTCCATCAGCATACCAGAACCACCAGCAGCTGAAACAGCATTACCATTGGCATTGGCAACAACATTAGCTCTCCACCGTTTTCGAACCTCCTCCGGTACACCATGTTTCTTCCAACACTTATCGATCCTATGGCCTTTCTTCCCACAATATGTACAGATCCAATTCCTCTTGTTCTGTGAAAAAACAGAAATATTTCCATTTCCTCGGGACAAATATAATGCAGCAGCCTCATCAAGACCAGAAATCGATGAACCAACAACTAGGCGTTGATTTTCTTCTTGTGTTAAAACATAATATGCATGATTCAATGAAGTTAATGGATGCATCATCAACAAATTCGAACGAACACCAGCATAAGTTTCATTCAGTCCGATTAAAAATTGTACAAGCTTCTGCCTTTCTTGTCTAGCCAAAAATTTAGGTGAAACAGAACAGTCATCACATAACCAGTCATCATCCAACAAAGCCAGTTCATCCCACAGAATTTTCAGCTTCCCAAAATAATCTGAAATAGTGAGCGTACCTTGCTTGATTGGGTAGATTTCACGAGTAAGATGGAAAATATGAGTGTCATCCTCCTTGCTAAACCGCTGACATAAATCTTCCCAAACAGTCCTTGCAGTTGGATTATAATGCATGTCGTGGATAAGACTTGGCGAAACTGAGTTGATTAACCATGCCTTGACCACAGCATTGCACCGGTCCCATCATGATTCAACGGCTCAGTCACTGCATCACGTAAACAACTACCATCAATAAATCATAGTTTATTTTTCACAAGCAGAGCATCCGAAATGGCACGTCACCACACTAACTGCAGATTTGTCAACAATAAACTGCAGGAAATCTATAGATTGTCTACAATTGTCACAAATTTAACGCTTAGAAAAATATTTGTTAGGATTAGCTCTATAAATAGATTACATGTAAAGAATCAATACAAAACTTTCTATTCAATCCAATATTGATAAAACTTATATTGAAGAAAGGATCAAACTCATATTCAAGATAAACCCATATGAAGATAAACCCAGAAAGAGAGCGAAAGATCTCTCTATTCTGTAAATTCCAGAAAATGAAATCCTACAGTCTAGGGAATAGCTATTTAATATAGAAATATCTAACTAACTAACTTTATTTAATGCATAAGAATCCTATACTTTGCTCAATGGTAAACTTAATCCTTATACTTCCACAAATATCCAATAGGGTATCATAGCAGTGAATGGTTCTAGGACCAAATCAACATCAATTCTCATCATCTACCTCAAGAACAACCAATACCTGCATCAAGATCAGATGCCCTGTCGGATGACGTAGCTCGATCAATCAACACGGACTCAATCTCCAAAATCAAACCCCCAAGCAAAGTGTTGGATTATGTAATACACATGCAATCGTTAGGGCACAACATAATCACATATAATTAAGTTATCTCTGGAGCGATTGTCTTAGCAAAAGCGGTGCCTGAGGTTGGGATCACATCCTGCCGGACAGGAGGGCATGCCGCAGGTTAACGGGTAGTGACCTAAGTTTCCACAACTGTTGACCTCTATCTAAACTGTGGGTGACTATCTATATGTCTCTCCCCTCATCTGGGGGTGAACACCCCTATATATAGATATATAGAGAGATAGGGTTTAGGGTCAGTATCCTATACTAAGATAGACGTCTCATTATCCTAAATCCAACATCTCTCACTCGCACAAAGTGGGGAACACTCATTCATCAAGTCAACACCTAAGAGAACGAATTCTCCTTATACAGTTAAGTCACATAGGAGGAGGTAACTATGCGACGGGCAGGCACTATGAGCAAGGTACTGCGCATATGTTAGGAGTTGTAGTGACTCGCGGATTTCACACCATCAGTGAATTTGTGCCCTGCACCCTTGACCATATAGTATTTCTCAAGGATTGATCACACAATGATCTTTCAAACCTGTACATCTGCATTGTGCCTACAACTGCAACCTATGTCGCAGTTGACGACCATCTAGTGCACAATATTGAGAAGATACCATAATGACCATCCCCTTCCCACGAAACCATCAGCACAATCTAACTCGCTTTTCTATAATCGGGTCCAAGGTACTTGTGAGTGCGCCCATCGAGAACGTACTAAGATAGCGAGCATTGAACTGAACATCAAGTATATGTTCAGAGTAGTGAGAGTACAGTTGTGGCTCTTACGCGAAGAGTTCTGGGTCTCACACGACTCCGAGTTAAGATCACGTCTCGGGTCATACCCAATATCGATTTTGGGTGCACCGCGCGTTGTAGCATATCTTGTTTCTCATGGAGCATATGTCCAAACGTTGTATGGATGTTCATCAGGCACACAGAGTACCCGGACCAAAAGTCACAAAGACTCTCATCCGACCCTTTTAATGGATAGACAAACCATAGTCCATTGTAGTGCGAAAACAGATAGCTCCGAACACAAAGTCCTTTCTGGTCATCCCAACGGACTTCCAAAACTAGAAGCTATCACCATCCTCACTCAGCCTTAAAGGCATAGAAGCTATCACCCGTGTGAGAGGGTGACCAAATTCACTTTAACATATATTAACAAATAATCACATAAATGAACACACAAAATACTCAAATTGCGAAAACATGCATACTCAAATATAATTCAAATCAAAGAACATTTTTTGGGAAATATAATTAATAAAGTATATCAACTAAGTCTACATAGTCCTAGATACTTCACATGTCTCACAAATGACTCATTCTTCAAGGGTTTGGTGAAAGGGTCCGCATCCATTTCTTCTGTAGACAAATACTCCAAACGTATTATCATGTGTCTCACCATGTCTCTAGCATAGTTGTACTTGATATCAATGTGTTTTGACCTATTGTGGTACTTTGGATCCTTTGTAGTGGAGATCGCGGCCTGATTATCGGAGTAAACCAGGAACCGCTCAACTGGACTCCTACGGCTCAACAATTGATCTAGCAGCATGCTCAGTCACACATCCTCTTGAGTGATCGTCACAACAATCACAAATTCGGCTTCCATAGTAGACAATCTGGTACAAGACTTCGTCTTGATCCTCCATGATATTGCTCTATTAGAGAGCAATAACACAAAATCCTAAGTGGACTTTCTCTCATCCAAGTCACCACTGTGGTCTGCATCGTTGTACCCAATTATCCGTAGATCCTCTGACCTCTATAAGTCTCCTCCAAACCACAGGGCATAGTTGATGTTGTTCTTAAGATATTGCATGATCCTTTTTACTGCCTGCCAATGCATTAATCTGAGGTCAACTTGTACTGACATACCATGTCGACTGTGTTACAGATGTACGGTCGAGTACACACCATTGCGTACATCAATCTATCGACTCTGCATATACATGTTGAGAGGTTCCCTAATGGAAGCTGGAGTTTATATTTATTTACATCTACTCATGTTGAACTCTTCCAACACTTTGTTTATGTAGCTCTCTTGTGAAAGCTACAACTGCTTCTTACGATGATTTCTCTAGATCTGTATCCTCAAAAATATATGTTACCTCACCCATGTCCTTCATTTCGAATAGATAGGACAACCAAGCCTTAACATGTGTGAGGAACTCCAATCTATTTCCGGTTATGAGTATGCCATCCACATATAGAGTCATAAACACAAAGTCTGGTCCAGATCTTTTGGTGTACACACAATGGTCCTCATCCAACATGAGAAAACTATTTTCCATAACCAAATATTGAAATTTGTGGTACCACTGCATAAAAGACTGTTTCAGACCATAAATCAATTTGTGGAGTTTGCACACTAAGTGCTCAAGACCTTTCTGCACAAAGCATTCAGGTTGATCCATATAAATCTCCTCTTCTAACTCACCATTGAGAAAGACGGTCTTAACGTCCATCGGATGCAGTTCCAGATCTAGACTCGCTGCAATAGCTAGAATCAAGTGAATCGTGGTCATTCACACTATCGGTGAGAAGGTCTCCTTAAAGTTCACTCTTTCCTATTGTGTATAACCTTTCACAACGAGTTGAGATTTGACATGCTCAACATTTCCATCGGCCTTGAGCTTTGTTTTGAGAACCCATTTGTCTCTTATTACTCTGCGTCCTCTCGGAAGGTCGACTCGTGTCCAAACACCGTTCTTCCCCATAGATTTCATCTCGTCCTCCATTGCTTTCATCGATTCTTCCTGAAAGGGTCCATTAAGGGCTTCTCTAACAGTTTTTGGCTTGAAAGTTCTATGGTCAGATATTAGAGTATTCAGTTCTCCATCACCTTCGAACATATATCGTCGGGAGGGAAAATTTTGTCTTAGCCCACGACCTAACAACTCACTACTACCAGGGGTATGACCGTGATCACTCCTACTGGGAATTAGATCTCTAATGCTCCAACTGTCAACAAGATCATCAGGAGCAGAATCTGTTTCATTCGCTCCAGCAGGAGGTAAATCCGGCAGATGACGAATTGATTCATCCTGTGCGACTTCAACTCTCCCACTTGAATTAACAGGTATCTGCTCAATTTGATCTTTCACCTCATATAGAAATCTATCCAAACCAATCTCTCCTTTTTTCAGAAATTCGTTCTCTAAAAATGTCGTGTCTCGTGATTCGAAATCGGAAACACTTCCACTGTCCTGCTCGGCTGTAAACACATATCCCTTGGAGGTTTCAAAGTAACCGACAAAGATACTCTTCTTTCCTCTAGGTCCAATCTTCCCAAACTTGTTCGAGGAATCATGGGTGTAAGCTAGGGTCCACAATGGTGCGGTGAAAAACCCATAACCATGGTTATAAGCGTTATTGTTTAATATGGTTAACCATACCATTATGGTGCGGTACAGTCATGGTGATGAATTTGCTACCCAAAATGGTTATGGTATTTGAGTTATGCCCATGGTTATTATATAAATATAATAATGATTTATTATTAATAAACTAATATATACTAAATAATCAAAGTTATTGTACATACAGATAATAAATAACCATGATGTTAATTTTATATATTTTTATTGTTGGCAATATAGATTTATGTATTTTTTTAAAAATAAAATTTTCGGTCTTTCATTATATTACATGTGTTGAATAAATATGGGTATATAGGTAAAACCATGGTTAATAACCACAGTTATTTTAATGGTTATGGTGTTGAAAATTGTACCTGTAATGGTTATGGTTATGGTATGCGGTTTAAAATTATGTTATGGTTGTGGTATTTTTCATACTTGTACCATACTCTAACCATCGACAACCCTAGTGTAAGCGGTGCACACACCCCACACCCACCCCCCATGGGTGCATATGGTTAAGGTCCACACTTCTTCCAGTCCAAAACTCGTATGTAGTGGAGTCAACTGTTTTCGTCGGCACATAGTTCAGGATGTAGGAAATAGTCTTCAAAGCGTCTCCCCAAAAGGAAATTGATAATTGAGCATGCGCCATCATCGACCGAACCATGTTAATGAGCATTCTATTGCGCCTTTCTGCAACACCATTTTGCTAAGGGGTGTAGGGAACTGTCAACTGATTAATGATCCCTTTTTGTGCGCATAGATCATTGAATTCCACTAAGAAGGACATTCTTCCACGATCAGTAGGGTTGTGCATGAATCAGTTCGAGGTTAAACCGGTTCATGAACCATACATTTACCACATTTTAAAGATGTACGGTTTACCGCTCCACTTTTTTGTCGCTCCAGATTTTGGTCAATTTCAAAATCTGGTTCAGAATCGGTTCAGTCGAACCACTTTATTAACACCCAAAAAAACAGTAATTTAAATTTTGGTCTAGATTGGTGAGGCATTCCGAGAAAATGAAGCCATGGAGGTGAGCTCAAGAATGGTGGGCCACAACCCCACAGCCACAGGCCAGGGGAATCCCGAGAATCCTTCCATAGTAATTTGGTCGAGTAGAGATGATGCTGGTGTGTGACGAGCTGCCGGCGCGAACTGCTGCGGGACGAGGAGCTGCGGGACAGCGGGACGAGGAGCTGTGGGACAGCGGGACGAGCTGCTGCGGGACGAGGAGTTGTGGGACGGCGGGACGAGCTACTGTGGCCGTGTTGGTACGGGATGAGTTGCTGCGGTCGTGCTAGTGTGTGCCAACGCCAGGAGCAGACGGGAATAGTCGAAGACTGAAGTGGGAAGCTAACGAAGGAAAAAGAATATGAAAAAGAAGAATATGAAGAAGAAGAACCAGTTGGTCCAACCGTCCGGTCTGGTTAGAGTAAATATTTTATTTTATTTAATTAAATATAATATTATATTAAAAACAGTACAACAAATGGTACGATTTACCATTTGATAACTGATCTTTTCTACATTTTCTGAACCGCTCCATATTTTTGCAAAAAAAAACATTTGGATCATGAACCGAACAAATTTTTATGCCCAACCCTAACGATTAGTGTGGATGGTCTTAACCTGCATATCTAACAGATCCTCATCCAAATTCAAAAATTATCAGAAGCAACCTATTGCCTTAGATTTATGGGAGATCAAGTAGACGAATCCATAACGGGTATAATCATCTGTAAATGTGATGAAATATCTTGCTTCATGTCGAGCCCTAACACTAAGAGGACCACAAACGTCAGAATGAACTAATTGCAAATGATATTCAGATCTAGGGCCTTACCAAAAGGCTTTCTGATGGTATTTCCTACTAGATAATTAACACACGTAGACAACTCCACATGCAGAATTTTGGGCAGCAGGCCTCGTTGGGCCAGCCGCTACACTTTGTTGGCCAATATGACCTAATCTAGTGTGTCAATGATTCACATCGCAAACATTTCCACGAGTGGAAGAAAACATGAAATCATTATTGTTGCATGAATCCAAATCCAAAACAATAAATCCACTAGAAACTATCCCAAAACCAAATAGAGTTGATCCTAAAGATAACTAGACGGGAAGTTCATGGAAAGACAATTTAAAACGAGTGATATTAATCCTATTACTAAAATAACATTCCGGCAAATATGCAGAGCATATAGGACATCATGTAAGACTAGGACTTGGCCACCACGCAGACGCAGCTCAGAAGTTTCAATCCGTTCGACTTAAACACGAGAGTTGTTGCCGACATAAATCCACCTAGTCTCTCGTGAAACTCTCATATACTCGACGAAAGTGTCTCGATCACTGGCTATGTGGTTTGTCAATCATGAATCCAAAATCCACATAGGACATGACTCAACCAACATAACAGTACTAGAAACACAAAATTCACTGGAATTTCCAACGAGATATACATGTCGCGCTGGTTCAGGGTGTGCACTCGCAATGTGTCCCTTATGGCCACAGTTGAAGCATTTCCTGGACTCAAGCTTTTTGGCTCTATGCGGACACTTCTGCGTCGCTGCTTTCAGAGGAGCATAAGTCTTTATCTTCTTTGGCATTGGTGTACCTACGACTGCACGTTGTGCACCACTCCCTCGCTTACAACGATTCTTCTTAGATTCAGAGAAGGATATCATATGTATCTCAGTTTTAGGCCTTGTAGCCTTGAGACGTTCCTCTTCCAGCTCAATGTGCTTTCGAACGTGTTTAAATGTGTTTAGCTCTTCAGAGTGGGACATTTGAATCTTTATATGTTCCCATGAGTTAGGAAAGAGCGGATCACGACCTGGATTTGTTGCTCATCGGTCAGGTGTTGACCGGCCTCCTTGAGTTCTGCAATCATGTTGACCATGTGCCTCAGATGTTGTCTCATGGAGTGCTGAGGATTCATTTTGTAAGAATCAAACTTGATGTTGAGCAAACGCAGTTGCGCAGTTGTATAAACACCAAATCTATCTTGCAAAGCATCCCATAACCCTTTAGCCGTGTCTTCCACCTCAAATTCACACAGAATATCATCACCCATTGTACTGTGCAATTTAGAGCGCACCTGAACGTCCTTGGCCTCCCACTCATCATAGAAGGCCTTATACTGATTCGTTAATCCAGTGTCAGGTCTTTTCTTGATGTGGTCAATCAGGACCATCTATATACGCTTACTCCAGATTATGTAGTTAGCACAGTTAAGTTTAAGACCTTTGTTCAGCTCAGCCATGATGTTCTTCGTGGCGGCCATATTTCACTAACTAAAGGAAACTTGGTTAGGATCATGGAGACACAAGGAACAATGTTCTAATGCATGTAAAAAGAAAAATTTCAAATTAACATAATAGACTTGAGAACATACTTAAATTCGGAGAGCAACCCTAGCTATGCCGAGAAGCCCTCCCCGTTTCTTAGCACGTCCCAAAGTCACTACTATCAATTGAAACACAGTCTACACAAAGAGTGTCTAAGGGACCGGAGTCGAACATATTGCACTAAACCAAAACATTCAACTCTAACATAAGACGATTGTCCTAGTATTATTCAAGGAAAATTGGAGAACCTCGCAGACTAACCGACTAGTTCATACTTAGGAACATATCCTCAAGTGTAGTTCGAACTTATCCAAACTTCCGAAGGGCTACTAAGAACAATCCTAATGACATGTTCTTTTCGCGGAAAGAAGAAGGAATTCGGCTTACGAAATCCGTAAGAAGTTGCTCTTTTCGCGGAATTGGTAATGTTTGGCTTAGACATTCCGGGCGAGGTAGGATTAGACATTCCGGATGAAAACCAAATAATTCCTAAGCCTAGAAGGCAAGGAATCCAGAATAGATGTCCAAATCACAAATTTTCCCTCGTTAACTTTTTAAAAGGGTCAAACTACCTTCCTTCGAAATGAGGAAGAAACTCCCTGCGCCTCTCCTCTCCTAAGGTTGTCCAAGCTCCCTTCGCCTCTCCTCTCTCAGGTATGTCCAAGATCCCCGGCCAAACTACCCTCCTTCCGGCCGAACCCAGAATTCATGATTCTGGGTTAGGTCAGACAAAATTGATACTTGGTGAAGCTATGTTTGGACATAATTGATGC
This sequence comes from Chamaenerion angustifolium, assembly GCA_946814005.1. Taxonomy (NCBI): domain Eukaryota; kingdom Viridiplantae; phylum Streptophyta; class Magnoliopsida; order Myrtales; family Onagraceae; genus Chamaenerion; species Chamaenerion angustifolium. The sequence goes on along the minus strand of OX328270.1, from coordinate 22,635,799 downwards.
TTGGTCAGACAGAATTGATGACAAATTGAAGTTGTGTTCTTGATGATTTGTGTTTGTTTAGGTGTTGCCTGGTCGATTGTTTAAGTTGTCGCTTGATCGATTGTTTAGTTGTTTGACAAACAGATTCATGTTGTTTGTGTTTGTTGTTTTAATTGTTGTTTGTGTTTCTTGCTATTTGTGTTTTGATTGTTGTTTGTGTTTCTTGTTGTCTTGCAAAGTAGTTATGGGTTCACTTTGCTTTGGTTTCCAGAGATATGGGATGCACTGAGAGCTGCAGGTTTTGGGAGGCACGCCAACTATTCGATGAAATGCCTAATATGGGGTGCGAGCACAATGTAATGAGATACCATAGTTTTTTTTTGCAGCCTTGGATAAATCCAATGATCTTATGGGTTTGTTTGATGGTATGATGAGGAGTGGGGTCCCACTGAGGACTGATACATTCGTGATGATAATGAAGAAGTTTGGGAGATGGGGATACATAACGTTGGTGTTGTTAGTATGGGAGAAGATGGGAGAGATGAAGTGCATACCCGATGTGGATGTATACAATGCATTGATTGATGCATTGGTGGAGAAAGGCATGGTAGATATGGATTGAAAATATGACCAGGAGATGTGTGAGGGAGAATTTTCTCTGAAACCAAGACGGCGATTAATTGACAATGGTGACGAGTAAACATCATAGATCCAATCGATCATAATGTTGTCGACATTTTTTGCAATCTTGAAGGTTGCTAAGTTTGCACATAGCGAAGAAGAAATCCAGTAAGAGTGTCAAATATAGCTTTTTCATCATTTTGGTGAGACTAGATGAAGTGGTTGCTTGCTTTGCAAATCTTGATCTTCTAGGCAGACATAATGGTGATGTTAATTGCATTGTATTGGAACATGAGGAGGTTTAGATTATTATTGTCACTTGTATTGGATATGTTTGTTTTACAGCAGTAGAATTGTTAGAAATTAGTCAATTACTTCTATGTTATTGTTGTGTAAATTTCATTAATTATCCATTACTGTGATACCTTCCAGGTGTGTTAGTTTTCCTCTGCTTATTCTTCTTTTTTCTTCCTTGCAGGTGTATCCAGAACTATCTTTGCTCGGTTGAAATGCAGAAGGATGGAGACGTAGTGAGAAGAAATAAGGTTGTGAAGAAAGTAGAATGAGAAGTAATATTGAGTTGTATTAATTTCCACCTCTGTTTTGATATTCTCTCTCCATTAGTTGTATTGGAATATTACATTTCGGCTAGTGTAATTAATGATATTATGATTCGGAATATTATATTTTGGCCAGTATGATTAATGATATTATGGTTCGGGTAACTATAAATTTAATGGTTCGTGAAAAAAAATAAATTTAGATTATAATGGACATTAATTAAACTAATTACTAAAAAATAAGTAAAGAGATTTACATTTAAAATTAAATATATTATTTTTTAAAAAAAAAATTATTAGTTAATTATATTTAAGTTTTTAGTATTATCAATTATTAAAATTAATTAATACAAATTATATGCATTATATACTATACATAAACAAGGAGGGGCAAATATGGTTTTACCACATTCCATTCCCTTTGCATATACAATTCCACCAACGAAACAACGGAACTCTTTATTCCATTCTATTTCATTCCACCAAATAAACAACTTCATATTTTTACCTCATATTTTTTATTCTCTATTCCTATTATGTATTCCGAATTCTGTGAAATAAACGTATCGTAAAGGTTTGCTACCTAGACTATGTCAAAGCTAGATCTTCCTCTACCAAGGTAATCTATCATATGCAAGTAAGGTAACAAACCACACAATTCAATACACGCGCATATATATATTGAGATCTTTCAAAACTAAATTAATTTGGGGATAATTTATCATTTTCAAAACTTTGAGGGCCAAAGTCACCCTAACCAAAAATTTAGGGATTAAAATCACCATGAATAAAAATTTAGGGATTAAAATCACCATGAATAAAAATTTGGAGAACAAAGTCTCAACAAACAAAAATTCAGGGACTAAAGTCTCAACAAACTAAATTCAAGGACAAAAGTCTAAACAAACTAAATTCAGGGACAAAAGTCTCAACAAACTAAATTCAGAGACAAAAGTTTGAACAAACAAAAGTAATTAACATGTTATACCAATTTTCACATAGTATGCTGGGATTTCAATAAGTCATAACCTAGTCAATTCTACCAGTCATGGAGTCAAGAGTCATGCATATAAAGTAAGGCAAGATTATCTACCCTTCAGAAAACAAATGTAACCTAGGGAACTCAAGGAACCCACACAGTGTTCTACTTATCGAGTCATGCATCATAAAACAATATAAGGCTCTCCCAGCAATTAAATTGGTCTAACAGTTAATTTAATTACCCCAAAAAATAATTAATGAAAGAGTCCAGGCACAATTACCGGATATAATAAACCACTAGGATCCACTAAGGACACAAGATCGGCACCAAATTCGTTTCGGACCAATTCGGGCGGCCCAAAGCCTCCAAATTAGCTCAGACATGTTTGAACAGCATTCAGTCATTCAAATTGGACTGAACCGGATTGGTGGGCCTCTGTTCACTGGTTTGTAGTGGATCGGTCTGAACCGGATTGGTAAACCTCTCCAAATCGATATGTACTGAATCGGTTTGGTCGGTTAGCAAACCGGAACGGTTAAGACGGTTTGGTCCAACTTTTCAGACTAGACCGGTCTGGATCGGTTAACTCAGACTGATCCAACAATGTTCTTCTTCCCCGTCGAAGCTTCTAGGGTATTCAAAACCCTAGCAATCCCCCATGCCGTGGCCAACCACGAAGGCTAGCAACGGGAGGTGGGTTGCCCATCACTAGTCGACCTCACCCTACCCCCTCCCTGCCTGAGGCGATTAGAATCATGGGCACAAAGGCCACGACAACCAGTCGTAGGGCCACAGACACAAAGGATGTGGCCCCTACCTGAGGTGGTCGCAGACACGAAGGTTGTGGCCTGCTTCCTACCCCGAGTTGCACCCACAAAGATTGCGGCCAGTAGGGGCTGAGCCGCAACCACGAAGGTTGCAGCCAGTAAGAGCTGAGCCTGCGGCCAGCCACGATGGCTGCGTCCAGCAGGGGTTGAACTGCAGCCACGGAGGCGTTGTCACGACTAACCGTGGTGGGGATTTTCCTGAAATTCAACAATTCAAAAACCAACCTAACACAGCTCTGATACCAACGTTGGATTATGTAATACACATGCAATCATTAGAGCACAACATAATCACATATAATTAAGTTACGTCTGGAATGATTGCCTTAGTAGAAGCGGATCTGTCTGAGATTGGGATCACGGTCTGCCGGACGGGAGGACGCACCATGGATTAACGGGTAGTGACCTAAGTTTCCACAGTTGTTGACCACTATCCAAACTGTGGGTGGATATCTATTTGTCTCTCCCCTCATCTGAGGGAGAGCACCCCTATATATAGATATATAGAGGGACAGGATTTAGGGCTAGTATCCTATAATTGGCTTACATGAATGGGCTCCCACTTATGGGTGACACATTATCCTAAATCCAACACAAAGTCTATCTGATAATTTGCAAATCAATCTCAAACTTAACAACCAAAACTACGCCCTATGGGCCCAAATGATTCGGGTTGCCATAGGAGGAAGGTCAAAGGCACTACTGAGCCATTTGATCGGAAACCCGACACCACCAAACCCAACATAGAGCATTTACGAACAATGGTAACATGATGATCTCGTGGTTTTATCATGACTCATACAATATATTGAGTTTGATATTACCAACAACCTAATTCAGTTCCCCACAACAAAAGCATTGTGGGAAGCTCTGGTGGTCACATACAGCAACGGGAAGGACAAATTACAAACTTTGGACATTCACATCAAAGCAAATGAAATCAAACAGAATGGAATACCACTTGAAGAATTCTGGATAGTAATGCAAGGAATATAGGGTAAATCGACCACAAGGATTCAAATCCCATGACGTGCACAACTGACAATGCAACTTACAATAATATCAGGTCAGAACATAAACTATTTCAGTTTTTGAATGACGTAGATCGACAATACGACCCTATCAAGCAAGAACTACTACGATGGGATCCATTACCTTCGGCCGAACAAGCCTACGCCGCTGTTCGGAAAGAGACTGCTCACCAGAATATCCTCGGAACAGCCTCAGGAGGATCGTCATCACAGCAAGGCGTGGCGGCCGGATTGGTAATCACCAGACTGAGTAACCCTAACACAATAGGACAAACTGAGACGTCTGGCTATGGCATCGAAGATTGGGACATCCAACCACGGGTTATTTAAACCTTTTATTTCCTAAGTTTCTTCAAATAATTTAAAGTTTGAAACTTGTGTGTTAGCTAAGAATCATGGACAAACATTTAAACCTAATAACACAAGAGTTAATTCACCTTTTTCATTAATTCATTCGAACGTTTGGGGCCAGCTCCAGTTATCGTAGGACAAGATTTTCGTTTTTTCTTATATTTGTGGATGATTGCACCCGGATGACATGGACATATTTTCTAAAACAAAAATCTGAAGTCTTTGAAAATTTTACCCACTTTTATACCATAATTCAAACCCAATTTCAAAAATATATTCAAATACTGCGCTCTGACAATGGGAGAGAATTCATCAACACACACATGAAAAAAAAATCACACTAAAGTATTGGTTCATCAAACTACTTGCCCCCATACCCGAGAACAAAATGGAGTGGCTAAAAGAAATAATTGAATCCTCCTAGAAATGACCTGAGCTCTTCTAATTGAAGTCGTTGCCATAATCGTGCTCGAAAAAAATGGTTTAACTCTTGAGCCATTCTAAACATGTCAAAACATGCACGAATGATTTTTGAAGATATGAAGCTCGTTGGACTAATTTATCCCATTTTGAGAAGTATAGGATGCCCAAAATAATCAAGGGACCAAAATACAATTTATTAAAATTTGAGCTGAATTGGAAAAATATTTCGATAATTGCAAAAATGACCCTAAACTATTCTGGACTTATTTGTAACACTTGGTAAAGCTCCAAAATAACCCCAAAATTATTCTGGACTTATTTGTAACATTTTGAGAAATCATGGAATGTCCAGAAAAATTTAGAGGAATCAAAAATGTAATTTTCGAAAAAATTATAACTGAACTGAAAATATTTTTTAAAAAAATTACAGAATTAACCCTAAACTATTCTAGATTAATTTGTAACAATTGGTAAAATTCCAAAAATAACCCGAAAATTATTCTAGACTTATTTGTAACATTTTGAGAAATCATGGAATGTCTAGAAAATGTTAAAAATCAAAATGTAATTTTAAAAAAATGAGCTGAATTAAGAAGAAAAAATCAAAAATTGCACAAATTGCCCAAAACCTTTCCGGTTTGGTTTATAACACTCGATAAAGTCCCATAAATGACCCGAGTGTCCAAGGACCGAGTTGTAACCTTCATCAAAGTTTGGGAAGGACCTAAGTCATTTTTGAAAATATATTTTTCACATATACATAATATATATATATATATTATACATAGACATATATAGTATTACATAGACATAATATAAATATATATTAAACATATAGATAGATAGATAGATAGATAACATATACATAATATATATATATATATATATATATATATATTATACATATATGTATATATAATATTACATATACATATATATTATACATATACATATACATATATACAGTAGTACATAGACATAATATAAATATATATTATACATATAATATATGTATATAAACTCTTTTTTTTATAACATAAATAATAACATTAGGAAATAAAATATAATATTAAATGCGAGAGAAATATACCTAAATCGTTCGGAATTTAAACACCGTACGAAAAATCAAGATCGATAATTACCGATATATTTTTTCTTTGTCTCTCCAATCACTCTTCTCTTCTTCAATTCTTTCAGTCTTCCTTCGTTCCTCCCTCCATCACCATAGCTGTCAGCTTGTATTTATAGAACAAATCTACTACTTATTTAATTAATTTGTTTTAATAATAATAAAATAAAAAACGGTGGAAAATAGGAAATATGGCCATGTTTGGCCATGTGGCCATTTTCCACGTTGGAAAATGTTTTTTTTTTTTATTTTGTTATTTTAGTTTTCAAATATATATATATATATATATATATATACATACATATATATATATATATATATATTTTCAATTTTGATTCCTCTCGGGATTACTCGCATACGATATTTTGATCCCGATCCAAAATCAGGTGTTTACAGTTGCCCCTCTTTGAGCACGCGCTAATGGAAGTGATCTCATGAGTGTATGTTCAAAGACAAACAACTGATTGTGGCTTATTTCGCTTCATTATTTACATAGTAGACAAACATTATCGCGCAACTTTCGGAAGTTGGATATCTACAAGTCCCGATTGTTGACGATGATTTGCGGAGACTGAGCGCCTAAACGTTCCTCAACTTGTGATTCCCAGAAGCTAGACACCTACAGATCCTAGTTGTCGAGGATGCCTTGCGGAGGCTGAACACCTAAAGGCTCCGCTCGTCAACTTGTGACTTGTTGGGGATGACTTGCGGAGGCTGAACACCTAAAGGCTCCGTTTGTCAGCTTGTGACTCCTAGAATCTAGATAACTATAGGTCATGCTCATCGAGTATGACTTGTAGAGGCTGAACACCTAAAGACTCCGCTCGTCGGCTTGTGACTCATTGGGGATGACTTGCGGAGGTTGAACATCTAAAGGCTTCGTTTGTCGACTTGTGACTCCCAGAAGCTGAATAACTACATGTCTTGGTCGTCGAGGATGACTTGCGGAGGCTGAACACCTAAAGACTTCGTTCGTCAACTTGTGACTCCTAGAAGCTGGATAACTACAGGTCTTGGTCGCCGATGTTTTTTTTCTCTCGATTTTGTTTCCTTTTGCTACGATAATATTTTTTTTACAACACCTCTCGATTCCCTTAATTTTTGTCTAGGTCGCCCTTTCAAGTTTTCAACCTAGCAGAGATTTGAATCCTCTCATTTTTCCATGATTGCACTTTTAGGGATTTTAAATCATGCCCCTCTTCCCTAAATTTTGCCTAAAACGCCCTTTCGGGTTTTCGATTTAGCGGAAATTTTCTTTCACTTTCTGGTTACGAACTCCTTAAGGATAGTATTTTCTGACTGCATCCATATTGATTGGACTGGAGAGTTTTTGGTCGTCCATATCGGTAATGATCATGGCTCCTCCACTGAAAACCTTTTTTACGACATAAGGCCCTTCAAATTTAAGCATGAACTTAACCCGGGAGTCTGGATTGACTCGAAGGATTTTTCTGAGAACTAGTTCGCCTTCTTGTAATTCTCTTGGACGTACCTTACTGTTAAATGCACAAGCCATGCGTTGCTGGTACAATTGCATGTGGCACAGCGCAATGAGTCGCCTTTCATCTATGAGGTTTAATTGCTCGTATCTGCATCTCACACATTTCAGCGAGTGTTGCCAATGCGTCTGCAAATTGGTTCTTATTTCTAGGCATATGAGTGAAAGTGATGTCTTCAAATTCTGCAGATAAATCCTCAAGGTGCTCGTGGTATGGTTGGAGTTTGGCATCCCTCGTTTTCCATTCCCCCGTTGTTTGGAGGATGATTAACATGAAATCTCTGAACACTTCTAGTTTCTTCAGTTCGAGGTCCAGTGCGGCGCGCATGCCGAGAACACATGCTTCATATTCTACGATGTTATTGGTGCAGTGGAAGGTGACCTTGGTCGCCACTAGAAAGTGTTGCCCCTTTGGTGAGATGAGCACTGCCCTGATACCCCCTCCGACTGAATTCACAACACCATCGAAGTACATCCTCCAATTTTCCTTCGACATCCCTTCTTCTTATACTTGCATAATCTCCCCGTCTGGGAATTCGGAGTTGATCAAGTGATTGTCGTCTATGGGAAACTCCGCTAAATGATCGGCGATCTCTTGCCCCTTCACGGAAATTTGAGGCAGGAATTCTATGTCATACTCATATAGTTGAACTTGCCACTTCACAATATTTTTTGTCCATGCTGGTTTATCTAAAAGGTATCTCATGGGATCCATCTTCGAATACAGATGTATGGTGTCGTACAACGTATACTGGCGAAGTCGCTGCATTACCCACACGAGTGCGCAACATATCCTCTCCACCTCCTGATACTTTGTTTCATCCTCTGTAAACTTCTTACTCACGTATTATATGTCATGTTCATTCTTTCCAGTCACATAGAGTTGTCCCAACATGCACCCCAACGAGTCTTGGCGCACTGTTAAATACATAATGAGTGGTCGTCCTGGAGTTGGCAGCACCAGGACTGGTGGGCTCATCAGGTAATTTTTTATGGACTCTAAGGCGTTCTGACATTCTCATCCCAGATTATCTGAGTGTTCTTACGTAAAATACGAAATAAAGGTTGACACTTGGTTGTCATATTTGTGATGAAACGCGCAATGTAATTCAAATGGCACAATAGGCTTCGGACCTCCTTGACGGTCGATGGTGGGGGTAACTCTTGTATCGCCTTGACTTTGTCAGGGTCTACCTCAATTCCATTCTCACTGACTATAAAGCCAAATAACTTGCCTGATGTGGCTCCAAAAGTGCATTTAGTCGGGTTTAAACGCAACTTGTACTTCTTGAGCCTTTCAAATAGCATGCGTAAATTGATCAAGTGATCTTCACCTTCTAGAGACTTTGCAATCATATCATCTACGTACACTTCGATCTGTTTGTGCATTGGTAGGTTGCCTCTGCGTTTTTTAAACCAAAAGGCATAACTCTGTAACAAAATGTGCCCCACATCGTGACAAATGCAGTTTTTGACTTATTTGCCTCACACATCTTGATCTGGTTGTATCCTGAGAACCCATCCATGAACGAAAACATCGTATGACGTGCCATGTTGTCGACCAACATATCGATATGAGGTAGAGGGAAATTATCCTTCGGACTGGCTTTGTCAAGATCTCGATAGTCAACACAGACGCGGACGCGGCCGTCCTTCTTGGGTACTGGAACAATATTTGCTACCCATTCAGAATAATTGCAAACTTCTAGGAATTCAGCGTCGATTTGCTTGATTATCTCTTCCTTAATTTTAAAGATTAGGTTGGGACTTTGTCTCCTCAGGTGTTGTCTCTTGGGGCGAAAGTTCTTAATGTCTAGTGGCAGCACGTGCTCCACGATTGACGAATCAAGACATGGCATGTCAACATATGACCAGATGAAATCTAATGGTACTCTTTCAGCAAATCCATCATCTGAGTTCTTTGGTCAGGACTCAGACTTGTCCCAATCTTCAATTCGCGTGGTTCCTTGGGAGTGCCTATGTTTATGACCTCAGTAACTCATGTTGTTAGGAGCTTGTATCTCTTGTACCTGTCTCAACTTTCTTCAATTTCTTTCGTGACATCCTCCTCACCGAATCCTTCTCTGTAACGTACAGAGTCAGATTCAGCAAGGGTGTCCTTGTACGAGATTTAATCATGGTTCCCCTTGTGTTCTCTAGAGGTATTGTTCCTAAAGAAGGAAACAAAAGAGAAGGGAGAGTAATATCAGAAGTAGGTAGAAGGAGATATAATATTGATAACATGATGGGTTAACAAAAGAAAGGATTCATTTGATGTGGTCATGACAAATTCCCCATATTCCAAAACTGTGAGGCTCATAACATATGCCCTACGCGGAATACATCTTTTTTCAAAAGGTCTTACTCATTATTACTAATAGAAAACGCATAAGCAGGTAATGTCAACCAGTTTGTGATATTCTCCCCACTAGCAAGTGGACGGATGAAAAGGCATGAAAGAGCTTCATCAAGAAGGGCTCCAATGGTGACACCGATCGAAAACAAGCCTGATAAGCCTTCGTGAGAAGCAACGTCGTCGGGTTGAATCATTTGTGGTGGGCCAGGAAATGAAATAGCGAGGGGAGGAACCAGCAATGTCCGTGAATTTCCGGTAAAACGTTTCCTTCGATCGACTTCGTAATCTTTGAAATTAGGAAGGAAACTCGGTCTGAAAGTGTCTTTGTTCTTCCTTGGAGCTATTGGGTGTATGATGCTCTGACCGTGGATTCCCAGACCGCGTCCTAAGATAAAGTTGTTGCCCAACATGATCTTCCCCACCATTAGCTCGGCTCTGTCTGGTGTTGGCTCTCCCCAATCCCTAATCACAGAAATTAGATCAAAGGCATGGAAAGACAATGCATCTTCAGTCTCGATTCCGATGAAAGGTTCGGAAGTCTCCTTATAAATGTTGTAATATTCCTCCCCATCGATCATAACCAGGCGATCCTCAGATATAAATTTTACTTTTTGATGCAGGGTAGAAGGCACTGCCACAGCGACGTGTATCCAAGGTGTTCCCAAAATTAGACTGTAGACCCCTGGAATGTCCAAGACTTTGAAAGATACGCTAAACACACATGGACCAATCTCAAATCGTAATTCAATTTCTCCTTCGCCTCCCTTATATTGCCATCAAAGCTCGAACAATACTCTTGGTTGGACGGATGAGTGATCAATCTATCTTCATATGTTGAATCGTAGACATCGTACATACATTCAAAGCTGAGTCATTGTAAATCATTACTCTTGAGAGCACGTATCTGTTGATCTTGCACACGATGTGGAGGGCCTTGACATGTTGTTGTCCCTCAGAACCCAACTCTTAATCTCTGAAGGCGATTTGGATAACAAAAACCGAACTGATGAGATTATCCACTTGGTCGGTTACAATTTCCTTTGGTACCAGAGATTCCTTTAAAACATTCATTAATGCATCTCGGTGTGGTTCAGAACTCAACAACAGAGCCAACAAATATATTTGTGTTGGGGTTATGCGCAGCTGGTCTACAACCTTGTACTCAACATCCTTTACAATCTTCATGATTTTGCTCGCTTCTTCTTCAGTTATCTTCTTCTTTGGGGCTACTTCTACCACCTTCTCCTTAGGTGGGTTTTCTGGCTGGATATAGCAACGTCCAGATCGAGTCATATTGAAAATGTCTTCATTTTTCGCAGATACTTCTTCGTGACTCCCATAGCTCCACGGTACCCTTTTGTTGATCTCGTACTTGAATGGTGTTGGTCATTGCGGTACGTAGTCAATGATTAGTGGGGTTATCATCGAAACATAATTTTTTAGCATCTCTCGACCCATGGGGCTGACCAAAGGGGTTCTTCTTCTGAAAATATCATGTTGACTGGGCCTGAAACGTGGTTGGGTAGCGGATTGGTATTGCCATTCGGTGGCGAAATAGGATTTAAGACCAGGTACTTATGATCGATAAAGTCTTGGATTTGGTGTTTCAGGCGAGGGCAATTGTTAGTGGTGTGCTCAGGTGCTCCCATATGGAACTCACATTTTGAATTTGGTTCATTAGCCGGAATTCTCGTTTCAGGGCTTAGAACCTTAGGACCTATGAGCCCTTAAGCCAAAGCCTTCTTGTACAATTCAACCAACTGTATTGGAAGCGGGGTAAATTGTCGGGGCTCTCGAAATCTCCTTTGGTTCCCACCTTGGTTGACTGAATCTTGTGGGTTAGGCAGGGAGGATGTTCCTTGTGGGTTCGAGGAGCCTGAGGCGTCGGGACCACCGGTGATGGTTGGTATTGTTGATACGAAGCCGAGTAAGGAGTCTGGTAAGGGTTCGGATAGACTGCGCCTATGGTCGGGGTAGGCTTCTTTGTTCCAGTTTTCTTAGGATATACTGCACTTTTGTATGGGTCTTCTATCTTTCTGTACCGAAGCCCTCAATCAATTCGCTTGTCATGATGAGATTTGAAAATTCCGAAGTGGATCGACTCATCATTTGGGTATAATATATACCCTTAAGAGTGCTGATAAAAATCGGGACCGCCTCGTTCTGCCCGAGAGGCGGGTTCATTCTTAGGAAACCTGAATCAAATGAGGAGAAAAGGAAGAGCTTAGTGCTACAAACAAAGAGAATTTCATCTTGATAACACTAAGCTTAAGAAATACAATAGGGGTGGACAACTATTTATAGGTGAAGCTAGGGATGTGATAGCAAATGTCCTAAACATGTGGACTTGTATGTAATTGTCCTAAACATTTGGACAATATCAACACTTATCTAAACCATAATCCCTAACATTCCCCTTTGAATGGCCAAAAAAAAAAACATTCCCCTTTGTAGATCCACTTCCTATTGTAAATCAACATCCTAAACGAAAAAAACAGAAAATAAAGTTCATCAACATCATCAACTCCTAACATTCATTCATGTGGACTTCTTTCTTCGTTTTGATTGTCATTCTCAACACGATGATCTTGCTTCCATCCTCAACATGTAGACTTGGTTTTGGATCTGATTTCCATGGCACGGGTCTGCCCAAAACAGAATCACATGTCTGCTCAAACAATATCACAAATCTGCTCGGCTGGATTGTTGTTGTGGCTGAATTTGGTTGAGTTGAGTGTTGTGGCTGATTTGTATCATCTTGGCTAAGCATATAACAGATATAAGAAGAGCTAAATTTGATGAATCAACCTCGTGATGCAGTAAACGTGCTTGAAATGCACGCAGCAAAACACAAACAGAAGCTGAAAACGTGTTTGAACACGTAGCTAAACATGGAATCAATGAGGTTGCACAACAAGCAAATTGAAGAAGAATAAGGAGAGTGCAGCGCTGCAGCTTACACTAGGATCTCAGTATAGAATATAGAAGTATAGAAGAGGCCATAGAATGAACAAATCAGCATCAACATCAAACAGCTCATTCTGTTCATTATACCAGCTCAAAACCAGCCTCTAATCAGCATCCATGTGAGAGAAATCAGTCCAGCAACTGGATAAGCAGCTCAGCAACAACAATCAGCAACATATGTAGCAGTAATCAGACCAAATTAATCAGTATTAATCGCAGCAATCAGCTCAGGTAATCGCAGCCAGCAAACCAGTTGAAATCGCAGCAAAACAGAGCAGTTATCAGTAAAAACAGAGTCGGTTTTCAGATCTGATCACAGGTCTGAGCAGAGTCTAATTCCGGTCTTATCTCAGGTAATCATAGGTATGATCATATGCAGCAAATCGCAGTGCAATCAGCTAAGTAATCGCAGCAAACCAGCAAGATTCGCAGCAAAACAGAGTCACCATCAATATTCGCAGCAAAACAGAGTTGAAATTGCAGAGTTCTTACCAAGGTATGATCACAGGTCTGATCATACCAATTGAGGCTTCGAGAAGGAGCAATCCAGCAGCAATAGAGATGCATGACAATCGCAGCACTGAAACAGATTAAGCGATAGAGAAGTGTGAGAATCGCAGCACTGAAACAGATCATGCGATGCAATCGATAATCAGCTGGTGTGATGGATATGCTGGTACGATTGATTTATCTGCTGCATCTGTAGGTGTGATCTAGTGATTTAGTGAAGGAGCTGTGAAGCAAGAGGTGGATCTGGATGATGTCAATGAAGCAAGAGGTGGATCTGGATGATGTCAATGAAGCAAGAGGTGGATCTGGATGCAATTGAAATCTGGTCACCGAATGCTGAAATAGGAGCTGGAGCTGTCAACAATCTGGTGAAGCAGGAGCTGTCATCGATCTGGTGAAGCAGGAGCTGTAGATTTGATGAAGCAGGAGCTGGAGAAGACTAAGCAGGAGATGACTAAGCAGCTAAGCAGGAGCTGGAGAAGCAGAAGATGGATGACTTCAATGGAACGATACCAGCTGAATCGAAATAGAATACCAGAATTGGATCAACGAACAAGAACAGATTCGGTGCAGCCCTAGGAAAGTTCAAGCTCTGATACCATCTTAGGAAACCTGAATCAAATGAGGAGAAAAGGAAGAGCTTAGTGCTACAAACAAAGAGAATTTCATCTTGATAACACTAAGCTTAAGAAATACAATAGGGGTGGACAACTATTTATAGGTGAAGCTAGGGATGTGATAGCAAATGTCCTAAACATGTGGACTTGTATGTAATTGTCCTAAACATTTGGACAATATCAACACTTATCTAAACCATAATCCCTAACATTCATGCAGTTGGTCTTTCCCCTTCACTTAGTCACATAATCTTTGAAATATTGTCCATCTTTCATCTTCATAGCCTGAAGATCAAGGCAAGTAGGAGCGTTATCCAGATTGTGCTTATATCTACGGTGGAAAAGCTTGGCCATCTCCTCCATATTTGGCACTTGCTCCGTTCTTAACCTTGTGAACCAGACCAGCGCCTCTCCTTTCAAACTTTCCTGGAAGGTCTAGACCGTCAACTTGGTATACTGTTGATATGGAGTCATTTTCGCCATGTAGATCTTGAGATGAACAATCGGATGTCCTATTCCATCGAACCTTTCAAAGTCCTGCGCCTTGAATTTATCGGGCATTGGGATTTCCTGAAATAGAGCAAGATCATAGAAATCCAAGTCTCCCAATCGATCTACTCCTTGAATAGACCTCATCTTTTTTCAATCTTATTCAACCACTTGTCTTGTTCGGTCTCAACCGGGAGAACTGTGACCGAGTAATTGGGGAGCCCAAACGCAGATCGTGTGACCTGGTTGGGGTAAACAGATACCGGATGTGCAACCCGATCATGTTGAAGAGGAAAAACTTGCTCGTAAGGGTCATGTACGGGTAGTGGAACTTGATTAGGACAGTCGTATGTAGGAGGTGGAGCTTGGTTGGGATGGTCATATGTGGGGGTGGAGGTGGAGCTTGAACAGGATTACCATATGTGGGAGGTGGAGCTTGGTCAGGATGACCATATGCGGGAGGTAGAGTTTGGTCAGGTAAGACCAAAGTACTTGTCATAGATTGATGAGGTGCTATGGGTGGGGGTCTTGCTTGGGAAGACGAGGTGGCTGCCTGGGCGTTTAGAAAAAATAATCTGCTCGAACCGGGAGGTCATGTCAGCCATGCCAAAATTCATGGTGTGTATAGTCTGTTCTAGCTGGATGATCCTCTCTTTGTATTCTTGAGGTGTCAGAGTAATCAAATATCGCATGGGTTCCGGGAAACCTGGTGGAGGGTTTTGAACGAGAACGAATGGCTGGCACTCGCATGGGTTTTGAAAAAATCCGCACTCGCGATTTCGTGATCGGGCTTGTTCTTGCCAGATGTGCCTAAATCATTCAAATACCATAGTAAGAAGGGTAAATACACAATTGATCATGCATGTTTTTTAAAAAAAAATTGCATGTTCCATTCATTCCATTCGTAGACTTTGATGACATATATGACAAAAAATTT
Source organism: Chamaenerion angustifolium (assembly GCA_946814005.1). Classification (NCBI taxonomy): domain Eukaryota; kingdom Viridiplantae; phylum Streptophyta; class Magnoliopsida; order Myrtales; family Onagraceae; genus Chamaenerion; species Chamaenerion angustifolium. Next base: position 22,620,522 of record OX328270.1, on the reverse strand, counting down.
TCTAAAAAATACTCTAAAAGGAGTTGGTCAATCAAAGTATAATTATTAAGACGTTTCACATGACGGCGCAGCTCGTTGAGTGTATTTTTCGCTTGCTCCTTGGTTCGAAGGAAGGTCGGGGACATGCATTTCGAAAATCTTTTTACTTGCCTCGCCCTTCGTCTGGACTGTTCAAGGGTGTCATTCAACTCATCTATTTTGCCCTCCCATTTCTCCAAGGTGTGATCCTGACTTCTCCCTTCATTTTGCACACACCGTAACTCATTGCAGAGGCGTTGGATCTCTTTCTTTGATCTAGAGTGTTCATCAGTCCAAGCAATACTTTGAATTTCCACCCTATCTTTCATGATCGCGTAGATATCCTTGTGAGATGATGGTGATTGCTCGGGCCTATAACCGATCATCTCCTTCGGGTCAAAAGGCGGACTTGTGAGTGCCGAGTAGAACTTGTGAACGTACTTTGTTGTTGCATGGTATTCATTTTTCTTTGTCGTGGAGCCTTCCGTCAGATTTATGAATAGTAGGACTCGGTTTCCCCAATCATCATTCACTTCTCGAACTAAGTCTCGTAGCGAGTTTGCAATGTCTGCTCGATTGTGTCACTTGTATGCTCTTGGGGATCTATCAATGTGCACTGGGATGTCTTGGAATCCACCGAATTGTCGAACAACTCGGGAAGGGTAGGTGGTCATATATCCTCGATGGCTAAGAAGCGGTACTCCCTCGAAAATTTTGCACCAAAGGATCATGGGGCGGTGGATGGGTAACCATCTAGCCGTCCATAAAATGTCCTTATGCGTTATTTTCGAAATATAGATTTTCCAATCGAGAGCTTTCCATTTTTCAGCTTTGAACAATGATCGACCTATGACCCTTTTGTCGCCTAAAAAGTTTGCCCGGGGAAAATTCATGTCAAATTCTTTCATATGGCTTAAAAACCAAATCTGAAGTAAGGTCGGACTTGCTTTTAGTTCTCCCTTTCTTTGTGTTTTTAAAATATTTAGAGATGCAATGGTTTCGGCGAGCAATGTCGTTACGAAACCCTTGCCTTCTATTATTTGGATGACGACTTCGGTCATAGCTGAGTCGATGAGACCATTAGAAAATGGGAATATGACTGTTCCCAAAACAAGTAAAATAAAAGCATGACATCTCCCCATAACATTTATTTTATCGACAATTCGGTACTCGATCCAATATACCAAAAGTTCGATAGATAAGCCATGACCCCCATTCAACTTGAGCTCAGTGGACATTTTGTTTGTTGTAACTTTGAGCAGTTTGGCCAATGTGTTATCTTCGCCTCTTTGTTGGAGGTCGGGTTGAACAATACCATGATCTCAATCTACCCCTTGAATGAGTTGACGGTATTCTTCGAGCGTAGGTGTGAGTTCATTGTTGTTTATCACGAAGATGACGTTTTTTACATCCCATAAATTAGATAAATATCAAGGAGAGCCCAATTAACTTTGTAGTTTGCGAGCTCATGAACCTCGCCAATCTTATCGTTCACGTACTTCTGATCCTCTTTTGTCATGGCTTTCCATATTCGGGCAATTTCGACTGTGGGGGGCTGGATGGCCTTGGTGCGAAGACAGTGGTTTGTTTGCTTCATCCTTACCAAAGATGATATGTGAAACGTCCTAAGGATACAAGACAAAATGAACGGAACTTACATTTCTTTTTTAGTAAAATGTAATGCAAGTACGAGAAAGTAAATGTCACTACTAAGTTATTACATTTACAGAGGTTTATGGAATACAAAATGTCCAATCCTATACATGTCATGATCTATGGCCAAAACAAAACACAATAAAAAGAATAAACATGAAAATGGTATAAGGTTAAGCGCGGTGTGGAGCTTTTGTTCTAACGGGATGGAATTTCTAGGTCCTCTGAACCGGCGGAACCTCACCCCTGTAAAGGATCATAGGCCCATTCCGATCATCGAGTTGAGTAAACAAATGAGCAAGCATGAGCAAACAGTCAAAACAGATAGGTAAAAATATAACATGGCAAAGCAAACATGACAAAGCCTAAACCCTCTAAAATAAATCCCCAGCAGAGTCGCTAAATTGTCGGACGTCAAATCCGACTTTCCTTACCCGTTTTGAATTTTTTTTTTTTTTTGCTCGAAAATGTCGGGTCTTGGCGAGCGACGAGTCCAGTCGAGCGGGGTCATCAACCGGACCGAAAAATGAAAGAGTCTCCACCGATTAATTAAAGGCTAATCAGAATCCTAAAAGTGTGCCTAGGGTACATGGAGTTAACATCCTAGGGATTAGAAAGGTATGCATCCAGAGAATCGAGTTCGGAGGTTTGATTACGTCTTAAAAGCTCGCGAGCTTATAATCCGCCCTTTCGGTACTTTAGTTTGCTTTTGAATTTTTTTCAATTTACCTGAATTGCCTGTTTTGATCATGCTTTGCCCAAAAAGACTACATGCATGTTCTTTAAATTAAACAAACCATGTACAATCATTTTTTTTATGAGTTAATTTCAAATAAACAAGAGAGAAGTAAAGTTAATCGTGCTCGAAAAAAAAAAATGGTTTAACTTTTGAGTCATTCTAAACGTGTCAAAACATGCACGAAAGATTTTTGAAGATATTAAGTTTGTTGGACTAATTTGTCCCATTTTGAGAAGTTATAGGATGCCCAAAAAAATCTATGGACCAAAATGCAATTTATTAAAATTTGAGCTGAATTGGAAAAATATTTCGAAAATTGCATAAATGACCCTAAACTATTCTGGATTTGTAACACTTGGTAAAGCTCCAAAATAACCCGAAAATTATTCTGGACTCATTTGTAACATTTTGAGAAATCATGGAACGTCCAGAAAAATTTAGGAATCAAAAATGTAATTTTCAAAAAAGTTATAACTGAACTTAAAATATTTTTTTTTAAATTACAGAATTGACCCTAAACTATTCTAGATTTATTTGTAACAATTGGTAAAATTCCAAAACTAACCCGGAAATTATGCTAGACTTATTTGTAACATTTTGAGAGATCATGGAATGTCTAGAAAAGTTTAGAAATCAAAATGTAATTTTTAAAAAAAACGAGCTGAATTAATAAAAAATTGCACAAATTGCACAAATGACCCAAAAATTTTCCGGTTTGGTTTATAACACTCGATAAAGTCCCAGAAATGACCCGAGAGTCCAATGACCGAGTTGTGACCTTCATCAAAGTTTGGGAAGGACCTAAGTCATTTTTTAAAATATATTTTTTCACATATGCATAATATATATAGATAGATAGATAACATATACATAATATATATATATATATATATATATATATATATATTATACATATACATATATAGTATTACATAGACATAAAATAAATATATATTATACATATAGATAGATAGATAACATATACATAATATATATATATATATATATATTATACATATACATATATATAATATTACAAATACATAATATATATATTATACATATACATATACATATACATATACATAGTATTCCATAGACATAATATAAATATATATTATACATATAGATATATATAGTATTACATAGACATAATATATGTATATAAACTCTTTTTTTTTATAATATAAATAATAACATTATAAATACAAATACAATATTAAATGCGAGAGCAATATACCTAAATCGTTCGGAACTTAAACACTGTACGAGAAACCGAGACCGATAATTACCGATATATTTTTTTCACTTTTTTTTTGTTTCTCCAATCACTATTCTCTTCTTCAATTCTTTCACTCTTCCTTCATTCCTCATTCCATTACCATAGCCTTCAGCTTGTATTTATAGAACAAATCTACTACTTATTTAATTAATTTGTTTTTTAATAAATAAAATAAAAAACGGTGGAAAAGAGGAAACATGACCATGTGTGGCCATGTGGTCATTTTCCACGTTGGAAAATGTTTGTTTAAAAAAAAAAAAAAATTTGTTTTGTTTTCAAATATATATATATACTATATATATTTTTTCAAACTCGATTCCTCTCGGGTCGATTACTCGCGTACGGTATTTTGATCCCGAGCCAAAATCAGGTGTTTACATTCACCACCATGAACTGTGACTTTCGTGAAATTGAGTATTTTTACCACTCCCAACCTAGTGGTCAGAGGGAGCTAGAAAGAATACATAGACGCACTAAGTTGGCTTTCGTCCTTAGAAGAAGCTATAAATCAAAACCAACAAAGTATAAGTACTACCAATGAGTCACCGTCTGATACTACTGAACAGTCCATGACAGAACCAAGTACTACTGAAAATAACGATCCCGACCTTATACCCGAGGTAAGTAATACTGAAATCCCTGAAAATTTTATTTCTAACTATGATAACCAAATAGCAGAATAAGTTGAAACAGTTCACAGGTACACTTTACCACCAAGGTCAAATAGGGGAGTTCCACCCAAACGATACTCCCCAGAAAAGGAGACTCAATGCTCAAAATATTCAGTGGGAAACATAGTCAGGGGGAATCTTTCTAAAGAAGCAAGGGCATTCGCCGCATCATTATACTCAGAACAAATTCCAGTCGTAATTCAACAAGCGTTGGAATCAAAGAATTGGACAAAATCAATGAAGATAGAGATAGAGACATTAATGAAAAACAACACATGGGAAAAGTGCACTCTACTGATAGGGAAAAAACCAGTTGGATGTTGCTGGGTATTTACGATTAAACACAAGCGAAACGGAACTATCGAAATATATAAGGCTCGGCTGGTAGCAAAGGGTTATACTCAAATATATGGGTTTGACTACTCTGAGACTTTCTCTCCAGTGGCCAAAATTGACACAATCAGGGTTCTTTTCTCAATAGCTGTGAATGAAGATTGGTCGTTATACCAGTTTGATGTAAAGAATTTTTTCCTACACGGAGAATTAAACGAAGAAGTATATATGGAAGAACCTCCCAGATTCACAGACAAATTTCAAACAAGAGAAGTCCGTCGACTAAAGAAGTAGTTTTATGGGCTCAAACAGTCACCTCGAACCCAGTTTGGCAGGTTCACTTTAGCAATGAAATGATATGGATTCACACAACGTAATTCAGATCACAATCTTTTCCTTAAACAAATAGGTAACTTAATTACATGTTTAATTATATATGTCGATGATATGATAATTATAGAAAACGATAAGGAAGAAATGTCGAGACTAAGGAAGAACCTATTCACTGAATTCGAGATGAAGGACTTGGGAAGACTCAAGTATTTTTTTAGAATAGAGGAACTAAGATCTAAACAAATAATTTTTATTTATCAGAAAAGATATATTTTGGATCTATTAGCAGAGACTGGATTGATCAATTGCAAACCAGCGGATATACCAATGGCAACAAACCACGTACTCCAGATAGTGGAAGGAGCGCAACCAGCATAAAAAGAGAGATATCAACGAATGGTAGGAAAGTTGATATATCTTTCACATACACGTCCCAATATCGCATATGCAGTAGGAGTGGTGAGTCAATTCATGCATCAACCTCAAACGGAGTATATGAATGTTGTATGGAGAATTATAAGATACCAGCAGGTCACGGGATACTCTTCAAACAAAACGAACACTTGAAGATACAAGGATACACCGATGCGGATTGGGTAGGAAATCCAACAGACCGAAGATCGACATCAGGATACTTCACCCTAGTCAAGGGAAACCTAGTTACGTGTAAAAAAAAGTGGTGGCATTATCAAGTGCAGAAGCAGAATTCCAAGGAGTGATTCGAGGATTGACAGAAATTCTATGGTTACGAAAATTGCTAACTGAAATTGGATTTCCTTCAATACAGTCAAGCAAAATTATGTGCGACAATTAAGCCGCAATCAGCATCTTAGGAAGCCCGGCACAACATGATTGTACCAAGCACGTAGAAGTCGACAGACACTTCATCAAACAAAAACTAGAAGCATGAATTGTAGAACTACCATTTGTATTATTTGAAGACCAATTAGCGGATATATTGACAAAGGCAGTAAACGGAAGAACTTTCAATACTATACTCAGCAAGTTAAACATCGGAGATCCCACTGCTTAACTTGAGGGGGAGTGTCAACAATACCTGTTTCAACAATAAACTGCAGAAAATCTATATATTGTCAACAGTAGTTGCTAAGGACTGTCAGAAATCTAACGGTTAGAAAAATAGTTGTTAGAATTAGTTGTATAAATAGATTACATGTACAGATTCAATACATAATTTTCTATTCAATCCAATGTCCAATACCTACCCCTCAACTCGCTTTCAGTCTGACCCGTTTGAGAAGAGGAGGAGTGATTTTGCCATTTTTGGGGTGTTTACAGCAAACTAATTAAAAAATGAAAACTTTTTTATGTGTTTATGTTCATCTATATTATTCTAGAAAAATAAATAAACACTCCATATATTTTAAATATTGACTTCAAGGTCATAGGAAACCCTACCTTTATCTACGGAACCAAGAATCATATGTAGTGTATCCTCATATGTATCGTTAATCGAAAAAAATGGAGAAAGAGATCAAATTAAAGCTGAATTTTTTGTGTGCAGTTGCAGTTTGAGTATGATTTTTTTCATTTATAATATTGATTGATGTCATGGAATCTCCTTAGATAAGGTGGTATCATCCTTAGTTCTGTTTTGACAGTCGAACTGCAGTTTGTGAGTTTCTCAAGTATGAATGATGATTCTTTCATTAATGAAAGCAAAAGCAAAAGCAAAGTCATGGTGGGATTTTCAACTTCATCAATGAACTATGAACAAGTGTTTGGAGGAGATAGTCGACAATGGAGTTGGAAACTCAACTCTTTAGCTTCATTTTGAAACCTTAAGATATTGCCAACAAGAGACATACCTGCATGGTAGATTGGTAGGTCTACATCAACTACCTAATTGAATAATTAATATACATCTTTTACTTTTTCTTTTTTTTTAAAAACAAAATTTAGAACTACCAAAACAGGTGAACAAGAATGTTCATATATATAATTGGTAATTTTGACCAATTTTTCATGATTGTTCGGTTTAAACGTTCGGGTCGTTACGGTTAAGATGACTTAAGAGTATTCTGAATCTCTTAACTCACAAATTCGGACTTTTGAAACAGTTGGTTAAAATGTACGTCTTAAATCTCACACTTACAACACTGCAGTTAATCAGTTGTCTTATTATTGCTCGACTACGTGAAGCCATAATGATTTATTTTGACGATACAAATACAATAATAAGTTTACACGCTAATATGAAAATATACATTTAGGTGCTCCAAATTAGTGAACAAGGTAATGACATTACCAGTACAGTGGTCACATTTGCAAAAAGAATGAAAAACTGGCAGTAAATTAACAATCATGCATACCAAAAACTATGTAAAATGAAAGTTATTTGGATTAGGGTTTAGTGTAAGCAATCATGGTTGAAACTTCAAAGATGGTTGTTCCAAATCAGTTTATATACCTTTGAATTTGTTACTTGACGCGTGACGCGATTTTAAGATTTCAACTTAAGAATATTAATTTAAAATTGATTTTTTTTTTTGCCAATTAAATTGATTTGATCTAGTAAAAATAAGGATAAATAATCTCAATGCATAAACAACATTGTTATTTAAACAACATATATTGTTATTTATACTGTTATTACTAATTCATCCATTTTTTCGATAAATAATATTAAGTGACGATTTTTTCTTCCTCTTGTTCGTCTCATATTTAATAATAAATTATGAATCAAACAAAAATAATGCACATTTGGGTGTGAATCAAACTAGGAAATGCATTTTTTTTTTCGAAATCAACTCAGAATAGCATTATTTGGTTGAATCCACCCTAATAATGTTGTTCTAGGTTATAATTGAACCCAAAAATACTCATAATCCGGGTTAAATTCGAACACAAAACTATATTTTTAAGTTTGATTCATACCCACATGTGTTTTTTAAATTTGATTTGTGATTTATTATTGAAGATAAGTTGATTAGAATGGGAAAATTGTTATTTTGACATAAAACTGCAATATTTAATGGAAAAAAATAAATGAAACAATCCCAACTATGCAAATAACACATTCAACAAAAATACAAGTGTGTACTAAGCAAAATGTAAAAACGTGGTGTAAATAACTATACGAGGTTAATATTTGTGTGCACCCATACTATTTGCCTCAAAATAATTACAATCTTTAATAGTAAATTGAATTTAAAAATCTCAAGCTTTGCATAAGCACAAGCTATTTTCCCAATCTTATCAAATAGAAAGATAAATATTTACCTTGTTATGTGGAATATATTGATCACGTGAATTGTAACATTTTTTTACACACTTTCTCATGCTACCCATTCCCTTTCTAACTCTAACTAAGCTAAGTGGTTACATGTTGAGTCAACCTCAGCAGCTGGTCCTGCCTCTAGATAACTTTGTCGGATGGAGGACCTCCACAACTTTGCATGTTAGTGAATATAAAAACCTAAAAGACAACAAATGGCTAGTTAAAAAAAACAAGAAAAGAGAGGTACGGGTAAATTGGATTTCTTTAAAAACTAAAATTCAAATTCCTTTTTTTTAATCCTACATGACATTGACATCGCCTCAGAAATAGTAATTTAATAATTTCTATCTTGTACTTTACATCATAAAATTTATAAATGAACCTAAAACGACATATAATATAAAAAATAAAGAAAAAAAAATGAAAAATTAGGTATATTAAATGTATGTAAAAGAAATTAGAGAACTTAAAAAGTGATGAAAATTCACATAAAACAATAAAGATAAACATGCTTGTAGATAATAATCAGTTAAAAAATACATGAATATAAAAATAAAACTTAAAAGTCCTAAATAAAAAGGTTGGAAAAACTATAAAATTATTTTTACATTCAATCTACTTAAGTCTCTTGAAAGATTTTGGTCAAAAAAAAAAAGTCTCTTGAAAGATTCGAACGGACAAACCAAGACTCTTCAGTATATTAAATATATGTGCTAATTTCTATAATTTTTTAATCTTAAAAATACAAATATTTATTAAACATGGATCTCACTTACATTTTTATATTGCATTACATTGACTAATACAATGCATTATGTATTTTGTGATATTGGGCTTGATTTATTGGACTGATGAGACTACGCCCACAAGTAATACAGAAAAGGAGACCATGAATAAATCCTTTTTGGGCCTTGCATAGTAATTATGGGTTCTCAATTAAGTAAAGGGAGATTCTATTTGCAGACCATTAACTACTTTATACAAACCACTTTTGTGGAAAGATTAAAATGCTCTAATAGTTTTTTACATATTTGTCCTTACTAATTTTAAGGAAATTAATTATCAAATCGACCTCATATTTTCGTAGTTACTAAATTGACCTCATATATATCAAAATGGTGAAAAATTGTGATTCTAGCAAGTTTTGAACCCTAGACCTCTTACATACTAACTAAAAGTTTTACCACTATACTAGTAATTCCAATTAATTTCTTACATACTTCAAATATAGTTATCGAAGCAACTCTAATATTATTGTATTAAACACCTCATGTTTATTTATTGATGCTCTTTAGTAATTAAGATTTGTTCAACGTTGTTTGTTTAATTATAGTTTTAATTTAATTATGTATTTACCATTAATTTTTTAAAATGGTTGAAAAATAAGTAATTTTCTAAATGTAGTATTTATAGACTACTACAATATTCATTTTGAAAATATTTTTTTCAACCATCTCTAAAAATAATCAGAAAGATTATAGTATTTAGATAATTAAATTAGAACTCTAACGACATATATGGTGTTAAGTTTCAATTTTCTTATCGATTATAAAATTTGGTCAAAGTAGATTTGCTTCAATAAGTATATTTGAAGTATATAAGAAAGCAATTGGAATTACTAGTATAGTGGTAAAACTTTTAGCTAGTATATAAGAAGTCTAGGGTTCAAACTTTGCTAGAAGCATAATTTTTCACTATTTTGATAATATGGGGTCGATTTAGTAACCACGAAAATATGAGGTCGATTTAATAATTAATTTTTTTTAAATTAGTAAGGACAAATATGTAAAATGCTATTAGGGTATTTTAGTCTTTCAACGAAATGGGTATGTATAAAGTAATCGATGGTCTGCAAATAGAATCTCCCTTAATCGTGGCTATTTATGATTTAGAGAACATGATTTATTTTTTCAAGTTTGTCAGTCAGGTCACGTGATACGATCTTCCAGGAGTCGGCACTTTCGAGGGTAGGTGGTGATACGATTCTCCCAAGGCTCGTAATATTGCTGTCAGAATTCCGACTCTGTAAAGAGTTCCCTTTTCCGCGACGCTCTGTTCCGAATTGATCCGCGTGATGAATACGAATGTCGCAGATAATTGAGTCCTCTTTCTGGAATGGTCTGGCTCGTCGAATACCGATATGTATTCCGCCTTCTAGACCGATTTTGGTAAGGTCGGTTCTCCTGGATACGATTCTGCCGAGACTAGAATATACGAGTGACGGATGAATGATGGATCGATTGGATCACACAAAGGCAGCGACAAGCCCTTGATACCTCCACAATGGATTCTCCAAGATATGACGCACTCGAAGATTCCAAAGCTTGAACCTTGGATATGACGCACCAAGATTCGATTGCCGGATATGACACACCAACAATCAATTTCTCATTCAATGAACAAGAAGAACAATGTGGCTAGCACACAAGTTTGTAAAAAGGTTCATTATCTCTCATTTCGGCCACCCTAGCTATTTATCCTAAAAGAAGTAAAACCCTAAACTAATTTGGGCCTAAGGAAAGCTCTCCTATGGGCCGAATTTTACTCTCCTCCTCTTATTGGGCTTGGTTGTCTTGTGGACCGTTTGCCTCATTAAAACCCCCCTTTGTAAAACCCAGTGGGACAAAACCAAAGGTCGGGAAAAAGAGTACAAACGAGCCCCTCTTGACTTAGTCCATTCGAGCAACCAAGAGGTTCTTAGGCTCCATGTCTCCGGACGGAATGATAGTTGGTCCTATGCGGTCCAGTAGTGTGGTGATTGTATGTCCAAGCTTCCTAGCCCTTGATCGTGTCATTGGTCCACTCGGCACGGTTATCTCACCCCTGTCTTCAAGTGTGGGCCACATTTCTTCCATGATCACATCATCCCCTCCCTCTTCAAAAGGATTTGTCCTCAAATCCGGATCATCTGCAACAAAAGGAAGCAAATCAGTAATGTTAAAACTTGAACTAACATTATACTTCCCTTCGAGGTCTAGTTGATAAGCATTGTCGTTGATCTTCTTTAGGACTCGGAATGAGCCATCCACTCTAGGCATCAACTTGGATTTCCTCTCGACTGGAAACCTATCCTTCCTCAAGTGCACCCACACGAGGTCTCCTTCCTCAAAGGTCACCTTACGTCGGCCCTTGTTGGCTTGCTTTGCATACGACTTCGTCCTTTCCTCGACGTTGCGCTTGGCCTTTTCATGGATCTGTTTGACAATTTCAGCTTTCTTCTTTCCATCTAAGTTAGTCCTTTCACTCATAGGCAAAGCGGTTAGATCCAAAGGAGACAAAGGGTTAAATCCATAAACGATTTCAAACGGTGAAAACTTGGTAGCGGAATGTGTAGCTCGGTTATACGCAAATTCAACATGTGGCAAGCATTCTTTCCAAGTTTTCAAATTATTCTTAATCAAGGTGCGTAGCAAAGTAGACAAGGTCCTATTCACTACTTCGGTTTGTCCATCAGTTTGAGGGTGGCAAGTAGTTGAAAATAGCAGTTTAGTCCCTAGCTTAGACCACAGTGTTTTCCAAAAGTAGCTCAAGAATTTAGCATCTCTATCACTAACAATGGTCCTAGGCATTCCATGCAAGCGAACAATTTCTTTGAAGAATAAATCAGCTATATGAGACGCATCATCAGTTTTATGGCATGCAAGGAAATGAGCCATTTTTGAAAACCTATCCACAATCACAAAGATGGAATCCTTTCCAGTCCTAGTCCTAGGCAATCTAATCACAAAATCCATAGATATATCGACCCACGGTTGTTCAGGAGTCGGTAAGGGCATATACAAACCTTGGGACTGTACCTTTGCTTTGGCTTGTTTGCAAGTGACACATCTTCCACATATCCGCTCGACATCCCTTTTCATTTGCGGCCAATAGAAGTGTTCTTGCATCACCTTCAAGGTCTTACTGATCCCAAAATGTCCCATCAATTCTCCGCCATGGGCTTCCCTAACTAACAATTCTCGCATCGAACAGTTAGGTACGCATAATCTATTTTCAAACAAAAGAAACCCGTCGTGCCTTACATACTTTCCATGAGCGAATTTAGCACATGCTTTAAAGATATCTTGGAAATCCGAGTCAGTTTCATAGAGCTCCTTTATGTATTCAAAGCCTAAAAGCTTAGCATCCAAAGTAGAGATCAAGGCATACCTTCTTGATAGAGCATCGGCAACAATATTTTCATTACCTTGCTTATACTTGATCACATAAGGGAAGGTTTCGATGAACTCCATCCACCTAGCATGTCGTTTGTGGAGCTTTTGTTGACCCTTCAAATGCTTCAAGGATTCATGGTCGGTGTGAATGACGAACTCCTTGGGCCATAGATAGTGTTGCCATGTTTGCAAGGCTCGAACTAGCGCATACAACTCCTTGTCATAGGTCGGGTAGTTTAGGGCAGCTCCTCCAAGCTTCTCACTAAAGAAGGCTATGGGCCTCTTCTCTTGTGTCAAAACAGCTCCAATACCTACACCCGAAGCATCACACTCAATTTCAAAGGTTTTAAGAAAGTTCGGTAAAGATAAAAGGGGTGCATTGGTGAGTTTGTCCTTCAAAGCTTGGAATGCTTTTTCTTGTGCGTCCTCCCACTTAAACCCAACACTCTTCTTGATCACTTCGGTGAGAGGTGCGGCTATGGTACTAAAATCCCTCACGAATCTCCGATAGAAACCCGCAAGTCCATGAAAGCTCCGCACTTCGCCTATGGTAGTTGGCGTCGGCCAATCGCGGATGGCCTTAACCTTCTCTTCGTCCACCTTAATACCATCTGCACTTATAACAAAGCCCAAAAACACAAGGTGATCCGTACAAAAAGTGCACTTCTTAAGGTTAGCATAAAGCTTCTCCTTTCGAAGAACCATCAAAACAGATTTTAAGTGCCCAACATGCTCTTCTAAGCTTCGACTATAGACTAAAATGTCATCGAAGTAAACAACCACAAAAATTCCAATGTAGTTACGCAGGACATGATTCATCAATCTCATGAAAGTGCTAGGTGCATTAGTTAATCCAAAGGGCATGACTAACCACTCATATAAGCCATGTTTAGTTTTAAAAGCTGTTTTCCATTCATCACCTTCTTTCATCCTAATTTGATGATAACCACTCTTAAGATCTATTTTAGAAAATATCGTGGATCCATGCAGCTCATCTAACATGTCATCTAATCGAGGAATAGGATGGCGATACTTTACAGTGATATTGTTGATGGCTCGGCAATCGACGCACATCCTCTAAGTCCCATCCTTCTTAGGGACGAGTAGGACCGGTACCGCGCATGGGCTCATGTTTTCGCGGATGTATCCTTTGTCCATCAAGTCGTTCACTTGTCGTTGAAGCTCCTTGGTCTCCATAGGATTAGTTCGGTATGCAGGTCGGTTAGGTAGTGAAGCTCCCGGTACAAAATCGATTTGGTGTTCGATACCCCGAAGGGGCGGTAATGCGTGGGGAGTTTCATCCGGCAAGACGTCTTCAAAATCCTGCAAAAGGGAAACGATGTTGCTCGGCAAATCCGGCACGGGATTAGTGATACTCAACAACGTTTCTTTGTACATAAGTAGTATAACGGGTTGCTTAGAGGACAAAGCCCTCTTTACAACGCTAGACCTCACCACAAAATTGGACTGCCTCACGGGTTCACTCACGGGTGTAAACTCACATCTCTCGGCTTTGGCTTTCCTCAAACTCTCACACTCATTTTGGGTAAGGGTACTTGTGTGTTCACTCACATTAGTTCCTTCGTGTTGTCGAAGTCGAAGTTGATCTAGGTGTATCTCATGCGGCGGCATGGGAGCAAGTGTGGTCTTTCGGCCCTTAACACTCTTACTTCCTTGAGACAATCGTCTAAGCTTTTGATGTAGTTCCCTATGGTAATGGTTAGGAACAAACCTCTTCCTCAAAAGATTTTTCAGTTCATCCCAAGTATCTACGGGTGGATCACGATTACGTCGTCTACTCGTCACGATTTGATCCCACCAATTGATAGCATAATCACAAAATTCAGTTGTGGCTACTTGTACCTTTCTAAGCTCCGAAAGATTTTGACAATCGAACACAAGTTCGATCTTCTTTTCCCACTCCAAATAAGCATCCGGATCATTCTTCCCGTGGAAAGGTGGGATTTTTAACTTGAGACCACCAAGTTGATCTTCAAGCCGACCTCTTTCCCGCCGTGGTCTCCTTTGGTCCCGATTGGAGTGGCGGCTGCCCCTACTATAATAGTTGGACGATTGAACCTCTTAATCGTTTGCTTGAGGTTGAGCTCTTCTTGGAAGATTCCCCATAGGTGGCGGCATGGCTCGATTAATGGACTCTTGTATGATAGGTCATAATTCTTGCTGCATCATTCGCCGAATCTCATTGCGAAGAATTCGCAAATCCGGGGGTTCGTTCCTTGCCCCTTGAGCTTGATTGGTGCTCTCCTCTCCATTACTTGCGTGGTTTGACATTATAATGCGCAAGGACCTGATTATCACGCAACACAAATCAGCAAAATTAAGTCTCGAAAGTGTGCTCTGATACCACTTGATACGATCTTCCAGGAGTCGGCACTTTCGAGGGTAGGTGGTGATACGATTCTCCCAAGGCTCGTAATATTGCTGTCAGAATTCCGACTCTGTAAAGGGTTCCCTTTTCCGCGACGCTCTGTTCCGAATTGATCCGCGTGATGAATACGAAAGTCGCAGATAATTGAGTCCTCTTTCTGGAATGGGCTGGCTCGTCGAATACCGATATGTATTCCGCCTTCTAGACCGATTTTGGTAAGGTCGGTCCTCCTGGATACGATTCTGCCGAGACTAGAATATACGAGGATAGATGACGGATGAATGATGGATCGATTGGATCACACAAAGGCAGCGACAAGCCCTTGATACCTCCACAATGGATTCTCCAAGATATGACGCACTCGAAGATTCCAAAGCTTGAACCTTGGATATGACGCACCAAGATTCGATTGCCGGATATGACACACCAACAATCAATTTCTCATTCAATGAACAAGAAGAACAATGTGGCTAGCACACAAGTTTGTAAAAAGGTTCATTATCTCTAATTTCGGCCACCCTAGCTATTTATCCTAAAAAAAGTAAAACCCTAAACTAATTTGGGTCTAAGGAAAACTCTCCTATGGGCCGAATTTTACTCTCCTCCTCTTATTGGGCTTGGTTGTCTTGTGGACCGTTTGCCTCATTAAAACCCCCCTTTGTAAAACCCAGTGGGACAAAACCAAAGGTCGGGAAAAAGAGTACAAACGAGCCCCTTTTGACTTAGTCCATTCGAGCAACCAAGAGGTTCTTAGGCTCCATGTCTCCGGACGGAATGATAGTTGGTCCTATGCGGTCCAGTAGTGTGGTGATTGTATGTCCAAGCTTCCTAGCCCTTGATCGTGTCATTGGTCCACTCGGCACGGTTATCTCACCCCTGTCTTCAAGTGTGGGCCACATTTCTTCCATGATCACATCATCACGATTAACATATTATTACTTATACGTCCATAGAAATTATTTATTTTATATAAAATTGCAAGACCATTATGTGAATGAACGATAAAATGAAATGGAACATTACTTTCGGATAGTTCAAACTTAAAATAGTCATGATCTATTATTTATGGGTGATTTGTTAATCATTGGATGTGAATCCAAATTTTCCTACTTGTAGATTATTGTGTAGTCCCATCGAAGAGTAAAAAAATGAAACAAAATTTATTAATATTTTAATTATTTATTTGGTTAGTTACGTTTGATTATATAACGGTTTGGTTCCAAATTTATACTATTTAATCAATTATATTTAACAATATAACTTTTTTGTCATAATTACTAAAACTATCATTTTTTTAGATAAAATGTCAAGTATTTTTTTTAGAACAATCGGAACCCATATTTTAATTTTTGAATTATGTTCGTCCCAAAAATTGAAATTTAGATTCGAACGTAATCCAAAAAACGAATTACCGTCAAATATAATGTTATAGATTTTACACTATTTCAAAATTTTGTATAATTTTAAACTCTAGAAATACCAATTTGTCCCTTTTAATGTTTGTTCGTGTCTTGTAATATGTTTAGTATTGACATCGTAGTGATCTGAGCCGTACTAGTTATAGAACCGGATCGGTTATCAAATCGGACTGATTATCGAACCGGAAAAGTGCTGATTCCGTGAAGGGCAGACCGCCGGTTCGAATGTTGGTCCGCCCTACTCTGTTTCTACAAATCTGGGATTCCTTCACGGATTCACCTTCTACTTAGGGTGAAACTGGACCGATCAGGCCTATTATTTTTATTATTTCGGTTGAATACCTATATTTTCAGTCCGAAATTCCTTTAAAAAAAACTACCAAAAGACCGTATAAGGAAAAATAAACAGTCCATTCGGATTTTCGGTTTAAACCGGGAAAAAAAATACACATTCAAAACTAAAATAAGTATTCAAAATCAAATTCAACAATAAAATAACTTGATTTAATAATGATTATATAATTTTATACTAAACCGATTAAACAACTAAATAATAAAATTATTATTTGTTTGTATTCATTGATTAACTATATTAATTAATACTAATTAATATAATATATAAAATTATATACGCGTTAACGGTTGGACCGAACGGTCTAAAAACCGTTTTAAAAAAAAAAAATGACCCTAAACCGAACAATTCATTTTCCGACTGGTGTTTTCGATTCGGCCCAGTTCAGTTTTCATCTAAATTTCGGACACCTGATTTTTGCTTTCACCCCTACTTCTACTTTATTTTCCAAGCCCCTCCAGTGGAAACCCCCAAGTCAGACTCCATCTCCTCCCACTACACCGACCCCTCCCTCCCGCTCGCCACCTACAACCTCCCTTTCTAGCCCACCCACCTCCTCTGCCCACCTCCAGCCGCACCCCCTCCAAACTGCCACTCCTTCGCAGGAATCTGATTCACCACCCCAATTTGGTTAGTTCCATAACTGCTCAGTGAAGGTTTTTCATTCTTCCTTGGCCGCACTCGCTTCCTCTTAAACACCAGCGAGGGGCAATGGGGGAGGAGTTGTGAGGGACAAGGCGGAGGCGGAAGTAGGTCTGCTTGTGGCTACAGGTGGATTCATTGAATACATAGCAATCGATTTGGGGGAACGAGATGACGAAACCGTCCTGTGAAGAAGGGGCGTACAAATTGTTTTTTACTCTGCGACAAGCGTAGGTGAGCTTCTTCTAGTTGTATTGGTCCGGAATCGCCTACTATGTGTTCTATCAATTTTCATGATACTATTGAGATTGGATTGTAGCATCTGAGACTACTTGCCCTAATTGTGGACGTCAATGGTTCAAATAAGAGATCAATCATGTTATGAATACGCTTTACTTCCATGATCTGCAACGATTTAATATGGCATTACCAAAATGGATATGCACTATCAAAAAGTTATTGGAATCTACTCATGAATCATATGCATATAAGAGCGAATGAATAGAATTGAAAAAAAAAAAATTTAGGTGTTTGAGATTTAAAAATAAAAATTCAATTGGAGTTTTTTTGAATTTAGTTGTTCAATTAGTTTTTCGTTTTCCCATGTGGCAAGTTTGCGTTGTTCAATTGGAGTTTTTTTAAAATTTTCTCACTCAAAAAAAAAAATGTAAACCGGCCATTTTTTGAAAAATCAACCGGTTTACATCGGTTGAACCGAATTAATTATGCATTTCGGTTTTTGTGTGAATCACACCGTCCATTCAGCCGGTTCACAGGCGGATCCGGTCCGACCTGCGGTCCGGTTATGATAAGTATGATTGACATCACAGGTTAATGTCTGTCGTCTGATCTGCGACACAGTCTGTACGAAGAAGCTGAGTGTGTGTGTGGACTGTGGAGAGTGACTGGGCGTGGGACCGAGTAACGGATTGAGGGGGGCTTTAAATCGGCCTAGCCCATACGAGTGGCTGTGGTATTGGTTGCAGCCAGCCGATAGCTTTCTGCCACATCAGAGAATCAATTTCTCAAAGGGGAAACCATCTCGATGGATGGAATTGACGGCCTCAATTCTAAGTTCCAACCACATCCTTTCCTGTCAACTCAACTCTCTCAAATACTGGGGTTATTTGAATAAAACGTAATTATTTATTTGGGATTGTGTTATTGCTATACAAGATAAGATCAAATGAATAAACTAATAATGAGACCATATATATATATATATATATTATATAATGGTGCGAGTATGATAATAATTGTTTTACTCATAATGGTTATAACTATGATATTTGATCTGTAATCGTGGTTATAATTGTTTAGCGTATATATATATATATATATACAAACTTATTATGTAAATAAATTTTAATTTGTAGGACAAATTTAAATTAATATCGACTATGTTAAAATAACATATTTTAATAGTTAAGCTAATATTTTATGACTAAAAAGACTAAAATTTAATTTATAAATATTGGAATAAAATATATTTTTTTAAAATATAAATATATAGGTAAAACTATAATTAAAAATTGTAATTATACAATGAAAAATTATCGTTATTATAATTATGATTATAATATATATTTAACTACGGTGTATTTATCATATTTATTATACCTAAATCTTAAATCTTAAACCTCTCTATGTAATTAATTTTCCAAGTTATAATTACTCCTGCCACTTGTGAGCTATATCTGCATGAAAGTTGTGGTTGAGATGTCCACCGCCTCTCCGTCCCGTCCCCATCTGTTTCCGATTTTTTTGTGGCTTCATACAGAGAATCTAAATCTATACACGCGTTCTACTACCGAGATCAATAAAATAATAATTATTATTATTATGGGAGGATAGTAGATTTCATTATATTTTGACAAAAAAATAAATTATGGTGCAATTATTTTTCTTCTAACCCAACAAAATATTTAGCATGATCGAAGTAGTGAAGTAGAGTGTCGAATTCAATATATTTACTAAGTATAATAAGCGGTTTATTAAACTAATCTACTCCATCCCAATTAATGCTTCGTCACTAATTTTTCTAAAAAAACATTAATATATCGTTATCTCTAATTTAATTAGTTACAATTTATTGCACCTAGCACACCTTTTAAGGTGAGAAAAGCTAGACAAAATAGATTTGATTAAATAAATAAAAATAGTAATGAAGTGTTTTTTTTTCATGGATATTGACATCCATTGGAGTCCACAGACTCTTCTCCGTCTCTTCCTTCTGCCTTGTACTTACTGACTTTATATTATTTATTCCACTTCTTTCTATCTTGTGGATGCAGTTTCTCTACAACTTCAATTTCGACACCACACAAATACACCAATACCGATAGAGATAGATATCACGATATTTCAGGAATCTAAAACTGTGACACGTCAAACTCTTCACGTGGAAATTTGACATGTAGGCAGCATATATGATGCACCATATCATGCCATGTCCACACATCTTAAACCCTAATGGAACCTTTTATTCCCACTATGTATCATTGAATAGTTTTTAAATGAATCAAATATGGTAATTAAATCTAGTAAAATTTTAATCACTGAATAAATTCATTTTCTTTTCGACGTAAAAATAATACATAATATATGTTGATGCTTTCAGAAGCTTTCTTTCTATTTGGAAAATACAAAAACGAATTCAATGGCCAAGAGAATGTGGCAAAGTGTGTGTCCACGTGATTGTTTAGCAAAGTCACACCCGTTGTTTATTGTGCGCAACATAATTTATGGTATACATAAATTTAATATAATAACGTTACTATTGTTTATAGAATATTATAAATATAAAATGATGGGACAAATGCGATTTGTGGGCAAGGATAGATGTGGAAGCCGGGCCCAGTGACGATGCCATATCAAATTAATGAAGCCCAGATGGGAGTACGGGACTATGGGGACTCTCGTGGTCTGAAATCCTCCACGTCAGCAAGCCTGGGTCCACCACCTCCATGTTCCATGAATGCAAATATCTTCTGCTCCCTATTTTTATTTAACTCTCACTAATCATTATCTATTTATACGTTTGTAATTAAGTTCAAACTACATATTTTTATAATATATATATAGAACCCTTAAAACTTTAGGGTATTTTATGCTTTATTTATACATATCATGCATACTAATTAGCTCAAGTGACAATCATCAACCTTAATAATATTATTGATTGCAGTTGACATGACATGTTATCAAATTCCGATGTGATCACATCATAGAATGTGTGGATAAGAAGGGAAAAAAAACATTTTACCTAACAATACTAAGTACATTATATTAATGTATTTTTTCATAACCAATTACACTTGGTAAATTCTGAGTTTTTCATTCATATCTCTTTAGTTGTTGTTTTTACCGAAAGCAGATGGCGGTGCTGTGACAATATAATATCTTGTTTGTTTGTTTAAGCTACATAATGAAAATTTATCTCAAGAAGATAACATATTTTCATTATTTTTGTTTCACAAAACGTAGTAATTTCGAATCATGTTATGTCATACGATGCAAGTCTAGCTTATTCCTATTGGAATTCTAGGCTTGTTCAATTTAACCGGTTCAGATGAACTGGTTCGGCCGAACTAGTTCCAAAATTAAATCAGTTTTTTAGGCTTCAAATAGACCAGTTTAAAATATTATCAAAAATTCATTTCGAATCGACTTATTTTTTTATACTGGTTTATGGTTAAATTTAAATCAAACCACTTTAAACCTATATAATTTTAGAACCGATTTGAAGTAAAATCAACTAAACCGGTCTGAAATTAAACCAAACCTAGAGATGTCTTCAATAAACCAAACCTAAAGATGTATTGGACTCTCGTATGTTGCTGTTGGACAGGATTTCAGTCGGTTGTGGAACAGGTTTTCAATCGGTTCAGTGTGTTTTTCAGTCGGTTCAGTGTATTTTTCAGTCGATTCAGTGTTTTTTCAGTCAGTTCAGTATTTTTTCAGTTGGTTCAGTATTATTTCAGTCGGTTGTGTGTGTTGGATAGGATTTTAAGTCGGTTTAGTTTCGGTTTGAACCTGATTATTTCCGAACCAAAATTATTATTAAAACAAACAAACCAGAATAGTTCGAACTAGTTTCGAATTAGTTCGAACCAGACCAATTCTTTTTTCCATAAATCAGACCAATTTTTTTAAAAATATAAAAAAATACTATTTTTTTACAAAACAGACCGGTTCAGTTATAAACATGTTCGACCCCGAAGCTGTTCATACACAAGCCTATGGAATTCGTATGTACGTATTTAAAGATGACAAGTAGATATGTAAATATTATAGTCGTACATTAATATATTATTAATATTATATATATTTATATTAGTATATAATTAGGATTGTAATTACAGGTATTATTTAATATATTAATTATAGCTATACCCAAAACATCAGTCCATACCGTATGATTGGATTGGTGTTAGTTGTGGTACCCCATCCAAAATGAGCACCTCATTGGATAAAACGTTGCCTTATCCAACACACAATACTTTGCAATGACTGAAATACCCTTATCCCATCGTTTTAAGTAGAAAATCCCCGCATATATGTGTGAACAGGTTGGCTTCTCTTTTTCTTCGTCGAGACTCAAGAGAGGGAACTGCGGTTGCTCCGACTTTTCTGAGAGAAAGAGGATGAAGCAGAATTGTGAGCTGTGTGGCAAGAAAGCAAGAATGTACTGTGAGTCAGACCAGGCGAGTTTGTGCTGGGAATGCGATGCCAAAGTTCACAGCGCCAATTTCTTGGTGGCGAAGCACAGCCGCTGCCTCCTCTGTGACGTCTGCCAATCTCCGACTCCGTGGAACGCATCCGGCGAAAAGTTCGGTCCTACTATCTCGGTGTGCGAGGGCTGTTTCGACACGCACAATAAGAGATCTGAGATGGATCATCACGGACCAGATTCTGACGATTGCAGCGTAAACGGCGATGATCATAACAGCAGCGATGATGAGGATGAAGATAGTTATGAGGATGATGATGAAGAGGAGGCGGAGAGGGATGAGGAGGAAGAGGGTGAAAATCAAGTGGTGCCATGGTCCTCCAATTATTCCCCACCGGCGACAAGTTCTTCCATCCGCGGAGAAGAGTCATTGACGGATCGCTCCGTCGGCGGTCCTTTAGCGGCCAAGCGGAATTGGAATGATGCCTTCCTTGATTCCGAGGTAAGACTCATACTTTTTCATTCAGTTATTAGTTTACAAGTAAATACTCTTTTCGTTCTATTCCCTGATTTCACGATCCTTTGAGTCTGTGGCGTACTAATACAATCGATCATTCCATATGCAGGACGAAATTGGCTGCGCGTCGTCGTCTTCTCAGGGGAGAGCGAGATCGGTTACTGCCATCGCCGATGAGGAGGAGGCAAGAATCTCTCCGTCTTCATTCAGACCGTTTAGGCAGCAAAGAGTAATTGTAAAGGAAGGAGAAAATGACAGTGCAGCAGAGTCGAAATCAACCTCAATCGTAACCTCCCTTGCCAGGCTCCAGAAGAACGCCGTCATGACCCAAGGCGACGCGACTGCCTCCGCTCATGGCATTTTCGGACTGAGCCAATAGTAGAGATGAGAGCCGTGTAGAGCTTCCATTGAACATTATCATCAATTCACTGGGATACTAACATACGACATAGCATAATCTTTTTATATCTGATGTCATATATCTATCTATCCATATTATATTATTATTATATATTCTAAAAGTTGTTGATTTACCTCTGTTGGTCTATAATGTCTTAATTATACGTACTGGCGAAGTGATTCATTGATTTTTTTTAAGAATAATGAAGAAATTAAAGTTCGTGCAGACGTTGAAGACCACCATGTGGATAGTTCCCACTCAATTCAATCCTATTGATTATCAACGTGTCTGAACTGACGGTTCGGCCAGGAAAACAGAAAAACGTGTCTTCTAAAAACTTCTGGTATTTTCAAACACTAATCATGTGGTGTCATACCGAGCCAAAACAAATGACTAAAGTTTACAAGACATGGATGTGTGACAAATCAAGTCAAGGTAGACAAATAAGCAAGTAACCTACGAAGATGCTACAGAATGTGAGATTCAGATAGATGTAGTAATCAATCAATCAATATCAAAGAAAACAGCAGCCATGCTTAATTTCCTTACTTGCTGACCCGCGTTTCTCTTTTGTGTGTGGTTAGTTGGATTTGGATCAAAATGCGTCAGCCATTATCTGCCTGTGTCTCTGTCTGTACAGTTGCATAGCTCCTGACTTCGACAGCTGAACTAAAACTGTTACAAATCTCACATACCTTGTTAGTTGCTTATTCGAGACAAGGCTGCTAACTGCCCTTCAACTGGGTCCCGACCCAAAACATCAAACTCAAGGAAAATAGACTCCTCGAGCTTCACACCAAACAATGAAATATTGATTAGGATGTGAAGAAGGTAAGCTATGGTAAGTATAATCAATCTACCATAACACTCTTAACGGTTTGACAGAGTTGAAGATATTGACACTCCATCCTTATTCAACCAAGACAACACCACAACTGCGGACAGCTCTCTTTAAACTCTAAACAGACTCAACTGACAGTGAAATTGTCATACACAAGAAGAAGCCATTTCAGATACTGATACAAGTGCCAAGAAGAAGCCATTTCAGATTCGCACCTTCATGGAGAAAAGATCTGCTACCCTGAGATTTCAGGTCAACAGTTACACATATGCTGAAAATATTAATACTATCGAAAACAGAAAGGAATTAGTATGTTCAGTCATTCAACGAAATGTAAACTTTGAAGGTTCTGCCATCCACTAAATAAAACAAGCCAAATCCGTAACAATAATAGCTATTAGTGTCTGAACAACATATCCTTTCAGGTTAGAATTTTGAATCCACAGTATATATATATATATATATATGAGCAGTTACCTCTACTTATTTCTATATTGTCTTTGCTTGAGATTTTAGACAAAGCAAATTGGTAAGAATTTCTATGATCTCTGTCCCACTCACCCAGGTGATCCTAGTTTTATCCACTTCTCTATCTTGTATTATGTCTCAGAAATTTGCACACATATAGCCCTAATTAAAAGTCTTACTGTGTCGGTACTTACTGGTTACTATCACTATCATTTAACCACTACTATTTGTTGAAATAATTGAAGAATTTTTTCTGTAGAAAAGCCATGATTCTCTGTATGTCAGAAGCTGTAAACACAACTACTTGCTGACTGACTCAGTCGGGAAACAGCAAGAAGAAAAAACACATCAATGAGGTGGTTTGTAGTACGGGGTTTGTACTATGGTGGTAAGTGTTCCTAGCAACGACGCATTATTGATAAAAGTATTGCAGCAAGAAGAGAAAACATAGGGATAAAAGTATTTTACGTACATGAACTTTCAGGTAAATTGATACCTGAATTTTTATTTTTATTTCACTTTTAGGTACCTAATATTTGATTACTGTTTCATCATAGTTTAGATGTTTGTATCAAGGATCCCATTTTTGTTTATTGTTACAATCTGGTAACTCACTTTTTTATTGTTGCATTTTCTTACCCTTAGCAATCAAAACGAGTTACTAGATTGCATCAATAACAAAAATGAAACGATTAATACAAACATTTAAAGGATGTTGTAACAATAAACAAACGTTAAGTACTCAAAAATATTAAGTACCAATGTGTCAAAACATGAAAGTTCAGGTATCAAAACATATAAAAATTCAATTTATTATAGTATAGTGGTAAGTATTATTGTTATCAAATTGGTGACCGGTTTCAATTCTCGACAGTAACACATTGTTTATTTTTAATATACTAAGCTCAGTTGGATAACTTATCTCAATCTCTCAAGTAATAACCCCTTTCTCCACCTCTATCCAATTCATTTCTTACCAACTCCCTTCTTACATAATGTCATTGATACCATACTCCCTAGCTTACAGTCTTTCTTCACCTAACCTAAGGAGTTCGAAATCACAAGAATGAAATGATCCCTAATCAAAAGAGAGCATAGGATGATAATACCAGTGATTAGACATTCCGAACCAGATGGACTCACAAAAGGGATGATAGTAATAGTAACGGTACAATATTATGCATCAATAATGAATGAGGTAACCCTACATAGATTTATCAACTATAATGTCAATACAGTCGTCGTAGTTGACAAGTTTTCCTGCCTGTCAGGGTTTGATAACCGACAAAGGAGCCGAATTAGGTTTCTACAATCATCAGCTTTTCAGATATATGAACTCTGAAGTTACAAGTACTCCTTTCATGAAGGCCCTCTTTGGGGAGATATAAGTTGTTTCCTACTACCATGTCATGACCCTTTGCAACCTCTTGTTATGTTAAGGCCCTTTCTCTTAATAGTAATTTGATATTAATATAATAAAGTTATACACAAGTAAGCATATAATTGCTACTGAAAGAGAACAAGAGCTCACTTGCAAGATAAAGGTTCATGGAAAGTGAAAGTGAACATCAACCAAGTCGTTATAGTATAGTGATGAGTATACCCTCCTGTCACCCGGGTGACCTGGTTTGGTCTCTAGCAACAGTGTTTCACTTTGTCGTTACTTTTTTAATTATTAATTCTTACGCATCTTGGTACACATTTTGACTGCCTCATTGTTGTACATTTCCTATCCAGTTTTTCTAGCTTTGCAAGTTTATAGTGATTTCAACTTCCATGCAGTAACTACTACTCTCCTCCCTCTACCTTTTCCTTCGATTTATGTTCTCCTTCCTCACTTGCAATGTGTTTATAAATGAGATCAATTCTAAGCTTTGCAACCAAAAAATCCTAAATAACTATCTAAAATCTGATTGAATGGAAGCTTATCTAAGATATTTTAACCCTTACACTTCCTTTATACATATTGAATGTCATCTATTCAAACAATTACAAAGAACAACAATCTTAATGCCCTTGTAACCATTTCTTGGTGCTATGGCAACCCTCTTGTTTAGGTTAAGGCCCTTCCTATGAATAATCTTTGGTTAATATATATTTAAAGTTGGAAGCACCTAAACAATAAGCAAATACTTGTTGCCAAACCAGAACATGAGCTCACTAGATGAAAAATTAAAGTTTAAGAGACTATTCACTAATAAGTCGTTGTAGTATAGTGGTAAGTATTCCCGCCTGTCACGCGGGTGACCCGGGTTCGATCCCCGGCAACGGCGTTTACTGATTTATGTAGTTTTTTTATATTATCAGCAATGCAAATCCCAGTTCAGTAACTACTATCTTTTCCTCATATATGTTGCCCTTCCTCACTTGCAATCAGTTTAACCATAAATAATTCTACTCTAAATTTTGTAATAAAAAACTCATAAATAACATTTTTTAAACGTAATCTACTCTAACAATTGAATAGAACTTCAATCATAATATAGGCATCACAAGGAGAAGACACTAGTTCAAAATATAGTGCCATAATACATACAATACACATAAACACATGATATAGTATTGCACGTTTGGATGAGAAAAAGAATGAATAAAAAGTCTCACCTAAAGAAATCATATATTAACTTGAGTATTAGGATAACACAAATTAGAACCAGATTTCTCATTTATTGAAGAAAAAAACACATTTTATCAATGATAATGTAGGTTAGACATATCACAGCACTGTTACAGTGGCTGAACACAAAGAATAACGTGAAATTACCACACATTAACTATTCAGTCCAAAACAAATCAGCGTGTAGGGGCACAACTCTGGGAATAAGCAATTAGCAAAAAAACCAATAAGAGATGCACCAGTGACCCTACAGCAACAATATGCGGTAATAGTATCTTTCAAATAGCAAAATCTCCATAAGCTATGTTGTTCCAAGTCTATATAGCCAGTCGTCATGCACAAACGCACAGAAATTCCAGAAAGAAAGAAAAACTATGCTCCAAAATGTTGGACTCAGATGCCGGCCAAGTGGATAATTCGTAACTCTACTGAATGCTTAGAGGTCTTAGGTCAACCAAGATAGTTAAATAGAAATGAGGGGTTTAGACTTTATATACTTGTATAGATGTATTAGAGAATTGGAGTATATTTACTCCTAATCCACAAGGGAATACTCCAGTTCTCAAGTAAATAACAGGGATAAACATTTTAGCAGTACTGGTAGCAAATTTGCAAAATATATAGACCAAATAACAAAGATAACTTAAATATAGTACCTTTAGAACGCTCTTGCATTCTCATCTTCCTCCTCCCCCTTTACCTCAATCACTTCATTCACCGATGCCATAGAATCACAGCGTTCTTTATCATCAGGATACCTCACCACTACAACGGGGCAGATACAGTGATTGACGCAGTAGTCGCTCACACTCCCAAGCCTCCCGTGTCTTCCTCGACGAGCAGCCCCCAGACCTCTACTACCCATTATAACAGTACTTAACCCCAGCCTCTCCACCTCCAAACAGAGCCTCTCCTTCATGTCATGGTCCTTCACTATGTGTATCTTATATGGTATCTATCAGTAAATAATCCAAAGATTAAGAAATATTTATTTGCAGTTGCTCGTAAGCTTAGCAGAGTACAAAATATAAACCAATACAGAGAAACAACATGCTCAAGCTGATATAAGCGTTAAGTACCTGAGCATCGTGCAAAGGTTTAGCCAGATCAGCGGCCTTGGAACTGGTGAAAGCGTCGAAGTCATCCTGGGATTTCTGCAAGTGTTCGGGAGTCTGATCATCGGCGGCGGCGGGAAGATGAGGAAGGGGCCCCCAGTCGGCGCCGAAGAGGACGGAAGTTGGGCTAACATGGAGGAGGACGACTGAATCGCCGGGGCGGAGGTACTGCTTGACCGCCCAGCTGACGGCATAGGAACTCTCATCAGAAAGGTCAACGGCGACGCCGATCTTGCGGTTGGGACCTTCGGGTGCCACAGAGGAAGGCTGCGGGCGTGGAGGAGAGGGTAGGTGGACTTTGATGGCGGGGAGGTGTGGGTCGGAGTCTTGAGGTTGCATGGTTGATTGGAAGGAAAAAGGAACCGACTAGAAGGAGCTGAATTGACTCGGTTGTATGTTCCGAGAGACGATGGTCGGAGTGAAGCACGGAGACGAGATAAAGCGACTATTCATTTGTTTTTCTCCTGTGTGGAAAATCGTACATTACTACTCACTAGAAATCACATGGGCTTTGCCCGTGCAGGTTCGAATCGTCCCACCCTACGTCTTTTTCGTCTTCTTGCCAAATTATTTGTTTTTGTTTTTCTTCTGCTTTATTATTGTGGTTAAATTAAATTAACTTCTAACTTTTGCTAGCTCCTCTCCAATTTTTTTTAATAAAAAAAACTCACTGGTTTTATTATAATGGTAAAATAACTTTAAATATTCTAAAGTTCAATAAAATTATTATAATTCATAAATTGAGTTTAGTTTAGATATAACATATATTATAATATATATAACTACGGCCTAAAATTAACAAAATTAAGATATACTGTTTAGACGAACTCAAACCTACTAATAACTCGTTATGAACTTCATTTGAATCATCTTCACTCCTTTGACTTTGTAAATACATTTTTATTTTATGTTTTCTAAAAAAATATTATTCCATTATATAAATATTAATTTTACCTTTGATATTGACTTATATAGTTAATTTACTTTAATTTTTTTTATAATATACTGTTTTATATTAAAATTGAGAACATTAAACAAATGTAATTTTACATAAAGGTTTAAATCATTTTATTATTATAACACAATTTTAGAGTCTTTTTGTATCATATTTTTTGTCAAGATTAATATTAAATTGGACCACTAGGGAGAGATGGTCTTTCTTCCAGCCGTTAATTTATGACGGCTCAAATGAATTTGAATCGTAACATTAAGCGTCAGGACAATTATCACGACTCAATTTAATTTGAGTCGTGATAATTGCCGACCCAAACTCAAACCAGCCGCGAAAATAATTATCGCGGCGCTTTTAAGTTGAGACGCGATAATTATTTTCTTTTTTTTAAACCTTTATTATTCACGGCTCATTGGGATTTAAGCCGTGAAAATATGAATTTTTAAAAAAAAAATCATTATTCACGGCTCAAATGCAAATGAACCGTGAATAATGATTTTTTTTGAATTCATATTTTCATGGCCTGCATCATGTTGTTGTGATCCGGAAGCGTTATTATAACCAACAACTGGACTATTATCTTGCACAATATTTGACGGAGCAGATCCTATGGCAGCATGAAATAAATCTCGTAATTCATTTTGTCCATCCAAATGAGTGTTTATTTCACTGTTCCTTATAGGAGTATTCCTTTCATGATTCATATTTGGCTGAGTTTGGACACACGATTCTCCATGAAAAAAACATATTGTATATCCAACTAAGAAACCATTCCAAATCAAGTGACTCTCTACTTCTTCCGCCACATGATATTTTTTATTCTTGCATTTACGGCAAGGACATATCATTTTTCCATTAACCAAGTCATTTCTATTAGCAAATTCAATGACGTCTTTGACACTGAATTGATACTCTTTGCTTATTCTTGGTTTTGTTATCCAACTTCTATCCATGTCAAATTCTAAACCTCCTAAACATAAAAAAAAAAAATTTAGGCAACTTAAATTCATCATTGAGGCAACTTAAATTTAAAGTTCCTAACAATCAAATTTTAAAGTTCCTAACAATAAAAACAAATTGTCATCCATTCAATTTATACTAGGCAACTTAAATTTGTCATGAGAATGTATAATAACGTGACTAATTGCTGCTATACATGTCCTATAAACAGTAAATTCGAATATTGCTCAAGGGTTACGTAGCTTGGAGAAATTAGGGTTTGCAACTTTTCTTCAAATCTTCCGATTGAGCCAATTATACAGATATATCTAACAATTAGAACACATATAAGACTTGGGAAGATCAATTCATTGAACAAAATGAACAAAAAATCGAAAACATCATACCGAAATCGGATTGGAGCGTAGCGGGACGACACGGGAACGAAGGTTCTGCGCAAATCATACTGAAATCAGACTTGGGAAGATGATTACATTCGATTAATTGAAAAACAAATGAAGAACTTACCTGGAATTTGTGCGGGACGGCGAGGAGCTGCAAAGGAGAACCGAAGAAGTGAAAACCTAGCTGCAGAGAAATGAAATCGTCAAAGCCTCTGTCAGGTTTAAGAGAAGACAGTCACGTCTCTATTCAATTTGAGCCGTGATAAATGTTAATTTTTTTAAAAAAATACCCATTTATCACGGCTCAAATGAAATGAGCTGTGATAAATGTTAATGGTTTTTTAAAAAACTTCTGCAATTTATCACGGCTCAAACTAAATGAGCCGTGATAAATATATATTTTTTCTTTAAAAAAATAACGTGACAATATTTTTTTATCACGGCTCAACTCCAATTTGAGCCGTGATAAATGGGCCGAATAAAAAAATAAATAAGTTTTATCACGGCTCAATCCCAATTTGAGACGTAATAAAGGTAACGACTTAGTGTATTGAGCCGTTAAAATAACGTAATAACGGCTCAATGTCATTTGAGCCGTGATATTGAATTTAATTTAATTTATCACGGCTCAATGTTGCCCCTCTACCGTGGTGGACGAATTTAAGATCTTATTCCAATTAAATGTTCATACAGTAATTTACAATGCAAAAACTTTGAACCGCCGTCTAAAACCGAGCCCTAATTCTAAACCTCTTTTTATTAGAACAAAAACTCATTATGTCGTCCACTTCAATTCATCATAGTATTGTCTCATAATCTAGGAAAGATTATCGGCCATGACTACGTACCTAGGGTAACACTTGTACAACGTCTCTGCATTTTCTGCAACACATAATTTAATGGTAACCTAGCTACAGATGAAAGGTGATATTTGGTTTCCATGGAGACACAGACAGAGGCACAGAAAGGGAAGGAGATGGTCTGTAACCCAATAGAAGGTCTGTGATCAGGGGTCGGGCCGTGATCACGAAAAAGACTAAATGGTTTTCTGCTTTTACTCCGACAAACAGCTGAGACTCCCACTCATGGCTTACCTTTCTTCTTCCTCTTCCATCTCTCTCTCTTTCTCTATGTATATATTGTTACTTACAGGTTTTGTACTTTTGTGCAGCTCTATTACATTGTGTACGTACTGATCTCTGTCTTCTGTTCTCTTCTGTTCCTCTCTCAGCTATATGTAGTTTTTGTATGGACCGAACCCTAAAAACGTATTCTGATGTCCTACACTTTCGGACCTCCCAACAACGTCGTTATAAACCTAGTGTATATATATATATAGCTGTACGTACAGTGATCAGAACAGAAAACATCTATCTCTTTCTCTCTCTAAGCTTAGGTCTGTGTGCTATTGGGATGGAATAATGGATATATCCTTTTCAGTCTGTGCAGAAACGAAACCAGAGTAGGGTTTTGGTTGACACCCATAAACAGAAAGCCAGGAGATGCTTTTTCTTGTGTTTCAGTACACATTAAGATGTGCACATACTCCCTTCCGGTAATGTCTACTCTTCCCACCAAGTTGTGACAGAGATCTTTCAGAGCGAGGCAGACAAGACAGAGAGAGAGAGATCTAGGGTTTGGAGATGATAAGGAAATGAAATTAATATTATGTTGTTAATTCAATGTCATCTCTCGATCGAGATCCCTATGTACGTAAAAGGAACATGTTTTTCTAGGGTTCCATTTCACTAACCACTGTGATTTATCTAAATGTAAGGAAATATATACATATACTTTTATTAAGTCAAATAATAACAAGTAATAAGACCCATGATTTTGAGGTTTAAAATTAGCTTTAAAGATTCAAATCCAATATTCATAATATTATTTCGTCATGTGGCACGAATAGTAGAATATTCTAAGTTTTAAAACTCATTCGAAAATTTCTTGTTTTTATATAATAATATATTATTTTAATGTATCAAGATGTATTTGTTATAGTATGATCTCATTTTAAATATCTTGATCAAAAGAGTCATAATTTTTTTATAATATTCTGAGTTACAAACTATTTTGTCATGTGAAAATAAATTATGTGGAATGCTTTTGTATGACATTGATATAATATATTTTATTTTACGTATAGTATTTAACAAATTAATTCAGATTAAAATATGTATGTTCTTTTACTATATCTATTTTAAAATAAAATTGCAAAAAATGAAATCTAATTATTTTCTTTAATATATATATAAATTTCACGGAACATGCAGTTCAACAATAATCAATTTACATATAATTTTCCAATCATTTAAATTTACTATCATATAGTTCCATCTAATTAATTCCTTCGCTCGATCCAGATCGTTAAGAACTAATGAGTATCTTCAATTTAAAAAAAAAAAAGAGTATAATGAGTATATAAATAAATAAATAAAGTATATCCAACTCATAACTCTTATTAATTGGTAAGAGAGTTACATACTTATACAGTATATTATTGTTTATAGAAAAAATAATATACTGTACCAATTAAACCCTAACCATTCATTGTATATATATGATAAACACACTAAATATTGTACTCTATCACACGATCAACCTTCAATATTTAAGTCACAATTAAACCCTAACCAATTCATTGTATATCGTTTCTATAAGTAGGGGAAAGACAAAATGATGGTTATCATCACACATATATAAAACGGCCATAATTAGTTGGATGTTAGGTACGTACAATTGAAAAACAATCTTATATTGGATCCTGGGAAGTAAATGATGTCCACCATTATGTGGCTGTACTCAGTGTAGTGTACTCTCTACAACGGTTGGATTGATATATGTATCTTTTAATAATTATTATTATTAAGAAAAAAATGGTTTTTCTTAGTTAATAATAAATATGCTTTGAATCCAGTGGTCCCATCTAATTCTAATAATTTAATTGATAAAAACAAGTAAATGTCTATTATTACTATATATAAAATATACAGTACGATATAAATTTGAATGATTATTATGTATCATGATTAAAAATCAAACCGAAATTTAAATATTTGAAAACTTTACGAATCAAGTGTGGATTTATTAAAGATAAATAAATTTTTAAACAAATGTATTAGTGTATATGATTTGGGAATATATAGATTGTGTCTAATTCTATAATTAATGAGGTGTAATGGAAAAAATGATATACCCAATATATATATGTCGTCTATATCTATCTATAGCTACATATTCTAGGACCTAGCTGCTCTGTTCCATACAATAATAATAATAACATAAAGGCAGCGAGCCTCTACAGTATTATATCAATGATGATACAATCACATAACTAACTCGAGTGAGAAAAAACACTCAGAGATGTGCATTTTCCAGGGAAACATGATCAAAATGCAAATACTAACATAGAGAGAATCAAAATATATATGCACAGCAAGAACATTCCTTTTTCGATTGGATATGATATGATAATAATAAGTAGAGATATAGAGAGTTAAGCTAAGGCGTAGGCTAACGCTAGGGCTAGCTAATATTTTTCATTATTATTGTAAGAGAGCTTGAGAGATAGATCAATGGAAGAAGAAGAAGAAGAAGAAGAGTGTGAAGCATAGCTGCTGCTGCTGGTGGTGTAATTAGGAATGCTGTTGAGTTCCTGGAGAAGAGAGCTTCTGCTTGCCTTTCCTGGGAAAAACTCATATTCCAACACCAGACCGGTGCTACTGCTGTTCATCACTCCTATTGATGATGGTGATGAGTTGTTCTTCTTCACCTTTCGACGAACTGACATCACCTCTACTTCCTACCAAACATCACCTCAGTTAGCAGCAAAAGTAACAATTATTCCATGCATGTTTTGCAGCATATATATTGATGCCATTGCCACCCAGTTTATTTTAACTTTCTCACAAAAAGTCCCCATCTTGCTTCACATATATGAATTAATTTCAGACGAAGCAGTTAGCATATACAAATATATGTATACATATATAATCAGAATATTCTTCATTGTCCATATGAAGGACTTAAAATGGCCTTTCTGTTTTCTTATACAATGAAGATGACCAAACGAACTTTGCCCTAAACATCTTAATCTAAGGAAATTAAGAACACCATCCTAATCAAAATACGTACATGTGTTAAATATTTAGTAGAAAATTCGCCACCCAAAAAGGCGATAAATCAAGGGGGGAAAAAATTCGTGACACTGATCATGCAGTTGATAAATGAGGTTTGGTTTAGTTGATGATTTTGAAGAACATAATTATGAACCAACAATAGATACCTTATCAAGAACAGGTGAGTGGGTGCGGATGCCACCATATCCTCCAGTTCCTTCACAGCAAGCATCCAAACTCTGGGCAGCAGACGATCCTCCATGGTTGTAGCTGCCAAGATTCAATTCCAAGAAATCCCCTTGACAACCATTGCTACTGTCAATCATCTTCTTCCTTGTACTGTTCCTAACTCTTCTCTCTGCAGATTTTGCCCTATCTAACCCAGTCCCCGCAACACTCCCCTCATTGCTAATTCCCTTTTTCTGCATTCAATTTCATTAGACAAGATCAGAGAGGTAGATCAGGATTCTGTAGTTAATGATAATAAATATGTTGTTCTCATATCAATCGAAAAATCTACTTTTTTTTTTTGCATAGTGAGCTAGCTTCGGTTTAAATTTGATCACATGTCAATGAAGATCTGATGAATCAGTCAACGAGATCTTAAAGTTCTTTGTTCTACTTGATGATCATTATTATTTGGTTGGTCCCACACACAATCACACATTTCTACGTTCTTGTTTGATATTTAAACAGACATCATTGTAATCATCACCTTGAAACAGGTCGAACAACATGAGTCTAGGAGGATACTACACTGCTGCTGCTGCACCACATTATTTGGCATTGAAGTGAGCTCTCTCGATGCCTCGGCCAACGCAACGGGTGCTCCAACTAGCTGTCCGTACGGACTTCCCACCACCCGACCGGCGACCACCCCTCCAGTGGTATAGCCACTGCTCACCGGAACGACGAACCCCTTGGCAGTACTTTGGAAAGCGTTCGTCGTCGTCATGCAGTATCCCTGCAGGCCATAAGGCGGCGCCTGATGAGAAGCGTCCAAATCGAAGGGGGTCTGGATGTGGAAGTCTGTGGGAGCTGTGAAGAACTGCCCGGTGGAGGAAACCTGAAGCTGGGGCATTTCCGTCATTTTCTTCCATCGGTCTTGTATTCTGAGCCGCTCGAGCTCAGCCACGCCGAGACCCCTCCTCCGCTGCTTGTTGGGTGCCTGCGTCTTGTTGGAAGACCGCCTGGCCCTCGTTTGCCTCTGGATCGGCTCGGTTCTAGTAGCGTTCTCAGAGCCAGGTACGATCATCGTCTGCCCCGACATGTCGTCTTTGGTGGCGGATGGATTTGCCGACAAGAAGAACAGAGAAGTGGCCATTGATTGTTACTTTGAAGACAGACGCCGGTCAAGTGAGAGAGAGAGAGAGAGAGAGAGAGAGAGAGGCAGTGAGATTCAGGGAAAGAAGGAAATGGAGTGAGAGGAAGTGGGTAGAAGGACATAGATATGTCTGAGTCTTACTTGTTATCAGTCTTATTATGCATGCCTTCTTCGGTACTGTCAATTGTGAAAGATTATTCAATTAATGAATTAAATAAAATCTCAAAATGTATTATGCTAGTGTAAATTTGTAATAGTAAATAAATAAGCCTCACTTTAAGTAAATAAAGTTAAATTGAAGGATCACTACCAATACAGCATTTGAATTTGCTTCACACTACACCATTTTCGGAAACGTTTTTTCAATGTGACTTTGTTGATAATTAGGTCTTGTAGACTTAAGTAGACAAGATGAGTGACAATAGCTCTTAACTAAAAGACCAATAGAGTCACACATCAATGTATTGTTGAAATTGAATACTACTATTAAAAAAACTGTTTTTTAATATAATATCAAAGTTTGTTTTATATTTGTGGTACTTACATTTATCTAACGTGAGTAGGTTTTGTAGAGTGGGAAAATAACATAGAATTTTTGGTACTTAGAAGAGTCTATATAGTGAGGATACCACCAAAAATCAACAAGGTCGTTTTGGTGCAAATTTTCCATGTGACATTCGGAATCTTTTCCATACTAAAATTTGCCCAACCTGTGACATCATGTCAAATGTTCTCTGCTAATAAAGAGTTTCTTAAGTAATTTGATTCATAAAATGTTGAACCCATTTCTTCAACGATTCATAACCTAATTTTGTATATACTACAAGTCTTTTCTTCTCTTCTTTTTTTTTTGGAGAAAATAGTCATCATTAATGGTGAATATAGAAAGTAGCTCAAATTTCTCAGAAACATGTTAGGATATAGCAAGAGCTAGCTAGCTAGGTTTATAGATGATGTACCGGGCTAATTAGTTGCACTGCTACAACCTCTTTCGGAGAATCTACATAAACGCAATATACCATGTAATAAATTGATAGGATATTAAAGATGAAACATTTTAATTTCTTATTTATCATTCATTAAAATCAACCATTAAATAGTAGTAAACTCCCGATAACAATTTTGTTTTCTCTTTTACTTTCATATAGGTATAACTGACTTTATAATCAACTACACCATCCAAACAATCTCTCTATATATTACATGTTGGATCTGGAACAACTCAGGCCGCTGAATACTAGAAGTGCTCCGGTGACGACATACAAGAAGAGAAACGTAAGTTTTTACATGTTATTCCTCACTCAATAATAAAGTCAGTCGGAGATTAAAATGAAAAACAATATATGTGAGATGGAGATGTTGATTTTTTTTATAAGGAGTAAATGATATGAATGGGTATTTATAGCTGAGGTTCACCTGATTATGGTATATTAATACTATGGTCAGTTTTATTTTATCTTCTTCCCTAATAAGGGTTTAATCTTACCTAGACAAGAGGCTAAAAATCGTTATAATATTATTTAGGTCCTTAAATTCATATAGTTTATCTTGTAATCCTGGGCGGAGGTGATCTCAAGGCGTCGCTACGTGTTCAAGGTTGTCATCCATATGTCTGATTAGGGTTGTCACTCATATGTCCGATTAGGGTTGTCGCCATATATGTCGATTAAGGTCGTCGCCCATATGCCGCTTACGTGCTCCTGAGCATAGAGTAGCAACGCCCGAGTTCCATCATTAAGTTTTCTAAAATTATAACGAATAATTTTTTTAAGATAGTTTCTATTTCTTAATGTCAAATTCATAATTTTTAATTGATACATGTCAAACATACAATTGTTATTCATATGACATTTCAAGCAACTTAATTCAAATTCTTACAAAAATTCTCACACTCTAAAACATTTACAAAATTTCAAGTATATCTTTATTTATGATTTTTTCCCTTAATTTATCAAATACTAAATTTATAATATTATATTTTACAAAAATAAAAAAAATTGTTTAATGAAAGCGCATTATTAATTTTCTACTTCAAATTGAACTCTTCTAAATTAAAATTCGATATGTAATATACATATACAATTATTCTGCAATTCACCATTTCTATATTATAAGGTTGAGATGGTAATTATCCTCCCTCGATTTTTATTTTTAACGTAGTGTGAATTTAAACCGATTGTTTAATTATTTTTTATGAGATCTTTACAGTATTATATTTATTTCCTTAAAATTCTTTTAGTTTAATTATTTTTAGTTTTCAGTCTAATTATTATCTCCACTCAAAAAATATTAACTTCGTTCCTATCTGTGATTAGTATCCCATTTTCATAAGAGATTTATTAACTAAGCCCTAACGACGAATAGTCGAATATAGTGTATCAAAGAAATAAATCCCGAGAGAGTGTGGAAATTTTAATTCTGGTGGGGCCCGTTCATTTGAGGGAAGGGAGAAACAAAAACCGAACAAACCGAATCATGTTGGGTACGGATGGTAGTAGGCGGCTGGGATGTGGACATCTGGGCAGACAATGCGTGGGTCCAACGGTGTTAATTGGTTGAGACCATGCTATTACCATCGATCGACTGCACTGGATAATGGCTGTATTCTCTCATATATATATTACTATTTACCCCTCTCTCTCTATTAAATATATATATATATATTACTATTTACCCCTCTCTCTCTATATTAGATAGAGGAGCATAGAGATTCCGATCTCACGTTATAAGGGGCTTAATCAATACATTTTTATTTTTGCTAGAATATATATATGATACTTTTGTTGCGAATGGGTGGTCTCATGTCTTGTTTCTTCTAACAATGTCATTTTTGTTTGTTCTATGTAAGAAAACATGTTTGTTTTATAACTTATAAAAGATATTTTGGTCCCCCCAATAGAGTTGGTTGACTATCGAATATCAATGATGATTCGGGGTCTAGCTATGGGAGATTCTGTTGGCCCTATCATCTAGCTACGATCCCAATGGAGCGTGCCCATTTTTGAGCTTCTCCATGGACCACATTCTCTCATTAACAAGACGTTCGTTTGCATGTGTTTCTCCCGTTCAAACATCCACATCCAAGCACCTCATACAGACCCCACACAAAGAGGAAGAAAATTGTTGGATCACTATTTTTCCACTCCTCGGTTCCCGGTGCTGCTCCGGCGACCTGCAAGAAGAAAATCCCGGATTTTGCCTGTGGTTTCCCGTCCGATGATCAAGTCAGTCGGAAGTTCGTTTGTAGAGAGCATAATGTCATGTATGTCCAAATTGGTCCCCTCAAATGAAGGGAGTAAGAAGTATATATAGAGATACTTAACCTGAGTCTATGGTCAGGTCTTTACCATAGTTATCAGAGTTGTCTCTTGGGTGAGGGAACCATGGTTACTTTAAGAATATTCGTTTATAGTGGCTACCCCACTGTAGTATGTTCTTTTAGTTTGTTTAATCTTAAGCGTGCTAAAAGCAACCGGCCTAATTCGTAGGATGTGGTGTCACACACTCATTCTAAGTACTTTATGTTTTTGGCGCATCCTTAGGCGAGCCACTGAAAGGCGAGCTGTCAAAATGTGAGTTATCAAAAGGCGAGGTGACAAACGGCGAGCTGCTCAAAGTCGAGCTGTCAAAAGGCGACGCCTTACATATAATTTGGGCTTTAATAAATCCAGTTCATATTGTTATTGGGCCCAATGTAAAAATAGACAAATCCAATATTCATAACCCATCAAAAATAACTCTGTCATACCTCAAATCTAGGCCGGATAAATTCACAATCAAGTAACATAGATGATAGTAGTAACATAAGTTTATTGTTAGAATTAATTAACCCTACACAACATAAGTACTAAAGAAGAATTTATTTTATGAAATTAACAGTCGTATCACTTTACTGTTTGGTTCAAACTGACTCAATTATGTATCCTATATTTTCATTTCTAACCATCTTTTTCTTTTCTGTGTCCCACAATATCTCCCACCCTACTTTCATAATCCTGCATGCACTGGCAGGACCACACACACTAACCTAACCATCATTTTCTTTGGATCTCAACTGAGATTCTTCACTTTTACCATTTTACTCGGTTAACAACGGATCAACTTTATAGTGAAGATGATGAGGGACTGCTCTTGGTTAGGAGTTAGGACAACATTGTTTTGACTTAAAAAGAATCTGATGTGGAGTAATAAGTAAAATAGTATAATCAATAATGGATAGAGGGGTAAGATCGAATAGATGTTTTAACCAAGGGTACAATTGGAAATTCAAGGGATGCAGGGGACCAGATAGAGTGATATGTATATATATAGTACAAAAGTAGGTGAATGTGTTTCTTTTATACTTAATAATTGACATTTGAAATTATATATTTTAACGGGCTAAATATCAAATTATTAACATAACTTTAAATGTCTAAATAATTTATTAACTACTTTTTTTCAACATAGTGCTAGTTTTTTTTTTTTGGCCACAACATAGTGCTAGTTAACTTTATATAAAATTATAATTTGTTAACTATCTAATTTACTTTTCAAGAAACTTGTATTTTGGTGAATATTTTACACTGTTTTTTATGCAATTTGCTAGTTGAAATTTGCAGGTATGACCTTTGAAAAAAGTTACAATCTGTTAATTGATATGATACGTTACGATCATTTACATGTTTCTGTCAATATTTAATAGGGAAAAGTACCAAACTGGTACCCGAACTTGTAAGTGATTAGGAAGTAGGTACCTAAACTTTTTTTTGTAGCAAATAGGTAGCCGAACTTATGAAAATTAACAAATAGGTACCTACCGTTAATTTCTGTTAAAAATAAACGGAAAATGTCACGTGAGGAGCAAACAGGTACCTGAACTTACACAAATGAGCAAGTAGGTACCTAAACCGGTTCAAGAACCGGTTCGGTCGAACCACTTTTTTTTTATAAAAAAGTAGGGTTTATATACCAAACACATGCATGACTCGACTCCAGACGTTCTCGGAGTGTTCCTTGATGCACCGAGAACATCTGGAGTCGAGCCATGTATATGTTTGGTATATAAACCCGTTCGGTTCGGTCGAAGCACTTTATTTTTTTATAAAAAAAAGTAGGGTTTATATACTAAACACATGCATGACTCAACTCCAGACGTTCTCGGTGCATCAAGGAACACTCCGAAAACGTCTAGAGTTGAGCCATGCATGTGTTTGGTATATAAACCCTACTTTTTTTTATAAAAAATAAAGTGCTATTTTAAGAAATTAACGGTAGGTACCTATTTGCTTATTTAAGAAAGATCGGCTACCTATTTGCTACAAAAAAAAGTTTAGGTACCTACTTGCTAATCACCTACAAGTTCGGGTACCAGTTTGGTACTTTTCCCTATTTAATAACAAAATTAACTAATAACAACTTTAAGTGAAATCAACTAGAAATTTATCCAAAAATAAAAGAATTCAATTAGCATATTATTTATACTCACAAAGTTTACTTAGCATATACTGGAATATAAGTAATTTCAACTATCATTTATTTATAAGTTCATGCTTTACTTATCTAGATCAAATTATGTATAATTATAAAAAGAATCCCCTAATTCAGTTCATTCGGACAAGATTTAACAATCATCCCGAGCATAGTGTTTCAGTCAAGTCACATCTCATCATGATATTTATGTTCACTAGATAAATGTGAGCAAAAAAAACCGACTGAACCGAATTTTCGACAAAATCAGTTTGACTAGGTCCGAAACCAAACGTGCAAATTTTTTTCCTTAATATCGGGCTCGAACTCAGGATTTTTCCTCAAATCCTGACTAGGACCGCCCCGTCCCGAAATCTGAAAAACCCTAGCATTTCCTTTGATATCTCAACATTTCCTTTTAGTAAGTCAATATCACATCTCTTTCTGTCTCTCCAGAAGGCCGTTGCAACTCGTCCCTTCCAAAAAAACTAGCATTTCATCCCTTCCATCATCCATCGTCGGTCGCAACTCTCGTCCATCTTCCTGACGCAAGAGTTGTTCTTCAATTGGGCATTAGGCGTCGCAAGAGCTGTCCTCATGCGTCTCGGTCATCGACCATCTTCCATCGACCATCTTCCATCGACGACCTCATCTGTTCCGGGTCATCTGTTCCGTCCGTCCGAAATTGTGTGATATTTTTTACCCAAAATTTTGGTCCAAGACCGACCCGAGTCAAGCAAGAATCTTGATTGACAAAGGAAAACTTCAATTCAGAATCTCTAATTTGACCCAACATTTATTATAAACGTTAAAAGAACATAATTGACGGCGACAGTTGAATCACAAATTCAAAAACACATCTTGTTCTTTCGTTTTGCCTTCTTGGGATTCTTGGTACTGCATGTTATCTTGTTTGTTGTCGCTTGATGTAAGGTTCCTGGTGATGGAGGGTCGGAAATGCGTTCCCTTTGCTTCAGAGGATTGAAACCAAACTTTAGAGTTTTCAACACGACGTGTCAAACAAATCGAGTTCGAGTTTAATTTCCAAACTGTTTTTGGGAATGAG
The DNA here is from genome assembly GCA_946814005.1 of Chamaenerion angustifolium. NCBI lineage: Eukaryota > Viridiplantae > Streptophyta > Magnoliopsida > Myrtales > Onagraceae > Chamaenerion > Chamaenerion angustifolium. The sequence continues at coordinate 22,578,416 of OX328270.1, read as the reverse complement.
TCGTCAAACGGGTTAACCCAATTTTAACCCTTCATCCTATTTTACTACTTACTCAAGTTGGGCCCTAATAACTTTTGGGTTGAACTCGTAATTGATATGTCTAATTATTGTGTGAATTAATCATTACATGTAATATATAGACGTATTTTAAATATTTAACTTAGAACTTATATCCTAAAAGTTTGAAAAATTTATGCTTTTTAAATTTATAAGTAAATTCAACAAAATATGTTTTAAATTTTGGGTTAAATGTCAAGGAACTACCTGAACTTTAGACGTTTTGCAATGAGCTACTTGAACTTTAAAAATTCAAAACGGTCTATCTCAACTTGGACGAATGTGCAAATAGCTACCTCCGTCCAATTTCTGACAAATTTCTGTCAACAGTTGACAGTAAATTGTACAGAGGTAGCTATTTGCACATTCGTTCAAGTTGAGGCAGCCTGTTTTGAATTTTTAAAGTTCGGGTAACTCGTTGTAAAACGTCCAAAGTCCAGGTAGCTCATTGACATTTAACCCTTAAATTTTGTAATAGTAAGATTTTTTTTTACAAATGTTAGGATTAATCTCTTGTATATTTTTTTAAAATTTTATAACTAAGTGTCGATTTGATTGAGATACAATTGAGGGGTCTAGCCTTTGACCAAGACCAGTTTGTACACAGATGGCAATTTGTCTAATTCTAGACGCATGCGCTAAACCCTCTATTGAGACGAGTCCCACCGAATTGAGATTAAACCAAATCTCAATTCAAACAAACTTACAAATAATAAAATTTCTAGAAATTCAAGGTCCTTTGTAGCATTATAAACGCAATCCATTTTTTTTATCTAGTAATATATATTTTAAAAAAGAGAGTAGATAAATTAGGGCTGTCAATTTGTGCGTGCGTGCTATCGTGCACCAGGACACGACACGACACGCACGAAAGTTCAACACGAAACACACGAAAATGTAACCGTGTCACAGACACACGACACGAAGGTTATTGTCTCAATACGACACGAACACGATAACACGAAAATATTCGTGGAAAGTCGTAACACGATAACACGATAACACGATTTCACGTTTTCACGAAAATAACACGGTAACACGATAACACGATTTCACATTTTCACGAAAATAACACGGTAACACGAAAATAACACGGTAACACAATAACACGATTTCACATTTTCATGAAAATAACACGGTAACACGAAAATAACACGGTAACACAATAACACGATTTCACGTTTTCACGAAAATACACGGTGACACGGTTCACGTTGGCACGATAACACAACCTAAATAACATAAACACGTCCCCTCAAAGACAAACAATCGTGTTATCGTGTTTTGAGACCTAAACACTAACACGACACGAAAAAACAATCGTGTTATCGTGTTCGTGTTATCGTACCATCAAAGGCAAACACGAACACGACTTTTTCGTGCGTGTTCGTATCGTGTTATCGTGTCGTGAGTGAAATTGCAAGCCCTAAGATAAATAATGAAACTGTGATCATATACCACAAATAACGTTGAATTTTAACTCTTGGGTTGGCACCACATTCCAATAAGTATTTGAGTTCAAAGATTTGACCTAAAATTGGTCAATTGTAAGCGGAGAAATCAAATCTCAAAATTGTTTGTAGCATATGAATTCTAATTTAATTATTTACTTATTTTATTTTTTTAGAAAATAAATAATTAAATTATGACTTAAATACAGTTTGTCATCGACCATCAAATACCTTTTGCATATGTATTTTTTTTTATCTATGAAAGAAATTGGAGTGCTAACGACGCTAGAGTTGTAACTTAGTTATCTATATAATTAACAATATATTATGTATATAGTTAAATTACGATATTACTGCGGCAAATAATGTTTAGTTTTCATTATCGAACTACATGCTCTGACCAAATTTACGAAGATTTTACTGAAAATTGACCAAATTTAACTAAAAATGTTGAAATTGAATATCGGTGTTTAGATCATAATCTCATTATCTACACTCTATTTTTTTATTAGGGAGATATTAAATTTCTAAACATAACAACGGTCTTTCTTTCAATTTGTTTAACTGTTACAAAAAACAGAATTTGTTATTATCAAAACATTGGACACAACAACGACAACTTTACATAAGGCACGTTACATTTCGATCTGTCATCTTTCGTTATCCCGTCTGATAAATATAAACATTTTAACACATAATCTACTAAACTTTACAAATTTAAAACTATACTGTATCTATTTCCGTGGAGATTGTTGGAGTTTCGAACTGACCCTGTCAAATGAAAATACCTAGCATCCTGTTCTTTTGTAGTGAATTATATTGCTCATTGAAGTTCTTTTTTAGATAAATAAACCTCGTATATGGTTAAATCGTGTATTCAAAATTACGATAAATATAGGGTTAATAGCTTCAATGATATCATATGTTTGGATCATGTGATCGAATATATTGTTTATTGCTACATTATGTTTTCAGAATGTTGTTATTTAGTCCAAATTACTGTTGTCGTCAAGTATAACTAACGAAATGCTGATTTGACGCTGATGTGGTAGATGAAAAATAAAAATAAATAGGTAAAAAATGGGAAAATTTTAGAAAAAAGTTTGAAAAAATATATTAAAACTTTATATATTAATAAAAATTATTGTTTATAAGGAAAAAAAAAATTAGGGTTCGACCCTTAGGTCCAATTGACCCAGCCTAGGATCGAACCCTGGGCTGGGTTGGACCCCCACTAGGTCGCCTGACCTGGGCGACCTGGTGGGGGTCCTACCCCGCTCAGGGTTCGACCCTAGGCTGAGTCAATTGGACCCAAGCTTGGTTAAACCCTAGTTTTTTTCTTCTATTTTCAAATTTTTTATTATTTAAATATTATATTATATATCTACGTGTCGCTGATGTGGTGCTAACATTGACCATTTAACAGAAAAATATAATGGTTGACTAACAGAATACCGTAGTACAACATTTTCCAAACATAACAGACATTTTGACTACATCAAAAAATATATGGTACCATCCGATTATATAACCCAAACATATGGTACCATTAAACATTTTAACCCATAAATATATGATATATTCATTGGTTATTCCTCAAAACTTTGTTATTGTGGATTTTACAATTCCTCTGTAGACAACTCCTCAATACAATCTTCTTTTTGTAGGCTTCTGATTCACATCTCTCTTCAGTCAGACACACTGCTCATCTGTGTTTGTTCCTCAACGTTGCTCCGACCGAACACAATGCACAACCAAGTCGAAGTACAGACAATAGCACATACCTTGCCCCATACAATAACCACTAAAAGTGTAAGCAGAAGTAAGCACAAAGCGGAGTCTATTGACTTAAGTTTCGATTGATATGGGGAAGATGAGTTGAAGGATCTGGAACTTGACAAGGACGACACTGATGATGATGATGATGATGAAGCAGCAGCAGCAGATTCTGATGATATGGAGGTCAAGGTCATGTTTGTAGATACAGAAGAACTTGAACTGCCAATGTCTGTTTCCATGTCCTTGTATGAATTGGTTACATCTGGGTTGTCTTTTTTTCTGGACAGTTTGTTGTTCGATTCACTCCAGTGCTGGTGATGTTTCCTTCTCCAATGCTTCTTCGCCTGAACAAAACCCTAGTTTGTTTGGTTATATCATTTCAAATACATAATCTTATATCTATCAATAAATGTTAGACATAAATAGATTTGTTACAATATAACAAATCTATCTATCATATAAAATATACAAAAATAACAATATGAGTTAATATCCTACTTAAGATCGACCTTAAACATCATAATCAACTATGTTCACAACCATGTTCACAATTATAAAGAACTGAAAAAGGGGTTATTGATTCAACATTATGCATAAGTATATATATGATCAAATGTTAAGATGTGAATTTCAAGCGTTATATATATATATATGAAACCAATATCCAGACGAACGTAGTAAAAGTGCAACAAAATAAGAAACTAACTCGAGATGAATCGGGAAAAACGGACTTCAGAACTCCTGAGAAAATCAAGATACATTTCTTCTGCCGTGTTGTAACCGCAGTAGATAGCCGGAGGTCGCTCAGCCGCTCAACCCTGCCGCCATCGGTCTCTTTCTCGGCATCCTCCTCCAAAATCGGGATGCAACTATCTTCATCCACCGCCGTGAAGCATCTCAAAAACCGGAGGCGGCTGCTCCTCTTGACTCCAGTCTCCACCACCATGGAGGGCTTGTCGGTCATCTCTGATCGGTTGTTTCAGTTTAGGGTTCCGTTGAAGATAAAACTGTAAAGCGAAGGTGCAGGCAAGGTCTGAGAAAACAAGGGGAGGTAGATGAATGTTTGTCCATTTTTAAGGCTCCACGGCGGCGTTTGGAATGACAAGAGTCGGAATCGCTGGTTTGAGTTGGTAGCGGTTAAAAAGAATGACAAGAGTCCCCCCAAATAATCTCTAACTATTTTTTTATTACAAAAACCTGTCAATGCACAAATATAGGAAAATACTTTCCTTTATAGCCATAGAAGTTACTCTATAAAAATAATTGAGATTTAATTATATCATGAGGAGCAGTAGTCAATCCTGTAATAAGTTTGTGGGGTGTGATATATACTATATTATACTAGTTTTGTTCTTCTAATAAAATGGGGTGGTTGGATCTAAATATTCAATATAATTTATTTATCTTTTAAAAAAACTTTTATTACGAGGATTGCTAAAAAAGTATTTAGCCTGAATATTTGATGTATTTTTAACGGGTTAAACTAAACATTATGCCCAAAAAAGCACACTCTGTGTCTCTATAAGAGGATATATATTAGTCATGAATTTGGCCGGCCTTCTTCTTGGTGTTTTCATTTACGATTTATATAGATATAAATATTATTTTTTCATCATAGATAGAATAAATAATTTTGATATACTTTAGGCAAATTAATTATCAATCAATTTGTTGACTACACACCTTGACTTAGACTTCTTCAAAATGGTTGGAGATGTTTCCAATGCTATATTATAAAATGGCTAACAAGACTTTCCCAATAGTTGTACCTTTAAATTCCTTTAAATTGCGTACACATAAATATTTAAAATAAATAAATAAAATTGAAAGGACCATCTCAGTCAAGCTCAAAATGAAAATCACCTACCCAAAAAGCTATTTAAAAAAAATACCCATTGAATTAACTAACTATATGTTGATTCCTACAATTTGTAGTAATAATACAAGGAAACGAGTAATAGGGAAGGATCTTAAAGATAACGAGTGGGTTAGTGCCTTTATTTAGTGGACATATGGAAGTAGTGGAATTAGACATGGAGATTATGAATAACTTAAAGGATAAAAGTTATTTAGATATCCATAAGCCACGTTTTTTAAAATATGTATTTCATAAGATATTTTTTTTTGTTATTTTTGAGTATATCAAAAGTGATAAATGTATCTGGTTTATTTTGATATCAATTTTGGATGGAAAACATCACATACTTGTCACGTGCGCAATTCAGTACTATTTTTAAAAAAAAAAAATTGTTATGATGATTGAAATACCCTCCGAGCTTTGCTTGGTATCTCTATTGCATCTCTGCCGCGTCCTAATATGTAACAGTAAGTAAATCTCTTCTAGTTTGTGGTGGTAGTGGGTAGGACCTAGGGTTGGGTTTAGGTCAGTTTGAGCGCAACCCTACAGGCCGGATCGCTCCGACCCATACTCATCAGGCTCGTCTGAATTGATAGGTCTACAAGTACCATTGAAAAATAAAAATTTCACCAACTCTATCAAGAACACTATCCTGAAGTAATGATGTAGAGGATAGAGTATGGTAATGTTAATGACTTGTGTAATAATGTGTAAGTTTCCATTTTTCTCTTCTTTGACTTTTGCTTCATAACATGCAATTGTCAAGTCTAAGTCAGGTGAATGTATGATTACATGTATGCTTATATATATGCATGAATGTAAAGAGCTCAAGGATCTGAAGAGTTTTTCTTGAAAAGCTTATATCTCATTTCATGTTCATTTCATCTTCTTCCTTACAAAAGCTTCATCGTTGGTATTTTCTTCGTTAAGTTAATTCCGCAAACTTAGTGATTATATATTTCAACCAAGTATTTTTCCAACAGTGATATCAGAGCTCAAAAGATCTTAAAGGGTCAAATTATTCTCATAAAAAAATTCTAACGGAAGCATGTCTTCGTCAAATTTCTCTGTTTCATCTCCACCAATTTTTGGAGGAGAGAATTATGTTTTTTGGTCCGTAAATATAAGAGCGTTCCTGATGGTGAACGATTTATGGGAGGCAATTACGAAGGAACCGTAGAATGCGATCGATGGAGAAGCAGTCGAAGAGTCCAACCAAAAAATTCTAAAGGAGCAGATGTTGAAGGATGTCAGAACAATTACTGTCATCCACTCCGTCGTCACTGAAATCATTTTTCCGAGGATCATTACAGCCGCAACGACACAAAGCACGCTTGAGATATGCTCAAAAATGAGTTTCAAGGCACAGAGAATGTACGCACGATAAGACTCCAAAAACAACTAGAAAAAAGTTTGAAAATTTGAGTATGAAGGAGAACGAAAATGTTCAAGATTACTCATCCAAATTGAGTGAACTTGTGAACCAGATGAAGTTGTATGGTGATGAGTCTACGAATCAAAGAATCGTAGAAAAAGTCTTGATTAGTCTCCCAGATAAATTTGATCCAATTGTAGCGACATCGAGCAGTCCAACAACATCAAGATGTTGTCTCTTACTGAACTAATTGGTTATTTGCACGCCCACGATCAAATAATAATTAGAAGGTCAGAAACTCCAGCATAAGGTGCATTCCAGTCCAGCCACAAGTTCAAGAAGCACTACAAGAAACTTTAGAATCAACGTCGGTAAAAAATCGTTGCTAAATACATAAATACCGTTGTTAACTTTTAGCGTCAACAAAATTTTCGTGCCGGTAGCCCCCGTCGTTAAAGGTTATACCTACGGCAATTTGCCGTTGTAAAAAGTTTGTCGTTGTTAGAATGACACTCCCTATTTATATTTTACAGCGACATTCGTTGTTGTTGAAGACAGTTCAAAAGCGACAACATATCGTTGAAGTTATAGATGAGTTTTACTGATGAAAATACTTCATCGTTGAATTGCATTTTTAGCATTGACTTTGAGCGGTTGTTTTTTATTCAAAACAACGTTCATTAACTTGTTGTTAATACGTGTATTTAGTGACTAGTGACTACAAATCCATCATTAAAAGCATTTGATACTGTCAGGTAATGTTGCTGCTAAATACATGTTTTTAGTGATAACAACCAGTAATATCAGTTTATGTCGCTGCTAAACATAAGTTTTTTGTGTCAACAACCACTAATCATTGTTAAAGGCAAACTTTTGTGATGTGTTTTTATTAATTATCTAGTTATTGCTATATGATATCAACTACACAATACATTTTAAAAAATATAATATATTATTTATCCAAGTATATATATACATCTTAATAAACATCCAAACTACAAACTTATAATAATTTTGAACGTAAATACATAGTTTTCTAAATCAGATGAAGACCTAAAACTAATATGTTTTTATACTTGAGATGGTTGTGAATTCAGAATGTCGGAACTACGAACTTCATCTCCGTCTCTAATTCACGATCCCCTACAAGCTCCAACAATATCATGTGATCATATAGAAAGGAAACACAATAAGTACAATAACAAAATCATTTAACACAATAATCTAGAACACCCTACATAACAGTTGACATCTTAACACGATAATTTAACCAAGGCATAACACAAGACACCTCAACACAGTAGTTCAAACACTAATTCAAGACAAGATTTTTAAGCACTAGTTCAAACATCACAACAGTATGGTCAAAGAGCTTTTATTCAAGACAATATTTTTAAGCTTCCCACTGATACAGTTAACTATTAGTAATTGAGCGGTAAAAATGGAATGGACATAAAACAACACTGAATCAATCTTTGATGGAACTTCAAAATAAGAAATTCTACCGACAGGAATCAACAGATGAGGCCCATGAGTATCTCATTTCATTAATTCCTATGGCTATATGATTTTCCAAAGTGTTTTGAAAAAAAAATCAAAGTGCTGATCAAAAGGCTTATAAGAGTGATGACAAGTTCAGAAGGAAACTAGAAATCAATGAAAAGCTTGATTACTTACCAACATTAATTAAGTATCGAGATGCTGAAAAATTGTGAAGATCAAGTATAGAAACTGGATCTGCTTAGTAACGTTCGTGCTTTTTACCTACAAACAAAAAAATGAAATATCTTAAGAAAGTTAACAGACCTATACAATTCATGCGTACATCAACACTTTGAGTCTTCATGAGGACATTCAGTGATAAGTGCAAGCAACCACGTTCAAATCATAACTCAAGATCAAATGATAAAGTCAGATATTATGCTCATGTTTATAATACCTTGCAGAATTCAGCTAAATTTGATTCAACATCATCTTTGTAACTTCTAGGGGTCAGGGATTGGCTTGAACTCATTAGAAAAGGCTCAAATTCTTCCATATCCTTAAATTAAACTAGAGCCAAGCAAACCTGATTAACCAAATAGCTGATTGTGAATCATATATCTAAAGCTTCGAATATCTTTATGTGATATAAGTGGATTACACTAGGAATTTTTTTTTCCAGTCTAACAATAAATGTAGGGCCTAATACTTTATTACATCAAATTGTTAAGGATTTTTGATCTGCCTACCTTTTCTTCGAGGCAAATGATCAAGTCTTCGATGGAGTTTTCATTGGAATTCCAAACAACATCCATCATAAGGCCACAAGAAAATACTTAGTGCAGAAATGAATACAGTCAAAAGCAAGTAACTGAAATGGAAAAAGATGAAGATAAGAGTTCAGACTACTTTTTCTATGAAAGCAAGTTACTTTATGATATTTCATGCAAAGAGAAATGAAAAGGACACGTTAAAAGAATACCTAGAGCTACAGAGGGCCAGATCAAAAGCCAGATCATACCGTGGAAGCTGATAACTCATCAATGGCTAGCCCATCACAAGTTACCAGACCGTTTCAACCATTGATAGTTTCAACCATGACGTTTTTATTTCAACAATATACATTTTCTAACCAATATCTCCAGTGTCCAACCCATTCATAGTCAAAGTTTCAACTTTCAAGAGAAACAACTTACGTAATGTTTGTCATTTGTGTCAAGAATTATACTAGAGCAATAGCTCCAACATTCAATTAGAAGAAGAAAATAATCTATACCTCATTTTGATTGTTCAAATGATTAAGAAGAAATGACATAATTTGAGAAGATTCCACCATACATAGCAAATAATCAACTAGAAAAATGTTTTACATACACTCTTGCTACAACATAACCTAAGAATGTACATTCAGTTTGTACCTATTCTACAGAATATATTGTTCTAGTTCGGTGTCCTCGAATGGTTAGGATTTCGTGAATGAATCTATCTAAGCAGATACAATCATACAATCATGAAACAAAAATAATTAATCCCTAAGTTTGCATATAAGTCGAATCATACTCGGATCAGTAGAAGATAGATTAAAAGTAGGACATCAATTGAATCGAAGCTATAAATGTCCTCACCAAATCTACTCTAGGATCTGCAAGTGTTACCTAGTCGGATCCATCTTTCCGGTCAACGATTTGAGCGAGAACAGCAGATCGAACATGAGCTTATGGCCTTGCTGCGAGCTAAGGGTTCGTAGGACGAGGCGAAGGACGATGCGGCGACGAGGACGAGGACGAAGTCGAACGCAGGAATCTGAACGGGAAGAAGAACGAAGTGAGGATGAAGCCGAACGGGAGCTGTACACAGAACCGAAGACGAAGAAAGCTGAACTGGTGTGGAGGCGTGAGTTGTGTTACAAAGAGAAGAAGTGATAGTGAGTTAGGTTAAGTTTTTTAGAATTAGGTCTAGTTTTTTTTTACATTAAATTGTGGTTCAATTCGGTTTAGTGGCGGTTCTATCGGTTTAGTGGGGGTTCTTAACATTTGGTGACGACAACGACTAATGTTAGTCGACAATATGCCATAGTTGTTTGCGGATTATTGACATCAACAATAGTCGTCACTAAATAAACTATTTTACAAAAAACTATTGAATATGTTAGTGAATGACTATACTAATGTCAACAATATATTGACACGTAAACTTATTCTTATATTTTTCTGGTACTTATGTTTTAACGACGACAAAATTGATTAGTTACGGCATACATCCGTTGTTGTTATCACTATATTTACGATAAAATTTTTAGCATTTGAATATGTACATTTACAACGGAAAAATCATCTGCTACTGAAGGAGTCATTTAACATCAAGTTTTGGTCGTCATTACACATTCATCCATGTAAAAAATAAAATGACGGCAAAACATAACACTAAAAGTATCTTATAACAGTGGAAAACATATTGTGTCTAATAAGTAATAATAGCGACAACAAAAACGACTGACACAATATACATTCCACATCAATTCTTAGCGTCAACACAAAATCTCCGTCGCTGTTGCCACTAATTCTTGTAGTGAAGGGTGACAAAAATCAAGGTTATGTTAAAAATAATGGCAAAGAAAATTTTTTAGGTCCTTCTAAGGAACCTGAAAAAATGGAAAGTTTCCTCCGTAGCACTTGCGGAAGAATAAACCACATGCCGAAAGGTTGTTGGCACAAAGGCAACATACAATATTGATTTTGCAAGAAGTTTGGTCACGTGGAAAAAATTTGTAAAGCTAAACAAAATATCTCTCAAAATCAACAGATCTAGAAGGTCAATATGTTAGAAGATCAATTTCACGGAGATCAATTTTTCGATGCAAAGCAAGAAGGTTCCAGTTCTGGAGATGAAGTATGGTTTATTGATAGTGGTTGCACGAACCACATGTCAAATAATTCCAAAGTGTTCTGTCAGATGGATTCGTCAATCAATGTCCCAATCAAAATGGGAAATGGAGCAATTGTCAATTCCTCAAGCAAAGGAGCAGTAGCTATTCAAACTAGTAAAAGTACTAATTTCATCCATGATGTTCTTTACGTGCCTAAGTTTGATAAAAATCTGCTAAGCATAGGTCAAATGATTAGCAATGGATATTGCCTAGTTTTCAAGAATGGAGCATGTAAGATGTATGACGTTGCCCATAGTAAAATTGCATGTATTAGAATGAAGGAAAAGAGTTTTCCAATTTCTTGGGATCATGCTCATAATGTCAAGAAATCATCCACTCATGAAACATGGTTATGACATAAGACATATGGTCATTATAATTTGGATTCTCTCAAGTTGTATTTTCAAAAGAAGCTCGTGAGAGATTTGAATCCTATACATATTCATAAGGATGTTTGTGAAGCATGTCAAATGGGTAAAATGCATAGAAAGCCATTTTCTAATGAGAAGACTTGGAGAGCCTCACAAAAATTTGAGTTAATTCACCCTGATGTATGTAGTCCAATGAGAACTCCTTCCCTTAGTCATAATTAGTATTTCATCTTGTTCAGTGATGATTATACTAGGATGACATGAGTGTATTTCGTGAGGTAAAAATCTGAAGTATTTACGATCTTCAAAAAATTTAAAACCATGGTCAAAAATCAAAGTGGTTGTAAATTTAAGAAGATTAGATCACATAATGGGAAAGAGTACACCTCCAAAGATTTTGAGAAGTTTTGTGAATTAAGTTGAGGGTGTTGAGCATCAATTGCCAGTTGCTTACACTCCACAACAAAATGGTGTCTCTGAAAGGAAAAGAATTGTGATGGAAATGGCTAGATGCATCTTGAATGAAAAGAAGATGCCTAATGATTTTTGGACACATGCAGTATATATATACTAATGCGTATTTGTTGAACATACTTCCATCAAAGGCAATGAAATATGTCACTCCAATTGAAGCTTGGAATGGAGCAAAACCCTCTGCCATGCATCATCTTAAAGTTTTTGATTATCCATGCTACATTCATGTTCCAGATCAGAAGAGGCACAAACTGGAAGAAAAGGCAATACGATGTATTTTGGTCGATTATAGTTCTCAATATCTACAACCTTATCACTCAAAAGGTTGTAACATGTAGAGATACTGTCCATGATGAGAAATCTATGTGAGACTTTGAGGGGAAAAAAAGTACGAAAGGAGGTTGTGCTTCATTATCAAAAGGGAAAAGTCTGAAAATGGTACAACATGTTTGACGAAAATGGGTTTCCAACCCAAACAATTGTTTTGGTCCAACATGTTTGAAAATGATGGTAATTGGTACCTCTGTTACTTTTCTGTTAAAAACTTCTGTTAAATATTTGTCATATTTGCAAAATTAACCAAATATTTTCCTAAATGTTACAATTACACCCTACAAACTTACAATAATGTTTCAAACAAGTCTCGACTCGATTCGAGCCACACCAGGGGTCCCCTAGCCAGGGTCCGAACCCAAACTAGGTTACCCAACCCTGAGCACCTGGTCTGGGTTCAGACTAATACCATATGACCCATGGTTGGGCGACCTGGTCTGGGTTCATACCCACACCATAGGACCCCCGATTGGGGCTACAATTGAGCCCCAATTAGAGGTCCTATGGCTTGGGTCTGAACCCAGACCATGTACCCATGGTCGGGAGATCTGGTCTGGGTTAGGACCCATACCATAGGACCCCCGATTGAGGCTCAATTGGAGCCCCAATCGGGGGTCCTATGGTCTGGGTCCGAACTCATACCATGTACCCATGGTTGGGCGACCTGGTCTATGTTCGGACCCATACCATGTACCCATGGTTTTGAGACCTGGTTTGGGTTAAGACCCAGACCATAGGACCCCCGATTGGGCTGAATTGGAGCCCCAATCGTTTGAATTGAACCCAGCCAGGTTCGGTCCAAACCGATTGGAGCTTCAATTGAGCCCCAATCGGGGGTCCTATGGTCTGGGTCCTAACCAAAACCATGTACTCATGGTTGGGCGACCCGGTCTGGGTTCGGACCCAGACCAAAGGACCCCGATTGGGGCTCAATTGGAGTCCCAATCGTTTGAACCGAACCCAGCCAGGTTCGGTCCAAACTGATTAGGGCTCCAATTGAGCCCTAATTGGGGGTCCTATGGTCTGGGTCCGAGCCCAGACTAGGTCCCCAGGGTTGGGTGACTTGGTCGGGGTTCGGACCCTAGATAGGGGACCCCCGATGTGGCTCGAATCGAGTCGAGACTTGTTTGAAACATTAGTGTAAGTTTGTAGGGTGTAATTGTAACATTTATAAAAATATTTGGTTAATTTTGCAAATATGAAAAATATTTAACGAAATGTTTTAACAGAAAAGTAACGGAGGTACCAAATACCATCATTTTCAAACGTATAGAACCATTTTTTTTTGCCAAGAAATTACTTCTATTAATCATAGAAAGAGTTCTTCAAATCCGAAACATACAAAGCAAACAAAGGTCTGGGGTTACAAAAAATCCAATCACGAGGACAAGTCCCCTGTTTCGCCTCCAAGGCTACCCAATTAGCACACTTGTTCGCCGAACGTCGTACGAACCGCCAATGGATTTTGGTGATGAAATTGGAGAGCTCCAAAATGTCCGATAGTACATCCCTAAGTTCCCAATCATTACCCGTGTGGCCTCCATGAAAAAGGTTGATAACATGTTGTGCGTCCGACTCTATAATTACCTCAGGCCAAGCATGAACGATTGCCAAATGAACCGCGTTTAGGATTGCCTTTGCCTCGAGTGATTTGGCACTTGTTCCTCCGCATGTCGAATGATGCCCCGCCACGATCTGTCCCGTCCAATCTCTTGCCACGGCCCCGGTACCTCCTTTGAACGATGGATGGTCCCAAGCCGCGTCACAATTGATCTTGATAATGCCTTGTCTCGGTCTCGCCCAAGCTGGGTGCTTCAGTCCCTGTGTTCGGGCAGCTTTCGCCCCCGCCTGATTCGCCACCCTCTAAACCTGGTCTGTCAGAGCTGTTGTGGTTCGAATGGCTGTGTCTGGGCGCGGGTGATCCTCCTCGTGCACAGCCCGACATCTCTCTTTCCAGATCTCCCAAGCAATGGTCTGCCCAAGGAGTCTGGTTCTCCTCCCCGTCTCACTCTCCAGCTGGTTCAAATCCTGCATAAAATGAATCCAACTAGGCCAAACTTGGTTCCCATCCGTGTCTAAACGAACCCCCATTGCACCGAACCACACACGCCTCGTCCAAGTACATTCAAAGGTTACATGAAACACAGATTCCGGTTTGTCACAAAAGCTGCACGTCGGATTCAGTTGAATCCCGCGCCTCACCAATTCAGTTTTAACCGGCAACGCATTATGTATGGCTTTCCATAGGAAGTGTTTTACCTTTGGAAGAGTGTCTCCGACCCATAGGTCCTTCCACACCCTTCCCATGATAGTAGGATCGCCTACCGAGTTGAGAGGTTCGGTCTGCAGTCTCAACTCCCTAATACGTCGGTATACAAGTTGTGGCTTGGCCACCCCATCCACTGAGTCCGGCCAAACCAAACGATCGAGTTGTGGCTCCTTCGCAATGTGTATCGCATGGATAGCAAGAGCCCCCCTCTCGGTGATGTGAGCTTGAATCGCGGTAAGGTCCCATGTCCTACGGTCCCTATTGATCATGTCTCTCACCATCACCTCGTCCGCCCCTCTCGGGCCTTGCTCGGTGCCGACTAGGTTGTGTGGGGTACCGGGAACCCACGCATCTCTCAATGCACTGATTTGGTCCCCCACACCTACTTGCCACACCCCATCCCTCTTCATGATGTCTCGACCGCATAGAATGCTCGACCAAGCCCATGACGGTCGGCCTCCCGTAGCCGCCTCCATAAGGGTCCCCCGAGGGAAGTAGAGACCCTTTAACACTCTCGCCCATAGTGACTTCCCGTAATTCTGCAATCGCCATGCTGTTTTAGTGAGCATCGCGATGTTGAAATCCGTCATATCCCGGAAGCCCATGCCACCCATGTCCTTGGTTTGAGTGAGACGTCCCCACCGAACCCAGTGGATCTTTCTCTTCTCATCCCGACCGTTCCACCAAAACCTACTATTAAGCTCGAAATCTCTGCACACCAGGTTTTAGGCAGTTTAAAAAGTGACATAACATAAGTTGGGATCGCGGTAATTACCGTCTTAATGAGGACCTCTTTCCCCGCGTTATTGAGGAACATCGTCTTCCACCCGTGGATCTTCTTCAAGACCCGCTCCTTTAGGTACCTCATTGCATCCCTCTTAGACCTCCCCCAATTCGTAGGGAGGCCTAAGTATTTCCCGGCATCTGCAACTGCCTCAATGCCCAGGATACAAGACACCCTCCGTCGAGTGTCTTCCCCTACGCTCCGCCCATACTGAATGCATGATTTATCCAAATTGATCTTCTGTCCAGATGCCTTGCAGTACCTCTCGATCGTGCCCTTGAGCGCCCGGGCGTTCTCCTCAGAGGCGTTGATGAAGAAAAGGGAGTCGTCCGCGAAGAATAGGTGATGTATCTCCGGACAAGTTCGCTTCATACGAATCCCCTCCAATCTATGCTCCTCCACCTTCTTAATGATTTGTCGTGATAGAACATCCGCCACGAGAATGAACAGATAAGGCGATAGGGGGTCGCCTTGCCTGATAACCCTAGATGGTCTGAATCTCGCAGATTTCTTCCCATTAACCACCACACTGTATTGAACCTTGGATATACACTCCGTGATCCATTTGCACCACTGCTCTGCAAATCCGAACTCCCGAAGTGTTTGCACAATAAAATCCCACTCTACCCGATCATATGCTTTGCTCATATCTACCTTGATCGCACACTCCTCTCTCCCCCGCCCACTGTTTGTCCTGAGGTGATGGAACACCTCGTGCGCGATAAGGATGTTGTCATGGATGAACCTGCCTGAGACAAAAGCACTTTGGAAAGGGGTTACGAGCTTAGGTAACAACAGTTTAAGCCTATTAGATAAGACCTTGGATATGATTTTGTAATTGAAATTGCAAAGGCTAATAGGTCTAAATTGGGTCGTATTAATGGGGTTGGGAACCTTAGGAATTAATACAATAACCTGGTAATAGTGAGACCGATTCAAAGAACCACCTCATGGAATGGAATACATCCTCCCCTAACACGTCCCAAAAGTGATGATAGAACATTCCGGGGAACCCGTCAGGTCCCGGAGCTTTGTTTCTCCCCAGCTGAAAAACCGCCTTCTTAACTTCCTCACGAGTCACCATTCAAACAAGACTCGCATTATCCCGGTCTGTCACCAAGTGCGGGATACCCCTCATCTGATCAGTTAACCCATCCGTACCCTCAGTCCGAAAGATGTTATGAAAGTATCCCTCACACTCGATCATAATGTCCTCCTACCTCTCCACCCACACCCCATCACTCCTTTGCAGACGGCATAGTGTGTTTCTCCTCCTCCTCCTCTCGACCGTTGATTGATGGAAGAAGGCCGTATTGCGGTCCCCAGTTTGCATCCACTGAACCCTTGATATTTGCCGTCAATACTCCTCCTCCTTGTTCCATGCCTCCTCGAGGGCTCGTTTCAAAGTACGTTCCTTGTCCCTCTGGTAGGTAGCCCCGGGTTGCAACTGGATAGCTCTAATTTCCTCATTGAGTCCCTCGATAACCTTCCTGTTATTCGAGCGAGACCTCTTACTCCATATTTGCAGCGCTCCCCTGCACCTCCCCAACTTTGTGTGAAACCCTCCTCTATCGGTCCCTCTCCTCCCCTCGTCCCACGCCTCCTCCACCACCTCACAGCAACCATTGTGTTCTAACCAGTTCTTCTCGAAACAGAACTGCCTCTTGCTTCTCACCTGTTGCCTCTCAACTTGGACCAATAGTGGGCAATGGTCCGAGCCAATCTGAAGTTTGTGGATTACCATCGAGTACAGGTGGGTTCGAATCCAATCCGGGTTCACTATTGCTCGATCAAGTCTCTCCCGGATCCGATCCTCCCATTCCCTGTTATTGCTCCATGTGAAAGGGCACCCCTTGTAGCCCATATCCGCCAATCTCGCCTCGCGCATCATCTCATTAAAGGTGTCCATCTTCCGGGCCTACTTCGGCCTGCCCCCTCCTTCTCCCCGGCCACCGCCACTTCATTAAAGTCTCCCACGCACATCCATGGACCTCGCCGGTTCTGTGATATCCGCTTAATCTCCTCCCAGAGCTGGAGCCTCTCGCCCCATTGAGTGCTGCCATAGATCCATGTGACGTGCATCACTCCTTCCCCATTGACCTTTGTGATTGTCGTATCCATCATGTATTCATTTTTAGCATGGATCACGACCCTCACCTCCCTTGTCCACCATAAAGCCAACCCACCTGAAATCTCAATCGGATTCACGTATTCTCCGTCACTCATCTTTAACTTCCTCCTAATCTTGTCACAGTACTTCTCCGTATTCTTCGTCTCCATCAAGTAGATCACATCCGGTTTGTTCCTCCGCGTGAGATCGGCGAGGTACGGAACTGTCAGGGCCGATCTCAACCCCCGACAGTTCCACACCAAGTAGTTCATTGAGGTTGGGTAGCTGTCTCGGGATAGCTACCAGAACCCTTTTGTGCTTCCTTATTCTTTGCCGTGATTATCCTTCTCCGAACCATGGCTACATGATGGGTACCTCTCTGACCTCTTCCTCTTCCCCTTGGTGACCTCTGTCGTCCCCCCTTCTCCTCCATACACCCCATCTGTTTCTTACCCTTCTGATCTGATCTGTCCTCCCCCTCCGCCTCATCGTCCTCTTCGTGTTTCCTTTTGAGGGTAATTTTTTGAATGAGGGGGCTAAGCCCCGTGGGTAGGGCCGTCCCTTCACCGCTAGTGGCAGGAGATACAGGTTCTTCTACGAAGTAGTTCCATGCCTGCACCTGTACCTCGTGGAGCTCCAACTCCATTCCCACCTCGGTCGAAGTGTTGGTCGGGGGGCTGACCACCAAAGGTGCCGTGCCTCCCCTTCCCAAACTCTCTCCTTCTTTAGGCCCCAACGCCCTCGCTCCATCCTTCGGTTCAGTACTTGATCCCCCCGTAAGTTGGAGTAGGGTCCCCTCTTTCAGTTGTGTCAAGTCGTCCTTCCCCCCTTGCCTTCCCGTGTACGCCTCCCTATCGATAAGGAAACCCGTGCTTCCTCCCATCTCATCCATTCTCTTCCATCCCACGGCCTCCTCCAGCGCCTGAGCTATCGAATACTGACCATCCTCGCGGATGGTCGCCTTACCCTTCCCCGTCCAGAGTTGTCTCCCATCCTCATGCCTAGACTGATCTTCACCTCCCTCCTTCCCCATTTGCGTCTGTCTCTCCCCATGCGAATACCTGATCATATCCCTCCCCTCCCCTTCTCCCGATCTCGGTTCTTGGATATCGCGAGACCCGTGTTCCTCCTGAGTTCTCGTACTCTCAGCTGATTGAGTTGTGGGAGGGGTGTTCGACCCTTCCCTATCTTGCTTCTCTCGCATTAGGTCTTTCCAGCTCTTTCTCTTGGTATCACTCATCGGAGTTCCCGGGCTCTTCCCTACGTACCTGCCCTGCTCACGCCTTCGCTTAGGTCTGTCCACCCTAACCCAAGGTCCATACATCGGTCCCCCTTGCGCCTCTTCTGATAGGGTTATCTCTGTGGTGCACACCCTTTCCGTATGGCCGATCCTCCCACAACCAAAACAGAAGTCGGGGAGGCGTTCATACTTCACGGTGGCCCGTCCCATCTTCCCACTTCTGCGTGTATACCAGAATCCCACCGGGAGAGGCTTGGAACTATCCACTTCCACCTTTATCCGGATGTAGTCCCTATCCAATCCTAGTGGTCCCATAATCTCATCCACTTCTACGACCGATCCCAGGCTCTGTCCTATCGCCATTGAGTTCTTCTTAGTGAATTTGTCAATCTCTAACCCGTGTATTTGGACCCAGAATTGGACCATTTGGAACTGCACCTCCGTGATTTTCATCCCCTGTCTCCACCTCTTCAACGAGAGACATCTACCAATAACCGCCCAGGGAGACCAATCCAATGCATCCAAGAGTTCATCCACCCTTTCGAACTCGAAAAGAATCACATCACCCGTCATCTCCTGAAACCTGATTCCTGCATATCTACCCCAAACACTTTGTAGAACACTCTGAATAATAGCCGGTTTCATGATCTTGTCACTGATGACTTTCCCAACACACAGATTTTCAGCTGGGATGTCCACATTCTCCGGGATTTCAACATAATTCCCTATAAATGTTCTATCATCACCTATTCTAGGGGCACATGTTCGAGCTAATCTATCCATTCCTAAAGGCACTACTTAATCGAATTCTAACTATTATCACTATATTGTTATCCAAAGATAGTATTACCTCCCTTGATTCCCTAATGGGAATTGCTCTGCTCGGTTGGTGGAGATAAGGATGTCCGAGTCGGGATTTTGGCCCTTGGCTTGGTGTACTTTTGTCCCGAGGTCAGCTTCCCGTTTCCGGTTTCCTTGACTCCGCCCTTATCGAACTGTGATGCCCTCCCCCCAGCTGAACCCTCCCTCGCCTGAGATCGGTAGCTCTCCCTAGACTACCCACATGATATCTCCTTCTCCAGCCCGTGCCGACGCCTCCCTCCTAGGTCCGGAGGTCCGACGACAATCGGCGAGCTCCCATGCTTCCCCACCCCTCTCCTTTCCGATTGGTAGCTCTCCTTAACCCTACCCTCCAATTGAAGCCGCCTGTAGCTGTGTAACGAACCGAGCGACCCACGACCAGACCCAACAACAAGAAGCTGTGACAGAGGGCGAGATTGCCCGACCGATTCCCCACGGTGGAAACCCTAAATCGCCTGATTTAACGTATAGAACCATTAACCATCACTAAAAAACAAGTTGCACCGAAAACCATTTTGTGCAAACATGATGGACCATTTTCAGATTTTTCCCTTTTCAAAATCATACTAGCAATTCTAAAAGCGTTGAGGTTTATAATGACATTGAAGCAGACAACACACCCGATGATGAAGAGGACGAGGAGCATGACGACGAGACTCAAGCAGATTTGCAAGACACTATGAATTCAGACTCTCCCATCAAAAGGGTAAGATCTCTCTCAGATGTGTATGAGAGATGTAATGTTGCACTCATTGAACCGGAAAGTTATTCAGAAGTTTCAAACTATGATGAGTGGAATACTGCAATGGATGAGGAGTTTCACATGATCAACAAGA
Organism: Chamaenerion angustifolium; assembly: GCA_946814005.1. Lineage (NCBI taxonomy): Eukaryota > Viridiplantae > Streptophyta > Magnoliopsida > Myrtales > Onagraceae > Chamaenerion > Chamaenerion angustifolium. The sequence continues at coordinate 22,558,210 of OX328270.1, read as the reverse complement.
ATTACACATGCCAACTTGTTGATCAACCAAATCACAAGAAGGTAATTAGTGTCAAATGGATATGCAAGATGAAGATCAATCCTGATGGTTCAGTTTTAAAGCACAAGGCGAGACTAATGGCAAAAGGTTATTCTCAAGAACATGGAGTTAATTATTTCGACACTTTAGTGGAAATGCATGACACAATTAGAACTCTTATTCCTCTTTCCGCACCAAAAAGTTGAAAATTTTCCAACTCAATGTGAAATAATCCTTCTTGAATGGATATATCCAGGAGGAGGTATATGTCGAGCAACCTGAAGGATGGTTCATCAAGGGCCAAGAAGACAAAGTTTACAAGTTGCACAAGGCTTTGTATGGGTTAAAGTAAGCTCCAAGAAGTTGGTATAGTAGGATTGATGATTATTTCATCAGCCAAGGATTCAACGGAAACGGGAGTTAACCCACTCCCTATGTCATCAAGGACAGATCAGAAATACTTATATAGTATCATTATATGTTGATCATATTCTTGTTACTGGAAATAGTCCTGACATGGTTCTTGAGTTCGAGAAAAAGATGTTGGAGAAATATGAGATGACAAATTTGGATCTCATGAATTATTTTTTTGAGATGGAAATATGTCAAAATAAAAAAGACATTTTCATATTTCAAAGAAAGTATGCTGAAAATATTTTAAAAATGTTCAAGATGGATCATTTGCCAATGAGAAGTTGTGCAAAGAAGATGGTGCTAGAAAAGTCGATCAAAGTCATTACCAGAAATTGATAGACAGTTTGTTATATCTAACTGCGACCAAACCTAATTTGATGTTTCCTGCAAGTTTATTATCCAGATACATGCATGATCCAAGTCAAATTCATTTGGGAGCAATGAAGAGGGTGCTGTTGGATCTTGAATTCTCAAGTGCTGATCTGGCAGCGAATTGAATGCCAAAGGATGGTTGAATGATGCTCTCGCCTTAGCTCCGGTGAACCTGCAGGAAGGGGATCGCAACAGAGGGGGTGTCTCTGGGTCCCTCTCCGATGCTTAAATGAGTATATGTGTGTGTATAGCTCAAAACGTAATGAATGTATGTAAAGCAAGAGTATTTATAGAGTAGGAGAGACCAAACCGTAGAAGGCAACTGTATATCTTTGTGAATATTGTGTTGTTGAAGATTAGGATTGTAGATATTACGGTTACGGCGTGATATTGCAGTTACCATATTAATCTTTAGTGAATATGTTCCCGAGATATGCGGGATATCGTGGTCATATCTTTATTAACGGTTGGTGGGACCAGAGGAGAGAGACAAGACTCTCTTCAGGGCGAGCACTCCTATGGCGAGCAGGAGGAGTTCGTGACTTGGTGATGAATGGCGACCAGCGATGGAACCTTTGGCGTCCATATTAGTTTGGGCTCGATCTTGGGCCACTCTATTGTGGGCCAGATCAACTTTAGCATAGGTCGGTCCAGTTTGAATAACCTGGGTTTACCCCTCCATGGTTATTGGGCCTTCGAGACATTTTCCTTATTGGGTTGTCACTATCAATACCCAACAGGTGCTTAGATATATTCAAGGTACAAGTGACTACGAAATTTTGTTTACATCTACTGCAGATGCAAAACTCCAAGGCTACAATGATTGAGTCGGGTATGTAGATGACATAAAAAACACATCAGGTTATGCATTTACATTTGGTTCTGAAATTTTTACTTGTCTTTCAAAGCAGTAGGAAATTGTAGCACAATCAACTGCAGAAGCTGAGTACATTGCAGCAACAACCACAACAAATCAAGCAATTTGGTTAAGGAAGTTTTTAAACGATGTTGGGAAAGCACAAACTGAAGCAACTGAGATTTACTGCGAGAGCAACTCAACGATAGCTATTGTAAATAATCCAATCAATTATAGGAAGACGAAGCACATCAAGGTGAAGTATCACTTCATTCGAGAAGTTGAAAAGTTAAAAGAGGTTAAATGTTTTATTGCAATAGTGAGGAGAAGATTGCATATATCTCCACCAAGACATTTTCCAAGGCAAAGTTTGAAATTCTAAGATCAAGGCTAGGAGTATTAAGTGGAAATTTTATGGAGTAGTGTTGATAAATAAAATTTACACACCAACTCTATTAAGAACACTATTGTGAAATAATGATGTAGAAGATAGAGTATGGTAATGTTAATGACTTGTGTAAGTTTCCATATTTTGTCTTCTTTGACTTTTGCTACTTAGCATGCAATTATCAAGTCTAAGTCATGTCAATGTATGATTACATATATGCTTATATATATGCATGAATGTAAAGAACTCTGAGAGTTTTGTTGAAAAACTTATATCTCCTTTCATGTTCATTTCATCTCTTTCCTTACGAAAGCTTCATCGTTGATATTTTCTTCATTAAGTTAATTCCGCTAACTCAGCGATTATATATTTCAACCAAGTATTTTTCCAACAAGTACTACCATATCAGTGTGTCTTGAAACTTTATTGCAGATCCACCGGTTTCCATCACTTGAAAAACTGAGTATCGTTGAAATATTACTATTACAATGTGTGTCGTATTATTCATTAACATGACGTTTCATCAGTACGTACTAAAGCGTTGTTAAGTAAAGTTTGACGATAAGACGAATCAAACAGGAGTAATAAGTTTAAATCCAACTAAAATGGAATCATAGTTAAACAATAAAAGCTTACTTCTACTCTTAATAATAACTAGAATATGTTTTATTCATATCTCAAGGAAATGAAAGCGGTAATCGAGGATGTTTGTGGATTCATTATGTTTGATAGATTTAAAACTACAGATCGAGGATGTTTGTGGATTCATTCATTATCATCATAACTTATTACACCCCCAGATTTATTCTGTTTTCAATAGGGTTTGACATCGATGAACCTTCAAAGAATTCTAAGGAAGAAAACATGTCTGTTGCAATGGTTACATAATTGAGTTGACGTAAGAGTCATTCTCCATGTCAAAGATGAAGCCATAACTATTCATCTCCTCTTCATTACCAATGGTGCACCCACCTCGGTACCTCATCATCGATCCCGAATTCACAGCCCTAGGCAAAGATGTTGATACTTCATATGTGGAATGACTGGTGACATAATCACCACTGTTTGATATCGGAGTCTCGGAATGCCATGAGTTGGGGATTTCACAGTCCAGGGAGCTCGTGAATGGGTTAGGGTTTGGGGAAAGATTCTGGTGTCCACTCAGAAAAGATTGAATGTGTCTCTGAAATTCGTCCGAACAGTTCAGTAGTGGGGTTTGTTGAGGGTTTTGTGGTGACAAAACTTCTTCCATCTTTTTTCTAGGAAAGAGATGAGTTGCGAAATCAGAAAGATTGATGTCTGCAGTAGTCGTCGACCCCAACATCCGTACCAATGGAGAGAGGTCTAGTGGACGGACGCATGGGGCATGAGTCACTGGATCAATTCCCATTCTGGATAGTCTCTTCTTGATGTGCGTATTCCAGTAGTTCTTGATCTCGTTATCTGTTCTTTGAGGCAGGCAAGTAGCAATGGACGACCATCTTCAAGGGAAACAAACAAAAAGAGAAATGAATATTTCGCTATAGTATGAGATTTAAACCGCTAATTATAATATACATTGAGATATATAATGGTATCTACATATATATATATATACTGACTTATTTCCTAGTATGCTATGCATATGTATAATGATATCTTCTTCCTCAGCTGTGAAACTTCCTCTTTTAATGTCAGGACGAAGATAGTTGGTCCACCGAAGCCGACAACTCTTTCCGCATCTTCTCAACCCTGTTTTGCATATAGTAAATTATGAATAATTATATAATCAGGATTAATGAAACAATCAATAAGTTGATATATATATATACCTGCATTCTCAGGAAGTGTCCGCCATCTCCCGTAGCCATTCTTGTTAATGTAGTCGATCAACTTCTGATCTTCCTCCGCACTCCACGGGCCTTTCTTGAGTCCATCCTTGGCCTGATCGGAGGTATGTTCCTCCGATTTGGACATAATATTGTCTGAGTGTAGTGTTCTCACAAATCAATGAAACCCTTGTGTCTGACTGGTTTTCATAAGAGGGGTAGGGTGTATAAATAGGGAAGGGAAATGGCGACAAAAAAGGGAGATAAGTCAAGGGGATTGGGTACCGACCGAGAAACGTGTCTTCTGTTCAATGTACGGTGTAAAGACTTTCCGACAGTCAAAAAATGGTAACGAGATAACCACTGTCATTATTTAAAGCTTTATTATACATTGTTACAATCTACCTCTCCCAGTATTATTAGCTCTTCCAATATTTATATTATTATTATGTTCATAGTCATTTGTCTAGTCCAATATGTGTGATATGCTATTGACTTCAAGTGTAAGTTATGATGTGTGGTTCAAATTCATCATGCATTATGATAGGCGTTTCAAAATCCAGTGGTTAGGTAATACATGACGTGTGGTAGTACAATTAAACGTGTGGAAATACAATGGACAAATGAAGTTAGGATAAAATAATCTATAAAAATATAATTGATTCAGATAATTGTTTGTTTCCCTCATTCTCAGAGGAAGGTTTCAGCTCTGCATTGATTTTTCATCCATCTTTTGTCTCTTTTCTGCAAACAAATCAACATTTCGTGTTGACCAGGAAATACAAATTAGATCCCTCTAGATTATCTCTTAATGAAACAAATAACCTTAACTTATAGCAATGTTTAAAGTATGGGACTAGAAAGTAGAAAAACCACAAACGAGTCTGTTGTCCGTTTCGGTGTTGGCAGGGAGAGAGTTATGATAGAGTGAGCTAAGGAATTGATCCTTTAACTTTTGATTTCATGTGAATTTAAATTTAAAAATATAATTGTTTTTCATTTAACATTTTAAAGTATTATATTTCCTTTTAAGAAATAGTTCAATTATTTTAATTTTTAATCCCCTAAATTATATTTTTGGTTTTATATCTAGGCGTTGGTGAATAACCGCTAATAATAAAAACTGTGAAACTATAAATCGAATGTCAACTAAAAACTCAATAAAATGACAGCATCGGGATTCAAAAACACGACCAACAGAGGAAGGACGACGGTAATACTACCCGTGCATGGATCCGGCTGGTCGACGAATACCTATGCGCCGCCGGAGCCGGAGCACTAGAGCAGCCGAGCAGGAGGGGTTTCTTTTGGGCCAATAGTAAGAAACGAAAATAGGGCTAGCGTGGTATTTCATCCATTATCATACAGATGATGTCGTCATATATACGAGTAAAAATACATATATTATACGATTTTAGTATGATCTATCCAATCGAGGTTCCTTTTACAAATGGTGATGTGACTCATGCTTACTCTTCCCTGGGACTAAGCATATGTTATATATATATATATATTTGATTGATAGAGTTGTAACTTTTCACATTACATAGCTATGTATCCAGGTAAAGGGGGGATGAATATACATAAGGTTGAAGGTTGACAAAATGGGTTAACATTTGTAGGTTAATAGTATGCTTTTTTTTTTGTAAAGTAAGCATTTTACTTTTTTTTTTTTAGAAAAGTAAGTATACACATTTTTTTTTATATAGAAAAATAGGTATACACACACCCCGGGTAGCGCGTATTGGACATACGCGCACCCCTGGGTGGCGCTATTGAATAGGCGTCACCCCAAGTGGCACCTGTCCAATTTTTTTTTTTAATCAGTTTTTTAGATAATGATGACTCGATGTTTAATTAAAAATAAAATTATGTATATATTAAAAAACATTAAAAAAATTTATCGTAAGTAGATATTTTAATTGTGATTCAAATGATGTAAAAAATATTAAATTACATGTCGTAAGTTGAGATACGAAAATTTTACTTCAAAAGTAAACAATTAAATACAATCAGTCTAAAAGTAAACAATTAACGTATAATTAGCGTCATTTAATTCGTAATTAAATTATCTACGCACCGTAATTTTTTTGATTTTTTTGAGTAAGTACATAATTAAATTTATCACCTAATTCATTTAATTATTTCGGTCAAATTATAAAACGAACGATGTTAGGTTACAAAATCATTGTATTTCCAATCCAAAAAATTACCCTAGATAGATAATTGAATTACGACATAAATGACGTTAACCGTGTTGAGTTTGGACTTACATGGTATGAGTTATAATTTTTTAAGTAAAATTTTCATATCTCAACTTACGGCATGCCGTAAATCCAAATTTAATATTTTTTGCATCATTTGAATCATAATTAAAATATCTACTTACTATAATTTTTTAAATATTTTTTAATAAATACATAATTTTATTTTTAATTAAACATCGAGTCGTCATTATGGAAGAAATTAAAAAAAAAAAAAAAAAAGATAGTAGCTTAGGCGCCACCCTGGGTGCGCGTATACCTATTTTTCGAAATATTTTTTTTTCTATACTTACTTTTCTAAAAACAAAAACTAAAATACTTACACTACAGGAGAGTATTACGTTGCCGGCTAAAAAAAGGTTTATTAACGGCTCATTTTTTGAGCTGTTAATTAAGGACGACTCAATTAAAAATGAGTTGTCATAGTAAGTGTCGTCCTATTTATGACGGCTCAATTAGAAATGAGCCGTCTATGGCCGGCTCAGTTAAAAATGAGCCGTCTATGGCCGGCTCAATATATTGAGTCGTCATTTTGACATATTCATCGATGATCTCCCGTAGTGGCCATTCTCTCTCTCACACTCTATAACTCCATTGCACTTCTTCCACAGCTCTGAGAAATATACACACAGTTCATAAATATTCATCGACATGAAGATCCTCCGCTCTCGCTGCCACCGTTTTGCAGGCAACCGGGGAAGCGCCGGGGACATCGGGGGTTGTCAACATCACTGACCTACGCGGAGCTAAGGTCGGGTTCGGGCCAGAGGACAACAATGGAACCCTCGACACTTACCTTGTTAGGTCGGTAGAGGAGGTCCCGTACAACATCTCGGTGCTTCAGATCAGCAAGATACTGCCGTCGCGGCGGCGCCGTTGAGGAGCTCATACTTTGCGCTGCCCTCGAATCCCTTGACGACTCCAGCTCCGACGATGGCGCCGAGGCACTGCATGATGATGTAGAAGACGGCTCTGGTAAGGGTCCTCCAAAGGAAGATCGAAGAAGACGTCTCCAAAGGAAGGTGAAAAGGTATAGCACTGAAGAATGAAAAGGTGTAGCAAGGTGTAACACTGAAGAAGAAGAGTTGGAGCGGGAAATAAAATTCAACTTTCACTGAGCGGGAAATGAAAAACTGAGCGGCTCAAAAAACTGAGTCGTCCATCTATTTTATTTTATATAACTTTACTTGACGGCGCAACAAAAATGAGCCGTCCCAAATAAAGTTTGAAAAAAATGGTTTACTAGACGGCTCAACAAAAATGAGCCGTCCCAAATAAATTTCGAAAAAAAATACGGTTTACTAGACGTCTCAACAAAAATGAGCCGTCCCAAATAAATTTCGAAAAAAAATGAGTCGTCCCAAATAAATTTCGAAAAAAAACGGTTTACTAGACGGCTCAATGAAAAACGAGCCGTCCCAAATAAATTCGATTTAAATAAAAAGACTTTTACCGTTAAAATACGGACGGCTCAAATGTTTGAGCCGGTAAATGAAATTCTGGACGGCTCATTAATCATTGAGCCGTTAATAATTATTATGTTAAATTTTCCACGGCTCAATCATACTTGAGCCGTGGAAATGAGCCCTTAACTAAGGGTTCTCCCGTAGTGTTAGTTTTTGAAAAAATTCTAATAGTATAGGTGTCAAAACGGGTCATGGGTCGTGTCAGTGACCATTTGATCCAAACACGACTCGTGTAATAGTATGCGTCATTTTTTTAAACTCAAACCTAACTCGTGGGTTGGTGGGTCAATCCGCGAGTCAGAATAACCTCTTAGGAATGGTAAGGGTTGGGTCAGACTAACTCGTTTGACCTCCATGACCTGTGGGTAAGTCTGACCCGGTCGACCTACCATTTCAATAAAAACAGACTGAAATATATAGACGGGTTATGAGTTGACTCGTGGGTCAAAGCTTCTGACCAAAACATGACCCGTATTTTTACGGATCATCCATGGATCGTGTCAAAATAACTCATGAGTCAAAAACTCTTACCCAAACACTACCCGTAGGCGGGTCACCCACGAGTTGGGTCAGATTTTGATACCCCTTGTTAATAGGATGAAACGTCGTATTATAACATAGCGGTTTAACGCTTTATCCTTTAATTAAAAAATTTAGATTCGAGTTGCTCCCTTTGAATACAATAGTTGTTTAAGTTTTGAGGGTTAAAATCTGAGTTGATTTTGTAATTTTATAACTGTGAAATGTGTATAATTTAATTTTAGTTAGATTTAAAAAAAAAAAAAAAGAGTTTTTGTATATTTTCAATTATTAATCTAATAGTATAAATAAATCTCGAGCACACAAGCCCACCACCTCAAACGGATTTTTCTAATATATTAAGATTCACATATATTAAATCTGAAATTTCGATTTATAAAAATAATTTGTATAAAACGTCCTAAACTAAACCCAGCGTCTAGTCCAGGACTCTATTATAAATGGTAATAGTTGTTCGGTTTGAGTTTTCTGGTTGCTGACTTGACAGTGTTTTGAATGATGATCGCACGCCTTCGCCGGAGCTCCGATGAACCTGCAAGAAGGGGAACACAACATAGGGGGTGTCTCTAGGTCCCACTCCGATACTTAAATGAGTATACTGTGTGTATGAACTCAAAACGTAATGAACGTACGTAAATCAAGAGTATTTATAGGGATGGAAGACCAAACCGTTATAGGTAGCTGAATATCTTTATGAATATTGTGTCGGTAATGATAAGGATAGCAGATATTACGGTTATTCCGTAATATTGCAGTTGCGTTATGTAATCTTTATAGAATATATGACTGATATACACGGGATATCGTGGTTGTATATTCAGTGTCGGTTTGTGGGACCAGAGTTGAGAGATTTGACTCTCTTGGCGAACGCTCTTATGGCGAGCAGTAGGAGGCTTTGACCTTGGCAGATGGCGACCTGAAATAAGGCTTTGACGTCCACTTTAGTTTTGGGTTTTGTGATGGACTGCTTTATGGGTTTTATGGGTTTTATCCCCCAACAAAGTTATTGGGTCTTTGAGGCCTTGCTCATATTAGGTTGTCAATATCGATAGACAACATTTACCCCCCGAAACTTGAGTGAAGTTTCTTCGGTCGAGCTTGACTTTGTGATAGGGTTTGAGATAGTGACTTCTCGATTGAACTTTTTGCTGTCCTTGCCTGCTATTTGTGGAATGTTTGATCTCTTTGGTGAATGTTTTTTGGAATGGTTTCTTAGGCGAACGCTTTGGGTTGCCAGGGTTTATGGATGCTCATTCACCACTCTTTGGGTGAACACTACCGTTGCGAGGGTTTTAGGAGAGACTTGGTATAGCTTTTGGCGATCACCTTTTTGTGTAAGGTTTTGAGCATTTAATGGATGCACTGTTAGCGAGAAGTCGATAGCACATTTGAGGCATGTCTGTCTATTTGTCTTCCGTAACCAGGGGGTAGGCTAACAGTTTTTCGTATCGTTTCGACCTTTTGTCTCCCCGATATGACCATTAGAATTATGACATCGCTTCGATTTTACCCAAAGGTGTGTAATCATTACCTGAGCCGTTTCGGACGTACCCGTTCGGTTTCTCCAATTTTGGCTATAAAGAGCCAAACTTTGGCATTTAGTCCTTTACGCACTCAAGCCTTTGCATTCCGGAGTTCAAGTGTTCTTCAATCCTCTGTTCAAACTTTTCCTTTCTCATCTTTTACTTTCAGTAAAATCCTTTTTTTACCACCATGTCTAACAACAAGAATCAGTTTTCCCGCCAGAGATCATCATCATCCATTCTCCTGTCCAGTCTAATTCTGGGCAGAAAGTTGTGGCTATGGCTTTCAATGCAGGACCAGAGAGCTCCTGTGCCAAAACTGGTTTCTGGTCAGCAGGTGGTCGGACCTGTAGACACTCGATTTTGGCCTAGATGTGACGCGTTCAGGATCGCGACATGTGGCGCGCCATTATGAAGATTCCAGATATGCCGAGTTACGAAGTTTCCAAAAACAGGTTTCATGCAGATTTAGTAGATTAATATATATGGTATATTGTGAAATATTTAGAGAATATTTCATGAATATTTTATATTGTATAATATATTATATTGCATATACACTTCCTAGATTAGAAAACTTCCGGAACTTGTATAAATAGGAGTGTTATGTATTGTGTAATGGAGGGGGGAACATAAATCAAATAAAAAAAGGAGAAGCTCTCTCGATCAATTCCATTACACCATTGCTACAAGAAGTTCCCCATGTATATGATTCTTGTTTATTTATGCATAAAATATCTCTCTCTATTTTTTTAATATATATATCTATATATGTTGTTATAATACATTAACGATCTCCATGTTAGGTTAAGTTTATATATATCAATGTTTAGTTATTTGTTTACATTGTTCAACTTTTTGTCTTATATTTTCTTTAACATTTAATTAATTGATATTTTAATTATTAAGATATTAAATTGTGAAAATATTAGTTATTTTACTCTTACCTTTTATATATATACATATTTCATGCTTGTGTATTTTTTTAATAGTTTGATCCTAACTCATAAAATATTTCAATTTCTTATAATCAATATATTATTATTTATGTAAATATCTTTTAAAAATGATAAATTAAGCGAATAGAGTACTGAAAGAGCGGAATTTCAACTACATTTTTATTCTGTAACAGAATCTCCGAACTTTAATCTCTGAACGTAGACCATTTTGAAATCCTATGTTTTTAATTTAATGATTTTCCTAGGTAATCAAGGTTTTTAGTTAGCCTTAATTAACTAGTGGTGACTCTAATTTTTTATATTCAAATATCGTCTTTAAGTCGGATTTTACGTCTGACAATTTGGCGACTCTGCTGGGGACATTTAGAGGGTTTAGTCTCATTATGTTCGCTTACATTCTATTAGTTATTATTTTATTATTTTTAATTATTCTAATTTGTTTTGTGTGTATGCACGTGTTGAGTTTCTTTCCTGTAAATATTTTTATATTTATTTCATGCATGATTTTTCACACACCACTATTAGTAATAGTGTCACAAATGCCTAAAACCCAAGGCAACTAGGAACCCTGGAGATTTAGTAGGGGAAACGGCCGGAGCTGCTGGGTAGTCGGTACGACTCTGAAAAACTCCACTCGATTGAAAGGTCTTGTGATCCCTATGATGGGGTGAAGAAACCACTAATCGGGAGCCTATCAGTGGAACCCTCCCTTAGAACAAAGCCACACTATTGTCTTTCCATTTTTGTATATGTTTATTACATATCATATGCGCATTTTGTATATTTCATTGTAATTGTGAAAAGTGATCAGGTAACTCTAAATGTCTTTCGCAATGATTATTTTTTTATGCATACATCACATGAATTACTTTTTTTTCTTTTAAAAAAAAACTTAAACTGTCATTCATCATTTTCTAAGATATTTCACGCCCATTTCAAATATGATTTTACAAAGATAATTTGATTTTTGAGTGTGATTATAACAGTTCTAACCAAGTGGGCTCCAAAAAAGGTTTCTATTTTAAAAATCAAAATTTTATATTAACCTTTATTTGACCAAGAATAAGCACTTAATGAATTTGACGATCGATATGATAATGAAAATATCTTAGATCATACATTTTGACATTTCTGTCTTAGAAACAATTGGAATTTAAGAAATAAATAAATGACATTGAAATTTTCAAAATTAAAAGCAACTAATAATCATGCATGACATATCTTTCTTTTATTTTAATTTTTGTATTTGATATCTTGATACCTTTGACAGATGGACCTACACACATGAGATTTATAAGCCCAGAGGGATCATGAAACTGAAAGATCGCCATAGACCGGGTTCGAATATGAATAAATTAATCAAATCCAATTGTGATCATTGTTCCAAGCTCGGTCGACATACTGACATTGAGAACCAAACTTATTCCAAGATCCACCATTTGCAGCACTTGCATAATTGTGCCTCGAGAGGTCAATTCTTGACCTGAATATATTCTTTTTGTTGGACTAAATATCATATATGAAAAAAAAATTATCAAACATATGAAGAACACCTAGACAAAAATATTAGGGAATGATGGGCATTATTGAAACCCCGTAGGGGCAGTTATGACAATACGCGATAAAGTAAAATCTTCGTTGGACTGAAAATTATTAGAGATTGTCCAAGCGAAACTCAGGAGTAAAAAAAGAAGCAAAGTGTCACTCTGCTCACATTGATGATAACAGTAATACTTCAATTGAGGGAGTCCTTTTGTATACCTTTATCTTATTCATTATTGTCTTGTTGTAACAAAAAATGTATGGGCCTCAGCCACCCTCTAACTGGCTACACGTAAATAGAGTTGTTTTCACGAAGTGCATAAAACGTATGGGTCGCATCCACCCTTCAATTGGCTATATATATGATAATGCAGAGAGATTACAAATTTGTAGGGGTCACAGCCACCCTTAAGTTGGCTACAAATAAAAATAGTGTGCCTTTGAGATAGGAAATGTATATGGGTCACATCCACCCTCAAATGGTTAGATATGAGAGAGTGTTTTCGCAAGATGGAAAAATTTAGATATGGGTCATAGTCACCCTTTCAATTGACTACAAACAAATAGATTATGTGTTCTTGTAAGATAGTATGGGTCACAACCACCCTCAATTGGCTATATATAAAGAGAGATCAACAAAGTGAAACTTGTAGGGATCGTAGTCGCTCGTAAATTGACTACTTACATGAGAGTGTCGTTAAGAAGTGAGAATTGAGAGGGGTCACAGCCACCCAAAAATCGGCTACTCACATGAGAATGTCATTATGAAGTGAGAATTGAGAGGGGTCACAGCCACCCGTAAATCGGCTACTTACATGAGAGTGTCATTAAGAAGTGAGAATTGAGAGGGATCACAGCCACCCGAAAATCGGCTACTTACGCGAGAATGTCATTATGAAGGGAAAATCATACGGGCCACAGTCACCCTCCAATTGACTACCAATAAATAGTCTTTTCACGACGATGAAAATCACAAGGGCCACAACCACCCACAATTGGCTACGAAATAATGAGTGTTTTTCTAGGTTGAAAACCCGAAAGGGCGACACAGAAAAATTTAGAGAGACATGATTGTAAACTTGAAAATCACAATCATGGCAAAAGTTGAGAAAAATTCCTGATGGGCTGAAAACCTTTAGAGGCGTTCCATGCAAAAATAGGGAATTGAGAGGCACAGTCAAGAAAATCTCACAAGGATTACCGTGGCAAAAGGAGAGAACAAAGAGAGAAAAACAACAACAAAAAAAGAAAAGAAAAATCCCACTAGGTTGTAGCACAATGCACATCTTAGGCAAAAGTTAAGGAAAACATTTCATATCATCATCCAGGTGTTAGCCCTGCATACAAAGTCATGCTAGTCCCATATATCCTTACACAAACGACGCAACGCTGTCCCAGATATGCTAGTCGTCCTACCATCACAGACGTAATCCTCGTGTCCAAAGCTGCGCTGTCCCAGATACGCTGGCCTTTGGCTCACTCTTGTCGATTAACTGTAGTTCTGCGCTGTCCCAGATATGCTCGCTATTAGTTATCATCTTTAGAAAACGCAGTGCTGTCCCAGATATGCTAGTCGTCTTGCTATCACACGCATAACCTCGCTTCCAAAGTCACGCTGTCCCAGATAAGCTAGACTTTGGCTCACTCATGTCGATCAACTGTAGCTTCGCGCTATCCCAGATATGCTCGCTATTAGTTATTGTCTTCAGAAAACGCAGCGCTGTCCCAGATATGCTAGTCGTCTTGCTATCACAGCCATAACCTCGCTTCCAAAGTCACGTTGTCCCAGATATGTTAATCTTTGGCTTGCTCCAGTTGGTCTTGAGTAGCTCAACGTTATCCCAGATATGCTTGCTACCGATTACCATCCTCCAAAAGGTGCAATGCTGTCCCAGATATGCTAGTCGCCACATCATAAGCATGTCAACTGATTTAGAAACTTTCTAGCCCAAAATCGATGTCACCTTATCTTTAGGCAAGCACTCCTCAAATATGTTCTCCATGTGCATGTCCAAAGAGGGGAAAACTGTAGACAATGGATTTTGACCTAGATGTGACGCATTCAGGATCGCAACACGTGGCGCGCCATTATGAAGATTCCAAATATGATGAGTTACGAAGTTTCCAAAAACAGGTTTCGTGCAGATTTAGTAGATTAATATATAGGGTATATTGTGAAATATTTAGAGAAAGTTTCATGAATATTTTATATTGTATAATATATTATATTTCATATACACTTCCCTAGTTTAGAAAACTTCAGGAACTTGTATAAATAGGAGTGTTATGCATTGTGTAATGGAGGGGGAACAAAAAAAAAAGCTCTCTCGATCGATTCCATTACACCATTGCTCCAAGAAGTTCCCCATGTATATGATTCTTGTTTATTTATGCATAAAATATATCTCTCTCTATTTTTTTTAATATATATATCTATATATGTTGTGATAATACATTAACAATCTCCATGTTAGGTTAAGTTTATATATATATATATATATATATATATATATATATATATATCAATGTTTAGTTATTTATTTACATTGTTCAACTTTTTGTCTTATATTTTCTTTAACATTTAATTATTAAGATATTAAATTGTGAAAATATTAGTTATTTTACTCTTACCTTTTATATATATACATATTTCATGCTTGAGTATTTTGTTAATAGTTTGATCCTAACTCATAAAATATTTCAATTTCTTATAATCAATATATTGTTATTTCTGTAAATATCTTTTAAAAAATGATAAATTAAGCGAATAGAGTACTGAAATGGAGGAATTTCAACTACATTTTTATTCCGTAACAGAATCCCCGAACTTTAATCTCTGAACGTAGACCATTTTGAAATCCTATGTTTTTAATTTAATGATTTTCCTAGGTAATCAAGGTTTCTAGTTAGCCTTAATTAACTAGTGGTGACTCTAATTTTTTATATTCAAATATCATCCATAAGTCGGATTTTAGGTCTAACAGGACCGATAGTGGTGGACGTGCCTGAGACCAATGTCCCCGCCTTTTCTCTGATAGGTAGTCTTTTATGTTTTCTTTGCTTCTTTTTAGGCGGTAAAGCTTCCTCATTTTTGTTGTTTTAGTATTGTTATTGCCATACCATGATGTTTTGTTTATATATCAAGCCCAATGAGTTGAGGTCAGCTTAGTTTAAGGCGGTGGTCGCCCTGACTGGTTTAGGAGAAACAGATGCACCTAGGTATCCAGACTTAGGTCTGCATTATCCTCGCGAATAAGAGATTTACGTCTATGCGGCCCAGATTGATACTGGGTTTTGTTTTTCTCTTTGCGACGACATAAAGGATCTCTGTTGCTATTACGGGATAGGTTCCACGCAACTGGTGCCCAACGCCATTCAGATGTGGGTTGGGTTTAAATTCAGGTGCTTACGTCAAGGATGGACGTATTCACTTGCCATGTTCCGGTGCTTCTATCGGTTGGCTGTCGGGGCTAACCACCTTTATCATTTCCAAACTCGATGGTCAAAGTTTCAGGAATGGAGGGGTCAGGCATGGAACTGAAATGTCCATTTTCGATTGGTGGACGAATTTCGGGTCACCAATTCTAACTACATGAAGTGTTATTTCTTTTGTATGGGTAGTGTATCTTGTTGGAATGCTTTAGGAAGTTTTACCATACTTGTTTTCAACTTCTCTTTAGCTTATGTAGGATAGTCTCTCCTTATAGGGTCTTGGACCTTTCTTTGGAAGAAACGTTACCTTTTAAAGGTTTCTTTCGCTCATTTAGGCTTCGAAGGAAGGATCGTGACTCTTTATCGTCCCCTCCGTTCCTTTCGCCAAATTTCTTAAGGGAATTGTTACCAAAGGATTATGCTTTTAAGGAAACTGTCATCCTTTATGAAGTCGTTCGCCTTTTAGGATTTTTGTCCTTTGATTCGTTCGCCTATTCGTGGAAAACTGTTACCTAAGGTTCACTCGCCTTTTAGGAAGTTGTTACCTTAGATTCGTTCGTCCACTTTCTCATGCCCGACTTGTAAGGGAACTGTTACCCTTGATGTGGGTTCGGTCGCCTTTTATATCAGGTCTTTGGTTTGTCCAACTTATAAGGGAATTGTTACATTAACGTCTCGTTCGCCTTTTTATGTCAGGTCTTATTTTTTGCCCAACTTGTAAGGGAACTGTTGCCTTAACGGTTCGTTCTCCTTTTATATCAAGTCTTAGTTTTTGCTCAACTTGTAAGGGAATTGTTACCTTAACGGTTCGTTCGCCTTTTATTTCAAGTCTTAGTTTTTGCCCAACTTGTAAGGGAACAGTTACCTTGATGGTTCGTTTGCCCCCACTCTAGGTCTTCGTGGGAGAGGAACTATTACCTTAGTAAGGTTCGTTCGGAATCCTATTTTTGCCTGACTGACGAGAGTGTCACCTTTATTGGTTTGTCTGCCTATATGTGTTAGGTCTTTTCTTTCAATAATTTGTCCATTCTTTGGGATTTTTTGTTTTGGTTCGAGTGGCTATGCTTTATATGAAGAAATGGTTTGATTTATTGACATAAAATTTTGATTACAATATATGCATAAAATTTCCGTAAATGTTCGGAGTTGAATGGACGAGGTAGCCTTACACCCTCTTTTGTTTCCAAGTAGTAGGACTCTAGCGCGACGATCTCAACAATTTTGTATGGACCTTCTCACTTAGCTGAGAGTTTGTTTTGTCTTTCCAGTTTTGTGAACTCATTCCTTCGCATAACCATCTCCGGCACGAAAAATTGGCGAGCGCTGACTTTTCTGTTGAAGTATCGAGCGGTCGCCAGTCGCATTTTAGCTTGTGCGTTGTCTGATTTTTATCGCTTTTCTTTGGTAGGATCGAGGTTTTTACGACGCTTGATTTCATTAGCTTCGACATTAAAGTGCAGGATCCTATAGGTAGACACCAGACTGAATTATGTTTCCCATGTTGCTGTTTTGGGTGTCGTTCTAACAGCCCACAGTACATTATCCAGCTCTTCTACCAAGTTTCCTTTGAAGGGCTGAACTCGCTTTTTGAGTCCTGCCAGGACAACTTTGTTGGATGCTTCAGCCTGTCCATTAGTTTAGGGATGGTGTACCGAGCTAAATCTGTGATCTATATGGTATTATTCGCAGAGTCATTTGAGATATTTTCCCACGAATTGCGTACCATATTCACTTATGAGTATTTTGAAAACGCCAAATCGCAAAAATATGTGGATCTTTAAGAATTTGATCACTTGAAATTCCGTTGTGGAGGTCAATGCTTTCGCCTCTATCCACTTGGAAAAATAGTCAATCGCCACGATAATGTGGGTTCTTTGCCCAGTGCTTATGGGAAAGGGCCCCAAAATGTCTACTCCTCATTGGGCGAAAGGCGAGGCGCCTGCCATTGGGGATAGCAATGTTAGTGGTCGGCCGGATCTTGGTGTGAACTGTTGACAAGTCGTGCACTTCTTTATTAATTATGTCGCGTTTTTGCTCAAGGTTGAACAGTAGTAGCCTAGTCTGAAGATTTTGCGCGTCAGTGAGCATGCACCTTCATGGCATTGAGCAACTCCTTCGTGAGCTTCGCGCAGAACTCTTTCTGTCTCGGGATGGGAGATGCATTTCAGATAGAGAGTTGAGTGTCCTCGCCTATAGAGCTCTCCATCTATGAGAAGATAGTTTGCGGCTAGGCGGCTTATTTTCACGGCCTCGCCTTCGTCTTCTGGCAGGGTTCCTTCTTTTAAGAAGTTCTGGAATAGGGTCATTCAGTTATCCTGCTCTTGAATATTGAAGACTTCTGCTCGATTTTCAAGGACAAAGTATAATGCTTGTTCTAGGAATTGTATATCATGTATCCTTGTTCCTCCGAACGCCAGTTTGCTTAGGGAATCCGCTAACTGGCTGTCTTGGCGAGGAATGGACTCAATCGCAAAATTCGGAATTTCGGCGATGAGTTTTTTGACAATGTCGAGGTACTTTTTCATTTTTCCCCCTCTGCTTCGTATGTGTCATTGATTTGGTTGACAATTAGCTTCGAATCGCTTTTAGCTTTGAGTGACGTTATGCGCATTCCCTTAGCGAGTCGTAGTCCAGTGATAAGTGATTCATATTCGACCTCATTATTGGTTGCCTTAAAAGTAAGGGCGAGCGCATATTTCAAGGGCTCGCCCTCAGGGGGGATGAGAATTAATCCTGCCCCGAGCCTTCTTTTAAAGAGGATCCGTCAGTATAGAGTTCCCAGCTTTTGCCTGTGTCCTCTGGTTGTTCTTGCCGTTTTTCTTATAGGTGTCAATTCGGGTCAACCCGTCGGGTTTGACCCGACCAGTCGCACTGTACGGGTCAACCCAAACCCGACCCGACGCACTGTGCGGGTCAGTTTTTGTGACCCGACCCGCCTGACCTACCCAAACCTGTGCACCCTCCATGCTCCTTCTGGATGATGCTGATTATTCACGGTCCTACTCTCTACCCAGGTTGTCGATGGAGATCTTGTACATGGGACAATTCCTACAAAAATGTTAACTTTTTGTTATGTTCTTAATGATGCTTTCCATGTAATAAGCAAAGACATTGAAGGTGTCATTACCAACTAAATTCATATCAGCAAGATACATTATTTGCTTTTAGTGATAATAATTTATCGATATATAATGGACCAGGAATAAGTACTGCAGAGAATAGCCTTCAATGATCATTAATGGATAAATGATTTTAGAATTCAAGAAGAAGGAAGATAAGCATATAATGAGCCAAGAACATTAACTCAGGCCCCATCAATATGTGGCATGGATTGGTCAAATAACAATCCTAAGACAAAGAGGACGTACTCAATCTCAATTATCGAATCCAGAACAACATGAGACAGCATATTCGATCATAGAACTCGTGACATGAGAAAATAAAGTTTTGAAAAATGTAACCTTCCAATTAGCTCCACAGAGTCGTCAACTTCGTATAATACTCTACCACAGTGAGTCCGCCTTGAATGAGCTGTTGTTGCAGATCTAGGACCTCACCATCGTGTCGCATTGCCTCCAAAGTCAAAAATCAGGCGAGTCTATCTCCGGCGGCGGTTGGGTTTCGTTGATGAAGGCGTGCTTATTCTTGGAGAGCAGCGCAATCGACAAGCATTTTGACCACGGCTGGAAGGGGACGGCTGGAGCGGGACGGCACACGGCAGGAGTGGATTTGGCGATTCAGACTTCAGTAGGAGTGGATTCGGCAGGAGGGTTCAGGAAGGAAGCCACGATTGGAAGATTGAAGAAGTGAATACTCTAAATAGTCTCTGTCTTAGACTCTTAGGTTATTAGTTTTTTTTTAAATAACATGGGTCGTGTCCGGGTCAGACGGGTCAACCCGGACCGGACCCGTCTCTTACGGCGGGTCAGACGGGTCAACCCAAAAATGACCCGCCATGCTTTTTTCCTGACCCGCACCCGACCCGAACACGGGTCGATTCCGGATCATTTCCGGGTCGGATTCAAAATTGCCACCTCTAGTTTTTCTTCTTCTACTAGACCATTGCTATTACTTTCCACTATAAAATCTATCAATATTTGACCTTTGATGGTCGTTTTCAGCGCAAATTTGATCTTGAATTCGCTTAGCTCAATCACCCATTTGACCATCCTTCGTGAAGAGTCTGGCTTCAGCAGAAAGTGTTTTAGGGGCTTCTTGGTGAAGACTGTTATGCCGTGAGCGTGGAAGTACGGTCTTAACTTTCGAGCAGCAATAACTAAGGCATACAGATACTTATCAATCTCGATATATTTTATTTCAGCCAAATTAAACAATTTGCTTACAAAGTAGACTGGATTCTGCTTATTTCCCTATTCTTTTATTAAAACTGCACTGGCTGCGACTTCACTAATACTTATATAAATAAATAGCGGTTCACCGAAAATGGGTTTCGTCAAGGTCGGGAGTGTCTGGAGGTGCTTCTTAAGTGATTGAAAGGTAGCATCGCACTTCGGCGTCCACTCAAACTTGTGGTTTGTCCTAAGAGTTTTGAAGAACGGGAGGGACATGTCGCTCGCCCTTGAGAGGAAATGATTGAGTGCGGCCAGACAACCATTTAGACTCTGGACTTCCTTGTGGAAAGTTGGGGACTTCATTTCTTCAATAGCTTTGAGCTTTTCAGAGTTCACCTCTATACCTCGCTCGCTGACCATGAATCTTAGGAATTTGCCGGATTTTACCCAAAATGCGCATTTGGCTAGGTTTAGGTGAACGTTGTGCCTTCTCATGCATTCAAATGCTTCTCTGAGGTCTTCTGTATGAGGGATCCCCTTGATTATTTTGACGAGCATGTCATCTGTAAACACCTGATTTTGGCTCGAGGTCAAAATACCGTACGCGAAGAACCAAGACTAGAAAAATCGAGACGAAGAAAAAAAAGCAAAAATAACATAAATCCTATACCCTAAACCCCAAACCCTAAAATCCCAAACACTAAACCCTAAACCCTAAACCCTAAACCCTAAACCCTAAATCCTAAACCCTAAAATCCCAAACCTTAAGCCCTAAACCTTAAACCCCAAACCCTAAAGCCTAAACCTTGAACCCCAAACCCTAAAACCCTAAACCCCAAACCCTAAAATCCCAAACCCTAAACTCTAACCCTTAAATCTCAAACTCTAAACCGTAAACCCCAAACCCTAAACCCTAAACCTTAAACCCCAAAACCTAAACCCCAAACCCCAAACCTTAAACCCCAAACCATAAACCCCAAACCCTAAACCCCAAACTCTAAACCCTAAACCCATGGCACCCATTTTTGGCCAAACATCCACAATTCCATCCATTTTCGTCCAAATTCCCACCATGCCCCAAATCACTCCCAATTGACACAAAAAATCTCCTAATTGCCATCACAATTTGACCACTTGATCACCTTTGCTCATCCTTAGCCAAATTCTCTCCAATTATCATCAAAACTCCTCCTAATTGCCAATCACCTCCCAATTGCCAATCACCTTTGCCCAATTGCTATCACCTTTGCCATCCACCATGTATTGTACATGTTTATCATCTATTTGGAGTAGAAAACTCTACAAAAGCAAGGGATAGCTACGGTTGAAGAGGGAGAAGAAGAAACCAAAGGATAGTTTGGAACAAGCTTGCCTTAAGCTTGTTCAAAGAAATTGAAAGAAAAACAAAGGAAAGAAAGGAAAAGAGAAGAGAAGAGAAGAAAAGAGAGATAAAAAATTCAAAGTGAGGATTTGAGTGATAGTGAGTGTAAAAAAATAGATAGAAATTGAGTGAAGAAAAATCGGCGAATATCGGTTTCGGTTCCTCGTGAGGTATCTAAACTTCGAATAACTTAGGTATATCTCCTCTCGTGCTCGATATTTGTATTTCGTAATGTGAATGAAGTTATTTTCATCGATATTATGTGTTAATAATTGTATTTCATATATGAATTGTACTCGGTTTTAAGTTCGGTATAACTTTGGGGTCATTTTAGACATTTGTGAAAGTTATGGGGTTGTTTCAGTAAAACAATAATAATATATTCGAAAATGAATTAGGTCATTCCCAAACTTTGATGAAGGTTACAATTCGGTCCTTGGACTCTCGGGTCATTTTGGGATTTTACCGAGTGTTATAAACCAAACCAGAAAAGTTTTGGGTCATTTGTACAATTTTCAAAAGATTTTTCCAAATCAGCTCGAAATTTTAAATAATTGCATCTTGGTCCCTAAACTTTTCTGGACATCCCATTACTTCTCAAGGTGTCACAAATTAGTCAAATATGCTTCGTATTTTCAAAATCATTTGTATACGTTTGACACGACTTAAAATGACCCCAAAGTTAAACCACTCTTTTTTTAGCACAATTAATTTTATTCTCTCTTGTTTATTTATTTTAAATTAACTCAAAAATTAAAAAAAAAAATGTCTGTATATTGTTAATTAAAAAAAATGCATGTCCTCTCTTTAGCCAAACATGATCAAATTGGACAATTTGGGTAAATCGAGCAAGTTGAAAAAAATATAAATTCAAAAGCAAACTAAAGTACCGAAAGGGCGGATTATGGGCTCGCGACGTAATCAAACCCTCGAACTCGGTTCTCTGGACGTAGACCTTTCCAAGCCCTAGGATGTTAACACCATGTACCCTAGGCAATTTTAGGATTCTGATTAGCCTTTAATTAATTTGTGGCGACTCTCTCACATTTTTCGGTCCGGTTGATGACCTCGCTCGACCAGACCCATCGCTCGCCAAGTCCTGACATTTTTTAGCGAAACAAAAAAGAAAAATATTTTCCAAAACATGTCGGGGAAAGTCGGATCCGACGTCCGACATCGTCCACATAGGCCTCCATGTTGCACCCCAACATTTCTTAGAATAGTTGATTTACCATTCACTGATAGGTTGCACCTGTGTTTATCAGGCCGAAGGGCATCACTTTATAGCAAAGTATATCTTCGTCTGCATAGAATGGTGTGTGTGCTTCATCGTTTGGGTGCATTCGGATCTGGTTATAACCTGAATAGGCGTCCATGAAGCTCAGCATCTCGTGACCAGAGATTGCATCCATCAGCTGATCAATTCGCGGAAGGGGGTACGAATCTTTGGGGCAGACCTTGTTTAAGTCTCGGAAGTCGACACACATTCTCCACTTTCCGTTCGACTTCTTCACAAGTACTAGGTTGGCAACCCAACTTTGGAAACCTACCTCCCTGACAAATTTGGCTTCAAGTAGTCTACCTACTTCTTGTATTATCGCCAAGCGTTTATCTGATCTGAATGACCTTCTCTTTTGAGCAATAGGCTTGATCGAGGGATCTATCCTTAGCTTGTGAGAGATTATGTCGGTACTGATGTCTGGCATGTCACTGGGCTTCCAGGCGAATAGTTCATTGTATTCTTTTAATAGGGAGGTCAAGGCGTTCCTTTGGTCGTCGTTCAAGGTGGTTCTGATGCGCACCTTCTTTTCTGGACCGTCGATCTCAACTTCTGTCAGTTCTTCCATTGGG
The DNA here is from genome assembly GCA_946814005.1 of Chamaenerion angustifolium. Classification (NCBI taxonomy): domain Eukaryota; kingdom Viridiplantae; phylum Streptophyta; class Magnoliopsida; order Myrtales; family Onagraceae; genus Chamaenerion; species Chamaenerion angustifolium. The sequence continues at coordinate 22,535,104 of OX328270.1, read as the reverse complement.
GTTGGCCAAGCTTTGTCCTCACGAGGGTCAGCCTCTGTCTCGATTGCCAGGGTTTCCCTTTGGTTCTTCTTGCGGAGGCAGTTCACGTAACATTTGCGTGAGGACGGCTGGTCGTCTAGAACTTCTCTGATCCCATTCGGCGTGGGGAACTTCATTTTTTGGTGGACTGTGGAAGTCACGATCTTATGATGATTGATGGTGGTCCTTCCCATGATGACGTTATACGAGGTGGGTGCATCAACCACTAGGAAAGCGACCGACACCTTTATGCTTTTCCATCATTCGCCCAAAGTTACCGGCAGGGCTATAGCTCCCAGCGGATATGTTGTTCTCCAAGCGAAACCGATGAGGGGAAAGTCGATTCGCTTAAGATATTTCTTGGATTTTCCCATTTTTTCGAAGGCGTCCACGAATAGAATGTATGTCGAGCTTCCTCCGTCGACCAGAATTCTTTTCATATCGCATCCTTCTATTTGTGTTGTGATGACCAAGGCAACATTGTGTGGGGTCGTGACATGCGCCAGGTCTTCCTCGGAGAATGAGATAATGCAATCTTCTTCCGACTGAGGTCTCTTTCCCAGTTGTACAGCTGTGGAGATTTAGGTTGCATATACCTCTCTTGCATTGGACCCCTCGCTTCCGACACCAAACCCTCCGATAATTAGGTTGATTACCCACCTGCCCTGGGATGGTCAAATTGTTCTTTAGGAACTGGCGAGTGGGATCTATGTGGGGTTGTTCGACTTCTGTCTCCGCCAACCACAAATTCCTTTAGCATGCCCCTCTGGATCAGTTTCTCGATGTCGCGCATGAGAATACGGAAATCATCGGTTTTGTGGCCCTTCTTAGCCTTATGATAGCGGAAATAGCTATTCGTTTCCTTACCCATTGGCTGAGTATTTTTCTGGGGCATCGGTGGCCTTGTCAGTGACCTTCTTTCCATCTTGACTAGTACCGTCGAGATCTGCTTGTTTAAAGGTGTGAAATACTCGGGGACCTCTCGATGGCTTGGCCCGGGGTTTTATGATCTGTGCTTTTCTTGCCCCTTCTTATCCTTCTTTTCCTTTTTACCTTTGCGTCGGGGCTCTAAGATAACCCTTGGCGAGGTTGACAGGAGATTGACTTCAGAATTTGTCATTTCCAGGTTTATGAAACCTTTCGCCCATACTGCCAGCTCCTCCATAAATTTGCTCTTTAATTCGGACCATGTCCCTATCGATCCTGCAGGGAGGCCAAAGAACCAAGACGACGTCGAACCCGAGAGGGTTGAGGGAAATAATAGGGCTAAGTGATTTTCATCGTTCGACTTACCCAATAAAGAAGTTTCATGCTGGTTGACGTGGATCACATGATCTCTTCCGCCAATGTATTCAGGGATGGCTCTAGCCACCACATCCTTTGGTATTCTAATCGTTATAAGGTCGGCAGTGAATGGATGGGTTGATCGCTCCCTGAAGGGAGTCATAACGGTTCCACGTTGTTCCTTGATCTTTTTGTTGATAAGCTCCTCAACTTGGCCAAGAGTGAATTGGGGCTGCTGTTCTCCGGTCGGTGAAGTACTCGACGGATTGACAGAGTGAGTAACTGTCGGCGCTTCGTTGGAGGTCGGAGGCAGGGACTGATGTCCTGAGGTCATCTCTTGGTCTTCTTGAGGAGCAGGGACATGCGGATTTCCAGTTTATGCTTTCTGTGGCCCCGCGGGACGAGGATCTTCATGAGGAGTAGGGGCTTGTTTGCGGGTCTGTCCTATAATAGTTTCCAAGAGGGATAGCATATCCTCGGTTACCTGAATGGTTTCCCCATACACTTGAACGGTTGGTCGAACTGGAATCTCAGTGGTGTTCGGAACAGGGGTCGGTCTTGAATTGTTGACATCCTCCTGCACCGGTCTCGCGGAGGGAGGGGGGCGTCAGGGATTGCCTGGCTAGCAGGTTCTTGCTGGAGTTGCGAAGCGGCGGAGGATTCCGAGCTATCTGAGGATTGCTCGTTAACACGTTTCCGACGATTGCGGTTAGAGCGAGTCTGCATGACTGTTTTTGCTTGTATTCCCACAAACGGCGTCAAATGTTGGGTCTGAGTTTCTCGGTTGCTGACTTGCCAGTGTTTTTAATGCCAATTGAATGATGATCGCACCCATTCGCCGGAGCTCCGATGAACCTACAAGAAGGGGATCGCAACAGAGGGGATGCCTCTGGGTCCCACTTTGATGCCGAAATGAGTATACTGTGTGTATGAACTCAAAACGTAATGAATATATGTAAAACAATAGTATTTATAGGGATGGAGAACCAACCGTTATAGGCAGCTGAATATCTTTGTGAATATTGTACCGGTAAAGATAAAGATAGCATATATTACGGTTATTGCGTAATATTGCAGTTGCCTTATGTAATCTTTATATAATATATGTCTGATATACGCGGGATATCATGAATGTATATTCAGTGTCGGTTTATAGGACCAGAGTTGAGAGATTTGACTATCTTGGCGGGCGCTCCTACGGCGAGCAGTAGGAGACTTTGGCACATGACGACCTGAAATATGATTTTGGCGTCCACTTTAGTTTTGGGTTTGGTGTTGGACTGCTTTATGAGTGTCAGCTTACCCTTACTGTGGGTCGGCCCAATTCCGAATTATGTGAGTTTTATCTCCCTGCAAAATTATTGGACATTTGAGCTCTTGTCCGTATTGGACTGTCAATATTGATATCCAATAAGAGTTAGAACGTAGCTTGCTATAACAGTAGAACATAAGGAATATATAATCTCTTTTCAAGGTATCATTAATTGAGAATTGTATGAAGTAATATGGAGGTGTTTAATTAGGTTATGAGGTTTCATTTTCATGACTCCTTTTATCAAAATAGCACATGCGGATCATTGCTTTTTCTCACCCTACCTTTTAGTAGATTATGACCGCACTTTTACATTAAGGGTTGGGACATATGACTTTTTCGTATTCAAAATGTGTTACAAGGGGAGACGAATCATATCTTAATAGCGCCGAAGCTATAATAGGATGAGGGGTAATTATTGCCTTCTTTTAATTTTTATATTGTGTAATTTTTATCCTAAAAAAATATAGTTTTTATAAATGTTTTTTAAAAAAACTATCAAATCTTATGACTGTAAAACTAAAAATATTGGTTCCCACGCAAAGTCGAGAAATCGGAATTTGCTCAACCTTACTTAGTACTTGTAGTTAGTTACCTCTATAAAGAAATACCTTTTTATTTGTGTCTATTCTAATTAATTTTGTGCATAACTCAAATTTTAACATCGTTCTTAGCAGGGAGGTAGTTAAGAAAAATTACAATTAAAATGATTAATATTGCCAATTTTTTATCACGCCCCTTCAATTTCACATTTTGTTCTTATAGTAATTACTAAATTAATCCACATATTTTAGAAAATGACAAAATAAATCTACCTACGAAGGTTCTTCATGGATAGAACATCTGTTAAATCTTACCAATAAACCTATGCAACAATAACATAAAGAAAAGAAAAAATCAATTTCCCCAAACTCTGTATTTTGTAGGTGAGTGAAATGACAAAATGCCTTGTAATTAGACACCTATCTTCCCTTCCCTTGACTAACTACAGAAAGAATCTGACTTTCATGAACAAATCGTCACATGGGTGACTCTACGGGGGATCTATATCTAGTTTAGGGTGCAATACCCACAAAATAATACTTTAGGGTTCATTTTTTCATATGTTCCACACTGTATAATAGAGTGTTATAATTTGTTCAAGTCTACTGATCAAGATATGCGTTGCGTTTGGGCCGCTTTCGGTTTCAATGTCGCTGGTGTTTGAGATTCTTGTTTGTAGGCCGGCCTTCCCTCGATTTAGGCCCTCTAGCTGGTGTCCGCGGGTAGAGGTGTTTTGTGGCTTCATAGTTGAAATTTACTAGGTAATATTTTCAACAACTAGTTTGATAGTGATTAATAATTTAATGTAATGCCGCCAAGGCCAGTCCCTTGCTATTCACGTTAAAATTAGAATGCACAGACGCTCAGGCTTTTGTTTGTCTATGTTGAAGCTAATGTAATAATAATAAGGAATAATTATTAAAAAAAAAACGAACTTTGAGGAAAAATCAAAATGCAAACCAAACTTTTTTTGTTAATAAATAACAAACCAAACTTTGAGAATTGAGCAATCAACAAACCTACCTCAAATTTTTATTATATTTGAACGAATTTTTCAATGTTTGAGGGAGTTATTAAGTCGTAATACAATTTTCTTAGAATATTTCAACTAATGTTGACTTAATAACTCTCTCAAACATTGAAAAATCTGTTCAAACATAATAAAAATTTGAGGTATGTTTGTTGATTGCTCAATTCCAAAAGTTTGTTTATGTTTGTCAACAAAAAAATTTTAGTTTGCTGTTTACTTTTTCCTTAAAGTTCAGTTTGTTTTTTTGTATTAATCCTAATAATAATAGTAATAGTAATAATAATAATAATATCGTTATAAGTGTATTCTAGTGTATGGGTGAGATGATGTTGCTATGGTTTATTTATTTTCTATGATAAAAATCAGGGGTCAGCAAAAACTGGCCCCGGTCGGTTTGGTTCGGTCTTGAGATCGGGACCGAATTTTTCGCTCTTTTAGTTTCGGTTTTGAGACCAGGACCATTAGGACCGTTATAATAGTCTTGGCCTTTTCGGTGTATAATTTGGTCTAGACCATTTGGACCGTTTGGATCGTTTAAACATTTATATATATATAATTTGTATTATTTTCTATTTTATAAGTGTTATTTTTAAAACAAATAAAACACAAAAATTAATTTAATTAATTAATAAAATAAATAAAAATTAGTTTAATATAATTATATTTTAAATATAACAATAACATATATATAATTATAAATAAGAATAGTTTTTAATATAATTATTAAACAGACCAAAATGAATCGTTAAAATTGCAAAGAAAATTATGTTTATTTTGTATTTTTTTTTCTATTATTAATTTGAATTTTGTTACTTCTTTATAAAATATGTAATATCTCAAAGTAATAATTTGTTCAATTGACATGATTTCGTTCTAAATTAAAATCAACCGATTCGGTCGACTTTTTATAAATCATTTCGAAATCAAAATAACTATACTATCCAATATAATTTAATATCATAATATACAATTATATAAATTACTATAACATGATAGTATCTAATATAATTTATTGATATTACAATAATTTATTATGTATCAAAATCATTTTCGTTCAAATTATATTATGGTAAAATACGAGATTGCCCCCTAAAGTTTAAGCCGAATTTAAGATTCCCTCTTAATGTTTGAAATTTGAAATTTTAGTCTTAATGTTTGGACACGATTAAAAATCTCCCATTGTCGTCAATTATCCATTGATTTCGGACGGATTCCTTCTCATGTGCGGGTCACGTGAGAATTTCAAGGTGAGAATTGTCAAAATTGTCCTCCTTTCACTATATACATCTATGTCAACATTGCATTATGCATTCTTTGGACATCAACCAACAGACATCACCCAGAGCTTGTGCAGCTGAAACCCTAAAGTTGCTCCAAAATTTCAATTTCCTTCTTCAAATTAGTTGATTCTCGTGGCAATGTCGACGCAATCTTCCTCAAATGTATAATTTTCAAGTATTCACCAATGTAATTCTGGATTATCACCTCGTTTGAGAATGTCCCGAACGCCCAAGAATTATGACCGTGAATTTTGGGATTGTCTTCACTTCAAGGTATGATTGAAACCTGATTGAGTTAAGTTCCTTAAATTTTGAAGGTTAATATAGAGTTCGTTATGTATATGGTTTGGTCTTTAGAATAGTGAGAATCTGGGATGTGGCTAATGGACGTTGAAAAACAAGAGGTTGATAAATGCAGATGTTGTGGTAGTGCTCTGTCAAATTTGCTGATTTTTGTATGAGAAGACAACTATTCAGATGGTTATATTGTTCATTTTAGTTGTTTTATTAACGATGTAATATAGATGGTTTTGGTGTATGTGCTATGTATTGTATTATCTAAGAAATACGTTATGAAGTAGGTATTGTTGTTGTATGAAACTATGTTTTGGTTCTGCAATGAAGGTTGGGTGTTCTTGAAATTTCCCAGGTGGAATAAGTATACCCCCTTAATGTATTGCATTTGTATAATATTCCCCCTGAAGTTTGTGAACGTAATCAGTTTTCATCTAGCACTATTTGAACATAGTGATGTTTGTATAACCACAAACCTTCAAATACGTAATACTAAATCAAAACATTATACAAAACGTGTATGCTTCGACATGTTTCAAAATCTAACATATACCAACATTCAACATGTTGCAAGTCTTATTTCCGTATACCACACACAATACCACAAAATGGGACCGATTTCCTACATTTTTATATTTCCTTTCCTAGACATGGTTCCTTGACTCGGTGCACTATCTTGTGTTGATGGAGGATCTCAGGTTCCTTGACTTTGCTCTTCTTATTGGAGTCTCTTTTGATTCTTATTTGTTTTTTATTTTCCACATGATCTAGCATTATGCCTGACTTGCTTGCATTTTCCACAATGTTGGTGGTCCCCCGTTTTTCTCAGTTTGCCCGCATTGGCTTCCTATGATGACACAATCATTTTCTTCTTTGGTCGACCCGGTGCATTCCTAAATTCTGGTGGGTTTAAAGGTCAAGTCGTACTTGGCACCCACTCGCCAGCACCTATTGTGAAAATATCTACAACCATAAACTAAAAGAACATCAGCACTCCCAAAACAACATTTGTACAGAAGGAGACATAACAACTATGACATATACAAAATATACACTCAATACATAACAACATCACATTCCCAACTATAACAGCATCTTCAACACATCAGCATATCCCTCTACATAATTGAGTAACAACATATAATCTTACCTGGAATGGGATGGATGATATCCTCGTATGTCTTCAAATACGACTCATTGTTGTAGTAAGGAGATACATAATCCAACACGTCGGACCGATGATGCAAGATTGTCGCATACGGATGTGGACAAGGTAATCCGGACAACTGCCACTGACCACAGCTGGAAGTTAACTCCCTCAAGTTCACAATACAAGTTCCACTCCCTCAAGTTCACAGGTAATCGTTGGACATACCCAATGTGTGAACCCTTCCCCCTTATACCTTCAGTCTGCAAACTCCAACATAAACATCCACCTCAAATGTTTGAACAAAGTAATAATTGGCTTGTCGTGAAGTCGGCAAATCTTAGCTTTGAAATTCTCGACAATGTTACTGACTATAATATCCGTCTTGGAGAACCATTGAAAATGTGACCAAGCCCACGACTAGATTGGAATATCCATTAGGTACCCACATGTCACTAGTTTAACCTTCCTGAGTTGATTCATCCAGTGATTGTGTCAAGTCACGCTATAGCTAGACGCTGCTCCCCACAAGCAGTCTTTAACAGCTTTTCTTCTCCAGACCTTGGTTTGCATGTTGCCTCATATATGCCTAACATACCCTTCGAAAACTTCCTCAATTGCAGGCATCAAACCTTTCCAAAACGAAACCAAAAGAACATTAGCACCCAATCAATATTTGGAAAGCACATAGTAACTGCCCCTCGGCTGAACCCTGTAAATAACATCCGTCAAGGCAGATAAAAGGTATACAACCCCGAAGAAACACATTGTGCAGCACCTTGAAGAAGACATAAAATTGTTGAAAAGTGTGTGTTAAGGATGTCCCAATCTGGTCAACAACAATCACTGCAGTGGATCCAGTGTTGGACTTTAACAATGCCTCGGCATAATCTCAAAGCCTCTCAAACTGCTTGGTTGACACTCCATGTAACTTTTCCAATGCTTTCTTATGGGCAAGCTTAATCTTGTAGTGATTGGCCTCTATACCAAAGCTCTTCATGATGTCCTTAGCAATAACCTTCCACAACATGGTGGAATCAACACTCCATTTGTGGATGTATCTATCAACTATCCACTTCGTTGTGATTTGGGTCGACTTATGGATTCTAGGACAAACGTGTGTCTCAGTCAACTTCTTAATTTTGTACGTCTCTTCATCCCCGACCTTGGACCCATACAACTTCCAATCGCAGCCCTGGTTGCACCAACGTCACGGCTCTGCACTGGAAGGAGAAACACTTCAAAATGAAAATTTCAACTTACCTTGGTCGAGTTTCGTCTTCTTCCAAACGCAAATCGTTCTTACAACACGGGTTCACAAATCGTCCACGGTGCCGACTGCAAGGAGAAGATGCAAGGTTTATGAAGGTGGGTGTGAGTGGGTTTATGAGGAGGAAAATTGGTCATGAGGGATCAAAAGACGCCATTGAGGGCAAATTCGTCACCTCAAAATGTTAATACACCACGTGACCCGCACCTGAAAAGGAATCCGTCTGAAATAAACTAATAATTAATACTTTTAAGTTAATGTTTTTTATATAGTTTTATGACTTATATTAGTGCATATGTTCACAAAAGATTATTAAAATTATTACTAAATTTTATTTATTTTAGTAAAAGTAATAATATATTATATTTTTTATTCTATAAATAGTATTTTAATAATTCAAAAATATGTTGAGTTACAAATATATATAATTTTTTTCTCCATAAAACTGTGTTTCTTTAAAAAATTATTATAATACTCTTAACTTTTATGATTTATTACTTATATCAATGTCCATATAAAAACATTAGTATTTGTTTTTAACAATAGTAACAATCTAATGTTGTAGTATACATATTATATATATTTTATCCTCTTTTTTTTGTTAATTGTAAATTATATTGAGTTTATAAATATATAACATTTAATTTTGTGACATTGTTAAAATTATTTTGATATTATTGTAATAAAGTAGGTGATGTTGATATGTGGCTTATGTTTTATTTTAATAAGAGTATTATTTGTCAACATTTCATATGATTTAACCAAATTAATAGATAGATAGATAAGTTGTCTGTTAACGTATAAAGTATAAACCCTTGTCTGAATTAGCTTCGCAGTAAGAATATAAATAGCTAATTGCCTCTAGTTGTAAACTTGTAATACAACACTTCATTTTGACCAATTATCTAATGTAGTTATGATGTTTAACATATACACGTGTTTTCTATATCCAAATCCAGATTGATTCATTGTAGTTAATAATTAGTTCATTGGAATTTTTAATTAAAAATAAATATTGGGCCTAATCATGTTTAATGACGTGCTTCTATTGGTGGTCTAGCAATGCTTCATGGAGCTCACCGTACGAGATTTAAAAAAAAAAAGGAATAACTGGAAGTCTGCAATTAGTGCCTTCGGACCCGCCAAAACGTCACCTGCCTGCCGACCTTATCTTCCTCGTTAGTTATGTCACCTGCAATTATGTGTAAGGATTTGAGACCAATTCAAACGATTTCTCACGCAGAACCTATTTTTTGGCATTTAGCGTTTGTTCATGAGAGTTCTTCTAACAGTTGACCTTTACTTTTGTACTTAAAATGTTGTCGATTTCTATAGTAGGCGACTTCTTACTTTACTACCCGCTATAAGAAAAATTTGTGTTGTCCTTTGTTTTCCTCGATAACTAAGTTAATAATAAATTGTTTGAAAATAATGTGTATAAGCTAGATAATTAGTTTCATACAAAGTAGGTAAGTCTGTATTTAATATAAAATATTAGTTACTGTTTATTCAGTTAAAAATTAACCACAATTAGCGTTATCCACGGACAGAAATCTAACCAGAATAGACATAGGCCAGGATTCAAAATATCCACTAAGTATACTAAGACATTTAATAAAGTGTGCTATGTATTTTGGTGTCTACGTTAAATGCTCCATCACTGCACCCCTGTCCCTTCTGTCAGGATGTCAAGTCAGGGTCCTTAATTCATTAGGGCAACAACCTTATAGGAATAACAGGTGCCGCCTAGGTTCTATCAGATATTATCGCCATATTTCCGCTGCCCTTCCCGCTTTATGCAGGTAAGGTTGGAGAAGACGAACTCTCGTCCCCTCCTCTGTCAATTTCTTCTCCCTCCCTTCCTTTTGCCATGAGTTGGATTAAACGTGTTGGCGGTTGTTCCACGACGTCAATTCTAGCCGGACCCGCAAGAAATATAATAATGTCCAATTTTGAAATAGTTGAAGAAGCGGATTCATTTCTCATTTATAATCAGCAGCGGTGGATTGGTCCTTTGAAAAGTAGCAGCTTTGAATATATCTTTGTTGTATACTGAGTCCTGAAGTTGACTTAACTTGGCCTACTCCTCCTCATCCGAACGTTATCGTGGTGGTACTGATTTTGCTCTCGCTTTGTGATTCGTCTTTCACCTAGTTTGCAAACACCAGGTTAGTAGGGATTGGAATGTGTGATCTACTGGTGTATTAGTTAGTGGGTGGTATGTTTTACCAGTAATAAAGTTTGTATACTTGATTGCCAGAATATTCTCCATGATTTTACATATGGTGCAAGATTTCTGTACACAGTGATGTATTAATTCAGAACCTTTTTGTGATGCAATTCACAGTTCGTAGGTCGGCATGGATTATAAGTTGGAGAAAGATGCTTTACAGGATTTCTGTATACCTGATTACATACTTGTCCCTGGATCGAAGGTCACGAATGTTACTCACATACCTTCATGTCCGGTTATAGTGTTCATCAATTCTAAAAGTGGTGGTCAGCTGGGGAGCCAACTTCTCGTTACGTATCGCTCTCTTCTCAATGAGAATCAGGTCACTCGACCTCTCTATACCTGACAACTGTTTTACCAAGGATGCATCTTCGTTGGTGCCATCGCTGTTGCATTATGAATTATCTGAGTCTTGAATGTTTTCCTTTCATTGTTACGTCAGGTGTTTGATTTGGGGGAGAAGGCTCCTGATAAGGTGTTACACGATCTCTATGTTACTTTAGAGGTTCTCAAGTGTAATGGAGATACTCTAGCCCTTGAAATTCTTCAGAGATTGAAGATAATTGTAAGTTCACTTGTTTTATTCTGTGGTATTCATTGTTTTCAGCTTTTACCTTTTTCTTCTTACTGGAATTTGATTAATAGGTTGCTGGTGGAGATGGTACAGCGGGATGGCTTCTTGGAGTAGTTTCTGACCTGAAACTACCTATACCACCTCCAATTGCAACCGTTCCACTAGGGACTGGGAATAACCTTCCATTTTCATTTGGCTGGGTAAGATCTGGGAAAAACAAATACTGAACAGCTGTGCCATTCATAAAAGTCTGGGACCTGCTCAAATAATTCGACTTTACAATCAAAATTTAAGTTGTTTGTTTTCTCCTAAACAGGGGAAAAAGAATCCTGGGACAGATAAGCACTCTGTGCAATTATTTCTGTATCAAGTGAAGGCTGCAAAGGAGATGAAAATTGATAGGTAAGCATGTTTCTAGCTTTGGTTTTTTGAAAATGCATACCACCAACGCAGTATGCCATTCTCCAGCATAAACACAATTATGAGAATCTTTTGGATAGATGCTGCTAGTATAGAGGTAGCATGATACTTGAACATATGAAACTGCAGTGTAATCAATCTGAAAAATATTAAATAGTTGAGTGAACAAATGCAATTCCTTATCCTTGTTATATGTTTCTTTCCAATACTCAAGTACCTCAGTAAGTTGTGCGTGGTTTTGCAGCTGGCTCATAACCATTAGAATGAAAGCTCCTAAAGAAGGTGCCGGTGATCCTATTGCATCTCTTGAGTTACCTCATTCATTGCACGCAATGCATCAGGTTCCCCAGAAAGATTCCAAGAACAAGGTCAGTTTATATTACAGATCCATCTTCACAATGTTGCTGTATTTATTTGAAAGTTTGTCATTTATGTTTCATAACGTCAGATATCTGAGGTTAATATAGCACTGCAAATCCTAGCGGCATATTCTTGTGAGAAACTGCTTCTGTTATGCACTAATAAACTCATCTTTTACCTTCTCCAGGAGGGCTGCTACACCTTTAGAGGGGGATTTTGGAATTATTTTAGTACGGGTAAGTTGTTTTCCCTTTGAGAAATCATGCATCAAATCAAACAGATTGGAAGTAAATATTGCCACCCAAGTAAGGGCCACCTGAAAATTTTGTGATTGTCCCTTACTGTAGTAAGGATGTGTTGCTTGAATCCTTCCAAAAAGTGAAGTAGTAGAGTGATCATTAAATTTTAACTATGACTTGATCTTTTCAGGAATGGATGCTCAAGTATCATATGCGTTTCATTCAGAGCGGAAGTCACAACCAGAAAATTTTAGAAACCAGTTCTCCAATCAGGTTCGTAACAAAACGTTTGCCTCTGCTGCACTACTTGAAATCGTAACTGCTGCTAAAAGTTACTATAGCTGAACTGTAAGCTCATAAACGAAAAACACTATGGCTCTCTATTTGCAATGTACAATTGAATGATAATTAGAATAGATGAATGATTATGCACTTCAATGCGCCACGCAGATCATTTGGACAAGTTAAGACTTCATAAGGCCATTTATTTTATGTGACAGTGCACTTATCTGAAGCTCGGGTGCACTCAGGGCTGGTTCTGTTCTTCTCTGGTCCATCCTTCTTCGCGGTAAATCCAACTCTACAAGATTACTTACTATTTGTTACAATATTTTCGAGTGTTGGTTGTAAATCAATTATTTTGGTCGTTTTAGTTCTTCACATCAGATATTATGTGTGTGTCCCCTTCAGATTATTTTTTTTCATTTATCTGAGATGCAGAAATATAGCTCAGCTAACAAAGATTAAAGTCATGAGAAAAAATGGCAAGTGGGAAGATCTTACCGTACCTCTCAGGTAATCAATCTATCAGGCACGGTGCTTATAATATGATTATTTGATAGATTTACTGCATATGACTGACATTTAACTGCTGCATGTCTCCTTCAACCTGTAAACCCATTACACTGAACACCTCAAATCGGAATACTGGATCCAGTATGATATATTCGATATACATGAAAAATATGGCATATTACCTTTCTTGACTAACAAGCAAACTGAACTATACAGCATCCGGTCCATTGTCTGCCTCAATCTGCCCAGTTTCTCTGGTGGACTCAATCCGTGGGGAAGGCCAAACCCTAAGAAAACTCGAGATGTTAGTTCAAATGGATCTAATCTCATCGTAAATTGTTTACTTGCTGTAGAGACACACTATTCATCCATTTAGTCTCTTTCCTGTAAACTTTATTTTCAGAGAGACCTGACTCCCCCTTATGTGGACGATGGGTTACTCGAGATTGTTGGGTTTAGAAACGCCTGGCACGGACTCATCTTGCTTACTCCAAACGGACACGGCACAAGACTAGCACAGGTAAGATTTCATTCCCCTAAATCCTGAAACGCATCACCCATTCATTCATATACAGTAAGGTTTCTGCCCTAAACCAGTCATCATTCTGCAGACGCATAGAGTCCGTTTCGAGTTTCATAAAAGTACAGAGGACTCTACATTCATGAGAATCGATGGGGAGCCATGGAAACAGCCCTTACCTGTTGCTGATGATGATGCTGTCACCATAGAAATCTCCAATGGAGGTCAGGTCACCATGCTCGCAACCTCATCTTGCCGATCGAGAAGCATCCACGACCCGAAATCTCCAGTAAGTTATGCAGATGAAGATTACGATAGTGGTAGAGAAGAAGAATCGGATGAATACTCCAGTGATTGGGAAGATAGTGGCAAATTTGGTGCTGCAGACTCTTTTAGGGTCCCCGATGGAATTACCCTGAGTGCCTTGATTTAAAGTTTAGTTGTTTCATCTCCCTCATGCTTTTTTGCATTGTTAGATTCGATTGAGATTAGCCTACAGATTTTATGGCAAGAAAATCCTCCAACAGCTGATTGGGTGTTCCATGCAACTCATTCTCTCAGGATTGCAGTCATGCAGTGCTGTTCATCTATACCTTGTATGTACAGTCACAGTGTGTGAAGTAAGTTATGAAACAGCAGCTTCCTTCATCTTCCCGGAAGGATGATAACTTCACCCCAACGAATCCATGAGTTTTTTTTTTTAAGAAGTAGACATTTGGAAAAATACAAAATTAGAAAAGTAAATATGTAAAAAAAAAAAAAAAAAACTGAAATCTGAGTATACACGCATCACAAGGTAGCGTGTATTGGCAATACATGCACCTAGGGTAGTGTGTATTCAATATACGCTACCCCAAGTGAGGTGTATTCAATAGACGTCACGTGGAGAGGCGTGTATTGAATGCACGCCACAAAGTGTGCTGGGCATTTTTCTTTTTTTTTTTTCATTTTTCTCTAACGACGGCGACTTGATATTTAATTAAAAATTAAATTATTTATCTATTAAAAAAATAAGTATGACATTTTAATTGCGATTCAAATTATGCAAAAAATATTAAATTTAGATTTACAGATTGATTGTACGCTCTGCCGTAAGTTGAGATATGAAAATTTGACTTAAAAAAATATAATTCATACACTGTAAGTCCAAACTCACCACGATTAACGTTATTTATGTCGTAATTCAATTATCTATCTAGGGTAATTTTTTTGATTAGAAATACAGTGATTTTTTAACCTAACATCGTTTGTTTTATAATTTGACCGAAATAATTAAATGCATTAGGTGATAAAATTAAGGGTTAATTACTTAATTGGTTACACATGTTTCATCATTGTGCAGAATGGTTACACATGTTTCAAAATGTGATTAATTGGTTTTGAAATGTGACTAATTTATTTTTTTACTGTTCACCGTTAGAAATCAAAGATAAATCACTATTTAGATATGTAAAATGACGTAATTACCATTTTCATCAATCAAGCTGTGTTCTTCATCAACCAAGCTTTTCTTCATCACTGAATTGAATTGAAGAACCCATAAATCAGATTCTGGGTTCTTCGATTCGATTCTTGTTCTTGAAGATGATTATGTGTTCTTCAATACCACTACGGGCATAATAGTCATTTCACAAATCAATAATATGTTCAAAAAATTAATTAACGGTTTACTAACGGAATAATCAATTAATCACATTGGGAAAAACATGTGTAACCAATTAGTCACATAGCAAAACCAATTAATCACATTTTGAAACATGTGTAACTATTCTGCACAATGGTGAAACATGTATAACCAATTAAGTAATTAACCCTATAATTAATTATGTACTTACTCAAAAAAAAAAAATATTACAGTGCGTAGATAATTTAATTACGAATTAAATGACGCTAACTAGATATTAATTTTTTATTTTTAGACTGACCGTATAATACAATACGTAAAAAACTCTACATACGATACGGAAAAATTTAAACAGTATTTTTCTGTATCGTATGTAGAGTTTTTTACGTATTGTATTATACGGTCAGTTTAAAAGTCAAAAATTAACCTCTAGTTAGCGTCATTTAATTCGTAATTAAATTATCTACACATTGTAATTTGATTTTTTTAGTAAATACATAATTAAATTTGCTCACCTAATACATTTAATTATTTCGGTCAAATTATAAAACAAACGATGTTAGGTTAAAAAATCATTGTATTTCTAATAAAAAAAATTACCCTAGGTTGATAATTGAATTACGACATAAATGACGTTAATCGTGGTGAGTTTGGACTTACATGGTATGAGTTATATTTTTTTAAGTCAAATTTTCATATCTCAACTTACGGCAGAGCGTACAGTCAATCCGTAAATCCAAATTTAATATTTTTTTGCATCATTTGAGTCGCAATTAAAATATCTACTTACTATAATTGTTTTAATTATTTTTTAATAGATACATAATTTTATTTTTAATTAAACATCAAGTCGTCATCGTTCAAGAAAAATGGAAAACAAAGATCCCTAGCACACTTTCTGGCGTGTATTGAATACATGTCACTTGGGGTTGCATGTAGGGGTGAAATAAAAATCAGGTGGTCCGAAAATCTGGTGAAAATCGATTCGGTTCGAACCGAAAAAACTGGTCATAAAATATATGGTTCGATTTATGGTCGGATTGTTTTGTTTAAAACTTTTTTTTAGACTGTTCGGTCTACAAATATAAAAGACCGTGGAGTTCGGTCTGACCGTTTATACGTATATAATTTTATATATTAGATTAATTAGTATTAATTAATAAATGAATACAAACAAATAATAATTTTATTATTTAATAGTTATTTTAGTTGTTTAATCGATTTGGTAGAAAGTTATGTAAACATTGTTAAATCGAGTTATTTTGATGTTTAATTTGATTTTAAATACTTATTTTGGTTTTGAATGTATATTTCTTTTTTTTTCCGGTTTAAACTGAAAATACGAAATTCGAATGGACGATTTATTTTTTTCTTATATGGTCTTTTGGTTGAACTTTTTTTTATTTAAAAAAAGGTATGAAATATAGGCACCCGACCGAAATAGTATAAAAATCGGTTTGACTGATCCAGTTTCATCCCTAGTTGCATGTATTGAATACACGCTACCCTGAAGTGCGTGTATTGCAAATACACGCTAACATAGTGTGCGCGTATATTCGGATTTCAAAATAATATTTTTACATATTTATTTTTGTAAAAATTATTTTTCAAAAAACTGCGAATCCATCCACCCCAACACTAACGAGATGATGAATCTAATCTATTAATTGTCATTTATTATATTATTTTAATCAATAAATAATTGAAATCTATTTATGACCAAATACAAAGATTTGAAATTGAGTACAAAGTACAAACCTAATTTTGGATCCATTCATTGGATTAGGGTAAATAGTTATCATCTCTATATCTCATAATAAACCATTTGACTACAACAAGAGAATGTTTATACTAGACTAGATCTTTCATTTTCCCCAAATAATACATTCAATTAATTAGCATAATAAACGAAACCTAATCCAAACGCCACTTTTTTTCTTTTATCTTCTATTTATTATTATAATAATTATTATTATATAGTTGTTTTGATTCCCCAAATGATTCTTTCATTCAATTAAATCTCAACCACCCATATTATATACATCTCATCCTAACACACTAAGGTGGCAGCAATTTATTGGCTTCCAATTTAGTTTGGATATGTACAAACTATTGATCGTTTTGATGTCTAGGAATCAATTTCCAAATTAAAAATTGGTGCTGAATATCCTCTCACCCAATGCATTTCATTTTTACAATCAATGAAACCGTGTTATTCTAGATCGATAACACAAATATTATTTAAATTGGACTGATTTTGAGTTTTTTTTTCTTCAAAAAGTGAGCATGTTAATTTTATTTTTTAAAAAGTATATAAAAACTATATTTCGAAATCTTGGTATACGCGCACCCATGGTAACATATATTGTCAAAATACGCGCCACATTATAGCGTCTATTGCATTTTGGTAATACACGCAACCCCAAGTGACGTGTATTGCCATTTTGGCAATACACGCCCAAAAGGGTATGCTTGCTTTGTTTTTTTTCTTCTTCTTTGACGACGACTCAATATTTAATTAAAAATAAAATAATGTATCTATTAAAAAGATTATAGTAAGTAGATGTTTAATTGTGATTCAAATGAGTAAATTTGAACTTACACATTGACTGTACCCTCTGCCGTAAGTTCATATACGAAAATTTGACTTAAAAAAAAATATAACTCAGATCCTGTAAGTCCAAACTCAACATGGTTAACGACATTTATGGCGGAATTCAATTATCTATCTAATCAAAAAATTTTAATTAGAAACATATTTAATTTTCTAACCTAACATCATTTGTCCTATAATTTTACCGGAATGATTAAATGCATTAGGTGAGAAATTTAATTATATACTTACTCAAAAAATCAAAAACATTACAGTGTGTAAATAATTTAATTACGACATAAATGACGTTAACTAGTCGTTAATTTTTACTTTTCGACTGACCGTATAATACGATAGACAAAAGAAATATACATACATCTATACTTTTTTTCACTCTCTATATATAGATGTATGTATTTTTTTTTGTCTATCGTATTATACAGTGAGTTGGAAAGTTAAAAATTAACGCCAAGTTAGCGTTATTTATGTCGTAATTAAATTATATACGCGATGTAATTTTTTTGAGTAAGTATATAATTAAATTTCTCACCTAATGCATTTAATCATTCCGGTAAAATTATAGGACAAACGATGTTATGTTAAAAAATTAAATATATATCTAATAAAAAAAATAGAGTAGGTAGATAATTGAATTCTGGCATAAATATCGTTAACCGTGTTGAGTTTGGACTTACACGGTCTGAGTTATATTATTTTAAGTCAAATTTTCATATATCAACTTACGGCAGAGCGTACAGTCAATCCGTAAATTCAAATTTAATATTATTTTTACATAATTTGAATAACAATTAAAATATATACTTACTATATTTTTTTTAATAGATACATAATTTAGTTTTTAATTAAACATCGAGTCGTAATCGAAGAAAAAAAAAATAAGCATCCTCCTTTGGGCGTGTATTGCCAAAATGAAATACACGCTAATCTGGGGTACGCCTTTTGACAATATATTAGCCCCTGAGGTGCCATGAGGTGCGCGTATACTCAGATTTCGATTTTTTTTATTTACTTATTTTTCTAATTTATTTTTTTAACATGCTCACTTTTAGAAGAAAAAAAATCACTGATTTTCTTTCCAAGTTATTCATAAAGTTTTTGTCGTCGCAAATTGATCGAACAACATGTGTAACATTGTAACTTATTATATTTATTCGTATATTTATTTATTAAAGTTGTTTGAGTCATATTTAAATATGTAATAAATGTACACAAACTCTAAACATATATCACTTAGATATATAGTATTAAAAGCATAAATAAAATCAATAATCAAGCCTAGAAGTAAAAATTAGAGTAAACACAAGTGAATAATTTGTTTAAGGGGAGAATATATGATTTAAAAAGTTAAATAAAAAAAATATTTTTTTTATTAAAAATAAAGTTGCACAATATAAAAAGTTGATAGAGAACAATTGTCTCCCTCGTCCGGTCATCTCCTTAATAGTTTGCATTGAGTATTTATTCTAATATTATATTAATAAAATATATAATAAGAATTTTGTATTATGTTATAAAAAAGTAAGGTATAGATCTTTAAATGCGTATGATCTTATTATCGACCCAATTCAAGAAATTAAGTTTTTTATTACCGTCTTGAGCTACTCTATTAATCATTCATCTACCCAATTTATTCTCATGTTGACCGTTGTGTCTCGACTAGAATTGTCGGCTTTCTATTTTCATGTTTCGATTCGTTTCACGCATCTTAATTCGTCTCGTCAATTTTTTTTGGGCATTTAAGAATGAATCTTCACTCTGACTTTTAGATCTTTACCCTTAGATTAATAACTCTTCTTATAATTTAATAAAAATAAATCAATATATATAGAGAGAAAAATCGGTCGTTTTATTAATAAAAACACTTATACACCTAGCATTGATAAATGTTCATATAGCACGATAACACAAACACACAAGGAAAAAAAATTTATGTTTGTAAAAGTATATAGTGGAAAGTACAAACACTATAACACAATGTAATTTTCGTGTTGTGTTTGTATTTATTTACCACAACAAGACACATACAATAAAATTGTGTTGATAAGTCTAATTTTTAAATATTTTGTATACAACTATTATTTAAAAATTTCAACTAATTGTTATATTTTTAGTATTTATAAATTTTACCGTAAATACTTGTGAAACTTGGTGTTTGATTCATATTTATTATTATAAGTTGTTCATTATTATTTGTTTTTTTTAATAAATTCTGTATATGAACGTACAACTAACTAATTTAACATAATACACTAGCATGCACGAAAAATTAATGGTTATGTTTGTGTTTGTGAACATAATATGATAAGTTTATCGTGTGTTAGTATTCAGTAAATCTAACATAATAAACTTATTAATACGGACATACACATAATCTGCCACTTCTACTTATAATTCATTTAGCAATTTAGCATTTTTTTTTCTTCTCTCTCACTTATTAAGTTAGAACTTAGAAGTTTTGACTCTTTATATCTTCAAAAAATAAATTTATTTTAATAAAGTAATACTACATTTTGTATGAAAGCAGAAATAGTTAATTTATCATTCATACAACTTGATGGAGCTTTAATAGAAGTAAAAATAATATAGTGAAGATTTACCCTCTTATTTGGGTCTGGTTCGTTGCATTCATGGGTTCATTTGAAAGACGGGTGCATGGACCGAGAGTGACTAACTGGCATGACCTTCAAAAGTTGTCGAACCGCGGACTGGAAATCAAAAGTCAAATTCAATTAAACCCGTGTTTGAGATCCGACCCATTCTGCACTGTTGAACCCGTGACTCGACCCGGCTTTTCTCCCCTTTCCCACTCCGTGTCCTTATAAAGCAACGTCTGTTATCTTCTTCTTCCTCTCTCCCCACTTGTAAATCTCTCCTAACTCCTTCCTCTTATTTCACTTCACGTCACACTCCTCCGCCCCTCGCCAGAGCTCCGACTTCAATGTACTGAGACCTTCATCCGCAACCACCGTTCATGGCGATAGCAAACCGTCACAAGCCGCAGGACAAGAAGCTCTTCGGACTCTGTCCGTTCTGGCAAACCGGAGCAGCCAACAGCAGTAACAACAACCACACCTCTTCAGCCTCGTCGACGCAGAATCTCCACAATAGCAGCGCCTATCACAACCGCAGCAACGGTAACAATAGTCGTTTTGACGCAGTCCGCCCCGGGCAAAGCTCTTCCACCTCGGTGTCATCGGTGGCTCGATCGCTGCTCCCCGCTCGCCGCCGGCTCCGCCTCGATCCCTCGAATAAACTCTACTTCCCCTGTAGGGTTTCGTCTCCTTAACGCGGTTGACTTTTGCTGAAGTTGTTAATGCTTTGCTAGCTATAGCTAACTAACTAATAATAAACGTCAATTTCGTTCCAGTTGCTTCCTTCTCATTTCTTGGTTTCATTTCTCAGGCCCCATCGGGCATTATCACTTCCCTATTCCTTACGCTTCTGTCGGACTAGTCTTCTTCATTCTGATTCTATCGCTCTTTCCTCGATTAAATTACATTTTCTTACTGCTTAAATTTTTAGCCTGGAACGCAAATGCAATCCATGGATTCTAAGTTCTGGTTCTTGAATTTGTGGCCTGGATGGATTTGAATTGAACTGTGTTTTTCTAACCTTATTATTGTTCCCTTGAGTTGCCGTGTCAGACGAGCGAGCGGCACCAAATCAAAAAGTTTTCTTTTTTGGCCAAACCAAATCAGAAAGTTCGATTACCGAAAATTTGGTGCGCTTTTTAAAGAGATGCAGTGAATAAATTGTAGTTAAAGTAGCAATTTGGTTGACTTTTTCTGTAACGTGAAGAAAAAAAAAATGCATTTAGCGTCCTTCGAATCAAGGACTCACATATTTAAAGTTTTAAACTACTGAGCCCCCGAAAAATTGTTTTTCTTATCAACTTTGTAAGAGCTGACTTTGTTTTTAATGTTTTTATCTGTGAAGATGAGCCAGGAAAGCAGGTGAGGAGTGCAATCAGGTTGAAGAACACAAGCAAGTCGCATGTCGCTTTCAAGGCAAGAATACTCTCCAACAATGCTCTCTTTATGCACAATTTATTTATTTACATTATAAATGGAAGATTAGTATTATGGGAACATTGGTCAAGAATATATTGAACACGCACTGCTATGTAATCACCTCTCCACGTGTTTTTAACTTTTTCAATGAGTCAGATTCCTCAATTTTGATTTAACTTGGTTATTAATTATTATATGTTAGTGTTAGACTGTTAGTTATGGACGTTGCTCATTTCTCTCTTGTTCAATTATCTGGAGTGGGGCCTTATTAGTTAAATTTTGTGGTAGTTAGAGGAGTTTACTCTATTATATTAAGCAGGGTGTTATAATTCAATACTCCCCTATTCTATTGAAACGTGCAGTATGCGTCCTAGTGCAGGTCCGACTATGATGTAATGGACGTATTGCATTTTAGTTGAGACATCTAAATTTGAAGTTTCTAAAAATAGTGTTTATGTCATCTCAGTTTCCTATTGTTATTATCTGACAACTAGTAATTTGTTATGCACATGGAGCAAATTCGTCTCCTTATTTTTACCTCTTATGTTATCGTGTAGTTTCAAACTACAGCGCCAAAGAGCTGCTACATGCGACCTCCTGGAGGCATTCTTGCTCCTGGTGAAAGTATTATTGCAACAGGTTGGTATGGTTTTGTTTCTGTCACAATTAATGGATTTTTTTAGTGGCATTAAGGTTAATTGTAAATGTGACTTGTTTCTACCTATGCATTGGTCTGACAGTTTTTAAGTTTGTGGAACATCCTGAGAATAATGAGAAACAGTCCGACCAGAAGAGCAGAGTTAAGTTCAAGATCATGAGTCTGAAAGTGAAAGTTGGAACAGATTATGTCCCTGAACTGGTAATCTTTCATGACTCCTCTCAAAAACACAAATTTCTACAATGCAAGTTATGTTCTTCCCCTTTTGAAGTATTATCATCTTTGGATTTGATGTCCCCATTTCCTCATGTTACAGATAAATGTTTTAGTTAGCATGCTGCACGAGAATTGATTTCTGTGGCTGTAAGAGTTCAATCTTTTGTTTATGAATTAGTGAAAAAATCATAATCCTACCTTTTCTAATATTAAAAAATAGGGTATTATATCCAACCAGCTGGTTTTGGAGGAGTTAGGACAAATTCAGCTGATGTCCCGTTTTAAAAACATATGGTAGCTGTTGTTTGTTGGAATGTATGCCGTGCTGTCATCCTGCTGACATATTATTGGTTGTATGGCTTATCTTACAGTTCGATGAACAGAAGGAACGGGTGACAATGGAGCGAATTTTGCGTGTTGTGTTTTTAGATATGGAGCGGCCTAGTCCTGTAAGTTACTAAGTTGCCATTTTTAGGAAATTTATTATTTATTTAAATCACGTGTTCTTAATCAAGTTGAAGTAAGTCTTCAGTGATAACGTGAATTATTGTTTCCTTTTGCTTAGGCAATGGAGAAATTGAAGCGTCAGCTAGCAGAAGCAGAAGCTGCAGTTGAAACTCGAAAGAAACCTCCTGCTACAGAAACAGGACCTCGGGTAGTTGGGGATGGTCTCGTAATCGACGAATGGGTAAACAAAATAAATTTAATTTTGTTTTCACGCCTCGTAGTCCATATTCTAATCTCATTCATCTACCTATGCTATCTATGGTTTCAGAAAGAACGAAGGGAGAAATACCTTGCCCGACAACAAGTTGAAGCTGTCGGTTCTGGTTAAGTTATGCAATTCCTAGTGGTTTGTATTAGAAGGGCGAGCATAAACAGTTTGTTTTGTGATGGCATTGGCAGCAGCACCTACGTAACAAAAGGAAAGGAGAATGAAGGTTACATTCTGATCGGTTGCTTCTTTTCTGGTCTATGTTTATAGGAGGATGCAGAGTATGGAAAGCAAGAACGATCTGTATCTTGTTAGAACGGATCCAAATTAGCTTTGTTGTACAGAAGAACAAGTATTATTTTGTAAGGTTTCGGGATTCGAGTTTGTCTTTCTTTTCTTCTTTTGGATTTTGAGTTCTTTGTATGGTTGTATTCTTTACTCTTTGTAGATATGCTGCTTCTTTTTTGTTTCTAGAACTAGTATATATTAAATGGATATGGATACGTTGTTCTTCAGCATCTGCAATGGAATCATCAACTTTTGTAGAAAGTAGATGGATGCTCTGTTTTCATCATCCTGATCGTGGAGATTTTACCCGTTAAACGAACTTTATTTAGATTAGATGTTATTCTACTGTTAAATTGAAGTAACTTTTGTTTTTGTGGGACCTCAACTTTTTCACCCACAAATTTTAACAGCTTTCACTGTATCATTTACCATCTCATTTAGATAAATTTTAAAAAGTAACCTTTTCAGAAAAAAATGTTGATTTGCGTAGGTACCACCTGCGTTTTTCAAAAAAAAAAATTTCGTTTTTTTTTAAAAGCAGCAGAGTGTTCATTCTCTAGTCTAGTCTCACTTGAGTTAAAACACCCTAGCTAGTTTGACATTTTCAGGAATTACTGCTGCAAAATAGCTCTTTGGGGTTTCCACTCTTGACTATCGTTTGGTTCTCTAAAAATGTGAAGTTTAGATACTAACATGGTACGGTAACCAATGTCTTTCAAGCGACCTGCTGCTTGTTCATTCTCTAGGCTAGTCTCACCAGGCTACAATTGCTAAAGCATAAGCATAACACATTAACATTAACCAGGCTAGAGAGACGTACATCTCTGACTCAACATCTTCTGAATATTTTGTAAAGCTTCTCCAATGACTATAGCTTTTTAATTGAGTTTTTTTTTTAAAAGTAACCATGTCAATGTTGGATTTTAAATAATAATAATTGCTTCAACTCTTTAATGTTTTACCTCGCGGATGTTGTTCAGAACAAGTTGGAAAATTTAGGACAGGAAAAAAGTATTTAACTTCTTATAACGATGAATTTTGAAAAGTATTTATGTCTGAAAAACGCAGATAGACCAGTAGCGTTTTTCTGAAAAACGCTACTGATCTACCTGCGCAGATGCACATTTTGCTAAAAAATAATTTTGCATACATTTTTTTTATATTTTTTTTCTGACATACATACTTTTAAAAATTCATCTCTTATAACTTCATTTCTTGTTTACTGGAGGAATTTATGCAGAAAATCAAGAGTTTTCAGATGAGGAGTTTTGGAGTTCGGGTGAGGATAAACAAGCTAGTGTCAAACTAGCTAGTGTATTTGAAGAAAAGTCTCATTCAGAAACTTGTGAATAAACAACTTTGTTTCAATGTTTTACCTCGCGAAATTTGGTGAGACTAGCGTAGATGAATTTGAACCTATGAATACTGAGATGAAGCAACGCGTGAGACCATCTCTCAATTTCTATTTAGGAGGAAAACCATAAGCAGACTTAAAATCAACGTGGTTTCTGATAGACCGTTGTTTCCACTTGCATATCCAACAACACCAGCAAGGGGGTTAGTTTTCTCTTGATAGAGAACCAGCCGAGGAATTTGGTGAGACTAGCGTAGAGTAATTTGGACCTATGAATACTGAGATGAAGCAACGCGTGAGACTATCTCTCAATTTCTATTTAGGAGGAAAACCATAAGCAGACTTAAAATCAACGTGGTTTCTGATAGACCGTTGTTTCCACTTGCATATCCAACAACACCAGCAAGGGTCTTTAGATTTCTCTTGATAGAGAACCAGTCCATTTTCATTGAAGTTTTCCAAAAAATATTTTTTCAAAAATTCATTTTCTTTGTTTGATACTGTTGTGACTGGTTGTGTGTTGTGTCTTCTCAAAATTCATGTGTTTTAAATTTTTTTTTTTGCCAAAAACGCAGGTGGTAGACCTGTGCAGTTGAACATTTTGCTAAATATTTATTTTACATATATACTTTTTTAATTTTTTTTTCGAAAATAAATACTTTTAAAAAAAAGTCTCTCATTTACTGACAGTCAACAACATCACGATAGAAATTTATTCAAGAAATTCATAAACCGAAATCTGTACTCAAGTTCAAAAGACAAATCAAAACAAAATACAGAAAATTTCAGCATCGTCTTTACATAATGCGTTTGTAATTTTTTTAGAAAGTGAAATATGAAATTTAAAATTGTGAAGTTGATTGATCGTCATTCCTACATGATATCTACGATCGCATTTATTTTTCGGGTATGTCTGAAATTCATTATTTTGAACTGTATAGTTTTCTGTATCCACAATAATGAACATTAAATTTAAATTTGTCATATTTTCATCCAATAAACTTATTATTCAGGTAGAGACGAAGAAGAAAGTCAACCAATCGCCTGAACTGAACACCACCATTTTACAACACAGTATAACGCCAAAACTCGACACGCAAAAAAACAAACCTTTCACAATTTCTCTGGCAAACTAAAGCTCTGACACCCAAATATCTGATGCGACTCGTTCTGGATAAACATTGCGACTCCGCACTTTCTGCTGTTGAAACCTTCCCAGAGAGGGAAACTGACAGTCTCTGACAAAGCCTTCTTCGATGATGTTACGTCGTTGATAGTACAGAGCTTCTCCAGCTTCCTAACTACGTAGTCATTCGACATGACTCTACCGTTGTTTTCGCCACCTTGACAGTCTGTCATCAGTCCGCTCTCGTACAGAGCCATCATTATAATGTTGGTCGGTCCGCTGCCGCCGCCATCCAGTTTCTTCCGAAGTGTCCCTGAGATTGTTACTTGTAGGATCTCTGGGGAAGGCCTCTCGAAATTTGCCTGTTACCAGAAATTAGACATGTTACTATTTACATTACACACAAGACTTTTAGCAACGGAAACAAATTGTCGGAATAAGGTACTCTTAGCTGCAGAGTTCTCGTTGGAAAAACTAAAGGAAGATCTAATTAGCTACGAAGAACATTGTTAGGAAAAAAAGATACTTTTATCAACAGTATCCTCTTTGGCAAGGACGATAGGGAGAATTAATTATAAGAAGATTCGAATTTAATCTGAGCGTACCGACAGCGTTGTCGTTGGAAAAAAAACATGTAATTATGATTTTTCATAGGAAGCTTCATTTTGCTTAAAATTGTAATTATGAATTTAATGGAAAAACTGAAGATGGGTGGCGACCTGAAAGGAGAGTGCCGGGAATCTGGGTGCGGATTTTACCAGAGAAATCATGGCTTCCTCGTCGGTGCCCTCACATTGGGACCGTCCCTGAACCACCACCATCGGCGTAAACATGGTGTCCAGCTGCAGCGACTCAACATACGACTTCTGTCGAACCGTTGACTGGCTCGACCCATAAGGGTCCTTCCATCCCTTGTAATCCCAGTAGTCCACGTGGTGCGCCATCAGGACCACCGGCATCTCCAGCTCGAAATCTCCCCTCCCCAGCCGCGACAGCAGCAGCTCCGCCGCCGGAGAAGTAGGGCATCCCTGCGAGGAGAACAGCTCGACCAGCACCGCCCCAACCCGGCGCTGCTCCTGACCACCAGCTGTTGCCTCCACCGTGTCCCGATCGTGCAGGGCCTTGGGGGATCTGCGCTTTCGGAAGCAGGAGAGGAGACGTCGTGGCATTTTTGTTCGTTCAATGCTGATCTGTGTATTTCAATTCACCGAATCTATCAAACTGCGTTCTTAATAATTTCTGCTTAATTCTTGGTAATCTGTCTGTGAGATTTGGAAGAGAAAAGGAAAATCAAAGAGGGAGGGGAATACAGAAATTTGGGACTTTGGAAGGTCGAGAGTTGGGTGGTTGGCAATGAGAGAAAGGTGGGAAATTAAAGGAGAAAGGTGCTGCGCAGGTAGTTGAGGAGTCTGACGCAGGATGTCCAAATAAAGGCTAGATCTTCGCTTAGAATGTCGCTGAAATAAATTGAAAGAGAAATATTGTCTGGAATTGCAATTTATAAATTTTATTTTAGTTTTGTGCCAATTTTTTTTTTGTTTTTTTCAAATATCTAGCCTTTTTTGCATAATTATTTTTTACAGATCATTTTTTTAATAAAAAAATTAAGTTTTTTTTTTTTTTTTTTTTTTTCATTTTACATCTTGATATGTATAGTTTATATAAATGTTAAATAATAGTTCTACTTAATATATAATGAACTATAAATTTGTATCACGTGGCAGTTTCTTGATTATAATCATGGGACAGATGATGGAACTTAATCAGATGCATAAATGTATATAAAAAGCTTAGTGATGACATGTAATTAAATTATGAAAATGAAATGTATTTTTCCGATACTAGATTAACGCCGAGTTGTATGGAACTATGGATGATTAAATATATTTTCCCCCTAATAAAATGTTAGTGGAGTCGGTGTAAGGTGGTTGTTAGATGGAGCGGAGTTGTCTGCGTAGCTGACACGTCGGAAAGGACACCACATTGACTAGCCACTACAAATGCAGCAGCGACGGAAACTCGGCCGTCGCTATATCTAGACGAAAAGAGTGTCGCATCAGTACCATTGCCATATTAGGTTAAAACTTTTTCCATGGTGATGCAGTGGGATCCGACCTAGATGATGATGTGGCGTTGTTGATACCACTTTGTCAATGTTGCGATATCACGAGCTTGTGAAACACCGCAAGGGATGATGATGGACTTGTAGCTTGTGTTTTTGTGTTAGACTAATGTTTTTCTTTTGAATTAGTTGTTTGCTCGGTTGACAACTTGTTTTTCTCTTATCTTTAATTACATGACTAACTCCTAAACCCTATACCCTAAATTCCACTAATACAATTCAGCTCCATCAACTCCTGTGCAAACTGAGACCCACCCCACCTTATTGTCTAGCGTGACAGATCAAACTACTGCATTGCCACCTATCTCATATCCTCCAGCTGCTCCTTCGATTGCACAACATCCAATGACTATACGCTTGAAGTCTGGTCTTCGCAAACCAAAGCCAACATACACCAACCTTCCAACCTCAGTCTGTTGCTTCTGCCTTAAAGATCCAGGATGGAAGGCTGATATGCAAACCAACATGGATGCACTCACTGCCAATCACACCTACAATTAGGGTTGTCGATGGTTAGAATATAGTACAAGTATGACAAATACTATATTTTTAAATTACATACCATAATCATAATCATAACCATTACATGTATAATTTCCAATACCATAACTGTCGGACCCGACTTTCCCCGACTTTTTTTGCTTTGGCGAGCGACGGGGTCGGTCGAGCGGAGTTATCAACCAGACCAAAAAATGAAAGAGTCGCCACCGATTAATTAAAGTCTAATCAGAATCCTAAAATTGCATAGGGTACATGAAGTTAACACATCCTAGGGCTTGGAAAAGTTTGCATTCAGAGAATTGAGTTCGGACGGGCGGGGGGGAGGAGGGGGAGTTTGATTACGTCTTAAGGGCTCGCGAGCCAATAATCCGCCCTTTCGGTACTTTAGTTTGCTTTTGCTTTTTTGTTTTTACCGATGTACCCGAATTGTCCAATTTGATCATGCTTGGCTAAAGAGATGACATGCATTTTTCTTTAATTGAAATAAACCATGCACAAACATTTTTATTTACAAGTTAATTTCAAATAAATATACAAGAGATAAAAAAGTTAATTGTGCTTGAAAAAAATGTGGTTTAACTTTGGGACCATTTTAAACGTGTCAAAAATACACGAATGATTTTGAAGATATTAAGCACGTTTGACCAAATTGTAACACTTTGACAAGTCGTGAGATATCTAGAAAAGTATGGGGACCAAAATGAAATTTTTTAAAATTCGAGTTGAATTGGAAATAATTTTTTTTAAAAAATGACAAAATTGACCCTAAACAATTCTGGAATTATTTGTAACACATGGTGAAGTTCCAAATAACCCAAAATGTATTCTGGACTTATTTGTAACACTTTGAGAAGTCATGGAATGTCCAGAAAAGTTTAGGAATAAAAAATGTAATTTTCAAAAATTGTAACTGAACTGAAAATAGTTTTTAAAAAATTTACAGCATTTATCCTAAATTATTATGGACTTATTTGTAATACTTGGTAAAGTTCCAAAAATTATTATAGACTTATTTGTAACATTTTTTAGAAGTGATAGGATGTCCAGAAATGTTCAGGGAACAAAATGTAAATTTTAAAAAATTCGAGCTGATTTAAAAAAATTCAAAAATTGCACAAATGACCAAAAAATTTTCTGGTTTGGTTTATAACACTCGGTAAGGTCCCAAAATGACACGAGAGTCCAAGGACGGAATTGTAACCTTCATCAAAGTTTGGGAATGACCTAAGTCATTTGTGAAAATATTGTTTTTTCACATATACATATACATATAGTATCACATATACATAATATATATATATATATATATATATATATATATATATATATTATACATATAGATATAGTTTAAGGTTTGGGGTTTAGGGTTTGAGATTTAGGGTTTAGGATTTAGTGTTAAGGTTTAAGGTTTGGGGTTAAATGTTTAGGATTTGGGCTTGAGGTTTAGGGTTTAGGTTTTAGGGTTTGGTGTTTGAGGTTTAGGGTTTAGGGTTTGGGATTTAGGGTTAAGGTGTAGGGTTTGGGGTTAAAGGTTTTGGTTTTGGGGTTGAAGGTTTTAGGGTTTGGGGTTATTTTATTTTATTGTTTTTGCTTTTTTCTTCGTCTAGATTTTTCTCGAGTCGGATCCTCGCGTACGGTATTTTGACCCCGAGTCAAAATCAGGTGTTTACAGTTGCCCCTCTTTGAACACGCACTCCTGGAAGTGAACCCATGAGTGTGTGTTCAAAGACAAACACCTGATTTTGACTCCTCTTGATTCATTATTTACCTAGTAGACAAACATCATCACGCAACTTTCGAAAGCTAGACACCTATAGGTCTCGATCGTTCATGATGGTTTACGGAGGTTGAGCGCCTAAACGTTCATCAACTTGTGACTCTCAGAAGCTGGACACCTACAGGTCTTGGTCATCGATGATGACTTGCGGAGGCTGAACACCTAAAGGCTCCACTCGTCGGCTTGTAACTCGTTGGGGATGATTTGCAGAGGTTGAACACCTAAAGGCTCCGTTTGTCGGTTTGTGATTCCCAGAAGCTGGATAACTACAGGTCTTGGTCGTTGAGGATGACTTGCAGAGGCTGAACACCTAAAGGCTCCACTCGTCAGCTTGTGACTCCCAGAAGCTGGATAACTACAGGTCTTGGCCGTCGATGTTTTTTTTTATCTCTCGATTTTTTTTTCCTTTTGCTACATTTTTTTACCGCATTTCTCGATTCCCTTAATTTTTGCCTAGGTCGCCCTTTCAGATTTTCAACCAAGCAGGGATTTGATTCCTCTCCTTTTGCCATGATTGTCCTTTTGGGGATTTTCAGTCATGCCACTCTTCCCTAAATTTTGCCTAAACATCCCTTTCAGGTTTTCGATTTAGCGAGAATTTTCTCTCACTTTTGGAGGTTCGCTTTCTGGTTACGAACTCCTTAAGGATAGTATTTTATGTTTGCGTCCATATTGATTGGACTGGGGAGTTCTTGTCCGTCCATATCGATGATGATCATGACTCCTCCACTGAAAACCTCTTTGACGACATAAGACCCTTCATATTTAGGCACGAACTTACCCCGAGAGTCTGGATTCACTCGAAGAATTTTTCTGAGAACTAGATCGCCTGCTTGTAATTCTCTTGGACGTATCTTCCTGTTAAATGCACGAGCCATGAGTTGCTGGTACAATTGCTTGTGGCACAGCGCGATGAGTCGTCTTTCATCTATGAGGTTTAATTGCTTGTATCTGCATCTTGCTCATTCTGAATCGTCCATCTCTTCCTCAGTGAGGATCCTTGCTTACAGGATTTCTACTTCAATTGGAAACACGACTTCAGTCCCGCAACCAAGGGAGAATGGGGTTGCCCCTGTTGATGTCCGTATTGAGGTCATGTATGCCATGAGTGCCCAAGATAGCTTGTCGTGCCAGTCCTTATAATTGACAGTCATTTTCTCTATGATCTCTTGATCTTCTTATTTGCTGCTTCCACTGCTCCATTCATTTGTGAGCGATATTGAGACGAATTTCTATACTTGATCTTAAATTGGTCACACTAACCATCAACCAATTTATTATTCAGATTTTTGGCATTATCTGTGATGATTGACTCCAGCACCCCATAACGCGCGATGATATTCTGCCTAATGAAACGCTCGACCGCCTTTGCCGTCACTGACGCCAGGGTGATAGCCTCTACCCACTTGGTGAAATAATCGATCACCACCAATATGAATTGATGACCATTGTACGCCTTTGGAGAGATCATACCGATTACATTGATGTCCCAAATTGAGAAAGGACATGGGGAAGTCATGGGATAGATCTCGTGTGGTGGCGCATGGATTTGGTTTGCGTACGCTTGACAGAGGTGACAATGTTGGACATGTCTCACACAATCATACATCACGGTGGACCAAAAGTATCCAAGTCTCATTATTTTTTTTTACAACATTCGCCCGCCCAAGTGTGGGCTGCAACAACGTTCGCGAATTTCTTTCATTAGGCACTCAGCTTCTTCGACATTCACGCACCTCAAAAGGGCATCATCAAATGGTCTTTTGTATAAGGTTCGCTAACTGAGAAAATAATTGCAAGCCATCCTTCGTACGACCTTTCGGTCATTTCTTGTGCACCTTCTGGGAACTCTTCGGACTCCAAGTATTTTTTTTGTCAGTGAACCACGACTGACCGTCTGACTCTTCTACTGCACAACAATAGGCTGAAACCTCTTTGATCTTGATTTCCACTGGCAGTACCTGATTTCCCGGCGAAATTTTACTCATTGATGCGAGTGTTGCCAATGTGTCTGCAAATTGGTTATTATTTCTCGGCATATGAGTGAAAGTGATGTCTTCAAATTCTGAAGCTAAATCCTCAAGGTGCTCGTGATATGGCTGGAGCTTGGCATCCCTCGTTTTCCATTCCCCTGTCGTTTGGAGGATGATTAACATGGAATCTCTGAACCCTTCTAGCTTCTTTACTTCGAGGTCTAGTGCGGAGCCCATGCCGAGAACACATGGCTCATATTTTGCGATGTTGTTGGTGCAGTGGAAGGTGACCTTGTCCGCCACTGGAAAATTTTGCCCCTTTGGTGATATGAGCACTGCCCCGATACCCCCCGACTAAATTCACAGCCCCGTCGAAGTGCGTCCTCCAATTTGCCTTCGGCATCCCTTCTTCTACTACTTGCATGATCTCCCCATATGGGAATTCAGAGTTGATCAAGTGATCGTCGTCTATGGGAAACTTCGCTAAATGGCCGGCGATTGCTTGCCCCTTTACCGAAATTCGAGGCACGAATTCTATGTCATACTCAAATAATTGGATCTACCATTTGTCGATATTTTTTGTCCATGCTGGCTTCTCTAAGAGGTATCTCATGAGATCCATTTTCGAATACAGACGTGGTGTAGTACAACGCATACTGGTGAAGTCGTTGCATTACCCACACGAGTGCGCAACATATCCTCTCCACCTCTTGATACTTTGTTTCACCCTCCGTAAACTTCTTGCTCACGTAGTATATGGATGTTCATTCTTTCCAGTCACATCGAGTTGTCCCAACATGCACCCCAACGAGTCTTGGTGCACTGTTAAATACATAATGAGTGGTCGTACTGGAGTTGGTGGCACCAGGACTGGTGGACTCATTAGGTAATTTTTTATGGACTCTAAGGCATTCTGACATTCTTCATCCAAGATTATCTGAGCGTTCTTATGTAAAATACGAAATAAAGGTTGACACTTGGTTGTCATATTTGGGATGAAGCACGCAATGTAATTCAAACGGCCTAATAGGCTTCAGACCTCCTTGACGGTCGATGATGGGGCTAACTCTTGTATCGCTTTGACTTTGTCAGGGTCTACCTCAATTCCATTCTCACTGACTATGAAGCCCAATAACTTGTCTGATCTGGCTCCAAAAGTGCATTTGGTCGGGTTTAAACGCAACTTGTACTTCTTGAGCCTTTCAAATAGTATGCGTAAATTGATCAAGTGATCTTCACCTTCTTGAGACTTTGCGATCATATTATCTACGTACACCTCGATTTGTTTGTTTTTCATGTCGTGTAACAGTGTCACCATCACCCTTTGGTAGGTTGCTCCTGCATTTATTAAATCGAAAGATATTAACTCTGTAACAAAATGTGCCCCACATAGTGACAAATGCGGTTTTTGACTTATCTGCCTCAGACATCTTGATCTGGTTGTATCCCGAGAACTCGTCCATGAACGAGAACATTGTATGATGTGCTGTGTTGTCGACCAACATATCGATATGAGGTAGAGAGAAATTATCCTTCGGACTGGCTTTGTTAAGATCTCGATAGTCTACACAGACACGGACGTGGTCGTCCTTCTTGGGTAATGGAACAATATTTGCTACCCATTCAGAATAGTTGCAAACTTATAAGAATCCAACGTCGATTTGCTTGATAATCTCTTCCTTAATCTTAAGGATTAGGTCGGGACTTTGTCTCCTCAGGTGTTGTCTCTTGGGTCGGAAGTTCTCAGTGTCTAGTGGTAGAACGTGCTCCACGATTGATGAATCAAGGCCTGGCATGTTAGCATAGGACCACGCGAAAATCTCCTGGTACTCTTTTACCAAATCCATCATTTGAGTTCTTTGGTCATTACTCAAACTTGTCCCGATCTTCAATTTGTGTGGTTCCTCGGGAGTTCCGATGTTTATGACCTCAGTGACTTCTGTTGTTAGGAGCTTGTCTCTCTCGTACCTGTCCTAACTTTATTCAATTTTTTTCGTGACATCCTCCTCTCTGGATCCTTCTCCGTAATGTATAGAGTCAGATTCGGCAAGGGTGTCCCTGTACAAGATTGAATCATTGTTCCCCTTGTGTTCTCTAAAGGTATTGTTCCTAGAGAAGGAAGCAGAAGAGAAGGGAGATTAATGTCAGAAGTAGGTAGAATGAGATATAATATTGATAAAATGATGAATTAACAAAATAAGGGATTTATTTGATGTGGTCATGACAAATTTCCCTTATTCCAAAAATGTGAGGCTCATAACATATGCCCTATGCGAAATACATCCCTTTTCAAAAGCTCTTACTCATGATTACTAAGAGAAAACGCATAAGCAAGTAATGCCATCCAATTTGTGATATTCTCCCCACTAGCAAGTGGACAAACGAAAATGTCTGAGGGAGCTTCATCGAGCAGGGCTCCAATTGTGACACCGATCGAAAATAAGTCTGATAAGCCTTCTTGAGTAGCAACGTCGTTGGGTTGGATCATTTGTGGTGGGCCAGTAAAGGAAACAGCAAGGGGAGGAAACAACAATACCTCTGAATTTCCGGTTAAACGTTTCCTTCGGGCGACTTCGTAATCTTTGAAATTAGGATGGAAACCCAAAATTGCCTTTGTTATTCCTCGGAGCTATTGGGTGTATGATGCCTTGACCGTAGATTCCAAGGACACGTCCTCAGATGAAGTTGTTGCCCAACATGATCTTCCCCACCATTAGCTCGGCTTTGTGTGCTGGCTCAACACTATTGGGTGCTGGCTCTTCCGAATCCCTAATAACAGAAATGAGATCGAAGGCATGGAAAAACAATGCATCTTCTGTCTCGATTCTGATGAAAGGTACGAAAGTCTCCTTATAAATGTTTTAGTCTTCCTCCCCATCGATCACAACCAGGCGATCCTCATTGATAAATTTCACGTTTTGATGCAGGGTAGAAGACACTGCCCCAGAGACGTGTATCCAAGGTCTCCCAAAATTAGACCGTAGACCCCTGGAATGTCCAAGACTTTGAAAGATACGCTAAACACGCATGGACCAATCTCCAATGGTAATTTAATTTCTTCTTCGACCTCCCTTATATTGCCATCAAAAGCTCGAACAACACTTTTAGTTGAACGGATGAGTGAATAATCTATCTTCATATGTTGGAGGGTGGACATCGGGCATACATTTAAAGCTGAGTAGTTGTCAATCATTACTCTTGAGAGCACGTATCCCTTGCTCTTGAACACGGTGCAGAGGGCCTTGGCATGTTGTTGTCCCTTAGAACCCAACTCTTCATCCCCGAAGGCGATTTGGCTAGCAAAAACTGAACCGATGAGATTCTCCACTTGGCGGGTTGAAATTTCCTTTGGTACCAGGGCTTCCTTCAAAACATTCATTAATGCATCTCAGTGTGGTTCATAACTCAACAACAGGGCCAACAAAGATATCTGCGCTGGGGTTCTGCG
The DNA here is from genome assembly GCA_946814005.1 of Chamaenerion angustifolium. Taxonomy (NCBI): domain Eukaryota; kingdom Viridiplantae; phylum Streptophyta; class Magnoliopsida; order Myrtales; family Onagraceae; genus Chamaenerion; species Chamaenerion angustifolium. The sequence goes on along the minus strand of OX328270.1, from coordinate 22,499,359 downwards.
CATCTGGTCCACGACCTTGTACTCAACATCCTTTACAATCTCGATGAAATTGCTTGTTTCTTCTTCAGTTACATTCTTCTTTTAGGATCCCTCCACCTCCTTATCCTTTGGCGGGTCTTCTGGCTGGATATAGCAATGTCTGAATCAAGTCATACTGAAAATGTCTTCATTTTTCGCAGATCCTTCCGCATGACCCCTATAGCTCCAAGGTACCCTTTTGTTGCTCTCATACTTGAATGATGTTGGTCCTTGCGGTACATAGTCAATGATTAGTGAGGTGATCATTGAAACATAATTTTTTAGCATCTCCCGATCCATGGGGTCAACCAAAGAGGTTGATCATTCTTATAAGAATATCATGTTGATTGAGCCTGAAGCGTGGTTGAGTAGCGGATTGGTATTGACATTCGGTGGTGAAATGGGATTTAAGACCATGTACTTATGATCGATAAGGTCTTGGATTCAATGCTTCAGGCGAGGGCAATTGTTAGTGGCGTGCCTAGATGCTCCCATGTGATACTAACATTTTGAATTTGACTCATTAGCCAGAATTTTCATTTCGGGGCTCAAAACCTTGGGACCCATGATTCCTTGAGCCAAAGCTTTCTTGTACAATTCAACCAACGGTATTGGAAGCAGGGTAAATTGTCGGAGCTCTCGAAATCTCCTTTGGTTCTCGCCTCGATTGACAGAATCTTGTGAGTTAGGCAGGGAGGCTGTTCCTTGTGGGGCTCAAGGAGTCTGAGGCGTCAGGACCATCAGTGATGGTTGGTATTGTTGATACGGAGCCGAGTAAGGAGCCTGGTAAGGGTTCAGATAGATTGCGCCTATGGTCGGAGTAGGCTTCTTTGTGCCAGGTGATGCATTTTTGTATAGGTCTTTAATGTTTCCGGACCGAAGCCCTCGCTCGATCAATTCACCCGTCATGATGAGATTTGAAAATTATTTTGTGGATTGAATTATCATTTGGGTATAATATATACCCTTAAGAGTGCTGATGAAAATCGGGACCGCCTCGTTCTACCCGAGAGGCGGGTTCATGCAGTTGGTCTTTCCCCTCAGCTCAGTAACATAATCTTTGAAAGATTATCCATCTTTCATCTTCATAGACTAAAGATCAAGACGAGTAGGAGCATTATCCAGATTGTACTTATATCGACGGTAGAAGAGCTTGGCAAGCTCCTCCATATTTGACATTTGCTCCATTCTTAACCCTGCGAACCAGACAAGGGCCTCCCCTTTCAAACTTTCATGGAAGGTCTGGATCATCAACTTGGTATACAACTAATATGGAGTCATTTTTTCCATGTAGATCTTGAGGTGAACAATCGGATGCCTTGTTCCATCGAACCTTTCAATGTCTGGCACCTTGAATTTATTGGGCATCAGGATTTCCTGAAATAGAGCCAGATCAGAGAAATTCAGGTCTCCCAATCGATTTACTCCTTGAATAGAACTCATCTTTTCTTCAATATGCTTCAACCATTTGTCTTGTTCAGTCTCGACCGGGGCGACTGTAACAGAGTAATTGGGGAGCCCAAACGCGGGTCGTGTGGCCTCGTTGGGGTAAACAGGTACTGGAGGTGCAACCCGATCATGCTGAAAAGGAAGAACTTGCTCATGAGGGTCATGTACATGTAGTGTAACTTAATTAGAACAGTCGTATGTAGGAGGTGGATCTTGGTTGGGATGACCATATGTGGGAGGTAGAGGTGGAGCATGGACATGATGACCATATATGGGAGGTGGAGCTTGGTTAGGATGGCCATATATGGAAGGTGAAGCTAGGTTGGAATAGCCATATGTGGGAGGTGGAGCTTGTTCGGGGTGACCACATGTGGGAGGTGGAGTTTTGTTGGGTAAGACCAAAGTACTTGGCATAGATTGATGAGGTGCTACAGGCAGGGGTGTTGCTTGGGAAGACGAGGTGGCTGCCTGAGCGTTTAGGAAAATCAAAATATGCTCGAACCGGGAGGTCATGCCAGCCATGCCATAATTCATGGTGTGTTCTAGCTGAATGATCCTCTCTTCGTATTCTTGAGGTGACAGAGTTTTCAAATGTCGCATGGGTTTCGGGAAACCTGGTGGAGGGCTTTGATTTTGTTGTTCCATCCGTTCCCGTTGAACGAAACCGCGAGTGCGTATCGGGCTTGTTCTTGCGAGATGTGTCTAAATCATTCAAAAACCATAGTAAGAAGGGTAAATACACAATTGATCATGCATGTTTGGTTTTGTTTTTTAAATAATTCTGCATGTTCCGTTCATTCCAATCATAGACTTTGATGACATATACTACAAAAGTTTTTACAAACAATACTCTAAAAATAGTTTCACACGACGGGGCAACTCGTTGAGTGCATTTGTCGCTTCCTCCTTTGTTCGAAGGAAGGCCGGGGACATGCATTTCGAAAATCTTTTAATTTGCCTTGTCCTTCATCTGGATTGTTTAAGGGTGCCATTCAACTCAACTATTTTGCCCTCACATTTCTCCAAAGTGTGATCCCAACCTCTCACTTCATTTCGCACATACCGTAACTCAGTGTGGAGGCGTTGGATCTTTTTCTTGGATCTAGAATGTTCATCAACCCAAGCAATACTTTGAATTTCCACCCTAACTTTCATGATCGCGTAGATGTCCTCGTAAGATGACGGTGATTGCTCGGGCCCATCCCCGATTATCTCCTTCAGGTCAAAAGGCGAACTTTCTGGTGCCGAGTAGAACTTGTGAACGTACTCCGTTGTCGTACGACATTCGTTTTCGTTTGCCGTAGATCTTTTCGTTGGATAGTAGGACTCGGTTTCCCCAATCATTATTCACTTGTCGGACTGAGTCTCAAAGCGAGTTTGCAATATCCGCTTTGTTGTGCCACTTGTACGATCTTGGTGATTCATCAACGTGCACCAGGATATCTTGGAATCCACCGAATTGTCGAACAACTCGACAAGGGTAGGTGGTCATGGACCCTCGATTGCTGAGAAGCAGAACTCCCTCGAAAGTTTTGCACCTAGGGATCATGGGGCGGTGGATGGGTAACCATCTAGCCGCCCATAAAATGTCCTTATGCGTTATTTTCGAAAAATAGATTTTCCAATCGAGGGCTTTCCATTTCTCAGCTTCGAACAATGATCAACCTAACATTCTCGAGATGATCCTTTTATCGCCTAAAAAGTTTGCTCGGGGAAAATTCATGCTAAATTCTTTCATATAACTTAAGAACCAAATCTGAAGTAAGGTCGGGCTTGGTTTTAGTTCTCCTTTTCCTTTGATTTTAAAATGTTTAGAGATGAAATGGTTTCAGCGAGCAATGCAGTCACGAAACCCTTGTCTTCTATTATTTGGATGATGACTTTGGCCATAGCTGAGTCGATGAGACCATTAGAAAATGGGAATACAACCATTCCCAAAACAACTAAAATAAAAGCATGACATTTCCCCAGAGCATTTGTTTTATCGACAATTCAGCGCTTGATCCAATATACCAAAAGTTCAATAGATAATCCATGACCCCCATTCAACTTGAGTTCGGTGGACATTTTGTTTGTTGTGACTTTGAGCAGTTTGGCCAAAGTGCTATCTTCGCCTATTTGTTGGAGGTCGGGTTGAACAATACCATAATCTCAATCTACCCCTTGAACGGGTTGACGGTATTCTTCAAGCGTAGGTGTGAGTTCATTGTTGTTTATCACGAAGACGACGTTTTTTAAATCCCTGAAATCAAACAAAACATCGAGGAGAGCCCACTTTACTTTGTAGTTTGCAAGTTCATGAACCTCGCCAATCTTCTCGTTCACGTACTTCTGATCATCTTTCGTCATGACTTTCCATATTCGGGCAATTTCGACCGTGGAGGGGCTGGATGACCTTGGTGCGAGGACAGTGGTTTGTCTGTTTCATCTTTACCAAAGATGATGTGTGAAACGTCCTAAGGATACAAGACAGAATGAACGAAACTTACATTAGTTTTTATAAAAATGCAATGCAAGTGCGATAAGTAAATGTCACAACTAAGTTACTACATTTACAGAGGTTTACGGAATACAAAATCCCAATCCTATACATGTCATGATCTAGGGCCAAAACAAAACACGAGAAATGGTAGAAGGTTAAGCGCGGTGTGGAGCTTTTGTTCTAACGGGATGGAATTTCTAGGTCCCCTGAACCGGCGAAACCTCACCCCTGTAGAGGATCACATGCCCATTCTGATCATCGAGTTGAGTTTTTTGGGTGCGTGTCGGCGGTCCAAACTGCTTCGGGCGCATTCCCATACTAAACTCCCTAAGCTCTTAATGTGCTCCAGGTCTGAGCGGGTAATGGTAACCAGGGTGGAGTGTGCAAAACGAGGATTTGCAACATTTTTGAATTATTACATTTACATTGTTTTTTTGACAAAATTTAAAAGTGCAACCATGAGCAAACGGTCAAAACAAAAATGTAAAATATAACATGGCAAAGCAAACGTAACCGTATATCTTTGTGAATATTGTGCTGTTGAAGATTTGGATAGTAGATATTGCAGTTACCATATCTAATCCTTAGTCAATATGTGCCCAAGATATGCGGGATTCGTGGCCACTTCCTTATTAACGGATGGTGGGATCAGAGGAGAGAGGCAAGACTCTCTTCGGGGCGAGCACTTCCATGGCGAGCAGTAGGAGGTCGTGACTTGGTGAAGAATGACGACCAGCTATGGATCCTTTGGCGTCCATATCAACCTGGGCTCGATCTTGGGCCACTCTATGGTGGGCCATATTGACTTTGACATAGGCCGGTCCAGTTCGAATAACTTGTGTTTACCCCCTCCATGGTTATTGGGCCTTCGAGACCTTTTCCTTATTGGGCTATCACTATCAATATCCAACATTTGCCCTCAAAGCTTGGTTGAAGTTTCTTCAGTCGAGCTTGATTCCTTGGTAGGGTTTGAGATAGTGACACTTTAGACTTGGTTTTCCTTGGCTCTTTCTGTGGTTCATGTTTTTATGGACACTTCATGCTTGTTTGGCGATCAGTCGTCCCATTGTCCAGGGCTGAAGGAATATTCAATATTTTATTCCTTCTTAGCGATCACTCTAGGCAGTCTAGGTTCATGAGGGTTTACCTTTTGCTATTAGGCGACCATTACCTTTGAAAAGGATTTTCCCAAAAAGGGCCTATTTAGTGCGCTGGCGATCACTTTGTCTGCTAAATGGACTTTAGCATTTAATAACTGCACAGCCATCCAGAAGTCGAACGGTCGCTTGAAGCACGCCTGTCGTTTAATATTCCGTAACCCAAGGGTAGCCTGACAGTCTTTTTACACTGGCCGACCGTTTGTCTCCCCGAGGTGTCTCTTAGAATTCTGACATTGCTTCGATTTTTTCCAATAGGTGCAATCATTCTCTGCGTCGTTTCGATTCTGTCTGTGGCGGTTACTCCTTTTTTGTCTATATAAGGGACATCAGTTCCCTTATTTTGTCTTTTACGCTTTCATTCCTTCAGATTCTAGAGCAACCTCTGTTTTCCGATTTCATTTTCTGCAATCTTCTCCTTCTTTTTGTCTATCTTCTAACCTTCCACCTTAGCAAAATCCATGGCCACCCGCAACCAATCGACCAACAAGACCAAAATGACGGCCAACATGCCTTCTTCTTCGGCCCCTAAGGTGCCAAAAAATGCTAATGCCCCTGTTAATCAGGGACGATTCTACACCAGCCTCGGCTGAGAGGCAAACTGACCTCGGAAGATCCGCAACCACGCCTGTGGTGGTGGATGGGCCGGAAATCCATACGCCCATCTTTTCTCCAAAAGATAAATACTCTGTTTTGTTTCCGTTATGAGAATATCCCCTGTTGTTTTTTTGTTTTCATATTTGTTCTTGCCATATCTGAACTGCTTAAGTAGATGCCAAGCCCAACGAACTGAAGCCGACTTATTTTAAGACGGTGGCATCCCTTGGTGGTTTCGCTAAAGTGGATGCCCCCAGGTACCCAGGCCTGGGACTGCATTACCCTCGCGACAGAGAGGTTTACATCTATGCGACCCAGATCGATGCGGGGTTGCGTTTTCCTCTCTGCGGGGATTTGCAGGAGCTGTGTCGGTATTACGGGATACATCCCACTCAGCTCGTACCCAACGCCATTAGGATTTGGGTCGGATTCAAGTTCCTGTGCATACATCAAGAATGGACGTATTCACTGGCCTTGTTCCGATGCTTCTTTCGATTGTCCGTTGGAACGAATCACCTCCACCACTTCCAGTCTCGTTGGCCGAAATTTGCAGAATTGAGAGGCCAGTCGTGGAGTTGGAATGTCCATGTCCGGTTGGTCGATGATTTCTGTGCCACCAACTCCAACTACAAGAAGTTCTACTTCTTCTACAAGGGGGCGTGTCCTGGGAGTTGTCTACGCCGGATAAAGATATTCCCCTGCTTTTGGCGAGCTGTCAGGGAGCGACCGGAATGCCATCGATGACCTGTTCCGGTTGCATAGATCATCCAGTTTTCACCCCATCCACTCAGTGGTAGAGACCACTGAGAATATGCTCGAGATGGCGGCCATTCATCAGGCCATGCCACTTTTTGATGATTGGGTAATTCTTCTAATTCTTTTTTCTATTTATTGGTTGTAGGAAATTGGGGCTGAAAACTCATGGGTCTCTTTGATGACCAGGGTAAGGCGGGGCTGTCCTCGGACCAGGCGTCGCTGAATCCTCCTCCTCCTCCTTCTAGGCGTTCCTCTAAGAGGAAGCCCGAGGAGGAACTTCCCCTGGCCACCGTTGGCCCTCGCCAACCAGGTACATTGCCTTCCTACTCGCCCCTTCTTTGTTTCCACACATTAGGTTTCTGGGTTTTGATATATCTGCTTATTTTTTGCAGAGAAGCCCACTCCTGACTTGGCTCGGGACCCCCTCTTCCCCATACCAAGAAGGTCAGGGGTTTAGGCGAGGATCGCCCGACTCTTCCCAAGAGTCCTCCTCCTCCTAAGGGCTCCATTGCCCCCAAGGAGAAGGCTCTGACCTTGGAGACCCCTCCTCCTCCTGAGCCCTAAGCCTCTATTCCTCCCAAGGAATCTAGGGCTTAGAAGAAGGGGCCCGATGCCGGTTCTTCGAAGACTCCCCCTGAGGAGTACTGCTCCTTGGCGAGCATGTTCCAGCCGCCTAAGGCGGCCAATTCCCGGGGTGTTTGGATCCCCAATGGAGACTTCTTGAAGACGGGGGTCTCCGACAAGAAGATTCTCCGGGGCAACCCAGATTTATGCATGCGACTCCTAGAGGGGATAATTCCTCCAAGGGATCGTTCCGCGGTTCCCTCGGAGCTGCACCTCATCGAGAGGATGATGAGGACACACTTTGAACGAGTCGCCCTGGTAAGACTTCAAATCTTCGCTATGTTTTCGTATTACTTGTACTTTTCATAGACTAACAACCTTTTTAGCCCTTGTTCTTTTGCTGCCAGCTCGTTCGAGAGTAGGTGCCGATCGGTCAGGTCGTCGGGGAGCTCGCCGACAAGTAGACTGACCTGCTTGTCGAGCTGGAGCAATATCGGAGCCTGGGGTTCTCTCCTGGGCAGCTAGAGGCCATGAAGTCAACTGTCGATTCAGCAGTTCTCCTGGTGGAAGGTGCTCGAGAGGAGTACTTCAGGAAGGAGGAGAGGCTTCTTGCTGATGTCAAGAAGAGGGAGGCTGATGCAGCGGTCGCCCTTCAAGAGTCCGAGGCCCTTCAAGAGTCTGAGGCCCTTCATCGGTGCTTAGACGAAGGGGAGGCTGCTAGGGCTCGCCTAGAGGCTGAGCTTAAATATGCCCGAACCCAAAGGGTGGAGGCAGTGGCTCAAAAGGCGGATGCTGAAGCTCAACGGGCTGCTGTTGAGGCGCAAATGGTTGCTGCTGAAGCCAGGGGGATTGACCTGGAGGAGGAGAAGGAACAGCTGGCTGCACAGCTGAAGTCTGTTCCCTCCCCTCAAAGTGTGGTCAACAACTTCAAGGAATCCGAGGAGTTCGTTGACTGTGCTTTGGAGGTTATGATGTTAGAGATTGCTGGCTTTCTCCAAGTCCTGGTCGAGGACATCCAGGCTATTGACCCCAACTTCCCTCTTCGGGAAGTTGAGTCCCTTAAGCCTTTCCTCCGGAGTTCCCTTCCTCAGGAAACCCCTGCTACTGCTGCTGAATAGGTCGACCTAGCTGCTGCTGTCGAGGAGGTCGATCCTGCTGCGACTGTCGAGGAGGTTGCCCCCGAAGGTGAGCAGAGTATCCCCGCTCCTGAAGTCTCCAAGGCCTGAAGCTTCCACCTCTCCGACGATCATATATTTCTTTTGCTTTTAGATAATTGTTTCCTTATCTTTCTTAGTATTTTGGGTTGATCTGTAATTATTTTGTCGATTAAAGACTCGGTTTTTATTGAATGCCTTTATATTCATAAGCCTTTGTGTTTGCTCGACTTTGAATGTGTTGGCGATTCCTATGATATCTTAATCGTAATTGCCTTCGACTTTTTTCTTTTACTTTATGAGAGTCTCAACCCTTAAGGTTTTTGGACTTTTCTTTAGGCCCCAAATGATAAAACCTCATAGAATTATCCATTTATCTAGCCAAGTATAAACCCCTTAAGGAAAATATCTTAAGACTTAAAAGTATAGACTTCTAGGCTTGAAGATGTATAACCTTATTGAAGTTTAAACCTTTTGTAATGTTCTCCTTCGCGAAAGGAACTTGTTTCTTAAAGCTTCACCTTCCATAGTGATCGCTTAAGATTCATTGTCCCTCTTTCATAATTTGCTTCGTAAAGGAATTGTCATCCTTAGTAGATAACTTCTCCGAAATTTGTCTAACTTATAAGAGGATAACTTCCTTGATGGATTGATTATCTTCGTCGTTAGGACTTCTGCCTGATTTTGGTAACAGGTCTTCTGCCTGACTTTGGCGTCAGGTTTTTCGTTTTGCCTAACTCTGTTGTTAGCTCTTTTGGCCTGAATTTGGCGTTAGGGCTTTTGGCCTGACTTTGACGTCATAGCTTTCGTTTTGCCTAACCTTGTTGTTAGGTCTTTTGGCCTGACTTTGGCGCCAGGGCTTTCGTTTTGCCTAACCTTGTTGTTAGGTCTTTTGGCCTGACTTTGGCGTCAGGGCTTTCGTTTTGCCTAACCTTGTTGTTAGGTCTTTTGGACTGACTTTGGCGTCAGGGCTTTTGTTTTGCCTAACCTTGTTGTTAGGTCTTTTGGCCTGACTTTGGCGTCAGGGCTTTTGGCCTGACTTTGTTGTTAGGGATTTCGTTTTGCCTAATTTTGTTGTTAGGTCTTTTGGCCTGACTTTGGCGTCAGGGCTTTCGTTTTGCCTAACCTTGTTGTTAGGTCTTTTGGCCTGACTTTGGCGTCAGGGCTTTTGGCCTGACTTTGGCGTCAGGGATTTCGTTTTGCCTAACCTTGTTGTTAGGTCTTTTGGCCTGACTTTGGCTTCGGGGATTTTGGCCTGACTTTGGTGTCAGGGCTTTTGTTTTGCCTAACCTTGTTGTTAGGTCTTTTGGCCTGACTTTGGCGTCAGGGCTTTTGGCCTGACTTTGGCGTCAGGGCTTTTGTTTTCGATGCCTGATTCGGTCATCAGGTCTTCGCCTGACTCTTGGCGTCAGGTCTTTTTCTTCGACTTGATTCGAGTAGTCATGATTTATGAATGAATGACTTGCTTTTATTGACATAACATTTTGATTACAAGCTATGTATGAAATCTCCTTAAATGTTCATAATTGAATGGACGGGGTAACCTTTCACCTTCAGTGGTTTCCAAATAGTAAGATCCTGGGGTAGCGATCTCTACTACCTTGTATGGTCCTTCCCACTTATCTGAAAGTTTATTCTGACTGTCCAGTCTTGTAAATTCATTCCTTCTCATAACCATCTCCTCCACGAAAAATTGGCGAGCGCTGACTTTTCTGTTGAAGTATCGAGCGGTCGCCAGGCGCATCTTGGCTTGTGTTTTTTCTGATTGCCACCTCTTTTCCTCTGCCAAGTCGAGGTCAGTCCTACTCTCGACTTCGTTTGCCTCAGTGTTAAAATGTAGGATTCTGTGGGTATGCACCACTATTTCGGCGGGGGCCACTACTTCTGATCCGTACACTAAACTGAAGGGTGTTTCTCCAGTGGCTGTCTTAGGCGTTGTTCGGATAGCCCATAACACGTTTTCCATCTCCTCTGCCCAATTTACTTTGAATGCTCAAACCCTTTTCTTGAGTCCTGCTAAAACAACCTTGTTGGCTGCTTCAACTTGCCCATTTCGGCGGGGGTCACTACTTCTGATCCGTACACTAAACTGAAGGGTATTTCTCCAGTGGATGTCTTAGGCGTTGTTCGGATAGCCCATAACACGTTTTCCAGCTCCTCTGCCCAATTTCCTTTGAATGCTCAAACCCTTTTCTTGAGTCCTGCTAAAATAACCTTGTTGGCTGCTTCAACTTGCCCATTTCGGCGGGGGCCACTGCTTCTGATCTGTACACTAAACTGAATGGTGTTTCTCCAGTGGATGTCTTAGGCGTTGTTCGGATAGCCCATAACACGTTTTCCAGCTCCTCTGCCCAATTTCCTTTGAATGCTCAAACCCTTTTCTTGAGTCCTGCTAAAACAACCTTGTTGGCTGCTTCAGCTTGCCCATTCGTTTGAGGATGATGCACTGAGCTGAAACGATGGTCGACATGGTATTCTTCACAGAGCCATTTGAGCTATTTTCCTATGAATTGTGGACCATTATCACTGATAAGTATTTTAGGAATGCCAAACCTGGAAAATATGTTGATCTTCAGGAACTTAATGACTTGAAATTCCGTTGTAGAAGCCAAAACTTTCGCCTCTATCCATTTTGTGAATAGTCGATCGCCACTATGACGTGAGTGCGCTGACCAGTACTAATAGGAAAAGGACCCAATATATCCATCCCCCATTGAGCAAAAGTCCAGGCACCTTCCATTGGGGACAACAGTGTTGGCTGTCGACCTGATCGTGGTGAAAATTGCTGGCAAGTCTCTCACCTCTCCATTAGTTCAGCCACATCTTTTCCCAAGGTTGACTAGTAGTATCCCAGCCTGAAGATATTTCTTGTCAATGATCGCGCACCTTCGTAGCATGCTGCCACCCTTTCATGAGCTTCTCGAAGAACTCTTCTGTTTCTGGATGAGCAACACACCTTAGGTAAGGAGTCGAGTAGCCTCGCCTGCAGAGTTCTCCGTATATAATCAAGTAACTGACTGAAAGTCGTCTTATCCTCGTAGATCCGCCTTCGTCTTCTGGGAGGATTCCCTCTTTTAAGAAATTTTGGAACGGAGTCATCCATGTGACCTGCCCTTGAATGTTGAAGACTTCTGCTCTGTTGTCAAGAACTGAACATAAGGCTTTTTCCAGGAATTGTACGTCTTGAATTGTGATTCCTCCGAATGCTAGCTTACTTAAAGAGTCTGTCATCTGGTTCTCTTGGCGAGGAATAGACTCAATCGCAAAATTTGGAATTTCTGCGATGAGTTTCTTGGCGATGTCAAGGTATTTCTTCATCTTTTCTCACCTCGCCTTGTAAGTGCCATTGGCCTGATTGACAATAAGTTCTGAGTCGCTTTTTACCTTAAGCGTTGATATGCCCATTCCTTTTGCCAGTCTGAGTCCGGTAATAAGAGCCTCATATTCTGCTTCGTTATTGGTTGCCTGAAATGTTAGGGCGATCGCATACTTCAAAGGCTCGCCCTCAGGAGGAATGAGAATTAAACCTTCCCCCGAGCCTTCTCTTGAGGAAGATCCATCTGTATAAAGCTCTCAGATTTGTTTGTTGTCTGCTGATGAACTTGGCCTGTTATCTGCTTCTGTTAGACCATTAATTGTGCTTTCTACAATGAAATCAACTAGTGCTTGACCTTTGATGGCCGTTTTTGGCGCAAATTTGATCTTGAACTCGCTGAGCTCGATCACCCACTTGACCATTCTTCATGAAGAATCTGGTTTCATGAGGATGTTTTTGAGAGGTTGATTAGTGAGGACCGTGATGTCGTGCGCGTGAAAATAAGGTCTCAGCTTTCAAGCAGCAATAACTAAGGCATAGAGATACTTCTCAATCTGGACATATTATATTTCTGCCGAATTAAACATTTTGCTAATAAAATACACTGGACTCTGGACATTATTTTCTTCCCTTATTAAAACGGCACTGGCTGCCACGTCACTGATGCTCAGGTAAAGGAAGAGCTGCTCGCCTGGAATGGGTTTTGCCAGAGCTGGGAGTGTTTGGATGTGCTGCTTCAAGGATTGGAACACCTCTTCGCAGTCTGGCGTCCACTCGAACTTGCGATTGACCCTTAGAGTTTTGAAGAACGGGAGGGACCTGTCGCTCGCCCTGGAGAGGAAGCGATTGAGAGCAGCTATGCGACCATTCAGGCATTGGACCTCCTTATGGCATGTTGGCGATTTCATCTATTCTATAACCTTGAGCTTTTCGGGTTCGCCTCGATACCCCGTTCGCTGACCATGAATCCTAAGAATTTACCAGATTTGACCCGAAAGGCGCACTTTGCAGGGTTTAGGCGAACGTTGTGCCTCTTCATGCACTCGAAAGCTTCACGAAGGTCTGTTGTGTGAGGATTTCCCTTGATGGTTTTAACGAGCATGTCGTCCATATAAGCCTCCATGTTTATCCCTAGCATGTCTTGGAACAGGCGGTTCACCATCCGCTGATAAGTCGCGCCGACATTGATTAGACCGAAGGGCATCACTTTGTAACAAAGAATGTCCCCGTTTGTATAGAAAGCGGTATGGACCTCATCATCTGGGTGCATTCAGATCTGGTTGTAGCCTGAATAGGCGTCCATTAAGCTCAGCATCTCCTGACCAGAGGTTGCATCGACCAACTGATCAATCCTGGGAAGAGGATAGGAATCCTTAGGGCAAGCTCTGTTCAGGTCGCGGAAGTCGACGCACATCCTCCACTTGCCGTTTGATTTCTTGACCAAAAATGGGTTGGCAGCCCAGCTCTGGAATCTCACCTCTCTGACAAAGTCAGCTTCCATCAGCCTACCAACTTCCTATCTAATCGCAAGGCGCTTGTCTGTCCCGAACGATCGTCTTTTCTGAGCGATCGGTTTGATGTAAGGGTCTATCCTGAGCTCATGAGAGATGATGTCTGTACTGATACCTGGCATGTCGCTCGGCTTCCCGGCAAAGAGCTCCTTGAATTCCCTGAGGAGGGCAGTCATGGCCTGCTTCTGATCATCATTCAAGGTAGTCCCAATGCGCACCTTCTTATCCGGGCCATCGACCTCGACTTCTTCCAACTCTTCCATAGGCGCCGGTCGAGCCAAATCCTCACGAGGGTCGGCCTCTGTCTCGATGGCGAGGGCTTCCATTTGGTTCTTCCTGCGCAGGCAGTTCACGTAGCATTGTCGCGAGGAAGGCTGGTCGCCAAGTACTTCTCCAATCCCGTTTGTCGGACGTCGGATCCGATTTTCCCGGACCCGTTTTGGAAAATATTTTTAAATTTCGTTTTCGTTTGAAAATTCCGGATCTTGGCGAGGAACGGATCCGGTCGAGCGGGGTCATCAACCAGACTGAAAAAAATTGAAAGAGTCGCCACAGATTAATTGAAGGCTAATCGGAATCCTAAAATTGCCTAGGGTACATGGAGTTTACATCCTAGGGCTTAAAAAGGCCTACGTCCAGAGAATCGAGTTTGGGTGTTTGATTACGTCTTAAAAGCTCACGAGCTTATAATCCGCCCTTTCGGTACTTTAATTTGCTTTTGCAATGTTTTTCAATTTTGCCCGAATTGCCCGTTTTATTTCAAATAAACGAGAGAGAACTAAAGTTAATCATGCTCGAAAAAAATGGTTTAACTCTCGAGCCATTTTAAACGTGTCAAAACATGCACGAATAATTTTTGAAAATATTAAGCTCGTTGGACTAATTTGTCCCATTTTAAGAAGTTATAGGATGTGCAAAAAATATAGGGACCAAAATGCAATTTATAAAAATATGAGCTGAATTGGACAAATATTTTCGAAAATTGCAGAAATGACCCTAAACTATTCTGGACTTATTTGTAACACTTGGTAAAGTTCTAAAATAACCCCAAAATTATTCTAGACTTATTTGTAACATTTTGAAAAGTCATGGAATGTCCAGAAAAATTTAGGAATAAAAATTGTAATTTTCGAAAAAAAAAATATAACTTAACTGAAAATATTTTCGAAAATTGAAGAAATGACCCTAAACTATTCTGGACTTATTTGTAATACTTGGTACAATTCTAAAAATAACCCGAAAATTATTCTAGACTTATTTGTAACATTTTGAAAAGTCATGGAATGTCCAGAAAAAATTTAGGAATAAAAATTGTAATTTTCGAAAAAAAATATAACTTAACTGAAAATATTTTTTAAAATTACAGAATTGACCCTAAACTATTCTAGATTTATTTGTAATACTTGGTAAAATTCTAAAAAATAACCCGAAAATTATTCTAGACTTATTTGTAACATTTTTAGAAATCATGGAATGTCTAGAAAAGTTTAGAAATCAAATTGTATTTTTTTATTTTAAAAAGAGCTGAATTAAGAAAAACAATTTGCGCAAATGGCCCAAACCTTTCCGGTTTGGTTTATAACACTCGATAACGTCCCAGAATTGACCCGAGAGTCCAAGGACCGAGTTGTAACCTTCATCTAAGTTTGGCAATGACCTAAGTCAATTTTTGAAATTATTTTTTTCACATATACATATATTATACATAATACATAATATGTATATAGTATTACATAGACATAATATAAATAGATATTATACATATAGATAAATAGATATCATAAACATAATATAAATATATATTATACATATATATATATATATAGTATTACATAAACATAATATAAATATATATTATACATATATATATATGTATAGTAATACATAAACATAATATAAATATATATTATACATATAGATATATATAGTAATACATAAACTTAATATAAATATATATTATACATATAGATATAATAGTATAAACATAATATAAATATATATAGTAATACATAAACATAATATAAACATATATTATACATATAGATATAATAGTATTACATAAACATAATATAAATATATATTATACATATAGATATAATAATATTACATAAACATAATATAAATATATATTATACATATAGATATATATATAGTAATACATAAACATAATATAAATATATATTATACATAAATATATAATATATGTATATAAACTCTGATTCTTTTTTTTTATAACATTAGAAAATACAAATACAATATTAAATGCAAGAGAAATATACCTAAATCGTTCGGAACTTAAACACCGTTCGAGAAACCGAGACCGATAATTACCGATATGTTTTTTTTTTCACTCTTTTTTTTTTCTTTCCAATCACTTTTCTCTCATTCTAATTCCTAAACTCACGTAGCTTTTTCTTCTTCTTCAAGCCTCCTCATTCATTGAACTACTCCTCTTATTTATAGAGAAATTGTACACATATTTAATTAATTAATAAAAACTTTTTTTTTAATAATATAAAAAAACTTTTTTTTTAATAATAAAAAAATAAAATCAGTGGAAAAGAGACAATTTTCCACCGTTGGAATTTTTTAAAATTTTTTATTATTAAAAAAAAAAATTGTTTTTTTTTTTAGTTTTCAAATATATATATGTATATATATATATATACTATATATATTTTTCAAATATATATATGTATATATATATATATACTATATATATTTTTCAAATCTCGATTCCTCTCATACGGTATTTTGATCCCGAGCCAAAATCAGGTGTTTACAGTTGCCCCTCTTTGAGCACCCACTCATGGAAGTGATCTCATGAGTGTGTGTTCAAAGACAAACAACTGATTTTGGCTTCTCTTTATTCATTATTTACATAGTAGACAAACATTATTATGCAACTTTCGGAAGCTAGACACCTATAGGTCCCGATTGTTGACGATAATTTGTGGAGACTGAACGTCTAAACGCTCATCAACTTGTGATTCCCAGACTTTGGACACCTACAGGTCTTGGTCGTCGAGGATGACTTGCAGAGGTTGAACACCTAAAGACTCCGTTCTTCAGTCGGCTTGTGACTCGTTGGGGATGACTTGCGGAGGCTAAACACCTAAAGGCTCCGCTTGTCGGCTTGTGACTCCCAGAAGCTGGATAACTACAGGTTCTGGTTATCGAGGATGACTTGCGGAGGCTGAAACTAAAGGCTCCACTCGTCAGCTTTGTGATTCGTTGGGGATGACTTGCGGAGGCTGAACACCTAAAGGCTCCGCTTGTCGGCTTGTGACTCCCGGAAGCTGGATAACTACAGGTTCTGGTCATCGAGGATGACTTACGGAGGCTGAACTCCTAAAGGCTCTGCTCGTAGTTGTTATTTTTTTAGTTCTCAGAAGCTGGATAACTACAGGTTCTGGTCGTCGATGATGACTTGCGAAGGCTAAAATCTAAAGTCTCTGCTCGTTTTTTTTTTACTCCAAGAAGCTGGATAACTACAGGTCTTGGTCGTCGATGATTTTTTATATATATATATTTTTTCTCTCGAATTTCTTTCCTTTTGCTACGATTTTTTTTTACCGCAGCTCTCGATTCCCTTAATTTTTGCCTAGGTCGCCCTTTCGGGTTTTCAACCTAGCAGGAATTTGATTCCTCTCCTTTTGCCATGATTGTCCTTTTGGGGATTTTCAATCATGCCCCTCTTCCCTACCTTTTGCCTAAACCGCCCTTTCGGGTTTTCGATTTAGCGGGAATTTTCTCACTTTTGGAGGTTCGTATTCTGATTACGAAGTCCTTAAGGATAGTATTTTCTGACCGCGTCCATATTGATTGGACTGGGTAGTTCTTGGCCGTCCATATCGGTGATGATCATGGCTCCTCCACTAAAAACCTCTTTGACGACATAAGGCCCTTCATATTTAGGCACGAACTTGCCCCTAGAGTCTGGATTGACTCGCAGGATTTCTCTAAGAACTAGATCACCTTCTTGTAATTCTCTTGGACGTACCTTCCTGTTAAATGCACGAGCCATGCGTTGCTGGTACAATTGCCCATGACACAGCACGATGAGCCGCCTTTCATCTATGAGATTTAATTGCTCGTATCTGCATCTCGCCCATTTTGATTCGTCCATCTCTGCTTCAGCGAGGATCCTTGCTGACGGGATTTCTACTTCAATTGGCAGCACAACTTCAGTCCCGTAAACAAGGGAAAATGGGGTTGCCCCTGTTGATGTACGTATTGAGGTCCTGTATGCCATGAGTGCCCAAGGCAGCTTGTTGTGCCAGTCCTTATAATTGACAGTCATTTTCTCTATGATCTTCTTGATCTTCTTATTTGCTGCTTCCACTGCGCCATTCATTTGTGGGCGATATGGAGACGAATTTCTATGCTTGATCTTAAATTGGTCACACAACCCATCAACCAATTTATTATTCAGATTTTTGGCATTATCTGTGATGATTGACTCCGGCACCCCATAACGCGCGATGATATCCTGTCTAATGAAACGCTCGACCGCTTTTGCCATTACTGACGCTAGGCTGATAGCCTCTATCCACTTGGTGAAATAATCGATCACCTCCAATATGAATTGATGACCATTGGACGCCTTTGGAGAGATCATACCGATTACATCGATACCCCACATTGAGAAAGGCCATGGGGAAGTCATGGGATAGAGCTCGTGTAGTGGAGCGTGGATTTGGTCTGCGTACACTTGACATAGGTGACAATGTTGGACATGATTTATACAATCAGACGTCATGGTGGACCAAAAATATCCAAGTCTCATTATCTTTTTTGATAGCATTCGCCCGCCCATGTGTGGGCCACAAAAACCTTCGTGAATTTCTTCCATTAAGCGCTCAGCTTCTTTGGCATTCACGCATCTCAAAAGGGTATCATCAAATGATCTTTTGTATAAGGTCGGGTCACTGAGAAAATAATTGCAAGCCATCCTTCGTACGACCTTCCGGTCATTTCTTGTGGCACCTTTTGGGAACTCTCCGGACTCTAGGTATTTTTTTATGTCAGTGAACCACGGCTGACCGTCTGACTCTTCAACTGCATAACAATAGGCTGGAACCTCCTTGATCTTGATCTCTACTGGTAGTACCTGATTTCCCGGTGAAATTTTACTCATTGATGTGAGCGTTGCCAATGCGTCTGCAAATTGGTTCTTATTTCTCGGCATATGAGTGAAAGTGAATACTTCAAATTCTGCAGCTAAATCCTCAAGGTGCTCGTGGTATGGCTGGAGTTTGGCTTCCCTTGTCTTCCATTCCCCTGTCGTTTGGAGGATGATTAACATTGAATCTCCGAATACTTCTAGTTTTTTCACTTCAAGGTCTAGTGCAGCTCGCATGCCGAGAACACATGCCTCGTATTCTGCGATGTTGCTGGTGCAGTGGAAGGTGACCTTGGCTGCCACTGGGAAGGGTTGCCCCTTTGGTGAGATGAGCACTGCCCCGATACCCCCTCTGACTGAATTCACAGCACCGTCGAAGTACATCCTCCAATTTGCCTTAGGCATCCATTCTTCTTCTACTTGCATGATCTCACCATCTGGGAATTCGGAGTTGATCAAGTGATCGTCGTCTATGGGAAACTCCGCTAAATGATCGGCGATTGCTTGCCCCTTCACCGAAATTCGAGGCACGAATTCTATGTCATACTCAGATAATTGAACTTGCCATTTGACGATATTTTTTGTCCATGCTGGCTTATCTAAGAGGTATCTCACGGGATCCATCTTCGAATACAGACGTATGGTGTAGTACAACGTATACTGACGAAGTCGCTGCATTACCCAAACGAGTGCGCAACATATCCTTTCTACCTCTTGATACTTTGTTTCACCCTCCGTGAACTTCTTACTCACGTAGTATATGGCATGTTCATTCTTTCTAGTCACATCGAGTTGTCCCAACATACACCCCAACGAGTCTTGGCGCACTGTTAAATACATAATGAGTGGTCGTCCTGGAGTTGGCGGCACCAGCACTGGTGGACTCATCAGGTATTTTTTTATGGACTCTAAGGCGTTTTGGCATTCTTCATCCCAAATTATCCGAGCGTTCTTACGTAAAAGACGAAATAAAGGTTGACACTTGGTTGTCATATTTGCGATGAAACGCGCAATGTAATTCAAACGTCCTAAAAGGCTTCGGACCTGCTTGACGGTCGATGGTGGGGGTGTTGGATCGTGAAATCCTGAATGCTGATCTGGCAGTGAATTGAATGCCAGACAAGGTTGGGATGACGCTTCAGCTCCGACTCCGGTGAACCTGCAAGTAGGGGAGCGCAACAGAGGGGGTGCCTCTGGGTCCCTCTCCGATGCTTAAATGAGTATGTGTGTGTATAAAACTCATAAACGTAAAGAACGTATGTAAAGAAAGGGTATTTATAGGGTAAGAGAGATAGAACCGTATATGGCAGCTGAATATCTTAGTGTATATTGTATTGCCGAAGATTCGGATCGTCAGTTACTGCGAGATATTGCAGTTACCAAATCTAATCCTTAGTGAATATGCGACCGAGATATGCGGGATATCGTGGCCACTTCCTCATTAACGGTTTTGTGGGACCAGAGGAGAGAGGAAAGGCTCTCTTCCGGGCGAGCACTCCCATGTCGAGAAGTGGAAGGTCGCGACCAGGTAGAGAATGGCGAGCAGTCCGAGAGCCTTTGGCGTCCCTATAAACTTTGGGCTCGATTCTGGATTACTCGATGGTGGGCCAAGTTTGGCTTGTACTCGGGCCGATCCGGTTCGGATGTCATGGGTTTACCCCCTCTATAGTTATTGGGCCTTCGAGGCCTTTTCTTACTGGGCTGTCACTATCGATACCCAACATTTGCCCCCGAAGCTTGATTGAAGTTCCTTCAGTCGAGCTTGATTTCCTGGTAGGGTATTAGATAGTGACGTCTCTGGTGATGGTTCAGTACCTTTGAGACACTTCGAGCTCATTTGGCGAGCAGTTTCTTCTCTGTTCAAAGCTGAAAGAATATCCTTCCTTTTATTCCCTTTTGGCGATCACTCGAGGTGACCTAGGCTTATGGAAGTCTATCTTTCTTAGTTAGGCGATCATTACCTACCCGAGGTATTTCTGTTAAAGCCTTATTAGTGCGTTGGCGACCACCTTGTCTCCTTAGTGGACTTTTAGCATTTAATAACTGCACAGTTGTCCAGAAATCGAACGGTCACTTGAGGCACGCCTGACATTTACTTTTCCGTAAACCTAGGGTAGTCTGACAGTTGTCCATGTCAGCCAACCGTCTGTCTCCCCAAGGTGTCTCTTGGAATTCTGACATTGCTTCGGTTTTTTCCAAAAAGGTGTCATCATTCCTCTGTGTCGCCTCGATTTGCTTGTGGCGGTTACTCCCTTCTTGGTTTATATAAGAAACGTCAGTTTCTACATTTTGTTTTTTACGCTTATCCACTCCCTCAGATTTCCAGAACTTCGCTGCGAACCTTTCTTCTTTCTTTTCCAACCTTCTTCAGCCTTCTTCATCCATTTCCATGGCTCCCCGAAGTCAGAGAGTCAAGCATATGGCCTCTAAGGGCACTAGCAAAGCCAACGCTCCTAGGAATGCCAATGCTCCCTTGACCATCCGGGATGCCGCCGTGCCCCCCTCAGTGGGGGAACCGACTGATCTGGGAAGGTGCGCAACCGCTCCCGTAGTGGTGGACGGGCCTGAGCTGAACACGCCTATTTTTTCCCCAAAAGGTAAACTTTCGCCCTTTTATTGCTCTGTTTTGGCAATATCCTCTGTTTTCCTTTGTTTTTATACTTGCTGTGCCATACTTGAACCATTCTGAGTAGATATCAAGCCTAACGAACTGAAGCCGGCTTACTTTAAGACCATGGTGGCGCTTGGTGGCTTCAGTGCGGAGGATGCTCCTAGGTATCCTGGCTTAGGTCTGCATTTTCCTCACGATGGAGAGGTTTACATTTATGCGGCCCAGATCGATGCTGGGTTGCGTTTTCCTCTCTGTGAGGATTTACAGACCTTATGTCAGTTTTACGGGATTCATCCCATGCAGTTTGTTCCGAATGCCCTCAGGATGTGGGTCGGTTTCAAGTTCCTGTGCATACGCCAGAAATGGGTGTATTCACTGGCCCTGTTCCGGTGTTTCTTTCGACTGGCAGCAGGGGCCAACTACCTCCACCACTTCCAATCCCGCTGGCCGAAGTTTTCAGAGTGGGGAGGCCCTCAAGGATGGGCTTGGAACGTCCATGTCCGCCTGGTCGATGATTTCCGGGCCACTAACTCTAATTACAAGAAGTTTTACTTCTTGTACAAGGGGGGTGTACCCTGGAAATTGTTTGCTCCGGACAAGGATTTTCCTCCCTCCTTTGAAGAATTGTCCGGGAGTGATCGGAATGCCATCGACGATCTGTACCGGCTGCATCGGTCATCTCAGTTCAAGTCCATCCGCTCAGTGGTGGAGACTACCGAGAATGCCCTTGAGATGGCGGGCATTCATCAAGCCACGCCAATCTTTGATGATTGGGTAATTTTCTAACTCTTATCTTGTTTTATTACTTGTAGGCATGGTCGTAAGCAAGAGCCAAAAACTGATAGGTCTCTTTGATGACCAGGGATCGGCGGGATTGTCCTCCGACCAGGCGCTGCTAAGCTCTCCCCCTCCTCCCTCTAGGCGTTCGTCCAAGAGGAAGCCCGAGAAAATGTTTCCTTCGGCCACTACTGCCCCTCGCCAACCAGGTATATTACCTTGCCTTTTGTGGATTTAATGTTTTTACATTCTGCGGTTCTTTGACTTCTGACTTATTGTCTTGTTATTTTGCAGAGGAGTCCTTGGCGGACGTGGCCCGGGACCCTCCTCCTCCTCCTTCTAAGAAGGTCAGGAGTGAGGAGCACCCTGAGGTCGACCAACATCCTCCTCCTCCCCCTCCTAAGGGCCCTTCTGCCAGCAAAGGGAATGGTTTGGACATGGCGCCTCCTTCTCCCTCTCTTCAGGGCCCTTCCGCCACTAAGGAGAAGGCCTTGTCTTTGGCGCCTCCCGCCTCTTCAGTGCCCACGGCTCCTCCTAAGGAGTCTGGGGCCCAGAAGAAGGGGCATGCTGCTTCCAGCTCCTCGAGGGCTTCCGCCGAGGAGTACTGCTCCATGACGAGCTTGTTCCAGCCTTTTAAGGTTGGGGACTCTCGGAGGCCTTGGGTCCCTTGTGGGGACCTTGCCAAGAAGGGGTACCCCGACCAGAAGAGCCTACGGGGTAGCCCGGATATGTGCATGCGGCTCCTTGATGGGATAATTCTCCCCAAGGACCGTTCGATTGTCCCTACGGAGCTTCCTCAGATCGAGGGGTTCTTACGGACCCACTTCGAACGAGTTGCCCTGGTATGATCTCGCCTTCTTTCCATTATTTCTTACTTGTCATTCCTTTTTATTTTGATGACTTGACATTTTTCCTTGTGCTTTTGTTGTCAGCTCGTTCGGGAAGAGGTGATCCTCGGCCGCGTTTTCGGCGAGCTTGCCGACAAGCACTCTGATCTGCTTGTCGAGCTGGAGCAATACCGAAGCACAGGGGTCACCCCCGGGCAGTTGGAGGCCATCAAGAAGACCGCTGACATGGCGATCACCTTGGTGGACGGCGCCCGGGAGGAGTATTTCAGGAAGGAGCAGCGCCTCCTTGCTGATGTCAAGAAGAGGGAGGCTGATGCTGCAGCCTTCCTTCATGAAGCTGAGGCCCTTCATCGGTGCCTTGATGAAGGGGAGGCGGTCCGTGCTCGCTTGGAGGCCGAGTTGAAGGAAGCTCGTGCCCAGGTGGTCGAGTCGGACGCTCTTAGGGTCGCCGCGGAGGCCCAGAGGGATGCTGCCGAAGCTAGGGGGTCGCCCTAGAGGAGGAGAAGAACCGGCTGGCTGATCAGCTGAAGGCGATTCCTTCACCCCAAGCCGTGGTTGAGGAGTTCAAGGCCTCCGAGGACTTTGAAGACCAGGCCTTGAAGGTGATGAAGTCGACCATCGCCGATTTTCTCCAAGAACTGGTGGAGGAGGTCCAGGCGGTTGATCCCAACTTTCCTCTTGGGGAAGTTGCCTCCTTGAAGACCTTCCTACGGAGTCGCCCTTCGCAGCCCTCTGTTGCTGGAGAGGCTGCTCCTGAAGGAGAGCCCAGTACTTCTGCCCCCGAAGGCGAGCAGAGCGCCCTTGCCCCCGAGAACCCCAAAGCTTGAAGTCCCCAACTCCTTGGCGGCCGTATTTATCTTTTTAGATAGCTATTTTTGTATTTTCCGTTTTTGGTTTGTAATTATTTATTGAAGACTTTGGGTTTTTCTATTGAATGCCTTTATGTTCTTGAGCCTTTAATCGACTTCGAACACATTTAGCTATCCAATATCTTAATCATAATTACTTTCCGCTTTTTCTTGCTTTGTAATGTCGTCGACCCTTAAAGCCTTAGACCAATCATAAGTTAAACTTTCTAAGGATAACACTTTTGACACTTAAAAGCGTAAACTTCTAAGTTCAAAGAGATATTACCTTCTTTGAAGTTTAAACCTTTGAATTGTTGGCATAATAACAGGGGATTTGTAATTTGTCAGGCTTTATCATCGATAGTGATCGCCTAAACTTTCTTTGGCCTGACTTTGGCGTCAGGGCTTTTATTTTGCCTAACATTTTGCTAGGTCTTTTGGCCTGGCTTTGTCGCCAGGGCTTTTGGCCTGACTTTGGCGTCAGGGCTTTGCCTAACTCTTGGCGTCAGGTTTTTTGAGGCCTAACTTTGTTGTTAGGGCTTTTGTGGCCTAGTTTTGTTACTAGGGCTTTTTTGGCCTAACTTTGTTGTTAGGGCTTTTGGCCTGTCTTTGGCGACAGGGCTTTTTGGCCTAGCTTTGTTGCTAGCGCTTTTGGCCTGTCTTTGGCGACAGGGCTTTTTGGCCTAGCTTTGTTTTCAAGGACTGAACATAGGGTCTTCTCCAGAAATTGCACATCCTGGATTGTCGCCCCTCCGAAGGCTAGCTTACTTAAAGAATCTGCCATCTGGTTTTCTTGGCGAGGAATGAATTCAATTGCGAAATTTGGGATTTCTGCGACCAGCGTTTTGGCAATGCCGAGATATTTCTTCATCTTTTCTCCCTTTGCCTCGTATGCGCCATTAACCTGATTGACAATGAGCTCTGAGTTGCTTCTTACTTTAAGCGCAGCTATACCCATTCCTTTTGCTAGTCTGAGTCCAGTGATAAGAGCCTCGTATTCTGCTTCGTTATTGGTCGCCGGGAATGTCAAGGCGATCGCGTATTTCAGAGGCTCGCCCTCAGGAGGAATAAGAATTAAACCTGCCCCGAGCCTTCTTTTGATGAAGACCCATCCGTATAGAGTTCCCAGATTTGATTGTCGTTTGCTGACTGACTTGGCCTGTTTTCTGCCTCCGCTTGACCGTTACTCGTGCTTTCCACTATGAAATCAGCTAGTGCTTGACCTTTGATGGCCGTTTTTGGCGCAAATTTGATCCTGAACTCGCTGAGCTCGATCGCCCACTTGACCATTCTTCCTGAAGAATCTGGACATATTTTATTTCTGCTGAGTTGAACATTTTGCTAATAAAATACACTGGACTCTGAACATTATTCTCCTCCCTTATTAAGACAGCACTGGCTGCCACATCGTTAATGCCCAAATAGAGGAAAAGCTGCTCGCCTGGAACGGGTTTTGCCAGAGTTGGGAGTGTTTGAATATGCCTTTTCAAGGACTGGAATGCTTCCTCGCAGTCTGGCGTCCACTCGAACTTGCGGTTGGCCCTCAAGGTTTTGAAGAACGGGAGGGACCTGTCGCTTGCTTTGGAAAGGAAGCGGTTAAGAGCAGCTAGTCGGCCGTTCAGGCATTGGACTTCCTTATGGCAGGTTGGCGACTTCATTTCTTCTATGGCCTTTAGCTTTTCCGGGTTTGCTTCAATGCCCCTTTCGCTGACCATAAAACCCAGGAACTTCCCGGACTTGACTCCAAAGGCGCATTTTGCCGGGTTCAGGCGAACGCTGTGTCTCCTCATGCATTCAAAAGCTTCACAGAGGTCGGTGGTATGAGGATTGCCTTTGATGGATTTGACGAGCATATCATCTACGTAGGCCTCCATGTTCCTTCCCAGCATGTCCTGGAACAGTCGGTTCACCATCCGCTGATAAGTTGCCCCGGCATTGATGAGACCAAAGGGCATCACCTTGTAGCATAGAATGTCCCCGTCAGCATAGAAATCAGTGTGGGCCTCG
Source organism: Chamaenerion angustifolium (assembly GCA_946814005.1). Classification (NCBI taxonomy): domain Eukaryota; kingdom Viridiplantae; phylum Streptophyta; class Magnoliopsida; order Myrtales; family Onagraceae; genus Chamaenerion; species Chamaenerion angustifolium. Next base: position 22,474,139 of record OX328270.1, on the reverse strand, counting down.
TCTTCTGGATGCATTCTGATCTGGTTGTAGCCTGAATAGGCGTCCATGAAGCTCAGCATCTCATGACCCGAGGTAGCATCGACCAGCTGATCAATTCTCGGAAGGGGATATGAATCTTTGGGGCAAGCCTTGTTTAAGTCGCGGAAGTCGACGCACATCCTTCACTTGCCGTTAGATTTCCTGACCAAAACTGGGTTGGCGACCCAGCTCTGGAATCTTACTTTTCTGACGAAGTCAGCTTCAATCAACCTGTCGACTTCCTGCCTGATCGCCAAACGCTTATCAGTCCCGAATGATCTTCTCTTTTGGGCGATCGGCTTGATGGAGGGGTCTATCCTGAGCTCATGAGAGATAATATCTGTGCTGATTCCTGGCATGTCGCTCGGCTGCCAGGCGAAGAGCTCTTTGAATTCCTTGAGGAGGGCGGTCATGGCCTCCTTCTGATCCTCTTTCAAGGTGGTCCCAATGCGCACCTTTTTGTCTGGACCATCGATCTCGACCTCCTCCAATTCCTCCATGGGTGCTGGCCGAGCCAAGTCCTCGCGGGGATCGACCTCTGTCTCGATGGCGAGCGCCTCCCTTTGGTTCTTCCTGCGTAAACAGTTCACATAGCATTGCCGCGAGGAAGGCTGATCTCCTAGCACTTCTCCAATCCCGTTCGGAGTGGGGAACTTCATCTTCTGGTGGACAGTGGAGGCCACAATCTTGTTTGGGTTGATCGTGGTCCTCCCTATGATGGCGTTGTAGGATGTAGGTGAATCGACCACCAGGAAAGTGACCGACACCTTGATGCTTTTCCACCCCTCGCCAAAAATCACTGGCATGGTTATAGCCCCCAGTGGATAAGTTGTTCTTCCCGCAAATCCGATCAGCGGAAAGTCGACCCTCTTCAGGTCGCGTTTGGATTTGCCCATCTTTTCAAAGGCGTCCAGAAACAAGATGTCTGTCGAGCTGCCTCCGTCGACCAGAATCCTTGCAACATCACAGCCATCAATATCTGCCGTAATGACCAGAGCATCGTTGTGGGGCGTGGTGACATGTGCCAAATCATCTTCAGAGAATGAGATGAAAATGTTTTCTTCAGGTCGGGGCCGCTTCCCCAACTGAACTGCCGTAGAGATCTGAGTGGCGTAGACCTCTCTGGCGTTTGACCTCTCGCCGCCTGCGCCGAATCCTCCTGCAATCAGATTCACTCTCCTCTTGCTTCCAGAAGGCTCAGCTTGATCTGCAGGGGCTGGCGAACGATGTCTCTTGGGGGCGTTCGACTTCGGTCTCGCCCTGCCACAAATTCTTTCAACATTCCCCCTGAATCAGCTTCTCTATATCTCGCTTCAGAATCTTGCAATCGTCTGTCTTATGTCCCTTGCACTTATGGTATCTGCAATAGCTCTCGACATCCTTGCCCATGGGTAGCCCACCTCGACGAGGCATCGGTGGCCTCGCCAAGGATCTCCTCTCCATCTCGACTAGTACCGCTGAGATCTGCCTATTTAAAGGCGTGAAGTACTCAGGGACCTCTGGATGGCGAGGCGCTGGAAGAGACTCGACTCGGGGCTTACTTTCTTTTCCCTTCTTCTCCTTCTTTACCTCCTTCTTACCATCGCGTCGGGGTTCATGGGTTATCCTTAGCGAGGTCGTCAGGAGGTTAGCCTCGATGTTTACGCGTTCAAGGTCTATGAAACCTTTTGCTCTGGATGCCAACTCTTCCAACGTCTCAATCTCCTTCACATGATAGCTGTTTCGCAGCTTTCTCGAGGCCTTGTTGGCCACATCCAGACCTCTGTAGAATGCTCGAATGATCTCCCCATCCGAGATTCGGCGATCTAATTCTGTGACGTTTTGATGAAAACGCCCGTAGAAGTTGGACATCGACTCTCCAGGCTGCTGTTTGACCGAGTCAAGGGCGACCACGCTCTTCAGCAACTGGCGCTCGCTCATATATCTCTCCAGGAACTTGCTTCTCAATTCTGCCTAAGTTCCGATTGATCCTGTAAGGAGGCCGAAGAACCAGGACGAAGCCGAACCCGAAAGAGTAGATGGAAATAGCAAAGCCAAATGATTGGGATCGTTTGACTTACCCAGGGAGGCCTCATGCTTGTTGACATGTACGGTGGGATCTCCTCCACTGCTATACTCAGGTATGGCCCGAGCGACCACATCCTTCGGGATTTTGATAGCGACGAGCGCGTCGGTGAAAGGATGAGAGGACTGATCCTTGAAGGGAGCTATGACTGTCAACTGTCTTTCCTGGAGCCTTTTGTTGAGGAGGTCATCCATCTGATCCACAGTGCAGTACATGGGAGAGGCTCCGGGTGGAGGCGGACCGGAAGGATTGGCAGTATATGCGGCTGCTGGCTCCTTGGTGTGTGCTGGAGGTAGTGACTGTTGACCTGACGTCATCTCTTGATCCTCCTGAGGCGCAGCAGGACCAGGATTGGCCGCTTCTGAAGGTGAAAGCCCTGTGGCAGCAGGGCGGTGGTTTTCCTTAGGAGCATAGGGATTGTTTTCCTGAGGAGCAGGGGCTTGGCGGCGCGCCTGTCCTAGGATGGCTTCCAGCAAGGAGACCATCTCGGGGGTTAAATTAATATCCTGCCCCGCAATGTGGACTGTCTGCGGTGCAGGGGCTCCGTTTTGATCAGCAGCTGGGTTCGGTCTTGAATCACCGACATGTTCTCGAGCTGTCCGCAGAGGAACAACATTAACTCCTGCTCGGCTGGCAGGTTCCTGTTGAAGCGGTGAAGCGGCGGCGAAATCAGAGCTATCTAAGGATCTCTCCCTAGTCTGATTCCGATGGTTGCTTTGGGATCGAGTTCTCATGGCTAAATTGCTCGTTTCCCACAGACGACGCCAAATGTTGGATCGTGAAATCCTGAATGCTGATCTGGCAGTGAATTGAATGCCAGACAAGGTTGGGATGACGCTTCAGCTCCGACTCCGGTGAACCTGCAAGTAGGGGAGCGCAACAGAGGGGGTGCCTCTGGGTCCCTCTCCGATGCTTAAATGAGTATGTGTGTGTATAAAACTCATAAACGTAAAGAACGTATGTAAAGCAAGGGTATTTATAGGGTAAGAGAGATAGAACCGTATATGGCAGCTGAATATCTTAGTGTATATTGTATTGCCGAAGATTCGGATCGTCAGTTACTGCGAGATATTGCAGTTACCAAATCTAATCCTTAGTGAATATGCGACCGAGATATGCGGGATATCGTGGCCACTTCCTTATTAACGGTTTTGTGGGACCAGAGGAGAGAGGCAAGGCTCTCTTCGGGGCGAGCACTCCCATGTCGAGCAGTGGAAGGTCGCGACCAGGTAGAGAATGGCGAGCAGTCCGAGAGCCTTTGGCGTCCCTATAGACTTTGGGATCGATTCTGGATTACTCGATGGTGGGCCAAGTTTGGCTTGTACTCGGGCCGATCCGGTTCGGATGTCATGGGTTTACCCCCTCTATAGTTATTGGGCCTTCGAGGCCTTTTCTTACTGGGCTGTCACTATCGATACCCAACAGGGGGTAACTCTTGTATCGCCTTGACTTTGTCAGGGTCTACCTCAATTCCATTCTCACCGACTATGAAGCCGAATAACTTGCCTGATGTGGCTCCAAAAGTGCATTTAGTCGGGTTTAAACGCAACTTGAACTTCTTGAGCCTTTCAAATAGCATGCGTAAATTGATCAAGTGATCTTCACCTTCTTGAGACTTTGCAATCATATCATCTACGTACACCTCGATCTGTTTGTGCATCATGTCGTGGAACAGTGTCACCATGGCCCTTTGGTAGGTTGCCCCTGCATTTTTTAAACCGAAAGGCATAACTCTGTAACAAAATGTGCCCCACATCATGACAAATGCGGTTTTTGACTTATCTGCCTCAGACATCTTGATCTGGTTGTATCCTGAGAACCCGTCCATGAACGAGAACATCGTATGACGTGCCGTGTTGTCGACCAACATATCGATATGAGGTAGAGGGAAATTATCCTTCGGACTTGCTTTGTTAAGATCTCGATAGTCGACACAGACGCGGACGCGACCGTCCTTCTTAGGTACTGGAACAATATTTGCTACCCATTCAGAATAGTTGCAAACTTCTAAAAATCCAGCGTCGATTTGCTTGATGATCTCTTCCTTAATTTTAAGGATTGGGTCGGGATTTTGTATCCTCAGGTGTTGTCTCTTGGGTCGAAAGTTCTTAGTGTCTATTAGCAGAACGTGCTCCACGATTGACGAATCAAGGCATGTCATGTCAGCATATCACCGGGCAAAAATCTCCTGATACTCTTTTAGCAAATCTATCATCTGAGTTCTTTGGTTAGGACTCATACTTGTCCCAATCTTCAATTTGCGTGGTTCCTCAGGAGTGCCAATGTTTATGACCTCAGTGACTTCTGTTGTTAAGAGTTTGTCTCTCTCATACCTGTCCCAACTTTCTTCAATTTCTTTCGTGACATCCTCCTCACCGGATCCTTCTCCGTAATGTACATAGTCAGATTCAGCGACGGTGTCCTTGTACGAGATTGAATCATGGTTCAGATGTGGTCTCTAGAGGTATTATTCCTAAAGAAGGAAGCAGAAGAGAAGGGGTATTAATGTCAGAAGTAGGTAGAAAGAGATATAATATTGATGAATTAACAAAAGAAAGGATTCATTTGATGTGGTCATGACAAATATCCCCTATTCCAAAACGTGAGGCTCACACATATGTCCTACGCGGAATACATCCCTTTTCAAAAGGTCTTACTCATTATTACTAAGAGAAAACGCATAAGCAGGTAATGTCATCCAGTTTGTGATATTCTCCACTAGCAAGTGGACGGACGAAAAGGCCTGAGGGAGTTTCATCAAGCAGGGCTCCAATGGTGACACCGGTCGAAAACAAGCCTGATAAGCCTTCGTGAGAAGCAACGTCGTCGGGTTGAATCATTTGTGGTGGGTCAGGAAATGAAGCAGCGATGGGAGGAAATAGCACTGCCCGTGAATTTCCGATTAAACGTTTCCTTCGGGCGACTTCGTAATCTTTGAAATTAGGATAGAAACCCAGTCCAAAAGTGCCTTTGTTCTTCCTTGGAGCTATTGAGTGTATGATGCCCTGACCATGGATTCCCAGTCTGCGTCCTAAGATGAAGTTGTTGCCTAACATGATCTTCCCCACCATGAGTTCGGCTCTGTCTGGTGCTGGCTCTCCACAATCCCTAATCACAGAAATGAGATCGAAGGCATGGAAAGACAATGCATCTTCGGTCTCGATTCCGATGAAAGGTACGGAAGTCTCCTTATAGATGTTGTAATCTTCCTCCCCATCGATAACAACCAGGCGATCCTCAGATATAAATTTTACTTTCTGATGCAGGGTAGAAGGCACTGCACCAGCAGCGTGTATCCAAGGTCTTCCCAAAAGTAGACTGTAGAGCCCTGGAATGTCCAAGACTTTGAAAGCTACGCTGAACACGCATGGACCAATCTCCAATGGTAATTCAATTTCTCCTTATACCTCCCTTATATTGGCATCAAAAGCTCGAACAACACTCTTGGTTGGACGGATGAGTGACGGATCTATATTCATATGTTGGAGGGTGGACATCGGGCATACATTTAAAGCTGAGCCGTTGTCAATCATTAATCTTGAGAGCACGTATCCCTTGCTTTTGCACACGATGTGGAGGGCCTTGACATGTTGTTGTCCCTCAGAACCCAACTCTTCATCCCCGAAGGCGATTTGGCTAGCAAAAACCGAACCGATGAGATTCTTTACTTGGCGGGTTGAAATTTCCTTTGGTACCAGGGCTTCTTTCAAGACATTCATTAATGCCTCTCGTTGTGGTTCAGAACTCAACAACAGAGCCAACAAAGATATTTGCGCTGGGGTTCTGCGCAACTGGTCAACGACCTTGTATTCAGCATCCTTTACAATCTTCATGAAATTGCTCGCTTCTTCTTCAGTTACCTTCTTCTTTTGGGCTCCCTCTACCTCCTTCTCTTTGGGCGGGTTTTCTGGCTGGATATAGGAACGTCCAGATCGAGTCATACTGAAAATGTCTTCATTTTTCGCAGATCCTTCCGCGTACCCCCCATAGTTCCAAGGTACCCTTTTGTTACTCTCGTACTTGAATGGTGCTGGTCCTTGCGGTACGTAGTCAATGATTAGTGGGGTGATCATCGAAACGTAATTTTTTAGCATCTCCTGACCCATGGGGCTGATCAAAGGGGTTGGTCCTTCTTCTAAGAAGATCATGTTGACTGAGCCTGAAGCGTGGTTGGGTAGCGGATTGGTATTGATATTCGGTGACGAAATGGCATTTAAGACAAGGTATTTATGATCAATAAGGTCTTGGATTCGGTGCTTCAGGCGAGGGCAGTTGTTAGTGGTGTGCCCAGGTGCTCCCATGTGGAACTCACATTTTGAATTTGGTTCATTAGCCAGAATTCTCGTTTCGGGGCTCAGAACCTCAGGACCTATGAGCCCTTGAGCCAAAGCCTTCTTGTACAATTCAACCAATGGTATTGGAAGAGGGGTAAATTGTCGGGGCTCTCGAAACCTCCTTTGGTTCCCAGCTCGGTTGACAGAATCTTGTGGGTTAGGTAGAGAGGTTGATCCTTGTGGGGCTCGAGGAGCCTGAGGCATCGGGACCACCGGTGATGGTTGGTATTGTTGATACGGAGCCGAGTAAGGAGCCTGGTAAGGGTTTGGATAGACCGCGCCTATGGTCGGGGTAGACTTTTTTGTTCCAGTTTTCTTAGGATCGGCTGCACCTTTGTATGGGTCTTCAATCTTTCCGGACCGAAGCCCTCGCTCAATCAATTCGCCCGTCATGATGAGATTTGAAAATTCCACTGTGGATTGACTCATCATTTGGGTATAATATATACCCTTAAGAGTGCTGATAAAAATCGAGACTGCCTCGTTCTGCCCGAGAGGCGGGTTCATGCAGTTGGCCTTTCCCCTCCACTCACACACATAATCTTTGAAAGATTGCCCCTCTTTCATCTCCATAGCCTGAAGATCAAGGCGAGTAGGAGCGTTATCCAGATTATGCTTATATCGGCGGTGGAAAAGCTTGGCCAGCTCCTCCATATTTGGCACTTGCTCTGCTCTTAATCCTGCGAACCAGACCAGCGCCTCCCCTTTCAAACTTTCCTGGAAGGTCTGGACCATCAACTTGGTATACTGTTGATATGGAGTCATTTTCGCCATATAGATCTTAAGGTGAACAATCGGATGTCCTGTTCCATCGAACCTTTCAAAGTCTGGCACCTTGAATTTATCAGGCATCGGGATTTCCTGAAATAGAGCCAGATCAGAGAAGTTCAGGTCTCCAAATCGATCTACTCCTTGAATAGACCTCATTTTTTCTTCAATCTGCTTCAACCGCTTGTCTTGTTCAGTCTCGATCGGGGCGACTGTGACCGAGTAATTGGGGAGACCAAACGCGGGTCGTGCGACCAGGTTGGGGTAAACAGGTACCGGAGTTGCAACCCGATCATGTTGAAGAGGAAAAGCTTGCTCTTGAGGGCCATGTACGGATAGTGGAACTTGATTAGGACAGTCGTATGTAGGAGGTGGAGCTTGGTTGGGATGGCCATATGTGGGAGGTGGAGCTTGGACAGGATGACCATAAGTGGGAGGTGCAGCTTGGTCAAGATGACCATATGTGGGAGGTGGAGCTTGCTCGGGGTGACCATATGTGGTAGGTGGAGCTTGATCAGGATGACCATATGTGGGAGGTGGAGCTTGCTCGGGGTGACCATATGTGGTAGGTGGAGCTTGGTCGGGTAAGACCAAAGTACTTGGCATGGATTGATGAGGTACTACGGGCGGAGGTGTTGCTTGAGAAGACGAGGTGGCTGCCTGCGCGTTTAGAAAACCAACATTTGCTTGAACCGGGATGTCATACCAGCCATGCCATCATTCATGCTGTGCATAGTCTGTTCGAGCTGGATGATCCTCTCTTCATATTCTTAAGGTACCGGATTTGTCAACTGTCGCATGGGTTCCGGAAAACCTGGTGGAGGGCTTTGATTTGGTTGCTCCATTCGTTCCCGTTGAACGAAACCGCGAGTGCGTATCGGGCTTGTTCTTGCCAGATGTGCCTAAATCATTCAAATATCATAGTAAGAATGGTAAATACACAATTGATCATGCATGTTTTTGTTTTAATACGCATGTTCCGTTCATTCCATTCGTAGGCTTTGATGACATATACGACAAAAGTTTTTTCAAACAATAATCTAAAAGGAGTTGGTCAATCAAAGTCTAATTCTTAAGACGTTTCACACGACGACGCAGTTCGTTGAGTGCATTTGTCGCTTGATCCTTGGTTCGAAGGAAGGTTGGGGACATGCATTTCGAAAATCTTTTTAATTGCCTCGCACTTCGTCTGGACTGTTCAAGGGTGCCATTCAACTCAGCTATTTTGCCCTCACATTTCTCCAAAGTGCGATCCCGACTTCTCACTTCATTTCGCACACACCGTACCTCATTGCGGAGGCGTTGGATTTCTTTCTTGGATCTAGAGTGTTCATCAGCCCAAACAATACTTTGAATTTCCACCCTAGATTCCATGATCGCGTAGATGTCCTTGTGAGATGACGGTGATTGCTTGGGTCTATCCCCGATTATCTCCTTCGGGTCAAAAGGCGGACTTGCGGGTGCCGAGTAGAACTTATGAATGTACTCTGTTGTCGCATGGTATTCGTTTTCCTTTGTCGTGGAGCCTTCCATCAGATTTATGAATAGTGGGACTCAGTTTCCCCAATCATCATTCACTTGTCGAACTGAGTCTCGTAGTGAGTTTGCAATGTCTACTCGGCTGTGCCACTTGTATGATCTTGGGGGTCCATGAATGTGCACCGGAATATCTTGGAAACCACCAAATTGTCGAATAACTCGGGAAGGGTAGGTATTCATGGATCCTCGATGGCTGAGAAGCGAAACTCCCTCGAAAGTTTTACATCTAAGGATCGTAGAACGGTGGATGGGTAACCATCTAGCCGTCCATAAAATGTCCTTATGCGTTAATTTTGAAATATAGATTTTCCAATCGAGGGCTTTCCATTTCTCATCTTCGAATAATGATCGACCTAACATTCTCGAGATAACCCTTTTGTCACCTAAAAAGTTTGCCCGGGGAAAATTCATGCCAAATTCTTTTATATGGCTTAAGAACCAAATCTGAAGTAAGGCCGGACTTGCTTTCAGTTGTCCTTTCCCTTTGGTTTTTAAAATGTTTAGAGATGCAATGGTTTCGGCGAGCAATGCCGTCACGAAACCCTTGCCTTTTATTACTTGGGTAACGACTTTAGCCATAGCTGAGTCGATGAGACCATTAGAAAAGGGAAATACGACCGTTCCCAAAACAAGTAAAATAAAAGCATGGCATCTCCCCGGGGCATTTGTTTTATCGACAATTCGGTGCTCTATCCAATATACCAAAAGTTCAATAGATAAGCCATGACCCCCATTCAACCTGAGCTCGGTGGACATTTTGTTTGTTGTGACTTTGAGCAGTTTGGCCAAGGTACTATCTTCGCCTCTTTGTTGGAGGTCGGGTTGAATAATTCCACGATCCCAATCTACCCCTTGAACGAGTTGACGGTATTCTTCGAGCGTAGGTGTGAGTTCATTGTTGTTTATCACGAAGACGACGTTTTTTACATCCCAAAAATCAGACAAAGCATCGAGGAGAGCCCAATTGACTTTGTAGTTTGCGAGTTTATGAACCTCGCCAATGTTCTCATTCACGTACTTCTGATTCTCTTTTGTCATGGCTTTCCATATTCGGGCAATTTCGACCGTGGGGGGCTGAATGACCTTGGTGCGAGGACAGTGGTTTGTCTGCTTCATCCTTACCAAAGATGATATGTAAAATGTCCTAAGGATACAAGACAAAATGAACGGAACTTACATTTTGTTTTTTTTTAGAAAAATGCAATGCAAGTGCGAGAAAGTAAATGTCATTACTAAGTTATTACATTTACAGAGGTTTATGGAATACAAAAGGCCCAATCCTATACATGTCATAATCTATGGCCAAAACAAAACACGAGAAAAGGAACAAACACGAAACTGGTAGAAGGTTAAGCGCGGTGTGGAGTTTTTGTTCTAACGGGATGGAATTTCTAGGTCCTCTGAACCGGCGGAACCTCACCCCCTGTAGAGGATCATAGGCCCTTCCGATCATCGAGTTGAGTTTTTTAGGTGCGTGCCGGCGGTCCAAACCGCTCCGGGCGCATTCCCCTACTAAACTCCCTAAGCTCTTAATGTGCTCCAGGTCCGAGCGGGTAATGGTAACCAACGTGGTGTGTGCATAACGAGGATTTACATCATTTTGAATTATTACATTTACATTGTTTTCAGACAAAAATTTAAAACTGCAAGCATGAGCAAACGGTCAAAACAAATAGGTAAAAATATAACATGGCAAAGCAAACATGACAAAGCCTAAACCCTCTAAAAAAAATCCCCAGCAGAGTCGCCAAATTGTCGGACGTCGGATCCAACTTTCCCAGACCCGTTTTGGAAAATATTTTTAAATTTCGTTTTCGTTTGAAAATTCCGGATCTTGACGAGGAACGGATCTTGGCGAGGAACGGATCCGGTCGAGCGGGGTCATCAACCGGACTGAAAAAAATTGAAAGAGTCGCCACCGATTAATTGAAGGCTAATCGGAATCCTAAAATTGCCTAGGGTACATGAAGTTTACATCCTAGGGCTTAAAAAGGTCTACGTCCAGAGAATCGAGTTCGGGGGTTTGATTACGTCTTAAAAGCTCACGAGCTTATAATCCGCCCTTTCGGTACTTTAATTTGCTTTTGAAATGTTTTTCAATTTTGCCTGAATTGCCCGTTTTAATCATGCTTGGCCCAAAAAAAAAACTACATGCATTTTCTTTAAATTAAACAAACCATGTACAATTTTTTTTTTATTTCAAATAAACGAGAGAGAACTAAAGTTAATCGTGCTCGAAAAAAATGGTTTAACTCTCGAGCCATTTTAAACGTGTCAAAACATGCACGAATAATTTTTGAAAATATTAAGCTCGTTGGACTAATTTGTCCCATTTTAAGAAGTTATAGGATGTCCAAAAAATATAGGGACCAAAATGCAATTTATAAAAATTTGAGCTGAATTGGACAAATATTTTCGAAAATTGCAGAAATGACCCTAAACTATTCTGGACTTATTTGTAACACTTGGTAAAGTTCTAAAATAACCCCAAAATTATTCTAGACTTATTTGTAACATTTTGAAAATTCATGGAATGTCCAGAAAAATTTAGGAATAAAATTGTAATTTTCGAAAAAAAAAAATATAACTTAACTGAAAATATTTTCGAAAATTGCAAAAATGACCCTAAACTATTCTGGACTTATTTGTAATACTTGGTAAAATTCTAAAAGTAACCCGAAAATTATTCTAGACTTATTTGTAACATTTTGAAAAGTCATTGAAAGTCCAGAAAAATTTAGGAATAAAAATTGTAATTTTCGAAAAAAAATATAACTTAACTGAAAATATTTTTTAAAATTACAGAATTGACCCTAAACTATTCTAGATTTATTTGTAATACTTGGTAAAATTCTAAAAAATAACCCGAAAATTATTCTAGACTTATTTGTAACATTTTTAGAAATCATGGAATGTCTAGAAAAGTTTAGAAATCATTTTTCTTTTTAAAAAGAGCTGAATTAAGAAAAACAATTTGCACAAATGGCCCAAAACGTTTCCGGTTTGGTTTATAACACTCGATAACGTCCCAGAAATGACCCGAGAGTCCAAGGACCGAGTTGTAACCTTCATCAAAGTTTGGGAATGACCTAAGTCAATTTTTGAAATTATTTTTTTTCTCATATACATATATTATACATAATATATATATAGTATTACAAAGACATAATATAAATAGATATTATACATATAGATAAATAGATAACATAAACATAATATAAATATATATTATACATATAGATATATATAGTATTACATAAACATAATATAAATATATATTATACATATAGATATATATATATATAGTAATACATAAACATAATATAAATATATATTATACGTATAGATATAAAATAATACATAAACATAATATAAATATATATTATACATATAGATATAATAGTATAAACATAATATAAATATATATAGTAATACATAAACATAATATAAACATATATTATACATATAGATATAATAGTATTACATAAACATAATATAAATATATATTATACATATAGATATAATAGTATTACATAAACATAATATAAATATATATTATACATAAATATATAATATATGTATATAAACTCTTCTTTTTTTTGTATAACATAAATAATAACATTAGAAAATACAAATACAATATTAAATACAAGAGGAATATACCTAAATCGTTCGGAACTTAAACACCGTCCGAGAAACCGAGATCGATAATTACCGATATGTTTTTTTTTTCACTCTTTTTTTTTCTCTTTCCAATCACTCTTCTCTCATTCTAATTCCTAAACTCACGTAGCTTTTTCTTTTTCTTCGAGCCTCTTCATTCATTGAACTACTCCTCTTATTTATAGAGAAATTGTACACATATTTAATTAATTAATAAAAACTTTTTTTTTAATAATATAAAAAAAACGTTTTTTTTTAATAATAAAAAGATAAAATAGGTGGAAAAGAAGCAATTTTCCACCGTTGGAATTTTTTAATATTTTTTTAAAAAAAATTATTATTAAAAAAAACAATTTTTTTTTTTGTTTTCAAATATATATATACTATATATATTTTTCAAATCTCGATTCCTCTCATACGGTATTTTGATCCCGAGCCAAAATCAGGTGTTTACACCGTTGGGTGTGAGGAACTTCTTCTTCTGATGGACTGTGGAGGCCACAATCTTATTGGGGTTGATTGTGGTCCTCCCCAGGATGGCGTTGTATGATGTAGGTGAGTCAACCACCAGGAAGGTGACCGATACCTTGATGCTCTTCCATCCTTCGCCCAAAATCACAGGCATGGTTATTGCCCCCAGTGGATAAGTCGTTCTCCCAGCAAACCCGATCAATGGAAAATCAACCCTCTTCAGGTCGCGCTTGGATTTTCCCATCTTCTCATAGGCGTCCAGAAACAAAATATCTGTCGAGCTCCCACCGTCGATCAGAATCCTCATCACGTCACAGCCGTCGATATCAGCCGTGATAACCAGAGCATCATTGTGGGGAGTGGTGACATGTGCCAAATCATCTTCAGAGAATAAGATGACAATGTCCTCTTCACGTCGAGGTCGCTTTCCCAGCTGGACCGCTGTAAAAATCTGAGTCGCATAGACCTCCCTTGCATGTGACCCCTCGCCTCATGCGTCGAATCCTCCCGCAATCAGATTTACCCTTCTCTTGCTCTGGGATGGGTCAGTTTGTTCAGCGGGAGCTGGCCAACTATTTCTCCTCGGTTGCGTTCGACTCCTATCACGCCCTGCCACAAATTCCTTCAGCATTCCCCCTTGACTCAACTTCTCGATATCCCGCTTCAAAATGCGGCAATCATTAGTCTTGTGGCCCTTGCACTTGTGGTATCTGCAATAGCTCTCTATATCCTTCCTTATGGGCTGACCACCCCTTCGACGCATCAGTGGCCTCGTCAGAGATCTTCTTTCCATCTCGACTAGTACCGCCGAGATCTGCTTGTTTAGAGGCGTAAAATACTCAGGGACCTCTGGATTTCTGGGCCCTGGGTTCGGTTCTGTTCGGGGCCTGTTGTCTCGTCCATTCTTCTCCTTCTTAACCTCCTTCTTACCATCGCGTCGGGGCTCGGGAACCACCCTTAGCGAGGTCGTCAGGAAGTTAGCCTCGGCGTTCGCCCTCTCAAGGTCTATGAAACCTTTCACCTTGGTCGCCAGTTCCTCCAACGTCTCAATTTCCTGCACATGATAACTGTTGCGCAGCTTTCTCGAGGCCTTATTGGCCACGTCCAACCCTCGATAGAAGGCTCAGATGATCTCCCCATATGAGACTCAGCGGTCTATCTCCGTGACGTTTTGATGGAAACGTCCATAAAAATCAGCCAGTGACTCTCCAGGCTGCTGCTTGACCGCGTCCGGGGCGACCACGCTTTTCATCAGTTGACGCTTCCCATATACCTCTCCAGGAACTTGCTTCTCAATTCTGCCCAAGTCCCTATAGATCCTGCAGGGAGGCCGAAGAACCAGGACGACGTCGAACCCGATAGGGTCGACGGAAACAATAAAGCCAAGTGATTTGGATCATTTGACTTACCCAAAAGATAGGCCTCATGTTTGTTGACATGTATAGTGGGGTCTCCTCCACCACTGTATTCAGGTATAGCCCAGGCGACGACGTCTTTTGGGATTTTGATGGCGACGAGATCGTCGGAGAAGGGATGAGCTCGCTCCTTGAAGGGAGCTGCGACTGTCAGTCGCCTTTCCTGGAGCCTCCTGTTGATGAGGTCGTCCACCTGGTCCAGGGTGCATTGTTTTGGTGAAGTCCCATTCGGCATGGGACCAGATGGATTGGTGGAATAAGTAGCCGTCGGCGGTTCAGTGGATGCCGGGGGTAGGGACTGGTGTCCCGATGTCATCTCCTGATCCTCCTGGGGAGCTGTGGCGCCAGGATTCACAGTTTCAGTCGGTAGGGGCCCCGTGGCAGCGGGGCGAGTATTTCCTTGGGGAGCAGGAGCTTGTCGGCGAGCTTGTCCTAGGATGGCCTCCAGCAATGATATCATCTCCGGAGTTAACTAGATGTTTTCCCCGGCGATGTGGACGGTTTGTGGTGATGGAGTCTCGGTATGGTTTGGAGCAGGAGTCGGTCTGGAATTACCGACATGTTCTCGGGCCGTCCTCAGGGGGGCGGCATTGGGTGCTGCCTGGCTGGCAGGTTCTTGATGGAGCGGCGAAGCGGCAGCGGAATCAGAGTTGTCCGAGGGTTGCTCGTGGGTCTGGTTCCGACGATTGTTTTGCGATCGAGTTCTCATGGCTATATTACTCGTTTCCCACAGACGGCGCCAACTGTTGGATTGTAAACTGCTGATTGTTGATCTGGCAGTGAATTGAATGTCAGGTGACGGTGGAATAATGCTCTCGCCTTAGCTCTGGTAAACTTGCAGGTAGGGGATCGCAACAGATGGGGTGTCTCTGGGTCCCTCTTCGATGCTTAAATGAGTATATGTGTGTGTATAGCTCAAAACGTAATGAATATATGTAAAGCAAAGGTATTTATAGAGTAGGAGAGACCAAACCGTATAAGGTAACCGTATATCTTCGTGAATATTGTGTTGTTGAAGATTTGGATAGTAGATATTGCAGTTACGACAAGATATTGCAGTTACCATATCTAATCCTTAGTGAATATGTGCCCGAGATTTGCGGGATATCGTGGCCACTTCCTTATTAACGGCTGGTGGGACCAGAGGAGAGATGCAAGACTCTCTTCGGGGTGAGCACTGCCATGGCGAGCAGTAGGAGGTTGTGACTTGGTGAAGAATGGCGACCAGCTATGGAGCCTTTGGCGTCCATATCAACCTGGTTGAGCTTGCACACCTTCATCTTCAGTGAGATACTCCACATTCAAACACAAGTTTTTCAAGTTGAAATCTAGACAATAAGAGAGAAGATTCGATCATGCCATCACGGTGCCATCTCGGTCATCTCGTCGTGGTCATGCCGTAGAAGAAAACTAACACTAAAATCTGAATTCAACACTTCAATCTTGTATCAAATCCATTGTAAATCATCAAAACTTGGTTGCCCAAACTCAACGTGATTACACATCTTCATGCCACCAAACCCGCAATTCGGCACAAGTAATTCAGCATTGGTTGTAGAGGTATTGAATCAACAAATCTCAGCATAGAACCAGCAAATATCCGAGCACATTATCCAGTAAAATTCAGTAAAGAACTAGGATACCTATCTTGACATATTCAGCCTGTCATTGGGCAAGGCCAACTCAGCAAACAGAAGCATATCAATGTATTCGTTCTCCTTTTCAATTCATTAGATGTTTTCAATTCTGGTGTTGTTGACACTGGTTCGGCTCAGAAGAAATATGAGGATCTTCTCCGCAAGTTCTTCAAGAAGGCTTATGAGGACAACATTTATGGAGGTAGACTTGAAATGTTCAAATTCCGTACTGAGCATGGAGAAGAGGTTGCGAGCAGGATATCAGCAAACATAAGCATATCAATGTATTCATTCTCCTTTTCAAGAACTCCAGAAGATACAAAGTTTCAGTATCAAAGATTTCTGCATTGTCTCCCAAGTCAAGAACAGAGGAGCATCAAAGCAGATACCAGCAACATCATTAGGTATTCTGAACATAAACACCATCACATAACCGAGCAGAATATCAGCAAACAGCATATCAGTGTTTTCTTTTCCAAGAACTCCAGAGATACAGATCAAGAACAGAGCAGCATATCAAAGCAGGAGCAGGGAAGCACAGTGCAAAGTCGTAGTTGCGTAAAGCACGAAAGGTTTCCAGCATTTGAGGGTTGTCACTCATAAAGATCAAACCTTTAGGAAGAAAGGAACGAAGCTCGAATGGAGTCAAGCCCACACTCTCAAAGAAGGGCTCGAATTCATTGATGGGGTTGTACATGAGGAACCTCACCATGGAGCGAGAAACGTCCTTATCCAAATCGATACTCGAGAACAGTTTATGAGTGAACTCCAGACAGTTCTTGCTGATATACTCCGCATCCGTGAAGCTAAGGCTCCTTGTATAGTGCAATTAATTAAAAAGAGCACCTTGAGCTTCCGATCGGGTGTGGCGAGAGATGCGCTGCCTGAGGTGGAGACGAGGAGGCGGCTCGATAGGGTGAACGGTAGAAACCGAGAGCTTGGAGTTGTACTCGGTGCCGGAACTCCGAACCTTCGCTGAACTGAAGTGGAAGCAGACATGGGCGGTTTTCAGCAGAGGAAGCGCGGCGAAAAAGAAGACGCTTGGAAGCGGCAAGCTGTGTTTGCTGAGGGAAGATGTTGTCACGAGATTATTGAAGAACAACGAGATTGAAGACCGACTAGATTAACGATTTGCAGCGGAAACGATAAAAAACCTTAATCGAGTGTCTCTGATATCATGTTAGGTTCTTTAGATGTGTGGAGAGAAAGATGAAGACAAGACTTTTACTAAGGAAAACATTGTATTGTCTTAAAATGATTCAATACAAAGAGTAGAAGCCCTTATATAGAGCAAGCTAGGTAACTTAACAAGTAAACAACTAGACTAACCTAGACTAATATTGATTAATCTAGAAAACACTAGACACAAACTACTCTCACAATATCATTGCATCGAGATTTGTTCCTTCATTTTCGATCCAATTTGCAAATTTTGTAGGAACAGAGTAGTGTTTTATATATGGGTGTCAATTCGTGTCATGGGTCGACCTATGCGTTGACGTATGGGTCGTATCAGCCACGGATCGTGTAAGGAATCGTCTTACCCAAACACGACTCATGTATTTGTATGAGTCAAGAATTGTAACTCAAACCTGATCCGCGGGTCGGTGGGTTAGCCCACGGGCCAGTCTGACCCGTTCGTACTGACAAATGCATGGGTCATACAGATCCATTCGACCTCTTTGACTCGCGGTTCAGACTGACCCGTTCGACCCACCATAGTAATTATTTAATAATATTTAGTAATTATTTAAAGTGTAAACCTCTAATTAGTGATTATTGCTTAATCATATAAAATTTCCATGGGTCACATGTTGACTCATGAGTCAAGACTTCTGATCCAAACCTGACCCTTGTTTTCACAGGTGAGTCATGGGTCGTGTCAAAATGACACATGAGTCAAAAAGTCTGGCTCAAACACGACTCGTGGGTAGGTCACCAACGAGTTGGGTCAATTTTTGACCCTTAGTTTTATATTATCTCCAAATAAATTTTAATTAAGATCTTATAAGTAGTATATGTATCTAAGAGTAGTGTTATATATTATCTCCAAAATATTTTAGTTGAGATTTTATAAGTACTATATCTATCTGAGGTGTATATAAATAGGAGAAAGTATTTAAAAAAATGTAATATGTTTGCCAAAATTGGTAACTGATACAACTTATTTTGGGTCACGGGTTTTTGATGTATTATGTATCATTTTATTGGTTTTTGAAGAAACGTTCGTTCTTCCGTTATTTTGTCCGTTTAAATTGGACACGTGCAACTCACGTGTTTAATTTTTTTAACGTTAAAAAAATTGAAAATAACAAAACTACCATTGTCATATTTTTCCTCCAATTACCGAACCGAAGTGTCTCTCCATCTCCCCTCTACCCTTTCATCCATCCTCACTACCGAATTCTCCCAAACCGAACTCTCCTACCCAAAACATCTCGAATCGGTTCGTCCTCTCCATTCCTTCCTTCTTGCGGAACTCTAACCTCCCCGCTGGTGCGACGACTGAAGCCACGCGAAGTCCTTCCGCTGGTGCGATGACTGAAGTGACGCGACTGAAGCGAGGAATTGTCGAAGTCTCTTGGCGAATCGGTTCTTCTCTCCTGCAATTTCGAAGTCTGGTGCAATTTCTCCCATGCAATTTCGAAGTCTCTTGGCGAATCGGTTCTTCTCTTCATATGTAAGTTACGACTGGGAAAACATCTTGTATAAATGCTTTGCGTGTAAAAAATCCTCATTGTGTTGCTCGAAATTTTCCAAAGTTGACGGAAAAAAAGTCTCTTGAAAGGTTAATATGTTTACTAGTTGTTCTAATTGAATGGGCAAGTAGATATGTTATGGTTGTATAAAGAGATGATATGTTTATAGAGATGTGTATGTAGGGCTTGTATGTTTCTGTGTTGAAGGTTTACTACTGACAGAAACATTTTTTCAGAATGTCAAGATCAGGTGAGGAGAAGTGGTTTCTGCACATCCATTACAATGGTAATTGGGTGGACGATGTTTACAACGATAAAGTCTGTTTGTCGAACATGTCTGATCAAGTGTTTGTCTACTTAAATGTTGATGCCCTCTTGGAGTATTACGGTTTGAAGAGGGATGGTGTTATCATCTACGTTCCACCAAATGGAGATCCTAAAACTGACATCGAAGTTTTATGTAGCGACGAAGATGTTTGCCTAATTAAGGATAAACAACAAGGTGTATACGAAGTCAATTTGTATGTGTTTCCACCATTTGTAAACGTGAATGATAGTTAACTATGGAATTAGGTGATTATGTGGAAATGACATTGGTTCTGTGTGTGTTCTTGGACAGGGTTTTAAGTGCAAGTGAAATTCAATTGGGTTTTATTGGAAGATTTTTTGTCCAGTCAATCAAAACCTAGTACATCTTCTTTCAATTTGTCAACAAACGTTTTCATAAAAAACCAACACTTACAAAACGTATGTTATCAGGAACCAACAAATATATAAACATCATTAACCAAAAGTCGCTCTGCTACACAAACATAATTATTTCAAATACAAATCCTACAACACTTCAACCTGTAACTAATTTTTGGATTACAACAAACAGCAATACCACAAGCACTCCAACAACAGTAGTTAACATCATTCCCCTCCTACTACGTACAATAACAACTTCGTCTTCAATCTTGGTATGCATATTTCAGAATTTGGTTACGACCCTCCTTCCGTAAATGCACATTGGGGGGGGGGGGGGGGGGGGGGGGTCATATAACTTAGTTACAACCGTGGTTCTGTAATCAAGTTTCTTCACGCTAAAATTAGGGTTTCGAAAAGAGATTTGGGAGTGATTTTCCAATTGATACTGAAATTAGGGTTAACAACCAAAGAAATCGACAAATATACCTTATAATTGGGACACTCATAGAACATTCAACTGAAATTCTTCCATGTTGAAACGGGTTTCACGTGCGTGGTGAACCCACACTAGCAACTCAATGGGTGGTACTCTACGTGTGGCTTCAAGCTTGATGAAAAGTTGGTTGAGCAATGTGGTTCCATTGTTGTTGGGAGAGCAGGAGATCCGAGAAGGAGGGGCCAAACACTTCGAGAAGAAGACAGTGGACGAACATTCGGGAAGAAGACAGGGGACAAACACTTCGAACAAGCAGGGAGAGAACGACTACATATAACATCAGTGAAGAAGTGCTGGACATTTGAGAAATTTCACGTCAAACGGAGGTCACATGCAAGACATGTGCGGTGTTTAACGAGAATTTTTTACGGAGACAAACGGACTTCATCAAAAACCAACAACACCAAACATTGTATCGCATTTACCACTTTGAGCAAACCTATTACATTTTTACATAATTTTCACATATAAATATGTAACCTATCGTATCCTTCTAATAGATTCAAGAAGTTTTTCTATAAGAACCAACCACAGATATGCTTTAACTGCAAAGTCACTTGTTTACGACTTTCCAAACACAAGCAGTGCAGTGAATTTCGATCTAGTTTGTGTGTTAATGTTTCCACCTACAGTTTACCAGAAAGAAGAACACACGGACAAAATCAATAGAAGGGAAATATTAATCAATTTCAACATAACTGAAACACCTTACAGACACTAATTAGTTTATTTTGCTTTCAATATCCACACACAAAAAATAAGGTATGCCAAAGACTACAAAAAACTGCCACGTCCGTCTCTTACTATTTGCTTTGGCTCCTGCAAGAAGACGACTGCTTTGATTCATCTCTAACATCTGGAGAAAGTCCCTAGCTTGTACCTCTTCTGTTGACCATCTCCTGGTACTGATTCAGAGACTCCTGTCTCTGCAACCTCATGTCTTCGTTGAACTTCTTAATGAACGCCTCCACTCTTCGATTCAGCTCGTCATTGCTCAGCGATGGTTCCCTCCTCAGCTTCACGTAACTCGGTGACGGACTCAGCGGCTCGTTGTCAGTGGACCGATCGTTGAAGGTCTCAGATTTCTTCATCCGAGGAGGGGGAGGGGTGTTCTCGTCATTTTGACGCTGGCGCGTGTTCCACGTGTCGGATTTTTTCAGGTGGCGCGTCAGTGGCATGGAGCGTCCGTCAGTGATCGTCTTCCATGTGCTTTCCAGCGTGTCATGGCGCTTCGGCTTCACTTTTGACACTCCAAGCGGTTTACTAGCTGTAACAACCCAAAAAGGACAGAAAAATGAATTTAATTACGATCCTGCCACTGCCAAACGGTTAGATTTCGATTAGGAATAAGGATTCCAGAAAGTTTCCTGGGAATCCGCAGATTTGTGGTCTCGAGAAAAGGAAAAATTTCACTCGATTCAATAAATTATTATAACAAAAATAATATGCTTAGGCTTTGGAAGGTGACGGAGATTCTCTGATGGATATTGACCAACAAATTCGAATTCTGCTAAATTGGAGCTTCAAATTGGGAGTGTTACCTTCAGTACTGGCTGATTTGAGAGGTTTGCGCGGAGGAATTCTAGAAGAAACCCTAGGTTTCTCCTCCATCTTCCCTTCCTCGCTCGGCTTAGGAAACGATATCTCCATGGAAGTGTTTCTCTCTGGTATTCTGACCGACTTCAGAGCATATACCTCTTCATTGTTGTCCCGTTGACGCACCGCATCCTCATCCACGTTCTTCATTATTTTGTCTCCAATTCCTTCGTAATTGTTTCCATCCAAAGCAGCACCCGGTATCTCTCTGTACGAATCATACTCCACAGGCAGATCTCCATCTCCAATGACCTCGCTAGGCCCCGAAGGCTTCGGATATTCATGCATCTGGAGCGGAATTTCTCTGTAGGCATCATATTCAACAGGTAAATCCTCGGTCGGCGGCGGATTCGCTGGCGCCTGAGCTGCCTCGACCTTGTACTGTAGCTTGGACGAAGCCATGATGGAGATGATTATGCAGTTGACGAGGATGTACAGGTACGGCGGCCTGAGGCATAAGAGTACGAAGTAGTAGATAGGAGGAACTACGGAGACGACGAAATCCACCATCACCGGAACAACTAACTTCAAAAGCACCGCCGTTGATAATACGGCGGTGGAAGCGACTATGAACCTGAGCAGTAGAGTCCCTCTGCTGCTTGAACTCGAAGAGAGAACCGCCATTAGAGAATCAGTATGTATACCTTCGAACTCTATTACGTTTCA
Organism: Chamaenerion angustifolium; assembly: GCA_946814005.1. NCBI lineage: Eukaryota > Viridiplantae > Streptophyta > Magnoliopsida > Myrtales > Onagraceae > Chamaenerion > Chamaenerion angustifolium. Next base: position 22,452,082 of record OX328270.1, on the reverse strand, counting down.
GAGCAACCTTCCAGAGAGAGAGAGAGGGCCGTGGGGACTGGGGAGCGGAGTCGAGAGGGAAGATGAAGAAGTTGATAGAAGTGTATTTAAAATGGACAAACGGTCGAGTTGCCCCCCAAAAAAAAATGGACAAACGGTGCGTATTAGTCGAGTGGAATTTCGTCCGTTAGATTTGAGGGTCCGATTTCTCTCTCTCTCTCTGTGGGAGTAGGACTGTAGGAGCATTTACTCCTGTTGGTCCAGAGGTCCATTGCTGATGTGGCAAGGGGGTAAGTACTGTCCACGTGTCTCTCCCAAGAAGCAACTCTTGTTGGTCAAGTAATGATTCTTTCGCCAACGGCTTTACTATCCATTTCTCTGTACTGCAAAAGAGGAGTCATCGTGCAACCACTCTGTACATTTTTAACCGGGAATGTAAAAAAATTTAAAAAGAATTTTGCTCATATATATATATATATATATCTTTTGTGGGATTAAAGTAATGCATACAGATCGCACCCAAAAGATTAAGTTGATGTAGCCGTTTGTAAGTTCATACATTCCATTACAATATTCATACTTTCATTTTCTCTTTTATCATTGCCGTGCAGATTCGTAAAAACAACACCTTTCAGAAGCTATGGTTGTAGGGATATGCGCAGTTGAAGTGGATAAGCAAAATGTGTGGTATCTATGCATTTGGTGTTTGGAGTCGTTGTCGTTGAATGCCGTCAAATTAATAAGGTCTTGAAGTTTCAGGCTGGTTGGAGAATCGAGATTTCTGGGTTCTCGGGTAAATATAACGCACATGGATAAGTACAAGATCATAAGTGCAAGGACTGATTTGTCTTTAGAAGGCACCGACCAACGTTTGCTCACAAGAAAATAGAGGACTATGTGTGGAGCAAAAACATCCTTGGGTTTTGTAGAATGACAGCAATTGGATGAAACTTGCCAGGTGGCTATTTTCTGTGCAAACACTGTTTATGGTATTTGCAGGAAAATAAATCAAACGCGACTGCGCAGCTAAATTGGACTTTGAATTCAATGTTGGATAAGGACAGGAGAAAAAAATATGCAATTGGATGGATATTCTTTATGATTAACGAACGATGAAACCAGACTCATCGTGATCGCCCCTATGACCCAACACATTACACATCCTAATGTGATAACTGGGGGAAAATGATGTTAAGTTTGAACTGGTTTGAGTTAGATTTTTCAAAATTAATTTTTTATATTTTAGCTTATGATAAAGTATATGATTAATTTGTAAATTTAATATTTGTTGTATTATTTACGTCGCAATTAAAATACTTAATTACCTTAATTTTATTTTGAATATAAATAATTTAATTTTAAATTACACATCGCATCGAAAAGAAAAGAAAAAAATGGATGTTGTGCCACAACATTTTTTTTGTTTTAAATGTCGAAATTTTGTATCGAGTGTTTTTAGAAAGGAAATCCGACGTAGCTAGAACATGCTTGGCCGTGCTGAATGACAGCCTTCTTGTATATAAATAACAAACATTAATGTAATCATTGCTCAAAACATTTACCTAGTATTCGGTAATATCTAACCGACAAAATTGATGAAGCAAATCTAAACCAACTTTGATTTCCCAAGCTCAAGAGAACGGCTGAATTCATACAAGCAATCCGTCTATCAACCAAACTATGAATGGTAGAGAATACCAAATCACCCTCTACAAATAGTTTACAAACCCCTAATGGAGGACAGACAAACTTCACGCTCATTTTCATCTTCTTCTAAAGTCGACGATTTTTTAATGGTTCGTATATGGACCATCTGTCATTGCTTCGAGAACATCCCACTTGTTAATGATGAAAAATCGTAGTCTTTCCCTGACTGTGTATGAGGATGAGAAGGAGATGCAGATGCTGCTGGTTGAGGTCTACTGATGCCAGTTGTTGTCATGTATCCATTCACTGGAGTCGCCTGCCCCCGAATCGTATTATATAAGCTGCACAATGAAAATCACATGAAGTTCAAAAATAATGGGGCATCTTATGATAATCATACGTGCTGCAGAAGGTGTTGCAAGATTGACAAACATCATCAAGCTGTTATTGTCGGACTATCAACTGACAATTGACATTGGGTCACAACTACTGTTGGCAAATAACACATTTCTTGTCACTTCGAAGTTCGATTTTAATTTTGTGTAGATTCAGAAATGATCTATTTTTGGTGAAAAGTACACTGCCTAATAGACCTTATACTGGAGTGCATTACAGTGCCGAATGTGTGTTCTCTTATCATATACAAATCAATCATGTCTTGCAAGAAACTGCTAGGTCACCTTTGACTCGTGTAGACTTGAGTAATTATGTTTCGATAATTTACTACACTATTTTGCATGTTAAACTTGCTGGGATTAATAATGCATCAGTAGTACGCAAAACTAAGAGGCATCAGAGTTTCGTATGCAGCAAGCCAGCGACAGCGAGTGTATTAAGCCAATTGCCCAAAGTACTACAAGTATGAAGCAATTCAATTGTTCTATGAATCAAAATCAAGTACCGTTCAATTAAACTATCAAATTCAACCCAAATCAGTAGCTTCAGATGAATAGCATCCATACCTGGGTGGGTACTGCATTGGGCTCCCATTCGACTGCAACTGTGCTATGCTTGTTGCCTAATACAAATTCGATAAAATGAAACTATTAAAAACAAGTTTGAAGAGTATGAAATGTCATGAGCTCTTCTTAGATGCTTTCTACCTGTAAGTTATTCTGGAATGGAGATTGGAAGCTCGCATTGGGATAATTAACAGCAGGTGAGCTGTTACCGTTGGGAACAGCTTGGTGAGTAGTACCAGCGAATTTTATATCTCCAGCTCCAACAGCAGCAGATTTAGCAGCAACAGCCATTAGGATGGATTGCTGCTGTGCCAGCATTGCGAATTGTTGTTGATGCAACGAAAATGGTGATGCCATATTGGTCTGCAAATAAAATAACCAAATGATATGAGCACGGACTTCCACATAATTTGTACTTACTATAATCAAACTCAATTTAAACAGAGCCCCCCTTGAAAATGTGTGAGGTTCATAATCAGATAGAGGAAAATTAAAAACAAGAAGACTGTTTTACTGGCTAAGGAACCTTCCGGAACTGTGTACTTCCCAGTTTTAATTTGACATATACCTTAATCAATAGGACACTTGGTCAAAATTTATTACAGTCAATAAGAAAAACGTACTTCAGAAAAATTGCTTTTAGTATCTTTCGTTTACTGAATATCCACCCAAATTTCCCTGTCATCACCAAGTAATATGTACTCTTAAACAATATGTTTGCTGCTACTTTTCTTTACAATCACAGGGACACCCAGTAGCCACAATTTGGGGAGTTAGTTTAGTTAAAACCACCATATGCCAACATGAAGAGATCAGAGCACAAGTATGGAGGACCTAGGGTTTTATACATTAAGCTTTAAGGTAGGTCCAGCTATTATCATCTATTAATGCATACTAGCACATACTCAAAATGTCTGGATGAATAGAAATTTGACTGGAATATTCTCCACTCTTGACAAGAAAGTATCTACATTTTCATAGAACAAAGTGTAAAATGCTATATAGGTTGGTCAAGAATCAGATAAAGTCCTCTAAGAATGCATAATTCGTTGCTTATGGGACAAAAGATCGATAGGTTCTATTTACATACCTTTTCAAAAAGATTCATTATATTGTCTTTTACATCTTTTTGAAGAACTGGAGTTATAGGAGTCATGTCCTTAAATAGATCCTCAATTTCAGAATTGGCCTGGCTGCTAGTATCAATAGGGTTTGCAGGACTGGGTTTATCTTCCTTCCGTTCAGGCGATGTTTGTGCAGCTGCGATTTAGTCAAAGAAAGAAAAAAATTAGGCTAATAGTATGACGAACCTTAATGCTTCAGATACAGTAGCCAACAAGATGCAGATTTTATATAGAAGAGCTGTTGTAATGCCAGAAGATTTTTTTGGGTGGGGTGGGGGAGTTGAGGACACAAAATGATGATTTAACTTACACTTAAAACCTGCCCAATCATGAATACCAGCTGCCCTTGAACCATTTTGATTTGTATCCTCCACGGATAACATGTTAAATAGGTCAGTGGCATAGTCAACCTTTGGAGGCGGAGGCGGTACACTGTCTTGTTTTGTTTCAGAATGTGCTGTCGCGGGTTCTGGTTTCGGTCTCGCCTCAACACGTGATGTAGCAGGTTCAAGTTTTGTTCTCGTCTCAGCATGTGCAGTAGCACGTTCTGGTTTAGAAACAACCTCTTGCTTCTTTAATACATAATTTATCGACATGAGAAATGTAACTTGGTATCAGCTGTCTTTATAAATTTCAACATACATTCTTCCAGAAGAAGAGCATTTCGGAAAGCATGGCTACAAGATGTTTACATGGAAAAGTAAACCCACAGATGAAAAGAAAAGGCCAATAGCTCATTTTCTCATCAACCTTGGAATCTTATCTTCAAGGTTGATCCCCTAAAGGTGAAAGAAAGATACCTGCTGCTGTTCAGATCCTCTAACAGGAATAGGAACAGTAGTCTTTGAGGAGGTAGAATATTTTGTTCCACAGCCTGGACTGCTCTTTCTCTCATCCCTTGAATGCCGAGGATTTACAAGACCATGTCCACTTCTTTCACTGGGTCTTTGCCAATGTGCTGAATTTCTTTCCTCTAGTTCCCTAGAAGGTGACATTGGTTTTCTGTCCCTTAACGTCCATCTCTTATCCTCATACCTGAAAATATATATATATAAGGTGTTTCCGACCGACGAACTGTAGACACAAGGACAACAGCTAACATGGCAAATGCTATATGAATAGCGCTCACATACTTAGCACGAATAAAATTCTCAATTCCAACTCTGTCATAGTTAGGAGGTAGTTCAGCTTCCCAGTAGCTATTTGCCTTCTCATTTCCCATGGCTGTACATCAATTTAACATAATTAGGGCAACAAATCATATTATAGGATTACAAAATTCGAAAAAAACTAAGATGAAGCTTACATTGTACATATGCAACCTGTTCTGGGAGCCATGTGTCTAACGTAGCAGATCTAACCTACACCCATAACAAGGGAAGATGCAGAATTTTTTAACATAACTCTCTTTGAGATAGCGTGTAATTCCACACAATTTTCCCTTCTTTAGAAAATGGAAGAAAAATGTGCTTACGATAAATATGAATGAGCAACCGATCTAAACCCATTCAAATTTGGTTAAGATGAAGATCATTTCGACCACAGAATCCTCCTAACTGGAATCTAGAGTGCAACACGTTTTTCCTAATGGACTGCAAAGGCTGTCCAAAAAGATTTATTTATCAAAGTAAAATCACATCAGTGAATTTTAACCAAGCACCATGTCGTTGATATGCACTGAAAAGTAATCAACACGCCGAGTACAGCAGGAATCTGCAAATTGACAAGGATATTCTAAAAGATTATGGAGGTCCCACTGGCAAGGGTTTTCATGCTTGGAGAGTTCACGTTGCGTGATTTATTAACACAAGAGACAGCTAAATGTATGTTCTGATGAAAGGCAATTACCAGTAGTGGCAGCCTTCACCAACTGATTTTGAACTAAAAGTTTCTTTCTGCTCTCTTATATCTCAAACTCCTGACTCATACAGGCTTCTTCTAATGCCAATTTCTTCTTTTTCAATGATCTCACTAGCATTAGGATTGACAAATAATTCATACATATTCCCATGAGATTCGTCTTAGGAAATTAAATTCTAACTTGAATCTCAATACCTTTGAAATATGTACTCCGAGGCTTCTATGGATCCCAGAACACTGCATGCATATAAATATTCCCAAATTCACACTGGCCCATCTTGGAGCTCTGCATGCACCAAAAGCCACTTATTATCAGAAAATTGTGCAGGTAAGAAAGCATATAAAGGTATATTTTTCCCTTGTTGCTTTCCTTGGATCAACTAAGACCAATCGTGACCAATCTTACAATCTCATTTGGGTCATTCGAAAACGTACTTGGATTTACAGTCAGCGCATTCTCTATTCTCAGGTAACTTCAGAAGTGCTTCCAGGATCTGCACACGTTAGAGAAAGTTGGCATAAGAAATAGTTGGATAAAAGAACGGTGCAAATAGAACAAAGACAACAATTTTATTGAGAAAACATGTTTAGATACTGAAAGGACAACAGTGAAGATGTGACACATTGCTTTCGATAATTGGAAGCTTAGCTGTCCAAACGAAAGCACATAGTTATCAAATTTACCCCGCTGGAAAAGTCCATAACCAACTTTCGACAGAAGATAACCAGAGAAATAACAATAAAAGGTATTGGTAGCAATCACAACTTAAAGGGAATGATACAGAGCGCCACCGATCTCCCGCATCAATTGAATTTGTTAGCTCAATTCAATTGAGTCCACCTAGTCCACTTCCCAAACTAAAATTCGACGGTTCAACAAGACAATCGTACAAACGCGCAGATATAGCAAACCGAAGCTCAGGTTTTCCACACAGGATTCATCCGACAGAAACGAGAGGAATAAGATGAAGCTCCCATAATGATCTGTGGCTAAGAGAGTCCAAATTGATGAGTTGATGAAGTTAAACGGATTACCTTCTTCTGCCTAGCGTTGAGCTCCTTAGAGACGCTAGCCTTCTCGTTCATGTTGGCGCTGATTAAACTGAAACGGAAGAGAGAGAAGGAGACGGCGGATGTGTTCGGAATAGGGTGAGCCTGCACGGCTGCACCTCACCTCAGCTTCTCCCTCTCTCCGAGTCCGTGGATTGGTGGCCGATAAAGACCCGCCGAGAAAGAAGAGAGTTTCTTTTTGTACAAAGCGAGAAATTTATTCATACTTCAATAACTAACGTTTCTTTGGCCAAAAGAAAATAAAATAAATAACGTTTGCATAATTGCACTCCCTAATTAAAATAAGGGAAAAGTATGAAAACAATCTAATATGTTTGCCAAAATAGTGGTTGATGAAACTAGTTTTGGAGTGTAGGTAATTGATGTTACATATTTCAATTTGTAGGTTTTAGATGAAAACGTTTGTTCTTCCGTTTGTTGTCACGTTAAAAACTAGCATGTGTCAAACACGTGACATGCTTGGTGTTATTTTAATGAAAATATTCTGTAAATGCCGAAGTTACCCCTACATCTATTTAACTCCATATCCCGAAGTCCTTCTTCGAATTCCAACTTTCTAACCCATCCCGTCGTGTGTTTCCAAGACTTTTATTCTTCGTCTTCTTGATCTCAGTTAGGGTCGTTAGTTATCATCAACTCCAATGGAGACCTGGTTCTTCATCTCTCTCTCTCTATCAACAACCCAGATGGACTTCCAGAATGGGGCAGTGAGCCCCCAGAAACGTTATTTCTACTGCTTTGGCATATTAGCCTTTCCTTGCAAATATAACGAGACCATAGGTTGTACAAAAAAGGTATCAAGTTTTAGTTTTTTACATTGCACAAGTGTGAGCTACAAGAATCTAAAATTCAATACCAAGAAAAGGAAATACTGCAATAATTACAATTCTAAATAACATATCGAGTGAAGAATTAAGCTCAGCCAGGTAAGCAACCTAAACACCTTACGCACATCCTATTGTCATTCCCTCCAGCCAATAGTATGAAGGATACACTCCTCTCTTTTACGATCGCTGAGTTCTGAATGGACTAACCAATGACACGGACCTGCAAGCAACATGGAATCTTGTAATTTACTCACATCACTGAATTTTGCAGCGGAAAAGACGCTCGATTTTACAGTTCAAGCCGATTTTCGTTTGCATGAACCTGAGTCTGGAAGTAATACATAAACGGAGTTAAATTCTCAATTAGAAGCAGTTCAAAAGCTCAATCACCGTTCCTTTACATGGAGCTCAGACGAAATGCTGGAAAATCGCTGAGGAAATGGAGGAGACGGGCGGTTCAGAACAGATCAAACTCCACCATAATCACTGCCCCAGAAATGTTATTTCGACTTCCAGAAATGACAAAATATCGAAAAGTGCCCCCAGAGATCAAACAATCAGCTATGGGGCAATGAGCAAGTGTGCGGATTTGCTTGAAATCAATCCATTTCAGAAAAGGTGTCGTGGTAACTCTCCGCCTTGGCTCCCATTCCATCATCTTCGTCGACACACTGTGCGACGTGAAGCTTCCTGACAAGAATCGGTCTTTGACAGAAGACGAGATGCTAACCTTGTGCTCTTAGTTCCTCGACGCCGGCACCGACACCACAGCCACCGCCTTGCAGTGGATTATGGTCAATCTTGTCAAAGAACCATCGATTCAAAATCGTATCTTCGAAGAAATTAAAGAAGCTATCGTATCCAGCTCAACGTCAGTGGTTAAGATAAAGAGAGGTAGAAGATGAGATACATAACGATAACGTCGCCTGGCCCTTGAGTCAGAGATCCGACAAGGATCGTGAATGAAGAACAAACAGGGAGAAACACTGCATATAACAACACTGGAGAAGACAAGGGCATTTGAGGAATTTCACACTACACGGAGGTCACGTGCAAGGCATGTGGGCACTTAACGACTGTTTTGGACGGAAACTTAACGACTGCATCAAAAACCAACAACAACAAACATGTTGCATCAAAAACAACAAATGTGTCGCTTTCACCACATTGGGCAAACATATTACATCTTTTTCATATTTTCCCTTAAAATAAATCTAAACGGAAGTGTGGGTGGAAACTCAATCATTCAACGCATTCTCAATCTCACTCTCAGTGTTTGACAATTCAGTTAGCGTCTTTATTAGCTATGCGTCTAATGATTGATTAATATATCGACTCAAATGTACTCACCAATATTGAGATATTTGAACAAACTACTTGGTACTTCGAGTTGTTTGTTTTAGCTTGTAATTGTTCCATTACCTTCTTGGAATCTGATTCAAAGATAACATTACACCATCTTTTCTTCATCGTGAGTTTCACGCCAATGAGGATAGCCTTTGCTTCCAGAGCTTCGACATTCCACCTGCTTATTTTTCGGTTTGCCCCTCTGACTACACACCCATCCGCGTAGCTTGTTATCACACCAATTCCACTCGTCTTCGTTTGCCTGCACCAAGAGGAGTCACAATTTATCTTAATATGTCTCTGATTCGGTCTCTTCCATGTTTTCGCCACCCTAGGACTTTGTACCGCAGCATTCTCTATTCTTGCTCCCCTGACCTCATTGTGGGCTTTCCTCGTGCTGTCAACCAGCTCTACCGGACTTGGCTTATTGTTCTCAAACGTTGCTTGACACGTTGCTTTCCAAATGTTCCAGCATGTCATCAAGCATAAACACCACCTGGTTTCCTTCATTTCCCTGGATATGCATGGTTCATCTCTCCTATCTTGAATCCAGTCACTTAGAGCTTGTCAATCATGTTGGGGGAAACCAAGTCCCAGGTTGTCGAACCATACAGCTTCCGTCCAGCTGTACTTGTATATCAGGTGTTCAATGTCCTCTTCCATTCCACACACCGGGCAGTTCGGCGATACATCCATCCCCCGACGCCAGAGATTTTTCATAACCGGTAACGAGTTGGTAAAGAGCTTCCACATGAAGTTCTTGATCTTCATAATTGTGTTAATTTTCCAAACAGCAGTCCATATGATTGTAGACCTGTGCCCGTAGTTCTGAATGTTCGGCATCCTCCTCTCCTCTGCCTCTCTCAGTCGGTGATAAGTTGTTTTTACCGTCACCTTGCCATTCGCAGTGTATGGCCAAATGATTTGATCAGGTTTTGCGTGTGTGGGTAGGGGATTTTCAGTATTTGGTCAACATCATTTGGTGTAGCAAGCTCCTGTAATAGTCCTTCGTTCCACCTTTTATTGTTGTCGTCGAAGAGGAATCTCGCCTTCATCTCCGGGTTTAACTCCCACCTTGGTGTCGGTTCAACCTTAAAGGATTAAACCTAGCTTTTGTGTAGATCCAAGGGTCGGTTGCAGCACGTATCGTGGATCCATATCCTATTGCCCACAATCCTTTTCGAGTTAAGACATCTTTCCCCTTCAACATGCTAGCCCAACCCCAAGAAGCTCTCCCCCTTTTCCAGCCGAAAGAAAATCACCCCTTTGATAGATAGTAGAACCCCTTCAATACTTTCACCCAAAGCACATCTGGTTCCTTGTCCACTCTATCCGCCATCTTTGTGAGTAGAGCTACATTGAATGTCTCCAGCTCTCAAAAACCCAAGCCCCCTTATTCCTTCATTTTGGTTAGAGCATCCCATCTCTTCCAATGGATTTTTCGACCCTCACCCGTTTTCACCCACCAGAATCTCGTTATTAATGCATTGACCTTTGTGCATCAAATTTTAGGTAGTTTGAATATGCTCATCACATACGTTAGTATAACTGTTATGACTGACTTTATGAGCATTTCCTTTCCCATCTGGTTTAGGGTCTTGGTTCTCCATCCCTGCAGTTTATCCCAAATTCTGGTCTTTAAATACCCCAATGCCTCTCGTTTGGATCTCCCACAAACTGCTGGTAGTCCCAGATGCTTCCCTGGTTCACTCGTGCTTGATATGCGAAGCGTATTCTGTATGGCCTTACATGTGTCTCCATCGGCATCACGGTTAAAGGTAAGGCTTGATTTTGCTTCGTTTATTCTCTGCCTGGAATTCCGACAATACTTCGGTATCATCTTCTTTAGATGACGAGCATTATCAACCGATCCCTGAATGAAAAAAGGGAACCGTCTGCAAAAAATAAGTGATGCAATTCCGGGCAACCCCTTTTGAAGATGATCCCTTGTAATATCTTTTCCATCATTTCCCTTTCCACCTATCTATATAAAACATCCGCCATTATAATAAATAGGTATGGTGAGAGTGAATCTCCTTGCCTTAGGCCAGATGTAGGTTGTCCTATTTCTGTTAACCAGCACGCGATAGATGGGTGTTGTAATGCATGCTCCCATCCACGATATCCACTTGGTTCTGAACCCCCTATTTTCTAGGCTCCTTAGTAGGAAATCTCACTCCACTCGGTCATACCCTTTCTGCATTTTATTCGTGTTATTCCTGGATCGCAAGTGGTGGAAAACCTCGTGTGCCACCATAATGTTATCCTGTATGAGCCTACTTGCCACAAAAGCGCTCTAGAAAAGGATAATCAAGTCTGTGAGATATCCCTTGATTCTATTGACCAGCACCTTCGATATAACCTTATAAATAAATTTACATAAACTGATAGGTTTATAACCGGCCGCATAGATTGGATTAGGTATCTTTGGAATTATGGTTATATCTGTTTGGGTGAGGGAAGACAGAAAAGTACATGTTTCGAGGAAGACCTTAACCGCAGTGAAGACGTCTGGCCCCACTACCTCCCAATTCCTTTGATAAAATAACCCCATATATCCATATGGCTCTGGTGCCCTAGATCCACCTAGTTGGTAAACCGCTGATTTGACCTCCTCCACCGTGATTTCCCTCACTAATTTGTCGTTCATCTCATCATTGATCTGCATCGACATGCAGTCCAACACATCATCATCAACCATAGTATATTCAGATTGAAAGACTTGATTGAAATTAGGGGTGATAAAAAAAGACTGGTGGACCGAATTCCCGACAAGACCGGCCCGACTAGAACCGAGACTGACTAGGACCGAGACCGAGAGTGCGTTTTTTTTTCTTCAACGTCTGTCTCGATCTCGGTCTTTTTTCCCAAAAGCCCGATTAGGACCGGCCCGACCTTAAAGAAAACCTTAAAAATTCATGACATGATCCTTGAAACACTAGTAATTCATGACATTGAAGCATTCAACAACCCTTGGATCGGTTCCATAAGGGAGTGGGACGGAAGACGAGAAGCGAGTGAGTTCAAAACAAAAACTTCAGTGATTTTTTTTGGCTAATCTTGTTGATTTTTTTTTTTTACCAAACATTTCGGTCCAAGACCAAAATCGACCCGAGTCAAGCAAGATCGACTCAAGCGGGCTTTTTTGGCTAAAGTCGGTCTCGGTCCTCCAGATGTCAAGACCAAAATTTCGGTTTAGGTCTCGGTCCTGCCTCAAAGACCGGCCTGCCCCGCCCATGATCAACCCTAATTGAAATGATTTCATATCTCACGGTTTATGTCTTGTTCCTTAGTCATCTACATTCCACTTGTATTCTTTATTCGAGAGATTTGGTTTCTTCTTCTTCGGGTTGTTGTTGTTAGGTGGAAAAAAGTGTGTTCCGATCACCCTTTGTAAGCCATTTGATTCTTGACTGTTGTTTCCAATAGATCTCTTCTTTTATCCAAAGATCTTTGATTCGGTCCCTCAAAGTAATTTCGCCTTCTTGGATTGCATGAACCGACTGATTTTGGCCAAGTACTCTCAATTTGTCCTTTGCCTTTCTCATATTGTTTCTGAATCGCTCCTTGCTCCACGTCATCAACTTTCTTCTACATCCCCTAGTTTCGGCCACAACCTTCTGCCTGGTTCCTTGTCATGGTTCCTCGACCAAGATTGTCGGATCACCTCCTTACACTCCGGGATTTCGAGCCACGTCTCTTCAAACCGGAACCCTCGCCTCATCCTTTTCATGCCCATTTTCATAGTTAGGATTATCAGTGAGTGATCCAATCCTACAGCGATCTCATTTAGACATTGAGCATTCGGGAAGTGAGTTGCCCATCTCGCGTTACCAAGCACCTTATCTAATCTTTCATACACCCGGTCCTCGCCATTCCAGTTATTGCACCACGCATATCTTTGACCTTTCGAGCCCATATCTTCCATTCCTATGTCATTAATGAAATTATTAAACTCATCAATTTGCTTATGTGGTTTTCGACGACCTTCTTCTTTTTCATGATGGTGGGTTATCGCGTTGAAGTCTCCTTGACATACCCATAATTCAGATTGTCTTCCCTTTTCGACCATCTGTATCCGTGTATAGCCAAGTGATATACATCGACATTCCCTAACCTTTGAAGGTTACCGATGTATCGATGAAATTTGGGATGACACTTACAATCTGAACGTGAGTGTCCTCCCTCCACCATAATGCAAATCCCCCAAATGTTCCCCTAGGTTCTACATAATAAGCATAGTCCATCAGAGCCCGTTGTTTGTCAGGGAAGACCCCAAACCCTGACAATTCCAACAAATCGTGCTCATTGGTTCTGTGTGGCTGTTTTGGGACAGCCATCAGAGCCTGTTGTTTGTTCATTTTTTGCAGCACGCGATTTTTCTTTCTTCAATACATCTTCTATCCTCTTTTTTATTATCTCATTCTTTTTATTTTCCTTGTGACTCTTTGCTTTCACCTTTGTTTTTCCTTTACCCAACCTTACTGACATTTCGTTTTCACTCTTTGTTGACTCCTTCTCCTTCGTCTTAAACATTTTTCGATCCATCTCTTCCTCATCGTCCCCCATAAGTCTTTTGAGGGACATCTTGTTTAGGTAAGGGCTTAGTTTCGTCTCTTTTCCTATTTTTTTCAGTATCGTTGCCAACGTGGGTGACTCCGGCGGAGTCTCTACTTGGTATGATGGGGATATCTCCCTCAGTACAATATCCTTCATGTGATGGGGTTCATCTGGTAGTTGGATAATCAGTCGGTAGGTTAATATTTTGATGGGGTTTGGGCATGACATATCTCTAGAAGGGAAACACTCGCCCCCTCCTCAATTCTGTTGATATAGAACTGGTTTCTCCTCATCTCAAAGTTCGGGGCGAACTCGTTATTTTTCAGCATACTATCTTTTAGTGTGTATTGGAGCTTGGCCTTCGGGTTTTGATATATGGGATGTGGGATGATGGTTTGCTCAGTTGGTCGGTTGTTTAAGTCCAGACTGGGCAGGTGGGATGGGTTACGGGTAGATTGAGGGATACGTTTTTGCAGGTTTGGTTTTTCAGTTCTAGATTCGTTCTCGCATATGTTGTTCGCCTTCATAGTGTTGCACTCTGTTCCAATTTGAAAAGGTGGTTCTTGCTTCATCAGGTCATTCCCATTCTTCCTATCCCCTTCCGTTTCTCCGTTCTTGGTGGGATTCATTATATCAAACCAGGTTCTTCGATTTGTTGGTGGTGTTTTTGATTCACTTGCATCCTGTCCTCCTTCAATCTTTCTTGATCAATGCAGTTTTGGCCTGATTCCCGTTGTCCACGGACCATACATCGGTTTTTCCGGTACTTCTTCTGACATTACCACTTCCTCACAGCACAGCTGTGTTGTATGACCCAAACATCCACATTCATAGAAAAGTCCGACAGTCACTCGTATTTGATAATTGCCCATCGCTTCTCTCCTTGCGAGTTTGTCCACCAGAACCCCGCCAAGAGAGGGCTTTTTGCATTCACATCCACTTTCACTTGCATGAATGTTTTATGTATACATTCCACCTCCACCTCTGTTTCGATAAAAAAAAAAAACACTATTTGATCACCCATCAGTTTTGCATTATCGACACTAAACTTCTATAACCCCAAATCATGAACCTGAACCCAAAATTGCACCCATTTGAATTCAACCTGTGTTATGCTACAACTCGGCATCCATCTCTGTATACTCAAACAGTGCCCTTGAATAGACCATGGTGATGGATCAAAAATCTGATATTGGTCCTCATTTTCAAACTCCAACATAATTATCTTTTCCGATACATCAGATATTGTGACTAGGCCATACCTCGCCCATGCAATCTTCAGGACGCTATGAATTGCAGATGCTTTAATACCCTTCTGCGAGATTATAGTTCCCACATACCTTTCCTTGTTTACCAACTGAGGGTTGGACGACAAGATAAGAGCGAATTTCCAGGGTTAATTTTGATATTCGGAGTTTCCACGTTGATTGATCATAGTAGATGTGGTCCAGAGGTCGTCAGTGTGGTCTCAACCAACCTGCAACAAATAGAGAAAGGATAGGGTTAAAACTCGAAAATCTTTACGTGACTCACATCTCAGTCTGCATGGGTTCTCCGCGCTTGGATTAGATGGCTTTGTCTCCTCTGGTTTCGATTGAATTCGCAGCATTTCAATTGGCTGGATACTAAAATGTCGATTGACTGCGGGCAAGTCTCTTACCGGTAGGAGAGAGAAATTTTGTCAAGGAGAGATAAAATAGTATATTTTTAGAAGAGAGATCAAATGAGAATATTTTTGGTGGAGTTGGAATCGAGGAGTTTTTTTTGAAAAAGTAGGTATTGTAAAAATATATTAGAAAATTAAGTATATAAGAAAATATTTCGAAATCTGGGTATACACGGTAACGCGTTTTTTCAATTGACTTTTATTACTTTTTATTTTTAGATTTTTTAGTATCTTATGTAGAGTTTTTTACGTATCGTATTATACAGTCAGTCTAAAAGTAAAAAATTAACGCATTGTTAGCGTCATTTAATTCGTAATTAAATTATCTACGCACTGTAATATTTTTAATTTTTTTTAGTAAGTACATAATTAAATTTCTCACCTAATGCATATAATTATTTCGGTCAAATTATGAAACAAACGATGTTAGGTTAAAAAATCAATGTATTTCTAATAAAAAACATTACCCTAGGTAGATAATTGAATTACGACATAAATGACGTTAACCGTGGTGAGTTTGGACTTACATGGTCTGAGTTATAATTTTTTAAGTGAAATTTTCATATCTCAACTTACGGCAGAGCGTACAGTCAATCCGTAAATCCAAATTTAATATTTTTTTGCATCATTTGAATCGCAATTAAAATATTTACTTACTAAATTTTTTTAATAAATACATAATTTTATTTTTAATTAAACATTGAAACATTAAAAAAAAATTATCTTAAAAAAGAGATTTGGAATAGACGCTACTCAAGGTAGCGTCAATTGAAAAAACGCGTTACCCACAGTAAATCGTATACCCAGATTTCAAATTATTTTTCCTGTATACTTAGTTAAATTTTTTTTTTTTGCAATACCTAGTTTTTCAAAAAAACTCGGAATCCAGTCATTGTTTTTTTTTGCTCATTTATTTATTATCTTCTAAATATTTTAAATAAAACGGTCTTATGAACGTTTTAAAAATATATATATATATATATATCGAATAACTCTATTTGAATATATAACTAACTCATTTATTATTTGTTAAATTGTATTCTATTTAACCAACTTAATATATATATATATATAGTACTGAAAATGCCATCTATCTTAAGATTGTAAGAAGCATTTTGTGTTTTCTATTTTTAGTATGAACAAATTTGTACATTAAAAAAAATATTTACTTTACTAATTAGATAGTCGGATTGACATATATTAGTTAGGTGGTTATGAGTTTAATTTTTACATACCATAAATAAAAATCAAATTCGGCTAATTAGGATCTGAGACAAAGCTTTATGTTCTCTTAACAAATTGGCCAAAAAAAAATGTTCTCTTAACTTTACGTGCTTATATAGTTCTAATATATGAGAATTATTTTTAATTTAAATATTTAAAAAGTTTTATATTTATTCTTTAAAAAAATATATGTGTACTTTCTAATTGTTACCCCTAAATTTAAATCAGGCTTCATTTCTCATAATCTTAAGTTGTAAAGTGAATTCCTAAAATACTTTACAGTTTACAACTTTACATTATAACACGAGATTAGTGGAGGATTAGTGGAGTTACGCACGAATTCATAGATTTTTTTTTAAAGTGGTATAAGAATTAAAGATACATAACTAAATTTGGAAAAAAAAATCATAGTATATAATACTTTCAAGGATTAAATAAATAAATAATTATTTTTGTTTAATTCAAAATCATATTTTAAATTAAAAGTTGAGGGAGATGGTAATTTCGTAATTAATTGGGGTTTGCAACTTCTATAACCTCATTAGAAAAATAAGTGCGCTAAATGAGTTAATGTTGTCAATCCGTGGAACTAATGAAATGGGTGGTTGTATCCATTGATTCAAAATCATAGTGGATAACTCAATAATGCAACAACTGATTAACACCACTTCCAGTTGGTGCTGTCTTATTCATTTGATTAGGTATTATATATAATTATATATACAATAACAATATATTATTAAACTCTATCAAGAAACTCAGAGGTTATCAGAACTCTAGTAGAAAGTTTGGGAATAGAGTTTTTATGTTTACAAATGATTTTTATGAGGAATATATTTCCTAGTACTAAAAAATAAATGGTGATTTAAGTAACAACTTGCAATCTAAATTTGTTGAACATGAACGATTTGCTAACTAGATAATTTAATTTATAATTTCTTAGAGAAAAGTTTGAAAATTGTTCAACATGTCAGTAACAAGTCCCGACTTAATTTGAGTCACACCGATGTCTCTTGGCGTGAGTGTGAATCAAGACTAAATCGTCCAAGGTCGGAGACCTGGTCTGGGATTGGGCCAAGACCAGGTCCCAAAGAATTGGTAACCTGGTCTGGGTTTGGACCCAGGCTAGGGGACCCCGGTGTAACTCGAATCGAGTCAAGAATTATTTGTAACTTTAATATAAATTTATAGAATTTAGTTGTACTGTCGAGAAAAATATTCGGTTACTTTTGTAAATATAAAAAATATTTAATGTATTGTTTTTAATAGAGATTAACAGAAGTACCAATTATCATCATTTTTAAACATGTTGAACCATTAACTATATGAGGCCAAAAAAAAAAATTAACTACCGCAAAAAAAACATGTTACCGCAACTAAAATTTTATGCAAATATGTTGAATCATTTTCAAAATTTCCCCTTTTTTACATTGATCTGTCAAAATTTGAGTTTAGAATCTTTAGATGTACACCATGTTAGAGTGAAACCCACCATGTTAGAGTGAACCGCCCCCCGAAAATACACTCATATCATATGTTTGTTATTATTTATTTTTACATCTATATGTTTTGGAATTCTTTGTATTTGTATTTTTTTCATTTATTTCTGTATAGTCCGTCATTTGCAAGTTATGTAACATAATATTAAGTATAAAATAGCCCTAATCTTTTGTGTTTAGTGTGTAAGTACCTTATCCCTCCTTACCTCCATATTTGACACTTCTTACATCATTTTTGCATCAATATTCCTATGCATCATATATTATTGCCGATCTAATCATTTCCCATAATTTAACTATTACGGGGTGTTTCTTTCATGGAATTCGGAATTGGGAATACGAAATAGGAATATAGAATAAAGAATAGCAGTTAAGAATATGAAGTTGTTTCTTTGGTGGAATGGAATGCAATCAAATAAGGAATTCTGTTGTTTCTTTTGTGGAATTGGAAATGGAATGTAATTTGGTAAAATGACATTTTGTCCCTCTGAGTATATGTATAGTATATAATAAAAATAATTTGTATTAATTAATTATAAAACTTTAAAATATTAAAAACGTTTATTTAAATAAAAAAAATTAAAAACGAAATTTTATTTTTTAAATTTTTTTAAAAAGACCAATTTATTAATTTTTTAAAAAAAATAAAGAAAGTAAATTGTCATGCAAAATAATTTTCTTAAACAATCAATTGATTACATAACATTAACATGATTAGAAATATCGATAAATACAATATTCGCAATATAACATTTCATGAATCCACTACAATAGTCGTTCCAGGTAAGTGTTAGTCATTTGCTTGAAACCTAACAAAAATGACCACACATACATAATACAAAATGTTGTTAGTGACCACATACATTACACAAAACGTGGGTTTGTCCTTAATCAAAATTTTACATATATGCCGATCCGATAATACTATCATACATCTACAGCTGCATTGCGCGCAGCCACTCGAGTCGGTTGGTAGGCTCCATCCCAAAAAAAGATCAACACAAGATGTTGGTGGTTTAAGAACAGATGGTAAGCATTCCACACATCATCCATCGTGACACCTTCTAGACTACGATCCGCTGAATCCACCATAGGTAGTTGTTGCTGAATTGGATCCGTTAGCGCCATTGTCTTCGCTAACGAATCAGAGATCATGGTTCCAACATTGTTCATCTCGAAGCAAATATGTTGAATGTCATCGCTAATTCTCTTTCTTTTTCTACTTGATGATGTGTTACCTTGTGAAAAACGATGAGTTGAGTCTCGAGTGTCTCCCTCAAGTTGATTAACATAGTCTGACTCAATTGAGTCATCGTCTGGGATGTTTGATTGTTCATTCTCGGCTGAGACAAGCACCTCTTGCACAGTTTGAGAGTGCAAAACCGTTCCTCTATCTCTTGCATAGATGTGTGTCATTTCATCGAATTACGGGAAGTTCTTGTTTTTAAATGGTGCAGCTTCCTTATGTGCCTAAAACATCATATAACATAAACACTTTAGGGTCAAATTAGACAAGTAAAGCAAAACAAAAAATGTGTACACAACTTGTTATATATTTTAGTGTAATTGGATTGACTAGTTGACCAATGGGATCATAGTATCTCATTAAACAAGTTAGGAGGGTGCGGAGTGCACGCTTGTTTAAGTATATTATGATTCATTTAATCGGAGATTCATCAGTTGATTAGAGATGAGGCAATAGGGGGCAAAGGGGGCAACACCCCCTTTGCCGGGGTCCAGGGGCAGCGCCCCTGGCTGGGGTTGAGCTTTTATTATTCATAAAGTCACTATTCTAAAAATTCATTGTAAATTTGAATTTTTGGAATTAATGACTTAACTTTTTAACCTCAAAATTCTCGGTTTTTGGACACTTGCTTTAGAGCCAAGTGCTAGGGGTCGAACCATTGGCTAGGGGCCGAACCATGGCTAAGGGCCGAACCATGGCTAAAGGCCGAACCATGGCTAGGGCCGAACCATTTCTAGAATCTTACTAAGGTGTCCCTTTGATTTTGGAGCCAAAATTTGAAACCAAAGGTCACATAGTGGCCGAAATGTTGCATACCTTGAATCAAGGGATGTTGTGTCTCTTCCAAGGGGCAAAGTGTCTTCTCCAAAGGATGTGTCAAACACTATAAATTGGGCATAGGTAAGATCCATAAATTCATCCAAAAACATTCACAATCCTTCTCAAGTTCTAGTTCAGTATTCTGATTTTATCCGATTGAAAGTTTGGGTGCCTCCAAATAGTTTCAATCTGAAAGTGTCGTCACGACTTCAGAATAATCCAAGCATACAATTCGAAAGATCAACCACCATACATTCAAGAGATTTCCAACACAACTTACTTGCACATATACAGACCACACTTCCTCTTCTGCCACCACACATTGTTTGATGTCATCCCATCCAAAGCCAGATATATGTTTTCCATGAATCATATCATAAACAATGCTCCATTGACTCTTCAAAGTCTTCAACCGAGATTCAATATGTGGTTTAGCCTTCAAACCACAACCAGGGAGCCTTTGGTTCAACAACTTCTCTAGTTCAGGTAAAAAACCAACCTTGAAACCTGTTTCGGCATTACGATGCCCTTGCGAGTGCAACTCAACCATTGATGCAACCAATGTTGCATCTTCAACTGCAGTCCATTTATGTATTGAAGTAGACATACTAAAACAATGAAGAATTATAGCATCATATGTACGTACAATCACATCTGAAGCATATACAACAACAAAGAAGAAGGCTTAGAATAAACCATAAAAATGTCTCCAATAAGCAAACATAACTAATTCGAAGCATCCACGAACCATTACATGAAAGGAATAAGATAAACTCACATTGTTTGTAAAACCATCCTCATGAAACACAAAGACATAACTAAACATGATTGTTAACAACATTTTCTATCCAGTCATTATACATAGTTTCCGCCAACTGATCTCTCCAAAGGTTCTTCTCCGCTGAAACACAAACCTCGCTAATAAAATCCATAGAATCAGGTTGACCTGATTCATAATCAATTAAATCGACAACTTTCGGGAGAGGGGCGCAGCAATTGAAGGAGGAGCTGAAGAATTGAAGAAGTACAGAGGGCATCTGAAGAATTGAAGGAGGGCAGCTGAAGAATTGAACACGGTTGTTCAAATTGCAGAGAGAAATTGAAGATAGTTGTTCAAATGGAAGAATCGAAGGTTGAAGAATTGAAGGAGGGGCACACTCGGAATTATGGAAAAGCAGTGAGGGCATAATCGTCTTTAGCACCTCTATTCCGAATTCCTTGCCTTTTAGGCTTAGGAATTCCGAGATTTTCACGCGGAATGTCTAAGCCTACCCCGCCCGGAATCTCTAAGCCAATTGTTTTTCAATTCCGCGAAAAGAACAACTTACGAATTCCGTAAGCCGAATTCCTTTTCCATTCCGTGAAAAGAACATGCCATTAGATTTCTAGTATGTGCTTTACGTAGTAATTCTTAATTTTTTTTTTTATTTTGAAGTTATTATTCATATTGTAAAGTTACTGTGTAAAATTTATTCAATTTTTAAAGTCAACATACAAATATTTTTTTAAAAAAAGTTTACTATAATTTTATAGTTAAATTGGTAATGATTTATGAGTTAGTTATATATATGGATATTTATAGGTATTTATCTATAAAATATTTGTCGATTATTTTTATTATAATTATACATAATTTTAAATTTATATACTGATATATTAATGAGAATGAAATACTTATTTAATATATACTATATTTTAATTAATAAAAAATTATTTAGCTAAAGATTGTTTCAGTTATAAAATTATACAATATTGAAAAAATAATCTACAAAAATAAAATATTTTTGTATGCCAATAAATAGTAACATTTTGATACAAAATGAATACAATAAATAAGAAAGTTGGGAAAACAATTGTAACGTACCGTGAGAATGAATTAGAAGCTTTGGAAGAGTTTCTCGAGGTACACTTGGCGAATCCACATCATCGACATTTACAAAATTAATCCACCAACCAATTAAAATAATTTTTTTACAGTTAAACGTGATAAAAACTTATGTGTCTTAATTATAGAGGTTTTAGGCAAATTTATATATATATATAGATAGATAGATAGATAATCCTTAAAAATAACATATAATCCTTTAACTGAATTAATTTTGAGGCTAAATGTTTTAATTTCTACATTAAGGATTTATTAACTGATCAAAATATCAAACCATGTGGTACTAGATAAATCTCACTAGTTATCAAAGTTTTTCTTGATAAAATAAAAGGAATGTGCTAGTAGTAGTGACCAAGGTCCACTCCGCTAATGAATGTTGAGACTTTTTTTGGTCCTGTCGCCTTCAGACTTGAAAATGACAGTTCCACCCGTGACTCACAGTAGCGTGTGAACTTCCACCCGCGACTCATAGTCACAAGTAAGTATAATTTTTTATTTTTATTTTTAAACTGAGGACATTTCCGTAATTAATGAATATATAAGGTATATTTTGGTGAAAAATTTGTTATCAAACCCACAAATAATAAAAGTGATGTCGCAAGCAACGTCTTCTCCGTCTGTTATTGACTTATTTCATACTAGGAATCTAACTCACGCTTTGCGTGATAAATAATTTATTTATATAGTAATTAATAAGTAAGAAATCTATATAAAGTTTATATATAGTGATATAATTATAACATGTGTATTAATTATATTTATTATTTAGTTTAGTTGCACTTTCCGGTAACAAAAAATTCATCATACTAATTTTTTAATACATTAAATTTTATTAAAAATTATATAATATAAAAGTTAATTATATTTGAAAAAAATGTTAAAATATTAGTAAATTATGTTTTCTTTGTATTGTAACTAACTTATTTTTTAATTATACAAATAATATATAAAATAAAAAATAAAGTTTATTTTTTCATAAAAATATAATTAAAAGTACATATACAAAAGTACATTTTTTGAAAAATATATTATAAAATGATAAATATTAATATAGATTCTTTACTAAATAAAAAATAGAAAATTAAGCTTGTAGAAAAAATAAAATCACATAAATAAATTAATTTGTGAGTACAAAAATATGATAAAATATAACGATTTTCGAGATTGAATATGGTGCTTTTGAAGAATCTTAATGTGTCCACATGTATCAAAATATATATATATATATATATATATATATATATATATATATATATTTTTGCCAACATATCAAAATATAATTTTTTTTTTGGCCAAGGTAAACATACTAATTCATTGCAACTGAAATATCCGAGTTTGAGTACAAAATATTATCCGCAAAGATACATCTAAGTAGGGGGGTTGGTGGTGAAGACACCCAATTCGGAGGACACAACCCTTGTAAAGCCTGTTTCGCAACCCAATCCGCACATGAGTTAGCGGATCGGGGAGTAAACACCCATGCGATTTCACTAATCAAAAAAGATAGTGATACCGCATTTGACAAAATGGTGTCCAGCCGCCACGCGAATTCCCTATGGTGAATGTGGTCGACGACAATGGAGGAGTCGGATTCAATGATAACATTCGTCCAACCGTTGGCCAAGTGGACCGCCTCGACTTCGCACTCCTCCACCGATCCCGACGTAGTAACCGAAGAGTAGCCTGCACGAACCGATCCGAAGTGGTCCCTCTCTATGACCCCCAATCCACCGATCGACGAGTTGCAATCCAGGTCGCGTCGCAGTTAATTTTGATAGTAGATGGTGGAGGTCGGCTCTAAGCCGTGATGGTGGGAACGTGGCGTCCCCGTGGTACTGGCTTGATCATCTCAGAGGTTGTCGCATGAATCTCTCTAATCAAGCTGTCAACATTTGGTGGAATGTTGTCGAAGGCGAGGCGACACCTAGCCATCCATATAACCCAGCAGACGACCATGTGAGTTCTCCACGGATCGGTATATGGTCGTCCTTGTCGCGGACCCGTAGCTCTGTGGGTGGCTTCGGTCAGCCACCCTTCCACCGAGACGAGGCCTCTGTCGATCGAATCCAGAGTAATGAAACGGGACCATACCTGTTTAGTCCAAGGGCACCCGAAGAGAAGATGTTCTCTAGATTCCTCCATATTACAAGTAGGACAGCAAGCATCAAGAGGTACCCCACGCCGTGCCAAAGATCCACGAGTAGGTAGGACATTGTTTGCCAGTTTCCACATGAAAGCTTTAATCTTAGGCCAAGCGTCCACTTTCCAGATAGCGTTCCAAACCTGAGGAAGATCCAAGGATGGGTGACGATTAAGATTAACCTGTGGTTGGGACGGAGCATGGAGGCGGTGGTAGGCCGAACGAACTGAGATTGCCCCGGTCGAGGTATGAGGCCATCGAAGTCGGTCTGGTCGGTGTTCAATGGGAATGGGGACATTGAGGACGACCTCAACATCCTCGGAATGTACCGCCTGCCGAACCGTTGCTTGGTCCCAAGTCCTCGAGTCCTGGCGGACCCACTGTGAGACCCGTAAGCTGTCTGAGGTGGCCTGGGGGTCCATCGGTCGAACCCGTGACGGGATAAGAAGGGGAACCCATTGGTCGTCGAAATGCCTAATAGTAAGCCCGTCCCCTAGGGTCCACATTCCATCCCGTTGTAGAACTGACCGTCCCTCGAGCAAGCTAGACCAAGCCCATGAGGCCCTACTACCTGAGGGTGCCTGCAAGAACGAGCAATTCGGAAAATAAAGTCCCTTAAGGACCTTTACCCACAAAGCATTCAGTTCTTCAAGGATCCGCGAGGCCATGTTAGCAAGAATATCCCGTTTGAAGTCTTGCATGTCCTGGAATCCGTACCCTCCCGTCGGTTTTGAAGTTGTCATGGTGCCCCAGCTCTTCCAATGGATTTTCCTTGAGTCCTCTCTCGATCCCCACCAAAAACGAGCTATGAGTGCGTTTACCTCGTTGCACCAAGTTGTTGGTAGTCTGAATATGTGCATTATGTATGTGGGAATGGCATTGAGCACGGCCTTAATCATTACCTCCTTGCCCGCATGATTGAGAAGCTTGCTTCTCCAATTCTGAATTTTGTCTCTTACCCGTTCCTTGAGATAGTTCAGAGCCTCCCGTTTGGACCTTCCCCAGACAGTGGGTAGGCCCAAGTAGAATCCCGGGTCAAGTGTTTGTTGGACCCCAAATAATGCCGCAATATCCCTCTTGTAATCATCTTTGGCTCCCGAGTTGAAATAGAGACATGACTTGGCGAAGTTAACCTTTTGGCCCGATGAAGTGCAGTAGAGAGCCAATGTGTGCTTGAGGTTTGTTGCTTTCTGGATGGGTCCCTTGAGGAAGAAGATTGAGTCATCCGCGAAGAAGAGGTGTTGGATTTCAGGGCAACCTCTTCTAGGACGGATTCCGGATATGAAACCTTTGGTAACCTGATCCTCAAGCATTCTAGATAAAATGTCAGCAACCAAAATAAATAGATATGGAGACAAAGGATCACCCTGACGAAGGCCCCTTGACGGGGTAATGACCTCGGAGTGCTCCCCATTGACCATAACTCTATATGAGACCGTAGATATGCATGCTTGAATCCATTGAGTCCATTTGTCGTTGAAACCTCTTTTCCTCATGACCGCGATGAGGAAATCCCATTCAATCCTGTCGTAAACCTTCTGCATGTCGATCTTGAGTGCACACTCGGATCGACCTGTGGCTCCTGAAGGTCTACCCCTTGTCTTCAAGAAGTGGAAGAGTTCATGTGCGATGATGATACTGTCCTGAATCCGTCTTCCTGATATGAATGCACTTTGAAAAGGGGTTATCAGTTCAGGCAAAAAGGTTTTTAACCTATTTGCCAGAACCTTAGAGATGATTTTATATCCGAAGTTGCATAAACTGATAGGTCGGAACTCAGAGGCAGACAAGGGGTTAGCAACTTTAGGAATCAAAGTTATATCTGTTTGGTTTAGGAAAGAGGGCATGATACCTGAGGTGAGGAAGGCGTTGACTGAGGTGACCAAGTCTGGACCGGTTGAGATCCAGCTCTTCTGATAGAACATACCTGAGAACCCGTCCGGACCTGGAGCCATCGACCCTCCCATTTGGAAACAAGCTTTCCTGACATCCTCCATAGTAGCCGGTCTAGTGAGATTGTAATTCATGGTAGGAGTGACTTGCTCGGGAACATTGCTCAGACACTGATCAAAGTTTGGTTGTGTAGCACTACCCAATATGTCTGATGTAAAAAGGCCCGAGTAGAAGTCGTGCAACTCGGATTTTATATTGCGGTCCCCTTCCACCCACGACCCATCTGATCCCCGTAATCGGACAATCTTGTTTCTTCTCCGTCTAGATAGGGTAGTTTGGTGAAAGAATTTCGTGTTCCTATCCCCGTGGGCAAGCCAACGAATTCTGGAGCGTTGTTTCCAAAAGATCTCCTCTCGTTTCCAAAGGGCGTGGAGCCTTGACTTGAGAGCCCGTTCCTCGCCAAGTCTCACATCGTTATGCACCGTAGGTCCCAATCTGTGAAGTTGGTGCTTGACTTTACTGATCTCCACCAAATTGTTTCGAAATTCCCGTTTGCTCCATTGGCTGAGCGAATCCCTGCACCTGTCGAGTTTCGGTTTGAGATCCTCCAAGGATGTGACCGAACCGCCTCGACTCCAGTTATGTGAGATAATGTCAAGGCATTCCTCCTTCTCGAGCCACATGTTTTCAAACCGGAATTGACGTCTACCTCTTCGCTCGACATGCTGAAGGTGTAGTGTTATAGGTGCGTGGTCCGAACCGATCATAAGCTCGTGCAGGAATTTTGTCGAAGGGAATCTGTTGTACCACGCCTGATTTGCTAGGACCCGGTCTAACCTTTCCATAATCCGATCAGCTCCCCTACGGTTGTTTGTCCATGTGAACGGGTGGCCCGTGAAGCCCATGTCCTCTAGGAGGAGGTCATCCTGAAGGCTTATAAAATCATCGATCTTAAACTGTTCCTTATGCCCCCCCCCCCCCCCCCACCTTCTCCCTGTGGTGGGAGATGTCATTGAAGTCTCCAAGGCAAGCCCACGGTCCCCCTCTATTTCGGCCCATCTGCCTGAGAGTTGCCCAATTCTGGATACGTCTAGCATAATTAGAGTCCCCATACACCCATGTGACTCTGCATGCCCCCATTGACGCTATTGAAGTTAGTGATTTATCAATGAAGTTCTTGTCGTGATGAAAGATGTTGATTGTAACCGAACTAGTCCACCAAAGGGCGAGACCACCGCTCGCCCCCAAAGGTGGAACGTAAAAAGCGAAATCCATTCCTATCTCCTTTAGAACTTTTTCACAGTAGGCCTCGCACTTCTTGGTTTCCATTAAAAAACTATAGAAGGGCGAGAGCCTTTCACCAGGTCCTTTAGATGTCGAACTGTCAGGGGAGACCTTAACCCCTAACAGTTCCAACTGACGAAGATCATTGAGACCCGGTGGTTCTTTTGGAACAACCACCAGAACCCTTTGAAGTCGGTCTTGACCTCACTGTATTCCCTTGCTTGCGACTCACATTATCTGCCCCTCTAGCTGTCATGGAGCTCCTAGTCGAGTCCCTTCCACCCGCCGAGGTAGGAGGCAGCCCCCCAGCAAGTTTCCGTTTTTTGGAGGCCCTTTCCTGCTGCAGTCCTGTTTGTGTCTTAGTTCCCCTGAGATTTGAATCAGCTGGTGTCTGATCTGGAGGGTTTGGAGCCTCAGTAGGTCGTTTACTTGCTCTGCCCCCAGCTGCCCCGTCCATGATCCGAGAGGTTTGGGTGTGGGACAAGGCTTCTTGGCAAGCAGAGAGGGGTCTGGGCTTGGGGGTAGGACATGGCTCCTTGGCAGGCAGAGAGGAGACGGGCACGAGGGATGGAGGAGATGTGGCAGGCTGTGGGTCGAGATTCTGGGTTCCAGTGGCTGCTACCAGGGGGACAGGCATGGCATCCACGATAACTTGGGGTGCAAGGGACAGCGATAAGTCACACCCCGTGTCCTGGATCTCCCCTTCCTCCGCCTCCTCTGTATGTGAGAAATTCATATCAAACAATATTGTGGTAGGCGAGCTAACGGAGGAGGTCTCCACTGCAGGTTGAGGAACTGTGTTGGTACGACAGGTGGGTGGATCCGGCAGACCCGAATTGGATGAGAAGACTTGGGGGCAGGGGTGGCTCTGGGGGTTCCCTTCAAAGGGAGGCGTTGGTAGAGGGGTTGGGAAGTTGCTGGCTGCTTAAGGTGGGCCAGCAGCAAGCACGGGGTTGGTGTGGGTTCTGGATGTCGAGTTGTTGCTCCTAGCTTGGGTGTTGCTGGTTCCATCATCGACACAGGTTGTTTGGTGGCTGTGTTGCCTATAGATTCTCCTGTCCTCCATGATGTCTCGCCAAGACCTGTTCCCTGGGTCCCTAGAGGTGGCCGGCCGTGCCCCCCCTCCACATTGACCCATTGGTTCACAGATCTTGGACGAGTAGCTATGGACCATGGACCAAAAAGAGGCTCCTGGGCATCATTCAGTCGTACTGGTTCCGTGCAAGACTTGGAGTTGTGGCCGATCCTCCCACAAGTATAGCATATATCAGACAGACGCTCATATCGAACACTAGCCCATTTCTGATTGCCTTCCGAGTTAGCCCACTTGAAACCCGGTAATAGGGGTTCCGACAAATCCACATCAACTTGCACCCTAAGGTACGTTCTCATCTGAATTGTGCTCAGCTCCTCAGTGCGGATACACCTACCTATCCTACCAGCTATGCATTCAGCATTTTGCTTATTCAACATTTCCATGCTTAATCCATGAATCTGAGCCCACACTTGCACCCTAAAGAAATCGACCTCATTGATTGACATCTTAGCTGGACAATTCCTCAAATTCAAGCAGAATCCATGAACAGACCAATGGGATAATTCCAGAATCCGTTCTCTATCCTGTGAGCTTTCAAATTCAAAGACTAATGTGGATTGGTTTACCTCCGCCATTCGAACTTTGCCAAACCGAGACCAAGCCTCCTTGAGGACGTTTTTGATGACGTTGTTTTTGATTGGTTTGTCCGCAATCAACATCCCTAATACCCTATCAGTCGAGCCTTGAGACGAAATCGGAGGAGTCGAAGGAACCAGGTTCAGCAGCGGGATCTCAGGTATGTTCTCTTCATCTGAGCTAGATCGGGTTGCCATTGGAGGCAGGCCAATCCAGAGGAGTTCACCCCTGTCGCAGACCGACCTACACACAGAAGAAAGGCTGGCAAAAGAGAAACAGATATAATTTGATAGTTTTTAACCGGATTGATGAAGTTTCGGGCGAGAGGTGGCAGTGTGCTGTGGTTCCCCACCGAAAACGGAAGAGTTCACCGGGGAAAGGGTGGTCAATTGGAAGCTCAAAGCTAGGTTTCCGCCGAGAAGGAAGTGACGCCGATCCAGGAAAAGAGTGGACGAATGACGCAATTGAGCTCTGGGCAGACCACTTAGCTGGAAGGAGTGTTCAGGAGAGGGAGCTGAGGACGAGGCAACAGTAATAACTGATCGCAAACGGTTGCCAAGGTTAGCAGGAGCTCCGACAAGGACTCCGCGACAATCGCATTCCTTCCCAAGGAGAGAAGCGCGTCAGGACACGCGCGCTGTTAATTATGTTTGATGTCTAAAGTATTCAAAATATAATGACACTTGAGTAAATGTAACATACGATTACGTGGACTAATATAATTTAATAAAATAAATCATTTTGGTTACGTGCCATTATTTTATACTAAATTAATATATAGATATCGATATAGATTTGCCTCTGTTCCGCCCTCCAGATCTCTCTCTCGATTCCACGGAACCAAGCTGCTAGGGTTTGTAAAAATCGAAACTTGTAAGACTTTTCCCATCTTCTTATTTGATTAAGAGTTGTGTTGTTATCAGCAGATGACTAGATGGTTTGTTTCTTGTCTGGTCGATGAGAAACTGTCGGATAATTTTGAAATTGAAGCTTCGCTATTATCTCGCCTATGCTATAAATCATGGATGACGAAGCCTAGATTTAGCTACAGATTCTACTTTTATTCGCGGTTGACATGACGGATTGAGTTGTTTACCGTTTCATACGTGCCAGACAATTCTTCTTTGATAAGTTGAAGCTATTCAGCCCCACTGAGATTTGCTCTGACCTAAATAGTTGTGTTTCTAATTGGAATGTACTTAGTCGGAGAATAAATGCAATACAATGTTTGTGAAATCCGCTTGGCTTCAATTATTCAACCAACCAACCCAATGGTGTAGTTAATGAAGGAATTTGTGTTCTTATATGAGTGTCACAACACGAGTTTCATCCAGTCTCTTAATGATGGAGGATAGGAATTCACCTTATGATTTTGTAACAATGATTGGCCGTATCAGGTTTAATGAATCTGCATTCAAGAACATGTTTGACTTTGATTGTGTATGATCCCGTGAAAAACTGCTACCCATTCAGTTCTTAGATGTTTTATCTAGTCTGCCCTTGTAAAATCCACTTGAATGTTGTTTGTCTAATTGTACGACTTTGCTCTGCCTCATTTCCTGATAGAGGATGGACAATAAAGTGAGTAATATTGACAATGTGAGTAAATGGAAGCAAACGGGAGATGAAGAGAAGCAGACTGCAGTTCATGAAGAAATGAAAAGAATGAATCAACTGCCTGGAAATAGCACGTATGCATCTCACCGCCTTCGGGTACTTCAGAAAGTTCTGCAACTTATGTCCATTCAGGTAAGTGTGGTTCCCTGGAATTTAGAAGCATGTCTTTCTGAGTACTGTTATAATCAAGTTAGTCCATTGTAGTGAGAGACTCTTGTAGTTGATATCTGACTCAAGAACTCCATTTTTTTCTTACTTTTACATCCCTTCATTAGTGCATTTAATCATGAAGATTGTTTTTCATTCTTCTCTTCGGTAGTACCTAAGCATTCTATGGCATATTTTTTGTCCACTTCATTTGCAGAGAACTAGATCACAAGAAGAGGAACTGGAACTGCTGTTTGCCACCCTGTCTCTCTAATCTACACAGAGGTCAGTTTCTTTCACCCAGTGTAGTAGTGCACACACGACTAAAATATGTACTCGACTGGATGATTTTGCAGGTGAATCTTGACCATCTGTTTAAGTTGTATATTTCTGAACTATGTATTACAATTTTATCATATATTTCGTATGTCACTGCTGAAACTGAGTCCCACTTGATGACCTGCAGGATCACGCTTCTAGCAGAAATCTATCTATATCGCCAGTTGTAGACAGACATGAACCAACTTAAATATGTAAATTGGTCCTATGCGCTTGTATTATCCACTAAGTGTCTGGTTCAGTCAGTTGAACTTTGAGATGAATATATATATATATATATATATAACATATGGGTTCCTCCTTTATAAGCTAACTATTTACAGAAATTGCCCAAAATCACCACAGACCGACACAGTTATTCCTGAGTGATAAGGACAGCCAGATGAGAGATTTTCTACAGCTAATACAATCTACTCCATCATGGGTACTCAACCCCACTATTACAAATCCAGTTAGCCACAACCCACAAGCTCATTTATACGTCGAGTGAGGCCACCAAAAATGGTTTCAAGAGCTAAAGTGCAACACCCGCCCTAAATTTGAGAACTAAAGTTATAAATAAAGAACTTAGGGAGCTAACGAGACTTAAAGGCAAAGCTCAAGAAAAAAAACAAGAGTTTTATTAAAATTGACTATTAAAACTACTGTAATCACATACAAGGAGAGAGATGGGGGTAACAAATCGTGCGTACGTGCATGTTATCGTGCGTATCAATACGTTTAACGTGTGACACTTACCAAACGCGAATGATAAGTTTATCGTGTCATGTTACTCAACACAAACACGACACAATTTTCCGTGTGTTTCATGTCGTGTTATTGTGTCGCCTTAAGTTAGTTAATTATATCTTCACATGCGAGATTTATAAGAAAATATCAAAATAACGAATTGTTTATAGTAAAAATCATCAATTCAAACCTAAAATTTTACGAGTGTTTAATGTATAATTGACAAACCTTAAAAATTAAATATCTAAGTAGACTTTTAAAAGCTACTAAATAAGACTTGTTTAGAAAAGTATTAAAAAAAATTCAAATCCAAAATTATAGTTGACAACAAAAAAGTTCAATTTTATTGTGTTGTATCGTGTTCTGATACCTAAACATAAACACGACACGAAAATATTTTCGTGTTATCGTCTTCATACTATCGTGTGTTATCGTTCTGTCATATGCTTCCACAAACACGATTTTTTTCGTGCGTGTTCGTCTCGTGTTATCGTGTTCCGTAGAAAATTGTTAGCCCTAGACAGAGATATTACCATCTACACATCCTCCCTCTCGATTGCACAAGTTAACCAAAGTGTTTTTCAAATTTTTGCAGCCTCGAAATGTTCTAAATGATTTGGAGTTGACATGCGACCGGTGAAGTCACGAAACCTCAAGAAACTGCGGAAGTAAATTGTTGTCATCACTGACAAGATAAGAACGTCACAAAAAGGTAAAACTCTTACCATGCGTTTCTTACATGGAATAAGGAATACAAAATAGGGAATAAGAAATAAGAAATATAAGATAAGAATATAAAGTTGTTTCTTTGGTGGAACTATATATGGAAAAAGATTGGAATGTGGTAAAATGACATATTTATCACTTATTGTATATGTATATTATATAATATATATAATTTGTACTTATTAATTTTAAAAATTAATAATAATAACAACTTAAATATAATTAACTAATAATTAAAAAACATTTTAAATAATTTATTCAATTAAATTTGAAAGGTCAATCCCTTGTATCTCAAAAATTCTAACAATTCATAATATAATCAACAAAAAAACTTGATAAATATTTCTTTATATCCTTTGTAAATTTCCATATTTACAGAAACAAAACCGTAATTACAACAACAAAATTTTATATTCCATTACAAATTACCATACACGTACAATCAAATGACTACACACCTACAATCTCTTGTACTCATTGATTCATGTCACGATCCCGACCTTCTCATTGCCTTCATAACCTTCAAAATACCAAATCAACCCGATCGATTTCTCAATTTTTCCGAATAACAATGAAGACCCGAATCATCATAAATCAACCATTTAAACACAAACTCAACAATATAAATACAAACACAAACCCAACAATAACACATCAATCAGCCAAGCTATAACACATTAAGAAACCAAGTAATAACACATCAAGAAACCAAACAATAACACCGACAATCAATTGTTCAAGATTCTAGGTTCACCACGAACCCATAATCACGATTTTTGGGTCCGTGACCCAAAATCGCAAGGGAGGTAAACAACGAAACCCTAATTCATCCGGAATCATCGATTCTCGGTAAACAACCCTAATTCATCCGTGGCAAAAACAACAATTCGAGACAACAACAACTAGGAGACAAAATTCAAGACAAAAACAACGAAACACACAAGGAGAACTAACCTGTTGTTCTTCTCCAACCGACAGATTGAAGCTTTGGTTCGCTTTCGGTGAGTAAGGAAGAAATGGAAATGACGAAGGATGAACTGAAGGAAGAAATGCCAAAGGAAGAAATTACTGAGGGGCAACCTTGAAATTAATGAAAATTAGTGAGGGTAGAATCGTATTTAACACTCCTATTCCGGATTCCTTGCCTTCTATACTTAGGAATTCTGAGGTTTTCACACGGAATGTCTAAGTCTACCCCGTCCGGAATTCGTAAGCTAAATTTTTGCAATTCCGCGAAAAGAACAACTTTTTGCGAAATCCGTAAGCCGAATGACTTACACATTTCACGAAAAGAACATGTCATTAAACTTACATTTGTTTTTGTTTATGGAGTTGTGTTTGTCGAGAAAAAAGGTTGGATAATTCTTAATAGTGAATTTCAGTTTGCTGAATTTTATTCTCCTTTATGGAGATAGTTAGACTTTAGGGGTTATAAGTAATCTAGCTTAAGTATTCTAACTTAAGTGACAAAACTAAATTTGATTGAGTCATTTGAGAAATATCATGGTTTGAATAATCAGAATTAGTTTTCGAATCGATACTTTGAGACCTTAGAAGTTACATATTTATTAGTTATTGTACAAAAAGAAATCAATAATCTTGTAGTTCATTGAAAGAGATTTTTATAGACACCAACAACACCCAAAACATAGCCCGTACGAGAGAAAACAAAGTTCTCAAAGTTGGATATGTAATTCATATTGAAATATGTCCACGTGGCCAACTTTGACCAACACGTGTGAGTCATCACGATTGGGGTAAATTTCCTGAGATAGTGATAAAATTAGTGAATAATAAAATATCAGATTTTAGCTCAATTTGTGTGCCACAAACAAAACAATATATCTGGAACGTGATTGTACCTAAGGGATGTTAGCACTTAATAAATGTATGATATGTTTAGGGGTGAAACCGGACTGGTCGGACCGGTTTTTTCACTATTTCGGTCGGGGACCTATATTTTCGGACCGGTTTTTCTTCAAAAAAAAGTCCGACCAAAAGACCGTATAAGGAAAAATAAACCGTCCATTCGGATTTCGGATTTTCGGACCGGATTTTCGATTTAAACCGAAAAGGCAAAAAAATACACATTCAAAACCAAAATAAGTATTCAAAATCAAATTAAACAACAAAATAATTTGATTTAACAATTTTTACATATATTTCTACTAAACCGATTAAACAACTAAAATAATTATTAAATAAGAAAAAATGTATTTGTATTCGTTGATTAATTATATTAATTAATACTAACTAATACAATATCTAAAATAATATACATATAAATGGTCGGACCGGACTCCACGGTCTTTTAGAGTTGTAGACCGAACGGTCTAAAAAACCGTTTCAAGCAAAAAAAATCCGACCATAAACCGAACCGTACATTTTCGGACTGGATTTTTCGGTCCGGACCGGTTCGGTTTTCACCGGATTTTCGGACCAAACGGTTTTCCCTTTCCCCTTTCGGACCAAACGGTTTTCGGACCAAACGGTTTTCCCTTTCCTGGATCCCCATCCTCTTCGCCAGCACAAGGCCATCCCTAATGCCCCATAACTCAGCAACCAGGCTATTTGTGACCCCCAGTCTTCTTTGAGACCCCTTCACCCAACCCCCAAGATGGTTTCTTAGGATCGCCGCACAACCCGCTGAGCCCGGGTTGCCAACCGCCGATCCATCTGTGTTTAGTTTGGTCCACCCCAGTTCAGGTGCATTCCACCGAACTTCAATCTCTGTCTCCCTCCGAGTAGGGGTAGTCTTTTCCAGTGTGGCTGAGACCTCCTTAACCTGAAAGGTGGTTAGACTCACAATATCTCTATCTAGAAATTTATTATTGAAAATGAATGAATTTCTATTTTTCCAAATAAGCCACACCGCAGAGGAGAAAATCAAACCCCATTCCAATCCCTCATTATCCTTCATCTTATTTTGACTGTTAACCTTCAACCACTTGGCTAACTGGCTGTCATAAAACTCAAGCTCAGTTGGAAATCCAATTTCCTCCCAAACCTGTTGGGCATACCGACAGTCCCGCAGAACGTGCAGGGCGTCCTCTTCCAATAGGCCACAGATTTTACAAATGGAATCAATGTCCATCCCTCTTTTCCTAAGCATGCAAGCGGTAGGAATACGATCATGATTACACAACCACAAAAAGTTATGTTAGTACTTAATAAATGTATGATATGTTATTGGACCTCATACTTTGAATGGAAAGTTTAATCTTTCGTTCGTGTTTGAATTTAGAGAATTCAGACTAACAAAACTATCAACATTAGATTTAGAGTTTAGTTTAGTTAAGGTAAGTAGTTTATGTTTATTTCTATATTTATGAAATAAAACATTTTCCTGTATTACATGAAATTCTAAATATAAACTACGATTATTTAAAAACATGAGTATCAGTTTTATTTATAAATTTGGATCAAGTACTTGAAATGTTTTAAAAGTGTGCTTTTGATCCCTTGTCGATTTTGTAAGCATATTTTCATGAGCTAATTTGATATAAGATTTTAACAGAACATATTTTATTGAAAATTATTTTTTGAAGTTTGACCCATATTTCTGATTATGTGTTTGTAAGTCTACTACTTTTTAAAACCCTTATAAGTGCCCTTAAGCGTATTGACACCAAGTTCATTATCATTTTAGTTGCTCCACCACTTATATCAAAGTTCTGTATGCGAAAACCCGAACCGAGAAAAATCGAGATGAAGAAAAGAGCAATAAAATAAAATAAATCCCAAACCCTAAACCTTAACCCCAAACCCTAAACCTAAAAAAAAACTAAAAAACAACTTAAACCTTAAATCCCAAACCCTAAACCTTAACCTTAAACCTCAAACCCTAAAATCCTAAATCCTAAACCCTAAATCCTAAACCCTAAACCCTAAACCTTAAGCCTTAAACCGCAAACCCTAAACCTTAACCTTAAACCTCAAAACCTAAAATCCCAAACCTTAAACCCTAAACCTTAAATCCTAAACCTTAAACCCTAAGCCTTAAAACCCAAACCCCAAACCTTAAACCCCAAACAATAAACCCCTAAACCCATGACATCCATTTTTGGCCAAACACCCACCATGACATCCATTTTCGTCCAAATTCCCACCATGCCACAAATCACTCCCAATTGCCACCAAAAGTCCTTCAAATTGTCATCACCATTTGACCACTTGATCACATTTGCTCATCCTTAGCCAAATTCTCTCCAATTATCATCAAACCTCCTCCTAATTGCCAATCACCTTCCAATTGCCAATCACCTTTGCCCAATTGCTATCACCTTTGCCATCCACCATGTATTGTCCATGTTTATCATCTATTTGGAGGAGAAAACTCTACAAAAGCAAGGGAGAGCTACAGTTGAAAAAAAGAAGAAGAAACCAAAGGAGAGTTTTGAACAAGCTTGCCGTAAGCTACGACATTTAAGAAATGGAAAGAAAAAGAAGAAAAGATTCAAAAAAAAAATTTAAAAATAAGGATTTGAGTGATAGTGAGTGAAAAAAAAGATAGATATTGAGTGAACAAAAATCAGCGAATATCGGTCTCGGTTCCTCGTGATGTATCTAAACTTCGAATAACTTAGGTATATATCTTCTCGTGCTCGATATTTGTATTTCTTAATGTGAATGAAGTTTGTTTCATCAATATAATGTGTTAATAGTTGTATTTCGTATAAGAATCGTACTCGGTTTTAAGTTCGGTATAACTTTGGGGTTATTTCAGACATTTGTTAAAGTTATGGGGGTTGTTTCAGTCAAAAACATAATGTTTTCAAAAATGAATTATGTCATTCCCAAATGTTGATGAAGGTTACAACTCGGTCCTTGGACTCTCGGGTCATTTTGGGACTTTACCGAGTGTTATAAACCAAACGAGAAAAGTTTTAAGTCATTTTTGCAAATTTTAAAAGATTTTTCCAAATCAGCTCGAAATTTTAAATAATTGGATCTTGGTCCCTAAACGTTTATGTACATCCCATTACTTCTCAAGGTGTCACAAATTAGTCCAATATGCTTCTTATTTTCAAAATCATTCGTATACGTTTGACACGTACGTCTTAAAATGACCCCAAAGTTAAACAATTTTTTTAGCACAATTAAGTTCATTCTCTCTTGTTTATTTATTTTAAATTAACTCAAAAATTTTTAAAAAAATGCTTGTATATTGTTAATTAAAAAAAATGCATGTCATCTCTTTAGCTAAGCATGATCAAATTGGACAATTCGGGTAAATCAGACAAATTGAATAAAAAATATAAATTCAAAAGCAAACTAAAATACCGAAAGGTCGGATTATGGGCTCGCGAGCCCTTAAGACGTAATCAAACCCCCGAACTCGATTCTCTAGACGTAAACCTTTCCAAGCCCTAGGATGTTAACACCATGTACTCTAGGAAATTTTAGAATTCCGATTAGCCTTTAATTAATCGTTGGTGACTCTTTCAATTTTTCCGGTCCGGTTGATGACCCCGATCGACCGGATCCGTCGCTCACTAAGACCCGACATTTTAGAGCGAAACAAAAATAAGAATATTTTAAAAAAGTGTCGGGGAAAGTCAGATCCGACGTCCGAAAATTTGGTGACTCTGTTGGGGATCTCATTTAGAGGGTTTAGACTTTGTCATGTTTGCTTTGCCATATTATATTTTTGTCCTATCCGTTTTGAACGTTTGCTCATGCTTGTAGTTTCAAATTTTGTCCAAAAGGCGATGTAATTGTAATAATTCAAAAAAAATAATTATGTAGATTCTTGTTTTGCACACACCACGCTGGTTACCATTACCCGTTCGGACCTGGAGAACATTAAGAGCTTAGGGAGTTTAGTAGGGGAATGCGCCTGGAGCGGTTTGGACCGCCGACATGCACCCAAACAACTCAACTCGATGATCAGAATGGCCCCGTGATCCTCTTTAGAGGGTGAGGTTCCGCTGGTTTAGAGGACCTAGAAATTCCATCCATTTAGAGCAAAAGCTCCACAACATGTTTAACATTTACCTGTTTTGTGTGTATTTCCATTTTTGGGCCGAACTAATGTAAATGAGAATTCGGCCCAAATATTTGGATACGAGATTGACCCACAATTCATGAAGAAGATTTGGCCCAACTGTTGTGAATTATAAGTCAGCACAACAACTGTAAATGGGAGTTCAACCCATTATGTAAATGTGTTTTGTTTTGGCCCTAGATCATGACATGTATATGATTGAACCTTTTTTATTATATATTTCAGACTGCTGTAAATGTAATACGAACCTTATTAATGAAATTTACATTCTCGCACTTGCATTGCATTTTTCAAAAAAAGAAATGTAAGTTCCATTCATTCCCTTCATTCTATCATGTATCCTTAGGACGTTTCACGCACCATCTTTGGTAAGGATGAAGAAAAAAAACCATTGCCCTCACATTAAGGCCATACATCCCCCTACAGTCGAAAAATGGCTAAATACGGAAAGCCATGACAAAAGGGAATCAGAAATACGTGAACAAGAAGATTGGCGAGATTCACGAGCTTGAAAGTTACAAAGTCAACAGGATTCTCGTTAATACCTTGTCTAATTTCTGGAGTATGGAAAACGCATCTGCGTGATTAACAACAATGGAACACGTTCACAAGTTCCATTCGGCACCTGCAAGTCAGTCTTTCAACCCGGAGGAGATAATCGGGGATAGACCCGAACAACCACTGTCATTCTAGCAATGTGGGGGCACCTTGGAAAAATGTGGGGGCAACGTAGTTGAGTTGAATGACATCCTTGAATAATTCAGACCCTCATTCGAACCAAGGACGAGGCGAATAAAAAGATTTTCAAAATGCATGTTCTCGACCTTCGTTCGAACCAAGGAACAAACAACAAATGCACTCAACAAGTCGCGTCGTCGTGTGAAACGTCTTAAGAACTAGACTTCGATTGGCTAAATCCTTTTAAACTATTCTTGATTTGTTTTTGTCATACTTGCAATCAAAGTCTACGAATGGAATGATTGTAACATGCATAATTTTCAAAACCAATCATGCATGATCAATTGTGTATTTGTCCTTCTTACTATAGTATTTTGGATTTAGGTTTTCGGGAATCCACGTGACATTCAACGACTCCAGCACCTCAATAACACGATGAGAGAATCATCCTACTAGAACAAACCATGCACGGCATGAGTTCCCGTACAGTGCAGTCAATCGTTGGCATGACCTCCTAGGTTGAGCAGATTTTTGCTTTTCTAAGCTCCAGGCAGCCGTTACTACCATAGTATATCCCCGACCTCGTCTTTCCGATGAACACTACTGTTATGGCACCTCATCAATCCATGTCAGACACATTTGCCATCCTGACGAAGCTCCACCTCCCACATATGGCCACCCTGACCAAGGTCCACCTCCCACATATGACATTTCCACACCCGGAAGGACAAAGACACTTTTAAGACTGGGGTTTCATCCTAATGTCAAAGTTTATGAAGTCTCCTGGAGGAAACATTCAGCTGAAAGTTCAGGGACATTGTTGTTTCCTCCCCTCGCCGTTTCATTCCCAAGCCCGCTACAAGTGATCCAACTCGATGACATTGATGCTCACGAGGGCTTGTCAGACTTATTTTCAACCGATATCACCATTGAAGATTTGCTCGATGAAGCCCCCTTAGGCCTTTTTATCCGTCCACTCGCTAGTGGGAGACCCTTGCCAGATTCGAATCTATACAAATGATCATTCGATGATACCCGTTTGAGATGCGTGAATGTTGAAAAAGCTGAGCGTCTAATGGAAGAAATTCATGAAGGTTGTTGCGGACCACACATGAGCGTGCGAGACCTGGATACTTTTGGCTGACTGTGTAAAATATGTCCAACAGTGTCACCTCTATCAATAGTACGCAGACCAAATCCACGCGCCACTGAACGAGCTCTATCCCATGACTTCCCCACGACCTTTCTCAAAATGGAGCATCGATGTAGTCAACATGATTTCTCCCAAAGACGCCCAATGGTCATAAATTGATATTAGCGGCAATCGATTACTTCACCAAGTGGGTAAAGGTTATCACCCTGACAGCAATAACGGCAAAGACCATTGAATTTTTCATCAGCCGGGACATCATCGTGCGTCATGGAATGCCAAAGTCAATCATCACTGGCAATGCCAGAAATCTAAATTGGTCGATGGGTTGTGATCAAGCAATAAAATTCATCTGCATATCGCCCATAAATGAATGGCGCAGTGGAAGCAACAATTAAAGGGCTGACATGATAAACTGCTTTGGGGCACTTAGGGCATACAAGACCTCAAAATGGACCTCAACATGAGCAACCCCATTCTCCCTTGTTTACGGGACCGAAACAGTGTTGCCAATTAAAGTAAAAATCTCGCCAGCTATGATCCTCACCGAGGCAGAAATGGACGAGCCAGAGTGGGCAAGATGCAAATACGAGCAATTGAACCTCAAAGAAGAAAAGCGACTCATCGCTTTGTGCCATGGGCAATTGTACCAGAAACGTATGACTCATGCATTTAACAAAAAAATGCACCCGACAGAAATACAAGCGGGTGATCTAATTCCCATAAAAAAAAATCATTCGAGTCAATCCAGACTCTTGGGGCAAGGTTGCGCCTAAAATATGAAGGGTCTTATGTCGCTAAAGAGATTTTCAGCAAAGGAGACATGATCGTTACTGGCATGGACAACAAAGAACTCCCCAATTCAATCAAGGTGGATGCAGTGAAAAAACAATCTTAAAGAGCTCATAACCAGAAAGCGAGCCTCCAAAAATGAGAAATTCCCGCTAAATTGAAAACCTGAAAGGGCGGTTTGGCAAAATTTAGGGAAGAGAGACATGATTAAAAATTCCTAAAAAAGGCGATCATGACAAAAGGAACGGAATCAAATCCCTATTAGGTTGAAAATCCAAAAGAGAGACCTAGCCAAAACAATTAAGGGAACCAAGATGTGCGGTAAAAAGAAAAAATACTGTATCAAAAGGAAAGAAAATCGAGAGATAAAAAAAAGTGCTCAAAAGTGGACGATAGTGTTTTCCACATTAGCAATAAAGAGAATGCGTGATTGACATTAATTTGATGTTGCCTCAACAACTTGCGTGGGTACACCTTGTGGACGTACCATGAATGACTTTAGGGAACTCCATTAAGAAGGACTCCAAATTCGATTAATGAGAACACATGTTGAGAAGTCCGCGCAAGCAGTTAGACATCTCGAGAAGGGTTTTTACCTCCAAAATGAATTACAAGCTAATGAGCGGGGTCTTTAGGTGCTCAACCTCCACGAGTCATCATCAACATTAGGGACTTGTAGATGTCCAACTTTCTAGAGTTACAAACTGACGAACGAAGCGTTTAAGTGCTCAACCTCCGCAAGTCATCCTCGACGACCAGGACCTGTAGCTAGCCAACTTCTGAAAATAAAAAAAACGATGAGCGGAGCCTTTAGGTGTTCAGACTTCTCAAGTCATCCTTGACGATCAGGACCTGTAGTTATCCAGCTTCTGGGAATAAAAAAAACGACGAGCAGAGCCTTTAGGTGTTCAGCCTTCTCAAGTCATCCTCAACGACTAGGACCTGTAGCTATCCAGCTTCTAGGAATTAAAAAAAAAACGACGAGCAGAGCTTTTAGGTGTTCATCCTTCGGAAGTCATCCTCAACAAGTCACAAGCCGACGAGCGGAGCCTTTAGGTGTTCAGCTTCCGCAAGTCATCCTCGACGACCATGACCTGTAGTTATCCAGCTTCTGGGAGTCACAAGCCGACGAGCGGAGGCTTTAGGTGTTCAGCCTCCGCAAGTCATCCCCAACGAGTCACAAACCGACAAACAGAGCCTTTAGGTGTTCAGCCTCCACAACTCATCCTCGACGACCAGGATCTGTCAGCTTCTGGGAGTCACAAGCTGATGAGCGTTTAGGCGTTCAACCTCCGTAAACCATCATGAACGATCGAGACCTATAAGTGCCTATCTTTCGAAAGTTGCATCATGATCTTTGTCTTTGAACACACACTCATGAGATCACTTCCATGAGCGCGTGTTCAAAGAGGGGCAGCTGTAAACACCTGATTTTGGCTCAGGGTCAAAATACTGTACGCGAGGATCCAAGCCGAGAAAAATCGAGATGAAGACAAGAGCAATAAAATAAAATAAACCCCAAACCCTAAAACCCTAAGCCCTAAACCTTAAGCCCAATCCTAAAAAAAACTAAAAAACAACTTAAATCCTAAACTTTAAACCCGACACCCCAAACCCTAAACCTTAACCTTAAACCTCAACTCCTAAAATCCCAAACCCTAAACCCTAAATCTTAAATCCTAAACTCTAAACCTTAAACCTTAAATCTTAA
The DNA here is from genome assembly GCA_946814005.1 of Chamaenerion angustifolium. Lineage (NCBI taxonomy): Eukaryota > Viridiplantae > Streptophyta > Magnoliopsida > Myrtales > Onagraceae > Chamaenerion > Chamaenerion angustifolium. Next base: position 22,409,481 of record OX328270.1, on the reverse strand, counting down.
ACCCCAAACCCTAAACCTTAACCTTAAATCTCAAACCCTAAACCCTAAACCTTAAACCCTAAACGTTAAATCCTAAACCCTAAAGCCGAAGCCTTAAATCCCAAACCTTAAATCCCAAACCCTAAACCCCAAACCATAAACCCATGACATCAATTTTTGGCCAAATACCCACCATGTCATCCATTTTTGTCCAAATTTCCACCATGCCACAAATCACTCCCAATTGACACCAAAAGTCCTTTAAATTGCCATCACCATTTAACCACTTGATGACATTTGCTCATCCATAGCCAAATTCTCTCCAATTATCATCAAAACTCCTCCTAATTGCCAATCACCTCTTAATTGCCAATCACGTTTGCCCAATTGTCATCACCTTTGTCATCCACCATGTATTGTCCATGTTTATCATCTATTTGGAGGAGAAAACTCTACAAAAGCAAGGGAGAGCTACGGTTGAAAAAGAAGAAGAAATCAAATGAGAGTTTTGAACAAGCTTGCTATAAGCTACGAAATTGAAGAAATGGAAAGAAAAAAAAAAGAAAAGATAGAAAAAAAAATAAAAGTAAGGATTTGAGTGATAGTGAGTGAAAATAAAATAGATAGATATTGAGTGAAGAAAAATCGGCGAATATCGGTCTCAGTTCCTCGTGAAGTATCTAAACTTCGAATAACTTAGGTATATTTCCTCTCGTGCTCAATATTTGTATTTCATAATGTGAATGAAGTCCGTTTCATCAATATTATGTGTTAATAGTTGTATTTCGTATAAGAATAGTACTCAATTTTAAGTTCGGTATAATTTTGGGGTCATTTTAGACATTTGTGAAAGTTATGGGGGTTGTTTCAGTAAAAAACAATATTTTCGAAAATGAATTATGTCATTTCCAAACTTTGATGAACGTTACAACTCGGTCCTTGGACTCTCGGGTCATTTTGGGACTTTACCGAGTGTTATAAACCAAACCAGAAAAATTTTGGGTCATTTTTGCAAATTTTAAAAGATTTTTCCAAATCAGCTCGAAATTTTAAATAATTGGATCTTGGTCCCTAAACTTTTCTGTACATCCCATTACTTTTCATGGTGTCACAAATTAGTCCAATATGCTTCTTATTTTCAAAATCATTCGTATACGTTTGACACGTCTTAAAATGACCCCAAAGTTAAACAATTTTTTTAGCACAATTAAGTTTATTCTCTCGTGTTTATTTATTTTAAATTAACTCAAAAAATTTAAAAAAATGCTTATATATTGTTAATTAAAAAAATGCATGTCATCTCTTTAGCCAAGCATGATCAAATTGGACAATTCAGGTAAATCAGACAAGTTGAAAAAAAAATATAAATTCAAAAGCAAACTAAAGTACCGAAAAGGCGGATTATGAGCTCGCGAGCCCTTAATACGTAATCAAACCCCCGAACTCGATTCTCTAGACGTAAACCTTTCCAAGCCCTAGGATGTTAACACCATGTACTCTAGGCAAATTTTAGGATTCCGATTAGCCTTTAATTAATCGGTGACGACTCTTTCAATTTTTCCCGTCCGGTTGATGACCCCGCTCGACCGGATCCGTCGCTTGCCAAGATCCGACATTTTAGAGCGAAACTAAAATAAGAATATTTTCAAAAAGGGTCGGGGAAAGTCGGATCCGACGTTCGACAAAGGGCATAATTGGGGTCCAAGTTTAATTCCTTACCATGGTAAGTAATTTTTGAGAGTAAAACCATAAACAACAATAATTTTTTATCGAGTTAGAGTCACTGTCATCCGAATTTTTCGGTTCGTACAATTTGTCATTTCTGTCCCCTTTAAGATTGAGGCTTTGCCTTTAAGATGATAGATGACATCGCCTACCGATGACAACGATCTATTAGGCGGCGTCGCATTTTAAATGACAACCTTTTAGGCGGCGTCGATAACCTTTTAGACGACGATAACATTTTAAGCGCCGGTGATCCTTTTTAGGCAGCAAAGATGCGGCGATAAGGGGTTGCTTATACTGCCCAAGTTGATGCCTGTGACCTTTCGTAAAGGTGTCGCCCCAGTGTAAATAGGCATGTGCCTTCGAGCCTCGATCATATCACAAATATAGATAATTAAGGTAAGGTTTTCGATCGGGCTGATATGCATGTTAGCATGTATATAACGTTATATATACATGTTTGATTACGAAAGTGGATACTCATTGAATTGGACCTTGGAAGAGGTAGGGCTTAACTGGGGAAGATGTATCTCGATCAAAGCACACCCATACATCTTTTAGTACAGCAGAAGGTAAGGTAGGAAGTGTGATTAGAAAACAAGAGAAGCAAGGAGAAAAGAATCATAACAATCAATATTTTTCATATAATTTCATTTAGGGTTAAAGTACATCAAGGAACAAACCTGTAGGTGAAGGTATGTATTTTATGAGAATGAACAGGATACGGCATGAAAACCTTTACTTGCAGTGAGATCTAATGCTTCAAAATTTTCATAAAGAAACACCTAGAGAAAGATCAACACGTTAGTTGAATGCATTTCTAAAAACCTATTAACAATGCTAAACGAAAGACATATACTGAGGATCCTGATTCCCCCAAACCCACGATCCTTATTCCCAGAATTGAACGCTACCATCCATAATAATATAGACTGGGTTTAGGGCTGTGTATGAAATAATTAACTTCAGATACAATTATAAGTAACAGTTGTTAAAGACTTGAATAAGGTTCTATGAATCTTTCCCTATTTTTTTTTGAGACCCCAAGTATACTATCTCTACTGCATATGCGGGATTATATTAGTATATTGGAGATGATTAAAAGAGGGAGTAAACTACAAGAAAATAATTAGTCCTATAAATAGAGCTAAGAGTTCATGGTGATAGTCACACCTCAAACTTCAAACGAAGTTGAAGAACAGTAACTCAAATATAAATCCCAATTAAGAGAGCTGAGAGAGAGTTAAGATGAAGTTGCAGAAGCTGAAGCAAAACAGCTATGGCTTCTTCGTGGTCATCTTTGTGATGTACTTTGCTTCATTGGCTGTGGAAGCAGCATATATATCCTGTCCCTACAGTTCCAGCCCTTGTTATGGAAAGAATATGTATTGTCCTGAAGAATGCCCTACCAAAGCTTCTGGAAACCCTAAGGCCAAAGTTTGTTGGGTCAACTGCAAATCTCCTGTTTGTCGTCCCCAGTGCAAAAGTACCTTCTTTTCTCCATTCTAATATAAAGCTTCTTTTCTATATTGTCCACTTTTTAATTAAAAATCTTATTTTTCTTCTCACCAAGATATTCATTTAATTATTTGTGATGAACAGATGCCGGACCGAACTGCGATGCTCCCGGAGCAGCTTGCCTTGATCCAAGATTCATAGGTGGGGACGGTGTAGTCTTCTACTTTCACGGCAAGAGCGACCAGCATTACACCTTGGTCGCCGACAAAAACCTGCAGATCAACTCTCGATTCATCGGCCACCGACCTGAGGGTCGCAGCCGTGACTTCACGTGGATCCAAGCCCTCGGATTCCTCTTCGGCAGTGAAAGCTTCTCCCTTGAGGCAGCCAAAGCTGCTATATGGGACCCAGAAACCGATTACCTAAGATTCTCCTACCAAGGTGAGGAACTAGCCATTCCTGAGAGAATCCTCTCTGTCTGGCAATCTCCATCTGGCAGCGTTAGGGTTGAGAGGAACTCCGACAAGAACAGCGTCACAGTGAGCATTCAGTCTCTTGTCGAGATTTCGGTCAATGTCGTCCCTGTCACCAAGGAGGATGACCGAATCCATAAATACCGGGTCCCGTCCGACAACTGTTTTGCCCACTTAGAAGTGCAGTTCAGGTTCTTCTCACTGTCACCGGAAGTTGAGGGTGTGCTAGGAAGGACCTACAAGCCTGATTTTGAGAACCCAGCAAAGCCTGGTGTGGCAATGCCGGTGGTTGGTGGTGAGGATATGTATCGGACCACTTCACTTCTCCACGCAGACTGTGAAAAGTGTACCGTTTTCTCAGCACACCAAACCGTTCTCACCCAACCCGAAGCGGTGGCCATGGAGTACGGAACCCTAGACTGCACTAGCGGCGGCGCTAGTGGAACTGGCATTGTGTGCAAGAAGTGAATGAATCTTCCAGATTCTCCTCCTCGATGGTTCGGTTCTCTTAATGGCACTATATGGTGATATTATCGACGTGTTTCTTTCTGTATTGGAAACCCAAATGTTAAGTATCGTATTGCATAAATAAAAGATGTGAAAGCATTGGAGTGGTTGATAAATACCACATTGTGCAAATCGCATAATCAGAGATCAAGATATGATGCCCGTTTTGGGTGATATTATATTATCTACTGCATTGCATATCCGAATACTTAAGATAAATAAAAGGTTCTGGACGAACCTAAAAAAATGACCAGGGATAATTTCGTATCCTGATTTTTTTTATAGTGTACAGTTTTACCCTTAAAATTGTAATTAATTTGAATTTAACCTCTAAAATCTTATATTTATTCTTTTAAAATTTATTTACTTTTACTCTAATTCTTACTGTTAAAACTGACATTTTTTAATCCAGACGGATTGAGACTCAACAAATTCCCTCTCACGTTCAAGACCGACCCAGACTCTGGTACACAAAGTAAACGGAACACAACAAACCCACATTGGGTACCCATAACGGAAAACAACCCAACACCGTCAAATGAAACCGAGCTCTGATACCATGTTAAATTTTATTATTAAGACTGGGATACACTCACATAGCAATCGTGTTATATAAGTTAAGTTTCATACTAAAAGTAATTGTTGATACGAAGAGGTAATAATATATATATAGTGTCTATATTTTCTTAATCCGGGCTCGTGAGATTCCAAGTTGATGTCTTCGACAGTTACCAATTAAAATATATTTTCTAATTTGTACTATCAATTTTGAAGGACAGTTATTTGGAATTAATTATTCGGCATGTTATTTGGAAAGTACACCATCACATGAGCTTGTTTATTGGAAGAACATGTGTGGGTGCCTTATGTTTAAGAAAAAGAAAACTCACTCAATAATTCTTGGAGTAGCAATATTTACGGTATATTTTATACTATAAATTACATTATAAATTATACATCTTCGTTTATTTTTTTTAGGGTTGTAAGATTGTACACTTCTCATGCGCTTTGGTGGTAATAATAATATGTTTTTTTAATATATTAAAATTAAAATGTTACTCTTAAGATTATCCATACAACGGATGTCACCAACTCTCCGATTCCTCTCTACTCCCGAAGAACATTCCCCAAATTTCTAGGGTTTGGAAAGTGACAGAAATTCTAATTAGCCGTGCAATTGCAATTGACTGAGATTCTCCTGGGCATTTATTGTCAGCACGGGAAGCCTCCAATCAGAAGGAGCCAATCAGTCGTGTACTTCAGCTCGATAAGACGGAAGCATGCAAAAAAGAGAAGGCATGCTACGCTCCGAGGCAAAGTGAAGAACATTTGGGCAGCTCGCAGAGCATCGATGAACACGTTTTTTTTTGCTGCGACAACACTCACACCGGTGGCAAGACAGCTCGACAGACCACGTGGTGGTGACAGAGTGTCGTCGGAGGGCAAGGAACGACGACAGGGGAAGGCGAGCTGAACTGAGATAGGAGCTCGACCGAAGCTGAATCTGAGCCACTATTCTGTGATTCCTCACTCAGGGCGATCCAGAAGTGAACCAAGAGTGGGAGTTAAAGAGGTGGAATTCGATAAGTTAAACTTTTGGATTCAAGTGCATGACCTAGGGCCAAAGAAGTTTAGTGATGATAATGCCAGGAATATAGGAAACATAATAGCAAAATGTATTGAAATTGAAAAGCATGTGGAGAGAATAAGTATAAGCTATATGAGGATAAGAGTATAAGTGAATGGGGAATCACCGTTGATGGCGGGGGTTTTGGTGGAGTAATTCGCTAGGGGAGGATAGATGGGCAACTATCAAGTATGAACGTTTATCTAACTATTGTTATGGATGTGGCATGCTGTGCCACACGATACAAACATGTAAAGTGGAGGTACAAATGGCCGAGCATGATCCGAATATCCAAAAGTACGGACCATGGCTCGTAGGGGTTCGACCAAAACAAGGGGCAGCTCAAAAACATGTAGGAGGGGAAAAAGGGCAGGGGTCACAACCGAAACAAACCGCAAGGAATTCGTGGTTTGATATCATGACCGAGGCAAGGAAGAAGGCTTCAGAAGAGGCTCCAAACAGGTACCCTTCTAAACCCCTAAACAATACATATATAGTGCTGATACCAACAGTACCAACACCGATGAGACCTGCGGATTTTAGGCCAATAACTGTTGCCATTTTCTGTATAAAATCATATCAAAAGTGTTGGTGAACCGATTGAAATGTTATCTATCAGAGCTTATCACTCCTTTCTAGAGTGCATTTGTATCAGGTCGACACATACATGATAACATCATGGTAGCCCACGAGGTTTTCCACCACTTGAACATGAACCAGCATGAAAATAAGGTGGAATGTGCGTTGAAGATCGACATGCAAAAAGTGTATGAAATGGTGGAGTGGGAGTTCTTAATCACCACACTAAGAAAGCGGGGATTTGCGGAGCAATGGATAGGATGGATAAGGGAATGCATATCAACGACCACCTATCAAGTGGTGGTAAACGGGGAACGAACAAGCTCCATATCCCCAACACGGGGTATCAGACAAGGTGACCCTCTATCACCCTACCTATTCATTTTACTTGCGGATATGCTATCACGAAGAATGGAAGGGGCAACCAGGAGGGAACTGTACAGGGGATCATCCTAAGAAAACAATGCCCGAAACTCCACCACTTATTCTTTGCAGATGACTCCATGTTCTTCATTAGAGGATCGCCCGAAAACGCAAGAGGTCTTTGGAGTATTCTAGAATCGTATTGTCAGGTATCGGGCCAACGGATAAACAGAGACAAATCAACACTATTTGTCAATAAGGGTCCTGAAACGAATGAGAAGAAAGAGGTGGAGGATGCGCTCTATATAAAGAGCTCGGGTGACCCGGGTAAGTACTTAGGCTTGCCATCGATTTGGGGACGATAAAAGAAGGAGGCCTTGGGATTTTTGAAAACAAAATCCAAGGACAAGTTGGGAGGATGGAGGCTAAAAACATTAAACCAAGCCGGGAAGGAGGTGCTTATGAAGGCGATTATTACCGCGATCCTCACATATGTCATGAGTGTATTTCGCCTCCCTAAAACATGGTGCTCGGAAATTGATGCTCTCATTGCGGACTTTTGGTGGGGACAAACAACGGAGAGAAACCGAACAAATTGGAGAAGATGGGAGGTCCTAACAAAAGCAAAAGAGGTGGGGGGACTAGGGTTCCGGGAACTCCAAAATTTCAACACGGCGCTCCTAACCAAAATGGCTAGCCAAATCATGACCGAATCCGACACCATATGCGCACGAGTCTTAAAGGGACTATATTTTCCACGATGTTCGCCATTAGAGGCAAAAAAGGGAGGCCAAGCCTCATGGGGTTGGAGTAGTATCCTGCATGGCCGAGAGCTAATCAAGCAAGAAGGGATGTGGACGATTGGCACGGGAGAGAATATCCGAGTATTTGAGGACCCGTGGATATATACAAAGGAGAACAAAAGAGTGAATGAGGACGTAATGGTGGAGCACGGGGGAAACCTAAGAGTAAGTGAACTCATTCATCCAAATGGCACATGGAATGAGACCCTAGTGAGAAGCATTGTAGACCAAGAAGATGCAACCTATATCCTCAACATCCCCTTACCACGCGATGGGAGAAGAGACCGGTATATATGGCCACACACCAATAATGGAAACCCCCAAGTCCGATCGGTCTATCACAAGATAAGGGAGATGACCGAACAACACCCAATGCCGAACCCAAACTGAAATGACACATTTTGGAAAGACATTTGGAAAGCAAAGGTAATACCAAAGGTGAAGATACTGTGTAATACCAAAGGTAATGCCGAACCCAAACCGAAATAGACCGAATGAGATCGATATGGTGGAATGGCTCAAGAGGAGGAGAGCGCAATAAGCGACAAGAGGTGGGCCCAAACACTACTCACGTGTTGGCACATATAGAAGGCAAGATGCAAGATGGCCTTTGAAGCGAAGCAACCAAGTCCGAGGGTCGTGGTAATGGAAATCAAGCAAGCCTACGAGGAGCAAATAGGAGCTAACCGAACTGCCCAACCATCACACACACAAGGGGAGAGACCGAACCAACAATGGCAACCCCCGACGGGCAACACAATCAAGATAAATTGTGACGCATCATGGTGTAAGGAAACGCAAATAGCCGTCATAGGGGTGGTGACACGAGACAAAAACGGGAAGCTAGTAGGCGGGATGAACCAGAGACAAATGAGCGACGACATAGAAACGATGAAAGTCATAGCTATACACAAAGGAGTACGCCTAGCAATCGAAGCAGGATGGCAAAGCATTGTTATAGAGACGGACTCACAAACGGTTCACTAACAACTCATGGAGGGGTGGAAACACTGGAGGTTGTCAACAATAATACCGAATATTCGAGCACTAGCAAGACAAGTTGAGCAAGTGCAATGGCGAGCTATTCCAAGGACGAGCAATGAATGTGCATATTGGATAGCAAAGCAAGTGAGATTGGGAGTGTGTCTAAATTATTGGGTCGAAAGACCACCACTACCCTTTGTATGTTTAGTAGCTAATGATATGATGTACGAACTCCCGTGACCCAAAGTCACGACGTTTTATTTCTTAAAGTAAAATGATATTTCTGATAAAAAAAAATAAGATTATCCATACAAGTACTCACTAAACAAAAAAAGCACAATATAAAGGCAAGGGTTAGAAAAAGATAAGTAATTACCTTTCGTTGACATGATTTTTACCTTCAATTACAGTCTTAAATTGACTTTTATACTATTCGTAACATTCCAAACCCAAATAACTATTTGTACCACCACAATCAACTATTCTTTTTATAACTGCTCTAATTTAGAATTTCATGAAAACTACTATCTTTATTTATTATTATATAATAAGAGATGCATTTGCAGATACAAGAGACCTTATTCTCTAGCCGATACACGGTAAGTACTCCCGCTCTTTATTACTCTCTTTTATTCAAACAATGCAGTGCTTACTGTCAAATTGTTGGATTTCTTCACACAATCAATCACACCAGCAACCACACCAACAACCACACAATCACACACAACAACAATCAAAACTTACAAACGAAAACTATGTAGACAACTAGCTTAATACAACATCAATCTCCTCCTTAAGCTTGTTGTCCTACACTCACGATCCACACACCAACTTTCTCTCGTATCTCCAAGAACTTCAATCTTGCTAGTGACTTCGTCGATATATCAGCACGTTGTTCTTCTGTGCAAACATGATGAATTTCGATCATTCTTGATTCCACACAATCTCTAATATAGTGGAAACGAATATCAATGTGTTTGCTCCTCTCGTGATGAACTGAATTCTTGCACAATGCAATTACAGACTGGTTATCGATATTTAAGACCACTTTCTTCATCTAGGACCACAACAAATATGCTAATAGTCGACCCAACCACACTCTTTGGCATGCTGCTGCACAAGCTGCCATATATTCTGCTTCACAAGATGATAGAGCAACAACCTTATGTTATTGTGAACTCCAACTGATAGGATTCGACCCAAGGAAGAAGATTACACCTGTGGTGCTTTTCCGGTTATTTGTGTCACCGGCTAGATCACTATCGGAGTACCTGACCAACTCTAAATTTCCTTCATTATTCTCATAGGCACATCTGAAATCCAATGTACCCTTCACATACCGTAATATGTGTTTCACTGTAGCCATGTGCTCTGTTGTAGGCTTCTCCATGTATCTGCTCATCATGCCGACGGAGAACGCCAAATCTGGGCGTGTATGCAACAAGTATATATCTCAAACCGATTGAGCGTGATACTTTGGAAATTTTGACAAAATTCAATCCCAAGATAATAGCTTAGTAACCCAATGTCACTCATGCTAAATAACTTTTTCATTTGTGACTTGAATGTGTCTATATCTTGAACACACTCTCCAGTGATAATCAAGTCATCGACATAAACACCAACAATTAAATTTCCTTTAACTTGGTTCTTCATATACACGACATGAAGGAATACCTCTCAAAACCAAGTGTCCTCAATGATTTGTCTAACTTCGAATTCCAAGCTCGAGGTGCTTGCCACAAACCGTACAATGCGTTGTGCAACTTTAATACCTTGTGTTCTTCTCTTCTCCTCTCATCTCAAAACCCGACGGTTGGATGACATACACTTGCTCTTCCAAATCCCATTGAGGAAAGCCGACTTCAGATCCATATGATGCACCTCCAATCCTCCATGTGCCGCAATGCTAATTAGCAACCGAACCGTTTTTAAGCGAGCAACAGGAGAAAATACTTCATCAAAATCGATGCCTTATCTTTGAACGTACCCCTTAGCCACTAACCTTGACTTTTGCCTCACAACTTTGCCTTTGAGTGTCCTTCTTTAGCTTGAAGACCCACTTAAGACCTATCAGTTTGTGACTCTTGGGTAATGGAACGAGTTCCCAAGTTTCGTTGTCTTGAATGAAAGTAATCTCCTCCTCCATTGCTCTTCTCCACTTCGGGTCTGCCTTAGCCTCTTCAAGAGAAGAATACTCCTCCTCTCCTAGAAAACACATCCCCGATATTCCAATTCTATCGATAAAGTGTCATCATAAAGCCTACTAATATCACGCTTACCCTGTGGACCTTCCGACGAACTCTCTCCAGATGCCGAAAGCTGTGATGATTCGGCCGATGCTTCTCTTGCTTATCCTTCAACATTTTTGTCTAGAGTTTATGGCAAACTTGAAGTTGGTGTCCTGGAGTTTGAGTTAGCCACTGGAGTAGCATGCATACTATGGATTTCAACTTGCTCCTTCATTGGTTGTGGGAGATCAAACGTGAAATAGTATGTCGAAGAAGTGTTCCTTGCAGATCCCTTTCATATTTCTTTGTGTTTATTCCAATCCAACTTCTTCTCCTCTTCAAACACGACATCACGTATCACCACTACTCGTATCGATTTTGGAATAAATATTCGATAACCTTTTGTATTCGGCTCATACCCTATAAACACCACTGGACTACTTCAGTCAGCAAGTTTCGATAGATAAGGTGTAATGTCTTTCACGTGACCTACACATCCAAAAAACGAAGATGACCAACGGATGTCTTGCGATTGTAATATGCTTCGTAAAACGTTCTATTTGTCACACTATTTGTTGGCAGTCGATTTTGGAGATTCACGGCGGTTGATACCGTTTCTGCCTAAAACTCGCTCGTGACTCCCATACTTTTCAACAAACTCCTTGTCGTGCCCACCACCGTCTGATTTCTTCGTTCAACGACTCCGTTTTGCTGCGGAGAATTAGGCGTCGTGAGATAATGCCTAATTCCCAACAACTCACAATATGTCTTGAACTCGCTTGAGGTGAATTCACCCCCGATCTCTGCGAAAAGCCTTCAACTTGCTGCTTCTCTCCATTTCGGCTGATGCCTTGATTTTCTTAAGCGCCTCAAACTCTTCATACTTGTTTTGGATCAACACTACCCACATAAATCTAGTACAATCATCAACCAACAAAAGAAAATAGTGTTTTCCTCCGTTTGTAGAGGGAGTGATTGACCCACACAAATCTCCATGCCACAATTCGAGAGGTGAAGTTGCTCGAAATTGCGCCATTGCCGGGAAAGGATTTCGGTGCTGCTTTCCCACCAAGCAACCATCACATACACGATCCTCATGCTCGATTATAGGAAAACCACGAACCATCTGTTTCCGGTTTAGTAACTTCAAAGCATGAAAGTTCACATGCCCGTATCTTGCATGCCATTGCCAAGCTTCATACTTACTCCTTGTTAGAAGACACTTAGGTAGAGCTGGTGCTATTGTTAGATTTAATAGAACATGAAAACGTGAATGAGATGAATAAGAAAAACATCTGACTCCATTATTGAGAAACTTGTTATTTTGTACAAAGAGAACTACAAATATATAGTATAGAGATAACTATCTATATATATTGATTCTATCTATAAAGATACTCATACTATCTATCTAACTATATATATAATAAACTAAATATAAAAGGATAAACTAAAGATAAAGACTAATCTTGATTAATCTAGGCTAGACTACATAATACTCTAACAGTCACCCATGTTCTTTGTTTTTCTTGATTTTGATCCTCAAACTTTGAAATTTGCTGAATTGGTCCCCAAATTTCCAATGCTTCTTTGCTTGTGTCAGATCCCAAATCCAATCTCGATCAAATCCCCAATCGAATTGAGCTCGCACATCTTCATCATTCGTGAGATACTCCACATTCGAATACAAAATTTTCAAGCTAAAATCCAGATGAAAATGAAAAAATAAAAGAAAAGACTCGGTCATGCCATCGCGGTGTCATCTTGGTCATCTCGTCGTGGTCATGCCGTAAAAGAAGGGTCATCTCGGTCATGCCATCGCGGTAATCTCGTCGTGGTCATGTCGTAGTAGATAACAAACTAATCTAAAACCTGAATTCCAGCATTCCAATCTTCTATTGAATCCATTGTAAATCATCAAAAAATTTGGTTGTGCAAACTCAATTTGATCACACATCTTCACGATACCAAATCAGGATTTCAGCACAATTAATTCAACATTGTTGAAGAGGCATTGTATTAGCAAATCACAGATCATAAGCAGGAATGATTCAGTCATTGGAAAGAAGGTCCTGGTACCATGTTAAATTTAATAGAACATGAAGACGTGAATGAGATGAATAAGAAAACCATCTGACTCCATTATTGAGAAACTTGTTATTTTGTACATAGAGAACTACATATATATATAGTATAAAGATAACTATCTATAAAGATAATCATACTATTTATCTAACTATATATATAATAAACTAAATATAAAAGGATAAACTAATTAATATAGATAAACTAAAAATAAAGACTAATCTTGATTAATCTAGACTAGACTACATAATACTCTAACAGCTATATTAAGCACATATAGCCGATTCCCTGTCCTACTCACTTTCACTAGTAGCCTTTTCGATCAGTTCACAATAGACATTACTCCTCCTTCAATTTCGACTTTGCATCCATTATCATCTAACTGACCAAAGCTAAGTATGTTGCTCTTCAAAATCGGTATGTAGTAAACGTTAGTGAGCACACGATGCTCACCCCTGAGACACTCAAGTAAAATCGAACCTCTTGCTTGTATGTCTACAACTGAGCCATCCCCAAACTTAACTGACCCATTGATGGTCGTGTCAATTTCAGAAAATTGATGGATGCACCCAGTCATGTAATTACTCGCGCTGATATCCAAATACCATGACTTGTCTCGAGTGTTAGTAACCTTCGAAACTACCTTGTCATCATGTAGCAACACTTTGTCTTCGCTCTGTATTGCGTGATTGAGAACACACACTTCAACCATCAACAATGTCGATTCATTATCAACTTGCACTACAACCAAATTTGCTATTTTTCTTCGGTTTGGCTTAGGGTACTCCTTTGCAAAGTGACCATACTCATTACAATTAAATCACTTAATCTTGGACTTGTCGAAGGTACGTGGATTTCGATCATTATTACTTTGGTCACCATTTCCTCGACCTCGTCATTGCCACGCCCAAGCCCATGTCCTCTACCGTGAAAATCTCATATTTTGTTACTGCTTGAGCCTTCATACTTCTTGGCTTTTGAGTGTTAGCTTCCATGGAGATGACGCGGTGGATTGATGAACCAGTGAGGCGAGAAGGAAGAAGACAACGCTTTGCAAAGGGAAAACATGTTTATGATTTCGAGTTACTCTTCATTACAAGGCAAGGCTCTTTATATAGAGCAACTAGAAATAAAACCCTAGACAAGAGACTACTTAGACTAATAAAGGTTAAACTAGAAAACATTAAGCTAATCTATATGGTGTTCTCACATACACCCTAGTTCTTCATTTTCTTCATGTTGTATGCTCTGACATTCATCCACGGTCTTTGTTTTTCTCTTGATTTGCTGAATTTTCGACCCCAAACTTCCAATGCTCTTTGCTCGTGACGAATCCCAAGTTTAATCCCGATCAAACCTCTAACCTAATTGAGCTTGCACACCTTCATCTTCAATGAGATACTCCACATTCAAACACAAGATCTTCAAGTTGATATCTAGACGAGAAGAGGGAGGAATCAGTCATGCCATCGCGGTGCCATCTTGGTCATCTCGTCGTGGTCATGCCGTTAAAGAAGAAACTACTACTAAAATCTGACTTCAACACTTCAAACTTGTATCAAATCTATTGTAGTCATCAAAACTTGGTTGTCCAAACTCAACGGGATTACACATCTTCACGTTACTAATCCAGCAATTCGAGAACAAGTAATTCAGCATTGGTTGCAGGGGTTGTAATCCACAAATCTCAGCAAATTTCAGCATGAACCGGGGTAAACTTCAGCATTTCAGCATCAGCAACAACAAAAATCAGCATATTCAGCATATATCAGCATATATCAGCATTCAGCATATATCAGCATTCAGCAGCATATCAGCATTCAGCAGCATATATCAGCATATATCAGCATTAACACAATGCTCAACACATATTAGCATATTAGCACAACACATATCAGCACATCACCGAGTTCAGGAAAGATTCAGCTTCGCCTTCTACTTAGACTAACATGGATCCAAAAACCCTATCATGCTGGTTATCAGTTGATGATTCAGAACTAGAAGAAGCTGAAGAGCTTTCCACCTTTATCCCTTCACTATCTGTATCCAGACTCAATTCCTTGGGCAGTTCACTTATAGCTGGAACTTTGTCGTCCAGATCATTATGCAAAGACTGTACATTTTGAGGAACAGGGATTTGGCTTTTGTTTTCATGACCAGTATCAATTACTTTAAGAGGGCCAGACTTTTCTTTGTTAAGAAATTGATCTAGATAGCCTGCTTGATAAGCTACCCCAGCGGCAACACCAATCAGCAGCAATACTTCCGATAAGAACTTTTGGAAAAGAACTCCCAGAATCTGGTGGTTTCGCAGTTGGGTTGGGTTTTGCAGATGCATTTCGTGGAAATGCAGATGAAAGATCATTTCTCGTAAGGTGACTGAAAGACTTCTGCTATCTTATAATTAATCCAGAGAATCTTCTACTGGAATTGCGAGAAGACAATTCCAGAATCGTCCTGATCATCTTTATCAATCGAAGGAACTCAGATGCTGCTGATGCATAATACAGGACTACAACTACAAGCTTGTAAAGCATTTTCTCAAATAAAATCAGTTCCGAAATAGCAAGCCCTCCAACTGAACTACAACGGCAATGTCCACACACAGTCGATTTCACCGAGCACAGAGTAGCGATTTCTGAACAGAAATTGGCTGTAGTGACGAAGCAGAACTAACCTGAACTGAAGCAGCAATGTCGACACAGACAGCTTTGAGCTGAGCTCCATTGAAATCGTCCACGGCCAGGAGGAGTCAAGGAAACGGCATATGTGAAGAACTGAATCAAAGCTTTTAAGGTTCAACCTGTCTTTCTTTCTTTCTTGCTGAGCTGAGCGTGGGGTTGATGATGCTGAGCGTGGGTTTGATGATGAGAAACGAAGATTGAAACCAGTGAGACAAGATTTGTAGCAGAGAAACGAACTAGTAGCCCTAATCGACAAGCTCTGATACCATGTTAGCTTCCATGGAGATGACGCGGTGGATTGATGAACCAGTGAGGCGAGAAGGAAGAAGACAACGCTTTGCAAAGGGAAAACATGTTTATGATTTCGAGTTACTCTTCATTACAAGGCAAGGCTCTTTATATAGAGCAACTAGAAATAAAACCCTAGACAAGAGACTACTTAGACTAATAAAGGTTAAACTAGAAAACATTAAGCTAATCTATATGGTGTTCTCACATACACCCTAGTTCTTCATTTTCTTCATGTTGTATGCTCTGACATTGAGAACCTTGCCTCCCATTCAGCCTGAGTAAGGAGTAATTGATCTTCACCTCCCTTTAACTGCATTCAACCTTTGAGTCACTTCTCAAAAGTTCTGAGACAACCGATCACCTCTGAAATCAACATATTCTCAATGTCGCTAAACTGCTCAATCGTTCCGATAATGTGGAAGAATCTACCCGGAACATCACTGAACAATTTCTCTGGAAGAAGCCCACCAACGTAGTGAGCTTCATAGAGAATTCGTTTATTGTCTCTGAATCCTCCATCCATAAGTTATTCAATATAATTTTCATTTCAACACTTGTACACGTGCCTTCTTGGCGCGATCTTCGCCAACCCACATCTCCCTGAGTGTGTCCCAAGCTTCACTTACCATCTTCTTCTCCGCGATTGCTATAATCACGTCATCCAGCCCGACTTGAGAAATGACTACTATAACACCTTGATCTTTGTTGTCGTTCGCATCTCCATCTCCGATCACTGACCATACCCCTAGTGAACACAAGATTATCTTCATCTTAACAACCCATATGTCGTAATTCATCTCATTTAACATCGGATATTGGATCGGGATAGAGGTTCTCGTCATCAGTTTCATGGCTACATTTTGGTCTCCTTCGTGATCGAACATTTCTCTGACAACCGAAGATCTGACACCAAATGTTAGATTTCTTCACACAATCAATTACACCAGTAATCAAAACTTACAAACGAAAAATATGTAGACAACTAGCTTAATACAACATCACAAATCTTGAGTTATCAAAATGGATTTGCATTTCTACGTAAAAGAAGTTGAACGCCATGCTGTGGTTGCAGAGTTAGCATGGTCATGGGAACGTGGATGTAGGATGGAGATATGTTGAAGGAGAAGCACTGCAAGATCATGGACAAAGCCATCTTTGCTTCTATCACATCAAAATTTTGTCTGACACGGATCCGAGGATGGTAACCAAGGAAACAAAGTTTGCTGTTTGTTGCCTTTGAGATACCTCCACAATATGGTGTGCACTCCAACCTTATCGATTAGTGATCTCCTAACACACCAGTAATGTGGGAGAATGGTAATATTTTAGTCTAGTTTGTTTAACTCACAATTTTGAGGTGGTTCAACCCTTCCATTCCTTGAAAAAAAAACTTCCATTCCATGTACGGCTTGTTCCTTCCAAAGGCCTGCAAAACTTCCTGTCTTGCCCGCTCTTGCCACTCGGTGTGGATGCATATCAAGAGCATAGTCCAAACAAGCACAAGTGAGGTTGTCTCCTGTCTTTCAAAAAAGATCAGCTTACACTCCTCGATAACATCATCGATACTCATCCCAACATTCTTGTTGATTTTGCGGTCTTCGATTTCACTCATGTTTGTCAAGGTACAGAATACCTTGAAGAAGAATAAGAAATTCACAGAAGAAGGAAGAGAGCTTTCTCAAATGCGTAGGATGAATATTCACAGCAGAGACATTCCCTTTAAAGCAAGAAAGCTCCGAGAATTCGTTAGAACCAGCTAACAGACTGACTTCTTCTATATTACAAAATCAGCCCTTGACTCTACCATTTATTCAAGGGAAAAGTATGAAATTGCACCCGAATGTTTGCATCAATTGGTAATTGGACCCATCATATTTGTTATCACACCCGGATATTCTCGTTTGTTTGTTAAATTACCCTCACGTGATGTTCATGTGCTTTAAACATAAATAGATACACCGAAAATACCTCAGCCACTTCATGTTGATAAAGTCTCCATCTCTTCCATTTTTCATTTGCGTCTTCTCCCATCGGTTTCTCCAAGGTCCAGCTATTCGTATTCTTCTCCAACGAACACAATTGCTCCAAGGTCGTTATATCATGGGTGGTAAGTACGATGAATGTTCTTCTCGTTCTTCTTCACCTTGGGCATCTAACCCTAACATGACATCTGAGGAACCCCTGTGCTACTACGGTCTACAAACTCGTGTGAGAACAAATTGGACCATGCAAAATTGTGGTCGTCTGTTCTTTGCATGTCCAAGATACCAGGTAATGATGACAATTTATTGTGTTAATTTCGAAGATATGACCGATTAGTGTATGTAGAAAATATTAGGGTTTTTTTAACTCTAATTTCTTCTTACTACAATGCAACCATCAAATTCTTTGAAGAGGGGTTGTGATTTCTTCGTTTGGGAAGATCCACCGATGTGTGTGTGTGGAAGGAAAGGCATGACCAAGTTTGTGTCAAAAGAATCTGAACTGAACAATAAAATTGCTGTGTTACGTAGCAGAAATCAACAATAGTTGTGTGTCATAGTGTTCTTACTTGTTCTTGTTGCTGGGATTATGTTGAAGATGTAGTCACGTTAGGGCTGATCATGGGCCGGTCCTGAAGGTAAGACCGAGACCGAAAATTCGGACTTGCCTTCTGGAGGACCGAGACCGACCTCGGCCAAAAAGCCCGACCGAGTCGGTCTTCCTTGACTCAGGCCGGTCTCGGTCCTGGACCGAATCTGCCCAAAAAACAACAACTGAATTTGTCGAAACTCCAAATACAAATAACAAACATACAAAGTACAAAATACAAATCAACCAAGTAACAAACATAAAAAGTTCTAAACAACGTTCATTTTCTCCCAACATTACATAAAAGTTACAACAATACCATACAATAATCAAGATACTTTAATGGAATCAAAGTTCGCGTAAGCCGTAGCCTGTAACCATGTTTCCCTAGTCATCATAATCCAAATTAGACAACGGAAAGGTTTGTGCCAACTCGTTTGTAACCTCAGCAGATTCTGCAATTATAAAGCATAGTATAATACAAATATACAATTGACTAGTACAATACAGTTGAACTAGTTGAAGATTTGAGTACAATACAAATATTAAGATAAGTACCTGACTCTTCTTCGGTATCAATGTCAAGTGTTGAACTAGTTGAAGATTTGATCCAATCACCTGTGCAAATTAGTGCTTCAACCATACCTGCTGATAGTGAGCTCCGAAACTTATCCAACATGCGCCCTCCACTACAAAAAGCATTTTCAGATGCTAATATCGAGACTGGAATTTCTAAGACATCTCTTGCAATTGCTGATAAAATGGGATATCGTGCAGCATTCAACTTCCACTAACTTAAAATGTCAAAATCAACTCTAAGAGTCTCGAGATCTTCCCTTATATACTTCTCTAATTCCGATTTCTCATCACTTATTTCTTGCTGCCCACTTTTACTCAAGAACTTCATATCCAAATAATCCGCGGACGCATTACTAACATCTGCATGTGAATTAGTAATTTTGCTGACTGCATTATGATCCTTTGACATAACTTTTTCTTTCTCAAAATGCGTCTCTTACTGCCGATACAGAGACTCCAACGCCAAATTCAATTTGTCTTTCAATTGAGCAGATAGTGTTATATCATAATGATAACACTCGTCAATCATCCATGACACATAAATCAATTTACGCCTAGGATCAAGTACATCAGCTACAAACAACATCATATTAAGACTCTTCACAGTTCCCCATTATTTGTCATGTTTTTTCTTCATCTTTGTAGCCATGGTAGAAAATCTAGCATATTGCAAACGTTTACTAATTTGCATTGATATCTTACACACTTCAGTCATGCAATTGTTGCTGGTAGCATAAGAAGAACCAGAAACAAGTAGAGTAGCATCATAGAAAATTCTAAGAAAGGGCAAAACTGACTCAGCAAAATCCCAATCTTCATCAGTAGGAACTCCTACACCAATACTAAGCTCCAGCACATACTTCGAGTTATTTTTCCCTTCCAGATATTCAAATGCTTTTCTATACTTGATAGCTGTCTCTAACATATTAAAGGTGGAATACCACCTTGTTTTAACATCCAAACACAAATTTACTGTCCAAACCAACTTTTCATGTTCAACTGCATCCTTAAGCTTCTATAACCTAGCTGGAGATCCTCTCCAAAATCTAACTGCTGTACGGATTCTGCTAATAGATACAGTGATATCCTTTAACCCATCCTTCCCAGTAAGATTAAGAACATGTGCAATACACCTAACGTGAGAAAGTTCCCCTTTAAGTATGTCTGTGTTCCATACTTGAAACCTTCTTTTCAGATGGTTAACAAGAACATCATTAGAACAGACATTATCAACAGTGATAGTAAGCACTTTGTTAATACCCCACATAACCAAACATCTTTCAATAACTACACCCATCGATTCACCGGTGTGGCTAGCAACTTGACAAAAGTTCAAAATTTTCTTATGCAACTTCCAATCAGGATCAATATAATGAGCAGTCAAAGACATAAAACACTAATTTTTAATGAAGGTCCATGTATCAGTCGTAAGACAAACACTTTGTTGTGACACAAGAAAATACTGTGTCAACTTCAATTTCTCTTCATTGTACAAACTAATACAATCCCGTGCAATAGTTAGACGTCTAGGCAATACAGCTTTTGGGTTCAAGGATCTTACAAACTTTTTGAAACCCTCTTTCTCAACTAAGTTAAATGGTTTTTCCATCTCAATTATCATCTTTGCTAGTTCCTTACGAGCTACTTCGTTATCAAACTTCCATGGCGCTTCACTACTAGCATCAAATGTAAATGAAAGAGTCTTTTGCTTTTTATATTGGACTCTATGTGGATTAAGTTTGCATCTTTCAAGATGGTGGTGCAAACCACTAGTTCCTTGAGCACTACTATAAGCAAAATATTTTCCACAATAGTTGCAAGTAGCTCTACTAGTTGAAGCATTTCTCACAAAATGTTTCCAGACAGAGGACCAAGTTTTACCTCTAATAGTTGCAGCACTTGTAGGTGGTAGACTTGCAGTTTCAGTAATTGCCGGTGCATCTACTAATGGAGTTGGAGTTGACTCAGCTTCACTTGGAGCCGGGTGCGAACTTGGAGCATCGGATTCACACTCACCCACCAAAGTCATCTACATAATCAACAATTCAGTGTTTATGTAATCTACAATGACTAAGCACTCAAGAACACAATTCAGTGTTTATGTAATCTACAATGACTAAGCACTCAAGAACACAATTCAGTGTTTATGTACCATAAGTCATGCTCATTTTTACAGAGCTCAAAACAATTTGCATATTCTAGCATCTACTTGTTACAGAGCTCAAAACAATTCACGCTCGTCAGATTCGTTTTTCAGTCCCTAATCTAGCATTTACTTGTTTCAGTGTTTCAGTCCCTAAATCCCTAAACCGAAGTAAATCCCTAAACCGAAGTAATCGATTCAGGCATTTCAGATCGTTTTTAAGTCCCTAATCTAGCATCTACTTGTTTCAGTCCCTAAATCCCTAAACCAATGTAAATCCCTAAACCGAAGTATACAATTCAGGCTCGCCAGACTCTGCTCTACTCAGTCTACATTTGAAATGTAAATCCCTACCTTCGAGTGGCGACGACCGAAGGAGATGGAGCTGGACACCGAAGTGGCAACGACACCGACTCGGATGGCGACGACACCGAGCTGGAATGAAGAGTTGGATGGCGACGTGCCCACGACACAGACCTAGCGAGCTGGAATGAAGAGTCAGACGAAGAGTTTAGGGATGAAGAGTTTCTGATTCTGAAGGCAAGAAGTTGGAACGAATGAAAATAGGAAATGGCTGCGCCTGCCTCTATTTAGGGTTTTTAGTTTTGCACTAACTTCGGGCCGGACCGGTCCAAACCGGGCTTTCGGAAAAAAAGCCCGAGCCCGAGCCCGACCTTGAAGAAAAAAAACTGCACACTCGGTCTCAGTCCTAGTCGGGCCAGTCTCGGGCCGGTCTTGTCGGGAATTCGGTCCTACAGTCTCTTTTGATCACCCCTAAGTCACGTTACAGACGTTTGATTTATAGTGTCTAAGTTGCGTACTTTGTCATTCAGATGTACTTTTTTTTGGCCAAAAAACAAGGTCATTCAGATGTACTATATGTTTGTTTAATTACTACTTGCTGGACCCACTAGTTTATATATACTCAGTAGAGTTGTTTTTAAGTTTGATATGTATGAGTATTTCCACCATTATGTTTAGACGAAAATGTTTAAGGCACCCACCTCTTTCGTGAAAGGAAAGTCCAAGTAAAAATACATTATCCAACAGAACATTCAACATTTAGCTAGACAAAGCAACAACACAAACAAAAGTACTTTCACTGAGTAGATCTTTACACAAAACAGGGTGAAGTGCGAGTACCGTGTACCATAGTCTTCTTCGCACAAATCAGTAACTTCGGTCTTCCCAACCCAATTTCCATAAAAAAAATCCCGTCGTAGTGAATTGTGAACTGATAAGTTTGGGCACTATTGTTGTCCATTATTTACCCTAACAAAATACAAATGAAACCTATTAGCATATGAAAAAAAAAAAAAAAATTCTCTAATAACATAAACAAGGAATCAACAAATTCTTCTCGAAGAACAGAAACAAGGAATCTGAAAGGAACCCCCAACAAGTGTACTCGAACGGAACCACCAACTAGGGTACCCGAACAAAAATAGAACAAGATAAACAATTTAACAGTAATGGAACCCCCAGCAAGGGTACCTGAACGAAATTCTGTTTCAGTACCCGAACAATCGGTCCTCCAGCAAACAATGGGAGAAGAAGTTAGGAAGAAATGTGAGAATAAATTTTCGGTCGGATGAAAAGAAGAGATGTAAGGAGAGGGGAGTGCTTCGGTCATACCTTTTTGGGGGTGATAGGATGACCTCAGGGGTAAATTAGTCTTTTTACATGACCTCTGCATGACTTACATGTGACACTTAACGTGGATTATTAACGTTTGGTGCAATTACCAAGAAAATGAAACATACGGGTGTAATTAATTGCGTAAACAAACATATAGGTCCAGTTACAAAAAAAACGGTAAACATCCTAGTGCAATTTCATACTTTTCCCTTTATTCAATTACATCCCTAAACTTCTTATGACATGGTAAAACTTCCCCTAAAAGATCTGGGACCTCACATATCAAAATCTGGAAACTGAACTCGCAAATCGTCCATAAATTCCCAAGTAACATCTGTCATAGTCTGACCCTTCCACCTCACCAACACCTTAACAACATCTCTGTCGTATCTCTTAGCCAATTTCCGTGCTAAAATCGTCTCCGGTAGGAATTGGCGACCTGAATTGTTTTCCATGCATGGCAAATGATGAATCGTACTGGTGATTTCATGGGTATTCTTCAACAGAGAAACATGAAACGTGGGATGCACCAAAGAACCTGTTGGAAGATCCAACTGATAGGCCACCTCACCAATCTTTTCCAGAATCAAGTAAGGTCCATAATATTTTGGACTCAATTTCGATTGAGTTGTAATCCTGACTGATTGCTGCTGAAAAGGGTGTAATTTCAAGAAGACCCAATCACCTACTTGGAAACCACGTTTAGTTCGTCTCCTATCTGCAAATTGCTTCATTCTATTGTTGGCACGTAACAAATGTTGTCGAAGCAATTTCAAGGTATCCTCCCGCGAACAGAGCAACTCATCTACATTAGCTACATTAGAATCTCCCGGAATATAAGGAATGTGCAGGGCAGGTGCAGCAACATGTCCTGACTTGCTTCTTTGGCAAGTGTCACAAGCCCAAACGTATGTACGAACATATTTAGACATACCTTTCCAATAGAACAAACTTCAAACACGTTGATAAGTCGCATGGAACCCCGAGTGCCCCCAATTGCATAATTATGACAGATGGTGAGAATTTCCTTCCTGATTTCCCCCATCGTCACTGACCACCACTCGACCCTTCCGAAGCAATGTGCTGCCATTAAATACAAATTGGGCCAAAACTGCGGGTTTAGGAGTTGAACTCAACCTGGAAATCAACTATTTAATATCCAAATCTGTAACATAAGCAGCCACTATACGGTTCAACAACAAGGGTTGGAATGATGAAACAGATAAGTGGAAGACTTTTTCCCCAGATACCCTTAACAACGCATCTGCCACTGAATTTTCACACCCCGTTTTGTAAACGATTTCATAATCATAATTAGGGGTGAGCTTGGCCGGGCCGGGCCGGTCTTTTTGGCAAGACCGAGCCTGAGCCCGAAATTTCGGTCCTCACCTGTGGAGGACCGAGACCAATTTCGGTTTAAAAAGCCTGTCCGAATCGGTCTTGCTTGACTCGAGCCAGTGTTGGTCTTTGACCGAAATTTTCAGTAAAAACAATTATTTGAAATTTGCTGTAAAAAAATTTGTCTGAATCACTACATCACTATAGTCATCGATTTAAGTTCAAACATCAGTACAAATTTCATATGAAATGGCATATAATAATATCTGTTAGTCTATATTAATTGAGCAATATGAGCATCATTAGTAATATAAAAATCACAAAATGTCGATATATATATATATGAGGAGTATGTTTTACCTTGATGAAGCCAATTTCCATGATGAAGCCAAACTCCTTGCATTCTTGAACGGGAATCTAGAAGAGGAGGTCTACGTCGAACAACCTTCAGGGTTTATTGTCAAAGACCAAGAAGATAAGGTGCATCGGTTGAGAAAGGCGCTTTACGGGCTAAAACAAACTTCAATAGCGTGGAATTCCATAATTGATGACTACTTTATTCAAAGTGGTTTCAATTGGTACCCGTGCGAACATGCTTTATACTCAAAGACTAACCCCCGCTGAGACGTTTTGAATGTGTGTTTGTATGTAGATGATTTGGTGTTCACCGGCAACAATCCCACCATGATTCAAGATTTCAAACAATCAATGGAGAATGAGTTCGAGATGATGGACTTGGGCCTTATGGCCTATTTCCTCGGCATTGAGGTGCAACAAGGAGAAGATGGGATATTCGTCTCTCAAATTAAATACGCAACAGAGATTTTGAAGAAGTTCTCAATGGAAGATTGTCAACCGGTCGACACCCCTGTCGAGTGTGGAGTACATGTTACAAAAGAAGGAGAAGGAAAATTGGTGAATCCTACTCACTACAAGAGTCTCGTGGGATGCCTACGTTACTTGACGTGTACTCGACCCGACATACTCTTTGGAATCGGTTTGGTGAGTAGATACATAGAGACTCCAAAGATCTCTCACATGAAGGCAGCCAAGCAAATCCTCAAGTACGTAAATGGAACGCTCGATTGTGGGCTATTTTATTCATCAAAAGAAGATGTTGAGCTTTTAGGATTCAACGATAGTGATTGGGCCAGATGCTTCGACGATCGGAAAAGCACAGTTTTCTACCTTGGAGGTACGACAATACGACATTTACTTGGTCATCAAAGAAGCAACCAATTGTTGCATTATCTACTTGTGAAGCAGAGTATGTAGCTGCATGATCATGTGTATGCCATGCTATATGTCTAAGAAGATTATTGGAGGAGCTCAAGGTGCAACAAGAAGGCTCGACCAAGATCTATGGCGATAACAAGTTGGCTATTGCCTGAGCAAAGAATCTGGGTCATCACGAGAGGTCCAAGCACATCGACACCAGGTTCCATTCCATTCGAGAACATGTCAAGGCCAAGGATGTTGAGCTCATACATGTGAATACCAATGATCAATTTGTCGATATATTTACAAAGGTCTTGAAGACCGATATCTTTCAGCACTTACGGAAAATGCTCGGCATCACTGTAATAGGAGAAACAAGTTTAAGGGTGGGAAATGTTAGAAGATAAACTTGTTTAGATACATTGTGTCTTAGATTCAATGTATCATTTCATTCATGTATTCATAGATTCATGAATGTATCCTAACATACATGGCCTTGTCGAGTACATGAACCTTCTCATTCATTGTATAGTTCATTAGGTATTTTCCACCCCTTAGGTGTATATAAAAGGGTCTCATAATCAGTTGTATTCACCAAGAGAAATCAAGTTGAGTAGACTAACAACAAGTCTATCATTCCATCTCTCTCACATACTAATATACATATGCATCAACACTTATCTTATTGCTTTCTCCTTTCTGCTAATGATTCCCTTAAGCAGTGATCGTATTTTTTTTTTCGTTATTCTTCATTGACTTGTTCATCGAAGTGGAGACAAACCTACAAAAATTGATATTATATTAGAAGTTGACACAAAAATTTATTCTCTTTAGGTTTTAAACTGACTGCACCTCGCCATCCAGGAATTTACATCGTCTGAAGATACTTCTCTGCAATCTCAGCTTGTTCTTGTTGAAGTTCAAATATTCTTTTCCCTTCTTTAAAGCTACTTCCAAGTTCCAAATGCTAAAGCTGGCCACATCAGCTGCCATATGTATTTATGAAAAGGACATATTAGATTCATTTAGAAATATTGTTTAAATATAAAACATAATAACCTTGAGTTTCTCTTGATGGAATGCAGGATTGATGATATTTTTGTGCACTGCCCATTTGTCCCTGTCATAGCTGATGGATCCTGGCCTTTTGGGCATAGGCAAGTAGGCTTCAGTCCCAAGAACTAAGCCCATCGACTAGGCGCGCGTTAGTCAGGGCGCGCCAAGATCGTTCGTGGACACCATCAAGGAATTTATGGGCTTCTGACAGGTTCAGGACTCGAGGTCCGACAAGGAGGAATGGGCTACTAGCAAGCCTGGAGTGGAGCTCCGGCACAAGGCACAATCCTACTAGGCACGAGACACCAGGAAACACTCTGTTGGATCTTGATTTCTTGAATGCTGACTTGGCAGCGAATTAAATGCCCAAGGATGGTTGAATGATGCTCTCGCCTTAGCTCGGGTGAACCAGCAAGAAGGGAATCGCAACAGAGGGGGTGTCTCTGGGTCCCTCTCCGATGCTTAAATGAGTATAGGTGTGTTTCTAGATCAAAACGTAATGAATGTATGTAAATCAAAGGTATTTATAGAGTAGGAGAGACCAAACCGTAGAAGGCAACTGTATATCTTTGTGAATATTGTGCCGTTGAAGATTTGGATAGTAGATATTCAGGTTACGGCGAGATATTGCAGTTACCATATCTTATCTTTAGTGAATATGTGCCCGAGATATGCGGGATATCGTGACCATATCTTTATTAACGGTTGGTGGGACTAGAGGAGAGAGGCAAGTCTCTCTTCAGAGCGAGCACTCTTATGGCTAGTAGTAGGAGTTCGCGACTTGATGATGAATGGCGACCAACTATGGAACCTTTGGCGTCCATATCAACTTGGGCTCGATCTTGGCTACTCTATTGCGGGCTAGATTGACTTTATCATAGGCCGGTCCAGTTCGAATAACCTGGGTTTACCCCCTTCATGGTTATTGGGCCTTCGAGGCCTTTTCCTTATTGGGCTGTCACTATCAATACCCAACATTTGCCCCCGAAGCTTGATTGAAGTTTCTTCAGTCGAGCTTGATTCCTTGGTAGGGTTTGAGATAGTGACACTTGGATTTGGTCTTCTCTGTCTTTTTCCATGGTTCATACCTTTATGAACACTTTATGCTTGTTTGGCGATCAGTCGTTCGGTTGTTCATGGCTGAAGGAATATTCAATATTTTATTCCTCCTTGGCGATCACTCTAGGCAGTCTAGGCTTATGGAGGTTTATCCTTTGATATTGGGCGATCATTTCCTTTGAAAAGGATTTCCCAAAAAGGCCTATTAGTGTGCTGGCGATCAATTTGTCTGCCTAATGGACTTTAGCATTTAATAATTGCACAGTCATCTAGAAGTCGAACGGTCGTTTGAAGCACGCCTGGCATTTAATATTCCGTAACCCAAGAGTAGTCTGACAGTTTTCTGCACTGGCCGACTGTTTGTCTCCCCGAGGTGTCACTTAAAATTCCGACATTGCTTTGATTTTTACCCAAAAGGTGCAATCATTCTCTGCGTCGTTTCGATTCTGTCAGTGTTGGTTACTCATTTTTTGTCTATATAAGGGACAGCAGTTCCACTCTTTTGTATTTTACGCTTCCATTCCCTCAGATTCTAGAGAATTCTCTCTGTTTTCCGATTTCAATTTCTGCAACCTTCTTCTTCTCCTTGTCGATTGTCAAACCTTTCACCCTAAGAACATCCATGGCCACCTGCAATCAGTCGACTGGCAAAACAAAAATGACTGCCAACAGGTCTTCTTCTTCGGCCCCTAAGGTGCCGAAAAATGCAAATGCCCCCTGTTAATCAGGGACGGTTGTACACCAGCCTCGGCTGAGAGGCACCATGATGTAGGAAGGTCCGCAGCTACGCCTGTGGTGGTGGATGGGCCAGAAACCAACACGCCCATCTTTTCTCCGAAAGGTAAATATTTTGTTTGTTGTTTTGTCTAAGAGTATCCCCTGTTTTTCTTGTTTTCATATTGTTCTTGCCATATCTGAATTTCTAAGTAGATGTCAAGCCCAACAAACTGAAGCCGACTCATTTTAAGATGGTAGTCTCCATCGGTGGTTTCAGCGAAGTGGATGCCCCCAGGTACCCGGGCCTGGGACTGCATTATCTTCGCGGCAGAGAGGTTTACATTTATGCGGCCCAGGTTGATGCTGGGTTGCGTTTTCCTCCCTGCGAGGATTTGCAGGAGCTGTGCTGGTATTACGGGATACATGCTACTCAGCTCGTACCCAACGCCATCAGCATGTGGGTCAGATTCAAGTTCCTCTGCATACGTCAAGAATGGACGTATTCACTGGCCTTGTTCTGATGCTTCTTCCGATTGGCCGTTGGAGCGAATCATCTCCATCACTTCCAGTCTCGCTGGCCAAAATTTGAAGAATGGAGAGGCCAGGCTGGAGCTGGAATGTCCATGTCCGGTTGGTCGACAACTTCCATGCCACCAACTCCAACTACAAGAAGTTCTAATTCTTCTACAAGGGGGGCGTTTCCTAGGAGTTGTCTCAGCCGGAAAGGGATATTCCCCTGCCTTTGGCGAGCTATCAGGGAGCGAACGGAACGCCATAGATCATCCATTTTTCACCCCATCCACTCAGTGACGGAGACCACTGAGAATATGATCGAGATGGAGGGCATTCATCAAGCCACGCTACTTCTTGTTGATTGGTAATTCTTCTAATATTTTTTTCTTTTTATTCGTTGTAAGCAACCGGGGCCGAAAACTCATGGGTCTCTTTGATGACCAGGGTAAGGCGGGGCTTTCCTCGGACCAGGCGTCGCTGAACCCTCTTCCTCCTCCTTCTAGGCGTTCCTCCAAGAAGAAGCCTGAGGAGGAACACCCCACGGCCACCGTTGGCCCTCGCTAACCAGATACATTGCTTTCTTACTCGTACCTTTTTTATTTCTACGCCTTGCGTTTCTGGATTTTGATGTATTTGCTTACTTTTTGCAGAGAAGCCCGCTGTTGACGTGGCTCGGGACCCCCTCCTCCTCATGCCAAGAAGGTCAGGTGCTCAGGCGAAGAGCACCCTGCTCTTCCCAAGAGTCCTCTGGCTCCTAAGGGTCCTGTTGCCCCCAAGGAGAAAGCTCTGTCCGTGGTCCCGGCGACCCTACTCCTCCCGAGCCCTCAGCTTCTATTCCTCCCAAGGAATCTGAGGCCCAGAAGAAGGGGCCCGATGCCCCCGGTTCTTTGAAGACTTCCCCTGGGGAGTACTGCCCCTTGGTGGGCTTGTTCCAAACCCCAAAAGATGCCAATTCCCGGGGCGTCTGGATCCCCAACGGGGACTTCTCGAAGACGGGGGTCTCCTACAAGAAGTCCCCCCGGGGGAACCCGGATTTATGCATGCAACTCCTGGAGGGGATAATTTCTCCCAGGGATCGTTCTGAGGTTCCCTCGGAGTTGCCCCTCATCGAGAGGATGATGAGGATGCACTTCGAACGAGTCGCCCTGGTAAGACTTTAAACCTTTGTTGTGGTTTTATATTACTTGTATTTTTCATAGACTAACAACATCATTGCCCCTTGTCCCTTTGTTGCCAGCTCGTTCGAGAAGAGGTGGTGATCGGTCGGGTCGTCGGGGAGCTCGCCGATAAGCAGACCGGCCTGCTTATCGAGCTGGAGCAATATCAGAGCCCGGGGTTCTCTCCTGGGCAGATGGAGGTCATGAAGTCGACTGCCGACTCGACAGTTTTCCTGGTGGAAAGTGCTTGAGAGGAGTAATTCAAGAACGAGGAGAGTCTCCTCGCCGATGTCAAGCAGAGGGAGGCTGATGCAGCTCTTGCCCTCCAGGAGTCTGAGGCCTTTCATCGGCACTTAGCCGAGGTTGAGGTTGTTAAGGATCGCTTGGAGGCTGAGCTTAAAGAGGCCCAAACCCAAAGGGCAGAGGCACAGGCTCAGAAGGCAGATGCCAAAACTCAACGGGTTGCTACTAAGACTCAGAGGGAAGCTGCTGAGGCTCAGAAGGTTGCTGCTGAGGCCAGGGGGAACGCCCTAGAGGAGGAGAAGGAACAACTAGCTGTACAGCTAAAGTCTGTTCCATCCCCCCAAAGTGTGGTCGACGACTTCAAGTAATCTGAGGAGTTCGTCAATTGTTCTTTGGAGGTGATGAAGTCAGAAATTGCTGACTATATCCGAGTCCTGGTCGAGGACATCCAGGCTGTTGACCCCAACTTCCCTCTTCGGGAAGTTGAGGCCCTTAAGCCTTTTCTCCAGAGTTCCCTTCCCCAGGAGACCCCTGCTGCTGCTGAAGAGGTCGACCTGGTTGCTTCTGTTGAGGAAGTCGACCCTGCTGCTACTGTCGAGGTGGTTGCCCCCGAAGGCGAGCAGAGTGTCCCCGCCCCTGAAGACTCCAACGCCTAAAGCTTCCACCCTTCCGGCGATCCTCTTCTAGATTTTAGATATTTGTTTCCTTATCTTATTTTGTATTTTGGGTTGGTTTGTAATTATTTTATGATTGAAGACTCAGTTATTTTGTTTTGCCTAACCTTGTTGCTAGGTCTATCACCTGACTTGAGCATCAGGTCTTTTGCCCAATTTTGATATCAGGTGCTTATTGTTGCCTAACCTTGGTGTTAGGTCTTTCGCCCAATTGTTGCTTAACTTTGGCGTTAGGTCTTTCGCCTGACTTTGGCGTCAGATCTTTTGCCCAATTTTGATATCAGGTCTTTTTTGTTTCCTAGCTTTGGCGTTAGGTCTTTTGCCTGACTTTTGGCATCATGTCTTTTTTCTTCAGTGCCTGATTCGGTCACCAGGTCTTCGCCTGACTTTTAGCGTCAGGTATTTTTTCTTCGATCTGATTCGGGTAGTCATGCTTTATGAAGGAATGACTTGTTTTTATTGGCATAAAACTTTGATTACAAGCTATGTATAAAATCTCCTTAAATGTTCAGAATTAAATGGACGGGGTAACCTTTCGCCTTCGGTGGTTTCCAAATAGTAAGATCCTAGGGCGACGATCTCTACTACCTTGTATGGTCCTTCCGACTTAGCTGAAAGTTTATTTTGGCTGTCTAGTCTTGTAAATTCATTCCTTCTCATAAACATCTCCCCCACGAAAAATTGGCGAGCTCTGACTTTTCTGTTGAAATATCGAGCGGTTGCCAGTCGCATCTTGGCTTGTGTTCTTTCTGATTGCCACCTCTTTTCTTCTGCCAAGTCGAGGTCAGTCCTGCGCTCGATTTCGTTTGCCTCAGTGTCAAAGTGTAGGATTCTGTGGGTAGGCACCGCTATTTCAGCAGGTGCTACTGCTTCTGATCCGTACAGAACTGAAGGGTGTTTCTCCAGTGGCTGCCTTAGACGTTGTTCAGATAGCCCATAATACGTTTTCCATTTCCTCTGCCCAATTTCCTTTGAATGCTCGAACCCTTTTCTTAAGTCCTGCTAAAACAACTTTGTTGGCTGCTTCAGCTTGCCCATTCGTTTGAGGATGATGCACTGAGCTGAACCGATGGTCGATATGGTATTCTTCGCAGAGCCATTTGAGTTCTTTTCCTACGAATTGTGGACCATTATCACTGATAAGTATCTTAGGAATGCCAAACCAGGAAAATATGTTGATCTTCAGGAACTTGATCACTTGAAACTCCGTTGTAGAAGCCAAAGCTTTCGCCTCTATCCACTTGGTGAAGTAGTCGATCGCCACTATGATGTGAGTGCGCTGAACAGTACTAATAGGAAAAGGACCCAATATATCCATCCCCCATTGAGCAAAAGGCCAGGCACCTGCCATTGGGGACAACAGTGTTGGCGGTCGACCTGATCGTGGTGAAAATTGTTGGCAAGTCTTGCACCTTTTCGTTAATTCAGCCGCATCTTTTCCCAAGGTTGGCCAGTAGTATCCCAGCCTGAAGATCTTTCTTGTCAATGATCGCGCACCTTCGTGGCATGCTGCCACTCCTTCATGAGCTTCTCGAAGAACACTTTCTGTTTCTGGATGAGCAACACAACTTAGGTAAGGAGTCGAGTAGCCTCGCATGTAGAGTTATTTGTCTATAATCAAGTAACTGGCTGAAAGTCGTCTTATCCTCGTAGATTCGCCATTGTCTTCTGGGAGAATTCCCTCTTTTAAGAAATTCAGGAACAGAGTCATCCATGTGACCTGCCCCTGAATATTGAAGACTTCTGCTCTATTGTCGAGAACTAAGCATAGTGCTTTTTCCAGGAACTGCACGTGTTGAATTCTGGTTCCTCCAAACGCCAGCTTACTTAAAGAGTCTGCCATCTGGTTCTCTTGGCGAGGAATAGAGTCGATCGCAAAGTTTGGAATTTCCGCGACGAGTTTCTTGGCGATGTCGAGGTACTTCTTCATCTTTTCCCCTTGCCTCGTAAGTGCCATTGACCTGATTAACAATAAGTTCAGAGTCGCTTTTTACCTTGAGTGCCGATATACCCATTCCTTTTGTTAGTCTGAGTTCATTAATAATAGCCTCGTATTCTGCTTCATTATTGGTCGCCTGAAACGTTAGGGCGATCGCATACTTCAAAGGCTCGCCCTCAGGAGGAATGAGAATTAATCATGCGCCCGAGCCTTCTCTTGATGAAGATCCATCTGTATAAAGCTCCCAGATTTGACTATTGTCTGCTGATGAACTTGGCCTGTTATCTGCTTTTGTTAGACCATTACTTGTGCTTTCCACGATGAAATCAGCTAGTGCTTGACCTTTGATGGTCGTTTTTGGCGCAAATTTTATCTTGAACTCGCTGAGCTCGATCGCCCACTTGACCATTCTTTCTGAAGAATCTGGTTTCAGCAGGAAGTTTTTGAGAGGCTAATTGGTGAGGACTGTACTGTCGTATGAAAATAAGGTCTTAGCTTTTGAGCAGTAATAACTAAGGCATAGAGATACTTCTCAATCTGGACATATTTTATTTCTGCAGAATTAAACATCTTGCTAACAAAATACACTGGACTCTGGACATTATCTTCCTCCCTTATTAAAACGGAACTAGCTGCCACATCACTGATGCTCAGGTAAAGGAAGAGATGCTCGCCTGGAATGGGTTTTTCCAGAGCTGGGAGTGTTTGGATGTGCTGCTTCAAGGATTGGAACGCCTCCTCGCAGTCTGGCATCCACTCGAACTTGCGGTTGACCCTTAGAGTTTTGAAGAACGGGAGGGACCTGTCGCTCGCCCTAGAGAGGAAGCAATTGAGAGCAGCTAGGCGACCATTCAGGCATTGGACCTCCTTGTGGCATGTTGGCGACTTCATCTCTTGTATAGCCTTGATCTTTTCCAGGTTCGCCTCAATACCCCGTTCACTGACCATGAATCCCAAGAATTTACCAGATTTGACTCCAAAGTCGCACTTTGCCGGGTTCAGGTGAACGTTGTGCCTCTTCATGCACCCGAAAGCTTCGCGAAGGTCTGCTGTGTGAGGACTTCCCTTGATTGTTTTGACAAGCATGTCATCCACATAAGCCTCCATGTTTCTGCCCAGCATGTCTTGGAACAGGCGGTTCACCATCCGCTGATAGGTCGCCCCGGCATTGATTATACCGAAGGGCATCAATTTGTAGCAAAAAATGTCCCCGTCTGCATAGAAAGAGGTATGGGAGTCATCATCTGGATGCATCCGGATCTGGTTGTAGCCTGAATAGGCGTCCATAAAGCTCAACATCTCGTGACCAGAGGTTGCATCGACCAACTGATCAATTATGGGAAGAGGGTAGGAATCCTTGGGGCAAGCTCTGTTCAGGTCGCGGAAGTCAACGCACATCCTCCACTTGCGGTTTGATTTCTTGACCAAAACCGGGTTGGCGACCCAGCTCTGGAATCTCATCTATCTGATAAATTCGGCTTCAATCAGCCCGCCAACTTCCTGTCTGATCGCCAGACGCTTGTCTGTCCCGAACGATCTTCTTTTCTGAGCGATCGGCTTGATGGAAGGGTCTATCCTGAGCTCATGAGAGATGATGTCTGTACTGATACCTGGCATGTCGCTCGGCTTCCAGGCAAAGAGCTCCTTAAATTCCCTGAGGAGGGCAGTCATGGCCTGCTTCTGGTCATTGTTCAAGGTGGTCCCGATACGCACCTTCTTATCAGGGCCATCAACTTCAACTTCTTCCAACTCTTCCACATGCACTGGTCGAGCCAAATCCTCATGAGGGTCAGCCTCTGTTTCGATGGCGAGGGCTTCCCTTTGATTCTTCCTGCGCAGGCAGTTCACATAGCATTGTCGCGAGGAAGGCTGATCGCCAAGTACTTCTCCAATCCCGTTGGGTGTGGGGAACTTCATTTTCTGATGGACTGTGGAGGCCACACTCTTGTTGGGGTTGATTGTGGTCCTCCTCAGGATTGCGTTGTATGATGTAGGCGAGTCGACCACAAGGAAGGCGCCACCTTGATGCTCTTCCATCCTTCGCTCAGGATCACGGGCAAGGTTATTGCCCCCAACGGATAAGTTGTCCTCCCAGCAAACCCGATCAACGGAAAGTCGACCCTCTTTAGGTCACGTTTGGACTTGCCCATCTTCTCAAAGGCGTCCAGGAACAAGATGTTTGTCGAGCTCCGTCCATCTATCAGAATCCTCTTCACGTCACAGCCGTCGAGATCAGCTGTGATAACGAGAGCATCATTATGGGGAGTGGTGACATGTGCCAAATCATCTTCGGTGACAATGTCTTCTTCAAGTCGAGGTCGCTTTCCCAGCTGGATCGCTGTAGAAATCTGAGTCGCACAGACCTCCCTTGCATGCGATCCCTCGCCTCCAGCGACGAATCCTCCAGCAATCAGATTAACCACCCTCCTGCTCTGGGATGGACCAGCTTGCTTAGTTGGAGCTGGCGAGCGGTTTCTCCTCGGTGGCGTTCAACTCCTATCTCGTCACGCCACAAATTCTTTCAGCATCCCCCTCTGAATCAGCTTCTCGATATCCCGCTTCAAAATGCGGCAATCAACAGTCTTGTGGACCTTGCACTTGTGGTATCTGCAATAGCTCTCTGTGTCCTTCCCCATGGGCTGGCCACCCCTTCGAGGCATTGGTGGCCTCGCCAGAGATCTTCTCTCCATCTCAACTAGTACCGCCGAGATCTGCATGTTTAGAGGCGTAAAATACTCAGGGATCTCTGAATTTATGGGCCCTGGGTTCGGTTCTGTTCGGGGCCTGCTGTCTCGTCCCTTTTTCTCCTTCTTAACCTCCTTCTTACCATCGTGTCGGGGATCAGGAACCACCCTTAGAGAGGTCGTCAGGAAGTTAGCCTCGGCGTTCGCTCTCTTAAGGTCTATGAAACCTTTCGCCCTGACTGCCAGTTCCTCGAACGTCTCAATCTCCTGCACATGATAACTGTTGCACACCTTTCTCGAGGCCTTTTTGGCCACGTCCAGTCCTCGATAAAAGGCTCGGATGATCTCCCCGTCTAAGACTCGACGATCTATCTCTGTGACGTTTTGATGGAAACGTCCATAGAAATTAGCCAGTGACTCCCCAGTCTGCTGTTTGACCGCATCCAGGGCGACCACACTTTTCATCAGTTGGCGTTCACCCATATACCTCTCCAGGAACTTGCTTCTCAACTCTGACCAAGTCCCTATAGATCCTGCAGGGAGGCCGAAGAACCAGGACTACGTCGAACCCGATAGGGTCGATGGAAACAATAAAGCCAAGTGATTTGGTTCATTTGACTTACCCCAAAGAGAGACCTCATGCTTGTTGACATTTATAGTGGGATCTCCTCCACCACTGTATTCAGGTATAGCCCGGGCGATGCCGTCTTTCGGGATTTTGATGGCGACGAGATCGTCGGCGAAGGTATGAGCAGATCACTCCCTGAAGGGAGCTGCGACTGTCGGTCGCCTTTCTTGGAGCCTTCTGTTGATAAGCTCGTCCACATGGTCCAAGGTGCATTGTTTTGGTGAAGCCCCATTTGGCATGGGACCAGACGGATTGGTGGAATAAGTAGCCGCCGGCGGTTCGGTGGACGCCGGGGGTAGGGACTGGTGTCCCGATGTCATCTCCTAATCCTCTTGGGGAGCTGTGGTGCCCGGATTCACAGTTTCAGTCGGCAGGGGCCCCGTGGCAGCAGGGCGAGTGTTTTCTTGAGGAGCAGGGGCTTGTCGGCGAGCCTGCCCTAGGATCGCCTCCAACAATGATATCATCTCTGGTGTTAACTGGATGTTTTCCCCGGCGATGTGGACAGTTTGCGGTGATGGAGTCTCGGTATGGTTGGGAGCAGGAGTCGTTCTGGAATTACCGACATGTTCTCAGGCCGCCTTTAGGGGGACAGCATTGGGTCCTGCCTGGCTGGCAGGTTCTTGGTGGAGCGGCGAAGCGGCGGCGTAATCATAGTTGTCAGCGGACTGCTCATTAGCCTGGTTCCGGTGATTGCTTTTGGATCGAGTTTGCATGGATGTATTACTCGTTCCCACAGACAGCGCCAAATGTTGGATCTTGATTTCCTGAATGCTGACTTGGCAGCGAATTAAATGCCCAAGGATGGTTGAATGATGCTCTCGCCTTAGCTCCGGCGAACCTGCAGGAAGGGGATCGCAACAGAGGGGGTGTCTCTGGGTCCCTTTCCGATGCTTAAATAAGTATAGGTGTGTGTATAGCTCGAAACGTAATGAATGTATGTAAAGCAAAGGTATTTATAGAGTAGGAGAGACCAAACCGTAGAAGGAAACTGTATATATTTGTGAATATTGTGTTGTTGAAGATTTGGATAGTAGATATTGTGGTTACGGCGAGATATTGAAGTTACCATATATAATCTTTAGTGAATATGTGCCCAAGATATGCGGGATACCGTGGCCATATCTTTATTAATGGTAGGTGTGACCAGAGGAGAGAGGCAAGGCTCTCTTCAGGGCGAGCACTCCTATGGCGAGCAGTAGGAGTTCGCGACTTGATGATGAATGGCGACCAGCTATGGAACCTTTGGCGTCCATATCAACTTGGGCTCGATCTTGGGTCACTCTATTGCGGGCCAGATTGACTTTAGCATAGGCCGGTCCAGTTCGAATAACCTGGGTTTACCCCCTCTATGGTTATTGGGTCTTCAAGGCCTTTTCCTTATTCGGTTGTCACTATCAATACCCAACACACTTTGCTCGAGATTATTCCAGTCAGCCAACCGGACGCCACCTAGGATAACTATGGTCAATATACAACCCAAATCAGGTGAAGGGTGAAGGCAATAAATACCTTCACCCCTCTTCACTTCAAACTAATGCAATATCATTTTATACCTTACATACAATTATAACAAACTCCGGCTAACTTAAGCATCAGAGGGAAAATAAAGGGCAAACCCTAGGATTTCCTTCTTGCAGGTCGTCGGAGCGCCCAGAAAGGAGAGTTTGGAGAACTCAGGATATATCAAGATCCAACATTGGCGCCGTATGTGGGAAGCTTAAGCACAACATCCATGGCTCCTCCCACCACAAGAGCATCTAGGCAGCATAGTTGTGATACCTCCCAACGAGGTCATTCATTAAGTACAAACTTCCGAAGCAAACCGTCCAGGCGTGCAGTCCCAGCAACCAACGGCCATAATTGCCGAGACAGACAAGCCAGCGCACTCTCGGATTGCCTCTTTGGTGAAACCATCAAATGCCCTGACACCCGAGCTCCTCGCGGCATTGAATAACATGCTCAACATGCGAGAGCAGAGGGCTGCGGCTAAAGCCGCTTGCCAGGCAGAGGCTACGAGGATGGAGGAAACCACTTCTAGGCTACGACCCTCATTGTGACAGCCCGGGCCCCCCGCTAGCGGCGTTAACTCGATGGCGCCCCTCGTCGGAGCTATGACAAAGGAGGAGCTATAGGAAATGATAGCTCAACAAGTGAAAGAGAAGAATGTTCGGGTCATGCCAATCCTCAGTGATAGGGCGTCGCATCCATTCGTGCTCAAAATACTAAATCTTACTATTCCGCACCATGTACGACCCTCAAAGATTGACGGGTATAAAGGCGAAGAAGACCCAGTGGGACATATACAGAGACATGAAGTCTCCCTCTTAAGGCGAACAAATGACGATTATCATTTTGCGCTTCTCTTTCCGGCAACCCTGGGAGGCGTCGCCTCGCATTGGTTCTTTGGGCTTCCCAAGGCTTCGGTTAAAAGATGGAGTGATTTGAAAGAGAAATTCATCATCCAATATATGGGCGGGAGACAACTGCTCAATAGCGTAGGGACTCTTGACAACATTAGGGAAGGGAGCGATGAGAGCCTAAGCGATTTCTACACAAGATTCAACACAGAATTGACAGGAATCGACCAAGTCATCACGGGAGTGAGACTATTCGAGCCTTTACATGAGCTTTGGGACCTAAAGGCGTCGTCCTGTATGACAACCTTAGTGTGATCACAGTCAACACGATGGAAGATATGGCCAGATATCAAATCTTTCGTCGACTTGGAGATCGCCAGAGAAGGGAGAAGGATAGGGCAAAAGGAATTGAATAAAGAGGCTCCACAAGGAAGGAGAATGGAGCAGAGTCACCAGAAGGCTGGCAACGACGACTCAAAGCGTCGCCCTATGATTCCGCGGGCCAGTAGGGAAGTCTATGATATTTTTACACCCTTAACCAAGGAAATGTATGTTGTCCTGACAGAGATGGAGAAGAGGGACTTGGAAACCCCACCCATAGTGAGGAATGGCGACGCTCACATGGGTAGCGACAAAAAGGCTTATTGTCACTATCGCTGGTGTAAGAGACACTTGACGGATAACTGTTGAATCCTAAAGAGGGATATAGAGAGCCTCATCCAAAAATGGTATCTTAAAAACTTCATCGCCCAGCGAGATAGAAGCAGGAGTCCAAGATGGGAAAGGAAGGTGTCGCCCAAGAAAAACACGGGGGCATTTGGCTCCGGGAAAAATGAGTTGTATGTAATAAGTGAAACACGGGGGCATTTGGCTCCGCAAGAAGAGAAACAGGCGCCGCCAGATAAGTGTACGCCGCCCAAATAGCAAGACCTTCCAAGGTTTGGAAGCACCCCACAGAAGAAGACGACGTGGTCATCTCCTTCTCGGAAAGAGAAATTGCGCGTGTTACCTCGCCTAATGATGACACCCTTGTTATTACAATGGGGGTGGAGAACTTCAACATGAGGAGAGTCTTGGTCGACTCTGGGATCTCCACAGATGTTCTTTTTCTGGAAACCTACCAGAGGATGGAAAACCAGGAGAAGGATTTGAATAAGGTTAATTTCTTATTGATGGGATTCGCCTCGCTCACCACGTATCCGGTGGGAGCGGTCACCTTGCCAGTCGAGATAGCGAAAGGCTGGAAGGCCTTAAAGATGGACGTTACCTTCATTGTGGTAGACGCTCCCGCTTCATATAACGCCATCCTGGGGTGTTCGACTTTGAAGCCCCACAAGATGGTTAACTCCACCTACCACCAGCTATTGAAATTTACCACGCCACACGGAGTCGGATCAGTAAAGGGATACCAGCCCACGTCTCGAAGTTGTTATGTTAATGCAACACGTTTCCATGTTCTGAAGGGAAACGAAAAGAGGCTATGGCGATCCAAACAGAGGAAGATCCTCGTAAGGAAAGGAGTCGCCCGCAGGCGGTGGAGGGCCTAAAGAAGGTAGAAGTGGAAGGTAAAGGAAAGGCAGTACAGATTGGGGCGTCACTTCTAGAAAGAGAAGCCAAGGCATTGTCCATGCTCCTAGTAGAGTTCAAGGAGCTTTTCGCTTGGAGTCCCAGCGACATGTCGGGCATCAGCAAGGACATTATCGACCACAAATTGAAGATCGACCCTACCATCAAGTCGATTTCTCAAAAGCGGCGCTCGGTAGGGGAGGAGAAGGCCGTCGCCATAAGGTAAGAGGTGGGGAAGTTGGTAGAATCCAACTTCGTAAAGGAGATCAGGTATCAAACGTGGGTGGCGAACCCCGTCTTAGTAAAGAAGAACAACGGGAAGTGACGCATGTGCGTTGACTTCAGGGATCTGAACAAAGCGTGCCCCAAGGATTCCTACCCCCTGCCAAGGATCAACCAGCTGGTAGATGCTACATCAGAACATGAACTGCTTAGTTTCATGGACGCCTACTCTGGGTACAACCAAATTCAGATGGCAGAAGGCGACGCCCAGCACATGGCACTCTATGTAGACAGTGACATTTATCATTATACGAAGATGACATTTGCTTTGCTTAATGCAGGAGCGACCTACCAGAGGATGGTCAATAAGTTGTTCGCAGGGATGATAGGTGATACCATGGAGGCGTATGTAGATGATATGCTGGTAAAGTCCGTGAAAGGCGTTGACCATGTGGAAGATCTGAGGAGAACCTTCGAGCGTATGCATCTCCACCAGGTGCGCCTTAACCCATCCAAATACGTTTTGGCGTGCAATCGGGAAAATTCTTAGGCTATATATGGTGAGCCATAGTGGGATTGAGGTGACCCCTGAGAAGTTGGAGGCGATCGAAAATATAAGAAGCCCTACCTGTCACAAGGAGGTCCAATCCAATAGCTGTAAGCTCTGTGTTAGTCAAAGAGGTTGACAAGGCACATGCGCCTGTGTATTATGTTTCCAAGGTTCTTACGAAACATGAAATGAATTATCTGGAAGTTGAGAAGTACGTTTATGTGCTAGTAGTCTCAACTAGAAAGCTTCGCCCTTACTTTCACGAACATGAAATCACGGTCCTAACGAATCAACCATTAAAACACTTCCTTCAAAAGCTCGACGCGTCAGGAAGAATGATTAAATGGATGATCGAGTTGAGTGAATTTCAAATCAAGTTCACACCCAGAAACGCTATAAAAGGGCAAACATTAGCGGACTTTATTGTGGAATCTACATGTCCACCAGAAGCGCTGCCTCACCAGAAGAACACGACGAGATAAAAGAGACTTGGACGCTCCATACGGATGGATCCTCATCAGTTGACAGCTCGAATGAAGGTGAATCAAATTAAAGGAGAATACACCGCAAAGGGCGATCAAATGAAGGTGTACTTGCAAGTGGCGCGCAAACTAGCAAAGGGGTTTAAGAGATTTCAAATAGAGGTTATCTCTAGGGAGATGAATAAGGAAGTTGATGCATTAAGTAAATATGGATGGCAGGCGACGCCTCTCCAAGTACATTTCGTGGAAAATATAGAAAGAGGAGTCGGGCAGCTGTGCGCAAGCATTGAAAGAACGGTGGAGTGGACGAACCCTATCAGAAATTACTTGGAAAATGACGAGCTACCAGAGGATGAAGCAGAATCCAGTAGGATATTATGGTTGTCCCCAATTAATAAGATTATTGAATGGACATTGTACAAAAAGGGGTTCTCCACACCTTTCCTCAAATGCGTCGCCCATCCAAAAATGGTCACCATACTTAGAGAAATTCACGAAGGATACGCCGCTTGTCATGAGGGACCCCGATCCATTATCCGAAAAATCCTCAATCAAGGCTATTATTTGTCTACCATGAATAAAGAAGCGAAGGAGATGGTTCAAAAATGTGAGTTGTGTCAGAAATACAGTCTAAGCATAGCGCGCCCCCTAGCAGACCTAACCTCAATCAGCGTCGCTTGGCCATTCGCGCAATAGGGAATCGACTTGGTAGGACCACTTCCTAGGTCCAAACAGTGCACCTACGTCCTAGTAACGATCGACTACTTTTCTAAGTGGATCGAGGCGAAGGCATTAACATCGACTACAGAATTCCAAGTGATCAAGTTCTTAAAATCTAGAATTGTCTCTAGGTATGGAATTCCAAGTGTGCTCGTGACCGACAACGGGCATCAATTCACGGGAAAGGAGCTGAAATGGTTTTGTCAGGAATTGAAGATAGAGCATAGGCATGCCTCAGTAAGGCATGCACAGGCGAACAGACAGGTTGAGGCGGCCAACAAAACAATTGTGAACGGATTGAAAAAGAGATTAGATGCCATGCAAGGAAAGTGGACCGAAGAGTAAGAAAACATCCTTTGGGCACTCCGAACTATGCCAAAACAAGCTACAGGGGAAACACCTTTTTCCCTAGTATATGGCTCATAGGCCGTAGCACCAACTGAAATAGCGGTCGCCTCACACAGAATAAAACACTTTGACGCGATGACAAATGAGGCCCACATGCGTTTGGAATTAGATTTGGCGGATGAGAATAGATGGGCATCTGAACAGCTTCAAGGACGTATGCGCCTCGCCACAGCCCGATACTACAATAGGCGAGTCTCCGCTCGCCAATTTTTCGTGGGGGAGAGAGTATGGAGAAAGAACAAGTTCGCCCATCAGGATAAAATCAACAAGCTATCACCAAAATGGGAGGGACCATATAAGGTCGTCGCTATTCCCCATCTGAATGCCTACATACTAGAAGATGAGAAGAGAAGAATACCTTACATGTGGAACACTTGAAAAAGTTCTATTCTTAGGTGTTGCTATGTTACCAATAAGGGTACTTAGTCAAATTCACAATGTTTAACAAAAACTTGTTACAAGCGTCGCCTAATAGTATTGATACTTGGCCAAAGTGAGTGAATCGTTGCATAGAATGATAAAGGCGAGTTAACATGACAAAACAATTGTCCAAAATATGAAATGGAAAGAAAGAAGAAATCCATAAAGGCAAGCACTCCAGTCATTACAAATATTACCTCGTTAAAGAGGACTTGACAAAATAAAAGAAATGTCATAAGTTAAACAACATCGGAAAGGGGGTCTTCGGTAGGAGGAACAAGTAATATAGGCACCTCGGCCTCAGGCAAAGGAGGCAGGTCTGATGACTCGTCTGGAGGGATCGTCTCAGCCTCAAGCAAGGAAGACAGCTCAGATGAAGCATCAAGCGGAATAGGCTCGGAGGCAGGAGTCATGATCCTGGGATGGAGCGGCGAAAAGGAGAGGGTACTGGCGATTCATATTCTTCTTCATCCCAGGAGTCATGATCCTTCTCCATTGCTTTCTTATGGACCGCCTCCGCATCAAACCTTCATTTTTTGGACGCCTCCACCCTGGCCTCGTAATCTAGGAACTGGTTAAAGGAGGGAAGCGTCGCGAGATGAAACTTAGCATCAACACCCAAGCTATCCTTATGAATACTTGAGAAGGCATCCACTAAGGCTCATAGACTCCATAATCTCGCCTCTTCAACAAAGGCCTCGCTATTCTTAAATTCTTCAACAACTTCAGAGAGGCGTTTGGGAACCTCACTCCTGACGAGCGAGACCTCCTGCTCAGCCTTAACGGCGCGGTGCTCCAGGAAGGTTGACTTACTCTTCTCCAACTCAAGTTGTTGAAGAAGGTCTATGACCTTACTGGTCCCTCCGCCAGCTTGGCTTGAACCCCTATCATTTCTTGAGCATGGTGAGAGGCCTCGAGCTCCAGCTCATCCCTAGCGGCTCTCTTAATAGTCAGTTTACGCTAGGCGCACTCCAGCTGTAGCTCCAGCGCCTTGACCCGCCTGAGTTGCATGACAGTGGTCTCTCTCTCCTCCGAAAGCTCCACAATGGCGCTACCCATTTGGAGTTGCAGCGGTAAAAGCTGAAAAATAGACTGTTAGAAAAAATACTTAGAAAAAATTCTGAAGACTTACTGGTAGAAAGGGTATCTGTGAGAACAAGATCAAGCCCTGGCGCACGAGGCTATCAAGAGCGCCACCAGACTTGTCAATCGGTGAGCGGTCAGCAGGAGCACATGCGCCAGTCAAATGATGGAGACCCAGATTAGGGTCCAGCAAAGTGTTCCCCATCAACAGGGGAACATCTTGGAGACGCTCACAATGAGTCCAAGGCGCACTGCCGGGATCCTCGCGAGAGACCCACCCAGGAAGTTCATCCAATTCGAGGTCCCGGTGCAGGTCAAACACTGGACCCGCGTACGATCTATAGTACCCCTCTTGGCCATTCGGCAGGGGCAAAGGCGTCTCTAGTTCTGAAGGAATGGAGGGGACAGCACCCTATCCGCCCCCAAGGTGGATTCCCTCTTTGTGGAGGGAGCGCTGGGACGTTTCCCTATGTACACAGATCTGTCATCCCTAAAAGGGAGCGCTGGGACTTTTTATGTGGAAATACCATCAAAGAAGACATGATAAGTCCAGGCTATCCACGCGTCCGTAACAACAGGCGCACCCCACTTCTTAGTATGGAGAATATTTAACCTTCTATCTAAAAGGCAATTGTCACAATAACGAGAGTAAGGGACCGCACCTTTAAAAAGACCCACCGCCTCCTAGGAGGCAGGACTTAGAGTTAAGGGATCTACGGACAATGGATGTACCTCATCATCAGGGCACACTTTCTTCTTAGAGGAGTTCCTCTTCCTTTTCTTAGAGCCCTCTGCGGTGTTGCTCGGAGCCTTGCTTGAGAGTGGTTGCAGTTCCTGTTCAACTGGTAGAGCGAACGCAAGGTCAGCGCGCGAAAGAGTTTATTTTGCAAAAGAAAATGAAACAAGTTATTACCTGTGAATTGTAAGAGTGATGCTGGACTTATGAAATATC
The DNA here is from genome assembly GCA_946814005.1 of Chamaenerion angustifolium. Classification (NCBI taxonomy): domain Eukaryota; kingdom Viridiplantae; phylum Streptophyta; class Magnoliopsida; order Myrtales; family Onagraceae; genus Chamaenerion; species Chamaenerion angustifolium. The sequence goes on along the minus strand of OX328270.1, from coordinate 22,364,775 downwards.
AGCATTGAAGAGATCCTCCTCCGTGGTTTCTTTGGATATCCAAGAGGTGCGCCCAGCTAGATGGTCGGCGTACACCAGGTGGAGGGACTCCTTATCCCAATGGGATAATTCATTGTCGGAAGGATAAGGGTTGCGGAGCGCCTTGGAAGTAATACACCAAGAAACTCCCCCTTGGAATAAAAAATAGGAACTCTTCCAATTGGAGTTCCTTGTCTTAAAGCCTATGACTAAGGGCCAAGCGGATTTCCAGTTCTGGAATTTGTTATGAGGAAAGCGGCTGACAAAGCTAAAAACGCCGAAGCGATTCGATTCTATCCTATAAAAATGGTGAAACAATACTAAGGAATATGTATAGCCCCTCTTCTCACACAAACACCTAAAACCTACCCATGTGCGGAGGGAGTTTGGGGAATATTGGGTAGGGGAGACGTCGTAGTAACGACAGGCTTCGGCTAGGTCTAAGCAGATCGGAAACCTCAACCCAACATCTATCTGAAGGTGATAGATGGTTTCCTCGCCCTGACCCGGTTTAGAAATGGGATGAGCGTTCTCGGGATCACGCTCATCCGGGATGGGAAAACGAGACGTTAATGCGTCGCTCATACATGCTTCATCTACTGCTCTATTAAAAATAGACCTAGAAATGATATTGGGTTTAGGGTCACTAAAACCAGGAGGAAAGAACACGTTTGCCTCACCTCCTGTCGATTTGCTCGCCATTGAAGAAATAAGGCGCTCACGGCGGGGGTAGAGACTCGACTCGAAAGGAGAACAACCAGCTATTTTGAAGAATGACCAAAGAATCAAAGGCGACCGGAGGAAAGCTGCTGGAATTCTAGAGAGAATGCAGAGCTTTCTAGAGAGAGAAGCAGGATCAGAGAAGTAAAAGTGACGAAATGAAGGGGGAGAGGCCAATTTATAAAAGAGCTCCCCGGGGGAGGTGAACGGTCACCCTATCCCTAGGAGTGATTATTGGACAAAACGTCCTCGATAAGCTAAGGGTTGGGAACAGTCCGGAAATAATGTCTACTTCCTGCCCGGGAGAAATTCAAAATTCGAATTTTTAATTGAGGAAGACTAACCGACCCGAAAAATGGCACGCTCATCACCTCTCGTATAAAGCATCAAACAGGACGGGTTCGCCGACAACCATAAGAGCGTTGTAACCATAGACAGACAGCACCTGACAAACCCAACATGAGTGACGCTCATATTGGGCTTAGAGGGCAGATGATGGATCCTGGCCTTTTGGGCCTAGGCAAGTGGGCTTCAGTCCCAATAACTAAGCCCATAGACTAGGAGCGCACTGGTCAGAACGTGCCAAGATTGTTAGGGCGCGCCATCAAGGAATTTACGGGCTTCTGACAGGTTCAGGACTCGAGGTCCGATAAGGAGGAATGGGCTATAAGCACGCCTGAAGTGTGTTAGGATGTATGATATAGATGAGTAGCTTGTAGATCAAGGAAGTGCCCTAGAAATTCAAGAAGAGTTGAGAAGATTGTAGAAGGTTATAGATTGTTTAAGAGTGTTTCAATTGTGTATAGGTTTAGTTCAGTTGTTTTAGTATAAATAGGATTAAGTTGTAATAGTTTAGTTAACTCAATTCAATAGAAAGAATTGTGTTTCTGTTTCTGTTATTCTGTTAGTTAGTTGCTTAGTCTCTAATCTTTCTCATTCTCATCTTCGATTTCATCTTCTTCTTCTTCAAGATTGCGTGGTGAGAGATTCTCAAAGCCATCAGGTGCAGCTTAGAGGATCTGAAAGTGCTGGATTATACAAACTAGATTTCAGTGATTTTGATAACACTGTGTTGAATTTTAATAAAAAGAACAATGTGTGTTTTGCTGCTACTTGTTCTGATATTGATATGAATTTCAATAAGAATGTCGTGTGCAATATTGTTCAAATGAAACTCTCTCCTATCACACTTCATCAGAGGTTGGGACATCCATCTCAAAATATTCTTTCAATTGTAATTAAGCAATCCAAACTGAATTTTTCTTCTCAGATACCTATGTGCAATGCATGTTCCATTGGGAAGAGCTGTAAAATGTCGTTCAACTCTTCTCAAACTGAGTATCATCTTCTACTTGAACTGCTAGAAATGGATCTGTGGGGACCTGCTCCTGTGTTCTCTAATGGAAATAGGTACTACCTAAGTATGGTTGATGTTTTCTCTCGATATATATGGATCTAATTTTTGAAAAACAAGAATGATGTGTCTGTTATCTTTCCACAATTTCAAAAGGCAGTCAAAACACAGTTGGGTTTCAAAATCAAATATGTTCAAACTGATGGAGGTGGTGAGTTCAAGGCTTTATCATCTCTGTTTATTCAGCATTGAATTAAGCACAGAATCACATGTCCATATACGTCTGAACAAAATGGCATAGTTGAAAGAAAACACATACATATTGTTGAGATGGGATTGACATTGCTTAATCAGGCTTCCTTACCTATGCAGTACTAGAGTGATGCTTTCTTTACATCTGTTTTTTCTAATAAACAGGTTACCTTCTAAGGTGTTGGACAATGTCTCACCGCATGAGAAACTGTTTTGTAAACCTCCAGACTATGATTTTTTAAGAGTTTTTGGATGTTTGTGTTATCCTTTCATCAGGCCCTTTAACAAGCACAAACTTGAATACAGATCTACTCCCTGTGTGTTTATAGGGTATTGTGAAAATCAGCATGGCTATAGATGTATGGATGATTCATGTAGAGTGTATATATCGATACATGTCAAGTTTAATGAATCAGTATTTCCTTTTTCTATGAAATCAGGATCTTTCATGCAGTGAGGTACAGCTAAAAATACAGCTACATCTCTGCCTTTCTTTCTCCATTTCAATTCATCACTTTGTGATCCAATTGGCGATATTATAGATAGTATTCTTGTTCTAGCTCAGGTACCTCCTATGGAGCATCCACCTAACATCCAGCTCAGGTATGATACCACCTCTCCTGATGAGCCTCCACCAGTTAACACTGAATCTTCTCAAGAAGATCAGGTTAACAATCAGGTGACTTCCTTTCCTTCTGAGAATGTTGTTACTTCTTCTGGGGATGCTAGAGAGGTTGTTTGAGATGTTATCAGGTATGGACTTTCTGACTCGTCACTTGTTCCTATTAAGAATCCTCAGGCTGCAATTTTAACTGATATTAGGTCCACATCACTAAGTTGCAGCTCCATCTGTTGATTATTCTCATAAAAAATCTAGAAATAATATTCATTCTATGCAGACTAGGTCTAAGTCAAAAAATCTATCTGCATTAACTACTTCATTAGTTGCCTCCACAGATTTTACAAAAATTGCTTTGGATGATGTTCATACTACGATGCAATATCCTGAGTGGTCCACAGCAGTTCATGATGAACTTCAAGCATTGGATGAGAACAATACATGGTCTTTAGTCAAGTTACCTGGTGGCAGAATTCCGATTGTTTGCAAGTGGTTGTTTAAGATCAAGAAGAATTCAGATGGTTTAATCGCAAGATATAAGGCTCGGCTGGTTGCAAAGGGATTTTCTCAAAAAGCAGGGTTTGACTTTTAGGACACATTCAGTCCAGAAGTAAAGGCCCCTACTGTAAGAATCATACTAAGTCTTGCTTTAACTCATAAATGGAAGCTGAGACAAGTTTATGTGAACAACGCATTCTTACACGGTGAACTGTTTGAGGATGTTAATATGAATCAGCCACCTAGTTTTGAGAGAACAAATGATCAAGGTAATGTGCTTGTCTGCAAATTAAATAAGGCTCTCTATGGACTCAAGCAAGCTCATCGGGCATGGTTTGAGTGTCTCAAAAGCTTTAAGCTTCAGTCCCTTCAATTCTCAGTTTCATTAGATGATAGTTGTCTCTTTATTAACAAGTCGAATGCAGGTATGGTTTTTCTTTTAGTATACGTTGATGATATAGTTATAACAGGTAGTGATACTGCTGCCATTGAGTTGGTTATTTCTGTAATTAATAGTGAATTCAAACTAAAAGATCTTGGCTCTCTTAACTATTTTCTTGGAATGGATGTGCAGATTGCCGAGGATAGCTTAATCTTAGGACAAAGGAAATATATCAATGAGTTGCTGCAAAGAACTGGTATTTTGATGCTAAACCCTTACCTACACCAATGCCAGGTAATTTCCTTACAAAGATAAGTGAAGTTCAAGAAGATTATCCTCCTGCAGATGAACATCTGTACAGAAGTATCATAGGTGCGTTACAGCATGTCTGTGTTACCAGACCTGATATACATTTTGTTGTGAATAAGATGAGTAAATATATGCAACATCCTTCTACTTGTCACTGGAAAGTTGTTGTTCGTATACTGAGATATCCTGTGGTTTCTTATGATGTGGTGTTAGTCTCATATGCGAATGCTGATTGGGGAAGTGATCTAGCTGACCGTAAGTCTGTGTCTGGTCACTATCTTCTATTGAATGGAAATCGCATAGTATGGAGTTCTAAGAAACAACCAGTTATTTCCAGATCGTCAGCTGAAGCTGAGTATAGGGCAATTGCAAATGCTGTTTGTGAAGTTATGTGGGTAAGATCTCTTCTCTCTGAGCTTAACATTAAACTAACCTCAGTTCCTATTATTTGCAGTGACAATACAGGAGTTGTGGCATTGACAGAGAATCACATTCATCATTCGAAGATGAAACTTGTTGAGCTTGATCTATGTTTCGTCAGGGAAAAGGTTGAGGCTGGACAAGTTATGGTAAATTTTGTTCCTGTTCCGGAGCAACTTGATGATATCCTGACCAAACCAATCACTACAAAACTATTTGTACCTTTCAGAAAGAAACTTGGGGTTATGTCTTTTAAAGAGCTAACTTCTTTTTCCTGTGATACAGAGCATTTCACTGAAAATGGAAAGGTTCAAGATGTTGATTCATATGATGAGTAAGTAGGCATTAGTATATGTGGTATGTTAGGCTATCAATTGAGTCTGGTTGTTATTTGAGTCTGGTTATTTTTTTTCTAATATTGTTTTGAGAAGTATTTTTGTTTTCTCTCTGTTTGTTTATCTGTTATCGTCATAAGTTATTCACTACAAGAATCTGCCTCAACAGCGACGAAAATATTGTGTTGTCGCTAGGTAGTCGTTGTTAATAAGCATGTTTTGTGTTAACACTATTTTTCGAGGGAATAGAGTTGGTTTAGAGTCGGACATTTTGTCGTGGCTTAAACAATGCTTTAGTGTGTACTTTTGCCGCGACTATTTGTGTCAGTTCCAAAAAAATTCTTCACAAATACGTATCCAAGGGTAATATACATCAACAACATCATGTATTAATGATGTATGTAATGCATTGTTTTACTCTCAATATTTGGTGATGTAATATATATGTTAACAGTGTCGCAGTAATTGCGTAGTTAAAACTTAGTTAGCTGTTACTAATTTGGATAGCAACCTGTCCAATTAACAGAACAGTTCGTCTTGGACCAGCAGCTGACCTACGTAGCCGTTTCCTCAGCCCGGACTTCTGAATTAACCCGACACTTTCACTTCAAATCGATTCCATAAACAATCTCACCATAATTACACCGGGACAAATCGATCGAAGCTGCTTTGCATACCTTATTTACGACAGCATTCACTTTACTTCACAACCGAACTACGCAACCTTCCCAACCTTCAACCCGAGACAACCTTCACTTAACTTCCCTGCATCGTCATCCTTTATCCTGCAGCATTACGAAAAGGTACTGTTTCCTCAAAGTATGAATTGACGTCTGATTGTTTGATCTAAGACAATGAAATTCACCCAGCTGCTGTCAGGAATGTATTTCATTATGTGTATATTAAGTAAAGAGCAGCTTATCTAATCGGTTAACAAATTGAGTGACTGCGTGTGTGTCTCAAGCAACTGATTCGTACGAAGGCGATTGCCGAATGCAGACATAAGCAAATGTGTCTGTTTCTCCCAAGTTTTGTTGCGTTTAATTTCACTACAAATCGTGTGTTTGATTTTTTGGTTAAGTGTATACACACTGTATGATTGCTGCTCTGTTACAGTAACTGAATTAACTGAATTTGTCGTTGAATAAAGTTGGTTAATTATCATGGGTTCGGGTAAAGCTTCTATCAACATAATTATACAGCAGTTAACAACTGCTTGGATTACAAAGACTCTGAATAGCAGGATCACGGTTTTGTAACAGAATTGAGAATTCCCGTTTCTAGACAAATCAGTTGTAATCACTTGGTGGGTGGAAAACAGTAGTGTCTACTTACATGATACGTTGTGATATTGGTTTTAATATTTTCTCATTTCTAAACAGCGGATCATTAAGGATGGATATAAGTTGGATGACCAAACATCGACAAAGTCAGGAATATAAGGCTGGTGTTACCTTTTTCTAGGACTTTGCCTATTCGCGTGCGTCATGGGATGGGAGAATCTACTGTCCATGCCATAATTGTGTTGGTATGTCTTTGTTGGACAGAAGTACGGTGAAGTGGCATCTGGAAAGATATGGAATACTACAAAGTTAAACTACATGGGTGGACCATGGAGAAGAATTCGAAGAAAGCATTACTAACAAGAGGACTGCCACGTCTCGTAAAGAAATGGAAGATATGATAACTGATGGATTGGGTGGTATTAGTCGTGATGAAGGTGAGGAACCCAATTCAGAAGCTAGGCCATTTTATAAGCTTTTAGAAGATTGTGAGAAAGGCTTATACCTAGGGTGTGTATCCTACAGCAAGATGTCATTCTTAGTGGAACTGCTGCATCTAGGGATGGCAATCGTGTCGTGTCATTAATCGTGTCGTGTCTAAACATTTCTCGTGTCTAAACGGATAAATCTTAAACGTGTCTAAACATGTCTCGTGTCTAAACGTATAAGTCGTTAATCGTGTCTAAACGTATAGAGTTGTTTAGACACAGGATCCGTTAAGGCCAAACTCATATATGCTTTAAAGCAGATATATACACAAATACATATATACAAACTACGGTCTTCAAAGTTGATACACTCCCAAAAATGTTTATACACTCCCATAATATATATTTATACTTAATTAATATATTTAATTTTTAATTAAAAATATTTATATGTTCATACTTATTATCCATCAAATATAATATTATCTATTTTAGTCTATATAGTATATAATACTTGTTCATGCTTGTTCATACTTGATATAGGTTACTAATCGTGTCTAAACGTGTGTTTGTCGTGTATTTGCAGGTTAGATGTGTTTAGACACGATTATTAATCGTGTCTAAACGTATAAGAGTTGTTTAGACACGCTTAGTAATCGTGTCGTGTCTAAACGTGTAAATTGCAGATCGTTTGCAGATCGTTTAATCGTGTCGTGTCAGAAATTGCCACCCCTAGCTGCATCTAAAGGCTCTGTACAAGGTTTCTAACAAGTTCTAAGATGAGTTACTTCGTATGCTGAGTAAAGTACTTCCACCTGAGAATACAGTACCTAAGTCATACTATGAGGCAAAGAAATTTATATCCGGATTAGGTTTGAACTATCATAAGATACATGCTTGTGTAAATGACTGTATTCTATTTAGAAATGAATACGTCAATCTTGATGCGTGTCCAATATGTGGTGAGTCACGATGGTTTCAAGGTCATGAAAGTGCAGGAGGAATGAACAGTCCGGAAAAATCTAAGCAAAAGGGTGGAAAACTTCCTGTTAAAGTACTCTGATACTTTCCACTAACGTCTAGGATGGACTATTCATGTCACCTAAAACAGCAGGATCTATGACTTGACACTCTACAGACCGAATAAAAGATGGAGTACTACAACATCCTGCGGATACAGAGGCATGGAGAAAACTTGACAACGTGAATCCTGTGTTTGGGGCAGAGCCACGCAACGTTCGTCTTGGATTAGCTACAGATGGGTTCGATCCTTACATTGACAAGAGTCACCCATATAGCATGTGGTCAGTTGTGTTGATTCCATACAACGTGCCACCGGAGACCTGCCTGCAAGATACCAATTACATATTGTCAATGTTGATTTCTGGTCCAAAAGCCCCAACAAATGATATTGACGCGTATCTGCAGCCATTGATAGATGAGCTCAACGAGTTATGGTTAAATGGTGCATTAACATATGATGCACACCGTAAAGAGAACTTCCAAATGCACGCTGTTGTACTTTGGACAATAAATGATCTCCCCGCTTATGCAAACTTGTCTGTTTGGGCTACTTATGGTAACCTGGCATGTCCAGTATGTCAAATGGACACACATTACTGCAAATTAAAGCATGGGAGGAAAAGTTCCTTTATGGGCCATAGACGATTCCTACCGGCCGATCACCCATGGAAGAGAAACAAAAGCGCGTTTGATGGAACTGTGGAGTTAAGGAGTGCCCCACAAAGACGTTCCGGGGATGAGGTGTTGAAACAGTTAGAGTGTCTTGAACCAATTACCTTTGGTAAAATGCAACCCCCCACAAAAGTAGGAGTAGACTCAGTCACTGGAAATTGTAAAATGAAGAGCATATTCTTCCGCTTACCTTACTGGGCAGAACTTTTGGTGCCTCATAACTTGGATGTTATGCACATTGAAAATAACGTGTGTGATAACCTGATTGGAATGTTACTAGGTGTTTCTGGAAAAACAAATGACAATGTCAATGCCAGATTGGACTTGCAGGTGTTAGGCATAAGAACATCGTTGCATCCCGTCCGTAGGGGACCGAAGTTGGTGTTACCGCCTGCCTGCTACACCCTATCGAAACAACAGAATATGAATCTATGTGAGTTCCTAAAAAATTTGTGATTGGTTATTCGTCAAACATATCTCGTTGTGTAAAGTTGAAAGACAGGAAATTGATCGGTCTGAAAAGTCATGACTACCATGTTCTAATGCAACGGATACTGAGTGTTGCAATTAAGGGATTACTGCCCAAGAATGTGTGCAATGCACTTATAGACACGAGCAACACCTTCAGAGTGCTATCCTCCAAGGAGTTGCATATGGCAGATCTAATGAAAATGGAGACGCAGTTACCAACCACAATGTGCAACCTAGAGAGAATCTTTCCACCATCATTCTTCAACATCACCGTACATTTGATAACTCACCTTGCAGAGGAGGCAAAAGTAGCAGGGCCAGTTCAATATCGATGGATGTATTCAATTGAAAGGTCAGTACTACTGTACCAAGTTCTTAAATGAGTTTTAATATGGGTTTAGTAGCTGATGACATGCTACAGTGATAGGATAATGGGTATAATGAAGTCATTCGTTCGCAACAGAAGTCGGTCAGAGGGCTCAATAGCTGATGGTTATATTGCGCTAGAGTGTTTGACATTTTGTTCCAGATATTTACATGACATTGAGACTAAATTTAGCAGACACAATCCGGCTTTTCCTCAAGATCAGCTTCTTAGGTTGACGATAAGTGGGTTATGCATCTTTCGTCTAGCTGGAGCACCCATTGGTCGTGCAGTAGTTCGCGAACTGACCAACGAAGAATGGGGACAGTGTCAGCGCTACGTCATCAATCAATGTGAAGAGATCAAGCCCTTCATTGAGTAAGTGTTTCAATCTATTATTTCGTTCATAACTCGTTCCATTTGAACTCATTTATGTCTAACTCGTTCCATTTGGACGTATTTTAAAAAAGGGAACACAAGCGGCAACTCATTGGAGCTAGGGTTAATAGACGGGACATCGATGTGTTGCACAATAGAACATTCATCCAGTGGTTAGAAGGAAGGGTATGAAATCCTTAACCCTGTTTACGACTCATGAAAACGATATTAATGTGTACATTTAATTGCTTATTGCATCAGGTTAATCGAATGTCTGGTCCCCTTGAGGATGAAAAATTTCGTCAACTTAAGGCATTGTGCCGGGGTCCTTTATATGGTGTGAAGACATATACTGGATATAAAGCTAATGGGTTCATTTTCCACACCAAGGAGCGGTCAAAGATGAGGAACTTTGACAACATTGGTGTCTTATGCAAAGCTGATACAACGTGCTGTGCTAGCTCCTCCGACAACAACCCCCTTGAAGGGGCGATTGATTATTATGGAGTGTTAAGGGAAGTAGTGGAGCTTCAATATCTTGGAGATCTAAGCATTGTTCTGTTCAAATGTGACTAGTACAACGTACTGTCATCATCCAATGGCATGAAAGTGGATGAGTACGGGTTTGTTTGTGTTAACACAACAAACTATTTAGCAACATATGAACCACATATACTAGCATTCCAAGCAACACAGGTTTTCTACTTGACTGACAATAATAATAAAGATTGGAGCACTGTGTTGACTGCAGAGGCCAAAAGGCGGTTCGTCCTTGGCGGACAAATGTCTGGAGAATTTGTTGAGCCGTACCAGGAAACCTCTGTTGCAGTGGTTGCTAATGTCCCGCATGCCGATCAGGTCGACGAGGAGATCGATTGGTGTAGGAACGACATTGATGCGGTAGAGGTAGAAACTGATATTGTTACTGATGTCATGCGAAACAATGACAGTCACGAAGGACCAGGCATTCTTGAAGAAGAGGACACAACATCTGTTGGCGTGGAAGATAGTGATTATTCTTCATCTGGTGGGACTGACTCAGAATTAGAGGAAGACTTGTACGACTCCGAGCAAGACTCATGGTCTTCATCCAATGATAACCCAGGAGATGACTGACAAAGACTTTAGGTTAAACACCTACAAATGTTGCTATTGTATGTTCGGTTTGTACTGTAGGTTGAGGGTTACATTGTGTCTGTACTGTAATGTTCAACAATTCTGTTTTAGGTAATTCCCATTTGTGTTCTGTTTTTTACATTTGTTATGCTTGTTAAATAATAGTGTAGCAATTCTATTTGTACTGCAATTCTATTATATTGATTATAAGAGTGAAACAATTCTGTTTGTTATATTGTGTAGCAAACCGCGATTATACTGCTGTACTGTTCTTAATAATAAGAGTGTAGCAATTCTGTTTGTACTGCTGTGCTGTTTGTTATACTGCTGTGCTGTTTGCAATTCTGTTTGTTATACTGCTGTGTTGTTTGTTATATTGCTGTGTTGTTTGCAATTTTGTTTGTTCTACTGCTGTTTGTACCGCATTAATTATTGTTGTGCTGAGAAATACTGCTGTGCTGGTTGTTATAGGGTGCTGCAATTCTGTTTGTATATTAATTTGTTGTCCTTTATATGTAATGTGCTGCAATGATTTGTATTGTAATGTGCTGCAATTCTGTTTGTAATTGATAAGAAAATCTGTTTGGTAAATGATGTAACTGTAAATAGTTGTACATTGTTGTAAATTGATGTTTCAATGTATATACAATATAATTTCGACATATGCAAGTGCTGTAAATAAAACTGCTATTCAATGAAAATGTGATGTGACATTGTTGTTGTACTGCTGCATATCCCTGCTGCTCATCAAATGCAAATCTGTTTCATAGGCACAGAACTATAAAAAAATATGAAACAGAATTCAGTTCAGTTTGGTAATCATCAGTGCTGCAATATGAAAAATATGAGACTAAATCTGTTTGGTAAGCATAGCTACTTTACTCAATATGAAAAATCTCAATTCAATTCAGAACTATCTAATCCTCATAGCAGTACGAATGTACAATACAACACAATAAAAGTTTCTATATACTGCAACATGATGCAACCAAGTATAGTTTGTTTCATTTCAGCATGAAAGGCAATAGTAAATCTTCAGCATGAAAGGCAGGCAGGATTACATATAGTTTCCACTATCTTCATTTTCATTTCATTTAACAGAGTATATATAATGGGAATCGACATACCTCCTTAATATGCTTGTTCTTTTCTTTGAGTATCCATTCATGTTTTCAATAAAAAAAAATGGAGCACTATGTTCATATGCATAACAAAATAGTTGACTTTAAACAGGACAGGGACAGGGAACTATGTTCATATGTAGAATTCTACCTTTCATTCGATACATCAGGACAAGGAACAATATTTTAAACATCACATGAGCCAACTATGTTCTGTTGTTTGCTGCATTTCTGTGTAAATGTTAGAGTATATACAATTCTGTAAAGTGGCGGACAAAAGGACGCAACATTGCTGTAAATTCAGACAGCATCGGTGTAAATTGAAGGAAATTGCTGTTATTGATGCATATACATCTGCAGATTCCTTACGCCACCCAACAGAATCACACCCATGACACATCCAACAGAACACATATCAATGGAAGAACCATATTTCAGCTTGCTCAGAAATCGAACAGATGACTGCTTACAGAACATATCAATGCAACAAAACACATATCAATTAATTAGACAACAGAAATCAAACCATCTGCTTACCAGAAATCGAACATGGAACCCAGTCCCTTGCTCAGTCTCGTTATGGCCTTCTGCACAATGAACCCAGACCGCAAACAGGAAATTCCTCATTGCAGAAAGCGGGAAATCACAGGAATTTCAAAATGAAGGGGAGACATACGACATGAAGGGAAAAATGAAGGCTTATGGGCTACGGTTTGTCATTAGATGATGCCCTATATTGTTTTCATAAAATTAATACAATGCATTATATACACTTAATAGAATGACTATGTATTATTTCCCTAAAATTAGTTATATGCATTTTACACACTTAATAGAATGAGTATATAAAAAAATAAAATATACTACCTATGACTAATGGGCGTAATTTGAAGGTCAGATATCTAGTTAATAACGGTTGTAACTTAACGTTATTAATAAATAAGATAATTTCGTGGGGGAATATGACCGTATATAATATTGTATTAGAAAAACAACATAACTACATATAATACTGTAATATATGTACAAGTTTGTATCTTATGTTTGTATATACAATATATACAAGTTTGTCTTATAAGTTTGCATGTACATATAATACAAGTTTGTATATACAAACCATATCCAAGTTTGTATATACAATATACACACTTACATGCTGGTTTGTATATACAACATTACTAGCTAGTTTGTATATTTTGTATATACAAGTTTGTATTATATGTACAAGTTTGTATTATATACAGTATATATAAGTTCCGTACCATTTCTTGTACCAATTTTAATATAATATTCGGCAATGATTTACAATATACACTAATATCATGGATTATGTATTATGGACCTATGACATATGGATTATGGTTATGGGTTTGCGTTCATATGTTTTATGTTTAGGTTCCTCCAACGACATTCCTAGGATTCTCAGCAGAAGACTTGACTAAATGTTTGGAAAACTAATTAAATGCTACTTACTCAGTATTAGTGAAGTGCTTTGACAGTCTCATGTACATGACGAATATAAGGAAATGAAAAAAATACATACTCACCGTAGTATACTGAACCATGTTCATCAGTTGGTCCATTAAACTCTCGAATTATTCTTTTACTTGTATATGTGGTATAAATTAAGAGCCCAACCTATGACCCAAATAATCCAAGTGTCAAAAACTCTAACTAAAACACGACCCATACTTGATTCGTAAATAATTGGAAAAAATAAATTATTGACAAATTATTGCATGCATAGGGCTAAACTTGTTCATGCATGCTGTGTCCACTTCAAGCCTGCAAGAATTGGACCGAAGCCTTGTAGGAATTCGGACCGAAGTCCAAGCTTGCAAATTCGTTGAAGCCCGCCCGGTTGTGTTGCCTTCTGCATCGGCACATCACCCCTCTTCGAAGCAAATGTCATTCGTAATTCGAGATGACATGACTCTTGGTCCCACCAATTCTGCAGCTTTTCATTTTCCTCTCTAATTTACCGCACCTTCATTCTCTTTCCCTCAGTTTTCTTCTGTGTTCTCCATCTATGACCGAAGTAACCTCCTCTCTTCCTCTCCTCCGACCACTTAAAGCCACGGCTGATCTTGACTGATTATGCAGATCTAGCAACCAAGGTACTGTTTATGTTATTGCACTTCCATCTGCTTACTTGTTGTTGAAGATAACCTCTGGATTCAGTCGTTTGTTCTATTTTTTTAAACATGCTGTTCTTCAGTCTTTCCCTCGGTTTCGCTCAGTCGTTTGTCCTGAAATGAAAACGTGTGCTGTTCTTCAGTGTTTCCCTCGGTTTCGCTCAGTCGTTTGTTCTTAAATGAAAACGTATGTTGTTCTTCTGTCTAAATCTGTGATTCCATGGTTGCAAACTTCGCTCCATGCTTGCTGTGCTGTTCTTATAATCTGTGATGTACATTTGACTCCACGATACACACATAAAAATTTCTACTTTACAATGTCAAACCTTTTTGAAATCATGATTAGACGGTTGTGTTAGAATATGCATGTCTTGTTAGGGTTTTTTTGATCGGTTGTCAAAATAATATGTTTGGTTAATTGTGTTGAACACAGTCGTCAGGATGGTGGGAACTAGAAGAATGAGTCTCAATAGTACAAACGTAGAACCCCCAATTAAGCCAAAAACAACTCGGAAGTCACCCCGGAAACTGTCCCGCGTAGGAGTAAGTAGGTTTACTTCCTCTAAACTTTTGTGGTTCATCAGTTGTTGACTGTACTCATATAGTTTAACGAACTTGTTTAACTTTACACTTTCAGGTTCATCAGTTGTGGACTGCACGGTGCATAACCCTACAACACCGATTACTTTGGACCCCCAGTTGAAGAAATTCAACCACAGGAAACACAGCATGTTACTCCAGTGGTTACTGAGCCTGCGACCGAACAGGGTAAGTCTTTGTGTAAACCAAAACATCCAACACCTATTGGAAGTTATTTAATCCTTTATTCATATGGTCGTGTATTTGATATTAAGTACAGATGGTTTAGAATTGCAAGATGAAGGTGTACGTGTGGAAGATGAAGGTGTACGTGTGCAGGAGGAACGTGTAAGGCCACCAGCTGAGAAGCTACGGAGGGGGCGGACCAGGTGTATTAAGCTATCCAGAAATGGAATAAATGAAAAAGAAGAGTTACAGTTTAATGCTTTGGGCAAGGTCTGCTCGAAGAATACATCGGTGTTTGCCTCATGGTGTGGGTGCATCGTACGGAAACGAACGAATGCACCATTGATGGTGAAAGACTGGAAGGACATCCCAAAGGAACCCATTGACTACGAGGCCAAAATGCTAATGCTCGTTGGAGTAAGTACACTTAAGTACACGAACGAATGCGCCATGTGTATGTTTGCCAAAATGCTAATGCTTGTATGTTTGCTTCGCAGGAAAAGTTTGTTATCCCTGAAGATGATAACTTGAAGCAACTGATTGTATGCTGTCTCAGAGAAAAGTATAAGAATTACAGGGCCAACCTGAAAAGAAGGTATTATGACAAATACCTTACCGATGAAGAAAGGATAGAACATACCCCCGGACGTGGTGAAGGAAGATTGGGCGTGGCTAGTGAACTGGTTCAGTTCAGAGGAGTTTAAGGTGGTTAAACTGTGGAAATCTTGTTCTTTTATGCCTTACTGCGGTTTATAGCAAGTTTTTATATATTATTAACCATATGACTGTTTGTGTCCTCATACTTGAATTGAATGTGAGGACATGCAGCTCACCAATTGAAGGTGAGGACATGAGTGTAACCAAGCAAACAAAACTCACCAAGTCATCATGCATACTGCGGGGACATGCAGCTTTGCCAAGACGGAACAGGAAGAGGTAATGAACCCATACACCCACACTCTGCAGAATCTAGTAACCACTCAGTTACAGTGCATGTTTTTAAAAATGCAGATTATGAAAAATAATGGGGTGCATCCGGGTGAATACCACATGTTTCGGAAGACCCATGTGGACAAGAAGGGGGTTCCTTGAGATCCGAAAAGTCAAGCAATCCTGGTAAGCGATAAGAACTCCTCTTCCTTCTTAATTTTTATAATGTTTCACACCTAACACATGAGATTGAATTGTACTGGTTTGTAGGCTGCAGTTGAACAAAGGGTTGCTGAACTGTAAGCTGAAGAGGACGTTCCCGTTGACAAGGATGCACTTTATGAAGAAATTCGTAAGCCTGAACGTCGTGTATCCAAAATTGCACGGATGATGGAGAGTGAGCAGTTGAAGAAAGCGAGGGAAGAAGTGGCTCTAGCTAGAGCTGAAACTGCATAACTGAAGAGGTTAGCGGAGGAGAGCTCAAGGAAGGCGGACGAGAGTTCAAGGAAGGCATAGGAAGCGGCATTAACTCTACTGAAGTTCCAAGAAAACATGAACGTCGTCCAAAGAGATATGGCCTTCATGCGAAGGGCACTGCAAGCCAATGGTGCATTGCTCGATGATCCAGATGCATAAGGTACAGTCAACAAGTCTCTGTTTGAGTGATGGTACTCTTTTTTTTTGGCATGTTAATGTGAGGTTGTTCTAATTCAACCTATTGGTGTGCTTGCAGATTGAAATGTTTGACATATGACGCAACACTTGCTTTAGGTAAACATTTTTCACTTGCTTGCTTGGATGTCTAGTTGGGTTAGGCCTAGTATAGTATCTGTCTTGCAACATAAAATTTGTCATTTTGTAATGCTGGAATATCTTAACAGTATTTTGTGTTTGTTTGTTCTGTGTTTTGGTCCTTTTGGACAACATGTACATGCGGAAACTTATTGTCTGCAACCTATGTGCTATGTTTATGCTAAGGTTGGACACTTTGTATATGGAAATGTATGAATGGTTGGTTCTGGATGGTATGCAGTATATGTAATGTCTAGCTGGTAAAAATCCAAAACATTTATTCTGAAACTGGTATAGTTGTATTAGCATCGAAAATTTGATTACCAATACATACGCCAAATATAGTCAGAAACAAACCGATGCAATTACCTTTTAACTGCAACAAAAGTAGTCAAGTAGGCAACGAAAATTACTGCGGCTACACGTAGACAATAACCTCAACACCAAGCAAACATCGCAATTTATGTCGCCTTTGTGAGTTGCATCGACCACAAATCTTTTGTAACGCTATTTATGTATAATTAGTTTCTAAATATTTTAGACGTTAATATCACGTAACTGTATCCACATAACGTAGACACAATAACAAAGAAACAACAACACATATATGTTGTAGCTGATACATCCATTTTACCATCAATGCATACTGTATCTGAAACACTTGTATAGCATCTATATAGTACCGACGCTAATTACGCATGAACACCATTGACGATATATTGATCCTAAAGGTATGACCAACTGTTCATTCTAGCAGCGGCAGACATTTAGCATCGGCATTTTGTCTGTGCGGATACCTTTAGCATCGGGGATTTTAGGCATGACTCTTAGCAGCGGCATGTCATCTTAGCAGCGACAAAACCCAACTTAGCAATGATTATACGTCGCGCCTATAGTGCTACTTTCTTGTAGTGCTTGTTTGTCTGTCATTTTTTATTGTATTGAAACAAATTCTCTTTTTCTTCTCTATATGATTTGTACATAGCAATCACTTGATTCTACTTGTGTTCAGATTATCTCTGAATCGTTTCATATTTTTTTGGTTTTCTATCTGGATTGGTTGATTGTTTTTCAGATTTGAGTCTTGACTCTTATTATGACTTCTACTAATATATGTGCATGCCTTCTGCATACCTATATGGATTTTTGCTTTAACTATTGCAATTACATGTTTGATCTGTCTCTGCAAGAAAAAAAAACATGATGAGAAAGGAATATGAATACAGAGTTAACTGATATGTAAATACTCACATAGGGTGAAGTTTGAATCCAAAAATAACACTTCTTAAAGAAAACGTCAAAGAGACTTTAAGGAGTTGTTTAAGGATGTAAAGATGGAAGAATATGGAAACCTCCCAACTTCATTGGTAAGATAGAGGAAGATGGAAACCTCTCTGTCAGTTGAGAAAAAAAAAATTGAAATCAAAGATCTTCTGTTGCAGAGACAGTGATACTGTAATTTGTGATGTTGATTGCAGAATTCTATAGCTGTTATGAGAAGGCTTGTCTGATATTAGATAGATGTATAGTAATAGCTGAAACTCGTTTGAAAAAAGATTGATAAATCAAGTGTGAATATCAGTGGTATGAAATGACAATGTTGATAAATCTGGTTATACAGGTATTTTAAGTGATTGTAGGTGTACAACTTATATAAATGGAGTGAAAGATTGATTGAGTCAATTCAATCAAAATGTAGAAGGAAGAAGAATTTTGATTAAATATCAGATGATCAAATTGGAATTGAAAAGAAAACTTCTCAAGGGAATGTTAGGATGTATGATATAGATGAGTAGCTTGTAGCTCAACGAAGTGTCGTGGAAAGTCAAGAAGAGTTGAGAAGATTGTAGAAGGTTATAGATTGTTCAAGAGTGTTTCAATTGTGTATAGGTTTAGTTCAGTTGTTTTAGTATAAATAGGATTAAGTTGTAATAGTTTAGTTAACTCAATTCAATAGAAAGAATTATGTTTTTGTTTCTGCTATTCTATTAGTTAGTTTTTAAGGCTCTAAGCTTTCTCATTCTCATCTTCGATTTCATCTTCTTCAAGATAGTACTCAGATTACTGATAGAGTGGAGCTCCGGCACAAGGCACAATCCCACTAGGCACGAGACACCAGGCAGCATTCTGCTCGAGATTAGTCCACTCAGCCAACTGGATGCCACCTAGGATAGCTATGGTTAATATACAACCCAAATCAGGTTAATGGTGAAGACTGTAAATACATTCACCCCTCTTCTCTTCAAACTAATGCAACATCATTTTATACCTTACATAAAATTATAACGAACTCCGGCTAACTTAAGTATCGGAGGGGAAACAAAGGGCAAACACCGGGATTTCCTTCTTGCAGGTCGTCGGAGCGCCCAGAAAGGAGAGTTTGGAGATATGAGGAGATATCAAGATCCAATAATAGCTAATCAGACCTTTCGAGAGTAACTGCACAAGTGGGTTCCAAGGCGTGGCTTCTTGAAATCATATATTTTGGAGAATATCTCCATGATTTGTTTAGGCTGTGTAATATACACTCTAGGTCTTGTCCCAATCCACATGAAAGAATCCCTTCCTGCATATATATACGTATGTATTTACATTTACTAGCATGATCAGAGTAAAGCTTGAATGTAATGTAAAGTAGTCATACTATATGTTTCGATAGATTTCTGTCCAAAAGGAAGATAGATGTGATTCATAATATCATCAGAGAGGTCGATGGGTCTTACTGGACATCACTCAACCGCTTGGGGTCCGCGCTCCTTAACATCTCCTTAGAAAAACCGGTACCGGTTTCCACCAAAGCCATAAGTAAATACTCACTACTACGAGATAAAGGTCAGATAACAGCTCAATTACTATTGAGACGTGATTTTATTTTTTTTACGACTTAGTTGTTTAAGCGATGAAGTTTCTCACTTTCACAACTCAATTTTAAGTGTCGTGAATAATTTAATATAAATTATTTTTTCTATGATTTTCGCAGCTCATTGCATTTTGGGTCGCAAGTTTTATTTAATTATTATTTTATTTTAACTAAAATTTCTATTTTTCGCGGCTCGTTTTGCTTTCATCCATGAAAAATATTACTTTTATAAAATAATTTTTTTTCACGTCTCGTTTTATTATTGAGCTGAGAAAAGTCTATAATTTATATATATATATATAAATTAACTGCTCGTTTTCGTTTTGAGCTGATTTTAGTTTTAACACTCATTTAATTTAAGTAAAAATAAAATATTTTTCGCGTCTCGTTTTACTTTCAGCCGTGAAAAGTCCAAAATAAAAAATAAATAAATTCACAACTCACAATTTTGAGTCGTCATTTTCAAAAATAATTCACTTTTTCCCGCATAATATCCATCGTCCTTTTACATGTCCTTCACGCCATGTTTTGAGCTTTTGGTCTTCCTCTTCTTCACCAACTCTCCCAACCACCACATTCCTTATAGCTCCAGTCACCTCTTCTCGTCTCACCCTTCCTTGAGAATCCCTCTTCACCTCCAACCCCACGCCCTCTTCCTCCGTTACAACCTCGCAATCACTAGTTGGTCCAAATTCATAGGCATGGCTATGATCGGAACCCCAACGCTCATGCTCTCCATCATAGAGCTCCACCGCTCCGATGCTGCTGAATCTTTGCCTGAGGATACCGTCCCTTTTCATCCTAGTTTTGAACCTAGACTGGAACCTGATAAAACCGGTAATTCTCTCATTCATTTAAGGTATTTCAGCTCTATTACTTTTCATTACATCAGAATCTGGTACACTTATACACTAGATTACAGATTGCTTTTTAATTTTGACAATAATTCCTGTTTTTATGGTTTTCCTGGTTTTATGGCTTTCCTGGTTTTATGGCTTTTGACTTGCTTTTGTTGTCTTATTCCAACACTCCCCCTCAAGTTGAGTGGTCGGATCTCCGATACTCAACTTGTCGAGTACTTCTTTGAACACCTTTGAGTTTACTGCTTTAGTGAGTATATCCGCTAGCTGATGCTCAGAGCGAACAAACGGCAGTTTGATGTTTCCAGCCTCAAGGTTTTCTTTTATGAAATGTCTGTCCACTTCAATATGCTTGGTTCGATCATGTTGCACTGGATTTTCGGAAATACTGATTGCTGCCTTGTTGTCACATAGTAACTTACAGGATTCGGTTGGTGGAAAACCGATTTCTGTCATTAATTTTCTTAGCCATAAGATTTCTGTTAATCCTCTAGCTATCCCACGAAATTCCGCTTCTGCACTTGATAGAGCCACAACCTTCTGTTTCTTACTTCTCCAGGTTACCAGATTATCACCAATAAATGTGAAATATCCGGAGGTTGACTTTCGATCAACTGGGTTGCCTGCCCAGTCAGCATCTGTGTAACCTTGTATTTCCAGATGGTTATTTCTTCTAAACAAAACTCCATTCCCCGACGTGCCCTTCAAGTACCTCATTATCCTCGTGACCGTTTCCATATGCTCAACTTGAGGCTGATGCATAAATTGGCTTACTACTCCGACCGCATAAGCTATGTCTGGTCGAGTATGTGACAAATATATGAGCTTACCCACCAGCTTTTGATATCGTTCTTTATCTGCCATTCTTGTTCCTTCTGATATTTGTAAGCCATGATTCACTATCATTGGAGTTTCAGCAGGTTTGCATTCCAACATCCCTGTCTCTGTCAAGAAATCCAGAATATACTTCCTTTAGGATATAAAAATCCTTTTTCTTGATCTTAGCACCTCGATTCCAAGGAAGTATTTCAAATTTCCGAGATCTTTCATTTCAAATTCTTCAAACAAGTTCCTTTTGAGTTTGTCCATTTCTCCTTTGTCATTTCCTGTGATAATCATGTCATCGACGTAAATAATCAAACAGGTTATTAAGTCTCCTGTTCTTTTCAAGAACAAGGTGTGATCTAAGTTGCTTTGCCTATATCCATATTTTTTCATGGCTATAGAAAACCTCCCAAACCATGCCCGAGGAGACTGTTTCAAACCATAGAGTGCCCTTTTTAATCGGCACACCTTTTCTCCTTGACTCTCATTCTTGTATCCTGGAGGAACTTCCATATACACTTCTTCTTCGAGATCTCCATGGAGGAATGCATTCTTTACATCGAACTGGTGGAGCGGCCAATCTTTATTTGCGGCTATAGATAACAATACTCTGATTGTGTTTATTTTGGCTACCGGCGAGAATGTCTCGGAATAATCAATCCCGTATGTCTGAGTGTATCCTTTTGCCACCAATCTCGCTTTGTATCTATCAATGGACCCATCTTGCTTATACTTGATAGTATACACCCACCTGCATCCTACTGGCTTCTTTCCAGCTGGCAATCTGCACATTTCCCATGTCTTATTTTTTTCTAGTGCCTCCATTTCACTATTCATAGCCTGTTTCCAATTCTTGGATTGTTGAGCTTCTTCGGTTGTTCGCGGGATTTCTTCTGTGAGAATAGACCTTGTGAAAGCCTTTGCCTCCTCACTTAAGCTCCCCCTTAATGTGTTTGCCACTGGATACCTTGATCTGTTTGGCTCCCTTTCTGGTGTGTACCTCTTTGGTGGCCTTCCTCGATTCTCTCTTGGAGGTAACTTATATCCTCCAATCATTATCTCCTCTTGTTCACCTGGTTCCTCACTCAAAATATTGACGTTTTGAGTTTCAGATGAACTTACCGGGCTTACCTCAGATACCTCAACTGGTAATGAAATGTCGGTTGTGACCCTTATTTCACTGCTCGATACTGGCGTATCAGAGGTTAGCTCAAGGGTTGGTCTATCTTGCTCTTTTGGTCCTTCATTGGAGAGACTTTGTCTGTCATAGGAGATATTGGAATTACATACCCATTCCAGTGGATCATCTGTAAGACTCCCCCCCTGACCACTGGACTGGTGATAAAAATACTCGGTTTCAAGGAAATCACAGTTCATGGTTGTGAACATGCGACGAGTTTTAGGATCATAACACCGATACCCCTTTTGATTAACTTCATATCCGACAAACACACATTTGACTGCACACGGATCAAATTTGTTCCGGTCAATCTTAGGTATGTGGACAAACACAGAGCAACCAAAGACACGAGGGTTTAAATTTAGAGTGGGGGGTACTTTGGTAAATTCAGAAAGAGTCTGGATCGGTGTTTTGAAATTGAGAATTTTTGTAGGGAGACGATTGAGGAGGTATGTTGCCGTGGCAACGGCTTCAGGCCAGAATGATTTTGGAACTTTTGACTCAATGAGTAAGGCTCGCGTTATTTCAAGGAGAATTCTATTTTTCCTCTCGGCCACACCATTTTGTTCCGGAGTGTGTGGACACGAAGTTTGATGAATGATTCCTTTTTCAGAAAAGAAATCTTTCATATGTTGATTTACAAATTCCCCCCCATTATCTGACCGAAGGACTTGAATTTTTTTTCTGAAATTGATTTTGGATCATTTGGAAGAAGTGAGTGAATTTGTCAAACACTTCTGACTTTTGTTTTAAAAAATACACCCATGTTATACGAGTGCAATCATCGATAAATAATACGAAATATCTAAAACCTTGACCCCCAGAAATTGGTGTTGGACCCCACACATCAGAATGAACTAAGGAAAACATGGAATTCATACGAGTACTATGAGGCTTAAACGCATGTCTATGACTTTTTGCAAGAATACAAGTCTCACAAGACAGATTTCTAGTTTTAAAAAACAACTTAGGGAATAAAAGTTTTAGATAACCCGAGGATGGATGACCCAATCTCCTGTGCCATAACCAAGCCTCTCTTTCGGAAGTCCCATGAGCAAGTAGTGCCGAACCTGGTTGAGCTACTTCATCCACGTAGTACAAACCAGTGCATTCAGTGCCACGCCCAATAATCACCCCAGTTTGGATATCCTGCAGTATGCAAAAAGTCGGGTTCATCACCATAGTACAATTCAGTTCTTTAGTGACATGAGACACCGATAACAATTTATTTGAGAGGATCGGGACCAAGAGACAATTTGATATTCTCAATGTTGAGGAAATTTCTACTGTTCCCATTCCGGTCACTTGGGCCTTTGCCCCATCTGCAGTATGAATGTATTCAATCCGGGACTTCACAATATTCTTAATATCACGGGAATCATACGTCATAGTATCGGTTGCCCCACAGTAAAAATTCCACTGATGATTTTTAAGTGTATCTTTCTGGACTGAATATGCATGTTTTAAAAAATCAGGGACTGAACCGAACTTAATTGGGGCAGTTTTCTGATTTTTTAAAACATTAGGGGCCAATTCGCTAGGGTTAAAAGTGAAGGGACTTGGATGTAAAATCCAAATCCCTTTACCTTCTCTTGGGCAGACGCTGCGTTCATTATCCCCGCCTCCCTCTTTCGGTCCGAAGTCTCCACAGCTCTCCCTTGGATTTCTAGGGTTTCCGCCGTGGCTTTCGTGGCGGCTGGTGCCCGCGATTCCGGCGAACGATGTGTCTCCTTCGTAGGCTTGAGGCTTCGGTGGAGCTTGGCGAGGCGTGGCAGCCGATTCCTCGTGGCTGCTGGTGGCCACCGAGTTACCCACCACGACGGCGGCGCGGCTTCGTTTCTCCTCCCACCAGTCGGGATAACCGACGAGTTTAAAGCAGGCTTCCTTCGTATGTCGACTCATCCCACAGTGAGTACACTTCAATTTGGTTTTGTCGATTCGGAATGAAGATCCGCCGGGTTTCCCGGTCGTGTCCGACCGATTTATCGTAGTCCGACCTCCTTTTGCTGAATTAGCTGCTGTGTACTGATTTGCTGTGTGATTAGCTGCTGTGTACTGATTTGCTGCGTGATTAGCTGCGTTGATTAGGTTGCTGTCGGTCCAATTGCCCCTAGATAATAGACCATCGCCGAGTCCCGAACCTGTCCCTGATGATGTTCCGTCGGAGGTTGCCGCTCCCATGATGTGGAGCCGGGTGGCCTCCTTCCGGATCGAAGCATATGCTTCTTCGACTGAGGGGAGTCGGTCCGATCGTAACATCTCACGTTTGATTCCATCAAATTTGGAATCAATTCCCCCTAAGAATTGATACAACTTGGTCTCGTTCCAAATTTGGTTGTAGGAGGTTATATCTTGACTGCATATCATAGGATTTGGCCTCCTGGCTTCGATCTCTCCCCATAGGGATTGTATCGAAAGCCAGAAATCTTCGAGTGTAAGTAGTCCCTGCATCATTTTCGCAGCCCGATTATGAAGGTCGAAAATTTGCAGTGAATCCTTACCACTCCCATAAGTCGTTTGCAGTGCCTTCCATAACTCCCGGGAAGTAGGATAGTGAGCCACATTATTTGCTAATTGTGGCCCTATGTTCTGAATCATCCATGAGAACACAATGAGGTCGTCTTGTTTCCACCTCTCATAGCCTGGGTCGGATCTGCTTGGGGGTTCCGGATCCCAGGTTATGTGCTGCAATCGACCCCTTCCCCCAATTGCGATTTGCATCAGTCTGACCCATAGATGGTAGTTTGGGCCGATGAGCTTTGTGCTCACCGTGACGGTTTCTGGTAGGCTTTTTTCGGTTTTGTGGCTGAGGTTAAGACCATTTTTCAGTATCTTGGCTATTTTGAGGGTTAGGTCATCATCACTTATACCTGAACCCATTTGGGTTTGAGAAATTGGAGTTTGGGACTGTTGGCTTTCATTGTCGGACATGGCTGATCGGATCGAGTATTATTCTGGTATATGATGAGCCGGAAAAAAACACCCAATCCTTCAAGGATTATGGACCTGGCTCTGATACCATGATAAAACCGGTAATTCTCTCATTCATTTCAGGTATTTCAGCTCTATTACTTTTCATTACATCAGAATCTGGTACACTTATACACTAGATTACAGATTGCTTTTTACTTTTGACAATAATTCCTGTTTTTATGGTTTTCCTGGTTTTATGGCTTTCCTGGTTTTATGGCTTTTAACTTGCTTTCGTTGTCTTATTCCAACAGAACCTTCATCCTATTTTTGAGCCCTTCATTTCTTCTTCACGAGGAAGCTGACGAATCCGGTGTCGGAAGCTGTGGAGCTCAAGTGGACGGTTCCTCCTCAATCACCGCTCACTCCACTGTCACCAGCCACCGCTCACTCCACCAACCATTTTTACCTCTTGACTCCATCCCTCTGTCTCATCCACCTTCGGGTTCTCCTCCTTCCCTTCCATCTCTGTCTTCTCCAAACTACCCTTTTTTCTCTTCTTCCAACTTTACTTCGACCAACTCTCCGTCCGATTCTTCAAATTATCTTTGCATCTCCAAGGTAAGAACTGCAATCCTCACCACCGCCAAGGGAAGAACTACCGTGGGAAGAACTGTGTCTGTCTGCTCCGATGGACGAGAAGAACTAGAACTGGTTGCTCCGATGGACTGCTCGAGCCTCTTTGGCCTAAGCCGCACCCAATTGAGGATCTTCCAAGCTCCACGCAGGGCTAGAGCTAGGAAGATGGTGGTGAATAATATACTAAAGTTCGGAATATGAGATGCCTCCATTTTTTATATATTATAGAAAGCTGAGGCGATCGGGAATGAGAAAGGTTTGCATGAAATAGAGGAAGGGAAGACATGAAGGATTTTATAAGGACTTCACCAAAGTAAAATGGTCAATCATCAAGCTACGTAACTTAGGAATCTTACCATGCAAGACAATATAATTAATGTACTAAAGATGGAGAATTTTGTGTATGAAGAAGATCAATTAATTGTCACTCTAATCTCTCTATACATTTCTACAATGTATGCAAATTTCGCAAAAACAAAAAGCGTGGGACAAGTAAGTAACCAAAGGGTTTTCTTGGAAGACACTCCAAGTAGAATGCTTTCTTGTAACGGAAAAGTATGAAAAAAATGTAATATGTTTGCCTATTGTTGTAAAAGCGACACGTTCTTTGTTTTTTATGAAACATGTTTGTTGTTGTTGTTGTTGGTTTTTGATGAAATCTGTTAGTTTCCGTCCAATATTACCGCTAACTCCTCACATGCCTTGTACGTGGCCTTCGTTTAGTGTGAAATTCCTCAAATGCTCATGTCTTCTTCAGTGTTATTATATGCAGTTGTTCCCTCCTTGCTTGTTCTTCATTCATGCGAAGTGTTCGCCCCCTCCTTCTCGGATCTGTGACTCTCACAACAACAACGATACCACATTACTCAAACACCTCTTCACCGGCAATGATACCACATTAATCAACCGGATCTACTTATGGTAGGCATTGGGGAATCATGAACAAAAGGGACATCTTCTCCATCAGAGCCAATTAGGTCTCCATTTGGAGTTTCTCCATCAGGTCTCTATTGAGACTCATCATTTGGAGTTATAATTTCATCATTTCTGTTCCCTCAGCCTTAGTCCATTCAGGACTACAACCATCACCAAAGTCAGACTCGATACATGGTTCAAGGAATATAGACAACTGATCAAGCCTACCATTCTCAAAAGGAAACACTTTTTCATTGAACCAAACATCTCTACTTATTAGAAAAAAAAATCTTTTTTTTATTTAAATCATATAACTGATAACCTTTTTGAGTCTTAGAGTATCCCATCATAACAGATGGAATTGCTCTGGAGGCCATCTTGTCAACTACCACCATACTTTTGGCATAACACGAACAACCGAAAGTACGTAAATGACTAACCTTAGGCTCCTTTGCATTCAACACTCCGAGAGGGGATTTCCCTCCCAATATCTTAGAGGGCATCAAATTTATTAAATAACTAGTCGTTAGAACACACTCTCCCTAAAAGGAGTTTGGTATAGAAACCTGTATTTTTAATACTCTGGCTACTTCCAACAAATGCCTATGTTTTCTTTCGGTTATCACATTATGTTCGGGAGTATAGGGACAACTATTTTGGTGGATTATACCTTTATCTTGAAAACGTTTGGTCATGTGTTCATTAAAGAACTCTTTCCCATTATCAGTCCTGAAATATTTTATTCCTTTTTTAAACTAAGTTTCAATCATATTGATAAAACTTTTCCGAAATTATGAAGACCTCTTATTTGAATTGCATCAGATGGATCCATGTTATTAATTAAATATCACCCATCAAAGTTAAGATATAACGCTTATTATCATGGGTAACATCCTGATAAGGTCCCCAAACATCCGCATGCATACGATCAAATGCAGAATCTGCTTTTGACTCACAAATAGGAAAAGTATTTCTTATTATCTTGGCTTTAGGGCAAACATTACAATCTCCTAAATCCAACATTTTATTTTTGCGTAAACTCAAGGAACTTACATGTTCTAAAGCTTTCAATGAAGCATAACTGAACCTCCTATGCCACAACATACTATTTTCAACAACAGAAGAAAACATTGTATGTCTAAAATGTGACATATGATAACTAAAATAAATACACTCATGAATCCTCACTGTTAGTCCCCAAGACCTTCCCATTTGAGAAGTCCTGCAGGATAGCATACTTAGGATAAAATGTTGGAGAACAATTTATTTGCTTAGTAAGTTTTGAAACTAACAACAAATTATGTTTAAAATTTCGAAGATATTACAACTCCCTATCACGTAAAAAAACAGTGTTTCAACACTGTCCACCTTTGTATATTCTCCATTAGGAAGTTGAACTTTAGTTCCAGTAGCAACATTTTCTCGCACATAATCAATCATTTCTTTTGGTCATGTGGTTCGTTGCTCCCGTATATCTAAAATCCAACTATTATGATCATATAAAAAGTTTGAGTTAGAAAATATACTAATAGTGTTCACACGGTTGTCACTGGGGGTGGTAGCTCCTGCAGCTGTGGCAGTGCTGCATGCGTGTCCAATGTTTTGCAGCATCCTTTCGAATTGTTTCCGTGTAAGTGTAACAGAACCTTGCACACCAGAACTTACACAAATATCATTAGCAAAATGTTTAGGCATATTAGAGTCGAAGTCCCTATTGCTAGTAGAAGTTGCATTAGAATTAGCATTTGATCCTTTGGCTTTCAGACACTCCCTATACTTGAAACAGTTATCTTTTGCATGTCCCTTTTTTATTACAAAAGTCACAGCCTCTGGCATAACACTTTTGTATGCTATGCCCCTTCTTATGACAATTAAAGCATTCCAAGTTTTGATTCCCTTTCGGTCTATCAACATTAAAGGACACATTAGCAGAGGTAGAACCAACAGAAGCATTCATTGCTGATGTTATTCCCCTCTGACTTTCGTCTTGAATTAGCAAATTATAGGTCTGATTTATAGATGGCAAAGGGTTCCAAAGAAGCATGTGACTTTTCACCCCTGAATAGTTCTAATTCAAACCCATCAGAAATTGAAAAAATGTTTGATTCTATTTATGTTCAATGTGTTTTTTAAAATCATCTCCCTCTATATGTGGCAAAGCACAAGCAGCATCATACTCAGCCCAAAGTAATTTCAATTTTGTAAAAAATATGAAGATCGAACATAAACCTTAACGAGTCATTACAATATCCATGTGTAGTTGATATGTTGTAGGTCCAGTAGCTTTGTCAAACCTCTCCTTAAGGTCTTTCGAGAAAAAAAAAATCCTCACAATACATATATCCACTTCTAAGGTTCTTTGTAATTGAGTTAATGATCCAACCTAGAACTACTGCATTACATCTATCCCATAAATGGTGAAAAATTGAGTCATAATTTTCTTTCATGGATGTTCCAATGATGAATCCTAATTTGTTTCTGCCTGAGAGGGTAAATCTGCTAGCCCTATTTCACATGCCATAGTTTGTAGGACCAGTTAATGTGACAAAAATCATATTTACACCAGGATTGTCACTTGCATGTGAGTAAAAAGGGTTATGTGCATCTACCATACCCAAGGCATCATGGTTAACCTCATCGGCGGCAATCTTACCTGCCTCCCAGATAGGTTTATCCTCGACCATACTCACGAAGTTGCCACATAACCAAAAAAGTCACAGAGCAACTGTAAATCTCAAAGAAGGTCAGATCTGGCCACAAAACCAACTAGTAGTTGAACCTTCACAAGCCACAAATCAGAGGACTAGTTCCATAAACCAACCACGTAAAGAAGCCCAAAGATCATAAAGAACTCAATAAAAGGTTAGAGTTCACCGTAACCGCCCAAAAATCATGAAGAAAGGCATATCGTACATCAACCAAAAGCAACCAGACGAATCGTCACCGACCAGAAACCGGAAGAGAAATACCACAAAGACAGACACGTAAAAAAACGATATGAACCAAAAGAACAAGGTAAACTCACCGCGACTGAGATTATCGCGAAGGGATACGACGTGTTTATTGTTAGATTTAAAAGAACATAAAGGCGTGAAGTAGATGAATAAGAAAAACATCTGACTCCATTATTGAGAAAACTTGTTATTTAGTACATAGAGAACTAGATATATATATATATAGTATAGAGATAACTATCTATATATATTTATTCTATCTATAAAGATACTCATACTATCTATCTAACTATATATATATATAATAAACTAAATCTAAAAGGATAAACTAACTAATATAGATAAACTAAAGATAAAGACTAATCTAGACTACATAATACTCTAACATTCACCCATGTTCTTTGTTTTTCTTGAAATTTGCTGAATTGGTCCATAAATTTCCAATGCTTTTTCGCTTGTGTCGGATCCCGAATCTAGTCTCGATCAAATCCTCAATCGAATTAAGATCGCACATCTACATCATTGGTGAGATACTACACATTCGAATACAAGTTTTTTAAGCTAAAATCCAGATGAAAACGAAAAAAAAAAAAAAAAAAAAAAAAAAAAAAAACTCGGTCATGCCATCGCGGTGCCATCTCAGTCATCTTGTCGTGATCATGCCGTAGTAGCTAACAAACTAATCTAAAATCTGAATTCCAGCATTCCAATCCTCTATTGAATCCATTGTAAATCATCAAAAACTTGGTTGTGCAAACTCAATTTGACCACACATCTTCACGATACCAAATCGGGATTTCAGCACAATTAATTCAGCATTGTTGAAGAGGCACTGGATAAGCAAATCACAAATCAGCAGCAGGAATGATCAGTCCTTGGAAAGAAGGCTATGATACCATGTTAGATTTAAAAGAACATAAAGGCGTGAAGTAGATGAATAAGAAAAACATCTGACTCCATTATTGAGAAAACTTGTTATTTAGTACATAGAGAACTAGATATATATATATATATAGTATAGAGATAACTATCTATATTTATTTATTCTATCTATAAAGATACTCATACTATCTATCTAACTATATATATATATAATAAACTAAATCTAAAAGGATAAACTAACTAATATAGATAAACTAAAGATAAAGACTAATCTAGACTACATAATACTCTAACATTTATAACAGAAGACGGTCCAAACAATCGGTATGATTGTTGCAATCAACAACAAGGAGAAGAATGTAAGAGGCAAAAGTCACCTCGAGACTCTGATACCATGTCAAACTAAGGATTTCCACACCCTAGAAAACGAACATACATGAAATAGATAAGAAGATGCACAAATGTGGGGATCATAGAGAAGTGTTCGTTCATCAGGGTTTCTCTCACCCTTTAAATATCAAACCCTAACCGGAGAAAATGTCAATTACACCCTAAAACTAAGGAAACAAAACTAAACATCCTATGAGTTACAATAAACGAAATATGGTCTCTAATATTTATAAACCTGACAAATACAATTGTAACAACATTCCATATTGCATCCTTACTTCAAGCGTATGCACAGTGCATCCTCTCTTGCCACTCTCGCTTAGGGTTGTCTCTGCTGCTACAGAAACACCAACTATTGATGTGCTTCAAACTACCAACGTGGCTCTTGGTTGCATCTTATGTGCAACAAATGACAGACACCCTAGTATCTTTTATATGTTTGCATTGAAATGTTTGTTTTTGGTCCTATTTGTTGATTCGATATACTTAATCGTGTATGTATTTGTGCCATATTATAGCCTTTTGTATTACAGGTTTAGGATGTGATCGAGCGTTTTGTGGTGCTTATTGACGTTCTCAAAGGGTTACAGGGACAGAGGTCTATCAAGTTTGTCTGGTTAATAGTTTCAAAGTGGTATGTTTATTATTTGTGTTTCACATTACCTTATTATATTTCTTATTCTACTAATTGTTGATGTGTCACAAATCATTAAAAGGTCAGTGTCTAGAATGCCTTATGTTGCCCTGTATAATCCTCCCCCCACCCACCCACACACAAAACTTGATTCTTTATCGATTGTTTGGTAATCATTTCTAGTTGATTTTGAATGTAGATCACGGAGAGATGTATTATACAGGTGGGTCATAGGCGGAGGGTGGGTAGGGTACAGGGTAAGCGTAGCCAGGCGGGGCTTGGGTTGTGGGTTGGGTTGGTTGTGTTGGGACTAGGCTTGGGCTGGGCTAGACTAGGTTTGGGCTTGGACTCGGTTGGGCTTGAACTGAGCTAGGCGGGACTTGCGATGGACTTGGGTTGGGCTCGACTTGGCTGGGTTGGGCTTGGGTCGAGTTGGGTTGTGGGTTGGATTGGTATGTGGGCTTGGGTTGGGCTGAATTGTGGAGTAGTTTAGGCTTAGGATGTGGGTTGGGCTTGGGTTGAGTTGGGTTGTGGGCTAGGATGGGCATAGTTGTGTTGTGTTGTGGGTTGGGATGGGCTTGGCAGGGGAGGAGAAGGGTAGGAGGAGGATGGGGAGTATGAGGAAAGGATGTAGGGGGATGAGAGGGTAAGGGTTATAGGAGGAAGAAGAGGAGGAGGGGATAGTAGGTAGGGGAGGGGAGTTATAGGTGAAGGGTGGATTATAGAAGGGTGGGAGGGGAAGGTGAGTTATAAGCGGATGGTGGATTATAGGAGGGTGGGAGGGGACTATAGGGCTGACGATGGTTATGGTATGGTACGTGTATGACAAATATCATAACCATACTATATTTTTAAATTGTATACCATAACCATTACAGGTATAATTTTTAATACCCTAACCATATCCATAATAGTGGTTATTAATCACAGTTTTAACCGTATACCCATATTTATTACCATATGTAAAATACATGAGGATATCATGAATGTTATCTTAATTAATACATCAAGTTATGTCACAAATAATAAAAATATTTGACACTAATATCATTCAACATTAGCATTATTCAAAATTAATACTATTATCATTTAACATTACCATAATTCAATTAAATTTCAACATGAAATTATGGATTCGTGAAATCTAAAAGTGAAAATTATACTTATGTTATTAGTATTTACTAATATATTAATATTAAATCATTATTATATTTATAGAATAACCATGCTTATAACCATATGTATAACTAAAATACTATAACCATAACCATAATCATTGCAGGTATAAAAATCATCATCATAACTGCATCGCACCACCGTAATGGTGCGGTTAATCATATAAAAAATGATGGTTATAATCATGTGTTTTGAGTTTTCACCGCACCATTGGCCCTAGAACCATTGGCCCTAGAGATTGGGTAGAGGAGGGTGGGTAGGGTGCAGGGAATGGCATGTCAGGTCTTGGGCTTGGCTTGGATGTGGGTTGGGCTTGGGCTTGGGTTAAGCTGGGCAGGGGAGGGCTTGGTTAGGTTTGAGCTGGGTTGGGCAGGGAAGGAAAGGGATAGGGATAGAAGTTGGAAGGAAAAGGAA
The DNA here is from genome assembly GCA_946814005.1 of Chamaenerion angustifolium. Taxonomy (NCBI): domain Eukaryota; kingdom Viridiplantae; phylum Streptophyta; class Magnoliopsida; order Myrtales; family Onagraceae; genus Chamaenerion; species Chamaenerion angustifolium. The sequence goes on along the minus strand of OX328270.1, from coordinate 22,331,751 downwards.
GAGGAATGGTATTTTTTTTTAATTACATTTTCTAATAATTTAAATTATTCTATAAATATCTAATTAATTATATTTTTAATCTATTTTTTTATAATTTAATTTGCTTAGGAATTTAACATAACGAATTAAATGGTATATATAATATTTACTTAAATTATTCTCATCAACTAAATATTGAATTAATTCAGTATTCTTATATTATTTTAAACAACCTACCAAATAACTTTATATCATCACTATTTATTCAAATTCTTTATTTTGTATTCCTATTTTATCAGCCCAATATGTCATAAATGTTTGGACGTAAAAGTTTTCTTATTCAGATCCTCTATTGTAGCACTTAAAAAGAAAAAAGAAAATAGAGGCAACTCGTCAGTGATGATGATACCGTTTTTTTCGGTCAAAATGATGATGCCGTTTAATATGTTATTTTCCATATAGTTAGAGTTTGTGACAGAAGTTTCCTCGTTGGCATTAATTAAAAGAAGACTAATTGCACGAAAATGTTGACTACTTTCCGACTGTTCGATGGTTGATGTTTATGGATCGTATGGTGGGCGCTGCTTCGGATCGGTGGAGCTCGATTCCAAGTATCTGGAGCTTTCAGAAAATTGCTCTCTATCTTCCCCAGAATTAAATTCGCAACTGTCCCAACAGATCGACGCGTGGCAGACAATTCATACTTTTAGAGTGAGTTGCCTCGACTAAGTCTATGTTCAAATTGTCTGTTTAGCATGACTTAACCGAAGGACAACGTCAACAATTGTCTGTTATCGGTTAGGTCCGTGGCATAATATTGGGCTTATTTTTGCCATTCAATCTTACGTACTACAAAACTTGGTATTGCATGATAATAAATAATTAATGATAATATATACTTCTAATACTGATGGATAATATCCGGTTTGATAGTGGAGATGTAAAAAAAACGTGAAATGAAACCAATTGGATTATGTAGCTATCTCAAAATGAATATAATGTAGTCGCTTTCATTGGACACTAGAATATGCAATGCACATTGTCCTCCATTCCGGCCCTCCCAAAGAGAAGTAGAAATTTGAAACCCTCTACAAAGTTGATTATCATTATATGATGACGAGCTAGTTGACCACATCTCATGCTATATTTTTACAGAATTGTATGTAGGGATGAAGTCAAAAATCTAAATTAGTGAGGTAAAATGGTAATCATCTACTATAACAACTAAAATAATATCTAGGAATAGGGGGCGACAATTCGTATTTGTCGTGTGAGTAATCGTGTCGTTTATAAAATGATGTCGTGTGTAAACAAATAAATTTTAAAGTTGTATAAATGTGTCGCGTTTAAACAGATAGAGTTTTAAACAGATCACACACGGAACACATATTAAAACACAATTAATGTTTTGAACAATTAAAAAATTCATATATACACGAGACAAATCGTGTATTTGCCGGTTAGGTGGGTTTAGACACGATTATTAATTATGTCTAAACGGATAAGAGTTGTTTAGACACGTGATGTGTTTAATGCAAATTATTATCGTGTAAAATACAGATAATTACATATCGTTTAACTGTGTCGTGTCAGAAATTGTCACCCATATCTAAGAATGATCATAATATCCTTATAAATTTGTGCCTGCAGTAGAAATTTTACCTACAACTTAAAATCAGTACCAACCCACTTATTATCTTGTTCAAGTGAAATATTTTTTGTTGGTACTTATGATTATAGTCCATAGGATAATGGATATACAAGTTATTAATTTGATAGCTTAATTTTTTGGGTAAATCCCAAATATCGGTGAAAATATCTACAACAAGATTAGGGTTTCATATTTGCCGTGCCGTTCCCATACTGTTCTAGAATAAATGATCCACGTGTCGTCCATACAGTGGATTCCATTAATTAAGAATGCTACTTTGCTCCAACCACTATTCAGAACCACCATATAAATACAACTAACATAGAAACACTCGGCCATTGGATTCGGTCGCAGGGAAAATTCCTAAATTTCGTAACCCTCTCTCCCTGTTAGATGGTGTTCTTCTGCTTCTTAGTGGACCAGAGGCGTAAAGTGCGGCGGTGCAAGCCAGTGGCAGGGATCTGTTCCCGGTGCAACAGTGGTGCCAGCGTGGCGGATATGGTAACGTCCACTAGGTTCTGTTACGTTCCCTTCTATTGGAGAAAATGGAAAGCTATAATCTGCACATTCTGCGGCGCCATGCTCAAATCTTATGGATAGCTCAGACACAAGAACACTACTGCAGTCTGTGTCGCAATTTGGCTTGACGAGGAGATACTATCAAGTTATATAAAACCATCTCTATTTCCTTGTACCATAACCCGGGACGAAGTCACGTCAGACATACGGAGAATTCTCCCCTAACTTTTAATTACGTGTAAATTTGATTCTAAAAAATACATTAATTTTCATTTTAGCATTTATGAATCATATATTTGTTCACAATGAATATTTTTAGTTCAATTATTTGTCATTACTCTAATATTTATCCTCACTCGATAATTTTTATGGCTTCTTCCCTGACCATACCCTCATATTATATATATATGTATATATATATATTTTGAAGCTTAAGATGTAATGAATTAGTTTACTTTTGAAGCTTCCGAGTTGTTATTAGAGGTAAATAGAGATCGAGGTAAGGATACATCTAAGTGAATAAAAAACGTATTTGGTGATTCTTTAAAAACAAAACAAAAAACTGTGAAGAACAAAGATTGGAAATAGTTTTATATTCTAAAAAATAACAAAAAAAATAGATAAGCTTATTTGAAAAAAAAATAGAAAATTTAGACAAATGTTTTACATAAAAAACTATATATAATACATAATTTTAAGGAACTGAAAAATACTTTTTTCTTTCAAAAGATCAACCTTAAGGGTTCATTTTTCTTTTAAAAAATATGTCTTTTCATTTTTATAATTATTTATTTTTCCTATATTAATATTATTTCATGAAGTTTTTAGTAATTAAATTTTCTGTTTTTAAAAATAAAATAAGTAATATACTTAAAGATAAGATTGAAATAACAATAAATTGTGGTCTATATATGAAAAGTAATGAGTGTTTTACACATCGCTATTGAAAATTCACCCATTACCGACGCAATTAACATTTCGTCGGTAACATTCCATTGGCAAATATATTTTTACCGATGAAATATGTTTTTCGTCGCCAAATATAATTTTAGACAACTGTTTTTTTTTTGTCGGGAAAATACATTTTTACCGACAATATAAATAAAAATTGTCGGGAAAATATGACAATTACTGACAAAATTCATGTTTCGTAGGTAAATTATTGGTCATATATTTACCGACGAAACTATTGCGTCGGTAAACGTTTGCAAAAAAATGTAATGACAAAACTATATTATTTGTCGGTAAATGCATTTAACTTTACCCACAAATCCTTTTTTCATCGGTATAAATATTAATAAAGTCTCAAAGAAAAATTTGTTCCTCCAAGATTCGTACCCATGACCAAAGAATTGTATTTTTTTATCACATTTATCAAACTTTATTTTAAATAAATCATAATACATAGTTATAATAATGCAAAACTTAAAACCCTCACTGCCTAAGTCACGCAACAATATCGAAGGACAAGACACAGTAGAGTTACACGCAGACCATCCTCTTCGCCTCTTCTCTGTCTGTCTCACTCCTTTCTCTGTTCAACTTCTTCTCTCTAGGGCTGATCATGGGTGGGACGGTTCGGTCCTGAAGGCAAGACCGAGACCGAAATTTCGGTCTTGCCTTCTGGAGGACCGAGACCGACCTCGACCAAAAAAGCCCGTCCGAGTCGGTGTTTCTTGACTCGGATCGGTCTCGGTCCTGGACCGAATCTGCAACCAAAAACAAAATATGAGTTCACGGTATTCTTTAGTAAAAGGCGAAGGAATAGTTCACCTCTCAAAAAAACACTATGAACTCACTATATTCTTTAGTAAATTTATCAGGATGCAGCTTTTATAGAGATAGAAAACCTCCAAAATTCACATTCCTTTCGGTGTGGTATTATGAAAATCTCAAATCCACATTCATTCGGTCTAGGTCGGTCATAAACGGGCTTTCGGGAAAAAAGACCGAGACCGACCTTGAAGAAAAAAAACGTTCGCTCGCTCTCGGTCATAGTTGATCTCGGTCCAAGTCGGGCCGGCCACAGGCCGGTCTTGTCGGGAATTCGGTCCTACAGTCTTTTTTTTATCACCCCTACTTCTCTCGGTCTCTTCCATTCTTCGTCTGTTCCGTTCGCTGTGTCGTGCTGCCGTGTTGTCGTCGTTCTGTTGTGTTCGTCAGGGGATCTGGTTGAGCGTCGTAGGTACTGTCCAAGTTCAATTTCTTCCCTCCTTCATCGATCTCTACTGTTTGAATCTTCCTTTCGTATATTAATCGTTTGTTCTTCTTTTGTTATGTTCTGATGCTGATTGTTTCCTTTAGGTTTGAAATTTGAGGAAGCAAAATAATTAGAAATGGATTTATCCGCTTGCGTCTCCTGCGACAATGCAAAAGCCGCTTTCGAAGTTGTGGACCGCAACTTCAGAGACTGAACGGATAGCTCGCCATCATCTGTTTTTTATGCATTTCATAGTTCCCTTCCCTACTTTTTCGTTCTGCATATGTCTTGGATCATCATCATTTTGGTTAGTAAAAAACATTTTTTTTTTGTAAATAAACACGCCCAGTGGGACTCGAACACACAATCCCCTGATTAGAAGTCAGATGCCTTATCCATTAGGCCATGGGCGCCATTTACAGTAATATGTTACAGCTGATACAGTCAATCAACTGACACACAAAGTAGAGGTTGTTTTAAAGGGTTGTCCTTGAATCTTCTGTTTCTAGCCATTTTCTTTTGTTCTTCATCGATCTCTGCTGTTTGAATCTTCCTTTATAGCCACATTATTAGGATCGTTAGTCACTTACCTATCCAAATTTGAGGCATATTGTAGCTTATAATAGTTTGGACTACACAAGAACTATAGTAGTTTAAACAAGAGTGGTTTCAAAAGCAATCGTGTGCTCTCTACCATGTTCTCATTCTCATTTAACATCATCAAAATCCCGTTAACTTAGTTTTCATTTTAGAGACCTGCATATTGACTGTTGTCAACAATGGAGATGCAGTGGTTGTGAAGAAGCTATGGGCAAGGAAGAAGGGTGGGTTTAACGCGGAAGTCCAAACATTAGGTAAGATAAGGCATAAGAACATCGTGAAGCTATGGTGTTGTTGCACTAGTAGGGACAGTAAGCTTCTTACTTACGAGTACATGCCCAATGGTAGTTTAGGAGATTTGTTGCATATATAATAAATCTGGTACAAGCTCCGACTCTATTTGTAAACTAAATTTCTTGTTCTTCTAAACCTTTATTGTATATATAATATTTGATTATTCTTCTTTTTGTAAATTTATAATTGTTTTTTAAAAAGAGTTCTACTTTTACCGACGGAATTTTCCGTCAGCAGACCATGTATAACGACGAAATTGGTTTCGTCGGCAAAAACCTATTTACTAGACCAAACATATTTCATTGGCAAAATCCTATTTACTGATGAAATGGTATTTGGCGACGCCATATTTTTCGTCGGCAAATAGGTATTTACCGACGAATTTGACTTTGCCGACGAAATCGATTTTGTCGGCAAAAACATTTTTTTTAACGAAAAAATCATGTTTGCCGACAAAAAATCCGTTGGTAAAAAAACAATTCTACCGACGAAAAATTTGTGCCCTTTTTCGTCGGTAAACTTTCGTCGACAGGGCATTCGTCGACGATATCTTTACCGACAAAAATATGTCTTTACCGACGAAAATTATTTTGCCGACAGAATTTACACCTTTTACCGAGCAAATAATTTCGTCCGTAAAAGTTGAATTTTCAGTAGTGCATAAAATTTCCTTTCTTTAAAAAATAAATAAATTTAACTAATATAGTCTTAATAATTTCTATCTAATCCTTAGACTTTTAGGACAGTAAACTATAATCCTTTACCTTATACACATCTTAAAAAAAATCTCTGTGGACAGTGTTTGCAAATCATTTCATCCACTTCCCTTTCCATCTCTTGGCAGTTGGCACAAACAGATCCTTAATGCCCAATTGATGAAGCAAAATATAACGATGATGCCTCTCCTAAGTGCAAGCTTAAGACAAGTAGACATGTGACTTCTAGCAATTGAGTCATTTTAATCTTTATCACCTACAAAATAATAATAGATTTTTGCGTGTTTATGAAAAAATGAATTATTAAAAAATAAAGTGGATGTAGCATGCTACGAAAATTCAAGTTCGCGCAATAACCCGATAAACACTACAAGAAATTTGCTCTACAACGATGATCAGTAGTCGTTATTAGGAGTACTATTGTCGTTGCTAATACCTGGCGTCAACGAAATCTTCGTGCCAGTAGGCCCCGTGGCTAAAGGTTTCCGCGACGGCAATATGTCGTGATTAAAGGTTCACCGTTGCTGAAATATGAACAATTAGTTTTACCTTTAGCATCGACATACTATTATTGGTCTTCATGCATAATTACCAACGGACTGTTATAGACAATAAACAATGACTATTGTAGAGCTTTATTCGGTTGATAAATGACATAAACAGTTTCGGCTAACTTCGGACAACATTGTAGTGTGTATTGCATCACTTTTTATTGATGCAGTAAATATATATGAATCTTCAACCATTGCTGAATGATATTAATTAAGCGTAATCCGCATCGAAATGTCAGTAATGCTAAAACTGGGTTTTTACTACTAAAGGTATGCGTCGCTGCAATTACAAAAATATATAAAAAAATCCATGTTACCGTAAAGTAGATGTTAATTTCGTTAATTGGGTACATCAAATGTTGATGTTATTCGTCAAAATGTGTTGCTTCAAACCATGTCGCTTCGATTGCTCTAGTATATCCATTCCTCCAACGTTTTGTCAAGGTTTGATCCGCCTTGATTCCCCACACGTTGGACACTCATCTAAATTGGCGTACTCATTTCTAAATAGAATACAGTCATTTACACAAGCATGTATCTTCTGGTAGTCCAGCCCTAACCCGGATATAAATTTCTTTGCTTCATAGTAGGACCTAGGTACGGTATTCTCGGGTGGCAGTACTTTACTTAGCATGCGAAGTAACGCATCGACGAACTTGTTAGAAACCTTGTATAGTGCCTTTAGATGCAGCTAAAAAAACATCTTGGTGTAGGAGACACAACCCGGATATAAACTCTTCTCTCAATTTTCTAACAGCTTATAAAATGCCCTAGCATCTGCATTTGGTTCCTCACCATTATCCCGCGTCATACCACCGAACCCATCATGCACCATATCCTCCATGTCCCTCCGAGAGGATGAATTCCCCCTATTAGACATCACATATTAGAGTTCCTTCCCATAATCCCCCCCCCCCCCCCCCCCCCCCGCCCCATGTAGTGTAAGTTGGTAGTATTCCAAAATTTTCAAGATGCAACTTAACAATACTTCTTCCCAATAAGAAAGCATCAACACAGCTAGTGCAAGGACAGTAAATTTTACCATCTCAACTTGAACGAGAGTAGACAAAGTCCATAAACGAAACGACCTCTACTTTATATTCACAACTTTGTCGAGGTTTGGTCATCCAACTCTTATCCATCGCAAATATATTTTTGCTTATAAATATCAAGCCAATAAAAACAGCATCAGCTACCGTGATACTCAGGAGACATGATCATTTTTTTTTGTGTAAAAATACACCATGGCACTCCTAGTTAATCAAATAACAAACAACACGCATTACAGTTAGTTGAAAATTCGTTATTGACACTCAAATGCATATTTCGAAGGAAATATGCATTAACCTTTACATTTGATACAGACACTGTGGTGAATGAATCAGCTGTTCCCACAGACATTTAATCATAGAGTGTGTTGGGAACAAAACGGAATCAAAGACAAGAGTGCTCACATAGGAATGCATAATTTATGTTACTAAGCAAATGTTATCTCATATAACTCCAAGAAGGTGAGTAACTCATCTTTGAAAAATAATTAGTTATGTGACTCAACAGTAGAACTTATTCCCAATTTGAAATACTCGCTCTGCTGCAGGTTTTAGAACTTTTCGTTATGGAATACAGTCGAAAAATGTGAGAATTTGGTTGTCACCAGCTCATGAAAATTCAATTCGCAATGTCAACTAAGTAACAACCGAATGCTCATTCCAACATACCTGAGGGAAAATCTGTGTCGTGATTCGGAAGATAAATAGATCAACGGTAGGGCATGGACCAATTCGAAGGTCAATGTTGAATGTTGTTGTGGCGTAGGAGTTTATATGCAATGGAGTCTGTTGTTCTGTACAAATGAGGTGTTCCTTCGAAGGTTCTGCTTTCCAGTGGGAAGATTTTGAACTCCCGCTTCGGTTTCCTAAAAAACGGCATGTTCTGTTATATTTGCGGGTATACCGTTTAGTGAGGACAAACCAAATATTACATATGGAGTTATATCAACACTGTTAACAAATATATTACATCAACAAATATTGCTAGTAAAAAAGTAATTTTACAATATCATATTCTTGAGTAACTGAATATCTATACTACCTCGGATAAATATTTAACACATGGATTTTGTCGACACTGTCATAGTGTTGCAACAAAGTACAAACTAAAATAGGGTTTCAGCGATGGAAAAATTGTTGACACTAAAAAGGGTCTACTCGTACGTAATAAAATTTCGCAACTGAAATACTTTTTTACTCACACAAGTCTTGTACAACATATTATTTTCGTGGTTGTTGATACACATTTTTGTAATGAAACAAAAATGGTTTCAACAATAGAAAATTGAAACCGTAAATTACTTTCTAAATTTTCAAGATTATAAAGTTTCTCCACCTAATACAATAGTTACTTAGTGATCAATGACGAAATGGACAAGCAACTCAGCCAATATTATAGAAAAGAATGATTATTGTTGAATTATTAGCTGGAAAATAGATACTATGTCCTAGATGAAATTGGAAAATGTGATCTCTTAGTAAGATGTATGAAGTCACTAAGCTTTTGAACAACATATGAAATGAAATGTTAGGACGAGTCGTGCTCAAATATAACAATCGTTCAATCAGATGTCTAAACAAATCATTATCATCCAACCGCGAGTCTTCTACATTAACTTTTACAACTCAAATTAAGCTTCATTGCCTTGAAGTTTATTTCAAACCATAAATAAATTTATTTAACTTACAGATATTTACACTCAATGGTGTCAACAAGGGCCAAGTTACATCCTTTCAATGCTTTGATCTCAGAAGTCACAGCATCAACTAACCTATGTTGGTCATGCAGAATTTTCCATTTTAATATTCGAACCCGGGAATTACACTTATCAATAACATAGTCCTGACACCAAGAAGTAGGTGTAGTGTAACTACCAAGAAAACTAAAAAGTATACAAAATTATAATTAAAAACATTTTCTCGGTGTAGTGTAAATTTTGTTAAATATAATTATTCGAATAAACTTGTGTTGAGACTATAACATTACAACCCAAAATTTCTCTCCAGGAAAGCTGTGGGAGATTGTCGTCGCCACCCAGAACGCCGTTCGTCTTCTGTGGTGGTCAACGTTTCAGGTAATAAGGAGATTATCGTGAGTACGACGAGGACAGAACAGCCAGAATCAAAAGCACCCACAAACGCAGCCCAATCAAAAGCCTTCTCAAAACCTAGGCAAAGAAATTGACCAAATCCAAACCAATTGGGTCGGAAAGAGGTGAGGAACCGGAGCCAAAAACACACTGACCAAACCGATTAAGGGGAAAGGGAAGGGAAGGAGAGAACCAACCAGGGAGAAGCCATCGATACCAAACACCAATTTAGCATTGTAAGTATAACATCTTCTTAGAGTAACTGACTTGTTTCAGCACAGGGCGTGGCATGGAGAGGTCGTACTCGGAGCACGGTTCCAATGAAGAAGATGATAAAATACCTCCTAGAACACGCGTCGACATCCCGGCGAGTAGTGAAATCTGGACTGACAACCTATGCCTCAGCAAAGTTCTGGGGCGTAGGCCAATTAAGAAGTCAGCAGTGCACAATGTGCTACAGCACACATGGAGCCGGTATGCAGGGGTTCGGGTCCAGGACATGTCATGTGAAATTATCCTCTTTGACTTCTCTAGTGAACAGGATCAGATAGATGCCTTGGATTGGAGCCCGTGGGCAATCCAGGGTCAATGCTTGTCGCTTAAGAAATGAAACAAAAGCATAAGGATAGTCGATGTTCAATTCCATCTTGTGCAATTCTGGGTGCAAATACATGGTTTAGAGGTGGACAAATTTAGTGTCCTGAATGCTAGAAAGTTAGGGGAATGCATAGGGGAGGTTAAGAAGGTGGACGACATTTTAGGTCTGATGGGGCTAGATAGAGACTACCTACGGATCAAAGTAGAGGTTGACACTACCCAACCTCTACTAGCTGGAATAAACTACACTAGAACGAATGGCCAAAAAGGGATGGCAGAGGTGAAATACGAAAGACTCCCAGATTTCTGCTTCGGGTGTGGAACAATTGGGCATAGTGAACGCATTTGCAGGGCAGCGATCGTGATGACAGACACGGGGGAGGAAGGGTCAATGTACGGGCCGTGGATAATGGGTGAAAGGCCAAGGAAGATAGGGCAAAACTGCAAAATAATTGGATCTCCACAAGGTCCACACATGACTTAAACCAAAAGAAGTCATGGAAGGAGGTGATGAAGGAAAATCAAGAACGGGAAAAGGAAAAGAAGCCCGAGAAATATACACATATGGGGAGAACATGGGGAATACACACTGGAGGAGTGCAGGGGATGGAAGCGAGGCTAAGGAAAGGAAAGATGATATGGAAAAGGAAGCTGCACAGAGGAAGGAGACACAGGCAGTTGGGAGAGTAATTGAACAGAATGGTGAAAGGCCTACAACAGAGCTATCAGTAATAGAGAGAAAGGGGTGGCCGACTAGTAAGACCCACCAGGGGAGGCAAACTTCTGAAGAAGTGGCCACGGGCACAAAGGATAGGCAGGCAGAAGAACTCCAACTCATAGTGATGCCGCAGGGAAACAACCAACTTGTAGGCTGGACACCACCTCCGAGCCAATAGACCGGAAAACATACCACAGAGATAGAATGGGAGCAAGCTGATATACACATAATAAGTCAGGATACAAGGGGTGAGGAGAAGCATAGATCACAGCAATTCTCATACAACCACCCGAACCTGAGTAAAATCCTGGAGCGAAGGCAAGCTGACAGAGGACAGATACGACTGTCGGTGATATGAGATATGGAGCATGAGGCTGGTGGAGATGCAGGGAGAACACATGGATGGGAAATCACTGAAGTGACACCCGAGAGGGGAACACCACCAGGTTACACAGAACGCATGGAGGAAAGACCAGAGAGACCGAGATATGCAATAAAAAATAGGAGAGTCTACTACATGGTAGAATCTCCTGAAGGATCACCAGAAAGAGACAGGGAGGCCATAGCAACACAAACCGGCCTAAGCCCTATGATGCAGAAAGTCAACCTCAAAAGGAAACACGAGTTAGAATCGGAGCCAGAGGAAGACGATCTAGGGGAGTACAGAAGAAAAAGACAAAGACAAGGGGACTCTGGCCTAGAAGGGGAGACACGGGTCGGAGCACGAATGACAAATCAAAAATGGAGGAAGGAAGAGCCCGAGGCCTAAGCGCAGGGTCGGGAAGAAGGCTCCATACAAGCATACAGAAACTAGGGGTTCGGGTGGCTGTCCCAAAACAGCCACACGACCTCAATGAATGTTGTGTTATGGAATTGTCGGGGAATCAGATACGCTTTGACAGTTCCGTACCTTTCCGATCTGAAGTGGAGGAAGAAACTACAGATAATCTACTTGATTGAGACCAAAAATGGGGAGGAAGTATGTGAAAAAGTTCGAAGGAGAATGAAGTTTGACCACAGTTGCTACGTAGAACCAAATGGAATTGCGGGAGCACTGGCACTATGGTGGAGTGATTCCCTCGAGGTCACAATTAATTCAAAGGACCCGACGCATATTGACACAACAATAGAGATGCGCAATGGGAAAGGTAGAGTTCACGTAACATGGATCTATGGGAGCACAAAGTGGGAGGAGAGGCTACAGCTTTGGGACAGACTGAGGGGGATAGCATGTAGAAGGACGAGACCGTGGATGGTAACGGGTGACTTTAACGACATTGCACACGAAGGGGAGAAGGAAGGGGGTCGGCCCAAATAGCAACGTATGATGGATGCCTTCAACACAATTATGCAAGACACAGGCCTAGTCGACATGGGTTTCAAGGGGCAACCATTCACATGGAGCAATAACAGGGAAGGCGACCAGAGGATCCAAGAGCGACTAGACCGAGCAATTGCAAACGCTGCATGGATAAAACAGTACCCGAGCATAACAGTAACCCACAAGCTGTTTTAGGAATCCGACCACTGCCCGTTAGGGGTGACTCTGATGCCAAGGACCGAGAGGTGTAAAAGGCAGTTCCGCTTTGAGGGAGCATGCCTCGAACAACGAGAATGTGGAGAGATAGATTGGAACACCTGGCAAGCACGATCGGAAGCAAACAGAAGGAGCACTATCCACACCAAGCTGGGCCAATGTCGTAGTAAACTACAACGATGGAGTAAAACGCACGGGATCAACAACAAAAGGAGAATAGAGGACCTCCAGAAGCAACTGTCAGGGGTCCAAAACAGGCTGCATGGGAGCTATGACAAGCACACAAAAACACAAATAAAAAGATTGCTAGATGAGGTGTGGAAAAAGGAAGAAGAATACTGGAGACAGAAATCCCGGATACAATGGTTAAGGGCGAGAGACGGAAACACCAAATACTTCCACCAGTCCACTCTACAGAGGAGACGCGAAAATAACATTCGGATACTTAAGAAAGGGGACGGAACATGGACAGAGGACGGGCATGAGATAAGGGTCGAATGCGAAGAGTACTTCAAAAACATCTTTCGAACGGAAGGCATTGTGGGTACTAGGGAGTAACTTGAGAGCATCCCGGGTATCATTGACGAAATAAACAATGGAGTACTTACTAGAAGGGTAAGCAAAGAAGAGGTAAAGGAGGTAGTCTTCCAACTGGGAGGAAGCAAAGTGCCGGAACCAGACGGATTTCCAGGGGTATTTTATCATCGATTATGGGACGTGTTCGGGGATGACATCTTCAATTCGGTACATTCCTTCCTTGAATCGAATAGGTTGCCTCTAGGTTTTTGTTATACTGACATAGTGCTTATTCCTAAAGTGTCAAACCCTACAAACCCCATGCAATTAAGGCCAATAAGTTTATGCAATTTCAATTACAAAATCATATCTAAATTCCTTGCAAACAGACTTAAGAGTGTTCTCCCAACAATTATAACCCCTATCAAAGTGCTTTCGTATCTGGCAGGTTCATTCACGATAACATTCTTATTGCACATGAAGTTTTCCATCACATGAGGACGAATAAACAGGCAAACATGAAAGAGTGTGCAATCAAGCTAGACATGAACAATGCATTCGATCGAGTGGAATGGACCTTTGTGCTGGAATCACTCAAAGCACTGGGGTTCGCTGAGGGCTGGCTGGTGTACGTGGGTCAAAAAGTACATAACAAATGTACAATACAGCGTGGACATAAATGGCGAGAAGACAACCAGATTCAGGCCGACACGGGGATTAAGGCAGGGATATCCATTATCCCTGTATCTATTCATTATAGTCGCAGATGACCTATCAAGACAAGTAAGCAAGGCAGTGGAGGAGCGGAGATTCGAGGGCATAAAAATGAAGAGTACATGCCTCGAAATCCACCATTTGTTATTCGCGGACGAATCCATCTTCTTTATGAGGGCAACCGAGCGGAATGCTCGAACACTAACGCAAATTCTCGATAGGTATAGTAGGGCCTCTTGACAGAATGTCAATCGTAGCAAGTCATGCATCCAATTTGGAGCGACGGGTCAGTGATACGATGAAGGAGATGATCAAAGGAGCATTAGGTATCGACGCAGTGGCTAATGCAGGAAACTACCTTGGTATCCCAACCAGTTGGGGAAGATTGAAGAGAGCGGCACTCGGTTACATCAAAGAACGAGTAATGCGTAAGTTACATGGATGGAAGTCGTTATTCCTTAACAAAGCCGGCAAAGAGGTGTTGATCAAGTCAGTCATCTCACAATCCCGATATACCTTATGACCCTTTTTAAGTTGCCGAGCACTTGGTGCGAGGAAATATCGAAGATGATCGCCCAATTCTGGTGGAACGGTAGGGACGTCAGGAGAACCATGCACTGGGTGAGCTGGAAGAAGATGACACTACCAAAGGACATGGGAGAATTGGGATTTAGAGACCTCGGGGACTTCAACACGACAATGCTAACCAAAACGGCATGGAGATTACAAGACAACTCGACGTCACTTTGGGCCAAAGTCATGAAAGGTATGTACTATCCCAAAAACACCTTATTGGAGGCAAAGAAAGGAGTCTGACCATCATGGGCATGGAGTAGTATTCTAATTGGTCGGGATGTCATGAAAGACCAAGGAGCATGGCGGGTTGGCAATGGTAAAAGCATACGGGTATTTGACGATCCATGGGTGTTGAGTGGGCCACAATCGCAGCCAAGCCGCCTCACAAGAAGGAGTGCTTGGGGAACCACCGAGCGAGACCGAAGGGATCAGGTCAATTCAGATATGGAGCTATGCAACATGAAAGTAGACGAACTGATTTCCAAGGAAACGGGAAGCTGGGATCTCCGGGCGATACAAGAAGACATCTTCGAGCATGACAAATAGGCTATCCAATCAATATACCTCAGCAAACACGATATGGAGGATAGGTTAGTGTGGCCAAGGGAGAGAATGGGAAGACTGGAACCCAAACTAGTCTACCACAGACTAAGGGAACTCGGACAGGAGAGCTTGACCCCGACGGCACCAACCAACAACTCGGTACGTGACAAAGGATGGGCCCGAATATGGAAGAGAATGGCAGCACCAAAGGTAAAAACGTTTTTATGGAAGGCATGACACGATGCAATCCCAGTTCGAATGGCACTGGCGAGACGAGGAATCAGAGTACCATCCGACTGCCCCTTCTGCAACAAACCGGAAGACGTGACACATGCGGTAACACAATGCGACTGGGCACGAGATGCTTGGCTAGCTAGAATGGGGATGCGATGGTCGACGAATCAGGGTACCGCAGAGGAGAACTGGCTGGTTCGATTGCTGCAACTGGACGAGGGAACCGGCGATGGCGGGAAGAAACTGAAGTTGCAAGCGGAGACCTTGGAATGGGAAGTCTGGAAAGAACGGTGTCGAGCAATACACGACAACAACCAGGCGAACCCAGGCCATGCAATCCAGGCAGCACGGACGCTATCTGAGGAATGCTGGACACACCGACTGGTAGTCCCGACAACAAGAACGAGGAGGGATGGCGAGAACCAGCACTGATGGACCAAGCCGACCCATGGGGCGATCAAATTCAATTGTGACGGAGCATGGCATACCTCAACAAACAGAGGAGGAACCGGTGTAGTATCCCGGGACTCGCATGGCAAGTTGATCACGGGACGGAACACATATGGCAGGGCACCGAAGGCAATCATAACGGAGGCAATGGCGGTGATGCACGCAGTGGAGCTAGCGGTTTACCACAAATGGACCGACATCGTCATAGAAACAGATTCGCAAATTGTCATAAACATGTTAAAAGAACTGAAAGAGGGTATGGAGTGGGAGATAGAACGAATACTAAAGGATACCCTGGCCATGGCTACTAGCATACCTAAAGTACTGTGGCAATTTGTTAGAAAAAGTGCAAATAGATGCGCTAATTGGGTTGCAAGACAATCTAAACAAGGGATGTGTCCGGTAAACTGGACATCCATACATCCCCCTTCGCTTGTTTCATTATGTATGTTGGACAATTCAGGTTCGGATTTGAGTATCGAATGAATTTGAATGTTTGAAAGAAAAAAAAATAAACTAGTAAAGTAATAGGACTATAACGTTACCACTAATTCAACCAATCAATAATTCGTTAAATTAATGAAAATATAGGAATTTGGATGAGAAATTGAATAACTTATTGGATGTATACACTATGATTGATAATATTATAGTTGGCAACTACAATTGGCTTTACCTCCATCAAAATATTCAATTGGTCAAAGAGATTACCTACTTTTCTCACTGAATTAGGGATAGAGAAACTTCATTTAAATAAGAATGGAAATTTAATTATTACAACACATTTGCAGTGGTAGTGTAGATTACCACACTTGGTGTACATAATAATGTGATGGGGTTTATAAGGGACGCCTTATTTAATAACCATTTATCACTGACCTTCTAAATAAAATCAAGAAAATACTGTCCACCAAAGGCATCGCCCATAAGTGCCAGAGAGGCATCAGCCTATACAAAGGTGTCGCCTCCAGGTGTCAGGATAAGACCGCATTAAATGGGGTTCAGACAGCATTAAATGGGGATCAGACATCTCTGATATTTATGAATATGATCCTAGTCCCATCCGAATGTCAGTTTAACCTCAGTTAAAAGGCTAACCACAGTAAAAAGGTAACAATATTCATCGGGTTAAGCTAAGGCTATAAATACAGGCATTCATTGTCATTTATTACATTCAGAAATTTTACCACACACACATAAAAGCTCTTCAAAAGTCCAGACTGACTTAAGCTTCGGAGTAGATAAAACGGGTCAACCCGAGGCTGTCTATCTGTGCAGGTTGGATACCTGTGTATTAGAGATTTCACATGTGTAGGAGAGCGACACCTGTGTAGGAGAGATTTCAGAGGATCCAACATCTGACGCCGTCTGTGGGAACCCTTGAGAAAATTATTGTCATGGCTCCCACCAATACACGATCTAAGAAAAATCAGCAACCTGGAGAGGGAAGTTCACTCCATAGTTTAGAGCAATACCTGAATCCTTCGACTTTTATGCCGCGCCTTCAGCACAATTTGGGATTGGCGCTGCCAAGTGCTTCATCCCCGATAAGTGGCCATGCAAGAGCAACACCGCCTCATCAGAATCAGGCGTCGCCCGTATCAGTGCAATCCCATATAGCATCGTCAGGAGGAAGAAGAGCACCCCCAATGGTGCATAGTGCCTAAGAGATCGTCTATTGCCGCTATAAACCGAAGAAAGCTTATGGATGCAGCTCGTGCTGCTCGTCTTAATGAGCATCACCACACGGAGGAAGCAACATCAGGACCTCAAATGGTTCTAGTGTATAGACCACCAACCCAGGTGGATCCTTTGCTTAGGAACGTAGCAACGCAACTACCCCCAGTAACAATGGCTCCTTTTCCGAGTGAAATAACCCTTGACAAGGTTAGGGAGCTTATTACTGAGGTGGTTAAGGAGCAGAAGGGAAAGGTGATACCCAAGCTGAGGGACAAAGCGTCGCACCCTTTTACACCAGAAATTCTGAACATAGAGGTGCCAACGTCTGTTCAGACCGTGAAGATTGACACCTACCGAGGGGAGGGTGATCTCATGGAGCATATTCAGAGGCATGAGTCTTCCTTGTTGGGAAGATCTAAAAATGAAAACCATTTTGCAGTCTTCTTCCCCCTCAACTTTGAGTGGCGTCGTCTCCCATTGATTCTTTGGCTTGCCCAAAGCGTCTGTAAAATCTTGGGGGGACTTGAAGGAAATGTTTATCGTCCCGTACATGGACGGGAGACAACTACTAAAAAGCGTCGGCACGACTACATCAAACAAGTGGGTGAAAAAGGTCTGTGAGATTTCTACACTCGCTTCAATAAGGCTCTGGCTAGAATCGATCAGGTCATCACAGGAGGTGAGACCATTCAAGCTTTTGTCCGAGCGTTGGGTCCCAAGGGCTCATCCTTATATGACAGCTTAAGTGTCATACTTGTCCAAACAATAGAGGATATGGCGGCGAGAGTCAAGTCATATATTGACCTCGAAATAGCCAGAGAAGGAAGACAACCTCTAAAAGACCATAGAAAAGAGGTACATGAAAGGAAAAGACCTGAGCAGCGACCACAAAGGAGTCGCCCCCAAGATGATAGGCGATGCCCTAGCATACAACATCCAACGAGATAAGTTTTTTAGGCTTTCACGTCCTTAAACCAGAAAATTTCCGTTGTCTTGAACGAGATGGAGAAGAAAGATTGGGCATTACCTCCACTACCTCAAAAAACAGGAGGATCTATGGGCCCCTATCATGAGCAGTACTGCCGGTACCACCGAAGCAAGGGGCATAGTACCGACGACTGTAAAACCTTGAGGAGGGATATTAAGGCACTTATTCAAAAGGGACTCCTCAAAAATTTCGTGGACAAAAGGGATCGAAGTCCTAGTCCTCGAATAGAAAAAAGGGTGTCGCCTAAGAGAGAAAGGGGACAAGAAGGGTCCCAAGATAAAAGAGGACGGGTGCGAGTGATCATTGGTGGCTTCGCTTCAGGAGGGGAGACTAGCAGCGCCCGAGAGGTGTATGATACCCAATTGTCTGGCACCTCCAAGGCAGGAAAGCGCCCTATGTCACAAGACCAAACAAGTATTACTTTAGGGGAGGATGAGATGGATCATGTGACATGCCCTCATGAGGATGCACTGGTCATCACCACCGAAATTGATGGTTATGATGTGGAGAGAGTACTCATCGACTCGGGAAGTTCAACAGATGTTCTCTTCCTCGAATGCCTGCAGAAAATAAGTAAAAGCGAGAAAGACTTGAAAAAAGTGAACTTTCCACTTTTGGGCTTCGCCTTGACTCCCACGTACCCAGTAGGAGCCATTACCTTGCTAGTATATTTTGACGAGGGATGGAAATCCTTAACGGTAGACATCACCTTCGTTGTAGTCGACGCCCCGACTGCCTACAACGTGATTTTGGGACGGTCTACTTTGAATCATCACTGCATGGTTCATTCAACTTATCACCAACTCCTAAAATTCCCAACGCCTCACAGGATAGGAGTGGTAAAGGGAAACCAGCATGGGGCACGAACTTGTTATGTGAAATCCACAAGGCACCGGGTATTGAGAAAGAAAACCTTGTCCATCCAAACGGAGGAGGATCCGAGGGAAGCGAAAGTTTGTCCAACACCAGTAGATGGATTGGTGAAGATATGGATAGATGGACCTGACAAGGTCGTCCAGATTGGAATGACGCTCCCCGAAGAACAAGCTACGCCTTTGACCCTCCTGTTAATTGAATTGCGAGAACTCTTTGCTTGGAAACCTAGCGATATGCCTAGTATAAGTGAAAAGGCTATCACCCACGAGCTCAACATAGACACAAGCATCAAGCGAATCGCTCAGCGGCGACGACCCGTGGGTGAAGAAAAGGCTATAGCTATTCGGCATGAGGTAGCAAAGTTGATTGACGCCAAATTTATCAAGGAAATCAGATTCCAGACATGGGTCGCAAACCCTATACTTGTGAATAAAAGCACTGGTAAATGGAGAATGTGTGTCGATTTCAGGGACTTGAACAAAGCATGTCCCAAGGACTCATATCCCTTCCCAAGAATTGACCAACTGGTCGACGCCACTTCAGGACATGAGTTATTGAGCTTCATGGATGCCTATTCTGGTTATAACCAGATCAAGATGTCACAGGGCGATACTCATCATACAGCTTTCTATGCAGATAGTGATATATATCACAACACTGTCATGCCTTTCGGGCTTATCAATGTTGGCGCCACCTACCAAAGGATGGTCAACAAGCTCTTTGCGGGCATGATAGGGGAAGATTACGTTGATGATATGTTGGTTAAGTCTATAAAAGGCGTCGACCATACAGAGGACATCAGGAAAACTTTTGAGGTGATGAGGCTTCATCAAGTGCAATTAAACCCTGCCAAATGTGCATTTGGGGTCCAATCTGGAAAATTCCTAGGATATATGGTGAGCCAAAGGGGGATTCAGGTCAACCCTGAGAAGCTAAACGCCATTGAATGCATGAAAATCCCCACTTATCATAAGGAGGTGCAGAGTTTAAACGGAAGATTAGCGGTACTCAGCATATTCTTATCCAAAGCTGGGGATAAATCATTACCTTTCTTCCCAGTTTTAAGGGCCAACAAGAAGCTTGAGTGGACTCTAGAATGCGAAGAAGCGTTTCAAGAGCTCAAGAATTATCTTCGAACACTACCTCCCCTAGCTAAGCCAGACAAAGGCGACACTTTAGTTCTATACTTAAGTGTCAGTCCGGTGGCTGTAAGCTCCGTACTTGTAAAGAACACAGAAACTGGCCAGGTGTCAGTTTACTATGTATCTAAAGTTCTCTCAAATGCAGAAATAAACTATATAAAGGTTGAGAAGTATCTCTTTGCGTTGGTAGTTTCTGCTAGAAAGTTTCGCCCCTACTTCCACGAGTACGAAATCATTGTACTAACTGATCAACCACTAAAACATTTTCTCCAAAAACCATATGCGTCTAGAAGGATGATAATGTGGGCGATACAGTTAAGTGAATTTTGAATCCAATTTTCTCCAAGGACAGCTATCAAAGGCCAAGCTCTTGCTGATTTCATAGTAGAGTTCACTCATAAGCAGGGTGAGGCGTCGCCCTCAATAAGAACTTTACCTCCGCCAGTCGCAGAAGAAACATCTCCGTCGTGGAAGTTGTACACGGATGGGTCTTCATGCATCGAAGACTCAGGACAGGGTTGGTACTAACTCCACCAGATGAGGAAAGCCTTTGAGATATGCCCTAGTTTTAACCTTCAAGGCTACCAACAACGAATCTGAATATGAGGCGTTGATTGCGGGTCTAAGGATAGCTAGAGATATAGGCATCACTGCCATTAAGGTATAGTGCGATTCCAAAGTTGTAGTTAACCAAGTCAAGGGGGAATATGCGGCCAAGGGAAAAATGATGAAGAAATATTTGAGAGAAGACAAAATTTTGGTTGAAGGCTTCGCCCAATTCGAGATTAACGTCATTCCAAGGGAAGAAAACGTGGAGGCTGATGCATTGAGTAAATATGCCTGACAACAAACGCCCTTGAAAGTGCACTTTGTCGAAAGTGTCTCAGCCCAGGGGACTTTTGAATGTTTTAACATTCAAAGTAATTAAACTTGGGCGACGCCCATAAAAGCATACCTGGAAACAGGGGTAGAACCCTTGGAAGAGGTGGAAATAAAAAGAATAAAGCGTATATCTCTAAGTTATACCTTGATTGATGGAGTCCTTTATAAAAAGAGATTTTCTACATCATTCTTGAGATGCGTCGCCCAACCTGAAACTACCACCATACTCCGAGAATTACATAAGGATATGCTGTCTGTCATGAGGGTGTCAAATCAATTGTTCAGAAAGCCTTGAATCAAGGATATTAGTGGCCCGCGATGGCTAAGGAAGCAGATGAAATGGTGAAAAACTGCGAGTCGTGCCAAAGATATACTCCATGAATTGGGCGCCCACCTTCTGAATTGATACCCATGCATGTTGCCTGGCCATTCATGCAATGGGGAATCGATTTGGTGGGTCCATTCCCCAAGTCTAAGCAGAAGTGTTATCTCATCGTGGCATTGGATTACTTCTCCAAATGGATAGAGGCTAAAGCTTTGGCGTCGACTACGGAATTCCAAATGATTAAATTCCTAAAATCCAAGGTCATATCCAGAAATGGAATTCCGAGTATCCTCGTTAGCGATAATGGTCCTCAATTTGCCAAAATAGAGCTAAAAGTCTTTTGCGAAGAATTGCATATTGAGCATCAACATGCCTCAATAAGGCATGCGCAGACAAATGGACAAGTAGAGGCGGCAAACAAAATTATTCTCAGCGGATTAAAAAAGCGGATTGACGCCTTGAAATGAAAATTGACCGAAGAACTGGATAATGTTCTTTGGTCCCTAAGGACAACGCCAAAAATATCCACGGGAGAAACACCCTTTGGATTGGTATATGGCTCAGAAGCCGTCACTCCTACTGAAATAGCAGTGGCCTCACATCGGGTAACACATTTTGAGGTGGCGCCCAATGATGAACAAAAAAGGGTTGACCTTGATCTAGTGGAATCCAAAAGATGGATATCATATGAAATCCATGGAAGAATGAGGTTAGCCACCGCTAGATATTATAATCGGCGAGTGTTCTCTCACCAATTTTTCGTGGGGGAGATGGTATGGAGAAGAAACGAATTCTCACACTTGGACATGATCAATACACTATCTCCAAAGTGGGAAGGGCCTTATAAGGTCGTCGCTATCCCTCACCCCAACGCCTATGTCTTGGAGGATGAGGAAGGAAGGAAGCTGAGGAATACTTTCAATGCGGAGCATTTGAAAAACTTCTATGCGTAGATTGTAAACAACAATTCCATTGTAAATATATCAAGTATGATCTTTTACTAATGAGTGTCGCAAGTTCTCAAAAGCATCGATTCCATAAATAAAGAAAGAAGCTATTAAAGATAAGGGAGTTGTAAAAATCACTTCCACACCAAAAGAGTCGTCGCCTTGATTTCATTATCCAAAATGATTTACAAGATAAAATATTCAAGTGCCGAGAAACAAAAACTACAAGGTCTATAAAGCAATAAAAATTCTTCAAGTGGCTTTTGGAGGAGTGCCCTGGGGAGGAGCGCTACTAAGTTCAGGTGTCGCTCGCTTCTGCCCAGACTTAGCCTGAGTAGGAGTGTTGCTGGTCTCTAGCGTCGCTGCTGATTTCTAGGCAGCCTTAGCCTTTGAAGTTGTAGCCTCAGCCTCCTAGTTCTCCTACTGCATCCGTAAGAAGACCTGAAAACCCTTTACTTGCTCCACAAAGAAGACAGGTTGAATCTCGTGGATTTGGAAGACTAGTCTACTATACATCCGGATGATTTGTCCACCAAATGCCTCTCAGCAGCCTCCTTAAAGGCGGAAGTCTGCTTGAAAGACTTCATATCCTCAACCTTCGCACTCTCCAGTTGGCGAAGCGCCGCCTCTTTCTCCCTTTGGGTAGCCTCAAGTTGGAGAAAAGTTGTTTCTTTCTCCTTATGAGCAGTCTCAGCCTGGAGAAGCGCTGCCTCTTTCTCTTTAGTGGTCGCCTCTTTCTCTTTAGTGGCCGCCTCTTTCTCCTTAATCAAGGAAGAAATGGTCTTCTCCACTCGGCGAGCGTTTTCCCTGTTCTGGTTGGAGACCTGCTCACACTCCGCAAGTTGCTGAGCAAATTTGTTGCCCTTCTCAACGGCAAATCGATATTTCTCAATTGCTCCCTTTTTGAGGTGAAGCTCATCGCCAACATGCTATTGTAGGAAGGCATTATCTTTTTCAAGATTAGCCTTCATCTTCATTCATTCAGCCCTCTCCTTTTCAAGATGAGCAACCTTGGCAGCCCTCACTGCATTATCCTCCATAGAAGCACATTTGTGGGCAAGGTGTACTGCCAAGGCGCCGACCTCAGTCTCTGTGGCTAGAAGCTATATACAAAAAGTTTAATTACAAATAATGAAAAGGAAAACCAAGTGTAAGGAAGAAAACTTACGGTGGCAACTGAAGTGAGGTGATTCCTAACGGCACCTTCAACCCATTGATGATCAAAGCAGAGCTGGCGACGATCCCTAGGAATAACAGACCCGCTCACGGTGTGTAGGTCTAGGTTGGAATGAAGGGGAGTCATGTCGACAAGTTGGGCATGAAGGGAGGTTCCTTCTGGAATACTAGTGCCCTGCAAGCGACGCCAGGGCTCCCAGTTCATCATCTGATTCTCATAGACGGGTGACTCATAGAGGTGCCGCCTCAAATCGAATTCGGGGCCTTCGGAAGGACCCAAAGGAGGATCGATTGGTGCGGAAGGGGAGGGGGACATCTGAGTCATTGGGGGGGATAAAAGGCGAAGGGGACCTATGAGGCGCAGCTTGCTTGAGGGGGTGAAGGATCAAGCATGGAGGTTGAGTTTCTAGGACCTTCAGGCGACGCCTCATTACCTAAAGCCAGTAATCAAAGAATTCAGTTAGCAAAAAAATTCGCAAAATAAGGTAAAATTCTTTTGAAAAGAATACATATATGTGTCGCCGTCTCTTCGGTACTTTCATCCAGCACAATAGTGTTGGAGGAATCAGCAGGGTTGGTCTTGTCCTTCTTGGAGTGTCGCTTTCTCTCAGGGGCTATGGACTTGGCCTTATGCTTCTTTTTTGCTGGCTCTTCCTCCTCCCTGACAGGTGAAAGGACACCAATCGCCGCCTGGATATAGCGTCCAGAAGGTCGAAATAAGTAATAAAAATAATCATCATTATCTGCAAAGAATAAGAAAGGATTAGAAAAATACACAGTCAATCTTAGGAAGAAGATTCGACGACTTTAATGTCGCACTAGCAAGCATCGCCTCTGTTGTATCCTTGGATATATATGAGAGTTGCCCCTTGGAATGTGCTAGGTATATGAGGTTGAGGGTATCAAGCTCTTCCTCGGAATATTCTGTGAAGGATGGTAAAGGATCCGTGCAGGGATTTCGTAAAGTCCAGTCGACGCCTCAGAAGAAGAAAAGGTACTTACTTTTAAAATTTGAGTTAGTGGACTTAAACCCACTAACCAAAGGTTTTTTAGGATCCCAGAACCAGGGGTTCTGTCCAAGGCGTTGAACATTCCAGCCTTTCGACTCAGGGAAACGGGTTTGAAAAAGAAACACGCCAAAGGCGTTGAATTGAAGGCGATAGAAGGACCTAAATAAAGAAAGAGAGTAGGGTCAACCCTTATCAAAGCAAAGAATACTAAATCCTACCCACATACGTATGGCGTTTGGGGTCAGTTGAGTAGGAGTGATGCCATAATAACGACACATCTCTATGAGAGATTCGCAAATAGTGAAGCGAAGCCCCGCCTCTATTTGACTCAAATAGATTGTGGCTTCATCTTCACCTGGAAACAGACTCGATCGTCGCCCATAGACTCGGGATAAGGGAAACGAGGTCGATCGGCGTTGCTCATATCTGAGGTCTCTACCGCCCACATAAAGTTCTCTTGGGTAATGATATTATGTTTTGGATCAATGGAAGGAAGGGGAAAGTTAAGAGTCTTACTAGAGACATTGCTGGAAGAGGCCATGACTTTCTTCAGTAATCGAACTTCTGATGGCGTTACTCGACAACAGGCAATGGTGGTGACGCTTTACTTAAAAGGCGATTGCTAAGCATACCAATTTTCTAGAGAGAGAAGGTATTGAGAAGACATAGCTGAATTGGCTAAAAGTATTCAAAAGGAATGTGCCACCCTTTTTTTATAGTGGACCCTTGAAGAAATGGCAATCATTGCAACTGAAGACAAAAAGTCATGCCTAGTAAACCGTTGGACTGAAATGGAATTTGAAACGTCATTGCTGATGAACCGTTAAATTTTAACGGTCACATGGATTGCTAACGTCACGTAACTGTTCCATTCAAATTCAAAGAAAACCAAAACGTTAGACAATGTGGACTGTTAGATCTCTGAGGATTACACAGATTGCTGACGTCACGGGGGGCAGATGAACCGATTTATCCCTTCAAATTCAAATTTGAATTTTCCCGCCAGGAAGTTTTTGAATTCCCGCCTTCCAAAGATTTGAATCATCGCCTTATAAAGGCACTTAAGGCTCATCGACGCCTATTAAAATTTAAGGCTCATCGACGTCTATTAAAATAAGAACCCAGTTGAGGCAAATTAAGGCTTATAGAAAGTCGAAACTCACGGAGAGATTCTATCCAATCAGAACCAACGCTTCTGTTTGGCTCGGGGGCAGATGATGGGGTTTATAAGGGACACCTTATTTAATAACCATTTATCACTGGCCTTCTAAATAAAATCAAGAAGATTCTGTCCACCAAAGGCGTCGCCTATAAGTGCCAGAGAGGCGTCAGCCTATACAAAGGCGTCGCCTCCAGGTGTCAGGATAAGACTGCATTAAATGGGGTTCATACAGCATTAAATGGAGATCAGACATCTCTGATATTTATGGATATTATCCTAGTCCCATCTGAATGTCAGTTTAACCTCAGTTAAAAGGTTAACCATGATAAAAAGGTAACATTATTCATCGGGTTAAGCTAAGGCTATAAATACAGACATTCATTGTCATTTATTATATTCAGAAATTTTACCACACACACATAAAAGCTCTTCAAAAGCCCAGACTCACTTAAGATTCAGAGTGGATAAAACGGGTCACCTGAGGCTATCTATTTGTGCAGGTCCGACCCGAGTAAAGCTACGCCTGAGTAGGAGAGATTTCAGAGGATCCAACATAATGTAACTATGAATATTTCATCAGACTTAATTATTTAGCTTATAGTGTTTAATTATCATTTTTATTTTTTAACTAGATGTTTTAAATAACATAATTTAAATAATTATTATATGATTAAATAGTTTATGTTAAAATCTGTCTTCTGGGCTTATCATCCAATCTGGAAGGCTTCGTGATCTTCTGGGCTTGATCTTCTTCTTTTGTGCTGCAGCCCATCTTCGTCTGACAAGCCCACTTCTTCTGGTCTGTAGCCTTCTTCAGTTAACCGAGTCTTTTCATATTTTGCAATGTCGTTTCATTTCCTTTTCTTTGTAATTGAACCGTCGTTTAGTTTTCTAGGTTGTAATTATATCAGACATTTTATTTAAGGGGGGGGGGGGACTTCCACATGAAGGAAAAAGTCCCAATGAACCCCAATTGCTGCGTTTTCTCTGTTTTCATCTGTAAACCCATTTTCTAGGGTTTACTATCTTTGATCAAATCCACCATTCTTCACCAGTTTTCACATGGTATCAGAGCCAAAGGCGTTCTAGCCTTGCTCATCTTCCCTCCCTTCGTCTGATCCTGGTTCTTGTGGTGGTTATTCTCTGTCTGTGAGAATCGTGTTGTTCTGTGCGACGGTTCGTTTTCTGTGTTTCGGTCCTTCTTCTTGAGGACTGAGATCTTCGTTGCGACTGTAACCTTCCTTTGCCGGAGATCCTCCTTGGTGAAAGATTGTGTTGTAGTTTTCTGACTGCGACTGACGGTTTGTTTTTTTCTTGACCATTTCTTTTCTTGGTCTGAAGGTAACCTCTGTCGTCATATCTTTACTGCATCTGTTTGGATATGTTGGGATTATCCTTGGCTTTCTCTGCTGTTTTTTGGCTATTATCTGTGTATTATCCTGTGGTCGATTATCTGCTGGTTCTTTGTTGTTCTTGCTTCTGTTGTTTTCTGATGGCTGATGAGAAGCCTGCTGAAAAGATATGAAAATATGATAATGATGATGTTGATGATGAGGCCATGGCTAAAGTAGGGTCTCATCATCCTTTATTCTTGCATGCTAGTGATAATCCTGGTGTTAGCATGATCTCTGTTTCTTTGACTGGGCCTGAAAACTATGCTATTTGGAGCCGTGCTATTCGCTTTACTTTGTTGGGTAGAAACAAGTTAGGTTTTATTACTGGAACTTGTATTCGTGAAAAGTATGATCCTGTTTATCATCATCTGTGGGATAGATGCAATGCTGTTGTTTTGGGATGGATGTTGAATTCAATATGTAAGGATCTTTCCAGTGGTTACATGTATTTTGAAAATGATTTTTATGTGTGGAAAGACCTTAAAGAGAGATTTGATAAGGTCAGTGGTCCAAGGGCCTATCAGCTGCATTTAGAAATTATCATGACTAGACAGGGTCTTGATTCTGTTTCTGCTTTTTTCACTAAGTTGAGACTTCTTTGGGCTGAATATGATGCTGCATGTGCCTTACCTCATATTGAGGGTGAGGATTTTAAAAAACATATTGAGCACAAAGATAATCAACGCTTGTTTCAGTTCCTAGCTGGTTTAAATGACACTTATTCTGGTGTTAGAAGTAATCTGCTTCTTTGGAATCCTTTCCCATCTGTTAATCAAGCATATAACCTTGTTATTCAAGAGGAAACCCAAAGGGGGATTACCTCTGCTATGAATGTGTCCTCTGTATCTGTGAATGCATCTCTTAGTGTTGATCGTCCTAAGGGAAATCAGAATTTAGAATGTACTCATTGTAAGAAGAAGGGGCATACTTTTGAAAGGTGTTTTGCCCGAGGCTGTGACTTCTGTAAAAAGAAGGGACATGCTAAGGACAACTGTTTTAAATACAAAGAATTTTTGAAAGGAAAGAATGGTTCAAAAGTTAACACTGCCTCTTCTGAAAATAATGATACAAATTCTGATTTATCAAAGTTGTTTTCTGATGATCTTTCTTTGAGTTCTACTGTTCAAGGTAACATTACCCTATCACGTGGTCAATTTGAAAAACTGTTACAAACAGTAGGACAGGCTGGCAGCACTGCAAAACCAGCAGGTGCTACCCCTACAGAAGATCATCATGTAAATACAACAGGTATATCTTTAAATACTATTGTATCTTCCTATAATGACTATTGGATCCTAGACACTGGAGCAACAGACCACATGACCAACAGAAATGATTGGTTATGTGAGAATAGGTTGTTTTCAGGAACTAGGGTTCAATTGCCTAATGGGGATTTCTCTGTTGTTAAAAGTGTTGGAAATTATTTCTTTAATAAGGATAAGAAACTGATGAATGTTCTGTATTTACCCGAGTTTAAATACAGTCTTTTATCAGTTTCTAAACTTACTAAAGAATTGAACTGTTCTGTGATTTTTTACCCTAAGTTTGCTGTCCTGCAGGACCTCTCAAATGGGAGGGTCTTGGGGACTGGTGAGCTTAGATCTGGTTTGTACTTCATTAGAACAAGCTGTGTTGATACATCATGTAATTCTTCTTCTGCTGTTTCCAATATCATGTTGTGGCATAAGCGTCTTGGACATATTTCGTTAAAGGCATTGGAACATTTGGATTCCATTGATTTACCAAAGAATAAAGCTTCTGATATATCTGAATGTTCCATATGTCCAAAGGCGAAGATAGTCAGAAAACCTTTTCATATATCTGTGTCAAGAGCTGATAGTACATTTGATCTTATTCATGCTGATGTTTGGGGCCCTTTTCACTCTACAACTCATGATAACAAAAGATTTTTCCTTACATTAGTGGATGATTTCTCAAGAGTTACTTGGATTCACTTAATGCAGTTTAAATCCGATGTTGTTGTTGTGTTGAAACAGTTTGTTATCATGGTTGAGACTCAATTCGGTAAGAAAATTAAGGCCTTCAGATCGGACAATGGTAAGGAATTTTTTAATGAGAGCATTAAAGCTCTCTTTCATGAAAAGGGAATTGCTCATCAGAGCAGTTGCCCATATACTCCCCAACAGAATGGGAGAGTTGAGCGCAAGCATCGACATCTCCTGGAAGTAGCCAGGGCACTTAAGTTGCAGGCTTGACTTCCTAATGAATTTTGGGGTGATTGTGTCTTGACTGCTTGCTATCTAATTAACCTGATGCCATCTAAAGTGCTGAATGGAAAATCTCCTATGGAGATGTTGAGTAACAAAAAGCCGGTGATTAGTCACCTTCGGGTATTTGGATGTCTTTGCTATGCAAAGAATATGCAGGTAGCTGATAAGTTTCCCTCTAGGGCTATCCCATCTATTTTGGTGGGATACTCAGAGTCTCAAAAGGGATATAGATTGTATGACTTGTCGGAAAAGAAATATTTCATTAGTAGGGATGTCCAGTTCAATGAGAAATTATTTCCCTTTGAGAATAGCAAAACTGATCAGTTGCCCATATTCTTTGATTATGATGCTGAGTCGGACTCCCATGATGTGAACATCCCTCGTGATGCTGAAACTGAGGAGAATAATACATATGGTCCAGATGATGATATCATTAATGATACTGATGGAAACAGGCTAAGTGATGAGTCTGATAATGACTCTGATAGCAATATTGTCCCTATTATACAGGATCCTTCTATCCCTGTTCTTAGTAGGTCAGGCAGAGCCATAAAGCCTCCTATATGGATGAAAGACTACCAGGTTTCAAATGTATCTTGTCCGCATTCTATAAGCAAATATTGGTGCTATGATGGTTTGTCTGATAATTATCAGGTATATCTGAGTTCAACTTCAAGGATTGTTGAACCCATAAATTTTTCTGAGGCGGCCGGCCAAGGATGAATCCTGGATACGTGCAATGGAGGATGAAATAGAGGCTCTTGAACAAAACCAGACCTGGGACTTGGTAACTCTTCCCCAAGGTAAAAAAGCAATCGGATGTAAGTGGGTATATAAATTGAAATTCAATTCTGATGGCTCATTGAATAGATATAAGGTCAGGCTTGTTGCTAAAGGATATAGCCAGAAGCATGGTATAGATTATTTTGATACCTTCTCGCATGTTGTTAAAATGGGTACTGTTAGAACCGTGCTTGCCCTTGCTTCTGTTCATAACTGGCCCCTCTATCAAATGGACGTTTATAATGCCTTTTTACAAGGCGATTTAAATGAGGAAGTTTATATGCATGTCCCTGAAGGGTTTGTTGATAAAATGGGCACCCAGCTTGTATGCAAATTGCGAAAATCGTTGTATGGTTTAAAACAGGCAAGTGGGCAATGGAATATTAAGCTGACCAATTCTCTTGTTGATGCTGGATATAATCAGTCGAAGCTTGACTATTCCTTGTTTACCAAAAGGGTTGGATCTGATCTGGTTATTCTTTTGATATATGTGGATGATTTGCTTATTTGTGGCAATAGTGATGTTTTGATATCTGATTTAAAGCATGTTCTTGAATCATGTTTTAAAATGAAAGATCTGGGTGAATTGAGGTATTTCCTTGGTATTGAAATTATTCGTTCTAGTAAAGGGATGATCCTCTGTCAAAGGAAATATGCTTTAGAGCTCATTTCTGGTGTTGGTCTTTCGGGTGCTAAGACGATTAGGACTCCTATGGAGCAAAATGTGAAATTTACTAGTGTGGAATATGATAGGCATCTGCAGGTCAATATTGAGGATGAACCCCTAAGTGATGTCACCATTTATAGGAGACTGATAGGGAAGCTTTTGTATCTAACCATTACTCGCCCAGATATTTCATTTGCAGTGCAGAATCTTAGTCAATTCATGCAAAATCCGAAGGATTCTCACCTAAAAGCTGCAATGCGAATTGTCAGGTATATCAAAAGGGAACCAGGTAAAGGTATCCTTATGTCATCTGAATCATTGCCTGAAATTGTTGCCTATTGTGACTCTGATTGGGCCAGTTGCATTGTTTCTAGAAAATCAGTTACTGGCTTTTGTGTCATGATAGGCAAGTCCTTAGTCAGCTGGAAGGTTAAGAAACAGACAACTGTTTCTAAATCTTCAGCTGAAGCTGAATATAGGAGTATGGGTGCTTCTCTGTCTGAAATTATTTGGCTTAGAGGATTAATGGAAGAGTTGGGTTTTAAGCAAAATGTTCCATCTGTTTTATATTGTGATAGTAAAGCTGCTATTCAGATTGCGAATAATCCTGTCTTTCATGATAGAACCAAGCATATTGAGATAGATTGCCATTATGTTAGAGAAAAATTGGTTGACAAAGTTGTGCAGCTTGAGCATGTTAAGACATGTGATCAATTAGCAGATTTATTTACCAAGCCTCTTGGAACACAACAACATCAAATTCTGTCTGGGAGACTTGGAATGAAGAACGTATTCTTTGGTCAGGGGGAGAACACTTCACCTCTTCCAGATTGAGGGGGAGTGTTAAAATCTGTCTTCTGGGCTTATCATCCAATCTGGAAGGCTTCGTGATCTTCTGGGCTTGATCTTCTTCTTTTGTGCTGCAGCCCATCTTCGTCTGACAAGCCCACTTCTTCTGGTCTGCAGCCTTCTTCAGTTAACCGAGTCTTTTCATATTTTGCAATGTCGTTTCATTTCCTTTTCTTTGTAATTGAACCGTCGTTTAGTTTTCTAGGTTGTAATTATATCAGACATTTTATTTAAGGGGGAGGGACTTCCACATGAAGGAATAAGTCTCAATGAACCCCAATTGCTGCGTTTTCTCTGTTTTCATCTGTAAACCCATTTTCTAGGGTTTACTATCTTTGATCGAATCCACCATTCTTCACCAGTTTTCACAGTTTAGTTAACAAAATATGTTTGTGGACTTAGTTAAAAATATTTAATTATCACAATTTCTTTTACTCTTTTTCAACACTCCCCGTGAGGTAATAAAGGAAATTTGTTGTGTCCCCGTGAATTATTTAATTCCATTATTTGTAAAACCTATATATTATATATTAATTTGGTTATAATGTATATAATGGTGACAAGTAAGCAAAATAATTATTTTTATTAAATTCTATTGGTGCACTTAATCGTACCTTACCTTTGCTTATGTGACATTATAATTTTGTTTATGTGAACACATTAAGATTCTTTCTAAACATCATATTCAATCTCGAAAACCGTTACGTTTTATCATATATTATTTTTACTCGCAAACTAATTTATTTATGAGATTTTATTTTTCTACAAGTTTAATTTTCTATTTATTATTTAGCAAAGAATATATATTAATATTTGTCATTTTATAATATATTTTTCAATAAATGTACTTTTAATTATTTTTTATTTTATATATTACTTGTATAATTTAAAAATATGTGTACTTACAATTAAAAGAAAACATAATTTACTAATATTTTAACATTTTTTCAAATATAATTATTTTTATATTATATAATTTTTAATAAAAATTAATATAATCAAATTTGTGTTTCTGAACAAAGAAAGTACAACTACACTAAATAATAAATATAACTAATAAACATATTATAACTATATCACAATATATATATATATATATATATATAATTTTGGGATAAATATCAAGGAGTTACTTGAATTTTGGACGTTTTTCAAATAGCTACCCGAATTTTAAAAAATCAAAACGGACAAACTCAACTTTGGACGAATGTGCAACGAGCTACCTCCGTCCAATTTTTGACGAATTTCCGACTAATTCCTATCAACAGTTGACTGTAATTTGGACGGAGGTAGCTCGTTGCACCTTCGCCAAAGTTGAGGTAGACCGTTCTGATTTTTTAAAGTTCGGGTAACTCGTTGCAAAACGTCTAAAGTTCATGTAGCTCCTTGATATTTAACCCTATAATTTTATATAGATTTCTTACTTATTAATTACTATATAAATAAATTATTTATCACGCACAACGCTAATTAGGTTCTAGCATTCAATTATAGCATTCTAATAATAAGAAATCTATTTAAATTTATATAAATTTCTTAACTATAATCCTTTTCAAACTAAAGCTTGTAATTCTTACAGCATTCTAACCGAACACCAGATCTCTGCTCTCGGCCGGGTCGACCCAAACAGGGACTCCTATTGGGTCTGGTTTGGAGATCCATTTTAATTGAGCAACAAAAAAACTGATTTTTAGGGAAAATGCTACACTGTATTAAATATACCACAAAATCAAGTATAATAAAGTGGAAATATCTAGGGGGGATAATTGGCTTGCATAGTTAATAACTTCTGACAAAAGAAAATAACATTTTTTTAATGTTAATTTTCATGCTACATGTATTGCAATATACTTTTAAGTTTGTTAGTCAATTTTCTTAAATAATTTTCTCAGTGGTATAATAAATAATTGCGAAGTACCACGTTCACATTTTTTTACACTAGTTTTTATATTGTTAAATAACAACTTGTTACCTAAATTTATGAATATAAATAATTTAATAATTAAAGTCATAAAATTTGGTCATCTTTTATTTGAACTTTCAAAATGAGCACGTATTTTTTTAATGCGTGTTACAACAAAAAGTATACGCACATAGAACTAAAATTTAAATAAATTAATCTAAATAAATTTCACAAAATATTAAAAAAAGTGTAGGTAATAAATCATTCCTACTAGGTTTGTCAATTAAATTGTTAGAGTATGGTATAAATATGCCAAATACCATATTTTTAAATTGCATACCATAACTATTACAGATACAATTTCAAATACCATAACCATGTCCATAACCATGTCCATAACCATGGTTATTAACCACGGTTTTAACCGTATACTCATATTTATTACCATTATGTGTAATGTAATGAAACATTATAAATGTTCTCTTAATAAATACATAAAGTTATGTCACAAACAACAAAAATATTCAACATTAATATCATTCAAAATTAACACTAATAGCATTTTTTTGTCAATACACTAATAGTATTTAACATTTACATCATTCAATTACAGTTTGCCATGGAATTATAGATTCGTAAAATCTAAAAGTAAAAATCATACTCCCGGCATTAGTATTTATTAATATATTAATATTAAATCATTATTATATTTATATAATAACTATAGTTATAATAATGAGTATGACTAAAATACCATAATCATTACGGGTAGAAAATTCATCACCATAACCATACTGCACCATAATGGTACGGTTAACTATATAAAAAATAACGGTTAGTTTTTGCCGGCCTTAATTTCTACCCTAATATAGTAAAAGTTTAGTTAACAAAATATTGTTGAACTCTTATTTTAAAGCTCTTTGTAGACTTGGTGTCTAGTAAGTAGTAATGCATTTAATACGGATGCCGAGACGGTGTCCGCTAGCAGTACTATTGTTCTCACAAAAATATAAAAAAGAACAGGCCGGCATTGTAGACTGTTGTATACTCCGGGAGCAGACTCAATTATAAATTTTGGTGGGGACCGTGCGGGTATACTAGCTGTACCATAGATCAGAACCACTTCTCTCGGCCCAGGAGGGCTGTCAATTATTAGATTAGGGCAAGGTACGTCAAATAACATAATTATATTATATTTTTAAATTATATTATAATTATTATGGTTATAATTTTTAATTTCATAACCATATTTATAATTGTGCTTATCAACCACAATTTTAAATGTATACTCATATTTATTACGACAATGTGAAATGTAATGAAATATTAAAAATATTATCTTAATAAATACATAAAGTTATGTCACAAATAACAAAAACATTCAATATATGCACCATTCAAAATAAACTTTAATAGCATTTAACATTATAATCATTCAATTACAGTTCGCTCTTAAATTATAGATTCGTAAAATGTAAAAGTGAAAATCATACTTCTATTATTGGTATTTATTAATATATTAATTTCATATTATTATTTTATTTATATAATAATCATGATTATAATCATGGGTATGACTTAAATATCATAATCATAACCATTACAGTTAGAAATTTCATCACCATAACCGCACTGCACCATAATAGTATGGTTAACTATATTAAAAAATAATGATTATAACTGTGGTTTTGATTTTTTCACCGCAGCATTAGCGGCATTATATGTTTCCTATCTGATTTTTTTCAAAAAGTATGTATTTTCGAATTTTTTTTTGAAAAAGTATATATACAAAAAAAATATTTAGCAAAATGTGTATACGCGCATCCCGGGGTCGCGCCTATTGGACATAGGCGCACCCCAGGGGTGCGCCAATTGAATAGGCGCACCCCAGGTGAATAGGCGCACCATTTTACTGTGTAAACAGTAATTTTACTGTGCAAAACACTATTTGAAAGTTTTTGTATCGTATGTAGAGTTTTTTACGTACTGTATTATACAGCCAGTCTAAAAGTAAACAATTAACGCATAGTTAGTGTCATTTAATTCGTAATTAAATTATCTACGCACTGTAATTTTTTTGATTTTTTTTGAGTAAGTATATAATTAAATTTCTCACCTAATGCATTTACTTATTTCGGTCAAATTTGGGTGTAAACGATGGGGGTTACAAAATCACTGTATTTTTAATCCAAAAAATTATCCTACGTAGATAATTGATTTACGACCTAAATGGCGTTAACCGTGTTGAGTTTGGAGTTACATGGTCCGAGTTATAATTTTTTAAGTACAATTTTCATATCTCAACTTACGGCATGCCGTACAGTCAATCCGTAAATCCAAATTTAATATTTTTTGCATCATTTGAATCGCAATTAAAATATCTACTTACTATAATTTTTTTAAATATTTTTTAATAGATAAATAATTATTTTTTTTAATTAAATATCGAGTCATCATTTTTCAAACAAAATGATTTTTAAAAAAAAAAAAAAAAAAGGAACGCTCTTCTTCCCCGGGCGCAACTTCTACGTTGCGCCTATGAATAGGCGCACCCTATTCACCTGGGGTGCGCCTATGTCCAATAGGCGCGACCCCGGGATGCGCGTATACACATTTTGCTAAATATTTTTTTGTATATATACTTTTTCAAAAAAAAATCCGAAAATACATACTTTTTGAAAAAATCTTCTTATCTAGCATAAGTGCACACCGCCTCTACTTGGCTATCAATTACTGCCGAACCTGGTTTGTCTTGATATTCAGGTCGTCCATTGCCCACATCGAAAAATAAAATAAAAAATTTGAAAATTCATTTTTTTATCAAACATTTGAGTAGATTTTTTTTGTGCTATAATAATAATGAGTCCAACACAAAACATTCAATATATTATATACTAAGCACGTTATTGTACGTATATT
Organism: Chamaenerion angustifolium; assembly: GCA_946814005.1. Lineage (NCBI taxonomy): Eukaryota > Viridiplantae > Streptophyta > Magnoliopsida > Myrtales > Onagraceae > Chamaenerion > Chamaenerion angustifolium. The sequence continues at coordinate 22,295,283 of OX328270.1, read as the reverse complement.
TTTTGGCCAAATCTAAATATTAAAAAATAAAATGAAGTTAAAGATTCACGATTCATTGGTGTTTTTTTTCCGAAGCACAGGGACACGTACGACAGCAACAATTTGGTTAGATTTCATCTTGTAAGTATAAGTCTGTTGAAAAGGAGACCGTGATAAGGTGGTGTGCTTGTTATAATCAACTTCGGTTTGACATTACATATGTTACATTACCTTTAAATAAAAATAGTACTATGCACGACATACGTAATATATTACTCTTTTAATTTAAATTTATCTTGTATAAGCAAAATATCTAATCTGAAAATGGTTTACTTTATGAGAAAAAAATATATATTACACATGAATTCCATAAAATATAGCAACGAAAATATGAAGTTTTAAATTATGTATTATAGAAGCAATATTCTTTCCCTAGGTGCATGCATGGTACGTATTATGTGCATGAGCTAGACAATAGATGAATTACAGGCAAATACTGAATTTCAACATAAGGTCAGGTGTTTAGAAATATATGAAACATTACAACACTAAAAACATATTATTGTATTATATTTTTTTTATTGCGTGTTGTTAAATCCATAATTTCTATATCCGTCATTGCATGTCGAACAATATATAGTAAACAAGTTTAAACAATTATTGTAGAGTTGATTCTTTTTTCCTACGTAAAGTGTAATGATCCTAAATTAAGTAGCTTTATCATTCCTTATAATTTATTATTATTATTTTTGTTTTGTAAGAGAGATTTTAGGTCATAGCCTCATAGGTAGACCTTCTTCATTGCAAGTTGTAACCTGAAAAATCTGACCTTTCTACTAAATCAATCTATTTTCTCTCTTTCTTCCTCTCCATTCTCCACTGAGTGGGAATTTCAGTGGAACTGCCGAAGTGAGGTGGCTTCACCTTCACCCCCAAACAATATTCTTTTAAAAACAGCAACAACTCACGAATCAAACCGCGTTTCTTATGGGGAAGGCTTCAGCAGCAACAATAAATACACCTAACCCTACCCAGTTATCGTCATTTTCTTATTCTTCCTGTCTGGCTCGGACGACCTCTCTGCAGATAAATTAACTCTTCCGATCTGCGCCCATGGGGAAGGCTTCAGCGAACAGAGACTGGTCGCAGATGTACGTTATCTATGGCATGGACCAGTGGCGGACTCTCCTCTTCCTCTTTTCCCACGCAATTTTCTTATCCTTTCTCTCCGTGCTCTTCCTACTCTACTTCGCTCCCATCTGCACCTACTTAGAGACGATCGTGCATTCGTCGGACGGAGCTCGGTTCGTCGCCGGTATCACTGGATCCTTCACGGCACTATCCGCCGTCTGCTTATTCTTCGCGTCCGCGAACTTCTTCTACTCTTCGCTACCGCTGCAAGCGAACATGGCACAGCGTATTGTAGGGTCCGTCGGCGATTGGTCGACCGTGAGGAACGCGCTGGACCTTGGCTGCGGCCGAGGGATTCTGCTGAATGCGGTGGCGATGCAGCTGAGGAAAACCGGGAGCTCCGGTCGTGTCGTCGGGTTGGCCCAGTGCAAGCGGACCGCTCTATCCACTTTGCAAACCGCAATTTTTGAAGGTTTTTTTAAATATATTTTTATTTATTATTGTGGACCAAGTGGCTGTATATATAATTATATATATATGGTCTTTCAATTCACTGTGGTAAAAAATATTTGTGTCCACCTTACCTAATTTAAATAAAACAAAACAAAAATTAATTGTTGAGGTAAGAGTAAATTGTTGTTTTATATTGTTTTTATATATAGGTGTTCAAGAGTATGTCACATGTCGAGCGGGTGACGCAAGGACACTACCATTTCTTGACAACTACTTCGACGTGGTGGTCTCAGCGGCGTTCGTGCACACAATAGGCAAAAAGCACGGCCACTGGACCGTAGCGGCGGCGGCGGAGAGAATGAGGGTGGTGGGAGAGCTAGTTAGGGTTTTGAAGCCCAATGGAGTCGCGGTCATGTGGGACCTGCTACACGTGTCAGAGTACGTGAATAGACTACAAGAGCTAAGAATGGAAGATATTAGTGTGTCGGATTGTGTGACGGCGTTCATGGTGAGTAGCCACATCGTGTCGTTTAGGAAACCGGTTCAGCATGTGGTCGAGCGGGAAGAGGTACAATTGGACTGGAGATGCTGATGTGGATGCGTCATAATTTTGGCTCTTTAATCTTAGGCTGGAAAAGAAAATTTAGAATAATAATGTCATTTCCTTGATTTGGTATCTATCTTCCTGCTTTGTTATAATTATTATTCCATTTTTCGGGTGCCGGGTGACGAAGTCAAACCGGAGACATTTTGGAATATAGATAAAACAGCCGGAAATTGTGGCTATTAATGAGATTCTACGGTGATATTTTCATACTATCTTGATGGATGGATAAATGTATATATATGTACGGAAATTAATCTCCTTTTTACATGCATTTAAAAAAAAAATTGTTCAATCTTTTTAAAATTTTAGATAAATTTAAACTTGACATTTCCTTTATTTTTTCATCAAACATATATCGGAATATGTTTAAAAAACTATTAAATATTATCTAAAACATGGTTCATTACTTAAATGATTACACATATTTGCGCATGTTAATAATTGTTTATAACTTGTCCAGAATGATTACATATGTTTCAGCATCTAACTAATTTATAATTTATTTTCTTCATTAAGTCACTATTTGTATACATAAAATGACTTAATTACCCTTACAAGTACAAGTATTGTTCGATCAGTGGTACAGGTGAGCCATGTTCTTCTTCTGCTTCATCTTGGCAGTGTTGTTTTGCTTCATCTTGGCAGTGCTTCATCTTCGCCTTCTGGGTATTCTCTGATTGACATCATCTTCAGCTTCTGGGTATTCTGCTTCATCAATGGAGTCCCTGATTGATCTGCCCAAGCTGACAGGGACAAAACTACCTAAGGCGTAAGGGCAATTGTCTCCCTCAACTTTTAATTATGTGTAAATTTGACCCTAAAAAATGCAATAATTTTCAATTTAATCCATTTGAATCATATGTTTGCCCCCACTGATTTTTTTTTAGTTCAATTATTTGCCCTTACTCTAATGTTTGCCCTCACTCGATAATTTTTCTAGCTTCGTCCTTATAAGCAGTGAAATCCGACAATGAAATTCTCTAATTGAATGACCTTCAAGACAATTTATTGCAGGTGCAGAGGAATCCCTGATTGTCTGCTCGATTGAAGAATTCTGAGAGCACATTATTGCAGGTGCTGGAGAGCTCCACCTCGAAATCTGCTTGAGGGACCTTCAAGTAGGGCTGACAATGGTTAGTGTATGGTACATGTATGACAAATACCATAACCATACCATATTTTTAAACCACATACCATAACCATAATCATTACAGGTACAATTTTCAATACCATAACCATTAAAATAACCGTGGTTATTAACCATGGTTTTACCCGTATACCCATATTTATTCCACACATATAATATAATAAAATACAGAAAATTTTAGTTAAAAAAATACATAAATCTATATTGTCAACAATAAAAATATATAAAACTAACATCATAGTTATTTATTATATGTATGTACATTAACTTCCATTATTTAGTATATATTAGTTTATTAGTAATAATTAATTATTATATTTATATAATAACCATGGGTATAGCTCATATACCATAACCATAACCATTATGGGTAGAAATTTCATCACCATAACCGCACCACACCATAATGGTACGGTTAACCATTTTAAACAGTAACGGTTATAACCATGGTTATGAGTTTTTCACCGCACCATTGTCGGCCCTACCTTCAAGCCGACTTCATGTGTGGTGTCGAGATTATCAATTCTGACCCAGTGGTCTCTCTTCTGTACTTTTTGTTAGAAGAAATAAATTCGACTATTACCTCTGCTAATCGACTCACCTTTGCTGCATAATTTAAATGAATCCAGGCATCAAATGGATTAGATAAGTTCAAGTTGATTTCCCACCCATGGAAATTGAAACGTCGAAAACTTCAAAATTGGAGAAGGCGATCCAGAGCAGAGTTGAATAGAATTGGACAGAAAAGCATGTAAAGAAGAGGAACAACACGTAAAGGAGTAGACCTAGGGTCACCGAAAAGTCGAATAACAACACGGAAAGTCAAAGAATAACCTGTAAAGATGAAGAGTAACTCGATTGATTCTAGGTTTGGGTTCTTGAAATTAGTGGGTTTTGGGTTTCATTCAACTCGATATATAGATGAACAAATGAACAAATTGATTTTTTGGGTGAATATCTAACTGAGCCACCGATCGCCATTGGCAAATTCACCCATAAGTTAGTTCTTGAAGAAGAAGAAGATGAACAGTTGAAGAAGGAGAATGACATAATAGTCATTTAATAATTCAAAAATATGTTAAAAATATTAATTGACGGAAAAAATTTATGATGACTAACGAAGTAACCAATTAATCACATTGTGAAAAGATGTGTAACCATTGAGTCATGCAAAAAAACATGATTAACCAATTAATCACACTATACAAATATGTGTAACCATTTAAGTAATTAACCCTTTAAAATAACATAATTAAACTATTCTAAAAATATATATTGTCTTCCTATTTAACCACATTTTTTTTTACCAATTTTAACTGAAATTTTATAATCAAATCAAAACTTAATTATATTTTTTTTTAAATGATAGTAAAATAAATATTTTCCAAAATTTTGTATTTATAAGTTACTGAAATACTCATTTTAAAATATATTTTTTCAATCATCTTTTAAAAAAATTAATCATCTTTATATTTTTTTTATGTTAGGTAGATAATTTAATTTGAACTCTAATTAAATAAATGACATTTAGTTTTGATATTTTCAGTGACCATAAAATTCTGTCAAAATGTGTAAATTTTTTAAAATTTAGCAATACAATTTTTGTCGAATTTTATGATTAATGAGAAAATTAAAATTCAATAAGCGTATGTTGAAATTATTTTAGTGTTATTATTAAATATTAATTAATAAAATACAATTATAAATAAAAATGAGATACTTAATATAATCATTTTTTTAATAAAAATGAGTTAGGATGTTACGTCACTATCTTAAATTCCCTCAAACTACGAAAAGAAAAAACAAAACTACTTTGAGGATCAAAATTCTATTATTATATACATTGAGGATAGAATTATAAAAATTACCTATTGTCTTCCGATTGGGATATAGATAGGATTTTCAGCGGATGAGGCAGGCGCGCCAAAACCTTTTTATCACCAGGCTTACCAACTTCCACTTTCACTCATGACCATGCCCTTCTCTTTATCCTCCACCCTTTCCTCCTGTCCTAATCTTTCCGTCACGGCTTCGGTAAGCCGAGCTTTGCTCGGTTCTCGTTTCACCTTCCAATGCAGCAGCCGCGTCGAGAAGTCGAGCATTTCCAAGCTCCATTTCCAGTGCAGGACTAACAGTGGTAACTGTTTGAAGGTCAGTTTTTGAATAAATTTTAATTATGCGCATCAATGGAGACCAGTTATGAAATTACGTCCTTATATTGGCTGCCGATCCTAATTCCGCATCACCTCCTCTATTTAGCTTAGTACCCTCCTTCTATCGTAGTTCACGGGATTGTACTATCGTAGTTCACGGGATTGTAGCAATTGCCTCTAAAAATTGTGCATTGTGAACTTACGTGTTGGATCTCGGTTAATCACATTTGTTCCGAATTCGCCCTCTTCAAACTTTCGCGGCGCTCCGAATACTTGCACTGAAGGAAATCTCGTGTGTCCTATTGTTTCCAATCCGATGGTAAAGTTAGACGGAATGTGGTGATATATGGAGATGAAATGTAGTTGTGTGTTGAACTTAAGTCGGAGAAAATTGAATTTAAGTTGAAAGGTAAGTGGTATTTATAGAGGTACCTTGGGAAATTGAGCATGATCAAGTTCTTACCATAGTTGGTACTGAATTTCTGGCGAGCCAATCGTGGTTACCTGTCAATCGAGTGAAAGGAGTCAGACCTGTCATATCGCTCAGGATATTCGGGATAGGAAGTTCCGGAAATCCATCCACCTAACTCGATTTTGTATCTCCGTACGCTAAGTAGTTGAGTGGCGTGTCAATACGTATGCTTCGTCCTAAGTCAAGTTATTGACAATGGAAGGTCCCTTCGAGGGCAACCTCCTTGGCCTTCTATGGCGTCGCTCCGTGGTTCTACTTCATGGCGTCGCCCCGGGCTTGAAACTTGGGTTGATCGGCCTGTTTGCTGGGCTTGATCCGTTCTTGGGCCTGATCCAAGAGTATCGAAGTCCACGTACCAGGACCCATCATTACGAACCGATGAAAATGGCATATTATGAGTTGAAAATTCTGTAGGATTGGCCCCAGGCTTTATAGATGCTGGCATGCTGCTACATCAAGGTTGGCTATGTTCTACATCATAAATGGCCAGTGAATTTCCCTGAACAATTTGATCATCATATTATTGTGATGATCCAATTAGAAAGAATATATATGATCATATATTAAAAGTTTCCACGATTCACAGCGGTTTTGTTGATAGTTGGAAATTGCCGATGAATTTACATATATTTTCTTATCTCATCTTTAATTTGTGAATGAGTGTTTTTCTTGGACCAAGTTCTTCACTGCTAGGCCTATGGATAAAAATTGCTAGTGATTACTTTAGCGTGGAATCTTTAAGGTATTTGTAGTGGCTATCTTTGGTGAAAACGTGTAGAGGGTGTGGAAGGAACTGGAACATCACTAACACTGGTTGCTGATGGAACAGCAGTATATTATAAGATTGCTGGACAAGATGCTGTCTATGGTTAGTTGTATCAAGCTTGTAATAGACCCATTTAAAGAAACGGTGAATATCTTTCATGGTTAAAAATAAAGCTCTACATGCAAATTTGTAAGAGTGAGACCCCTTTATGATGCCTGGGGTGTAGTGACAGTCACATAGAAATATTTCACCGATATGCCTGTAATGGTTGATCAATCTAATCAATACAGTTTTTACATTTGCAAATAACCTCATATTCACTTTCGTTTCTTTGATTTATTGTAATAGTCTCTCCCAAGATTAATAGGTCTGGTTGTTCGCCATCATATTTGAGGATTTTTTTCTCAGTTTAACAACATATGAGTGATAGTCATGGATCAATGGTGATAGAATAACAGATATGGAAAATGTTTAGACATTGCATAGGTGTAGTGAATAATCTCGCTGGAACCTTTTGTTGTGACATTTCTGCTTTATTTGGAAAGATTTTCTTTCTGCTATTGATGATTGGAGTGCAACCTTCTCACAGATTCCTTTCCTGAGTTTATACTTTGTTGAGTTGTTTTTACTTGTTAACCACTTTCCGCTTACAAGTGAAGTTTCAGTTATGTAGGATAAGGCAGGGAATTTTGATATTCTATCCAACTTGATCACTTCAAATTCTCATCAACAAGTGAAAAAGTTGGAGGGCCTTATTGCATCACTGGTTATTTTTATTCAAATTGCTTCTCCGGTTCCATTTGTTGGATTGGAAGCTTGGCCTGTTAGTTCAGCAAATGCTGTTCTATATTCGCCTGATACAAAAGTTCCAAGAACTGGGGAACTTGCTCTGCGGAAAGCTATCCCGGCTAATACAAACATGAAGACTATACAGGTTCCTAACAGTGACTTGAGTTTTCCCATTCTCGGATGTAGATACTATGCCTTAAACAATAGTAACGAATCCAATAATATTTTCCGCTCTCCTTATCCAGGCTACTTTGGAGGATATCTCTTACTTGCTTAGGATACCGCAAAGAAAGCCATATGGAACAATGGAGGGTAATGTGAAGAAAGCTCTCCAGGTAAATGTTTAATTCATCCAAAAGTTAGGAAACCAAGGAAGTGAATAATATGAAACGGATTACTCTTCTTCATCCCATCTCTTTGCCAGTACCAAATGCTTTTCAGCCTTTTATCTCAACATTTGGATTGTTCTGTTGAACGATGGGATCATCTTTCTATGTATATTTTTGGTTATATTGGTTAGGACTGATCATCCTAAGGATTGTAAAGACTACCTAACTATTATTTTATACATTTTTGGTCCATTTAGATTGCAAAAGATGAAAAGGATGTTATATTGGCCAGTATACCAGCAGACTTACAGGAACAAGGTTCCCAACTGTATACATCTCTAATTGATGGGAAGGTATGGTGAGGTACTCCGAATGGCCTATTCGATTAGCTAAAATTCATAGACTTCCACTGTAACTTGGATATGTATGCCATGCGTGTTCTCAAGGAATTAGACCAGACTCACTTTATTTATGTTTAAGTATAGCTGAGGCAGGAATATGGATGGACTAAGCACCTTCATGTGCATCCAGTTTCATTAACAGAAATAAGAAATGACTTCGGAGTTTCTTTTTGCTAGGGTGGACTGCAGGCACTCCTTGAACGTATTAAAGACCAGGATGCTGATAGAGTATCCGTTGGCCTTGCTTCCGCACTAGATACTGTTGCGGATATAGAATTATTGCAGGTTAACAGTGATTCTAGTAGGATTTTATGCTTTCTTACCTTACTGGTTAAGCTTGCTTGGTGTCCTGTGGAACTTAAATGAGAAAGTTCTTTTATAAGAATTTTTAATTGTTATAAAAGATCATTTGTTAATGATTCTTGTAAACATCTTCCAACAGGCTCCTGGATTGTCATTTTTGTTGCCAGAGCAATTCTTGAAATACCCCAGGTGTGTACCTTGAAGATATTCTGCTTTTGTATTAACTCAACACTGAAGTGCTCTCATTTTAACATGTTATAAACAATCAAGGGTATGCAATTAGAGATACATCATCACAAGGAAACTATTAATTTTAGAATGGTCATATGATTAGAAGATCTCAAGGACTACTACAAAGAACCACAGACTGTACTTCAATCTTATGAACTATGAACCATCATTTGTATGAGTTTTTTTTCGTGTGTGATTTTAGTTTTGACTAATAGGCTAACAGGGAGAGCAACTGTTGAGTTCACCGTTGAGAAAGGAGATGGAACAACATTTTCACCCGAATCTGGGGGTGAACCAAGAAACACTGCGACAATGCAGGTCCAATACCTTAAACCTTATAGTTCAAATACTACCAGATCGAGCTAGTTATTGGTTATACCCACTTTTATATAATATATATATAACAATTACTGCAACACCTTCACAGTGAAAATTGTTGAGAAATTAGACATCTGTATTATGTCCAACTTTCGCCTCTTGGTGGAGGTAGTTATGCTGATTTGCTCTTATAGTGGATTCCTTTGCTCAGGTGGTTCTTGATGGTTATTCAGCCCCATTAACTGCAGGAAATTTTGCAAAACTGGTAAGGTAGCTCAACCTCTCTTTTGGCTGTAGGAGAATCTTCATGTATTTGGCTCTCTTACCATGTTCCAAGTATTTCACACTGAAATAATTTTACCAATGAGGAGACTGTACAAATAAGTTCTTTTTGTGGGTCCGTCAAATGATTGACACTAGGTAGAGTTTTGACAAGGCATGTTTTTGAACATTAAGTGTATTTTTACCTGATTTTATAATTCGGATCAAGTAATGATGGAGTTAGTGTTCCTTTCTAGGGATGAGATGGAACTATGAAGTATAAATTTTGAGTTTTGGCGTTTTCTTATTTATCTACACTAGGTAGTTGATGGAGCATATGACGGAACAAAGCTCAGCAGTGTAAACCAAGCTATTTTATCAGATAATGGGAGCGAAAAGGGCAATGGTTACAGCGTTCCTTTGGAAATAATGCCGTCAGGACAATTCGAGCCTCTATATAAAACAACATTGAGTGTGCAGGTAAAGACATGTCCTCATGATATTCTCCTAGTATAGTTTATATATCCGAACATTCTTCTTTTACCTTGAAAAGCGTATTTATACATTGTTGACTAGATAGTCTATGTTTGCTTTGTTGTATTCGTGTAGGATGGTGAATTACCGGTTCTACCTTTGTCGGTTTATGGAGCGGTGGCCATGGCACATAATGAGAACTCCGAGGAATACTCCTCACCCTTTCAGTTTTTCTTCTACTTATACGACAAGAGAAATGTAAGTGAAGCTTTCATTTAATAGCTTAACGTAATCAACAAGAAATAAGGTGAGCTTAGAAGCATTTCATATATCCTCAAAATGAGAAGAAGTGTTACTTGTCCAGGCTGGTCTAGGAGGTATATCTTTTGACGAAGGGCAGTTCTCAGTTTTCGGGTATGTTAACTTTGTTCTTTAGACTCTTTTATTGCTGCATAAGTTACAGTGCTTAGCGCTTAGGTTAGATTGTTCCAACATGACTTATATGTTGTTATGATGTATGTAGATATACAACTGCTGGGAAGGATCTCCTCTCACAGTTAAAAACTGGAGACGTGATCACGTCTGCAAAGCTCGTGAGCGGTCAAGATCGTCTTGTGATCCCAAACCAGAGTTGATTACTTGCCGGAAATGAAGATTCGGGATTTGGTAACCTTTTGATTCTGTTCAATTCATTCTTCGATTGTAAGTTAACATACAGACATATACTCTGTTAAATATACCCTGATGAATGTGCACATTATAAAGCTGAGCCCCACACTACAAAAAGGTGATTAATTGATTCTAGTTCTGTTGGCACATTCATCAGCTGAACCTGTAGATCGACTGTGATCAAAATCATATTGAGTTCTTGAGACAACCTGACTATGATCCAGTCTCGTCCTATCAAGCTTAGTTTAATTGAACCGTCTAGATTGAGCCTCATTAGTGGAATTGATTGTTGGGATATTAGACGTTGCTAGTTTCCACCTTGCAGGATCGTGAGATTCAATGGCTCAAGAGAAATGCACACGACACAAGGATTTACGTGGGTCACCAATTTGGCTACGTTCACGGCTCACACTCACACTTTCACTATAGACAAATAGTGTTACAAATAGGGTATTACTCAAACACACAATATGTATCGCTCGCACTCTAAAATACTAACTCCGTATTTTCTGCTCACATACACCACTATTTCCTCCCATCTACTCAAAACTCCAACAACCATTTCTTACTCTTCTCTCTTTCTTGTTCTTGTTCTTTTCTTCAACATTGTTGGCTTATGGACCAAAAAATATGACAATGTTTAGTGACTTGACCACTTTGCTGAGTTTCTTCCCCACTTTGGTCAGTGGCTTGACCACTTTTGTTGGTGTCTTTCTTGCCCACTTTGGTGAGTGACTTGTCCACTTTGGTGAGTGACTTGCCCACTCAGATGAATGACGTAACCACTTTCGTTAGTGTCTTGGTCACTTGTTGAGCGGTGGTTGTAACTCAAAAGTCTTCATTCTCAACATTGATTTGGTCTGATTGTGTCTCCAACAAGACTATGGTAGACCTTGATTATTATTTTTTTTGCCAAGAACCTTGATTAGTCTAGTAGATATGGACGTGGATTTGAAGAATCAAATCAAATCAGATGTATACACAATGGAGGGAGGGCTATGCTCTCCTATTAAGGGAAGGGGGATCAAATCACGCGTTCATATATATGCCTTTTAAGACTGAATTCAAATGGAAGACGTAGATATTGCGAGTTAATTTGTTGAATCATAGGCAATTACTTTTCCATAATTGTCTTGATTATACTTTTGAAATTTTAAAAAAGAACAAAAAAAGGGGTAGACTGATTTTGTTTTTTTATACCAAGTGATAATGTTTGCGTTCATTGAATAAAATCCCGAAATCTTGACTATAAACCAGTTAGTTACAAGCAATTTCTTGACCTTTTAGTAGTATAATTACGAAACTAATTAACTAATACAAATAACCCCTTCCCCCCCCCTCCCCCTCCCCCCCCCCCCCCCCCCCCCCCCCCCCCCGCCAAAAAAAAAAAACTTTTGGTTTACCTCAGTAATGACATAGAAACTGTGGCCCCACCCAAAGATTATCGATTCATTTAAATGCACGAGTGTTTACAGCTTGCTTAATCTTCCAAATTTAGAGCAATAATTGCGGTTCTGTCCTTATTACTCCTTAATACATTAGACATTTATTTCACATAATATGGTCTAAAATTTAATGTTTGAAACCAATATATTTCCTACGTAATAATTAAGCTCTATGACCACAACAAATTAGTAGAGAATATTATTGTAGGTAGAACAGATTGATCCCTCCGCGGGATTTATGCGAGTTTCTCAAAATGGAAGAATGCAGAAAATAACTTTTATTTAAATATTATTTTTTCGTATATTGGCACATAATACATATAGGCTCACGGTGGATTGCCATTAGAAATCAAAATATGACTTGTCAAATTGATTCATAACCTTTTGATTCTGAATCCAACCAATATCCATCCCAACCCACTTTACTTGTAGAAGTACATCTTGATCTGTCGATTATGTATATGGTAGGAATTCTACCCACGATGACCTGGTTAAATTGGGAGGATTTGTAGAATATAATTGATGACTGAGATTATCCTATTTTAAATAATTTAATTAGATGCGAAATAGAAAAATATTTCTTGTTGTAGCGGTAAACTGTAGAAGTTTTTGACAGATTTTTTTTTCTCCCCATTTTCAGAGTAATTTGTTATTCGTAGAGTAATAATTAAGTAAGAGCAATATATAATATTGATATTAAAAAGAGAACAACGAACAAATAGAATTGTAATAATCAAGAATTGTTGTGATACATACATTGTTTTGTTGTATTCTGAGATGGTATTCTCTTATACATCGATTACATAAAGGAGTTATTCTTAGAAAACACACAGCAAAATGAAGAAACATATATAGATCACATAAAAAAATCTTAGAAGATCAGTTTATATGAATAAATTGTTTTATTTTCTCACTCAAAAACAACTAAAAATCTAAAGTTTATAAACCATAGTAAAATAAACTAAACTAATTATTTCATGACAATTTGACCTTACATAAGAGTTGTCACACTAATTCAAATAAAACGTATTCTATCCAGGAAACATATATCTGATAAATACATAAATAGTATAGCATGCATATGAATATTTACACAATGATAAAATACCATGATTAAAACAATTGAAATTTTTTCCATCACATGATTTTTTATTTACAAATTTATGTGTGAAACTGAACCATCGGAGAGTGGCTATACAATATACATACGGTACGTCTTTACCACTAATATATACAAAGATATTATTGTTGTTTTTTAATAAGTGGATTTTTCAAATAAGTGATGTTTGTTTTACAAAATGATGCACATAATAAAGTAATGAAAGATAGAGAAATGGTGATAACATTAGCAGATCCACCTTATTCAGTGCTAAGGCTAACCATTCCAAAAATAAACGGCTTAGAGTAAATAAAATGCTTTGAGCAAATTTGGACACTTTACTAAGAATAGTAAGTTGAAATTAATGTAGATTTAATGTGTGGTTTAGAGATAATGATTCCTTTGTGGTGTGACAGGTATTAGCTAGGGCGCATACATACATACATATATATATACATACAATATATGGAAGGAGAGATATTTTATAACCCTCTTCTATCTAGTTAGTATCTAGATAGTGTGTAAGAGGGAATATATTCAACAGAAGCTACTTGCGTTTTCTCATTAGGCCAGACTAAAACTAACAGGTTAGGTTCATAAAAAAAAGGAATTAATAAGGATTAGAGAATTAAAAAAATGAGGATGAAGGAATATTGATAGACAATATGAAATGAAAATAAAGTATATGTTTTTTTGGATAAATGTAAAAATATGTGTAAAGAGAATGGAATAAATAGAAATGACAAGAATGTTATCTATTATTATTATTATATTCAGTTTAATGTGAAAAAAGTAAGAATAAACTGAATCTAATAAAATACTATGAAATTGAATATAATAAAGTACTAAAAATAATATTCGAAAATGAAAACAATAAAAGTTAATTGAATATAATAAAAACAATTGAAATTATAAATTAAATAAATATAGGCAATTTAAATAAGCGGAATAAATGAATGGTGATTATACTTTTATTTTCAGTTTTACTCCTATAATACGGATAAAGATAACAAAACAAATGATAAATTGTGACTTACACTCATAATCTCTATTTTTAAAGATAAAAATATTGATCATTGATTCAAGCTAAAACTATTGTTCAAAATTATTCATAAACTAATTACTTAAATGTATAAACGTGTAAAGCATTAATCACTTTGTAATTAAGGTTCCTTAAATATTATTATTATTAATTTAATTAGGTAAATACGTATATATAGCTAATGTTGCCTGTCTTCTGTACCTGCACAAATTTTTTCATCTCCCAGGATAATTTGTTTTGGACAGAAAAAGATATATAAATGTGATTGAATATACGTGGAGACAGTATAAATTAAATGTTTAATATGCTTGTAATAAATACATACATATATATATATATAATCCAGGCAGAGAACTAATCAGATTTTATGAAATAATTAAAGATTTATTTTATGAATTAATAACAATATTTTACGGATCTCAATACCTAGCTTACTTAACCCCCAAAAATATAATATATAAATAAATACAAATAATGTTCATGTTCTGTATATGATGAGTATCTAATTGAGCTCTCTAAACAGAGTTATTAAGATTGTGTTTACATATAATAACATGTTGCATAATAATAATAACACATATGAAACTCAATCTCTTTACTAATTATTTTTCTACAAAAGAAGCACAAAAACCCTTATGATCCTTCCCTCCCCTTCATTATATATATTATCATCTCTTTACATGGATGAACAACACAAATATGTATGTATAGATGTATTTACTTTCCTTGCTCTGCCACCCATGGCCTCCTCTGATCACCAATCACTCGTGGGAAAATCTTCACGAAGCCACCGCACCAAATCTGAGTCTATTCTCTACGTACCGATCCCTAATATCACAAAATAACCTAAAATACCCTAAATGTATATTTGTCTACCAACCGTATACTTATACGATATATATATTGATCTTTCTAGGTTATAATCTCTCTTCTGGATGTGTATGACTTTTTCTAAGCGTACCAGTTGAGCCCCTGCAGCTGATATGGAGGACGGAAGACGCCGCCATCTCCAAGAGACTGCAAGTTGGTATCCCCCGGCGGAAGTTGACCGAGCAGAGAAGCAATGGAGCCGCTTCCTTCAGTCTCCGTCGTGTCAACGCCGTACGATGTCCGTTTCCCCAGGGAGGCCTCCATGGCGGCGTTTTCGTCGTCCTTCTCCTCGCCCCAGTAGAGTGAGGGTAGGTTGCGCTTCAGGGGCAGAGGAGGTGGCACTGTGGAGCTGAGACAGCTGCTATTTGTCATGCCATGGAACACGGTGTGATCACTGTCGAAGAACGCGCCAAGTGTCCCTACTGCCGTCGTTGGCAGGTTGAGCCTCAGACCCTGCCCTCCAGGTCCAACAGTCAACGACGGTTGTATCGATTCGAGCATGTCATCCATGGTGGAACCCTCTTCCTTGTCGGTGTCTAGTGGTCTGTTGGTCGTGCTCTTCTTGTAGATCCGACATAGCACCCAATCATCGAGCTGTAAATTATATTCATCATTAAAATATTCATATTATTACCTACAAAAGATGACGTTATCTTTCTTAAGACTTAATCAAACTCACAATATAAAAGATGGTTAAGTTTTACTTACCCTTAAGGAGTTTTTCTTATTGCCTAGGTCACAACCAGGAGGCCGATTACTGGCCTTATTTTCGTTCAATCTATACTCATGCATAATCCAGTTCGTCTTGATGCCCTTGGGCGGCTTCCCTCCATAGAAGACAAGGGCTTTCTTAACCCCGACCTTCTGTGTCCCGCCTGAGGATAGCACCGGTTTGTCGGTTCCGGTGGCCTTCCAGTATCCAGATGTGGCCGCCCTGTTGGGTCTGGCTCCGTTAGGGTACTTCCTGTCTCTTGGGCTAAAAAAGTACCACTCTTGCTCCCCATAGGTTGCCTTAGCTGAATCATTCATATTTGTGTATAACTCAACTGCAAAAACGTATCCTAACTCACACAAATCATCCCTATTTTAATTACCTGGAAGCTCCCAAGGATCGAACTTATAGATATCAACCTCGGCTACAATCGAGACGGGTAGAGGAGCTGACGTTGCTTTCTTCTTCAGGTAATGAACGACGAGCTCTTCATCAGTCGGGTGGAACCTGAACCCTGGTGGTAGCTGAGGCTGCGGTGGCGATCCGCCGGATGAGTCGGTGCTCTCCATGAGAGATCAATTCAAGAGGTTTCTTGAGAAGTACAAGTGGTAGACATGAAACACCAGACTATATATGTGACTGAGTAATCTCAAAATGGCTTTGAAAAAGTTTGGCTACTGCTCTATTATATGGGGGAACAAGAGAATCATTTCAGTAGGGCGCGACCATCGTAAACCAAAACAAATTCAGGGTCATTAATTATGAAGCGTCACATTAGGTGCGTAATTTGTGATGAGTTGCTTTCGAGGGGAGTGGAATGACGTGATTACCCCTGGGGGGTTATGTAGGAAAGAGCCATGCAGACCGTGGACGACGACGTAGACGTGTAGAGAGGAGGAGAAAGTGGGGATGCTGCCCCAGTGGTGACGTGAACTGGAGTACGAGCCGTTGAGAGTTCGACACGTGGTCCCGTCTAGTTGCAGGGCCCGACACGTGTTGGTGGTGAGGTGGTGGGGACCAGTCCCCAACAACATAAGTGATATGTGTGGTGGGCGCAGAGTTTACGCTTTCTGTATGTCATGCTTTTGTTATGCTCAAACGACAAATACACCTTAATATTGTCAAAGCTTCATTACGGGGGAGGGTCGACTGGCATCATACACACCGTCCTCCTCATATCGTGGTGTAAAATAATGAGCTTAATTATTAAGGTCTACATAATTATTATTATTAATTTCCAATACCAGTCATTTCTACTAATAATACAAAATATAAAATTAGCTAGGGTTACGCATATATATAAACCAATTTTCCAAATCTTGAACTTCCATGTGCTATGCACATGATCTACGTAACCAACAAAACGGTTTGATGGTGCAATAATAATATTGATCAGAAAATATATATGAGGAATATTACTTCACCCAAAAAAAATAACTTACAAAACCCTAAACCCAAACAGAATGAAAAGGAAGTAATTAATTTCCCTTAAAATAGTTATTTATATACCCAATGTGATTACATATATACTATACCTCCATCCATATATTCTTGTCTAAAAGATTTATCCTTTCTGTATATTGACAAAAATAAACATTTTCCTATATTCTGTTTAAAAGAAAAATGAGTACCGAATAATGGATAGTCATGTAATTTTATACTTTGTAGATATTTTAGTAATAAAGGAAAACAATATCAACCCTAACTAGACTAGATGTGATGTTGAGGGGCCACACGCTTATCTATCTAGCCAAGTGGAGGGGATGTGTTTTTTAATTTTATTATTTTTCATGAGTCAGCAGAACACGATAGCAGACCGGTCTTCACCGAGGGAGTGTATGAGAATTCGTAGGTTGATCCAAAATTACGTGGGTCTCCACTCTTATTGCAGAAAGATGTGGAATTCATATGATATCGAAGTGTAAAAGATTAAATCATAACATCATTTATCAATTCTAAGAAGTAGCTAGTTTATTCTATATTTTTATTATTATCTTAATACTTTTTTAATGGATTTAATTTCCATAATTTATTGATTATGCTTCTAGAAAGATTGAGTCCATAGCACATAAGTCATAAAGTATCATCAAGACGTCACATCGTCCTAGCTCGACCGTTTCCATGGATGGCCCCATGACTAAGGGTCGCTTTTGACACTCTCATACCCTTAATGTAGGTTACCCCTATATTTAAAGTTATAATATTAGAGTGTTCCAAAATGCAGTAATCATATATCCGTATAATATTTGGCCAACAAAAAAATCTATCCGTATAATGTTGACCAATTTTTTTTTATATCCGTACACAAATATAAAGGTATGATAAATTTTGTATCATACATTTATCGTGTCATATGACAAATATCCGTATAATGTTATTTTGTGTATCATACATTTATCGTGTCACTTATTAAATATGATAAATTTATCATATTATATTTATCAACACGATAGACAATTTTTCGTGCGTATTGATCATATCGTATTGTCATAACTTAGTCAGTTATATTTTCATATGCGAAAATTATAAGAAAATATCAAAATAACGAATTGTTCATAGTAAGAATTAACAATTCAAATATCAGATTTCACGAGTTTTTAGTGTAGAATTGACAAACTCTAGAAATTACATATCTAAATAAATTTTTAAAAGTTATTAAACGAGATTTGTTTAGAAAAAAATTTAAAAAAAAAAAGACTTTTACGTTCAACTTCAAAGTTGACCAACAAAAAAATGATTGTACATCATGAGTGTCGTGTTCTGATACCTAAACACGGACACTGCACGAAATACTTTCGTATTATTGTTATGGTGTGACATATACTTTTACGAACATGCTTTTTTTTTCATACGTAATCACGTTGTGTTATTATTAACCCTAACTATTTTTTTGTAAGAAATTATTAACCCTAACTATTTTCTGTGAGCTTGGCCGGTTTATGCGGAATCGAAAAAAATCAAATCCGAATTTGAGTTTATTATTTTTTGGAATAGAGAACCGTTTTTTTTAATTGGTCGATATAGCAAGTTTTGCTTGGTCAGCCCTACATGTTATAATATCATTATGCTTTGACATCAAGTGCATTGATATCAGATGTTTCAAGGCAAAACTTTGACCTAATATTTCAATGCCAAACTGTGTATTTTACGTGTTTGGTCTCACATATCCTATTCGTCTCATTTAGGGATCAGTTTGAGCTACGGGGCAATTTGGTAATTGAGACTCGACAATCTCTCATCAATATTTAATTGTGTTCTAACATGTAGCCATCTAATAAGACATCTTTTTAATAGGTAATGATCGTTGCGGCCCGCATCGGTAAATTTAGAGAATTTATTTGAAAGAATATAGCTTAAAATAAAAGTAAATATCAAAATATTTTAAATTTTTTAAAAAAATATCAAATTTTATATAATTATATATATATATATATATATGACAAATTTTAAATATTTGTTTTTAAATATCACAATTTAAGACTATTTCAATTACTCTTACGTAATATAATTTTGTTTTATTCTAAGACTAACAAAAAAATCATAAATTTATTTACAAGGGTTATTTATAAAAAAGCAAACTGAACTTTAATGAAAAACCAAACCAAACTTTTTTTGTAGGTAAACAACAAACCAAACTTTTTGAATTGACCAATCAACAAACCTACCTCAAATTTTTATTATGTTTGAACGAATTTTTCAATGTTTGAGGGAGTTATTAAATCGTAATACCATTTTCGTAGAATACTTCAACTAATGTTGACTTAATAACCCCTCAAACATTGACAAATCCGTTCAAACATAATTAAAATTTGAGCTAGGTTTGTTGATTGCTCAATTCCAAAAGTTTCGTTTGGTAGTTTGACAACAAAAAAAGTTCGGTGTGTTTTTTGGTTATTAACTCTATTTACAAAATTTGAGACAAAAAAGTTTTCAAACAATTATTAGATATAAAAATGAAAATATATATCATTTAAATAAAAACTGACCCCTTAGTTTTTTTTTTAAAATACTTCATCGTTTAATTTTTTTTTTTTGCATAAAAAATATTTCCTACTTTTTTATACATAAAGTTATCTATTTATTTTTTAAATAAAAAAACAAACATAACTTAAAATGGTAAATTGGTATAATCTACGAATTGGGATCTCTAAAAAGTAATAAGGGGTCTTCTAAAATTTTCTCTTTTTAATTACATATTATTAGCTTGATTATAGGATTTTGGATAAATTTTTGAGTTTTTTTGAAAAAGTAAGTAGTGTAATTTCTTTTAGAAAAGTAAGTATATATAAAACATATTTTGAAATATGGGTATACGCGCTACCCACGTTTTTTCAATAGGCGCTACTTTGCGTAGCGCCTATTCCAAATTAGTTTTTTTTTTTTTTTAATTTTGATGTTTCGATGTTTAATTAAAAATAAAATTATGTGTCTATTAAAAAAATTAAAACAAATTATAGTAAATAGATATTTTAATTGCGATTCAAATGATGCAAAAAATATTAAATTTGAATTTACGAATTGACTGTACGCTCTGCCGTAAGTTGAGATATAAAATTTGACGTAAAAAATTATAACTCAGACCATGTAAGTGCAAATCGAAACATAACTTAAAATGGTAAATTGGTATAATCTACGAATTGGGATCTCTAAAAAGTAATAAGGGGTCTTCTAAAATTTTCTCTTTTTAATTACATATTATTAGCTTGATTATAGGATTTTGGATAAATTTTTGAGTTTTTTTGAAAAAGTAAGTAGTGTAATTTTTTTTAGAAAAGTAAGTATATATAAACATATTTTGAAATATGGGTATACGCATTACCGTGGGTAGCACGTTTTTTCAATAGGCGCTACTTTGCGTAGCGCCTATTCCAAATTAGTTTTTTGTTTTTAATTTTGATGTTTCGATGTTTAATTAAAAATAAAATTAGTGTCTATTAAAAAAATTAAAACAAATTATAGTAAGTAGATATTTTAATTGCGATTCAAATGATGCAAAAAATATTAAATTTGGATTTACGGATTGACTGTACGCTCTGCCGTAAGTTGAGATATAAAATTTGACGTAAAAAATTATAACTCAGACCATGTAAGTGCAAATCCACCATGGTTAATGTCATTTATGTCGTAATTCAATTATCTACCTAGGATAATATTTTTAATTAGAAATACTGTGATTTTTGTAACCTAACATCGTTTGTTTTATAATTTGACCGAAATAATTAAATGCATTATGTGAGAAATTTAATTATGTACATACTCAAAAAAATGTAAAACAATTTGCAGTGCGTAGATATTTTAATTACGAATTAAATGACGCTAACTATGCGTTAAATTTTTACTTTTAGACTTACTGTATAATAGGATACGTAAAAAACTTTACATATGATATAAAAACTTCTAAATAGTGATTTAAACAGTGAAATATTACCCTAGGTAGATAATTGAATTACGACAAAAATGACGTTAACCGTGGTGAGTTTGGACTTACATGGTCTGAGTTATAATTTTTTAAGTCAAATTTTCATTTCTCAAAATTACTGGAGAGCGTACAGTCAATCCGTAAATCCAAATTTAATATTTTTTGCATCATTTGAATCGCAATTAAAATATCTACTTACTATAATTGTTTTAATTATTTTTAATAGATACATAATTTTATTTTTAATTAAACATCGAAATATTAAAAAAAAAACTGATTTGGAATAGGCGCTACATTGCGTAGCGCCTATTCCAAAGGCTCTACAATGGGTAGCGCCTATTGAAAAAGTGTGCTACGACCCACAGTAGCGTATATACTTAGATTTTGAAATACCTTTTTTTTTTAAAATACTTCATTTTCTATAAAAAAAAAAATTACACTACTTACTTTTTCAAAAAAGCTCTAAATTATTAGCTACTTTTCTTGGACAATTTGTTATATACTTTTTGTGTGTACAATTGCTAGTTTAACTAATATAAAGTTGTAATTTATTACTTCTGTTTAGTTTATTGATAAATGATGGTGAGAATGTGCACATATTTATTTGTTATGTATCATAAAAGTTCAACTATTAAATTACAAAATTTTAAATTCAATTAATAAATTGTAAATTTTATAGATCTCATGTAGAAAGTTGCTCATAGAACGAAGTACAATAATAAATCAAATAGATTTTTTTTTCTCATTATTTAACAATAACGTAGAGAAAGTTAGCGTATTACAACTTTATACAAATTCAATTAATTAATAAATTAGATAATTAATAAATTATCTAAATTGTTTTAAGAATAATAACTCTATTTTTCAACACAATAATCTATCAATAATATAATGGTCTTACGGTTCACACCAATCTAATTCACCAATTACCAGCAGACAATTATTGGGGATGTGGTAAGATATGACATTGATTCCATGACAAGGCTAATCCAACAAGTACCAATCGACAATAATTTATCTAAATATTTATTTGTTTGCCACGTTTCTTTCATAGTTATCAGAACCGGACCGGACCGACGGTCTGATCGGGAACCGGACCCCTTTTCGATTTGGTTCAGTTAAAAGACCGTTTTACAAATAAACAATGTTTGAACCGGGTAGTTTTTGGAAAACCGAACGGTTTTTAAAAAACCAACCGGTTTTCGATTCACTTTTTTAGCTGATTTTTTTTACAGACCAATCGGTTTTTCAATTTAAACCGATTGGTTTGTTTGTGGAGTGTTAAACCAGTTCGGTTCACTGCTAGGTTCGGTTCTGAAGAGGAGAGCAATGATGAGCGGTGCAGAGGAGAAGATTCCGAAGAAGACGAATAGCAGTGACAACTCATCGGATTGGAGCAACAAGTATGAAGAGAAAGCTCTTTCGACAAATTGACATCCCCTTCCGAATTCCACTCTCCCAAGCTCCCGACACTGAGATTGAATCTTCATCAGCATTGTTTTTAAGGATCTACGGTCAGATTAATGATGACAGTTAGTAATAATTGTTACCTAATACCCTGTCCTGACCCACAAACAATTTTCCTAATCTTGATCTGCGAAGAATTGGCGTCGATCGAGATGCAATCTCCTCCTACAAAATTGAACTGTCAATTCAGGATCTTACATTACATGTAAAAAACAGGTGAAAACAACAAAACATGAACCTGTTCTAATGATTGTCTCTTGGATTCGAACAACCTGAGTCCTAGTGATGTGGTTGTCTGAGTTTGTGATGCAGAGATTGAGTTTTGAGATAAGAGTCAAGAGAGAGGATGCAGCTTGGGGAAGAAGAACAAGCGACGATGTTGTTGATGACTCTATCGTATGGCTCTGTTTGCTCAGCAAACTATGGTCTTACCACCATAACAATTTCATTCTTTTGTTTATTCTGTTAGAATATACCACTTTCCATATATAAGCACAATCAATTGTAATATTTGTATTCCATAGATTGAACATTACATAGTTAGAACATACCTTAGATAGTTGCTGCATTGTATACAAATATGATAGTGTGTATTGAGAAAAAATAATACGAAACATACATTCAGATTCAAACCCAAGTTAACATGGTATCACAGCGGTGTTGATGATTCTAGGAACTGAGAAGAATTATTCATCACTGTTCCGTATACCTATCTCAGCCGAAAATCAACCATAAACCAAACCCAAAACATGTCTGAATTCAGTGCAACATCAGATAACAACAACAACCGATCTCAAACCAATATCTCAGAAGAGGTGATGCTGCAAATTGCGGCACTACTCAGGACCAGCCTCAGGACAATATCGACATCAACCAATTCTGAGAATTTATCTCTTGGAATCAAGCTCAGTGGGGACAACTACGCGTTATCGTCAACACTGATACGAAAGACAATCGGGGGGGAGGGGAGAGGCTCTCATCTAACCAGAGAGCCATCGCCCCCTTCCAAGGCAGATCCAACATTCATGCAATGAGAACAAAACGATCATTGTGTGTTTACCTGGTTAATCCAAAACATCAAATCAAACCTGGTGAACAATGTCTCACAATATCCAACCACGAAGGCTCTATGGGACGGACTAATCCGGGGAAGTTTCCCTACAAGTGTTTGATCTCCACAAGAGAGCAAACACGTTAAAACAGGGGTCAGATACATTAGAGGAATGCTGGAACAAATTGCAAAGTATCTGGATGGCTATTGATCACAGGGATCCGAATCCAATGAAGGATCCCGAGGATATCCATATTTACAACAATAAAATTCAAGAGCAACGATTATATCAGCTATTGACAGCCATAGACGACAGGTTCGAACCTGTTAAACGGGACATCCTCAAGCGTGATCCTCTTCCCTCAGTCGAATCGGCCTACTCCACCATTCGGCGGGAGGTCGCCAGGCTTTACATCTTGAAAGCGACATCCTCCGAGTTCGAACCATCATCGGGAATCGGAGCATGTCTGGTGGCCAAGACCTCGGCAAGCCGAAGCAAACTGGGGACGGGAGGAAAAGACAAGTTCCGACCGGAACCACCACAACAAAGGGACAAAGAAGACAAGTCTAAGCTTGTTTGCAGCCATTGCGGGATGAGGAAGCATACAAAGGAAAATTGTTTTCGAATTGTAGGTTACCCGGAATGGTGGGAGGATAATCACAAACCAGGACACCAATCGACTACAAGCAAGGGTGCAGTTGCCGCCGCAAGCAATCCGGACACCAGTACCGAACCGGCGTCACCAGGAAAGCAGGTCGTAGGGTATGGGGGTGCCGCCGTTGATTCACCAAGGAGTGGTAACCCTAATTCTCCCCTGAGCATAATTTTGGAAAGTGAGAGTAATTGTATACAGGTTGGCAGAGCAATAATACAATCGAAGTCTTCTTTAGAAAATGGAAGTAATGGTTTAGAAAGTGGAAGTAATGGTGTACAGGTTGACAAAGTAATAATTCAGTCAAAGTCTTCATCTTTGGAAAGTAGAGATAATGGTGTACAGGTGGGCAAAGCAATAATTCAGCCTAAGACTTCAATTGGGTGGACCGGTTCGGTTCAACAGTACAGAACCAGTTCAGTTCAACAATACAGAACCAGTTCGGTTCAACAATACAGAACCAGTTCGGTTCAACAACACATAACTTGTTCGGTTCAACATCACAGAGTTGGTTCATCTCAACATCACATAACCGGTTCATGCAACCAGACTGGGTCAGAAAAGAGGAACTGTAAATGGATATTTGATTGCGGAGCCACGGACACCATGACTTATGATCCTGACGACATTTCAGATTGGTCGTCACCATCAAAAACCCGTATCGAGACTGCCAGTGGAGAATTCTTGGAAGTGAAAGGAGGGGGTTCAGTTGTGCTATCTGACCGGATTAAAATAAATAATTGCATATACGTTCCGACATTGTCTTCAAAATTATTATCACTTAGTCAAGTGACTCGGGAACTTAACTGCGCAGTGCTGATGTATCCACTATTTTTTTTTTCCTTTTGCAGGACATTCGTACGAAGGAGATCATTGGGTGTGGTACTGAGCGAGGAGGCCTTTACTGTGCTGATGAGGTGGTCCACCTGGGACATGCCATGCTCGCTCACGGAACGGTTGATCGACAACTCTGGCTATGGCATCGACGTCTTGGTCATCCTTCGTTTGGGTACCTTAAGTTTTTGTTTCCTAGTCTTGTTTCAAATAAGTCAACTAGTATGAAATGTGAAACTTGCATTCGAGCTAAACACCATAGAATTTAGTTTTCCCAGAATAATACTAGAGTTGATTCTGTGTTCTCATTGATTCATTTTGATGTGTGGAGGCCATCTCCAAATTCTAGTAATGGTCACTTTCAGTATTTCGTATTATTTATAGACGATTACTCTCGTATGACTTGAGTTTATTTCATGAAACACAAGTCTGAAGTATATGAAAAATTCCTAAGTTTCTACCAAATGATTCATACTCAGTTTGACAAGAAAATACAAATTCTACGCTCTGGTAATTGCAGAGAATTTGTCAATCATGCCATGCAAACCTTTTTCCAGAAAAACGGTCTTATTCATCAAACATCCTGTCCTAATACACATTAGCAAAACGGTGTAGCTGAAAGAAAAAATCGGATCTTGTTAGAAATGACCCGAGCTATGATGATTGAGTCACAGGTACCGTAATATTTTTGGCCTGAAGCAATAGCCACATCCACATATCTCGTTAATCGTCTCCCAACAAAAATCCTTGATCACAAGACTCCTCTACATTCCATAGACACACAAGCAAAAATTCCATCTATTCTCACTCTACCCCCCGAGTCTTCGACTGCTATGTGTTCATTAATATTCCTAAAATTGACAGGCACAAACTTGATCCATGTGCTGAAAAATGTGTCTTTGTGGGATATGCTACTCATCAAAAGGGATACCGCTGCTATAATCCAATTACTCGTCGAATCCATATTACTATGGATTGTGACTTCTTAGAGTCAAAATATTTCTTTTACCACCAACCTAGTGTTCAGGGGTAGAAAACACGTGAACCACTAGCTTGGTTAAGTAGTCTGGGTTGGTCTGAGCTTGTTCAAACAGAGTGGGTAGATGGAGCCAACGAACCTGCCTCCAACATAGACAAGGCCGACGAATTAGTACATACAATCAATGCATCAACTTCAGACAATGTCCAATAAGAGGTAAATGAGTTGTTCCTTGATGATTTATCTCCTAGCTCGAATCATGCCACTAACCATGACAACAACCTACAAGAAGTAAGACAGTCAGAGGAGTTCCTACTACCTCCAAGAAGAAACAGAGGGGTGCCACCTAATCGATACTCACCAGAGCATGTGCCTCGTGCTTCGAGGTATCCGGTCAACTCAGAAAGGGGGAGAATGACTGAAGTTGCAAAAGCTTTCTCTGTCTTGCTTCTCTCAGAAAGCATTCCCAGAACAGCTCAATAGGCAAAGAAGAGCGTTGAATGGCAAAGAGCTATGGAGACCGAAATGATAGCACTCGAGAAAAGCAACACGTGGGAGAAATGCTTACTCCCACCTGGTAAAACACCAGTAGGCTGCAGGTGGGTCTTCACCATAAAATACAAGGCGGATGGTATTGTTGAACGATACAAGGCAAGGTTGGTAGCCAAAGGCTATACTCAAACATACGGCATCAACTATGCAGAGACATTCTCTCCCGTTGCCAAAATCGATACTATCATGGTACTATTCTCAATAGCAGCCAATGAAGACTGACCTCTTCACCAGTTTGATGTCAAGAATGCCTTCTTGCATGGAGATTTTGAAGAGGAAGTGTATATGGAGACCCCCCCAGGTTTCTATGATGACTTTCAGGAGAATGAAGTATGCATGCTAAAAAAGGCATTAAACGGACTAAAACAGTCTCCACAAGAATGGTTTGACATGTTTACAATGGCCATGAAGCGCTATGGATACCGGCAAAGCAATGCAGATCACGCCCTGTTCTTCAAAAAGAGGAATGATCTGATTACATGTTTAATAATATATGTTGATGACATGATAATAACATGGAGTGATAAAGAAGAAATCAAACAACTCAGGAAAAGTCTTCTTTTTTTTTTCTCTGAGTTTGAGATGAAAGATCTCGGGGGACTGAAATACTTTCTGGGAATTGAAGTTCTGCGATCAAGAGACGGAATATTCATTTCTCAACGGAAGTACATACTGGATTTATTAGCCGAGACAGGTATGGTAGACTGCAAACCAAGTGATACTCCCATAATTGTAAACCACCGACTTAGAGTTGTCGAGGGAGCTAAGCTGGCAAACCGATAAGAATATCAAAGGTGGGTAGGGAAATTAATCTACTTGGCTCACACTCGACCAGATATTGCGTACGTTGTCGGAGTTGTCAGTCAGTTCATGCACCAGCCTCAGGAAGATCACATGGAAGCAACTATGAGGATAATCCGGTACCTTAAGGGTATGGTGGGAAAGGGTATTGTGTTTAGAAGAAATGGACATCTAGATCTTGAAGCCTTCACTGATGCTGATTGGGCTGGTAACCCAAATGACAGACGATCCACTGCAGGGTATCTCACCCTAGTTGGAGGGAACTTAGTAACGTGGAGAAGCAAGAAACAGAAGGTGGTGGCACTGTCCAATGCAGATGCATAGTTCAGAGGCATCGTAAAGGGAATCACAGAAGTTCTCTGGCTAAGAAAATTAATGACAGAGATCGGTTTTCCACCAAAGCATCCTACTCAGCTGAGATGTGACAACAGGGCCGCAATAAGCATTTCAGAAAATCCCGTGCAACATGACAAAACCAAGCATGTAGAGGTGGACCGACACTTTATAAAGGAGAAGATTGAGGATGACACGGTCGAACTATCATTCGTAAGGTCTGAACATCAGCTAGCGGATATTCTCACAAAGGCAGTCACAATGAGGATATTCGATTCAATATTATGCAAGCTGTGTATCGAAGATCCCACTACTCAGCTTGAGGGGGAGTGTTAGAATATACCACTTTCCATATATAAGCACAATCAATTGTAATATTTGTATTCCATATATAGAACATTCCATAGTTAGAACATACCTTAGATAGCTACTACATTGTATACAAATATGATAGTGTGTATTGAGAAAAATAATAATAAGAAACATACATTCAGATTCAAACACAAGTTAACATATTCAACCTTTTTCTTCTTTTGTTTTCGTTTATTCATTATTATTACATAGGAATTTGGTCATAGTGCTCCACTAGGCACTAGCACCGTAACTTTTTTTCAGGTCCACTACTAGGATATTTTTTATTTTACCTTAGTAACAGTGAACTGCACACTGAATCGGGTTGGACCGGCCGAACCGGGAACCGGACACCTCGCAGGTTTGAGTGTCGGTCCGGTTCTTATAACTATGGTTTTATTTTACCTTAGGAACAGTGAACTACACACTGAATCGGGTTGGACCGGCTGAACCAGGAACCGGACACCTCGCAGGTTTGAGTGCCGGTCCAGTTCTGATAACTATGGTTTCTTTATTTCTAAAGACTTATCGTTTTGGATATATTGCTATAAGATTTATTACTTAACTAGATTTATTACTTGTAATTGAAAACATCTGTTACGATAAAAAAAACAAGTGATGCAACAAGTCTAGTCTAGACGAAGCTAGATAGCATTAAGAGAAGCAAACGTAAAAAAATTTTAACTTGTTATTTAAACTATTTTCGTGCATGCACGTGAATATAATAGCTAATTCGAGCTCCAAGTTGTTTAGAACACACTAAAATAGTATATATATATATACTTGTACTAAAAAAAATCACAAATAGCTACAATTAATCGGAATGTACTAAACATACAATCGTTTATGTCACAACATAAACATTTTGGGATATTAGCCACTGCTAATTTCCACATTACAGGATTTTGGGACTCGGTGGATTAAGATAAATATATACGACACAGGAATTTACGTGGTTCACCAATTTGGCTACGTCAACGGCTCACACCCACACTTTCACTACAGACAAATAGTGTTATAAATTGTATCACACAATATGTATCGCTCGCACTCTAAAATACTCACTCGGTATTTTTGGCTAACAATACAACACTATTTTCTCTCATACTCAAGACACCAACAACCGTTTCTTTTTTTTTTCTTCTCTTTCTTGTGGTTCATGGTTATTCATTCCTTCAGCATTGTTGACTTCTTATAGACTAGAAAAGATGGCAATCTTCAGTGGTTTGGCTTACCACTTTGCTAAGTGTCTTCCCCACTCTGCTTAGTGTCTTGCCCACTTATGAGTGACTTGCCCACTCTTATGAGTGGTGGTGGTGGCCCGAAAGTCTTCATTTTCAACAATCTCCCACTTGAAAACTTTAACTCCACCTGTATTCATAAGTGAACTGGGTGTTAGGCTTACCTGTCATCTATTGTTGGAGACCTACTGAATCTGAGCACAACTTCAGTTTCTCTGTGGTGACTGACTTGGTTAACATGTCAGCTGGGTTCTTGCTGCGTTGGATCTTCTCAAGTATTAAAACGCCATCCTCTAGTAGAGATCTGACGAAGTGATAACGAAGTCCAATATGCTTGGTCCTTGAATGAAATGCAGAGTTCTTTGCCAGATGTATCAAACTCTGACTGTCACTATGCAAAACATTCTTCGTCTTCCTTATACCTAATTCTGCTAACAAACCTTGTAACCAGATCATCTATATGCTTGCCTTAATGTCTGCTATGTATTCCACCTTTGTGGTTGATAACGTTACTATCTTCTGTATGTGCGAAATCCAACTGACTACAGTAGTCCCCACTGTGAATACATAACCGGTAGTACTCCTCCTGTAATCTACCTCACCAGCAAAATCTGAGTATACAAACCATTGTAGTCTCAACTCGTTTCTTCTGAAACACATGCAGCTATCGGTAGTGACTCTTAGATACCATAGTATCCACTTGACTGCTTCCCAGTGTTGCCTTCCGGGATTAGTCATGAACCGGCTCACCACTCCCACTACATGAGCAATATCTGGTCTTGTTCAAACCATGACATACATGAGACTTTCAATGGCTTAGCCATGAAGTTCATTTCTTATTTCGTCTTAGGTGACTACTCCTTGTATAGTCGAAAATGACTAGCCAATGGTGTGTTGACTGCTTTAACATCACTCATGATGAACCTTTTGAGAACACACCCAATGTAGTCCGCCTGAGATAACTCCAAAGTACCCTTTGGCTCGTCTCTATTGATTCTCATCCCAAGAATCTGCTTTGCTGCACCCAAGTCCTTCATCTCGAACTCACTCGACAATTCCTTCTTCAAATTTTTTATTTCATCGACATAAAGTAGTAAAATAATATAGCTGGACTCAAACCTTTTGAAGTAGCAACAATGGTCAACATTGCATCTGAAATAGCCATTCGTTTGCATAAAACCATCAAACCATTTGTACCACAGCCTTGGAGCTTGTTTCAATCCATATAAGCTCTTTTGCAATTTACACACGAGTT
Organism: Chamaenerion angustifolium; assembly: GCA_946814005.1. Lineage (NCBI taxonomy): Eukaryota > Viridiplantae > Streptophyta > Magnoliopsida > Myrtales > Onagraceae > Chamaenerion > Chamaenerion angustifolium. Next base: position 22,264,696 of record OX328270.1, on the reverse strand, counting down.
TCTCCTTGCCATTTTCTGAGAAACCCTCCAGTTGCTCCATGTATATCTCCTCCTCGAGATCACCATGAAGTAAAGAAGTTTTGACATCTAACTGCTCAAGTTGTAAGTCTTCTGATGCAACAATACTTAAAACTACACGAATGGTCGTCAGTTTTACAACCGGGGAAAATATGTCGGTGTAATCGATACCTTCTTTATGCTGAAAGTCCTTGGCTACAAGTCTCGCCTTGTACCTTTTGGAACCGTCATGTTCCTCATTGACTCGATACACCCATTTGTTGTGTAACGCCTTCTTTCCCACGGGTAACCCAGCTAACTCCCATGTCTGGTTAGAGATAAGGGGCTCCATCTCTTCTTTCATTGCATACTCCCACTTGCTAGAAAATTCTCATTGACATGCTTCATCATAGCATTCAGGTTCTCCTGCATCAGTAAGCAACAAATAATTCATGTACCTTCTATTTGGTATAGGAGGCCGTGAAGATCTCCTCAATACTGGAGATGAAGAAAATGTAGACTATGGTTGATTAGTCTGTTGTGTGCTGCTCTACGGTGTCTGTTCCTCTGACTAAGGACTCTCATTTGTTTGTTGCACTATACTTTTGTCCGCGATATCATCTGGATCAACGTACATAGGATCGCTCTGAGCTACACTACTAGGTTGTAGTGTATTTCTATCATTATACATCACATTTTCATTGAATATCACGTCTCGACTTCTGATCACCTTCTTGGTATGGTCATCCCAGAACTTGTACCCAAGCTTATCTCCACCATATCCGATGAAGGTGCATTTTAGTGACTTGGAGTAAAGCTTTCCCCTAGCCTGATCACTAATATGCACATATGATACACAACCAAAAAATTTCAAATGAGAAAGTTTTGCCTCTTTTTCGCTTCCTACCTCTTGGTATTCCAACTCTAGCGGAACTGATGGTCCACGGTTTATCAAGTAAGCTGTTGTTTTGACTGTCTTTGCCCAAAACTGCTTGGTAGTCCTGTATTTATACGCATGCTTCTGGCTCTCTCAGTCAATGTTCAGTTCAGCCGTTCTGCTACACAATTCTGTTATGGTGTCCCTGGCACAGTCCTTGCTAGTTTGGTGCCATTCACAAAACAGAACTTCATGAACTCCATGTCATCATACTCGCCGCCGTTATCGGATCTCACTGTTTTGATCTTTAAACCCGTCTCATTTTCTACCATGACTTTCCATATCTTGAACATTTCAAATACTTCATATTTATGTCTCAAGAAATAAACCCATACCTCTCTAGAATGGTCGTCAATGAAAGTCATGAAATGTGACTTTCCGCCAATGGATGAGACAGTGGTTGGACCTCAGACATCCGTGTGAACTAGCTCAAGCTTTTCTTGCTTTGCTGCTCTGCCACTCTTTATGAAGCTACCTCTCTTCTGCTTCCCAAAGATGCAGCTTTCACACAAGTCGGTGTCAACTGAGTTTAAGTCTGGTATTCTTCCCTTGGAATGCAAGATCTTGAGACCCTTGTCACTCATGTGACCAAGTGTCTGGTGCCTTAAATTTGGATCATCTTTGCTGTCTGCAACTGCAATTGACCCACCAGTGTTCGTCGTCGTATAGAGTGTACCACTCTTCTGGCCACGAGCGACTGTCATTGCACCTTTTGAAACCTTCTAAGTATCGCCACTGAAGGTTGTGACATAACCTTCCGTTGCTAGCTGACCCAGCGAGATGAAATTCTTTCTCAAGTCAGGAATGTGTCTCATATCCCTTAACTTCCACACAGATCCATTTAACTTGATATGCACATCACCCTTGCCAACCACATCGCAAGGTTGATCATCACCAAGATATACCTTGCCAAGATTAGCTGGTGAATAACTCATTAAGAGTTCTTTGTTGGAGGTCACATGAAAGGAAGCTCCCGAGTCAAGCACCCATGACTCCAACTTGCTCTCCAAAGAGCATACCAAAACATCTCCTGCCTCTTCTGCTGCGATGTTTGCTTCAGGGTTGCATTCCTTCACTTTCTTCGGGGATCTACACTGATTCTTGTAGTGCCCGATCTTCCCGCAGTTCCAATACTCAATCACCTTCTGGTTCTGATTGTTGGAATTTTTGGGATTTTGAGATTGTGACCTCCCATTCTTGGACTTGGACTTATTGCCCCCTCCATTCTTGTTTGAATCTATGCATTTGCTCTCTACGTTCAAAGCTGACCCTGAGCTAGACGCACCATTCGACCGATTTCGAATTTCTTCAGTCATAATGATGTTGACCACATCATCAAACTTCAGTGTTTTATTTTTCCCTGCAGATCCGTTGATTGCAGTGACTGTGCCTTTCCAACTATTGAGCATGAATTACACAGGCACGTATCTCTTCAGTGAACGTCATGCACACTGCTTCTAGCTCCTCTGTAACTTCTTTGAACTCACTGGGATGCTCTCTGAATGGTGTTCCTTCTGACATCGTCATGTTGAACAACTTCTTTATCAGATGAATTTTATTTGTTGCAGAAGACTGTTCGTACATACTGGAGAGGGCCGCCATGAAAGATGTGGTTGTCTTTTCATTCTTGATGTTGTAGGTCACTGATTTTGACAGTGATAGTCGTATGTGTCCGAGAACTTTCCGATCCATCACCCCTCACTCTGATTCTTTCATTTCCTCTAGTTTCTTACCCAAATGTAAATAAAGATCCTTCTGGTACAAGTTGTCTTCTATTTGCATCTTCAAGAATCCAAATATTTGTGCCATCAAAATGAGAAATTTTGGATTCTTTCTCTAACGCCATTGTTCCCACTCGAACAGATAGGATGAATACGAAAATTATTTCGCAGAATAATTTCCGTAAACGTCTTCCGTTCCTTTGATTGACCAACCGAAGGCTCTAATACCAATTTTTGGGATATTAGCCGCTGCTAATTTCCACCTTGAAGTACCTTGGGACTCGATGGATTAAGAGAAATACAAATGACACAGGAATGTACGTGGTTCACCAATTTGGTTACATCCACGGCTCACACCCACACTTTCACTATAGACAAATACTGTTACAAATTGTATCACACAATATGTATCGCTCGCACTCTAAAATACCCACTCCGTATTTTTGGCTCACAATACAACACTATTTTCTCCCACACTCAAGACACCAACAACCGTTTCTTTTCTTCTATCTTTCTTGTGGTTCGTGGTTATTCATTCCTTCAGCATTGTTGGCTTCTTATAGACCATAAAAGATGGCAATCTTCAGTGGCTTGGCTGGCCACTTTGCTGATTGTCTTCCCCACTCTACTTAGTGCCTTGCCCACTGATGAGTGGCTTCTCCACTCTGATGAGTACCTTCTCCACTTGTTGAGTGGCTTGCCCACTCTGATGTGTGGTGGTGGTGGCCCAAAAGTATTCATTATCAACAAAACACACATTTAAGTTACCTCCTTGAACGATTGACTTGGCGGAAGCGGATCTGTCTGAGGTGGACATCACAGTCTGTCGGACGGGAGGTCACGCCACAGGATAAGGATCAGTTACCTATGTTTCCACATTTACTTACCTCAGTCTAAACTATAGGGCAACAAAGTTTTTCTACTCTAGGTGAGAGTGAGAATAACACGTTATCATCGTCCTCAAGTTTTTCAACCATGAACATATCTATACATAGAGGGAATGGTTTTGATCAATATCCAATACTGAGCTTATTAGAATTGACTCTCACTAATGAGCGACCATATCTCCCAAAACCAACAATTACAATAAGGATGAGGATACTTTCATTCAAGGACATAAAGATCAATCATTTTTTCTCATTTTTTTTAAAGCAACTCGGAAATGAACTCATGCATGTAGTGGGGTAGTGAGGTAGTCTAAAATTAGACCACCATTGATGCCAATTTTTTTTTTTTACGTATTGCATTAATTTTTGGGTTAATTACCTGAGTTGTTACTTATGTTGACAAATGTGACTAGACGGTTAAAACTTGAGCCCAGCCGTTACTCATGTTTCAAATGTGACTGAACAGTTCAGGTTCGTAACTTCCGTTCATTATCCCCGTTAAACTTGCGCATGTATTGTTCACGTGATCTTCTACGAAAGTGAAGTTTCCAAACTACCCTTCTCCTTCTCTATTTATATCCAGCTTTAACCTTCGCACAGCAGTTGAAGATCTCAAGGCGCGAAAGAAGAGCTTGGAAGAAGAACAAATAACCCACACAACTACATAAGAGAGAACATCTTGGAGCAGCCCCACAAAGTTTGTATCATGAAAACTGAGGATGAATCTGCTCATTTTGAGGTAATTTCATAGTGGGTAACCCTAATTGGTAACCCTAATTTGTTTTGCTTCAATTATTTATCATTTTCGAACCCTAATTTGTCATACATTCTACGTGTTTGTTGTTGCAGAATCTCGTATGACAGGATTGCAGTGATCAATTTCAACAAATAGAGAAACATTTGAAGGAACAATTGGATGTTGCGAAAACCCGAGCTCTTGAAAATTGATCCAATCAGAAGTTAGTTGTTGTGTTGGCAATTGTTATTGTTGTTTTTCTTCTAAGTTCAATTTTGAAAAAGTAGGTTGAGTATGTAGTTACATAGTATGTCATTTGTCTCTAACTAAAGTATGAAGAACATTATGTCGTTTGCGTATGTGGTGACCTATGTTTGTGGAGAAGTTGTTAAATGAAGTTGTATGTTAACTTAAATGTTATTAAAATGTTACTTTAGTTTGAATATTTTGTTATCTAACAGTTACTTAATTCGAAAATGACGAATAGTCGCACCCAATATACATCCGAAATTATGTACGATCTGAAACGTAAAAGATAGTTTTTTTTATGTGTGTGTTATCTTTGTCCGCTGATAACAGTTTGCAGAAAAAAGAAGAATCTAGCTGTTGAGGAAATCTACTTTTTCACATTCTTGTTCTTTGGTTCTTCATATCGCATAAGAAAAAGGAATCTCATGTGAAGAAATTGAATGCTAACACAGACAAAGAACATTGAGCAGAAATGGAATCTTGCATCTTATTTTTGTGTATAGATAGATGTAAATGTTTAACCCAGAAACTTATGTTTAACCTAGAAACTAAATGAATGAATGTATAGTAGCAAAGTCCCAGCCTGCATAAACAGTTATCAGAGTAGCATTCCACTCCAAACATTGAGAACAATCAATCAATAATATAAACAAAACACAATATTGGTATGAAACCAAAACTGAACCACCACTCACAAGCTCTGCAATCACAAAAGCTGCAAGCAGTAACAACCCAAGACGTTCAACAAAGGACCACATTCGGGATCTGGTCACAAATATAAGTGTGACTTATGATGCTCACTTGCAGGTATATTGCATAAGCAAGCTTCCAGAAGTCGTCATGAGTTGTTTTCTCAAGTGTATATACTTCAAACACCTTCTGTATGAAAACCAAATCCTTGTCACCTCCAATTCTCCACTAAAGCTGCTTTTAATCCTTACATGCAGTATATGTAGAACAACATAGCATGAAATATGTGAACAACATAATCAATAACACACCAAAAGTTATTCTAATGCAACAATATGTGAACAAGTTTCAATTTCGATATCAATTGCACCGAAATTGATCATGAAATCAAGAATTCATACCTAGAGATAGCTCCTGTTGGGCTGACCAGTGAGAGCATAGTTGTAATCTTCATCAATGGACAGAATCCAGTAATCTTCGGTGACAGGGAAGATGGGAAGGAACGGCAGCACATATAACTTCACATTGAGCTTGACCTCATCGTTGTTGGAATTCGCCTTGAACGCAAGGGAGGGGGGGTGAAAACAGCACAAAGTAACAAGAGGGTATAAATGTCCTTCCATTTAAGTTTAATTCGTTCAAATTAAGTCATGTGATTTCCTCGTGACAGTCATACAACAATATTGGATGCAAACTTCAAAGAATAACCGTTCAGTCACATATTAAAACTTAAGTAACGGTTGAGTTACACAAAAAAGATGAGTAACCGTTTAATCACATATAACAAACATAAGTAACTGTTGAAGTGTTTACCTATAATTTTTAGATGATTGTTGGATATTTCTACTCCTTGTCTAACACTAAAAAAATACACTAGTAAGGCTTTTCTAAATCTAGATAATATTGTTGGAGTAAAACAAAATACACTAGTAACGACACAAGACTGATATATTTGGATTTTAAGTGTAATCTCATTTATTTGAAAGTTCTTGATGGATAATTTAAAGGAAGGGTTGAATACGACATTTTCTCCTAAAATTTACGTTCATTTTAAAATTCCCCCTTAAAATTTAAAGTCCCCTAATGTTTAAAAATGATGAAAAATCCCCCTAAAATAGCATATGACAATGGATGATTTTTCATCATTTTCAAACATTAAGGGTAACTTTAAACTTTAAGGAGAAATTTTATAATCGGTGTAAATTTTAGGTGTCAATGTCATATTTTACCTTTTAAATGAACTAAAGCACTCCAAAAATATCAACGAAGTCATTAAGATGTTTGCTTAACTTTTCAGATAAATAAAACGCAATACCAAACTTTGTCAAATGTTATCATATATTTGTTTGATTGTGTTTTAGTTCACAACCAATTATATGTTACTTTATCATGCGATATTGCATAATCAACAACAAATATTTTAGTTAAGAATAGAGTTTTTGAAGAAAATTATCGGTATATATACTCAAAATATAGTCTACAGAAGTACTTCCTTAGCTTGATCGAAAAAATTTTAAATGTTGTAATATTAAATACATAGTTGTATATTGTAATTTTTTTAATTGTATTTGATAATTTGAATAAATTGTTTCTTTCGATAATCTTTACAACACTTTATACACGACAAACAATACGCACACAAATTACAATACGCACACAAATGCATTGTGGGGTGCAGTAAAAAAGAAAGAAAGAAGCAATACGAGTCCGAGTCCGTTGCCAATATCTTTCTAGTGTGTCTATTATATATATGAAGATTGAAGCCACTTTAAGAACATGGTTCGTTAATTCTTGAAAGTTGTCCATGTGAGTTACATGTTTTATTATATATATATATATTTAGAGACAATTTTGTAACTTTTGTTTTTAGACAATATATAAATATATATGGCATACGTCCATTGTTCATCTCCAACTCCATTTTTTCCCCAATTTCAACTAGGGGCACATAACGTCGTTTTAAAGAAAAAATATAAGTGAAACACTTAAAATGGGAAAAATATATATTTGTATGTTCATTTTAATTATAACCTTAAAAATAATATTCACATGTTAGTACAAATATGAATAGATTATCTTATCAATTTTACTTGAGACAAGTATATTGCAGAGGCAATAATTAATATATTGGAAATTGCTACTAGAATAAAAGAGAGTTTTTTTTTCCCAAAAAAGAGAGTATGTATATATATAAAAACAAAAATGAAAAATAAATAAATATGTCTTTCCGGTTAAAGGTGATTTCCTTCCATCTGAGATCTACTTTATTATTTTAATGACTGATCGAATTTGAGGCGATTTCTCTTAATTTATCTAAAACAATCCAAAAAAGAAAGAAAATGAAAATAAATAAAGAGTTGGACTATGAAGCTGATGTGGTCAGTGGTATACGTCATCAAAATTAATATATAATAACTAATATATACTTGAGTTGATTTGTGTAAAAAAAAATTATATTCATTGTAATTGATATTTAGTAGAAATAATACCTTCCACGACAAGGAAGCATTTATTTTTTCGCATATATATATGCATATCATATGTATCTCCCTTTTGTCGAAGATAAGATAAGATGATGTTGGTAAAAAGTTAGGACTGTAGAAACTAATATATTATAGAATGAGACTGAGAAAACGGATGATAGTGGTCGTCATGTGTCATAATCACAAAATACAGAAATTATTATTGAATGCAAAGGTATACTTCTTTATATATACTATGAAAAAAATAAGAAAATATAATAACATATCTAATATTTATATATAAAATAAAATATTATCCTAATAGATAATTATCTCAAACACTTTTCCTCAAAATAAGTATATAAGCACAGTGAAATGATCAACTTATTTTTAATGTTGTGGTCTTCTAAAATTTAAGTAAAATAATTGAAGTTATTAATATTATTACTTAAGTAAAACAAAGATTATATATAAGTCAATTTATGTATATACAGCAAGTTATTAATATTATTATTTAAATGTTGGTAGTTACATTAAGCTTATTTAAATTAATATAATAAAAACATATGCATCTAATTTCAATTAACATGATTTTATAGCAATTTATGTAAATTATACATGATAACATATATATGTTCATAAATAACTCTTTACGTTTATTTTTACATTAAAAAAATAATATTCATAAATTAGAGTACGGTAGACAAAGTTATAATTTTTTTGTTAATTACCATACTAAAAGTTAAATGATATTATAATAAATAAAATTTAACAAATTGTTATAGGTATTAAATACTATAATAATGTAATGACTTGATTTATTTTAATTCATTGTAAATTAAGAATTGTTAGTTGTAATACACGATGAAATATTAGTGACGATTGTGACCCAATTGATTCATCACGTGTGACTATTTTAGCAAAATCATATTACTATAAATTTACTAATACATCAAAATTAAATGTAACAAAAACATAAGTTCAAAACTGTATTTTCTCTAACAAGATACACAATTAATTGTTTATATATTTTTTATTTATAAATGTTTTGATCGATCAACTCACATTTATAAATTTTGGACACATCACACTGTGTATCGAAGCCTATTTAATTGGTTAAACTTCCTCAAAATGATCTCGACAATTTGCTTTTCTTTTTTTTTTTAAATGTAGCTTTTACATCTCTAGACTTAAATGAGACAATGATCCAATAAACTTTATCTTTTTGTTATTCATAATTTATATGTTATCATATCCCCATTAATTAACACGTGACATAACCATTAAACTAACAAAATTAAGTTGGGCAAATATAAATACCATGTGATCGTATTGCTTCTGGTTATACATCGACTTCCAAATAGAGAGACCTGTAATGGGTACACCCTAATTAAACACCCTTCATTGCTCCATATACCCAACGAGACACAAACGACACACGTTTATATAAATTAATTATAAATCTTAAAATGACACGTTTTTGTTACAGTTTGTATAGTATTTGTTGTTATATAGGTATGTGTCTCCTCTACGAAATCTATTTATCTGCAAACCCTAATGTGTGAAGAGGAGAATGAAGGATGCGTGTGACAGCTCGAAAGACGCACAGTAGACGATAACAGTGAAGCTGAACATCATCAGATTATTCTTAGATTAGTAAATTTTGTGATCATTTTCGTTAATTATATAGACTTAATTATTCACTAATGCACTAACTCAATAATTAATAAAAAGGAATAGTTACACTTTGATGCGTTTCATTATATTTCATATTCTTTCTTGGTATTATTTATTAATTCATTATAAAAACATACATAAATTATAAATATATAATAATTTCATAAGATATTAGAAAAACTTAACATCTATTTTTACACAATGGAAACATTTATTTTTTAAAATTAGCGTGCCGCAAAAAATATTTTTTAAAAAAAATTATGAGTCAAAATTATCAATGTTGTCAAAGTAAATATAGATAGATAGATTAAAATAATATAATACATTAGTAAATAAAAGTTATTATATATATATATATATGTCTAGATTAAAATAATATAATATGTATACAACAAAATAGATTATTTTCACGTTTTTAAATCATTAATTAGAATCGTTAGTCTTAGTTGGTAGCTAGCTACATGATGAAACATTACATATATAATTTTAGAAACTCTAGAATTTACTTTAAAATTATATTATGGCGCAAATTTATATAATTTATATTTTATAAGATAAGATACGGATGATGTACTTACTACTTAAAAATATGTGTGATTTTAATTTATTATTACTATTTCGCTCTCTATATTTTAATAAGTTTATAATTTACTATCCGATTTTTTTTTTAAATTTTAATACTTTTTTAGTAACGATTTAGTTATTAATTATTTAATTTATCTCATCATATTAATATGAATTGGTAAAGTAACAACTAAAACGAGGTTATTCAAAAAAACAATTAATAAGTGTGCAAAATCGTACCATGACATAACGCTGATTTTTCTGTTTGGTCCCAAAGATATAAATTAATCCTCATCCAATAGAGACCAAAATGGGGGCCAGTATTCGACAGTCAAAAACACATTCGGTATGCATGGTGGGATATCTTCCAAGACACCAACGCTGTTGTCAATTGTTTTGTCATCTCAGGGTGTGTGATTATTATATGGTGACTATGCACTGACCCAGTTTTGACACTTTCTTTTTCATTATCTCCATTTTGACTCAAGCCCTAATAGCCACCATACAGTAGTAGACGACGTTAACAGTAGTAGACGACGTTAGGGGATGACAGTTGAAGACATGTGTAACGTCCACTACTAAGAAGTAAGTTTTTTACCCGCGAAACTTAGTCACCGGTAAAATAATTTTTTAGTCGGTGAAGGTCTTACCGCCGATGTTATTCGCCGGTAAAAGTCGTCAGCATAACGCGACCGGTAAAACTTTTGCCGGCGAAATGAGCCTTCGCCGGTATAAAATTTGTGTATTACCGACGAGCTATTTCGCCGTTAAAAACACAGCTCGTTGTTCATTAATATATACATTTAGCGGTGAGGTAAGTAGTCGATAAATATATTTACTTTTGCCGGTGACATGATGTCGCCGTAAACAAACAATTACCAACGAAATATCTCGCTAGTAAAGGTATATGTTATTACTGGCTACTTACCTCGTCGGTGATTCTATACTTTTACTAGCGAGATATTTCGTCGGTAAATGTAAACGTTTACCAACGAGAATATCTTGCTGGTAAATGTATATATTTTCTATAATTATATGATTAATTTTAATCTGACATCAACGTAACTTGTTAAAAAAAATATATATGCAACAACCAACTCCCTTTTCATACATAACCCAACATTTACATATAATAATCATGTCTAGTCAATTCAAAATATACAATCCGGAAGTGTTTGTCCCGTCAAAGTGAGAACTTACAAAACAAGAAAAAAACATAATTTCATTCTTCTAAGTTCGTCGTCACTCATCTGCAGTCCAAGTAAATATTGTTTCAACAACATTTTTGTCTACCTATACATTTGACCAAATAATACGTAAAATGCTCATAGTGAGACATATATGTGAATTTGAGATAAAATAATTATCTTCATTTGAAAACACTCATTGAAAGACGTACCTTGAGTCTCATCAATGTCGGTAACTTGAGGTTGTCTAACATTTATCAATAAGTCAACCTTCTCGCTAAATACGCAAATCCAAAGTCTTCTCTTTTGATGCTTGTAGGCGCTCCTTCAAATTACTATTTTTCACATGCAACTCTTCAACAATCTTATTGTACTCCATCATATGTGAGTTACCTGTATCACTAGTGCAATATGCATGTCGTTTATACTTCGATGACTCCTTCCTTTGGTCTCACACTTTTACGTATATCTCATCCACGTTAGGAGTTAGTACTCCTTCAAACTCATCTTGCACTATCCATTCATCCACTTATGTCTGCAATGCACATTTCAAACTACATTCATCCATGAAATATGATAGAGTTCCCCCATTGAAGGCAATCACATTTTGCATACTTACCATAATTTCAGCCGCCACAATATCACAGGGGGTGCCCTCTTTTAGATGTGTATGTACCCGACGACAATGAACATATTTTGACGGTGGAACACAGTTATTTTTCTCCGTCTATAATGAATGAATTATTTAAAGTAATATAATAATTTTAAACATAAAATCATTTATTATAAACGGACTTATACCTACCTCCTCATGATAAATCCTAGCATGACTAACACTTCCAGAGGTGTGTAGTGCCAATTGCTTTTCTCGGTTTCTTTTATTGAGATCGCACTTGACCTGTACGAACCAACTAATGTCAGAGTACTCCTAGAATAGATAATTATACGAAACATACTCGTGCAACATCAATTTCATAAGGCGCGTAGTACAAAGCCTTAATGTTGGCTCGATTATATATCGTTAAATTTCTTGCCTAACTTCTTCATGGTAGGCCATTTTATCACCTCATTGTCTTTATCAATGTCAAACTTATCCAACACAAATTAGATGTATTTGGATTCTATTAGGACTCCTTGACCATATAATGACTGGTGAAAAATAAACTTACACAAAAAATCTCCCACATATTCTCTTTTGCCTTTCCGGTACACCGGCATCGTCGTGTGTTCCACACCAACTTGGCACACACGGTGTGACATTTTCTGGCATGCAGACTAACCAACCAAAGTAGTTGTTGAACTTACTTGTATGTTTTCCAATCGATTCTCCTTTTTCATTAAACTCTATTGGCAGTTTTGTTACTGCATGCATTTTCATTAGTTCATTCCACATTCCTTGTAGGTCCTCGTCCATGTTTTTTGGTGGTACCTGCCAAATTAAATGTTAATTAGTCGAACCAATACTATTCACTCATATAAAGGACGTAAAAAATACAAACTTCTTGCAGTTGAGCCTTCCATTGAAACGTGTTCATCTGTAGTGGGATGTTTTGTTGATGGTTGATGTTCAACTTCCAGAAACGGTCTTATTGAACCTTTAGAGATTATTCTTCCTCTACTTGTCATTTTCACTGCAGTGAACAATCATATTAGTATCATAGAACCAATTTGGAGCATTTCGATGATATACATTAATATTGACATATTTTCCTTAAACTCATTTTCCTTCTAGGACACATTTCTTGAAAAGTTTCATAAACTCATCAATTGTTGAATTACTAACTTTGTATAGGGACTTTATGTGTAACAACTCAAATATATAGGAAATCTTTGAATAATTAGGACAACATGGGTATAAACATTTTCCGTAATCCTCTAAAAGCTTATAAAATACAGAAGCATTAACATTTGGTTGCTCTTTTACATTCGTCCATTCTCGTGCACTAGTGACGTCAGAAACAATTTCATGCTTGATCAACATTTCTTACACTACAACTTGAAGTTGGTACAAACTCTTCACCGTGATAAATCCAATTGGTGTAACTTTGCGCAATACCTTTCCATAATAAATGGTTTTCCACAACATCTCTTGGATTATGAAAATGATTATTACAATAAATACACGGGCAACAAATTGTAGTGTTTCCTTCGGCATCTAAAATACTCCTATTACTGTAGGCAAACTCTAGAAAGTTGTTCATCCCAATATTATATTCTTCACTTAATCTAGACTTGGGCATCCAACTCTTATCCATTTTGTATGATTACTATGAAAATAGATTGAAAATGAAACTTCATTAGAACGACCAAAACTACTAAAACTTCATAAATTGATACGGCAAAAACTCAGCAAAAGTTTGTACAACTTAAAATGGTGTGAAACATAGGATGAAATGGTCTCCAAAAACAATAAGGAGCTTATGAGCATTCACGACAATCTTACAATAAGGAGCTTATAAGCAATCTTACCTCAAAAGTTGAATTTGAAGAAGAACATAATACAATTAGGGACCCAATACAATTAGGGATTTTCCCAATCAACAACTAAAGAAGAACAGTGATGCAGCACCTGGAGAAAGACAACCGAACAAAGGATTAACCAGCTAAATCGAAACGTTTGAAACTTAGCTTGAAGAACAACAATATGACGATTGTGGGGCAGCAATAAGAGACCAATATTACAGCAATTCGGACAACAAAATGAATCGAACAATTAAAGCATAAGCATGAAAATAAAAACAATTAGACCTTGAAGAACTTACAATCGACTGGAGGTTCTACCTTGTCAGTTGGAGCTCTCAACCGAAATTAGGGTTTCTCACATAAATTCTCTTCGTCCAAAATGAAGAAGAGACCCCGGTAATTGTATTTTTATATTACTTTTACCGGTAACATTTTTACTTCGCCGGAAATTTAATTTTTTGACCAAATAAAAAAATTAAATATTAAAAAAATATTGGCAAAGTAAATAACCTCGCTGGTAAAACTTTACTTTTACCGACGAGGTTATATAATTTGCCAGTAATTTAATTAAATGACCAAATAAAAAAATTAAATATTAAAAAAACTATTACAAACGAGATTAATCATCTCACCAAGAAAAAATTATTTACCGACAAGTGAATTTTGGTCGTCAGTAATTGTAAGGATTTACCAGCGAATCATCAATGTGACCGCTAAAGAACTTTTAGCGGCGAAATTTTCTAAGTCGCCAGTAAAACATTTTTGCCGTCGAATTTTTTTTCATCACCAGTAAAAGCCTTACTTCTAGTAGTGATCTGAAACTCGAGTAATTGTCTTTATTAGCTCAATCCAGTCTGATTAAGCCTACTGTCCTCACTTGGACAAAAAAAAAACTTATGTTGGACTTAGTAATACATCTTTGTTTATGAATTTCAAATCACAACATGTTACTAGACATATGATATGTTGTTGACAGCAAACTAGTTGTCATATTAAGTAAGCCGTTCTAATTCATTATTGTATAGTAAGCCAAAAAAATCATGTATGACATTCAGATGGAGGACATATTAAGTAAGTCGTTCAATTCCTACACATGGTTCAACGCCATGATTGATGACATTCAGATGGAGGACATTGGCTATAAGGGGCAAATGCACACTTGGTCTAACAATAGAAGAGGTGTCGAGCGTATTTTGGAGAGGTTGGATCGAGTACTAGGGAATAGACTTTGGAGCTCCAACTACCTGAAGCCCAATGCATCAATGAATTGGCAATAGGGTCGGATCACTCTCCGTTCGAGATTGTAATGAATTTTGAATACACTAAAGGGAGGAGGAGGTTTAGATTTGAGGACATGTGGCTCAAGCGAGAAGATTGTTACGAGGTTATTAGATTATCTTGGACAGAGGGGGGGCTCGGCTAAGGTGCTGGAAGATCTTGAACCGAAGCTGAATTTGTGCAGGAAGTCTTTCATCGAATGGATCATAACTAAATTTAAGCGCAATGTTATTGAAATCAACAAGGCTAGGAAGAGACTCAAAACCCTCAGTGAACATATATTGAATGAGGAGGAATAAAGTGAAGAAAGATCCCTCAAGTCTCGACTAAATGCACTATGGAAAAGGAAAGAGGTTTATTGGAAACAACGATATCGAGTGAAGTGGTTGGAGCATGCTGGTCGTAACACCAAATTTTTCCATCAAACAGCGTTGTCGCGTAGGAGGCAAACAAGATTCTGCGGTTAAAAGGGCTGGCAGGGGAGTGGGTTAAAGGGGAGAGGTGTGTTATGAAAGAGATCCATTCTTTCTTTGGATGCCTTTTCACGTTTGGGAGGATACTTTGAATTGTCTCCCCAACCAGGTCACGGTGAATATGAATCAGGAGTTGACCAGATCGGCATCTTATGAGAAGGTGTGAAGGGCGGCTTTTCAATTGGGGATCTCGGGGTCCGGGGCCTGACGGCTTCTCTGGTTCTTTCTTTCAAAGGAATTGGAGCGTAATCGGTTCAGATATTGTCACCTCCATCAACGCCTTCCTATCATCAGGTATCATGCCATCCTTTCTAAACCAAACTGATATAACCCTTATCCCTAAGACCCTAAACCCTTGCTCTGCATCTGACTTTACACCAATTAGTCTTTGTAACTTTGGTTAAAAGATTATTGCTAAGGTTCTGGCGAACATATTAAAAACATCAGAGTTGATAACGTCGTTCCAGAATGCATTTGTGGCATGGAGGAGAATACAGGATAACATATTCATTGCCCATGAAATGTTTCATTTTTTTAAAACAAGGAGAAGTCTAATAGGATCGTTAGGGCGGACTGAATGTGCTCTTAAGATCGATATGCATAAAGCGTATGATCGAGTGGAGTAGGACTTCCTTCTGGAGGCACTTCGACGGAGAGGCTTTTGCGAATTATGGATTCAGTGGATCAAGGCATGTATTTCTACTATGTCTTATCGGGTGATTGTAAACGGAAAGCAAACAAGATTAATAAGACCGACTCGAGGCCTCAGACATGGAGATCCTCTTCCCTTATCTTTTCATCATTGTTATTGACATTTTGTCTAGAATGATGGAGACAAAGGTGGATTGAGGTTTAATTGAAGGGATAAGGTCGAATAATGGAGGCCCCGTGATTCATCATCTATTTTTCGCCAATGATTCCTTATTCTTTATCAAAGGATCGATTGAGAAGGCATGGCGCCTCAAGAACATGTTGGACCAATACTGTTTAGCTTTGGGGCAGACCGTCAATTTCACAAATCCAGCATTTACTTCAGTTCGGATGCAAGTAAGGAGTTCAAGCGGGAAATCTCAGACGTGTTCGGAGTGCAATAGGTATCAAATTCAGGGCACTACTTAGGCCTACCCACCATTTGGGGTAGGTCTCTGAAGGATGGGATAGACTATCTCAAGGAAAGGGTCCGTGAGAAGATTCAAAGATGGAGAAACAAACTCCTCAACAATGTTGAGAAAGAAGTGTTGATCAAAGTGGTTGATACTTCAATCCTGACTTACGTTATGAGTATCTTTCATCTTCCGGCTAGTTGGTGTGCTGAGATCAATGCGATGATCGTGAGATTTTGGTGGGGAGCCAAGAATGGGGATAGGAAGATTCATTGGAAGAAATGGGAAGTTATGAGAGAATCAAAGTAGGAAGGAGGATTCGGGTTCCGAGAACTTCAAACCTTCAACCAATCATTGTTGACTAGCATGGAAAAAATGGCATTGAAGGAACCAACCGCACTTTGGGTCAGGGTGCTGAAGGGTATATACTTCCCTGCGACAGGCATCCTGCAGGCCAGCAAAGGGGGTAAAGCGTCTTGGGGATAATTAAGACTCCTTAAGGGAAGGGATGTGATTCGACAAGATGGGGTGTGGTCCATCGGAGATGGTCGTATCATCCGAGCCTTCACAGATCAATGGGTGATGACTCGACAGAGCAACCACATTTTGTCAATCTCGACAACTCAAAACTAAGAGGAGGTCAGGGTGGTCAAATGGATTGATCAGGATCATCTAGTCTGGAATGAAGAGAGGGTACAGGTAGATGTTTAACCGTTTGAAGTTGATAATGTGCTCAGTGTTATGATTCTTATAGCCCCGCGTGATGATGTATTGTGGTGGTCATTTACGAGAGATGGAAGGGTTTCGGTTAAGTCGGCATACCATTGATTGAAAGACCGGATTAGGAAGCCAAATAGGGAAAGTCAACCGGGATCTTTGGATGGTAATATGGCGCTCAAATGTTTGGCTGAAGTAGGCTTCTTCATGAACCGATTCGACCCTGAACCGGTTCAGAATTGAGCTGGTCTGGTTTGTAAAAAAAAAGTATTTTTTCTGTTTATAAAAAAACTAGTTTGGTTTCGGTAAAAAAACTGATTTGGTTCGAACCGATTCAAAACTGGTTCGAACTGGTCTGGTCTGGTTTTATTAATAACAATTTTGGTTAGAAAATAATCTCGTTCAAACTGAAACTAAACCAACTGAAAATCATGTCCAACACACTGAACCGACTGAAAAAATACGGAACCAACTAACAACACACTGAACTGACTGGAACAAAAACTGAACCGGCTGAAAAATACACTGAACCACTGAAAAACACACTGAACCGACTGAAAATATGTTCCACAACCAACTGAAATCCTATCAAACATCAACATACGAGAGTCCAATACATCTCTAGGTTTGGTTTATTGAAGACATCTCTAGGTTTATTTTAATTTCAGACCAGTTTAGTTGATTTCGCTTCAAACCGGTTCTAAAATTATATAGGTTTAAAGTGATTTGATTTAAATTTAAGTATAAACTAGTATAAAAAACGAGTCGATTCGAACTGAATTTTTGGTACTATTTTGAACCGGTATACTTGAAGCCTAAAAACACTAGTCTGGGTTTGATACAAGTTCGGTCGAACCGGTTCGAACCAGACCAGTTCAACCGAATCAGTTTAAATGAACAAGCCTAAGCCGAAGGTTAACGTTTTCATGTGGAAAGTTGTCTCGAATGCTGTGCGGTTCGATCAAACTTGGAAAGACGAGAGATTCTGACGTCGCCTCTTTGTCCAGCTTGTGATGAAGTGGAAAACCAGGAGCATGCAATCCTAGAATGCAGTTGGACGCACCAAATTTGGCATGAAGTTTTGGGCTTATCGGTTGAAGGATTTGATCGACAGCCTACTTTTGACTGGATATTCGGTGGGGCAGCAAGTAAGTTCTCAAGAGGGGTTGGTAAAGACAGTAGATGGGTGATTTGCATGTTGTCTTGCTGGTCAATTTGAAAGGCGAGGTGCAAAGTCGTTGTAAAAAACAAAGCTCCAAATCTGGTTGCTATAGTGGTGGATATCCTTAGGGCCCATGGTGAGCTATCTTCGATTGTAGTAGCTAGAGAAATATCAAGGTTAGCTCAGGTTCGTACGTCTTCTCATTGGAAGAAGCTGAAAATCGGGGTCATCAAAATCAATTGTGATGAATCTTGGTGTTCAGCTACTCGGCAAGAGGGATCAATGTAATTTCCATAGACTACTTGGGCAATATTTGCGGAGGTCGATACTGCTCATTTAGTTGAGGCTCGGCGGAGGAGATGGAAACAAAAGCCGCTTGTGAAGGGATTAGACTAGCCGAGGAAAAGGGGTGGCAGATTATTTAGGTGGAGTCTGATGCGGATGCAGTAATTAACCACCTAAAAGTGAACGGACTTCCTATGGAGGATTGATACAATTTTGTCGAACGTGTTAGCTTTGGCTAGTACTATAATGCAACTTGGGGGGCTATTCCTAAAAACGCTAATCGTAGTGCGGATTAGATAGCTAACCATGATGTGTCCTAGTAATTGAGGTTTTTGATCCCCACTATTTCTCGCTTATTAGTTTGGAGTTTTCTTTGTAACTAGATTTGTTTCTAATGGATGATTTCTAGTTGTTGGGCAAAAAAAAATCCTTATTGTTAGTATTAGGGCTGGCAATTCGTGTGTGCGTGCGTGCTATCGTGCACCAGGACACGACACGACACGCACGAAAGTTCAACACGAAAATGTAATCGTGTCACGGACACACGACACGAACACGACACGCAATTTATTGTCTCAACACGAAACGAACACGATAACACGAAAATATTCGTGGAAAGTCGTAACACGATAACACGATTTCACATTTTCACGAAAATAACACGGTAACACGATAACACGATTTCACGTTTTCACGAAAATAACACGGTAACACGAAAATAACACGGTAACACGATAACACGATTTCACGTTTTCACGAAAATAACACGGTAACACGAAAATAACACGGTAACACAATAACACGATTTCACGTTTTCATGAAAATAACACGGTAACACAATAACACGATTTCACGTTTTCACGAAAATAACACGGTAACACGGTTCACATACGCACGATAACACAACCTAAATAACATAAACACGTCCCCTCAAAGGCAAACAATCGTGTTATCGTGTTTTGAAACCTAAACACTAACACGACACGAAAAAACAATCGTGTTATCGTGTTCGTGTTATCGTACCATCAAAGGCAAACACGATCACGACTTTTTCGTGCGTGTTCGTATCGTGTTATCGTGTCATGAGTGAAATTGTCAGCCCTAGTTAGTATTATGGTATTAATTACTACTGTATGGTTAATTAAGAATCGTATGGATTGGGTAATGTAATGTAAAGAGGTGTGAGTTTTTAGTATGTCGAGGCTAAATTTTGGTGGACTATCTATTGACTCCGTAGACATGTAGTTAATTGATTGATCCAATTAATGAAGTGGGTCATTTGGTGGTTCCTCTACCAATTAATTAATGATAAGCCTCTTCATTAAAACCATTAATAAAGATAAGAAGGTGGACACCATTTGCTTTAAGAAGGAAGGATAAGTCACTAATGGAGAGGAAAAGAAGAAGTCACATTCTGATATTCTCAAAAGATAAATTATTAAAATCTAGTGGTTCGTACACAATACTATAACCCTTCTAGTTTTTTGTTTTGTTTTTAACTTGAGTTTCCTATCGTTAATTCCTCAAAAAAATATGAAAACACTTCCGCACTAACTCGGATTTCTGTCAGTCTAGTTCATATCGAAGTCATTTATTGGATTGTGATCTATGTATAACTAAATCTGAAAAACAACTCTTGTTGAATTTTTCGTTTTTATATAAGATTGTTTTCACAATTTTAAATTATAAAATAAAATAAAATCTTTTTGCATTAATGTGTCATCTTCTGTAGAATTTCGAATAAAAAATTGCACTTTTCAATCCATCAAACAAATCAAACGAGAGGGATGAGAGTATTGAAACGAAGGAATGAAGGAATCAGAATCAAGAAGAAATGAAACAATCAATCTCAGAAACATTAGAATGAGAAGAAGAGGAAGAAGACGATGTGGAGGATCATGTGGCTACACATCTTCATGCGGCGAGTCATCACCTCTTAAATAGGTAAACAATATTCTGAAATACAACTGAAGCAATAAAGAATAAACCCTATACAATTTAGTCCCTAAATAAACAAAATAAGAAAATAACAATAAATAAACCCTAAACTAATAGATTATAATAACTTAGTCCCTGAACCGGAAGCTTTCACATCAGTTTGCACTTCAACACTCCCCCTCAAACCGATGTTTGAAAGAATATCCTTCAGACCAAGCTTCTTCAGCAAAAAATAATGTTGACTATTTCCCAAAGTCTTAGTAAAAATATATGCAACCTGTTCACTTGACTTCATAAAACTGGTTAAAATAATACATGCACTAATTTGTTCCCTTATAAAATGACAATCAATTTCTATATGCTTGGTACGTTCATGATACATGGGATTTGAAGCAATCTGAATAGCTGCTTTATTATTACAAAATAGAGTGGTTGGAGTATGAGAAATAACACTCAATTCTCCCAATAATTCTCTTAATCAAATGATTCCAGACACTGTTGAACCCATACTTCTATATTATGCTTCTACAGAAGATCTATATACAGTAGCCTGTTTTTTAATCTTTCAGGAAACTAAAGATTTTCCCAAAAAAATACAGTAACCAAACACTGATTTTCGGGTTTCAATACAACTACCCCAATCAGAATCACAATATGCAGAAATATCTAAACAATCATCGAATGATAAAAGAATTCACAAACCTGGTTGCTGTTTAACATACCTGATTACTTTATGCACATCATCCAGATGAGACTGTTTTGGATTCTGCATAAATTGACTCAAGCATTGAACTGAATAAACTATGTCATGACGAGTAATAAATAAATAAAGTAACTTACCAATCCTTCTATAATACGTGGGATCATCTAATAGACCATCATCTTTAGTTAGATCAAAATTCAAATCATATCCCTTATTTGTAAATTTAATATTCTGATCCATTGGAGTATTGCTTGGTTTTCCACCAAGTAATCCAGTTTCAGTCAAAAGTTCAAGTGTATACTTCCTTTGGCACAAAGCAATTCCTTCGTGCGAACGGGCAATTTCTATACGAAAGAAGTACTTTGACTCACCCAAATCTTTCATCTTAAAACTGTTATGTAACGATGCTTTCAACTCATGGATAAAGGATCTATTGTTTCCAGTCATCAACAAATCATCAACATAAACAAGTAAAACCACAATTTCATTACCTTTTTTCTTAGTAAACATAGAATAATCATATAAACTTTGATGATAACCATTCTGAATAAGAGAATCAACTAACTTAACATTCCATTATCTAGAGGCATGTTTTAATCCATAAAGGGATTTAAGTAATTGACAAACATGATTACTAAATCCCTGAGGAATTTGCATATAAACCTCTTCTTTTAAATCACCTTGAATAAATGCATTATACACATCCATTTGAAAAAGAAGTCAATTATATTTTGCTGCTAAAGCTAAAATTGTTGTGACAGTAACCATTTTAGCAACAGGAGAAAAGGTTTCGACATAATCTATACCTTCTTTTTGATTAAATAATTTTGCTACAAGCCTGGCTTTATAGCGTTCAACAGATCCATCCGAATTATACTTAACACGAAAAATCCACTTACATCCCATAGCATGTTTCCCTTTGGGTAATGGAACAATTTTCCAAGTGTTATTATTTGTTAAAGCACAAATCTCATCTTTCATGGCATTGATGCAGTTTTCATTTTTGCAAGATTCACTAAAAGAACTTGGTTCCGTTATTTTATCAATAGAGCTAGAAAAACACTTGAAAGAAGAGGACAAATCATGATAAGACACACAATTTTGAATAGGATATTTAATACTACATTTATTATGCAAAACATAATCATTTTACCGAACTGGAATTTTAATTATCCTACCTGATCTTCTAGGAGGCACAATGGGTTCGAAAACTAAGATATCATTTTGTGCAGAATCGGGATTGTCCAAAAAAGACTGGACAACTTCATCATTTTCTGCATTATTATCATTCAACTTATCAGCAGTAGATAATTTTGGTATCTATAAGGAATCAACATCGTCATATTTTTTAGTAATATTATCAACAAATAAATTTCATGTTTCCGAATTGTTATCTTTATACGGAAATACATTCTCAACAAATCTAACATCTCTACTAACAAATATTGTTCCATTACTCAAATTTAGTAACTTATACCCTTTTTGAGTGAGAGAATATCCCAACAAAACAGACTGAACATAACGAGATTCAAACTTATCAGCAACATGCAAAACTTTAGCATAACAAAGGCAGTCAAATATACGCAAATGATCAAGTCTATGTTTTCGGTTCATCAATTTCTCACAAGGTGATATACCCCCTAAAACATTAGTTGGCATCAAATTTATAAGATAGCAAGCAGTCAAAATGCATTCACCCCAGAACCTAGATGGAATATTACTTTCTAATTTTAAATCCCTTGCAATTTCAAGTAAATGCCTATGTTTTCTTTCAACTATTCCATTTTGTTGAAGGCGTATACACACAAGTACGTTGATGAACTATTCCTTTTGATTTAAAAAGATCATTGCAGTGATTATTAAAAAACTCCCCTCCATTATCAGTTCGAATTATTTTGATATTTTTTCCAAACTGATTCTCAACTAATGTGATAACATGTTTAATGACAACAATAGCATCTGATATAAGGTGCAGTAAATAAGTCCAAGTATTTCTACTGAAATCATCAACAATTGTCAAAAATAACCTTTTATTATCATGCGTGATTTTATTGCAAGGTCCCCAAACATCCATATGAACAAAAGCAAAACACTCAACAGGCCTAGACTCGCTATTTGAAACGGTAACTTATGATATTTGGCCATAAGGCAAACACCACAATCAAACAAACTCTCATTCTGAAAACAAACAGACTCAAGAGATTTTATTCTACTTAAACTTGCATAGAGGGATGCCCCAAGCACTTGTGCCAGAGTACGAGCTGAGGATATGGTAGAATGTTGCCTCTAAGGGCTATGGAATGCTTAAATTGTCGGGCGTCGGATCCGACTTTCCTCGACCCGTTTTGGAAAATATTTTTCTTTTTTTGTTTCGCTCGAAAATGTCGGGTCTTGGCGACCGACGGGTTCGGTCGAGCGGGGTCATCAACCGGACCGAAAAATGTGAAAGAGTAGCCACTGATTAATTAAAGGCTAATCGGAATCCTAAAAATGCCTAGGGTACATGGTGTTAACATCCTAGGGCTTGGAAAGTCCAGAGAATCGAGTTCGAGGGTTTGATTACGTCTTAAGGGCTCGCAAGCCCATAATCCGCCCTTTCGGTACTTTAGTTTGCTTTTGAATTTATATTTTTTTCAACTTGCCTGATTTACCCAAATTGTCCAATTTGATCATGTTTGGTTAAAGAGATGACATGCATTTTTTTTAATTAACAATATACAAGCATTTTTTTAATTTTTGAGTTAATTTAAAATAAATAAACAAGATAGAATAAACTTAATTGTGCTAAAAAAAAGAGTGGTTTAACTTTGGGGTCATTTTAAGTCGTGTCAAACGTATATAAATGATTTTGATAATACGAAGCATATTTGACTAATTTTTGACACCTTGAGAAGTAATGGGACGTCTAGAAAAGTTTAGGGACCAATATGCAATTATTTAAAATTTCGAGCTGATTTGGAAAAATCTTTTGAAAATTGCACAAATTACCCAAAACTTTTCTGGTTTGGTTTATAACACTCGGTAAAATCCCAAAATGACCCAAGAGTCCAAGGACTGAGTTGTAACATTCATCAAAGTTTGGGAATGACCTAATTCATTTTCGAAAATATTATTTTTTTTACTGAAACAACCTCCATAACTTTCACAAATGTCTAAAATGACCCCAAAGTTATACTGAACTTAAAATCGAGTACGATTCTTATATGAAATACAACTATTAACACATAATAGCGATGAAACAGACTTCATTCACATTAAGAAATACAAATATCGAGCACGAGAGGAGATATACCTAAGTTATTCGAAATTTAGATACCTCACGAGGAACCGAGACCGATATTCGCCGATCTTTCTTCACTCAATTTCTATCTATTTTTTTAACTCACTATCACTCAAATCCTCACTTTGAATTTTTTTTTCTCTTTTCTTTTCTTCTCTTCTCTTTTCCTTTCTTTCCATTTCTTTGAACAAGCTTACGGCAAGCTTGTTCCAAACTATCCTTTGGTTTCTTCTTCCTCCTTTCAACCGTATCTATCCCTTGCTTTTGTAGAGTTTCTCCTCCAAATAGATGATAAACATGGACAATACATGGTGGATGGCAAAATGTGATAGCAATTGGGCAAAGGTGATTGGCAATGGGAGGTGATTGGCAATTAGGAGAAGTTTTGATGATAATTGGAGAGAATTTGGCTAAGGATGAGCAAAAGTGATCAAGTGGTCAAATGGTGATGGCAATTAGGAGACTTTTGGTGCCAATTGAGAGAAATTGGGAGTGATTTGTGCCATGGTGGAAATTTGGACGAAAATGGATGGCATGGTGGGTGTTTGGCCAAAAATGGGTGTCATGGGTTTAGGGGTTTATGCTTTGGGGTTTAGGGTTTGGGGTTTAGGGTTTGGGGTTTAAGGTTTGGGGTTTGAGGTTTGGGGTTTAAGGTTTAGGGTTTGAGATTTTAGGGTTTGGAGTTTAAGGTTTAGGCTTTAGAGTTTGGGATTTAAGGTTTAGGGTTTGGGATTTAGGGTTTGGGGTTTAGGGTTTAGGGTGTTAGTGTTTGGGGTTTAAGGTTTAGGGTTTGGGGTTTAAGGTTTAGGGTTTGGGATTTTAGGGTTTGGGATTTAAGGTTTAGGGTTTAGAGTTTGGGATTTAAGGTTTAGGGTTTAGGGTTTGGGATTTGGGGTTTTAGGGTTTGGGGTTTATGATTTAGGTTTTATTTTATTTTTGCTTTTTTCTTCGGCTCGGTTCCTCGCATACAGTATTTTGAACCCTGGCCAAAATTAGGTGTTTACATTCGGTGTCAACCAAATATAGCCCTTCAACCTCTCTACCAATCCCCAACACCGTTCCATTGTAAAGATCCTGCGTGATTACCAATTTAGGATAAAATGGCACATAACATGACAAGTCTTTAGTTAACTTAGTTATTGAAAGGGGGTTGTATCTAAAATCAGGAAAATAGAGCACATCATGCAAAGAGCGATTCCCAAATATTCTAAAATTTCCTACATCATGGACAACATAATTTGAACCATCAGGTAAGTGAACCTTAGAACTAACAGTTTTAAAATCATACAAGCAATCATATCAATAACTCATATGATTCGTGGCACCAGTATCTAATATCCAACAATTTCCTATACTAGAAAAACAGGTTGAGCTGGAATGTATACCTGCCACGTTAGCCTTGGAGGAGGATTTTGATTGCATCTTGCTTATCAATCGTGCAATCTGTTCAATCTTATCAGAGGAAAAAGCATTAGTATTTCCAGAACCAATATCTAAAAGAGTAGAATAAGAAATTCCAAACTCAGTTGTAGAGCATGATGTACGGCTCTTATTCCCATCATTGTTTGGTTCGGTCACACTGTTGGCTTGAGGTGGCTTTCCCTGACTCTGGCCAGATTTGAATCTCCAATCAGGTGGATAACCCTTTCTCTTAAAACAATTATCATAATCGTGTCCTTTGTTCTTGCAATACTCACAGAATAAGTTCACACGTTTTTTTAAAAACGGTTTTTGATTTCCAAAGGCAATAGCCTTAGTTCCAACAACAGAATTAACTGACATATTTCCAGAAATCTCCCTTTGATTTTCCTCTTGAATCAACACAGCATACGCCTGATTCACAGTAGGAAGAGGTTCCCTCATCACTAGATTTGAACGAACTTGAGAATACGATTCGTTCAAACCATTCACAAAAAGGGCACGCAAGAACTGTATGGCCGAAAAGGTTCCAAATCATGCTTGCAAAACGAAAAATATTCTTCAAGGAGAAGACCAATAGAATCTTGTTCAAAAAAATAGTCTTGCAAGGAACAAATAAAGGCTCAAGAAGAAAGACTGAATGGTTTAAGAATAAGCAACCAAGCACAGCTTTTCTTAAGAATCAGTTTAACAACCGCCTCAACACAAGAAGAAGAAACCAAGTGTATATGTCCTTAAAACTCAGATTAACAACCGCGATGAAGAACTTCGAAACAAAAAACACACGGCAACTGAGATTGCAAAAAGAACCTTCGAGAATGAAGATCAAGCGTATCTGTTCTGGAAAGAAATTACTGACTGTATTCGAAGACTTCGACAAGGAAAAACAACACGCAGTGAAGCATGAATAACCAGGAACTTCGAAACGAAGAAATCTACTGTTTCAGTGCTCTGATACTATATTGAAACGAAGGAACGAAGGAATCAGAATCAAGAAGAAATGAAGCAATCAATCTCAGAAACCCTATAATGAGAAGAAGAAGACGATATGGAGGATCATATGGCTACACACCTTCATGCGGCGAGCCATCACCTCTTAAATAGGTAAACAATATTCTGAAATACAACTCAAGCAATAAAGAATAAACCCTATACAATTTAGTCCCTAAATAAACAAAATAAGAAAACAACAATAAATAAACCCTAAACTTAGGGGTGGGCATGAACCAGTATGGGGCTGAATCGGTTCATGAACCGTACATTTACCACATTTTAAAGAGGTACGGTTTACCGCTCCAGTTTTTTCCTGCTCCAGATTTTGACAAAATTACTATACTTCTTCTGAACCGGTTCAGAACCGGCTCGACCGAGCCACTTTATATATATTTAAAAAAACTATTATAGTATTATGGTTTGTGTATTATGATAATACATAATAAATAATCCATAAACCATAATATATAAACACTTAACCATAAACCATAATACATAAACCATAATCCATAATCTTAATCCATAAACCATAATCTATAAACCATAATCCATAAACCATAATTCATAATCTATAAACCATAATCCATAAACCATAATATATAATTCATTATACTAATGTAGATTGTAAATCATCACCGAACCAACTTTGGTCTAATGGTTTAGAGTATATATTTTAAAAATTAAATATAATATTATATTAAAACTGGTACAAGTAGTGGTACGGTATACCGTTTGCGAACCGGTTTTTTATACCTCTTCTGAACCGCTCTATTTTTTTTTGCAAAAAAACGTTTATTTTGTAAATCGGTACGGTTCAAGTATGGTTCGTCCAAACCGGTTTATTTTGCTCAACCCTACCTAAACTAATGGATTATAATAACTTAGTACCTGAACTGGAATCTTCCGCATCAGTTTGCACTTCAACATAGAGATAGGGTCTTGCAGTAAGTTCTGGCCAATAGAAACATAGCTTTAAAAAAATATATTTTCATTAAATCATGAAAAGATAATTACTAAACTTGGTATGTTTGTAGGTTTAAGATCAATTCTAAAATATTTTAACCATATTTTTCATTATTTTAACACAATCAATAATTTTGAAGTGTTAAAAATGCAAAATAAAATATTAGTATAATTAAATAATGTTATTTTATTTCAATCCATGTATTATTTTAATAGTTATAACTATATTTCATTATTTTTTCTAGTTCATTGTATTATAATTAAAGAATCATATATTTTTACTGTGCCCTAATTAATATAGGAACATTTGGCCAAAAAAAAATAATATAGGAACTATTTTTTATGTAAAAACTAATATGAAGACTTTCTAATGGTACATCATATTATGTGAATTGATAACCATTCTAGCATAAGTTTTTATTTAATTATAAAGGTATATAATGTGCGAGTTTTTAACAAATCTAATATATACATATCATGGATTCTAATTAGCGACGGGCTAAACAAGATTATGGCGACAGAGCTCTTCCAAGCCCGAAATTTAAGGGAGAAAATCCGACCAATCAGTCTCAGACACAACTCGAAACAGGTTTTCCAAGTTGCTCTCTGGACGGTTTTGTCGGATTCCCTCATCTAATCTCATAGCCGTCGAAAAAACAAGTTTTATGGGCCTTGAGAATTGAGCATTCCGCGAAGCCCATCTTTCATTATTCGAAAACAGCACACCGTGCGTGAGCCTCAATTTTAATATCGATCGATCTGTTTATCACAATTCACAATGGTGAGGGTATTTATTTTAGGGTTAAATACCATGAAAATACATGAATTTTGGACATTTTGCAACGAGTTACTTAAACTTTAAAAAATCAAAACGGGTTACATCAACTTTGGCGAAGGTGCGTCCAAATTACCGTCAATTGTTGACGGAAATTCGTCAGAAATTGGACGGAGATAGCTCATTGCACCTTCGCCAAATTTGAGGTAGCCCGTTTTGATTTTTTAAAATTTGGATAGCTCGTTGTAAAACGTCTAAAGTTCAGGTAGCTCCTTGGTATTTAACCATTTATTTTAATTCGTCGTTTGATTGACAATATTTAGACTCGTGCAGTGGAAAATTTTCGTCGGGTTCGGGAAGATGTCGTGGTTGAAGCGTAAACTTGGCCAACTCGTTGCACCACCTTAGGCTAGACTAGGTTATGTTGGGACACAGCAGGAAGTGAAATTCTGCACGTTTCTAAGTGTACAAAATGTCACGTGCCTTAATATCGTAATAATAAACACAGAAAAAAGGTCGAAAACTGAGGAAAAAGGACAGTAGCTTTACCTAAATAAGGTCCAAGAGAGAGACATAGGAATAGGAATATGACGCCATTGCATGCGTACAACATAATAGAGAAGTATACGCACTTCATCAGCCAAAAAGAAGGAATGAGGATAAGTATTTGATCGAATTTGCCCATGTGATAATCGATTAACTCGCGATTTACAGAATGAATTTTTTATAATTGATTTGAAATATTAAAATTGTTTGTTTGAGTTATTATTTAATTTTGATCAATCAAAATTATGCTCCCTTATAAGTTAATTAAGAGCCGTTATTATTATTAAGGATAATAAAAATTATTTAACATTGTGTTAAGCACATGACCACTGTCTATTCCTAATTAATGGGAAAATGTATTAACTTTTCTTCCATTGTTAAATTCAACTACAAGAGGTAGATTAGATAGATAGCTGGAGAGCAGACATCCAACGATCGAGTGGACTTACAAAATAAAGGCTTTATTTTTATATTAATTAATAACATATAGTAGCTACTAAAATAACAATATTACATTTATAATAATTTAAATAATGTAACCTCCTACTGTTAGTTAACAGATTATAACTGTGTTTGCATTAGTCAAATTTACAAACTATTTACTTAAAATGATCTAAAACTATTTTTTTTTTATAATATATACTATACCTTATGTACGTTCGGGATAAATATTTCATATTAATAAAACTTAGATGAAATAACTACATCGTTTTACAACATTGAGCAAAATATTTTCTAATGAAACAATATATAACATAGATTTTAATTCAATAAAAAGGCTGAATAAATGACGTGAGTTATATTTGAATATAGCTTCTTATAAATTTTATTCTAAGAAGTTTCATTTATACTTTCAGTTGGTTGATAATTTATTATTAACAAAATTGATTTTATTTATCATGACACAAAATATTCCATATGATAATACAATCCTCCATTAGAATATTAAAAAAAAACATTATTATTACAATTCGCACATTTATAAATGGGTTAAATACTAAAGAGTTACCTGAACTTTGGACGTTTTGCAACGAGCTACCCGAACTTTAAAATTTTAAAATGGACTACCTCAACGTGGACGAAGGTGCAAATAGCTACCCCGTCCAATTTGTAACGAAATTATGTCAACGGTTGACGGTAAATTGGACAGAGGTGGCTATTTGCATCTTCGTCCAAGTTGAGGTAACCCCTTTTGAGTTTTTAAAGTCCAGTTAGCTTATTCCAAAACGAAGTTCAGGTAACTCCTTAATATTTAACCTATTTATAAATGTGTGAATTGTAATAATAATGTTTTTTTAATATTCTAATGGAGCATTGTATTATCATATGAAATATTTTGTGTCATGATAAATAAAATCAAATTTGTTAATAATAAATTATCAACCAACTGAAAGTATAAATAAAACGTACAAAGTTAGTATAGATAACTTCTTTATAAGTACATTTAAAATTTATAAACCTTTTTCCTTTTTAAGAACAAAATCTTGGTCAAAGAAAGGAGTAGGGCATTTATTTAAGCAAGCTACGACAATTATTAGGTTGACCACACGTGCAAGTTAAGAATTCAAGAATCAATGCATACATATCTCGAAACATGGGAAAGAAGGAACGAAATTTAATAAGCCTCCTCAACCAATCAAATGAAAAAGAGATTAGACTAGGGACGATAAAATATTGTAATTATAAGTATTATTCAGTTTTGGGTGGGAGTCAGTGTTGCTGAAAGTCTTAGTGATAATGTTTTTTATTGGTAATGATTATAGTTATCATTATAATATTTGATTTATAGATTTTTTTTATTGATTTATAGATTGATAAAAACAAATCCTTCTCTTAATTACATTAAAATTAAATTATTTTAATTTTACATTTCAATGACATAAAAATTACGTTGTTTTAATAATTGAATTAATCTTTTGGACTGAAATGTCTAAAATTTGATTTATAGAAATTTTAATAAAATATGGTTATACATTTGAAATTGTGGTTAGTAATTGCAGCTATGAATATAGTTATGGTATTAAGAATTATATTCGTAATAGTGATATTTTTGTTATATAGTTTAAAAATATAATATGATTATAATATTTGTCAAACTCGAATCATATCTTAACCATTGTTAGTCCTAGATTGGATCGTATTTTATAAATTATAATAATTTACTTATATATACCAAATTCATTAAAAATTTATAAAAATAAAAATGAATTTTATGTCAGTCATATTAGACTTTTGATCAGTACTTTTATAGTATTTTCAAAATTTAAACCCACAATTTTTTTATCACTATTGAAAATAAGACTTATGTCTTATAGATTTTTGAATATAGTTTCACAATAATTAGTATCATATGCTAAGATGACCAGAAAAGGATAATACTTAGTAATTGGAAGATTCTAGCACAAAAGTGGAACTGCTTTAAATTATGAAAAATAAGCATATTGCAGACCGCACCGTGGGTAGCTAGAGGTAATAAACTCATCCGGCCTAGGGTGAGCAAATCTTGTTCCACTCGTAATTTTTAATAATTTATTATAACCAATAAATAAATTAAAATATATACTTTTGTAGTATCTATTTTTGTATAACATAACAGTGTATGTTTCCATTCATAAAACTTAAACCCCAAACATTTCATTGAAGAAAAATATTAAATCGTTAGATAATCTTACGATGATCTCGTCTTTACATCTCCATTTCCACTAGTACACATATTCTAATACTACAACAACAAATGAGAGATCATCATAAGATATGACCCATCCAGATATATTGAGTTACGCGAGCTACATATATAGGGTGAACATACAAAAAAAATACTAATAATAATCGACTAATTTCTCCTTTGTTGTATGCACCAAAGAATACCCATATTATTTACACAAATGCCCTCTTCATCGAACCGATTCACTGCCGAAACCCAAAACCACTGAATTGAGAAGGGTATCTGAACCCAAACGGGTCAACCGAGTTAGGGAACCCTTGACTCGTCAAGACAGGAATCTGGTGGAACCCACGAGACACAACTTGCTGACCCCGGAGTCCACTTTGAACCTCCTCTTCTCTCTGAGTCGGGTCCTCCATCGGGATATAACCGTCATTTGGGCAGTAGTGTACTGGTTGGGTCGTCTGAGCTTGATTGACCTCCGGGGAATTAAGGGCAGCAATGGTGGCCCAGTCAAAGCCGCCGGAGCTACGCCGCGCCAGAGTCTGCTGGCTGGGTTTCTGATCGTACTCCAGCATGGCCTTGAGGGAATTCACACGTGGTAAAGCAAAGAACCTGTCGTCAATCTCCGGCAAGGACTCAAGCATGTAGTCTAGGGACGATGAGGAGGAGGACGTGTGGCTCTGTTCTTTCATTGAACTCACTGACATCATCATCGGCTTGTTCTGTGAGCTCGAGTTCTTCTTGTAGATCCGACACAGCACCCACTCGTCCAACTAAGTAGAATTCAAAACAAGGTTAAACATCGGCTAAACCAACAATATAACCATCTCTCTCTCTATAGACTATGTATATATCTATACCTTGGTGCTGCCATTTTTGCGGGATGAATCGAGAAGGCGATACTCGTGCATGATCCAATTTGTCTTGGTTCCCTTTGGAGCCTTACCGATGTAGAAGACGAGAGCTTTTTTAATTCCAACACGTCGGCCGTCATTGGTTATCACCTTGTCGGTGCCGGTCGCCTTCCAGTAACCCGACCCGGCAACTCTGTTGGGTCGTGATCCGTTCGGGTACTTCCTGTCTCTTGGGCTGAAAAAATACCATTCCTTCTCCCCAAATATTGCCTTACCTGAAAACCACGCATGATTCAGTTTATTAATTACAGCTCAACAAGGCAGCTTTCATATGATCTGTGTCGTAAACTTACTTGGCAAGTCCCATGGATCGAACTTGTACAGATCGATCTCCCCGATTATCTGGAGATTGAATTGGTGGCCGGCCACTTTCCGACACAGATACTGAACGAGGAGTTCTTCGTCAGTCGGGAAAAAGCGAAAGCCAGGGGGCAAGCTCAGCTGCTTAAGCGGGTCGGCCGCCGGAACACCCATTTTCGAGTTAAGATTCTGCGTCGAGAGAAAGAGGGGAGAGAAATTACAGAGAGAGAAATTCTACGAAAACTCTCCCAGATATTTTTATTTCCTTCTCTTTTTTTTTTTTGGGAAACTTAGGTGAAGGGGTGGTATTTATACATAGGCGAAGCGGTACTTGCAATGCTTATCAGTATCAAGAGCCTTATACTAGGATCGTTAACAGATAACGGTAGACTCAAAATCGTATTTAGAAATTATATATTATTTTAAAAATATAGTATAAATTAACTTATTACATTTTATTTTTTTGTCAACAAATTAACTTATTGCATGAAACTAATTTTTTACAATAAAGTGAACAGTTAATTGTTCTATTGGACTAACGAACAGTTAGTTCAACAGTATCGTCTTTACTTGGATGCAAAATGTCCTGATATCAATTCTCGGCATGTCTCAAAATTAATTCTTGCATGACCTAAAAAATTGTTCTAATTGTCTAATATGTTTGAGTTATGTGAATTATTAGTATTTTAAAAAATTTGCGTTCTCAAATGCATTTTTATCTTTCAAATGTAGGTTTTTAGTCTTGTGAGATTCTATTTGCAGACCATCGACTACTTTATACAGACCACTTTTGTTGAAAGACTAAAGTGCCCTAATATCATTTTACATATTTGTCATTACCAATTTTAAGGAAATTAATTATTAAATCGACATCATATTTTCGTAGTTACTAAATCGACCACATATTATCAAAATGGTGAAAACTTATGATTCTAGCAAGCTTTGAACCCTAGACCTCTTACATACTAGCTAAAAGTTTTACCACTATACTAATAATTCCAATTGCTTTCTTATATACTTCAAATATAGTTATTGAAGCAACTATCAGTCTATCATATTATTGTATTAAACATCTCATGTTTATTTATTGATGCTCTTTAGTAATTAACATTTGTTTAACGTTGTTTGTTTAATTATAGTTTTAATTTAATTATGTATCTACTACTCGATTTTTTTTAAAATGATTGAAAATTATATAATTTTCTAAATTTAGTATTTATGCACTACCGGAGTATGCATTTTGAATTTTTTTCAACCATCTCTAAAAAATATCAGAAATATGATAGTATTTAGATAATTAAATAAAAACTCTAACGACATATATGGTGTTAAGTTTCAATTTTCTTACCGATTATAAAATTTGGTCAAAGTAGTGTTGGTAATTTTTGACAATTTTTATAAATTTGACCAAATTTTATGGTTGATGGGAAAATTGAAACTTAGCATCATATGTAGTTCTAATTTAATTATCTACATATTATAGTCTTTCTGATTATTTTTAGAGATGGTTGAAAAACTATTTTCAAAATGAGTATTCTTGTAGTCTATAAATATTAAATTTAGAAAATTACTTAATTTTCAATCATTTTTAAAAAAGAATCGATTAGTAGATACATAATTAAATTAAAACTATAATTAAACAACGTTAAACAAATGTTAATTACTAAAGAGCATCAATAAATAAACATGAGATGTTTAATACAATAATATGAGAGTTGCTTCAATAACTATATTTGAAGTATATAAAAAAATAATTGAAATTACTAGTATAGTGGTAAAACTTTTAGCTAGTATGTAAGAGGTCTAGGGTTCAAAACTTGCTAGAAGCATAATTTTTCACTATTTTGATAGTATGGGGTCGATTTAGTAACTACGAAAATATGAGATCGATTTAATAATTAATTTTCTTAGAATTGGTAAGGACAAATATGTAAAATACTATTAGGGCATTTTAGTTTTTTAACAAAAGTAGTCTGTATAAAGTAGTCGATGGTCTGCAAATAGAATCTCTTTTAGTCTTTTCCTTATTTTTCTGATATTTTCCTTTGATACATAGTTACATGACTTATACCTATAATGTCAAATCAGTATCACGTTAATTTCACAGTCCAAGTGTCAAATAGATATACAATATAATATTTCATTTAAATATAAAACATAAAAATTCTGAAAATTTCTAGAAATATCTTATTAAAAAAAGAAATTTTTTTAACTAAAATATAAAAAATTAAGAAGAAAAAAGTGTAAGCATATAAAAATAATATTTTATAAAAACTTAAATGATTACATATTTTTTTTAAAACGAATTTTAATTTTTTGTGTTACATTTTATTTTTTCAAGTATATATATTGTTAAATTGTTTTATAAAATATTTTTCAAACTATTCTTATATTTTTCCAATTTTTCTATTTTTATTTTTCATCTATCCCATCAACATTATGTCACTATTCCATTAATCAAACTTAGGTCAACTTTAATTTCGACCAAATAATCATATTCTAAAAATGAGAGATCATTAAATAACAAAGGATACTATTCAATCACATTAGTAAAAAAAACTAAGACCATTAAAACTGTTCACTGTGAACTGTTAGAGACTCCGAAGAGCAAGAAAACGACACCGAGAACTTGAGAAGTAGACTTAAACTTAAAACCTATTTAGGTTTAGTTTTTTTACCACGGGTCGGGTCATACGGGTCAACTTGACCCGTCTCTTGTGGCGGGCCAGACGGGTCGACCCAAAAATGACATGTCACACCTTTTTTGTGACACGAACCCGACCCCGAATCCCGGGTCAATTCCGGGTCATTTCGGGTCGGTCATATTTTGACATGTCTAACTGTAAGCTTAATTATAAATATTAATATATTTACATTATTCTCTCTTTTTTTGTCGAAATATTTACATTATTCTTTACCAAGTAATTAAATATGCAACAGTCACAAAATAAAATATTTTATAAAATGTAAAAATTATTAAATTAATTTTCAACACAAAATGTTAGACACTTAAATTAAAGGGAAAAGTAAGAAAATGATACAACATGTTTGACGAAAATGGTTTTCCATCCCAAACAATTGTTTTTTGTCCAACATGTTTGAAAATGATTGCAGTTGGTACCTCCGTTACTTTTCTGTTTTAAAGTTGTGTTAAATATTTTTCATATTTACAAAATTAACCAAATATATTTTTAAATGTTACAATTAAACTCTACAAACTTACACTAATGTTTCAAACAAGTCCCGACTCTATTCGAGCTACACCAGGGTCTTATGATATGAGTCTGATCCCATACCAGGTCCCAGGATTGGGTGACCTGGTCTTGGTTCGGACCCTGACTAGGGGACCCCTAGTGTGGCTTGAATCGAGTCGGGACTTGTTTGAAATATTAATGTAAGTTTTAATTGTAATATTTAGAAAACTATTTTGTTAATTTTGCAAATATGAAAAATATTTAACGGAATTTTTTAACAGATAAGTAACGGAGATACCAATTACCATCATTTTCAAACGTATTGAACAATTAACCATCACAAAAAAACAAGTTGCACGAAAACCATTTTGCGTAAACATGGATCATTTTCAAACTTTTCCCTAAATTAAATTATAAAAATTAAATAGCAAACTCTGACCTTGTCTTAGTGAATTTAGTTGAATATGGTACTTAAACAAAGTATGGGGTTATATTACTAATTTATTTAATTTTTATATTAGAGTTAAGACGTATATCTAATTGTCGTATCTGAGCGTGCAATTTTAATATTGTGATGCTGAAAAAGAACTCTCAAAAGAGGAGGCGTTCAAGAAGAAAGTCATTCAAGTGAAGAATTCAATGTAAATTATGAATGTTTTAATATATGTTCAATTGGATATTGAAGTGATTATTGTTAATTTCGAATTTATAAGAAAGTTAGTCTTAGACTAATATAGATACCATACTTTTAAGTTTTAATTGTCTTATAATGATTATTAACTTTTGAGAAAATTCAATTTTATCCCCTGAATTTGTATGTATTTAATAGAAATTTTCCATTTTCCATTATATTTTTAACGTCATTCCTGGATACGAACGACATTACTTAAATTACAAGATCGTCGAACCGTTTTACTTAATTTGGATCTTAAAATTGTGAAATTAGGATTGTAATTTCATAATATTGTGTACAAAATTAATTTCTATAAAAAAAAATCCGAATCATTTTTACGTAAGAAAAAAAGAAGGTAAAACGTAAAATCTTAGAAGTCATATCGGGTGCTCCAATCCAATCATGGATTCATGGTAGCTACTAGCTGAGTGGACTGGAACGGAATTACCGAGGCGATGAGTACGGATGTCCTTTTCGTGTGTTTGTAGAAGAGTGGGTCCCATATAGGATATATAGTATTATATTATTCGGATAATATCGAGAAAGCTGACACGTGACAGCAGGTGTGTGAGACGCCATTTGGCCGGACCGACACTTATCCTGCTGCGTCGAAACGCTTTCCTTTCTCCCTTGGGTGCATGAACCGTCACGTAAAGAATGAAGGGAGTGACTCACCGAGGCACGTGTCCCACCCCATCATCTATACCTTCTAGAATCTGCTCACTAATGGTTGAGCGCAGTCCACTGCCGACGCCGGAAGCGGCGACGTTTTAATTTAGTACGATCGTAGACGCATCATAAATTAAATGTGTACGATGTGTTATGTTAATTTTTTATTAGCTAGCCCTGTCAATATTCTCCTTAATTACGATTATCAATAACAGAGTTGAACAAAAAATATTGATTCAACTGAAATTCTGACAAAACCGGTCCGACTAGGATTGATACTGAGTGGGCAAGTTTTTTCCTCCAAGGTCGGGCTCGATCTCAGACTAAGATTTTTCCCTCCGAAAAGCCTGATTATGACCGACCCAGACCGAGCGTTATTAAAATCTAACATAGCAGCCAGGTGAAGTTCAGACCAGCAACCTTCTCGGTGAAGTCCAACCCAGCAACCACTAGCAGCTAGTTATCCTTGTCAGCAATAGCAATATACAACAATATATTAGTTTCCATATGTACAAGGAAGGTATATTTAAGCATAGACTAGATTAGGAAGTAATGTAAAATAGCCTAATTAGTTTATTACCTTTCATACCTTGTAATAGTCTATATACATACCTGCATACTGAGATCAGAAATAAGATAACAAATATTCAGTAAAAGACTCCAAGTTTTCGTTTTTGATATTCCAACATGGTATCAGAGCGAGATCCTTAATCCGTTCATCATCTACCCACAAATCCAACTATGTCCGACAGTGAGAGTAACTCACAGAACCCTATCGGTTCAGGCATCAGCCGAGATGATCTGACCGACCAAATCGCAAACATCCTCAGATCGGGGATAGATTTCAACCAGCAACGACAACCAAAGGAATTGCCCGAAACAATCATGGTGGGCACAAAACTGAACGGCCACGAGGCCACCAACGCCAGCGACGCGTTTCAGGCTCAGTTCGGGATCGGGGCTTACCTGGCGAGCTCAGGCGGGGCTTACCTGGCATCGGACGACAGCAGAGGCGAGCCAGGCAGAGCTTTCCTGGCGTCGGACGGCGGCGGCGAGCGAGGCGAGGCTCACCGAGCCTCAGGCGAAGGAGGCGCCCAAAACCCTAGCAGAGCATCCTGGAGTCCTGCGGCCGCTACCCTAAAAACTGATGGCTGCCCTAGAGGTAAAGGGTTTGGTAATCCAAAACCAAACCCTTCAACTCTTGATTATTGCATTTCATACCCCGAACTGAATACTTTAGTCCCTGAAGTTTTTAAAAGACCCGATTTAATCCCTGAAGTTTATAAAGCCGGATATTCAGTTACATGTGTAGCCAGAAAAAATGGTCGTTGGATATTTGATTGTGGTGCAACTGAGAGTATGACATTTGATGCTCGGGACTTGTGTGATATATTAGAATCCAGGATTAAGTATATTAATACGGCAAATGGTGGAGTTGCAACGGTAACAGGGATGGGTACATTAGAGATCTCGAAAAATCTTAAGATTTCTAATTGCTTACTTGTACCGACATTATCGAATAAGCTGTTATCTGTATCACAAGTGACGAAGGAGCTGAATTGTACTATGATAATGAATCCAAAGTTTTGCATGCTGCAGGATATCCGGACGGGGACGATCATTGGGCGTGGCACTGAGCAAGCTGGACTGTACTATGTGGATGAGGTTGTCCACAAAGGATCGGTGTTGCTGGCTCATGGATCGACAGAAGACGATGTATGGCTCTGGCACAGGCAGTTAGGGCACCCTTCTCTTGGTTATCTTAAACTCTTATTTCCGAAGTTGTTTCTTAATAAGCAAAAACCATTAGAGTGTGAGACTTGCATTTTAGCAAAAAGCCATAGACAGTCG
Organism: Chamaenerion angustifolium; assembly: GCA_946814005.1. Lineage (NCBI taxonomy): Eukaryota > Viridiplantae > Streptophyta > Magnoliopsida > Myrtales > Onagraceae > Chamaenerion > Chamaenerion angustifolium. The sequence continues at coordinate 22,225,222 of OX328270.1, read as the reverse complement.
TTTAAATCCAATAATACTCGACTAAATTCTATATTTTCATTAGTACACTTTGATGTTTGGGGTCCTGCACCTGTTTCTGGAGCCCATGGTCTCAAGTATTTTGTTATTTTCGTTGATGATTGCACTCGTATGACTTGGACCTATTTCCTAAAAAATAAATCTGAAGTGTTCGAAAAATTCGTGCATTTTTTCCATATGGTCCAAAATCAATTTCAGAAAAACATTCAAACCCTGCGTTCAGATAATGGGGGCGAATTTATCAACACTCAAATGAAGAATTTCTTTCTTGAAAAAGGAATTATTCAACAAACCTCCTGCCCACATACCCCCGAGAAAAATGGAGTCGCCGAAAGAAAAAATAGAATTCTACTAGAAATGACCCGATCCATTTTGTTCGAATCAAGAGTACCAAAATCTTTCTGGCCAGAAGCTGTGGCAACAACAACCTACCTTCTCAACCGACTTCCAACAAAAATACTCAGCCTAAAAACACCTATTCAAACCCTAGAATCTCATAGCAGAATACCTCCGACACTTAGTCTTCCTCCTAAGGTGTTTGGATGTTCTGTTTTCGTCCACATACCAAAAATCGACCGCACCAAACTAGATCCGTGTGCGGTAAAATGCGTTTTTCTCGGATATGGAGTCAACCAAAAGGGGTACCGCTGCTATGATCCAAAAAGAGGTCACATGTTCACTACCATGAATTGTGACTTCCTTGAGTCTGAGTTCTACTATTCCCAATCTAGTGATCAGAGGGCAACAATCACACAAGATTCACTAGATTGGGTTGGCCAGCCATATTTATCCTATGTCGGTCCTCCAGAGTCAGTTAGCCGGCCTACCGGACCGACCACTGACACAATAGTACAGGACAGCGAGCCAGATGACATGACCCTAGATCCGTCTCCTAAGGTATCCGAGGTAAGCAATTCTTCCCAGTCTCATCATGATGAAGTTATGTATCCTATTATACCGGAAGCAGGAGGCCAAGAAGAAAATCAAGCAACAGGGGAGAGGGGGAGATATGTACTTCCTCCGAGAGCTAATCGGGGAAAACCGCCAAAGAGATATACACCGGAGAAGGAAACCAGGGAAGATGTGTATCCAGTGGCAAATGTCATGAATGGAAGAATAAGCAGTCAGGCTAAGGCGTTCATCATGGCAGTATACACAGGGAGTGTTCCTAACTCTGTGGAGGAGGCACAACAATCCAAGCATTGGAAGCAGGCTATGGATACAGAAATGGAGGCTCTTATGAAGAATGAGACTTGGGAGGTATGCCAGCTGCCCGCGGGAAAAAGAGCAGTAGGGTGCAGGTGGGTATACACCATCAAGTATAAGCCTGATGGTACAATTGAGCGACACAAGGCAAGATTAGTAGCAAAAGGATACACACAGACCTACAGAATAGATTACTCGGAGACGTTCTCCCCAGTTGCCAAATCAACACGATTTGAGTTCTGTTGTCCATAGCTGCAACTAAAGGTTGGCCGCTTCGACAATTCGATGTCAAAAATGCGTTCTTGCATGGAGATTTGCATGAGGATGTATATATGGAAATCCCACCAGGGTATGAGAATAAGCCAAAACAAGGAAATGTCTGCAGGTTAAAGAAGGCGTTATACGGACTGAAACAATCACCAAGAGCTTGGTTCAGACGATTCACGGTGGCTATGCGCAAATATGGATACATACAGAGTAACTCAGACCATACTCTGTTTCTAAAGAAGACAAATAAAGGGGTGACATGCTTAATTATATACGTGGATGACATGGTCATTACTGGAGACGATGAAGATGAGATGAGACAGTTAAGAGGAAGTCTGTTTAGGGAATTTGAAATGAAAGACTTGGGAGACTTGAAGTACTTTCTTGGCATTGAAGTGCTAAGATCTAAACGAGGATTCTTCATATCACAGCGGAAATACATACTAGACTTGCTAGCAGGTACAGGGATGTTAGGATGTAAACTTGTGGAAACTCCTATGGTGGTAAACCATGGTCTGCAAGTAAGAGAAGATGGAGTACCTGCGGACAAGGAAGAATACCAACGGCTAGTAGGTAAACTTATATACCTATCTCACACTCGTCCTGATATTGGATATGCAGTGGGAGTAGTCAGTCAGTTTATGCATCAGCCGCAACATGATCACATGGAAGCTGCATGGAGAATTGTGAGGTATCTGAAGGGTACCTCAGGACATGGAGTGCTATTTAGAAACAATGGGCATCTGAAGATCAAAGGGTATACAGACGCAGACTGGGCAGGGAATCCAAATGATCGAAAGTCCACAACAGGATATTTCACTTTTGTAGGAGATAACCTTGTTACATGGCGAAGTAAAAAACAGAAGGTTGTTGCTCTCTCCAGTGCAGAGGCCGAATTTAGAGGGATAGCAAGAGGGGTTACCGAGATACTTTGGCTGACAAATTTACTAACAGAAATCGGTTTCCCTCCAACTGACGCAAGTGACCTTATGTGTGATAATAAAGCAGTAATCAGCATCTCCGAGAACCCAGTTCAGCATGACAGAACAAAACACGTTGAAGTTGACAGACATTTTATAAAGGAGAAGCTAGAAGGAAAAGTCATCTCATTGCCATTTGTCCGTTCAGAAGATCAACTTGCGGATATCCTCACCAAGGCAGTTAATGGAAGGGTATTCCGAAAAACTCTTTTCAAGTTGAGTATCAGCGACCCTACTACTCAACTTGAGGGGGAGTGTCAGCAATAGCAATATACAACAATATACAACAATATATTAGTTTCCATATGTACAAGGAAGGTATATTTAAGCATAGACTAGATTAGGAAGTAATGTAAAATAGCCTAATTAGTTTATTACCTTTCATACCTTGTAATAGTCTATATACATACCTGCATACTGAGATCAGAAATAAGATAACAAATATTCAGTAAAAGACTCCAAGTTTTCGTTTTTGATATTCCAACAATCCTCTCCTTCAACTTCATTTCGTTGAACTTCTCATTCTCTTTTTCCTGCAACTGTCTCATTCCAGTTGCCGCTGTCTCGCCTCTGCCGTCTCGTGCTCACACAATCCGTAAATGTTCTTGTCTAATTTGCTTCGATTTCAAATCAAATTTTCTTCGATTGTCTTCCAAATTCGCGATTTGCTTCCAATTGTTCACGATTTAGGTCACGATTGTTCCGATTTAGGTCGTGATTGTTCCGCTTGTTCCAATTTTGGTCACAATTTAAGTTCCAACTATTCCGATTGTTCACGATTAGGTCACGATTTTCTTTTTCCTGAAAATTTCGGTCTAAGACCGAGACCGGACCGAGTCAAGCAAGTCCGACTCACGGATTTTTTAGACCGAAATCGGTCTTAGTCTCGGTCCTCAGCAGGTGAGGACCGAAAATTCGGGCTCAGACTCGGCCTTGTCAAAAAGGCCCGCCCGCCCGAGCTCACCCCCAATTAGAAAATTAGATGAAATTTTATCATGTCTTAACTTATTAAGTTGTGGAAAAAAAATTATTAAGTTAAATATTACAAATATTAACTATCCATTACCATTAGGCAAATCTAATGGTTAATATGATTAATCTCTCCATTCTCATTAAACTACATCTTCCCCCAATGGTCTAAGCCTTTCCTTTCCATAAAAATAAATAAATAAAACAATTTAAATAATTAGATGACGAAATTGGTTAGTCGTTGACTTCAAGATTGAAATTGGATAATAGTACCCAAGAAAACAACGAAGAAATAACAGAGTGTAATTATTGAACTATAATTATCAAGCGATGAATTAATTGAAGAAATCGGACTTAATATAATGTTCAATTAAATACGTGACACCGGAAATGGTATGTTTTCTGTTGGGTAGTAGCTCGATTGGGCTAATATGTATAATATATATATATTAAGAATGCGTCGACTGTGTGGAGACTGGAGAGGCGTATTCACGCGGGGTATTAAAAAGACACGTTTGCAGGACTGGAACTGCAACATGGTGACACGTGGAGAGTTAGGCTGGAATTTTTTTTATTTTTTTTTTCGAAATAAGTTTAATATGCATAAATTGAGTACCAAACTAAATATCAAGCTTTAAAAAAAAATGCATACCTATTAAGGAGATTTTTTGGGTTGGTGAATTTTTTGGTCAATTCATGATTGGAATTCACATAATTGATCAAAATTATTTAAAAAATGGGTATTTTTATAATCAAAATAGGGAAATTCTAATTTCTAAGTATGCTATTAAAATTTTCAATTTTTTAAGAGTTAGTTAAAGATGATAAGTTGATCAAGTCCTGGTCAAACATTCTACAGTAAACATTATTCGATACATAGTTTCCGAATGTCAAAACATGACAATGTTTGCATTTATAGGGTTTGTTATGATCTTTTTGAGGTGGTAAAAAATTTAGTATATTTGTAATTTTCGAGTTTAGGACCCGTATATGAATCAAAAAATAAAACAATGTGTATTTTTTAGATTCTAAATAATAAAAATTAGAGTAATTGTAAAATTGAACTAAGATTCGAATGATTGATGCAAACTATGTTGAATTTTGACTACCTAAATGATGATACACACTAGTTAAAATTGGGATCTAAATGTTTAACTAAAAAATAATCAACTTTGTATGGAATGTGTCGGCATCCCGTAAGTTAACACTCAACATGGATTGTATATTAAATTAGTAATTCAATTATATACACTACGGAAATTATATACACTACATGAGAGTATTATGTTGCCGGCTGAAAATAGTTTCATTAGGTATCTTGTTTGTGCTTTGCACGGTAAATAATAAATTTAATTTATGAATTATTTATTTAATTTATTCTTAATAGTAAATATTATTACATTATTTATTAATTGAATATAGATAAAAAAAAAATCTTTACTTATAACACTTAATTTGTCTATAATAAATAATTATAAGTTCTTAATGTGTCTTAATTTTATAAAAGTTAGCCAAATTAATATATATTCTATTTTTCTAAATATATTTTTTCAGATATATTTTCATTAGTTTATTAAGTTTTTGTTTTTTGTTAACTTTAGTCAATACGTGAATCTTATTTAAAAATTAGACTACAAGTTTGGTTAAATCTGTGAATGTCATTCGCATATATACAAATTTCTGTATTATAAAAAAAATCATATTAGGTTTATTTTTATTTTTTTGCTCAAAAGGTAAAGTATGTGATAGAAAGCAGAAGAAATTGTCCATAACGGCACACCTTCATTTGGTGCCACGTTACGGTTATTTGTAGTAACCTTTCAATAAAGACCCTCGTTTTCTTTCTTTTTATAGCCTTTTCGTCTCCCTTTTTTAAATTATCTTTGGTTTGAATTATTTTTTTAAAAAAGTCTTTTGTTTTGTTTTGTGTGCATGTACATGAAATGCGACATCAACGAGGTTTCTTGCACTCATCAAATTCTTGTTACATCTTCGCTAGCTGGTTTGGGTATAAGTATAGCTGAATATAGACGTACGTAAGATTATTGATTACGACGTAAATACTATAATATTCTTTATTATTTTAAAATATATACAAACATATAATAATTATTTAAAATGACTACATTATTTACTTTGGTTATGCATACGTCTCTGCAACAAGTATTTACAAACTTAAAAACTATACGTACAAGATAACATAACGCAGGGACAAATATTCACACTTTGTGTTTAGGGTTTAGTATGGACCGCATAATTCTACATACTCCACTTACTGCGAAGTTTGGTGAGTCAAATCCTTTTTCAAGATTGAGTTCGTTAGTAATATTGAAATTAGATTATGGGTTATTAGACTTCGTAATTGTATGTATAATGACTTTTTTTCTTCTTCTTTCTTTAGATTAGGTCAAAGGCCACGAAGGGTGTCCCAAGGGCAAGATGTTCTCATCATCGTCGTCATTACCGTGGAGTAGACGTGACAATTTTGTACGTAACACGATATAAATATATATAAAAAATTAAATCATTTTTATAAAATCATATAATATAATAATAATCGATAGTACGAACACACGTTAATATTCGTATCGGGTTAAAGAACTCATAAAATTTAATAAATTAATTCATAAATCATACTATTAGCAGTTTATTATATTGTTTTTTTGGTATAAATTTCGTATTATAAACGTATAACTGAATACAACACAATATAAATACGTACAAAAAATTGTGTATTGTATTATATTAGCAAAACACAATAAATTTATTACTAATACTATAACTTTATTATGCGTTCATATTTAGTATTTTTGACACAATATCATATAATATTCATAAATATAATTGTAACATAGTGGAATCGGATAATGTAAACGGATCTGTTTGTTTGGTCAAAAGGACACGTATTGCGGTCGGGTTAGCTACTTGAGATTGTCAGAAATAGCAATTATAGTAGAATATATCAGTTTCTATATATATTTGTACTGAGTAATGACAATATATTTACCATAGGCTAGACTAGGAATATTGTAAAATAGCCTAATGTAGTTTGTTACCTTTCTTAGTCTGTAGGCCATGTATACATACCTGCTCAACTGTTAGAACAAAATAAGATACAAGGAAATACATATTGAAATTTCGGATTCACTATTACAACATGGTATCAGAGCAAGATCCGTAATCCGTTCATCATCTACCCACAAATCCGACAATGTCCGACAGCGAGAGCAACTCGCGAAACCCAATCGGTTCAGGCATCAGCCGAGATGACCTAACCGACCAAATTGCAACCATACTCAGATCAGGTCTGAATCTGAACCAACAAACACAGAAGGAGCTGCCCGAAACCATCATGGTGGGCACGAAGCTAAACGGCCACAACTACAACCTATGGGCTCGGATGATGGAGGTGGCAATTGGGGGGAAAGGCCGACTCTACCACCTCACGGGAGAACCAGCCCATCCAACCCCAACCGAACCTGGATACCTCCGATGGAGACAGGACGATCTAATCGTTTTTTCATGGATTTTACAAAATGTTGAATCACAGCTCGCTCACAATATCGCACACTACCAAACCTCCAAGGATTTGTGGAATGCACTGCAGGTCACATACAGCAGTGGAAAAGACTCGCTACAGGTGTTCGATTTGCATAATAAGGCAGCAAAATCGACACAAGGGAATCAGACACTCGAGGAGTTCTGGTTACAACTGCATTCGATTTGGGGAGAGATTGAGGCCCGGAGGCCAAACCCCATGGTTTGCAGCCGAGACATCACATTGTTTAACGACCTTTGGAACGAAACTAAGGTCTACCAATTCCTAGGTGGTATTAACGAGCAATTCGACAACGTCAAAAGGGACATACTCAGGGGAGAGACAGTGCCCTCAGTAGAAGCCGCATATGCAGCCGTTCGGAAGGAAGCCGCCAGGCTCCTAATTTTGGGAGCGGCAACACACACAACCGAACCATCATCGGGCGTGGGCGAGGGTCTGGTTTCGATTGGTGGCCGATCAGACCTAGGAGCTCAAGCAAACACAGCAAGAGGCTTCCGGCCGGGACAAAAACGGTCAGACTCGACCAGCAAGGCCGGCGAATCATCACTCCGCGGGGACAAAAGCAAGCTGAAGTGTTCCTACTGTGGCATGGGTAAACATACAAAGGAATCATGCTTTCGGCTGATTGGCTATCCCGATTGGTGGGACGACAACCATAAACCGAAGGAGAAGCGACTCTCCGCCGTGGCCAACAACGCAATAATCGGAACCGAGGCGGCGGCGGGCGGCCACGAGACCACCAACGCCAGCCACGCCTTTCAATCGCAGTTTGGAGAGTTACAAGGAAGGCATACCTCCGAGACGAACCACGGCGGGGCTTACCTAGCCACGGGCGAGCCAAACCCTAGCCGATCGGGGTTTCCACAGGAGGAGAGGGCTGCGGCGCATGGAGAGGACAACAAAAGGAAACCGCAGCAAGTGATGGCTTTGGACGGGAACCCTAGAGGTAAAGGGTTTGGGTATTTACACCCGAACCCTTCAGAACTCCCATATTTCGCTTTTTGCCCAAACCGAAATAAGTTAAGGTCTGAAGTTTTGAAAATGCCTGATTTAGTCCCTGAAGTATATAAAGCCGCCTATTCAGTTACGTGTGTCGAGAGAAAAAATGATAAGTGGATATTTGATTGTGGTGCAACTGATTGTATGACATTTGATGCTCGGGATTTGTGTGATATTGTAGAATCCCGAATTAAATACATTAATACGGCGAATGGTGGGGTCGCTACGGTAACCGGGATGGGTACATTAGAAATCTCACAAAACCTCAAGATTTCTAATTGCTTATTAGTGCCGACATTGTCAAATAAGTTGTTATCTGTGTCCCAAGTGACGAAGGAGTTGAACTGTACGATGATACTAAACCCAAAGTTTTGCATGCTGCAGGATATCCGGACGGGGACGATCATTGGGCGTGGCACTGAGCATGCTGGTCTGTACTATGTGGATGAGGTTGTCCAAAAAGGATCGGTGTTGCTGGCTCATGGATCGACAGAAGAAGAAATGTGGTTGTGGCACCGGCGGTTAGGTCATCCTTCACTTGGTTATCTTAAGCTTTTATTTCCTAAATTGTTTCCGAATAAATTCCGTACTTTAGAATGTGAGACTTGCATTTTAGCAAAAAGCCATAGACAGACATTTAAACCCAATAATACCCGGCTAGATTCTATTTTTTCCCTCGTACATTCTGACGTTTGGGGTCCCGCGCCTGTTTCTGGATCTCATGGTCTCAAATATTTTGTAATTTTCGTGGATGATTGCACTCGTATGACCTGGACCTATTTTCTCAAAAACAAATCCGAAGTGTTCGAAAAATTCGTACATTTTTTCCATATGGTTCAGAACCAATTCCAGAAAAACATCCAAACCCTGCGTTCCGATAATGGTGGAGAATTTGTCAACAACCAAATGAAAAAATTCTTTCTCGAAAAAGGAATTATTCAACAAACCTCCTGCCCACATACCCCCGAACAAAACGGAGTCGCAGAACGAAAGAATCGAATTCTTCTAGAGATGACCCGGTCTATTTTGATCGAGTCAAGAGTACCAAAAACTTTCTGGCCAGAAGCTGTGGCAACCGCCACTTACCTCCTAAACCGTCTGCCAACAAAGATCCTCAACCTAAATACACCAATCCAAACCCTAGAGTCTCATAGCAGAATACCTCCAACACTTAGCCTACCTCCTAAAGTGTTTGGATGTTCTGTGTTCGTTCATATACCCAAAGTCGACCGCACCAAACTTGATCCGTGTGCGGTAAAATGTGTCTTCCTAGGCTATGGAGTTAACCAAAAGGGATACCGCTGCTTTGATCCAAAAAGGGGTCACATGTTCACCACAATGAACTGTGACTTCCTTGAGTCTGAATTTTATTACTCCCAATCTAGTGATCAGGGGGAGACTACGCATGAGTCACTAGATTGGATTGGTCAACCATATCTATCCTATGTCGGTCCTCCAGAGTCAGTTAGCCGACCTACCAGACCGATCTCTGACACAATAGTACAGGACAACAAGCCAGATGACATGACCCCCGATTCGTCTCCTAAGGTATCCGAGGTACGCAATTCTTCCCAATCCCTTCATTATGTCACTGAATCTCCTATCATACCAGAAGCAGGAGGTCAGAACGAGAACGAAGCAAACGAGGATAGGGGGAGATATGTTCTACCTCCGAGGGTCAATCGGGGAAAACCACCAAACCGGTACACACCAGAGAAGGAAGCCAGAAAAGATATGTATCCAGTGGCAAATGTCACGAAGGGAAGATTGAGCGATCAGGCCAAGTCGTTCATCATGGCAGTCTACTCAGGAAGTATTCCAACTTCTGTGAAGGAGGCACAACAATCTAATCTCTGGAGACAAGCTATGGACACAGAAATGGAGGCTCTTATGAAGAATGAGACGTGGGAGCTTTGCCAGTTACCTACTGGAAAAAAGGCAGTAGGATGCAGGTGGGTGTATACCATCAAGTACAAACCTGATGGTACGATTGAACGACACAAGGCAAGATTAGTGGCAAAAGGATACACACAGACCTACGGAATAGACTACTCGGAGACGTTCTCCCCGGTTGCAAAAATCAATACGATTCGAGTGCTGCTGTCAGTAGCCGCAACTAATGATTGGCCACTTCGACAACTTGATGTAAAAAACGCTTTTCTGCATGGAGATCTGGATGAGGAAGTCTATATGGAAATCCCGCCCGGGTATGAGAAGGAATTAGAAAAGGGAAAGGTATGCAGATTAAAGAAAGCATTGTATGGATTGAAACAGTCTCCAAGAGCTTGGTTCGGACGATTCACGATGGCTATGAGAAGATATGGATACACGCAGAGTAACTCAGATCATACTCTGTTCCTAAAAAGGACGGATAGGGGTATAACTTGTCTAATTATATACGTGGATGACATGGTCATTACAGGAGACGATGAAGCAGAAATGAAGAATTTGAGAAGCAGACTGTTCATGGAGTTCGAGATGAAAGACTTGGGAGATTTGAAGTATTTTCTTGGTATTGAGGTACTACGATCTAAACAAGGAATCTTCATCTCACAGCGGAAATACGTGTTGGATCTGCTAGCAGGTACAGGAATGTTAGGCTGTAAACCAGCAGAGACACCTATGGTTGTAAACCATGGACTGCAGATAAGAGAAGATGGTATACCAGCAAACAAGGAAAAGTACCAAAGTCTGGTGGGCAAACTTATCTACCTTTCTCACACTCGACCTGATATTGCCTATGCAGTGGGTGTGGTCAGCCAGTTTATGCACCAGCCCCAACAGGATCACATGGAAGCTGCATGGAGGATTGTAAGGTATTTGAAGGGTACCTCTGGACATGGTGTACTATTCAAGAACAACGGGCATCTAAAGATCAAAGGGTATACAGATGCAGACTGGGCAGGGAATCCTAATGATCGAAAGTCCACGGCGGGATACTTCACCTTTGTAGGAGATAATCTGGTTACTTGGCGGAGTAAGAAGCAGAAGGTCGTCGCTCTATCTAGTGCCGAGGCAGAATTTAGGGGAATTGCAAGAGGAGTTACCGAGATACTTTGGCTCACAAAGTTACTAACGGAAATCGGTTTTCCTCCAACTGAAGCTTGTGACCTTATGTGTGACAATAAGGCAGCAATAAGCATCTCCGAGAACCCAGTCCAGCATGACAGAACCAAACATGTGGAAGTAGACAGACATTTTATAAAGGAGAAGCTAGAAGGAGAAGTCATCTCATTGCCCTTTGTTCGATCAGAAGACCAACTTGCGGATATCCTCACCAAGGCAGTCAATGGGAGGGTATTTCGAGAAACTCTCTTCAAGTTGAGTATCAGCGATCCTACTACTCAACTTGAGGGGGAGTGTCAGAAATTGCAATTATAGTAGAATATATCAGTTTCTATATATATTTGTACTGAGTAATGACAATATATTTACCATAGGCTAGACTAGGAATATTGTAAAATAGCCTAATGTAGTTTGTTACCTTTCTTAGTCTGTAGGCCATGTATACATACCTGCTCAACTGTTAGAACAAAATAAGATACAAGGAAATACATATTGAAATTTCGGATTCACTATTACAACAGAGATTGTGCCACATAGCACCGTTCCTCCGTTGCAACTCTGACAGCAAAGCGATCAAACGTGGTGGCGAATCATGAGAAAAGAGGAGAATCATAAGTAGGGAAAAGGGGCAATGTAGATAGAAAGGTTAAGGGTACAATTAGTTTGTAAATGCCACGTGCAGATATTAGATGGCAGGTTCTGATTGGTTAAACTCTTGAAACATTTTTGGCATGTAAATTGGATGGGTAGAGTAGAAGTGGGTGGGGAAACTCATTGACTTTTGATTTTCTGTTTTAATCTAAAATGTAAAATTAGTAGACTTAATGATTCGTGAAATCGTGGTTTAGGAAGTAAAAGAGCAAACGAAAGCTTGGGACACCATATGAAAACTATATAAATACGATATATAACAAAACCAATTATTTAAAACACATAAAATTCACCAATAAATATAACAACATAAGCAAATTAATAAAATAATATCAAGTAATATGCATATATACTATAATATATTTACTAATATATATATATATATATATATATATATATAGCCAATACAATTGATCTATAACTATTTATATAATATAAATTATTAAAACAAAACAATTTTAAAAAATGAAGGGGGCAAAAACATTGTCAAAAGTGATCATTTGTGAGGGTTTATCCTTCAAGGAGAAAATGTATTTATTACAAAATATATTTAATATTGTTTTGTGTACAATATTATCTTCGTAATTTCAGTCCGAAAGTATAAATGTTAAGACTCTCCCTAAGCCTAAATATTTTTATATATGCTGAATATCTCATCTTATTAGTAACAATTAATATTCGCCTTTATTATCAATTTTCATAATATTAAAAAAACAATTAATAGTTACATTTAATTTAAATAAATAGTATACTTATAACTAAGTTGAATATTATATTATTTATATATTAAATAATGTATTAACAAGATTTTTATATAGTTATATATTCTATCTATTAGTATTATATATAACATTTTTTCTAATAACAATAATAATAATTAACTTTTTAATCTTAAATTTCGCTCAATTAAAGAGACAGTATGTAATTAAATGGTGTAATCACTTGCTCCGATAAGGCTGGGAAATAACATATAATATTTTTAGAAATAATTGAAGGAGTTAATTAAGTTTTCTTGATAGGTAGGTAAATAAATAGCATCTATAGACGAATACTTTTTTTTGATCGATCTATCTATAGACGAATACGATAGAAGCTAGCAAAATAAAATGATTTTTTAATTGAAAAAAAAATGATTGTTTTGACTTTTGTAATCTCTCGATTTTTCAACCAATGCGCCAATTATAGCAAGACAACGACATCAAATATTAATTACCACCACTCGTAACATTTTCATTGGTAGGGAAGAATCTTTATAACAATATTTGTTTCGTAAAATAAAACATCAATTCGAAAGCTTGCTAAAAGACAAATAAAAAACTCCCTTCCTCATAATGTCATAATGGTAAAGAGTTGATAAATGTCACAAATAGGTGGGAGTTGTTAGTTAAGGGATTATAAGTCAATTATGTATTCACTAATACAAGATATTAAGTTAACAATAAATAATATTATACGGGACATTAAACCACCGCCGGTTAATTATAGAATCATATGCTGCATCAATCATAAACCATAACCATTTGCGAGGTATCGACTGTTTATGGTGGGTAAATACTATTCTCTCAAATGTGATGTGTTTGGCCAGGTCGATTGACAATGTTTCCTGGGATTATACATCTAGATATGCAAATCAATGTGCATATTAGCTAGGTTGCTAAGAGTGCTATGCAGGGGTTGTATCCTTCGGATTAGGTCTCTAGACCTCCACCCTCTCTTTCTAGATTATTAAACTCGGTCTATGAATTGTGTTTGAACAGTTTTCTATTTTATTTTGAATGAAATTTCTTTTTGAGACCATTTTTTTTATATATAGAATATGAAACATTAAGTCTACGTCTTTCATTCTATATGGGATTTTGAGTCAATATCTTTTATATGATACGACATGTTAAGTCAACATCGAGTTATATAATACGAGACTTTAAGACAATATCGAATGATATGATATCTAGTGTGATTTTGAAGCGCGGCGTGTAAACACCTTTCGAAAAATGATATTTTTCCTAAACGAGTTGATATTACAATATACCACAAACTTCCAACGAGAGTTATCCTAATCAATCATTCCTAATCTATATAAACTTTATATACACATACTATTTTATTGATCTATAGTTGTAGTGTGATAATTTATGTAAATAATTTTTTTATAATAGTTATTAACCTACGATTTCGAACATTTTATTCTAGTTCAGTTTATTAAAGTAATGCCATGTGATCTATTTGTCCAAGCAATATACTTAAATTAGAAATATGTAATATTATAAATTAATATAAAATTCTCACATATATTTTCATATAGAAATGTTTTGTACACCATAGTATTGTGTAAAAAAATTAATTATAATTCTTTTCTTAAAATACTCAAATAAGAAAACTAAAGTAAATAGATATATACAATACAATATTATAGTAGAGTAAAACAATATCTATATATAATAAATAATACAGTATTATTTAATACTATAAAATTGTAATGCATTTTAAAGCTTTAGAATTAACGGTTAATAATTAGAATTTGACCTTTAAATCAATTTAAACATCTACAATTATCATTTTTATTACGTATTATCTTACTTAATTATAGGAAAATCCATCTCTTTACATATATTATAATCCTTTAGGTTAGGATCATGTATACATGTCTTGAGACTTCTTCTAGTTAACTCGATCAGGCTAATTAGTAGCTTGAATAATGGGTGTCATTTTGGACCGTCGATCTCCATTATTGTACTAATATAGGCGTTGACGTGAATAACAATGAGTTGTAGAGCAACATATTATGACTTAAATAATAACGAAACACCCTCCTTGGTCGAACACGGCTTGGGTAAGCCTAGTGCCATGGCGGTCGGCTCAAGCTAGCTTGGTGGCTCACGGTCCATTTGACCCTAGCCTTAGGTAGGCTAGGGTGTGAGTCGTCGGGGCAAGGGTTGGTTTCAAATTTTGGATAGTGATTAATGAAGGTCTTCTTTGACCTGAGCCAGGAAACCCATGCTAAGCCTAGAACCAGTCCATGGTTTGAGCTAGTTAAATTAGATTTATAAAACCCTAAACCCTAAATAAGTTTGGAAATCATTCAATATATCACTATCTTGAACTTATAATCTGGGAATTCTTCCAGAAAAAAATGTAGATTGTGTTGCATATTACGTTATTCATCTATAATTGTTGGAAATTGATGTACGAAACATGCAATCGATTAAGGTACAACATAACACATAATTAAGTTACCTCCCTGAACGATTGCCTTAGCGGAAGCGGAAGCGGATCTGCCTGAGGTTGGGATCACGGTCTGTCGGACGGGAGGACACGCCACGGTTTGACGGGCAATGACCTATAATACCACAGCTACTCACCTCTGTCTAAACTGTAGGGCGGCTAGGGCATCACTGTCATCATCATCAGTAGGTTTTCCTAACCCTGAGCACCCTTATATATACTGATATATAGAGGGCTAGGTTTTAAGGCCAGATACACAACTGGGCTTATGTAAATGGGCTCCCACTTATGGGCGACCCATTATCCTAAAACCAACATCTCTCACTCGCACAAAGTGGGGGGGCGCTCATTCATTAAGCCAGCACCAAGAGAACGAATCTCATTATACAGTAAAGTCACATACGAGGAGGCAGCCGTGCGACCGACAGACACAACGAGCAAAGTGCTACGCACCGGTTAAGAATACGTAGCGACCCGCGGATCCCACACCAGCAGTGGAAATGTGCCCTGCACCCTTGGTCATGTAATCTTTCTCCAGGTCTGACCGCACAATGATCTTTCAGACCTATATATGTATTGCGCCCACAACCGCAGCCGATGCCGCGGTTGGTGGCCACCTAGTGGACACAATATCGAGAAGATCCCATAATGACCATCCTCTTCCCACAAAACCATCGGCACAATTCAACTCGCTTTTCTAGAACCGGGACCCGGGCGGAATACGTCGAAGGCCCATCGAGCACGGACTAAGATAGCAAACACTGAACTGAACCTCAAGTCTCTGTTCAGAGTACTGAGGGTACGTACGCGGCTCTTACACAAAGAGCTCTGGGTCTCACACGACTCCGAGTTAAGATCACATCTCGGGTCATACCCATGGTCGTATTTGGGTGTGCCACGGTATGGAACGCGCGCTACAGCATATCTCCTCTCCCATGAAGCATATGTCCATATGCTGTACAGATGTCCATCAGGCACACAAAGTACCCGAACCAAAAGTCACAAAGACTCCCATCCAACACCTGAGTGGATTGACAGACCATAATCCGTCGTAGTGCGAAATCAGATAGTTCCGGACACAAAGTCCTTTCCGGTCATCCCAACAGACTTCCAGAACTAGAAACTATCACCAGCCTCACCTAGCCACAAAGGCATAGAAGCTATCACCCGTGTGAGAGGGCGATCTAATCCACTTTGACATATGTCAATAAACAATCACAGTAAGAACACACAAAACACTCAAACTGTGAAAACATGCATACTCAAATATAATTCAAGTTAAAGAACATTGTATGGGAAATAAAACCAATGAAGTACATCAACTAAGTCTACACAGTCCTAGAGACTACACATGCCTCACTAAAGACTACCTCTTCAAGGTCGGAGAGACGGTCCACAACCATCTCATCCGTAGACAAGTACTTCAAACTCATCACCTTGTGTCTAACCACGTCTCTAACATAGTTTCGCTTGATATCTATTTACTATGACTTGTAATGATACTTGGGTTTATATATCACGGAGATTGCGACTCCAATGACTCAGCAATCAATCCGGAAGTCTCCTCAGCCATACAATCAACTGAGTGGTCCACACAAGACCCACAAATTTGGCTTCAATGACGATCAACACAATGCGCAACTGCTTCTTGCTCATCCACGATATGGCGCCATCAGAGAGCAGAGCATATCCGAGGTGGGTTTTCTCTCATCAAAGTCACCACCATAGCCCGCATCGTTATACCCAGTCATCCAGAGATTCTCGGATCTCTAGCAAGTCTCTAGCACAAAGCATGACAATGCTCTTAAGATATCACATGATCCTATTTACTGCCTACCATTTCTTCAATCCGGGTTCAACTTGGTACCTATATACCATGCCGACTGCATGACAAATATTAGGCTGAGTACACACTATTGCGCACATCAGGCTTCCGACTGCACTTAGTTACAAAATTTATTTATCTGGTCCATATATCCATTTTGAGAGGTTGATCAATGTAAATTGGAGTTTCAATTGGTTCGCAGTTACCCATGTTGAACATTTCCAACATTTTGTCTATGTAGCTTTCCTCTGAAAGCCACAACTGCCTCCTACGGCGATCTCTCGAGATCTAAATCCCAAGGATGTGCGCCGCCTCACCCATGTCCTTCATCCCAAACAGAGAAGACAATCAGACCTTTATCTGTGTGAGGAACTCCAAGCTATTTACAGCTATGAGTATGTCATCTACATATAGAATCACAAACAAAAAGTTCGGTCCAGACCATTTTTGGTGTACACGCAATGATTCTCATCGTTCAAGAGAAATCCATTTTCCACGAACAAATCATGAAATCTGCGGTACCGCTGCATAGCGAACTGTTTCAGACCATAGATCAATTTGTGAAGTTTGCACACTAAGTGCTCATGGTCTTTCTGCACAAAGCATTCAGACTGCTCCATATAGATCTCTTCTTCTAACTCACCATTGAGGCAGACGGTCTTAACATCTATCTAGTGCAGTTCCAAATCTAGACTCACTCCAATAGCCATAATCTTAAGAACCCATTTAGCTCTATTTCTCTATGTCCTCTCGAAGGTCGACCAGTGTCCAAACACCGTTCTTCCTTATAGATTCCATCTAGTCCAAAGTGTTCATCTCATCTACCATTACTTTCATCCATTCTTCTTAGAAGGTTCCATTGAGAGTTTCTCTAACGTTTTACGGCACAATAACCATATCGTCAGATATTAGGGTGTTTAGTTCTAGCCCACGGCCTAACAACTCACTACTACCAGGGTATGACCATGATCACTCCCACTGAGAATGAGATCCCTAATGCTCCCACTGTCAACAAGATCATCAGGAGCGGAATCTGTTTCATTCGCTTCAGCAGGCGATGAATCCGGCAAACGACGAACTGATTCATCATCTGCGGTTTCAACTCTCCCACTCGAATTAACAGGTGTCTGCTCAACTTGATCTTGAATCTCATATAGAGATCCATCCAAATCAATCTCTTCCTTCTTAGGAAATTCGTTCTCTACAAACGTTACGTCTTGTGATTCGATCTCGGTAACACTCCCACTGTGCTGCTCGGCTATAAACACATAACCTTTGGAGGTATCAGAGTAACCAAAAATACTCTTCTTTCCTCTAGGTTCAATCTTTCCCAAACTTATTTGAGAAATCATGGGTGTAAGCGGCACACCCCTATGGGCGCATATGGTGAAGGTCCAGAACTTATTCCAAACCAAAACTCATATGAAGTGGAGTTAACCGTCTTCGTCAGCACATGGTTTAGGATGTAGACAGCAGTCTCCAAAGTGTTTCCCCATAAGGAAATCAGCAATTGAGTATGCGCCATATCGACCGAACCATTTTATGGAGCGTTATATTGCGCCTCTCTGCAAAACTATTTTGCTGAGGGGTGTAGGGGATCGTCAACTGATGAATGATCCATTTTCATTACATAAACCGTTAAATTCCGCTGAAAGGTACTCTTCTTCCACAATCAGGGTGGAGGGCCTTTACCCTCCTATCTAACAGGTGTAATCATCTGTAAATGTAATGAAAATTTGTGCTCCGTGCCGAACCCTAGCACTAAGAGGGTCACAGACATCAGAATGGATGAATTGCAAGGGAAATTCGGCTCTAGGTGCCTAACCAAAAAGGCATTCCGGTGGAATTTTCTGCTAGACAACTTACACAAGTAGACGACTCCACTTGTGGAATGTAGGACAGCAAACCCCAATGGGCTAGCCGCTGCATTCTATGTTGACCTCTGTAGTCAAGTCTAGTTTGTCTTTCATTCACATCGCAAACATATCCGCGAGTAGAAGAAAAAACATGAAATTATTATTGTTGCCTGAATCCAAATCCGAAACAATAAATCCACCAGAAATAATGCTAAAGCCAAACGAAGTTGAACCTTAAAACAATTGGACAAAAGATTCATGAAAAGATAATATAAAACCGAGTTTCATTAATCCTAAGACTGAAATAACATATCGGCGAATCTGCGGAGCATAGAGGATATGACTTCAGACTAAAACTCTACCACCGCGCAAGCGCAACTCACGAGTTCTAATCCCTTCGACTTCAACACGAAAGTTGTGGTCGATGTAAATCCACCTAATTTCACGCGGGACTCTATGGTACTCTACGAAAACATCACGATCCCTGGCTATGTGATTTGTCGATCCTGAATCCAAAATCCACAAAGGACATGACTCAGTCAACATATCTGTACTAGGAATACAAAACTCACTAGATTAGCCATTAAGACATTCATGTCAGATCGATTCAGGGCATGCATTCACAAAGTGTACCCACTGGACACAGTTGGAGCATTTCCTGTATTTAGGCTTCTCGGCCTTACGCGAACATTTTCACGGTGTTGTTTTCAGAGGAGTCCTTGGGTTCACCTCAGTCTTTGTCTACTTTTCCTTCAATGCATTTGCGCCACCGCGTTGTGCATTACTCCTTCGCCTTCAGCGACTCTTCTTAGGTCTAGAGGATGGCGCCACACGCACCTCAACCTTAGGTCCAGCGACCTTGGGTTTATCCTCTTCAACTCAATGTGCCTTTGAACTTGTTCAAAGGTATTGAGGGCCTTAGAATGAGTTATTTAGATTTTCATCTGTTTCTAAGAGTTAGGCAAAGAGCGGATTACGACCTGGATTTGCTGCTCATCGGTCACTGACTGACCGTTCTCCTTGAGTTTCACAATCATGTTGGCCATATGCCTCAGATACTATCTCGCGGAGTGCTGAGGATTCATTATGTATGAATCAAATTTAATGTTGAGTGAGCACAACTAAGCAGTCGTATAGAACCATTTCTACCCTGCAAAGTATCCCACAACCCTTTAGCCGTGTGTTAAGCTCAAACTCATCCACCGTACTCAGCATCATGGCGCACGTCTCAACATCATTAACCTCCCACTCAAATGGAAAGCCTTCTGCTGATTCGTTATTCCAGAATCGGGTTTTTTTCATAATATTCGTGATGGGGTTAATGGATTTCTACTTAGGACCATTTTTATATGCTTTTTCCGAATTTTATAGTGCTCACCATTAAGTCTAAGACCTTTGTCCAACTAAGCGATGATGTTCTACATGGCAGACTAATTTCTCTAACTAAAGGAAATTCTAATAGGATCATGGAGACACAAGGAACAATGTTCTATTGCATGTAAAAGACAAGTCTCAAACCGATATGACAAACTTGAGAACATACTTAAACCCGGGGGACAACCCTAGCTATGCCGAGAAGCACTCCCCATCTCTAAGCATGCCCTAAAGTCACTACTATCAATCGATACACAGTCTATACCAACAGTCCACAAAGGACCGGAGTCGAACATATCGCACTAAACCAAAGTGTTCGACTCTTACACAAAACAATTGTCCTAGAATTATTCAAGGAAATTCGGAGAACCTCGCATACTAACCGACCGGTTCACACTCAGGAACATTTTCCTAGGTGTAGTTCGTACTCATCCAAACTTCCGAAAGGATACTAAGGACAATCCTAAAAGTTTGCTACCTAGACTATGCCAGAACTAGATCTCCCTACCAATGTAATCTATCCTATGCAAGTAAGGTAACAAACCACACAATTCAATACACACATATATATATTGATACCTTTCAAAAATAAATTAATTTGGGGCCAATTTGTAATTTTCAAAATTTTGATGACTAAAGTCACCCTAACCAAAAGTTTGGGGATCAAAATCACCATGAATAAAAAAATTTGGAGACCAAAATCTCAACAAATAAAAATTCAGGGACTAAAGTCTCAATAAATAAAAGTAATTAACATGTTAGACCAATTTCACACACTATGCTGGGATCTCAACAATCACAACCTAGTCAATTCTACCAGTCATGGAGTCAAGAGTCAATCAAATAAAGTAAGGCATAACTACCTACCCTGCAGAAAACACAAAGTAAACCAGGGAACTCAAGGAACCCACACAGTGTTCTACCTATCCAGTCATGCAATATAAATCAATATAGGGCTCTCCCAGCAATTTAAATTGGTCAAACAATTAATTAAATTAGCCCAAAAATTATTTATGAAAGGGTCCAAGCACATTTACCGGACTGAAATAATCCACTAGGACCCACAGAGGATCCAGGATCGGCACCAAATTTGTTTCAGACCAATTCAGGTGGCCCGGGGCCTCCGAATTAGCTCAGACCGGTCCAGACAGCACGAAACCATCTGAACCGGTCCGGTCAGTCTCAGCCAACCAATCCGGTCTGAACCGATCCGGTCAGCCTCAGCCAACCGGTCCGACCCGGTCCGGTCAGCCTCAGCGAACCGAACCGGATTAATACGGTCTGGTCCAACTTATCAGACCAGACCGGTTTGGAGATGGTCCAAACAGTGCCATCTCCTTCGTAAGGAGATGGCAAGCTGCTAGGGTTTTGACCCTAGCAGCCGCAGCCTTCAATGGTGGTGGCCAGCCTCGAAGGCTGGCCACAGGGTTGGGTCGGCCACCACTGGCCGACCCTCCCTAGGGTCGCCGGCGACTGGCCGCAGCCACAAAGGCTGCGGCCAGCAGAGGCCGTGCCGCAGCCCAGTGGCTGCGGCCGACCTGGACGCGGCCGCAGCCACGAAGGCTGCGGCCTGTGCCGAACGCGGCCGCAGCCACCGTTGGCTGCGGCCGACCTGAGCGTGGCCAATAGGGGCTGAGCTGCGGCCACGAAGGCCGCGGCCGCCCCTATTTCGGCCTCGATTGGGCTGAGCTGCGGCCACGAAGGCCGCGGCCGCCCCTATTTCGGCCTCAATGGGGCTGAGCTGCGGCCACGAAGGCCGCGGCCGCCCCTATTTTGGCCTCGATGGGGCTGAGCTGCGGCCACGAAGGCCGCGTCAGCTCCTATTTCGGCCTCGATGGGGCTGAGCTGCGGCCACGAAGGCCGCGTCAGCTCCTATTTCGGCCTCGATGGGGCTGCTTTTCCCGATTTCGATCCCGTCGCGATCACGATGACGCCGTGGGGATTTTCCTCTTTGAATCCGACAATTTGGAAACCAACCTACTATGGCTCTGATACCAATGTTGGAAATTGATGTACGAAACATGCAATCGATTAAGGTACAACATAACACATAATTAAGTTACCTCCCTGAACGATTGCCTTAGCGGAAGCGGAAGCGGATCTGCCTGAGGTTGGGATCACGGTCTGTCGGACGGGAGGACACGCCACGGTTTGACGGGCAATGACCTATAATACCACAGCTACTCACCTCTGTCTAAACTGTAGGGCGGCTAGGGCATCACTGTCATCATCATCAGTAGGTTTTCCTAACCCTGAGCACCCCTATATATACTGATATATAGAGGGATAGGTTTTAAGGCCAGATACACAACTGGGCTTATGTAAATGGGCTCCCACTTATGGGCGACCCATTATCCTAAAACCAACAATAATTATATTACTTAAATTTTGTTTAAATGTCGGGTTTTAAAGACAAATACAGCAAAATTAAGAAAAAGCCAATTCTGGCAAACTTCACAATGAAAAGTTGATTTTCATTTTAAATGAATAATAGTAAACTTTATAATATATATGAGTTAATTTTACAATAACATTACAATATAACGCTTAAATATCATTTAATAATTGTTCAAAATCTATAACATTATAATTAACAAACTTCTTCACCATACATCTTCAAATTCACTATTTTCTTTTGCTAATAAGAACTATATGTTGCCCTTCATATGACCAGAACACCTCACGTGAAACATTAAAAAAACTCATTCCTCGATAACTAACACAACTTCGGGAAACACACCACACCAATATGATATCTGCTCATTATTACGAGCTTATTCTTAGGGCAAGAGCATACGACATTTAATTATATGGCCGACCAATATGTATTTAGTTGGCGTAGCTAGACATATACTGAAGCACACACCAGGCTTCCTTACATAAGATGTCCCAAATCTACGACTTCTTTGTCACGCCAACCCTTAACAGAGCCATGTAAGAAACCAGACGGAACCCCACCAACATTAACCCTAGAGCAAATACTGCAACACCTTGCCCATCTAGCCCGACCTTATTGATGCTCGGGAAGTCCACGACTAGACACGTTTCACCAGTCGGTCCACATGGGTACGTATCTTTGGGGTCATATTGAGAACCTAGTAGCAGCTTATAAGCGTAGTAACTAGTTGAAAAAGTCCTGATCCAACTTATAAATGGTGGCACGTGTTGAACATAGTACCCGCTGGATAGCTGGAACGACATCATTATCACGGAACCTAGGGTTGCAGCTGACTTTTGATCCATTATTAGGGCTCCGAATGCGAGCCCTAGACCCTGAGCCACTAGCACATTGCAAAGGACAACGGTCAAGGTCCGGAAGAAGTGTGAAGGAGAAGGCTCGAGTCCAACCATCCAGTAGGTTATGGTGACGAATGCGGTTGGAAGAGACAGTTCCATGGGCAGGTCCACCATTGTACTCGACATGAAGTATGAAGAAAGCCTATACATGCCTGAAGATCGTTCTTTGTCGAGCATCAAACGTTCTTGTGGGAAAGTGAAGATGGCTTGGAACATAGGGTACATGCTCCAGAATGAAGAGTAGAAGTAGAGAAGACCTATCTGCACCATGAAGAATGAAACCCAGTAAATATATAGTCTATTTACTCCCAAAACTAGTCTCTCTAAGATGATAAGTGTCCAAATTATTGGACAGACATGGGTTAATTAGGTTTGTTACATGATGAATTCTGATTGGTTTGTTGTTACAGAAATAACGTGTCATGATACTTGTTACATGTACGAGAATGTTACCTTATCTTGAAGATTGGCATCATCAGATTGCCACCAAAGAAGCCCGACAATGACAGCAACCACCAAAACTTGGGCTACTCTGAGACCAGAAAATGACTGGTGCTTCCTTTCCTTAAGTCCTCTTCTGAATAACACAGTAAATTGCTGCCACCAAGTCGTGGCCCATCGTCCGAATTGTTTGTTGTCAGTCGTTCGATCTCCTCTAGTAGGCTCAAAATCTGTTTCTCCAAGCACCGCCTTAAGCTGATCCTCAATATGGGTCTTGTAAGCAGAAACTAGATTCTTCTTTACTTCTGCTTGGCCGTCCACGGCAATGCCTGAAAGACGTATCGTTGGAGGTTTTAGATATGAATACAAGAACAAGAACAAGAACAAGAACAACCTACTATAATGATTTACGTATATTTACAACTTACCGTTTGCTAAGTCTAGTAGAAAATCTGAAGGGTTCATAGCAACCGAGGGTGCATACCCTACACTAGAGAAATAGTCCATGACTCGAGAGCCCTCCCCAAAGTAAAGAGGATTTCCTTCCGACAGCAGAAGCACCTTATGGAACATGTAAAACAACCTGCTCGACGGTTGGTGGATCGTCATCACTATGGTTCTCCCTCCATTAGCAAGCTCCCAAAGGGTTGAGACGTTACTTTGAGCTGTCGTTGAGTCGAGCCCTGAAGTGGGCTCGTCTAGTAAAAGCAAGCTAGGGTTTATAAGCATTTCCTGACCAATACTTACCCTCTTCTTCTCCCCACCAGAGACCCCCCTAATGAGTGAATCTCCGATGATGCTGTTCTTGCAATTAGTGAGGCCGAGCTCGGCCATAACCGCTTCTGCATGGTGCACTTTCTCTTGTTTGGAAAAAGTGTTTGGGAGTCTGATCAGCGCTGTGAAAACTAGGGTTTCGGCGACGGTCAGATGGGGGTACAAAACATTGTCTTGGGGCACGAATCCTGTGTTTCGCTTCATTGCATTGGATAAGGGTTGACCATTGTAGGTTATGGAGCCTTGAAGACGGCCACTGAGTCGGCCTGCAAGGGCTGTCAACAGGGTTGTCTTTCCACTCCCTGAAGGACCTAGCATGGCTAGCATCTCCCCGGGCTTGACGATACCCGAGACATTCTTCAGAATCAATTTCTTCTCTTCATGTTTTTTGTTGTTATGGAAGCATGATTTTGTCCTTTTATTCTTTATCTTATACACAACTTCATCAAACTGAAACATTAGTTGTTTAATTTGAAAGTATTTTATATGCCAATGAACGTAAATTAATAAATATGAAAATCAAGAAATTAATTATTATACAGTGGGTGGTGGTGACATCTTTTTTCTGATCTTTAGTCATACGAACGTACCTTCAACGTAACGGGTCGAGTTGCCTTCTTCAAGATAGCCGCCGCATCCACGCTCAGGTCGTGTCCATCTTGCTTCTCTATGTCCACCATTTTTACGCTATATTTGAGCCCTTCAAGGTAACAACAATTGAATGATCCGGTTAATAGAAAACTCTGTAGCAGATGATCAAGATAGAGGTTGCTTAATCTCCAAGGAACCAACAGACCCTATGAATAACATTTATATTCATATGTGTAAGTGTATGATCACGGGGAACTCTTACCTCTAATGAATGAACATCTAGAGAAGTTCAGATTATGTTGTTTAATTTATTTTCAAAGTCTCTGCATTTATAGTGTCTCTACTACTACTACTTTAGTATTCCTTCTGTTGCAATAGGGCACTAGCATTCGTTATGAGCTATGCATATACAGATGACATAAGTGGAGTAATGCTTGAGGCAACATCAAATACAAGAACGTCGTCAAGGTCCATTATGAAAAGGTGAACCCTAAACATTGCAAGTTAAATCTCTTTTAGTTTGTATTTGGACCAACTGTTTCTATGTCCAGAAGTTTTTTGTGATAGGTTCGTATGGATCAAAGATGGAAATTTTTTATATTTTAGAGTTTCAAAATGTTAAAGTGATCCATCGCAGAAGAAAAACACCATACGAAACATCCATTTGGACAAGATATAACAAGATGGTGAGACTTTGCTAATGTTGTATTGACGGCCTTAAATTCCGATTAGGACGCATGTTATTAAATTGTTGGATACTGATGTTTAGGGTTAAACTGCAAAACTCCACTACAACTTTTTTCCAGAACAATATATAATGATTTTATAATGTTGGTTTTAGGATAGTTGACCGCCCATGAGTGAGAGCCCATTTACATAAGCCCAGTTGTATATCTGACCTTAAAACCTATCACTCTATATATCAGTATCTATAGGGGTGCTCAGGGTTAGGAAAACCTGATGATGATGTCGATGCTAAATAGTTAGCCGCCCTACAGTTTAGACAGATGTCAGTAGCTGTGGTATTATAGGTCATTGCCCGTCAAACCGTGGCGTGTCCTCCCGTCCGGCAGACCGTGATCCCTACCTCAGGCAGATCCGCTTCCGCTTCCGTTAAGGCAATCACTCAAGGAGGTAACTTAATTATGTATTATGTTGTGCCCTAATCGATTGCATGATGTTGTTCATATGTCAATTTCCAACATTGGTATCAGAGTCATAGTAGGTTGGTTTCCAAATTGTTGAATTCAAAGAGAAAAATCCCCACGGCGTCATCGTGACCGCGACGGGATCGAAATCGGGAAAAGCAGCCCCATCGAGGCTGAAATAGGGGCAGCCACGACCTTCGTGGCCGCAGCTCAGCCCCTACTGGCCCCAGCCACCGTGGCTGCGGCCACGCTCAGGTCGGCCGCAGCCACGGTGGCTGCGTCCGCGTTCGGTTCAGGCCGCAGCCTTCGTGGCTGTGGCTCGGACTCTGCTGGCTGCAGCCACTGGGCTGCGACCAAGATGAGGCAGGGCCACAAACTTCGTGGTTGTGGCCCTGCGACTGGTCGCAACCTTTGTGGCTGCGGCCAATCGCCGGAGACGTTGGGGAAGGGTCGGCCAGTGGTGGCTGCGGCTAGGGGTGAGCAATAAAACCGTTTGGACCAAGACCAGACCAAGACCGACCAAGACCAAACCAAAAAAAAACAAATCATTTGTGGACCGAAACCAACGGTTTCTCTTAAATGGTTTTATTGATTCCGGTCTAAATTTCGGTCTTAGACCATTGGACACCATTTAGACCAAACCGGAACGGTTTGTTTTAAAAAAACATGGTAATGACTCACGCTTCACAGAATAGAAGCTAACTCACACTCAGTTATGCAGTTCATTCACTTTCACAGAACAGAAGCAGAGAAGCCCACTTACGCTCAGGGAGAAATCTTCATCTTCTTCTTCATGACCCGAAAGTCCAGCATTCTTCACACGCAGTCACAGACAGAAGAACAAGGACGAGTGCAGACCACAGTTGAGTCTCCGCCTCTAGCTTCGCGTTCGTCTCCGTTGCCGAAAATTTGTGTCTCCTCGCCATGGTAATCTCCTCCTTGACACTTAATCCTATAACTTAAGGTTTTTTGATAAAATTACATGGGCATGAATGTATATATATGTATGCACGCAAACTGTTCGATGAAATGCCTAAAAGACTGTTTCCAACGATTGTATATTTTCTTTTAATTTTTGCAATTTTTAGTAGTGTTTATTTTGTCCTAATAGCAAATATACAATAAATTATAGAGAATTTCGATTTTTTTTATATTCGAAGGTAAGCAAAGTACCTACAATAAATTTTATATCAATTTTTTTATTAAATATTTAAATAATTATTACTAATACTGAACAGAGTAGTATTGTGTTTGTTGGAAGGTAGTAGCATTTTGTTAAAATGTTGGAATATTGAAGCATGAATATTTTGTTAAAATGTTGGAATAATGGAGCATGCATATTTTATTTGAATGTTGGTACATACATATATATACATTGTCAAATTCGAGATATAACATGAAAAAATTCAAAATGAGATGATATTTTGATGAAGTATGAGATAAATATCATTTTTGTTACATATATTTTGTTGATTAATTTAATTTTGTTTTATTTGATTAATATTTTTGGTAAAATATAAAAGTATATAAAAATTATGTCTAATGGTCCAAACGGTCCAAATGGTCTAGACCAAACCAAAACCGAAAAAACCAAGACCATATAAACGGTCTCGGTTTCGGTCTCAAGACCGAAATCAATGGACCGAAATCTTCGATCTCGGTCCCAAGACCGAACCAGACCGATTTTTGCTCACCCCAAGCTGTGGCTGCTAGGGTTCAAAATCCTAGCAGCTTGCCATCTCCTTCAACCAAGGAGATGACACTGTTTGGACCGGTCTAGGTGAACCAGTCCAAATCGGTCTAGGTGAACCGGTCCAAACCGGGTTGGTCTGATAAGTTGGACCAGACCGTTTTTAGCCGGTTCAGTTTGCTGACGGGTCAGACCGATTGGCTAAGGTTGACCGGACGGGTTCAGACCGGACTGGTTAGCTGAGGCTGATCGGACCGGTTCAGACCGGATTGGATGACTCAGTGCTGTTCAAACCGGCCTGAGCTAATTCAGAGGTTTTGGGCCGCCAGAATTGGTTCGGAACGAACTTGGAAACGATCTTGGACCTTTTGTGGGTTCAGATAACCTGATTTAGTCCGGTAAATGTGCTGGACCCCTTTCATTAATAATTTTTGGGCTAATTAAATTAACTCTTGGACTAATTTAAATTGCCGGGAGAGTCTTATGTTGTTTTATATTGCATGACTAGATATATATAGAATGTTGTGTGGGTTCCTTGAGTTCCCTGGATTACTTTGTGTTTTTTCCAGGGTAGATAGTCTTGCCTTACATTATATGCGTGACTCTTGACTCCGTGACTGGTAGAATTGACTTGATTTGTTGAGATCCCAGCTTACTGTTGAAAAATTGGTATAACTTGTTAATTAATTTTACTTGTTTGGGTGACTTTGGTCCTCAAAATTTTGAAAATTAAAAATTAGCCCCAAATTGAATTATTTTTGATAGATCTCAATATATATATGTGTGTGTATTGAACTG
Source organism: Chamaenerion angustifolium (assembly GCA_946814005.1). NCBI lineage: Eukaryota > Viridiplantae > Streptophyta > Magnoliopsida > Myrtales > Onagraceae > Chamaenerion > Chamaenerion angustifolium. The sequence continues at coordinate 22,196,491 of OX328270.1, read as the reverse complement.
TGTGTTTGTTACCTTACTTGCATAAGATAGATTACCTTGGTAGGGAGATCTAGTTCTGGCATAGTCTAGGTAGCAAACTTTTAGGATTGTCCTTAGTATCCTTTCAGAAGTTTGGATGAGTACGAACTACACCTAGGAAAATGTTCCTGAGTGTGAACCAGTCGGTTAGTCTGCGAGGTTCTCCGAATTTCCTTGAATAATTCTAGGACAATTGTTTTGTGTAAGAGTCGAACACTTTGGTTTAGTGCGATATGTTCGACTCCGGTTCTTTGAGGACTGTTGGTATAGACTGTGTATCGATTGATAGTAGTGACTTTAGGGCATGCTTAGAGATGGGGAGTGCTTCTCGGCATAGCTAGGGTTGTCCCCCGGGTTTAAGTATGTTCTCAAGTTTGTCCTATCGGTCTGAGACTTGTCTTTTACATGCAATAGAACATTGTTCATTGTGTCTCCATGATCCTATTAGAATTTCCTTTAGTTAGACAAATTAGGCTGCCATGTAGAACATCATCACTTAGTTGGAAAAAGGTCTTAGACTTAATGGTGAACACTATAAAATTCGGAGAGAACATATAAAAATGGTCCTAAGTAGAAATCCATTAACCCCATCAAGAAGATTATGAAAAGACCCGATTCTGGAATAACGAATCAGCAGAAGACTTTCCATTTGAGTGGGAGGTTAATGATGCTGAGACGTGCGCCATGATGCTGAGTACGGTGGATGAGTTTGAGCTTAACACACGACTAAAGAGCTGTGGGATACTTTGCAGGCTAGAAATGGTTCTATACGACTGCTTAGTTGTGCTCACTCAACATTAAGTTTGATTCATACATGATGAATCCTCAGCACTCCGCGAGATAGCATCTGAGGCATTTGGCCAACATGATGGTGAAACTCAAGGAGATCGGTCAGTCAGTGACCTATGAGCAGCAAATCCAGGTCGTAATTCGCTCTTTGCCTAACAACAGATGAAAATCTAAATTACTCATTGTAAGGCCCTCATTACCTTTGAACACGTTCGAAGATACTTTGAGTTGAAGAGGACAGACCCAAGGTCGCTGGACCTAAGGTTGAGGTGCGTGTGGTGCCATCCTCTAGACCTAAGAAGAGTCGATGAAGGCGATGGAGTAATGCACAGTGCAATGACGCAAATGCATTGAAGACAAAGTAGACAAAGACTGAGGTGAACCCAATGACTCCTCTGAAAACAACACCGCGAAAATGTTTGCGTAAGGCCGAGAAGCCTAAGTATAGGAAATGCTCCAACTGTGGCCAGTGGGTACACTTTGTGAAGGCATGTCCTAAATCGATCCGACCTAGATGTCTTGTTGGCTACTTAGTGAACTTTGTGTTTCTAGTACATATATGTTGACTGAGTCATGTCCTTTGTGGATTTTGGATTCAGGATCGACAAATCACATAGCCGAAGATCATGACGTTTTCGTAGAGTACCATAGAGTCCCGCGAGAAATTAGGTGGATTTACATCGACAACAACTTTCGTGTTGAAGTCGAAGGAATTAGAACTCGTGAGCTGCACTTGCGCGACGACAGAGTTTTAGTCTGATGTCATATCCTCTATACTCCGCAGATTCGCCGATATGTTATTTCAGTCTTATGATTAATGAAACTCGGTTTTATATTATATTTTCATGAATCTTCCGTCCAATTGTTCTTAGATTCAACTTTGTTTGGCTTTAGTATTATTTCTGGTGGATTTATTGTTTCGGATTTGGATATAGGAAACAATAATAATTTCATGTTTTTTTTTTCTACTCGCGGATATGTTTGCGATTTGAATGAAAGACAAACTAGACTTGACTACAGATGTCAACATAGAATGTAGCGGCTAGCCCATTGGGGTTTGCTGTCCTACATTCCACAAGTGGAGTCGTCTACTTGTGTAAGTTGTCTAGCAGAAAATTCCACTAGAACGCCTCTTTGGTTAGGCACCTAGAGTCGAATTTCCATTTGCAATTAATCCATTCCGACGTCTGTGACCCTCTTAGTGTTCGGGTTCGGCACGGAGCGCGAAATTTCATTACATTTACAGATGATTACACCTGTTAGATAGGAAGGTAAAGACCCTCCACCCTGATTGTGGAAGAAGAGTAACTTTCAGCGGAATTTAACGGTTTATGTATTGAAAAAGGATCATTCATCAGTTGACGATCTCCTACACCCCTCAGCAGAATAGTTTTGCAGTGAGGCGCAATAAAACGCTCCTTAAAATGGTTCGGTCGATATGGTGCATACTCAATTGTTGATTTCCTTATGGGGAAACGCTTTGGAGACAACTGCCTACATCCTAAACCATGTGTCGACGAAGACGGTTAACCCCACTTCATATGAATTTTGGACTGGAATAAGTTCTGGACCTTCACCATATGCGCCCATTGGGGTGAGCCGCTTACACCCATGATTTCTCAAATAAGTTTGGGAAAGATTGGACCTAGAGGAAAGAAGAGTATTTTTTGTTACTCTGATACCTCCAAGGGTTATGTGTTTATAGCCGAGTAGGACAGTGAGAGTGTTACCGAGATCGAATCACGAGACGTAACGTTTGTAGAGAACGAATTTCCTAAGAAGGGAGAGGTTGATTTGGATCGATCTCTATATGAGATTCAAGATCAAGTTGAGCAGACACCTGTTAATTCGAGTGGGAGAGTTGAAACCGCAGATGATGAATCAGTTCGTCGTCTGCCGGATTCATCGCCTGCTGAAGCGAATGGAACAGATTTCGCTCTTGATGATCTTGTTGAAAGTGGGAGCATTAGGGATCTCATTCTCAGTGGGAGTGATCATGATCATACCCTAGTAGTAGTGAGTTGTTAGGCCGTGGGCTAGAACATAAGTTTTCCTCCCGATGATATGCATTCGAGGGTAATGGAGAACTAAACACCCTAATATCTGACGATATGGTTATTGTGCCGTAAAACGTTAGAGAAACTCTCAATGGAACCTTCTAAGAATAATGGATTAAAGTAATGGAAGATGAGATGAACACTTTGGACTAGATGGAATCTATAAGAAAGAACGGTGTTTGGACACTGGTCGACCTTCGAGAGGACACAGAGAAATAAAGCTAAATGGGTTCTTAAGATTATGACTATTGGAGTGAGTCTAGACTTGGAACTGCACTAGATAGACGTTAAGACCGTCTTCCTCAATGTTGTGTTAGAAGAAAAGATCTATATGGAGTGGTCTGAATGCTTTGTGCAGAAAGACCATGATCACTTAGTGTGCAAACTTCACAAATTGATCTATGGTTTGAAACAGTTCACTATGCAGTGTTACCGCAGAGTTCATGATTTGGCCGTGGAAAACTGGATTTCTCTTGATGGATGAGAATCATTGCGTGTACACCAAAAGGTCCTGGATCGAACTTTGTGTTTGACTCTATATGTAGATGACGTACTCATAGTTGTAAATAGCTTGGAGTTCCTCACACAGGTAAATGCATGATTATCTTCTCTGTTTGGGATGAAGAACATGGGTGAGGTGGCGCACATCCCTGGGATTTAGATATCGAGAGATCGTTGTAGGAGACAGTTGTGGCTTTCACAGGAAAGCTACATAAACAAAGTGTTGGAAATGTTCAACATGAGTAACTGCGAACCAATTGAAACTCCAGTTTACGTTGGTCAACCTCTCAAAAATGGATATATGGACCAGATAAATAAATTATGTAGCTAAGTGCAGTCAGAAGCCTGATGTGCGCAATAGTGTGTACTCAGCCTGATATTTGTCATGAAGTCGGCATGGTATGTAGGTACCAAGTTGAACCCGGATTGAAGAAAAAATAAGCAGTAAATAGGATCATGTGATATCTTAAGGGCATTGTCATGCTCTTCTTTGCTAGAGACTTGCTAGAGATCCGAGAATCTCTGGATGACTGGGGTATAACAAAACCCACCTCAGATATGCTCTGCTCTCTGATGGCGCCATATCGTGGATGAGCAAGAAGCAGTCGCGCATTGTGTTGATCGCCATTGAAGCCAAATTTGTGGGTCTTGTGTGGACCACTTAGTTGGTTGTATGATTGAAGAGACTTCCAGATTGATTGCTGAGTCATTGGAGTCGCAATCTCCGTGATATATAAACTCAAGTATCATTACAAGTCATAGCAAGTAGATATCAAGCGAAACTATATTAGAGACGTGGTTAGACAAAAGGTGATGAGTTTGGAGTACTTGTCTATGGATGAGATGGTGGTGGACTGTACCTCCAACCCTGAAGAGGAATCTTTAGTGAGGCATGTGTAGTCTCTAGGTCTGTGTAGACTTAGTGATGTACTTCATTGATTTTATTTCCCATACAATGTTCTTTAACTTAAATTATATTTGAGTATGCATGTTTTCACAGTTTGAGTGTTTTGTGTGTTCTTACTGTGATTGTTTATTGAAATATGTCAAAGTGGATTACATCACCCTCTCACATGGGTGATAGCTTCTATGCTTTTGTGGCTAGGTGAGGCTGGTGATGGTTTCTAGTTCTGGAAGTCTGTTGGGATGACCGGAAAGAGCTTTGTGTCCGGAACTATCTGATTTCGCACTACGACAGATTATGGTCTGTCAATCCACTCAGGGGTTGGATGGTAGTCTTTGTGACTTTTGGTTCGGGTACTTTGTGTGCCTGATGGACATTTGTACAACATTTGGACATATACTCCATGGGAGAGGAGATATGCTGTAGCGCGCATTCCATACTGCGGCGCACCCAAATACGACCATGGGTAAGACCCGAGGTGTGATCTTAACTCGGAGTCATGTGAGACCCAGAGCTCTTTGCGTAAGAGTCGTGTACGTACCCTCATTACTCTGAACAGAGACTTGAGGTTCAGTTCAGTGTTTCCTATCTTAGTTCGTACGGGTCCCGGTTCTAGAAAAGCGAGTTGAATTGTGCTGATGGTTTTGTGGGAAGAGGATGGTCATTATGGGATCTTCTCGATATTGTGTCCACTAGGTGGCCACCAACCGCGGCATCGGCTGCGGTTGTGGGCGCAATACATATATAGGTATGAAAGATCCTTGTGCGGTCAGACCTGGAGAAAGATTACATGACCAAGGGTGCAGGGCAAATTTCCACTGCTGGTGTGAGATCCGTGGGTCGCTACGTATTCTTAATCGGTGCGTAGCACTTTGCTTGTTGTGTTTGTCGGTCGCACGGCTGCCTCCTCGTATGTGACTTTACTGTATAATGAGATTCGTTCTCTTGGTGTTGACTTGATGAATGAGCGCCCCCACTTTGTGCGAGTGAGAGATGTTGGTTTTAGGACAATGGGTCACCCATAAGTGGGAGCCCATTTACATAAGCCCAGTTGTGTATCTGACCTTAAAATCTATCACTCTATATATCAGTATATATAGGGGTGCTCAGGGTTAGGAAAACCTGATGTCGATGTTAAATAGTTAGTTGCCCTACAGTTTAGACAGAGGTCAGTAACTGTGGTATTATAGGTCATTGCCCGTCAAACCGTGGCGTGTCCTCCCGTCCGGCAGACCGTGATCCCAACCTCAAGCAGATCTGCTTCCGCTTTCGCTTCCGTTAAGGCAATCACTCAAGGAGGTAACTTAATTATGTATTATGTTGTGCCCTAATCGATTGCATGATGTTGTTCATATGTCAATTTCCAACATATAACATATAATATAATGTAATAAATCAAGAGAATCTGAAAATATATACATGCATGACGATTTTGTTATAGTGTAAGTTTCACGGTCAACTATTTTTTGCTGGTGCACTGCAGATAATTTTGAACCAGAAATGTTAATAATAAAATTTTATTAAATCTGTTTTACTTCACAAAATCAAATTTCGGTTTATAAGTTAATTCAATAAACATTTTTTTTACTTAATGGAAACTTTTATTTATTCGAAACATGGAAAGTCAATTTCACTGAACCCTAATGCTCAATTTAAAGTTAAAACTCGCTTCTTCTTCCTTCTTCTTTTTTTTTTTCCTATTATTTGTTGGGACTCCCTACTCGACTGCTGCACGTTTTTGTGATTGAATAAGTGTATTTATGTAAAGTATTCTAGTTTTATTGATTAAACTAGCTAGAAGGGTGAACGTATGCGCATGCATGCGCCATGCACGTTATGATTCTATTTTTTTGAGTTAGAATTGTCCTCAATATATACTATGATATGACGTTATATTATCCAATGATGAAGCGTGATGGTATTAATAGATTTGAGAATGAAATTGATATGTTTAGAATTCGAGAACGCTAAATTTATTGATTCCATTACATGCAACTTCACTATTTTCAGAAATTGAATTTTTATGGGAAAAAGGAACTTTTAGGGGTGGTTCTTTATTTTATATATTGCCCCATTGATTAGATTCTTCAACCCCTTATCAAGTTAATGGAATTATAGCGTGCATGGGTTGGATTATGACAAGCAAAAGAAAGTATCCAATCACTAAGTCAACTCTACTCGTGAAAGGGATGCATCTTTCGATTGTTCTTTCTATTTTTTTTTTTTTAAAGTACATTCATTATTATTTAAACTTTGACTTTATACCCACACTTTATACATTTTACTAATAGCTATCTAAACTTTAATTTTTCAAAAAATACTACCTGATCAACTTTGGATAAATGTGCAAATAACTATCTCCATCAAATTTACCGTTAATTGTGGACGGAAAACACCATGTGCCGGTCACGTGTTGGCGTCACTACTTTTGACGGAACAAATATGACCGACACATGGTGTTTTCCGTTCACAATTGACGGTAAATTGAACGGAGTTAACTATTTGCACATTTGTCCAAAGTTGCATAGTTGAGTTAGCCGTTTTTGAAAATTCAAAGTTTATGTAGTGATTTGTAAAACGTCCAAAGTTCGGGTAATGATTTGGTATTTAACCCTATTTAAAAAGTATATTTTTTGTTATCATTTTATACATTATTATTATATTGTATATTATTTTTTTAAAAAAAATAAAAGTATAATTATATTTTTCTATACAAAAATAAATTTATCATTTAAATATATATATTTTAAACAAAATAATACTATTTAAAGATTTCTCTAATCCTAACCTTGCATAGAAATAAGCGCACTAGTTTTTATTAATTTTGGCCAATTATAAGCGCACTAGCAAGGAGACGTTCCTTGAAGAATCAAATCAATTATGGGATAATGGCTTGTAATTAATTGAGTGGAGTAGAAACTTGAAGATGATGTAATCTAATTCATCAATTAAATTAGAGTTATAGTCCTCTCCCGGTTATACCCTTCTTCCTGGCGACTCAGCTGGCGACTTAGGGTTTGCGCGTGGAGTGCCCGTCGAGCTCTCTGTAGCTCCTTGTCTCAGCCCAGGTGCTGATCGTGTAATCTTCGGACAACTAAGGATCAGGCGCACCTACGGTGGTGAGTAATTGGAGAGTTGATCGTTGGACCGTGAGATTGAGAGCCACCTAAATTGAGTGAGGGTGGGTCGGTTTTGGTTGGGGAAGCATCCGATTCTTGAAGGAGGCTTCTAGTTCGGTGAGATCAAGAGAAAGGAGAGTGGGAGGGCCACCGGATATTGGTAAGGGAGAGTTCGGCTGAGGAGGGGTCATCTCGGCGAGGATATGGATGGAATCGTGGAAGCCTGGAAACGGGGCGCCTAACTGGGTCGAAAGCATCACCTAGCTTCTGGCCAAACCCGACTCAGAATTCCCGCAATCCCCACCAACTGAGTCGGAGAATTGCCAATCAAGGAATCGCCGGAGGTAATACTATATCCCTTGCTTACTTAGGTAGTTGTAATTTCGTTTCATAGTGCCTCTAGGATGGATAATTCTGCCCAAGCCAATGCCCCTAGAATAGGAATTGATAGGACATCAATAGGAAACTATGTTGATATTCCCGAGCACATTGATATCCCGGCTGAAAATCTGTGTGTGGGGAAGGTCATATGCGATAAACACATGAAGCCCATGGTTGTGCAAAGCGTGTTGCAAGGGGCGTGGAGTAGATATGCGGGAGTTCGCTTCCAAGAGATGTCGGGGGAGGTCATTCTGTTTGATTTCGAGAATGTGGAGGAACTCAAGGATGCTTTGGATTGGTCCCCTTGGGCGGTTAATGGGAACTACTTATCCTTGAAAAGATGGAGACAGGGCATGAGGATCACGGACGTTCAGTTTAATATGGTGCAATTCTGGGTGCAAGTTCACGGGCTTGAGATCGACAAGTTTACAAGGAGTAACGCGGAAGCAATAGGGCAGAGCCTGGGGGTCGTGATCGAGGTGGATGACATCCTTGGACCCCTAGGTTTGGACAGAGACTACATCAGGATTAAGGTGGAGGTTGACAGCTCGAAACCCCTTATGGTGGAGTTTGGATACACGAGGAGGAATGGGGAGATCGGAAGGGCCTCGGTCAAATATGAACGTCTCCCAGACTTTTGTTTTGGGTGTGGGAGGATCGGGCATACGGAGAGAGTGTGTACAACGGAGATCACGGTTAAGGAAGATAGGCACGGGGATCCGATGTATGGACCTTGGGTGCGGGTGGATCGGCCCAAGAGACGTAGAGAGCAAGGCAGCTATGTGGGGAAGAGCCCCGGCACACCTATGACCGATAAGAAACGAAGGAGTTGGAAGGACCTTATGAAGGAGAAACAGGATCGGGAAGGCTCTAGTACCCCTCCCACCAACAATTCTGAGAGACAACCATCCACCCCTATGGATAGGTCGACTCAGGAAGGATCTGCTGCTCGGGGAGAGGGTGGGAAGGGTCGGGAAATCATGAAGTATACCCAGAGAAGAGAGCAGGTTGGGGATCTGGGTGCGAAAGAGGGCCCGCAGGGCCATGGCGAACTAGGTGGGGAAGGCAGCAATGGCAAGGGCTCGGAGATGGAGCTACATCAGGGCTCCTTATCCGTGGCCCAGGCCCTGGACGAGGCTGCAGGATGGCGAACAAACGAACCCAGAAAAGAAGGACCAATATACCTCGATAGACATGCTATCGAGGAGGGGGTGGCCCGAGCTGGCAAGCAAGACGTGTGGAGGGCAGGGGGGACACTTATGCTGACAGAGGGGGAGAACAAAGGCGGCCATGACAGGAGAATGGAGGTTAACGAAGGGCGGAGGGAGGCTCAGTGCAGGGGACCTGACACGGGGATCGCACAGAACACGGGGGAGGCCGTGGGCGAGGGCATTGGGCAGGATCCGACGGTAAACTTAAACATGGAGTTGGAGCTGCACGAGGTTCAAATTCAGGAATGGGTCTACACGGTCGAGGAGCCCGTATCCCCGGCGACGAGTGGGGAAGGGACAGCCCTTCCTACGGGGTTGAGCCCGTTAATACAGAGAATAACCTTGAAAAGGAAACACGAGGAGGACCCAGTGGTGGAGGGAGAGGAGGTGGTCGAACAGATTGGTAAAAAGCAGAGAGCTGCTCGAGAAGAAGGGGGAGGTAGACAGGGGAGAGCTCGGGGCAGGGGCAGGGGACGCAGGGTGGGCCAACAAGTGGCAATGGTAAGGAGAAGAATTATCACGGGAAGCCCTAAGGTTGGACAAACGGGTTCTGGTAGCTGTCCCGAGACAGCTACCCGTCCCCAATGAACTACCTGGTGTGGAATTGTCGGGGGTTGAGATCGGCCCTGACAGTTCCGTACCTCGCCGATCTTGCTCGGAGGAACAAACCAGAAATTATCTTCCTTATGGAGACTAAGAATACCGAGCGGCACTGTGAGAGGGTAAGAAGGAGACTTAAGATGAAGGGAGGGGAGTATGTCAATCCGGTTGGGATATCGGGTGGGCTTGCTCTATGGTGGACGGGGGATGTTGATGTCGTGATCCATGAGAAGACGGAGAACATGGTGGACACGACGGTCACGAAGGTTAATGGGGGCGGAGCAATGCACATCACTTGGATCTATGGGAGCACTAACTGGACCGAAAGACTCCATTTGTGGGACGAGATTAGAAGGATCGACCAGCATCGTCGAGGGCCGTGGATGTGTGTTGGGGATTTCAACGAGATATCAACTGCGGGGGAGAAGGAGGGGGGGAGACCGAAACAGCCTCGCAAGATGGATGCATTTAATGAAATGATGAGGGATGCCAAATTGGCCGACATGGGTTTCAAAGGAAATCCGTACACGTGGAGCAATAATAAGGAAGGGGATGATCGGATTCAAGAGAGGTTAGACAGAGCCATGGTCAACCCCGATTGGATTCGTTCGCACCCGTATGCTATGGTCACGCACAAGCTTCAACTTGGATCGGATCACTGCCCTTTGGAGATTCATGTCGAGAGGAAGCAAAAGAGGAGTTTGAAACCTTTTCGGTTTGAGAAGAATTGGTTGCCCCAACCGGAATGTAGGGCCGTGGTGGAAGGTGTGTGGGAGGCGAGGAATGGGCGCAACCAACGTACGGGGGGACTCCATAGTCGCCTTGGAAAGTGTAGAGGCGAGCTACAACGATGGAGTAGGAGGAACGTCCCGAATAACAAGGTAGTGATTGATAGACTCAACGAGGAGATCAGAATCACGCAAGCACTACCCCGAGCTCAATTCCAGAGGGACAAGGAACGACTCCTCAAAAAGGCTCTCGAGGAGGCGTGGGGTAGGGAAGAGGAGTACTGGAGGCATAAATCGCGGGTTCAGTGGTTGAAGGCGGGGAACAGGAACACCGCTTACTTCCATCAGTCCACGGTTGAGAGAAGGATGAGGAATACACTGGTCCGGATGCAGAGGGGGGACGGTGTATGGGTGGAGAAGGAGGAGGATATTAGAGCAGAGTGCGAGGAGTACTTCCATCAGATTTTCACATCGGAGGGGGTCGATGGGATGAACGATCAGATGGAAGGAATACCGCGGCTTATAACGGACTTGGATAACGCGAACCTCACACGGATGGTGACCCGTGAGGAGGTGAAAAGGGCGGTTTTTCAGCTGGGGGGTAATAAGGCTCCGGGACCCGACGGGTTTCCTGGTATATTTTATCATTCCTATTGGGATGTGCTTGGGGAGGACGTATACCATTCGGTTAGGCGATTCTTTGAATCGGGATTACTACTTCCAGGGTATAGCTATACTGATATAGTATTAATTTCGAAGGTTCCCAATCCCATTAACACAACCCAATTTAGACCTATCAGCCTGTGCAATTTCAATTATAAGATAATATCCAAGGTCTTAGCCAATCGCCTTAAACAATTATTACCGAAACTCGTAACCCCTTTTCAAAGTGCTTTCGTCTCAGGCAGGTACATCCACGATAATATTCTTATCGCGCACGAAGTATTTCACCACCTCAGGACACATAGAGGGACAGGGAGAGAAGAGTGTGCGATCAAGGTAGATATGAGTAAAGCCTATGATCGGGTAGAGTGGAGCTTCATCATTCAGACGCTCAGACAGTTGGGCTTCGCAGATAAATGGTGCGATTGGATCTCTGAGTGTATATCGAAGGTGCTGTATACGGTGGTGGTTAATGGCAAGAATTCAGCACGGTTCAGACCGACTAGAGGAATCAGGCAAGGGGACCCCCTGTCCCCTTACCTGTTCATCTTCATTGCAGATGTTCTTTCACGTCAACTTATGAAGGCCGCGGAGGAGCGTAGATTGGAGGGGATTCGGATGAAGCGGACGTGTCCGGAGATACACCATCTTTTTTTCGCTGACGATTCCCTGTTCTTCATCAACGCGACGGAGAGGAACGCCCGGGTGCTAAAAGAGACGATCGAGAGGTACTGCAAGGCCTCGGGACAGAAAATCAATTTGGACAAGTCTTGCATCCAGTATGGGCGTGGAGTAGGGGATGACACCCGTCAGAGGGTGTCGGACATCATGGGCATCGGGGCGGTCGCCGATGCGGGGAGATACTTGGGCCTCCCAACGAACTGGGGAAGGTCCAAACGAGAGGCCATGGGGTACCTTAAGGAGCGTATTATTAAGAAGATACATGGGTGGAAATCTATGTTTCTCAACAACGCGGGAAAGGAGGTACTCATCAAGGCGGTAATAACCGCCATACCCACCTATGTAATGTCTTTATTTAAACTGCCTAAAACCTGGTGTACAGAGATATCGAGCTTAATGGCGAGGTTTTGGTGGAATGGTCGGAATGAGAGGAGGAAGGTCCACTGGGTTAGGTGGGGCCGACTAACTCAACCCAAAGACATGGGGGGGATGGGTTTCCGGGACATGACGGATTTCAACTCCGCCATGCTAACCAAAACAGCATGGCGTCTTCAGAATGACAGGAACTCATTATGGGCGAAGGTGCTTAAGGGCCTTTACTACCCCCGAGGGGTCCTTATGGAGTGTGACAGGTGGGCTTGGTCAAGCATCTTGGTTGGCCGAGACATTTTAAGACGGGACGGAGTGTGACAGGTGGGCTTGGGAGACCAGATCCGTGCGCTTCACGATGCATGGGTCCCGGGGATACCGAACCACAGGCTTGGCACGTTGAGGGGGCCGGATACAAATGAAGAGGTCATGGTCCGGGACCTAATCAATAGGGATCGAGGTACATGGGACCTCACGGCTATTCGAGCTGACATAACGGACTGTGAGGCACACGCCATCCAGGCGATCCATCTCGCAAACGTGCCACGACGGGACCAGATGGTTTGGCCGACCTCAGTAGACGGGGTGGCTCGACCGCGCCTCGTCTATCGCCGGATCAAAGAACTGCAGGCCCAGACCGAAGCGAGCATGGGTACGGGGGATACCAACCTGATGGGTTCGGTATGGAGAGACCTATGGAAAGGGGACACCGTCCCAAAGGTAAAACAATTTCTCTGGAAAGCTTTACATAATGCATTACCCGTGAAAGCGGAGCTGGTTAGAAGGGGAGTCCAGATTAACCCTACATGTAGCTTTTGTGAGAAGCTTGAGTCGATACACCATGTGGTGTTCGAATGTGACTGGACGAGACGGGTCTGGTTTGGAGCGATGGGTAGGAGGACAGGTTCGGACGGGAACCAGATCTGGCCTAGCTGGCTGCGGTTCTTCCAGGAACTGGGTCAGTTGGGAGGGGAGGCGGGTCGGCGGAACAGGTTACTAGGTGAGGCAGTCGCGTGGGAGGTGTGGAAGGAGCGATGCCGAGCCGTGTTCGAGGAGAACCAGCCGAGGCCGGAACCTGTGATCCGAGCGGCCTTGGTGTTAACCGAACAGGTGTGGAGACTGGCTAGCCAGGCAGCCGAGAAGGCAGCGAGGACACAGGGACCACGACTGCAGGTGTGGACTCGGCCCAACCAAGGAGCAATCAAAATTAATTGCGACGCGGCTTGGGACGAGGCGACTTTACTGGGCGGTACAGGGGCGATCGCGAGAGACTGGACGGGGATTGTCATCGCGGGGCACAACTCGACATGTCGCGGCACGAGCGCGAAGGCCCTCGAGGCGAAGGCAATCTTACACGCGACAGACTTGGCAACACGACACGGGTGGTCCGAGGTCATCATCGAATCGGATGCACTACACGTTATTAACCTACTCAAGGGAGGTATGTCAGGGAATGATTGGGAGCTTCGAGATATCTTAACGGACATTCTCGATCGAGCCTCCCATATTGATCGGGTGCACTGGAGCTTCGTCAGAAGATCGGCGAACACATGTGCGAATTGGGTTGCGATTGAGGCTAAACGGGGTTCTTGCCCGGTTGATTGGGTTGCTTGTAACCCAAGAACATTGTTTCGGTTTATTGTAACGGATTTAGAGAACTCTTATTATGATCTTTGATGAATGAATGTTTCTTGGCCAAAAAAAAAAAATTCATCAATTAATTTGCATTTGCATAAATAGTTATTTTTTTAATGAAGGTTACTTGGTTAAGTGGTGATGTTTATCTTGATTACCACATTAAATTCGCCCACTCGTTTGTCAATTGATGGGCCTAAGAAAGCAACATACACATCATGCATGGATGTTACGCATTATTCCTTTTAATCTATCAATGAAAAAAAGAGAGAGGATAATGCCTAAAAAAGAAGAATTTAAATTGATTAGCGTTTAATCTTTAAAAAAAAAAAAGGGAAGAGTGCATTAAATTTGAATGGTTCTCATGAAAACAAGTATGGGAAAGAAAACCATATACTTTTTCATCTGCATATTTTTGGGATAGGATTTTATTCTTCCTATAGATAGAGGGAGCTAATGGTGTAAGTATGGTAAAACTAAGGCTTATCATACTTTTATTAATTTCATATAAGCATTATAAGAATAATTAAGCTAGTTTAAACAGACCAAACATTTCATTAATTTAGTAATATAAAAACATTTTAATTTCCTATCTGATGACGATTTTAGTACTTCAATATCCAAGATTTCTTTAGTTTATGACTACTTTTTTCAAATGTAAGGGTATATGTGAACCTTTTCCGCTATTAAGAAATGTGAACCTTAAGTTGAGTTGTTCCGAACTGATTCGACTGAGGTAGAAATGTCCCGCGCGCGTACGTCGACGCGCTCCTCCCAATTGAAACCTAGCGATTGAATCGCTCGTTTCCGAGGCAAGCCACCAGCTAAGAGATCGGTCTCCGCCAGCTCCCTTCCTGTCGATCGTTCTGTCAGCTAGCGTAGTGGAAGTATCCGCTGCTACTTCCTGCAAAGCTCACGACCCGTCTGCTGGATTCAAACCGCTTTTTCGAGCAAAACCTGCTGAACAGGGGCGCTGCGATCCTGTGTCTTCAATTGGCGATCAGTTTCCACCAATTGCTTCGGCAATCCATAGTAATCACTCACCCCTACATGTTCCTTCTTTTCTCTGTGTCTTTCTCCTATTTGTAGGTGGTTGATTCGGTTGTGAGCTTGTCCGGTCTGTGGTGCCAATGGCTGCTTCCAACTCCAATGGTGAAACTGCCCCGGGTATGGCCTTGCTCAGCTTGGCGTCTTCAGGTAACCTCGGATTGGATAAAGGCCCTGAGAATAGAGCTCTAGGGGTGCTGATTTCGGATAGGCACATTAAGAATAATGTGGTGATGAATGTACTTAGAGAAGCTTGGGCTAGGTTCGGTACTGTTAATATTGCTGAGGTTAATGAATCAACGTTACTGTTTGATTTCGCCAGTTTGAAGGATAAGGAACAGATAATTGACCTATCACCTTGGTCGATTCACGGTCACTGCCTGAATGTTAGATCGTGCCCGGTCAATAAAGCAGTTGCAGATGTTGAGTTCTTCAGATTGCAGGCTTGGGTGCAGATTCACGATCTAAGTCTCGAGATGATTAACAAGCCGAATGCACAAAGCATTGGAGACAGCATAGGGGTGTGCCTGAAAACAGAGGATGATAGAGTCATGAAGCAGAGAACATTTTTGAGAGTACAAGTTGATTTGAACACCTTGTCTCCTTTGATGCCTCGATTTAAATGGGTGGACTCGAGTGGCAACGAGAAGTGGGCCTTGGTTAGGTATGAGAGGCTCACGGACCTTTGCTATGGGTGTGGAGTTATAGGTCACTCATCCAAGTCTTGCATGGAACCAGTTGTTACAGACCCTTCTGATGGTTCACCTTTGTACGGGCCTTGGACAACATGCGATCGCCCCAAGACGAACAACTATTGGGTATGTGTGTGAGGGGGGGGCACGACAGGCCACCTCCAGAGACCCACGGTTCAAGTCTTGGAGCCAAGTCATACAACAACAGGGAGCTAAACACCAACAGGGGTCCGTTTGCAGGGGAAACACGAATGCCTCTATGCAACCGGGTCGATCGGGTTGGCGAGCTTGGGGGGATCAAAGGAGCCATGCTTCGAGCAACTACTCAAATAATGCTCCCTCTGTCAGGAAACACCCAAGAGAGGTCACTCAGATTCAGGAGGAGGCTGACTCCTCCAAGAAAATAGGGTCGACATCTCAACCTCCAGTACCGCAGAATGAACCCCAACAGCTTGGGACCTTGGGAGCGCAGGATAGCAGCAATGGGGACATGGTCGAGGAAGGTGAATTGCCACCTGAGATTCAACGGATTCTGGCAATGGCAACTCAGCTAACGCCCATCCAATCTGAATCACAGGGTACCAGTATTTTCGACAAGAATGCTGTCATGTTTGGGGAACAGGAAATTATGCAGACATGTATGGGTGGAATGCAGACTGATGTGGTTGACAAGGTACCGTTAACTGGCGAGCAAGGAAAGGAGGGGACAGTTATGGACAAAACTCAGTCCTTGATGGGGGATTCTGGTACAGCTGCAACTGCTGTGGCATCGCCTACACGTACCAAGGCCACCCAAACTCGGACAAAGGATGCTATGCTGACTGCCAATGAGAAGAGGCAAAATGGGACATGGAGAGGTGCGGACTGGCTCAGTGCAGTGACGATACCACCTAAACCAAAAAGAAAGGGAGACACCGGACAGAATGAGGGGTCTGTGAAGAGAAGGAAGACCCGGAGTGGACCCTCAGTTATGGGAAATGGGGGAATGATCTGCTTCGGGAAGGGGATCCAAGGGGATGAAACAGGGGCGATGTTAGTGAAGGGGGTTGAGAGGAAGACTGGAGGGAGAAATACGAGGCAATCGGAGAAGGCGAAGCTGTCCGGTGGCTGTCAATCGACAGCCACTGGGTCGCAATGATTTATATAAGCTGGAATTGTCAAGGGTTAGGTTCTCCCTTGACAATTCGTCATCTAAAAGACCTGGTGAGGGGCTCTCATCCGGCTATTGTCTTCCTCATGGAGACAAAGAAGAATGAAGCCCACTGCGAGAGGGTTAGACGAGAGGTTGGTATGGACTTTGCCTCGTACGTCCAGCCGATAGGTGTGAGTGGTGGTTTGGCTCTTTGGTGGACAAAAGAGGTAAACCTCCATGTTCTTTCGAGTGATAAGAATTTCATTGATACGACGGTTCTGAGTAGTGATTCAGAGGTACGACCCGAGTCACTTGGGTTTATGGTGACTCGGTTTATGCAAGAAGGTGTCAGAATTGGGCTGATTTGAGGTGCTTGGGGGCTAATAGACGGGAGCCCTGGGTTTGCATTGGTGACTTCAATGACATCTCCCACCAAAGGGAGAAGGACGGAGGAGGCCGAAAGGACCGAAACAAAATTGACGGCTTCAATAATCTATTGGACGATCTCAACCTTGAGGATTTGGGCTACAAGGGTTCCATCTATACTTGGAGCAACAATCGGAGAGGGGGAGATAGGATTAGAGAGCGACTTGATAGGGCGATTGCAAACCCGGAATGGCTAACCCTATTCCCATCGGCACAATGTACTCACGGGCTTATGATTGGGTCCGACCATGTCCCTATTAGCATTCTCCTAAGGCGAGAAGAGAAAAAAGGAAAGAGACAGTTTCACTTCGAGGACATGTGGTTGGAGAAGGAAGAATGCCTCGAGGTAATAAGCTCGGCGTGGTGAAGAGGGGGACCGATGGTATATGGACCCGAATTGAAGTCAAAACTGGATCGGTGTAGAGTTGCATTGGCCGAATGGAGCTCAAAGGAGTTCAAGCACAACTTAGTGGAGATTGCGAAGGTCAAGGCACAAATCCGAGATGCTTCGGCCTCTTCCTACAATGGGGGGTGTTTGAATGATGAAAGATCTCTAAAGTCAAAGCTTCATGCTCTTTGGAAGAGGGAAGAGATATATTGGAAGCAAAGGTCGAGGATTACGTGGTTGGGCAATGGCGATAGGAACACGAAATTCTTCCATCAAACCACTCTTTCAAGAAGAAGGCGCAACAAAATTCTGCGACTTAAGGATGCCAATGGGGCATGGATCGAGGGTGATAAGAAGGTCAAAGCTGAAATGCACGGGTTTTACTCGAACTTATTCACTTCGGACCGAGGGGGGGCCGACCGACTCCATCTTTCGCACAAATTCTGGATAGTGTTCCGACTTTGGTTACCACGGACATGAACGAAAATCTCACAGCTTTGGCAACCTTTGAGGAGGTGAAAAAGGCTTGCTTTCAGATGGGGGGGTCTAAGGCACCAGGCCCGGACGGTTTCTCGGGAACGTTTTACCAAAAGAGTTGGGCCACGATCGGACCAGACTTGCTCACTTCGGTTAACGCTTTCCTCACGACAGGTATCATGCCTTTATTTCTTAACCATACCCATATTACCTTGATTCCTAAAATTGCTAGACCAGAATGTGCGTCCGATTTTAGGCCTATTAGCCTTTGCAACTTTGGTTACAAAGTTATTTCTAAGGTTCTGGCGAATAGATTAAAAACCTATTTACCAGAACTGGTCACCCCGTTCCAAAGTGTGTTTGTTTCAGGGAGACGCATTCAGGACAGTATTATAATCGTTCACGAGATGTTCCATTACCTTAAGACAAGAGGCAAGACAAGAACGACCTCGGGGAGGTCGGAATGTGTGCTCAAGATAGACATGCAGAAGGCTTATGATCGGGTTGAATGGGACTTCCTCCTAGCGAGCTTGAGACAAAGGGGCTTCAACGACAAATGGATTGCTTGGATCAAGGCATGCGTATCTTCGGTCACTTATAAGGTCTTGGTTAATGGCAACCGAACTGATATCATTCGTCCCTCGAGGGGACTGAGACAGGGTGACCCTCTTTCACCATATCTATTCATTTTGGTCGCTGATGTCCTATCTAGATTACTTGACGACCAGGTCTCGAAGGATGCGTTTAGAGGAATCCGCCCAAAGAGGTCATGTCCCGAGATTCAACACCTTTTTTTTACGGATGACTCCATCTTCTTTCTCAAAGGTTCGTTGGCCCAGGCAACGAGTTTTAAGAGCACTCTCTCGGAGACTACTGTTCATCTTCAGGACAGAAGATCAATTTCTCCAAGTCGACGCTATATTTCAATTCAGGGGCACATGAAGACTACAAGAGGAGTATATCAGATCTGTTCGGGGTAGCACATTCGACTGACCCGGGCTTCTACTTGGGGCTCCCGACTATCTGGGGCAGGTCAAAACGGGAGGCACTAAACTACCTCAAGGAGAGGGTTCGAGATAAAATCCAATGTTGGCGAAACAAACTTCTAAATCATGCGGGAAATGAGGTACTTATCAAGTCTGTTCTTAGTGTCATCCCTACTTATATCATGCACATTTTCAGTATTCCGACCACTTGGTGTAATGAGGTCAATAGCCTCATTGCCCGGTTCTGGTGGGGATCTAGAGAAGGCAATAGGAAGATTCATTGGAAGAACTGGGGCTCGATGACTTCCTCGAAGTCAGTTGGAGGGTACGGCTTCAGGGACATGAACCAGTTTAACCGGGCGATACTTGCAAACATGGCCTCCCGAATCATTCACGAGCCTGACGCACTTTGGGTAAGATTTAGAAAGGGAATCTACTTCTCGAACTCCTCATTCCTGCAGGCCTCGGCGGGAGGTAGAGCCACGTGGGCTTGGGCGAGTCTCCTTGAGGGACGTGATGTCATTAGAGAGGAGGGGGTGTGGACTCTTGGAGATGGGAGATCCATACGCCCTTTCGCTGACCCGTGGGTGCCGATGACCAACTACCTTCGCAAAGGGTCGTCACCTGGATTCGGCCAAACAACCGCGTGTGGGATGAGGCAGCTATCCGCGACGCCGTTCACCCGGATGATGTACAGGCGGTGTTACAGGTCCCCATACCGATCGTCTGCACCCCAGACACACACCGATGACCACACTCGAGGTCGGGGGACATATCCGTCAAATCAGCCTACCATGCTCTTCACGCCACCCAGGTTCGCAGACTTGGGACAACCGACCCAAACAGGAGACAGCCGGTGGTAAGACCTCTGGTTTGGAAAGCGGTTTGGTCGGAAAACGTGTGGCCGAAGATCAAGGCCTTCATGTGGAAGTTGGCAAGCGATGTTCTTCTGACGAGGGCAACTCTGGCTCGGAGAGGAGCGAATATTGATTATCTTTGCTCGATTTTCCTTGTACATGAAACTAGAGAACACATGTTATTTGGTTGTCCTTGGGTGAAACAGGTGTGGTCGCTATATTCGGACCGAACGGATGTGGACATGGGAACTGACTCGGTCGACGACTGGCTCGGTGCGGTCACAAATTTTGCTGGACCTCGTGGGAAGGTTAGGTCGCGGGATTGGCGACGGCTCATGGTGGTGGCGTGGGTTATTTGGAAAACTAGATGCAAGCTCGTGTTCGAAAACGCACAACCCTTTCCGCCTGCGATACACAACGAGATCAGCCGTACCATGGAAGAATTGGGGTCGGTCCGACTCCAGAACAGAACCGAAGGGCAGTTTCGTGCGTGGCTTGGGCCACCACCGGGAGTCATCAAGATCAATTGCGATGGGGCATGGTCGAGCAACACATTGCAAGGAGGCTTCAGAGTCATTGCACGGGACAACACGGGTGTGGTATGCGGAGGAGCCACCGGGGTTCGACTCGTAGGTTCGGTGGACGAGATTGAAGCTGTGGCGGTACTTCAAGCGGTCCAACTTGCCATCGACAACGGTTGGGCTCGGGTGATCATTGAGACGGACGCCATGAATATCATCAATCATATTCGTAGGCGGGAGTTCGCTTGGAGGATTGATCCCATTTTGTCTAATGCGGTTAACCTGTCTTGTTCGATTAGGGAAATTGCTTGGGAACACGTTCCACAATCCGCCAACTCATGCGCGGATTGGTTAGCGAAGAATGTATTAGCGGGGTTGTGTCCATTGGATTGGGTGACTTCACCACCAACCCCTTTATTTTGTTGTATTGTTGCGGATGTAATATTGTACTCGAATCCGGTTACGGATGTTGAATGATTTATGAAGTGTTATTGGCCAAAAAAAAAAAAGAAATGTGAACCTTTCTTATACTTTTTTTTTTGTTAAATTAGTTGTTGATGTGTATGTTATACAAACTTTTACGTGGATACATTTGTAATATAATAGTTATTAATACATTCTTTGAAAGAGAATTCGTTTTGAAATTGGTATACTAAAAGTGTATATGCCTCTTATTTTTATTAATTTATTATAATAATGTAGGTAAATTATAAATATATGATATCATATATTATTAGAAAACTCTTCATATCTACATTCGTTAGAAAAAATAGTAGGTAGATTTAAGTATACTATTTGATTCCGACACTCAAAATTTAAAAATATTATAATAATAATAAAATAAGTATCAAAATAATAATTTATATATTATATAATAACAATAATTTTTTTTACTACATTTTAAATTTTCAAAATTATATGCTATGCCATATGTTACAAATAGTCCAAAGATACAAATTCGGAGGTTGCAAGTAGTTCAAAGATTTGTTAGAAATCAAACATATTATAAAAGGAAAAGACTGTATTAGGAATCAAATCAACAGTGTATACACTTACCTACTTTTGTCATTGTAATTGTACAATATATAATTTGTATCTCTACAGAATAAAGAATAAGAAAACATTACAGATTTGTTCTAGATATCCTCCCACATTTGTCAACATGGTATAAGAGTCGAATGACTCTTCGATCAATTAGGGATCGATTCGTCTCGGCATCATAATCTACCAATCATGGCAAATTCAGAAGAAGGTAGCATCCATACCGGTGAACCCGCTGCAACAGAAATGACATTGGCGGCTCAACTGGCGACACTACTCTCCAACCTGCCATAGTCAAGCAAAAACACACAGAAACAAGTATCAGTCCCAACCATCAATTTGAGTGTAAAGCGCAATGAGAATAATTATTCTTTGTAGTCCCGGTTGATCCGAATGAAAATTAAGGGATAAGGGAAGTTGCATCACCTTACTGTTGTACCAGAACCACATGCAATTGATGATCTCGAATACTCACAATGAGAACAGAACGATTTGATCGTCTGCTCGTGGATGTTGAACAATATGGAACCTCATATGGTCTATCAATATGATGAATTTTCGACTGCAAATGATCTATGGAAGGGATTATCCGCAACTTACATTAAGGGACGAGATGGTGTTCAATTGTTCGACCTAATCGTTCAGACAAACAGTACCAAACATGGGAATGACTCCCTTGAGACGTTATACAGCAAATTGCAGCGATTATGGAGGGACATCGAGCTACTAGACCCAAATCCGATGAAACACCTTGAGGATATTGCAATATGGAATACCAAGCGTGCAGAGACAAAGCTATATCAGTTCTTACATGCAGTTAATGATGAATTTGATCAAGAGAAGCGGGACTTACTTCGAGAGACTCCATTACCCGAGGTTGAGACAACATATGATATCATTCGGTCAGAGAGAGACTGAAGGCAAGTGATGGGAGGAGCAAGAAGGGAAGTCGGGACAACAGACAGGGCCTCCGACACCGAAATCGGCTCCGGATACGCTGCAAAATTTTGCTCAAACTTAACTTCTTCGGCCACGGCCTCACCGATCGAAGGGACATGAACAACTCACTCTTTCAGCCACGCCGCCACGCCGCGATCAGCCACCGGGGGTTAGAAATCATCTCACGGCGACAACATTGATTAGGAAACCATCCGATGTAGCCACTATGGAAAGTTCTGACACAACAAATTGGAGTGCTTTCAATTGGTCGGGTTTTCCGAAGGGTTGGAAGAGCCAACATGGAGATGATGTAGGGACCAGCAATGTAGCCGCAACGGCATGTGTCTCCAATGAACCACAGAAGGAAGAAATCGCGGTCAACCCTAGAAAATGAGAGACTTACGAGGAGAGGAGTGTTGCGTCTGGGTCTGGAGAAGCAACCGAATGAGGTATAGGGTTTGGAGAAAACTGACACTCCAGCCTTCCATCTATTGATTATTTACATTTTACACCCATAAATATTGATATAGATGTTTGTGACCCTAAAACTAGCAATAATCAGAAGTACAAGACCAATTGTTCGAGAAATTATGAAATTAGTCCCTTAGTTAATTTTTTAGAAAGTCATGATTGTGTTAAAGATGGTCGGTGGCTATTTGATAGTGGTGCAACAGATACTATGACATTTGATAAAAGAGACTTCATTACCCATTTCGTACCAACCAAGAAAATGTTACGAAATGCAAATGAAGGTCTCTCACAGGTCTGTGGAGAAGGAAATATAGCAGTGTCTCCAACTATGATGTTACAAAATTGTCTTTATGTGCCCATCCTGTCATGCAAATCGCTCTCTTTTTGCCTCACTACAGGATATTCAGTCGAGGAGAGTCATTGGACGTGGTGTTAGGTATCAGGGAATGTAATATGTGGATGAAGTGACTCAACACGGAACTGCAACGCTTGCTCACGGGACAGTTGGTCGGAAACAATGGTCGTGGCATCGCAGGCTAGGACACCCATCCATAGGGTATCTTCATACTTTATTTCCAAATTTATTTTTATCAAATAAGTGTATTCCTTGTGAGACATGTATACTTGCCAAAAGTCATAAACAATATTATACACAATCTTATTCTAGAGTTAAATCTGCGTTTTCTTTGATTCATTCTGATGTCTCGGGTCCTGCCCCAGATAATAATGTCTGCATGTTAAACAATGAGCTTAAGTATTTTGTACTCTTTATTGATGACTTTTCTCGGATGACTTGAGTATACTTTCTTAAGCATAAATCAGAAGTTTCGCCTAAGTTTGTACAATATCACAACTTGGTTCGAACTCAATTCCATACCCAGATCCAGGTCTTCCACTCTGATAACGTAGGCGAATTCGTAATCTCGGTACTTAAACATTCTTTCAGGAGAAAGGTATCATTCATCAGACATCCTGACCGCATACTCCTCAACAAAATGGAGTAGCGGAAAGGAAAAATCGTTATATTCTTGAGATGACAAGAGCTATTATGCTTGAGTCACATGTCCCTACCTCTTTCTGGCCTAAAGCAGTTGCAACCTTAGTCTACCTTCAAAACCGTCTTCCCACTAAGGTATTGAATTTTCAAACACCTCTTCAAATTCTATCTGCATACATGAGTGTCCCAAAAACCTTTACACTCCAAACTCGTATTTTTGGATGTTCTGTTTTTGTTCATATTCCTAAACAGAACACTCAAAATTTGACCCTTGTTCTATTAAGTCTGTATTTGTGGGGTATGAGATTCAACAAAAAGGTTATCGTTGTTATCATCCTCGCAGTAATCGTGCGTATACTACGATGGTTCTACTGAGTTCTACTACTCAACCCAATCTGGTGTCCAAGTGAGAATTTGAATAGTCCACCACTTGATTGGTTGAGTACCTCGGTATGGCCCGAACCAGTGTGGCCTGAAATAGTCCCAAAAGGGCAAGTAGGTGGAAACACCGACACGTCGACTCCCATAGTACATGCTTCTGATGACTCAGGCGCGTCACTCCCAGCGAATATCCCTGAGGTTAGTAGTCCTACTGTGGCTCATTCTGATATTCAATCTTCCGCTCTTAACTATGATGATACAAGCCCATAAGTTGAGGAAATACATGAGACAGTGGAACCACCCCAAGAGAAGTATGTGCTCCCACCGAGAAAACCCAGAGGCATTCCTCACGTACGGTATGAACCAGAGTACAGTCCAAAAGGAAGTCGGTATCCTATAGTCAGCTTAGTCAGGGGGAGCCTAACACTGATTGCATGTGCCTTTGCCACAGCTATATACAATGAGGATGTCCCCATATCAATAGAGAAAGCTCTTGCAGATCCAGAGTGGACTAAGGCTATGGAGGTGAAAATGGAGGCATTAGAGAAAAACATGACCTAAGAAAAATGTAAATTACCTGCCGGAAAAAGAGCAATCGGATGTCGTTGGGTATTCACTATAAAGCACCAGACTGACGGATCAATCGAAAGATACAAGGCAAGATTGGTAGCTAAAATTGATTATTCAGTATTGATTATTCAGAAATTTTCTCTCCAGTTGCTAAAATTGATACTATTATAGTCTTGTTCTCAGTAGCAGCGAATAAGGATTGGTCACTCCATCAGTTTGACGTAAAGAATGCATTTTTACACAGTGATTTGGAGGAAGAAGTCTATATGGAACCACTTCCAGGCTTCAGGTCAGGATTTCGAAGCTCAGAGGTATACAAATTAAGGAAAGCCTTGTATGGATTGAAACAATCACCGAGAGTATGGTTTGGAAGATTTACAGTGACTATGAAAAAACATGGTTACAAGCAGAGCAATTCAGACCATACATTGTTTCTCAAGAAACAAGGTGGGAGAGTAACGTGTTTGATCATCTATGTAAACAATATGATTATTACATGAGATGATCATGAAGAGATAGCTAAGCTCAGGAGGAATTTGTTTCAAGAATTTGAGATGAAGGATCTGGGTGAGCTTAAGTACTTTCTTGGGATTGAGGTACTACGTTCTAAAACAAGTATCTTTTTTTTCTCAGAGAAGTATATCATGGACTTGCTAGTAGAAATCGGGTTGCTCGACTATAAACCTGCGAATACACTCATTATGATGAATCATGGGTTAAAGATAGTAGAAGGAGCTGAACCAGTAGACCGTACTCAGTATCAGCATCTAGTGGGGAAGTTGATTTATCTCTCACACACTGCCGGATGTTTCATATGCAGTGGGAGTTTTAAGTCAGTTTATGCATCAACCACAGGTAGATCACATGGAAGCTGCCTTGAGAGTATTTCAATATTTAAATAAGTCACCATGCAGAGGAGTCCTATTTCGAAAGAATGGCCACCTGGAGATAGAAGCATACACGGATGTTAATTGGGTCGGAAGCCCAATGGACAGGAGATCAACTTCAGGGTATTTCGCACTAATTGGAGGAAATTTGGTCACCTGGAAGAGTAAAAAATAGAAAGTTGTAGCACTCTCTAGTGCTGAGGCAGAATTCAGAGGAATAGCTTGAGGTCTCACAAAAGTATTATGGTTGTGAAAGTTACTAGGAGAAATTGGGTTCACCATACATAGAGTGTGCAATTTAATCTGTGACAATCGGGCATCCATCAGTATTTCAGAGAACCCCATACAACATGACCATACGAAATACATTGACGTTGATTGTCACTTTATCAAGGAGAAATTAGAAGACGGTGTTATCAATCTTTCGAGAAGACCAGCTGGCAGATATTCTAACCAAGGTAGTGAATGTAAGAATCTTCATAGATGTTTTATGAAAGTTGAACATTGTCGATCCTACTCCTCAACTTGAGGGGGAGTGTTAGAAAATGAAAAAGTTGTATTAGTAATCAAATCAACATTATATACACTTACCTACTTTAGCCATTGTATTGTACAATATATAATTTGTATCTCTACAGAATAAAGAATAAGAAAACTTTACACATTTCTTCTAGATATTCTCTCACATATGTCAACAAGATTAACCAGTTTTTGTGTTTGTTTAAGTTGAATTCCATTGTGAGTTTACAATCAAACACTGATTGAATTAATAAAATTTAAACATTATATATACAAATTAACTATCTTTTTTATCATTAATTTTATGATAGACCTTTTTTGTATAAACAATTGATTTTTATTTTTTCACTGCGTTTTGCTCGAGCCGATGTAAAATTTAACGATTGCTTGTTGAAGAACTGATCTCTCTATGTGAGGAAGAGCAACAACAGGGTCATGACTATTCTGATCAAGTTCCATTAATGCAGAACTTGCAATCCATATTGGCTGACTGATCGCAGGTACGTATAATTAGTGACCAATCTTCACAACTGAAGGATTGCTTCTTGTCTTGTCATCACAGTTTAACAAATATATACAAATTAACTATATTTTTTATTTTTAATTTATTATAGACCTTATTTGTATAAACAATTGATTTTTATTTTTTCACTGCGTTTTGCTCGAATCGATGTAAAATTTAACGATTGCTTGTTGAAGAACTGAGCTCTCTATGTGAGGAAGAGCAACAACAGGGTCATGACTATTCTGATCAAATTCCATTAATGCAGAACTTGCAATCCATATTGACTGACTGATCGCAAGTACGTATAATTAGTGACCAATCTTCACAACTGAAGGATTGCTTCTTGTCTTGTCATCACAGTTTAACAACAAGAGGACTGCTTCGTCGGTGAAAGTATTGTTTTTACCGACGAAAATGTTGATATATTTCTTACCGAAAAAAATCATATTTAGCCACAAAAAATATTTCCTCAGTAAAACTAGAAATTTCAATAGTGAATGACTTGCAACTAACAATACCATCTCCATGACTTGCAATTCAACAGGTTCACATTGAACACACTTATTTATTGAACTCCACTTTCATGGATGCAAATGCCAAACCAAGTAACATTCTTGACTTTGCGAATTCACATAACCAAGATTTTGTTAGAACATTTGACAGTTGATTTTCTGCAGGAACATAGTTGATGACCATTTATCCTTGCTAATAAAATGCTGAGAAAGAACATGTCAACCTCAACATGTCTCATCCGCGCATGCTGGAAGAGGATTGAGACAAATTCAATGGACAAACAAATGGAAATCACTTATACAATTAAAGTTTCATCCTAAAATCAATTGGCGTGAACCTATGTAACACTATTTGATTATGGTGCACCACCTTCCATTTTGTTAAGTTATCAAAGTTTGATGCCCATAAATGGTGTTTTCCCTTCCTATAGTTAGTAGTATGGGTGTTTGGTCATAATCATAATTGGATAGAATGTCATTTGTGTCCAGCTAAGGCAAAGGTTGGTATATATTACAGTTGCTTAATTAAATAATGCTACCGAATCGTGCAATCATCAATATTCATTATTTATTTGAATAAAAGGATACTGAAATATTTCAGTAAACACTACTTCTCTTTCAATTAGATAGATAGTCAGCATTTGACATTGAACTAGAAAATATATAAGGGATGTAAACATACATTGTAGATATTAATATTAAAACATAATATTTGTGTAATAGATCAAGTGATATTTTGAAGTACCTAGCTACTTGGGTAGTTGGGTTTGCTTTGTTTATCTCATATAGATCTAAAGAAATATAATTTTGCTATGACTGGCAAAATTACTAATTCTAGATTTTTTTTATAGCTTTTGAATACAGATTCCTATTATTTTATCATGTGGCAATCTAGTATTCTAAACACATCATTAAAATTAACGTTATTAAGTAATATTATATTAGTTATTTTTTTAAAATAATAATTTTTTCTTATAAATATTATTAATATAAATTAATATATGTCACGAGTATACGTAGAAAGAGAGCAATAATCCACAAATAGGATGAATCAATCATTTTCCAAGTGTTGGAGGACTATCTATAGTTATGGACATGGAGCATTTATTATTTGATTTTTGTTTAATTTTTGACAAGTGTATTATTTTGAAACACATTTTTTCCAGTGCAGCTTGCGTGAGGAAATCAGCGGATTAGCTTATTTACCTCATGTGATAAAAACAAAGATTAGTCAGGCACGATGTTTTTCCCTCATAAACATGAAAAATATCAAAAGTGATATTTTTTGAAAAAAAAATATAAAATTTATTTAAAACTTAAACGAATAAAAATAAATCTGATATATAAAAACTTAAACAAAAAAACAAAATCAATATCAAACTTTACTTCTATAAATTCTATAAAATAACTTATTAATTTATTTTAAAATGTGAAAATAAAAGAAAAAAATGAGTCAAGAACCCTAGCTCGATTAAACCTAGCCAAGATCCAACCCAAGATTCTACATTGGCTCGGTCAATTCAAACGAAGGGCAAATGACCTTTTGAGTATGTTGAATTGATCAATCAGGCCGAATTCTAGTTTGGGACCGATCCATACTTAGTCTAATATGTTAGGCGATCTGGTTTGGATCAGACTTAGCACAGAACTGGACTTTGGTTAGGTCCAATCGAGCCAAGAGTCATTGACTCTTTTCTCGATTTTTTTAAATAAATATAAAAATGATCAATTTTATATTTTACAAATGATGTATATGTTAATTTTATGATTTTTTACGTATTTGTACTTTCTACTTCTTAATTTTTAGTTAATTATTAATTTCAAAGTATATTTTCTTTTTATAAATTATTTTCTATTTGTTAAAACTATTTAAACATTTTTTGAAATTTCTACATTTTTTAATATATAAAATTAAATTAAACATGATATATCTATATAACATTGACGTGATGTTAATCTGACACGTTATATGCATGACTATTTAACAGAAAAATGGTAAAAGAAGACTAACATAGAGTCAAAATACAACATCCGCAAACAATAAGACTACATCTGACTATACAAAAAAATTTAAGTACTATCCGATAACATGAGTAAAACTTTGCATTCAACCTATTAAACCCTATAATATTATGGCGCAAAGTAATAACTATAAATTTACTAATGAATCTAGGGCTGTTGGGCAGTCAACACGTGAGAAGATGTTGAGGGTGTAATGTACAATCTTAGAAACTTAAAGAGTGTTTGTTGCTCTAAGATAAAGTTGAGGGTGCATCACTCTTATCTTTCCCTGTTCCTTTGAACATATTCCTGCTGCACTCATTCTTCTTCAGATAAACTCCATAATACTAACAGTGATCGAGTGGTAAGACCCAAAAGCCATCTATGACAGCACTAGTGAGTGTCAGAGAAGCTTGTCTGCTGTTGGTTTCACTTGAACATTTAGCAACGTTAAAGCAAGAAAGAAAGATCAATGATTGAATGGAATGACAAGCGAACAACAGAATAGCTGAAGTGACTTCTCAACCACGTTGCCTTTCCCTCACCTCCTACATTATCACTCCACTCCTTCACCTTTCATCTTCTTCTTCTTATCCACCTTGCAGGTGGATTGATTATTCATATGGATAGATTTCTTCCATTTTCAAGAAGTGAGGTATCAGCGCTCTTTCAGCGTCCCCACTTTCCAAGCTGCATTCTAAATTCCCCATTTCCTCTTTCTCTCGTCTACCTTCTCCTCTCTGAAACTGATTTAGAATTCTAGCCAAAGAATTTTGGTTGATCCCTGTGGCCTTGAATCTCATCCATTGGTAGTGAAGTGACGGACTACATGATCTTCATTTGCTCTGCAGGTCTCTCCAACTATGGATTCAAGAACCCATCTTGACTGTGTTCTATTTCAGCTCACTCCCACCCGAACCAGGTACTTTTCTATCACATAACCCAACCCTTTTGACTCATTTTCTTTTATAGAATTGCTCTCGCAAATGTGTTTAGAAGATAATCTGGTGGTGTGTTTAGTGGGATTCGAACTTTGGTAGCCCATAGACATTGAAACCCGCTTCAGAGTTTCTTCCGCCATCCTTGCAATCTGGCTTATTCTTGCTCACATAACGCAACAATGGAACATGAGTTGAAATGTCAAGCTAAAGTTACTGCTTTGACTCTATGTATGTTTGAACTTAAAGATGATATGGTACTGTTTTAGTTTAGACAGTCTGAGCTAAGTCTGAATGTGCTGTTTGATCCAATTTTCAAGATGTGATTTGGTGATTTGTTCTGGCAACACAAATGAGAAGCTTGCATCAGGACTGTTGGAGCCATTTGTTTCGCATCTTAAATCCGCAAAAGATCAAATTTCTAAAGGAGGGTATTCCATCAATCTTCGTTCTGACGGTTCCTGGTTCACTAAAGCCACTTTAGAGAGGTAACTCTGCATCATTATATTATACTTTATTGACGGTAGTTTTGGTTCAATGCATAGTTTAAGCTGGAATGCAAGATAGCATATCTTTTGAATAAATCATTATCAATTACTTGTTTTTTTCAAAACAAAATGATGAAATATTCCTTTTTATCAGATTTGTGAAATTTGTAAGCACGCCAGAAGTTCTTGAGAGGTTTGTCACGTTAGAGACGGAGATCCAGCAGATAGAGAAATCTATCCAATCGAATGACGTGCAGAATAATGATGTAGCCACAGATCCAGATGGCAACTCTGTCCCTGAAGAAAATTCCAAGTAAACTCTCATTACAATATCGGTTGTATTGGCTTGTTAATGGCAAGTTAATGACAGACCTTGCTCTATTGAAATGTGCACAGGGTTCGTCTTCATCGTGTTCTAGAGACTCGAAGGGCAGTGCTTCGTAAAGAACAAGCTATGGCTTATGCTCGAGCACTAGTTGCTGGGTTTGACTTGGAGTATCTAGATGATCTTATATCGTTTGCTAATGCTTTTGGAGCTCTACGTTTGAGGTATGTGCTTGATTCCAATAATGCACTGACAAAAAAAAAACATATCTTTGATCTTATGCTCTAATTAAACCACTCATAGTCTCCTGATCTCTTAGGTTATTACCTTCATATACTGAAGATGCAGCTGCCTTCATTGCTTAGAAGAAACATTGTGGTTTTGGTTTTGCAGAATATAACTAGTTAGCAATGTCTTGTTCAGGGAAGCATGCATAAATTTCATGGAACTATGCAAGGAGAAGAACGAGGATCGGGTCTGGATCGATGAAATAGCAGCAATGGAGGCTTATTCTAGGCCTGATCTACCCTATTTGGCCACTTCTGGAATAGTACTTGCAAGTGATCCTCATGAGCATAATCGTATAGACACAAGTGACGGAAGCCTTGATGCTCAAGGTACCTCAAATGATATATATGTTTTTCAATTTCAACAATTTCTAAAAGGTAGGTTTCACACGACTATCACAGCAGAATACAACTAGCAGACACTGCACTTTTTTACCAACAGTTCCTGCAGCTGTCATTTGTGTTTTGCAGCAACAGTAGAGTCAGATGCGAAATCTCAAGTTCCGTATCCATGGCAGAATCATCTACAACAGCATTACATGAACAGTTTCCAAGGTTCCATGTTCCCACAAATGGCGCCTTACCCACCACCAGGCTATGTCTTCCCTGGGATGCAGGTTCCGCCATCGTACTACCCAAACTGGCCTCAAACTGAGGATCCCGGGCACGCCTTTAGTCGTGACTCAGATGCACGGAGTCATAAATCAAAAAAGAAACATAGAAAAGCATCTGAGAAGGTAGAAGAAGATGAATACAGTAGCACTGTCAGTGATAGTGAAACAGATGGAGAAGTGGAGAAGATGTATCGTAAAAAGCACGGCAAGAAGTTTTCTAGAAAGGTCGTTATTCGCAACATAAACTACATTACTTCTACAAGAGACGGAGAAAGGAAAACTGGTTCTTCAGAGGGAAGCTTGTCTGATGAGGATGGTAACAGGGAAGTTGGGTCATTTAATAACAAAGGAAAAAACTCGGGCTCGAATCAATCAAAGAAACAAGAAAGCGAAAAGCGTCACCTAAAAGATGAAGAAGATGGTTGGGGAGCTTTTCAGAGCCTCTTAATGCGCGAAGAAGAAGAACCAACGCCTTCTGTGGGTGTAGAATTGCACCGAGAGAACTATACTTCATCAAAGAGCTGTGAAGTGGGTTCCACGAAGCAACAGTTAGTTGTTTCAGATGATTCTTTCGCTATGATAGAGAAGGATATGAGCTCGAACCCCTCACCTCGATTTGAGTCCAAAAATGGCGGAACCGTCCATCCAACACAGATGAAAATGACGGGACCATCATTTGAGGATTCATTGTTTCTGCAGAAATCAGGAACTGATGTCAGTCCAACACCTGATAATGGTATCTCCATTGTATCTTCTTCGACGAGAAACGTTCAGAGACATGGAAATTGGTTCATAGACGATCCATTGAATAAACCGAGAGAAAATTTAGACCTCAAAGTGGTTGAAAATGATTCTGCATTTTTGGGGGACTCTCTGGGGACCGAGAGAAAGATGAGGGACCGTGTGATCGATGATTCGTTCATGGTTGAAGGAAGGGTGACAGCTGAAGATCATGAATTGGGAGCTCGATCGATGGCAGATATAAGCATGGTTTCGGACACTATTGAGCCGACCAAAAAAGAAATTTCCAGTTTCGAGCCAGATGAGCTTTACATGATGCTTGATCGTGATAATGAGGTTGATCATTCTGCGATAGCATGGACTCAAGAGATGATTTCTGAGAGTAACAATACTTTGTTGAGTGAGGTCAACAGAATGCAATCTGAATCTGAAACGATGATTGCTGCAGATGAGTTGCCTTCTAAGGATGCAAAGGTTAAAGTGCCGGGTAAAGAAGCGCGATCCAGAACTGGTTCGGTTGGGAGAAACAGGCCTGATTTGACATCAAGAGCCAAAATCCCAACTGCAGGAAGCCGAATTCCCATTCACCGCAGCAAAAACGTTAAGGTAATAACATCTGTGTAGTTGTAGAAACCGAACATCTTCCTCTATAGTTGTGTTTTAAAATAAAATAGAACAGATAAAGATGGAAATATTGGTCACGGCACGATTGGATCAGCTGGCAGCATAACTAGTTTCAGCTAGAATCAACCTGAATTGTTAAATCTTAGGTCTCAAGAAGTGTTTTTAATCAATGCCTTGTTGTACAAGAAAATGGTGAATGATTATAGTTGTGTCACTTAATATTTTTTATATAATGAAAATAGGAAGAAGATAATAGAAAGAGAATGGAGGAGCTGCATATTCAACGACAGAGGAGGATTGCTGAGAGAAGTGCTAACAATGGAGGGAACCCTGGAGGAACAAGGAAGAGCACAGTTGAGACCAAAGTTGCCAAGATTCAGAGCGAGACGAAAAAGACCACACATCAACTGAAAATAACGGAGACGCCCAAGTTACGAAACCCTATTTCCACCATTGATCGTCTTCCAGCTGCACGGGTTACTACTAAGAAGGTTCCTCAGACGAGTTCAAAAATGAATGGTGGTTCAATTCAAGCTCCTGACAGTAAGAAACCAAGTTCGAGAAAAACTGAAGCTTCCAAGAAAAAAAATGGTGTCCAGAGGAGTTCACAAGCAAAAACAGAATCTAGGAAACTTGGAGGACAAGAAAAGGAGACTGCAGATGTTTTAGTGTCATGTGCAGAATCAATTGAGGAACAAAGGAATCAAAATCCTCAGTTGAGTGATGATTTCAAGGACATTAAAGTACTTGAGAGTATTGCAGTCGAACAAGAGAAGAAACCGCCTGCTCCTGTTGTACTTAAACCGCCAAAGTCAGTTCAGTTCAAGCCCGAGGCTGAGATTTCGTTCATTTCATCTCCTGGCTCCGACACAGCTAATGTTCGGGAAATGACTCCACACCCTGAGCCATCACCGCCCAACTTGCCATTGTCGAGTTCTGCCGTCCATAGAATTGAAGTGAGTCGAAATAATTCAACCACTCCTCCAGAAGAACAGGTGATGAATTCAAGAAAGAAATGGAACAGTGATGAAAAATTAGGTAAGACAACGAAAAGATTGCAGAAGCTGCTTTTGTTCGGGAAGAAGAGCTTGAACTCCTTGAGAAATTAAATGTTGTAATTTCCGAGTGTTTGGTGTTGCTTGTTTGATGTTGTGAAATTGTTAATTGAATTGTAGATAGTTTGCCATAAAAATAAGGCCATTGGATTGTTGCTGCCATATGTGGAAAGATTCTTGCTGCCATGTAATATCAAGTTTGAAGATCTTATTTTCAAATCAGCTACTAGCTGTTGCAGTTCATCCATGGCTACGAAACTGGTTTTGGTTACAGTCTTCTTTCATTGCTTATCTCTGTCGGCCATTTCAGTTGAGAATAGTGCAAGACAGTGAGATGAACTCCAGTTACTGTGTGTACGATTCCGACATATCGACTGGGTTCTGTGGTGGCAAGCCTCTCACCCCTGGCAGTTCTCGGGCTTTGGCGGTCATCCTCTTCATAATCTGCTGGCACACGCACTACCAGATAATTAATTACTGATCATCCCCGGGGATGATCTCAAAACCTATGATGTCTCAAAGTCTTGGACCTGACATGAAATAATTGTTGAACATGTTCTAACCAATAAACAATGTTAGACATTGATAGCAAACTGAAGTGGAGCAGAGAAGATACCTGGCGTGGTGCAGCAGAAGCATGGGACGTCCAAAGACAGGAACTGGTTCTGCTCTTACCACCCATCCACCAAATATCATGGGTGACTTAGAATAGAATAAACAGACTTGTAATAGAATAATCAAATAGTGTTGTATTATAAGTAGACATGTAATTTACTGATGAACTAATGTGAAAGTTACGGTTTATGAGTATTACTTCAGCTCTAAACACATATACTTCTCATACGTGATTTGGTAGTCTTAAGATCAACATGGTATCAGAGCCAGAATAATCGATCAAGTTATCGGTACCTTTCTCGGCGATCATCATCTACCAAATCATACCTTAGTCATGGCGGAATCTGAAGCAGACAGCACCACCCGCACCAACGAACGTGCCTCAACGAACGAGTCGATGGCGGCTCAATGGGCGGCAATGCTCTCATCTCTACCACAGTCAAACAACAAACGCAGTCAATCCATTGCAGTGTCAACTATTAATTTGAGTGTCAAATTAAACGAAAGCAATCATCTGAATGAAGATCGAAGGACAGGGAAAGCTACATCATTTGACGGGTGTCCCGGCACCACCTCAACCAGAAGAACCGACATACGCACAGTGGGAGTAGGACGACTTGATCGTGTGCTCATGGATGTTAGACAACATGGTGCCAGACTTGGTCCACCAATATGCTGAATTTCCGACTACAAAAGACTTATGGAACGGATTAGCGGCAACATATAGCAAAGGCAAGGATGGTATTCAATTGTTTGATTTGATTGTAAAAACTAACAACATCAAACAGGGAAACGAATCCTTAGAAGCATTATACAACAAAATGCAAAGCTTGTGGAAGGACATCGAAGTCAGGGATCCGAATCCCATGAAATGCCCACAAGACATCCAGATTTGGAACACAAAAAGGGTCGAGGCAAAGCTATACCAGTTCCTACATGTAGTAAGTGACGAGTTCGACAATGAAAAGTGGGACTTACTTCGGTGCAAACCATTACCGGAGGTGGAAGCCGCATATGCGACGATCCGGACAAAGCGTGACCGGAAAACCATCATGGGAAACACAAGAAAAACCGAACCTGAGGGACTTGAGCTAGGATTGGGGATCTCGGCCCGATACTTCCCGGAGGAAGGACCTACAGCAACTGGACCCGGAGGCGCCTCCAAGTCACCATCGTTCACCGGAAGGGGCGGGAAGTCGACGAAGGGTGGCGGTGGCGTCGACCGGAAAACGGTCTGATGCAGTCATTGCGGAAAGATGCGACATGGGAGGGCCGAGTGCTACCAGCTCATTGGCTTTCCCGACGGCTGGAAGAGCCAACCAAGGGACGCGCACGGCTCCGGCAACCAGGTCACGGCGGCGATGAACTGTTACGGAGCCTGGAAGGGAACCAAGCCTTTCGGTTCTGCAGCAACGGCGAACCGAGTCCAGTCAGAAGAAGAGGACAGAAAACGGAACCTTGGGTGGCCAGACCATAATCGGGGCAGCGACGAGAGGTCCGGCGGCCTCCAGACACCGTCCTACCCACCGGACGAGGCCAAGCGAAGGGGCGCGGCGGCAGTGGCTGGAACCCTAGCTCAGCCAAGGGAGCAAATTTCAGACACAATGGCTGCGGGGCAAGTCAAAGGAGGCGAAAATGAAGGTACAGAGTTGGGAAGGGTGAAATTACCTTCCTACCCCTGGCGGTTCAGTTCTGGTTCCTCTAATTCCTGGCGGTTCAATTCTGGTTATTATGATTCGTGTTCAAAACCCGATAACTCTTGTTCCGAGTATGATGCAAATGTAGAACAGAATTCTACAATTGGTAAAATGTTTATTGCTCAGGATATTACATCAAGGAAAGTCGGACAGTGGATTTTCGATTGCAGAGCCACAGACAGTATGACCTTTGACAAAACAGATTTTGTCAACTAGTCAATATACGGGAGATAGATGATTCAGACAGCAAATGGAGAATTATTACTGGTTCAAGGAGCATGAACCATTAATATCTCTTCAGATATTAAATTGAAAAACTGTATTTATGTACCTAGCTTGGCATGCAAGTTACTAGAGAGCTAAACTGTATGGTACTGATGTATCCAAATTTCTGTCTATTACAGGATATCCAGTCGGGGAAGGTTATTGGACGTGGAGTTGAACGTCAGGGCCTGTATTTTGTGGAAGAAGTGACTCAACACGGAACTGCAATTCTTGCTCACGGTACAGTCACCAGGCAACAGTGGTTGTGGCACCAAAGGTTGGGTCATCCTTCTGCAGGGTACCTTCATAAATTATTCCCAAATTTATTTCCGTCAAATCAAGAAATTCCGTGTGAAACCTGTATTTTTGCTAAAAGCTATTGACAATCATATTCCATGTCTGAATCTAGAGCCAAATCTGTGTTTTCATTAATTCACTCTGATGTTTGGGGACCAGCTCCAAATAATGGAACATGTATGTTGAATACTGACTTTAGATATTTTGTCTTGTTTATCGATGATTATTCAAGAATGACCTGGCTTTACTTTCTTAAGCATAAATCTTAAGTCTTTACTAAGTTTGTAGAATTCACCAAACTTGTCAAAACCCAGTATAATAGGCAAATCCAGGTGCTTCGGTCTGATAATGGTGGAGAATTTGTTAATTCTTCACTACAATAGTTTCTTAAAAATGGGGGCATCATACACCAAACATCTTGTCCACATACACCTCAACAGAATGGGGTAGCAGAAAGGAAAAATCGACACCTCTTAGAAATGACGAGAGCAGTAATGCTGGAGTCAAAGGTTCCAAATTCATTCTGGCCTGAAGCTGTTGCAACTTCAGTCTATCTTCATAATCGTCTACCCACAAAGGCGATTAAGTTTCAAACACCCATACAAATCATATTCAGCCATATGAGTGTTCCCACATCCTTAACACTCCCACCACATATCTTTGGGTGTTCTGTTTTTGTCCACATTCCCAAAATAAATCGGTCCAAGTTCGATCCATGTTCGTTCAAATGTGTGTTTGTCGGGTATGGGATTCATCAGAAAGGCTACTGATGCTTTAACCCCAAAACGAATCGTATGTATGTTACGATGGATTGTACTTTTCTAGAGACGGAATTTTACTATCCTACCCAATCTCATGTCCAGGGGGAGAGTAATAATGATGATAGTCCATTAGATTGGTTGATCCTAACCACTTTGACCACACTAATGTTGTCTGATATAGTCCCAAAAGATCAAGTTGGTGGAACCACCGAGACGTTGACTCCCAGAATACAGGTCTCGGATGATTCAGCTACCATGTCAAACCCTACTGAGATTCCTGAGGTCAGTAATTCTACTACTGTAACTCCTTGTAATGATAATTCTAATGGTTTGGAAGAATCACCAGTACAGGAGAGGTACGTACTACCAGCCAGGAGAAACAGAAGGGTTCCCCCATACGATATGAACCGGAGTATAGCCCAAAAGCAAGTCGATACCCAATAGCAAATATGGCCAGGGGAGCTTGTCACCGGTGGCACGTGCATTTGCTGCTGCAGTATATGCTCAGCATATACCAAGTACAGTGGAGTCAGCAGTCAAACATCTGGAGTGGAGGCGTGCAATGCAAGTAGAGATGGAGGCGTTAGAGAAAAATCGAACGTGGGAGAAGTGTGATATTCCGTATGGGAAGAGGGTGGTCGGATGCAAATGGGTGTTCACCGTCAAACACAGAGCGGACGGGACGGTTGAGAGGTACAAAGCACGACTTGTGGCGAAAGGGTATACTCAAACCTATGGTATTGATTACTCTAAGACTTTCTCTCCTATAGCTAGAATTGATACCATAAGAGTCTTGTTTTCTATAGTAGCTAATAGAAACTAGGCTCTACATCAGTTTGATGTAAAAAACACCTTTTAACATGGTGATCTAGAATAGGAAGTCTACATTGAACCACCACCAGGGTTCTCGACATGGTTCCAGGGCTTGGCCGTATGCAAACTGAAGAAAGCTCTATATGGTCTCAGATAGTCACCCAGGGCATGGTTTGGGAGATTTACTTTAGCCATGAAGAAATATGGCTATAGACAGAGCAATGCAGATCATACCTTGTTCTTCAAGAAACGAGGAGGCCTAGTAACCTATTTAATTATATATGTTGACGATATGATTATTACATGTGATGATACGGAAGAGATAATCCTCCTGAGGAAAAATCCCTTTCAAGAGTTCGAGATGAAAGACTTGGGGGAACTCAAGTATTTCTTGGGAATTAAGGTCCTACGGTCTAAAACAGGTATTTACATATCACAAAGAAAATACATTTTAGACTTATTGGTGGAAACAGGTCTGGTGGACTGCAAGCCAGCAGAGACACCAATCATACCAAATCATGGGCTCCGAATAGTAGAAGGAGCTGAGTGGACAGATCAAACCCGATTTCAACACTTAGTAGGGAAATTGATCTATCTGTCACACACCCGACCAGATATTGCATATGCAGTAGGTGTGTTAAGTCAGTTCATGCATAAGTCGCAAGCAGATCACATGGAAGTCGCGGTCAGGACCCTTCGCTACTTAAAAGGTTCACCAGGAAGTGGAATATTGTTCCAGAATAATGGTCACCTTAAAGTAGAAGTATACACAGACGCGGATTGGGAAGGAAATTCGATAGACCGAAGATCAACTTCAGGATACTTTGCCAGAGTTGGAGGAAACTTGGTCACCTAGAAGAGTAAGAAGCAGAATGTGGTAGCACTTTCGAGTGTTGAGGCAGAATTCAGAGGACTTTCTCGAGGTCTAACGGAGGTCTTGTGGTTGTACAAGCTATTAGCTGAGATCGGTTTTCCCATTCGGGAACCATGTAAGATATTATGCGATAACCGTGCAGCGATAAGTATCTCTGAGAATCCGGTTCAACATGATCGCACCAAACATGTTGAAATTGATCGACATTTTATAAAGGATAAACTAGAAGATGGAACGATTGTAATTCCATTTGTTCGCTCGGAAGATCAACTCGCAGACATACTTACCAAAGTAGTAAATGGATCAAGTTTTCGGCGAGTTCTGTACAAGCTAAATATTGGAGATCCCACTATTAAGCTTGTGGGGGAGTGTTGAACATGTGCCAACCAATAAACAATGTTAGATATGGACAGCAAACTGAAGTGGAGCAGAGAAGATACCTGGCGTGGTGCAGCAGAAGCATGGGACGTCCAAAGACAGGAATTGGTTCTGCTCTTACCACCCATCCACCGAATATCATGGGTGACTTAGAATAGAATAAACACACTTGTAATAGAATAATCAAATAGTGTTATATTATAAGTAGACATGTAATTTACTGATGAACTAATGTGAAAGTTACGGTTTATGAGTATTACTTCAGCTCTAAACACATATACTTCTCATACGTGATTTGGTGGTCTTAAGATCAACAATAATCAAATCGGATTATTATTCATTTTTCGGATAAATTTATCATGTCAAACTTACAA
The DNA here is from genome assembly GCA_946814005.1 of Chamaenerion angustifolium. NCBI lineage: Eukaryota > Viridiplantae > Streptophyta > Magnoliopsida > Myrtales > Onagraceae > Chamaenerion > Chamaenerion angustifolium. The sequence continues at coordinate 22,156,341 of OX328270.1, read as the reverse complement.
AAAAAACATATACAATAAGTTTATTATGTCATATTTTTAAACACGAACACGGCATGAAATTTTTCGTGTATTTTATCGCATTGTGTTGAATTAGTAAGTTCTACGTACACATGGTAAATTTAAAATTTATAAGAAAATATCAAATAATAAAGTCCTATGTATCATATTTCACAAACAAAATTAAGTAAAATTGATAACTTTCTAATTTTAAAAAATATTAAACCCTAAAGTTGTTAAGAAAATACTATTTTGTATATCGTGTTTTGATACCTAACACGAAAATTATATTGTATTATTATGTCGGTACTATCTCTATCGTTTTATGATAATTTTTCACACAATGTTTTCTATATATTCATATCGTACCATGTAAAAAACAATCATCACTATATGTAACTATGTATGTCATATGTTAGATGATAATACCTAAAATGTGTATGGGTAGTTACAAGCAAGATTCTTATTAGGAAGTTATTTATAATAACGGTTCGTATTAAAATCATTACTTACATCATATATTCTTCAATTATTCATGCACGAATAAATGATTGCCTATATTGAAATATATACACCAGTTGTGATTAATTAAGTTTAATATTACAACCCGCATTATTACTCAGTTATCTCTCTGGAAATTCAAATCATAGCATGATTTTATTAATTAGTTTAATTTGAGAAAATGAGCAGAGAGACACCATGTTAATACCCTTTTCTGTGTGAATAGACTTGAAGGAATAAAGACACGTGGTGTGTCTCTCCTCTCACTAAATCCTCATTATTTAATCAATCAATATATATATAATTAAGTTTCAATAAATATAAGTTATAAGCATTTTATTTTATTTTAAGAAACTCTATTTATATCAGATTTGTTGGAATTTTATTTGCTCAAATATTTAGGGTTTAGAAAAATGATTGGGTCCCAAAGGTAATACAAACATCATGGAGATACTGTAACTGTTTGACAAAAGTCAACTAATATTGTAGCACTTATATATATAATTTGAAATTTCATCAAATATGTTTTGGACCAAAAATAAAATAAAATATGTCAATTCGTGTCTATCGGATTATTCGGGACACAGATTGCAAAATTACGCAAGTTAGTGTTCTTAATCTGAACATGTTTTGGCGGGTTAACTATGTGATTAACGATAAAAAAATTTAAGGTGTCTTAGTTAGTCAACAAATTAAAGTTTCTACCCTATATAATTAACTAACAGACTTACAAATGATACTTAACCTAATAGAGTATATATAAATGTAGAATTAGAGTTTCTATAATGTGTCATCGGTTGTCAACAAGTCGGATTCCGGGTTAAATTCAAGACAAATTTAACCCAAACATAACCTACTACGTACCACATTAGACTCAAGTTATTAGTGTGTGGGGTGGGGTGGGGGTGGGGGGGGGTTCAAAATGTGACACTTATGAAGTACACATTGTTGGGTGACCGAGATCATGGGGTTGATCACATAATATCTATATAAACTAGGGTTGATCATGGGTGAGCCGGTCCGGTCTTGGAGGCAAAACCGAGATCGAGACCGACTTTTGGAAGGAAAAAAATGTACGCCTGAGTCGGTCTTGCTTGACTCGGGTCAATCTCGGTCTTGGACCGAAAGTTTTGGTAAAAAAACACTTGGATTGACAAAAAAGAATCACCAAAATTTTGGTCTTGAACCCGCTCGCTCCTCGTCTTCCGTCACATTTTCCTTATGGAACCGATCCAAAGGTTGTTGAATACTTCAAAATCATGAATTACTAATATTTCAAGGTGTTAACATTCAAGCTGACATTCTAATATTTAGGGACTTAATTGTACATGTATTTAGTTTAAGATGTATTTTGTAATTATTTTTATTTCCTCATTAGCTAGGGTTAATTGTAGAGAGGACTTCTGATGTAAATTCTGTAGGTTTAGGTTGGATAAGCACACCATCTGATGCAATATTATTCATTCGTTTTTTCCAACTCTCTCTCTTCCGTCAAGAGTCTTCTAGAATTCATCAGTTTCTTCAGTTCTTTACATGGTATCAGAGACGGAGGCTTTGAAACCTTCTCTGATCCTCTCCGCACTTCTGCACCGTAGGTATAATCTTCGTTTCATTCACTTACTAACATTTGACGTGGTGAATATTGCATATGGTTCCTTGTTTTGAATATTTGAAGCTTTCTTTTTAGTTCTGGTTGAATCCTCCTTGGATTTGCGAACATGTGGCATATTATCTGAAATCTCTTGGTTCGTTTGTTGCAGATTTATGCGTTCCTGTTTATAAATCTAGGTTTATCTGAAGTTTTTTTTTTGTTTCTGGTTGAGTCCTTCTCGGATTTACGAACTTGTGGCATATTATCTGAATTTTTGGTTCTTTTTACATCTGTTTGGTTTTTTTGTTGCAGATTTATGAATATGTACCATTTTATTTCAGATATGTGTTGCATATATTGGATATATTCGTTGCTTTCATAATAAAATGTAGATCTATATGTTGTGTTCCAGGTTCATAGTCTATGCTCGTTTGATCTTTCTTATTTAGAAATATTCAGATTTGTATATGAATCTTTTGGTTTGGTTGATACTTTGAATCTGATGTCATCCACGTTTTGTAGTCTTCTTTTATGAGAATCTTTTTTTTTTCTTCAGAAAATCTTTTCGTCTTCTCTGTTTTTTTACTACTGCTAACATTCCAATTCTTCTTGACCTTTCGTATTCTGCATGCGTTGTGTGCTTACGATTTTGTTTCTGCATCTGTTTTTCGCTTTCTTTTTATTGTGAACCTTTGTCATTATTCACATACATTGAAAGCATTTATCAATATTATTTTATCTATCTTTCACTTATGCATGTTTGAATGAAGTAACAATCATTCTCTTATAATTTGTTTCTATCTTTTAAGTATCTTGAGGTGTTCTTTTATTCTATATAAAGTTTCGATTTTTTTTTCTCAGATCTGATTTATGTGTATGGATTGTTTTCTTTATTCACATAACAATAACCTTCCAGACCTGTTGTGTTTCAGTTCATATTAGGTCTTTTTTTATCTATGTTTTTTATATGCTCCTTCCTGTATCAATTTTATCTGTTTTGGTTCTTTAACAAGAATCATTTATTTGTAACTCTATTTTTTGCTGATGTTGGTTCATTGTTTTGCAGCAACCTGTTCTCTGTTTTGTTTTTGTTTGTTACTGTTTTCTCTAATGGCTCCATCCTCATCGAGTTACACCAATACTACCCTCGGAGCCACCAGTTTTGTGACCATGGCGGCTCCGACAACCCCAATGATTGATCTCAATTATCCTCTTTTCCTCTATCCCTCTGATACTCCTGGCCCTTCTCTTATCTCAGAGAAACTTACCGGACCTGACACGTACTCTTTCTAGAGTTGTGATGTGCATATCTCCCTTATGGCTAAGAACAAGTTGGGCTTCATAGATGGTTCTTGTATCAAATAGAATTATGATCCCATTTTATACCCGATTTTGGGCAGATGTAATGCCCTGGTTTTCTCTTGGATCATGAATTCGGTCTCCCGTGAGCTTATGTCAGGAATAGTTTACTCTACTAGTGCCTACCAAGTCTGGAAATATTTGAAAGAGCGTTTTAATAAAGTGAATGGATCTAGAATCTTTCAACTCCATCGTGGGATACCCCTAGCTCAGCAAGGTCTTAACACCGTTTCTGAATATTTTTTCAGAACTCGTCTCATGTGGGACGAGTTTGATGCTATTTGTTCTTTGTCAACATATGAATTTGAGCAATTTTAGAAACACCTTGAGCATGCTTCCAACCTTAAACTCTTTCAGTTTCTTAATGGTTTGAATGAATCCTACTCTATAGTTAGATTCAACATCCTCATGAGAGAGAAATTTCCCAACCTCAACCAAGACTATGTTGTCCTTATCCAGGAAGAACACCAAAAAGGGATTACTGAGAGCTCAATGGCTAATGTAGTTGCTCAGTATAAACCTCCTAAGAGAATCTTGTTTTGTGAGTTTTGTAACGGAAAAGGTCATGATGTTTCTCGTTGTTTTAAGAAACTTGGTTACCCACCTGGTTGGAGGAGAAATAACCCGAGTCAGGAAAGGAAATCCCATGTCAATAATGTCGTTGTGTCCAACTCCCAATCTTCCCTATGCTTTACACATGAGTCCATCGACACATGTTGTTCTACCCCTCTTGATACGCCGCACACTGAACCTGTCATGGTCACTACGGAGAATCTGGAGCAGATTGCGCAGTTGTTGAGCAGGTATCAGAAGCAGCGGGAGGGTTCAGAAATAAGAGCAAATGCAACAGGTACATTTTGTTTAAATTCTTCTGTTTCCTATAATGATTTTTGGTTATTGGACTCAGGAGCAACTGACCATATGAGTTGCAGATCTGATTGGTTGACAAATTTAGAAAATGGTAGCTCCAGAGTTCAATTACCAAATGGCTCACATTCTCACGTTATTAAATCTAGAAATTTTCATCTTGGCAACTCGAAATGTTTGTCAAACGTCTTATATCTTCTAGAATTTAAGCATAACTTGTTATCTATTGCTAAGTTTACTAAAGATTTATATTGTTCTATTACTTTTTACCCCAGTTATGCAATGATGCAGGATCTTTACAGTGGTCTGGTGTTGGGGATTGGTAGAGAAGTTGGAGGACTTTGTGTTTTTGAACCTCCTGCTCAAACCAAAGCTTTACAAACCTCTACTTTACATCCTCAAACCATTTTATGGAATAGACGATTAGGGCACGCCTCGATTCAGACCTTGAGTAGGATTGACTCGCTTAAAAACATTTCCTTTCGTAATAAATGTTTGGTTGATTGTGATGTTTTACCATTAGCTAAGCAACATAGGTTGCCTTTTCCGAACAACAGTTCTAGAACTTCCTTTTCTTTCGAACTATTACACATGGATGTTTGGGGTCCTTATCACAGGCCCACCTACGGTAATAAGAGATTTTTCTTTACTATTGTTGATGATTACTCTAAGACAACCTGGACATATTTGCTGAGTTTTAAGTCTAATGTGATTGTCATTATCAAGCATTTTCTGATATTTGTTAAGAATAAGTTCAATACTTCTGTCAAAAGGGTAAGAACTGATAATGGGTGGGAATATTTTAATGAACAAGTATCTTCCTTATTTCAAAAGCAATGAGTTGTTCATGAGAGTAGTTGTCCATACACCCCGGGTTGTGGAGCGAAAACATAAACATCTTCTTGAAGTGGCTAAAGCCCTTAAAATTGAAGCAAATATCCCGTCAAGATTTTGGGGTGATTGTATTTTGACTGTCTGCTATTTGATTAATTTGATGTCTACTCTTATATTAAATTAAATGTCTCCGCGTGAAAAAATACCAAAAAGAAAACTGAATTTGGGCCATCTTCGTGTTTTCAGTTCGTTATGCTATGCTAAAGTGTTGCCTAATACAGATAAATTTGCTTCCAGATTTGTTCCTTGTGTTATGATGGGGTATTCCCCCACTCAGAAAGGGTATCGATTATTTAATTTGCAGACTAAACTATTCTTTGTAAGTAGAGATGTGATGTTCCAGAAGGATGTTTTTCCCTTCAAAAACACCAAGGAAAATCATGACAATCTTTTCATCCATGAGCCAACCAGTTCAGCAGATGATGACGCGAGTCCCTTCTCATTATCAAAATCGATGGATCATCCTGATCTCAATGACTCTGAAAATGCAGAACCAGACCCTGAGTCTTCCTTCAATGGAGAACCATCACATGTTCCTAATGATGAGCCTAGAAGGTCATCTCGGTTAACCAAAACACCTCTTTAGCAGAAGGACTATGTGATGATCGGTAATACCGTTACTTACCCTATTCATAATCAAGTTTTCTATGATTCCATACATCCTCGATATAGATGTTTTATTAGTTCTTTGGATCGGTGTGTTGAATCTGATAATTACAATGATGCTTGCCATGATGAAAATTGGGTCGATGCCATGAAAAATGAAATTAAGGCATTAGAAAATATAAAATCTGGTCCCTTGTCCCTATTCCACCAGGAAAACATGCGATTGGATGCAAATGGGTATATAAGACTAAGTATAATTCTGACGGATCAATAGAAAGATATAAGGCCCGCTTAGTAGCAAAATGTTTTAATCAAATGCAGGGAATTGATTACAATGGTACTTTTTCTCCTGGCGCTAAAATGGTGACGATCCGAACTTTACTTGCAATTGCTTCTAAGAAAAATTGGTCTTTGTATCAGATGGATGTATTCAATGCATTTTTGCAGGGGGGCCTCAATGAGAAAATTTTCATGCAAATTCCTCAGGGTTTTCGCAAACAGGGGGAGAGTAATCTTGCCTGTCATTTGCAAAAATATATGTATGTATTCAAGCAGGCATCTCGCCAGTGAAATGTCAAACTCATGAAGGCATTGGTAAAAAAATGGGTACAAACAAAGTTTATATGATTATTCTATATTCACAAAAAGTCGTGGTTCTGAAATTGTTGCTATGTTAGTTTACGATGATGATCTTATGATTACTGGTGATAGTCTTATTGCTGAGTTAAAAGAAACCTTACAAAAAAATTTTAGAATGAAAGACTTGGGTGAGTTAAAATATTTCCTAGGTATATAAATTGCTAGATCTAAAAGAGGTCTCTTTCTGTGCCAGAGAAAATACTCACTTGAGCTGCTTTCTGAAGTTGGTTTGTTAGGAGGTAAACCCAATAAGACCCCTATGGAGCAGAATCTCAATCTCACAACAAATGGATATGATGAAAATTTTGGGCTGAATAATGATGATGTTGTGATTTCTGATCCCACTCTTTACAGAAAACTGGTCGGTAAGCTTCTTTATTTAACCATCACCTGACCAGATATAAGTTATTATGTCCAACATTTGAGTCAATTTATGGAAAATTCAAAAAAAATCTCATCTGGAATGTGTTTATAGAATTATAAGATATGTGAAAAATCAATCGGGCCTTGGTGTTTTGATTAGTTCGGATCCTAATACTAATTTAATAGATTTTTGTGATTCTGACTAGGGAAGCTGTTTGGAAAGTAGGAGCTATGTTTCTGGATACTGTGTTAAAATTGGAAATTCTCTTGTTTCATGGAAAGTAAATAAACAGGCAACAATGGCTAGATCCTCAGCTGAGGCATAATATTGTAGCATGGGTTCTGTCATTTCAGAAATTATTTGGTTAAGAGGTTTGCTTAGTGAATTAGGTGTATTAAATTCTATTCATACATGTTTATATTGTGATAATAAAGATGCGATTCAAATAGGAGTTAACCTTATGTATCATGAACGGACTAAACATATTGAAATTGACTGTCACTTTATTCTAGAACAGATAAATGCAGATGTTGTGAAGACTAGCTATATCAAATCAGGAGAACAGTTGGCAGACATATTCACAAAGGCTCTAGGAAGAAATCAGCACAGCTATCTTCTAAGCAAGCTTGGAATGATTGACTTATTTCTTGGGGTTTCAGCTTGAGGGGGAGTGTTAAAATTCAAGCTGACATTCCAATATTTAGGGACTTAATTGTCCATGTATTTAGTTTAAAATTTATTTGGTAATTATTTTTATGTTCTCATTAGCTAGGGTTAATTGTAGGGAGGACTTCTAATGTAAATTCGGTAGGTTTAGGTTGCTATATAAGCACACCATCTTATGCAATATTATTCATTCATTTTTTCCAACTCTCTCTCTCTTCCGTTAAGAGTCTTCTAGAATTCTTCAGTTCTTTACACAAGGATTACACCATGATTTTTTTACGGTTTTCTTCAAGGTCAGGCCGCTCTGGTCCTAGTCGGGCTTTGAGGGGAAAAGTCTGAGCCCGACCTTGAAGAAAAAAACCGTTCGTTCAGTCTCAGTCCTAGTCGGGCTCGGTCCTAGTCAGGCGGGTCTCGGGCCGGTCTTGTCGGGAATTCAGTCCAATCAGTCTTTTTTATCACCCCTAATATAAACTAAACTTTTATATACGATGATACAAAGAAATCATTAAGCTATATTCGGATATTTTTTCATTAATTTAAATAGATAAAATAGTTAATACAATCTTTAAATTGTTTGTCTGTAAACCCACTCATAAATTTTACTAGAAGGTCAAGAAGGATGTTCAAATCCCTTCAAGAATTTACATTCCATAGTTGATTCTTGTACACCTAGTGATTTATTTGTGCAGAATATCTATCTAAACTTAAATTATTAAGTAACAAATAAAAATAATGATTGTATATACCCACCATTAATGTTGCTTATAACGTTTCTACCAAAAAAAATGTTGCTTATAAAGTCAATAATTCATCAAAATGATTAGTTATTAGTCATCGTCGACAAATCCAGGCACAATGTATTTGGGGAAGTATTATATTTAGGTATTGATAATTATTGGTGTCACATAAATAGACACGTTCACGGTTCTTCATCGTCCGATATTAGAGTTTGGCAATTAGATTATGTCGTTTCACAAAATCTAAAATAATCATGAATTTTAATAGGTTTAATAGAGCCCTAAATTTATTTTAAAAGAAAAATACAACATGAATTCCCATTTTGATTTTGAAAGAAACACCACTTAGACCAAAACCTTGATCAATTATTTGTAACTTTATATAATGATCCCTAATTATAAATATTTTAAACCCGTCACAGATAAGAATTGTTTAGGGTTGAGCGGATATTTATAATATAAAACCTAGACATTTGCCCTCATAATGAATATTACCATTTTACTAATTTATACCATATTTATTATATATATATATATATAAATATGCCCAACTCATCCAACAAATTCATTGATTTTATTGTGTTAGTTGAGCACAAAAGATTGTTTTTTATTATAGAATAATCAATTTTCCCTATACTTAAAGTACATTAAAATGTCAAAATAGAGGTCCTCCTTTCAATAAAAATCATTTGAGCGTGGCAATATTTCTTTTACATTTGGTGACTTAGAACGATCTTTTATAATTTTATTAAGTTCCTACCCTATAAACGCAACGTAACTAACAAAATTCATCTGTTGATGTTGTGTAATATGAGCTTAGTAGTTTATATATTTTTTTTAAATATATTTAATGGTTAATTACTAAAAAACAAACCGAACTTTAAGGAAAAATCAAACAGCAAACCAATTGTTTTTTAGAAACAACAAATTAAATTTTTGGAATTGAGCAATCAACAAACCTATCTCAAATTTTCATTATGTTTGAACGGATTTTTCAATATTTGAGGGAGTATTTAAGTCAGCATTAGTTGAAGTATTGTAAGGAAAGTTGTAAAGCTGACTTAATAACTCACTCAAACATTGAAAAATTCGTTCAAACATAATGAAAATTTGAGGTAGGTTTGTTGTTTGCTCAATTCCAAAAGTTTGGTTTGTTATTTGTAAAAAAAACTGGATTACTGTTTGATTTTTCCTCAAAGTTCGATTTTTTTTTTATAATTATATATAAAATGTCAAAGTATAGTTAAGCCATGAGGATAATCCAAATATGCAACCCTAACTATGTTGTTTTGCATTTATTTGAATTATTCTAACCACTTCACTATGCAATAGAAGAACTATAGTACACTATTAAATTAATATTGTAAGATAATAATAAAAAATAATAATTATTTACTTACTTACTTATGTTTAATAATATCATTTTTTAAATTTAAATTTGTGTCATTTAGTCACTTATATTTAATATTATTATTATTTTTGTTTAAAACGATAATTTTCGTTACTTTTTACTGTTAGTATGTTACATGTTAATATAAAGACTTACAATACCAAAAATATTTTAATGTTTTTCTTCTTCGACGTCGTCTTCATCCTTTTCACAACTGATGCATCTTTGAGAAAATGAAGATGAAGGCGCGTGAAGAAGACAATAAGAATGTCATTTTCGGTATATTAAATCTTAATATTAGTATATAACATAAGATAGTAATTTAAAGCCAAAATAATATTTCAAATATAAGTGATTAAATAACACATATTTAAATATCAAATAGTTATATCCTGAAACTTAAGTAACTATTTAATAACACTAAAAAATATCAATAATTAAAAAATAGTTTTGGACAAACATAAGTAATTAGTTAACCCTAATAACAATCTTTAACTCATTAATAAAGTTTTTGGTTTAAAAAAATTCGACATGTACCATTATTAGTTTCTACAATATGTAACAACCAACGTTCCAACTACTACCTTGTAGCAACATGCATGTATATGAGTGTTGTCCTCAATAAATTAAATTTTCTTTTCAAAATGTTTATCAGACTACACCCTAATGACATTCCAAATCATATGTTCATTATATATTTTCATTGCAGAGTAAATCGGCCGTTTAAATCATGCTATAAGTATTCAATAAAATATTGAAGTATATTAAAATTAAATAAATATAAAAGTTCAATTTAAAACCGAAAATATTATACATGTAAAAGTATCTAAAAATTTACAAATTAAAAAGGTAAAAATAATTAGAAAAACGAAAATGAAAAATCCCAAATAATATAAAATAGATTTCTTAGTTTTCTTCTTATTATTAAAGGAATGTCTATCTATTATACTATATATAGAAAGTATAGGGTCTGAAAATGAAATAATAGCTTAATTTGGGGAAGATGTAGATATAATAATTAATTTGAAGGGGTCAGGACTCATAATATCAAATCTTAATCATAGCTAGTAGGCACCAGCATCATCCACGAACTCACCTGGCCACTTGCACCACATGTGCCATCCATTACTTAGAAAAGGTCCTAACTCCTAATTATTAATGAAAATAATTAGCTAAAATATAAATGTATTATTATTAATTGATAAATCATAAAAACAATTATTTTGCCTAACCTTTGATACCCACGACATATCATTTTATGTCGAAAACTTAATATTTTCTGTCTTGTCTACTTTCGTGTGTGAGGGTGGTGGTCTCGTCTCACCAACTGAAAGTTAATTTAAGGTTAGGGATAGAAAATTATTTATCTTCCCTTTTCCAAAAACCAAATTATTTTAAAAGTATTACCTTAAACGAAACAAATATTATATAGTATTGAAATATTATATATATATACACTCATTAAAATATGACACAATACTGAATCTTGTAGTAGGTTTTATAATTACTAATTAACTGTATTATATGGTGAAACAATAAAAAATTAGAAATCTAAGATTATAAATGTTTAAGTTAATTTTAAACTTAAACAATAAATAAAATTATAAATCGTGTATGGATCTAATTCTCTCATTCGAAAATATGCATATTTTAAATCATTCTCTCATATTTAAACTTAAACATGCATATTTTCGAATGATTTAAAGATTAACTGCGTAATTAAAACTTTATTTATATATATATAATGCTAACTAAGCTTATGGGGCTCAGTGCAATCACAACACATATGACGAGTCATATTACTCTCTCCTAGTAATGTATGAACTAGAAAGTAGGTGTGTCAACTTTCGACCCAACTCGTGAGTGACTCGTAGGTGACCCGCTCAGGGGTGGTGTTTGAGTTCGAGTTTTTAACCCACAAGTCATTTTGACACGATCTATGAATGACTCACCCAAACATGGGTCGTGTTTGGATTCAAAGGTTTAACCCATGGGTCAACCCATGCCCCATTGACTGTTGACTTCCTAGGGTGGATGACTAGAAGAGATTTGAGCAATCATGGAGAAGAACTCTCTCTATAACCCTCCTAGAAATTCCCCCTCCTCTTTTAGTAGTGATACATCGCGTTATTCCAGGTCAAGTTTCCTTCCCAATCGAAGTAGTTACGATAAGAGTCGCATGTTCCTCCCTCAAGCTCTCCTCCCTCTCTTTCGTCAATTCCTCACCTTCGTCTGCAGAGACCTTCATTCAATATACAATATACAAGTAGAAGAAAAGTAAGGTTTTCAATTCCTTCACCTTCCCTTAATAGAGGTTGCCTTTCCTAATAGTTCAATCGTCCAAACATAAGGGGAAAGTATTAATTTAAAGAGAACCATAAGTTGGACCCGTGGGTTGACCCATTGACCCGTGAGTCGTGTCTATGTTACAAAAATTGACTCGTACACATAGATGTGTCGTGTTTAGGTTACACAACTTTTGACACGACCCATGAGTCGACCCAACCTGCAAATTGACGCCCCTACTATAAAGCTATACTTTCTCTATATATTAATTACTTATATACTTATTTATGTTGATTAATATTTATTTTTTAAAAAAAACATGTAAAAATATAATACTTTCTTTTTTCAAATCACAATATATTACTAGTTTTACTTTATTAGTTTAACATATGATTATTTTACGAGATGAAGTACTAAAAATACCATCTTTTAAAAACAAAACACTTAAGAATAATAAATATGAAAAATAAATGATATACAAAACAGACGACCAATTAAAAAATGATTAATTAGATATATTATAAAATATAAATAATAAGCTATTAGTATTGAAAATATAATACGATATAAATATAAGTAATTACATATATAATTAATTAAAGTGTTTTTGTTGAAGAGTTCTGTTTCCTACCGCTAGACCTCTAATGCTTGCTTTATATTTGTTTATCGTAACTACGTATATACCAGCAAAGTTACAACTGTCAACCTTCTCTATCGATGCCTATTTGAACTTGATTTTCGTCACAAATGATATAAAGCTAATTGCCACATAGTCCCCAGTATTTCAGCTTATTCTAAAGAACCGCTAAAGTATTTATAAAGTTTCGGTCATTTAAATTTCTTGATTTTTTACTTTCATTTATGTTTCATCAAATTCTAATGTAATATATTTTAAAATTTTCAAAAATAATATAGTAAATGTTTAAAAAACATTATTAAATCTTAGAAGACTTTTCTACCACTTAAAATGAAATTTCAATTTATCGAGGTTGAATTGGTTCCTCCAATCAATTTTTTGTGACAATTTCTGAATTAATAAAATAATAATAATAATATATGAAAAAATCATTTTCTTCTCTCTCTCTCTCCATATAGTGATAGAGGTCAACTTTCATGAAAGGGAATATAGAGTTTATAGTGTTTTTTTTTTTGTAATTATATATTTATGTGTTTAATTTTTATTATAAGTAAATATTCAAATAAAATTTTGTATGAAATTTTAATATTCATTTTATAGAATACAAAATGATTGTTAATATGTTTAAATAGAGTAACAAGAACCTAATAAATGGTATGGATAAGTATTGAATAAGTTCTTATTCTATTAATATTAAAAATTTGTATACATAAAATAAGGTTCGAGAATCTCTAAACTTATAGAGTATCCAGAACCGTTTCTAAGCCAGTAAATCTTTGTTGAATGATAAAAACTTACACTTCATTCAATACTTTACCCGACTTAGACATACTTCATCTAACCTCTCCCAACACATTGTAACTACACAAGTATGAATATGATGAAATAAGGTTGTAATTAATGGGCATGGAGTCATGTGTCAAGAAGAGAGGTGTAGAAGGGTTAGAGCTAGATAGCTAAAGGAAGTGTGTGGGGGTGTTAAATGGTAAGATAGACACATAAGAGAGCCATGAATGAGATGGTCCCATTCCCATAGGAGGAACAATTTAAAAAAAAACATTGAAAAGAGGGGAGGGGGACCTAACAAATTAGGGTTGGATAGCATGTGGCAACACTAATCCCCTTCTACTACACTTGCATTGGATTCTTAGAAGGCTATAAGGGCACTCTGAAAAATAAAAATGAATATAAATATATGACTATATAAATAAAATATAAAAAACTGAATATTTTTGTATAGATTAATTAAAAATGTTAACTATTTTTTTGCTGACTAAATTTTGAAGATAGTTGAACTTTTTTTTTAATAAGTTGTTAGTTGACTTACATTAAGTTGAATTTTGGTAACTCTGTTTAATTTGCTATTAAATAACGATGAAAAATTGCATTTTATTTTTTGTGCATATTATTAATTTTACTTAAATTTACACTTAGTTAACTTTCGAAAAAACGCCAGGTCCGAAAAAACGGATGAAAAACAAACAAAGTAAACTGATTTGAAAGTATGTTATTCGTTTTATGATAAATTTTTCTACTTTGATTTGGATTTTTGATCTAATTCAATCTAATGATTTTAAAAGAGTGAGACCAAACGAAGATTAATACTTATATATATTATATTAATTATCAATTAATACGAAATAATATTAATGTAGTTATTTAATCATGTGTTAGTTATTTCAACAGTTTGATTAGAAGATTATGTAAATATTGCTCGATTGAGTTATTTTTTTTATTTAATGTCTTTTTAAATGTGTATTTTTCGGTTTAACCCCAAAAAACGTAATACAAACATACTATTTGTTGTTTTTTCTTGTATATTCTTTTGACCGATTTTTTATTAAAGAAAATATGGTTCAAAGATATACTTCCACGACCGAAATAGAAAGAAAAAAATGGTCTGACCCGACCAGTTTCAGGTATTGACACACGACATACACGTGCATGTCTTCGTCACTAACTAACTATAAATTAGACAAAACTAGCTAATTGCACTTTTATATAAAGCCGTGAAACAATTTGTTGGAAAAAATAGGCTTGTTCAAATTAATCGGTTCGGATGAACTGACCTGGTCTGGTCTGTAACTGATTTGGTTCGGACCGGTTCGACCGAACTAGTTCCAAAACCAAACCAATGTTTTTAGGCTTCAAATAGACCAGTTTAAAATAGTACCAAAAATCCAGTTCAAATCGGTTTGACTCGACTCGTTTTTTGATACTGGTTTATGCTTAAATTTAAATCAAACCACTTTAATCCTATATAATTTTATAATCGGTTTGAAGCAAAATCAACTAAACCGGTCTGAAATTAAACCAAACCTAGAGATTTCTTCAATAAACCAAATCTAGAGATGTATTGGACTCTCGTATGTTGATGTTGGATAGGATTTCAGTCATTTGTGGAACAGTTTTGCAATCGGTTTAGTGTGTTTTTCAGTCGATCAGTGTATTTTTCAGTCGGTTCAGTGTTTTTTTAGTCGGTTCAGTGTGTTTTTCAGTTGGTTCAGTATTTTTCAGTCGGTTCAGTGTGTTGGATAGGATTTTCAATCGGTTTAGTTTCAGTTTGAACCAGATTATTTCCGAACCAAAATTGTTATTAAAAAAAACATACCAGATCAGTTCGAACCAGTTCTGAATTGTTTTGAACCAGACCAGTTTTTTTTCCATAAAACAGACCATTTTTTTTAGAAACATAAAAAAAAATTACAAACCAGACCAATTAAAATTTGATCGGTTCGACCCCGAACCGGTTCACGAACAAGCCTATAAAAAAAAATCAATTAGTGAATTGTTTAGACTTTTAAAATTTAGCAAATAAATAAATACCTTACTACAACATCTTAGGTAGGTAGTGTCATATATATATATATATACAGAAGCCTATCTACACGTGTTCGTCCTATTATTATTGACATTTTCATTGCAATAAAGGTAAAGAATAAATTGGTTTTGTAAAATCGAGTTTAAAAAAGTGTGTGTTGGTTTTGGTTTCATCGTTCCCTATTTGTGGGGGCTCGAGATGAAAACATGAGCTCTACTCTAAACTATAGTCCTTTTTTTTATAGTGAAATTTTAAAAGCCAATAAAATTGGTACTCAAAATAAATATAAATTCAATGAACTCTTGATTAGGGCTAAATTAATCATGGCCTAGGTTAGCAAATATATATATAACAGATTAATTAGCATTACAATCAAATAGTGTATTTAACAACTTTTTCAAATGTTTGGTTGCATTAAGCCACCTTAAAATTCATAAAGATACATTGCAATTTTACCTTTATTATTGTTATTTATTAGGAGACATTGATTAATATTTATTTTCTAAAAAAAAATTAACAAATTGGTAAAATATAAATAGAATTTTTTCGATAAGTCGCTGAATGAAAAGGTTAAATATAATTGAAGACCTTAACAAGTATTTTATCTTATATTAAACTTTTTTTTCTTCTAATAATTAAAACTTTAGTTTGGCCGAAAAATGTGTAAATGTAAAAAATATGCTCATACAAGATCAAAGGATCCATCACATACTAATTATGTACTTATTTACATTTAAAATAGTAACTAAAGTCATATATAAATTATAGAATAAACAAAAACTCCAAGTTAATAGAATTTGGGAAAAAGTGTATTTAAATAATAATAATAATAATGGAGATTTTATTTGCAGAGACCATTGATTCCTTATACATACCAATTTTGTTAAAAGACTAAAATGCCCTAATAGTTTTTTACATATTTGTCTTTACTAATTTTAAGAAAATTAATTATAAAATCGACCTCATATTTTTTTAGTTATTAAATTGACCCCATATTATCAAAATAGTGAAAAATTTATGCTTCTAGCAAGTTTTGAACCGTAGACCTCTTACGTACTAGCTAAAAACTTACCACTACACTACTAATTCCAATTATTGTTTTACATACTTCAAATATAGTTATTGAAATATCTATCATATTATTGTATTAAACATCTCATATTTATTTATTGATGTGTTTTAGTAATTAATTTTTGTTCAATGATGTTTGTTTAATTATAGATTTAATTTAATTATGTATATACTGAGTAATTTTTTGAAATGGTTGAAAATAAGTAATTTTCTAAATTTAGAATTTATAGACTAACACAATACTCATTTTGAAATATTTTTTCAATCATCTCTAAAAAAATCAGAACTGTAAGTAGACTATAATATGTACGTAGATAATTAAATTAGAACTCTAAAACACATATGATGTTAAGTTTCAATTTTTTCATCAACCATAAAATTTGGTCAAATTTATTAAAATTGTCAAAAATTAGCAACACTCATTGATCAAATTTTATGATCGATAAAAAATTGAAACTTAACACTATATATGTTGTCTACATACTATAGTCTTGCTGATTTTCTTAGAGATTGTTGATTTTTTTTTAAAATTAGTATTCTGATAGTCTATAAATACTAAATTTAAAAAATTACTTATTTTTCAACCATTTTAAAAAATTAATCCGTAGATACATAATTAAATTAAAACTATAATTAAATAAACAACGTTGAACAAAGATTAGAATAATATGAGATGTTTCATACAATAATATGAGAGATGCTTCAATAACTATATTTGAGGTATGCAAAAAAATAATTAGAATTAGTAGTGTAGTGTAGTGACAAATCTTTTAGTTAGTATGTAAGAGGTCTAGCCGTCTAGGGTTCAAAACTTGCTAAAAAGATGAATTTGTCACCATTTTGATAATATGAGGTCAATTTAGTAACTACGAAAATATGAGGTTGATTTGATAATATTTTTCTTAAAATTAGCCAGGACAAATATGTAAAAGACTATTATGGCATTTTAGTATTTCAACAAAAATAATATGTATAAATTAGTCAATTGTATGCAAATAGAATCACTATAATCAAAATATTATGATCCAAATAATTGTTTATAAAACTAAAACATGACCCGGTATTAATTGGAAAAGTGTTGTGAGTGGTAGTTTACTGGTTCAACTCAACTAAGGTTGAATATTTGGCAAAAAAAAACACTGACGTGAACCACTAATGAACCAAATATAATATTTATATATGTAATTATAACATAAATACTTTATGTTAATATATTAAAAAAAACATTAACCCATTAATATCTTGCAAAATTTACTTCATTAACCCTAATATTAGGCGTTCAATTGCTATTATTTCCATTTTTCAAGGCTGTAAATGTACAAACGATGCTATTATTTTCTACATCATTCAGATTTAGACACTACTTATTTCATTAAATTCATACAACTTTCTAATAATGTATTAATACACTCACACGGCACACGCCATATATTATGAATGATCATTCCCTGTGTCTTGAATGGGATTCATATTTTAAGAAAATTCATTAAAGAAAATATTAAATCAAAAAAATATATTTTTTTGCTCATTTATGAACCGTTTACAGTAAAATATACACAAAATTATAATATTATATATATATTTTTTAAATAATAATCTAAGCAAAATCTTTTATATTTTTGGCCAACTAAGCAAAATCTTAATACCTTGTCATTGTCACTGTAAAGTTATCTTGATTCTTGATATAGTTAATGTGATTTAAATAATATATATATATATTTAATTTTATTTATTATAAAAACATATTCTTGGCCCCAGATGACCGTTTTTCCTTGTTAATTAACATTTATTGCACAAACCTTTTTTTTTTGGCCAATATTGCACAAACCTCACTTATAAGCAAATTACAACTAAATGTTGTTATTATTCTAATGATGGCATAAAAATATTATATATATATATATATATTAATTTGATTAAAATACATAATATGTTGACAATTAAGCAAATTATTTTGTTTTCTTCAATTTGATTGGTCCAACACTACCATATGCTACAAATACTTGTGTGACATCACATTTTTGCTTAGGTGAATAAGTTAAAATTGCTCTAAAACTCATAATTCAATCTTAAAAACAATTAAGTTAAAAAAAAAATCTTAAAAACTATTTTATTTTATCTTAATTTATTAATTATTTTTCTTTCAAGAAAATAATTATTAACATGTTTTTTTTTCTCACAAACCTAGTTTTCTAATTTTTCATTTCATATTTGTTTAAAAAAACTATATAAATAATTATAATATTTTGAACAAATTTATAGAAAATTATGTAAACCATCTCATATATTATTAAAAATAAAATAAAAAATATTATAAATTAAATGTATATTTTTAATATAAATATATATTTGATAAAGAGTTTAAATTCTTTTTAAAATTATCACAATATAATAAAATTTTAAGTATATATATTTTTTAATTTATGTCCATTATTAAAATATTTCTCAAAATATATACTTTTTAAAAAATCTAAAAATTCTAACATTTAGCAGCACAAAAATATATATTAAAAATACTACTAATATATATATATATATATATATATAATCACAAAATTATTAATTCATCACTATATTATAATAACAATTAATATTGATTATCTACTTTTAATTATTTTTTTAATTAAATATATTTCATGTAATGCTTATTTTATGAAACGACAAATAGTAATGTAGTATAATATTAATACAAAATCCTAACGTTAAATTAATCTATTTTAATAGATCAATGACAAGGATGCAATTTTCATTGTAAGTGACATGCAATATAAGTTATTTTATAATCCTCTAAATGTTATCATTCATTCTAAAGACAATTTATAATTTTTTTATTTCACATATATATTTATAATTTTGGCTAACTATAAACCAATTTAAACTCTATAACAATGATTTTTTTATATTTTTATTTAAAGAATCAATTAAATTTACTATTTACTTCCCCAAATCATACCTAATTATTATAATATATTGTATTTTTCTGGCCTGCTGTATCAAATGTGAAGACAATATTTTTAATTTGTTCAACTTCTTCTGTCGAACTCGCGCCAGCAGCATCTAAAAAGCCAACAAAATGATTTCCTAAGTAACACAAATTTCTCTCTCTCCCTTTCTCTCTCTCTCTCCTCCAAACAGGAAGAGCCCAAATCCAAAGACTCCCCACACATCTCTACAGGCAGCAACGCAAAGACATCATCAAACCCCAAAATTTCCCCACACACTCATCAAACCTCAGCAAACAACATAGGGGTTTGTTCCCCAGTCCACCAATCGTCATTGGATCTGAAGAAAGTTTCGATTTTGTACCATCTCTCTGGGTTTCTTGGCGGTTTCTGGCTCCAGGTCATTGTAAGGGATTGTGGAAGCGAAGTGGATCTTGGGAATTCGATGTTTTTTGGGGCATTTTCATTTCATTGCTATTGAAATGAAAATGCCCAGACAGTGGAGACCATGACGAGGACGACCGACACTGCCGATGACGACGACGAGGAAGAGCGCTTCTTCGAGTCACTCGATCGCATCATCTCCTCTTCCTCCTGCTCCTGCTCTAACTCTGACAACGATGAACCCGAAGACACGAATCCGGATCCCAAATCCCGATTAGTCATGGGCGGTTACGACATTTGGTTGTCCGAACCTTTGTCGGTGTCGGAGCGCCGGTCCAGGCTTCTTCAGGAGATGGGCCTTGGGAGAGACCAGGCACTCCCGCGTACGGATGCCGGCATTGATTTTGGAAGGTCAGTATCGTCAGATCGGCTGAGGTGCCAAGAGAATGTCGTTGGCGTGGGCAGCCCCGGGTCTGCGATACTACGATCAAAGTCAGAGAGCTCCGCAGATCGAAATTCTGCTTGCGGTGATCAGCTTAATCCAAATTCTACTCCTCCTTCTTGTTCTAATTCTTTTGTTCCCGATGAAGGTAGTTCTTCAGTTTGTTTTGTAAATAATATGAATGATAATAGTCCCCACCACAACAGAAGTAGCACTGTTCCATTTGCTGCCAATGGCTCTTCCATGCCTTGTGGCTCGGTTTCACTGAATAAGCCGCCGATAGTGAAGACCTTGAGGAATTCTTATTCCTCTGTGGGTTGTAATGTTGATCTTAATGGTGACTCCATAACGAGTTCCGGTGAGGGAGAGGTTGATGCTGAAGGAGAGAGCAGTGAAGTGAATGGTACAGTTGTTATCAAGAATCTTGACAATGGGAAGGAGTTTGTGGTGGATGAAATTAGAGAGGATGTTGGCGGATGGAATAAGCTTCAAGTCAAGGAAGTAGGAACTGACAGGAGGTTGACTCTTGAAGAGTTCGATATGACAGTTGGGCATTCACCCATTGTGCAAGAACTGATGAGAAGGCAAAATGTGGAAGAGGGGTATCGGGATAGTATCGATTCAAACTCAAATAGGGATGCGATAACTGGATCCAAGTTAAAGAAGAAAGGCAGTTGGTTTAAAAGTATAAGGAATGTGGCAAGCACAGTGAAGCCTGGTGCTCCAAAAGAGAGGCGAAGCAGTGATGAGAAAGATACATCATCGGAGAAAGGCGGAAGGCGGTCAAGTTCTGCCACCGATGACAGCCAAGATTCGTCCTTTCATGGGCCAGAGAGAGTTAAAGTTAGGCAATATGGAAAGTCCTGCAAGGAGCTGTCGTCTCTTTTCAAGAATCAAGAGATACAAGCTCATAATGGCTCAATTTGGAGTATCAAGTTCAGTTTGGATGGGCGGTATCTTGCAAGTGCGGGTGAGGATTGTGTTATTCATGTATGGCAGGTTGTTGAAACAGAGAGGAAAGGTGAACTTCTAATGGAAAAAAACGAAGATGGGAGCTTGCTATTGTTTTTGTCTGCAACTGGGTCACCAGAACCAACTAAAATGTCACCTACTGTGGATATTTATCCAGAAAGGAAGAGAAGGGTCCGATCAATAAGCCGGAAATCAATGAATTTGGACCATATTCATATACCAGACACAGACACTGTGTTTGGACTATCAGAGAAACCCATCTGTTCCTTCCAAGGACATCTAGATGATGTGCTTGATCTTTCTTGGTCCAAATCTCAGGTTCGCCTCTTTCTTTGGCCAAAAAAGGTTCATCTTCTTCAATACGTCCTGGCTGTCAAAGTTCTAGCTAGTGGAGCATCCTTGGATGTCTTGTTACTTTTTATGTTAAATCTTCATGAGGGACTATTCAAAAAACGATGCACATGGTCTATCTAATAGCAGACATTGATTAGGTTTCTTCTTCTTATATTCATTGACGGACAGGGTGGTGGTATGTTGAGTTAGATTAGACTGATAACCCGGTCGAGAAAGTATCTCTAGATTTATTAATCTTTGAGCAAATGAAAATTATCTGTCTAATATCTTACAGAATGAGACTAATGTACCACTTTTATAGTGGCACTGCTGTTTCAATCTACTAAGACTAAGCAAGCATGTTTACATCCGGATATGCCCTGTGTAGGATTATTTATTACAGAAGATTGGACTGTATTTGTTGCATATGTTCTAATTATTCATTCATATTTTAAATGAATGGTGGAGAAATCATAGTTTTTTTAACTTTCCCAATATGTTGTTGGTTCTCAACATAGTTTCTCACTTCATTTTGTTGGCAAGAGTTTATTCCAAGTTCATGCTGCACTTCTGTATGCTTCGTGGGAAATCTTTCAAGGTGTCCTTATGTCCGCCTTCAAATAAACCCGTAAATTATTGTTTGTGAGAGACACATGCATTTGCTGCTTCATCATCTATTTTTTCATGAAGTTCTAATAAGAGTTAAGCTTTCACTTCAGCGGTTGCTCTCTTCATCAATGGATAAGACTGTCCGTCTATGGCACTTGTCTAGCAATTCATGCTTGAAAGTTTTTTCACACAGTGACTATGGTGAGGCTTCTTTCTTCTTCCCGTGTGTGTCTCAAATATAGTGTTACTGATGCATATTGTTTCTCAATGCAGTAACTTGCATCCAGTTTAACCCAGTTGATGACAATTACTTCATAAGTGGATCATTAGATGCTAAAGTTCGTATATGGAACATTGAGGAGCGCCAGGTGGTCGATTGGAACGATCTTCATGAGATGGTCACTGCTGCTTGTTATACCCCTGATGGTCAGGTAGTTATTTCTGTGTGTTAATAATTAGATTTTGACAAAATTTATCTCCTTATACTCTGAATCTCAAGTGAATTAATTATTTCTTGTAGGGTGCATTAGTTGGTTCATACAAAGGAAGCTGCCGTCTGTACAACACATCTGGTATCTATTATTCTCCTAGAATTTTTCTCTATATTATTGCATCATGATACTTCTCTAATCATGATTTGGTTTTTGTTTATTTTTAGAGAATAAGTTACAACAGAAGAGTCAAATAAATCTGCAGAATAAGAAGAAAAAGGCACACTACAAAAAAATCACAGGCTTCCAGGTTCAAAATCGACACACTTAACTCTTGGCATTTCCTTTTTCATGATGATTCCATCTAACTTTAATGTATCATTCATTATACCAGTTTGCCCCTGGAAGCTCAACAGAAGTACTGATCACATCTGCTGATTCACGAATCCGGGTTGTCGATGGTGTTGATTTGGTCCATAAATTCAAAGGTTGGGGTTTAATGAACGACACAAAGTCGGTCCACCTTATATGATCATGCCATGCCATGCACATTACATAGGTATATATATATATATATATCTCATAGTGTATAAGGTTGCTTTGGCTGTGCTTTATGACAGGGTTTCGGAATTCAAACAGCCAAATCTCTGCTGTCCTTGCAGCCAACGGGAAATACGTAGTCTCAGCAAGTGAGGACTCGTATGTATACGTATGGAAGCACGAGGCTGATTCCAGACCTAACAGAAGCAAAGGAATCACAGTCACTCAGTCCTACGAAAACTTCCATTCTCAAGACGTGTCCGTGGCGATTCCTTGGCCGGGAATCACCGACACTTGGGGAGGACTAAGCAACTCTTCCTTCTCAATCGAGCCAACTGTTGGGACCCTTGACACCATCCTCGATGAGGCATCCACAGTCAATCACCCTCCCACACCTGTTGAGTACATGAACCCTAACGAAAGTGGTGGTGCTGGATCACAGTCTGCTTCTGGCTGCACAAACAGCCCGCTCAACGGCACAATCTCCAGTGCATCAAATAGCTACTTCTTTGACCGGATTGCAGCCACATGGCCTGAGGAAAAACTCATGCTGGCGGCTCGGGCAAGAAGTCCTCGTGTGAGTGTGGATCTCAAGAGTTGGACAACCAACGATAGCATGTCTGCATGGGGTCTTGTGATTGTGACTGCGGGCCTTAAAGGTGAGATTCGAACTTTTCAGAACTTTGGTCTGCCCGTTCGGATTTGAAAATATGGGTAAGATGTTTGGTGTAAGTGGTGAAGGAATGTGTATAGGGTGAATACTTGTGGGTGGAGCGTATGTATGGTGTAGTATGCTCACAATCCATTGTTTTTTTTTGTTGGTCTGAGGGTCGTGCTCAGGACGGATAGTGAAACCGAGTCTGTCCGGGCATTGAGATAGAAAGGTAGAGTTGTCACGACAGAGAAAGGTCTACCTGCTGTAATGGAGATGGACAAACTGTAGAGTTTTTCTTCTTCTTATCATCGTATTCTATTAAATTCAAGAAATTCTTTTCATTCTATATAATGGTGTTGGGGTCTGCATTGTTTTCAGTCAACTGTGTAATGTTGTGTTGAGAGAAATGAAGAGGAGGAAGAAGAAGTCATGGTAATGGAATGAAGATGTTGCCTCATGCATGATGACTTTACAGCACAATGACAAGAAACTTGCAGAGACATAATCCACTGCAGTGCACTACAATAATGGGTGGGGACTGGGAAGTGAAGGTGTTTTGTTTAGAAAGGGAAATTTAATTAAGGGTTAATAATCAAAAAAAACAAATCGAACTTAGAGGAAAAATCAAACAGCAAACTAAATTTTTTTTGTTGACAAACAACAACCAAACTTTTGGAATTGAGCAATCAACAAAACTACCTCAAATTGTTATTATGTTTGAACGGATTTTTCAATGTTCGAGGGAGTTATTAAGTCAACATTAGTTGAAATATTCTAAGAAAAGAATATTACGACTTAATAACTCCCTCAAATATTGAAAATTCCGTTCAAATATAATGAAAATTTAAGGTACGTTTGTTGTTTGCTCAATTCCAAAAGTTTGGTTTGTTGTTTGTCAATAAAAAAAGTTTAGTTTCCTGTTTGGTTTTTCCTCAAAGTTCAGTTTGTTTTTTAATAATTAACCCTTTACTTAATATGATATTGTGAAAGTAATAGGATTTTTTTTCTTCCTTTTTGCCAATTTCAAAAAATATTTAACTATTTTACTTGATTACTCTTCTATTCATACAAATGTAATCTAATGTAAAACTATTTTAACAAGGTTTTGAAGGTAAGAAGTTATTTAAATTTTGAGTTCAAAACAACTTTTTAGTTGTTTTTTTTAGCAAATATGAGCTTATATAAATTTACAATTGACTAACTCTTGTTTAATTTTCTATTAAATTATGATAGAAATTTGTATATTGCTTAGTATATTATTATATTTTTTTTCTTTAAATTACTACTTGAACTTTAAAATAAAAATTCTAGTTAAATTTTGCAAAAAAATTGCAGTTTACTAGTTGAACCTTGAAAGAATTCACTATACGTGACAAATATGTGGATATCTTCATCACTATTTAACAACAAATTGAACGAAGATGCTGTTTTATGTAAAATTTATAAAAATAACTAACAAATTTTAAAATTTTCAAAAACTTGGTGAGCGAATAAATCAAAATAACTAATTATTGACGTCATGATATAGTGGGTTCAGCCTACTATATGAATGGAAGCCCAACAGTCAGAACTCCATACTAGACTTATATATACAGTGGAGACTAGGCCCAAAACCTCCTTCAACCCTCCTTCTAGGGTTTAGGGTTTTTCAGTCACCACACAAATCATCGAAGGCACCGGGCAAAATCACACAACGCAGACCAATGGGAAAGAAGCGAAAGCAGAGAGAAGCTGATACGGCTGACGCAGGAAAGAAGAGCGAAGATGTAGCACCGGAGAGACCCAAGCGTACACTTCTGGGTTGGAAAGAGAAGCCTCAAGAGGATGAGAAACCTTCCAAAGTTTTCAGGAATAAGGAAAAGGTGCTCGTAACCTGTTCCAGACGCATCAATTATAGGTGGGTATTGAACTCCGGCTGCAGTTTTACCATAAATTTTCAATTTTGTGTCGTTCTAGTCGCATATCGGCTTATGCTGCGTTTAGAGTTCAGTTAGGTAATGAAGAGGGCCTCTAATGATTGATACCTTTGTGAATAGGTACCGGCATCTGATGCTGAATGTGGTTTCGCTACTGCCTCACTCTAAGAAGGACAACAAGATCGAATCCAAGGAAATTAAAGGGGCCAATCTTAACGAGCTTGTGGAGCTTAGGAATTGTTCTTCCTGCCTATTTTTTGAGGTTGGGTTTCTCTCTCCAGATTCCGAATGATTTTTCTTTTTTACTTTACTTAAAGTATGCGGGGGATAAATGTACAGTATGATATAGTTCAGTTTATTTTACTAATGATGATTGTGTTACTCGTTTCCAGTGTAGGAAGCATAAGGATCTTTACCTGTGGATGGCAAAATGCCCAAATGGCCCATCGGTGAAATTTCTTGTTAACGCAGGTAATTTAAGGGATTTTAGGTCTATATGGACATTACGTTTCATTTTAAATTGTTAATTTGATCATGTATTTCTGTTTTGGTAGCCTTTCGTTGGAAGCGTAAATATTTTTTCTATTGCAGTGCACACGATGGAAGAATTGAAGCTAACTGGGAACCATCTGAAAGGTTCACGCCCCCTTCTGACATTTTCAGACAATTTTGGTAAAGATGCACATTGGAAACTTCTCAAGGAGATGCTTACACAGGTAAGATGAAGTCACACTAGTTGTAAGGAGGGATTTATATATTGTTTATTCGGTTGTATATAGAGTTGAATCTTAAGTGTAGCTCTCTTTGAAACACGTGCATTAAAATCAATTCTGGGCTATGGGGAGATGATAAAGACAGCTGGTTTTCCTAGATTATAGATTGTGACAATTAGTTCTTTCAGACAAAGGTTATCCTTAATGCTTCTGAATTAGGTAACTGCTGTGCATGCACTCTCATATGCTTGTCTTGATATTCACTCTATGATTTAGTTTATCTATTTGCTAATATGATTGGGCTTATTAAATAATCTTTTTATGCCAGACTTGCTCTTTATGTATGTGCAAATATATTTGCACTGGAGGATGCTTCTTGCTGATTAGTGTTTCTTTCTTTTCAATTAAATGTTTGCCAGATATTTGGTATTCCAAAGGGTCACCAGAAGGCTAAACCTTACCATGATCATGTTTTTGCCTTCTCAATTGTGGATGATCACATATGGTTTAGGAACTACCAGGTGAGTGATGGTTCAGTGGATGATCACATATGTTTTTGCCTTCTCAATTGCCTACATTCATTGCATTTATCGTCAATCTAGATTTTATCTTCTAGATTGAGAATAAATGCTATGTACAGGTCATGTTATTTCCTTCATATTTGCAAATGGATCTTCATTTCATTTTGATGATGTTCTATTATTGTTAAAATCAGATCTCGGTTCCTCACACTGAGTCGGATAAGGTGTCCAGGGGAAGCTTAGAGAAGATGACCCTTGTTGAGGTATGCTTTGGTATTCGCACAATTGACATTTCTGAATATTGGTGATGAACATTTCTCTGAGGTGGTAGTTCATTGTGTCCCTATGTTAGGTGGGTCCAAGATTTTGCCTGAACCCGATCAAGATATTTGGCGGAAGCTTTGGAGGTCCGACCCTGTACGAGAACCCATTCTATGTATCACCCAACCAGATTCGATCGCTAGAGAAGAAGAAGAAGGTGAAGACTTTTGCAAAGAAGGTGAAGGCCAAGACAAGAAGGAAGATGCATGAGCAATCGAACCAGTTGGAACCTGATGAGTTTGCAGACATGTGGAAAGAATGATCTTTTGCTATGATGAACAACAGAAAGAAAGAACAATTCAGTTTATCACTCTGTTTTTTCCATTGATGGTCTGTCGTTCTCTGTGATAGATAGAATGGTTTTGCTGCTCAACAAAGTCGCTAAATGTTGTAATTTTTTCCTGGACTAGATCTTGTTTGATTTATAAGATAGTAAGAAGGATGTTCAACCACTTTTATTCATCTTCCTCATAATGCATTTGGATTTCGCTTACTAATTTGTTTGAGACAGTAATGACAATTCGATCACCGTTTCTCTAGATCTCCGGAAATTGCAAGCAGCTGAATTGGTGCATTCTGAATTACGGGTGACAATTCGTGTTGTATTTAATCGTATCATATCATTAATTAATCATGTTTAATCATTTTTTCCACTTACAGGCGTGGTATAATTTTCGAAACATCAGTGAAAATGAGCGAAGGTTTCTTCACACTAAGACACTGACACAAATTTAATATGTGAAAAATCATAAAACTTAGGGTTACTTACTTAATTGGTTACACATGTTGCACCATTGTGCAGAGTGGTTACACATGTTTCAAAATGTTATTAATTGGTTTTGATATGTGACTAATTGTTTTTTTATTTTATTTTTCACCATTAGAAATCACAGTTAAGTCACAATTTAGATACATAAAATGATGTAATTACCTTTTTCATCAACAAAGCTGTGTTCTTCATCAACCAAGCTATGTTCTTCATCACCAAGCTGTTTTTCTCGAATTTCTGGGTTCTTCAATTCAATTCGATTCTAGGTTCTTCAATTCAATTCTGGGATCTTTAAGACCACTAAGGGAATAATAGTCATTTCACAATTCAATAATATGTTAAAAAAATTAATTAACGGTAAAGTTAACGGTTTACTAACAGAATAATCAATTAATCACATTGGGAAAAACATGTGTAACAAATTAGTCACATAGCAAAACCAATTAATCACATTTTGAAACATGTGTAAGCATTCTCCACAATGGTGAAACATGTGTACCCAATTAAGTAATGGGTTAATTACCTCAACCGTTATTTATGTTTGACCCATGTGATTAAAATGTTACTCATATTTTTTTGTGTAGCTGAAACGTTACTTAAGTTTGAACATGTGACTGAAAGGTTACTCCGTGAAGTTTCCGTCAAATCTTACCGTCTAAATATCACGTGCACAACACATGACCCAATTAAAACGATTTGAAGTCAATTGAAAGGACAATAATGCCCTCATGTCACCTTTGCAATGTTTCCCCTCGTTTTATAATCATCCCCACACTCCAACTTCCCATCAACTCCCATTTCACTCCAACCGAAACTTGCAGACCTCATTCCGCCCCGATAGTGTCGATTTTCAGCACAGAAGGGACCCTCCTCAACCACATTGCGTTTCAGAACTGCAACTGCAAGTAAGTTCGTGTTTTTGCTTCGATTGAACTTCGGTTTGTGTGGCTTTTCACATTCTTGCTGTTTTCAGACTTGGGTTTGTGTTCTTCTACCCTGTTTCACTTCGTTAATCCTGGATTCGGTTGAAGATTAAGGTTTTGATGTTGGTTTGCGGTACGAAATAATGAAATTGATGTATAATATGTTCGTATTTGGGTGTGTTTGTGCGATTTGGTGCAGATTGATGTTGAAGTTCGGCTTGTAGGTTAGGGTTTTCTGTTGATATGCTTCGTCCGTGTTGTAGGTTGTCGATTTGCTTTATCCATCAGTAAAAAGTTGAACTCTGCATCGTGACCTTGTCTTCCCATTTCAAGAAAAGAAAATTGCTCCAAAGGCAATGTATCATGGGTAATTTTCTTGTAATTAGTGAGTTTGCTATGGCATTTTAAGGTGGTTCCTTAAAACACATACTTGTTAGAATTATATCACCAAGAGGCTAAATTATGCTAGATTTTGTATATGCCCTTTATTTAACTGAAATTCTGCATGTTTGGCTTCATAACTATCTTGAAGGACTGAAAACCATAAATCCCCACAGGCACATCACTTACTGAAACAACATAAATGAAAAGTTTGTTCTTTTACAGTAATTTCATCTTGGACTCATCCTTTTATATATGCAGGTGGTGAAACACTGTAAGGGATCTCCATTGACACTAACAGTAGTGGGAAGATCACTTTGTGGAAAGACTAAAGCAGTCTGGTCAGCAAAACTGAAGAAGTGGTCTAGTGGAACATCTTTGATTGGCACCGATGAGTCCCAAAGTGAAATTTTGAAGTGTCTTATGTACAACTTGAAAGACCTTGATGGTGGATTTGAAGAATTAGAATAAGGCAAGCGTTATTTTCTTGATTTAGGCTCATTCCCTGAAGACCATGCGATCCCTGTTGCAGCCTTAGTTGATATGTGGTCGGAATTGTACGATGTGGATGGAAATGGTGTTGATGTTGTTGCAAACATCGATGAACTTTTTTCTTTTATATTTTGTTAGTTATGAAGGTCTGTTTTAACGGAACCTATTTTGGGATTATAGGATGGATTATGTTTTGAGATGTATTCTGAATTCTGGATTTTTATGGATTATTATGGATTCTGTGTTTTCAAATGTATTCTGGATTTTAGTAACGGTTGGGTCACAAAATGTCTAAACTTAAGTGACCTTTTAATCACAGTTCACAAACGTAAGTCACCTTTTAATCACAGTTCACAAACTTAAGTCACCTTTTAATCACAGTTCAGAAAAGATAACACTTCATTTAACAACATGTCCACAAACATAAGTCACCACCTTCGCAAAATACACATTGTTCTTCATCCTTCAGTTACAGACAAAGGTACAACTAACTTCTACTAATTCTTCGCAATTGAACTTATAACAAAAACAACAACAACAACAATTACCAAGACTGCAACTAACTTCCGTTTTGGTCGACTTTCAAGATCTCGGGTTTTCGCAACATCCAATTGTTCTTTCAAATGTTTCTCTCTTTGTTGAGATTGCATCACTGCAATCCGACCGTAAGAGCACATAGTTGGATCTTCTCAGTCAAAAAAAACACATCCGGGGTTCTGTACAGACTACAAAAGAAGAAACAACAAACAATTACCTCATATTTGACGATTTAAGGTTCGAAAATAAGGCTTTACGGTTCAAATTGCTGCAACAAAATGAATTAGGGTTGCCAATTAGGGTTACCCACTGTCAAATTACCTCAAAATTGGGGCACCTATGAAAACGGCGAGAGAAATTCTGCCACGTACGGAGCACACAAGCCCACAGTAGCACATTCTCAGACGCGAAGCTCGTGGTTGGGATTAGGGGAAGAGATTGACTGAGATCGAACCTTTCTACGGTTGTCAGAACCCATAGGACAACATTCATCTGCAGATTTCATGGATTCTGTCTTCGGTTATTCAGTTATTCTTAATTGGGTTCTTCGGTTCTTCCTTCTTCTAACTTCTCTTCGCGCTCAAACTTCTCCAGACCTAAAAACCAGCTGCTGTTAAGTAGACAAGCTGTTTAGGGTAGTTTCGGAACTTCAAAATACAACTACATCACGTGACAAACACATGTGACTACTTAACGGGAAGAAATAACGAAAGTTAGGTGATAGTAAGGTTCAGTCACATGTGTCAACATAAATAACAGTTGAGCTCAAGTTTGAACGGTTCAGTCATATTGTCAAACATAAGTAACGGTTGAAGTAATTAACCCTTAAGTAATTAACCCTTAAGTAATTAACCCTAAAACTTAATACACTCTATTGAAATTAGATTTATTTTCGGGGAACAGGAATGGAATAGGTGTTACAGATTCCGTAAGTTGTTATTTTTGTGAAATTGAAAAATTTAGGCTTACAGAATCTTAGAGGCTAGGCTAAGACATTCCGAGCAAAAACCAAAGAATTCCTAAGGAGTGCGAGCAAGGAATCCGGAATAGGCGTACCAAAGACGTTTTTGCCCTCATTTATTTTTCCTATTGACCAAACTACCCATCCTTCATTACTTCACAGCTTCTCCTCCACTTCACTACTGTGTCCCTTCCTTCCCTTTCGATAAGAAGACTTCCAGCACGGATCCGAACGAAGAACAACATAATGTACGTTTTCAACCCGCTTCCTTCGAGTTCTCTCAACCGATTGCCGCTTCCTTCTTCCATTCGGTCACGCTTCAACAGACGAAGAACATCTTCAGGTACGCTTCACCGTTTTATTCATCGATTGTTGTAGGTCTGTTGTTTGTAGTGTATGTTCTTCGATTATTTGTGTCGCTTGTTCTTCGATTGTGGCTCGATTCTTGTAAGTGGGTTTGTTGTAGTTAGGTTCGACTGTGGTAGGAATTTGATTTTTTTTTTTTGTAGGAATTAGGTTATCACGAACCCAGAATCGATTCTGGGTTCGGATGAGCTGTATAGGTGTAAAGAACTGTCTGGGTAAAGAAAATCTGTCTTGATTTGATGGGTAAAGAAAATCTTTCTTAATTTGCTGGTTTCAGATGATTTGTTGATCTGCTGATTTGATGGATTCGATTGATTTACATGTATTTCTGGGTTCAGCTGATTTGGTCCTAGATTCTGTTGTGGTTTTTGTCTTGTTCTTATCGATTCATTATCATGATGAAATTCTTACTAACTTTTCAAGCAAGTAGTACAACTGATATATTAAATTCTCTCAATATAACCCCACAGTAAGTGAAACATATTTACAAATCTATGACATGTGTCATTGGTCCTCATCTGACGGTCCTTTATGTTTCAAATTTTTGTTGATAATTTGAATGAGAATGTCACATAAGAAGATCTGAAGTAGACCTTTCTGTTTGGCAAAGGATGCGATTTTGTAGAATTCCATGCAAGGTTTGGAATTGCTTTCTTAGTAGTTAGAAACGATTCCTTTAGATGTATGGACCTTGCCTTCCGTCTTGTGTGGCTTTAGGCAATGGTGGTCTAGATGTATAATTATATTATCCTTCGACATATATGTAAAATTTTGATTTAGTACAACACAATATTTTGTATAATGTATGTGGTCATTAACGATGTGTTTGTATGATGTATGTGCGGTCATTTATGCTAAGTTTATAGTAAATAACTAACACTTTGTCAAACATTGTATTGTTGTGTACTAATAAAATGTTATATTTCAGATATTGTAAGCGATATTGTAGATAGTGTACATTAATAAAAATATTTACAAAGAAAAGTCTAGGGATTGACCTTTAAAATGAATTAAAAAATATTTAAAAAGTTTTTTTAAATTATAAGTTAATTATATTTAAGTTATTATTATTATTAATTTTTAAAATTAATTAATATAAATTATATGCATTATATACTATACATATATAAAGAGGGGCAAATATGTCATTTTACCACATTTAATTCCTTTCCCATATACATTTTCACCAAAAAAACAATAAAATTCCTGATTCCATTCCACCAAAGAAATAAATTCATATTCTTATCTTCTATTCCCTATTCCGTATTCATTATTCCGAATTTCGTGAAAAAATGTCCCTTTAATACCGTTAAATCAAGTTTGGCTCGATATTAACCTTTCGTTATGCTTGTTCATTTAAACCGGTTCGGCTGAATTAGTCTGGTTTCGGTCTGGTTTGAACCGATTTGGTCGAACTAGTTTCAAAATCAAATCAGTTTTTTATGCTTCAAATAGACCAGTTCAAAATAGTAGTTTCAATTCAGTTCGCATCGTTTCGAATCGACTCGTTTTTTTCTATTGGTTTATACTTAAATTTAAATCAAACCACTTTAAACTTATATAATTTTAGAACCGGCTTGAAGCAAAATAAACCAAACCGATCTGAAATTAAACCAAACATAGAGATGTTTTCAATAAACCAAACCTAGAGATGTATTGGAATATCGTATGTTGATGTTGGACATAATTTCAGTTTGTTGTGGAATAAATTTTCAGTCGGTTCAGTGTGTTTTTCAATCGGTTTAGTGTGTTTTTCAGTCAGTTCAGTGTTTTTTCAGTCGGTTCAATGTGTTTTTCAGTCGACTCAGTGTTTTTTTCAGTCGACTCAGTGTATTGGACATAATTTTAGTCGGTTCAGTATCAGTTTGAACTAGATTATTTTCTAACCAAATTTGTTATTAAAAAAAAATAGACCAGACCAGTTCTGAATCGGTTTAAACCAGATCATTTTTTTTAAAACATAAAGAAATACTGATATTTCACAAACCAGACCAATTCAGTTTTGAACCGGTTCATGAACAAGCATACTTTTCGTTTTCTATGTTTAAGTTCTGGTTACCAAAAACCAAATTTGGGTGGAAGTTAAATCATTTCATAACACAGTATAGAAGGGCGGTTTTGCAAGTTTTTTTTTCGTAAAAGGAAGAAATATAACTTATTTGCAAACATGAGAGGGAATGTTTGAAACTGCCAAACATAAGGCGGGAAAGTCAGAATTGTTGTTGTCGCATGTCTAGAAGTCTCTGGCGGAGTCTGGTTTCTTCTTCGTTGAGACTCTTCATTGATTACCATCTTCTCTTCCAGATCCAGTAACCTGTCGAACAATCTATTCTCCTTCTTCCATGGCCTTTATATGCTTCTCCTCTTCAGTCCTCAATGCATCTCATCGTTACAGAATCTCAACCAATATCCAAGGCAATCATCTGCATTACTGTTCTCACGCAACCAATCAGATTTTTCTACAGTATTCATCCAACAATTTCAATCTCTCGGTTCTAATCAATGGCTCCAAAGACCGAAGGCAAGGCGATCAACATCGATCTTGGGACCACTTATAGCTGCGTCGGCGTCTGGCAGAACGACCGTGTTGAGATCATCGCTAATGATCAAGGCAACCGCACCACTCCATCGTATGTTGCGTTCACCGATACCGAGCGGATGATCGGTGATGCCGCCAAGAATCAGGTTGCCATGAACCCGCAGAACACAGTCTTTGATGCCAAGAGGCTCATCGGGCGGCGGTTCTCTGATCCGGTTGTGCAGGGGGATATGATGCACTGGTCGTTTAAGGTCGTACCCGGCCCTGGAGACAAGCCCATGATCGTCGTGGCTTACAAAGGCGAGGAGAAGCAGTTTGCTCGGGAGGAGATCTCGTCGATGGTGTTGGTCAAGATGAAAGAGATTGCAGAGGCTTACTTGGGCCAGACCGTGAACAATGCCGTGGTTACTGTTCCAGCTTATTTTAACGACTCGCAGAGGCAGGCCACGAAGGACGCCGGGGCAATTGCTGGCCTCAATGTGATGAGGATCATCAACGAGCCGACGGCAGCCACCATTTCTTATGGACTTGATAAGAAGGCATCGAGATCTGGGGAGCAAAACGTGCTTATCTTCGACCTAGGCGGCGGAACCTTCGACGTCTCGCTTCAGATCTGGGGAGCAAAACGTGCTTATCTTCGACCTAGGCGGCGGAACCTTCGACGTCTCTCTTCTGACGATTGAGGAAGAAATCTTTGAAGTCAAGGCCACCGCCGGAGATACTCATCTTGGCGGTGAAGGTTTCGACAACAGGCTAGTGAATCATTTCGTGGCTGAATTCAATCGGAAGCATAAGAAGGATCTCAGCTTGAGAGACTCTAAGATCGACAAGAGTAGTGTCCATGAGGTAGTTCTCGTGGGTGGCTCGACTCGAATCCCGAAAGTACAACAGCTTCTCCAGGACTTGTTCAACGGCAAGGAGCTCTGCAAGAGCATCAATCCCGACGAAGCCGTTGCCTACGGTGCTGCAGTCCAAGCTGCGATTCTACCGGCGAGGGGAACGAAAAAGTGCAGGAATTACTCTTGCTGGATGTCACTCCCCTCAGTCTTGGAATCGAGACTGCTGGTGGAGTGATGACTGTGTTGATCCCTAGGAACACAACCATCCCCACCAAGAAAGAACAGGTCTTCTCCACCTACCCAGATAACCAGCCTGGAGTTCTGATACAGGTCTATGAAGGTGAAAGGGCGAGGACTAAGGATAACAATCTCCTCGGAAAATTTGAGCTTGCGGGAATCCCTCCGGCTCCTAGAGGTGTTCCGCAGATCAACGTCTGCTTTGACATCGACGCCAATGGAATTCTGAATGTGTCTGCAGAAGACAAGACTGCGGGGGTCAAGAACAAGATCACGATCACGAACGATAAGGGGAGATTGAGCAAGGACGAGATTGAGAGAATGGTTAAGGAGGCAGAGCATTACAAGGCGGAGGATGAGGAGGTGAAGAAGAAGGTGGAAGCTAAGAACGCGCTGGAGAATTATGCGTACAGTATGAGGAACACAGTGAAGGATGAGAAGATTGTCGGGAAGCTGAGTCCTTCAGATAAGCAGAATATCGAGAAGGCGATCGATGAGACTGTTGAATGGCTCGACAGGAACCAGTTAGCAGAAGTTGAAGAATTTGAGGATAAACTGAAGGAGTTGGAAGGGATTTGCAACCCGATCATATCTCAGATGTATCAGGGCGGTGGTGGTGCTGGAGGTATGCCGAATGGGTACAACAATGCTAGCTCTAATGGCACCGGACCCGGTCCCAAGATTGAAGAAGTGGACTGAGATCTCTTCTCCATTTTGGTAAAAACTACCTTACATTATTCTTGTTTTTATGGTCTCTGATAAGCTGCTATGGTACGAGAAATGGAGTGTGGCATTAGAGTATTGTGAATTACTGGTTGGTGTAATCATTACCGAAATCATATATGTATTGTAATAAACGATTTATTATAAAATTTCCCCTTTTCCATGAGCATAGGATCGAGTTCTACAGTGGACTAGAAATAAACACACTGTCTCTGTGGAAGTTTGCAGTTACCGGCTCTCCCAGTCCATCCAGTTGGCTTCACTTCCTCTGCGTGGAATGCTGTTGACTCTGTTGTAAACATCCACCTTAAAGTTTGCTCCACACATGGCTCCTTCACTATCCACCCTCGGCATCGCCTTCATCTTGTTCATCGGGTGCTCGAAGCTCATCAGTCCTGCTTCACTGTGGAACATGCACCCTGTTTGTTGCACCTCATGTCAATGTAACTGTCAGCTAACTAACGACTCTAAACAACCAAACAATACCTGTTGGAAATGGAGCATATGATTTTGCACACCCCGCTTTAACCACTTCTTTATCATCGCAGATCACCACCGACCCGTCGGCTGCGATACCCCAGTACAGCTTCACTCCTCCGTCCGAACCCTGGAATCACCAGT
This sequence comes from Chamaenerion angustifolium, assembly GCA_946814005.1. Taxonomy (NCBI): domain Eukaryota; kingdom Viridiplantae; phylum Streptophyta; class Magnoliopsida; order Myrtales; family Onagraceae; genus Chamaenerion; species Chamaenerion angustifolium. The sequence goes on along the minus strand of OX328270.1, from coordinate 22,119,748 downwards.
TTCCATCAGTCAATAAATACCAAATACCTCATAAGTCAAAACTTCTTCAGCCATATATGTATGTATACCAAAGCAGCGAAGACGGTCCCAGACTTGCTATCATAGACGACAAAGGCAAAGCTTCCATCAAGACCCTTCACGACCTGGTCGGCAGGGTATGGCCCGCGGTACCTGAGTGTGCGGTAAGCCTCGATCACGAACATGGATTCGTTGCTTCCTTTCGAGAGGCCGTACTGTCTGTTGAGGGAGCACAGGTTGCTCAAGATCCCGATGAAGGTACAGTAGATGCCATCCATCCCAGAGAACAACCTGCAATTTTCAGGATAGATGAAATAGGAAATTAAGCAATCTCTTTAAGCGTCTTCTAATGTGGATGGTGGTTTACCTTTGATCTTGGGACATCATGTGACTCTCAGGTCTAACATAGGCAAGAACAGCCGCCTCACCGAAGTTGACGGAGAAAGTGTGCTGCGGATGGTGGGACAGGAACTCCTTGAGTGTCTCCTCCGGCAGCTTAGGTTTGGTTGAGCCGCCGTGCGAGGCGGGGCTGTTGAGTTCTTCCGGCGGGTGAGCAAACGCCTTGTGAAATATAGCCAACATTTCTTTCTACTTTCTAGATCGATTGAGTACAATGGAAGAAACTGAGGTTGTTTTGTGATATATATAGGAGAAACAAATGAAGGGATAAGATTTTTGACTAACCTTTTTTGTTTGAGAAGAATGAAAATAAGATGAGAAAGAAGAGACTCAATTATTAAAGTCATTTCTTTTAGGGTTGGTGTCACGAGGATAAAAGCGTGGAGGTGAGGGATAAGACTCGCAGACTTCGATGAGTTGTTATCTCCATCCAGCACCTGGTTTTTTCGAGTCTGTGTTTTGTTTGTGTTTTACTGTGAAGTCATGCCGCCATGGAAGTTGAGTTAAGTTGTTTAAAATATCTCCTATAATATATACTATAAAAAGGGATAGTGTCAAAAGGCCTGTTTCAAATTTCAGATTGATCTTACTCGGACTTTTTAATTTTTTTTTTTTGGACCGGGCATGAAGTCAAGACCGAGATCGAGACTGAAATTTCGGTCTTGCCATCTGGAGGACCGAGTCCGAGACCGACATCGGTCAAAACCCCCCGCCCGAGTCGGTCTTTCTTGACTCGGGACGGTCTCGGTCCTGGACCGAATCTGGCCCCTAAAAAAAAACTGAATTTGTCCAAATACAAACATAATTGGAATCAAATAACAAAATTATAAAGTATAAATCAAAGTAACAAATCTATCTATCTTGGTTTATGTCTGCAATTTATGCTAGCCCCAATTTAAATGAGAGACTACTGTTGTGGGATAATCTTAAAGCGGTTGCCTCTATTATATCTAGTCATTGGCTAGTTGTAGGAGACTTCAATCATGTCACTAATAGTTTAGAAAAAATGGGGGGGGGGGGGGGGGGGGGGGTAATAGTGTATGCATGAATAGGGTGTCCATTTTTAATGATATGATTAGTGATTGTAACTTGATTGACCTAGACTTTAGGGGACTTTAATCCAGCAAAGACTAGATAGGATTTTTACTAATATGGATTGAAAATTTAGTTTTCTTAATGCATCTGTTACACATCTTACGAGAACCCACTCTGACTACTACCCGCTCCTTATAAACTCTGGTGAGGATAGTGGCAACATGGCTATTAGACCGTTTAGGATGGAACCTATGTGGGTTGATCATCCAAGTTTTGAACTAATGGTTAAGAATACTTGGAATGAATTTAGTAATAGGATCACGCCTGCCATTAACCACTTCCCTGACAAAGCTAGAGCCTGGAACAAAGAAATTTTTGGAAATGTTTTTCAGAGGAAAGAAAAAATCCTTCGAAGAATCTCAAGAGCACAAAGTGTATTGCTAACTCCCCAAATGATTTCATTGTCACTCTAGAAAAAAATCTCCAGTCAGAGCTATCTGAGATTCTTGACCAGGAAGAAAAACTTTGGTCTGCAAAGTCGCGCACAAAGTGGATCAGAGACGGGGATAGAAACACCAAATTCTATCATATTTCTACTCTTGTTAAAAGGAGAAGAAATAAGATCTTGACAATTAAAAACTTAATTGATAATTGGATTTTTGATGAGGGACTCATTCAGGAGGAATTTCAAAAATTCTTTTCAAATCTCTTCACAACTTCAAAGATTTCCTTACCTGTGGTGGTTGATCAGCCCGATTCTTGGAGAACTGCTTTATCTGAAAATCAAATCTGCCGCCTAAACAACTTCATCACCTTGGAAGAAATTAGGAAAGCCACTTGGGATCTTAAACCGTTTAAAGATCTGGGGCCGAATGGCCTCCATCCTGCGTTCTTCCAAAAGTTGTGGAACTGTACGGGTAGCTCTCTGACTAATGCTATCAGTTAGGTGTTTAAAAGGGGCATGTCCCTACAAGTTGGAATGAGACGTTTATTGTTAGGGATTATGGTTTAGATAACTGTTGATATAGTCCAAATGTTTAGGACAATTACAATCAAGTCCACATGTTTAGGACTTTTACAATCATATCCCTAGCTTAACCTATAAATAGATGTCCACCCCTATTGTATTTCTCAAGTTTTAGTGTTTACAAGATGAAGTTTTCATTAGTTGTAGCACTAAATTCAGATTTCTCTCCACATTTGGTTCTACTTTCCTAACATGGTATCAGTGCTACAAGATTCAGGGACAAATTCTTCATTCGGTTGAAAATTTCCAACGGAAAATCAGTAGGAAAACAACTCTGTTCTTCAGCTTCAGCTCCTGTAGCAGTCTTCGTCAAATTCAGCTCCACGCTTCATCAAATCCAGGTGTGGTTCATCAGTTCCAGCTTGATTTCGTTTTTCAGCTCAATAAGTCATCATCATCATATCACATTCATTTCCATCAGATCGTCCATCATCATCAGTTTCATTGGCAAACTTTCATCATCTCAAATCGATCGTCATCTTCAACAAATTCAAATTCAACAGCTGTAGCGCTTCAATTCTGCAGTGATGATTCAATTCTGCAGCATCGACTTCTTCAACCTTCAGATCACACCAATTCTGCAGCATCTCAATATCAATTCCGAGTTCAACAACATCAATCCATTCCAATTTCAGCAGCATCAATCCGATTTTAGCAGTTCAATTCATCTGTTCTTCAGATTGCTCTGTTTCATCAACTCAAATCGATCGTCATCTTTCAACAGTTGCAGCGCTTCAATTCTGCAATGATGATTCAATTCTGCAGCGATTCGATTCTGCAGCACCTCCAGATCACACCGATTTTGCAGCTACTCCAACTCACCAGTTCTGCAGCATCAATCCAGCTACAATTCGAGTGGATTCTTCGGATCTGCTCCTATGCGTCTGTAATTCTTCACCTAGGCTTCAGTGCGTCCAGCTCCATGCGATTCTTCTCCAGAGCTGGATCGAATCTTCTCCAGATCCATGCTGTTCTTCTCCAGCTTCTAGTATGATCAGAACTGTGATCAAACTACTGTAAGCACGTTTTCTATCACACGCGACTCTATTTTTGCTGGAATTCTGGTATGTTGCTGCACATATGTTCATGTTGAATTTGCTGCGATTACTACTGGATAATTTCGATTGCAATGCTTCAAATGAAGCTGAATCTTTGTTGATCATGTTGTTGGATTGATTCCTGGACTGATTCCTCACGAGGATGCTGATTACTCCTCTGTTACTGGATATAGTTCTCATGTGAAGCTGAATTTTCTGTTTGAGGATAGTTTGAGCTGATATACTGATATGTGCATGCTATGGCCTCTCTTCTCCTTGTTTTCTTCTTGCTTATTGTCATGTGTAAGCTGCAGCGCTGCACTCTCATTCTGTTCCTTCGACTTGGTGGTTGCATCCTCAATGAATCTATGTTGAGCTACGTGTGTTTCCAAACACGTTTTCAGCTTTTCTTTGTTTTTTGTTGCGTGCCTTTCAAGCACGTTTACTGCGTCATGAGGTTGCTTCATCCATTTAGCATTTATTCTACATGTTCTATGCTTGGCCAAGTTGATTCAGATCAGTAACAACACTCAAGCATTTAGCCAATTCAGTTCAGCTCGTTCTGCCAATTCAGTCCATCTGCAGTGCCTACAGAGTGCTTGTCTAGTGCATCTGTAGTGCTCATCTCGTGCAGCTCAGTCCAGTGCCTATAGAAGTGCTTTCCTAGTACATCTGCAGTGCTCATCTCGTGCAGCTCAGTCCAGTGCCTACAAAGTGCTTTCCTAGTGCTTCTGAAGTGCTTGTGTAGCCCGGTCCACAAGCAGTAGAGCAGACCTGTGCTCTTTAAAACGATCACTCTTGTAAGGACATCAAGAAACAAGTTCACATGTCGAGGATGGCAGCAAGATCACGGTAGTTGAATATTTCAAGCAAAGAAGCAAACAACAGGGATGATAATGATGATGAGATGTTGATGATTATCTTCATTTTTCAGGATTTAGTGGTTTAGGATGTTGATTTGCATTAGGAAGTGGATCTACAAAGGGGAATGTTAGGTATTATGGTTTAGATAAGTGTTGATATAGTCCAAATGTTTAGGACAATTACAATCAAGTCCACATGTTTAGGACTTTTACAATCATATCCCTAGCTTCACCTATAAATAGATGTCCACCCCTATTGTATTTCTCAAGTTTTAGTGTTTACAAGATGAAGTTTTCATTAGTTGTAGCACTAAATTCAGATTTCTCTCCACATTTGGTTCTACTTTCCTAACATTTATCTGCTTAATTCCAAAATATAGTCAGCCCAATTCGGTCTCCAAATTCAGACCTATAAGGCTTTGCATATCTATTTACAAGGTCGTATCAAAAATTCCGGTGAATAGAATCAGACCAGCTCTGAACAATATCATCTCTCCGTTTCAAACTAGTTTTGTCCCAGGTAGAAGGGGTTCAGCTAATGTCATTCTGCAATTTATGGTCCACTGAACTATGAAGAAGACAGATTGATGGTAGGAGATGTATTCCATAATGACGAGTGGAATCTAGATAGAACCTCTTTTGACTTCCCCAAAAAAAATTTGGACATGTTTCGAGGTACTCCAGGGGACAAGACCAATGTCTCCTCGGATACTCAAATATGGAATGTCACACACTCGGTGAATTACACTACAACATCGGCATACTCTCTTTTAGCAGGTCATGACACAGACAGTCAGGTAATTAATCAATGAGATTGGGTTTGGAAGATTCAAACTATCCCAAAAATTCAGTATTTTATCTGGTTGTGCCTTAAAGATAGACTAGCCACCTGCAAACTATTGAACCATATGAGATGTAATTTGAGCCCTCTGTGCCAAATTTGTTACTCTGGGGTGGATGGCATAGATCACATATTGCGTGGGTGTGAGCATGCTAAAGAGATGTGGAATTCAGTCACTGGGACGCCAAATCTGGGACAATCGTTCCACTACCCTTTGAATGAGTGGATCAAGAAGGGATGTCAGGAATCAGGAGTCAATATTCAAGAGTTGAGTAGAAGTACTTTTTTCCTTATGCTCTATGAAACATTTGGAAAAATAGGAACTCTCTTATTTTTAATGATAAACTTGCTTTTCTTCTGTTTATACTTTATCTTTATCTCAGGCAAAGTTTCACCAAAATGTTTATCTTGATACTGACATTGCTAATGAGTTCATTTCCATTGATATTAGTTGGGTTCCTCCAAAAAAAGATTGGTTTAAAATTAACACAGATGAAGCTGCTAACGGAAATCAAGGATTTGCAGGAGCAGGTGGGGTCATCCGAGACTACATGGGTCAATGGGTTGCAGGATTCTCAAGGAATTTGGGTTGCTCAAACAGTCTCACTGCGAAATGTTGGGCCATCCGAGACGGTCTGCTTTTGGCAAAGACACTCGGATTAAAATCTATTAACCTTGAAACGGACGCCCTCTCAGCCCATAAGGTAATCTCTGATGAAAATATGTCAAAGCAAAAAGGGAAAAGTAGGTAAATGCGCCCAATTTTTTTTTTGTAATTGGACCCATATGTTTTTTGATGTATGTTATGACAACCGTATGTTTGAATTTGTTGGTAATTGGACCAAACGTTAATTATACTCGTTAAGTGTCACGTGGTAATCATGTGCGAACGTTTATTTTGAAAGAATGCAATGTAAAAAGACATGTTTACCATTTTGACATTTCATCACCTTATTTGGAAACTGATTCTTGCTTTCTTCCCATAGGCATATTCAGTTCGACTCTCTCCCCCATTTGAAAATTCTCAAACGCTAAACCTCCGAGGCTCCGACTGCTATTCCCTCAACTGCTTGTCACTGGGACGAACTGGCCCGAAGACTCCGACGAATAAACTCCATTGCATCTCCACTACTTCCGTTGATTGCGTCGATTGTGCAGAAAATCTCTTCAATCAATTTCACCATTTATTCAATCAATTTCACCATTTCTTCAATCAATCGTAACCTAGTTCGTCTTCTTCACCGCCTCTACCCATTGGATTTGTAGAAATCTTCATTGCTGCCAAAACATTGAGCTCTGCGGTGAAAGAGACGGAGAAATCGAGGACGTGTTGTAATGATTACACGATCGAATTTGGCGGAGCAGTTGAAAGAGTACCAGAAGCGGTCCAAATACAGTTAAGCAAGGTACTCTTTCTGCTCCTCTACCACGAGTTTAACATCTGCAAGATACTCTTTCTGCTGACTCCCACGCTTTTAGCAAAGATTGTTTATATGTTCTGTGCGTTAAGGCGTTCTGATGATGTTCCATTCCTTTATGATCATTGTTGTCCAATTGAATGGTATTTGGGTGATAGAGAACAGTGATTTCGTTGACATATTTGATCGATCAACTTGGACTTCGGTGATGAATTAGCGTTGCATTTTTTTCTCCGATTAGTGAGAGTGAATGTGTGTTCTATGAAGTATGAATGGCTTAGAAATCTAACCACCAGGTCTGTGCTCAGCGTCAGTAGGGTAGCAACTTCTAGGGTTCTTCTAACCTTAAGAACAGGAATCTGATATGTGAAATTGTCGAAAAGATGCTTTATTTAAAGGAATACTATATATTATGGTGATTCTTTGAGTTGTTATGAATTATTGACTGCAGAAATAGTTATTCCGGGTTTTGGACTATAGAGATTTCCGATTACTAATTGACTAATCATCTTAGGCCATCATCTTAGACCAGGCAGTATATATATATCTACAGCTTCGATGTTGCTAGCTGTATGAGATCCTTCCTCAGAATTTTTCCTGATGGATTTTTGTGTACCGACGTGATGAAGGCCACTCTCCGAACCCTCTTGTATGGAGCAACCTGGGATTAAAAGCATGAACATTGTGTTGATTGATGCAGAGACAAAACACTACCAAATTTGTGCGAAGATCTACTCAGTGAAAGCATTTCACCCCGTTTTGTTTAAATGGATGTTGTGACCGCAATGTTTTGTGGGATGTTAGGTTCGGTCATGTTTTCTGGTTTGTTAGGTTCGGTGACTTCATTTTGTTGGATATTCTGTTTGTTAAACCTTTGTGTTGGATATTATCTAAACAAGTTGGTCTCATGGTCTGTGTTGAATGTTCTGTTGGATAATGTGTAAACCTTTGTTTAGGTGGATTTTCTTTAAACACAACATGTTGATGTCAATTTTTTCCCAAACATAAGGGTGTAATTACTCGGTCATATGTAAACTTATACACAACTTTACTGAGTATTATACAAACTAGTGAGTCCATCCAGTAATCATTAAACAAACATATAGTACAACTGAATAACAGAGTACACAACGTAGACACTATAAAACAAACGTTTGTCACGTGGCTACATCTTCAATATAAGCACAACAACAACAACAAGTAATAACACTATGACACACAGTTGTTGTTGATTTCTACTACGCAACACAACAATTTGATTGTTCAGATCATATTCCTTTGACACAAATTTGGCCATGGCTCTCCTTCCATACAAACACATCGGTGGATCTGCCCAAGCGAAGAAATCACAACCCCTTTTCAATGGCTGCATAGTGGTAAAAAGAAATTAGGGTTTCCAAAAAAACTCATTTTTTCGGAATACACTAATCGACCATATCTTCGAAATTAACTCAAGGAATTGACAGCATTACCTGGTATCTCGGACATGAAAAGAACAGACGACCGAAATTTTTCATGGTCCAAGCTGTTTTCGCACGGGTTTGTAGACCGCAATAGCACAGTGGTTCCTCATAGGTCATATTCGGGTTAGATGCGAAAGGGGAAGAAGAATCGGAAGAACATTCACAGTACTTACCAGACCTCATCTTACGAACGGAGAAGACGCAACATAGGCCAAACGAACGAAGGGAGAAGACAAATGAAAAATGGAAGAGACACACAGACTTTATCAACAGAAAGTGCCTAGGGTAGTTTAGGTATATAGATTTATGAGTCAGGCACATGACAACCACGTGAGCCTAATTTAACGGAAAATGTTTCAGAATGGACGAAAAGGTCCAATGACCAACAAACGCAAACATCCAGGTGTAATAACAAACATTATGGGTGCAATTACCAACAGGTGCAAACATTCGGGTGCAATTTCCTACTTTTCCCAATCAAAAACTAATGTCGATCATTGCGGATTGCAGGAAGCTATTGATGCAGTTCGAAACAATGAAGTTCAGACATATTTTTCGAGAAGCAAATGCGGTAGCAGATATCATGGCGAGTATGACGCTCAATCAGCGACAAGTGTTTGAAATTCATACCTCACCTCCGAAGGAAACTATTAATGCACTATGAAAAGACGTTGTCGACTCTTCTGTTTCGCGAATTGTTAAAGCTAGCTAGTTTTGGTTGTGTAATTTGAACTTGGGTGATTAGTTGTCACATATAGCGATTTTTTTTTAAATCCATAATTATAAAAAAACATAAAAAAAATCAACCAAGTAACAAACACACAAAATTCTAAACAAAGTTCATTTTCTCCGATAGTTCCAAACATACATCATTGATTTTTAAGGGTTATATAGTAACTTCGGGTCGGGCCGGTCCTAAACGGACTTTCGGGAAAAAAACCCTAAGACCGACCTTAAAAGAAAAAACTCGCTCGGTCTCGGTCCTAGTCGGGTCGGTCTTGTCTGGAATTCGGTCCTACAGTTTTTTTTATCACCCATAATTGGTATGTATATGTTAACCTATATTTAAATTAGAGATTTTACATATTAATTTAGTAGTTTAATATATATATATATTTAATCATAATATACTTAGATTTTTCTTTAAAAAATTTTATATTTTTTTATTATTGATCTAATAATACAAAAAAAATGATCTAAAATGAACCATGAATCTATTCTGAATCAAATAAAATATCTCGAATGTTTTTTTATTTTATTTTTATAGTAAATTGAGTCTTCATCTCAATCTCCAAAATGTTAAGTTCAAAGTCAAGACTTTTTTTACCCTAAACCACCCAAACTCACCCAATCTTAGATTTGACAATTAATTATATAACTAAATATCTAGGCCGCGCATAACCGCATTGAAAAAGTAAATATATTTTTTTATATATATTTTTATGATTTATATTAGTGCATATATTTACAAAAGATTATTAAAATTATTACTATATTTATTTATTTATTTTAGTAAATGTAATAATATATTATATTTTTTTATTATATAAATAGTATTTTAATAATTTAAAAATAGGTTAGAATTATTAATATATATATAAAAAGGAAACTATTTTTCATACAACTGCATATATATATTCCATATAATTTTCTTAACTTTTATGTCTAAAAACATTAGTATTTTTTTTAACAATAGTAACAATCTAATGTTTTAGTATACATATTATATTTTATCTATTTTGTTATAAATTATTGAGTTTATAAATATATAACAATTAATTTCGTGTGTTAAAATTTATTTTGATATTATTGTAATAAAGTAGGTGATGTTTATATGTGACTTATGACTTATTTTAATAATAGTATTATGTGATAGAAAAAATATATCCTTAATTAATCTATATTTTAATTTGTAAAAGTAAATTTTAATTGATATTCATAAAATATAATATCATGCATTTTATTATTATATAAATTTCACTTTAATAATACGAATTTGTAACTTTAAGATAAAATCATAATTATAATGTGAAATATAGAGAAATTATACGAATTTGTAACTTATCTTAAGAATAAGAGTTTATGAATGAAATTGACCAATTAGAATAAATTAATTTAACAAAAAAAACTTATTTGCGGACATTTTACATCAGTTAGCCAAATATATAGAGACAATAGATGCATAGCTTTTAAGCCAAGTATATAATGCAAGATTAAAATGAAATTAATATTTGTTCGGATGGATACAACACCCGCTACCAACCCTGCAGAAGACTAAACACAAGAAATCAAATGAAATGTATCTATCTACACAACATCATTATTCATCATCTTTCTGTTGAAGAAAGATTTCGGTCGGTTCAAGGCATCCTCGTAGCATGTCATGTCCAAGCTGACCCCTTTCATTGTCCCCGAACCCAAACATCCTCCCTTTACTAGTAATGGCAACTGTGTGGTAGAGTCCTGTATTGATCTGCAAAATCCGATGATGTCTCAAGCTTTCCAGAATTCTCGGCCTCATCACTTTATCAGATAATCCTCGATCTGGAAAACCAAGGCTGCCAAAACCCATCCAACCAAACCCATAGACGGAGCCACTCTCAAGAAGAACAAAGGTCTTCCTCTTTCTTGCACACACCTGCAAACATCAAGACACACTGATAATTAAAATGGCACACTTCACCCAATATCAGAATCACCATATGCAGCACAAACACCAACCTGAACGGCAATGTTGCTCTTAATGCGATCTATGAGCTCTGGAGTCGTCTTATCAATCTCCTCTCCATGGCCCAATGCACCACAATAGCCTTTGCCCCATGTATAGACCTGGCAAATCAAGTACATATTTAATAATTTACGATTCATAACACGAGATTATATCAACTTTATTTTAAAATAAAGTATATATATTGGAGCTGGGAACTCACCAATCCATTAGAATCAAGTGCAACAGCATGTTCATCACCAGCAGAAACACGCATTATATGGATGCCTTTTCTCTTAAAAGACTGGATCTGGCGTGGGTTGAACTCATTGTGCTGTTCTCCGTGGCCAAGACAGAAATTTGTGCCAGAACCAAATGAGTAGAGACTGCCGTCCTGTGCTACAGTCAGGACGTAGCTCGGGCCAGCAGCAATCTGTACTATGGGGCCCGCAGCTTCGAGACGTTCTATCATTTTGGGTGTAGGCCTCTCCAAGGTGTCACCATGACCGAGCTGACCACTTGTGTTGCTTCCACAGGTATATACATGGCCTTGTTTTGAGAGGAAGACAGTGAAACTAAGCCCTGCTGCAACCTGGAAAAAACATAAGCTAACCTAAGCCTTACTATGAACCCTGAGATGCAAATAATAGTTGCCATTAAGACATGATGCAAGGACCAGACCTGTTTGCAGTGAACTTCTTTCAATGCTTCAACCAGCCTAGGTCTAAAAATGGGTCTTGCTGTGTCGCTATGTCCACAACAGTAAGACGAGTTGTCTCCACAAGTGAAAACCTACATTGAAATAAGTCAAGCAATAGAACGTTCAACATTCATCTTGATACGTTACAACTTACAAGTTTGTTTAGCACAATCATAAACCCGTGTAAAGTATCGACACGCTGAAAATCTTGATACGTGTATATGTTTATCAATATTTTTGGCAACGGTTAAGAAGTATCATATCCCTACACATTATTCTTGAGCATTAGGAACTGAATGCAACGTTGAACTGCAACTAAGAAACCAGCTTATTGCGTAAAGTTTTCAGTTCCATCAACATTGGCCTACATTGCTTCTGTTGGTGAGAATATCCCAATTACTTTCTTGAAAAAGAATTTCATAGGAGAACGAACGGCGACAACATTCAGGAAAGGCATCTTCAATTCGCACTAGTTTAATAAAGTCTATATGAAGATGCTAAGTCAAGAAATCACTATAGTAAATTAACAGTCACCATGGATAGCAACTTACTGCTCCAGAATGTGTGACAAAAGCAGCATGATTGTGGGAGGCTGACACTTGCAACACTTGCGCTGGAAATGGAAAACTAATTGGTGTAAATGCTACACACTGTGTCGTTTCAGCACTCTGACCAAGTACACCAGACAAACTAGATCCACAAGAGTATACTGTCGATTTACAGACAAGCAATGTGTGATATCTCCCTGTAGTGACCTGCATCTGCTGACAAATTTCACAATAATTAGACTCTAAATTTTAGAAAATAGCAACACTATGAACCATACTAGTGGAGAAAAATATGTTGATTATAAAGCAGAAGAACATAGCAATCACAGCAACTTTCACTTATTTCATTCGTTAGTTTCATCAGAGGTACATTTATAAAAAAAAAAAATCAAATAATGAAACAGTCCCACTACCTAAAAAGACAAATGTGACAGTTTTTAAGCAAGAATATCATACAAATTCTTTTAAAGATCAGTAGATTCTCTCTGAAAAAAATGATATAGAAAAACTGGCTTGGAAAGTTGAGTATTATATGAGTTTCTCTGACGTATCTTTAAGTAAAACACCAGAAATCAAAGAAACGCAGAAGTATGCAGGCAACTACAGTTAGCGGAAACAAAATATTGTTCATCTTTCTAAGCTGCAAAATGCTTATTCGATCAGTAGCGTGAAGATATAATAAATCTATAATCAGTGACTCAGAAAATAAACATAAAATATGCAAAAAGAAAAATAAAGGAATGCTGAAAATGAACTTGATACAACAAAGAAATAGTACATTGCCAGCTGAGGTCTCGACTGTATCAGATGATTGCTTCACGCACTGCAAGAACCTTAATATCCGCTTCCACTTGCCATCACAGCGGTCAAAGATTTCTTTCTTGGATTTCAAACTCAAGGGAACATACAGGGGATGAGACCCACATAGCTGAAATGCTGCCAAGTCTACCAAGGATCGGAATTTATGGGGGTGTAATCCATGACTCCCCCCAAAAGTCCTTGAAGTCAATTCTAAGGAGACAAGATCGATCGCACCAAGCTGACCACAGCTCAGAATCTCCAGAATCAAATGTGAGGGTAAATCCTCAATCGAAACTGAGCTACATTTATCTGCCATTTGACCAATATTCTCAATGTTTACACCCCACAAAACCCAGGAACCAGGATGATTGCCAAAGAGGCTGGTGTGAAACGTGAAATCAACAACTCAACTATCGTGGCGAAAGAGGTCAAACTTTTAGGCGAAATCTAAGGCAGTTAAAGCAGCATATGAAGTAGAGAACAGAGGGAAGGAAGATATACGAAAAGGAGTACAACAATTGGGGTGTGTACGATAAATTGCTTAGCCGTCGTAAGTAAAACATCAGAAGAACAATTCACACCACGAACAATCAGAATTTCGGCAATTCAAGATCTTCTGCCTGCAATATTGAACCAATTTCGCTGCTTAGCCAGAGATAAACCAGTAACGGCGGCATCAGACAATGGTTAAGAGAAATTTTACCGAGGAAGGCGTAATTAAGAAGCTTTTCGGCGCCGATCCCTACTTTTGTCCACCGAAAACTAGAAATGGCGGAGTGATTATCACATTAACGTCGGAAAATCAAAACTACACAATACAACTCAATCACCGAAAAAACGGAAAGTTGGGTGGCAATTGAAAAGCAGAGGCAGGGGTCTGACGAGTTTTCCACTAGTAAAGGAAAGAAAGTAGAGACTGGAGAGAGAAAATAGAGTGGAGAAAAAGTCGTTCTTTACTTGGGGCAATTCAATTCTTGCCCAATAGAATGTGGAAACAAATGTCGGATCTCAATTCTCAACAAATAGAATTTGGCTCACTGTCTCAGCACTCAGCAGACAAGGTAGAGAGAGAGAGAATTAGGGCACAAAGTAAGGAAGATTACCGGGCATTTATTTATCGCCTCCGTCGATTTCTACCTACCACAGTGGCCTCTTCGCGGTGTGACACGTGGTGCATTTTGGCAAACGCCACATAAGCACAAACAACGGGGTTTTGCGTCACAGTAGACGAGTCTTTTGTTTGCTCTGTCGGAAGTTTCAGAAACACTTGCAGGAATGCGTCTGTACCTACGCGCTCTTAGCTGGCCTGTTTTTTTTGTTTTTACTATCTCGTCCCCACGCCACACAAAAAAGAAATTTTAAGAATTATTATTAAATCCAACTCATTATTTAGCCTAATTTTATTAATATTTCATGAAAAATGAAAATCTCAGCTCGATATTTTTAATTAAAAAGGGTTCATTACATTTTTCTCGATCAAATACTTTGCCCTCCCCAAAAAACATCATCCGACAATATTTAGGATCACAATTTTCCACAGTGGTTGGAACATGCTTTTCTTTTATCGATTTGTTTCTTTTAAAATTAATTGAAACTTTAATATTGTTTATTTTTTTTAAAAAAAGAAGATATTTAACAACTCAGTGAGTTGAACTCACTAGACAATTGAAGACGCGTGAGAATATGAAAAAAGAGGTATAGTCTTCCCTAGCTGTCTCGGTCAAACCTTCATGCCTTAGCAGCTAAGAACTAACCAACCTCTACTTGTTGAAGCACTCCACCGAAGAATGAATACATGATCTGTGGTTTCCAAAATGCTTAGACATTATATAAACAAAATTCTTGACGATAGAATTTAAATGGTAAGTGGTTATTATTTATTTACGTATAAAATTTGATTTTATCGGATATAAAATTTGATATTTTTCAAAGAGATAACTTATGTGAATTGCAATAGGTAGGGGTGATAAATCGTGTGTACGTGTGTGATATTATACATATTACTAAGTTTATTGTGTGACTTACCAAACACACATAATAAATTTATCGTATCACATTGCTCAACACTAACACGATATAATTTTTCGTGTGTGTTCATGTTGTGTTATCGTGTTGTCTTAAGTTAGTTGATTATATTTATTGTCGTTGGGTTTGAAACTCTCAGGTGCTGACTTGACAGTGAACTGAATGTTAAATGATTGATGATCACGCGCTTTCGCATGACCTTCGATTAACCTGCTAGAAGGAGATTACAACATAGGGGTGCCTGTGAGTCCCACTCTGATGCTTAAATGAGTATACTGTGTGTATGAACTCAAAATGTAATGAACGTATTGAAAAACAAGAGTATTTATGGAGTGAGGAGATCAAACCGTTATAGGCAATTGAATATCTGGGTGAATATCGTGCCGGTAAATATTAGGTTAGCAGATATTACAGTTATGACGTAATATTGCAGTTACTTTACGTAATCTTTATAGAATATGTGCACGATATACGCGGGATATCGTGGTCATATCTTTAGTGTCAGTTTGTGGGACCAGAGTTGAGAGGTTAGACTCTTTTGGTGAGTGCTCTCATGGCGAGCAGTAGGAGACTTTGACCTTGGTCGATGACGACCTGAGATGGAACTTTGGTGTCCACTTTAGTTGGGGTTCGATACTTGACCGCTTTATGAGGGTCAGATTAACCTTACTGTGGGCCGACCTTGGTCGAATGATATGGGTTTTACCCCTGCAAAGTTATTGGGCTTATGAGACATTTCCTTTATTGGGCCGTCACTATCAATACCCAACAATTGTGTCCTCAGTATTTAAAAATAAATATGAAAGTATACATACCCATAAATGGGATTTGCATGCAGAAGTTTATTTTTTTATCACCTGCAAATGAGATTCGCAAGTAAACATGTAACCTATAACCGTGAATCTGACTTCCACTGTAGGAAGTGCAACAAGAAAAAGTGACTGGACAGAAGAGGTGCAACAAATAATTATTATTCCAATCCAATGCAGTTTCAATAAACCAATGTCATCAAGATGCACAGAAGGATGCATGCAAATGATGTCCTTTCTGGGCATCGGGTGTGTTGAATCACGTTTACCGTTTTGGTTCTCTCTGGTGCTTTCTAACTTGGTTCTGTGCCGCTCCGTTAGCCTGCACAGAAGGAAAACCTGAGTGTTCCCGTTGTTTCCCCTCCGACGATCAAGTCAGTCGAAGGTTCGTTTATAGAATATGTATGTAGCTCAAGTATGTAATGTTACACTTAACCTCGTATGCAGATGGGTGGGGGTATTTATAGCCCTCGCCTCTAAAATGACTGTAGTTTAGTTCTGACCCTAGTCATACCTTGAGTCCTGTGTAGACGGGCGCACTGTGTATGGTGCCCTGTACAGAGGGCCCTTGTTTCCTGGATCATTGTCCCGCACTACTGTTCCCCATTACCATTTATTCGACATGGAGCTTTGTGCTGGCCACAGACGTAAAGAGAAGTCTGGTCAGGTACGCCTCTATGGCGCGCCTTTAGTTGGCTGTGAAGCCTCCTATAGTTTTGTTGATGGCACACCCTTTATGTGGGTTGGGTCGATTCACATGGAGGTATGCGGATTAATACCCAACATCTTGCCCCCCAAGCCAAGTGTGAGCAATGCTTGCCCTTGGGTTTGAATGCGACACTTTTATTATACTTGTAAACACCTGATTTTAGCTCGGGATCAAAATACCGTATGAGAGGAATCGAGATTTGAAAATATATATAGTATATATATATTTGAAAACTAAAAAAAAAAAAAAAAAATTATAAAAAATAATAAAAAATTCCAACGGTGGAAAATTGCCTCTTTTCCACCGATTCTAGTTTTTTATTATAAAAAAAAACTTTTTTTTTATATTATTAAAAAAAAAAGTTTTTATTAATTAATTAAATATGTGTACATTTTCTCTATAAATGAGAGTAGAAGTTTCAATGAAGGGGAGACTTGAAGAAGGTAAGCTACGGTGAAGAGCTTCAAAGAAAGAAAGAATGAGAGAAAAAAAAGAGAGAAAAAGAAATAAAAAAAAGAGTCAAAAATACCGATAATTATCGGACTCGGTTCCTCGTACGGTATTTTAAACCTCCCATGAGTTAGGTATATTTCTCTCATCTTCAATATCATATTTTGTAATTTCTAAATGTGAAATAAAATTGAGAGTTTATATACATATATTATCTATTTATGTATAATATACTTGTTAATATATATATATATATGTGTGTATATTATATATTTATATTATGTTTATGTATTACTATATATATGTCTATATGTATAATATATATTTATATTATGTTTATGTATTACTCTATATATATCTATATGTATAATATATATTTATATTATGTTTATGTATTACTATATATATATCTATATGTATAATATATATTTATATTATGTTTATGTATTACTATATATCTATATCTATATGTATAATATATATTTATATTATGTTTATGTATTACCATATATATCTATATGTATAATATATTATGTTTATGTTATCTATTTATCTATATGTATAATATATATTTATATTATGTCTATGTAATATTATATATATATATTATGTATTATGTATAATATATGTATATGTGAAAAAAAATAAATTCAAAATTGACTTAGGTCATTTCCAAACTTTGATGAAGGTTATAACTCGGTCCTTGGACTCTCGGGTCATTTCTGGGACGTTATCGAGTGTTATAAACCAAACCGGAAAAGTTTTGGGTCATTTGTGCAAATTGTTTTTCTTAATTCAGCTCTTTTAAAAAAAAATACATTTTGATTTCTAAACTTTTCTAGACATTCCATTATTTCTAAAAATGTTACAAATAAGTCTAGAATAATTTTTGGGTTATTTTTAGAATTTTACCAAGTATTACAAATAAATCTAGAATAGTTTAGGGTCAATTCTGTAATTTTAAAAAAATATTTTCAGTTCAATTATATTTTTTTCGAAAATTACAATTTTGATTCCTAAAATTTTCTGGACATTCCATGACTTTTAAAAAATGTTACAAATAAGTCTAGAATAATTTTCGGGTTATTTTAGAACTTTACCAATTGTTACAAATAAGTCCAGAATAGTTTAGGGTCATTTCTTTAATTTTCGAAAATATTTGTCCATTTCAGCTCAAATTTTTATAAATTGCATTTTGGTCCCTATATTTTTTTGGACATCTTATAACTTCTTAAAATGGGACAAATTAGTCCAACGAGCTTAATATTTTCAAAAATTATTCGTGCATGTTTTGACACGTTTAAAATGGCTCGAGAGTTAAACCATTTTCTTTCGAGCACGATTAACTTTAGTTCTCTCTTGTTTATTTGAAATTTTAAAAAAAATAAAATTGTTTGTACATGGTTTGTTTAATTTAAAGAAAATGCATGTAGTTTTTTTTGGGCCAAGCATGATTAAAGCGGGCAATTCGGGCAAAATTGAAAAACATTTCAAAAGCAAATTAAAGTATTAAAAGGGCGGATTATAAGCTCGCGAGCTTTTAAGACGTAATCAAACCCCCGAACTCGATTCTCTGGACGTAGACCTTTTTAAGCCCTAGGATGTAAACTCCATGTACCCTAGGCAATTTTAGGATTCCGATTAGCCTTCAATTAATCGGTGGCGACTCTTTCAATTTTTTCGGTCCAGTTGATGACCCCGCTCGACCGGACCCTTCGCTCGCCAAGACCCGGCATTTTCAAAAACGAAAATTTAAAAATATTTTCCAAAACGGGTCGGGAAAGTCGGATCCGACGTCCGACAATTTGGCGACTCTGCTGGGGACCTCTTTTAGAGGGTTTAGGCTTTGTCGTGTTTGCTTTGCCATATTATAATTTGCCATATCCGTTTTGACCTTTTGCTCATGCTTGCAGTTTCAAATTTTGTCCAAAAGGCGATGTAATTGTAATAAGTCAAAAAAAATAATTTGAATTCTTGTTTTGCACACACCACGCTGGTTACCATTACCCGCTCGGACCTGGAGCACATTAAGAGCTTAGTAGGGGAATGCGCCCGGAGCGGTTTGGACCGCCGGCACGCACCCAAACAACTCAACTCGATGATCGGAATGAGCCCGTGATCCTCTTTAAGGGGTGAGGTTCCGCTGGTTCAGAGGACCTAGAAATTCCATCCATTTAGAACAAAAGCTCCACACCGTGTTTAGTCTTTACCAGTTTTGTGTGTACTTTCATTTTTGGGCTCAACTAATGTAAATGAGAATTCAGCCCATGTATTTGGATACGAGATTGGCCCACAACCCATGAAGAAATTTGGCCCATGAAGAAGTTTGGCCCATTGATGTAAATGTGTTTTGTTTTGGCCTTAGATCATGACATGTATAGGATTGGGCCTTTTGTATTATATATTCCAGACTGTTGTAAATGTAATACGAGTCTTACTAATGAAGTTAAATTCTCGCACTTGCATTGCATTTTTCAAAAAAAAAAACAAATAATGTAAGTTCCGTTCATTCACTCTTGTATCCTTAAGACGTTTCACGCACCATCTTTGGTAAGGATGAAAAAAAAATCATTGCCCTCACATTAAAGTCATACAACCCTACGGTCGAAATTACCCGAATATGGAAAGTCATGACAAAAGAGAATCAGAAATACGTGAACAAGAAGATTGACGAGGTTCACGAGCTCGTAAACTACAAAGTCAATTGGATTCTCAACGACTTGTCTGAATTATGAAATATGGAAAAACGTGTCTGCGTGATTAACAACAACGGAATACGTTCACAAGTTCCATTCGACACCAGCAAGTCCGTCTTTCAACCCGAATGAGATAATCAGGGATAGACTCCAACAACCACCATCATTCTAGCAATGTTGGGGCACTTTGGAAAAATGTGGGGGCAACGTTGCTAAGTTGAATGACACCCTTGAACAGTTCATACGAAGAACGAGGCAAATAAAAAGATTTTCAAAATACATGTCCTCGACCTTCGTTCGAACCAAGGAACAAGCAACAAATGCACTCAATGAGCTACGCCGTTGTGTGAAACGTCTTAAGAACTAGAGATCGATTGACCAAATCCTTATAAAGTATTTTTGCCATACATGCAATCAAAGTCTACGAATGGAATGAACGGAACATGCAGAATTTTTGAAATCAATCATGCATGATCAATTGTGTATTCATCCTTCTTACTATGGTATTTTGGATTTAGGTTTCCGGAAATCCATGCGACATTCGATGACTCCAGCACCTCAAAAACACGAGGAGAAATTCATCAAGCTAAAGCAAACCATGAGTTCCCGCACAGTGCAGTCAATCGTTGGCATGACCTCCTAGGTCGAGCGGATTTTTGCTTTTCTAAGCTCCAGGCAGCCGTGACTACCACAGTATCCCTGATCTCGTCTTCCCGAGGAACACTACTGTCGTGGTACTTCATCAATCCATGTAAGGTACTTTTGCCATCCTGACGAAGCTCCACCTCCCACATATGGCCATCTTGACCAAGGTCCACCTCTCACATATGACCATCACACACCCGGAAGGAAAAAGATACTTTTAGGACTCGGTTTTCGTCCTGATTTCAAAGATTATGAAGTTGTCTGGAGGAAACGTTTAAACGAAAATTCAAGGACATTGTTGTTTCCTCCCCTCGCCGTTTCATTCCCAGGTCCGCCACAAGTGATCTAACCCGATGACGTTGATACACACGGGGGCTTATCATGCTTATTTTCAACTAGTATCACAATTGGAGCTCTGATTGATGAAGCTCCCTCATGCCTTTTGATCATCCACTCGTTAGTGAGGCACCCTTGCCGAATCTGACTCTATTCATTACAGAGAAGGATCTGTTGGCTCACACGACATTGCAATTTGGAATACAAAATCAAGCAGATACCAAATTGTATCAATTCCTGAATGCAGTGAGTGAGGAGTATGATCAGGAAAAATGAGATCTACTCCGAGAAAAATCCGTTACCTGATGAAGAATCAACTTATGCAACTATCCGATCAAGGAAGGGACCAGAGATAAGTAATGGGTACCGCAGCAAGGAGGGACACCGAGGTTCATCATCATAATTGAGCCCGTCTTCTATGTTGCGCCTCGCTTAGAGAAAGTGGCAATCATAGTCAAATCAACCCACGCCACCAGACCACATTCGACCACCGGAAAAAGGAAGGCTGTTTTACAAAGTAAAGGAGATGAGAAAAACAACTCCCTTTCGTTTGATCGAGCTAAAGCATAGGCGACTTAAATATAGATGAAAAGACGTCATTGTTGACACGGGGAAGACGCCATCAAGATGTCATTGTTGACACGGGACAGACGCCGTTGTTGACCCCTGTAGAAGAGTCGCCATTGTTGACACGGGGAAGACGCCGTTGTTGAGTCCTGCATAAGAGTCACCATTGTTGACACGGGACAGACGCCGTTGTTGACTCCTGCATAGGAGATGCCATTGTTGACGCTCGTCGTTGTTCACAACAGGGGAGACGTCGTTGTCGATGCAGAGAGATGCCATTGTTGGCAGCGTCGATCGGAAAGGCTTGAAATGTAGCCACTACGGAAAGTTCGTCACAGCAAGGCAAAGTACTTCCAACTGATCGGATTCCCTGAAGGGTGGAGAAACTCATGGAGGGACAACAACAATGACGCCAGCAACGTCATCACCACGGGGATGAAAGCTGCGAAGAAGAGAAGCAGACCAACAATCACCTTGTGTTCTTATTTGCGTCTTTGCGTTAAAAAAATTGGCAATGCTCGTACCCATGAGTAAAATTTCTCCGGGAAACAAAAAACTGCCAATGGAGATCAAAATCAAAGAGGTTTCAACCTATTGTTGTACAATCGAAGAATTAGACAGTCAACCATGACTCGCTGATATAAAAAGATACTTGGCATACGGAGTTCCCAGAGAACGCCACAAGAAAATGTATGAATGGTCATGTGAGGAATGACTTGCAATTAATTACCCAGTGGCCCGGCTATACCCATTTGAGATGCATGAATGCTAAAGAAGCTGAACATCTAATGGAAGAAATTCATGAAGGTTGTTGCGGCCCACACATGAACATGCAAGACTTGGGTACTTTTGGTTCACCATGACGTCTGACTGTATAAATCATGCCCAACAATATCACATATGTCAAGTGTACGCGGACCAAATCCACGCGTCATTGCACGAGCTCTATTCCAGGACTTCCCCACAGGCTTTCTCAATGTGGGGCATCGATGTAATCAACATGATTTTCCCAAAGGCGTCCAATGGTTATCGATTCATATTGCATTGATTACAATCGATTACTTCACCAGGAGTAGAGGTTATTACCCTGGCGTCAATAACGACAAATGCCATTGAATTTTTCATCAGCAAGGACATCATCGTGTGTCATGGGATGCCGAAGTCAATCATCACCGGCAATGCCAGAAATCTAAATTGGTCGATGAGTTGTGGTGAAGTATAAAAATGCATCTCCATATCATCCACAAATGAATGACGCGGTGGAAGCAACAATTAAAGGACTGGCATGATAAGCTGCTTTGGGCACTTATGACATACATGACCTCAATACAAGCACCAACAGGATCAACCCCATTCTCCCTTGTTTACGGGATCGAAGTTGTGTTGCCATTTGAAGTAGAATTCCTGTCAGCTAGGATCCTCGCTGAGGCATAGAAGGACAAGTCAGAGTAGGCGAAATACAGATACGTGCAATTGAACCTCATGACAAAAGGCGGCTCATCGCGCAGTGCCATAGGCATTTGTACCAGCAACGCATGACTCGTGCATTTAACAGGAAAGTCAGTCCAAGAGGATTACAAGCAGGCAATCTAATTCTAAAAAAAAACAAATATTCTTAGAGTCAATCCAGACTCTCGGGGCAACTTTGTGCCTAAATATGAAGAGTCTTATGTCGCTAAAGAGACTTTCAGCAGAGGAGCCATGATCGTCACCGACATGGACAATCAAGAACTCTCCAGTCCAATCAATATGGACGCAGTCAGAAAATAATATCCTTAAAGAGTTCGTAACCATAAAGCAAACCTCCAAAAGTGAGAAAATTCCCGCTAAATCGAAAACCCGAAAGGGCGGTTTAGGCAAAATTTAGGGAAGAGGGGCATGATTGAAAATTCCCAAAATGACAATCATGGCAAAAGGAGAGGAATCAAATCCCTGCTAGGTTTAAAACCCGAAAGGGCAATCTAGGCAAAAAAAAATTAAGGGAACCGAGAGGTGCGGTAAAAAAAAATACCGTAGCAAAATGATAGAAAAGTGAGAGAAAAAAAAATCCTTCAAGTCAATCAAGATTCTCGGGGCAAGTTTATGCCTAAATATGAAGGGGATTATATCGTCAAAAAGATTTTCAGCGGAAGAGCCATGATTATCACTGACAAGGACGAGTAAGAACTCCACAATCCAATTAATGTGGATGAAAAAAAAACTCGTAACCAGAAAGCGAGCCTTCAAAAGTGAGAAAATTCCCGCTAAATCAAAAACCCTAAAGGGCGGTTTAGGCAAAATTTAGGGAAGAGGGGCATGATTGAAAATCCTCAAAAGGACAATCATGGCAAAAGGAGAGGATTCAAATCCCTGCTAGGTTGAAAACCCGAAAGGCCCACCTAGGCAAAAATGAAGGGAACCCAGAGGTGCGGTAAAAAAAAATAATACCGTAGCAAAATGATTGAAAAACGAGAGATAAAAAAAATATCCTTCAAGTCAATAAAGACTCCCGGGGCAAGTTTGTACCTAAATTTGAAGGGATTTATGTCATCAAGAGATTTTCAGTGGGGGAGTCATGATCATCACTGACATGGACAACAGAGATCTCCCCAATCCAATCAATGTGGATGCAGGAAAAAAAAACTCGTAATCAGAAAGTGAGCCTCCAAAAAATGAGAGAAATTCCCGCTAAATTGAAAACCTGAAAGGGCGGTTTAGGCAAAATTTAGGGAAGAGGGGCATGATTAAAAATCCCTAAAAAGGGCGATCATGGCAAAAGGAAAGGAATCAAATCCCGGCTAGGTTGAAAACCCAAAAGGGCGACCTAGGCAAAAATTAAGGGAATCGAGAGGTGCAGTAAAAAAAAAATACCGTAGCAAAAGGAAAGAAAATCAAGAGAAAAAAATGCTCAAAAGTGGACGACATTGTTTCCCACAGTAGCAATAAAAAGAAGTTGTGATCGACATTAATTTGAGCTGCCTCGACAACTTGCATGGATACACATTGTGAAGATAGCATGAATGGCTTTAGGGAACTCCATCAAGAAGGACTCCAAAGTCAATTATTGAGAAAACAGTCTGAGAAGTCCGCACAAGCAGTCAGACATCTCAAGAAGGGTTTTTACCTCCAAAGTGAATTACAAGCTAATGGGCGGGGTCTTTAGGTGCTCAACCTCCGCGAGTCTCCACAAATCATCGTCAACAATCGGGACCTATAGATGTCTAGCTTCCGAAAGTTGCATAATAATGTTTGTCTACTATGTAAATAATGAATAAAGAGAATCCAAAATCAGTTGTTTGTCTTTGAACACACACTCATGAGATCACTTCCATGAGCGCGTGCTCAAAGAGGGGCAACTGTAAACACCTGATTTTGGCTCGGGATCAAAATACCGTATGAGAGGAATCGAGATTTGAAAATATATATAGTATATATATTTATATATACATATATATATTTGAAAACTAAAAAAAAAAAATTTGTTTTTTTTTTAAAAATAATATATTTTTTTTAAAAAATAATAATAAATTCCAACGGTGGAAAATTGCATCTTTTCCACCGATTTTATTTTTTTATTATTAAAAAAAACGTTTTTTTTATATTATTAAAAAAAAAAGTTTTTATTAATTAATTAAATATGTGTACATTTTCTCTATAAATGAGAGTAGAAGTTTCAATGAAGGGGAGGCTTGAAGAAGGTAAGCTACGGTGAAGAGCTTCAAAGAAAGAAAGAATGAGAGAAAAAAAAGAGAGAAAAAGAAATAAAAAAAAGAGTGAAAAATACCGATAATTATCGGACTCGGTTCCTCGTACGGTATTTTAAACCTCCCACGAGTTAGGTATATTTCTCTCATCTTCAATATCATATTTTGTAATTTCTAAATGTGAAATAAAATTGAGAGTTTATATACATATATTATCTATTTATGTATAATATACTTGTTAATATATATATATATATATATATATATATATATGTGTATATTATATATTTATATTATGTTTATGTATTACTATATATATGTCTATATGTATAATATATATTTATATTATGTTTATGTATTACTCTATATATATCTATATGTATAATATATATTTATATTATGTTTATGTATTACTCTATATATATCTATATGTATAATATATATTTATATTATGTTTATGTATTACTATATATCTATATATATATGTATAATATATATTTATATTACGTTTATGTATTACTATATATATCTATATGTATAATATATTATGTTTATGTTATCTATTTATCTATATGTATAATATCTATTTATATTATGTCTATGTAATATTATATATATATATTATGTATTATGTATAATATATGTATATGTGAAAATAAATAATTCAAAATTGACTTAGGTCATTTCCAAACTTTGATGAAGGTTATAACTCGGTCCTTGGACTCTCGGGTCATTTCTGGGACGTTATCGAGTGTTATAAACCAAACCGGAAAAGTTTTGTGCCATTTGTGCAAATTGTTTTTCTTAATTCAGCTCTTTTAAAAAAAATACATTTTGATTTATAAACTTTTCTAGACATTCCATGATTTCTAAAAATGTTACAAATAAGTCTAGAATAATTTTTGGGTTATTTTTAGAATTTTACCAAGTATTACAAATAAATCTAGAATAGTTTAGGGTCAATTCTGTAATTTTAAAAAAATATTTTCAGTTCAATTATATTTTTTTCGAAAATTACAATTTTGATTCCTAAAATTTTCTAGACATTCCGTGACTTTTAAAAAATGTTACAAATAAGTCTAGAATAATTTTCGGGTTATTTTAGAATTTACCAATTGTTACAAATAAGTCCAGAATAGTTTAGGGTCATTTCTTTAATTTTCGAAAATATTTGTCCATTTTAGCTCAAATTTTTATAAATTGCATTTTGGTCCCTATATTTTTTTGGACATCCTATAACTTCTTAAAATGGGACAAATTAGTCCAACGAGCTTAATATTTTCAAAAATTATTCGTGCATGTTTTGACACGTTTAAAATGGCTCGAGAGTTAAACCATTTTCTTTCGAGCACGATTAACTTTAGTTCTCTCTCGTTTATTTGAAAAAATAAATAAATTGTACATGGTTTGTTTAATTTAAAGAAAATGCATGTAGTTTTTTTTGGGCCAAGCATGATTAAAGCGGGCAATTCGGGCAAAATTGAAAAACATTTCAAAAGCAAATTAAAGTACCGAAAGGGCGGATTATAAGCTCGCGAGCTTTTAAGACGTAATCAAACCCCCGAACTCGATTCTCTGGACGTAGACCTTTTTAAGCCCTAGGATGTAAACTCCATGTACCCTAGGCAATTTTAGGATTCCGATTAGCCTTCAATTAATCAGTGGCGACTCTTTCAATTTTTTCGGTCCAGTTGATGACCCCGCTCGACCGGACCCTTCGCTCGCCAGGACCCAGCATTTTCAAAAACGAAAATTTAAAAATATTTTCCAAAACGGGTCGGGAAAGTCGGATCCGACGTCCGACAATACTGGGGCGCCTTACGACCTTAAGGTGCTACCGATTTTGGAGGAACGAGCGTGCCTTTTACTAATCTTCTAACCGTTGTACTTCTGACCGTTTGGATCTTCGATGTTTGTGCTTCTGACCGTTACTTTTGCTTTTGCTAAAATTCTTGTTCGGCTAGGATCGTGCCAGGTGGCAGCGATCTGTCTTCCCAAGGTGGTCCTTCAGTTTTTGTGAACCGAATTGTCCCAACATGACCGATACTTTTCTCCAACCAATCAATCGAACTGTCACCTGGTTTTTGTTCTGACAACCTCAACTAGGGCAACTGAACCGTTTTAATTTATTCGAACCGTCACTTGGTTTGGTTTAAAACACTCAACTGAGACAACTGAACCGTCATTTTTTATCAAACCAGTCAGCTGAACCGATACTTCTCCTCCTATAAATTCCTTCCTCCGATCATTTTAGGCCCCACTTCTTACTTTCAAGCTTTATCTCTCTAGAAATTTCCCCTCCTTCTCTCTAGAATACTCTCCACCTTTTTCCTTTACTTCTGTGTAGCGACACCCTTCTTTGTCCGAGACAAGATTGCTTCCGTCTCTTCAGACCGTATTTGTCGGCGCCTTAAGATCTTACACCGATCCATGTCGAAGGAATCCGGGATTTCTCGTTTTTCAAGTGAGGATAATGTCTTTTTCCCTCCTCGTTTCTCTGATCCCAAACCGAACATGCTCTCTAGAACCCTATTCGAAAGAGCTGTCGAGGAATCGGGGATGGGCGAGAGTTTTTGTCCTCGGTATCCCATTCCTGATGAGACAGACCCTCAAAATCCCCACCCCGTGAGTATGCCCCAACCTGGCGAGGAGACCATCTTCCCGCTTCAAATTGATGTGGGTTTAAGTTTCCTCTACTGTCCCGAGTTGGTGGAGATGTGCACATATTATGGTGTTTCCTCTACCCAGCTTTCCCCGAACGCTCTTTGCGTTTGGGTAGGTTTCAAAGTATTCTGTCATGACCGAGGATATCCTTATTCTCTTTCCCTGTTTAGTCATTTTTACCGTCTCGAAACCAATAATTTAGGCGTTTTTCTTTTCGTCTCCCGTAGTCCTGATCCTACTAGTCAGTCGTGGGATACCGCTTGTCCCAATGTCCAAGGGTTTCAGACCCAAAATTCTAATTGGAAGTCGCGGTATTTCGTTTTTAAGGGGGGCGTCTCTTGGTGTTTAAACGCCAAGGCGCCGCGTGACCCACTTCCTTCTATGGAAGAATGTTCTACTGCAGACCTGGGGATGTTCTCCCAGATCATGGTAGAGCATGAATTTGGCGATGCCGTTTAATTTCCAAGGTGACCACTGAGGAAGATTGAAGGCGCGCTGGCATTTCTTCCACTGCACCTCGTCCTCCATCGCCTCAGGTAATAACTCTTTCCTTTCCTTTTGCAGATAAAGATATATCGCGCCTTTCTCATGCCTTTGCTATTATCCCAGAAAAGACGCGTAGTAAGAAGTCTTCGAAGGGAGGCGATGCTCCTGAAGCTTCCAAAAGGAAAGGCGCGCCCATCATGAACGAGAAGAAGAAGGCTCGCTATGAGGATTATGTCGATCCTCTGACTGTGCCCCCGGAGGTCTTCAACCCTGATTCTCTAAAGGTTGTGGACACATTTAAAGGTGTGGTCCTTCTTTCTCGTTATGCTAATGACACTGTTCTCCATAGACAACTTAACATCCTGTATACTAAAAAATATGGCGCGCCTCTAGTGACCGATTCAATGCTTTTGTGGTCTTATACCGATTTTCCTACTGATTCCATAGCAAAGAAGATGGATAGCGACGCCCAAGTGATGTTGGGGTCGTCTTCAAAGATTTTCTCCCGGAAGAAGGTTCAGGTGCGCCGGGCCAATGTCTCGGCCCAGGAGTTTGATGAGGATGATTCCTTGTTTACCTCCCCCGTGCGTGCCTTTACACTTTCTAATGGTGAGTCCCCGCGCCGTGACGCCAGCCCCGAGCCTGAGGATAAGGGAAATACACTCCCTTACCTGGGCCCTATTTTTAATTTAAGGCGTGACCTGAAGGCTGATGTGAGTGAGGAGACTCTCCTGGAGACTTGGACGCCCTGCGATCGTCTTAAGGGTGTCTCTTTGGTTCCAACTTGGGGTTCCACTTGTTGATAGGCGCCTGCCCCCAGTTGATAGAATGCTCATTTCTACTGAGGGCGGCGCTGCTGATGGTTTAGTGCGTCGTGGGTTGTCCCTCCTTTGCCAGGTACTAATTTTTTTTTTTTTCTTCAGATGATCCCCACACAATTTCAAATTAGCGAGGCTCTCATAAGCCTGTTCGATGAAAAGGCGTTGACCTCTGAAAGGTTGCGCTTTTTGAGGAGAAAGAGCGTCTCCTCAAGGACCTAGAGCACCAACTGGCGAATGCTGAGGTGTCTGCCAAGCAAACTTGCTTAGGGCGTCCACTTCTTGATTTGCTTCACGTGGTATGACTTCAATTTTGAAACTGTCAAACCATTCCACCAAGGCATTTTCCTATTTTAGGTATATCTTCATAGCGTACTCTCCTCTGATCTGGTTTACCACCAGTTGAGAGTCGTAGTAGACGTGTAGTTGGGCAGCACCTACTCCTTTTGCCAGTCTTAAACCGGTGATTAACGCTTCATTATTTGTGGTCTTGAAGGTCAGCACTATTGCATAACGAATCGGGGCGCCGCCATCTGGTGGGGTTAGGACAAGTCCCGCCCCCGAGCCATCAGCAGATGAAGACACATCAGTGTGTAGCTTCCATGGTTTTACAGGTTCTTTTATTACGGGCGACGCCTCAGTCGGGCAGGTCGACTCGACAATGAAGTCAACCAAAGGCTTGACCCTTTATTGTCGTTCTTGGTCCGAAGTTGATTCAGAATTCAGTAAGTTCGATTGACCAGTTTATCATCATTCCCGAGGCGTCTGGATTTTGCAGGAAGTGTTTTAAAGGTAAGGGCGGAGTTTCCTGGAGGAAACAGTCAACGCATAAAGATACTTCTCAACCTCAATGTAATTCATTTCAGACTTTGTGAGAAACTTGGATACATAGTGGGACTTGACCATTTTCTAATTCATTTACTAGGACAGAGCTGACTGCTACAGAATTAAGATGTAAGATGTTTGCCTAAAGTGGTAATCGATGTAATTTGTTTTGGGCCGCGGGTATTTGATGTACGATGTTTCATTTTGTTGGTTTTTGAAGAAACTTTAGTTTTACCATTAATTTATCCTTTAAAAGTTGACACGTGCTGCTCACGTGATATAGAATTTGAACGTTGAAAGAACAAAAAAAGAAAATACCAAAACTACCCTCTATATGTTTTCCTTCCTTTATACTTTGCCAACCGAACTGGCTCCCTCCCAAAAACAGAATCGGCCCCTCTTCCCCAAAAACCCATCAGCTCCCTTTTACTTGCACCACTTCAGTTTCAACCGAAGAACTCCCCTCCCTCCCGAAATTGAATGCTAAACCCTAAATCGTTGTTGCTGCTGAAGACCATAATCAGAGTTGTTGTTGTGGATCTTAAGTTGTTCTTGGTGCGGAACGGAAGGCCTTGCTGCGGAACCGAAGACCCTGCTGTAATTTCTTCAATTTGTGTTTGAAACAGAATCGACACTCCCTTCGGCCCGACGCGACGCGACTACTCCTGTTTGTTGCGATCCCTTCGGCGAATCGGGGCTACTCTTCATAGATAACTTCCCCATGCTCAATAATACTGTATAAATGCCGAAAGTCACCCTCCAAATTGTGTCGTGCATGAAATTTTCGAAAATTTGCAAAGTTGACGAAAACGAATTTTGTTGAAAGGTTAATTAGTTACGTCAGGATTGTATATAGATATGATATGTTTACTTATAGAGATGTTTATGTGTGTGTTGTTTGTGTAATTACTGAATTGCAGAATGTCAAGTTGAAGTGAGGATAAGTTGTTTATGCAAATCCACTACGATGGTAATTGGGTGGACGGTGTTTACAAGGGCAATGTTTGTTTGACGGACTTGACTGGCCATTTGTTTTGGTACTTCAACGTCGCTGTTCTCCTGGAGTATTACGGTTTGAAGAGGGATGGTGTCATAACGTACGTGCCACCGAATGGATATCCGAAAAATGACATCGAACTGGTATATAGCGATGAAGATATTACACTAAATAAAGATAAACAACAAGGTGTACGGGAGGTGAATTTGTATGTGCTTCCATCATTTGATGAGGAAACATGTCTTAAAGATTCGTGGTTGGAAGAACTGCGGAACAATACATTGTTGAAGCAAATTGTAAATCGAAGAAGGATGGCATCCGCAAGGATAACCGAACTGAACAAACAGTGATTGACCGAGAAAGTGAAAGGAAAAGCACCCATGGTCGAGACTAGTGTTTCCGAAGAGATGTCTTCCGACTCCGAGGGCATTTCCAACCCAAATTGGAAAGCCAAAAAGGGTGAAGAAGCGGATGAAAGCGATGATGATGAAGTGTCACCAAAGCGAGGGAAAATGGATGGGCAGCGAAACAAAACACCTCAAACCGAAGGTGATATACCCGACTTAGTTGGTGTGATGGAAGGTGAGTGGGGCGATACGGTGGCAGGTATTAGGGTGAACATTGATGTTGACATCTTGAACCTTGAGCATCACTGTCCGAGCAACACCTTGAGAACTCCCCCAGATTCAGACGTGGAAGACGACGTGACAAGCAGACATAGGACAACAGTTATTGATGAAGAGGTAAATGCGGAGTTAGGTCAACCCACCAAAAAATACGAGCTGAAACTTGGTATGAAGTTCGTAGATGCGAAGGCGTTTAGGGATTACATGATTGGACATAGCATTCAAGAGGGTTATGAGATGGAGTCGAATGGATCAAATGGTCCAAAACGAATAGAATTCTGGTGCAAACAATCGAACTGTGGATTCAAGTCGTGTGCTGTTCGGGTTCCGCAGTAAGCAACTTTTCAGTTATAGAAGTTGGTGGAGGAGCATTCATGCGATCGAGCATTCCATACCAAGAAGATTGGTGGGAAGTGGATATGCGAAAACTTCATGGAGTTGATTCGGAACGAACTGAAGGTTCGAAGTGCGACAATAGCGGACGAAATTCAAAAACGATTCAACTTCG
The DNA here is from genome assembly GCA_946814005.1 of Chamaenerion angustifolium. Classification (NCBI taxonomy): domain Eukaryota; kingdom Viridiplantae; phylum Streptophyta; class Magnoliopsida; order Myrtales; family Onagraceae; genus Chamaenerion; species Chamaenerion angustifolium. The sequence continues at coordinate 22,088,047 of OX328270.1, read as the reverse complement.
ATATCAAGAGATGTTATATTTGTGAAGGGGTAAGATTAGCGAGAGAGTAGCTACGTGGAGATAGGTTATGGCAGTTTGAATGCCTAAGGGACTACGCTGGGACCGTGATGATGCATAACTCAGGAAGCACCGTTTACATACAGGTTGATCCGGTGCCGAACCTTTTAAGACCTAAATTTGAACGTATGTATGCCTGTTTAAAGGGATGTATGGAAGGGTTTAGAGCTGGTTGTCGACCCTTCATTGGGTTGGATGGGTGTCACTTGAAAGGCCTGGATGGGGGACAACTGCTAAGTGCCGTGTCTCGGGATGCTGACAATAGAGTCTTCCCTCTATGTTATGAATGGGTAGAAGCTGAAACGAGAGAGTCGTGGACGTGGTTCCTGGACATCTTTAAGACAGACCTTGGTGATGGGGGTCCTTGGATCATCATGTCAGATCGCCAAAAGGTATATTACGTGTTCACTTTTTAAATATTTTATGTATTACATTGTCATAATTTAAAAATGTTATGTGTTATGTTTGCAGTATTTAAATAGTTGATGTCATATGTTTGTAATTCTAATTGTATGATGAAATATATTTGCTAGGATTTAATAACTGCAGTATAGGATATCCTACCTGCATCGGAGCATCGTTTATGTGCACGACACATTCATCAAAACATGTTAGCTGTCAAACACAATGACGCTGGAGTGAAGTCACGTTTCTGGGCAGAGGCTTGTTCGTACCATTTCCATAGGCACAAGGCACACATGGACTACCTGAAACAGCACTATGCAGGTGCATGAGAGTAATTGGATAAGATAGACACAAAGACCTGGTGCAGGTACGAGTTTCATCTTGATTCAAAGACAGATTTAGTAGTGAATAATGTCGCAGAGAGCTGGAATGTGAAGATTAAGGATGCTCGAGATAAGCCGCCAATAACCCTTATGGAAACCTTGTGAAGGATCGTTATGAATAATTTCACTACAAGGAGGGAAGAGGCTAGCAAACACAAAAGGTTGCTGTTTAGCAATGTGCTAGAAAAGATAAAAAATAAGAAGGATGCTTCAAGAGGGATGGGTGTACTATACGTGAGTGAGGGTGAGTACGAAGTGCTTGTGGGTACACAATACCAGTACACCGTAGATATCAACACCAGAATATGCAGCTGTCTGGAATGGAGTCTAACCGAAATCCCTTGTGCACATGCTACAACCTGTTTGTTGAAATCTAGGTTGTACGTGCATAATTATGTGGACACAGTGTACCACAAAGAGACTATGCAACGAATCTACGGTCCAGTCGTACATCCAATTCCGGGGGTTGACGATTGGATGAGTCTAGATTTGTTACCCATTGATCCTCCGGAAGTCCGTAAACAAAAAGGCAGGCCTAAGAAGAAACGGACGAGAGCTCCAACCGAGACGGTGAACAAAACAGGAACTAAATTGACCAAGCATGGTCTCCCACAGTTCTGCTCCCTCTGTCGACTAAGTGGTCTTAACAAGAGGGATTGTAACAAGAGAGGTCAGACACCCGCACAATCTCAGAGCAGTGCACCATCACAGCAAACCCAGCAGACCCAGCCAACTCAGCTGACCCAGCCTACCCAACCGACTCAGCCGACACAAACATTGACAAATCAGTCTTCAAAAACACGAGGAGAACAACAGTCACAATGAGTTAAAAGGAAACTCAACACCCCTCAGCCTGAAGTTGACGCACCACAGCCACCCACCAAAAGAGTCAGACGAGCAAGGGTCTCACAAGAAGGACCGAGTAGAGCTCCAAAAGGTAAATGGAAGAGCAAGACAAGTCCGGTTGAGGAAGAGAGAACTAATTTGGGTGAAGAGTCGGACACCTTTATTCCTGAGTCTGTTCCAGATTTACAACCTCAAATGGTAAAAACTCCTCTTTCCCGAGCGTGTTTTACCTTTGTTTAAGTGTTCACTAATATTATACTTGTTTGCAGGAAGAAGTACGTGAAGAAGTTCCCAACATACCTCAAGAAGCACCTAATGAAGTCGAAGAAGGACCCAAGATACCGAAACAAGTACCCAAGAGGATTCCTAAAACCAGAAGGGCAAAACTGCCGACTAGAAGAAAAACACAGGTTTAACTCTTCACGACTTATCACATTTACACCAATTACGATTTGTAAATCTAACTTTTGTACTGTCATAGGGTCAAAATGCCCCTGAAAAGGTAGTAAACCTGGAAAGTTCGCCTGAACGCGTTCCAGTAACTTCAAGTGCACCACAACTTTCTGATTGTCGAGCTCTCGTGACAGTTTATATGCCGTTGCAGACAATCACACCGAAGAAGAATACTATTCCTAAGAAGTCGACAATGCCGCTGAGGAGTTCCCTTCGTTTCAAGTCAATCAAATACACCAAATATTCGACTCAATGAAGATATTGTGTATGGATGACCTAAAGTAGTATAACTTATTTTGGATGCCATTTTGGAATGACGCATACTGTTGGTTATACTGTCAATTTGAGGCGTTAACTTTCGTTTTGTGTTTATGCATTAGGTTTCGTTTTATGTTTAGGATGAACTTGGTATTGTAAGTTGACAGTTAACTATGGAAATAGTTGGTTTTGTGGAGGTTGTTTGGATTGTGTGTGTGTTGTGGGACATGTGTTTAATTGCAGGTGGAATGTCGTTGGGATTTAGTCGATGACTTTTTGTCCAGTCAGTCAAAACATAGTACATCTATTCTCAACTAGTGGGCAAACGTGTTTCATCAAATACCAACAATTACAAAACATATGTCATATGGTATTAAGACAACAGAAACATAATTAAATAAAAACACTCTGACCCGCAAACATAAGTCTTTAAAATACAAATCCTAAAACACGTTCACCCAATCACCAATTTTAGGATTACAGCAAACAGCAGTACAACAAGAACACCAACAGCAGTAATCAACATCTTCTCCCTTCTTCGTACAAGAACCACTTTGCTTTCAATCTTGACATGCATATCTCGAAATTTGTTTACGGCCCTCCTTCCATATATGCACATTTACGGGTCACACCACTCAAAATAACTACAACCGTGGTTCTGCAACCGAAAAACACCAAATTAGGGCTTCGAAAAATTAGTGATTTTCAAGACTAGGGCTTCAAAATTAAGCTTCAAAACCAAACAAATCAGCAAACAAACCTTGTAATTGGGACACACATAAAACATTCGACTGAAATTCTTCCATGTCGAAGCGGGTTTAGCATGTGTCGTGAACCCACGGTAGCAACTCCACGTCGGGTACTCTACGACCGACTTCGAGCTGGATGAAGTGTTGCGTTAGTAATGTGGTGTCATTCTTACTCGCCGACCAGGAGATCCAACAATGACGGGCCGAAGACTTCGGGAATCAACAGACGAACACCTTGGAGAAGAAACCCAATGCTTCAATGGGGGAGAAAGACTGCATATAATAGGTGAAGAAGTCAGGATCATCTTTGTCTTTTCACACACACAAAAAGTCACGTGCAAGGCATGGATGCTGTTAACGGATACAAACGGAATTCATCAAAATCCTACACCACCAAACATACTACATCAAATACAAACATTGGGCTGCATTTACCACCGATGGCAAACATGTTACATCTTTTTCATACTTTTCCCTAAAGAAAAAGGGTGTCGCCTCTTGAGGGTTTTGCCAGTGGTGGGAGCGTCATGAGGTGTTGCTTAAGGTCTTGGAATGCCTTTTCACACTCAGTCGTCCACTCAAATTTCTTGTTGGCGCGCAGGACTTGGAAGAAGGGTAGTGACTTTTCTCCGGATTTTACTAGGAAACGACTGAGTGTCGCTAATCTTCCATTCAGGTGTTGCACCTCCCTGTGGCAGGTTAGACTCTTCATCCCTTCGATCGCTTCTAATTTTTCCGGGTATACCTCGATCCCTCTTTGGCTCACCATGTAGCCAAGAAATTTTCCATAGTGGACTCCGAAAACACATTTCTCAGGGTTGAGGCGCACTTGATGAAGGCGCATGCGCTCGAAGGTCTTCCTCAAGTCCTCCACGTGGTCGACACTCTTGACTGATTTTACAAGCATGTCAGCGACATAGGATTCCATGGTTTTGCAGATCATTCCTGCAATTAGCTTGTTGACCATCCTTTGATAGGTGGCGCCTGCATTGATCAACCAAAATGACATGACCGTGTAGTGATAAATATCACCATCAGCATAAAAGGCGGTGTGTTGCGCGTCGTTCTCTGCCATTTGGATATGGTTGTACCCAGAATATGCATCCATGAAGCTTAGGAGCTCGTGGCCAGACGTGGCGTCGACTAGCTGATCGATGTGAGGCAAATGATAACAGTCTTTGGGACACGCCTTGTTGAGGTCCCTGAATTCGATGAACATCCTACATTTGCCATTATTTTTCCTAACCAAGATCGGGTTTGCTACCCATGTTTGGAATCAAATTTCCTTTACAAGTTGGCGTCGATCAGTTTGCCTACCTCTTGACGGATGGAAACTGATTTCTCTTCTCATACGACGCACCTTTTTGGGGCGATCGGCCTGATGCTCAGGTCGATATTGAGCTCATGGGCAATCACTTCTCGACTTATCCCGGGCATATCACTTGGTTTCCAAGAGAACAGTTCCTTGAATTCCACAAGGAGCATTGAGAGTGATTTCGCCTCTCCTGATGGTAGCGTCGCTCCAATCTGGACAGTCTTTTCTGTTCCTTCTATCTAGACCTTTCTCGTTCCTTCAACTTGCTGGGGGCGGCTCCTTTCTTCCCTAAGATCCTCCTCGGTCCGAATAACGAGCGTTTCTTTTTCTTTAACACGTGATGGCGTGTCGCGTGTACATAACAGGTGCGCGTCGTAGGCTGATCACCTTTTACAACACCTATGGCATGAGGAGTGGGGAACTTCAACATCTGGTGATAGGTAGAGTGAACCATCATGTGTGGGTTAAGCGTGGAGCACCCCAGTATCGCATTGTATGAGGTCGGGGCGTCCACCACAATGAAGGTGACATCGAATCTTCGATACTTCCAGTCGTCCCCAACCTCTACGGGTAGGGTAATGGGCCCTACCAGGTATGTGGCGTTTGATGCGAATCCCATCAAGGGGAAGTTTAATTTCTTCAAATTTTTTGCCAACTTTCCCATTTTTGTGACACCTCTAACAAAAGAACATTAGTGGAGCTCCCCGAGTCCACCAACACTCTTTTTATCGTGTAGTCGTCAATGTCTATAGTGACGACCAATGCATCTTCATGTGGGCATGTTACGTGCCTCATTTCAGATTCTGAGAAGGAGATGGTGACGTCGTCTTCCTCCCTGGAACGTTTTCCTGCCTTTTCCGTTCCTGAGAGTTGTGCCGTGTACAACTCCCGAGCAGCGTCCGTCTCTCCTACTACTACATCTCCTCTATTGATTACGTTTACATGTCATTTTTTGCCATTTGAGGATTCAAATCCCATTTTTGGTGACGTCCGCCACTCTCTTCGAGGGCTCCGACTCCTTTCTTGGCGTGCCACAAAGTCTTTAAGGTAACTCTGCTGGATTAACCTTTGTATATCCTTCTTCAGGGTATAGCAGTCATCTGTTCCATGGCCTTTACATCGGTGATAGCAGCAGTATTTACTCAAGTTGTTGCCCAGGGCCACACCATTCGTTTTTTGTGGAGGGGGCGTTGCCAAGTCCTTCATTCCATCCATGTCAGCACCACTGAGACGTCCCTGTTTAGAGGAGTATACGATGTTTTGTACACGTCGCGAGGAGGGTGAGCCAGAAAGGGGTGGCGTTGTTCGTGTGACACCTTTGCTGGATGGTGCTCGGGCCTTTTACCCTCCTGGATTTCCTTATATGATTCCTTGGGCTGCGTCCTCTCTCCCTTGGAAATTTCCAAGTCGACATAAGACTTTACACATGCCACTAAGTCTTCTACAGTGTTGACCGGGATGATGCTTAGGTTGTCGTATAAGGTCGATCCTCGTGGACCAAGCGCCCTGACGAATGCTCTTATGGTCTCACCTCCTGTGATGACCGGGCCGATTCCCGACAATTCTTTGTTGAACCTGGTGTAGAAATCTCTCAGGCTTTCCTCATTTCTTTATATGAGGTGGTCTAACGTTCCCACACTCTTCAACAACTGTCTCCCCCATGTATTGCACAATGAACGTTTCCTTTAAATCCACCCAAGACTTAATGGAGGTCTTGGGTAGTCCGAAAAAACAGTGTGAGGCGACACCTCCTAGGGTGGACGGGAAGAGTAAAGCGAAGTGGTTGTCGTAACTAGTCCGTCCCAAGAGTGAAGACTCATGTCTTTGTTTGTGATATACTGGGTCACCTTCTCCTCTGTAATAGTCGAATCGCTGGGTCTGCACGTGTTTGGGCACAGTCACTGCCAATATTTCGGAGGCGAGTGGATGCGATGCCCTATCTCGAAGGATAGACATGATCCCACTTTTCTGTTCTTTAACCTGTCGGGCGACAAACTCTTTAATTTCCTCCATGGTCATTGTGCTAGGAGGAACCACTGTCGTTGTAGAAGGTAAGGCGGTGCTTATTGGAGGCTAGGAGCTCCGGGGCGACACATTATGAGGGCGATGTCGAGACAGTGCTTCCTCTGTCCGAGGGGAACCTTTCTGTAAGGATTTTCAGATGTTGCGTGCGATGATCTCGTCCAACGCTGCCATGAAGGAAGGTGTTAGGACTACTTCTGGGCTCGCATCTACCCGGGGCAGCGCCTTTCCTGAGGATGACATTGCTGATTCGGCTGGTTTGTGCAACTCAGGCTCATTCGCTGCCACTAGTTGGGGGTGTGGGCGGTGTTGGGTACGTCAGGTAGCTGGGAAGTCTGCCCCACCGGTTGCTGAACCATTGGCAGTAAGTACGCCGAGGACCCTAGGTGTTGCAGGAGGTGGTGGATGGTGTCATTTTCCGTAGCTTCGACTTGGTTACTCTTTGCTCTAGTGTTGGGTGGAGTCATGACTTATTTGCTCAAGGGTTCCCACAGACGGCGCCAGATGTTGAATCACATTTACCGGTCAGGTTCTCTCCAGTGCTTTCTGACTTGGTTATGTGCCGCTCCAGTGCATAGAAGGAAAGCCCGGGGGTTCCTGTTGTTTCCCCTCCGACGATCAAGTTAGTCGAGGTTCGTTTATAGAATAAGTATGTAGCTCAAGTATGTAATGTTACACTTAACCTCGTATGCAGATGGGTGAGGGTATTTATATCCATCGCCTCTAACTTGACTGTAGTTTAGTTCTAACTCTGGTCATACTTTGAGTCCTGTGTCGCCGGCTGCACTGTGTATGGTGTCATTTTTTTTACTAACATTCGGAGCTCTCTCTCCAATTAATTAACCTGTCAGTCACTTTTTCTTGTTGGATATCGTCTCATTCGCGAATACATCTTAACAAACTTCTCCATTCACGTATAGGTCTACTTTGGTATTTTTTTTAAAGGGTTAATTACCAAAAAAACAAAAAAAAAATTGAGATTAAACCAAACAGCAAACCAAATTTTGTTTTTGACAAACAACCATTGTATTAAAAGGTGCTCGCCTTAGGGCCTAGGCGCTTGAGGTGAGGCACACAATGAGGTCTGCGCCTCGACCATGTTGAGACGCAGACCCTACTGCGAGGCGCTCGCCTTGCTGCGCCTCGACACGCCTCAACCTGAGGCGCGCGCCTCCTGCGCCTTTGTGTTGAACTTTTTTGCTAACCTGATTCTTAAGAAGGCGATCCTTTCCGATTGTTTTAGCAAGTCTCCTCTTCAAAAAAAAACTTCAGGCCTTCTATTTTAACAACAACTCTCCTCTCCAACAAGGAAGCAACCTTCTGTTGTGGTCGGTGAATTTTTTATTTCAAAATAAGATCTGGACTGATATCCCTTCCCTTGATTTACGGTTAATTACCTCAACCGTTACTTATGTTTGGCCCATGTGATTAAAAGGTTACTCATCTTTTTTGGTGTAGCTGAAACGTTACTTAAGTTTGAACATGTGACTAAAAGGTTACTCCGTGAAGTTTCCGTCAAATCTTACCGTCTAAATGTCACGTGCAAAGCACATGACCCAATTTAAACAATTAAGTCAATTGAATGTACGATTATACCCTCCTGTCACCCATATCCCTCCAACCCAACCTTTCAGACCTCATTCCGCCCAGAGTGTGTCGAATTGCAGCACGGAACTCCCCCTCCTCATCGACATTGCGTTTCGGAACCTACATCTGGAAGTAAGTTTTGGTTTTCACTTCGATTGAACTACAACTTCATTGGGTTTTCACATTCTACTGTGTGCTACGAGTTCAGTTTTTGTTCGTCTACCCTATTATCTGCGTTAATGTTCGATTCGCTTGAAGATTAGGCTTTGCTTTTGCTGTGCGGTACGAAACGATGAAATTGCTGCATAATATGTTCCTATTTCTGTGTGATTGTGCGATTTGTTGCAGATTTATGTTGAAACGATGAAATTTCTCCATGAATTTGCTGCTAATGGGGTGTTTGATTGTGGGAGTTAGGTGATTTATTCAGGAGATTCTTGTAATGCTGCTAACTATTTTAGAGGTAAGTGAGTGTCACAGTGTATGACTTTACCTTGCAAAGAATTCTTTGAGTTAACTCTTGTTTGTACTTCCACGATTCTCTGTTGCATCTATACACAAAAAAATCCAATCCTGGAGATGATATTGAGCATATTCAGTATAATGTTGTAAATCGATGAAAGAAATACATATATGTGTACTATTTAAGTGTACTTTTTAGTTTTTACTCACTGCACTGGAGGGAAAGTGTCTTGACTGCAGCAAACAGAACTATAAATCTCAAAACAAGAGAAACTGGAAATGCAGATGGTTGAAGATCATGAAATCTGGGTTGTTAGCCAGAGAAACTACCTTGCAGAACCGAAGAAGCACATTTGTTAATTAAAAATTGAATCTTGATCAAGAATTCAAGTTTGCTATTTTACAGATGATCTCTTAACAACAAGTAAACACTTCTTTCTTTTCCATGTATGTTACATACATAAGATTTTGCAGAAAATTGATGCTATATCAGAAAAAAATGGTACATGTTCTCTGCAGAATCAGGATGGATTGTCAGTTTTTTTTCAACTACCTAATGAGAAGAAGTTAATCAGGATGTCTGTTATTAAATGGTCTGGACTCGTCCTTTCAGACTCAAGAACGTTAATGGTTCTGGATCAGCCCCTCAAGACGGCCCTTTCAAAGAGAACGAGGCAATGCTGGTGATCTACATAGTAGAGTAGAGTCAGGTTCATTTTGTACTTCCATATTTTGTTGGTTATGAAGGTTTGTTTTAACCGAACCTATGTTGGGATTATATGATGGATTATGTTTTCGGATGTATTCGGGATTCGGGATTTTTATGGATTATTATGGATTCTGTGTTTTCGGATGTATTCTGGATTTTAGTAATAGTTCGGTTACAAAATGTCCAAACTTAAGTCACCTTTTAATAACAGTTCAGAAACTTAAGTCACCCTTTAATAACAGTTCAGAAAAGATAACACTTCATTTAACAACATGTCCACAAACATAAGTCACCACCTTCGCAAAATACACATTGTTCTTCATCCTTCAGTTACAGACAAAGGTACAAATAACTTCTACTAATTCTTCGCAATTGAACTTAGAACAAAAATAACAACAACAATTACCTACACTGCAACTAACTTCTGATTGGATCAACTTTCAAGAGCTCGGGTTTTCGCAACATCCAATTGTTCTTTCAAATGTTTCTCTCTTTGTTGAAATTGCATCACTGCAATCCGGGAACATAGCTGGATCTTCCCAGTTAAAAAACCCACATCCGGGTTTTGTACAGACTACAACAGAATAAACAACAAACAGTTACCTCAGATTTGACGATTTAAGGTTCGAAAATAAGGCATTACGGTTCAAATTACTGCAGCAAAACGAATTAGGTTTGCCAATTAGGGTTACCCACTATCAAATTACCTCAAAATTGGGGCATCCATGGAAACGGCGAGAGAAATTCTGCCACGTATCAGCAGATTTGACGGAGCACACAAGCCCACAGTAGCACATTCTCATACGCGAAGCTCCGTGGTTGGGATTAGGGGAAGAGATTGACCGAGATCGAACCTTTCTACGGTTGTCAGAACTCATAGGACATCATTCATCCACAGACTTCATGGCTTCTGTCTTCGCACCGTGGGTTCTTCAGTTATTCCTTCTTCTCAAGATTCTTCGCGCTCAAACTTCTCCAGCAACCTAAGAACAAACCGATGTTAAGTAGACAAGGTGTTTAGGGTAGTTTCAGAACTTCATAATACAACCACCTCATGTGACAAGCACATGTGACTACTTAACGGGAAGAAATAACGGCAGTTAGGTGATAGTAACAGTTCAGTCATATCTGTCAACATAAATAACGGTTGAGCTCAAGTTTGAACGGTTCAGTCACATGTGCAAACATAAGTAACGGTTGAGGTAATTAACCATTTGATTTATAGCTCCCTTCCTACTTGGTTTATAGTTCGTCCTATAGCTATTTTCCTGTTATAGCTCTTGATGTAGTTGTCTTGCTCTTGTAGTGTAGCATTGTAGCTGTTCTGTTTAAGGCCATGTAGCTGTCCTAGTATAGGGCTGTGAAAGTCTATTCATTTTGTATTTGTGAAACACTTTGTTTTGTTTCTGCCATGTAGCTGCCCTAGTATTATGTGACAGTATACTGTTCCTGCTAGTTGAACTGTTCTTTCCATGTAGCTGCTCTCCTAGTGTTCTATTCCTAGCGTAGGTAGCTTCATGTTATGTGTATTGTCATTTGTCACTATTATGTATGTATTGGGTAACACACTAACACTGCAATTGTATTGATACATATAGTCTATATGATTATTTTATTTATTAGAGTATTATAAATAGTATTTGGTGCAACGACTATTATCTTCTTTACTAGTAAATATTATGTAAGGTTTTATATATTAGGTGTGCCTCGTTCGATGAGGCGAGCGCTTTATGGTTGCCTCAAATTTTTTAAAACATTGCAAATAACAAACCAAACTTTTAAAATTGAGCAAACAACAGTTGCCTCAAATTTTTTAAAACATTGCAAATAACAAACCAAACTTTTAAAATTGAGCAAACAACAAACCTACCTCAAATTTTCATCATGTTTGAACGAATTTTTCAATGTTTGATGGAGTTATTAAGTTAACATTAGTTGAAGTATTCTAAGGAAATTGTATTACGACTTAATAACTCCCTCAAACATTCACAAATCCGTTCAAACATGATGAAAGTTTGATATTTATTCAATTTCAAAAATTTGGTTCGTTGTTTATAATAATAATAAAATTGGGTTGTTCCTCAATTAATTTTTATAATTAACCCTTTTTAAAAAAACTGAAGATATTTTCATATTTATTTATTTTTCAGGTATATATTAGTAAAAAAAAAAATACAGATATTTAGGATACCTTTATTTATTGTAGGCTTGTTCATGAACCAGTTCGGGGTCGAACCAGTTTAGAACGGAACTGGTCTGATTTGTAAAAAACCAATACTTTATTCTGTTTTTAAAAAAACTGGTTTGGTTTATGGCAAAAAGAACTGGGCTGGTTCGAACCGATTCAGAACCGGTTTGAACTGTTCTGGTATGTTTTTTACAATAATGTTGGTTAAGAGCCGGTCTGGTTCAAACCATAACCGAACCGGCAAAAAAACTTGTGCCGAATAGGACCAAGATGAATAGAATACTGGTCTAGAAGTCTGGAGACTGGTTTGGTTCATTAGACCGATGGTTGAGAGACACCAGACCAGCTTAGTTTATTAAAGATGGTTTAATGTATAAAGTGGTTTAATTTAAATTTAAGTATAAACCAATATAAAAAAACGAGTCGAGTCAACCCGATTTAAACTGTATTTTTTGTACTATTTTGAACTTGGTCTATTTGAAGTCTAAAAACTCTGGTTTGGTTTTGAAACTAGTTCGGCCGAACCAAACCAGTTCATCCAAATCGGTTAATTTGAACAAGCCTAAATTGAATTGTTTGATCGATGGTCATGCATACCAATCGTCCAGACCGTAAGGTCAGTGGACATCCTCAGTTCCCTGATTTTGTCGAAAAACATTAAGCCGTTTGATAAAAATAAAATATACTGAATACTTTTTTAAAATAAATTAATTAATTAACATGGCTTGTAAACAGTGGTCCGTCCTAAAGAGCAAATTTATCCATCTTCAGTAGTATCTGCTGCTCTTTGATGAAGAGACACCGCTTGTGCCATTGACTCGCTGCTTCCGTTTCTTCTTCTTGGCAGACTTCTTCTCCGGCGTACCCATCTCTGCATATCCACCATCTTCCTTCACCTTCTTCTTAACAGATTTCTTCTCCTTGGAAGCAGATTTTTTCCTCTTCTTTCCAGAAGAAAACGCTTGTTCCTCAGGGGATCCAAATAACCCACCACCACGAGGCAACGGTTCCTCATCGTAATCATCACCTAAGTTCCAATTGCCAAACAGTTCAGGTGGATTCACCAAGCTACTAGAGACAACGGGCTCTCCTGCTCCAGGGAGCAAGCTTTTGAAAGTGATGTCACCGTTCCTCCCTCCTTTTCGCTCCAACAGAACAGAGTCTGGTCTGATTATGGTGCCCAGGATGCTCCTGTTGGGTCCTAGGCTCATGATGATCTTAGGATTCGTCAATGTTGAGAAGGCCATACCAAATGCTGATTTTATCTGTATGTTGTAATAACAAGATAGATTAGGCCCGTGCACACCAACTGTAGGTGAAGGAAGGAAGGAAACAAGACCAGTAAGTAAACAACCTGGAAATAGTTGAAGGAATTCTTTCCAATGTCGTTTTCCGGGGTCTGATTCATCAACAAGAACCTTTTGTTAGTGACTGATAGAGATTTAAGTAAAACTCAAAGAGCAAGGAAAAACTCCATTTAGGAATTATTCCAGGCAAAACTTAATGGAGGTAATCCAAGGCATTTCAGAATGCTTGGGGATGGATGTCAAGTGATTAGGTGACGCAAGAATAAGATTTGAAACCTTCTCACTATAGCACTTGATTTGCTAAGCAGACATCATACAATCAATTTACAAAACATTCAACCTCTAGGTTGCAACCTGTGGGTCCTCGATGGAGATAAGTGATGGTCGTGCTTTATTGGAGAATCTGAAAATTGAAAAAACAAATGAAGAAAATAAGATAATACAGCTTAAGTACACAGGCAGGGTGGTTCATGAAAGTGCTATACTCTTAATCTTACCCTCTGGCACTCTTCAAATAGAATGTGCCTTCCCCTCGACAAGAAACACCCACTTGAGATGTGTTCAGCTTGCGCCCATAAAATTCAAAAAAACGTACCTGGTTTCAAGATAATATGAGTATTGAATCAACTAAATCAATTGAAATTTAAGGATTGCTGCAGTCTAAGCAAGAAAGTGTCATAAGTATCGAATAGAAGTGCACTTAATATGAGAAATCCACTATTTTATCAAGAATGTTAACCTAAGCAGATAAAATATTTTTGGTTGTTGTTAAGTACGTACCAGAAGAACTCCCAAATTATGCTCCGGTAAAGGCTGGGACTCACGAACGCTCTGGATGGAAGCAACAAACCAGATATACATTAGTATGTTCATTAAGCTCCTTCTGAAGCAAAACCATTAACATGTCAATACAAATTGTCCCACCCGCAATAAAACCATTAGCATGGTGAGCAGAGCATAAGAGCCTATTCCACCAGAGTACACCTGCATATTCCAAAATACATATTCTATGTTAATTGTAAAAGTTATGCATATCCAAGAATAATATACTGAAACTTTGCTGCCTGCAATCAGTCATGGTTACCTCATTCAATTCTCTCTGTTGCAGAAATACTTTCAGAATTAGACACAATGGCCGCAGAGGAGGCCACTTAGATACGACATCCTGACATAAAACCAAAATATATCAAGACAAAATATAATAAACCAAATTTACAAAAAGTAAGCAAAAGCAAATCCACCAACCTTGATATATTCGGCAGCTACTGGTCCATTCTGCACATCAAAACTGTTGAAGAAAATAAAAGAACAATAATGACACTAGATCCAGTGAATCATCTTAATGGTGTGTAAGTGAAACACTATTAGATTGACAAGACCTGGTGCTGTCTCTTAGTTCATTGTATTATTGCAAAGCATAATAATTTCAGAAAATCAACGTTAGAATTTAAAACGATGAATGCTAGTCCACTCATATAAACTCTGAGAGCGTGAGAACTGCAGAAACAATTAAAGAGTTGAAAGCAACAGAAGTTACAGCCTATAAGGAGTTGGAGATAACTGGAAACAAAATTTTGCCAGTATATAGAAACGCTTTGAAACACCCAAATTTTGCCTATCATGTAAATGGGGAGCTATTCAAATTGTAGGCCTTAGAGAAGAATATGAAGGAAGCTGGGTAAGCTAGATCAAAAGTAAGGAGATATGCAATGATGCAAAGTACACATTATGCAATAATCAAACCTTAAATCAAACTGCACGCCACTTTTCTTCTCTGTGAATTTGATGATAGGAACACGTGCCTTTGCAATCACCTGAAATATTGAAACCACCTAAGTTCAAGAAAAGGAATCTCACTTCACTAATAATATTCTTGAGGATGTCCGTACCTGTATCTTTTTTGCAATGCCCTTCTGTGATAATGCCCTGGACAGAGCCTGCAATCCTAGCTGTGGGGTTCTGATACCGGAACCTAAAATCACAACCTAAAATGATCTCAATAAAGCAGCATTGTTCAGTTCAAGTAGTCATGAAATTTCAAACATTCAGAAAAAATCATAACATGAAAAAAATTTGATACGGATGGTGGAGAGGCATAAACCTACAGTAACTTACATCAATATCGCTAGTTGGAAGGTACAGTCCTGTTCGAAAAGAACCAAAAACTTCAACCTATAAAAGAAAAACAAGAAAACGAATTCACTACGTAGCTAAAAGCCACAGAGAATTATAAAAGAAAGACTATGTATGGAAAATCAATAAGCAAGCTTATGTTTGATGATACATAAATGAAAGCTAATTGATAAAACCTATTCAAATTGTTCACGGAGATAGTCATAAGAAGGAGAATGGAGTAGTTTCTTTCAAACAAAAAACCTACTTTGCAGTTGGGCCATATGTACTTAATAACATCGGAGACAGATTCAACAGCTGCATTCCGAAGCCCTAACTCTTCCGGGGTAGGAGATAAGAAATCACAGAAGTCCACTATCTCTGCAATGCAACAACATAGAACAATTCAAGAGACCATTTAACGAGTCATTCTTGATAATTATGCTCAAACAAAAATCCTCAACATAGTAAGATAAGGTCAGAATCACTTGAAGGTGTGGAATTTTCGCAATGCATAAACGTAGCGAAATCAGGACGGTGATAAACTGAAACCTTTATGCAACTGAAGCATTGGGCTCTTAAACTTGCTGTTTCCCCTGAACCAGACACTCTCCAGACTCGAATTCTCAGCGCCTTTCATCGGAGTCTTAGGTTCAGCTTCCTTAGTCAGTTCTGGAACCGCTGCCGCCGCCTGCTCCAATTCAGCACCAACATCGAGGGAGAAATAATCTATTGCATCAGCAGCAGGGGAAGCATCCCGCATGGAAGACAACGATATCTCATTCCGTAACACTGAGTAGACGTCGCCGGGCTTTTCCAGTGATGGTGACGGTGGAGTTGCTTCAGCAGCATCAATTGTATCGGATAAGCAGAGTGGGCTTAGGGTTTCGTAGAGGTAGGTCTGAGGCTCTCCCGGCGAGTCCTCCATCGCTAAGTCGAGAGGAACGGAGAGCGGCGGAGGTTACTGCAGTTGCTTATGCGATCTTTGTTACCGGTGTTGGTTGGGAAAGCGAGACGGAAGGTTAGGGCTGATTAAGACGTGATATGAAAGGAGAAGCCCAATCGTTTATAATTATATCTGATTAATTCATATAATAAAGCATGTTCATTCAGTTATTTTTTTTATTTTTTTTAAAGTCAATTCTAAAATTTATTAAAAAAATGTCATCCACACACACAATAAACTATTTTGGGACTCTAAATGCTCATTATTAAGTAAATTATATATTTTTGGCCAATTTTTTAAAATTATTTCAATATCACTAATTCTTTACTTTTATTTACTAGGGTTAATTACTTGAAACGTTATACATGTTTGCGCATGTGACTAATTGATTATAACTTGTGCAGGATGGTTACACATGTTTCAGCATGAGATTAATTGGTCATTTTTACTGTTGATCGTTAAAAATCACAGTTAAATCACTATTTGGATACATAAAATGACCAAATTACTCTTACATTCATTATTTAAATACCGTCAAAAGAAAGAAGAAGATGAAGACCCTTCTTCATCCTCTAGATGAACAAAGTTCCTTAGCTCATTCCTTCATGAACTAATCGGCCCCATGACTTTAATTTGGTCATTCAGAGATATTGAGTTGTGAGTATGGAGGTTCCATGATTCCATGGTTGCTCCAATTTTAAGGTAATTGCAAACATTTTGAGTATTTCGTCCCAGTTTTTTATCCGATTGTGAAAAAACTCTAATTTTGGTAAGAACCCTAATGGCGGTTTTTGAGGTAGTGCCTTTCCCCACTCCTGGACTCCACCATCTGAATTCTATAGTGCAATTGAAGATGGACTATGACAAGCAACATACAATGGAGATGAGAAATGTAGATGTGTTGAGCCGAACATGAATGACTCCATCATCCCTCTCGTTGTGAATGTTGCCGCTCTTGGTAAATTTGATATCTTGCTCCATCGCTTTTACTGACATACGTACATTCTTGATGGTTGATACTAATCTGAATATTGGTACATGCAGATTTGGAAATTGCTTCTCCACTTGAAATCATGGACAAGGCCTTCGAGAAGTTTGGGGATGACATTGCCATTGCTTTCAGAAGAAACTGGACAAGGCCCATCTTTTGATCAATGTGCTAAATAAGTAGTTGTATTTGAATTGGGAAAAGTAGGAAATTGCACCTAGATGTTTGCACATGTTGGTAATTGCACCCAAAATGTTTGTTATCACATCCGGATGTTTGCGTTTGTTGGTCATTGGACATTTCCGTCCATTCTCAAACGTTGTCCGTTAAATGACCCTCACATGGTTGTCATATGCCTGACTCATAAATGTATATACCTAAACTACCCTAGGCACTTTCTGTTGATAAAGTCTGTGTGTCTCTTCCATTATTCATTTGTCTTCTCCTTCGTTCTACTGCAATGCGTCTTCTCCATTCGTTCGTTCATTCGGTCTCCGTTCATAAGATGAGGTCTGGTAAGTACTGTGAATGTTCTTCCGATTCTTCTTCCCCTTTTGCATCTAACCCGAATATGACCTATGAGGAACCACTGTGCTATTGCGGTCTACAAACCCGTGCGAGAACAACTTGGACCATGAAAAATTTCGGTCGTCTGTTCTTTTCATGTCCGAGATACCAGGTAATGCTGTCAATTCCTTGAGTTAATTTTGAAGATATGGTTGATTAGTGTATTCCGAAAAAATTAGTTTTTTTTGTAAACCCTATTTTTTTTTACCACTATGCAGCCATTGAAAAGGGGTTGTGATTTCTTCGCTTGGGCAGATCCACCGATGTGTGTGTATGGAAGGAGAGCCATGGCCAAAATTGTGTTAAAGGAATCCAAACTCAACAATCAAATTTCTGTGTTGCGTAGCTGAAATCAGCAACAACTGTGTGTTATAGTGTTCTTACTTTTCGTTGTTGATGGACTTATGTTGAAAATGTAGCTACGTTTAAACGTTTGTTGTATTGTGTGTAAGTTATGTGCGTTGTCATTCAGATGTATTTGATGTTTGTTTAATAAATACGTTGTGGACCCACAAGTTATGTACGTTGTTATTCAGTTGCACTTGATGTTTGTTGTATAGTGTGTGTTTCCACCCTTATGTTTAGGCGAAATTGCACTTCAAGAAATTTGCTCTACAGCGAGGGTAAATTATCGTTGCTGGAAGCACTGTTGGCGCTGCTAAAACCCATTGCCGATGCTAAGAGTCGTGCCAATAGAC
This sequence comes from Chamaenerion angustifolium, assembly GCA_946814005.1. Classification (NCBI taxonomy): domain Eukaryota; kingdom Viridiplantae; phylum Streptophyta; class Magnoliopsida; order Myrtales; family Onagraceae; genus Chamaenerion; species Chamaenerion angustifolium. The sequence continues at coordinate 22,069,995 of OX328270.1, read as the reverse complement.
CCCGTGGCTAAAGGTATCGACGACGACAATATGCCGCCACTAAAGGTTTGCCGTTGCTGAAATGAATAGTGAATGAATAGTCTGTTTGATGATTAGCATCGAAATATGCCGACTCTGTTTACGCATAATTACCGTCGACATGTATTTGAGGGTAATACTGATTTACAGTGTCTACATATGTGAGATGCAGATTGGAGGCATTAGTATCCGCGTATTGTTGTCCCTATTTGTATGATATTGTATCCAACTTATGTGAGGCAATATAGTTTCTTCAACCACAACATTTCGTTGAAAGTAATTACGCATACTTAGCGATGGATGCATCCAACCTGTCGATGCTCGTCAATAGTATTAAAATATTACCCTGTTAATAATAGTTGATGCTAAAATCGAGTTTCAACTACTGTGAAAGTTGTTGCTATATACAATGTTTTGTGTCTGCGTGTTGTCATGGTTAAATGTTATATTAAGCATGAATTACGGATGCAATTACACTCCGTCGGCAATGGTTTGTGTTGATGCAAATGCTAATGTTTCTCTTTTCGAATTGTTGGCCATGCTAATGCTCGTAGCCAAGCATACCCAAACAGAATACATAAATAGACAATACACAAACAGGTAATACACAAACAGCTACTTATGTAGAACCATTTCCAACAGATCTGAATTTATACATAGCCAAGCATTTCAAACAAATGTATGGCAACCAAAACACAAACATAGATGACATGTTCACATTTACATCATGTCCAAAATATCCATTTACAATCAGTCAACACCTAGTGTACCACCAGTCACTATAACTACTAAGCAGGAGTACTTACAGCACGTTTCCACGGTTCATGCATTTGGATCTGCAAACATAGAAATAACAACAATCATGGTAGCATCATACTATAGAATATACCCTACAATGACTTAATGGGTGTACACAATGCAATTAAATTAATACTATACGCACCGTTGCCAAACATTGTACTTTTCATGACAGCAATGTCACGTTGAAATTGTTCCATGCTGGCCTGGAACTCCTTGAGTTGATCACGGAGTGACTCACATTCGGCTGCATTTCTAGCTACCTCCTCCCTTGCCTGCTTTAACTGCTCACTTTCCATCATCCGTGCTGCCTTTGACACCCGACTTCGACGACGCTCAGGTTGGCGAACTTCCTCATACAAGACATCCTTGTCAACAGCAGACTCCTCCTCCCCAGTTGCCAACTGGGCAGCCCTTTCCTCCACTTGTTCCTATTTTGCAAACAATGTGCCAAGAACATAAACGAGCAATCAGTTACAAATGTACAGCACATGTGACTATATGGGTCGGCAGTACTACTTACCAGTATTGATCTGGTTTTATCATCCAGCGGCTGTCCTTTCTTGTCCACATGGTTCTTCTTGAACATATGATACTCCCCCGAATGTTTCCCGTTGTTCTTCTCAATCTGCAAGAGTACCATATACTTGTTCAAGGGTAGCTAACTATTTCTTAAACATAACAATTCAATGTTAGGATTACCTCTTCTGTATATTCCCCACTTTGCCGAGGTTTGGTCATCCAACTCTTATCCATCGCACTTATATTTCTGCAAAGAAATATCAACCCAAATCTTTTGGATTAAAAAGACAGCACAACAGTATAGAAACATGCAGTACATGAAGTAGCATCATCAGTTGTTGACAGTTTTCCAGACCGTTTGTAAAATTTCAAATATGCATTTTCGTTTATGTGTGGATCGAACCAAACGGAACCAGAGAGCTGTCTGTTGGTACCGTACGAGCTGCAGCTAGCTTAATTGCTAGTTAATTTATACGCAAGAGTAGAACTCCTTCGATTGACTTGTCCAATTTTATCAGCACAGTTGCAAAATGTCTGCAGCAACACATTTTTTGGGGCTAAACAGTACAACTCGTGACAATTCAATTCGCACAATTAAGCTCATGACCGTTGGCTATATATAACACACAATTAAGCTCATGACAATTCAATTCGCAATTACAAGAAGCCACATTCGACTACTCATACCAGCCTACCTGAGGAGAAATGCTTGTCGCGGGATACTGCAGCAAACGACTTCACGATTGATCGGCACCAGCTGGGTTGCTTCCTGGAATGTCTGCGCGCAACGTACGTGCGTCCTGGGTGTCGATCTGAAAGGGAATCTGTTCTTGGCAACGGTCGTTGATGGACTGACGAAGGCTCTGGTCTGCACGGGGGAGTTTTGAACTGTACTGGAAAAAACGGTATGTTCTGTTATAATTGCGGGTATAGAGTTTAGCAACGGCAATACATACATTACCAATGAAGTTATGCCGATACTGTTTACCCATTTATTACATCAATTAATTTTGAAAGTAAACATACTTTTTTGCAATAACAACATATTCCGTTACTAAATATCAGTATTACCCTCGGTTGAGTTTTTGACACATGATTTTGATCGGCACAGACATATTGCGACGGCAAACGTCAATACTAAAGGATTGTTTGTGCTACGACAAATGTGTTGACACTAAAATGTGTCTACTGGCACGTATTAAAATGCCGTCACTTATACACTGTTTTACCAACCCACTCCTTGTGTCGACAAATTAATTTCGTGGCTGTTGATACAGATTCTTGTAGTGTTGGTGAAAGCACTCATATGTATCGACATGAAAATCCAACAGAACACACAAACCAACCCGTTTAAAGAAAATCCACCTAAACAAAGGTTTACACATTATCCACCAGAACATTCAACACAGACCATGAGACCAACCTGTTTAGATAATATCCAACACAAATGTTTAACAAACATAATATCCAACAAAATGAAGTCACCGAACCTAACAAACCAGAAAACATGACTGAATACATCCCACAAAACATTGCGGTCACAACATCCATTTAAACAAAACGGGGTGAAGTGTTTTCACTGAGTAGATCTTCGTACAAAACGGGGTGCGGACACCGGGTCCCGTAGTCTTCTTTCTTGTTTTTCCCTTTTAAAGTGGTTGGGGAGATAACACTAATGCACGACAACTCTGGGGCACTTGATCTTACCGTCTAAAAATCATCGTCTGATTCTATGTTGATTGGTGCCGACTTCGATGAAGATGGTCGATCAACCTACATAACTAGAAAGGTTAAAGATGTTGTCCATATCTAAATTTATCGTGAATACCCAATTTACATACCTTTGGTTTGCTTCGTCTCACTAACAACTTGACCCATCTTGTTCTCTTTTGAGGCTCCACATGCGGTTCTGGTGGGTTCTTTTCTGCCTCGGCCATTGGCGGTTCTGGTGGGTCCATTTGTGGCTCGGCCATTGGCGGTTATGGTAGGTCCATTTGTGTGTCATCCATTGGAGTTTGAGGTCTAACATGGTCGGTGTTCAACTTTCAACAAACAGGTCCCCTTCGTTTCTTTGGAAAACTAAAACATGTTTAGAATATGTACGATAAGGGCATTAATCTGGTTGCGTTAAACAAACATGTACCTTTCTTTTCGATGCAGTAGACTGAGACTGTTGTGTTGCAAATTCTTCGGCCGCCTCACTTGTACCTCTTGTGCATGTTTATCCACCACCTAGGACATCCTCTCTTGTTGTGGCCCGTTTCATGGCAAACTGAGCAAAACTGTTTTAACCCATGCTTTGTCATCTTAGTCGTGCTCTTGTTGGTGGGTTCATGAGCTGATCTAGTTCGTTTCTTCTTCGGTCTTCCCCCTCTCTTCCTAACATCTGGTGGATCAATTGGCAATGAATCTACCCGTACCCAATCGTCTACACCAGGTAACAGGTGTATTATCGGTGCGTAAATCTTCCTCATAGTAGATGCATGATAATATGGGTGAACATAATAAGAAAAGTCAAAACTCCGCGCACTCATCAAACATGCAGCTGCATGAGGACAAGGAATACCCGATAGATCCCATTCTAAACAACTGCACCTTTTATCATTCAGATCAACCTTGTGTTGGTACGTTGTTCCAATTCGTACCTCATATTCTCCTTCACCTGCATATAGCACCTGCATTCCCCGAGCTGATGTTTTTTTCTTCTTAATCTTCTCCAGAACGTTGGACATTAAAACACCTTCGTGAGTATTCACCTCCTGCCTTCTCATTTGGAAATCAGTCATTAACATCCGTCGCAGACTTTCCATGAGGGTTATGATCGGTTTATCACGGGCCATGATAATCTTACTGTTCCAACTTTCTGAACAATTGTTAAGTATAAGATCAGTCTTTGATTCTTGATGAAACTCATACATGCACCATGTCTTTAGGTCAATCTCATTGAGATATTCCCATGCACTCTTGAAATTCACTTTGAGCCACTCCATGTGCACTTTGTGCCTGTGAAAGTTGTACGCGCAGGCGGCGACCTAGAATCTGGATTTTATACCTGTGTCGTTCATATGCTTTGCCAGCATGTTCTGGTGTATGTTCCTAGCACATAATTGGTGGTCACTAAAAGGCAGAATCTCCTCGACCGCTGCTATTAAACCCTATAAACATATAAACATAGAGGTGTATTTACAAACACACTGTTAAACCTATAGTATATATATTTTGTGGTAGAACAAAACATGTGGTAGTTATAATTTGTACGGAAATTTAAATCAGGTTGCATGAATGTGCATGAACTAACCTTTTGTCTATCTGACATGATCACCCAGTTCCTGTCGTTACCCACGTCTTTACTCAACAATTCAAGGAACCAAGTCCATGAACTTCCAATTTCAATTTCAACCCATGCGTAAGCAATCGGAGGTCGGAGCAATCGGAGGTCGGACTGGAGCCGCAAGGGAGTTTCTTCGTCGGAATCACCAGGCCACTTCGTCGCAGTCACAAGAACGGGGGAGACGTCGGAGTCGGAAAAAAGTAGGGGCAAAGGGAGGTTTAGGGTTTGAGAAGTTCTCAAATGGGGGGAGAAGTCGAACAAAGTGAATGAAGTATGAAAGAAAGCAATCGGTTTCCAAAGAAGGTGATGGGATGTCAAAAGGGTAAACATGTCCTTTTACATTGCATTCTTTCAAAATAAACGTTCGCACATGATTACCACGTGGCACTTAACATGTATAATTAATGTTTGGTCCAATTACCAACAAATTAAAACATACGGGTGTCATAACATACGCCAAAAAACATATGGGTCCAATTACAAAAAAAATAAACATCCGGGTGCATTTACCTACTTTTCCCATTTGATTTTTTTTTTGAATATTTTGTTGAAATGAGTTTCAGTTATGTACTAATGTTCTTCAGAACTTGGGTTTCATTCTAACTTGAAATTTTATTAAATGATTACATATGTTATCCTAGAATGTGATTAAATGGTTACATACGTTATCCTAGAATGTGATTAAATGGTTATACATGTTTCATTGTAATGTGATTAAATGGTTACGTATCTTTTCTTAAAATGTGATTGATAAGTTAAAATTGAGCATTATTACTTGGCAATACATCAAATATAAATCCAAAACATTTAGCAGCACATATAGACAAATATATACATATTCCTGGGTATGTCCATGTCCTCTGGTCTCTCCCAGCAAGAATGGTCCTTGTTGGCTTCTCCAACCTAAAGTTAAGGTCTCCAATCCAACTTAAGTTCCATGAGAACAAATAAAAGTTCCATGAGAAATATATTGGACATATAACATGCAAATCAGAAGATACATTGTATAGTTACATAATACAAATTCACAATCAAAACACTACCACGAGAAACCGAACCACGTCCAAATTGTAGACCAATCTTCAGTTTCTCAATCACAAGCAAATTCAACCATTAATGCTACAATACTACCTATTCTAACTTTCAGTGAAACCGTTCTTCATATTACTTCCATTTACACTTTCTTTGGCTATGGAAATGACCTTTCTAAGCATGATTTGGAACCTTTCTTAGCAGATCCTGGATGCAAAACTGCTGCTTTCCCCCCCCCCCCCCCCCAATTTCTTGGGTTGTTCTATTCCCATATTTGAATCTTATTTATTTTCGAGGGAGAGCAATCTCTCCTTGCCATAAACCAGAATCATCTAGCAATAATCCAGAAACTACTGGTTCTCCAATCACTCTCTACCATGCATTTCATAACACACAAAGGAAATTACTTTGAGTCTAATATCCTGAAGTTGATCTTCGGTCTATCGGATTACCTACCCAATCCGCATCAGTATACACCTCGACCTTCAAGTGGCCATTGTTCTGGAACAATACTCCACTTCCTCGTGAGCCTTTTAAATACCGAAGAATTCAAATTGCTGCTTCCATGTGATCTGCTTGTGGCTTGTGCATGAATTGACTTACCACACCTACTGCATATGCAATATCTGGTCTGGTGTGGGATATATAGATCAACTTTCCTACTAAGTGTTGGAATCGAGTTTGATCTGTTAGTTCAGCTCCTTCCACTATTTGAAGCTCGTGGTTTAATACAATTGGTGTCTCTGCTGGCTTGCAATCCACCAATCATATTTCTACTAGCAAATCTAAAATGTATTTTCTCTGTGAAATGAAAATACCTGTTTTAGATCGTAGAACTTCAATCCCTAAGAAATACTTGAGTTCTCCCAAGTCCTTCATTTCAAATCCCTGAAATACGTTTTTCCTGAGTAAGGATAATTCTTCTGTATCATCACGTGTAATAATCATATCATCCACGTATATAATTAAACAGGTTACTATGCTTCTTCTTTTCTTGAAGAACAAGGTATGATCTGCATTGCTATGTTTGTAACCATTTTTTCTCATGGCTACAGTAAATCTCCCAAACCATGCCCTGGGTGATTGTTTGAGACCATATAGTGCCTTCTTCAATTTACATACCGTTGATCCCTGGAACCCTGTCATGAACCCTAACGGGGGTTCCATATAGACTTCTTCCTCTAGATCACCATGTAAGAATGCATTATTTACATCAAACTGATGTAACAGCCAATTCTGATTTGCCGCTATAGAAAACAAGACTCTTATAGTATCAATTCTAGCTACAGGAGAAAAGGTTTCTGAATAATCAATACCATAGGTTTGAGTATACCCTTTCGCAACGAGCTGTGCTTTGTATCTTTCAATCGTCTCATCAGCCTTATGTTTCACGGTGAACACCCATCTGCATCCAACCGCCCTTTTCCCGTATGGAAGTTCGCACTTCTCCCACGCCTTATTCTTCTCTAAGGCCTCCATTTCTACTCGCATTGCCTGCCTTCACTCTGGATGTTTAACTACTGACTCCACCGTACTTGGTATATCATGAGAATATACTGCAGCAGCAAAAGCACGCGCCGTTGGTGATAAGCTCCCCCTGTCTAGGTTTGCTACTGGATATCGGCTTGCTTTTGGACTATACTCCGGTTCATATCGTACTGGAGGAACACCTCTGTTTCTCCTAGCCGGAAGTACGTATCTCTCCTGTACTCGTGATTCTTCCACAACATTAGAAGTATCATTACAAGGAGTTGCAGTAGAATTACTAACCTCAGGGATATCAGTCGAGGTTGACGTGGAAGCTAAATCATCAGAGACCTGTATTATGGGAGTCAACGTCTCGGTGGTTCCACCAACTTGATCTTTTGGAACTATCTCAGTCAATATTGGTGTGGTTAAAGTCGTCAGGTTCAACCAATCTAATGGACTATATTCATTAATAGTCTCCCCTGGATATGAGATTGGGATGAATAGTAGAATTCTGTTTCCAGAAAAGTACAATCCATCGTGACATACATGCGATTGGTTTTGGGATTAAAACATCGGTAGCCTTTTTGATGAATCTCATACCCGACAAACACACATTTGACTGAACAAGGATCAAATTTGGATCGATCCGACTTGGGGATATGTACAAAGACAGAGCACCCAAAGATATGTGGTTTTAGTGTTAAGGTTGTGGGAACACTCATATGACTAGATAGAATTTTTAGAGCTGTTTGGAACTGAATCGCCTTGGTGGGCAGACGATTAAGAAGATATATTGATGTTGCCACAGCTTCTGGCCAGAATGAACTGAGAACTTTTGACTCCAGCATTACTGCTCTTGTCATTTCTAGAAGGTTACGGTTTTTTGTTTATGCTACTCAATTCTGTTGAGGAGTATGAGGACAAGATGTCTGATGGATAATACCTTTGTCTTTAAGAAATTGTTGTAGTGAAGAATTAACGAATTCTCCACCATTATCAGAACGGATTACATGTATTTGCTTACTGTTGGATCGTGAAATCCTGGATGCTGATCTGGCAGTGAATTAAATGCCAGACAAGGACGGAAAGACGCTCCTGCTCCGATCCGGTGAACTTGCAGGTAGGGGAGCGCAACAGAGGGGGTGTCTCTGGGGCTCTCTCTGATGCTTAAATGAGTATATGTGTGTATAAAACTCAAAAACGTAAGGAACGTATGTAAAGCAATGGTATTTATAGGGTAGGAGAGATCAAACCGTATAAGGCAGCTGAATATCTTAGAGTATATTGTGTTGCTGAAGATTCGGATCGTGGGATATGGCAGTTACTGCGAGATATTGCAGTTACCAAATTTAATCTTTAGTGAATATGTGACCGAGATACGCGGGATATCGTGGCCACTTCCTTATTAACGGTTTAGTGGGACCAGAGGAGAGAGGCAAATCTCTCTTCGGGGCGAGCACTCCCATGGCGAGCAGTGACAGGTCGCGGTCTAGTGAAGAATGGCGAGCACTCAGGGAGCTTTTGGCGTCCTCGGAGACTTTGGGCTCGGTTCTGGGCCCTTCTATGGAGGGCCAAGTTTAGCTTGTACTAATGCCGATCTGGTTCGAATATCATGGGTTTACCCCCTCTATGGTTATTGGGCCTTCGAGGCCTTTTCCTTATTGGTCTGTCACTATCGATACCCAACATTTGCCCCCGAAGCTTGATTGAAGTTTCTTCAGTCGAGCTTGATTTCTTGGTAGGGTTTTAGATAGTTACGTCTTAGATTCGGTTTTCTTCGTCTCTTGTAATGGTTCATGACCTTTGAGGCATTTCTAGCTCGTTTGGCGAGCAGTTTCTTCACTGTTCAAAGCTGAAAGAATATCCTTCCTTTTATTCCCCTTTGGCGATCACTCGAGGTAACCTAGGCTCATGAAAGTCTATCTTTCTTGGTTAGGCGATCACTACCTACCAAAGGTATTCCTGATAAAGCCTATCAGTGCGCTGGCGACCACTTTGTCTACTTAGTGGACTTTAGCATTTAATAACTGCACAGTTGTCCAGAGATCGAACGGTCGCTTGAGGCACGCCTGTCATTTACTTTTCCGTAAACCAAGGGTAGTCTGACAACTGCCTGTACCAGCCAACTGTTTTTCTTCCCGAGGTGTCTCTTGGAATTCTGACATTGCTTCGTTTTTTTCCAAAAAGGTGCAATTATTCTCCTGTGTCGCTTCGATTCGCCCGTGGCGGTTACTTCTTTTTGGGCCTATATAAGAGACATCAGTTTCCCTGTTTTGTTTTTTACGCTCCTTTACTCCTTCAGATTTCCAGAGCTTTTTGTGCGAATCCTTCTTCTTTCTTCTTCAATCTTCTTCAACCCTTTTTCCCCATTGTTTCCCTGGCTACCCGAGGTCAAAGAGTTAAGCACACAGCCACCAAGGGGCCTAAGAATGCCAATGCCCCCAAGAATACCAATGCCCCCTGACCATTAGGGATGGCGCCGTGCCCCCCTCAGCGGGGGAACAACCTGACGTGGGGAGATCCGCAGCCACCCCAGTGGTGATGGATGGGCCTGAGCTTCAAACGCCCATCTTTTCTCCGAAAGGTAAACTTTCGTTCTTTCAGTGCTCTGTTTTGGTAATATTCCCTGATGTTCCTTGTTTTTTATGTTTGCCATTGCCATATCTGAACTTATTTGAGTAGATGTCAAGCCTAATGAGTTGAAGCCGGCTTACTTTAAGACAATGGTGGCGCTTGGTGGCCTCAGTGTGGAGGATGCTCCTAGGTATCCTGGCTTAGGTCTGCACTATCCTCACGGCGGAGAGGTTTACATCTATGCGGCCCAGATTGATGCTGGGTTGCGTTTTCCTCTTTGTGAGGATTTGCAGACATTGTGCCAGTTCTATAGAATGCACCCCACGCAACTCGTTCCTAATGCCCTTAGGATGTGGGTCGGTTTCAAGTTCCTGTGCATACGCCAGGAATGGGCGTATTCACTGGCCTTGTTCCGGTGTTTTTTCCGACTGGCAGCTGGGGCAAACCACTTCCAACCGCGCTGACCGAAGTTTACAGAGTGGGGATGCCCTCAAGCATGGATTTGGAATGTTCATATCCGTCTGGTCGATGATTTCCGGGCCACCAACTCCAACTATAAGAAGTTTTACTTCTTTTACAAGGGGGTGTACCCTGGAAATCGTTTACCCCGGACAAGGATTTCCCTCCTTCCTTCGAAGAGCTGTCAGGGAGTAATCGGAACGCCATCGACGACCTCTACCGGTTGCATCGATCGTCCCAATTCAAGTCCATTCACTCAGTGGAGGAGACTACTGAGAATATGCTTGAGAAGGCGGGCATTCATCAAGCCACGCCGATCTTTGATGATTGGGTAATTTTCTAACCCTTTTCTTGTTTTATCGTTTGTAGGCAAGGCCGTAGGCAGGAGCCGAAAACTGATAGGTCTCTTTGATGACCAAGGATCGGCGGGGTTGTCCTCCGACCAGGCATTGCTGAACTCTCCTCCCTCCTCTAGGCGTTCGTCCAAGAGGAAGTCTAAGGAGGTGCTTCCCTCGGCCACTGCTGGCCCTTGCCAACCAGGTATGTTGCCTCGCCATTTGTAGATTTAACTTTTTCGTACTTTGCAGTTTTTTGGTTTTTGACATCTTGTCTTGTTGTTTGCAGAGAAGTCCTCGGCTGACGTGGCGCGGGACCCTCCTCATCCTCCCTCCAAGAAGGTCAGAAGTGAGGAGCACCCGGAAGTCGACCAGCATCCTCCTCCTCCCCCTCCTAAGGGCCCTTCTGCCAGCAAGGGGAAGGGTTTGGACGTGGCGCCTCCTTCTCCATCTCCCCAGGGCTCTTCTGCCACCAACGAGAAGGCTTTGGCCTTGGCGCCTCCCGCTCCTACTGTGCCCACGGTTACTCCTAAGGAGTCTGGGACCCAGATGAAGGGGCCCGATGCTTCCAGCTCTTCAAGGGCTCCTGCGGAGGAGTACTGCTCCATGGCGAGCTTGTTCCAACCACTTAAGGTTGCGAACTCTCGGGGGCCTTGGGTCCCTTGCGGGGACCTTGCGAAGAAGGGGTACCCTGCCCAGAAGGGCATTCGGGGTAACCCGGACATGTGCATGAGGCTTCTTGATGGGATAATTCCCCCCAAGGACCGCTCGATTGTTCCCACGGAGCTACCTCAGATCGAGGGGTTCCTGCGGACCCACTTCGAACGAGTCGCCCTGGTATGATCTCGCCTCCTTTCCGTTATTTTTTCCTTGTCGTTCCCTTTTTGTGTTGATGTCCTGACAATTTTCCTTATGTTTTTGTTGTCAGCTCGTTCGGGAAGAGGTGATTCTTGGCCGCGTCTTCGGCGAGCTCGCCGACAAGCATTCTGACCTGCTTGTCGAGCTGGAGCAGTACCGAAGTACGGGGGTCACCCCCGGACAATTGGAGGGCATCAAGAAGACCGCTGATATGGCGATCGCCTTGGTGGATGGTGCCCGGGAGGAGTACTTCAGGAAGGAGCAGCGTCTCCTTGCTGATGTCAAGAAGAGGGAGGCTGATGCAGCAGCCTTCCTTCAAGAAGTTGAGGCCCTTCATCGGTGCCTAGATGAAGGAGAAGCGGTCCGAGCTCGCTTAGAGGCCGAGTTGAAGGAGGCTCGTGCTCAAATTGCAGAGTCGGACGCTCTTCGGGTCGCCGCGGAGACCCAGAAGGAAGCTGCTGAGGCCCAGAGGGGCATTGCTGAAGCCAGGGGGATCGCCTTGGAGGAGGAGAAGAACCAGCTGGCTGATCAGCTAAAGGCAGTCCCTTCGCCCCAAACCGTGGTCGAGGAGTTCAAGGCCTCCGAGGACTTTGAGGACCAGGCTTTTAAGGTGATGAAGTCAGTTATTGCCGATTTTCTCCAAGTCTTGGTGGATGATGTCCAGGCGGTCGACCCCAACTTTCCCATTGGGGAAGTTGAATCCTTGAAGGGTTTCTTGCGGAGTCGCTTTCCTCGTCCCGTTGTTGCTGCTAAAGAGACTGCCCCTGAAGGCGAGCCAAGTACTCCTGCCCCCGAAGACCCAAAAGCTTGAAGCCTCCAGCTCCTTGGCGACCATATTTTCTTTGTCTTTTTAGATAGTTGTTTTAGATAATAGTTTTTATCATTCCTTGTAATTATTTTTTGAATTCAGACTCGGTTATTATTTTTCCTTATAATATTGGATGCCTTCCATATTCCCAAGCCTTTATGTTTATTTGACTTTGAATATGTTGGCTATCCTTTCCGATATCTTGATCGCGTAATCGTAATTACTCCAGACTTTTTCTTGCTTTGTAATGGCCTCGACTTTTAAAGCCTTGGACCCAGCACAAGTCTGTGTGAACTTTTTAAGGACAATACTCTAACACTTAAAAGTATAGACTTCTAAGTTTCAAGAGGTATTACCTTTTCGAAGTTTAAACCTTTGACTTGTTCTCATAGTAACGATAGCTTAAGGCTTCATCACCCGTAGTGATCGCCTAAAATCCCTTTATCCATTGTTTGGTGGGTTGATAACAGATCTCTTTGTCTGGCTTTGGCGTCTGCTCTCTCGTTTTTGCCTAATTCTATTGTTAGGACTTTTTGGCCTGACTTTGGCGTCAGGGCTTCCATTTTGCCTAACTTTTTTGCTAGGTCTTTTGGCCTGACTTTGACGTCAAGGCTTTTTGGCCTAACTTTGTTGTTATGGCTTTTGGCCTAGCTTTGTTGCTAGGGCTTTTGGCCTAGCTTTGTTGCTAGGGCTTTTGGCCTGACTTTGGCGTCATGGCTTTTTTGGCCTGACTTTGGCGTCAGGGCTTTTTTGGCCTAACTTTATTGTTAGGGCTTTTGGCCTATCTTTGGCGATAGGGCTTTTGGACTGACTTTGGCGTCAGGGCTTTTTTTCTTCGACTTGCTTCGAGTGGACACACTTTATGAAGGAATGACTTTCTTTTATTAACATAACAGTTTGATTACAAGCTATGTATGAAATCTCCTTAGATGCTCAGAATTAAATGGACGGGGTAACCTTTCGCCTTCGGTGGTTTCCAAATAGTAGGATCCTGGTGCGGGGATCTCTACTACCTTGTACGGTCCTTCCCATTTGGCTGAAAGTTTATTTTTACTGTCCAGCCTTGTAAATTCATTCCTACTCATAACCATCTCCCCCACGAAGAATTGGCGAGAGCTGACTTTTCTGTTGAAATATCGAGCGGTCACCAAGCGCATCTTTGCCTGTGTTTTTTCCGAAAGCCATCTTTTTTCCTCTGCTAAGTCGAGGTCAGTTCTGCGCTCGATCTTGTTTGCCTCCGCATTAAAGTGTAGGATTTTGTGGGTAGGCACTGCTATTTCGGCGGGTGCTACTGCTTCTGATCCATACACTAAACTGAAAGGCGTTTCTCCTGTGGCCGCCTTAGGCGTCGTTCTGATGGCCCATAATACGTTTTCCAGTTCTTCTGCCCAATTCCCTTTGAATGCTCGAACCCTTTTCTTCCTGCTGGGACAACCTTGTTGGCTGCTTCAGCTTGCCCATTCGTCTGAGGATGATGCACTAAACTGAAACGATGGTCGACATGATATTCTTCACAGAGCCATTTGAGCTCCTTTCCAATGAATTGCGGACAATTGTCACTGATGAGTATTTTGGGAATGCCAAACCTGGAGAATATGTTGATCTTTAGGAACTTGATGACCTGGAATTCTGTTGTCGAAGCTAGAGCTTTCGCCTCTATCCACTTAGTGAAGTAGTTGATCGCCACTATAATGTGAGTACGTTGACCAGTGCTAATAGGGAAGGGACCCAATATATCGATTCCCCATTGAGCGAAAGGCCAGGCACCCGCCATTGGGGATAATAGTGTCGATGGTCAACCCGATCGTGGTGCAAACTGCTGGCAAGTCTCACACTTCTGCGTTAATTCAGCTGCATCTTTTCCCAAGGTCGGCTAGTAATATCCTAATCTGAAGATTTTCCTGGTCAGCGATCGAGCACCTTCATGACATGCTGCCACCCCTTCGTGAGCTTCTCGAAGAACCTTTTCTATTTCAGGATGAGCAACACACCTCAAGTAAGGAGTCGAGTAGCCTCTTCTGTAGAGTTCCCCATCGATAATTAGATAACTGGCTGCGAGTCTTCTAATCCCCGTGGATTCGCCTTCGTCAACTGGGAGGATCCCTTCTTTTAAATAATTCTGGAACGGAGTGATCCATATGACCTGTCCTTGAATGTGGAAGACCTCTTCTCTGCTTTCAAGGACTGAACATAGGGCCTTTTCCAGAAATTGCACATCCTGAATTGTTGTCCCTCTGAATGCCAGTTTACTCAAGGAGTCTGCCATCTGGTTTTCTTGGCGAGGAATAGACTCAATCGTGAAATTTGGGATTTCCGCGACCAGCTTCCTGGCGATGCTGATATATTTCTTCATTTTTTCTCCTCTTGCCTCGTAGGTGCCATTAACCTGATTGACAATAAGCTTCGAGTCACTTTTTACCTTAAGCACAGTTATACCCATTCCTTTTGTCAGTCTAAGTCCAGTGATAAGAGCCTCATATTCTGCTTCATTATTGGTCGCCGGGAATGTCAAGGCGATCGCGTACTTCAGAGGCTCGCCCTCAGGAGGAATAAGAATTAAACATACCCCCGAGCCTTCTTTCGATGAAGACCCGTCCGTATAGAGCTCCCAGATTTGTTTGTTGTCTGCTGACTGACTTGACCTGTTTTCTGTCTCCGTTTGACCGTTACTCGTGCTTTCCACTATGAAATCAGCTAGTGCTTGACCTTTGATGGCTGTTTTTGGCGCAAATTTGATCTTGAACTCGCTGAGCTCGATCGCCCACTTGACCATTCTTCCTGAAGAATCTGGTTTCATCAGGAAGTTTTTGAGAGGTTGATTGGTCAGGACCGTGATGTCGTGCGCATGAAAGTAAGGTCTTAGCTTCCGGGAAGCAATAACTAAGGCATAGAGATACTTCTCAATCTGGAACGGGCTTTGCCAAAGCTGGGAGTGTTTGGATATGCCTCTTCAATGATTGGAATGCTTCCTCGCAGTCTGGCGTCCACTCGAACTTGCGGTTGGCCCTCAGAGTTTTGAAAAATGGGAGGGACCTGTCGCTCGCTTTGGAGAGGAAGCGGTTGAGAGCAGCTAGGCGTCCATTCAGGCATTGGACCTCCTTGTGGCAGGTTGACGACTTCATTTCTTCTATGACCTTCAGTTTTTCTGGGTTTGCTTCGATTCCCCTTTCGCTGACCATGAAACCCAGAAATTTGCCGAACTTGACTCTGAAGGCGCACTTGGCAGGGTTCAGGCGAACACTATGTCTCCTCATGCATTCGAAAGCCTCGCGGAGGTCTGTTGTGTGCGGATTGCCCTTGATGGTTTTGACGAGCATATTATCCACATAAGCCTCCATATTTCTCCCCAGCATGTCTTGGAACAGGCGGTTCACCATCCGCTGATAAGTCGCCCTGGCATAGATGAGGCCAAAGGGCATCACCTTGTAACACAGAATGTCCCCATCAGCATAAAAAGCGGTGTGAGCCTCATCATCTAGATGCATTCTGATCTGGTTGTAGCCTGAGTAGGCATCCATGAAGCTCAGCATCTCGTGACCATAGGTAGCATCGACCAGCTGATCAATCCTGGGCAGGGGATATGAATCCTTAGGGCAAGCCTTGTTCAAGTCGTGGAAGTCGACGCACATCCTCCACTTGCCGTTCGATTTCCTAACCAAAACTAGGTTGGCGACCCAGCTCTGGAATCTCACCTCTCTGACGAAGTCAGCCTCAATCAACCTGCCGACCTCCTGTCTGATCGCCAAACGCTTGTCCGTCCCGAATGACCTTCTTTTTTGGGCGATCGGCTTGATGGAAGGATCTATTCTGAGCTCGTGGGAGATGATATCTGTGCTGATTCCTGGCATGTCGCTCGGCTGCCAGGCGAAGAGTTCTTTAAATTCTTTGAGGAGGGTGGTCATGGTCTCCTTTTGATCGTCCTTCAAGGTGGTTCCAATGCGCACCTTCTTGTCCGGACTATCGATTTCGACCTCTTCCAATTCCTCCATAGGTGTTGGCCGAGCCAAGTCCTCGTTGGGGTCGACCTCTGTTTCAATGGCGAGCGCCTCCCTTTGGTTCTTCCTGCGCAAACAGTTCACATAGCATTGCCGCGAGGAAGGCTGGTCGCCGAGCACTTCTCCGATCCCGTTGGGAGTGGGGAACTTCATCTTCTGGTGGACCGTGGAGGCCACAATCTTGTTCGGATTGATCGTGGTCCTCCCTATGATAGCGTTGTCGGATGTAGGTGAATCGACCACCAGAAAAGTGACCGATACCTTGATGCTTTTCCATCCCTCGCCAAAAATAACTGGCATGGTTATAGCCCCCAGCGGATAAGTTGTCCTTCCTGCAAACCCAATCAGTGGAAAGTCGACCCTCTTCAGGTCACGCTTGGACCTTCCCATCTTCTCGAAAGCGTCCAGAAATAGGATGTCTGTTGAGCTGCCTCCGTCGACCAGAATCCTTGCAACGTCACAGCCGTCAATATCTGTTGTGATAACCAAAGCATCGTTGTGGGGGGGTGACATGTGCCAAATCATCTTCAGAGAATGATATGACAATGTTCTCCTCAGGTCGAGGTCGCTTTCCCAACTGAACTGCTGTGGAGATCTGAGTGGCGTAGACCTCCCTGGCGTGCGACCCCTCGCCGCCTGCACCAAATCCTCCTGCAATCAGATTTACTCTCCGCTTGCTTCCCGACTGATCAGTTTGCTCAGCAGGGCTGGCGAGCGATGTCTCCTAGGGGGCGTTCGACTTCTGTCTCGCCCTGCCACGAATTCCTTCAGCATTCCCCCCTGAATCAACTTCTCTATATCCCGCCTCAGAATGCGGCAGTCATCTGTCTTGTGGCCCTTGCACTTATGGTATCTGCAATAGCTCTCGACATCCTTCCCCATGGGCTGACCACCTCGACGAGGCATCGGTGGCCTCGCCAAGGATCTCCTCTCCATCTCGACTAGTACCGCTGAGATCTGCCTATTTAAAGGCGTGAAGTACTCAGGGACCTCTGGATGGCGAGGCGCTGGATTAGGCTCGACTCGGGGCCTGCTGTCTTTTCCCTTCTTCTCCTTCTTCACCTCCTTCTTACCATCGCGTCGGGGTTCATGAACCACCCTTAGCGAGGTCGTCAGGAAGTAAGCCTCTGTGTTCGCCCTTTCAAGGTCTATGAAACCTTTTGCTCTGGACGCCAACTCCTCCAGCGTTTCGATCTCCTTCACATGGTAGCTGTTTCGCAGCTTCCTCGAGGCCTTGTTGGCCACATCCAGACCCCTATAAAATGCTCGAATGATCTCCCCATCCGAGATTCGGCAATCTATCTCTGTGACGTTCTGATGGAAACGCCCATAAAAGTTGGACAGCGACTCTCCAGGCTGCTGTTTGACCGAGTCCAGGGCGACCACGCTCTTCAGCAATTGGCGCTCGCCCATATACCTCTCCAGGAACTTGCTTCTTAACTCTGCCCAAGTTCTGATAGATCCTGCAGGGAGGCCGAAGAACCAGGACGAAGCCGAACCCGAAAGAGTGGATGGAAATAACAAAGCCAAGTGATTGGGATCATTTGACTTACCCAGGAGAGAGGCCTCGTGTTTGTTGACATGTACGGTGGGATCTCCTCCACCGTTGTACTTAGGTATGGCCAGAGCGACTACATCCTTTGGGATTTTAATGGCGACGAGCTCGTCGGAAAAAGGGTGAGCAGACTGCTCCTTGAAGGGAGCTACGACTGTCAGTCGTCTTTCTTGGAGTCTTTTATTGAGGAGGTCATCCATCTGATCCACAGTGCAATACATTGACGAGGTTCCGGGTGGAGGACGACCGGAAGGTTTGGCAGTGTATGCGGCTGCTGGCTCCTTGGTGTACGCCGGAGGTATGGACTGTTGTCCTGATGTCATCTCCTGATCCTCCTGAGGCGTGGTGGGGCTAGGATTCGCCGCTTCAGAGGGTAAGGGCTCTGTGGTAGCAGGGCGGTTGTTTCCTTTAGGAGCAGAGGGATTGTTTTCTTGAGGAGCAGGGGCTTGACGTCGAGCCTGCCCTAAGATGGTCTCCAGCAGGGAGATCATCTCCAGGGTTAAATTGATGTCTTCCCCGGCGATGTGGAATGTCTGCGGTGCCGGGGCTCCGTTTTGATTAGCAGCGGGGGTCGGTCTAGAATTACCGACATGCTCTCGAGTTGTACGCGGAGGAACGACATTGGCTCCTGCTCGGCTGGCAGGTTCTTGTTGAAGCGGTGAAGCGGCGGCGGAATCAGAGCTATCTAAGGATCGCTCCCTGGTATGGTTCCGACGGTTGCTTTGGGATCGAGTTCTCATGGCTGAATTGCTCGTTCCCACAGACGGCGCCAAATGTTGGATCGTGAAATCCTGGATGCTGATCTGGCAGTGAATTAAATGCCAGACAATGACGGAAAGACGCTCCTGCTCCGACTCCGGTGAACCTGCAGGTAGGGGAGCGCAACAGAGGGGGTGTCTCTGGGTCCCTCTCCGATGCTTAAATGAGTATATGTGTGTATAAAACTCAAAAACGTAAGGAACGTATGTAAAATCAAGGGTATTTATAGGGTAGGAGAGATCAAACCGTATAAGGCAGCTGAATATCTTAGAGTATATTGTGTTGCTGAAGATTCAGATCGTGGGATATGGCAGTTACTGCGAGATATGGCAGTTACCAAATCTAATCTTTAGTGAATATGTGACCGAGATACGCGGGATATCGTGGCCACTTCCTTATTAACGGTTTAGTGGGACCAGAGGAGAGAGACAAAGCTCTCTTCGGGGCGAGCACTCCCATGGCGAGCAGTGACAGGTCGCGGCCTAGTGAAGAATGGCGAGCACTCAGGGAGCCTTTGGCGTCCTCAGAGACTTTGGGCTCGGTTCTGGGCCCTTCTATGGAGGGCCAAGTTTAGCTTGTACTGAGGCCGATCTGGTTCGAATATCATGGGTTTACCCCCTCTATGGTTATTGGGCCTTCGAGGCCTTTTCCTTATTGGGCTGTCACTATCGATACCCAACACTTACTAAACTGGCTTTGAATAAGTTTGTTAAATTCTACAAACTTAGTAAAGACTTCGGATTTATGCTTAAGAAAGTATACCCAGGTCATTCGAGAATAATCATCGATAAACAAGACAAAATACTTTAAACCAGTATTTGACATACATGTTCCATTATTTGGAGCTGGTCCCCAAACATCAGAATGAATTAACGAAAACATAGTTTTGGCTCTAGATTCAGACATGGAATACGATTGTCTATGTCTCTTAGCAAAAATACAGGTCTCACACAGAATTTCTTTATTCGACGGAAATAAATCTGGAAATAATTTATAAAGGTAACCTGCAGATGGATGACATAATCTTCGGGGCCACAACCACTGTTGTCTAGTGACTGTCCCGTGAGCAAGCATTGCAGTTCCTTGTTGAGCCACTTCTTCCACATAATAAAGGCATTGACGTTCAACTCCACGTCCAATAAACTTCCCCGACTGAATATCCTGTAATACACATAAATTTGGATACATTAGTACCATACAGTTTAGCTCCCTCGTTACATGACTAATGGATAGTAACTTACATGCTAAGCTAGGTACATAAAGACAGTTCTTCAATTTAATATCTGAAGAAATATTAACGGTTCCTGCTCCATGAACCAGTACTAATTCTCCATTGTCTGTCTGAATCATTTCTCTTTCAGATTTTGACTGACTCACAAAATCCTGTCTGTCAAAAGTCATGTTATCCGTGGCTCCACAATCAAATAACCATTGTCCACCCTTTTGTGCGATTTTCTCCTGAGCAATAAATGTCTTACCAATAATTGGGTTCCGATTTATTTTTTCATCATAATCGTTACCGATTTTATCGGATTTTAAACACAAATCACTCAATAAACCAGTATCAAACCGCCAGGGGTAGGAATGTAATTTACTCCTTCCTAACCCTATACCTTCATTGGTGTCCTCTGCTCCTTGCCGCGCCTCCCATTCTGGTTGCCTTGGCTCCCTCGGCTGAGCTAGGGTTCCGGCCGAGCCTGCCGCCGAGCCTCTTCGCCGGATGTCTTCCGGTGGACAGGGATGAGTCATGAAGGAGCCGGACCTCTCATCCTCGCCTTGATTCTGATCTAGCCAGGTAAGTCTCCTCTCTTGTCCTTCAGTTGGAACCCTAGCCGTCGTGGCTACAGCTCCCATGGGTTTGGTGCTCCTCCACCCTCTGTCACAGTTATTCGCCGTCGTGACTGGGTGACCAGCTCCGTTCCCGTCTCGCCTCTGGCTTTTCCACCCATCGGGGAAACCGATGAGCTGGTAGCACTCTGCTCGACCGTGATGCATCTTACCGCAGTGGCTACACCTGATTGCCTTGCGGTCGACGCCACCGCTCCAGACTGGCTTTCCCCCTTTGCCGGGACACATCGGGGGCTTGGAGGCGCTTTCGTTTCTTGCGTCTCCTTCCTCCGGGAAGTGTCGGGCTGACAGTCCTGTGCCTAATTCGAACCCAACAGGTTCGATTGCTCTTCTTTTAGCTCCCATTACAATCCTCCGCTCACGTTCCGACCGAATTGTCGAGTAAGCCACCTCCACCTCCGGTAATGGTATGCACCTGAGTAAGTCTCTTTTTTCATTGTCAAATTCGTCACTTACTGCACTTAAGAACTGATAGAGCTTGGTTTCGGCCCTTTTTGCATTCCAAATCTGTATGTCTTGTGGACATTTCATTTGATTTGTATGCCCCTGCATTTTGCTATATAGAGCTTCTAAAGAATCGGTTCCCTGTTTTGTATTGTTAGTTCGAACAATCAAATCGAACAATTGAATTCCACCCTTGACTTTACTATAGGTTGTGGCTAACCTATTCCATAAGTCTCTTGCAGTAGGGAACTCAGCATATTGGAGCACCAAGTCCGGAATCATGTTGTCTAGAATCCACGAGCAAACGATCAAATCGTCTTGCTCCCACTGTGGATAATTCGGTTCTTCAAGTTGAGGTGGTGTCGGAACACCTGTGAGATGATGCAGCTTTCCTTGTCCCCCGATCTTCATCCGGATCAGTCTCGCCCCCAGGGAATGATTGTTCTCATTCAACTTTACACTCAAGTTGATATTTGAAACTGGTAAGGACTGATTATGTACAATGTTATTCTGTGGCAGGGATGAGAACATTGCCGCTCATTGAGCCGCCATCGACTCGTTCGCTGAGCCTGGTTCGTTGGTGCAGGCGTTGAGCCTGTGTCCTTCGGACTCCGCCATGGCTAAGGTTTTGTTGGTAAATGATGATCGCCGAGAAAGGTTAACCGATCAATTGATCGAACAATCCGGCTCTAATACCATTTGAATTCAGACAACCATACACATATTTGAACAAGAGCTTAATAAGCTCATTCTTTCATAAAACTGAACTCTCAACTATTACATACAAGTCTACTATTTATTACAATCAACATTTATTTATCTATGTCTAACCCATGCTCTCGGTGGTTCTGTGATGTGTTAATCTCAGTGATTATGTGATGTGTTAACCAAATATGTGTACCATGTGACTTGAGATGCTTGCCTCTAAAGTAAGATTCCCTAGCAGCACATGCTCCACATCTTGTTATGTTTCAACATGACTAACATAATATTGATGTAATAGTGGTATGACAAATAAAAGCTCACAAAACATAGGAAAATTAGAAACTTCATTTAACAACAAATAAAAATGTATATATAAATTGGAAAATATAGAAACTTTGGTGAAAGATCTAGGCTCGATTGAATTTAACTTGGGTCAAACCTTGGATTGGGTCAGATTCAACCTAGGGTTTGACCCTGATTGGATAAATTAGACCTTAGGGGCCGTTTATCCTTTGAATCAAATTGACCCAAATAGGCTTGTATCGTGACCTGGGTTTGATCAAGATCAGGTGGGCTAGGTGACCAGGCTGAGTGACATGGTCTTGTTTAGACCCAGTTAAGCCAAAATAAGTATGAAGACACTTTTGGTTGAGCCGTGATTTTTTTAAAAAAAAATCATATTTTTGGCGGTGCAAAAAATAAAAAGTAATTTAATTTTTGCTGCTTGTTTGATAGATATGCGATTTTTTTTTAATAATAATTTATAATATTAATATAATTATAAAACCTGAATAGGTTAGTTACAGGTTAGTTACGTAAGTTTGTTGATTAGTTAATTCAAGAACATAATAATACGTTATAATAGTTACTTATGATTATTCACTACCAGATTGCCTATAAAACCCAAAATGATCTCCCTTCTCGCTGCGTACTGAAAGCTAAGCTGCTCAAGCTTTTCCCGCCACCTTTCTTTCAACTTCTGGTACTACCTCTGAATTCTGATCGCCAGAGACTGTGTCCGCGAAACCTCCGCTGTTGGCTGCATTCACTCCACTGAGAAAGAACTCTATATCTGTAAACCTCTGTTCACTGCAATTGTTATGATTGAAACTGTAACCATTATTTCTCTCACTGAACAAGGAAACGCCGTACTGACTCTTCAGCTATGGACGACGACGACGACGTCGTTCCCTCTTCGCCATCCGACGGCGTCGTTCCCTCTTCGCCATCCGACGGCGTCGTTCCCTCCATTTCGCTAACCGACGACGTGGTTCCCTCCTTTACGCCAACCAACGGCGTCGTTCCCTCCTTTTCGCCAAACGACGAGGAGTTTCCCTCCTTTTCGTCAAACGACAACCTGTTTGCGTCCTTTTCGACCGACACCGTGTTTGCATCCATGCCGACACCCGAAGACGCCGGTGCCTCCTCTTCGCCAACCGACGACGCCAGTGCCTCCTTTTCGGCGTATTCGCCAACCGACGCCGCCGGTGCCTCCTTTTCGGCGTATTCGCCAACCGACGCCGCCGGTGCCTCCTTTTCGGCGTATTCGCCAATCGACGCCGCAGGTGCCTCCTCTTCGCCAATCGACGCCATCTCCTCTTGGCCAACCGACGACGCCGGTGCCTCTTGGCCAACCGACGACGCCGGTGCTTCCTCTTCGCCAACCGACGAGTCCCAGAACATAAAAGAGTCGAGTGAGTCATCAGTTGCTCAGGTTGGCTTTGGTGGTCATAATACCGTTGAAGAATTGTGGTCATTATTGGTGAGTCTTTGAATATGTTGGTGGCCTGATCACTCATTCTTATGCATGCATGAATTTTCAGTTATGAAAATTTTGACTGTTCTCAGTGCATCTTGGTGATCTGATCACCGATTCTGGTGCATGCATCGATTTTCAGTTATGCTGATTCTGATTGTTCCCATTCTTGATTGTTCTTTCAGATGGTATTCTTGATTCGAGTGATCCTTGATTGTTCTGCAGGGTCTTACTGTCAGTGACAGTGATGAAGATACTGATCCTGCTGTTATTGCAGAGGAAGTAAACAACGATAAGAAAAGGAAGAAGCCCATGTCGACTGATGTTTCTGATGATAGCCACTCAAATGACGATACTGAGGTACCCGGCAGCAGTCTGCACAGACGTATTTGCTAGTTATATTTATAGTGTTTAAGCGTTTTTGGAATGGAAATCTTGTCTTTCTGCTAACCTAAACACTGCCTTCAGGTTGTAGAGCCTTTGAAGGGTGCACCGATAGAGGAACCAGACCATCCTATTGTTGCTGATACTGTTAACAGATATAAGAATTTCCCGAGATTTGATATTGTCCAGGGTTGTTCAGATCATCATTTTGCTGAAGCAAATACTTCACGCCAGGTGAATGTATAGTTTGGTATTTTCTATTATGTTCGTTTCACTTTCACTGATCACATTCAGCTACGAACGAATTGGTCCAAGAGAATTCATGAAGAATGGAAGATGTTGCAGAATAATTTGCCAGGTATGTACTCAATAGTTGAAATAAGCTGTGGAAGACTTATGGATCTTATATTATTGGTCTCTGTATTGTGCACAGACACAATATTTGTAAGGGTTTATGAAGAACGTATGGATCTGATGAGGACTGTGGTTTTAGGAGTACAAGGCACCCCTTACCATGATGGCCTTTTCTTTTTCGATATCTGGTTTTCCCCCCACTATCCTGATTCTCCTCCGGTATGACATTTTGAAGGTTCATCCGTTGTGTAGTTAAAAAAGAAAGTTGACATTGATGAATTTAATTAATAGGAGGTCTACTTCCACTCTCACGGCCTTGAACTCAATCCCGTTTTGTATGACACCGGCGATGTGTGCCTTAGCCTTCTCTCCTTGTGGGGTTCTGAAGATGAGACTCAGAACTGGCGTCCAGAGCTCTCGAATATGCTTCAACTGTTGTTGTCCATACAAGCTCTTGTATTGAATGCCGAACCCTTCTTTAACAGCCCAGCACTTGAATCCTTTCAAGGTACCATTGCAGGCCAAAAGTATTCCCTAAGATATAACGAAGATGTTTTTATTCAATCGCTCAAGGCAATGTCAGACACTATGAGAAAACCTCCCAAGGTAACCACTAATTATATACAACCAACGAACGCATACATACTAGCTTGTTTGGTTGATGATAAAGGAAGAATTTGTATATATACAATACAGCATTTTGAGGAATTTGTGTCTGGACACTTTTTGACACATGCGAAGGACATTCTTGAGACATGCAAAGCATACGTGGATGGGGCACAGGTAGGGACCATAGTGAAGGGCGGAGGAGGAGGTCAGGGTGGAGAAGTGAACTTCTGTTCTGAGGGGTTCAGGAACTCCCTCTGTTCTTCCCTTCCCCTTCTAGGCAAGTCTTTCACTGGTTTAGGACTCGAGGGCATCGACAAGTTGATGCCTTCTGCTGCTTCCTGCTCTTCTTCTGCATCAGAAACAGAAAGAGGTTAGCGCTCTGAAGATTGAATGACTGACATGAATCAGTGGTAGTAGTATAGTGTCTACGTAAGTCAAATTTTGACATGTATAGATAGATAGATGACGAGGAAGGAGGATGGTATAGTGTCTTTGTACATAGAGAAATTAGATAGTATAAGGAAGGATCAATGTAAAATGAGATGATATTGTTGATGCATATACATATTGATGATTTGCCTTCCAATGTCAACTACCCACACACATGATCATTGTCACGAAAGCATAACACGAAGTAAAAGTTCTATCACTTCATTTTTTTTTTAATTAGAGATCTCGAAAAGCATGAGAAAATCAATTGTAATATTATGTATTCCATATTTAGAACATACATTAGATAACTGAACCTACACGTCTTATGAAGAAGTAGAAATGACAATATATGATGGATGTTCATCATGACAAAGGAGTGCTGTTAGTGTCTGGGTAATGAATTTAAGACTTTATTTGAACTGTAGGTAATGCATCCTTTCTATGCTGAATCAGAGAAGGAACTGAACCTGTCAGTCGGAGACTATGTAGTTGTTAGACAGGTAACTAACTAACTGATAGAGTCCATCAAATTCATATTTTCAATCTTATTTGTTTCTACTATTTGGTACAAAATGCAAATTCGAAAGTACTTCGCTTGAGTTTTTCCTTACAGCCTCGGAAATTGAAGTTTGTCCAAACTATTGCTCCTTGCTTTTGCTTCTTGTGTTTACTATAAGAAGCACACCATGTTTATTCGGCAATGAAATGAAGTCCTTCGCCCTCTCTGCAATGCAATCCAACCCAACCCAACCCTTTTCTGTGCACCAACTTACAATGACATCTCTCCTCATAAAAGGGTTGGGTTGGGTTGGATTGCATTGCAGAGAAGGCGGAGGACTTCATTTCATTGCCGAATAAACATGGTGTGCTTCTTATAGTAAACACAAGAAGCAAAAGCAAGGAGCAAAAGTTTGGACAAACTTCAATTTCCGAGGCTGTAAGGAAAAACTCAAGCGAAGTACTTTCGAATTTGCATTTTGTACCAAATAGTAGAAACAAATAAGATTGAAAATATGAATTTGATGGACTCTATCAGTTAGTTAGTTACCTGTCTAACAACTACATAGTCTCTGACTGACAGGTTCAGTTCCTTCTCTGATTCAGCATAGAAAGGATGCATTACCTACAGTTCAAATAAAGTCTTAAATTCATTACCCAGACACTAACAGCACTCCTTTGTCATGATGAACATCCATCATATATTGTCATTTCTACTTCTTCATAAGACGTGTAGTCAGTTATCTAATGTATGTTCTAAATATGGAATACATAATATTACAATTGATTTTCTCATGCTTTTCTGATGCAGAAGAAGAGCAGGAAGCAGCAGAAGGCAGCAACTTGTCGATGCCCTCGAGTCCTAAACCAGTGAAAGACTTGCCTAGAAGGGGAAGGGAAGAACATAGGGAGTTCCTGAACTCCTCAGAACAGAAGTTCACTTCTCCACCCTGACCTCCTCCTCCGCCCTTCACTATGGTCCCTACTTGTGCCCCATCCACGTATGCTTTGCATGTCTCAAGAATGTCCTTCGCATGTGTCAAAAAGTGTCCAGACACAAATTCCTCAAAATGCTGATATATACAAATTCTTCCTTATCATCAACCAAACAAGCTAGTATGTATGCGTTCGTTGGTTGTATATAATTAGTGGTTACCTTGGGAGGTTTTCTCATAGTGTCTGACATTGCCTTGAGCGATTGAATAAAAACATCTTCGTTGTATCTCAGGGAATACTTTTGGCCTGCAATGGTACCTTGCAAGGATTCAAGTGCTGGGCTGTTAAAGAAGGGTTCGGCATTCAATACAAGAGCTTGTATGGACAATAACAGTTGAAGCATATTCGAGAGCTCTGGACGCCAGTTCTGAGTCTCATCTTCAGAACCCCACAAGGAGAGAAGGCTAAGGCACACATCGCCGGTGTCATACAAAACGGGATTGAGTTCAAGTCCATGAGAGTGGAAGTAGACCTCCTATTAAATTCATCAATGTCAACTTTCTTTTTTAACTACACAACGGATGAACCTTCAAAATGTCATACCGGGGGAGAATTAGGATAGTTGGGGGGAAACCAGATATCGAAAAAGAAAAGGCCATCATGGTAAGGGGTGCCTTGTACTCCTAAAATCACAGCCCTCATCAGATCCATACGCTCTTCATAAACCCTTACAAATATTGATTGTGTCTGTACACAATACAGAGACCAATAATTATATAAGATTCATAAGTCTTCCACAGCTTATTTTCACTATTGAATACATACCTGGCAAATTATTCTGCAACATCTTCCATTCTTCATGAATTCTCTTGGACCAATTCGTTCGTAGCTGAATGTGATCAGTGAAAGTGAAACCAACATGAGATGATCTGAACAAAGACTCGCCAATATTGACCACAATTCTTCAACGGTATTATGACCACCAAAGCCAACCTGACCAACTGATGACTCACTCGACTCTTTTATGTTCTGGGACTCGTCGGTTGGCGAAGAGGAAGCACTGGCGTCTTCGGCTGGCCAAGAGGCACCGGCGTCGTCGGCTGGCCAAGAGGAGGTTGCGTCGATTGGCGAAGAGAAGGCACTGGCGGCGTCGGTTGGCGAAGAGGAGGCACCGGCGTCGTCGGGTGGCGGCATGGATGCAAACACGGTGTCGGTCGAAATGGAGGCAAATAGGTTGTCGTTTGACGAAAAGGAGGGAAACTCCTCGTCGTTTGGCGAAAAGGAGGGAACGACGCCGTCGGATGGCGAAGAGGAAACGACGTCGTCGTCGTCGTCCATAGCTGAAGAGTCAGTACGGCGTTTCCTGATGGCCAAAAAAAAAGTACGGCGTTTCCTTGTTCAGTGAGAGAAATGGTTACACTACTTTCAATCATAACAATTGGATACAATTTAAAAAAGTAACAGAAACTTTTTTTTGAAAAAGTACATATATATATATATATATATATATATAATATTTAGTAAAATGTGCATCTGCGCAGGTAAGGTAGTAGCGTTTTTAGTTTTTTTTTTGTTTTTTTTTTTGAAAAAAAATTACAGTAAGTAGATATTTGAATTTCGATTCAAATTATGCAAAAAATATTAAATTTGGACTTACGGATTGACTGTAGGCTCTGCCGTAAGTTGAGATATGAAAATTTGACTTAAAAAAATATAACGCATACCTTGTAAGTCCAAACTGACCACGGTGAACGTCATTTATGTCATAATTCAATTATCTACCTAGAGTAATTTTTTTATTAGAAATACAATGATTTTGTAACCTAACATCGCTTGTCTTAAAATTTGACCGAAATAATCAAATGCATTAGGTAAGAAATTTAATTATGTACTTACTCAAAAAAAATCAAAAAAATTAATCTCTATAATTATGTAATTATAAAATTTTCGCAGACACAGTCTCTGGCGATCAGAATTCAGAAGTAGTACCAGAAGTTGAAAGAAAGGTGGCGGGAAAAGCTTGAGCAGCTTAGCTTTCAGTACGCAGCGAGAAGGGAGAACCATTTAGGGTTTTAAAGAGAGCCCGACTGTATAGGCAATCTTGTAGTGAATAATCATAAGTAACTATTATAACGACTTTTTTCAAAAAGTATTTATTTTAGAATTTGTTTTTGAAAAAGTATATATTTAAAAAACATATTTAGCAAAATGTGCATCTGCGCAGGTGGTATTAGCGATTTTACAAAATCGCCACGGGTAGTAGCGATTTTACAAAATCGCCACGGGTAGTAGCGATTTTGAAAAATATTTTTTCTAAAATATACACTTTTTGAAAAAAAATGCTCAGTCACCACTACGTGACGTTTTTCGATGGACAGAGACTTTGCGTTGCTTCATCTCAGTATTCATAGGTCCAAGCCTGCAACATAAATTATTAAAGAAAGTCTGTCAGACAAAAGAGTGTCAGTGCTACAATTTCAACTGGTTCTCTAAAAATGTGAAGTTTAGATACTAACATGGTACAGCAACCAAGGTCTTTCAAGCGAACTGATGCTTGTTCATTCTCTAGGTTAGTCTCTCCAAATTCCTCAAGAAAACAAGAAAGGAAGTTATAAAAAGTTAAATACTTTTTTCCTAGGCAAATATTACCTATCCTAAATTTTCCAACTTGTTCTGAACAACATCTCTGAGGTAAAACATTGAAACAAAGTTGTTTATTCACAAGTTTCTGAATGAGACTTTTCTTCAAATACACTAGCTAGTTTGACATTTCCAGGAATTACTGCTGCAAAATAGATCTTTGGGGTTTCCACTGCCTTTTTCTTCGGCAGTTTTTTAGGTGCAAGAGGGCGGCCGACTTTAACTGGTGCAGCATCCTCACCCGAACTCCAAACTCCTCATCTGAAAGCTCTTGATTTTCTGCATAGTGTACTGACAGCAACTCGTTGATTTTACGTCTGCTTATGGTTTTCCTCCTAAATAGAAATTGAAGTCTTTCATCACAAACTACTCTCTTCTTCGTAGGGTGATTCAGTTTGTTGTCATTGATATACCGCGCTATAATTGCTCCAACATCTTGCTGAGAGATCTAATCATGCGTCTCTATACCAACCGATTTGAGAAACTCGATGAGATTACTCAATCCCCACCTAACAAATTCCATTTTCCTTGATTGATACTTCCTTTTTGGTTGTGAATGAGGTTAAAATTTCGTATCCTGCTCCTCCATCCCATTTACACTCTGATGTGTCTTCTCAAAGTAATCAAAATTGACTCATTTCTCTTGATCAAACCTACTTATTAAAGATGCTATCATCTTGCAATGAGGACTTCATTCGTGCATGTATGGGGAGTTTGGATATTTTCTTAAAATCGCTAATACCCTACCTGTGCAGATGCACATTTTGCTAAATTTTTTTTTAAATATATACTTTTTCAAAAAGAAATTCTAAAACAAACACTTTTTGAAAAAATTCTATTATAACATATTATTATGTTCTTGAATTAACTAAGCAAACTTATGTAACTAAACTATTCAGGTTTTATAATTATAATTATATTATAAATTATTTTTTAAAAATAATAATAATTTTAGTGTTTCTATAAAACAAAATACGTTTTATTTTTTGCGCCGCCAAAAATATGATTTTTTTTAAATCGTGGCTCAACCAAAATTGTCGACATAATTATTTTGGCGGAACTTTTGATTTGCGTCGAGAGCATCATATATTGGGTCATGGTAATTCCCCTGACACATCATATCACGACTCAACTTCGGTTGAGTTATGATAAAAAAAAAACTTCTATTGAGTGATGATAATTTAATAGCTCAATTTTTCAGCCGTTAAAAATACATTTTTCAACCATAATTAGTCATCTTTCTCGTAGTGTATGTGAGTTGGTATTTGGAAATAAAGTGAGGCTAAGATTAATATATATAACAATACATACATATACATATAACTTTTGATTATTATTTATTTTTTAGACCGTAGAGAGAGAGCTTAACAAGGCAAAATTTAACAAAAGAAATGCTAATCGCCATTCTTAAATTAGACAATTAGTATTAATTAATATTTACTGAGATGAAAAAACAAAATTTTGCGATATAAACATTTAGGATTTTAAAATATTTTTCGAATTAACAACGGAAAATATCATACAGATATTATTGCAATATTTATGACTATTTGTTTTAATGATTTATTGTAATGATTATTAATTTAATAATACTAATCACTCGAATATTAGTTAATACATAATTTGATATCGATAAATACATAATTCAATATCAATCAAAAACCACTTTAAAATGATTATTCTTTTGTAACACGTTTGGATTGATAATTTAATGGGTAGTCTAGAACTATACATAATGGGAGAATAACATTAGTTTTTTTTGTAAATAGAATAACATTAGGTTACTAGGTTCAATTCACTCTTAAATTTGTTTCATATGATCATATTGTACCTAATATTTTTCACATGATCAAAGACACTCTTTACTTTTACGAATATTATCATTTATTATAGCTGATAGTATTTCGTTACTTTACCATTAAATAGTTATATGACTCACACAACCCAATTAATTTTTTATTTGTTCCACAAATATATATATAACATAACATTTAATTAAAACATGTTAACAAAAAATTTGCTATCCGTTTCATTGCTAGGGTGAAGAACACAATATAGGTACTTTAAAAACTCAGAAAATAAATTACTAAAAATTAATTGGAAATTAAGAAGAAGAAAAAAAGTGAAAATATGTGAATATTTTTCAAAAATATTAACACAAATTATATGTTTATTTCAAAAAATACATTATAAAAAAACTAACAATATTTGCTTACTTAAACCTAGGGTTGAACTCTTAACTGGGTCTAAACAAGACCATGTCACTAGGCCTGGTCACCTAGCCCACCTGATCTCGATCAAACCCAGGTCACGATTCAAGCCTATTTGGGTCAATTTGATTCAAAGGATAAACGACCCTTAAGGTCTAATTTATCCAATCAGGGTCAAACCCTAGGTTGAATCTGACCTAATCGAGGGTTGACCCAAGTTAAATTCAATCGAGCCTAGATCTTTCACTAGTTTTTTTAATATGTCCATAAATTAATCTATATAGTTTAGATTTAATATTTTTTTACTAAGTTTCTATATTTTCCAATTTTATATATACATTTTTATTTGTTGTTAAATGAAGTTTCTAATTTTACTATGTTTTGTGAGCTTTTTTATCTGTCATACCACTATTACATGAATATTATGTTAGTCAAACTTAACTTCTAACATCGTCTGAAGAGGTGTGATCAGATCATGTGGGTCAAACTGAAGGTGTCATCCAATGACTTATCATTACAATCTATCTAAAGATCAAAGAAATGTAATGGAGAAACATAATTCATGGAATGGTCAATTCCATCCCATCCAAAACCACAAGTAATCACCTTCTTGCCTTATTTCCTAAGAGTATGACCAACAAAAAGAACAAAAGCTTTGTTCTAAGCAATTCAATTCAAAAACCTCCACCAATTTCTAAGCTCAAATATTGAATCCCTCTGCACGAAGGCATTTCTTGTGAGCGTCAATCCATTTCCCACAAGCATCTTCACCATGCTCCACAATGCATTCATCTCTAAGCTTCTTGGTGTCGGGGCAAGCACAGCAGATCTTCTTCTTAGGCTTTGATTCGGCGTTCGTTGTCACAACAGGCATTTGTTTGTGCTGCTCTGACCCTGACACAATTAAGGATGGGGAAGCATTTTCCAATGGAAGCCCACCCATGACACACTATAAGAGCAGCAGTAAGATTACAATCAGAAGGCGAGAGTGAGAGATATAGCAAGGAAACCTTGATAAAATGCAATAAGTGAATAGTGGCGTAGACAATAAAGCTAGAACAAGTGAAACATGAATACAATAACTAGCAAGTTTCTTCTCTGAATCAGATAACTAGCAAGAAGCAATTCTTCACTACAAAACACAGTGTCATTGTTGGCTTCTTCTCAATCGTGAAAGGAGTTGTTATAAGTTGATGATCTGCCATCACATGATACAAAAATCGTTCTAAAAAGTAAAGACCAAACTTTTCTGATTGCTTTGGTGAAGTTAGAAAAGACTGATTTGATACAATTCAACTGTATTGCACCAAAAAGTTCGGATAAACAACATTTTCCTTCCTTCAAATTCAAGTATTCACAGTTCAAAATAACCTCAAACACACTATAACCTTTTCGATATGATCCCAATCCTAGTTGATCATCAACTAATGAATAGTGTCTCTTTTCATAAAAAAACACCACGAAAAGATACCCAATCAATCTACTTGTTCTTAAATTTAAGATAATTTTGATCATAGAATATCGTCACACCATACAAGCCTTTAATTTTTTTTCCCTTAACGCAGCTATTGTTTCCAATAACACCCGAAGCATCATTTTTTTCCTTCACCATTCACCTGTACTAATCATTCATAAAATCCGGACAGAAAGAATGCATCAGAAGATCAAATTCTATTCCGATCATCAACTGATCAAATAATAACACGAACGTTGAGGAAATTCAACATGAAATCAGGGAGGGAAAACTCAATGAATAACTTAGTCTAAACTTTGAGCGAAATCCACAGAATTAGGTCAGCGGAACCACAAACAGATCGGAGTAACTATTCAGGATAGTCATAAAGGTAGAGAGACCTTACAACATATTATTGATTTATGGGTTAATGGTCAATGTGCCCCCTAAAGTTTGGACAAAATTTAAGAATCCCCCTTAATGTTTAAAATTTTAAATTTTAGTCATAATGTTTGGACGAAATCAAAAATTCTCCATTTCCGTCATAAGACCGTTTATTTGAGACGGTAAACCGAACATGTGCCGTGACTTAAATTGAAAAGACAAAAATGCCCTTAAATTGAAAAGAATTTTATTGATTTATTTTATACTTTCAATAAAAACAGGGTTAATAGTCAAAATGCCCCCTAAAGTTTGGTCGAAATTTAAGAATCCCCCTTAAAGTTTAAAATTTGAAATTTTAGTCTTAATGTTTGGACGAAATCAAAAATTCCCCCTTTCCGTCCTAAGTCCGTTTAATTGAAACGGTAAAGTGACATGTGTCTACCACGTGATTTCACTTAAATTTGAAAGACCAAAATGCCCTTAAGTCAGTTTTTAATACTACTTCCACGGGTATGTTTTTCTCAGGATTTCCACAGTACTCTACGATCAACCAATAAGAAAGATCCAATAGTATCTTAACAATTTACTCTTATATCAGTAAAACCAGACTGTAAGAAAGATCTAGAAAATCAGATCTTCAAAGTTTCAGATCATCAATGAATAAGAAGAAGCTCAAACAAATTGACATCCAAATCAATTGAAGAAGAATCGGTATCGAGAAGATAGTTACCAGTGAGGAGATCCTGATAGACCAACATGATAGCAGCTGAGAATCCCTTACAAGGAATTCAGAGATAGCAGCGGGAGGGAGGGAGCAAGAGGAGTTTGGCAGAAGGCCTCCAGATAATATTTGTAGAAGGGTTTGGGAGGAGACGCGATATATCGACAAACAAGCCGATGAAGGAGAAATTTGGTCGAAAGTGCACTTAGAGAGGGAATTCGATCCTGAGAGAAGAGAATCTGCACTTTCTAATTTCTGGGATGTATGAGGAAATTAACAAAAGAATGAATTCTGGAAAAAGGAAGAATTCTGGAGAAGAGAAAAGGAAGAAACTAGGAGATTTAACAAGAAAACCCTAAGATTTTGGATAGCAGACTAAAGAAACGCGCCAAAACTTCACCGAGTTTCTTATGGAAAATATGATAACTTGACAATATCTGCAAGAACGGTATCAAAATCGACAGTCCTATACAATCGGCATATACAACAGAGAATTAAGGTGAATTTTTTTCATTTTTCGATCAAATTGATGCTAGGGTTAGTTATACTATCCAAAGAACAAAAAAATAAAGTAACGAACGAGATTTGAACGGTGACAACCTAAATCAATTGAAAGAATGGATAAGATCCAAATTGAACTGAACCAATCGACAGAAACAGACCTAATTTCCGTAGCTCCGAATCTACTCCAGCAGAAAGAAACACACAGATCCTCTTTCTCACAACAAACTCACTCGACCAATATACCGACGATCAAGGTAAATCTTCCCTGAGGCACTTAGAGAGGGAATTCGATCCTGAGAGAAGAGAATCTGCCGATCGAGCTCCAGACGGAGGGGCAAGGCGACAGAGGGGATTAAGGGCATTTTGGTCTTTCAAATTTAAGTGAAGTCACGTGGTAAGCATATGTCACTTTACCGTTTCAAATAAACGGACTTATGACGGAAAGGGGAAATTTTTGATTTCGTCCAAACATTAGGACTAAAATTTCAAATTTTAAACTTTAAGGGAATTATTAAATTTCAACCAAACTTTAGGGGGGAATTTTACCATTAACCCATAAAAATATTATACTTTCCCTCTACATTTTTTTTTAAAAAATAATATATTCTTTTACAATATAAATCAATCACGTAGTATCACGATTGTTTTTGTTAAAATTTAATAAAAAAAATAGATAGAGATAACATTTTTTCCTACTTCAAAAATGCAGATATCAAGATTTAAAACAAAAAAAACAAGTAATAATTTATAAAGTCATCAAATTACTTAGGTTATTATCCATTTTAATTTTGTAAACAATCCTCTATATGATGGACCTCCCGTAAGTCTGCATCCAAATTTGTGCTTTCAAGAACAGGTCTCAGGTCTCTGACCTGTAATTGGCAAATCATCTAGAAGCCCTTTGAACCATGGGCTAAGCCTGAAGCAACCCAAGACTAGAAATGGAATCACATCTTAATCCCCCAAAGTCTAGTCGAGATCAGACAGATCTCAACTTTGTCTCGGAGCAGCGATGATTAATCCCACATCCAATTCCTAAAATTTGAATCGCACATGCTTCATGTATGAATTCTAGGTACCAATCATAAACCCTATTTTTCCGCTCAATTCTACCAGTCAGGACACTATAAAGTGAAGAAGAAATTTCATGAAATGTGAAGAAACCCTAAATTAATCTTTAACCACAGCGAACTAGTACCAGATCCAAGAAAGAGCATCAGCGAATCTGCCAACTAATGTTCTCCTTTTTCATCTTCTGACCTAATCTCATCAAAGAATCACAAATATGATATACCTTCGACTCTAATGTACCAATTTAACCATAAATCCATTTCCAATTGGTGAAACCCTAAAAAGAATCTTCCATGAAAAATAATTTCCTCGCGAAATCATGGAAGAAATCAACCACTGATTGGAACAACTATGGTAGCAAGGAAAATAAATTAGCTGTGTCACTAAAATTTGAGTTCAACAGCTCCAGTATCTTACCTGAGTCCAATCTCTACGATTTCAGCTCCGTCCTCTGACAATTCTGATTCTACTTCAGCGATGCCACTGTTTTTTTTTCGAAAAGTGTATTCTTTCTCTGAAGAAGTGTAAAGTAAACCTATATATCTATATTTATACCTGTATTAATTTGGAATCTTCTAAAATTTAATCACAAGAAAAAAAATTTATCACATAAGAAAATGGAGGACCTACGTATAATAATATAATAATGACATGACAGAAATTTATCGGCATAAAATTATTTGAATATTGACCAAATTTTTTTTATTTGAAACCTCAATGACAATTGTAAATTAATCTAATGACTTGCATCTTAGAAACTATTTTAATTCCTCTTCTATATATATATATTAAGTTTCTTGATATTCATTATTATTAAGCAATCATACAACTTCTATTAGAAAATGGTTAATTGTCAATGTGTCCCCTAAAGTTTGGCCGAAATTTAAGAATCCCCTTAATGTTTAAAATTTTAAATTTTAGTCATAATGTTTGGACGAAATCAAAAATCCCCCTTACCGTCCAATTTTCGTTTAGTTCAGACGGAAACCCATCATGTGTTTGGCATGTGCTTTTTTTTAATTTTAATTTTAAAATTACAAATTTAACCTCCATTACCCACATTTCTTCTTCCTCATCTTCTTCTTGTTGGACTTGACAATGCAGTTAGAACGAACGGTGAATGGATCAATTAAACCTGTAAATCTAGTGAATTTACCCTCCATTACCCACACTTCTTCTTCCTCATTTCTATTATGCATTTCTATAATAATGAAAACATGGGTTGTCTCCCATTAATGCTTCTTATGTCAAACAATTTCCTCTCTTTCACATTCTAAAGTTAAAACCATTAATTAAGGCAGTGAAGTGAAACTGGGTATGGCACTTGATTGTGGATTCTCAGGCCTCCTATGTGTAGAAGAAAACACTAGTGTTTTCTTCGATGAAAACGAGGACTCCGGGGTTGTCCACTCATCGAATGCTAAGTGGCGTCACCATAACTGCGTCTCCGAAGAGGCGGTAGATGGGTTTTTAGCGCCACCACCAAGCAAGGATTGTTTGGTTAAGTTGCTGGAGAAGGAGCAGCAGCACATGCCTAATGTTGATTATGTGAATAGACTCAGAAATGGAGATTTGGCCTATTGTGGTAGAAATGAAGCTATCGATTGGATTAAAACGGTGGGTTGGTTTCAAAATGTTGACTTTGGTTTAGCAAGTACTTGTTTTAGCATCTTAAGATTTGATTTTCTTTATTTGGTCATCAAAAGTTGTGATTTTCACCCTCTCTACACAATGATTTTGCTGGACCATCACTAATCTTTGAGCTCTTGGTTTCTCCATTGATCTATTTGTCTAAAAGAATGGTGATTCTTCTTAAGGTTTATTGGTGGGTGAACTGTTTTGTAATGTGGGTTCTTAGTAGTAACGATCAGTTGCTTTTCTTCTTATCTGTTTGTGTTCTGTTTTTTGCAATGGTTTTATCCAAAGATGGTGGGGCAATTTTATAGACATTGTAGACCGAATCATCACCATTTGAGATTTATCCATCATAGGTGAAATTAAGATCCAACATTGGATTGATTAATTTCATCCTCAATTAAGAGAACTCGTTCAATTTTTGGTCATATTTCTTTTGATATAATGCTTTGTGATGGTAAAAATCGTTATACCATTTCGATCTTCACTTCAAGCACATTTTGAATTCATAGTTAACCTAATGTAACTAATCACTGAACAAGTGCATTCCCACTTCGACTTTGGACCTCTTAGTGCATACCTATCAACCAGCTATTTGGATAGGTTCCTTTCTGCATATGACCTCCCAGTAAGTAAACAGATTAAACTAAATCAAGTTACCCACTAAAATTTGGTTGCTTTTATGTTTTCAATTCCGAATTCATATAAATTGTATCTCTCTTCTTGTAGAAGGGCATAGCTTGGATGACCCAACTGTTAGTTGTTGATTGTTTATCTTTGGCAGCTGGATGAAATTGATGTGCCTTTGTCACTAGATTTATAGGTTTGATTGATCCATTCACCGTTCGTTCTAACTGCATTGTCAAGTCCAACAAGAAGAATATGAGGAGGAAGAAGTGTGGGTAATGGAGGGGAAATTTGTAATTTCAAAATTAAAGAAAAAAGCACATGCCAAGCACATGATGTGTTTCCGTCTGAACTAAACGGAAAGGCGGAATTTTTGATTTCGTCCAAACATTAGGACTAAAATTTAAAATTTTAAACATTAAGGGGGATTCTTAAATTTCAGCCAAACTTTAGGGGGCACATTGACTATTAACCCATTAGAAAATAATTAAAGTACTTCATTAAAAAAAAGTCTATGAAGAATAGATCACTTAATCCTATAAGAATCACTGTAATCATTCGTCTCAGATTTGGTCTATCTACATCTGTGTTTGCATCTGCATGGAATTCAATCGCAAATTTATACAATCATCAATCGACTCTAATGGAAGTCATTGATGTGATCGTCCACTTCACATTGAACTTCTTCTCGCCCCTAAACATGTCACAATTTCACCTCTCATTGTCGCTGATAAATCCTCTATTTTAATCATCTCATGAATCTTCAAACTCTCGCTAACAGATAAAGGTGTGATTTTATAAAATAGTTAAATAATTTACCATATTTATGATTTTCTTACCTTATTCACATGTTATAATTAATTATAAAATTAATTCTCAAGATTTATTCATTAATTTTTAATTATAATTATATTGCAAAAAAAATATTTTTCTTTGGTTAATATTGAAATAGACCAATTTTATAGTTTTTTAAATAATTTATTATGTATTTATTTAAATAATTATTATTTAAATAATAATTTATTATTCTTTTAGCTGCACTATAATTCATTACAATTTTCTATATTCATGTTTTCAGATAAGTATATATAAATAAAAATACATAAGTAGTATTTAAAGCTTCATTTAATATATAATAAATAAAACCTTATGTTATATTCGTGTGTATAAATGTTTATATATAGTTTATTAAATATTTTACGTTAAAAATATTCCATATATCATATATGTTTCTACCTTATATTCTTAGTATATATCTCGATAATATAAACGTAATACTATAATTTCACATAAAGAGAAAATAATAAACTAAAATAATATTACATCTATTAATAAATAAGTGTAACTGTAAAAAAACATATATATATATATATATCCGACACTAATACTAAATGAAGTTAATATTCAATAAATTATAATATTAAACTTTTAATAATTTTCTAAGTTAATCCATATCTATATTATCTATGTATCTATATATACTTAACAAAAAATTAGAAGTTAATTTAATAAATAAAAATATATTTTATATATTTTATGTTGTATGAATTTTTTGTAGTATTTATTTGTTGAAAGTAGGTGCGAAAGAAAATTATTTAATATGTTTTATTTTTCAATGAGAGATAAAAAAATAATAGTAAGCTTTCACTAACAACAAAAGTGTGATTTTAAATCCTTTGTTATTTTTAATTAGGCTTAAAAATAGGAAAGATAAAAAAAATTATCTCTATTTATACACTTTACAAAATATTAGTAGTCATTTCCTTTTATAATGTATACATTTAATTATAACAAATTGTAACATTATAAAACATTTAAATAATTTACTTATTAGTGATTATCTTGTTCATTATTTTTTACCTTATTGAGCTACTATAATTAACTATTAAATTATTTCTCAAAATTAATTCATTAATACTTAATTATAAATATATTGTAATTAATTATTTATTACTTAATGTTGAAATAAATT
Source organism: Chamaenerion angustifolium (assembly GCA_946814005.1). NCBI lineage: Eukaryota > Viridiplantae > Streptophyta > Magnoliopsida > Myrtales > Onagraceae > Chamaenerion > Chamaenerion angustifolium. The sequence goes on along the minus strand of OX328270.1, from coordinate 22,030,298 downwards.
AATTATATTCTCTTGGTAATTAATTATTATCATAATTGTTGGACTAATTAACTCTTTTGAAATTAATTTATTAGTCCTTACCTCGACTATAATTCATCTATATTTATGTTTTTAGAAAATTATATATAAATATAAAAGCATAATTAGCATTTAACGTTGTTATATAATTTGTTAAGTTATTGTATATAAAGAAATAAAATAATATATAATTAACTACTACGAAATAAAGTATTTGCTAATGACATTTTATGCTCATTTTGTAATGAATATACAATGAATGATCATATTATAAACTTAAATAGGTAAAATGAATAATATTAATTAAAATTGTATTAATAAAAAAAATTATTTTATATGTTGAATAAATCTTATCAATATAATAATAGAATTAGAAAATTATTTCGTATTTGTTTTTTTTCTTATTGATATAAGAAATTAAAGTTTATAATTAAACTAAATTTATATAATATTTTTTTGAAAAAGGTTTATACTCTACGCAAAAGCGCAAGTCAATTTTCTAGTATATATATAAATCTAGAAATCCATGACCACATCTCTCATTAACTTCTTTCAAGAAATGTAGCAATCCATTATCCGTTCGATTAGAAGAACGTTGGTTGTGTTGGGTATCGATAGTGACGACCCAATACGGGTAAGGCCTTAAAGGCCTAATAACTTATCAGATGGGTAAAACCCAAAACATTCAGAACTGGATCGACCCACAGTAAGAGTAAACTGACACTCATAAAGCGGTCCAGCATCAAACCCGAAATTAAAGGGAACACCAAAGCCCCTACATGCCGCCATCGACTAAGGTCAAAGCTTCCTACTGTTCGCCATGTGAGCGCTCGCTAAGAGAGTCAAACCTCTCAACTCTGGTCCCATAACCGACACTGAATATACAACCACGATATCCCGTGTATATCGAGCACATATTCTACAAAGATTACATAAAGAAACTGCAATATTACGTGATAACCGTAATATATGTTGTCCTTATCTGCAACGACACAGTTTTTACAGATATATTTGGTTACCTAAAACGGTTTGGTCTTCTATCTCTATAAATACTCTTTCTTTACATACGTTACATTACGTTTTGAGTTCATACTCACAGTATACTCATTTAAGCATCGGAGTGGGACCCAGAGAAACCCCATATGTTGCGTTCCCCTTCTTGCAGGTCAATCGAAGCTTCAGCGAAAGCGTGCGATCATCAACCAATTGACATCCAGATCACTGTCAAATAATCATCCAGTCAGCACTTGGGAAATTCAGACCCAACATTTGATGCCGTCTCTGGGAAAACGAGCAAACAGTCATGCAAACTCGCTCTAACTGCAATCGTCGAAAACAAGCTAACGAGCAATCCTCAGATAGCTCGGAATCCGCCGCCGCTTCGCCGCTCCATCAGCAAGAACCTGCTAGCAAAGCAATGCCTAATGTCGTCCCTTCGAGACAGGCACATGAGCACATTGTCAATTCGAGACCTGACCCGATTACACCTACCACCGAGATTCCAGTTCGACCAACCGTTTAAGTGGCTGGGGAAACCATTCAGGTAACTGCAAAGATGTTATCCCTCCTGTAAACTACCATAGGACAGACCCACATACAAGCCCAAGCTCCTCATGAAGCTCCTCATCTTGTGGGGTCACTGGAAGCAGAAGCTGGAAATTCAAGTGCCACTGCTCTGAGTCAGACTTGATGAATAAGCAATTGTCAGATGTTGACACTTTGAAACCAAGTGAGTTAAGGAGAAATGATTTAAGCTTTTCAAACCATGCCCTGGGAGCCTGCTTAAGATTGTAGAGTGTTTTTTGGAGTTTGCAGACCAGAGTAGGTAAAGCAGACGAGTGCATCTCAAATCCTGGGGGCTGCACCATGTAGACCTCCTCATGAAGATCCCCGTGAAGGAAGACATTGTTTATATCCACTTGTCTAATGCACAATTTGTGAGTTAGAGCCAATGATAACACAATGTGAACAGTTACCGATTTGATAACCGGACTAAATGTTTCCTGGAAGTCAAAACCTGGTTTTTGGGAGAAGTCTTTGGCCACAAGGCGAGCCTTATACCTGACAACTTCCCCTTCATCATTTCGCTTAAGGTAAAATAGCCATTTACAACCTATTGGAATCCTCCCTGTAGGGAGAGATACAATGCTCTATGTGTTGTTGGAGGAAAGAGCTGTGAGCTCTTCCTGGACAGCCTTGGACTAGTGTGGTGATCGAAGAGCATCATGAATGGTGTGAGGCTCAGTGCGAGTGAGGTCAACATGATGCAGAAGGGACATGGTGAGCCCTTAAAGGGAGGTTTTGGATCTTGTTAACATCGGGTGCACATTGGTAGAGGATTGTGGAAGAGCAGGATGAGAGGAAGAAGGTTGGTGATCTGTTTAAGTAGTAGGGAAGGACTGATCAGATTGGGCAGGTGGAGGAGCAGATGTTGAGGGGACAGAAGATGCAATAGGAACAAGAGTGGATCCAGAGGGAACATACATGCAGACACCAGTAGGGGAGGACAAGTCTGGAGCTAAAGAAGGTAAAGATGGTGTAGGTACCTGAATGGGAGGTATCACTTGTGACTGAGTAGTGGTGGACGCATAGAAGGGGCCTGTGGTGTCAGTAAAGGGAAATGTAGTTTCATGGAAAACTACATTGCGTGAGACATATACTCTACCAGAGGAGGAAAGACACCTATACCCATGGTAATCAGAACAGAAGCTAATGAAGACACGGGGTTCTGATCTGAATGACAATTTGTGGGAACGATATGGACGAAGGTGAGGGAAGTAGAGACATCCAAAGACTCTGAGGAAGGAATAGTCAGGCTTAGACCGAAAAATGAGTTCATGAGGGGAGCAATTGTTCAGGATTTTTGAGGGGAGTCTGTTTATGAGAAAAATAGCAGTGAAAAAGGCATTTGTCCAATACTGCAGAGGGACAGATGATTGTGCTATCAGTGTGAGACCAAGCTCAACAATATGGCGGTGCTTACGCTCCACCATACCATTTTGCTGACTTGAGTATGGACAAGTGACTCTGTGTACTATCCCAAACTGAGCAACATAGGTAGTAATAAAGTGAAACTCACCTCCCCCATCTGATTGAACTGCCTTGAGTTTTGTTCCAAGCTGTTTCTGTGCTAAAACATGAAACTCACAGAAAACCTTAGCAGCATCAGACTTACGAGGTAAAGAATAGATCCAAGTATAACGACTAAAAACATCAACAATACTTAAGTTGTAATTGTTGTTGCTAGAGGAAAAAGGGACAGGTCCCCATAAGTCTACCTAGACTAGCTTCAGTGGGTGAGAGTAGATAGTATCCGAGGGTGGGTAAGGCTGAGTTTTGCTCTTCCCAACTGCACATGCAGCACAATCAACAGATATGTGGTTAGTGGGGAGATTTTGAAGTCTGAGGAAGTTAACAAGAATGCTCGGTGGCCCAAATTCATGTGCCACAACTTAGAAGAATCAATGGACTTAAGGGTTGAGATGAAGCAATTGAATTCAAAATCAGGTAATATAGATATAGACTGAGTAGCAGACCAGATAGTAGAAGAAGAGTCATCAAAATCAGCAGAGACAGGTTCTTAAACAACATGATCAATCATAAACTGAAATTTTTTATTATCATTAATTTGAAAACTTCAAGTTTCAGCAGGCAAGACCGCATTATTATATAAGGACTGAAAGTTTTTTTCAAGACTTAAACACTGGTCTGGACAAACATCAGCAGACACACCTAAGGTATTACTAGTAGACTGAAAACTAGACAAGTCAAGGTGATATAAATCCCCAGATTCAAACCCCTTGAGCAGCACACGGTTGAAGATAGAGTCCTTAACCAAGCAATGTGTTGCATGAAACTCAAAGTAAACCTGGTTATCCTTTGAAAACTGGGACACAGAAAGTAGATTTTTAGTAACAGCAGGGGTATAAAGCATGTTATTTAGAACAAGCTGCTTTCCAGATGAAGGTATAGACGATGAGCCAATGGCAAATATTTTAATAGAAGAACCGTTACCAACTAGGACTTTACCTGGGCTAGAGTATGGAGCTGACATGTGTGGAGCAGGTTTGGCATTGGTCAGGTGGTTTGTAGCTCCAGAGTCAGGGAACCAGCTACCTTCAACTGGAGCAACATTAGATACGTTGGCCATGTTTGCTTGGAAGGGTGATGAGGATGGGGGCTGAGGTGCAGCAGGGTTAGCTGGGAGCTGAGGACTGGGAAATGCTGTGTATGGAGGAACTGGATTGGCAAAGGAAGGGGTGATATCATGTATGGATAGATGGGTGGTGCAGGTTGGGGATAAGGTGAAACAGGGTATGATGAGTATTGCAGCACTTGGTGAGATTGAGCAGTAGGGAGGGAGATAGTGTTGGTCTGGACAAATTGAGGATGAACTTGGGATTTGTTCACTTGAGGCTGAGGTGGGTAGAGGGCTTGTGGTGATGATGGTTGTTGATGAGGGAAAGGGTCAGGTACATAGTCATAGGAAGCAAGGTTGACTGAGGGTGCTGGAGAGGTTGAACCTGGATCTGTGACCCCTGTGAAGTGCACATTGAATATGTGAAAGCATCGGTGCACCAGATGGACAAACTTGCCACATAACTGGCACTAGGACCTGTTATTTCTAAAGCCACGGCCACGACCCCTGCCTCTACCAGGCTGCTGACTACCAAAGGTAGGAGGGTGTTGCGGTGGTGTGGGTAGCAGACCCGTATTGACAGGCATCATCGACAAACCATCTTTTACCCCTGAACTACTTTCCTCATAGGCTATAACAGGTTTAGCAACAACAGGTAACTTAACAACAACAACATTTGCAGAAACATTCGCATCAAACAATAAATCTGATTGTCTAGCCTCAGCATCTAGAAGAACAGAACTCACAGATGCTACGGTGTAAGGATTTTGACTGGCATGAATCACAGCTATCACGTTATCATACTGACCCTTAACACCGTTTAAGACAATCGAGATTTGCTGCATTTCCTCTATTGAGTGACCACAACTAGCTAAACTATCACCTGTGGTTTGTATCTCAGTGAGATAGTCACGCATAGACTGGTGAACATGTTTTCTAACCTTAAGTCTGTCATACATGTGCATAATCCTAGTGGTTGAGGATAAAGAAAAATCACGATGCAGCTTTTGCCAGATAGCAGCAGCTGTCATACAACCTATTAAGCATTTACTGATCTGTGACGAGACAAGCGCAAGGAGCCATGAAGCAAGGGAACTGTCCTGCTGAAGAAACTTGGCATAAGCTGGGTTTGGTATGGCTGCTCCTGTCTCATCCTCAAGGTACTGGGGTACGTTCATTCCATGAAGATGATTTTCGAGATTGTAGCCTCGAACAGACAACAAGACTTGCTGCTTCCATGACTGGAAGTTCTCTTCACCAACAAGTTGTACAACTTTCTTGTTGGTGAAGACAGGTGGGGATTCTTCCATTTAATTGAGCAAGAACAGAACTTGGGTGAGGATTCATGCTCGATTTATCTCTGATACCATGCCAACATTCTCAGATTTAGGGTGGATTGGAGAAGAAGAAAGGAGAAGAACACGAAGAACAGAGATAAGGGAACACTACAGACAACACTACTCAGATAGATTACTTGATAATGTCTCTACATTGTTTACATATATATAGAAAGTAGCTGATGTAAAGAGTTGCATAATCGCAGAATGACCCCTAAACTTAAGTGTATGACACTTATATCCTAACAGTAACTGTGGGCAAAGGATGGAAGAGCATAGATGTGACAGTTGCCGTCATCGTGGTCGATGCACCCGCCTCATACAATGCCATCCTGGGCAAAACCGCCATCAATCTACATAAGATCGTGGCCTCTACAGTCCATCAGAAAATGAAGTTCCCTACACCGAATAGGATTGGAGAAGTTCTAGACGACCAATCGTCCTCACGATAATGCAAGGTGAACTGCCTTCGGGGGAATAACCAAAGGGAGTCTCTAGCCATCGAGACAGAGACTGAATCTCGTGAGGACAAAGCTCTGTACGCCCCAATTGAATAACTGACAAAAGTCGAGGTAGATGGTCCAGAAAAGAAGGTTTCTATCGGAACCGCCTTGAATGACGACCAAAGGGACGCTTTGACCTTCTTATTAAAACAGTACAAATAATTGTTCACTTGGAAGCCCAGTGACATGCCAGACATCAACACCGACATAATCTCCCACGAGCTGAGGATAGATCCTTCGATCAAACCTATTGCTCAGAAAAGAAGGTCATTTGGATCAGACAAATGCTTGGCGATCAGGCAAGAAGTATGTGTTGGGTATCGATAGTGACGGCCCAGTAAGAAAAGGCCTCGAAGGCCCAATAACTATATAGGGGGTAAACCCATGACATCCGAACCGGATCGGCCCAAGTACAAGCCAAACTTGGCCCACCATCGAGTAATCCAGAATCGAGCCCAAAGTCTATAGAGACGCCAAAGGCTCTCAGACTGCTCGCCATTCTCTACCAAGTCGCGACCTTCCACTGCTCGACATGGGAGTGCTCGCCCCGAAGAGAGCCTTGCCTCTCTCCTCTGGTCCCACTAAACCGTTAATAACAGAGTGGCCAAGATATCCCGCATATCTCGGTCACATATTCACTAAAGATTAGATTTGGTAACTGCAATATCTCGCAGTAACTGCCATATCCTACGATCCGAATCTTCAGCAACTCAATATACATTAAGATATTCAGTTGCCTTTATACGGTTCTATCTCTCTTACCCTATAAATACCCTTGCTTTACATACGTTCTTTACGTTTTGAGTTTTATACACACACATACTCATTTAAGCATCGGAGAGGGACCCAGAGGCACCCCCTCTGTTGCGCTCCCCTACTTGCAGGTTCACCGGAGTTGGAGCTGAAGCGTCATCCCAACCTTGTCTGGCATTCAATTCACTGCCAGATCAGCATTCAGGATTTCACGATCCAACATTTGGCGCCGTCTGTGGGAAACGATCAATTTAGCCATGAAAACTCGATCCCAAAGCAACCGTCGGAATCAGACTAGGGAGCGATCCTCAGATAGCTCTGATTCCGCCGCCGCTTCACCGCTTCAACAAGAACCTGCCAGCCGAGCATGAGTTAATGCTGTTCCTCTGCGGACAGCTCGAGAACATGTCGGTGATTCAAGACCGACCCCAGCTGCTGATCAAAACGGAGCCCCTGCACCGCAGACAGTCCACATTGCGGGGCAGGATATTAATTTAACCCCCGAGATGGTCTCCCTGCTGGAAGCCATCCTAGGACAGGGGCGCCGCCAAGCCCCTGCTCCTCAGGAAAACAATCCCTCTGCTCCTAAGGAAAACCACCGCCCTGCTGCCACAGGGCCTTCACCTTCAGAAGCGGCCAATCCTGGTCCTGTTGCGCCTCAGGAGGATCAGGAGATGACGTCAGGTCAGCAGTCCCTACCTCCAGCACACACCAAGGAGCCAGCAGACGCATATACTGCCAATCCTTCCGGTCCGCCTCCACCCGGAGCCTCTCCCATGTACTGCACTGTGGATCAGATGGATGACCTCCTCAACAAAAGGCTCCAGGAAAGACAGTTGACAGTCATAGCTCCCTTCAAGGAGCAGTCCTCTCATCCATTCACCGACGCGCTCGTCGCTATCAAAATCCCGAAGGATGTGGTTGCTCGGGCCATACCTGAGTATAGCGGTGGAGGAGATCCCACCGTACATGTCAACAAGCATGAGGCCTCCCTTCTGGGTAAGTCAAACGATCCCAATCATTTGGCTTTGCTATTTCCATCTACTCTTTCGGGCTCGGCTTCGTCCTGGTTCTTCGGCCTCCCTGAAGGATCAATCGGAACTTGGGCAGAGTTAAGAAACAAGTTCCTGGAGAGATATATGGGCGAGCACCAATTGCTGAAGAGCGTGGTCGCCCTTGACTCGGTCAAACAGCAGCCTGGAGAGTCGCTGTCCAACTTCTACGGGCGTTTTCATCAAAACGTCACAGAATTAGATCGCCGAATCTTGGATGGGGAAATCATTCGAGCATTCTACAGAGGTCTGGATGTGGCCAACAAGGCCTCGAGAAAGCTGCGAAACAGCTATCACGTGAAGGAGATAGAGACATTGGAGGAGTTGGCGTCCAGAGCAAAAGGTTTCATAGACCTTGAACGCGCAAACATCGAGGCTAACCTCCTGACGACCTCGCTAAGGATAACCCGTGAATCCCGACGCGATGGTAAGAAGGAGGTAAAGAAGGAAAAGAAGGGAAAAGAAAGTAAGCCCCGAGTCGAGTCTCTTCCAGCACCTCGCCATCCAGAGGTACCTGAGTACTTCACGCCTTTAAATAGGCAGATCTCAGCGGTACTAGTCGAGATGGAGAGGAGATCCTTGGCGAGGCCACCGATGCCTCGCCGAGGTGGGTTACCCATGGGCAAGGATGTCGAGAGCTATTGCAGATACCATAAGTGCAAGGGCCATAAGACAGACGATTGCAAGATTCTGAAGCGAGATATAGAGAGGCTGATTCAGGGGGGAATGTTGAAGGAATTTGTGGCAGGGCGAGACCGAAGTCGAACGCCCCCCAGGAGACATCGTTCACCAGCCCCTGCAGATCAAGCTGAGCCTTCTGGAAGCAAGAGGAGAGTGAATCTGATTGCGGGAGGATTCGGCGCAGGCGGCGAGAGGTCAAGCGCCAGAGAAGTCTACGCCACTCAGATCTCTACGGCAGTTCAGTTGGGGAAGCGGCCCCGGCCTGAAGAAAACATTGTCATCTCATTCTCTGAATATGATTTGGCACATGTCACCACGCCCCACAACGATGCTCTGGTCATTACGGCAGATATTGACGGCTGTGATGTTGCAAGGATTCTGGTTGACGGAGGCAGCTCGACAGACATCCTGTTTCTGGACGCCTTCGAAAAGATGGGCAAATCAAAACGCGACCTGAAGAGGGTCGACTTTCCGCTGATCGGGTTTGCGGGAAGGACAACTTATCCACTGGGGGCTATAACCATGCCAGTGATTTTTGGCGAGGGGTGGAAAAGCATCAAGGTGTCGGTCACTTTCTTGGTGGTCGATTCACCTACATCCTACAACGCCATCATAGGGAGGACCACGATCAACCCAAATAAGATTGTGGCCTCCACTGTCCACCAGAAGATGAAGTTCCCTACTCCGAACGGGATTGGAGAAGTGCTCGGAGATCAGCCTTCCTCGCGGCAATGTTATGTGAACTGTTTACGCAGGAAGAACCAAAGGGAGGCGCTCGCCATCGAGACAGAGGCCGATCCCCGCGAGGACCTGGCTCGACCAGCACCCATGGAGGAATTGGAGGAGGTCGAGATCGATGGTCCAGACAAAAAGGTGCGCATTGGGACCACCTTGAAAGAGGATCAGAAGGAGGTCATGACCGCCCTCCTCAAGGAATTCAAAGAGCTCTTTGCCTGGCAGTCGAGCGACATGCCAGGAATTAGCACAGATATTATCTCTCATGAGCTCAGGATAGACCCCTCCATCAAGCCGATCGCCCAAAAGAGAAGATCGTTCGGGAATGATAAACGTTTGGCGATCAGGCAGGAAGTCGGCAGGTTGATTGAAGCTGACTTCGTCAGAGAGGTAAGATTCCAGAGCTGGGTCGCCAACCCAGTTTTGGTCAGGAAATCTAACGGCAAGTGGAGGATGTGCGTCGACTTCCGCGACTTAAACAAGGCTTGCCCCAAAGATTCATATCCCCTTCCAAGAATTGATCAGCTAGTCGATGCTACCTCGGGTCATGAGATGCTGAGCTTCATGGACGCCTATTCAGGCTACAACCAGATCAGAATGCATCCAGACGACGAGGCCCACACTGCTTTCTATGCTGACGGCGACATTCTATGCTACAAGGTGATGCCCTTTGGTCTCATCAATGCCGGGGCAACTTATCAGCGGATGGTGAACCGACTGTTCCAGGACATGCTGGGAAGGAACATGGAGGCCTACGTGGATGATATGCTCGTTAAATCCATCAAAGGCAATCCTCATACCACCGACCTCCGTGAAGCTTTTGAATGCATGAGGAGACACAGCGTTCGCCTGAACCCAGCAAAGTGCGCCTTTGGAGTCAAGTCCGGGAAGTTCCTGGGTTTTATGGTCAGCGAAAGGGGCATTGAAGCAAACCCGGAAAAGCTAAAGGCCATAGAAGAAATGAAGTCGCCAACCTGCCATAAGGAAGTCCAATGCCTGAACGGCCGACTAGCTGCTCTTAACCGCTTCCTCTCCAAAGCAAGCGACAAGTCCCTCCCGTTCTTCAAAACCTTGAGGGCCAACCGTAAGTTCGAGTGGACGCCAGACTGGGAGGAAGCATTCCAGTCCTTGAAAAGGCATATTCAAACACTCCCAGCTCTGGCAAAACCCGTTCCAGGCGAGCAGCTTTTCCTCTATTTAGGCATTAGCGATGTGGCAGCCAGTGCTGTTTTAATAAGGGAGGAGAATAATGTTCAGAGTCCAGTGTATTTTATTAGCAAAATGTTCAACTCGGCAGAAATAAAATATGTCCAGATTGAGAAGTATCTCTATGCCTTAATTATTGCTGCTCGGAAGCTGAGACCTTACTTTCATGCGCACGACATCACGGTCCTCACCAATCAACCTCTCAAAAACTTCCTGATGAAGCCAGATTCTTCAGGAAGAATGGTCAAGTGGGCGATCGAGCTCAGCGAGTTCAGGATCAAATTTGCGCCAAAAACGGCCATCAAAGGTCAAGCACTAGCTGATTTCATAGTGGAAAGCACGAGTAACGGTCAAGCGGAGGCAGAAAACAGGCCAAGTCAGTCAGCAAACGACAATCAAATCTGGGAACTCTATACGGATGGGTCTTCATCAAAAGAAGGCTCAGGGGCAGGTTTAATTCTTATTCCTCCTGAGGGCGAGCCTCTGAAATACGCGATCGCCTTGACATTCCCGACGACCAATAACGAAGCAGAATATGAGGCTCTTATCACTGGACTCAGACTGGCAAAAGGAATGGGTATAACAACGCTTAAGGTAAAAAGTGACTCAGAGCTTATTGTCAATCAGGTTAATGGCGCCTACGAGGCAAAGGGAGAAAAGATGAAGAAATATCTCGGCATTGCCAAAAAACTGGCCGCGGATATCCCAAATTTCGCGATTGAGTTTATTCCTCGCCAAGAAAACCAGATGGCAGATTCTTTGAGTAAGCTAGCCTTCGGAGGAACGACAATCCAGGATGTGCAATTTCTGGAAAAGGCCCTATGTTCAGTCCTTGAAAACAGAGCGGAGGTCTTCAACATTCAAGAACAGGTCACCGACCCCGTTCCAGAATTATTTGAAAGAAGGCATCCTCCCAGAGGACGAAGGCGAATCCACAAGGATTAGAAGACTCGCAGCCAGTTATCTAATCATCGATGGAGAAATCTACAGAAGAGGTTATTCGACGCCTTACTTGAGATGTGTTGCTCTGCCCGAAACAGAAAAAGTTCTTCGAGAAGCTCATGAAGGGGCAGCAGCATGTCATGAAGGCGCTCGATCGCTAAGCAGGAAAATATTCAGACTGGGATATTACTGGCCGACCTTGGGAAAAAACGCAGCCGAATTAACACAGAAGTGTGAAATTTGCCAGCAGTTTGCACCACGATCGGGTCGACCATCGACATTATTATCCCCAATGGCAGGTGCCTGGCCCTTCGCTCAATGGGGAATCGATATATTGGGTCCTTTTCCCATTAGCACTGGTCAGCGTACTCACATCATAGTGGCGATCGACTACTTCACCAAGTGGATCGAGGCGAAAGCTCTAGCTTCAACAACAGAATTCCAAGTCATCAAGTTCCTGCAGGTCAACATATTCTCCAGGTTTGGTATTCCCAAAATACTCATCAGCGATAATGGTCCGCAATTCGTTGGAAAGGAGTTGAAATGGCTCTGTGAAGAGTATCATATCGACCATCGTTTCAGTTCAGTACATCACCCTCAAACGAATGGGCAAGCTGAAGCAGCCAACAAGGTTGTCTTAGCAGGACTCCAGAAAAGGGTTCGAGCATTCAAAGGGAACTGGGCAGACGAACTGGAAAACGTATTATGGGCAATCAGAACAACGCCTAAGGCGGCCACAGGAGAAACGCCTTTCAGTTTAGTGTACGGATCAGAAGCAGTAGCACCAGCTGAATTAACAGTGCCTACCCACAGAGTCCTACACTTTAACGCGGAGGCAAATGAGATCGAGCGCAGAACTGACCTCGACTTAGCAGAGGAAAAGAGATGGCTCTCGGAAAAAACACAGGCAAATATGCGCTTGGCGACCGCTCGGTATTTCAACAGAAAAGTTAGCGCTCGCCAATTTTTCGTGGGGGAGATGGTTATGAGAAGGAATGAATTTACAAGGCTGGACAGTAAAAACAAACTTTCAGCCAAATGGGAAGGACCATACAAAGTAGTAGAGATCGCCGCACCAGGATCCTACTATTTGGAAACCACCGAAGGCGAGAGGTTACCCCGTCCATTTAATTCTGAGCATTTAAGAAGATTTTATGCATAGCTTGTAATCAAACTGATTATGTCAATAAAGGAAAGCCATTCCTTCACAAAGCGTGTCCACTCGAAGCAAGCTGAAGCCAAAAAGCCCTGACGCCAAAGTCAGGCCTCAAAAGCCCTAACAACAAAGTTAGGCCAAAAGCCCTGACGCTAAACTCAGGCCAAAAAGCCCTAGCAACAAAGCTAGGCCAAAAGCCCTAACAACAAAGTTAGGCCAAAAGCCCTGACGCCAAAGTCAGGCCACAAAAGCCCCGACGCCAAAGTCAGGCCACAAAATCCCTAGCAACAAAGCTAGGCCAAAAGCCCTAACAACAAAGTTAGGCCAAAAAGCCCTAGTAACAAAACTAGGCCAAAAAGCCCTAACAACAAAGTTAGGCCAAAAAGCCCTAGTAACAAAACTAGGTCAAAAAGCCCTAGCAACAAAGTTAGGCCAAAAGCCCTGACGCCAAAGTCAGGCCAAAAAGCCCTAGCAACAAAGCTAGGCCAAAAGCCCTAACAACAAAGTTAGGCCAAAAAGCCCTGTCGCCAAAGACAGGCCAAAAAGCCCTGTCGCCAAAGACAGGCCAAAAGCCCTGACGCCAAAGTCAGGCCAAAAGCCCTGACGCCAAAGTCAGGCCTCAAAAGCCCTAGCAACAAAGCTAGGCCAAAAGCCCTGACGCCAAAGTCAGGCCAAAAAACCCTAACAACAAAGTTAGGCCAAAAAGCCCTAGTAACAAAACTAGGCCAAAAAGCCCTAGCAACAAAGCTAGGCCAAAAGCCCTAACAACAAAGTTAGGCCAAAAGCCCTGACGCCAAAGTCAGGCCACAAAAGCCCTGACGCCAAAGTCAGGCCACAAAAGCCCTAGCAACAAAGCTAGGCCAAAAGCCCTAACAACAAAGTTAGGCCAAAAGCCCTGACGCCAAAGTCAGGCCACAAAAGCCCTAGCAACAAAGCTAGGCCAAAAGCCCTAACAACAAAGTTAGGCCAAAAAGCCCTAGTAACAAAACTAGGCCAAAAAGCCCTAACAACAAAGTTAGGCCAAAAAGCCCTAGTAACAAAACTAGGCCAAAAAGCCCTAGCAACAAAGCTAGGCCAAAAGCCCTAACAACAAAGTTAGGCCAAAAAAGCCCTAGTAACAAAACTAGGCCACAAAAGCCCTAACAACAAAGTTAGGCCTCAAAAAACCTGACGCCAAGAGTCAGGTAAAGCCCTGGCGCCAAAGTCAGGCCAAAAGCCCTGGCGACAAAGCCAGGCCAAAAGACCTAGCAAAATGTTTGGCAAAATAAAAGCTCTGATGCCAAAGTCAGGCCAAAGAAAGTTTAGGCGATCACTATTGATGATAAAGCCTGACAAACTACGAATCCCCTGTTATGCCAACACCTCAAAGGTTTAAACTTCAAAGAAGCTAATATCTCTTTGAACTTAGAAGTTTACACTTTTAAGTGTCAAAAGTGTTATCCTTGGAAAGTTTAACTTATGATTGGTCTAAGGCTTTAAGGGTCGACGACATTACCAAGCAAGGAAAAAGTGGAAAGTAATTATGAGTAAGATATTGGATAGCTGAATATGTTCAAAGTCGATTAAAGGCTCAAGAATATAAAGGCATTCAATAGGAAAACCCAAGTCTTCGATAAATAATTACAAACCAAAAACAGAAAACACAAAAATGGACAGCTGTCAGACTACCCTGGGTTTACGGAAAAGTAAATGTCAGGCGTGCCTCAAGGGACCGTTCGATTTCTGGACAACTGTGCAGTTATTAAATGTTAAAATTCCACTAGGGAGACAAGGTGGTCGCCAACGCACTAATAAAGCTTTAGCAGAAATACCTCGGGTAGGTAATGATCGCCTAACTAAGAAAGATAGACTTCCATAAGCCTGGGTCACCTCGAGTGATCGCCAAAAGGGAATAAAAGGAAGGATATTCTTTCGGCTTTGAACAGATAAGGAATTGCTCGCCAAATGAGCTAGAAGTGTCTCAAAGGCACTGAACCATTACCAAAGACGTCACTATCTAAAACCCTACCAGGAAATCAAGCTCGACTGAAGGAACTTCAATCAAGCTTCGGGGGCAAATGTTGGGTATCGATAGTGACGGCCCAGTAAGAAAAGGCCTCGAAGGCCCAATAACTATAGAGGGGGTAAACCCATGACATCCGAACCGGATCGGCCCAAGTACAAGCCAAACTTGGCCCACCATCGAGTAATCCAGAATCGAGCCCAAAGTCTATAGAGACGCCAAAGGCTCTCAGACTGCTCGCCATTCTCTACCAAGTCGCGACCTTCCACTGCTCGACATGGGAGTGCTCGCCCCGAAGAGAGCCTTGCCTCTCTCCTCTGGTCCCAGTAAACCGTTAATAACAGAGTGGCCAAGATATCCCGCATATCTCGGTCACATATTCACTAAAGATTAGATTTGGTAACTGCAATATCTCGCAGTAACTGCCATATCCTACGATCCGAATCTTCAGCAACTCAATATACATTAAGATATTCAGTTGCCTTTATACGGTTCTATCTCTCTTACCCTATAAATACCCTTGCTTTACATACGTTCTTTACGTTTTGAGTTTTATACACACACATACTCATTTAAGCATCGGAGAGGGACCCAGAGGCACCCCCTCTGTTGCGCTCCCCTACTTGCAGGTTCACCGGAGTTGGAGCTGAAGCGTCATCCCAACCTTGTCTGGCATTCAATTCACTGCCAGATCAGCATTCAGGATTTCACGATCCAACAGTATGCATGCTACTTGAAGACAAATTTGTCAGAGAGGTACATTTTCAAAGTTGGGTCGTCAATCTAGTCTTGGTGAAGAAGTCGAACAGAAAGTGGAGAATGCGCGTTGACTTACGCGACTTGAAGAAAGCATGCCCCAAGGATTCGTACCCCTTGACTCGTACCCCTTGACGTGAATTGACCAGCTGGTGGATGAAACATCTGGTCACGAGATGTTGCTCATGGACGCCTATTCAGGCTATAATAAAATTCGAATGCACCCGACCGACGAAACCCACACAGCGTTCTACGCCGATGGAGATATACTTTTCTATAAGGTGATGCTCTTCGGCTTGATAAACGCGGGGGAAACCTATCAGCGAATAGTAAATCAGTTGTTCCAAGAAATGCTGGGGCGAAACATGGAGGTCTATGTGGATGACAGGCTCACCAAGACAGTCAAAGGGAGCCCTCACACAGAAGACCTTCGAGAAGCATTTGAATGCATGAAGAGGCACAGTGTTCGCCTAAATCCAACGAAATGCGCCTTTGGGGTAAAACCAAGCAAATTCTTGAGTTTCATGGTCAGCGAAAGAGGCATTGAGGCAAACCTCGAAAAGCTCAAGGTTATAGAATAGATGAAGTCCTCAACTTGCCACAAGGAAGTCCAGAGTATGAATGGTCGCCTGGCCGCACTCAATCGTTTTCTCTCAAGGGCGAGCGACATGTCCCTCCCGTTCTTCCAAACTCTTAGGGCAAACCGCAAGTTTCAGTGAACGCCAGAGTGTGGGGTTGCCTTTCAATCGCTCAAGCAGCACTTGTAGACACTCCCAACCTTGGCGAATCCCATTCCCAATGAACCACTCTTTCTATATATAAGTGTTAGTGAAGTCGCAGCCAGTGCAGTTTTAGTAAAGGAAGAAGAAAGTAAGCAGAATTCAGTCTACTTTGTAAGCAAATTGTTTAATTTGGTTGAAATAAAATATATTGATATTGAGAAGTATCTCCATGCCTTAGTTATTGCTACTCAAAAGTTGAGACCATACTTCCACGCCCACGTCATAACAGTCATCACCAACAAGCCCCTCAAACACTTCCTGATGAAGTCAGACTTTTCAGGAAGGATGATCAAATGGGCGATTGAGTTGAGCGAATTCAATATCAAATTTGCGCCGAAAACGGCCATCAACAGTCAAGCTTGACATATATTATAGTGGAAAGTACTAGCAATGGTCTCACAGAAGTGGGAAAATGGCAAGAACAACCAAAAGAAAAAGGAAAAAGTTGGGAACTCTATACAGATTGATCCTCTTCCAAAGAAGGCTCGGAAGCAGGATTAATCCTCATCCCTCCTGAGGGCGAGCCTCTAAAATATGCGATCTCCCTTACATTCAAGGCAACCAATAATGAAGCTTAATATGAAGAACTTATCACTGGGCTACGACTCGCTAAGGGAATGGGTATAACGTCACTAAAGCCAAAAATCGATTCAGAGCTAATTGTCAACCAAATCAATGAGACATATGAAGCAAATGGGGAAAAATGAAAAAGTACCTCGACATTGCCAGAAAAATCATCGCTGAAATTCCGACTTTCGTGATCGAGTCGATTTCTCGCACAGACATCCAGTTAGCAGACTCCTTGAGCAAGATGTCATTCAGAGGAACAAAAGTACCGAAAATACACTTCCTAGAACAAGCACTATACTTGATTCTTGAAAATCGAGCAGAAGTCTTCAATATTCAAGAGCAGGATAATTAGATGACTCCATTCTATAATTTTCTCAAAAAATGAAGTCTGCCAGATGACGAAGGCGAGTCCACAAAAATAAGTCGCTTAGCCGCAAACTATCTTCTCATAGATCGAGAACTCTAAAGGTGAGGATTTTCGACTCCCTATCTGAGATGTATTTCCCATCCTGAGACTGAAAGAGTTCTGCGCGAAGCTCACGAAGGAGTTGCCGCATGCCATGAAGGTGCACGCTCATTAACGCGCAAAATATTTATACTAGGATATTACTGGCCAACCTTAAGCAAAGACGCAACATAGTTAACGAAAAAGTGTGCGACTTGTCAACAGTTCACACCAAAATCTGGTTGACCACCAACATTGTTATCCCCAATGGTTGGCACCTGGCCATTCGCCCAATGGGGAATAGACATTTTGGGACTCTTTCCCATAAGAACTAGGCAAATAACCTACATCATTGTAGCGATCAACTATTTCTCCAAGTGGATAAAGGCGAAAGCATTGGTCTCCACAAGATAATTTCAAGTGATCAAATTTTTAAAGGTCAACATAATTTCGTTAGTTGGCGTCCCTAAAATACTTATAAGTGATAATGACCCATAATTCGTGGAAAAAGAAATCAAGTGGCTCTGTGAAGAGTACCATATTGATCACATATTCAGTTCGCTACATCATCCCCAAACCAACAGACAGGCTGAAGCAGCCAATAAAGTTGTCCTGGCTGGACTCAAAAAGAAAGTTCAAGCCTTAAAAGGAAAATGGCTAGATGAGTTGGACAATGTGTTGTGGGTTGTCAGAACGCCATCATAGGATCTGAAGCAGTGGTACCCGCCGAAATAGCGGTGCTTATCCATAGGATCCTACACTTCGATGTCTAAGCTAATTAAATTGCGTGACTTACAGACCTCGATCTTGCTGGAAAAAAAAAGCGAAGGCAATCAGACAATGCACAAGCTAAAATGCGACTCGCGACCACTCGGTACTTCAACAGAAAAGTCAGCACTCACCAATTTTTCGTGGGGAGATGGTTATGTGAAGGAATGAGTTCACAAATTTGGATAGACACATAAAGCTCTCAGCTAAATGGGAAGACCCATACAAAGTAGTAGAGATCGTCGCCCCAAGGTCCTATTACTTGGAAAATATAAGGCTACCCTGTCCTTTAACTCTAAACATTTACGGAAATTTTATGCATAGCTTGTAATCAGAATGTTATGTCAATAAAACAAACCATTCCTTCATAAAAACATAGTCACTCGAACCAAAACGAATAGTTCCAAAGAATGGACGAACTATCGAAAGATAAGACCTGACGGATACAAGCAGACAAAGCAACAAAGGTGACTGTCTCTCAGTCAAGCAAAGTGAAAATTGCAAACGAATCTCAAAAGGTAACAGTTCCGCTCCCATTAAGACCTAAAACGAGGGGCGAACATACCATTACAGGTAAATAGTTCCCCTCTAACTAGGCAAAGCAAAGACCTACACTAAAAGGCAAACGAACCATCAAGGTAACAGTTCCCTAAAAATTAGGCAAAAGACCTGATATAAAAGGCGAACGAACCATCAACGTAATAGTTCCCTAAAAGTTAGCCAAATGACCTGATATAAAAGGCGAACGAACCATTAAGGTAATAGTTCTCTTACAAGTTGGGCAGCATAAAGACCTGATATAAAATGTGAATGAACCTTCAAGGTAACAGTTTCCTTACAAGTTGGGCAACAAAAAGACTTCATATAAAAGGCGAACGAATCCATCAAGGAGAACATTTCCTTTACAAGTTGGGAAAAATCAAGATCTAATATAAAAGGCGAACGAACCATCAAGGTAACAGTTTCCTTACAAGTTAGGCACAATGGAGCGTACAAACTGACAAAGTAATAATCTCTCCAAAGAAAAGCTTAAGAGAGCGAACGAATCTTAGGTAACAACTTCCTAAAAGGCGAGTGAATCTAAGGTAACAGTTCCTCTGATAAGCACAGTGGACGAACGAATCTAAGTTAACATCTTCCTAAAAGGCAAGCAAATCTTGGATAACAGTTCCCCACTCTTAGGCAAACGAATCCAAGGGCTAACATCCTAAAAGGAGAACGAATCCATCAAGGATAACAGTTTCCTTAATGGCATAATCCTTGGGTAACAGTTCCCTAAAGAATCTTGGCTAAAGGAACGGACGAGCCTATAAAAGGCAACAGTCCTTCCTCAGGAGATTAAAGGAGCGAAAACCCCCTCTAAAAGGTAATGTTTCCTCCTAAAAGGTCCAAGACCCTTCGAACAAAAAGGCAAGACTATTATACATAAGTTAAAAGAAAAGTTGAAAACAAGTATGGTAAGACGTTCTAAAGCTTTCAGGTACAGATCGACATTGGAAGAACATGCAAACATATTCGAAGTCAGAAACGAAGGCTTACAGAATAAAAAAGGCATCCATTATGTTCAAGGAAAATATATGAGTCAATGATAAAACAAATAACTAGGGTTAACTACCTCAACAGTTACTTATCTTTGACCTATGTGATTAAAAGGTTACTCATCTTTTTTTGTGTGACTGAACCGTTACTTAAGTTTGAGAATGTGACTGAATGGTTATTCTGTGAAGTTTCCGTCACATATTTCCGTCTGACTGTCACGAGAAAGTCACGTGACCTAATTTAAACGATTTAAAAGACGATTCTACCCCCTTTTATGTTTGTGGATTATGATGTAAGTTCTCTAAACCAGAAGTAACGGTTAGGTAACAAAATGTCCAGAATAAGGTAACTATTTGATTACATTTACGAGAAGATAATACGTCATTTAACAACTTCTCCACAAACATAAGTCACCACCTTTGCAAACGACACAATGTTCTTCATACTTCAATTACAGACAAAGGTTACCAACGCTACATACTAAGTAGCTACATACTCAACCTAATTCTTCGCAATTGAACTTAGAACAAAAACAACAATATCAATTACCAACGCTACAACTAACTTCCGAGAAG
Source organism: Chamaenerion angustifolium (assembly GCA_946814005.1). Lineage (NCBI taxonomy): Eukaryota > Viridiplantae > Streptophyta > Magnoliopsida > Myrtales > Onagraceae > Chamaenerion > Chamaenerion angustifolium. The sequence continues at coordinate 22,010,340 of OX328270.1, read as the reverse complement.
CAACATCCAATGGTGGTGGTGGTGGTGGTTATCCCAAATTTGTTGTGTTTGTAGGCAACCAGGTTCCATTTGTACGCCATGTAATCTGGATCTTACCAAGGACGTTGCTTCTAAGAACTTTTGTTGGTTCAGGACTAGAAGATAAGAATGCAAACCTTGTAGTGGTTTTCCTTACTTAACACGTTGTAGAAATTTTCGATAATGCAAACCTTGCTCGCAAAAGCTTGAAAAATTGGGATGAGTAATTCTTAGGGTGAAAAAAAATGAAATCTTAACTATTTATTCATGAAAAATATACAATTTCAACAGGGTCGTAATGTAGAAACAATGCACATTTAGTAAGAAAAACCTCGAAAGATTAGGGGTTAGAAATGTTTACTTGTAAACAGAATTAACCTCGAAAAATGAAGAATCCATATTCAGCAATCTGTAAATTCGTTGAGATACATCACCATGTATGAAAACAATGATTGTGTGCTCTTGTGTTAATGATGATCAGCTTATTCATCAAAATTTGGACAAAACTACAATGAAAAGAAATTGAATATTAGTTATAGGTTCTAAAAACGATCACAGTTAGATTATTCCAAAATCAGTGATTGCAGAGAGGTACATTTGACCATAATTTAATCCCCAATACAGAAGAATCAGGGGATATGATACAAAATATAATATTTCACGGGATACCTGGACAGGGGTAGGTCTACATGCCATCATACTGAGCTTATTGTTTGCAGTATGACCGGTTAGTTCAATCAAACTATCAATTTTATCTTCCCTAACCATACATGCAACCCTTTTCTCGTCAAATCCATAAATGTCAATTCATATCACAAACCAGAACAAGTAAATCCATAAGGAAACAAATTTCAAAAACCAAATCGACAACAATGGAAACCATCAAAACGAATTAGGGTTACCCACTATGAAATTACCTCAAAATTAGGGAAACCATGGGAGAACAACCATGGGGTCACCTGTTGGAGGGGTTCCACGAAGGTAATTGTCGATTAGGTCGAAGGGTGTGACGATCAGTCCCGCAGAGATCACAATAACAGAAAGCCGACATAGAAGAGTGCAGACGAGACACAAAAGAGTGTATCTCTCTAACGTCTAACCTAGCGAAGCTTTCCTCCATTCATCTATGATTGAAGAGAGGAGGGAAATAAAGAGGAGGAAGTTAGGGTTTCTAGACGCTTCTAATTAGGAGAAGGGTATATTAGAAAGTTTAAGTTTGAATAAGGTCACGTGCACAATACATGCGTAAGTTTAACGGAGATAATTAACAAAGATAACTGTTCAGTCACATCTGTCAACATAAGTAATGGTTGAGCTTAAGTTTGAACTGTTTATTCACATTTGCCAACATAAGTAACGGTTCAGGTAATTAACCCAAATAATTATAAAGTTTCTGAAACAAAAGGAAACTAAAGTGAACTCTCATTCATAAAAGGGGGACAACATACAAAAGAAGGAGGAGCAAAAGCATGAGGAGGTTAGGTGACTTTGCAAGGTTGTAGGCCTTCTTAGCACGAACATTCTCCTTCTACTTGAAGCTCTATATCAACTTGGTCACCAGGGGCCCGAAACATCAATGTCTGGGTTCACCAGGGCATGCAGTCTCATTCTCTTCCCCGAGGGCAGCTTCCTCACCAACAGCAGAAGGAGCATCCTTGGTGTAACCGCTCTCAATGAAGTCCTTAAAAGACTTCACCTCCCGGAGAGGAAACTTGAGCTTTATCCCCTGGATCTCGTTGACCATGAGATGGAGATAGACAACTACCTCAGCATTCATCACCTCCAAGGCGCAGTCGGAGAACTCCTCGGACATCTTAAAGTCCTCGACCATGCTTTGTGGGGATGGGACACCCTTCATCTTTAGCTTGACATGCTCCTTCTCAACCTTCAAGGCATCCCTCTCAGCCCAAGCCTCCCTCAGCTCGCCCTGATGGCAAGAGACCCCTGTCTCCAGCTGAGTGGAGTATTTGTCAGCCTTCTTGGTCCGCAGCTCAGCCCAAAGTGTGTCATCCTCGGTGAGCACCACCTGCTTCTCCCTCATCTTAATTGAGATGAGCAACTCCTTCTCTCTCTCCACAGACGCCCGATCGTCGTCTCTTCGCGGACGAGCTGACAAAAGGAAAAAAAATGGGATAAAAGTTAAAAGAGATCAAGGAGTTAAAAGAGAGCAAGCAATAAAAGGCATAAAGGGAAGTCTATAAAGGAAGAACTTGGATAAAGGAACTTACCAAGGCAAGATACTCAAAATGTGTCCTCATAACAACCTCAATGTCGTTCAAATGAGAAGGGACCTCCCCCCGTTCCTAAGGAAGGAGGATCCCATTCAGCAGATGCATGCAAAGGTTTGGGTTATTCCGTATCATCATCATGTCTGAAATCTCCACCTTTCGGAGACTGTGGCAAGGGTCCGAGAGACCCCTCGGATCCGCCACCTTCGGCGACTGGTAAAAGTAACCAACAGACAGTACTCCCCAGAGTAGGAAGTCTTTGAAGTGCCCGTCACGACACCCCAGGCCAGGACCCTCTTCCGAGCCCCAACTCCCCTGGAGGAGTTAGGAGCAACACAATCGGAAGCAGGATCATTAATCTGCCCGGGGCAGGAGTCTCGCTCAGGGGAGCAGAAGATCCCCCAACAGCAATAGAGTGTTTTTCACCCTCTTGGCTGGAGCAGAAGCAGGAGTCACCTCGACTATTACATTCTCTAAAAACAAGCAAAGTATGTATTAAACCTAAAGGCAAATCAGAAGAAGAAAAAACAGCGGTAATATCCTGAATAATACATTTTGGGCGATCGCTAGAGGCAACCCCAGAATGTTCCTCCTCAGGCCTACGCTTGATCGCGCGCCTAAATGGAGGATGAGGTGGACTCAAAGTCGCATGGACAACAGACAACCCTGCCTTAGCCTGCTTGGAATATAAAATGAGAAATTTAGGTCCCCGAGTGCCTACAACACAAAAACCAGAAAATTACCCAATCAATAGAGACTTACACGGATTGCTGAATGCCCACCAACCTAAGCAGGGACTCTGAAGTCTCCGCCATAGAGAAAACCGAACAGAAGTATGGTTAATTATGACGTCGGGAAAAGACATCAATGGCATTTTGATCACTCCCCGAAAACTCACCAAAGCTTGGAGGAACATCCCGCTCCTGCTGAGAAAACTCCCACGACACACCTCCCTTTTAGAAGAAATAACACTTCTTATTGTTGGAGTTGGTAGCCCGGAAGTCGTCCACTAGTCGAAAGTGAACATTCCAGTTCCATGTATGGCCCCTCTATTCCTCGAACTTCAGCCATCGAGTTTGGAAGTGATGAAAATGTTTAGCCCTGACAGCCAACCAATAGAAACATCAGAAGAGGGAAAGTGAATACGTCCATTCTTGAAGTAAGCACATAAATTTGAACCCAACCCACATCCGAATGTCGTTGGGTACCAGTTGCGTGTGACTTATCCCGTAATAGCAACACAGAGTCTTCATGTCGTTGCAAAGAGGAAAACGCACCCCATCATCAATCTAGGTCGCATAAACGCAAATCTCTCCTTCGCGTGCGTAATGCAACCCTAGGCCCGAATACCTAGGCGCATATGCTTCTCCTAAACCCGTCAAGGCGACCACGACCTTAAACTGAGTTGGCCTCAACTCATTGGGCTTAATATCTAAGAAAAATATCATGGCATGGAAAGTACAAAACTAAAATAATAAAAATGAGGAAATTTTATCACCTAAAAAGATTTAGAAAGGGCAAAAGACTACATGTAGGAGAAAAAACTGGAACGTTGGTCTCGGGAACGTCCACCACGATCGGCGTGACGACCTGACTTCCAGAGGTTGGTTTTGGCACAGAGGCTCTTTGGTCCTGCACTGGGGTGGAAGCATCTCTGATGGAAAGAGGGGCGTTGGAAACCCTAGTCGTACCTTTCTGTCTAGAAGTAGAATGAGCAGGGGAAGGTTTGGAAGACGAACCCTTGCCAGAAGATTGATTCTTGTTGCCAACCATGGTAGTAAAAAGAAGATTTTTACCGTGAGTAAAAAGCCTGAGAGAAAAAGCTTGAACAGAGGATTAAGGCACAGAAAGGAGCACTTGAACTCTGGAAATAAGAAAGCTTGAACGCGTAAAGGGCTAAGTGTCAAAGGTTAGCTTTTTATAGCAAAAAATGGAGAAACCGAACGGTTGTGTCCAGAAAAAATCAGACAATGATTACACCCCCTTTGGGGTAAAATCGAAGCAATGTGAGAACCCAAATGGTTGCATCAAGGAGACAAATGCTTGAAACAGTACAGAAAAATGTTAGCATATCCCCTATTTGGGAAGTCATAGAGACGGGCATGTATCAGACGTTCTTTCGACCTCTCGCCAAACAATGCATTCATTAAATGCTTAAAACCTTACAGATAAAGGTGATCGCCAAAAGCTATAACAAGCATCTCCTAAGACCCTAGCAACGGTAGTGTTCGCCCAAAGAGTAGTGAATGAACATCCATAAACCCTGTCAACCTAAAGTGTTCGCCAAATAGGGTACGAGATCAACATTCTGAAAACTCTAGCAACCGAAATCGTTTGCCAAATGATGCGAAGTATCAAAAGGTACAAATAGCAGTTAAAGACCTCAAATTTTTCAATCAAGAAGTCAGTAGCTCAAGCCCTCTATCACAAGATCAAGCTCAACCGAAAAAACTTCACTCAAGCTTCGAGGGAAATGTTGGGTATCGATAGTGACAACACAATACAGGTAATGCCTAAAAGACCCAATAACTTTTCAGAGGGGTAAAACCCAAAACATTCAAAACTGGGCTGGCCCACATGAAGGGTAATTTGACACTCATAAAGCGGTCCAGCACCAAACCTGAAACTAAAGTGGACGTCAAAGTCCCTACAGGTCGCCATCGACCAAGGCTAAAGCCTCCTACTCCTCGCCATGAGAGTGTTCGCCAAGAGAGTCAAACCTCTCAACTCTGGTCTCATAACTGACACTGAATATACAGTCATGATATCTCGTGTATATCGGGCACATATTCCACAAAGATTACATAAGGAAACTGCAATATTACGTGATAACTGTAATATCTTATATCATTATTTACAACAGCACAACATTTACATATATATTCAGTTGCCTAAAACAGTTTGGTCTTTCATCTCTATAAATACTCTTGTTTTACATACGTTACATGACGTTTTGAGTTCATACACACAATATACTCATTTAAGCATAGACGTGAGACCCATACGAACCCCCTCTGTTGCATTCCCCTTCTTGGAGATCAATCGGAGATCCGACGAAAATGTGCGGTCATCAACCAATTAACATCAAAATCACAACCAAATCATTATCGAGTCACTGCTTGGAAAATTCAGACCCAACATGTTGGATCATATAGATTTCGATAGCTTGAGTATCGTGACTTTGAATCAGATTAGTCAAAATTAGTGGAGCATCTCGACAATATTATTGATACATTAACTTAAAAAAAGAAAAAAGAGGTGATTATTTAGGTGATGATAATCATGATATTGAAGTTTGTACTATTTTTTTAGTTTATTTTTTTCAATAAATTAATAATTGATTTTACGTAAAATAAATTATTAGTTCCATTCCATTTATTGTAAAAAAAAGTGGTAGAAATATGTACGTAGTCGTCACATTTACAAATTTTTCAGTTTGGCTAGAAAAGTGTACAAAAAATAGAGTCACCTAATAAACAAAATATAAATTCTCGTCATTACAATAATTCAGATAAATTATCTCAACAGTCATTTGTGACACATCTAACTGAACAATTGAAATAACTGAACAATTGAAAGTTGTATTGAAAAATCACTTATATTTCAAAACGTAAACATTTACAATATATACGCGAAAAAATCACTAAAATACATTTTCTCTTATTTGTTTTTTCATTTTTATGATCTTCATCTTCAAACTTATTTTCCTCGATTTCGAGACTAGTTTTAAATAAATCTAAAAAACATAAACATGATCAAAGAACATGAAGAATAAAGAAACAAAAATAGTAAAATTGTTATTTTTGTGACTGTTATTAAACATAACTAATTGAATTTGAAAAAATTAAATAAAAAAATCACATTTTTAAAACGGGACCAACTACACGAAAAAACATAAATGATCATTTAATCACGTAATATTCATATAAATTATTATTAAAATAATTTATATAATAGTGTATTGTATAGAATTAGCAAATTACACTTCTAAGTAAATAAAGTTCAACTAATAAATCGGTAAATTTAAACAATTAAAAAAAAGTTTAATTAGCAAATGGTCCAAATTAAAATATTTTAACTAGTAGATACAGAACTTCTCTTAAAACAAAACTATGCCTATATGCAAATATATCTCTTTGTGAATTGTAAGATCTGCCAGATAGTACTTTGATTCGATTCATCGAAATAATTACATTGAAAGTATACACTTTGAGAAGAGTAGTTGAATTGATTCAATATCACCTAACCAAAACCACGTTTTAATCGATGTAAGTAATTACCGTTGTGATCATACATAGAAGCTGAGATGAATCGATCATGAAATTTCAGTATCCTCTCCTGCAGTGACTCAAAGGAAGCATTTTTATTTTACAGAACAAAAATGGTCACCATGACTTTATTTGCAGGCACCCCCATCAATCATACTTCTCCCTCCATGAATTTACCAAGAAGAAAACCCAGGAGGCGGCCAAGGCGATGTCTCCGACGGCCTTCTTTTGCCATTCCATATCGAGGTCCTCAAGCATCCCCACGAAGTAGAACCTCCAGATAGCAGTTGCCACGTGGAGGACGATGCATCCCTTGGCGAAGAAGCTCTGGAAGGCTCTATCCTTGACAAACCCCACCATGATCAGCAAGAACCCGATCGCCATCAGAAGCAGGCCTGAGAACGAATCCGAGGTCTGGATTAGGAGCTGATCGTGCGGGGTCGATCCTTGTCTCTTAATGGCTGAGACCTCCGCGGAGTAGAACATCATTAGGGCTCCGCCGGTGATGGATACCAGAGAATGGAGTGCACAGATCAAGCAGAACCAAACCATCGCACAATCAAACGCAAAGAATATGAAGATCAATTCTGTGAACGACGTGAAATCTCAACAAAGCCGTAAGAAGAAAGTAATCAAGATCCAGTCACCAGAAGAAACTCATAGGTGTGTTCGACGATATCGAAAAGCGTAGAGCTGCAGAGAGAGAGGAAGATCCGATCGGACCCCATGATATAAGTTTGTAAGCGTTAGATGGAGAAGGGTATTGGAAATGGCGGAGTTTTGATTTCCTCTGGAACAGTACAGAATGTTACAGTCTGGATTCAGCGTTCGACGAGGCGATCCCGTCGATTATTGAAGACAATACATCGTCTCAACTTGGATTACTTATATTTATTTCGACTTTCCTTTTATGTTTAGGCATTCTCAAGCACACTTCGTTATAATTGCCGACATGCTTAATTTTACTCCACGAGACAATTTATCCTAAATTTTAACTTTCTCACAAGTGAAAAAAAATAATATTCAGAATGGTTTCCTTTATTAGAGCTTTTATAATCGTCAGGTTTCACGTTTGTAAGTGTGTCATACCGCTTTCAGTTGTTCACGCGACTCCATATATGATACATGCTTCATGTTGCAACTAACATAAACTAAATCATAACCGACTTTTTAAATATTTTCATTGCCAAGTCCAAAAGGATGTATGCAACGAGGGATTACTACAATAAGAGGGAAGTCACTTTATTTTTACTGAGGAATGGGTGGATGAATGGAATGGCGACAACTCAGATCCCATCAAATAAAATATCAAACTAGTGATTCACATCTTCCCATTCCCATACACGCTTTCTTTCTCTTGCGTTGAGAAATGAAGGATATGAATCGACGGCTTAGATTCGTGTTGAATACTCATCCCGAGGATATTCATGTGGGCCTCGTGGACGGATGGGGATGGCTATGGGATTCTATCACAGTTGATGAACAGCGAGTGTTGCAGCTTAATTAATCAACACTCATGATGCATGTCCAATTGCCAGTGAACCACTTGGATAATAATAATAATAATAATATATTGAATGAGAGGCCTTCTTTGGGTCGGATAACTGATATGTTGAACAGTCGACGAATAAGGACAGCATAATTATGGTCGGCAATGGTGCGGGAAAAAACTCATAATCATGGTTATATCGTTATTGTTTAATATGGTTAACCGTACCATTATGATGCGGTGCGGTTATGGTGATGAATTTTCTACTCATAATGGTTATGGTATTTAAGTTATACCCATGGTTATAACCATGGTTATTCTATAAATATAATATTTATTTATTATTAATAAACTATTTATATAATATAAAAAATATAAATTATATAATTGAAAATTTGAAATTGTTGAAGATTGAATGCGCCAAAATCTAACGATAACAATATAGATTGATGTATTTTTTAAAATAAAATTTTCAATCTTTTGTTATATTACATGTGTGAAATGAATATGGTTATACGGTTAAAACCATGGTTAATAACCACGGTTATTTTAATGGTTATAGTATTAAAAATTATACCCATAATGGTTATGGTATGTGGTTTAAAAATATGGTATGGTTATGGTATTTGGCATAACCTGATCATACCCTAACCATCGACATCCCTAAGCATAATAATGCATATCGAAGAAAACCATTACTTCTTACTTAGCCCGGACTAAGTCCTTGCTTGGTAACTGAGACCGATAGGCCGAAGCCTTGCAGGATGAAATGGGATGAGACAACTCGGAATGAAAATGTATATACAAAAGGAAAGAATAGATATTAACAATTAATTGCAATTAAGAACAAAAATGAGGAGCTCCTAATCTTCTGATCTTGCCAGTAAATTGGCCTCTAATTCTAATCAACCAAACAATACTCCTCAACCATGCGTTGTATAACAACGAAACACACAAAAATTAACCAACTTTAAGAATTACACTTTCCAGGCACCCAGTAATAGAATTCAGACCAACACCTTGTCTCCGCCTCCTCCTCTAATAACCTTTCTGTGCCGCCTCGGGCTTCTTCTGCTTTTCCTCGGAGGTGGTTTGCCTGACATGGTAAAGTGAACTGGTAGTGGCAATGCAGGTGGATTGCGTATTTGTGGAATTGCAGGAGGTGGCATGTGCTCCAATAGATCTCTGTGGTATGCCTATATATAAAGATCCAATGTAAAAATGAGAAATTAATTTTACACTCTAGCCCGCCATGATTGGATGCTGTAAATCATGGGCTTAACAGAGCCAGGCCATATTTATTTACCTGTATCACAAAGTTACGTCTCTCGCAATCCAGAAACATACTGACAGTCCAGTTAACCTTGGCAGCAATCTTGTCTCTCACGGTGGAAAAGCTCAGCTGGTCCCTCGCAGTAAATCTATCAACCTCATTGAACCATAGACAGGTAAACAGATTTGTGATTGGAATGTGTTCCCTGATGATCACACACCCTTCCGGAACATCTACATAACATTCAAAAACTTCAATCCTCGTCTAAACCCGGAAGAAGGAGAAGGAAGGAGCAAAACATGGCATCACCATATGCAATATACGCTGCTTACCACTAGTTATGGGGAGCTTAGCCTCAGTATATGGAGTTAAACCCTCTCTCTTATAGAATTCCATCTGATAATCAATGGAGGAATTGTCGTATTTGCCTGCAGCTTTATTGGCTTCTGCCTCTTCAAACACATCGAACCGTTTGTAGTGTCTTGAGATTGCAAAACTAGCGTTATGGCGCCACAAGAACCTGAAATATTGCAGTAGATATAGATCACTAAGCTGCCAAGATAAAGAATATGTTAAGCCATAAATTCCAAGCAAACTATTATCAAACATATGAATGAATGTCAGCAACCAATATTACAGCTGAATCTCAATTCATATACTTGGGGAAAAAACATCTTCTGTTACAACTAGCATATGATAAGATCTTACAGACTCGTGACGCAGATCTCAAAGATACCTTTTCCAAGTTTATTGATTAAGAATAGACTGCACAAAATTTAGTTTAATCGAGAGAAGAATATCATTTTCGGTCAATTATCTCAACATCCCTATGAAGGATACTGCATAGAGGGAAGAGATGTAATCTACCTCTCCAGAACTTGATATGGGTCCACGACAAGTTCAAGTTTCCCATCAATCCATATGGAATACCGGGCCATTGGGAAGAGCCTATGTAATAGCAGCTTAGGTACCTGCATCGTAAGAATGCCATGAAATGTCATATATGACTCGGAGAATCCTTTGAACTTTAAGAACCAACGTTATTAGCTACTAAAACTTTAGCTCTAACAATCAATTCTCATAATCGCTACATTGATATTTCAACTATACAACTAGCCCATAAGTGAGTAAATCTGGATACCTGTAGAATTTAGCAACGGAGCTATAGTGACCAGTAAGAGATCAAGTAAAGCAACTAAATGAATTCTTTAGCAGACAATTAGTTGAATGACTTTGGTTAGCTTAACCCTTAAGCTCTTGAAAATATTGGTTGAAAGCAAGTTGCTTCAGACTCATTGCTCAAGGTTTGCAACCAAATGAACTCTTTAGCAGCCAATTAGTCGAGTGACTTTGGTTAACATAACCCTTAAGCACTTGAAAATATTGGTTGAAAGCAGGTCGCTTCAGACTCATTGCTCAAGGTTATACCAAAAGCTGTGTTCAGCTTACTATAATCGCTGACCCTATAATTTAAACATCTGAGTATTTATACACTTTCAGCAGCTGAGAGGAATTTAGTTATGTCTTCACTTAGTTGTTAAAAGTTCATTCTAAGATAGAGGCATGAAATATTTCTTTGGGTCAGAATAGATGCTGGTCACTGGCTATAAAGTCATTGTTATTTGCACACCTTTCTTAATGAAGGAAGTAATTCAAAGAAACCTTATTTGTTGTGATGCCAATATTTCAAACAATATTCTGTGACATTAAGAATAATGAATCTTAAAGGACACAATTATGCCACTTCATAGTATACTCCTTGCATCAATGTTAAATAATAAATGTAAAAAATAAGGACTATAAACGGGGAATCTCATCAGACTTAAAAAATCAGATATAAGTTGAATCATAATAAAGGGCATCTGAGGTCTCCTAGAGTAATCTGTGGAGAAAATTTAGAAAGAAGAAAGCATCATGACCTTTCCGTTTCGTCTTGCATCAGAGTAAGGGATGTTGCGAACGACAATAATTCTCCACAATCCCACCCTCATTTCGCTATCCAAAATACTTCTATTTCTCATGAAAGCTTCGGTCTCTTCATCAATAAACATAAAAAACGGTATATTCTTCCTTGCTGCTTCGCTGACGTTCCTTGGCTGTTGTATAACATCATAATTTCCTGTTATACAGACAGTGGATTATATATATATATATTTTTTAAACATCATAAAGGTGCTCATAAAACAAGACAACTGATCATATAGAGTATGTAATACCAAAAATGCCTGAAGCAACAATGACATCATAAAACTGCTCCATCACATTGAGGTCAGCTTCGTCAATATCAAAACCGGTCTGTTGACCAGGTTTACTTCCTTTCACGAATCTGATAAGATTGTCAGAATTGTTAAGTTCATACAGACATAGAAACTGAAATAATAGTACAATTTAACTCGGATGGCACATGAAATTTGTTCAAGCTAAATAGTCAATGCAGTCTTTGTAGAATGCTGAAATATGGCATACCCACAGTGCACTGCCATTGATTCTTTTATATCAAAATAATCATTCCTTTCTTTTAGAGATGGATAACCTCCAAACTCTGAGCCTCCATGCGGTTCAATCTTTACTGGTTCTTCATCTTGAATGTATGTCAAAGAACGTAGTACTGGGGATGTGGAAGGGGATTTTGGCATGCTGGCCATAGCCTGCTCAATGGGGAGGTAACAGACTGGACATGCTGAAAGCAAAGATTTGCAATAAAGGTAAGAAAATAAAAAACAGTTCTTTTCCTTTCTACAAATGTTTAAGATATTGTCAGTCCTAAGAAAAAACTTGTTCTTTCCTGGAATAAAACAGCAGGAAATCAGAAATATTTCTAGTTAGGAGGAGCTCAGATCTTAGATACTGTCAAGAAGTTATATCTATCCATGTGCTTTTGTGAACAATAGAAGTTCTATATAATTAGATGATTTCAAAAAATCACATGCCCAAACTGTCGAAACGGGGTATAAATTGTCATCAGCATATTAGATCTACACTAATGAGCTTGTTGTAAGCGTTGCAAGCTGAAATTTGTTTCTGACAAGCAATTCCAAGAAGAATAAAGTATTAAATCTTACGCCGAGGTCCAATTCGCCTTCTATCAGGAGGAGGTGGAGGAGGAAAAGCAAAATGTTCACAACGGTTACCCCAAGGAGGAGCATATCCTGCAATATTAGTGCTTGATGAAGTCTGATGATGACGAAGACGAGAATGAGGGTGAATGTGAGAACGGAGACGCTGGTATCGTGTCCCACTCTTATTTCTTGAAATTCTGCTGCTTCGTGTCACCTCTGGTCTGAGGATAGGCGGAGTTGACACTTCAACTGAAATGTTTTCATGATAAAGTAACTCATGTTCAATCTGTTGAGACATAGTTTGTTCACTGCTTTCTGCAAAGCAACCAAATCACTTGCATTTATACAGCATGCACAATGAAGCAAGACTAGGAGTAATGTTAACCTACAAAGCATCGTTTGGGGTGGGGTGGGGGGTGGGGGGGCTGTGTAAAATATGCACCGAACGACGCGAAATTCTGATGGCTATTGATCTGGTTTAAACCAGCAGATGAAAAAAGCAAACAAAATTTCTGTAGCATAATGATCCATACTTGAAAGCTTGGTTAGAAAGCAAAATCGCTTCAATTTCATTCCACAACTCCTTAATTTAAGAATTTAGTTCAATACGAAAATTGAATGTTCCCAATCTTTGCAAGTTCTGATCAAGATGTTTTGGCTAACTTGATCGTTCACCAATTTGGCTTCAATTATTCTGTCTACTTCCAAAAACTAAACCAATTACTAGGTATTGCAATTTTTAACATCTAAGTGTGTATTTGAGAATCCAATTGCAGATGAACTATGTGATTCCAACGTAAGATTCTAGTGCACTGCATCAGATAGGGATGAAACTCTGATTCGGAGAACAATGTTACTGACAGTAACCAAAACACAAGCAAAAAAGCCGAACTCACAAGTACATCAACCAAAAAAGACGTAATCGTTAACAGGATGAAGGCACTAACCTCTACTCACAGTAAAGGATCCGAACACAAACACAAGCAGCGCAAGGATGACGAGCAGCAGCATTGCAATCTTCTTTCGACCTAAGAACCAGCAAATGCGCGGGAGAAACTTCTCCTTATCCCTCGAACCTGAGAGTACCTTCTTAGAAGGCTTGCGCACAAGCATTGCCGATGACTGGATGTGCGCGGCGCCATTCTGAAAGATCTGCTGTTGCAGCGATCCATAGCTCCCCGTGCGAAGCCCTAATGACGCTCCACTCATGCCGCCTCAGGATCCACCAGTCGGCGATTCATTGCATTCTCCCCCAATCGTTGTTTATCCAACCAAACTGCAGCCTAATGTACAGGGAAAGCTCTGTCCGATTCACTGACTCGGACTCAACAGCGAATTCGACAACGAACTCAATGACAGATCAATATCAACCTCTGCAGATAGCACATCACCATCGCAACTGAAATTTTATCCGTTCACATTAATCCATCCGTTCATGTATAACAATCACGCAGACAATGAGTGTTCTGTTAAAAATGCGGAGTACTCCGGTAATCGTCTACGGGAACCACCATCAAAGATTTCCACTTCAGCGTAAATCGCAGACTGGATCTCCCTCCTCTCTAAAATGAAATCATACGATTTAGCGAAATCTTGATCGTTTATATTTCTGGTTTTACTTCTTCACCCGGATATTGATTTCATAAAATTGCACGTGGTTTTATATATTCTGAACTGGGCCGCGTAATTGAAATAATTTCAATTTGAGTCACAGTACTTGAATTTTTTCACCAAAATATACCAAATTTCTAAAGCAAATACCAAAATGTCCTAATTTGTCAACCTAGACAAATCTATACCAACCGCGACTGAGAGTTGCGGGTGGAACTGCCGTTATCAACTACCTTTACACCAGCAACTGGAAGTCGCGGGTGGAAAGGTAGTTGACGGTAACCCGTTAAAATAGACGTCATTCCAGTCGCGGCGACTTCACTTCTTCCATAGTGGGTTTTCTCCTTCTCTCTCTCTTTCTTTCTTTCTTTATTTTCATTTATTTATTTATTCTATAGTGGGTTGCCACCGACAACTTCTTTAAATAATATATGTATAAAAAATTACATATGCTTTCCTCAAATGTGAAGCTCAGAAAATCAAGGAGAATATGTAAAGCAGAAAATAGAAAAAGATGCAACATATCATAATGAAACTGGCAACATTGTATAGCTATTTGCAACATTGTATCTCTCATAAAGATCATGGAACATGCTTCAACAAGTTAAATTTGAACATCAAGCTTCAAATAAATGCTAAATCAATCTACGTTTCAACTGCTCAATTCAAAACCAGTAGTCTAGGATGGAGAAAATGAAATATCTACTGTCACATTCGAAAATCGCATATATGCTTTCTAAAGGACAAGATCTATGTCTCACATTCGAACTCATCAAAAAGCAAATATAGCTATACAATGTTGTCAAAAAAGTATATGTAACTTTTTATACATATATTGTTTAAAGAAGTTGTCGGTGGCAGGAATCCACTATGGAATAAATAAATATAAAGAAAGAAAGAAAGAAGGAGAAGGAACCCACGAAGTGCTAAGGAAAATGAAGTGAAGTCACCCGCGACTTCCAGGTGCGGGTGACATTAAATTAAATGTTACCTGTGAATGGGAGTCGCGTATGACGTCTATTTTAACGGGTTACTGTCAGCTACTTTTCCACCTGCAACTCCCAGTCGCGGGTGGAAAGGTAACTGATAACGGCAGCTCCACCCGCGACTGAGAGTCGCGTGTGGCTTTTTCACCCGCGACTCCCAGACGCGGGTTGGTATAGATTTGTCTAAGTTGAAAAAATTAGGACATTTTGGTATTTGTTTTAGAAATTTGGTATATTTTGGTGAAAAATTCCAGTACTTGAGCGTTAATCTTTGATTTATTTTTCCTAGTGTAAAATATAAAAATATCATTTTTTCCCCGTAATGTTTATATCAAAATTGAGTTTTTCTCTTAATATTTGATTTCAAAAATTTCGGTCCTTAATGTTTGGCAATACATTGAGTTTTCCATTTCGTCAAATTTTCTGTTCAAACTTAACATAATATATTTTCAAAATTACAAAAATAATAAAATGTTTTAATAAATCACAGCTTAACCTTTCCATAAAATTTCAAATATAAAAATATCATTTTGCCCTGTAATGTTTAGATCAAAATTGAGTTTTCCCTAAATATTGATTTCAAAAGTTTCGGTCCTTAATGTTTGGCAATCCATTGAGTTTTCCCGTTTCGTCAAATTTTCTGTTCAAACTTAACAAAAATAATGTCGATGATATTTTGACACTGGAATTTTATCGAGTTAAACTGTTCTATGACAAAACAAATCCACATAAAACATGAGTTTTAGCGGCGCTAAATTATTTGACACTAAATAAGTTGTATAACTACGATATTAAATTTTAACACAAAATATCTTATGTAGTGATAATATTTAGTGGTAATAAATTAGATTCACAATAATTGTAGATCAACATTCTTGTAGCGTGAACTAAAAGACCCAACATTATACCCTAAGGTGAATTTATCTTACAACATTTAAAGTTTCCCAAATTTATTGACCACTAATTTTTTATTACCTAATATATATTAAGGGAGATTCTATTTGCAAATCATCCACTACTTTATACAGACCACTTTTCTTGAAAGACTAAAATGCTCTAATAGTTTTTTACATATTTGTCCTTACTAATTTTAAGGAAATTAATTGTCAAATCGACCTCATAATTTCGTAGTTACTAAATTGACCCCATATTATCAAAATGGTGAAAATTTATGATTCTACCAAGTTTTGAACCCTAGACCTCTTATATACTAGCTAAATTTTTTACCACTATACTAGTAATTCCAATTAATTTTTTATATACTTCAAATATAGTTATCGAAGCAACTCTAATATTATTGTATTAAACACCTCATGTTTATTTATTGACGCTCTTTAGTAATTAACATTTGTTCAACGTTGTTTGTTTAATTATAGTTTTAATTTAATTATGTATCTACTGTTTAATTTTTTAAAATGTTTTTTTTTTACCAAAGGATCCGTATATTTTTTAAAATGTTTGAAAAATAAGTAATTTTCTAAATTTAGTATTTATACACTATCAGAATATTCATTTTGAAAATATTTTTTTCAACCATGTCTAAAAAAAACATAAAGATTATAGTATTTAGATAATTAAATTAGAACTCTAACGACATATATGGTGTTAAGTTTCAATTTTTTTATCGATTATAAAATTTGGTCGAAGTAGTGTTGGTAATTTTTGACAATTTTTATAAATTTGACCACAATTTATGGTTGATGGGAAAATTGAAACTTATCATCATATGTGTTAGAGTTCTAATTTAATTATCTACATATTATAGACTTTCTAATTTTTTTAGAGATGATTGAAAAAATATTTTCAAAATGAGTATTTTGATAGTCTATAAATATTAAATTTAGAAAATTACTTATTTTTCAATCATTTTTAAAAAAATTGATTAGTAGATACATAATTAAATTAAAACTATGATTAAACAAATAATGTTGAACAAATGTTAATTACTAAAGAGTATCAATAAATAAACATGAGATGTTTAATATAATAATATGAGAGTTGCTTCAATAACTATATTTGAAGTATATAAGAAAGCAATTGAAATTACTAGTATAGTGGTAAAATTTTTAGCTAGTATGTAAGAGGTCTAAGGTTCAAAACTTACTAGAAGCATAATTTTTCACAATTTTGATAATATGGAGTCGATTTAGTAACTACGAAAATATGAAGTCGATTTAATAATTAATTTTCTTCAAATGAGTAATGACAAATATGTAAAATGATATTAGAGCATTTTAGTTTTTCAATAAAAGTGGTCTGTATAAAGTCGATGGTATGCAAATAGAATTTTCATATATTAAAGAATGTGAATTTTCAAAAGGGTTCGAAATTTTCAAAAAGCTTCCATAACAAATAATTAATTTCTGGAGTCTGAGACGCTCTTTGCTGGATCTTCTCGTGTACATGTGTTTTGGTGTGTTTCGTTCCAGCTCACCCCTGAAGTCGGCACGCATGTCTTGAGAGGTTACTGTCTATCCCACGCGACCCGCCCTACTCATTGATTTCACATAGGATCCCGATTCATGTATGTCTAGCTACTCTTGACTTCCAAATCTTTAAAATATATATATATATAATCAATTAAAAAGCATAATCACAAATACATTCTGAAGTCTAGAATTTAGGTTGTCAGTTTCCGAGTTTTAATGGGTTTTATTTTATTAGATAGCACATCTAGTAATTTTAAAATATCAAAGTATATGAATATATAAATGTCTTTTTTTTTCTTCAGCCTTTTTCGCAATTGGATATCAAATCTTGTATCAATAATTATTTACTCTTCCAATACAAATACGAGGTGATTTAATTATTATTTTTATTTGTTCCAAACTATTATCTGTCAACAAGGAGATTTACTCTGGGATGGAGATTTAGTGAAATAGTGAATTCCTTTACAATGCAAGTTGACTTAGCGTAACGACCTGTGTTATCAAAAATAAAAAAGAACTAAGCAACATCTGAATTTAGAAATATAAACTATTAACCTGACTTGAAAAAAGATTCCTAACTTAGAAAAGGGTCGTGACAATAAGAATTAAAATTTAGAAAGTAGCATTTTGAATTCTGTTAATAGACTGGTTCATGAACCGATTTGATCCGAACCGGTTGTGAACAAAACTATTTCTAGCAATCATTATTTTTTAACTCACTAAAAGAACTGATCTGCTTAATATATAAGAAATTGGTTTGGTTAGAACCGATTTAAACTCGGTTTGAACTGGTTTGGTATGTTTTTCCAAAAAATCAAGACTCAATTCCGGTTCAAATAAAAATAGTTTTCGTTCAATCGAAAATAGATCTGGTTCGGTCTAAAAACAAAACCAGAACAATAAATAGATGCCCTTGAATATTGAACCACGCAGAATAAAAAAAAACTCTTCTGTACTATTTAGTCAATTAAGTTAGACAGGTTTAACTTGTTTTGTTTTGGCCAGTTCAAAAATTGTATAGGTTTAATCCGGTTTGATTTGAATTTTTAGTATAAACTAATATAAAAAGATGAGTCGATTTGAACTGAATTGAATTCACTGTTTTGAACTGGTTTACTTTAACGTTAAAAAACTGGTTTAGTTTTGAAACTAGTTTGTTCGAACCAGTTCAAACTAGACCAGATCCGATTTAGTTCGACCGAACCGGGTTTTTTGAACAAGCCTATCTCTTAGCAACTTTTTTCTTCATATGTAGTTAGTAAGTTTTAAGTTTAATTTATTTTGTTTGTACCAACTAAACAATGTGTTGTAAAATTGAAATTATTCTAAAATTCACACTCATGCAAATGCAATAGATAGGACCAAGTTTCATGCATTTTCTGAGACACATTTCATCTTAAAATTTTTGTTCTTCATATTGTGACCCACATGGGCATTCATCTCAAATCGAGCGTGGACTATATTGGTACTGAATAATTTTTTGCGAGGTGGATTCATTAGAGAGATTGAAGTTGGGTGCATATATTAATTGTTGCAGCGCGTAAAAATTAAGTGTTCGATGGTGATGGTTGAGTCGCGTTACCATGTGAGAATCTACGTTAAAAGTAAATAAACTTGTCCAGTAGCCCCAAAGGTGGGAGGTCTCTTATGTCAAGGGTGTTAGTTCCAAAAAAGAGGAATAGACGTGTAAAAAATAAGTTGAACGAACTTGAAAGACCAATGCTTTGATGACGTGTTATATACTTTTGTTGCGGAAAAAATAACAAAATTCAAGGGAGGCAACATGACTCATGCTACGAGAGCGTTGCGCCAGATGATTGGAACGGTGGTTCACGATTTACGAATTTTCATTTCTCCTATCGTGACTCTCACGAGTTGTCATCCCAAAGAGGGTGTCATTTATTGATATCAATGAGCGTATGTGAACTAGTCATAACATTATCAACTAGGGCGTAGAATGTCATCCAAGACCTCTCATTTGACAGTTGATTTCATTTTCCTATTAAGGATCAAGCTATAACGAAAATCAGTCGGCATATTTTAGCGAGTGAGACACCCTATTGACGATTCGTTATGAATAGTATACCTGAACATTTTTGCTTATTTCGCAATGCGAGTGTGAAATATTGAGAACTTTAAGCATTAGTGCCTCACATACTAATTCGTTTGAACAGTTACTAACAAAACTTTCAAAAGATAATGCTTCACATACTAATTGCTTTTATAAATTCTACACTCATAACACATGTACCTTTCTTAAAATATTTTGTTTTTCTATATCTCTCTTCAATCTTTCCCCTTCATCAAACAATTTTGAAAAAAATAAAAGACTAATACCTAATTATCTTTCTTCCCACAACATTTGAACAACTAAAAATTAGAGGTGTCAATATGTGTTGAGTCAACTCACTCCGAAGGTCCGCGGAGATTGACCCGAACACAACCTACTGACTTTCACGAGTTACTTACGGTGACTCGACAGGTCAACCTATGTGACCTGCATTTTTTTCCAAACAATATAAAAGAGAACAAATATAAAAAATTCATATATCTTAATTAACTACTCAATCATTAACTTTAGTTTTAGCAATGACATCCAAAATGAACTTTAATAATTAATAAGATATCTCTAAAGTAATTGAAACATTTTAGTATTAGTATATGTAGCCCCCTAACAAATAATAACACAGTAACAACAACATATTTTTTGTTGGATCACGTTCAGAACCAAAACCATGATCTAAACTCGATTTGTCTTTTGCACGAATCAGATGAGTCAAGCAAAACATGTTTCACGAATCTTATTTTCCTGACCCTAAACCGATTCGTGTGAAAGTTATTTTCGGGCCGGATAAAGGAGTGGCAAGACTATTAGAAATGATCTTATGCCACCATTTAGCAAACTATGGTACTAACAGCATGTTCTTCTCATGGATTGGCCATGGAATTGGGCTTACGGATTCCGTAAGCCCATGTTCTTCTCACGGAATGGCCAATCCATGGCATATGTATTCCATGCGGTCCGGGCTTAGGGATTCCGGGTCCAAACCTCGGATTCCCTAAGCCCGGACCGCATGGAATCCGGAAATGGACTCCAAATGACGATGCTGCCCTCGCACGTTTGAAGAAATGCCGACCGTGCCCCTCTGGAAGTCTTCTTCGCTGGAATGACCGAAGGAAGCTTCTCTGCGATTTGAAGCTGCGTCTTCCATGGTGAGTACTTTCCATGGTCTTTCATTGTCTTTATGCTTTCTCTTTAATCCAGAAGCTCGAAGACAAGGTTGTCGTCTTGTACATATTGCTTCAATTTGGCGTCTAACCCTATTCAGATCTCTATCTTGATTTTGCTCAGCTTCTCTCGGTCAACTCAATTTTGTATAACTTGAGAGGGTTTTTTCTTGGTTTGGTTGATTGTCTACTAATCTTCGCCTAAACTCCTTATTTTGGGGGAGTTTTCTTATTGTTTAATCGCAAAAGAAGCTAATTTGGTTATTGACTTTGTTTGATCTGCTCTATTGGTAATCAGAAGACAATCTTCTTACTTCTCTTTGTTGATGAATTTGATATTCCAATCTGGGTTTCAGCGGAATTGCATGAATCAGCCATTGACTTGATCCACAGAGCTTCTTAACACCAGGTGTGTTGTTTCTTCATGATTCTCCCCATTTTTTTCTCCTTAATTGATTTTGATGGTTTGGATTATCCAAACTCCAGCATGTTTGATTAATCTGTTGAATATGCTATAAACGAGCAAGTTGCTAAAGTCTATTTGGAGGACATACTCAGTGTAAAGGTCGGAATAAAGTCTAGCTCAGGGTTAAGACCATGTTGCAGTTATATTGGATCATGAGGAAGATCTATATATGCATATGTATTAGTTTATAGGTCAGTTAGATTCTACCATCTTACCCTATGTAAGTCATGGTGATATGGAGTCATGGACGACTCACCTTGCTATGTAGCCTGTGATTATTTAATGATGAAGTAATATTAACAGACACAGATTAGTAAGTAACATTCATTCATGCACGGGTCATGCAGTGGTGCTTTTGGGCGGACATGTAGTGGTGCAGATCTTACCCGCTGCTATCTCTTACCTTGCTCTAATTCCAGCTAGGTATTTGCAATACTCGTCGCTGTAAAATTTTCATGGACAGCTTTCCAGTATTTGATCAGTTTTGGTTGATCTCATGTTTACCTTTTAGTAAGTAGATCATTTACTGTGACGATTTTGAAGTTAACAGATCCATAACCAAACTAAGATCAGAGTGAAGGAGCAAGTAGAGATTGTTTTGTCTGAGATATGCTACACTTGGTTTTAGTAGGAGTGATCCAAGCGATGATTTCTCATTTGCGTCGTTCTTCCCAGAATTTCTGAGGTATACATATCTCTGGTCTTGTCCACAGTTGGTGTTTTATTGCAAGAAACATTTCCACTTCTCTCTGTCTGATTCTTTAATGTTTTTTTTATTCTAATTACAGGCCAGTCATGGATTGTTAGTGATCTTAGTAGTATAAGCCGAGTTCCGTATGAAAAAATCATAGTTGTAGTATTCTGTATCATCAACATGCAACTTTGGTATGATAACTGCTGTTTTCTCTTTCTTTTAATAATGTATCAAGGTAAATGAGTTTTTGCCATCCCGGTTCTTGTTTTGGAGCTGGTAAATCATCACTCTCCATTATTATCACTTGACCATTCTATCAGATTCTAGACAAATCAAATGAATGCAGAATGTCTTTCACAACTGAGGTGGGTTTCCAATATTTTTTAAAATATATATTCTGTCAGGTTAATGAATGCACAAATCTTGTCTGAAAACCTCTGTACTCCATTATTCTCAGCTTTAGTAAGTCTGGAGTGACAAAAAAAAGAAGAAGTTGTGCTGGTAGACATATGCAGGAGGCTACATAGGGTCCTTAACTCATTATACCTAGTATGTTCTGCAAAACAATCTCTTCAACAAGGGAATTGAACCAGTTGGAGGATGGGCTAAACCATTTGGTTTGGAATTCTCTGAGAATTTATCTGTGTGCAGAGATGTAGATTTATCATAGTTTCATCGGATCGACATGTATGTATAATTTTGATTAAGGACAAACTCACGTTTTGTATAATGTATGTGGTGACTAACAACATTTTGTATTATGTATGTAAGATGTATTATGTATGTGGTCATGTTTACATTCTTTATTTTTTGTTAAATATAATTAATAAATTGGTCTTTTTAAAAAAATTAAAAAAATAAAAATTTTCGTTTTTTATTTTTTTATTTTTAAAAAACGTTTTTAATATTTTTAAGTTTTATAATTAATTAATACAAATTATTTTTATTATATACTATACATATACAAAGAGGGGCAAATATGTCATTTTACCACATTCCATTCCTTTTCCGTACACAATTCCACCAAAGAAACAACAGAATTCCTTATTCCGTTCTATTTAATTCCACCAAAAAAACAACTTCATATTCTTAACTCCTATTCCTTATTCCCAATTCCTATTCCGTATTCCGTATTCCGAATTCCAAATTCCGTCAAACAAACGCACCGTAATATGGGGATTGATAAGAAATACCCCATATACGTTTTTTATTATAAATCATATATTTCTATTCCACTATAAATCTTATATATTTTTTCAGGTTCAGATAACCCAATAAAGAAAACGGTCAAACAGAATGAATTGAAGAGATGTACCAATATGATGAGTTCTCTTGGGTGATTCAATTATTAGTCCCCCATCCCCATCAATCCTAATATACTAAAATTGTTTTTACAAAATACCAAAAACAGTCTTAAAAATAACCTAAGAAACAAACTGGTCCTTATCTATTAACAAACTAAAATATTACCCAAAACTTACTCAAATGATCAAATTGACAAAAAATAATAATCATAAAACTCCCCTTCAATCTGAACATTTGAACTAATAAAAAATGTTCTTCACTCTAAGTAAGTCCTTGAGATAATTATGTTGTCGACTTGAGAGGGCTTTAGTGAAAAGGTTCGCCAACTGATCCGAAGTCTTCAGATGAAAAGTCTTCACAACTCCTTCTTGAATCTTCTCACGAGTATAATGTCAGTCAATCTCTATATGCTTCGTTCTTTCATGGAATATTGGATTTGATACTATCTGCAAGGCAACCTCACTATCACAAAACATTCTTACATGTTGTGTTTGAGGAGCTTCCAGTTTGGCCAACAACCTAGATAACCATGCAACCTCCGAAAGCGTAGTGCTCATACTTCTATACTCAACCTTGACTGAAGATCTGGAGACTATATTATGTTTCTTGATTTTCCAAGAAACTAAGGAATTACCAAGTTTTATACAATAACATGTAGTTGGTTTTATACTTTCGACACAACCAGCCTAGTCAGAATCACAATAGGCAGTTAAAACAGGCACACTATTTGAATCAGGAAATATTCCTAATCCATGATCATTCTTAACATATTTGACAATTCTCAATGTAACATCCATATGAGACTTCTTTGGTTCTTGCATATATTGACTCAAACATTGAACCTAAAAATCAATTTCAGGTATGGGGATAGTTAAGTACAGCAACTTACCAATCAATTGTCTATAAACATCCGACTTTCTAACAGCAAATCATCAAAATTTGTTCCAACAATCTTATCATATGATTTTCTAGTATACTTGAATTTCAACTCCATATGAGTTTTCACAACTTTGCAACCGGAAAGACCACACTCAGAAATCATCTCAAGAGCATATTTTCTTTTGCTTAGAATCAATCTATGCTTGGATCTGGCGATCTCAATACCCAGAAAAGTACTTGAGATCGCCTTGATCCTTCATTTTGATCGAATTCATGAGCATACTTTTCATATGACCAAACAACTCACTACTATTTCCAGATATGACTAAGTCATCAACATACACCAGCAAAACAACAATTTGATCATCATCGCATTTCGTAAATAGGGAGTAATCAAGCTTCGACTAAGAATACCCATTTTGATAAGTACCTCAGTCAGTTTGATATTCTACTGTCTGTAGTCTTTTTTCAGCCCATAAAGTGATTTTCGTAATGTACAAACTAAGTTATTATCCCCTTATTACGAAAACCAGGAGGGACATGCAAATACACTTCCTCATTTAAATCACCTTGAAGAAATGCATTATGAACATCTAATTGGTATACCAACCATTTATTAATAGAAGCTAAGGCAAACACAGTACTAACAATATTCATCTTTGCAACATGAGAGAACGTTTCAAAATAATCAATTCCATGAGTTTGTGTAAAACCTTTAGGAACTAGCCTAGCCTTATGCCTTTCAATAGAGCCATCAACATTCATTTTAATTTTATATACCCATTTGCATCTGATGGCTCTCTTACCTGAGGGTAATGGGACCATGTCCCAAGTATGATTCTCCTCAAGGGGAGCTATTAGCTATTTCATTTTTCATGGTCTGAACCCATTTTGCATGCTTTTCCGCCTCGTCATCCTGGACACGCACAAAGTTCGTCTCCGTAATCCTGGACACGCTGTCTTTATCATCCTGGACACACACAAAAGTCCATCTCCGTCATCCTGGACATACATGAAACAAAATTCTGAAGTGGAAGAGATAAATGTTCATAAGCAATGCAATTAGTAATAGAATGTTCTAAAACGTTCAACCTGATAATCCTTGTGCCAAATAAGTGGTCTAGTTGCTCTTCGAGAACATCGTAAAATGTTGACAAGTTCCTGTGGTGTATCATTTGACTTAAACAATTCGTCATCATCATCATCATCATCATCATCATCATCATCATCATCATCATCATCATCATCATCATCATCATGTTTTGATTTGGATTCAGCCAAGGAACTGTCAAATGAAGTCTACGATTTATGTTCAGGGGCAACCCGAACATCACAGGGAACATCATCATACAATAATTGCTCATTCCACATGTTATGTGATGCATCATCAATATTTCTAGAAAAGGAAATAAGTGCTCATAGTACTTCACATCTCTACTAATAAAAAAAATTGTATTCAAATTATAAAGTTTATAATCCTTTTGGATTTTTGAATAGACCATGAAAACAGACGGGATACCACAGGAAGCGAACTTGTCATGCATAACAAGATCTTGACAAAACATAAACATCCAAATATTCTTGACTGATCTACACGAGTTTTTTTTGTCATGATTTTGACAGAACATTTATCATAAAAAAATGAAGATGAAGTTCTATTAATAAGATAACAAGTCGTGATAATGCATTCTCCCCACAAAAAAACATTTGGTATATGTGCTTGTAATTTCAAAGACCTAGCTACGTCTAAAAGATGCCTATGTTTTCGTTCTACTCTAGTATTCTGTTGTGGTGTATATGGACAACTACTCTCATGTATAATGTCATTTTCCTTAAACAAGGTATTCAAGTAATCATTTAAAAATTCTCACCATTGTCCGATTGGATTTCTTAATTCCAATATTAAACTGATTATGAACTAATGCTATAAATTCTTTAAGGGCAACAACAACATCAGATTTATTTACAATCAGGTAAATCCAAGTAACTCTAGAGAAATCATCAACATGAGTAAGCGAGTATTTCTTTCCCATCATAAGTCTGTTTTTGATAATGGCCCCAAACATCGGTATGGATTAGATCAAAAAGAGAGGCAACTCTTGAAACATATAAATGAAAAGGTAAACAAGTAATCTTTGTAGATGGGCAAACAACACGATTCTCAATCACTTTATTTTTATTTTGGATATATTTAATCCAGTTACACGTTGTAAAGAATGTGGGGAAACATGACCAAAACGCATATGCCACAACATCAATTGATCAATCTTTCTAAATGAACACAAAGAAACATTTACAGGAACATAATTAAAGTGTGATTCATATAATGATCTAAAAAGAAATAGTCATGACTTCTCTCTACCAGTTTCCAAGACTCTCCCACTCGAGAGGTCTTGCAGAACAACATTATTAGGGTAAAAGGTGATAGAACAATTCAGTTATGAGGTCAATTAGAGACAGAAATAAGATTATATTTGAAGTGTGGTATACATAACACATTTTTCAAGATCTTATCCGAACTAAGTTTATAATCACCTATATTTTCTATAGAAACATGAATACCATTAGGTAATTGCACTTTTGGCTTGCCAACTATCCTATAATTTTCCAGCCAATCAGACATTTTGGTCATATGATTAGTAGCACCTGTATAAAAAATCCAAGTGTGTTCATTTTGGTAATGAGAATTAAGGCTAGTTATACTTGCCATATTAGTATAGGTACCTATGTTAGGAGAAGCCTGCACGAAAAATGCACCAACACGGTTGATGGACTGAAGAAACTGTCCAAACTGCTCAGATGTGAGACTCACTCCTCCCTGCAGGTTTGGATTTTTGGTGGAGCCAACTGGAACTGAATCAGAGGGAAAATTACTAATAAGAGAAGCATTGCTAGCTTGAAAATTAAACCCCTTTCCTTTCTTAACATCCCTAAATTTGAATCAATTTTCTTTCACATGACCTTTTTTATGGAAAAAATCATAGCCTCTAGCATAGTACATATTCTTTGTATGGCCCTTTTTATGACAGAATTCACACTCAACATTGATATTGGTCTTGACTCTATTGTCAGCACACAACATTAGCAGATGCCACACCAGTCACACCTCTTTGATTCTCCTCTTGAATTATCATACTATATGCCTAATTCAAACAGGGTAAGGGGATCCAGAACAAAAGATTGTTTTTGACATTTGACCAGAAAGTGTCATTCAGACCCATTAAAAATTTCCAGAGTCTTTGATTATCATGGTGGATAATGCGTTTCTTAAAGTTCTCGCAGTCAAAAGGATCAAGGGCACTAGCAGTATCATATTCAAAACAAATAAGCTTTAATTTTGTAAAGAAGGTTGACAGAGAATCTAGTCCTTACTATGCTATAGAAGTTTCCCTATGCAACTGATAAAGGCGAGGACCATTGACCTTATCATACCTCTCGCTAAGATCTTTCCAAACCAGATACGAAGAAGTAGAGTACATGATGCTGCTTGACATATCTCCAAAAATAGATTTTAAAATTCACCCGAAAACAACAGTATTACACCTTTCCTATAAAGCATGCAAAGAGGTATCAAACATGCTTTGTCAAAAGAACCATCAATGAATCCTAGTTTGATCTTTCCTCACAAAGTGACTATCATATCACGACTCCATGTAGGGTAGTTTTCAGGACCCGTGAGTTTTATAGAAGTGGGACTCATACCTGGGTTATGTGAGAGATTAAGATAACGAGGGTGATTAGGATGCACCTCAACTTCAAACTCGGCCCACTGATTGACTGCCTCCGCACCTTCTATAACACCCGTGGCTTTGATGTCCACAGTGGTGTCTTCAACCTCCACGTTGGTAGTTTCTCCGACCATTAAAAACTGTATTAGAACACCATAACCGAAAATTCACATATAGGCAGTGTTCGAAGAAAAATGGTGCAAGAGAACCCTAGATTCGGTGGAAGAGACACAATGCAAGGAAGGAATCGATGAGAGAATAACACCACTTTGTTTCTAAAAAACGTCGCTGGTAAAACGAAAGGTCATCTAAGAGAAACCAACAAAGGATTTTTCAAGCTGTGGGTAATATTAAGGGTCACCGAGAAGAAACAAAACAGTGAGAAATAAGTCGCGGGTAAGGTAGGAGGTCACCAGAAAACAGATCAGTGGAGAAATTCTAAAAGCCGTGGGTAAGCTGGGATTCACCAGAAAAAACACTAGTAATAAACTGCTTGAACAAGTCGTGGCTAATCAAAAAGCAAGGCTAAAAAATGATGAAAGATCACTGAATCTTTACAGTAGGAAGGATCAAGAAGGCGAATCAGTGAAGAATAATTGATTTGCATACCAAGAAAAAATATCGGAGAAGAGAGAACACAAGGGTCATAAGTTATTAATAACTTCTTTAGATGAGGTTGCTTGAAGAAATCGAAAAGTCTTGTCTCACTAATAATGACGCAGCACGGTTGCAGAGTGGACAAGATGACGCTGATACCATTTCAGTTTCAGAGAACCCAAAGAAGAAAACGGACAGACGAAATGAACTGAAGGGACACATCGATATGATGAGTTCTTTAGGGGATTCGATGATGAATCCCCCCATCCCCCATCAATCCTAATGTACTAAAATTGTCCTTACAAAATATCAAAAAAAGTCCTAAAAATAACGTAAGAAACAAACTGGTCCTTATCTATTAACAAACTAAAATATTATCGAAAACTTACTCAAATGATGAGATTGACCAAACATAACAATCATAAATATTTACTAGAATTTAAATTTCACCTAATAAGTTTTTTCTTAGCTAAATATAAAGAATGTTACGATCGCTTCCCTAACATGGAGAAGTTTAAAAAATTTTCTTTTAAATGCTAATATTTTTTAAAATAAAAATGTATTTTTGAATTTTTTTTTATAAAATAAGAATGTATGTTTTTACAAAAATATATATACTAAACTCGTACGTAACAATTTTAGCTACTATATATTTTAAAATTAATAAACAAAGAAAAAGAGTAAAAATGAGGTTGTTTGCACTCATTCCCGTTTCGTTAGTGGAGTCACATGGGTTGGGGATAAACAACTTACGTTCTCTTAGGGTGGGGTGGGGGGTGGAGGGGCGGGGGCGAAAACAGAATGAAATGTGTCTTGAAGAAAGACATGCAAAAAGCGTATGATAAAGTGGAATAAGATTTCCTAATCACCACACTAAGGAAACGGGGCTTTGATAAGAACTAATTAGGGTGGATAAGGGAATGCATGAGAACAACAACATACCAAGTGGTGGTGAATGGGGAAAGAACAACCCCCATTACTCCAACACGAGGTATCCGACAAGGCGATCCCTTATCACCCTATCTATTCATTCTTCTTGTGGATGTCCTCTCTAGGAGAATGGAAGGGGCAACTCGGGATGACACCATTCAAGGAATTACACTAAGGAAACATTGCCCCGAGCTACATCATTTATTCTTCGCGGATGGCTCCTTGTTCTTCATACGAGGTACACCGACAAACGCTAGGGGACTATGGAACGTACTAGACGAGTATTGCAAAGTGTCAGGCCAACAGATCAATCGAGACAAATCCACCCTATTTTTCAACAAGGGGGCCGAAACAAGTGCTAAGAGGGCTGTGGAGGAAGCTCTTCATATACGAGGCACGGGTGATCCGGGTAAATACCTTGGGTTACCATCGATATGGGGGAGATCAAAGAAGGAGGCTTTGGGTTCTTTGAAAACGAAAATCAAGGACAAATTGGGAGGATGGAGACCGAAAACAATTAATCAAGCCGAGAAGGAGGTCCTCATCAAATCCATCATCACCGCAATTCCAACGTATGTCATGAGTGTATTCCGTCTCCCAAAGACATGGTGCTCGGAGATTGACACTCTTATAGCGGACTTTTGGTGGGGACAAACAACGGAAGGGAAGCGAATGCATTGGAGGAGATGGGAGGTCCTAACTAGGGACAAACAAGTGGGAGGCCTTGAGTTTAGATAACTCCAAAGTTTCAACACGGCACTCCTAACAAAGATGGCGAGCCGTATCATAACCGAACCGAACTCATTATGTGCACAAGTCCTAAAAGGACTATACCACCCACGAAGTACACTTCTAGAGGTAAGAAAGGGAGGCCGAGCTTCATGGGGATGGTCGAGTCTCCTACATGACCGAGACGTTATCAAGCGAGAAGGTATGTGGATGATAGGTTCGGGAGAAAACATAAGAGTCTTTGGGGATCCATGGATATACACGAAGGAGAGCAAAATAGTAAATGGAGATATAGTTTTGGAACATGGGGAAAACCTAAGGGTAAGCGATCTCATTCTCCCAAATGACACATGGAATGAACACCTCGTGAGAAGCTTGTTAGACCAAGAGGACGTAACCCACATCATGAACATGCCGTTGCCACAAGATGGAGGAAATGACAGATTTATATGGCCTCATACAAAGGATGGAAGCCCCCAAGTCCGATCCATCTACCACAAAATAAGGGAGAGGACCGAACCAAGCATGGGACCGAACCGAGAGGAATCACTATGGAAGGCAATATGGAACGCGAAGGTAATCCCTAAGATTAAGATTTTCATATGGAGACTTGCGACGAATGCCATATCCGTTAAAGCGAACATGGCCCAGCGAGGAATGAACGTGCCCACGAATTGCCCAATATGCGGTGAGTTTGAAACGATGGAGGACATGATCTTGGAATGTAGTTGGACGGGACCGGTGTGGGCTGAGTTGATAGGAATACTAATTGATAGAAATCACGGAACGAACATGGAGAACTGGCTCACAAGGAGACAAGCGGAGACATATGGGCCGAACAGAAGGAGTGAAAAGAGGTGGGCACTAATACTAATCACGTTTTGGCACATTTGGAAGGCGCTATGTAAAGCGGATTTTGAAGCTCAACATCCAAATCCAAGGCACGTGATCATAGAGACAAGGCAAGCACAAGAGAAGCAATGGGGAGCCCACCAATCGGTCCAACCACGGCAAAATCAAGGAGCTGAACCGAACCACCAATGGGATCCCCCGACGTGTGACACGATCAAGATCAATTGTGATGCTTCATGGAGCAAGGAAACTCAACGAGCCGGCATAGGAGTGGTAGCACGGGACAAGGAAGGGAGAGTCATTGGGGGAATGAACCGGAGACAACAGAACGACGACATAGAAACGATGGAAGCCTTAGCAATCCATAAAGGAGTTCGACTAGCAATTGAAGCAGGATGGAAAAGCATCATCATCGAGACAGACTCACAAACGGTTCACCAACAAATTGTGGAGGGCCCAAAACATTGGAGATTGTTTACCATCATACCGAACATCCGAGCACTAGCAACACAAGTCGAGCAAGTGCAATGGCAAGCTATTCCAAGAGCGAGCAACGAATGTGCGAATTGGATAGCAAAACAAGCTAGATTGTGAGTGAGTCTAAATGATTGGGTCGCGAGACCACCACTTCTCTTTGTATGTTTAGTAGCTAATGATTTGATGTACGAACACACGTGACCCAAGTCACGGCGTTTTATTTCTTAAAGTAAAGTGACTAATTTGATAAAAAAAACGAGTTTAGTATAGTAAAACTATATTAAGTTTGAACTTTTAGATTAACAATATGTGATGATTAAAGTTGACGTCGAAAGTTCTGGTTAAATGTTCGAATTTAAAATTTGACTGACTTATATGTTCACTATGAAAGTCTAATTAATATAGTATGAAACATTAAACTCAATTTTTTTTATAATGTATGTTTTAAACTATTTGTGTGTAAATATATAATTAAAGTTTTGAAACTAATGTAAATCATCAATCATAATAAATCATGTGAATCTAGTACAATTTCTTTATGTAATTTATTAAAAACAAATCTTAATAAAATATATAGATAGCTATCTGACTGAATACTCAGTAGTGTTTTTGTGAAAATGCCAATAAGAAGATAAGTGTCTTTCTGTTCCGAACCGGGTTCAGCGTTTGTTGATCACTGCACCACGTGCCCACTCTCTCACCTTACTGTGTGAGATTTGACATGTTGTCCTGATGTGTGCGGGATTGAGTTAGTTCTCTGTGAAAGCTTATATCCTTTCAAGTACGGAATCCTATCTTCAGACCTAAGGGCGACAGAAGAGGTGATTGCCAAATTTTTCATCTCTACTGGTGAATCCGAGCTGTGTCCTGTCTGTGGTGTGTTGTGCTGCTTGCTCGGGGATGGAAACTGCCTGCTGCGGCTTCGACTCTCTCTACCCGGGTAAGCTGTATTCATTTACAGCATGAGTAGACCTGATAGGGTGACCAAATTGACTAGTTTGCTGCTTAGCTAGTTGCCTAGTTAGTCGATTGCCTGCCTTGTCGGGATATTTGCTTGGGTGCCGAGTGTTTCACTGCCTTAGATAGCCATTTCTTTATGTTTTTCTCCGCCTCTTTTCTAAAGTTGTGTAGGTAGGTGGAGACCGTAGTGAAGTTCTCTGGGCCATGACTAGCAACCAAGAGACCGGGAACAGTCAGGCTCCTCGAAGAGCCGTCTTTCCCTTGGTCCAAAACCCCCCTACGTTGCCATCTGGTTGTGTTGTGGGGAGAATGATCTCCCAAAAGTCGGTGAAGAGCAGTGCTATTTATCAAGTTCTTAAAGCATCTTGGGCAAGTTATGGAGGGGTTAAGATGACTGATTTAGAAGAAGGTGTAATGGCCTTCGATTTTGAGAATGATCGGGATAGGGATAGGGTTCTAGACATGTCCCCTTGGGCCATCCACGGGCACTGCATCAACCTTAAGCTATGTAGACCGAATCAGTGCACTGATGAAGTGATCTTTGATAGAATTCAGATGTGGGTGCAAATCCACGATCTGAGCCTAGACATGCTCAATACTGTTAATGCTAATCAAATTGCTAACAGTATTGGACCGTGTCTAGGATTGGAGGAGGAGAAAGAGATGCAGAAAATGGGGTATATTAGATTCAAAACGGAAGTTAGTATCCATGAGAAGCTGTCTGCGGGGTTCTGGTGGGTAAACGAAAGAGGACAGGAAAGGTAGGCGTCTATAAAGTACGAACGACTCTCGGACTTCTGTTATGGATGTGGGTGCTTGGGGCATACGTGCCAAGTTTGTCAAAGTGAAATAGTTTGCTCAGAGGTCGATGAAAGAAGGCCTATGTATGGGCCATGACTGTCATGTGCCCGTCAAAGGCGGCAGTCCGGGTGGTCGACAATAGGAGGGGGAGTAAACCCAATCCTCCTAAACGAGACCCGACAAGGAGAACATGGCAAGACATGATGCGGGAAGGAAGTGCGAGGAGCAGCCACCACGATAATCACATCAGGAACCTTAAGCTGGAAGTTGTTGAGGAGAGGTCGGCTTAGGTTGAGGGTCATGCCCCTGCAACCCGATCTCAAGGGTCACATAGGGTTGATCCGAAACATGTGGAAGTGCAGACTCAAGTAAACCTCGACCTGTCAATGGTGTTACCAGAGGCAGGTTGGGGTATAGACCTCAACCTCACACCTCCAGATGAAGTGCCCATGGAGGATGGAGATCAGATAGAAGAGGAAAAAGAAGCTAGTGTATCAACTACCCCTATTCACCATTCCACCGACTGGTTTGCTCAACAATCTGGGATTTCGCTTGCCTTTAAGGAGAGTGAGGTTAGCCTTGCCCGCCTTTCTCTAGGGGAGAAACCTTGGGATGAAAATGTCAGTGAGGACCAGCATCAACCTTTCTGTTTCTCTGCCATCCCTCCCACTGGGCTGTCGACCTACAAGCAGCCCCAGTTCGTGACTGAACCGGGGTCTCGACTGAGTAAAAAG
Organism: Chamaenerion angustifolium; assembly: GCA_946814005.1. NCBI lineage: Eukaryota > Viridiplantae > Streptophyta > Magnoliopsida > Myrtales > Onagraceae > Chamaenerion > Chamaenerion angustifolium. The sequence goes on along the minus strand of OX328270.1, from coordinate 21,976,599 downwards.
AGGAAAACGTTTGGAGAGAAAGCAAGAGATATGGAGGTCAGTGTTCCAAAGGGAAAGGCAGGAACTGGGATTGGGTTGCCCCGAAAAGAGGTGCCTAGGAGAGGGAAACCCGATTCCGGGAGAGGGAGGAAAGAATAAGCTGAAAACACGGATTCTGGTGGCTGTTCTAAAATAGCCACACGGATCCAATGAGCATCCTAAGTTGGAATTGTCAGGGGTTAGGGTCTCCCCTGACAGTTCGCCACCTAAAAGACCAAGCAAAAAGACTTCGGCCGTTATAATTTTCCTAATGGAAACTAAACAACCGGAGTCTTTTTGTGACCGTGTTAGGAGGGAAGTGGGCATGTTTAAAGCTCAGTATGTGAACCCGGTGGGGATCAGTGGGGGTTTGGCTTTGTGGTGGTCAAATGAGGTGGACATTAAGTTCAATCACATTAGCAAGAATATAATTGACTGTGAGGTGCAAATAGGCCCGGATGAGGATTTGCAAATCATGACGTGGGTCTATGGAGACTCTGATTTCAGGAGAAGATCAATCAACTGGAGTAGGCTGCGAGGAATTGGCCTTAATCGTACAACTCCTTGGGTTATGATGGGGGACTTCAACGACATTTGCCACCATTCGGAGAAGGAGGGGGGGTAGAAGAAAAGACCAACGGAAAATCGATGGTTTTACAAGCCTCCTTGACGACCTAGGCTTGGGGGACCTCGGTTTTAAAGGTCAAAGCTTTACATGGTCCAATAATAGAAGTGGGAAAGATTAAATAAGGGAGAGCTTAGACCGGATTGTGTGCAATGAAGCGTGGAGCAGGAAGTTCCCAAGGGCTCAATGTATCCATGGTTTGATGTTAGGGTCCGATCATGCGCCTCTAACATTAAGATTGGACCTCCCGGACTCAAGAGGGAGGAAACGGTTCAGATTTGAAGAGATGTGGTTGGAGAAACCTCAATGCTTAGACGTTATACAAGGTGCATGGGCAGACCGGAGAAGAAACAATACGGAGGGTGCATACCATAGAAAGATGGGGTGGTGTCGGGTGGAGCTGACTAAGTGGAGCAGAAGTCAGTTCGGCAATAACAGATATGAGATCGACAAGACACAGAACCGACTGAATGTTATTGCCCAAACTTGTCCGACATCGGATTCATTGATCGAGGAGAGGGTTCTTAAGTCAAAGCTTCACGCACTTTGGAAATACGAAGAGATTTACTGGAAGCAACGGTCAAGGATCCGGTGGCTAAGGGAAGGTGATCGTAATTCTAAGTTTTTCCACCAAACGACAATGGAAAGACGGAGACATAATATGATAGTTCAAATTCAGAATTCGGAGGGGATTTGGCTCGAGGAGGAAGATCATATTATTGAGGAGATTCACAGCTTTTTCTCTGAGTTGTTTGGGGCAGGGAGGGAACAAGAACCGAGGTTTAAAAACGGGTTGGGGGAAGAGTTCAAAATCCTGCAGTGCTTACCATCGGATGGGGGGGGGGGGGGGGGGAATCAATGCAAGCTTATTAAGGGAGGTTTCGGAGAGTGAAGTGAGGGTCGCGGTGAATCAACTAGGGAGGTCAAGGGCTCCGGGGCCGGACGGTTTTTTGGGAACCTTCTTTCAACGGACTTGGAGCGTCATAGGCCCAGACATCGTCACCATGGTCAAGACCTTCCTCTCAACATGTATTTTTCCACCCTTCCTAAATCATACTGATATTACCCTTATCCCTAAGATTCAGCACCCGATATCTGCTTCGGACTTTCGTCCAATTAGTTTGTGTAACTTCGGTTACAAGATTGTCTCTAAGGTTCTGGCGAACATGCTTAAAACCTGGTTGCCAGAACTGATTACCCCTTTTCAGAGTGCTTTCGTGGCAGGCAGGCAGATTCAAGATAACATACTTATAGCCCACGAAATGTTCCACTACCTGAAGGTCCAAAAAAGGAGAGGGGTGTCTAGGGGTACACCGTATTGTGCCCTAAAAGTCGACATGCAAAAAGAATACGGCCGAGTAGAGTGGGATTTTCTCCTTCAAGCTTTGAGAATGAGGGGTTTCGATGAGAGATGGGTTCTTTGGATAAAGGAGTGTATCTCATTGGTTTCCTACCTAGTCGTGGTTAACGGGAAAAGAACGAGCACTATTAAGCCTACGCGAGGGTTAAGGCAAGGTGACCCGTTGTCCCCGTACCTCTTTATTTTAGTGGCGGACGTTCTCTCAAGGAGGGTGGTATAACGGGTTCAAAACAATCCGATTGTAGGGATCAAACCAAAGAGTTCTTGCTCGGAGATCCATCATCTTTTGTTTGCGGACGACTCCCTCTTTTTCCTTAAGGGTTCGGTCCAAAACGCCCTAGCTCTTAAGGCCACCCTAGATGAATACTGCAGTGCCTCGGGTCAACGTGTGAATTTCTCCAAGTCAGTTATGTATTGTGGTGAGGATCAGCTTGGAGATTTCTCACAGCAAGTGGCTAGTGTGTTCGGTATGCCCCTGGTTTTGGACCCGGGAAAGTATCTGGGGCTGCCCTCGGTGTGGGGAAGGTCGAAGATGGCTGCGCTCAGTTTCTTGGAAGGGAGGATCAGGAACAAAATTTCAGGTTGGAGGTCCAAGCTTCTCAACAATGCCGGGAAAGAAGTACTTATCAAAGCGGTAATTTCTGCGATTCCCTCTTTTGCCATGAGTGTATTTAAATTGCCTAAGTCTTGGTGTAGCAAAATGAATGGTATTATAGCTCGGTTTTGGTGGGGTGCCGCTAATGGGGATCGAAAGATCCATTGGAGGAGTTGGGAGTGGATGACCCGTGCAAAATCTGTGGGAGGCATGGGTTTTAGGGAGTTGGAGGTCTTCAACGAGGCACTTTTTGGGAAGATGGCTACGAGGATTATCTCGGAACCAGAAGTCCTTTGGGTGCAGGTTCTTAACGGAATCTATTTTCCAGCATCGGACTTCTTACGTGCAAACAAGGGGAGTCGGTCGTCGTGGGCATGGGCTAGCATGTTAGCGGGGAGACATGCAATTGAAGGAGCTGCAGGTTGGGTAGTGGGCGACGGGAAAACTGTTCGGCCTTTCTCCGATCCATGGATTCCTGGTCAGTTCGGGAGAAGGTTGGGCACTCGCCCTATCACGAGAGAACAGGCCCAGGTTCGTTTGCACCACTGGATCGACTCGGGCTCCAGATGTTGGAGCGAAGACGTGGTCTGAGGTGCGGTGAATGACGAAGAGGCGCAGCTGGTTCTGGCGGTGCCGATTCCGTTGAGGGAGAGACCGGATGAACTGGTTTGGCCTCACGACAGACTTGGGAAGGTGACAACAAAGTCGGCTTATCACTTCATTAGGGCCAAGAGAGTTGGTGAGGAATCAGGCAGAGGCAATTTGGGGGAGTCGGGTTCGCAGAGCCCAAACCTGTGGGCAAGGGTTTGGAATTCTAAGACCCTCCCAAAAGTGAAGAATTTCATCTGGAAGCCGATCTCCAATGCTGTGTCTGTGCGTGCAAATCTGGCACGGAGAGGTATTTCGATCGACCTGAGGTGTCCCCTATGTAATGAACCTGATTGTGTCGAGCACCTCCTCTAGGATTGCAAATGGGTAAGTCAGGTATGGCTTGATATGTTTGGTTTATCTGATGTTAGGATTCGCTGCCCAGATGTTCGAGCATGGTTGCTGAAGTTCTTTGCAGGGCACAGTCCAAATGTTAGACATCATCGGGATCGTTGGTTTGCGGTGCTTAATACATGCTGGTGTGTCTGGAAAGCGAGATGTTCCATGATGTTTGAAGGAAAGCTGCCAGGTCCGAACCTGGTGGTGGCAGTTGCAAGAAAACTCACACAAGAGTCCACGATTCTGCAGCAAAGAACCACTAAGCTGCAGAACCGTGACTCTGTCCAAGCAGGAATGGATGGCAATCTGGGAAGGGGGCTAGCGAATGGACCTGTCCTGAGGTGGGAAGCATCAAAATTAATTGCGATGCTTCCTGGGATCGACCCATGGGTCGCGGAGGGCTAGGAATCATAGCTCGGGACCATGCTGGACAGGTTGTTGGTGGCTTCCAGGGACCGGGAATCGCTGCATCGAGTGACATGCTCGAAGCGAAGGCAGTGTTCGAAGGGGTCAAACTTGCTCTTGCGAACGGATGGGATTCAGTGGTATTCGAGTCGGACTCGGAGGTCGTGATTAATCAAGTAAGAGGGACCGTCAAATTTTGGCAAATAGAGACTATTATTCAAAATAGTCTCTTATTGGCGGCATCCATTGGTGATTCGACTTGGTCGAGAGTTCCACGTAACGCAAACCGGGCGGCGGACTGGTTAGTGAAGCAGATTATTGTGGGGATGTGTCATTGGGCTTGGGATAATCAACCCCATCCCCGTTGTTGGAAATTTTGCAGTTAGATAGTCATTTGTATCGGGATCATTCCCGAATCCAAACTATTATTCGGTAATATACGGAGTTTTTGTTGGCATAAAAAAAATAAAAAATTCCCCAGTAGTGGGATCCAGAGTGACCGTTCCTTGCCTATTGCGTCTACCCAGCTAGATTCCAGCATGTGTTTTCCTTGTCTGTCCATCATCTCTTCCTTACCTTTCCCTGTCCATTTTCTTTCTCTTTATCAGACCACCCTCTTCCACTTCACACAAACTTTAACTTTACACACAACACAACCTACCTCACCCAATGGATCCGTGCCCCTTTGCGCGGTTTCTCGTCGGGAACCTTTCTCTCCGACTCACCCAACCGTCGCCGTATCACTGCTTCTGCAGGATTCGACTCACCGGATTCCCCACCCAGGAGTCTCCCATCCCTCTGATCACCACCCCGCCACCGACCAACCTCTCTCCTTCCCCCTCCTCCTCCGTAGCAGCCTCTTTCGACCTCAACAAGTCCCAGATCGAGAAGCTCATCGATCCCAAGCAGAAGAAAACTCCAAGCATTGAAATCTCCATCCACCATGCGCGGACCAGTTGGGGATGCAGCGGAGGAAGCAAGTTCATCGGAAAGACATCGGTTCCGATTCCAGTTCCGATACCGGAAGTTATGGAGTATCTTAGGAGAGGGGAACCTAGAGGCATCGTGATTCACAACGGTTGGGTAAAGCTGTCTGCGGTGTCTGAGATTTTCCTGACGGTGAGAGCGGAGGCGGATCCCAGGTTCGTGTTCGAGTTCGAGAAAGAGCCTGAGTGCAGTCCTCAGGTGTTTCAAATTCAAGGGAACGTTAAGCAGCCTGTTTTCACCTGCAACTTCGGCTTCAGGAATAACACAGATCGAAACTTGAGATCTAGGTATATATATATATATATGCCCAGAATTTTTTCACTTCACTACTTACTTAAGGAGACTTTAGTTTCGTTTCTTATAATAGTAAGCTCGGATTTCAGTAATCTGTAAACTGCTTCTTTCTACACTAGACTAGGGTTAAGTTCCAAGTACATCACGTACGTTAGCTGGTGTTGTGTGAATTAATCTTATGCTGTATTACAGATCATCCATAGCGGAAACAAGTACATCAAGAACATGGCTCTCGTCCTTAGCAAAAAGGGACCAACAAGACCAAACCAAGGAGCGGAAGGGTTGGTCCGTCACTATCCACGATCTCTCGGGGTCTCCCGTAGCGGCTGCCTCAATGGTCACACCCTTCGTCCCCTCTCCAGGCACCAATCGGGTCAGTCGATCGAACCCTGGTGCGTGGCTCATCCTCAGACCGGGTCAGGGAACGTGGAACCCGTGGGGCCGTCTTGAGGCCTGGAGAGAGAAGAGCGGGTCTGATGAAGTCTCATACCGGTTCGAATTACTGTCGTCGGACTCTGCTGTCACCGACATTATTGCAAGTTCTCATCTCAGCATGAAGACTGGCGGGAAGTTCGTCATTGACACCACTTCGACCTTGTCTCCTATGACAAGCCCTAGCACCAGCATGGACTTTGGGTCTTGGTCATGGTCTAGCTTCGGATCAGGTTCGGATCTTGGGTCGGTCTCTTCCCCTCATCAGTTTGTAAATGGAGGATTCGTCATGTCCTCGACAATGCAAGGAGTGGGGTGCGCCAGTAAGGCGAGAGTCGAGATAGGGGTGCACCACGTGGCGTGTTCCGAGGATGCAGCGGTGTTTGTGGCATTGGCGGCAGCCATGGATCTTAGCATGGATGCTTGTAAGCTATTTTGCCATAAGCTTCGTAAAGAGTTGCGGCAGCCACGTCAGGAGACGATGATGTAAATAAACATTATTTAGTGGATCGTTCGTTTCGTGTGATGAGGAATAATGACTCGATGTTGAATTTGTTAATTCTTTTTCAAATATTCTGCATGAGCGATCAATATATCTATGGATTAGTTTGGTTAAATATTACCTAAGAAAATGAAGTGTCTACCTATTATAAAAGATAATAATATTCATTCACATAAACTTAGTTTAAACCTCAATAACATGGCATTGCCACATAGATCACTCTAATAACTTGAAATTTCTTCAAAGTATCTCCATACGAAATAAATAAGTTTCAATTTTCTCTTAAATGTTTTTTTTTCCGGTTTCTTGATATTCAATATTATCAACAACCATCAGCCGTATATATAACTTCTTCAAGAAAATGTTTTCACTATCGCATTAAAATATACATCTATGAAGAAGGAGATCCATCAATCCTCATCACACTACCACAATAATTGGTATTAGAGTTTGTATACTTTACATTAGAGCTTGCATCTACATGCAATTAAACATCTCATTTATAAAAACATCTCATTTATAAAAACATCTCATTTATAAAAACATCAATCGATCCCAATGGAAAGTCACCGACATAGCCCTCACCTCACTTATTCTTCTTCTTGCCATTAAATATTTTACAATTTTATCTCTCATCTCCGTTGATAAATCTTCACTATCAGTTATCACATTGGCCTTCAAACTCTCATTTTTAATGACAAATAAAAGTGTAATCTCAAATGTTTGTTATTTTGTATAAGTTAGAATCATCCAAATTAGAAAGGTAATTAGTCTCACGACAAAGAAAGATATAAGTGCAAGATCAAAGGAAGATTATCCAATACTTTTTTAAAAATTTTTATTTTTAATATATTTTTAGTCATAAATAGTGTTTTTTTAGCATATATATCATAATCGAACCGTCGATCGGACCTGGTTCACACAAAAGATTGAAATGCATAGTGATCTCGGTCCAACCGGTGTAAACCAATTGTTTTTTGAAGAAGCGACCGATTTTTGAAGAACCGCTCGGTTCCATTTTTTTTTGGATTTTGAGTTTTGACTGTGATTTATTTCATATCTGTCTAGATTAGGGTTACCTCTTCTTCTTCTTGGTTGTCGTGGTTGCTTCTGCCTCCCTGCTGCTCTCATTTCAGAATTTTGCTGCCCTACTTTGTTTTTTTTTTCCCACACCTTCTACGCCTCACCGTTCGCCTTGGCCTGGATGCGCCTGACATCAACTCGGTAAGGTTTGGTGTCATGTTCGCCTATCCTATCCCATGTTCGCCCGATATCAGCTCTGCATCATCTCAGTTCGACTTGTCGTTCACTTCGACCTCAATCTCTCCACGCCTAACATCAACTCGACCTCAGTTCGGGAACGCGTTTGCCTAGCCTAGCCCACGTTGGGCTGGCACCAGCTCGGTTCGCTGAAGTTGTTCGCCTTAGACTCAGCCTCTCCGCACCTGGCATTAGCTCGACCTCCGTTTGCACAAGCCGTTCGCATCAGACTCAACTCGACATCAACTCGGTAAGGTCGTTCAACTGAATGTTATTAGTTGCTGAAAATGAATGTTTGCCTTGATAGTTGCTGAAATTTACCATGTTAGTTGCTGAAATTCATCTTATTAGGTGCTAAAATTCGCCTTGTTAGTTGCTGAAATTTGCCTTGATAGTTGATAAAATTCGTTGTGTTAGTTGCTCAAATTTCAGTTGAAAGTTTATTATTGTTGTTATTAGGTTGAATTTGAAATGGATTCAACAAGTGTGAGTACTATTACTACACCAAAAACTCCATCTGAGTCTATTTCAAGTTCCAGTTCTACAGGAAAAACTGATCCAGCTTGGGGATATTGTAAAATTGTGAGACCTCTACTGTAAAAGGAAGTACATTTCAATGTGCCCATTGCAATAAACCATTTTTTGAGGGTGAAATTCATAGGCTTAAGTAAATTAACATTTAGCTGGGGTTTTGGGTAATGCTATGTCTTGCAAGAAGGTACCTAAAGAAGTTCACTATGAAATGCAATAACATATGAATAGTTAGAAAAGGCGACGTGAGACTGTAAAAGATCTTAACTGGGGTCCAATGGGAGAGATGAGTTCATCTTATGGTGAAGAAGCTTTGCAACAGTTTGCTTGAAATCAAACACCTACTTCCAAAGATGACCTAGCTAAAGTTTTAGGGACACATCTTTAAATAACACTCATATTCTAACCTAGAATAGCGATCGATGCACAATTGACAATGAAAAGTATTCTTTAAAGCAAGGAGATTGTGGAAAAGTGTCATCTTGCTGTGTCTAGGTAGATGATTGCTTCAGCTATACCACTTAACTTGGTTAATTCATCGTACTATCAACAAATGATAAATGCAATTGCTAGTATGGGTTTATGTTATAAAGGTCCAAATTTTCATGAGCTTCGAGAACACTTGTTGGTGATAGGTGTGGCAATTTCTGACACGACACGATTCAACGACATGACACAATCTGCTTTAAAGTGTATATGAGTTTGACCTTAACGGATCCCGTGTATAAACAACTCATAACTGCGGATATCTGTATAAACACGATTAACTAATCGTGTCTAATCGTGTCATGTATACCTGTGACACGAATAAAGACACGGTTAACTAATCGTGTCTAATCGTGACACGTTCAGAAAAATATATAAAATTAATGTTTTTCGTGTTAATTGTGTCGTGTAACGTGTCGTTTCGTGTTTAATCGTGTAAATTCGTATCAATCATGTCGTTCTTAATCGTGTCGTGTCGTATCGTGTCGTGTTAATCGTGTCATATCGTGTTGTGTCTATCCGTTATGTTTTTCGATTTTTAATTTCCAAGAAAGTTAATCGTGTCCCGTGTCGTGTCACGTGTGATCTGCTACTTAATCGTGTCGTGTTCATGTCTGATGTTTTGAGACACGTTTAGAAATTATCCGTTTAGACACGAAACTTGTTAAGACACGACACGATTAGACACAACACGACACGATTGTCACCCCTAGTTGGTGAAAGGTGTTGATGATGTAAAAAAGTATACTGATAGTTATCTTGCTATTTCGAAAGACACTGATTGTACCATCATGGCTGATGGATGGATAGATCAACGAAGAAAAACTCTAATCAATTTTCTTGTTTATTGTCGTAAATGAGTTATTTTTTTAAAAACAGTTGATGCGTTAAATACTTCTAAAACAATAGAAGTTATATACAAGTTGCTTAGAGAAGTAGTATTGTTTGTTGGTGAAGAAAATGTGGATCATGTGGTTAATGATAATGTTTCTAATTAAGTTGATGCGGGTGTGCTATTGGGCAAGAGTTTAAGTCATTATTTTGGTCCCCATTTGCTACACATTGCATCAACTTAATTTTAGGTGATTTTTGTAAATTAAATGAGGTTAATGATATTGTAGTGCATGCTTCGAAGATCACTGTATGTATACAATCATTGTTATGCCTTACATTTGATGAGGAAGTTTACTTGTGGAAGAGAGATTCTACGCCCTGCACTTACCCGTTTTGCTACAAATTTTATTGCATTACAAAGTATCTTATCTCAAAAGGATGCTTTAAGAACTATGGTAACATCTAGGGAGTGGAATGGTTGCACATATGCAAAGGAAAGTAATGCAAGAAAGTATATTGATCTTATACTTGATTCAACCTATTGGGAGGAATGCGTTGTGTTAGTGCAAGTGACTGAGCCTCTTGTGCGTGTTTTACGCATTGTAGATAGTGATAAAATACCGTTTATGGGATATTTGTATGAGGAAATGCATAAAGCAAGAAGTGAATTGTTGAAACTGTTTCAACAAAGAAAGAAGATGATGGAGTCCTATATTAAGATTCTGAATTCAATATGGGATAGACAACTTCACAAGAATTTGCATCTGGCTGGTTATTGGTTAAATCCTCATTTTCACCATAATCCTGAAGAAATTATAAAACAATGGGGCAGCATCGTAGCAAGATTGATCGATGTCATAGAAATATATGCTTATGGGAATAGCCATTCGGGAAAGAGCATTCGAAGTGAGATGATAATCTTTAAGGATGCTAAGCGTGACTTTGGAAAGTTTTCTGCCATAACTGATCGTGCAAGAATGACCTCGAGTAAATATCTCCATCTAAAGATTTTTTAAATTATATGGTTATATCAATGGTGGATGCTGCATGCTTAACTCAACACCAAATCTTCAAAAATTGCCAATTTGCATACTAAGCCAAACATGCAGTTCCTCTGGTTGTGAGCGATATTGGAGTAACTTTGAGCAATTCATTCTAAGAAGAGGAATCGACTTGAACATCAAAGGTTGAATGATCTCGTTTATGTTCATTATAACTTAAAGTTGCAACAACGGTAAGAGTTAAAAATTCTTATTTCTATATATATTCACATGCATTTGATTACATTATAAAGTTCAATCGTTTTGGTGTGCAGTAACTTCTCAAAGGATATACTTTATGATCCTCTTGAGTTTGAGAAATTTGCTACTATGGCGTCTTGGATATTAGAGGATGAGCCTCCAACCTTATCAAATGAAGAGTTAGAAGTTTTTTTGTTGTAGATTGGAGAGATGTTCCATTCATGAACCGCAAAATAATGGTATGATAATTATATTTCATTGTTACCATTTGTTTAAAATGATTGATGAACTTTACCTTTATTTAACAAAATACAACTTTATGCTTAGATGAGTTAAATCTTAATGATCTTGATGATGGTGATGATAGTGAAGATGAAGATGCAAACTTAACTATAAATATTGTTGTGGTTGAAGATAACTTTATTAAAATGAAAAAATTAGTGGTGGTTATGCATATTGGAGTAGGGATGATCAAAGAGATTCTTAGAAGTTAAGTCAAAGCATAATGTGTTTTGTATGTTTAAGAATTAAGACTATTGTGTTTGAAATTGAGACTATTGTGTTATGTATGTTTAAGATTATTGTGTTACATTGTGTTTGAGATTATTGAGTTATGTAAGGTTTGAGAATTGAGAGTATTATGTTAAGATAATTTATTATTACATTGAATCTATGCAGTAGGTATTCTTACAATTTTTTTTTTGTATTAAGTGATATGAACCTGCCAGTCCGATCGCCCAAACTGAGAACCGACCCCTCATCGGTTCACAGGTCGGTCCGACTATGATTTTTAACATACTTATTAGAACCAGACCATATTGGCAGTCGGACCCGCTCGGATCGTGAAACAGTCATAATGACAGTTCAATTCTTTCTAAAGACCGAATTGCAAAGTGAACCCAATTAAGAGATGAAAACCGACCGGTCGATTCTCCAGTTGAATAAAAAAAATGTGCTGGATGAGAATGACAGAGAAAATATGATGAATAATTATTAGAGCTCCTCAACAAGGCCAAATGTATGTATCAATCTTTCTCGCAATGAACGTGGCCTGTGTGAATAAAACAACGTTGTTGACCAAAATAAATCACCACTCCATTGTTGTGTTTGCAGTAGCCCAAAATTTGGTAACTTAATAACTAGAGCACGACTTATTCTTGCAATGACATAGTTTCTTCAACTTCTTGTAGTAGTAGTAGGAGTTGATGTGGAGAAGGAGGAGGATGAGCTGCCGTGAAGGAGGAGGATATATTGTGGACGAGAAGGAAGTGGAGCTATCGTGGATGATAAGGAGGATGAGTGTCGTGGAGGAGGAGTTGTCGTCTCTTATTTTTCTCCTATGTTATCCTATTTATTTTTCCTAGGGCTTTCTTATGATCTGCCATAGTTTTGTTTTAAAACAACTATCGTAGGGTGTTTAAGTATAGCAAAAACTCGTTGGTCCAATCAGTGGACCACGGTCTAGCCGAACGAACCGTGAACTGGTCCCCACTCCGGTATGACAGTCGGTTCTATTATGATATCAATGTTTTTTAGCATAGTTATTGGACCGTACATCGAACCGGCAAAGGGTCAGTTAGACCACGACCCACTTATTAGACTGTTCGATTCACTAAATATGTAATAGGAAAATATTTAAATTCACAAAGATCAAATATTACATAAAACCACATCTAAAGAAGAAGCCCAAATTCATGTTCTGTCTCGTGTGAGTATTAACAGTTACAACACTCAAATCATCTTCACTGAGTTAATTGATTAACTAATCTGATTTGGTGTCATTATGCAGGATTTAAAACGAAGCCTATGATAAGAAAATCCAGATCAAATAAATCAATATATCGATTCCTGTAGCAATGGTCACCATTTTTCTCCTATCGAACATCATCACTATCTACTCAAAGGAGACATATTATTGATAAAATTCGGTAGAGACCGAATATGAAGATTAGCATCACCGTTCCAACCAAATAAACATCTGCATTGGAAAAGTGTTTACTTTAGATGGATTTTCCCAATTTACAACATTTCTGTATTAAGTAGTTAACAACTATATTAGATGTTGCTGATTCTATTCTTCACTAGATGATTCTAGTATTTGTTAGAAACTTTATTTATTTGTACATATAGTTAATTAAACAGTTAGATGAGCTGGCACCATCTCTTACTTGTATAAATATAGACTTCGTTCAGATAATAAAGTACACAGTGGAATTTTTCACACTTAACGTTTATGGTTTCAGAGCTATGATATTCAATCAGACTCCATTTCCTTTCCGATTGTTCTTCCTCTCATGGATGCTCCTCCTCTTGCTCCTGCTGCTCCGCACGTTGGCGATGCTTCTGACGTTCCTGATGTAGCAATTGTTCTTCCACCTACTGCGATCAGATTTGATATCCATATTTCATTGACTGATCAGATAATCCAAAACAAGTTCTTGTGACCTAGCTGTTTACTGATGAAAACTTCAACTCCTGGAAAAGTGCTATGGTCATGGCTCTCTCGTCGAAGAACAAGCTTGTTTTCGTAGATGTTTCGATTCCTAAGCCTGATGTAGGTACTGAGCAATTTGATGCTTGGACCAGAGCAAATAACCTTGTTAGTTATTGGATCATAAACTCATTGTCCAAGGATATTGCGATTAATGTCATCTATTTGGATAATGTTGCAGATATTTGGAAGGATCTCCACAAACGGTTTCAACGTCGCAATCAACCTCGTCTGTTACAACTATGTCAGAATCTAATTGATCTTGTTCAAGGAGATTTGTCTGTCACAACTTATTTTACTAAGCTCAAAATTCTATGGAATGAGCTCTTTGCATCTAGACATGCGTGCACTTGTGGTTCTTCTACGTGTGGTGGTGTTCGTGCCTTGATGGACTAGTTGCAGCATGACTACGTATTGCAGTTCCTTATAGGGCTAAACGAGTCATTTGCCCATATACGAGGACAAATCTTGATGCATGATCCTCTGCCTCCAATCAATAATGTCCTCGCCCTTGTTCTTCAAGAAGAAAATCAAAGAGAAATAAAGACATATTCTTCTATGCATGGAATTGTTGTTGTTTATTACAAACGACGGGCTAACGAATCGTCCACAATGCACTCACTGTCATGCCCTGGGTTGCACGAAGGATAAATGTTTCTAGTTCGATCGTTATGCACCTGGTTATACTCCAAGATGACGGGCTGTTCGAGAATCGATTAATGCTGTCAATAATATGGAGAAAAGAGTTTCTGCACTTTTAATAGATTTGACCACATACCCGATGCAACAACTCGTCGCCATGCTGTCTGTACAGTTAAAGAATTCTTTCATGGATGACATCAATGGCACTTCTACTATGGTCAATGAATCTATGCAGGGTGAGCTCCTTACTTTTGTTAATTCTTTCTCGAATCATGCACACGATTATTGGATTATCGACAGTGGGCTTCAAATCGTGTTTGTTTTTCCAAGACTTGTTTTGAGTCTCTACATTCAGTTAATCATCTGTACATTGTGCTCTCAAACAAGAGCATCGTCTCTGTTACATTGGTTGGAACTGTCCGATTGTCCGATACACTTAATCTTAATGAAGTTCTATATGTTCCAGTATTTCACTTCAATCTGATATTTGTTAATAAGCTTATTTTTTTCTTTTTACTCACAGTTTTCTTCACGGCTTCTTGTTGTGTTATTCAGGACCTTTGGAGATTGATTGGGAAGGGTAACCAATATCGTGTCCTATACCTTTTGCGTGTTGAAAATAATTTGAATCATGTTGCGCCTATTCATTCTATTACGAATAAATCTGTTGTATCAGATAGTGTTGCCTTAACCAGCTATTGGAATTGCAAGTTAGATCATCCCGGTGTTCATGTAATGTGATCCTGGTGTTCATGTAATGCGATTATTGAGAAATTAAATTGGTTTTCAAATTTTAAATGTGCCTTCTTGTACTGTGTGTCCTTTGGCCAAACAGAAATGCTTACCATTTCCAATATTCAGTACTATTGTTGCTGCAAGTTTTGATATATTTCATTGTTATGTTTGGGGGCCATTGTCGACAACTACTTATGGTCATCATCGATACTTACTTACATTGGTTGATGGACATAGTCAGGCTACATGGACTTACCTTATGAAGTGTAAACCAAAGGTAACTTCCATTATACATACTTTCTTTGTTATTGTGGAAAGACAATTCTCTGCTGTGATTAAACAATTCCGATAAGATAATGCGCATGAGCTGCAATTTACAAATTTGTTTGCTAAACTCAAGGCTGTTCATCAATTTTATTGCGTAGAAACTCATTAACAAAATTCAATGGTTGAACAGAAGCATCAACATCTCGTAAATGTGGCTTGAGCTATTTTGTTTCAGTCAAAAGTTGCCATGCGACTCTGGGGGGACTGCCTTTTAATAGCCAATTATTTGATCAATCGTTTGCCTTCTTTTGGACTTGACAACCAGTCTCCTTATCAACTTTTATTTGGTCATGATCGTGACTATTCCTTTCTTCACTCTTTTGGCCGTTTGGGATATGTCTCTACATTAAAGAGCAGCAGAAACAAGTTTTCTCCTCAGGCTTCGACGACAATTTTTTTTGGGTTATCCTAGTGGTGTGAGAGATTACAGGATGTACCTTCTATCTGAACATCGCATTGTCATCTCCAGGCATGTGATTTTTCACGATGACATATTTCATTTTCATCATGTTACAACACCTATAGATTATTCGTTTGATTTTTCAGTGACTTTGTCTTGCCCCGATCACTTGATGATCCTTCTATGGACCGATGTGCCTCTGTGTCGCCATCTGTTCCAGAGTCACTTGCGATGGGACCTTCTGTTCCAGTGTCACTTGAAATAGATGCTCTTGAAAATCAACATACTTGGACACTGGTTCCTTTACCTCATGATAAGAAGCCCATTGGTTGTAAGCGAGTCTACAAAATTAAACGAAAAGTCGAGGGTGGTCTTGATCAGTATAAAGTTCGGTTTGTCGCTAAAGGGTTCACTCAACAAGAAGGTGTTGATTTCATTGAAACCTTTTCCCCGGTCGCAAAGAAGACTACACTTAAGATCTTATTAGCTTTTACTTCGGTTCATCATTGGTATCTTAAGAAACTTGACATCCATAATGCATTTTTGAATGGCTATATCAATGAGGAAATCTACATGAAACTTCCGCCAGGTTATAAGACCAAACAATTGGATATGGTTTGTCATTTGCAAATGAGTCTTTACTATTTGCATCAAGCCTTACGACAATGGTTTAATGTTTTTTATGTTGTTATGCACAAGTTTGGCTTTGAACAGTCCCCTGCTGATCCAACTCTGTTCACTAAGGGTACTAGCATCAATTTTGTCGCTTTATTGATTTATGTTGATGATATTGGTCTGACTGGGAAATCAGAGATTAATTTGGATGTTGTCACTTCCTTTTTATAGCAGCATTTCAAGGTTTGGTTGTAGGGAGATTTCAAGCATTTACTTGGATTTGAGTGCAAGAAGCTCAAAGGGAATTTTTCTTTCTCAAAGACATAAAACTCTCCAGTTGTTATTAGATACATTTTTTTGAAGTGCTAAACCCAGTTCTTTGCCCAAGAATGTTGTCGTCAAGCTTGTAGCTGATGAAAGGCCCCTCTTGAACGATCGAAAGTTATATTGTCGGTTGGCTAGTCGTTTGCTCGTTTTCACCTATACACGCTCGTATATCATATATGCGGTCCAATGTTTAACTTAGTTCTTATCTTCTCCTTGTCAATCTCATCGTGCCGCGACTCATCGTCTGCTGCAATTTTTGAAGCAGTCTCCCAACCTAAGATTGTTCTTCTCCTCGACAACCTCTTTTCAATTAAGTAGTTATGTTGATGCTGACTGGGCTGCCTGTTCCGATACTCGGAAAAGTTTCACTGGTGTTTGTATGTTTCTTGGATCTTTTCTACTCAGTTGGCGTTCTAAGAAACAAGGTACTGTCAGCCGGAGTTCTGCGGAAGCTCAATATCGGGTTGTGGCTACTTGCGAGCTCACTTGGTTGGCTTTGCTTGTTCGGTCATTTCACATTTCAGTTCCAGTAGCTGTCTTATATTGTGATAATCGTGTTGCTATCTACATTGCTGCTAATTCGATTTTTCACGAGTGCACGAAATATCTCGACATTGATTATCACTTTGTTCGGTAATGAGTCAATTCAAGTTTTTTAGGTATGACATTTTGAACTTGCTGACATTTTCATTAAAGCTTTGTTCGAACCTTCCTTCAATAGTCATATGTTCAAGATGGGCATGGTTTCTCTACACCCGCCATCTTGAAGGGAGAATAACAACAATATTTGATGATTCTAGTATTAGTTAGAAACTTGTGTTTATTTGTACATATTGTTAGTTAAATAGTTAAATGAGCTGGCACAATCTTTTACTTGTATAAATATAGACTTCGTTCACATAATACAGTACACAATGAAAATTTTCACACTTCTCAACTTTTTATAGTACTACAAATGCCCAATATTCCAAAACATTTTCACCCAAGTAACTGTTAATTACGGTTCCTACCAAAAACATTTTGGAACACTCTTCTATGAAACATAAACACCTAAAGGCCAGACTTATAGAATCTTAGTTAAATGGTTGAATATCATAAGCGAAAGAGGGAGCGAGAGATGAAAGTACCTTGAATCTGGAAGAACCGTATCCAAGTAAATCGGTGTCTTCAAAGTCGCCAGCAGATCTGAGGCGAAAGTTGTGCATGTAGTCCACGAGTGTGGAATTTGGGCTATTTCTCTTGTAGCCGACTCCCTTTGTGGGGAACAAGTGATTGGCAACCTTGACCTCTGATACCAGACTCTCCACCTTGGCGACAAATCGGCAGTCACTGCAACCTCGATCTTGATCGGAGCAACTTGAAGATGGTGAAATATTTCTTGAACAGAATCTCCAAGTTTGGTGGGAGCTTCAAGGTTGTGGCGGAAGCGGAGGAGAAGAAGGGCAGAGCAGACGAAGGCTTATATTATTTAGGGTTAGCTAATTTCCGGTCCAAAGGAGGTATAACGTGTCTACAATTAAGTAAAACTAAATTTAAAATTTTCAAACACAACCAACAATTATTTAATTGAAACACAACCATTTGTGATTAATATGACCACTTCAATATATGTTTATTGGTCAAATTTTTTTTTTAATGTTATTCCTTTTAAAAAATTATACATCTTCAGAATAATATTACTTCTATTTTGGTAATTAAAGTACTTTTGTATGAAGTTATAAATATTTTCAATCCAAAATATTAACAAATTGAATGCTTCTTTTGAATTTTCAGATTATTTACACGTAAATGAGATGAGAGATTCTATTTACAGATCACCGACTACTAAATAATGACCACTTTTGTTAAAAGACTAAAATGTCCTAATAGGTTTTTATATATCTGCCATTACCTATTTTAAAAATAAAGCAAAATTACTAAACAAAGACCACATATTTTTTTCACCTCATATTTAAAATTATTTTTTCACCTCATTCAAAATTATTTTCTTTGATGTTTCATTTTTAGCATAGCCACAATTGAAGTAACGAAGAACTATTGGGACGAAGAAGTGAAGAACTGAAAAACCACAACTGATTTACTATGATCAACTATGCTTCCTTCCTCCGATCAGGGACGAAGCCACAACCGATTAAAGATTGGACACAACCACAACAGCACCGACCAGCAACACCAGCACCACAAGCACCGACCAGCAGCACCGGCACCGACCAGCAGCACCGGCACCGACCAACAAACCCTAAACCACGTCGATTCTAAAGCCAACCAGCCACCACCGGCCACCAACCATCCACAAATTGGTACGTTCGCTAACAATGTACATGGTTTAACAATGTATAGGGTTTTGAAGTAATAATCAACGTTCATGGTGGAATCAGAAATATCGTGCTGGTTGAAGAAGCAATAATCGACAAGCAATTGCCGATTCTTATCCTAAAGTCGGCACACATATACCGATTCTTCTTACAAAAATCGTTCTGAAGTACCTGTTTTATATACTCCAATTCGACAATAGTTTCCAATTTTTCTACCCACAATTGTCAACTTAATTCCGATTTTTTCTACAAGAATCAGTATTTTTCAAACGGTTTTTCATACAAAAATCGGCAAGACAATGTCGATTTTTAGTACAAGAATTGGCACAAATCAACCGATTGTATAGCCATGAATCGACAAGGGCTTGCCGATTTGTAATCCAGGAATCAACATTAACCTGGCGATTCTTCTGCCTAAAAACGTTGTATTAGAAAATGGCAAATTATTACCGATTAATTATGTACAAAACTACTATCTATTACCGATTTTTGGAAGACAAACCGTTTTTAATTTGGGAACAGTTAGTGTTTTTTTGAATTGTAAACTATAAGTTCTTATGTTTAAACAGTTGTAGACAGTAATACACGAAGAAAATTAACAAATGGATGATAATACATGAAGAAGATCAAGATAATCTGCA
Organism: Chamaenerion angustifolium; assembly: GCA_946814005.1. Taxonomy (NCBI): domain Eukaryota; kingdom Viridiplantae; phylum Streptophyta; class Magnoliopsida; order Myrtales; family Onagraceae; genus Chamaenerion; species Chamaenerion angustifolium. Next base: position 21,957,549 of record OX328270.1, on the reverse strand, counting down.
TAGAGTTGTTAAAGAAACCAAATCTTCTTCTCGCACTAATCCCTATACACATCCTGTCCATACGTCTGCAAGAGATGACTCAACACTGATATCCTTTCCAGGAGGTCCATTCAAGCTTGATGTTCTTCCAAACTTTAGTGAACACGTAGCTCGAAAGTTATACGAGTGTGTTGAAAGTTTATACTGTATATTTTTTATATAATAATTAGTGATTATATTAACAAATATTTGACCATGGATAATGAAATAGATCCATTTTACCATCTTCTAGAACAAATGGAGCAGATGGTGGATATGACTGATGATACTGGATTAACGTGTTCTCCTTCCCGGCCGACTTATTATAGATTGTATGATGAGGTTTTTATTAACTTTACTATTAAGGTTATAGTGAATTATACAATGACTTTTTATGATGTTTATTGACTACCGATGAATGTTTCGTTAATGTCTATTTATGATTTCAATGATTATTATTTGTCATGTTTGAAATGGTATGAAAGTTATTTTTTGCAAAAAAAAACACTATAAAAGTTAGAATACAATATATAAAGCTCCTGTGTTGAAAGGAACATGTTGTTAATAAATAACAAATTCTACTGGATTTGTTTTTTCTAACTACACTACTTTAATTCAATTGTCTCACTTGTACATATATTCTGTCTACGAACAAGAATTTCAAAATGTTTAATACGTCCAGTGTAAGCGTGTTTCCATCCATCTGCCTCACTATTGCAAAAACGAAACCAGTAATTTGCAATTGGTGGAACTGGATGATATGTATGTAATTTTAGCTGCATTCAAAAGAAAAAAATACATTCAATTAGGTAATATTCTTATATGAATTGATGTAATTGACAAAAATTAAATTGTTACCTGAAAAAAGTGATTTCCATTTACAAACCCAATTGTTATCTATTTCCTACACGTCAGTGGTATAGGTGTTGATCGAAGTGGTAAAAATGTTAAACATTGTTGACTCGAGAATAAGAATAGTACACAATTATATTGCGTCACAATTATATTCGGCATGGTCATCCAATATTTGCTACTCGCTGGCGTCTCATAATAGTCTAAAGTCGTCTTAATATCTCCTATCTGGTATAATGATATCCGTTCATAAAATTGTTCATGTGTATTCACTTCCGTCAATAAATCTTTACGAACATGTTTCCATCCATCCATCAGAATTTCTTTCAGACGAACTAAACTTTTGGACATGTCTACTAACACATTAGACTATTCTTGTGTCAACCGACCAACAAAACTATGTCCTTCAAAATTCTCAGCAGCGCTATGGTTGTGTTTTCCATTTATTACTTCCAACACCCAACCCAGACCACTTATTTCAAGTTGACAGTTAAGTGTGAATGAACATCCACATTTTTTTGTCCTTGTTCTTATTCTTTTCTTAATGTCCGTGGTTTCATTAGATACGAATTCCATTGACATCATAGGTTTTAACTAGTAATACATGTCCATGTCGTTTGTCAACCACTCGGGCCCATTCAATTACATCATCTATTGTATGGTATATCTGCAATAAAAATTATAAGAAAAAATATATTGAAGAAAATAATAATCAAATAAATTAAAGAAAAAGTATCAAGTACTCACATCGAATGTAGTATACTTGCTAGTATAATCCACCAATACTAACTCGTTATTACACTGAGAAGAATCCTGCATGTTATTCAATTTAAATAAGTAAACTAACAAAATTAACAACAAGTAAAGCTAATAAAAGATTGTAACACTTACAAGGTTCGACGGTTCATTGGTGAGATAAATGATTTCTTTTTCTGGTTCGACGATATCATTATAATTTGTTTCACGAACTTCATTGTCATTCATCTTGTCCAAAATAGAATCCAAACCTTCTAGGTTTTTCATGTAATTCGAATGATTCATTATGTACAAATAATATAAGAATCCCGCAATGAACAATTTAAAAGTAAGGAAAAGGAACGACACGTGGATAAAAAACGTGATACAAAAAAGGAGGATGCTTCGATAATATGCCAATATATTACTACAAAATCGGTAACTAATTACCGATATGGTGTCCAATAATCGGGACACAGTTGACGATTATATACATAAACAACGGTATTAACTTGTCGACTATATTAACAAAAACGTTAACCAGTTGCCGATTATATGAACATAAAAGGATAACATTGTACCGATTTATTGGTTATAGTCAGTTAAACCAGATCGTTTTTGTGTCTACTAATCCGCACGATGTTGCCGATTATGACTAATTAAATTGGCACATTGTTGCCGATTCCACCATGGACGAACTGCAACAAAACTTCGTCGATTTTTTTCTAAACCCTAGACTAATTAAGGGGAACGTACCGACATAGTTGTTGATTTGCTGGCGGCGGAGGTGCCCTAGACTGATTTGCGGCTGATGGTGGTTTGTGGCGGCTGATTTGTGGCGGCTGGTACCAAAAAAAGTTGATCGGACGAAGGAGTGGAGTGTATGGTGATCAGAGACGTGGCTTGTGGTAAAAGAGCAAATATGAAGGATGATAACTGAGATAATAATTTTGAATACAAATATAAAAGATGTAAAAAAAATAAGTGGTCTTTATTTATCAATTTTATTTTATTTTTAAAATAGGTAAGGGAAAATATGTAAAAATCTATTAGGACGTTTTAGTATTTTAACAAAAGTTGTTTGTATTTAGTAGTCGTTGGTCTGCAAATAGAATCTCCAAAATGAGATACACCATCTAAAAATTTATGTTCAATAATATTACTTCAATTATTTACTTTGTGATTCTTTGCTCAATATAGACTGGATATAATAAGTGATTTGCTGATCTAATTCTTGTACAACGATGTTGATTTACTTGTTGCTGAAATGGATGATTCAAGATTGATTGGTGTGTGATTGATTTGCTTGCACAAGCAAGTCTTTTATGAGATTACTTCGAGCTTTGGCTACAAGTTCAAGTGTCGAGCAAACATCTTCTTATTTGTTTTGTTTAGCCTAAAATGGCGTGATCACGATGGATGATCAATATTGATTGGCGTGTGATTGAGTTTCTTGCACAAGCAAGTCCTTGTTGAGATTACTTCGAGATTTGGCTGCAACTTCAAGTGTCAATCATACTTTTTCTTGCTTGTTTCGTTTAGTCTAAAATGGTGTGATCACGATGGATGACCAAGAAGGCACCACATACATGACCATGACGGCATTGCTTTAGTTTAGCCTAAAATGGCGTGATCACGATGGATGACCATAAAGGCACCACGACGATGACCATGGTGACAATGTTTTCGTTTACTTACTTGTTCGTCCATCTGTGGTTACCTAAACGCTTGTGTTGGGTTCAAAGAATCAAATTGAAGATGGAATGTGTGTGGTCTCAATTCAACTGCGGACTAGATTAGGATTGGATTTAGAGAACGTGCGCTCTTTAAGTGCAGGCATAGTGCAACTTAAGTCTGATCATGGGCGGGCCGGTCTGGTCCTGAAGGCAAGACCGAGATCGAGACCGAAATTTCGGTCTTGCCTTCTGGAGGACCGAGACCGACCTCGACCAAAAAAAGCCCGCCCGAGCCGGTCTTTCTTGAATCGGGCCGGCCTCGGTCCTGGACGGAATCTACACCAAAAACAAAAAAACTATGAGTTCACGGTATTATTTAGTAAAAGGCGAAGGAATAGTTCACCTCTCAAAGAAACACTATGAACTCACAATATTCTTTAGTAAATTTATCAAGATGCAGTTTTTATAGAGATAGAAAACCTCCAAAATCCACATTCCTTTCGGTGTGGTATTATGAAAATCTCAAATCCACATACATTCGGTCTGGGCCGGTCCTAAACAGGATTTCGGGAAAAAAGACCTAGACCAAGGTCGAGACCGACCTTGAAGAAAAAAACCCGCCCGTTCGATCTCGGTCCTAATCGGACTCGGTCCTAGTCGGACTCGGTCCTAGTCGGACTCGGTCCTAGTCGGACTCGGTCCTAGTCGGACTCGGTCCTAGTCGGACTCGGTCCTAGTCGGACTCGGTCCTAGTCGGACTCGGTCCTAGTCGGACTCGGTCCTAGTCGGACTCGGTCCTAGTCGGACTCGGTCCTAGTCGGACTCGGTCCTAGTCGGACTCGGTCCTAGTCGGACTCGGTCCTAGTCGGACTCGGTCCTAGTCGGACTCGGTCCTAGTCGGACTCGGTCCTAGTCGGACTCGGTCCTAGTCGGACTCGGTCCTAGTCGGACTCGGTCCTAGTCGGACTCGGTCCTAGTCGGACTCGGTCCTAGTCGGACTCGGTCCTAGTCGGACTCAGTCTCGTGCTGGTCTTGTCGGAAATTCGGTCCTACAGTCTTTTTTGATCACCCCTAGTGCAACTCTAGTGCACCAACAATCCTTGAAGCAGTGCCCAGACAATGCAGCTGCAATGCTCCGACAGTTCATCACCAGTGCAGCTCCATTACTCGAGTTGTGCAGCTCCAGTGCATCTGTAGTGTAGCAATAGTACAACCATAGTGTCTTAGCATGTGCATCATTTGGAAGTCCAAACGTTTAAGGTCTTTTTATTGTTTTGAAACTTTAGGAGGTTAAACTAGAAAAGGAAATGTTAGGATATATGGTTTATAGTATGCTAGGATTTTTCCTAAGGTTTTGGACATTTACATGTTAGTTTCTAGATACAACTATATATAGACCTCTACCCTTCTTGTAATCATCAAGTTTAGTGAATGCTAAGATGATCTTTTCCTTAGTCATTGCACTAAGCTCTCAATTCTCTCCACGTAAGTCTCTAAAATGCTAACACGGTATCAGAGTTGGTCGGTTACGGGCTGAATTCAAGATTTCCGTTGCAAAATCCATTGCAAATCTTCACTCAGTTCTCCAATAATACGTTCATGCGCTTTACTTCTGCTTCAGCGCTTCAGTTCTCCAGCAAAACGTTCCCGCGCTTCAGGATTTCAGTTCACTCAACTCTCTAGGGATATGATGTTGATGAGCTGCTATGATAATGCTAATGCTGTTGTGATAACTAAGCTGTTGTGATAATGTTGATGTTGATCTAAGACAATGAAATTCACCCAGCTGCTGTGTTGTCAATGTATTTCATTCTGTGTATATCAAGTAAAGAGCAGCATATCTAATCGGTTAACGAATTGAGTGACTGTGTGTGTGTCTTAAGCAACTGATTCGTACGAAGGCGATTGCCGAATGTAGACATAACAAAATGTGTCCGTTTCCCCCATTTTCTGTTGCGTTTAATTTCACTACAAATCGTCTGTTTGATTTTTTGGTTAAGTGTATACACACTGTACGATTGCTGCTCTGTTACAGTAACAAAATTAACTGAATTTGTCGTTGAATAAAGTTGGTTAATTATCATGGGTTCGGGTAAAGCTTCTATCAACATAATTATACAGCAGTTTACAACTGCTTGGATTACAAAGACTCTGAATAGGATCTCAGTTTTGTAACAGAATTGAGAATTCCCGTTTCTAGACAAAGCAGTTGTAAAATACTTGGTGGGTGGAAAACAGTAGTGTCTACTTACATGATACGTTGTGATATTGGTTTTAATATTTTCTCATTTCTAAACAAGATCATTAATGATGGATAAAAGTTGGATGACCAAACATCGACAGAGTCAGGAATATAAGGCCGGTGTTACCTCTTTCTTGGACTTTGCCTATTCGCGTGCGTCATGGGATGGGAGGATCTACTGTCCATGCCATAATTGTGTTGGTATGTCTTTGTTGTTGAGAAATACGGTGAATTTGCATCTGGAAAGATATGGAATACTACAAAGTTACACTACATGGGTGGACCATGGAGAAGAATTCGAAGAAAGCATTACTAACAGGAGGACTGCCACGTCTCGTGAAGAAATGGAAGATATGATAACTGATGGATTGGGTGGTATTAGTCGTGATGAAGGTGAGGAACCCAATGCAGAGGCTAGGACATTTTATAAGCTTTTAGAAAATTGTGAGAAAGGCTTATACCCATGGTGTATATCCTACAACAAGATGTCCTTCTTAGTGGAACTGCTGCATCTAAAGGCTCTGTACAAGGTTTCTAACAAGTTCGCAGATGAGTTGCTTTGTATGCTGAGTAAAGTACTTCCACCTGAGAATACAGTACCTAAGTCGTACACTTGCTTGACATATGACGCAACACTTGCTTTAGGTAATCATTTTTCACTTGCTTGCTTGGATGTCTAGTTGGGTTAGGCCTAGTATAGTATATGTCTTGCAACAGAAAATGTGCCATTTTGTAATGCTGGAACATCTTAACAGTATTTTGTCTTTGTTTGTTCTGTGTTTTGGTCCTTTTGGACAACATGTACATGCGGAAACTTATTGTATACAACCTATGTGCTCTGTTTATGCTAAGGTTGGACACTTTGTATATGTAAATGTATGAATGGTTGGTTCTGGATGGTATGCATTATATGTAATGTCTAGCTGGTGAAAATCCGAAACATTTATTCAGAAACTGGTATAGTTGTATTAGCATCGAAAATTTGATTACCAATACATATGCCAAATACAATCAGAAAAAACCCGATGCAATTACCTTTTAACTGCAACAAAAGTAGTCAAGTAGGCAACAATAATTACTGCGGCTACACGTAGACAATAACCTCAACACCAAGCAAACAGTGAATTTATGTCGTCCTTGTGACTTGCATCGACCACAAATATTTTGTAACGCTATTTATGTATAATTAGTTTCTAACTCTTTTAGACGTTAATATCACCTAACTGTATCCACATATCATAGACACAAAAACCAAGAAACAGCAACACATATATGTTGTAGCCGATACCTCCATTTTACCATCAATGCATACTGTATATGAACCACTTATATAGCATCCATATAGGACCGACGCTAATTACACATGAACACCATTGACAATATATTGATGCTAAAGGTATGAACAACTATTCATTCCAGCAGCGGCAGACATTTAACATCAGCATTTTGTCCGTGCGGATACCTTTAGCATCGGGGCTTTCAGGCACGACTCTTAGCATCAACATGTCATCTTAGCAGCGGCAAAACCCAACTTAGCAACGATTATACGCCGCGATTATAGTGCTACTTTCTTGTAGTGTTGCATCAATGGGAATGTATTATCCTCAAAAAACGGATAGCAGAATAGCAACTCAACATTTCAGAACATCAACTCAACATATTCCTTTTTCAATTTGGCATATCACCAGGCATTAGGCGCAACAAGCAACAAAATCAAAACAACTTAGTTACTAGTATCCCGTAAGAAGATGAGCACCAACATAGCTAGCAAGAACAGAACACTTACAACAAGTGTTGCTTCGAGCATCTGTGGCTGAAACAACAAATCATAGGTCTAATCATACTGTGATTGACTGATCGAAGCTTGGAGAAGCTAATTTTGGACGAATTTGATCTGCAACGACTCAATAAAAATGACGCAACAATGATAATGTGAATTAAACAGCTCAGCAGTAGCAGAATCAATGATGAATCTCACTCCAACTCTGCCAGAGATTGAACCAGATTCAGGATCTTGCAACACAAATTGCTTGGATTGACAATTCTATGTAATCTGACCTTCCGTACTTCAACATATTATGTGTAATCCATTATGAGTATTCGTCTTATTTAATCACAATATTCACTCATATTCTTTGTTTCCATTAAGTAGATAATGTCCGGTTTGTAGCGCCCAATTCCAACTGAGTAAATTCATTGACCCTGTGTGGATGTTTCGGCACAGCCACCAGAGCCCGTGTTTCCATCCAGAGCCTTGTTGGAATTTCCCCTGCCACTTTCAGTGTGTCTGTTAATTTTTGCTTCGACATGCTTGCGCCTTCCAGTTTGGGTATTTTTAGGCCGGGGTCCTGGTTTTCTTCCCTGCCTTTTGTTAGGAGCTCTATTATATTTCCCTTCCAGGTTCGTTCTAACTTTATTTGATGAGTTTGGATTCTCTTCCTTGAGTGGTTTCCACTCCGGGTCATTTTTTTTAGTTCGACCCTCAACCTTATGTCTATTGGATTTTGATAGTGTAACTTGGTGAGGAGTGGTATTTTGTGGGTTATTCAACGGTGTGATGGCAGGATGGCCACATCTCTATCACCTCCATTATGATGATGGGTCTATCCGGGTGGCAGCGTCTCCATTTATGCTGGAGAGGATTAGTTGTGTTAGTGCTACTTGTGAGGAGACTTGGAGTTTGAGGTGAGTGGGTGAATGCTGGTCTAGTTATGGGGTAACTACCAAGGGAAGGAGTGACTGAATTGGGAAGTGTAAATACGGGGTGACTGGGAATGAATATAGGGTGGTTGTTTAGAGAGTGTTGTATGAGGCTCTGAAATGTGGTGCCGTGAAGTTAGTGTGAGTCTAGGGCCGACAATGGTGCGGTGAAAAACCCATAACCATGGTTATAACCGTTACTGTTTAAAATGGTTAACCGTACCATTATGGTATGGTGCAGTTATGGTGATGAATTTTCTACCCATAATGGTTATGGTTATGGTTATGGTATTTGAGCTATACCCATGGTTATAACCATGGTTATTATACAATTATAATAATTAATTATTAATAATAAACTAATATATACTAAATAATGGAAGTTAATGTAAATACATGTAATAAATAACTATGATGTTAGTTTTATATATTTTATTGTTAACAGTATAGATTTATATATTTTTTTAAATAAAAGTTTCGGTATTTTATTATATTACATGTGTGGAATAAATATGAGTATACGGGTAAAACCATGGTTAATAACCACATTTATTTTAATGGTTATGGTATTGAAAATTGTACCCGTAATGGTTATGGTTATGGTAAGTGCTTTTAAAATATGGTATGGTTATGGTATTTGTCATACCCTTACCATACCCTAACCATTGCCATCCCTATGTGAGTCTTTCTCAATGGTATGGGAGTCTCTTAGTTATTGAAGCTTATTGTTTTCATGGTATTGGACGAATAAGGTGGTTGGTAAAGTGAGTACAAGTTGTTGCTTATTAGGGGGGTTGTCGACAGTTGCATTGGGAGGTTGATTCGATGTTGGGGTATTGGGTGGTAGGGTTTGTTATCCTAGGGGGTTTCGAGTTAAGTAGGGTGTGTGAATGTTAGCTCGTGTGGGTGGTGAGGGGTTTGTAAGGGAGGTGATTGGTTGATGGATGTTTGGTGTTCTATACATTTGGTTTCAGTTATATGTATTGGTCAGGGGAGAGGGAGAGTTTCCTTGTATCCTCTACCTGCTGCATTATCTCCTTCCAAGTGTGGCCTTTGTTGTTGTTTTCAGTCAGCAGTTTGTTCCTCCCTACTACTTTTAAGTTAGACTTGCCCAGTCTTGGTCTGGTTCTTGCTAGCCGACTCGGCCAAAAAGCGGAAAGTCTTTCTTCACCTCCGACATTGCTACATCTTCGTTGCAGGCTAATATAGTGTGTCCCCAATTTTCCACAACTATAACAAAATTCAGGGATGGGCTCATACTTTATATCTTCCCAGCACTCCTCTCCTTTGATACTTTATGTCTTGCCAGCACTGCCAGGAATGGTTTAGTGGCATCTACTTCAATCTTGATCCTGAGGTAGCTCCTCTCGGGTTTTCAACTTCCATCACATTTCCTGTGTGCATTCCTAATTCCGAGCGTTTTGCTCGCTAAATTTTCCTAGTTCAAGTCCATGAATTTGGGTCCAGAATTGTATGGAGATGAACTGAATATCTGTTATGCTCATCTCTGATTCCCATCTCTTGAGTCTAAGGCAGCTTCCTTGGATTGCCCATGGACTTACATCCACTGTTGCTACAACATCTTCCTTGCTGTCAAAGTCAAACATCATGAGGTTTTCGGAAAGATCCCTGATCCTTACGTTGTTGTAGTTGTCACAGGAAATCGATTAAACGTTATGTGCCACCACAGTTTTTATGGTATTTTGTGTGTAGAGTTTTCCCACGTATCGATCACGGACAATATCAAGTGGGTTCATGTCCATCTGCAGGTAGAGGCATCCAGGGTTATTGATCTAGCCGGTGGACATGCTTGGTCCAGCCAGTGTCATGACACTCTTCCTTCATGCAAAGTCAGAGAGAACATTACGTGTAATGCTACTCAAATTTATGATTTTCGCAGTTGTTGAAAGGCTTAGGGTTTGGCTTGTGGGGTTTGGGTCTCAATTTCCCTTTTGAATTTGCACATTCCAATTGTGAGCTCAGGGGTTCTGGTGATATGGTGCGGGTTTGTCTCCAAGGAGAAGGTAGGTTTCGATTAAAAACGGAGGAGGGATCTGACACACTTTGTCGCCATTGGAGGGTTTGCGCACGTAGGGAGAGAAAAATAATTCGATTGGTAGAAAGAAAATTAAAATAATCAGAATCATCTATTTAGAAGTCATAAGTTTTGCCCTCATAGGGTTTGTGAGATAAAGCTCTAGTGTACCCATCGCCGACAACCATCCCCAGTGGCGTGACCCTACCGAAAAATAACAAAGAACTATAGATGGAGTGCAGCAGCGGAACCCTACATATATTGTAGGTCGTTGGAGTTTTAAAAAAGCGATGCATGCAAGTATGGACCTAACGTGAAACCCTTACGAAGAACAAACCAGAGCCACGCAGTAAGTATACATAAAAATCCAGTTCAGGAGTCCAATTCTGGGTTCAAATACATAACCTAGGGTTGGAGATGTTTAACATCACGAATGCGGAGAGGAATGGGAATAAGATTGGAAAATTTGTGGAAGCGGAGAAGGCTACTGAGAAAGCTGCAAACGTTTTAGGATGAACGTTAGGGGTTGATGTTAACCATTCATTATTGTCTGGATTTTGGCGGAAGAACTCAGAAGGAAAAGAAAGTTGGGCTACAATCAAATATGAGAGGTTGTCAGACTTTTGCTATGGATGCGGCAAACTCGAACATACTTCACAAGGCTGTAAGGTGGAAGTTCATATATCGTAGAAGAAACCGGGGCATCCTATGTATGGTCCTTGGATGAATGGGAGAAGACCGAAAAGATTGGGACTTGGAAGAACAAAGAAAAGGGGAACATCTCAAAGAATCCTATCACGAAAGAAATCCTGATTTGAGATAATGCTCGAAGCTAAGGCCATGAGGAAACAAAAGTAAAGTGAAGCCTAAAGAGAGGGTGATGAAGGGGATGAACATGGCAAAGATAAGAATATGATGAATTTAGATTATTGTGACGAGAAGGAGCAAACCGAACCACAAGGTACAGGGCGCGAGCGATATGACAATGAAATAATGGAGGAGGATGAAATTGACTCAGCGAGCTAGAACCGAATGGGGAATATGAAGATTACTGTTAGTGAAAGGATACCAAGGGTGCAAGGAACCCTCCTAGTACCAACCATAACTAATGAAGTTAATCCACTCATGATCTTCTCAACCACTATACAACAAACACTCATCCATACCCCCATAGCCCACAACAGAAGCCTCAATCGAAACACCCAATGCATCTAACCGGAAACCCCTGAGCCAAACTGGACTGATCTCATGCATAGACTAGCCACCATCCACAATCTCCCATCATATAAACTCTTAGAAAAAAAATCATACTCCCTTCCAAGAACATCCCAAACCAGCCCATTCCCATTTAAGAACCAAAGAAACCACCTAGCCGAACCCCTAGCCCAGAACCGAAACTTCAAATAACCGGTCTCAACCCAATTTTGACCAGGATTTCTCTGAAAATAAGATGTAAAGAGGAGGAGAACGGCTGAAGTTCAGGGAAAAAAATGATTCTGGACATGGAACAAGTAGAAAAAGAATAGGAGAGTGGACATGTACAAATGAACAGGTTGAGAGGAAGGTATCAGAAGAAGGGGAGTAGAGCTAAGACGACGAGGACAAAAAGATGTGCAAAGAAGGAGGAAAAGGAAAATAAGGAAGATGAAACACTTGTTGCTGAAACAGGTTATGATGGCTGTCCCGAAATAGCCACACGTTGACCATGAGTATAATATGATGAAATTGTCAGGGTATTGGGTCTTCCCTAACAATTCACGTTCTGAAAGACCTCAACAAGGTGCATCAACTAGAGATCATATGCCTGATGGAAACAAAGAACAAGGATACATTCTGCGAGAGTGTTCGAGAGAATGTGGTGATGAATTGTGCATACTATGTTAATCCGAGAGGTATATCGTAAGAAATGGTGCTGTGGTGGAGAGATGATGTTCGAGTAACAATCAAGTCGGTCACCCATAACATTATTGACTGTGAGGTGAAGTTGAGCGACCAGACGAATCCTTACCTCATCACTTGGGTGTATGCGGATGCTGATCAACAAAGGAGAAAACAAAATTGGGATGAGTTGGATGGGATCGGAAGGGGACAAAGCGTGACATGGATATGTATGGGAGATTTTAATGTAATAAGTCATCATCATGAAAAGTAAGAGGGACGACGCAAATCTCAACGTTAGATTGATGAGGTTACTGAGATGATTGGAAAATATTAATATGGAAGACTTGTGGGCGAATGGCTCCAGGTTCATGTTGTTCAATAACCATTGAGGGGAGGAAAGGGCATGAGAAAGAATCGACCGGGTCCTTATCAATGAAGCTTGGGTTGCGAAACATCCGGACATCCAATTCACAAATGACGTAGCAATTGGATCAGATCATATGCCTCTTGTCCTACACCGTGAGAAAAGAGGGAAAAGAAAGGGACACTACTTCCGATTTGAAGAGACATGGCTAGAAAACGTCGAGTGGAAAGAAGTCATCAAAGAGGCTTGGAACGAATGGTATGGTGGAAATGCAAGTGGACATTGGCATGAGGTTGGAGAGCCGCCATAAGAGAATAACTCAGTGGGGGAGGAAGAAGTTCGGGAATAATCAAGTTGAACTGAGAAAAGCAACCGATCGACTCTGGCGTGTTACGATTGATCGACCGAACCTGAACAGTCAAGAGGAAGAGGCAACTCTAAAAAGTTGATTTAAGTATTTCCACCATCGTGAAAATTTAACCTTCTTCCTTCTAACAACGTTCTTCCTTCTAACAACCAATGTGAGGAGAATAAAGAACTATATAACTAGAGTTCAGAATGATCGTGCAGAGTGGACCAGTTCGACCAAGAGAGTGGAAGATGATATTTGTGGGCACTTTAGGTTGGTCTTCACGTTAGAAGGGGATGACCTGAATGAAGGGGTGATTTTAGGGGTCGTTCCGAGTCAAATTACTAAGGAGATGAACACAGACGTGGAGAGGTATGTGTTTGATGAATAATTCAGGGTCGCGGTCTTTCAGTTAGGGGGGAGGGTAAGATTGGGCCAAGTGGGGCTTTATGTTGAAAAGCCTCGAGAATAAAGGTTTCAGAGCAAAATGGATTGCATGGATTGCATGGATGTGACAATGTATAATAAATACATCAAATCGAGTCTTGATCAATGGAAGAAGAACAAACACCGTTCGTCCTACAAGGGGTTTGCGGCAAGGTGATCCCCTTTCACCATACCTATTCATCCTTTTGGCGGACATGTTGTATAGACAAGTCGAGGAGGTCATACGGGTGTAGCGGATGCATAGACTCATATTGAAAATGGGATGTCAAGAACTGCACCACCTATTTTTTGCAAATGACTAACTCTTCTTCTTGAAAGGTACAATGGAAAATGCCCATGTTTTGAAGGAGATCTTGACCACGTATTGCAGGGCATCTGGACAACGCATTAACAATGTGAAATCAAGATGGTTTTCAATAAGGGGCGGATGTTGATAGTTGCAAGACAATTAAGGAGGTTCTAAAAATCAAGGCATATCAGATCCGACACGATATATTGGTGCTTCTTATATTCTAGGGTCGATCGAAGAGGGAATCCATGGGATATATCAAGAGCAAACTCTGTGATAAGAGCCAAAAATCGAGGTCAAAAACTACCAATCAAGCAGGAAAGGAAGTCCTCATAAAGGCCGTAATTACGGTCATTCCCTCTTATGTGATGAATGTCTTTAAGAGTCATAAGATGTGGTGCTCGTAAATAAATGCTATGATTGCGGACTTCTGGTGGGGGTGTCAAAAGAAGGAAAGAAAATTCATTGTAAGAGATGGGAGGTGTTTGCGAGATCTAAGCCGATGGGGGTTCTAGGTTTACGTGAATTAGAAACCTTCAACGAAGCACTTCTTACTAAGATGACTGCAAGAATATTCATTAAACTAGGTGTTCTTTGGGCGTGAACCCTCAAGGGATTATATTTCCCCAAGAACGAGTTCCGCTCGACAAAGAAGGGTGGTCGAGCTTCTTGCGGCTGGACGTGTTTAATCCTTGGCAGAGATATCTTGTTTATTTAGGGGATGTGGCAAATATGATGTGGAACGAATGTGAAAATATATAAAGATCCGCGGGTGGTGACAAATCTAGCATTCAAAGTGGATTGACCAAGTGAAGTAGGGCAGTGGCCGGACCCGAGAGTCCAGGAATTAATTCGGTCGAACCATACATGGGATGAAGAAGTTCTCTGAGGCATCTTCAATGACACGGATACACACTAAATTATTCTCATGCCACTAGGATCAGAATCCTGCCCTGACAGAATGATATGGCCCTATACAAACGATGGGTGAGTGACGTTGAAGTCAGCCTATCATCGGTTAAAAGAAAAGGACAGAACTACAGCACAACAGTTGGGTTCTGATGGTGATGTCTGGAGAATGATATGGAAGGTAAATGCTCTACCAACGGTTAAGAATTTTATGTGGAGTTTACTTTCAAATGCGATTGCGGTTAGACGAAATCGCAAGAGAAGGGGGATGGCTGTGAAAGTAGAGTGTCCTATATATGGGCTAGAGGAAACAAGAGAACACATGATCAGTGGGTGCGGGTGTACTGAGGCAGTGTGATTCGATGTTCTAGGTATTCGACATTCTTAGGGACATGACGAGGCCTCTAACGCGTGGATCAAGAAAAGAATGACATAAGGGGGCATCATAGGCAAAGCAAGAGAAGAACAACAAAGTTTATGCTTGTGGACTTGTTGGCACATATGGAAAGCCCGGTGCAAAGCAACCTTTGAGGGGAAAAGAGCAAATCCGCTGGAGATGGTTCTTGCCATAAAAGGAGCACATTCGGAGCTGCCAAGGATCGAACCATAAAGTGGGTGCAATCCAATCAATTACGACACGTCATGGTGCAACCAAATGAAACGAGGGGGCATTGGCGTGGTGGAAAGGGAGGAGTTTGGTCAGCTGGTGGCAGAATTGAATCGAAGAGCATGGAGTGACAATGTTGAATGCTTAGACACTCGGCGGTATTGGAAGGATTCAAGCTGATAGTTGAAAGAGGTTGGCAAATTCAAGGGTAGACGAGATACTGGAGATTGGACATCACGTGTGAGACTATCAAGAACGTGGCATAATATTTACAAGATGTCAAGTGGAAGGCAATCCCGCGTTCAGCCAATGAGAGAGCAAATTGGATAGTCAGACAAGACAGATTGAGTGTGCGATTAGATAATTGGGTCCTAGCCCCCCCACCTTAGTATAATTTTAGAAGTTAATTGTAATAACGAACCTCTATGATCGCTTTGATTATGTTATTTTGCTTTGAATAAGAAGTATGGAAGTTGTTAACAAAAAAAAAATCAATTTAGAAGTCATTTTTTTTTTTCCTTTCATAATTAATTAATATATTATATTATAAAGATATAACGATTATATATATATACATAAGCAACTACTTCCATCCTTAAAGCTAAGTTATAGACTAATATTATTTTCTATTCTCTTTCGTTTTAAATAAAAGGCATTTAATATATTTGTCTGTGTATATACACACACACACACACACACACACATATATATATATATATATATTATTAAGGTAGAAGTGTTTTTTGTAACTGCCGCGTGCAAAATTATAAAAATACCCATTAGTAATCTAATTAATTTATATTTATTATGACTATTTTGACCATTCAAATATCTTCTCTAAACCTTATAAAAAAACTATCTGTACAGAGACTTAAACATATGACATTAAGGACATACGTATTAACCAGCTACACACATATGTGACATCACAAATTTTACAAGATGATAATTATACGTTTCTCTGTCACTATCCATCTCATGCACCATTTTTTATATCTATACATATATGGCAGAAGTTCTTTTTACAATCGCCTGCAAAATTACACAATTGCATTTTAATCAATTTACTCAAATACTATTTAGCTGTGAATAGTTCATTTTTCCAATTATTCACGACTCAATGGATGTTGAGTCGTCTTTTAATAAATTACCGACTCAATTGACAGGTCTGTCACCTTTTTTTGCGGCTCAATATTGAAGGATTCGCCACTGTATTTTAAAAAATAACAAATTGCTATTTTCCTCGGCTTATACTATTCAACCGTCCCTTTTATTATATTTTTTTTCATTAATTTTCAGCCGTTCTTTTTAAAATAAGTAATTATTTTTTGTTTATTATTTTTTACGGCTCATATTTATTGAGTCACAGAAAATTAAACTGTCTTTAAATCAATTTGTTTTTCACGGATCAAACATTACAACTGTCCCTTTTAAAATAATAATTATTTTTCTTTAATTCATAATATTGATTCCCATTAAGTTGTATTTAGTTGTTGTATTGTATATGTGTAGGAATCGTCCAAACATGGAAAACATGCTTAGTCACAACAATCATCTCTTCCCACCACCGGGTCAGAGAGTTTCGCTTGTGCAAGATATAGATTGGTACGAATGCTCCTAAACATATGTTTAAATTAATTGACAAAAGTTTTAGTGTTGCTTTGTAATCTATTGTATTGTATTTATTTAGTAGGAACAAGAACATAGAAGACCCGTGGGGAGTCTTGAATTCTATGAGCATGCCCATGTCCATAAAATATTGTGCATTTGTTGATGAAGTGACAACGTCATTAGTGGTAATGTAAAAAAATTTCAAAGTTAAATTATAGAATATGTCGTAATAAACATCATCATCATCCTTAACTGTATGATATAGGGACAAGGAAATCCAAATTGGAATAGCATGCTTCTCATAACCCTGACGTGGATCCACTTATAAGAGAGGGGGATGTGTACGAGTACGTCTCCAGGTAGATTATGATGAGAAATTGAGACAACAAGAAGCTAGAATGAAGGCACAGATGGGGGATACATATAAAAAATTCCAGATGCAATTAAATGTAATCCAAAATAATATGAATCGATTTAATTCTTTTCAAAGATTAATGATAGGAGGTTCTAGTAATTTCACGCCTTTTAGCAACCTTGGTTTGGGTTCCTCATTTTTACCAATCGAAAATCAAGTATATAGTTTACATTTAGCAATGATATCCATTTAATGTTTGATGGATAGTAGTTTGAATCTATTATTAAGGTGTTTATAGTGTTTTGGTTGATTAAGTCTTGTTTTGCGTATTGGTGTTTGCTTTAGCTTCATAGGTTAATTTGCTTAATTGTTGGGCATTTTATCAGGAGATGAATAGCATAATTGAAGTTAGTTTGATGTTTAAATGTTGCATCCAATTCTTTAATTTTTGGTTGTTTTTATAGGATGGTCAGGCAACTCATCAATCTGCAGGTTCTAGTAGTGAACAATCTGGTGAACATGGAAGTTAAGATAATGATCAATATGAATCGCCTTAGCTGATAATGTTAGATATTGTTTCTCCGGTATTTTAGGAATGAACAACTATAACATATTACATTTTTAAATTAATGAAGTAAACTTACATATATGTAATGTATTGCATGCAAATATATAGATTTTGGTATGTACACTATTAAGGTTGTATGATTATATTTATGGTCTAAATTAGTTTTAAAAAAAAAACAATTTTCACAACTGAAAAGAAAAATGTTGCAATTAAAGTTTAAATTTTACAAGATGATAATTAAAGTTTTCTCTATCAATATCCCTCTCTCATTTCTCATGCACCATTTTTTATATTTATATGTATACGGCAGAAGTGGTTTTTCTATCCGTCATGTGCAAAATTAGTTAATATTTATCATGATTATTTTGATCATGTTAATGTCCTCTCAAAAGCTTATAAAAAAAATATATGCACCTCGAACACATATGACCTTATAACTAAAAGACATACATATTATTTAGCTATACACGTATGCTACACTACAAATTTTAGAAGATAATAATTATATTGTTCTCTATCACTATCTATCTCTCATTTCTCATGCACCATTTTTATTATCTATATCTTTATGTATAATTCTTTTATCATTTCATGTTGCTTCTTTACTACTTTACAATATTTTGTTTTTGCTCATCTATGCCCTTTCCCAAAGAAAACTGAGAAAATCGTAAAATTGAAAACTTAGATAAGTGTCATTATAAGAATATAATTTTAACAATAGATTTAGAGAATTTAAATTGAAATAACATCAATCAAAATTGACATACAAATATATGTTGAATATACATAATATATTGTCTGAAGCGAATAATTAATACATATAAAATAATAAAGTTTGCAAAATCAAAATTAGTGTAGAAAAATAAATTTGACCTATAGTTCATGTTATAAAATTTTCTTAATTAATTAAATTTTATTTACAGTTGTTATGTTAATGTATGTAATATAGTTATTGTTATTTGATCTACAACTATATCTGAAATTAAAATCTAAATAATTAACCAAACGTAACTTTTAAAATATCAAAAAAAAAAAAACTGAGGAATAAGCTAATCAAATATAGAATTTCATTTTATTTTAAAAATATATCAATGAAATTTTCTTGATGTTGCCACAGTAGATTTGTAATAGTTGTTGTTACATAAACATGGTCATGAATGTGTTAAGATATCTTACATGAATACAAAATGCATTTCCTCACAAATTCGAATTCATGGTACAGTTGGTTATGGCGTACGTCTGAAATCTTATATGGTATCAGAGTGCACTGGTTCAAATATTGTCGACTACGAAAATATAGTTAGCTAAGGCGACGAGAAAAAAATGAAAATCCAAGTTGAAAAAGGTCGGTATCTTGGAAAAGTTGTATTAACGTGCGTTGGGCTGGTTTAAATCTTGGGTGGTAATCGTTTTTATGTTTGGATTTTGTATGTAATCACTTTTTATCATAGGTCGGTATCAGTAAAACTTAATAGTGTCATGACTATAAACAAAGCGCAAAGTCAAACTTTGCCAATGTCGACATATAATTTTCTGACTCTGTTTTTAGTTACAGTCAGATATATATTGCTTTATCATGTGACACTAGGCAGTCAAACACAAAGGTTGTATACCTTATTTTCCTGTAATTGTATTTCTTAATTTAAACTATTTTGTTCATGCACTATTAATGTTATTTTGTATCACTATATATAATTATATCTCCCTTTAAGAAACTATTTACACTCAATGAATATTTATAGAAAAACCTGAATCAACACATATATATGTCATTTACAATAGTAAATAAATGGTTGTACCTTCAAAGCATGTATATATATGTCTTATACATACAAAATTGAACAAATATTTTAACTGAAAGATTTTTAATCAACTAAAGTGTATTTCCATAATTAATATATTAGAGTACGACACACGCTACATGCGTGCACGTCATCGTCGTTAGTCGCTCGTGAGTTGGAATGAAGACATGATTATGTGTGTTTGCAGTCCTTGCTGATGTGTTATTACATGAAGTCTTATGCAAGTTAAGTTTAGTTTTACATTAATAATATTTTCATCAAATGTTTCATTTTCGTGTTGTTCTTGTATTATGTGTTTAAAGGAAAATTCGAAACCATGAAGATGAATGTGGATGGCCTAGATTATGTGTGTTTGCAGTCCTTGTTGATGTGTTATTGTTGATGTGATCATGGAAGAAATGCGGCCCACACTTGAAGACAGGGGTGAGATAACCGTGCCAAGTGGACCAATGACACGATCAAAGGCTAGGAAGCTTGGACATACAATCACCACACTACTGGACCGCATAGGACCAACTATCATTCCGTCCGGAGACATGGAGCCTAAGAACCTCTTGGTTGCTCGAATGGACTAAGTCAAGAGGGGCTCGTTTGTACTCTTTTCCCCGACCTTTGGTTTTGTCCCACTGGGTTTTACAAAGGGGGGTTTTAATGAGGCAAACGGTCCACAAGACAACCAAACCCAATAAGAGGAGGAGAATAAAATTCGGCCCATAGGAGAGCTTTCCTTAGGCCCAAATTAGCTTAGGGTTTTACTTCTTTTAGGATAAGTAGCTAGGGTGGCCGAAATTAGAAAATCGACCTTTTTACAAACTTGTGTGCTAGCCACATTGTTCTTCTTGTTCCTTGAATGAGAAATTGATTGTTGGTGTGTCATATCCGGCAATTGAATCTTGGTGCGTCATATCCAAGGTTCAAGCTTTGGAATCTTCGAGTGCGTCATATCTTGGAGAATCCATTGTGGAGGTATCAAGGGATTGTCGCTGCCTTTGTGTGATCCTATCGATCCATCATTCATCCATCATCTATCCTCGTATATTCTAGTCTCGGCAGAATCGTATCCAGGAGGACCGACCTTACTAAAATCGGTCTAGAAGGCGGAATACATATCGGAATTCGACGAGCCATCCCATTACAGAAACAAGTCTCAATTATCTGCGACTTTCGTATTCATCACTCGGATCAATTCGGAGCAGAGCTTCGCGGAAAAGGGAACCCTTTACAGAGTCGGAATTCTGACAGCGATATTACGAGCCTTGGGAGAATCGTATCACCACCTACCCTCGAAAGTGCCGACTCCTGGAAGTTCGTATCAAGTGGTATCGGAGAACACTTTCGAGACTTAATTTTGCTGATTTGTGCTGTGTGATAATCAGGTCCTTGCGCATTATAATGTCAAACCACGCAAGTAATGGAGAGGAGAGCACCAATCAAGCTCAAGGGGCAAGGAACGAACCCCCGGATTTGCGAATTCTTCGCAATGAGATTCAGCGAATGATGCAGCAAGAATTAGGACCTATCATACAAGAGTCCATTAATCGAGCCATGCCGCCACCTATGGGGAATCTTCCAAGAAGAGCTCAACCTCAAGCAGACGATGAAGAGGTTCAATCGTCCAACTATTATAGTAGGGGCAGCCGCCACTCCAATCGGGACCAAAGGAGACCACGGCGGGAAAGAGGTCGGCTTGAAGATCAACTTGGTGGTCTCAAGTTTCCACGGGAAGAATGATCCGGATGCTTATTTGGAGTGGGAGAAGAAGATCGAACTTGTGTTCGATTGTCAAAATCTTTCGGAGCTTAGAAAGGTATAAGTAGCCGCAACTGAATTTTGTGATTATGCTATCAATTGGTGGGATCAAATCGTGACGAGTAGACGACGTAATCGTGATCCACCCGTAGATACTTGGGATGAACTGAAAAATCTTTTGAGGAAGAGGTTTGTTCCTAACCATTACCATAGGGAACTACATCAAAAGCTTAGACGATTGTCTCAAGGAAGTAAGAGTGTTGAGGATTACTTTCAAGAGATGGAGTCACTTATGCTCAAGGCCGATGTGATTGAGGATAACGAAGCTACCATGGCTAGGTTCTTGAGTGGGTTAAATCGTGACCTTCA
This sequence comes from Chamaenerion angustifolium, assembly GCA_946814005.1. Taxonomy (NCBI): domain Eukaryota; kingdom Viridiplantae; phylum Streptophyta; class Magnoliopsida; order Myrtales; family Onagraceae; genus Chamaenerion; species Chamaenerion angustifolium. The sequence continues at coordinate 21,935,991 of OX328270.1, read as the reverse complement.
AGATAGGTTGGAACTCCAAACCTATGGCAATATTGAAGAGCTGCTTCACAAAGCCATGTTGGTCGAGCAACAACTCAAGCGGAGGGGCTCTTTTCGGACCCATTTCAACCGAGAGGATAAACCTCAAATCAAACCGAGACCTGAACCAAAACCAGCCACTACGCCTCAAGATGCGAAGGGCAAAGCCGTGGCAAGCTCGTCTCGAAACCGGGATGTCAAGTGCTTTAAATGCCAAGGTCGCGGACACTATGCTAATGAATGCATCAACAAGCGGGTGATGATCCTTTTGGACAACGGGGAGATTGAAACTGAGGATGAACCGCTTGAGGATGATACCGAACCGGATGACATCGATTTTCCCACTGCCGGCGAGTTATTGGTGACGCGACGTTCTTTAAGCGTTCAAGTCAAGGATGCGGCTAAAGAACAACGGGAGAACTTGTTTCACACGCGATGTTTGGTTCGAGGTAAAGTTTGCCTCCTTATTATTGATGGTGGGAGCTGCACTAATGTTTCTAGTGAATTGATGGTTAAGAAACTAGGATTGAAAACTAGGGAGCATCCGAAACCATTTAAGCTACAATGGCTTAATGGTGCCGGCGAATTGATTGTGAGTCGCCAAGTGTTGGTGCCTTTAGCCATAGGCAAGTATGAGGATGAGATCTTATGTGATGTGTTACCTATGGAGGCCGGCCATATCTTACTCGGTAGACCGTGGCAATTTGATAGGAGAGTCATACATGATGGGTTCACCAACCGTTATTCTTTCGAGTTTAAGGGCCGAAAGACCACACTTGCTCCCATGCCGCCGCAGGAGATACACCTAGATCAACTTCGACTTCGACAACACGAAGGAACTAATGTGAGTGAACACACAAGTACCCTTACCCAAAATGAGTGTGAGAGTTTGAGGAAAGCCAAAGCCGAGAGATGTGAGTTTACACCCGTGAGTGAACCCGTGAGGCAGTCCAATTTTGTGGTGAGGTCTAGCGTTGTAAAGAGGGCTTTGTCCTCTAAGCAACCCGTTATACTACTTATGTACAAAGAAACGTTGTTGAGTATCACTAATCCCGTGCCGGATTTGCCGAGCAACATCGTTTCCCTTTTGCAGGATTTTGAAGACGTCTTGTCGGATGAAACTCCCCACGCATTACCGCCCCTTCGGGGTATCGAACACCAAATCGATTTTGTACCGGGAGCTTCACTACCTAACCGACCTGCATACCGAACTAATCCTATGGAGACCAAGGAGCTTCAACGACAAGTGAACGACTTGATGGACAAAGGATACATCCGCGAAAGCATGAGCCCATGCGCGGTACCGGTCCTACTCGTCCCTAAGAAGGATGGGACTTGGAGGATGTGCGTCGATTGCCGAGCCATCAACAATATCACTGTAAAGTATCGCCATCCTATTCCTCGATTAGATGACATGTTAGATGAGCTGCATGGATCCACGATATTTTCTAAAATAGATCTTAAGAGTGGTTATCATCAAATTAGGATGAAAGAAGGTGATGAATGGAAAACAGCTTTTAAAACTAAACATGGCTTATATGAGTGGTTAGTCATGCCCTTTGGATTGACTAATGCACCTAGCACTTTCATGAGATTGATGAATCATGTCCTGCGTAACTACATTGGAATTTTTGTGGTTGTTTACTTCGATGACATTTTAGTCTATAGTCGAAGCTTAGAAGAGCATGTTGGGCACTTAAAATCAGTTTTGATGGTTCTTCGAAAGGAGAAGCTTTATGCTAACCTTAAGAAGTGCACTTTTTGTACGGATCACCTTGTGTTTTTGGGTTTTGTTATAAGTGCAGATGGTATTAAGGTGGACGAAGAGAAGGTTAAGGCCATCCGCGATTGGCCGACGCCAACTACCATAGGCGAAGTGCGGAGCTTTCATGGACTTGCGGGTTTCTATCGGAGATTCGTGAGGGATTTTAGTACCATAGCCGCACCTCTCACCGAAGTGATCAAGAAGAGTGTTGGGTTTAAGTGGGAGGACGCACAAGAAAAAGCATTCCAAGCTTTGAAGGACAAACTCACCAATGCACCCCTTTTATCTTTACCGAACTTTCTTAAAACCTTTGAAATTGAGTGTGATGCTTCGGGTGTAGGTATTGGAGCTGTTTTGACACAAGAGAAGAGGCCCATAGCCTTCTTTAGTGAGAAGCTTGGAGGAGCTGCCCTAAACTACCCGACCTATGACAAGGAGTTGTATGCGCTAGTTCGAGCCTTGCAAACATGGCAACACTATCTATGGCCCAAGGAGTTCGTCATTCACACCGACCATGAATCCTTGAAGCATTTGAAGGGTCAACAAAAGCTCCACAAACGACATGCTAGGTGGATGGAGTTCATCGAAACCTTTCCTTATGTGATCAAGTATAAGCAAGGTAATGAAAATATTGTTGCCGATGCTCTATCAAGAAGGTATGCCTTGATCTCTACTTTGGATGCTAAGCTTTTAGGCTTTGAATACATAAAGGATCTCTATGAAACTGACTCGGATTTCCAAGATATCTTTAAAGCATGTGCTAAATTCGCTCATGGAAAGTATGTAAGGCACGACGGGTTTCTTTTGTTTGAAAATAGATTATACGTACCTAACTGTTCGATGCGAGAATTGTTAGTAAGGGAAGCCCATGGCGGAGGATTGATGGGACATTTTGGGATCACTAAGACCTTGAAGGTGATGCAAGAACACTTCTATTGGCCGCAAATGAAAAGGGATGTCGAGCGGATATGTGGAAGATGTGTCACTTGCAAACAAGCCAAAGCAAAGGTACAGTCCCAAGGTTTGTATATGCCCTTACCGATTCCTGAACAACCGTGGGTCGATATATCTATGGATTTTGTGCTAGGATTGCCTAGGACTAGGACTGGAAAGGATTCCATCTTTGTGATTGTGGATAGGTTTTAAAAAATGGCTCATTTCCTTGCATGCCATAAAACTGATAATGCGTCTCATATAGCTGATTTATTCTTCAAAGAAATTGTTCGCTTGCATGGAAGGCCTAGGACCATTGTTAGTGATAGAGATGCTAAATTCTTGAGATACTTTTGGAAAACACTGTGGTCCAAGCTAGGGACTAAACTGCTATTTTCAACTACTTGCCACCCTCAAACTGATGGACAAACCGAAGTAGTGAATAGAACCTTGTCTACTTTGCTACGCACCTTGATTAAGAAGAATTTGAAAACTTGGGAAGAATGCTTGCCACATGTTGAATTTGCGTATAACCGAGCTACACATTCCGCTACCAAGTTTTCACCGTTTGAAATCGTTTATGGATTTAACCCTTTGTCTCCTTTGGATCTAACCGCTTTGCCTATGAGTGAAAGGACTAACTTAGATGGAAAGAAGAAAGCTGAAATTGTCAAACAAATCCATGAAAAGGCCAAGCGCAACATCGAGGAAAGGACGAAGTCGTATGCAAAGCAAGCCAACAAGGGCCGACGTAAGGTGACCTTTGAGGAAGGAGACCTCGTGTGGGTGCACTTGAGGAAGGATAGGTTTCCAGTCGAGAGGAAATCCAAGTTGATGCCTAGAGTGGATGGCCCATTCCGAGTCCTAAAGAAGATCAACGACAATGATTATCAACTAGACCTCGAAGGGAAGTATAATGTTAGTTCAAGTTTTAACATTACTGATTTGCTTCCTTTTGTTGCAGATGATCCGGATTTGAGGACAAATCCTTTTGAAGAGGGAGGGGATGATGTGATCATGGAAGAAATGCGGCCCACACTTGAAGACAGGGGTGAGATAACCGTGCCAAGTGGACCAATGACACGATCAAGGGCTAGGAAGCTTGGACATACAATCACCACACTACTGGACCGCATAGGACCAACTATCATTCCGTCCGGAGACATGGAGCCTAAGAACCTCTTGGTTGCTCGAATGGACTAAGTCAAGAGGGGCTCGTTTGTACTCTTTTTCCCGACCTTTGGTTTTGTCCCACTGGGTTTTACAAAGGGGGGTTTTAATGAGGCAAACGGTCCACAAGACAACCAAACCCAATAAGAGGAGGAGAATAAAATTCGGCCCATAGGAGAGCTTTCCTTAGGCCCAAATTAGCTTAGGGTTTTACTTCTTTTAGGATAAGTAGCTAGGGTGGCCGAAATTAGAAAATCGACCTTTTTACAAACTTGTGTGCTAGCCACATTGTTCTTCTTGTTCCTTAAATGAGAAATTGATTGTTGGTGTGTCATATCCGGCAATTGAATCTTGGTGCGTCATATCCAAGGTTCAAGCTTTGGAATCTTCGAGTGCGTCATATCTTGGAGAATCCATTGTGGAGGTATCAAGGGATTGTCGCTGCCTTTGTGTGATCCTATCGATCCATCATTCATCCATCATCTATCCTCGTATATTCTAGTCTCGGCAGAATCGTATCCAGGAGGACCGACCTTACTAAAATCGGTCTAGAAGGCGTAATACATATCGTAATTCGACGAGCCAGCCCATTACAGAAAGAAGACTCAATTAACTGCGACTTTTGTATTCATCACTCGGATCAATTCGGAGCAGAGCTTCGCGGAAAAGGGAACCCTTTACAGAGTCGGAATTCTGACAGCGATATTACGAGCCTTGGGAGAATCGTATCACCACCTACCCTCGAAAGTGCCGACTCCTGGAAGTTCGTATCAATTGTGATCTTAGTTAGTGCTTAAGGGACCATATGGTATCTCCCACCAAATGGAAATCCATAGAACGATCATATAGTAATCCGCAATGATGCAGATGTAGTTGGGATATTCCAAAATCATAAAATGATACCTGTTAGTAAACTCTTTGTCATGCCTCCTTTTGATGCTATTATTTGGTATAAGTCGACATTTATGGAAAAGTTGTGTTTGATTCTTGTTGGTCCACAATTCAGTATCCAAACAAAAAAATGATCAAGTGATTGTAATTGGCAAGAAGAAGGCTGATGTTAAAATTTTTTTTGATACCATTGGTATCAAGGGTAAGGGAAAGGAGAAGTTGTATGCAATTACATCCGATTCAGATGAAGCATGAGAACCTTCCGAATGTCTAATCATAAAGGAGAGCGATGACGATGACTTAGTGGATCTAAGTCAAACATCCCGCTTTTGGTTGTGTGGTAACAAAAATATGGGATGGTCAAGTGCTGAAGGTGCCGTTCATAATGAACATGTTTATGAACCTGGTGACGAAGGTCAGACTGCAGGATATCATAGTGCGTCTGTTGATGAAAGGAGAAAGACTGGAGAGAGTGTCAACCAATTTAGAGAAAAACCGAGATTTGGTGAATACAACCAAAATGTAGCTAATGAAACTCTAACAACCCCTCCCAATCCTTACCAGAACAGTGACGACAACGAAGATATTCGAAACGAAGCCACTATGGAAGATGCTGGAAACTATATATAGCTGATTTCAGTGCTAATTTTGAATTGGAGCTTGGAATTATGTTTGAGAGTGCTAGAGATTTTAGGAAGCTCATTAAACAACATGTTATCCATAAGGGCTATCTAGTTTCCATGGGTAAGAATGACAACCAATCGTCATGTTGTTTGCAAAAATAACTGTGGATTTAAGGTTGTTGCCTCCAAGTTAAATAAGGAGAATACCTTCCATATTAGTAAACTCAGGAAGGAACATAACTGCCCAAGAGCTCATTATTCTTAAAGCATTGGAAGACACTGCACATGCGTGAACTTTCTGGAGATAATTCAATAATAGCCTAACTTGCGGAATGGGTTCATTTAGGCTTAGATAAAGAGGAGGTTTGGTATCAATGTTTCCCGATGGGTTGTATTTCGCGGTATGAAATTGGCGAAGAAGATCATCAATGGAGATCGTGAAGAGGAATTTGCAATGGCAAGCAACTACGCAGAGATTTTAATGGTGCATAATCCTGGAAGCACAGTCGTTTTGCATGTTGATTCAGCTCCAAACCCTCTACAACGAAGGTTTGAACGAATGTATGTTTTCCTGAACGCATGTGTCAGCGGGTTTAGAAATGGATGTACGCCATTCAGTGATTTTGATGGTTGCTTTCTGAAGGGTCCTGATGGTGGGCATTTACTTTGCGCTGCTACAAGGGATGCAAATGATTCTTTGCTTCCAATTCCATATGCATGCGTCGAGGCGGAAAATGCCCCTTCGTGGGCATGGTTCATCAAATGTTTGGCAGTTGATGTTGGGAATGACAAAACATTGTCAATCATGTCAGAAAAACATAAGGTAAGTTAAGTTAAATGTATCTTCATATTTACATAATGTTGTGTTTTGGTCCCATATATTTCATGTATTGTTGTTAAATAATTTTGCTTGTAGGGTTTAATACAAGTTGTCCAAGATATTATTCCAAGAGTTGAACACACGTTATGTGTCAGACAAATCCATCAGAACATGCAAGTTAAAAGTTTAGCATATACAGAGGCGATTACAAGGTTGTGGTCCGCAGCGTGTGCATACACATATCAGAAGCCCAAGTGGCATATTGACATTTTGAAGGTAATAAACAACAAGGCATGGGCATATTTGACAACTATTGATACAAGCACATGGTACGGTGTTGATACCAATTTCGTCAAGCATCGAAGACCGATCTAGTGGCAAACACCATCTCTGAGAGTTTCAACAACAGGATACGTCTTGCAAGGGATAAACATGTTGTATCTTTGATGGAACTGATTAGGAGGAATAGACAAACGAGATGGTATGTTGGGTAAGAGATAATTCTCCGTAAGCCCTGCAAGGTTACTTCAAGAATTGGTAGTTGTCAGGTACTTTATGCTACCGAGGGTGAGTATGAGGTAGATTATGGGACACTTAGCATCTATAAAGTGAAACTCAATAAGAGTTATTGCAGTTGTGGATCATGGCAGTTGAGTGGTCTCCCATGCTATCGTGTTGCAGCGTGTCTGGTCTCCCGGCTGTCGGGATGCGGTCAGATTGCAACCTCGAATGAAAATGAATAGTCTTAACCTCAGGTACTTAACATTAATAAATGAAAATGCTATGTTTAAGTGTGTAAATGACAATCCTATTATATTTGATATTTATTAGGTTGGATCATAGACAGGGGGTTCCCATTAGAGGGCAACTAAGAAAATAAGAGTTAGGAGACAATTGCACACTGAAGCTGACAAAGATCCTGCACATGCTGATGTTCCTGAACAACCTGGTCCAGCAGAGGGTTCACAATTCAATTCCAACAGTACGTTATCAACCAAATATCTAGTTAGAAGAAAGGTTGCACCAATAGGAGATGATATTCCGGGCAGGAGGACAAAGTAGTGGTATCAATCAAGCAACCACACCAACTGAGGGAGATATTGTTCCTGTTGTTACTCCACCGGATGAGGTGACCATTAAACCAACACCAAGATTTAGAAAAAAGGACGTAGTTCGAAGAACCCTTATTTTTTGTAGTTCAAAGAACCTCTATTGTTCACTCTGTTCTAGTGTCTCAGGAACGGGTGTACACATCAAAATTAATCTTGATGACTTGCTGAATGAATGGGTATACACATCAACTGCACCTGTTTTATCCAAATCAAGAGAACTTGTGGTTGGTGATGAACTTGTTAAAGTACTTACATTGAAGAGGACAATGTCATATTTGACACACCTAAAGAGAACGGTCGTAAAGCCATCAAAGGAAAAGTGTTTCAGCTAGTGAGCTCTTTTCATGCTATTTTGTGTTTTTGGTAATAGTTTAAACTCATCAAGCTATGTTGTGTTGTGTTGTTTTGTAACAGTTGAAAAATAGAAAACTTATTGTTGATGTTGTTTTCTTATGTTTTGTGTATTTTGATTCAGGGATTTGTTGTTTACATAAGGCCCATTTACAGTCTTATGTTTTGAGATATGTTGTTATATGGTACACTATCTTAAGGGGAGGTTGTCGAATAGTACCGTAACTTCTCAAGATAACAACATGTTCATACCAACATAAATAACACATAACAGGACTGGACACATTCTAAGATAACAATATTCTTTAACAACAACTTATGGCATACAGAACCACACACATTCTAAGCAACCAATATAAAACAAAGAACTACACAGACAACGAGTAGTTCAACAACAAGCTTCTTTATATTCTTTTTTGTAGCACTCTCGGTGACCAATTTAATACACAAATCACTGTGCATTACTTCAAATTTGTGCATTGCTCTTCAATCATGAGGACACACTTGAGGATCTTCCTAGCAGAATAAACCACATTCACGATTTCCACCAACCTATGCAAATATAAAATGTCTTTTTCAAAAAAAAAATAGAACAAAGAACAACCAAATTGGATAAAAAATTAGGGTTTCACGAGAATGCTTAAGTTTTATCAAAATTAGGGTGTCACCAATTAGAGATGCTTAAACTTAAATTAGGGTTACTAACCTTATTTTGAGTAATACATGCTGTAAAAATGGACATTAAAACAACAATTAAGAACCCAAACATCAAATTGTGGACACCCATGAAACCTTCTTGAAAAAACATTCAGGTACCGACTGGTTTGACAATGCAAATTGAACTACGGTGGCATCGTCGAGACTTCAACCCAGGAATGTGTTTGGAAGAAGATAAATAATGTGTAGACATAAAAAACCTTGTGAAGGGAATCGTTTTCTCAAAAGAGAATGAATAAGTTGCAGAATGGAAAAGAGGAAGCATATTGTCGTTTATAAAATAACGTACTAGGGCAAAATAGACATTTCAAGTTCAGTATTTACACACGTGATAATCACAAGGCAAGTTCACGATGAAAATTGACGGAAATTAGTAGAATGGTATAAATAACAACATTTTGAAACATACAGTATCATTAAACATCATAGGGGTACCATCCGATAACATGAGCAAACAATATGGGACCATTGGAACCATGAACCCTATTATTAATGTAAATATAAACTTAATTTGCATAAGCTAATGAAATAAAATTTAAAAACTCTAATTATTTTTAAGAAAATGCTCGAGTGATCGAGTTTTCTTTTAGTAGTGTGTCTAGCTTTGCTTCCGATTTTGGTCATTTAAATATCTTCTCAAAGACTTATAAAAAACCCACAAGAAGACTCGAACATATGACCGTAAACATTAAAGACATATGTATTAACCAACTACACTACACACATATGTAACTTGACAAGTTTTAGAAGATGATAATTATATTTTTCTCTATCACTATCCCTCTATCATTTCTAATGCACCATTTTTTTATAGGGTTAATTGTTGCATTGATCTCATATGTTTGGGTCATGTGATCGGTTAGTACCCCTATCTTATTTTTTGATACTTTATGTTTTCAGAATATTGTTCTTTAGTCCAAATTACTGTTGGTGTCATGTTTAACTAACGGAATGTTGATGTGTCGTTGACGTGAAATATGGAAAATAAAAATAAAATAAATAGAATAAAAATAAATTTTTAAAAATAGGAAAGAGTTAAAAAAATATATTTTAAAGCTTTATATATTCATAAAAGTAAATTTATATATATATATATATATAAATAAATTTGGAAACAAACTTAGTAAAATTAAAAAATAAAAATAAATTCAAAATGTTAAAATATAAACTCTAAAATGTAAAAACAATTGTTTATAAATTTATTTTTAAATAAAAAATCGAAAACAGAAAAAACAAACTAGCATTGGACCCTTGGGTCCAATTGACCTAGGCTAGGGTCGAATCCTTGGCTAGGTAGGACCTTGACCAGGTCGCCTGACCAAGCCAGGGGCGAACTCAACCTAGGGTCGTTTGTCCTTGGGGTCCAATTGACCCAGCAAGGGTCGAATCCAAGGTTGGGTTGTTTTTTTATTATTTAAATTAAATATTATATATCTATGTGATGCTGAGGTGAACCATTTAACATAAATATCTAATGGCTGACTAACAGAAGGATCGAACATCTTCAAAGATAACAGACCATTCGACCACAAAATAAAACATGTGGTACCATCCGATCACATGACCCAAACATATAGGACAATTGGATCTATTAACCCTTTTTTATATCTCGGTAACAAATAAAAATATATTTTCACTTTATCGGTCGCTAAAGTGAAAGAAGATATTTGATTAATGTGTCCATTGTGCAGAATGGTTACACATGTTTCAAAATGTGATTAACTTAATGGTTACACATGCTAATTGACTTAATGGTTACACATGCTTTTTACAATGTGATTAATTGGTTAATCCCTTAGTGAACCCTCAAATTTTCTCTAAATTTTGCATGTGCATAACACATTACCCCTATTTCACTAATTTATGATATTTGAAAAGACGTTTCTACCCTTCTGTCACTTTCACGAGCCTCTCCCCTATTTCCCCTGCTTCACCTCCGTGCGAAGTGCTCCACCTCCGTGCGAATGATCATATTTCAGAAGAAGATGAAGATAAAGGGAAAACTTATCAATTTTTCCAACGAATAATTTCAGTTTCATCGATTGAATCACAGTGACGAAGTCAACGACCGAGTCATTCGTCTATAAGACGACAAGTTCTTGAGTCGCTTGCACGTTTCGTCATGTTCGCGAAGCGTCTGCTGGAGAAGGCCATACGCCATTACGAGTTCCATGATGGACTATTTTCATGCTTAGTTCGACTACGTTTTAAGCTATATTCGATTTCCTCCCTTCTTCTGCTGCTATAATTGTAACAATATCGATTCAGATTTTGATTTTCTGATAGTTTCTTATTGTATTTTATTGAGAAGTGAATGCTGGTAGTTATTAGCTTAGAACTTCCTTAGTTATTTCTACGATTCCACCTCCTGCATGGTGATGTTGATCGGAGGATCAAGTTATGAATGAGAAGAAAATGCATTCATGTTAATGAGCTCGCTTATTTTTCAGTAGATGAAGTGTTACTAATTGAGATAAAATTCATAGTTGCCTTTTGTATAAGTGATAAGAAAATGAGTGATGTGATTGTGAACATCCGCCCGATCGTGTAATATTCATAATGAAGTATACACTCGTGTAGTGATAAGCTGAAAATTCAATCGTAGAGTTGTTCATTCAGATGTGAATGTATATTGCAGCAAATTTCGCAAGGAGGTTTCTGTGAATGGATGTTTCTGTGAATATTGTTGTTGTGGAAAACATTAACCATTTAATCACATTTTAAGAAAACATACGTAACCATTTAATCACATTACAAGGAAACATATGTCACCATTTAATCATATTCTAGGATAACATATGTAACCATTGAATCAAATTTCAAGTTAGAAGGAACTCTTTAATTTAGAAACTATTCAATGAAACCCAATATCTTCATCTTCGTACTATTCTTCATATTTCTCCTTCACTATTTTTCATTTTCCATAGTAAAATCAGAATTCACAATTGAAGATATTGAAGAAATCATAGTGTAAGAAATCACAAAATCGATTGTGACTGATCCGATTGACATTAAAGACTGATGCTCCAGAGACTCAAAATCGAGATGGTTCCCGCTGGAGATTGGGTTCCCGCATCTGGGTTCACGCATATGGACGATAATTTTCTGTTCGAGATTCTGAAGCACAGAACCGCTAAGGATGTTCTGCTATGGCACAACAACTTAGATCTTCTGCACTTGGCCAACATCGGTTGCGTAATACAACAACTCAGAGTATTTTTCATGGTGTCTTCCTTGTGTTCTTGGTGTTCTGAGTGAATCATAGGGTTTAGGGCTAATATTGTCATTTCATATTTTAGAATAGTGACTAACGGTGATTTCTGACGATGAACAGTCGAAAAAACAATTAGTCACATAGCAAAACCAATTAATCACATTTCGAAACATTTGTAACCATTCTCAACAATGGTCAAACATGTGTAACCAATTAAGTAATTAACCCCATTTTTATAATGATAGTTATGTATTATACTATCAACGTAAGTCATCTACAAGTTAAATGATTGATATGTAAAAGAGTATTTTCAAATAATTAGATTATTAAAATATTTAAAACAAACTTATGGATATTTTTTATTAATGCATAAATGATTCTTAGCACTTTGACAAAGTTATTTTAATTAAATAGTAAAATATCTTTGTTAGTTATTTTATAAATTTTGCTAAATGTTATTAATGTTATTACTCCAAAGCCAGTTTGACACCTTCCATGACCGCTTGAGCCTCTAAGTATTCCACATTGTCACTCCATGCTCTTCAGTTTAGTCCACCCACCAGTTGGCCATTTACTTCCCTTGACACCACGTTGATGCCTTATCGTTTAGTTTGGTTTCACCACGACGCGTCTCAATCGATCCGGATTCCACCCACACTCCGGTTTTGTCCATTTTATCATTTGTCTCTCTCTTGATAGCTCTGAATTTGCTCCTTTTATGGGAAGAACCGTCTTCATCGAATTTGGTCTATTTTCCTCAGAGGTTGCTTTGCACTGGGTTTTCCATATATGCCAACATGTCCATATACATAAACTTTATCGTTCTTCTCTTGCTCTTCCGATTACGCCCCCTTCTGTCATTCTTTGCTTGATCCACACATTAAATGCCTCATCCTGTCCCTGACTATGCTATATTCCTAGGACATCAAATCACACTACCTCTATCCACCCACACCTACTGATTGTGTGTTCTCTTGTTTCCTTTAACCCACATATAGGACATACCACCTCCAGGGCCATCCCCATTCTCCTGAGATTCCGTCTAACACAACCGCATTTGAAATTAAATGCCACATAAAAAGTTTAACCTTTCGTAGAATGTTTACATTATTTATATTATCATATGGACCTAACAATTGCGTAGTGGCTATGTCTTTGTCCTTTAACCGATGATAGACCAACTTCACTATAACTCGTCCATCATTTGTGTATGGCCATATCATTCGGTCAGGGCAAGATTCTAATCTTAGTGGCATGTTAAGAATACAACGTGCATCTATGTCAATGAAACTACCTCGGAGAACTTCTTCATCCCATGTTCGGTTCGGCCCAATCAGTTCCTAAACTATTGTGTCTGTTGGCTATCCTTTGTCACTTAACCAATACACTTTGAACCCTGGCTTTGTCACCACCCAAGTACCCTCGAAGATTCTTACATCCATTCCATCTCAAATTTGCCACATCCCCTCCTTAAACAGTATATACCTGTCGTGGATCAAACTCTTCTAGCCCCAAGACGCCTGACCACCCTTCATTGTCGAACAGAATTCGATGTTGGGGATATATAATCCCTTGAGGGTTCGGACCCAAAGACCTTCTAGTTCATTGAGTATTCTCGCAGCCATCTTTGTAAGAAGTGCGTCATTGAAGGTCTCCAATTCAGGAGGCCTAGATCCTCCATCGACTTAGATCTCGTCAGTACCTCCCACCAGAAGTTCGCAATCACTGTATTGATCTTCGAGCGCCACGTCATAGGAAGTTTAAAGGCATTCTTGACATATGCGGGAATAACTGTGATTACTGCCTTTATGAGAACTTCCTTTCCTGTTAGTACACCATGCGGGAATATCCCTGGATCTTGTCTCGGATTCCGCTCTTGATGTAACCCAGGTATTCCTTCTTCGACCAACCCTACATGGATAGGAGTATAAGATATCGTTCAGGGTCTGAAACACCCTGGATTGAAAACCATGTTCGATTTTGCATTATTTATGCGTTACCTAGAGGACTGCAGTACCTGGTCAACATCTTCTTCAAAACTTTGGCATTTTCCACCGTACCTTTCAAGAAAAGGATAGAGTCATCTCCAAAAAACAGGGGCTGCAGTTCTAGACATCCCCTGTTCAATGTGAGTCCAGGCAGACTCTTCTCCCGTATGGCCTCCTCAACCTGTCTTGATAGCACGCCCACCAAACGGATGAAAAGATACGGTGAAATAGGATCACTTTGCCATAACTCCGTTGTAGGACGATTGCTGCTTGTTCTCCTTCCTTTGATCAAGACTCGTTATGATGTTTGTGTTATACATTGTCCCATCCATTCGATCCATTTCAATCTGAACCCCCTTTTCTCAAGGCTTTTCATCAGGAAACCCGACTTGACCCAATCATACCACTTTTGCATATCCAACTTCATAGCACACCGAAATGTACTGCTACCCCTTCGATTCTTCAAGTGATGGACCACCTCGTGCGCTCTATCCTAAATTGCACGACCTGCCACAAAAGCACTCTGATAAGGGTGGCAAGGTCCGATAAATAGGGTATTAGCCTATTCACCAAGACCTTCGATACAATTTATATATATGAAATACATAATCTTATGGGTCTAACATCACTCGCTCTCTCTGGGCTTGGAATTTAGGGATAAGGGTAATATCTGTATTATGTAAAGTGGAGGGAAAATCACCTGACCTGAGAAAGGCTTTGACTGCTGTGATTACATCTGGACCAACGACGTGCCAATTCCTTTGGTATAATAGACCCAGAAAACCATCTGGACCTGGAGTTATTGCCCCTCCCAACTAAAAGACCGCATACCTGATTTCTCCATTGGATACATCCCTCTCCAAATCAGTGTTCATCTCTTTAGTGATTTGTCTCGGAACGATCCCCAAAATCACCCTATCATTCAAGCCATCCCCTTCTGACCTAAAGAATGACCTATAATGCCCACAAATTTCATCTTCCACACCCCTTGCAGAACTGATCCACTCTCCATGTTTGTTCTGAAATATGGTTATACGATTCTTTCTTCTTCTAGCATTGGTTGTAAGGTGGAAGAAGGTTGAACTTCGGTCCCCTTTTGTGAGCCATTTAACTCTCCATCACTGCCTCCAATATACCTCTTCACGATGGTGGAAATCCTTTATCCAAATTTTTAGAGCTGCCTCCTCCACTTGGCTATTCAGGTTCGGCCGACCACTCGTGACACGCCAGAGCCGATCAGTTGCTTTTCTCAATTCAACTTGATTGTTCTCGAACTTCTCCCTCTTCCATCTAGTTAAAATCCTACTGCATCTCTCCAGTCTCACATCGGTATCTACTTTCCTTTCCCCACCATCCCATTCAGTCCAAGCATCTTGGATGACTTCTTTATACTCGGCGTTTTCTGACCACATTTCTTCAAACCGAAAGTAGTGTCCTATTCTTTGCCCTCTTTGCACTTGATGTATAATAAGAGGGGCGTGATCTGATCCAATTGCTATATTATTTGTGCATTGGATGTCCGGATGTCTCGCAGCCCAAGCTTCATAGATAAACACTCAGTAAATTTGTTATGATACCCTTTCCTTCCCTCGACGGTTATTGGACCACGTGAACCTGGAGCCCTTTGCACTCAGATTTTCCATATGGATACTTTCTATCATCTCATTGAACTCATCAATTTGTCATGGAGCTTTTCGCCGTCCTCCTTCCTTTTATTGATGATGGATTATTGCATTAAAATCTCTCATACAAGACCATGTCGCCATACGCCTCCTTCCAATACCACGTAACTCTTCCCAATTTTGTTTTCTTCTATGTGAATCTGCATCCTATACACCCACGTGATAAAGCAAGGGTTCAAATGGTCACTCAACATCACCTCACAGTCAATTATGTTTTGGGTGACTGTCATAATTGGCACCCGAACATCTTCCCTCGACCACAGTGTCATTCGTTCTGACATACTACCTCTCGAACTAACATAGTATGCACAATTCAACCTCACTCGTTCTCGAGCCCTTTCGCATAATGCATCCCCGTTCTTTGTTTCCATTAGGCATGTGATTTCGAGCCGATACACCCTGTTGAGGTCTCTCAGATGGAAAATTATCAGCGTAGACCCCAGACCCTGACAATTCATGGCGCCTTAAGGTAGCCAAATGCCTCGTCATCTAATTAGTGATGCCTGTGTGGCTATTTTGGGCAGACACCACAACCTGTTTCAGCAACATATGTTTTTCCTTCTTTAATTCCTTTTCCTCCTTGTTGGCATTTCTTCTGATCCTCTCCGTCTTTGATCTATTCCCCTTCTTTTAAGGCCTACCTCTTGGCATGCTAACCTTAAGTTGTCCACTGTTCAATTCTTTTTATACTTTGGCCATATCCAACCTCATCCTTTTACTTAAACTTCGACTCTACTTCTCCTCATCCCTTCTTATTTTCAAAAACATGCTGTAAGAATTGGGTTGAGTCCTATTATTTGACGTTTCAGCTATGAGCTAGGGGTTCAGCTAGGAGGTTTATTTGGTTCTTCAATGGAAATGGCCTAGTTTGGGATGCTATTAGCAAGGAGTGCAGTTTTTTCTAAGGGTTTGTGTGAGGGGAAGTTGTGGATGCTGGTTTATCTATGTATGAGGTCCGTTCAGTTTGGCTCAGGGCTTTAGAGTTGGAGGCATTGGATGTTTGAGCTAAGGCTTCTATTATGGGCTATGGGGGTTCAAATAAGGGTTCGCTGTATGGTGGTCAACAGGATCATGAACGGGTTAACTTCAGTGGTAATAGGTAGTGCAGGGAGGGTTCCTTTCCACCTTTGTACCCTTCACAAACCGAAATCTCCATGTTCTCCATTCGTTCCTCGCTCACTTAATGAATTTCATCCTTCTCCGTTACTTCATTGTCATCTCTCTCGTTCTCTGTTCCTTGTGATTCAGTTCGCTCCTTCTCCTCAGGGTTAGACAGATTTATCGGAATTTTATCTTTGTCGTGTCCATCCCCTTCAGTACCCTCTCTTTCGTCTGCATTCTCCTTTTGTCTCCTCATGGATTTTGCGTCGTTTATTATCTCAAACCAGGAATTCTTTCGTGTGGGGCTTCTTTGAGATGTTCCCCATTCATTTGCTACACCAGGTCCCATTCTTTTATGTCTTCTCCCATTCATCCATGGACCATACACTGGATGTCCCGGTTTGTCCTCCGACATTAGAACTTTCACCTTACAGCCTTGTGTAGTATGTCCGAGTTTGCCGCATCCATAGTAAAAATTTGAAAACCTCCTCTCATATTTGATGGAATCCCAACTTTCGTTTCCTAAGTTCTTCCACCAGAAACCGACCAACAACAATTGGTTAACTTCAACCTTCAGTCTCAAGTAACAATTGGAAACTTTCTTAGTGTCCTTCTTTGTTTCAACAAATTTTCCAATCTTATTCTCAATCCTCTCAGCATTCGTTATGTTAAACATCTCCAACCTTAGGTCATGAATTTGGACCCAAAATTGGACCGTCCTGAACTCGGTTTTTGTCACACCAATACTGGGTACCCATTTTTTGATGCTTAAGCAATGTCCTTATACTGACCATGAAGACATATAAAAGATTCGATTTCTGGTCTCCTCATCTCCAAACTTAAACATCATGATTCTATCAGTAGCCTCCATGATCTTGACTGCTCCAAACTCTTCCTATGTCTTCTGTAAAACACTTATAATTGCCACATTTGTCACCTATTTCTGGGCTATGATCACGCCCATATATCGGTCAACCCCATCCTTCCTTGGGGTTAATTCCAAGTCCAACGTGGTTTTTCAAGTTGTCATCTGGAGTCTGCATGACTTCGCCGCCCAGAAGTATTCACGACAATCATGTCCTCCTGCAAGCACAAGTTAAATAGAAAAGGGTAACACAAACTCATACACTCACTTACAATCTGAAAGGATGCATTGGAATGATCTTACTGAGCTGCACCAACTTGCAGCAATGTATCTGAGCTCTGCACCAAACAAGCTCACGCCACCGGAGAAGGTTTCCGACAATGGGTACACCGAAGTTTTCTCTCACAACCCCTAGGAGAGCAAACCCAAATTCCTATGATGAATGCGCGAAACTTCTAATAGGACGTAGTTTATCATTTTTTTTGTTAGATTTATCAATTAATTTATCAATTTTGTTAATAAGGACGAAAATGAACATCTTAATTTTTTTAAATTGTAATTGATAATTTGAATATACTCTTTTGAGTTACTATTAATCATGTTGCCTGTATATCTATATTGTCCTTTATGAATCCATTTCCACTCAATGAATAGTGATAAAAAAAGAGAATATATATATATATAATATAAAATTTGAAATGGAAATTGTTGAATCCACTTATGCGTATTTCTCTAATGGTTATACTAGACTCCGACACAAGGCTATGCGCGTGCACGTTGTCGTCGTGCGTTAGGTGTTCTGGGGACATGATCGACCAAACTTCTAAAATAGTACATAATTAAACTCTTTATTATAAATATTATTTGAATTGTCAATATTTTTATGAAATTGCTTGAGCAACCGGGAGTCTCGGTCAATATTTCACTATTTTAGGTAATTTAACGTAAATTTTACAATTCATACAATATTTTTAATCGTGTGTTTAATTGTTATACTATTCTAGAAGTCAGGTCGATTATGTCCTCGTAACCCCTAACGCACGATAAACAACAACAATGCACGCGCGTAGCGCTAGCGGAGTCTAGTATATATAATGTACCAACTAATATAAAAAACTTCACGCAGTAACTTCCAATATGAAAAACTTCACGCAGAATAATTAATGATTAGTAACTTCCAATTCTATTTCTTTGATAAATGTATTTTTTTAAGTTAAGCTTTGATAATTTAAAAAATTATATTTGTTTTCTAATAAAAGCTTTTGCAAATAAAAATTATTTATTTTTTGCCCACTTGTTAGTGTTGTAGTACCAAATAAATTAATTTGTTAATAATATTACTTTTTTCTCGCCGAAAGATAGTTAAACGAATCATAATTATCAGAACCGGACCGGTCATCGAACCGGAGAGGGGGCCGGTTCACGGTTCGTCCGATCCAACCCGTTCCAACCCGTTTTAGTTAGCGGTTCACAAGGGAAAAAAACTTAAACTTAAAATACATACATAATCTCAAACACAAATATAATTACCTCAAACTACATAGTCTCACACACACACAAACTACGTAGTTTCAATTTCAAACACAATACATAATAGTGTCAAAATCAAACACAATGACAATAGGTTTGTTTAAACTTTAAAGTTTAAACATAACTTCTAAACTTCTCTTTGATCACCTCCACTCCAATATGCATAACCACCACTAGTTTCTTCATTGTGATAGACTAAATTATCTTTAACCCCAACAACATTTATTGTCAAGTTTGCATCTTCATCTTCATTGTCATCACCATCATCAAGATCATCAAGATTTAACTCATCTAAGCATAAAGATAAAAGAACATTAATCATTTTAAACCAATGATAACAATGAACCGGAAACCGACCGATTTTCCCAAATTGGATGAAAGAGTACCAACCTGGAAAATCATTAATGATGTCTAGTACGACCTTTCTCAAACAGGAATTATTGTACAAGCTCGTATATGTACTTGTTTCCACGGAAGTAGGAACCAAATCGAACTGCCATCTATCGGTTGCTGAAATGAATATTTTCCGGTATTTTTAAGAGATTTAATAATTGCATATTACAAGTTCAGTTTTCACTTGGTCCAGACTCTGTAGTTTGTGGTGTGTTTGCAGATAAACACATAATTTTAATCTCTAAACAGTAAGTATTTTAACTCAAAAGTCAAAACTGTTTCATTATCCTCAAGTCAATTGTTTCATCACCGTATGTTAAGTTAGGAAGAGTCAAATTCGGTACTGATGTTACTAAATTGTAGTTCAGGGCATTGTTAAAGGATGAGCTCTCAAAATGGTAACGGTGTCACCTGTTGTGAAAGTAGCAGCAGATCCCAAACTGGTGGATGAAAAAAAATTCAGCTAAAAAGTGAACCGAAAATCGGCTATTTTTTAAAAAATCGGTCGGTTTTTTCCAAAACCGCCCAGTTCAAACATCGTTTATTTGTAAACGGTCTTTTAACTAAACCAAACCGGAGAGAGTTCGATTCCCGGTCGGACCGCCGGTCCAGTCCGATTCTGATAACTATGAAACGAATACAGCCATATTCAGCTTATTATTTTAACATAAAATTAATTATCTTTTCCTTTGTTCTTTTTCCACTTTCAAGTGATTCGAACTAGACATTTTCTTGATTTCTTATTCTTCTTGAGGAAGGCGAGTATGACTTTGCAGATATTCTTCATGAACTTACAAACTCTCCTCGATCGAGAGTGACATGCTTCCGGTGCCGACTGTATGAACACTCAAATAGACACAGACGACAGAAATCTAAACCAGAGATATCAGATATTTGTACAGGCAGATTAGAGTGTCATCCCAACTATTTTTTTTAATTACAAACAAGGGTTAATGGTCAATGTTCCCCCCTAAAGTTTGGACGAAATTTAAGATTCCCCCTTAATGTTTAAAATTTTAAATTTTAGTCCTAATGTTTGGACCGGATAAAAAATCTCCCCGTTCCGTCAGCTAACCGTTTATTACTAACAGAATGGGGATCATGTGCGAGACACATGCTATTTTAATTTGTGTAACTGACCAAAATATCCTCGTGTCAAATAGAACAAGTTGATGACCAGACTCAACAAGTTAATAACTCAATGCCCGCCACTGCTTTAGTGATTCACAGTTCTCTTTGCTTTGAGAGTCTCTAGAGCTTTCATTCGTAATTCAATCCAAGTGTCTTCTCATCTTTTTCAGCCTCTCCCCAACCAGCATTGCTATGGTGCTTCTCATCACTTGCAGGTGAGCTGTCAATTCTCCTTGTCTTAGACTTTTCTGCAAGCTTTTCTTCCTTTATGCGCCTTAGCTCCTCTCTTCACCTGCGCCTTCCCTCTTTCCGCAGTTTCTTCTCCTCTTTCTTCCTATTCTTAACCTCCTTCCTGTCATATGCCTCTGAATCATCATCACTCTGGCTCTCAGAATCAATTTCATGTCTTCCTGATCTTTTACGCATTTTCTTCTCCTTGCGTCTGAATGCCTTATCACTTTCCTCAAAAACACTATTAGATGTGCCACCCTCTTCATTGTCAGCCTTTCCTACAGATTTGGACAATAAATCTAGCTTTTGAAGTTTGATGGTGTCACCAGCATTAAAGATGAGTAAAGATTCTCGACTACCTCGAAATTTTTTGATCGAGATGCACCTTGAGACTTTGGAGTTTGATCTAAAGAAGAAGGAAGAAGATTTACAGGAGGCAGAAAGGAAGGTGTTATTGGAGCATGGTGAGTTAAAACGTGCCAAAGATTGTTCGAACAAGAAGAGGATGAGGGCATTTTGGCCATTTACAAAAATTAAAATAGCATGTGCCTTGCACATGATCCCCATTATGTTAGTAATAAAAAGTCAGCTGACGGAATGAGGGGATTTTTTATCCGGCCAAACATTAGGACTAAAATTTAAAATTTTAAACATTAAGGGGTAATCTTAAATTTCGTTCAAACATTAGGGGGCACATTGACCATTAACCCTACAAACAAAAACAAAGGTATAGTTTCAACAATACTGCTTAGAAAAGGTTTCTCTGCAGGTGAATACATTGCGAACAATGGTAATTTCCTCACAATATTTATCTTCCAAACTACAATACTAAGAGATTTCTGAGGATAAACTTTCAGAGTGTGAGGATTTTCCAAAAAAACTTTTTTAAGGAAAATTCTTTATGAATTACTCTAGTAGATATTTTTGAAGGAATTTTTAGTTGTTTAGAAAAGAAACCTAAATTAACCTAGCCACACGTTTGGATTGAAGGCCACAAACTAGGAATTGAGGGCTACAAACTATAAATTATGCAATGATGCTAATGATAAATAAGTTAGTTTATGTTAGAATTTGATGTTGCTGCACTCCGATTAACTAAACAATTATATAAGCAAGGAAGAACTAGGTTCGACAACTATATATGTTAAAATATGTACGAAACATGCAATCGTTTAGGGCACAACATTAAACACATATTTAAGTTACCTCCTTGAACGATCAACTTAACGGAAGTGGAAGCGGATCTGCCTGAGGTTGGAATCACGGTCTGCCGGACGGGAAGTCATGCCACGAGTTAATGGGCAGTGACCTAGGTTTAGGCTTGTCGAAATGAACCGGTTCGGACGAAGTGGTCTGGAATCGGTTCGACTCGACTCGTTTTTTGATACTGGTTTATACTTAAATTTAAATCAAACCACTTTAAACCTATATGATTTTAGAACCGGTTTGAAGCAAAATCAACTAAATCGGTTTGAAATTAAACCAAACCTAGAGATGTTTTCAATAATCCAAACCTAGAGATATATTGGACTCTTGTATATTTTTTTTTTTGGCCAAAGAAGTTCCGTCTACTATGAATGCGTAAATGGTAGGTAGTTCGGATACAAACAACTATCAGACGAAAGTAAAGCAAACAGAGGGGTCGGGGGTGATGACACCCAGCCCGATGGGCATGACCCTGTTAAAGTAGATCTAGCTACCCAATCCGCACAAGAGTTTGCGGATCGGGGAGTATGGTTCTATTCGGCGACCTCCATTCCGGCTGTCTTAGAAACCGCATTAGAGAGCATAGTATCAAGTCGCCAAATGAAATCCAAACCACGAATGTGGTTAAAAACAGAAAGTGCGTCCGATTCAAACAACACTCTCGTCCATCCATTTTAAATCGCCAAATCAACCGCGACATTGATCGCCTCCGCCTCTAGTGTCTCGGACGATGTTGATCCCTTCGCGTAAGCATTGCCCCCAACCACCCGACCACGATCGTCACGAGCGATGACCGCGACCCCTCCCTGCCCCGTGGCCGGAGACCACGAGGCGTCGCATTTAATCTTGATGGTGTGTATTGGAGGTGGCAACCACTTGACCAGAGCCCGATTCGGTCTATGACGGGTTTGTTGATTGAACTGCAGCTCGGCACCAATTCTGTCAATCTCGGCCAGGATCCTATCGGTCACAGGAGCCTACCCCTCAAAGATAGGCTTGCAACGGGCCTTCCACACGACCCACGCCACGATCATAAGGCGTGGCCACGAGTGTACCTCATTACCACGGCACGGTTGGTTGCCTCGAGTCGCCCACACAAGCCAGTCATCCAGAGAATTTAAGGCCAAATTAAGAGCTGCAAGGTTCAAGTGTCTTAACCATACCTGATGCATCCAAGGGCAACCGAACAAGGCATGCTCGGTTGAGTCCTCCACCCCGCATTGTGCGCATAGAGGCGAGATAGGGGACCCCCTACGGACAAGGCCACTTGCTGTGGGAAGAGTTCTCGCAGCGATCCTCTAGCTGAAGGCTCGTATCTTTGGCCATACCTAAGCCTTCCAAATGGCGGGCCAAACCCCGGGAAGGTCCGCGGACGGGCGGTTGTTCAGGTTGAGGGTCTGGTCCATAGCTCGGCTGTTGATTCGGTGGTAAGCCGACTTAACAGAGATTTGACCTGATCGGGAATGTGGCCATCGAAGGGTGTCTGACTGGGTTCGTGACGGGATTGCGATCTCCAAAACAGCCTCAACATCCTCCGGGTGCACCTGCTGCCTAATAATGGACTCCTTCCAACAACCGCGGCTCGGATCCATCCAATGTTGGACCGTGATAGCAAGGTCCTGATCCAGGTTTGTTGGCCGAATCCTGAGGTTCGGTTTCGAGGGCACCCATGGGTCAAGGAAAGGTCTAATGACAGCCCCATCACCTATCGCCCATCCCCCCTCTTCCTTGATGATGTCCCGACCCTCAAGCATGCTAACCCATGCCCAAGACGATCTATTACCTTTAACGGCCTGCATGAAAGATGAGGTAGGGAAATAAATTCCTTTCAAGACCCTTACCCAAAGTGACTCGGGTTCCTTGACAATGCGATGGGCCATGTTGGCGAGAAAAGCCCGGTTGAACACTTGCATTTCCCTAAAACCGTAACCCCCCCATGGCCTTAGGGAGAGTCATCGCTTCCCACTTCTTCCAGTGAATCCTTTTGTTTGCTTCGGTCGATCCCCACCAAAAACGTGCAATCAACCTATTTACCTCTGAGCACCAAGTAGAAGGTAACTTGAACACTTGCATAACATATGTCGGGATCGAAGTGAGAACCGCCTTAATCAAGACCTCCTTACCCGCTTGATTGAGCATTTTTGATTTCCAATTGTAAATTTTGTCATGTACCCTTTCAAGAAGATATGATAGCGCATCCTTCCTCGATCTTCCCCAAACGGTTAGCAAACCCAAGTAAAACCCCGGGTTAATGGCTTGTGTCACCCCAAAGACCGCCGAAATATCGGCCCTATGTGAAGTACTCGCGGCTGAATTGAAGTACAATGTTGACTTTAAGAAGTTGATTTTCTGACCCGACATAGCGCAGTATGAGTCCAGAGAACTTTTTAGAGCCAAAGCATCATCCCAGGATCCTTTCATGAAAAGTAGTGAATCATCCGCGAAGAAGAGGTGTTGTATCTCAGGACACCCCCTTCTAGGACGAATCCCCCTAAAAATGGCTTCAGCCACCTGGTCATCAAGCATCCTTGATAAAATATTCAGCTACTAAGATAAATAGATATGGGGAAAGAGGGTCACCCTGACGGAGACCCCTTGAGGGGATGATTAGATCCGAAGGTGACCCGTTGATGATGATCCGGTAAGTAACAGTGGAGATGCAATCTTTGATCCAAAGGACCCATTTTTCCGCGAACCCTCGTCTCCTAAGCCCTTCGAGTAGAAAGTCCCATTCAATGCGGTCGTAGGCCTTTTGCATGTCAATTTTTAGAGCGTACTCCGATCTCCCTTGACTACGGCCCTGTTTTCCGCGTGTCTTCAAGTATTGGAACATTTCATGCGCGATGATGATGCTATCCTGGATCCTCCTGCCTGAAACAAATGCACTTTGGAACGGCGTAATAAGGTCTGACAAGTAGGTTTTTAGCCTATTTGCCAGGACCTTTGAAATTATTTTGTATCCGAAGTTACATAAGCTAATAGGTCTGAAATCAGAGGCCCTCACGGGATTGGGTAATTTAGGGATTAACGTAATATCAGTGGAATTTAGGGTCGGGGGGATGATACCTGTCCGGAGGAATGCGTTGACAAAAGTGGTCAAGTCCGAACCGATTGTACCCCAACTCTTTTGGAAGAAGGAGCCAGAAAACCCATTTGGACCCGGTGCCCTTGAATCCCCCATCTGAAAGCAAGCCTTCCGAACCTCCTCCCCCGTTTCCAAACCCGTGAGCTTTTCATTTATGTCCGAAGTGATCTAATTGTCAACACACTCGAGCACCTTGTTTAATTCCGCTCGGTTCCCAACCCCTTGCCTCTCCGAAGTGAATAGCTGCACATAGAACCTATTAATTTCGGTGGTTATCAGCTCCCGCCATTGGATCCAATTGCCATCTTCGCCTTGAAGGTGAACTATCTTATTCCTTCGACGCCTCGCTAGTGTAGAATGGTGGAAGAAGGCCGTGTTTTTGTCACCCGAGTTAAGCCACCGCACCCGAGACCTTTGCGCCCAATAAATCTCCTCCCTTTTCCAAAGTGCATGGAGCTTTGATTTGAGGGCTCTGTCCGTGCCCTGAACAGACTGTGTTTGCGAGCGGTCGACCAGTCTGCGCAACTGATTTTTAACTCTCCTGATTTCCATAACATTGTTCTTGAAAGCCTTGCAGCTCCAGTCCGAGAGGGATTTGGAGCATCGGGACAGCTTTTGAGTAACATCTGAGGCGCAGATAACCGACCCCCCCTCCTGCCATGCGTCCTTGATGACCGCATGACATTCATTATTCTCGAACCACATGTTTTCAAACCGGAATCTACGTCGAGATCGCGAGTCACCGAACTGAGAGTGCAGCACAATAGGGGAGTGATCCGACCCTACCATGAGTTCGTTTATATGTGTTGTGGAACAGATTTTCAATCAGTTCAATGTGTTTTTCAGTCGGTTCAGTGTATTTTTCAGTCGGTTCAGTGTTTTTTCAGCTGGTTCAGTGTTTTTCAGTTGGTTCAGTATTTTTTAAGACGATTCATTTTGTTGGACATAATTTTCATCCGATTTAGGTTCGGTTTGAACCGGAATATTTCCGAAACAAAATTGATATTAAAAAAACAGACCAGAACAGTTCGAACCAGTTCTGAATCGGTTCGAACCAGACCAGTTCTTTTTTCCTTAAACCAAACTAGTTTTTTTAGAAACAGAAAAATGTACTATTTTTTTCAAACCAGACCAGTTCAGAACCGGTTTGACCCCGAACCGGTTCATGAACAAGCCTACGTAGGTTTCCACAGCTACTTACCTCAGTCTAAACTGTAGGGCGACGTGGCATCGTAGTTATCGTCATTAGGTTTTCCAACCCTGAGAATCCCTATACATAAAGGGAATGGTTTGAGGCAATATCCAATACTGGGCTTATTAGAATGGACTCCCACTAATGGGCGACCCAATCCCCCAAAACCAACATCTCCCACTCGAACAAAGTAGAGGACACTCATTCATTAAGCCGACACCAGGAGAACGAATTCCCCTTATACAGTAAAGTCACATACGAGGTAGCAATCGTGCCACCGACATACACAACGAGAAAGGTGATGCGCATCTGTGAGGAGTTTCAGCGACTCGCGGATTTCACACCAGTAGTGGAAATGTGCCCTCTACCCTTAGTCATGTAATCTTTCTCCAGGTCTGACCACATAAGAATCTTTCAGACCTATATATTTATTGCGCCCATAAGCGCAGTCGACGCCGCGGTTGGTGGCCACCTTGTTGACACAATATCGAGAAGGTCCCATAATGACCATCTTCTTCCCACAAAACCATTAGCACAATCCAACTCGCTTTTCTAGAACGGACTAAGATAGCAAACATTGAACCAAATCTCAAGTCTTTGTTCAAAGTAATGAGGGTACGTACGCGACTCTTTTGCAAAGAGTTCTGAGTCTCACACGACTCCGAGTTAAGATCACATCTTGGGTCATACCGATGGCCGTTTTGGGTGCGCCACGATATGGAAGTTGCTCTACAGCATATCTACTCTCCCATGGAGCATATGTCCAAATGATATACAAATGTCCATTACGCACACATAGTACCCAAACCAAAAGTCACAAAGACTCCCATCCGACCCTTGAGTGGATTAACATACCAGAATTCGTCATAGTGTGAAATCAGATAGTTCCAGACACAAAGCCCTTTCAGGTCATCCCAACAGACTTCCAGAACTAGGAACCATCACCAGCCTCACCTAGCCACAAAGGCATTGAAGCTATCACCCGTGTGAGAGGGTGATCTAATCCACTTTGACATATTTTAATAAATAATCACACTAAGAACACACAAAACACTCAAACTGTGAAAACATGAATACTCATATATAACTTAAGTTAAAGAACATTGTATGGGAAATAAAACCAATAAAGTACATCAATTAAGTTTACTACAGAGTCCTAGAGACCACACATGCCTCACTAAAGACTCCCTCTTCAAGGCTGGAGAGACGATCCATAACCATCAGATCCGTAGACAAGTACTTCAAACTCATCACCTTGTGTCTAACCACGTATCTAACATAGTTTCACTTGATATCTACTTGCTATGGCTTGTTGTGATACTTAGGTTTCTTTGTCACAGAGATTGCGACTCAAATGACTCTACAGTCAATCCAGAAGTTTCTTCAGCCATATAAACTACTGAGTGCTCCATACAAGACCCACAAATTTGACATCAATGGCGATAAACACAATGAGCAACTGCTTCTTGCTCATCCACGATATGACGCCATCGGAAAGCATAGCATAAAGTCTCAGGTGGATGTTCTCTCATCAAAGTCACCACCATGGTCCGCATCGTTATACCTAGTCATCCAGAGATTCTAGGACCTCTGACAAGTCTTTAGCAGAGAGCATGACAATGCCGTTAAGATATCACATGATCCTATTTACTGTTCGCCACTTCTTCAATCTGTGTTCAACTTGGTACTGACATACTAGGCCGAGTACACACTATTCCGTACAACAGGCTTCTGACTGCACTTAGCTACATAATTTATTTAATTGTCCAGTTTTTTTGTAGTCCTTGAACATATATCCATTTTGAGAGGTTGACCAACGTTAGTTGAAGTTTCAATTGATTTGCAGTAACTCATGTTGAACATTTCCAACACTTTGTTTATGTACCTCTCCTGTGACAGCCACACCTGCCTCCTACGACTATCTCTTGAGATCTGAATCCCAAGAATGTGCACCGCCTCACCCATATTCTTCATCCCAAACAGAGAAGACAATCATGTATTTACATGTGTGGGGAACTCCAAGCTATTTACGGTTATGAGTATGTCATCTACATATAGAGTCAAACACAAAGTTCAGTCCAGACCCTTTTGGCGTACACGCAATGATTTTAATCCATCAAGAGAAATCCATTTTCCACGATGAAATCATGAACTTTGAGATACCACTGCCTAGAGAATTGTTTCAAACCATTAATCAATTTGTGAAGTTTCATATAGATCATGGTACACGAAGTGCGGTACACTAAGTGCTCATGGTCTTTCTGCACAAATCATTTAGAACGCTTCACATAGATCTCTTCTTCTAACACACCATTGAGGAAGACACTTCTTAACGTATATCTAGTGTAGTTCCAAGTTTAGACTCATTCCAATACCCATAATAAATCGAGTTCCGATGCTCAACTTTTCATCAGCCTTGAGCTTCATCTTAAGAACCCATTTAGCTCTATTGCTCGGTGTCTTCTCGAAGGTTGACCAGTGTCTAAACACAGTTCTTCCTTATAGATTTCATCTCGTCCAAAGTGTTCATCTCATCTTACATTACTTTCATCCATTCTTCTTAGAAGGGTCCATTGAGAGATTCTTTAACGTTTCACGGCACAATAACCGTATCGTCAAATATTAGGGTGTTTAGTTATCCATCACCTTTGAATGCATATCACCGGGAGGAAAACTTAGGTTCTAGCCCACGTCCTAACAACACGCTACTACCAGGGTATGACCATGATCACTCCTACAGAGAATGAGATCTCTAATGCTCCCACTGTCAACAAGATCATCAGCAGTGGAATCTGTTCCATTCGCTCCAGCAGATGGTGAATCCAGCGGACGACGAACTGATTCATCATCTGCGGTTTCAACTCTCCCACTCGAATCAACAGGTGTCTGCTCAACTTGATCTTAAATCTCATATAGAGATCTATCCAAATCAATCTCTCCCTTCTTAGAAAATTCATTCTCCACAAATGTTACGTATCGTGATTCGATCTCGGTAACACTCCCATTGCCTGCTCGTCTATAAACACATACCCCTTAGAGGTATCAGAGTAACAAAAAATACTCTTCTTTCCTCTAGGTCCAATCTTTCCCAAACTTAGTTGAGACATCATGGGTGTAAGCGCCACACCCCTATGAGCGCATATGGTTAAGGTCCAGAACTTATTCTAGTCCAAAACTCATATGGAGTGGAGTTAACCGTCTTCGTCGACACATGGTTAAGGATGTGGGCAGCAGTCTTCAAATCGTTTCCCCATTGGGAAATCAGCAGTTGAGTCTGCGCCATATCGACTGAACCATTTCAAGGAGTGTTTTGTTGCCCGTCTCTACAACACTATTTTGCGGAGGGGTGTAGGTGATCGTCAACTAATGAATGATTCCTTTTTCATTACATAAACCGTTAAATTCCGCTGAAAGGTACTCTTCTTCCACGATCAGGGTGGAGGGCCTTTACCCTCCTGTCTAACGGATGTAACCATCTATAAATGTAATGAACTTTCGCTGTTCGTGCTGAACCCTATCACTAAGAGGGTCACAGACGTCAGAGTGGACTAATTGCAAAGGGAAATTTCGGCTTTAGGTGCCTAACCAAGTAGACAACTCCACCTGTGGAATGTTGGGCAGCAAACCCCATTGGGCTAAACGCTGCATTCATTGTTGACCTTTATAGTCAAATCTAGCTTGTCTTTCAGTCTCATCGCAAACATATCCGCGAGTAGAAGAAAACATGAAATTATTATTGTTGCATGAATCCAAATTTGAAACAATAAATCCATCAGAAATAGTACTAAAGCCAAACGAAGTTGAACCTAAAGACAATTGGACGGAAGATTCATGAAAATATATTATAAAACCGAGTTTCACTAATCATAAGACTGAAATAACATATTTCGGCGAATCTGCGGAGCATAGAGAATATGACTTCAGACTAAAACTCTACTATCGCGCAAGCGCAACTCGCGGGTTTTAATCCCTTCGAGTTCAAAACGAAAGTTGTTGTTGATATAAATCCACCTAATTTCACGCGGGACTCTATGATATTCTACGAAAACGTCACGATCCTTGGCTGCGTGTTTTATCGATCCCGAATCCAAAATCCACAAAGGACATGACTCAGTTAACATATCTGTACTAGAAACACAAAGTTCACTAAGTAGCCAACAAGACATTTAAGTCGGATCGATTAAGAACATGCTTTCACAAAGTGTACTCACTGGCCATAATTCGAGTATTTTTTGTACTTAGGCGTTTCGGCCTTACGCGCACATTTCCGCGACGTTGTTTTCGGAGGAGTGATTGGGTTCACCTTAGTCTTTCTCTACTTTGTATTAATCGCATTTGCACCATCGCGTTGTGCATTACTTCTTCACCTTCATCGACTATTCTTAGGTCTAGAGGATGGCGCCACACGCACCTTAGCCTTAGGTCCAGAGACCTTAGGTCTGTCCTCTTCAACTCAATGTGCCTTTGAGCGTGTTCAAAGGTAGTGAGGGTCTTAGAACGCGTTATTTAGATTTTCATATGTTCCCAAGAGTTAGGCAAAGAGTGGATTATGACATGGATTTGCTGCTCATCGGTTACTGACTGACGGTTCTCCTTGAGTTTCACGATCATATTGGCCACATGCCTCGGATGCTATCTCGTAGAGTGCTGAGGATTCATCTTATGTGAATCTAAATTGATGTCGAGTGAGCACGGCTGAGCAGTCGTGTAGAACCAATTCTAGCCTGCAAAGAATACGACAACCCTTTAGTTGTGTGTTGAGCTCAAACCCATAAAGGACGTCGTCATCCATCGTACTCAGCATCATGGCGCACGTCTTAACATCATTAACTTCCTACTCAAAGGGAAAGCCTTCTGCTGATTCAGTATTCCAGAGTCGGGTCTTTTCATAATCTTCTTGATGTGGTTAATGGACTTCTAACCATCTTTATACACTTTCTTCGTATTTTATAGATGTCATCGTTAAGTATAATACCTTTGTCCAACTAAGCGATAACGTTCTTTCATGGCGGCCTAATTTCTCTAACTAAAGGAAATTCTAATAGGATAATGGATACACAAGGAACAATGTTCTATTGCATGTAAAAGACAAGTCTCAGACCGATAGGACAGACTTGAAAGCATACTTAAATCCGAAGGACAACTCTAGCTATGCCGAGAAGCACTCCCCGTTTCTAAGCATGCTCTAAAGTCACTACTATCAATCGAAGCACCGTCTATACCAACAATTTTTAACGGACTGGAGTTGAACATATCACACTAAACCAAAGTGTTTGACTCTTACACAAAACAATCGTGCTATCATTATTCAAGGAAATTCGGAGAACCTCGCAGACTAACCGACCAGTTCACACTCACGAACATTTTCCTAGGTGTAGTTCGTACTCATCCAAACTTCTGAAAGGCTACTAAGAACAATCCTAAAGGTTTGCTATCTATACTAAGCGAAAAGTAGATCTATCTATGTAGGTAATCTAATACTTGCAAGTAAAGAAACAAACCATACATGTCAATACACACACATATATATTGATACCTTTCAAAAATATATTAATTTGGGGCTAATTTGTAATTTTCAAAACTCTGAGGACCAAAGTCACCCTAACCAAAAGTTTGGGGAAAAAATCACCATGAATAAAATTTGGAGACCAAAGTCTCAATAAAAAAATTCAAGGACTAAAGTCTCAACAAAAGTAATTATCATGTTAGACTAATTTTCAAACAGTATGCTGGGATCTCAACAAGTCATAACCTAGTAAATTCTACCAGTCATGGAGTCAAGAGCCAAACATATAAAGTAAGGCAATATTATCTACCCTGTAGAAAACACAAAGTAATGCAGGGAACTCAAGGAACCCACACAATCTTCTACGTATGCAATCATCCAATATAAGGCTCCCACCAATATAAATTACTCTAACAATTAATTAAATTAACCCAAAAATTATTATGAAAGGGTCCATGCACATTTACCGGACTGAAACAAGTTATTTGAACTCATACTGGATCGAAGATCGACACCAAGTTTGTTTATGACCAATTCAGACGAAAACCTCTGAATTAACTCAAACCGGTTTGAACATCATTCAACTATCCAAACTAGGTTGAACCAGACCAAACCGGTCAGCCTATGGCAACTGAACAGAATCGGGAAGCCTATGCCAACCGAACCGGACCAGCCATCCTCTGCTAACCGGTTCAAACAAAACTGGTTAGCCTCTGCCAATCGGTTCAGACAAAACCGGTTAGCCTCTGCCAACCGGTTCGAACAGAACCGGTTAGCCTATGCCAAACAGTTCGAACAGAACCAGTTCGCCTCTACCAACCAGTTCAAACATAATCGATTTGCCTCTGCCAACCGGTTCGCCTCTACTAACCGGTTCGCCTCTGCCAACAGGTTCGAACAGAACTGGTTAGCCTCTGCAAACCAGCCCGAACAGAGTCGGTCCAGTCTAACTTTTCAGGCAAAACCGGTCTGGACCGGTTCACTCAGACCAGTCCAGAACAAGTCTTCTTCCATATTGAAGCTGCTATGGTTTTCAAAACCCTATAAGCCCCCACGCCGTCGCCGCTAGGAAGTGGCCAGCCACGAAGGCTGGCCACGGGGGGTGGGTCGACCATCAATGGCCGACCTCACCCTGCCCCGTCCTACCCTCAGGCGACTAGAGTCATGGCCACAAAGGCCACGACAATCAGTCGCCGGGCAATAACCACGAAGGTGTGGCCTCGCCTGAGGTGGATGCAACCACAAAGGTTGCGACCTGCTCCTTCCATCTGAGCTGCAGCCACGAAGTTGCAACCAGCTACGGCCAGTTGTGTCCAAGGCTGCGGCCAGCCTCGACATGGCGACAACCACGGTGCTTAAGGCTAGCAGCGCCTGAGCTACGGCCACGAAGGCCACAACAACCCCTGATTCGACCTCGGGGTGGTGGTTTCTGCGGCCACGAAGGCCACACCTGACCGTGGTGGGGATTTTCCTGAAATTCGACAATTCAGAAACCAAACTGCTATGACTCTTATACAAATGTTGGAATATGTACAAAACATGCAATCGTTTAGGGCACACCATTAAACACATATTTAAGTTACCTCCTTGAACTATCGACTTAGCGGGAGTGGATCTTCTTGAGGTTGGGATCACGGTTTGCCGAATTGAAAGTCACGCCACGGGTTAACAGGCAGTGACCTAGGTTTCCACAGTTACTTACCTCGGTCTAAACTGTAGGGCCGAAGGACAGCATTGTTATAATCATTAGGTTTTCCAACCCTGAGCATCCCTATACATAAAGGGAATGGTTTGGGTCAGTATCCAATACTGGGCTTATTAGAATGGACTCCCACTAATGGGCGACCCAATCCCCCCAAACTAACAATATGATTTGGAGAGTATAAAACTTTTCGAACTACATTTTCTGTATATTATAGACCCTAGGGGGCTTCTCAAAACATTCTTCAATATCATATGCTCTCAAATTCGTCTTAGGTAATCCATTGTGAAAACCCGAGGGACGTTTCAATAATGGTGAAACAGGAAGAAAAATCGAAATAATCTACACAAGCATTTGGGGGATCACTGGAAGGATACCTGCCCGACAATCTAACACTCATGAACCTGAACGGTACTCCCATGACTTTCCAAACATACATAGTTGAAAACCCACCCGACTCACCACCCGACACACCACCACCGACCATATACTCACTAGACCATAACCCACCTTTCGGACTAAGCCCCTACATGAACAAGATGACAATAAAGCGAAATGGGCAGGACATGGAAGGACAATAGAACACAAAGAGAATCAAGAAGCAGGGGGGAGACCGAAGTAGAAAAGGCCAAGATACAGAAAATCCCAAGGAGGAAAACAAGCAAAGGAAACTCACTAAAACTCAAAGGGGCGAGAGGAAGAAGATTACAATGAGAACAAAGGAGGAAGAGGGTGACAAAAAGAAGGGTTCTGGTGGCTGTCCCGAATCAGCCACGTGTGTCCAATGAATGTACTATCATGGAATTGTTAGGGTTTGGTGTATGCCTTGACAGTTCAGCATCTACAAGACCTCAACAAAAGGTATCACCCGAGCATCATCTTCTTAATGGAAACCAAGAATAGGGATACCTACTGCGAAAGGATACGGAATAGAATGGGGATGGAGAATACATATTATGTTACTCCTATCGGGGTGGCAGGAGGTCTAGCTTTATGGTGGACCTCGGAGACGACGGTGGCAATCACATATGCCGATGCAAACATGATAGATTGTTTGGTGAAGTTTGCAAAAGAGACTGAGATCATGCATTTGACATGGGTGCATGCTAGTGCGGAGCCGCATGAGAGTACACAAAACTGGAACCGACTACGAACCATAGGGTTGGGCCGAATGGGAAATTGGTTGGTTCTAGGGGATTTCAACATAATATGTCACCATAGTGAAAAACAAGGGGGGAGGAAATCACCAAGGCAAATGAAAGAGTTTAAGCAACTAATTGAGGACATCAATGTGGAGGACATAGGGGCGCATGGGAGCCCGTATACATGGAGTAACAATAGAAGTGGGCCACACCGAATAAGG
The DNA here is from genome assembly GCA_946814005.1 of Chamaenerion angustifolium. Lineage (NCBI taxonomy): Eukaryota > Viridiplantae > Streptophyta > Magnoliopsida > Myrtales > Onagraceae > Chamaenerion > Chamaenerion angustifolium. The sequence goes on along the minus strand of OX328270.1, from coordinate 21,901,402 downwards.
GAACGATTGGATAGAGCTCTCACGAATGCGGCATGGACCATGAGCCACCAACAAGGGAGATGCATCAATGAGTTAGCAATCGGATCGGATCACTCACCATTGGTGGTCCAACTCGAACAACCGCCCAAAAGGGCAAAGAGGATATTCAAGTTCGAGGCAATGTGGCTAGAAAATCCGACATGCAAAGATGTGATAAAAAATGCATGGGTAGGGACGAATATGTGAGGTGAACCGAAGGGGATACGGGTCAAACTGAAAAAATGCCGAAGGCATCTTACAGTTTGGAGCAAGAAGAACTTCGGTCATAACATGGCCGAGATAGAGAATATAAAGGCTGCATTAAGGAGAGTCGGCCAAGGGACCATGGACGAGGTGGCGACACGGGAGGAGACTATACTCAAAGAAGAGCTGAAATCACTATGGTCGAGGAGAAAACTGTTAGAGTAGTATGCAGATTAGTCTAGTGTTTTCAAGAGAAGTCTAGATTAGTCTAGGTTAGTCTAGATGATTACTTGTTAGTTACCTAGCATGTCCTATATAAGGACTTCTACTCTTTGTATTCAATTAACTCAAAGTCATACAATGTTCTCATTAGTGAAATCTTTGAGTTCATCTTTCTCTCCAAACATCTTTAAATCCTAACATGGTATCAAAGCTTGAAGATTAGGGACGAAATCCTCATTCGGTTGGAAATTTATAACTGAAATTCTGTTGGAAATCTTCATGCTGGTGGTCTGTTCTGCTGGTCCTCTGTTCACGTTGTTCTTACCACGCGCTCAACCTTTTGAAATCGATCAAATTACAGAAATCCTTGTTCAAATCTTTCAGCTCTCGTCCTCATCGCATTTAGAAGAGGAGAAATCGCTCTAATCCAAGCAAAGGAGAACCGAACAGCATCAATCATCAAATCACAAATTTAGATCTCCGTTCTTCAGCCGCAAGGATAGCATTCCAAAATTAATCAATTCCAGCAACTTCCTTATTCGAATCAAAGCAGATCTCATCCTCATTAAGTTCATATGAGCATAAATCATTCGAATCCAAGCAAAGGAGAATCAAACAGCATATTTGCACACGATCAGCAGAAGATCCAGCACAGAACAGCATCAGCATTCCTTCCAGCGATACGAACTGAACCGCATCAGAAGCATCATTCATTACTTCCAGCGTTTCGGTCCAATGATTCGTTCCAGATAAGAAGAAGATCGAAGCAAGAATAAATTGCTGTAAGTTTTTCTGTTAGATCGAAGCAATCGATGTAAGTTTTTTGTACGTTCTTGACGACTCTGTTATGCGCGACTCTGCTGATGTTGTGATGCTACTTGGTTTTGTGATGCTGCTGACAATTACATTCGTTTTGGTACTACTGCAATGTGACAATTACATCCTGCTGATTATGTGATGCATAATGCTGGATTCTGTGATGTTTTGATGATGATTCAAGCTGCAACTTCAAGACACAACTAGTTGTGTCTTGTTACGCGATTCCTGTGCTGTGATGTTGCTGGAAGTCCTGGTGATATGTTGTTATTGTGAGCTTAGATTGATAAGGTTTATGTGCTCTGATTTGCTGCCAATGCTGAAATACTTCATTGAGCTGATGTTGTTGTTGAGCTGTTGATTACAAACTGAAAATCTAAGCTGCATTGCTCTGTTGATTGCTGCTGATTGAGCTTACATGGATGTTGAGCTGAATCATGTAGAACTAATTCATGTCTTGATCGAGAATACTTAGTTGATTCATGTGAAATTTCTGAGTTGATTCTTTCCTCAAAATGCTGAATTACTTGTGCCGAATTGCCAGTTTGGTGACGTGAAGATGTGTGATCACATTGAGTTTGGACAATCAAGTTTTTTATGATCTACAATGGATTCGATACAAGACTGGAGTGTTGGAATTCATATTTTAGATTAGTTTTAGCCGCGATGGCATGACCACGACGAGATGACCAAGATGGCACCGTGATGGCATGACCGGGATGGTTTCTTTTTCTTTTACGGCATGACCACGACGAGATGACCGAGATGGCACCGCGATGGCATGACTGAGTCTTCTTTCTTCTCTTCTGGATTTCAACTTGAAAAACTTGTGTTTGAATGTGGAATCTCACCGATGATGAATGTGTGCAAGGTTAATTCGATTGGAGATTTGATCGAGATTGAACTTGGGATCTGTCACGAGCAAAGGAGCATTGGAAGTTTGGGGTCAAAATTCAGCAAATCAAGAAAAGCAAAGAACTTGAATGAATGTTAGAGCAATACAAAATCAAGAAAACCAAAGAACTTAGGTGAATGTTAGAGTATTATGTAGATTAGTTTAGTGTTTTCAAGAGAAGTCTAGATTAATCTAGATTAGTCTAGGTTAGTCTAGATGATTACTTGTTAGTTACCTAGCATGTCCTATGTAAGGACTTCTACTCTTTGTATGCAATTAACTCAAAGTCATACAATGTTCTCATTAGTGAAATCTTTGAGTTCATCTTTATCTCCAAACATCTTTAAATCCTAACAGAAACCTATTGGAGACAAAGATCAATGATAAAATGGCTCAAGGAGGGGGATCGTAAGACTACTTTCTTCCACCAAACAACCATTGCGAGGTGAAGACGGAACAATATATGCCGATTGAGAGGGGAAACCGGGGCATGGATTGAAAATGATAGGTCAATTGTCGAGGAGTTCTATAGGTACTATGGGAACATGTTCAAAGCGGAGAGGACCGAACCGTGGGGACCTACTCCGATATATCCCGAACCAAGTGACGGCCTAAATGAATGGGCAATTGACAAGAGAGGTGACGGACATCGAAATAAGGGAGGCAACGTACCAATTGGGAGGATCACGAGCTCCGGGGCCAGACGGTTTTCCGGGTCTGTTTTACCAACGGAATTGGAATATCGTGGGGACGGATGTCATCACCACGGTAAGGGATTTCTTCGAAACAGGTATCATCCCAAGCACCCTTAATAACACTGATATTGTTCTCATACCAAAGATCCAAAGTCTGACCACACCTGGTGATTTTCGGCCCATAAGTTGTTGTAACTTCATGTACAAGATTATTTCGAAAGTGTTGGTGAATCGTTTAAAAGTATATCTATCGGATCTCATCACGCCTTTCCAGAGTGCATTTGTATCAGGTAGAAGCATCCAAGATAACATCTTGGTCGCACATGAAGTCATGCACCATCTCAATTCGGACCGAACCGGTGAAAGAACAGAATGTGCGCTTAAGATCGACATGCAAAAGGCCTACGATAGAGTTGAGTGGGACTTATTGCTTGATACATTTCGAAGGAGGGGTTTTGAGGAAAGATGTGTGAAGTGGATGAAGGCATGCATATCAACGACCACCTATCAAGTGGTTGTCAATGGGAGCCGAACCAATACCATCCGACCAACACGAGGTATACGCCAAGGGGACCCTCTTTCACCTTACTTGTTTATATTACTTGTGGATGTGCTCTCTAGGCGTATGATGGGTGCGGCTAGGGATGGGGAGATCAAAGGAATCACGCTAAGGAGGCAATGCCCGGAACTACACCACTTGTTTTTCGCGGATGACTCCCTATTTTTCATTAAGGGATCGACTGACAATGCCAAACAATTGAGGAGGATCTTGGACAAGTACTGTGAAGTATCAGGACAAATGATCAATAGGGACAAATCAGCTCTATTCTTTAACAAGTGGGCAAGCGCGACCAACAAACAACAAGTGGAAGCGGAGCTACGCATGAACGGCACGAGTGACCTGGGGAAATACTTGGGCCTACCCTCGATATGGGGGCGATCAAAGAAGGAGGCCTTGGGGTTCCTCAAATCCTAGGTCAAGGACAAACTAAATGGATATAGACCGAAAACCCTAAACCAAGCCGGCAAGGGAGTTCTCATCAAGTCGATCATCATCGCCATACCAACATACGTGATGAGTGTGTTCCGATTACCAAAAACATGGTGCGCGAAAATAAACGCGCTCATTGCAGACTTTTGGTGGGGACAAACCGTGGATGGAAAGAAGACACGTTAGAAAAGATGGGAGGTCTTAACAAGGGCAAAGGAGGCGGGGGGCCTAGGTTTCCGGGAATTGCAAGCGTTCAACACGGCACTGCTCACAAAGATGACCCACCGACTAGTAACCGAACCGAACAATTTGTGTGCAAAAGTCCTAAAGGGACTCTATTTCCCGAGGGGCACATTCCTAGAGGCAAAAAGAGGTGGGCGAGCTTCATGGGGGTGGAGTAGTCTACTCCACGGCCGTGAAGCACTACTAGGTGAATGGATATGGATGGTCGGGTAGGGAGAGAACATAAGAGTATTCGAGGATCCATGGATCTACACAAAGGAGACCAAACGGGTTAGTGCCGACACGAGGGTGGATAATGGGAGGAACCTCCTTGTTCGGGACATAATTAGGCCGAATAGGGAGTGGAACTCCGAACTCATCCGAAACATTGTAGATCATGAGGACGCCGAGCACATTTTAAGCATACCAATACCGCGGGACGGAGGGAAGGATCGATACATTGGCCACACACGAGAGATAGAAGAGCCATGGTTCGATCGTTGTACCATAAGATACGGGAGACAACCGGACGACACATTGGGCCAAACCAAACCGATACTAGTGAAGCGTTGAAGGGCGTGTGGGTTACCAAGGTAATACCCAAGGTAAAGAATTTTATGTGGCGTCTTACTACGAATGCACTCACGGTTAAGGCTAACATGGTTAGGCGGCGCATGAATGTGAGTTATGGATGCCCAATATGTGGAGAAGTTAAAACACGGGAGCACATGATATTAGGGTGTGAATGGACCGAGAGGGTGTGGCATGAGATATTGGGGCTCCGAGTTAGTCGACAAAACAACATGAGCATGGTCGATTGGCTTGAGGAAGGGAGAACGGAACCTAGGGGACAAGGTGTGGCAAGCGACAAAAGATGGAGACTCACGATAATTACACGTTGGCAAATATGGAAGACTAGATGCAAAGCGGCCTTTGAGGCAAAAAAACCGTGCCCAAGGACCTCCATCGCAGAGATCAAGCGAATGTACGAGGATCAAGGCCAATGTGACTGATCTAGGATGGCCGCACACACCGAGCAACCGAATGGAGGGGACCGATTGGAGCAAGATTGGAGACCGCCGTCGGCGAATGTCATAAAAATCAATTGTGACGCATCATGGTGTAAATGCACAAACCGAGCCGGGATAGAAGTGGTGGCACGGGACAACCACGGCAAGGTAGTTGGAGGAGTAAACCAAAGATAACGTAGTGACGACATCGACTAAATGGAGGCTATGGCAATACAGGAGGGAGTAAGACTCGCACTACAAGCGGGATGGACAAACATAATCGTCGAGACGGACTCCCAAGTAACCCACCAACAGATAGTTCAAGGACCGACGCGATGGAGGACGACAAACATCGTCTAAGAACATCCGAACTCTAGCGAGGCAAGTAGGCCAAGTAGAATGGCAAGCGATTACAAGGACGGAAAATGAATGCACGAATTGGATAGCAAACCAATCGAGACAGGGAGTGAGTCTAAACGATTGGGTTGAGAGACCCCCAATTCCATTCATATGTTTAGTAACTAATGATTATATGTACGAACAACCGTGATCGAGTATCACGGCGTTTTACTTCATCAAGTAAAGCGTTAATTTGACCCAAAAAAAATCTCAATGGGCGTATACACGATTTCCTAATTTTATGCGTGAGACAGTATTCACAAAAGAAGAGAAATTTACTAGAAATCTGTAGTTTTTGCGCCATTTTCCTTATGTGATTAGCTACATTATTATGGTGCGGTTAGGGTGCTCATTTTCTATTTGTAACGGTTATGTTATTTAACTCATAACATGATTATAACCATAATTATATATATAATATTAGTATATGAGATCGTTTTTTGTACTATACTAACTTGAACTTCATGTAGATCAAACTTGGGTTAAACTTGATAAAGTTGAAATAATGATGTTCTAATACTTAAATTAATATTGGGCCAGAATTTGATTTATTGAGAGTATAATAATGCTAGAGGACTACATTTCAATAGTTTACAAGTTTATATACTTAGTTTCAATTACGTGTTAGTCCCTATGTTTACGTCTTTTGTTTATTTGTCCCTAGTACTTCCTATATAAGGAGTACTATCTCTTTGTAATTGATCATCTAATCATTCCACCATGTTTTCAATACATAAAGCGATGATCTCAAGTTTCTCTCCTCATTCAATCATCAAATCCTTTCATGGTATCAGAGCTGCTGATTTGGGACCGAATCCTACTTCCGTTGCAAATCAGTTGCAAATTCCGTTAGAAATTCGTCAGTTCTCCACCATTGAAGATTCACTCGTTTCAAAAAATTAGCGTCAAATTCAATTTTAGGTCTCCCGCGCCTCAAAAACACCAGATTAGAGCTAGAGATCGTCTTGCTCACTTCAGTTCATTAGATTTTAGCTTTCAACTATTCAGTCTGACGTTTTGCTGTCGTTATTCAGCATCAATCTTCGGCAGAGCTACATCAAGAACAGAGATCCACGTATCTTCTTCACCTTCTCCGCATAGATATGTACACTGATCATTCACAACCACAGCTCCACCTCATTCTTTGTGTTGTTGCTGCTGCGTTCCACCTCATGCTAGCTAGATATTCAAATCGCCACCTCATGATGTATCATTCAATCTTCAGTCTATCACAGGTTCACCATTCAGCACCGTACAGATTAACATCACCACTTCAGCAATGTTCAAATTAGCATGCTGCATCACCGATCAAATCAATTCTGTATGGTATGTTTTTTTTGCTGATGAGGTCTATTACGGTTGTTTGCTGGAGGATGCACTAGTCAACCAGAATTAGAGCGACGACAGGGCGTAAATGATTGAAGCTAAGCTCGCTACGCTTCTCTGTTCTCTATTCGTTTCTCTGTTTTGTTCCTCTAGTCTGTGTATCTGCTGCTGAGTTTCGCTCTACTGGTCTGTGTGATATATTTGCTGCTGCGTTACAATGTTTCAGCTGCTGTTACTTCATTTTATTGCTGAACGAACTGTTTTGAGAGTGGCCATTGAAGTTGATTATTGATTTCGTTTTGGCTTGCTGCTGTTTCCATTTAGTTTATGTTGCAGCTCTCATATGTACTTGATGCTGAAATGGTTGTTCTGGTATGTTGCTGATGCTGAAATTCTTCAATCATGCGAGTAGTGCTTGATAAGGTGATGAAATGGAGTGCGAAGCTTACTAAAAGTTCTGCAATCTGTTGCTACAATACTGATTTGTGTCTCCGTTATATGCTGCAATGTTGATCTCTGGTTTATGTTCCTCCTATGTGGACTCTCCTCCCACATTGTCTGCAATATGTTGCTACAATGCTGATATGTGTCTCTGTTATATGCTGCAATGTTGACCTCTGGTTTATGCTCCTCCTATGTGGACTCTCCTCCCCGATTCTATTTGGATTTGAGTTCATCTAATTCAAAGAAATGCTGTGATGATGGATACACAATTGCAGCGAGCTGAGTTGCACTATGCAGGGTCGTGAGCGCGCGGCTACGAGACATGGGGCAGCCTACTCGTAAATTGAGCAATCGGTGAGTCTCAGACATACGTAGCTGTGAAACCGACTATACCGCAGCTTAGCCACCTACTTCAAGTTCAGTTTTCCAGCGAGCTGAGTTGCACTATGCAGGGTCGTGAGCGGCTACGACACATGGGGCAGCCTACTCGTAAATTGAGCAATCAGTGAGTCTCAAACATGCGTAGCTGCAAAACCGACTATACCGCAGCTTAGCTACCTGCTTCAAGTTCAGTTTTGCAGCGGACATTGGAGGTCCTAGAACCACAATGAGGTTGATTCAAGATAAATGGAACAAGGAGAACATGGGTGAATGTTAGAGGAGTATATACTCAAGAAATTGAAGATTAAAGGAACAAGAGGACATGGGTGAATGTTAGAAGACTACATTTCAATAGTTTACAAGTTTATATGCTTAGTTTCAATTACGTGTTAGTCCCTATGTTTAGGTCTTTTGCTTATTTGTCCCTAGTACTTCCTATATAAGGAGTACTATCTCTATGTAATTGATCATCTAATCATTCCACCATGTTTTCAATACATAAAGCTTTGATCTCAAGTTTCTCTCCTCATTCAATCATCAAATCCTTTCAAATAAAAGATGAGAATACGAGTAAAACTGCAATTATAACCACAATTATGGTATTAAAATTCCTATTCACAACAAATATAATTATAATTATAGTATATATTTAATAAAATATGATATTAGTTATAACGACACCATAATGTATAAGTGTTAGTCTAGTTCTCGAATCATTTAATTTTATTTTCTAGTATTTGTATAAATTATTTTGTTTATTATATATTTTAAATATTTTATTTCCTCGTGCTAATATCCTAGCTTACTTAGCATTGTCGAAGTTTCATCAACCTCCTCCCGTGTCAACAGCTTCCTCTTAGAGTGAAACCCTAGCCGCCTTGAATAACCCTCCTCTGCTCATTTGAACCTCGCCTGCGTGAGTCACCATCGCCACTGTAATCCCATGCATCAGCTAGTACCTGTGAACTCAATACATGTTTCTATTTTTCCTCGCTGCGTCCGTCCGCTTGGCTCAGCTTGGTTACCACCCCGCATCGCACTATCTGCTTTTTCTAGTGTTGGCGTCCCCTCCACTACTGTGCCGACATCCCCAGTGGAAGAGGAGAGGGTAACCTTAGCCAACATGTGAGAACCCTCCGTGAACAGCTGTACTATTCTAAACCCTAACCCTAACCTATATTTGGTCTCTTTTTTTTTATTTTTTAAACCTTACCATACTACGACAGGTTGGACGCGACTGTAGTGAACTATCTTGTATCAACTATCTCCCAACATGAAGAATATTCCCATAACTGGTGCGTAGAAGACAAACAGAAAACTCATATTCAGCCTAGCCGCTGAAACAGAGGAGTCGCTGCATGATAAGTATGTTGGGCCACAAATAGCTCAGAAACTAATAAAAAATGTGGCCATTCATAACGTCCTAAAGTTGTCGTGGGCGAGATATGAAACCGTGAGCATAACGAACCTAGAAGAAAACATGATCCTGATACAAATTGAGAAGGAGGGGGGAAAAGCAATTCTTCATCAACTTCCATGGTCTATTTAAGGGCATTGCCTCAATATTAAAAAGTGGGAACAAACTCTGATCTTGACCGATATAAATTTTGAGAAGATTCAATTATGGATACAAGTTCATGGATTGAAACTTGGAGTTTTGAATTCTACCAATGAACGTCAAATTGGGGAAGGATTCAAAAACTTTATCAAGATTGAAGAACCCATGAATCAAATTAAGCGAGGTTTCTTACGCATAAAAATGGAGATATATGCAAACCAGCTCCTGATTGTTGGTTTCTGGTGGAAAAATTCAAGAGGAGAATAACGTGGCGGATGTGACTGTGCGAGACTAGAACATACATCCTACCAATGCAAACTGGATACGGTTATGTTGGAAGTGAAAATTGACTCACCAATGTATGGACCATGGATAATTAGAACCTGACCAAGGAACATAGTAATATCAATCAAGATTGGATGGGAAATAAAAAAATTCCTCAAACTCATCGGGTCTAAGAACATGGACGAACATAATGAAAGGAGTAAGGAACCCGAAGGAGATGGCCAAAAACCAAACTGATGGAAACCATCAGTCCAAGCCCCTATCCCTATAATCACTGATCCCCCTCCTGCTTCATGCACCCACACAACCAAACGCGACCCTCCCGCACCCGCAACCAAACTGGATCCCCTACACACTGAAGATCCCACTACTCCCCATAACTGAACCTTATCCCATCTTACCTTCCCAGATACTCAACCCGTACATCCACCCAGCTGCTCCCCCATTATCAAAACTTACCAAATATCAAGCCCCATTACATCAAAATTTCTCTATAGCAATTTACCTTAAATAAGTCAAAACACTAAGCTTGACCCCCCTCAAGTGTGTGTTCCACCTTCCACCAACCCAATCTCCTAGTCAGCCAAACATGTTACCTAGTCAAATAACATTGCCCTAAAGCCTAATTTTGAACATTCTTGCCTCCCCCTAAAGCCTACCCTGGACCAGATCATCCCCTACCCATGACTTATCCATAACATCCCAAACCGGAATCAGGCCTATCATAAGCAAAATGTCCCTCAAACGTCCTATGGAGGATGTAGAAAAGTATCCCATAGGAAAAAGGGAAGATTTAAATAGGCAAACAGTAACTCAGGCAAAGGGGAGAGGGTTGCTAAGCGATCCAAGCAGGGTGCGAGTATAAGAAAGTGAACCAGTCCAAGCAGGGAGAAAGCTAGACTTAGTCCCCGAGTAGAGACCATTTGTTGTGAACCAATCCAAAAGTATTCTAGTGGTTGTCCTAAAACACCCATACATGACTAGTAAGTCTACTCTGTTGGAATTGTCAGGGTTTGGGATCTTCCCTGACAATCCATAACATGAAAGATCTCCTGAGAAGGCATTAACCATCAGTCATCTTCCTGATGGAAACAAAAAACACTGATGTTTTTGTGAGAATAGTCGAAGGACAACCGGTATGGAGAATTGCTTTTATATCCCACCTTGTGGGAGATCAGGTGGAATTGATATATGGTAGAAGGAAGATATTTCATTACACATCATCTCAGCATCACCAAACATCGTGGATTGCCGCATTGAAGGTGTGAGTTTTAAAACATCAACAATCATTACTATGGTTCATGGAGACCTAGAAGAGTGAAACTGAATCACGAACTGGGATGTGTTAAAATGTATTGGGCACGACAGGAATGTGTATTGGGCATGTGTTGATGATTTCAATGATACCTGGGATCATTCTGAAAAGGTGGGTGGGCTTCCAAAGGACCAGAGGAAAATTGAAAGATTTAATGCTCTTATTAATGATTTGTCTCTCATTGATATGGGATTCAAAGGTCCTAAATTCACTTGGTCCAATTACGGAAAGTTCAGGTCGGGATCAGGGAGAGGCTTGACCGAGCTCTAGCCAATGCTGAATGGGTTAATACATATCCCCAGTCCCAGCTTATAATTGATGCGACTATTGGATCGAATCATAATATAATTATTCTTGAACTTTGCCACCGTGAAATGAGAGTAAGTAAGAGATTCAAATTTGAAGAGATGTGGTTGAAAACTAGATGGTGTAAGGAAGTGGTCTAGTCTGTGTAGAGATTGAATGATACTTTACCAAGAAGGCTCGGGCGTTGCAGTCGTGAGCTCACTAAATGGAGTAAGAAGGAATTTGGGAACAATCGAATTAAGATTCGAAAAATAAAGGAAAAATATTCAGAGTTTGCAAACATCCCCAAACATAGGTGCCGAAAGTAAGCATGAGTTGTCATTGAAAAAAGAACTGGAGGATCTGTGGAAAAGAAAGGAAATATTTTGGCACCAAAGGTCGTGGGTCAAATAACTAAACCATGGGGATATAAATTCCAACTTCTTCCATCTTACCACCCTGAGTAGACGAAGACAAAATAAAATTATGAGGCTTAGAAGATCAAGTGGAAGTTGGGCAACAAATGAATGGGAGATTTGATTTGTGTTGTTTGATTATTATCCAAACCATTTCACAACGAAAAGGAGGCATGACTGGGGAGACCTATTGGAGTGTGTGCCGATCCAGATTGATGATGATATGAACCGTAGTTTGATGAGTTTGGTTACGTATGAGGAAATAAATAGAGTTGTGTTTCAGATGGGAGGTTCCCACACGCCAGGTCCGTACGAGTTTCCTGGTCTATTCTAGCACCGATTATGGGATGTGGATGGTCCAAGTGTGATCACTGCTGTTAAATCCTTCTTTAGCATAGGTAAGCTCCCTGCGACCGTCAACTATACGAACATTACTTTAATTCTTAAGGTCGCTAACCCTACTTCTTGTTAGTATACATGTGCATTTATGCATAAAGTGTGGATGACCATTCTGTAATATTCTAAGAAATAGATTCTATAAATAGAAATATGTTGTAAGAATTACCTAAGTTTTGAATAATCAGTTGATCTCATTTCTTCTTTGTTTTATTTCTTGCTCATCAGTGTTCTTCATCTTTCTTATTCATACGAGAATTACAACATGGTATCAGAGCTCGTCTGATTCTGCGTGCTCGCTGCGATTTGTATGAAGAAATGGATGAAAATTGTTTGCCATTTGCAAACACGAAAGTCACGCAGCTGATCGGTGAGGAAACCTTTTAGTCCTAGAAGTGGAAAGTCCTCCTGTCAGTTCAAGGCTATAACATTGAGGACGATTGTAATTTCCCAGCTCGTTCAAGATGCAAAAGGAAACAATCAGATCAATCCTACATACACGAAGTTCATACAACAGGACAGTTCGTTGGCATCCTGGTTGTCAGCTTCGGTCTCTTCTTAGGTCAGTCGTGGATCAATCGGTTGTATTACAGCTTCCTCGATTTGACAGAAGCTTCATAAAGACTTATCCTCATCATCAACATTGTATCATGCATCTGTATGATTGGTTGAAAGCTCGGAAGCTTGTTAATCAATCCATGAGAGAATATCTGACTGACATCCAAACTACATGTGATAGATTGGCCAGCTGTGGTCATCCTATTGAGTGAATGCAACATATCTCAAACATTCTTAATGGTGCCAAAGGTCAGTATGACAATGTAGTAGTTGTCATACATGCTAGCCGCAATCCATATGATATTGCGTCTTTGTTAGTTTAGTTCTCCTAGATGCTGAATCTCGCGAAGCTGATTTGATCTTTGATGCATCTTCTACTGCAAATGTTGCCATAAACCAGTTACCGACTTCAAATTCATCTGCGTCATCGAATTCTTCTACTGAGAATTATCAGGCTTCGTCATCAATTGGCGATGGATTGTTTCTTACTCCTACTGATCAGTCTATGTTTCAGCAGTGAAATCAGTCTTGATTTCAGCAACAATCAAACTCAAACTCTAGCAGGAGGCCTGGTCGTGGATGCGGTTATGGTAATAACATGGTGCAGTGTCAGCTGTGTGGGAAATTTGGCCACCTAGTTCACAGGTGTTATCACATGTTCAATGTCCACTTCGCAGGTGTAACTGATCCTTCTTCCAATTATTGTTAGTCTAATCCCTCAGCACACTTATCCTTTGCTCATTGGGACGATTCTGCTGAATCTGATCATTCATCCTATGGCACAAAACCTGTATCTTCTCAGCCTGCACCACCAGCTTTCTTTCCTTACCAATTTCATCCTCAGTTACCTGTGAATTCATAAATCACTACTCGTTTTCCTTCACATCTGTATCCCTACATGTATCAATCTCCCTTACCAATTATCTATGCTCCAAGTCCTCTTGTATATCTTCTTATTATGCCACGTCCCTCAACACTTGCACAGGTTCCTACATCTTCACGGCATGCTAGTTCTGCTTAAGCCAATATTGCATGTATCTCTCCTATTTTCCAGGTTGATTCCAACTAGTATCTAGATTCAGGGACCACAAATCACCTGAAAAATACCACACCTACCCCTCAGATGGAAACTCCTTATACATGACTAGGTAGAGTACTTGTGGGAAATGGATCCTCTCTTTGCATTTCTGCTATTGGATCATCGCTTATTTCTACTCGTTCTAAATCTCTTCAGTTGAATAACATGGTATATACCTCGTGTGTTACTATAAATCTTTTGCATGTGTCGCAATTTTCCAAGGAAAACAAGGTATGTTTTGAGTTCTATGATGCACATTGTCTGGTTAAAGACTCGGTATCGCATAGGATTTTACTTCGGGGTGCTGAATGTAATGGGATGTATAAACTTGATATGTCAATCTATGTTTCTCTTCCTTCTATTAATCAAACTGTTATGCAAGTTGGTGATAATAATGTCTATTCTGTTACTTTAGAATCTTCAATAAAATTTATAAATGATTGTGTTGAATTACATGTGCCTGTTGTTGATATACATGTTGGTTCTTTGCATAATATGGTTGTCGATTCCGTTTTTTTTCCTTGAAATCACATTGTTATCATTCCATGGTAAAATTCAAATTGTCCAACAAACACAAAGAAATAAGTGAAGGAGGATGTATAATCGTCCAATTTTTCGGACACATCCCATGTCTAGCCTTACTAGCTAACCAATTAGCACATCTATTTGCGCTTCTCCTTACAAACGACCATTGGATACGTGGTATCCTCCTTGCCAAGTTGCTTATGTCCGTAGTATGTTCTTTTGTTCCTAGTCCCATTGTTCTTCTGTGCCTTGCAGTATGTTGATGATCCTCTGTGCATCCGACTCGATCATCACCTCATTCCATCCATTTTGTATCGCTAACTAGACTGCTTGTAGGATCTCTTTCTCCTCCAAGTTCTTGACACTCGTGTCCCTGCATGTCGATTGCCTCTCATCCACGATCGTTCCTTCCCAATTCCTCGTTATTACTCCTGTACCTCCCTTCCTTGTAGCCTTTATCCAAGATGCATCAGTGTTGATCTTCACCGTACCGAATGTTGGCTTATCCCATCTTTGTGTACCTCTGTCCGGGCCCTCTGTTGCAGCGCTCACTGGTCAGATTCTTCGCGTCCTCCACGTCTCAGCTGCCAATTCGGCTGCCAGACGTATGACTGCCTTTGCCTGTGGTTGTACTCCAGTGTTCATTGCCTTGCATCTCTCTTTCCATATCTCTTACACCATTGTTTCACCTTGCAATCTCTGTTTTCTGCGTTGTTCTCCACTTGTTGTACCGATCATGTGCATGTTCTTCAACAATTCATCCCAGCTTGTACCTTCGGTTGTATTCCAACTCATTCCCATGCCTCCAAACCACACTTTCCTTGACCAGTTACAGTTCAGTAGTGAATGACTCAATGTTTCTTCTACCTCTGATTGATTTCCTTCATCTCGACAGAATAGACACATTGGTGATTTTTGGATCCCTCGCTTCTACAGTTCCAACAGCACAGGTAATGATGTATGGGTGGCTCTCCAAATAAAATTCTTCACATTTGGGATTGCATCACTTCTCCATACCTCCTTTCATCTCCTTTCCTATTGGGTGGTTCGGTCGTTGTTTGTCGTTGCTTGGCTTTGCTGGTGTCGTTCCTGAATATATCTATACACCAATTTGGGTTGAGGCACACCATTTGCTGAATTTGGCCAGTTCAGTGTGTCTTCATGGATTGTTTAGCTCAGGTAAACAGTTGTTATTGTTGTTCACTCCTCCTCGGTTGTCTCTCGGTGCAGTCTTGTTAGGTTCCAGGTTCTGCAATTTTCTTCAATTAGCTCTTCCACCTCCCTCTCTTGCAACCGTAACCTATTCATACCCGGTACCCGGTATCCATGCATCTTTAAACACCTTTATTTTACTCTCCTTGCCTACTCTCCATACTCCGTTTTCTTTTAGTGTGTCCCCCCCATTATTATACTCGCCCATGGCCATGATGGTCTAGCTCCTTTATTCGCTTCCATGAGGTCTCCCCTTGGGTAGTACAATCCTTTTATTACCCGAGCCCATATTGATTCTTTGTCATCTTGCAGCCTCCATGCTTTTTTGGTGAGCATGGCGATGTTGAAATCCACCATATATCGAAACCCCATCCCTCTCATGTCCTTTGGCATTGTAAGGTGGTACCACCTTACCCAATGTATTTTCCGTTTCTCATCTAGTCCATTCTACCATGCTCTCGCTAATAGCTTAGATATCTCCTCACACCACGTCTTTGGTAACTTGAACAATGTCATAATATACGTCGGTATCACCGTTATGACCGACTTTATAAGTACCTCATTTCCCACATTGTTGAGGAAAATGGTTTTCCATCCATGTATCTTTCTTATGATGCGTTCCTTGAGGTATGCAATTGCCTCACGTTTTGATCTCCCCCAATTCGTTGGAAGACCGAGATACTTGCTCGCCTCTTCCACACCGTTATTCCTAGTATTTTAGCCACTTTTCTCTTTGCTTCCTCCGTCGTTGATGCCCCAAATTGTATACAAGACTTTCCTAAGTTGTTTTGTTGGTTGGATGCGTCACTATACCTCCTTATCGTCTCCTTTAACGCCTGTGCATTCTCTTCCCTCACCTTAATGAAGAAAATTGAATCATCCGCAAGCAACAAGTGATCTAGTTTTGGTCATGATATGTTCATACGTATACCTTCCAACTTATTCTTTTCTACATCCATTGTTATTTGTTGAGATAGGACATCGTTAATGATAATGAACAAGTTTGGGGACAATGGGTCTCCTTGTCGAATTCCCCTCGTCGGTCAAAATCTTACCGTTTTTTGGTCATTCACCACCACACTACATTGTACCTTTGTTATGCATTCCTTTATCCATCGACACCACTTGTTTGAGAATCCCAGTTTTCTTAGGGTTTCTTAGAGGAATTCTCACTCCACTCTATCGTATGCCTTGTTGATGTCAAGTTTCACCGCACACTCCTCTTTCCCTTCTGTTTTGTTTGTTCTCAAGTGGTGGAATAGTTCATGTGCGATAAGGATATTATCGTGTATGTACCTGCTAGAGACTAAAGCACTTTGGAAAGGTGTTATTAGGGTAGGCAATATTACTTTCAACCGGTTAGCAAGGATTTTTTTATATGATTTTGTATGAGAAATTACAAAGGCTTATAAGTATAAGTGAGTAGTATTAAAGGGGTTGGAGATCTTAGGTATCATAATAATATTAGTATAACAAAAACCTGGAAGTAGATTGCTTGTTTCGAAGAAGGACTGCATCGAATGGAAAACATCTTGTCCAATCTCGTCCCAGAAGTGATGATAGAATATGACCGAGAACCCGTCTGGACCCGGTGCTTTATTACTCCTAACTGAAACACCGCCATTTTCACTTCTTCTCATCCTACCCTCCGAGTTAGCATTTCATTCATCTCCTCCCCTACCAGGTGTGGCACACATTCTAACTGGGTCTCTATTCCACTACATCCTTTCATTTGAAATATATTGTGAAAGTAACTCCCACATTTCCGCATGATATCCAGTTCATCTTCAACCCACGTTCCATCAGTTCTTTGTAGTCGACTTATAGTGTTTTTCCTTCTCCTTTCTATGGTTGATTGATGAAAAAATCTTGTGTTTCGATCACCCGCTTCCAATCATTGAATTCTCGACCTTTGTCTACAGTAATCTTCCTCCTTCGCCCAAGTTCTTTACAGTTCCTGCTTCAGCTGCAATTCGACCTCACATTCATAATCTGTAATCGGCCCTTGCTGTATTTTAGCAAGCTTATGTGTTATTTCGTCAATTTGCCTCCTGCTGTTTGTGCTTTGGTTTCGGCTCCAACTTCTAAGTTTGTTCCTGCATCTGCCTAGCCGGTTGTGTATCCTTTGCCTACTCTCGTTCAGTTGGTTCATCTGCCATGTCCCCTTAACAATCTCCCTGCACTCTTCCTTCTCTAGCCATGTCTTCTCAAACTGGAATGGTCGTCGACTTGTTCTCCTCTCCAGTGTGGTACGTAGTACAATGGGGCAATGATCGAAACCATTGTTCAGTTTGTGTATTACTTCATACTTTGGGAACTTTATAATCCATTCTCCATTCCCTATTGCACAAACGAGTCTCTCCTTGATCCGCTCACTCCCTTCTCGGTTATTACATCAAGTGTAATGCTGCCCTTTGAAGCCCATATCAAACAAACTCGTGTCCCTCAGCATCATATTGAATGCCTCCATCATCCTTGGTTGTTTTGGTCTTCCTCCCTCCTTTTCCAACTCCAGTGTGATTTCATTGAAGTCACCTATACACATCCATGAGTCTTTTCTATTCCTTGTTATACTTCGCAGTTTGTCCCAGAGGAGGAGTCGGTATTGCCACCTCGTGCTCCCATAAATCCATGTTACATGGATTACTCCAGTTCCATCATTCATGTTGATCGTGGTATCTATCATTAACTCCTCATTCACACGGATCGTTACATTGATCTCCTTCTTCCACCAAACTGCTAGTCCTCCTGACAATCCATTCAGATCCATATATTTCCCTTTGTTCATCTTGATTTTCCTCCTTACTGTTAACCAATAAAAGCATTCAACTGAAATGTAATGATATGGAAAAAAAATGTAAGGAAATCAGAAGGAAAAGGGGAAAAAACAATGACTTGTCTGATGTGTTGTGTTGGATTAATATGTTTGGTGAAATTTCATAGGTGATTTGATCTACTTAGTTTACGGATATGTGGACTGGCTTAGTGGGTAAACATGCATGCATTTAAAGCAATAGCATAGTAGAGAATATGTATGTATTTTGAGTGTATAGTATGGTGATAAGTTAAGGACAATAGGGCATATGTATGCCTAGTTCAATGAGTATGTGTAGTCTTGTATTGCTATACTGTATTTCGGTTTCAGCTGTGTGTAGAGAAAACAAGTAGTTGGCTGAGATGTTTCCAGGTTTACTAGCTGGATTGAAGGAAAGAATAGCATCCATCTAAAGATTGTATGATGGTAAGTGTTTAGAGACTAGTTTAGAAGGGTGTTTGAAGTTGTTTGCAAATTTTTCAAGTGCATGGATCAGCTATCAAGAAGTCTCAAAATCAATACAAGTATGGAGAATGTTAGTATACATGTGCATTTATGCATAAAGTATGGAGGATCATTCTGTAATATTCTAAGAAATAGATTCTATAAATAGGAATACCCTGTAAGAATTACCTAAATTTGAAGAATCAGTTGATCTCTTTTCTTCTCTGTTTTCTTTCTTGTTCATCAATCTTATTCATCTTTCTCATTCATCCAAGGATTACAACAATTCTCCTAGTGAATTTCATACTATTAGTCTATGCAACTTCAGTTATAAAATTATTTCTAAGGTGCTTGCTAATAAGCTTAAACCTTATCTGTCAGACATCACTACGTCGTACCTAAGTGCTTTTGTGGTAGAGCGAATGATTCAGGATAACATTGTGATCGCTCATGAAGTCATCCACCATCTGCGTAACCGGAAGAAAGGAAGTATAATGGATTGTGCAATAAAGTTGGATATGCAAAATGCTTACGATCGAGTGGAATAGGACCTTCTCCTTGAGGTGGATTCAGCCTTATATGGATCAGTTGGATTAAAGAATGCATATCGACAGTGTCCTACTCGGTTATCATTAATGGGAAACGCACAAGACCAATCCGACCTACGCTAGGCCTACGCCAAGGTGTACTTATATCCCTATATTTATTCATTCTTATGGTTAATGTACTATCCAGACAGATCGTCAAGGCGGGCATAGAGGATAAAATGATTGGTGTCACGATTAAGAGGGAGTGTTTGGTCATTCACCACCTATTCTTTGTGGGCGACTCATTATTCTTTGTGAAGGGAGCCCAACAAAACATACAGGTCCTCCAATCAATTATTGATGAATATTGTTGTGCATCGGGCCAAGGTGTGAACTTGAGTAAATCCTGCCTCTTCCTGAGTCTGAATGTTCATGAGGAGGAAAGAAGATGTTTGGAGAAGACTATGGGAGTTCAGAGTGTTCAGAATCTCAGCAAGTACCTAGGTTTTCCTTCGATGTGAGGGAGATCTAAAAGAGAAACACTTGGGTTCTTGAAGAAGCGAATCCAAGATAAAGCTACAGAGTTGGAAAGCAGAAGTTCTCAACAATGCAGGGTAGGAGGTCCTAATTAAGGCATTTGTACAAGCTATCCCGACATATGCTATGAGCATTCTCAAGTTACCTACTACATGGTGATCTGAGATTAATGCTCTTGTAGCAGATTTCTGGATGGGGTCTTTCTCAGACGGGGAAGAAGATTCATTGGAGAAGATGGGATGTACTAACAAGGACGAAAGTGGATGGATGAATACGTTTAAAGAATTGCAAAGCTTTAACCTATATCATCTTTACAAGATGTCTACTAGGATTATATCTGAAACTGAATGCTCTCTGGGTGCGTGTTCTGAGAGGAACATATTTCAGCGATGGTAACTTATTTGGCGCAGCTAAGGGAGGACATGCCTCTTGGATTTGGTCAAGTCTGGTCGATGTTCGAGACATAGTGTCGCGTGAGGATTTCTGGATTATTGGTGATGCTCAGTCAGCCCGATTTTATAAGGATGCATGGATTCCTAACAGATAGTCTAACTTAATCACATCTGGGTCGAACAATGAGAGTAAGGTTGACGTAAGGTTTGCTGAATTTGTTGATCTGAAGAGGCGAACAGTGAGAATGAGATCTAATTATTAACATCGAAAGAGGATATGCGTGAGATCATAAGTGTGCAGGTCCCTATGCGCACTTGTCCAGACAAAATTGTTTGGCCACATACTAGGGAGGGAGTAGTCTCAGCTAAATCCTCTTATCAGATCATCTCGCAGAGTCAAAACCAGACAACACCTGATGATGACCCAAACAGGTAGTCAATGTGGAAGGAAGTCTAGAATAACGGCAACCCATTGATGTAACTTTAGGGGTGAGAGTCGACCTCTCCACGACTAACACCACTACGGCTTGGCTCATGGAGATCAGGAATGATGCTGGACGAATAGAACAACTATCGAATCCAGGTGGGTCATTTGTGCTCTTACAACTTGGCACATTTGGAAAGAACAATGTAAGAAGGCCTTTGAGAACAAAAATCCAAATCCGGTCGAGGTTACCAAACGTGTGCTGAAATTATAGGTTGAATGCAGACACCACCACCATCTGAATAAAAGAGAATCGAACCCTTCAGAGGACAGCAGGTGGACGAGACCGTCAGATGGAACTATAAAGATTAATTGTGATGCATCATGAAGTAAAGAAACAAGTAAGAGCAGAATCAGAGTCATTGCAAGAGACCATCGTGGCTGAGTTGTGAGAGGAATGAATAGACGATTAAATGCATCTTAAGTGAAAACCCTGGAAGCACTGGTTGTCTTAGAAGGGCTTAAGGTGGCAACCGAAGATAACTGGCAAGATATAACCATCGAGTCTGATGCACGTAATGTCATAAGACAGTTCAAGAAAGAAGACTACTATTTGAGATCAGCGACCATAACAACAACCATTCTTCAACTGGCTGAATCCCGATGAAAGGTGGTATGGATTGCAATTTCCAAATTTGTGAAAGAGTGTGCAAATTAGATTGCAAAATATGCTAGATTAGATGTGCATCTTGATGATTGAGTTTCTAGACTATTTTAGTTCTTCTATAATAATCAATAAAGTAGTAGTCTCTTTTTCGGGCAAAACAAAAAATTTAGCATTGCCGCATTAACTACAAGTTATCTAATTAAAAGTTTTAAAGGAAAATTCAATAGTAGACAAACGGGTTTGCATCCCTCAACATCGCACAAACTTCCCGACTCAACAAATGACAACACGGTGCATTAAACAACTGGGTCAAATATAATGATGCTAATTTCCCCTTCGCCCCTCCAAATACCAATTTTATGATTTAAAGGAATTAGATCTTAGTTGAGTGTTCCATTATTGGTGGAGAGATACTACACTCAATTACTTAGTTTCAACAAAAGAAACGATAGTCATATTACTTGCGCAGGTGAGTTCCAGGCTGGAACTTCCAGCTGTATGACACAGACTATTGCTTTAGGTAGGTAGCATGATAAAGATAGGGAAAAGTATCAAATATGTAAAATAAAAAATAACAAAACCGTAAAATAAAAATGTTAATGTTCATATAATATTTTTGACTTATTTTCTATGATTTATTACTTCTATCAATCAATGTACATATAAAAATATTAGTATTTTTCTAACGATAGTAACAATCTCCAATGTTTTAGTATACATATTATATTTTATCTATTTGTTAACTGTAAATTTTATTTAGTTTATAAATATATAATACTTACTTTTTTAACATTGTTTGTTAAAATTTATTGTGATATTATTGTAATGAAGTGGGTGATGTTTATATGTGATATGTGAAATGATCCTTAATTAATCTATATTTTAATTTGTAAAAGTAAATTTTAATATGTGCATACTTGATATTCATAAAATATAATATTATGTATTTTATTATAATATATATATAAATTTCACTTCATAAAATATATTTAATGAAAACTCATAATTCCTAATGTAGAATAAAGAGAACTCATATGAGTTTGTAACTTATATTGAGAATGAATGAGAGACTTTGAATAATTTTAAAGTAATTTGCATGGCATGCCCATATAGAAATGATAAATTTATGCTTGACATGTACCAATTAGAAGATGTTAATATAACATTAGGAGTGAGAAAATACACAAAAAAAAACATATTTGTCAACATTGTATGTAATTTAGCCAAATAGATAGATAGATTGTAATTACACGTGAAGATGACTGTTGGGTATTGATAGTGACGACCCAATATGGGAAAGGCCTCGAAGGCCCAATAAATTTGCAGGGGGTGAAACCCATACCATTTAAACAAGGCCAACCCACAGTAAGGTTACTCTGGCCCTCATAAAGTGGTCCAGTATCGAATCCAAACTAAAGTGGACGCCAAAGTGCCACTTCAGGTCGCCATTGGCCAATGTCAAAGCCTCCCACTGCTCGCCATGGGAGTGCTCGCCAACAATCAAGGTCGCAGCCATAAGAGTGCTCGCCATAAAGAGAGCCTTGCCTCTCTCCTCTGGTCCCACCAACCGTTAATAAGGATATAGCCACGATATCCCGCATATCTCGGGCACATATTCACTAAAGATTAGATACGGTAACTGCAATATCTCGCTGTAACCGCAATATCTACTATCTAAATCTTCAACAACACAATATTCACGAAGATATACAGTTACCTTATACGGTTTGGTATCTCCTACTCTATAAATACCTTTGCTTTACATACATTCAATACGTTTTGAGCTATATACACACATATACTCATTTAAGCATCGGAGAGGGACCCAGAGGCACCCCCTCTGTTGCGATCCCCTTCTTGCAGGTTCATCGGAGCTCAGGCGAAAGCGCGCAATCACCATCTCCTTGGCATTCAATTCATTGCCAGATCAGCATTCAGGAAATCACGATCCAACATTTGGCGCCGTCTGTGGGAAAACGAGCAAAACAGTCATACATACTCGCTCTAACCGCAATCATCAAAAAAAAAAAAAAAGCTAACGAACAATCCTCGGATAGCTCTAATTCCGCTGCAGCTTCGCACTCCACCAAGAACCTGCTAGCCAAGCAGTCTGTGATGCCGTCCCTCCGAGACCGGCACGTGAACACATTGGCAATTCAAGAACGACCCCTGTTCCAAACGTCGCAGAGATTCCAGATCGACAAACCATCCAAGTGGCTTGGGAAACCATTCAGGTAACCGCAGAGATGATATCCCTCTTGGAAACCATCATAGGACAGGCCCGCAGAAAAACCCCTGCTCCTCATGAGGATCCTCGTCCTGCGGGGCCACCAGAATCAGAAACTGGAAATCCTGGCACCACAACCCCTCAAGAAGATCAAGAGATGACTTTTGGACACCAATCCTTACCTCCGGCCTCCACTGAGACGCCGGCGGTCACTCGCTCTGTCAGTCCATCAAGTTCTGCACCGACTGGAGGACAGCAACCCCAATTCACTCTTGACCAAGTTGAGGAGCTTATCACTAAGAGACTCAAAGAACAACGCGAAACTGTCATGACTCCCTTTAAGGAACGATCAACTCGTCTCTTCACCACTGACCTGGTCGTCGTCAAGACCCCAAAGGATGTCTTCGTCAGGGCCATCCCCGAGTATAGAGGTGGAGGCGCCCCCATTATACATGTTAATAAGCATGAAGCCTCTCTGTTGGGTAAGTCGACTGATCCGAATCACTTAGCCCTATTATTTCTGTCGACCCTTTTGGGTTCGGCGCCGTCTTGGTTCTTTGGTGTCTCTGCAGGATCAAGAAGGGTAAGAAGGGTCGAGAAAAGCCTAGATCGGAAAACCCAGGACCAAGACATCCAGAGGTCCCCGAGTATTTCACGCCTTTAAACAGGCAGATCTCGGCGGTACTAGTCGAGATGGAAAGGTCTCTGGAAAGGCCACCGAGACCCCGCAAGAGTGGTCAGCCCATGGGGAATGACACCGAGAGCTATTGCAGATAGCACAAGCGCGACATCGAAAAGCTGATAAAGATAGGAATGTTGAAGGAATGAATTCACAAGGCTGGACAGTCAGAATAAACTTTCAGCTAAGTGGGAAGGACCATACAAGCAAGTGATTCCTTCATAAACATATTCACTCGAAGCAAATCGAAGAAAAAAGCCCTGACGCCAAAGTCAGGCCAAAAGCCCTATCACCAAAGATAGGCCACAAAAAAGCCCTATCACCAAAGATAGGCCACAAAAAAGCCCTAACAACAAAGTTAGGCCACAAAAGCCCTAACAACAAAGTTAGGCCACAAAAGCCCTGACGCCAAAGTCAGGCCAAAAGCCCTAACAACAAAGTTAGGCCACAAAAGCCCTGACGCCAAAGTCAGGCCAAAAGCCCTAACAACAAAGTTAGGCCACAAAAGCCCTGTCGCCAAAGACAGGCCAAAAGCCCTATCACCAAAGATAGGCCACAAAAGCCCTAGCAACAAAGCTAGGCCAAAAAGCCCTGTCGCCAAAGACAGGCCAAAAGCCCTAACAACAAAGTTAGGCCACAAAAGCCCTGTCGCCAAAGACAGGCCAAAAGCCCTATCACCAAAGATAGGCCACAAAAGCCCTAGCAACAAAGCTAGGCCAAAAAGCCCTGTCGCCAAAGACAGGCCAAAAGCCCTAACAACAAAGTTAGGCCACAAAAGCCCTGACGCCAAAGTCAGGCCAAAAGCCCTATCACCAAAGATAGGCCACAAAAAAGCCCTAACAACAAAGTTAGGCCCCAAAAGCCCTATCACCAAAGATAGGCCACAAAAGCCCTAGCAACAAAGCTAGGCCAAAAGCCCTAGCAACAAAGCTAGGCCAAAAAGCCCTGTCGCCAAAGACAGGCCAAAAGCCCTAGCAACAAAACTAGGCCACAAAAGCCCTAACAACAAAGTTAGGCCACAAAAGCCCTGTCGCCAAAGACAGGCCAAAAGCCCTATCACCAAAGATAGGCCACAAAAGCCCTAGCAACAAAGCTAGGCCAAAAAGCCCTGTCGCCAAAGACAGGCCAAAAGCCCTAACAACAAAGTTAGGCCACAAAAGCCCTGACGCCAAAGTCAGGCCAAAAGCCCTATCACCAAAGATAGGCCACAAAAAAGCCCTAACAACAAAGTTAGGCCCCAAAAGCCCTATCACCAAAGATAGGCCACAAAAGCCCTAGCAACAAAGCTAGGCCAAAAGCCCTAGCAACAAAGCTAGGCCAAAAAGCCCTGTCGCCAAAGACAGGCCAAAAGCCCTAGCAACAAAACTAGGCCACAAAAGCCCTAACAATAAAGTTAGACCTCAAAAGACCTGACGCCAAGAGTCAGGCAAAAACCTGATAACCGAATCAGGCACAAAAAGCCCTGACGCCAAAAGTCAGGCCAAAAGACCGAGCAATAAAGCTAGGCAAAACAAAAAATCCATGACGCCAAAGTCAGGCCAAAAGACCTAGCAATAAAGTTAGGCAAGATGAGAAGCAGACGCCAAAACCAAACAAAGGGATCTGCTAACAAAGAATTTTAGGCGATCACTATGGATGACAAAGCCTTAGGATGACCTCGAAGGTCTAAACTTCAAAGAGGGTAATATCTCTTTGAACTTAGAAGTTTATGCTTTTAAGTATCAGAAGTATTTTCCTTAGAAGGATCGACTTATGCTTGGTCTAAGACTTCAAGAGTCGAAGACATTACAAGTCAAAAGGAAGTCGAAGAGTAATTATGATTAAGACGTTGGATAAATAGCCAAGCATGTTCAAAGTCGAATAAAAGGCTTATGAATATAAAGGCATTCAATAAAAGAAGCCAAGTCTTAAATCAAATAAATAATTACAAGGAAAACAAAAAATTACAAAGAAAAACAGCTATCCAAAAGGCAAATATTGTTAATAAAAGAGATGGAGACTTCAGGCTTGGGGATCCTCGGGGGCAGAGGCACTGGCTCGCCTTCAGGGGCAGGGACGATTTGCTCGCCTTCGGGGGCAGGAAGACTTGGTCCGCCTTCGGGAACAACCTCTTCAGCCATAGCTGGAATAACCCCTTCAGCAACAAGGGTAGACTAAGAGTTACGACTCCGGAGGAAGCTCCTCAAGGACCCAACTTCCTCAAGGGGAAAATTGGGATCGACCGCCCGGACATCATCCACCAGGACTTGGAGAAAATCGGCGATCGCCGACTTCATCATCTTCAGAGCGCAGTCTTCAAAATCCTAAAAGGCAAACGAATCCATAAAGGATGACAGTTTCCTTAAAGGCATAATCCTTGGGTAACAGTTTCCTTAAGAAACATGGCGAAAGGAACGGATGAGCCGATAAGAGGCCACGGTCATTCCCCCGAAACCTAAAGGAGCGAAAAGAACCTCTAAAGGGTAACGTTTCCTCCAAAGAAAGGTCCAAGACCCTTTGAATGAAAACAAAAAGGCGAGACTATTCTACAAAAGCTAAAGCGAAGTTGAAAACAAGTATGGTAAAACTTCCTAAAGCTTTCCAGCTTCCTAAAAAGGCGAGCGAATCTTGGGTAACAGTTCCCCAAAAAGGGAGAACGAATCCGAGGTAACAGCTTCTTAAAAGGCGAGCAAATCTTAGATAACAGTTTCCTACGACTAGGCGAACGAATCTAAGGACCAAAATCCTAAAAGGCGAACGAATCCATAAAGGATGACAGTTTCCTTAAAGGCATAATCCTTGGGTAACAGTTTCCTTAAGAAACATGGCGAAAGGAACGGACGTGCCGATAAGAGGCCACGGTCCTTCCCCCGAAACCTAAAGGAGCGAAAAGAACCTCTAAAGGGTAACGTTTCCTCCAAAGAAAGGTCCAAGACCCTTTGAATGAAAACAAAAAGGCGAGACTATTCTACAAAAGCTGAAGCGAAGTTGAAAACAAGTATGGTAAAACTTCCTAAAGCTTTAAAGCAAGATAGACATCGGAAGAACAACCAAGTATACTCGAAGTCAAACAAAAACCAAGGCTTACGAAACAAAAAGACCCGATACCAAAATTGGGCGAAAGACCTAACGCCAAAGTTAGGCAAAAAGACCTAACGCCAAAGTTAGGCAAACCAAAAGATCCGAAAGACCTGATGACTGAATCAGGTGAAAGACCTAGCACCAAAGTTAGGCGAAAGACCTGATGCCAAAGTCAGGCACAAGACCTGTTATCAAAATCAGGCGAAAAGACCTAAGGAAAAAGTTAGGCAAATAAGGCCTAAATATAAAAATCAGACATAAGTCCTAGCACAAAAGGCGAGCAATCCGTCAAGGAGTCCGTTCTCTTATAAGTTGGGCAAAAATTGAGAAGTAACATCCAAAGCGAATGAATCCATATCAAGGGTAACAGTTCCTTTGCGAAACAAACACAAAGAAAGTGGGCGAATGAACCTAGGGCGACCACTTACTAAAAGATGAATGAGCCTCGGGTAACAGTTCCCCGTGATTAGACGAACACTCCAAAGGTCTAAAACCTTAACAAAGCGAACACATCTACAAAAGATGATAGTTTCCTTAAAGGTATGATCTTCGAGTAACAGTTCCCTTAAAAAACTTTGGTGAAGGGAATGGATGGTCCAAGATCCTATATGGCGAGACTCTCCTACATAAGCTAAAGAGAAGTTGAAAACAAATATGGTAAAACTTCCTAAAGCGTTCGAACGAAAAGATATCGGAAGAACGACCAAACACATTCGAAGTCGAAAAAGAGTAAAGGCTTACGAAATTAAAGGCGTTCATTATAATAATATCCGAGTCTGAAATCAAAAGAATAATTACAACTATCCCAAAAACAAAGGGAAGTAAAAGTGATTATCGATAAAAAGAAGGATGAACAAAAAGCAGGAGGATGAACAGGCTCCCTTGACCTGAAACTCTGCATCGACTCGGTCGCCTGAAGGCCTGAGACCTCAAGGTCTGGGTTCATCAGGGGATGCAGTCTCCTTCTCGGCCTCGGGGGCAGCCTCATCGCCAAGGAGCTTCCTTGGTGTAGCCGCTCTCAATGAAGTCCTGAAGAGACATCACCTCCCATAGAGGAAACTTGGGATCAATCCCTTGAATCTCGTCGACCAAGATCTGGAGGTAGGAAGCAGCCGCGGCCTTTATCACCTCCAAGGCGCAGACAGAGAACTCCTTGGACTTCTTAAAGTCCACGCTAAGGGGGGTTGGGACAGCCTTATGATTTAAGGAAGGATGCTCCTGCTCAGCCATCGAGGCATCCCTCTGCACCCAGGACTCTTTCAATTGAGCCCTGAGGTCACCATTCTCTGCCTCTAGCCAAACAGAGTACTGGTCGACATCCTTGATCCGAAACTCATAGACGCCTAGGCAGCTAACAACCTCGTCTTAGCCCGCTTGGAAAATAGACTGAAGAATTTAGGTCCTCAAGTGCGGTCAATGAATTTAGGTCCCAGACTGATGGGTCAGAAATTTATCCAATCAATAAAGACTGGCGTGGAATGATGAACCCCGACCTTGAGCGTCAGTTGTTCGAACTGATGAATGCCCGCTAACCCAAGCATCGACTCTGAAGTTTCCGCCCCTGAGCGGATTGAACAGAAGTTTGGTTGCCTATGATGTCGGAAGAAGTCATCAATGATGTTCCGATCATTCCCCGACAGCTCTCCAAAGCTCGAAGGAGTATCCCGTTCTGGCTGAGAAAGCTTTTTCGAGGATAAAAAGAGAGAAATGAAAAATTGAAACAGAGGGCTGAAAGAAGATATGAACTCTGGAATGCAAATGAATTGAGTGCGTAAAAGACTAAATGCTAAAGTTCAGCCTTTTTAGCGAAAACGAAGGAAACCGAACGGGCATGTGAGAAACGGCTCAGATAATGATTACACCCTTTTTGGGTAAAACCGAAGTAATGTCAGAATTACAATGGTTACATCGGGGAGACAAAAGGTTGGAACGACACGAAAAACCTGTGAGTCTGCCCACTGGTTACGGAAGACAAAGAGAGGACATGCCTCAAAGGTCCTCTCGACTTTCGCTAACTGTCTATTCATTAAAATGTTCGAAATCTTACACAAAAAAGGTGATTGCCAAAAGCTATACCAGACCTCTCCTAACACCCTCGCAACGATAGTGTTCGCACAAAGAGTGAAGAATGAGCATCCATAAACCCTGGAAACCCAAAGCGTTCGCCTAATGGGGTAAGGTATCACACATTCCGAAAAACTCTACGCAACCAAAATCGTTCGCCAAAGGATACAGAGCATCAAAATGCACAAATAGCAGATAAGGAAAGCAAAAGATCCATTCCAAAAGTCACTATCTTAAACCCTATCACAGAATCAAGCTCGACCGAAGAAACTTCACTCAAGCTTCGGGGGCAAATGTTGGGTATTGATAGTGACGACCCAATATGGGAAAGGCCTCGAAGGCCCAATAAATTTGCAGGGGGTGAAACCCATACCATTTAAACAAGGCCAACCCACAGTAAGGTTACTCTGGCCCTCATAAAGTGGTCCAGTATCGAATCCAAACTAAAGTGGACGCCAAAGTGCCACTTCAGGTCGCCATTGGCCAATGTCAAAGCCTCCCACTGCTCGCCATGGGAGTGCTCGCCAACAATCAAGGTCGCAGCCATAAGAGTGCTCGCCATAAAGAGAGCCTTGCCTCTCTCCTCTGGTCCCACCAACCGTTAATAAGGATATAGCCACGATATCCCGCATATCTCGGGCACATATTCACTAAAGATTAGATACGGTAACTGCAATATCTCGCTGTAACCGCAATATCTACTATCTAAATCTTCAACAACACAATATTCACGAAGATATACAGTTACCTTATACGGTTTGGTATCTCCTACTCTATAAATACCTTTGCTTTACATACATTCAATACGTTTTGAGCTATATACACACATATACTCATTTAAGCATCGGAGAGGGACCCAGAGGCACCCCCTCTGTTGCGATCCCCTTCTTGCAGGTTCATCGGAGCTCAGGCGAAAGCGCGCAATCACCATCTCCTTGGCATTCAATTCATTGCCAGATCAGCATTCAGGAAATCACGATCCAACAATGACCAATTTTTTTTTTTAAAAAAAATTAATCTCTATTAAAAAAAATTAATTATCAAAACGACGGTTTGATTATCAAATTTTTAAAATGACTCAAAACATTAATCAAGTTCACGATTTTGCATATTTTATAAAAACAAACATTCAATACAACACATTATAAAAAAAGTTACTTAGATAAAGTATTTGCATAATTTACATATATTTGGCCAAAAAATATAAATATAAAATACGTCAACGTTTTTAATAGTTTATCATCCATGGTATCCCACCATTACGACTGTCACTCACCATTACGACTGTCACTGTGACTACTGCTACTAGTTGTACACTCCCTAGCTCGACCCGAGCGTTTCTCTTCTTATTTGATCGGAAGATTTCATGTTGCACCTCATCAATTTAAGATTGTCGAGTGACCGAAGACGATGGATATGCATGATGGTGAAACATATGTTCCTAAATATCGAAGAAATCTTCTGGTTGATCTGTGTTTTCTACCTGTTCATCCTCATTGGATGACACAACTTCTGCAATCATAGATTGAACCTTGTCACCACTTATGTCGTGAGACAACCGACAAGCGTTCGTAATCTCGTCCACATACTTCTTTGATCTCCCGGTTGTGGTTTTGAACAATTTTTCACAATAAACGAGCAACATGTGTTCCAACCTTGCATATGTATCATAAAAAATAAAACATTGATATGCACATCAAATAATAATAATTACAAATGAATTTATATATACTAAAAGGTTACCAACATTGTTAGGTTGGCTTGTGATTTTAAGTGCATCGTCGGTAATACCTCATGATTTGCGTAAACTCCTACCAGTGATCTTGCATCTTCGATTAATATAGTTGTTATCCTTGAGTACCACACCAAGTACTCATAAGAAGTTATGTGTATCTCTAGTTCATGAACTAGATGCACAACACGGTTGTTCCACAATTGGATGTGTGTGTCGTAGCATATGGCTCATGGATCACGGCTTTTCTTATCCAACCGTAGTTTGTTCAACCTATCCCAAGTTTGTAGATCCTTGAATTCTTCTGGTATAGGTATGACTACGAACATACACCCACACTTACGATACTACACTAAAAATGACCTAGTGATTCTCTAGATTTAACAGTTTTGCATTCACGAGATTTCTTGATATGTCAAAGTTTCACTTCATGTTGAAGTGCGGATTTATCCTCAAAACGTTCGCCTTTCTGCAAACTTTCTAAAGCATGAAATTTTTTCCTTTGTGTTACCTCCCTACATTTCAAACCCATGCATCCAATCTCCTCAGGTAAACTCAGGGGGATGATGTCTGAATCTGCTGGTTTGTGATGCAATAGAACAACCAGCACCGCTTACTATGCCATCAAGTTCATTATCTTTCTCTGAATATGATGGAAATGCATCATCATTAAGGATCAAAGTATGATCCTGTCTTTCACTTTCAACGTGTTCAACTTCGTCATCTTCTCCAGTCTCCATTCACTCATCAGGTTCACTTCGGGATGAAACTAAGTATACAAGTATCGTTGGATGAACTGGGTCGCATAGATCTCCATAATTCTATAACACATTTCAAAAATTCATTTCAATGCAACTTCATTGTTTCTTGGGAAACAGAGTTGTCTAACTTCCAATCTGAAAGTCAAAAGATTTACCACCAAACCTACAAGCTACGTTAATAACTTCCTTAAATTAAGTTACAGATATATTTTTAGAGGTGTAAGATTTAGCATAACTACCTTCAACATAACTAACAATGCCATCAATGTTGGTGGTTCTACCACCATATCAACAAATTATAGTCACCATCTGGACAGAGTAATTCTTAACACCTACTTGAATATCGATTTATTAATTTCAGCATAGCATTATGTTTAAAACTCATCAATTTTCATCGTATTATGCATTCTAATTAGTAATTTTAATTGTATTTAATTAATTGAACAATTTACCCAAAAATAGAAAATTAGGATCACACAATTAAACAAATATAATTAATCAAAACTAACTACAAGTGATCAATTTTATCATACTAAGCATTCTAACTACTAGTTAAGCATTCTAACTAGTAATTTAATTCAATCAAATAATTTACCAGAAATTAGAAAATTAGGGTTTAGCTCATGTAGTGTGTGGTGGCTAAACTGGACTGATGTGTTGTGGTGGTGACGCGACAGGAGGCAGAGAGAAGGGAAGCAGCGACAAGGCTGGCGAGAAGGGGCAGCGAGCTGCGGAGCAACGAGGCTAGCGGCGAGGATCTCTGATTTGTAGATCAGAAGTTTTCGGGGACGGGGTAGGGAGGAAGGAGACACAACTACAATTAATCCCCTTATATGCGAACGAGGTTCACATTTACAGCAAATTGTTGTAAACGCGAACTATCCATAAAGAAGCGCGAATTTGGTTAACTTTGAAAATTTAAAAATTAGGTTATTTGGGTAATTAATTTTTAAAAACTAGTCAAATCTGCAAAAAAAAAATGAACTATAACAAAATAATTCAATTATTTATTCAACAACACATTCCATAGGCTTGTTCTTTTAAACTGGTTTGGCCGAACTGGTCTGGTCTGGTTCTAGTCTGGTTTGAACTGGTTCGTCCGAACTGATTTCAAAGCCAAACCCATTTTTTAGACTTCAATTAGACCAGTTCAAAGTAGTACCAAAAATTCAGTTTGAATCGACTCGCTTTTTGATACTGGTTTATACTTAAATTTAAATCAAACCACTTTAAACCTATATAATTTAGAACTGGTTTGATGCAAAATAAACCAAACCGGCCTAAAATTAAACCAAACCTAGAGATGTATATGTTGATGTTAGACAGGATTTCACTTGGTTGTGGAATAGATTTTCAGTCGGTTCAGTGTGTTTTTTAGCCGGTTCAGTGTTTTTTCAGTCGGTTTAGTGTGTTTTTCAGTTGGTTTACGATTTTTTCTTCTGGTTCAGTGTGTTTGACAAGATTTTCAATCGGTTCAGTTTCGGTTTGAAACGGATTATTTCCTTACCAAAAATGTTATGTAAAAAATCAGACCAAACCAGTTCGAACTGGTTTTGAATCGGTTCGAACCATACCTGCTTATTTTAACCTAAACGAGACCAATTTTTTTAGAAACAGAAAAAATTACTAGTTTTTTTACAAACTATACCAGTTCAGTTCTGAACTGGTTCGGGGTCGAACCGGTTCTTGAACAAGCCTAACATTCCATGTTATATAATATATAGAAGAAGCATGTTCTTTGCAAAAAAGATGAAGAAACATTGGTTTAACTTAGCGAGTGCTGCACAGTTTGTTTGATCAGTTCTGAACTTTATCTTTATCATCTCGTCTCGTCTCCTTAAGATATATATTTCGTCGATGAGGTGTATTGGCTGTAACTTTTTATGATGATTGTACTTCCTTCAAAGAACCTTTGAAGGAGCTCTGTAATATGCTGGTACAGTTGCTGGGAAGAACATTTGACGGACTCCCTCATCTCTTATTATGGGGAAGATGATACCCGAGGCACCCTGAGAATGAATAGTAATAAGTGTCAGGTTTACTTTTGTTTTTTATTTCTAGCTAGTGTTTCATAATCTCTCTATATCTAGCTAGGGTCGATATCTTTACATACCGAGATGAGTCTAGCACCAATCCACATACGTTGCGGTGAAGGAAAAGGCAGCATCAACCTCCCGATTCCGTAGATGGCAACAGCAAAGAAATGACAGACCAAAGTCATGGGTTTAGGGTTGAGACCAGATAGAAGAGAAATGGGACCACTCGAACATGACCCGCCAAGGCTCAAATAGTCGAAACATGCATCGCGCATTTCTTGCTTTGCCGGGTCTGTGGATGCACAAAAGACCTTATAGAGCGCGCCGGCAAGGGTGTTAATCGTCGATGCCACGGGCTGCAAACAAAATAATTGTCATAGATATTAGCTAGCTAGTTGTCTGTGGAAGGCAATTGGGTCCAAGTTATTGGGTTGGACTCATATTTACACTAAATGACAAAGGCCGGGTTTTCGTTACCTTGCGCAAAGTGTAGAATGATTCAAGATATTTCATAAGTTCAGGAGCATCATTGAAATCTGAAAGTGGTCGGAGGAGGTTCCTTATGACGACGACGTCGGATAGTGCCACAGTCATTCCTCCACCTGTGAGAGGATGTCTCATGTTGAATGCATCTCCCAGGAGGAGTGCACCTGGAGTCGATTGAGGAACCGCCGGCATGCTTCTGTTGGGCATGCTCTTGATGTTACCCTTGTCGATAGCAGCAATGAAGGAAGGATAGATCTCCGGTGGCACCTACAATTAAGAATCCATCAGAAACAATAATAAATAAACTCCTAGTATATATAGATAGATAGATAGATAGATAGATACATGATTACCCAATCATTTCATACTATAATAATATTAGTGAAGAAAAAATTATACCTGAGGAGCCACAACTGTCTTCAAGTAATGAGCCATTTCTCCGGTGGATACAGAAGGCAGCTTCTGACCAGGGACATCCACCAAGCACCTCACCTCATTGCTGCTGATTGGATAAAATAGGATGGGGGAAGGGTTGGCTAATATCACATGTCCATGGTTTGCAAACGGAAGGTTGCAATCCTCCAGGACCATCCCTACGAAATGAGATGGAATATCGACTTTGGGATTGCAGAGGGAACGGCGGAGGTTGGAAAAGCAACCGTCGCACACAATCGTCAGTGGAGCCCGAGCTTCCATTATTATGTCACCCCCAACCTTCGTTTTATATTGGACTCCCTTGACGGTCCCCTTCTCTTCGATCAAAGACATCACGGTTCCTTGATCGAGTCTCACACTGTGTTCATAGTACAACAACGTTAAGGTGACCAGTTTCTGCTTCCTAAAGACTAAAAAAAGACAGATGGTAGGGTAGGAATTGTTACTTTTTAAGAGTTGCAGCCTTCTCCCTCATTCTCTGGACGAAACGACCGTTGTGGAACCCTCGACCTGCAACATCGTCTTCGAATTTCTCCAAGGGATAAGACAGCTGAGTGTGCTTCCCATCCATGTACAGAGCGTAACCGAAGATACGCTGCGAGTCGATGGTGCCAACACAATCTGCAAGATCCAACTCCTGTAACTTCAGGTACCCACCTGGCTGAAGAAGTTCACCCACGATCCTGTCTTGCTCAGACAGGTCTCTTTCAATCACATGGACACTACGCCCATCCTGCAACAAACCCTTCTATGATTTAGCAAACAGAGAGAGAGAGAGAGAGAGAGAGAGAGAGAGAGAGAGAGAGAGAGAGAGAGAGAGAGAGAGAAAGAAGAGATCTGACCTTTCCAAGAGTGTAAGCAAGAGCTGCACCAGCAACTCCAGCGCCAACAATAATAACGTCAGGGTATCCATCATCCTTGCCTCGGGAGACTCCAGTATGATTGCTGATAGAGTTTTTAAGGTTTTGATAGTCCTCGTCTTCAGTTTTCTTCTTCCCCGCCATTGAAAAGCTGCACATTAGTAGGAACCCTAGCCAGGAACCGAGGAGTAGAACTCCGGCCATCAAGTACTGCACCTCCATCTTCAAATAAATGAAACTATTATAGGTTGAGTCCAGTCGAGAATGGAGGTTGTTGGATTTCTTCTCTAGATGTTTCTTTATGCTGAATTTACAGGGACTCTGCAATGGGTTGGTTACGTATGGAGAAGGTGTCCTGGAGAGAGGATGAAGAAAGTGAATGGAGGTTGCCGCCTTTTATAATCCTCTTTGAAACTTCTGGTTTCCTTCACCCCTGCCGCTGTTTCATGCACTGTTGTCGTGTTCTTGTATGGGAGAGGACTGAGTCTGTTGCCAAACAAACCCAGCTGAACATTTTTGAATGGAGAAATGGACTTTTGCATGACCACAATTTTCCAGTACTTTACCACTAATTTAATTGCTGGCTAACAAAAATACATACTATCTTAATTACATACAACAATTTTTCAAAGTATTAATATCTTCAATTTTTAGCCGATCTTTTCTCGTTTCAACTTCGAATATATTTGTTTTAATGCGTTCATACTTATATAAAATAATTATAATTTTACCTGTCCCCATTCGTGTATATGTATGTGTATATATCGTTAGATTGTTAATTATTTTATACCGCACTAGGCCATTCCATTAACAATAATAAAGTCACGATTCTTTTTCATACAAATATATTGCCAAATTCAGTGCCGTATTTAACTATTTATACGATTTCGTCCCCCTTAAAGTTTTATATGTTATTTTTGTTTTTGGCCAAGAACTAGATTTCATTCCAAACAAATCAAACCTAGTTACATCAACATATCTGATAACAATAAACGAGATAGCTCGGGTGGGGTCTAACGACCCAATCCGAAGGACACCCCCCTAACCTAGTCTGAGTTGCTATCCAGTCCGCACATCGGTTCGCGGATATTGGAATAGCAGCCCAAGTAACATTACCGACATCCCTAGCCAACCGACTAGCATTGTACAATATCGTCTCGACCCTCCAAAGGAAGATGGAGCCCCGTAGATGGTTGATCACCAGTAGAGCGTCCGACTCGACTCTAACGGTCTTCCAATGGTTCTCCTTAGCCAAAGCTAGGCCTTCCAGAATTGCTCTCGCCTCTAGCTCCATCGCCGAACCAGCCACGACCCTTATGTTACGTCCTCCACGAACCCGACCTTCGGCGTCCCGGGCAATGATGGCCAGCCCACCTTCGGTCGTGTGTGAAGTCCAGGCAGCATCGCAGTTCAGCGTAATTGATCCCGTTTGTGGTCTCTCCCAAGCTTTGCTCTGCTGCTGCGTCGAGCGTTGGGTTCCCGTCGTCCCCGTCCTCGCCAAGGAGTTGTTTGCTTCATTGAAGGCTTCCGTGATCTCCTGCAAGATGTGGCCTACGTTCGGTTGGCGTTGCTCGAAGGTCTTCTTGCACCTTCCTTTCCAAACGAACCAAGCTGCATACATGCAGAGCTCCCACACACAATCGCCTTGCCCCCTCTGCATTGTGACGAAAGCTGGTGCAGGTCCACGCTTGAGCCACTCTGTCAATGTTGCAGAGTCGTCATCTGTATCTCTCGCGTCCAGCAGCATCCGGTGACAGCATGCTCCGTTGTCTCCTATTCATCGCAACTGAGGCATATCGGGGAGACATGCACACCTCTCCTCGCCAGATTGCTCCTCACCGCCACTGCATTAGATGCAAATTTCCACAAACAAAACTTTACCTTAGGCCAAACATTGGAGCTCCAGATTTTCGTCCATGCATGAGCAGACACAGTAGGTTCAGTCTCCGCCCGTCCCTTCTCCCGGATTCGATGGTATGCTGACTTCACAGTCACCCGACCATCCTGCGTAAAAGGCCACCTCAGTATATCTTCTCTTGGTTCGACTGGAAGTGGGATCTGCAGCACCGAGCTTGCCTGGGACGTGCCAACTACAGCTTCCACTGTCGCAGCATCCCATCTCCCGTTCGTTGAATCAATCCACTCGTCCAGGCGCACGTCAGTCTGCAGCTCCCCTATAACGCTGGATGGCACGGGTCTGTTGTCCCGGTTTGACAGTATCCATTGGTCCCTGAACGCCAAAACCAAGCGACCGTTACCTACTGTTCAAACCCCGTCTTCTTTGAGCACGTCCCTACCCGCGAGTAAGCTCAACCATCCCACGACGCCCTACTGCCTTTAGACGCATGGAGGAAGTCAGATGAATGGAAGTATACACCTGTAAGGACCCGGACTCATAGGGCATCCGGTTCTTGAAGGACCCACGCCGCCATTCTTGTAAGCAAGGCGAGATTGAAGACCTTTAACTCCTTAAAACCAAAGCCCCCTTGTTGTTTGGACTCCGTCATCAATTCTCATCTCTTCCAATGTATTTTCCTTTCCCCGTCCCGTGCACCCCACCAGAATCTCGATATCATCGTGTTAATTTCAGCACACCAAGTTGATGGGAGTTGGAACACGTTCATCGCACAAGTTGGAATCGATGTAATGACTAGCTTAATTAGTACCTCTCTCCCGGCATTGTTGAGCAGTCGGTTTTTCCATCCTTGCAGTTTCTGTATAATTATCTCCTTTAGGAACATAAGGGATTCCTTTCTCTATCTCCCTCATACCGTTGGCAAACCTAGGTAATGTCCCAGGTTCTCCACTTGAGTCACTTCCAATACCTGTGAGATTTCGGCTCTAAGTACTTCCCCCATTGCTGAATTAAAATACAAGCACGACTTTCCAAGGTTGACGGTTTGTCCGGAAGCCGCACAATATGACTCCAGTGTGTCTTTTAGAGATTGGGCGCTCTGGGACGATCCTTTAAAGAAGAAGAGTGAATCATCTGCAAAGAACAAATGGTGTATGACAAGGCACTCTCTTCTTGGTCGGATCCCCTCTATCACGCCTCAGGCAACCTGGGATTCCATCAATCTAGATAAAACATCAGCTAGGAGAATAAACAGATATGGAGACAAGGGATCCCCCTGTCTAAGTCCTCTATTCAGGTGGATGACCGACGATCTCTTTCCATTAATCAGCACGCAATATGACACCGATGATATGCACGTCTTAATCCATTGCACCCATCTCGCACAAAAGCCTATCCGTTGTAATACCTCCAAGAGAAAGTCCCATTCCACTCGGTCATAAGCTTTTTGCATGTCTATCTTCAGCGCACATTCGGATCTCCCTTGTCCTCCACTCCTCGTTGATCGTGTTTTCATGAAATGGAACATCTCATGGGCGACTAGTATATTGTCCTGAATCCGTCTGCCTGCTACAAAAGCACCCTGGTACGACGTTATCAGTTCTGGTAAATAGGCTTTTAATCTATTTGCCAGAACCTTAGAAATAATCTTATACCCAAAATTACATAGACTAATAGGTCTAAAATCTGAGGTAGAGCAAGGGTTTTGAACTTTAGGAATCAGTGTAATATCGGTTTTGTTTAGAAAGGATGGCATGATACCTAATGATAGGAAGACGTTGACGGAGGTGACGATATCTGTACCTATGACGGCCGAGCTCCTTTGAAAGAAGGACCCCGAGAAACCGTCTGGTCCTGGAGCCCGAGACCCCCCCAACTGAAATGTTGCCCTCCGCACCTCCTCCATAGATGCCTCCCGAGTTAAGCATATGTTCATTTGCCCATCTTCTTGAGTTGGAATGCAGCTCAGCACATCCCTCCAGTTCGGTTCAGTACCCCATGTCCCTTTCGGTTCGGTTAATGCTGGTTGAGATGGATCGGCTGATTGTGGTTCCCCTCTAGCCCGTTCGGTGATTCCTTGGCCAGCCCTCTCTGTCAAAAACAATTTTGAGAAGAAAGCATGGATTTCCTTCGTGACTCCTTTCTCCCCATCAATCCATACACCTTTCCCATCTCTTATCCTCATCATCTTGTTTCTCCTTCGCCGGGTTAGCGTAGATTGGTGGAAAAATTTTGTGTTTCGATCACCTTGTGTTAACCACTTAACCCGTGACCTCTGTTTCCAGAATATCTCCTCTCTTTTCCATAGGGCATTAAGTCGGGATTTGAGAGCTCTTTGATCTCCTTCCTCCTCTTCATTAAGCATACGGTCATCAAGCCCCATCAACCTGCCCCTAGCCTTATGTATTTCTATTGCATTATTCTTGAATTTCACTTTACTCCAGTAGGTAAGAGAGTGCTTACAGGCATCCAATTTAGTCTTCACGTCATGCATGTTCCTAGCCGAACCAGATCTGATCCACGCCCCCTTGATGACATCCAAGCAATCCTCTTGTTCGAACCACATCTCCTCGAATCTAAACCCTCTCTGTCTCTTATCATCATTGTAGCTCAAGCTTAG
This sequence comes from Chamaenerion angustifolium, assembly GCA_946814005.1. Lineage (NCBI taxonomy): Eukaryota > Viridiplantae > Streptophyta > Magnoliopsida > Myrtales > Onagraceae > Chamaenerion > Chamaenerion angustifolium. The sequence goes on along the minus strand of OX328270.1, from coordinate 21,861,530 downwards.
AACGAGGGGCGAGTGGTCCGAGCCTATTGGTAACTCATTTACGCATTGGGCGTTCAGGAAACGAGTGCACCATTGTCGGTTAGCGAGGACACGGTCCTAGCGCTCAATGATTTTTTCAGCTCCCCTCCTATTGTTTGACCATGTGTGCATTTGTCCCTTGTATCCAATGTTCTCCATACGGATATCCTCGATCATCTCATTGAACCGATCAATTTTTCACTGATCTTTCCTCCTTCCCCCGACCTTCTCCATCTGATGTGTAATGTCATTGAAGTCCCCTAAACAAATCCAAGCCCCCGTTCTTCCATTCCCGAGCTGCACCACTGCCTCCCAGTTCCTGACCCTCTTGGGAAAGTCTGGATCACCGTATATCCAAGTGATGAAGAAGTGTTCTCCCGAGATGATGTTGGACACCTTACAATCTATCACGTTCTTGTCTTTTGAAATAATAGTCACATGGGTGTCAGCCTTCTACCAAAGCGCCAGGCCTCCATTTATCCCAGTTGGTTCCACATATGTCGCATTGTCCATGTCTACCTCCCTACGCACCCTTTCACAGAAGGTCCCCGGTTGTTTAGTCTCCATTAGAAAGATAATATCCGACCGTGACCTCCTCACTAGGTCTTTTAGGTTACGAACCGTCAGGGGAGACCCCAACCCCTGACAGTTCCAACTTATTAGGTTCATTGGTGCTGTGTGGCTGCTTCGGGGCAGCCACCATAACCCGTATTGCCATCATTTCCCACCTTCGTTGCTTGGATATCATCCTTTCCCTTGCCACCTCTTTTCGTGTCGTGTCCCAGATTTAAGTCGGACCCAGCACTCACAACTTTCTTTGGTGGCACTCTACCTGTAGTGGAGCTGTTTGACGCATCACTACCTCCCCACCTCTGTCTTTTGGTAGTTTCTTGTTCTCCTCCTTTGGTACTCGTTCTCTTTATTACCATCCTCCTTCTCCTGTCGGATGTGACTTCACTGGTAATCTTCACCTTGGTCCCCTTTGGAGGTGAGTGTTTTGGAGTATCACCCTTCCAGGGACTAGGCGTCGACCCTTTCCTCTTGCTGGAGGTCTGTTATGTTCGAGTAACTTCCAGGGCACGCGATTCCTCAACCGGCCTCTGCATCACCAAGTTCAGCTCTACCTCCCTGACCGTCTGAGTGTTCTGTGATCCTCCCTCCCCTGGGGCGGCCTGGTGTAAGTGAAGGCCTATCCCCGGTGGAGAGCTACTCTGGACAGCGGACTGGTTGACATAGCTTAAGGCAAGGTTCAGATCTTCTTGTGGGAAGTGTTCGGTTGTCGTCTGGTCTTCTTCCTCAGGAACTTTGTTTAGATCAAAGAGAAAGTCCTGAGTTGTATGGTTGGTTGTCTGGCTCCAAAGGTCCTTCATACCTCCAGTGATCTGTGGCAGCGCTTGTTCCATGAAGTCAACATTATGGATTTGGGGGGTTTGGGTCGGTTCGTTGGGCATGCTCCTGCTATTGTGGATTGGTGGTTGGGCAGCTTTGGATGTACCCACAGCAGAGGAAGGAGCTTCTGATTTCTCATTGATAGCCGAGTTCATGACATCCCTCCACGTTTTCATATTTGGGTCCCTGGTCTGCATCTGTTTTGGCTTCTCCCCTCCCAACTGTCTCCATCTGGTGTTTGCTATAGGCCTTACTCCCGTTAGCCAGGGTCCATATCGCGGGAACCCTGGATTGACATGGGACATAGCAATATCTTCCACGCAGTGTTGTGAGGTACGTCCGAACTTCCCACAAACATAACACACATCCGAGAGTCTTTCATATTTGAGGGTGGCCCATTTGTATTCTCCCTTATTGTTTGTGAACCAGAATCCCTCCATGATCGGCGATGAGGTATTGATTTCTACCTGCACACGAATGAATCCTCTTTGTCTCATTTGATGATTCGACTCCACATTGACGCACCTCCCCACCAGGTTTCCAATCTGTTGTGCATTCACCCCATTGTATTGGTCCATGCTGAGGCCAAAAATCTGCACCCATATTGGTATAACCTCAAAAGCTACTTCATCAGTATTCACATCCTCACGGTACTCCTTCAAACTCAGACAGTGGCCTTGAATAGACCAAGGAGACAGGTCCATGATCTATTTTTTTATCCTTCTCGGATTCAAACTCAAAAACTGTCGTTCGTTCATCTAGCTCTTTCATTTTTACTGGCCCATATCTTGCCCATGCACTCTTCAACATATTATACACGACTGAATTCCTCAACTGTTTTTGTGAAATCAATCTACCGAGTACCTTACTTCCTGCAGCGTTGGGGGTGTTCGTGACCAGTCTCAGCCTGGCGTTTCTCTGGGGTCCCCTGTCGCCGGAGCAAGAGCCAGTCGCCATGGTGGAATAGGCCCAGATACCTTCACCAACGTCGTCCCCAACCTGAACAATCAGAGAAAAGGAAGGTAAGTTTGCAGAGAAAAGTGAAGGGAAAAATTAGGGTTTCCAGCTTTTGCAACGTTCGGTTTACATGGAGCTGTTCCAATTCCTTCTGTAGAGCTGTCCTACTGCATGGCAAGAAGCCAATGGGAGTAATAATTGCTCTTGCTTTGTCTTCCAGCTGATTGGACAGATCCCTCATCCCTTTCCCAGCTCCGCCCGACCTTTTCGGCGAAGAAAGCTCTCACAGGACAGATTCCTGGAGAGAGAATTGGAGCCGCGCGTGATGACTACGCGCTCCAGCTACATTCTTATATGTTATTTGATTATCTCCTACTATATGTTATTTGATGATCTCCTACTAGTACAATATATAGAGTTAATAATCACATTGTTACCCCAAGTTTAATCATTTTACAAATTGCTACATAAACTTTGTTTTTTTCAAATATTGCTACCTATACTTTAGAAGTTGTGACAAATTGCTACACCACTTAACCTTTTCGTTAGATATGAACGCAAAATGACATGTCAACACATGATTGATACGTGATTTAAAAAACTAAATAATGTTTTAAAAATATAAAAACTAAACAAAATTAAAAACAAATCTGAAAAATTAATAGAGAAAATAAGAGTTTTTAATATAATATTTTTATTCAAAATATGAAACAAAATTTTAAAAAAAAACTAATTATTTATTATTATTTTTATTTCATGGTTTTCATAACAGTATTATATTTAAAACTCATATTTTCCCTTTTAATTTTAAAAATTAGTTTTTTTTAAAATAGATTTGTGATATTCAAAATATTATTTAGTTTTTTAAATGAGGGATCAATCATGTGTTATCACGTCATTTTCCGTTTATATTTAACAGAAACGTTTTCTGAGGTAGCAATTTGCCCAAGTGTCAAAGTTTAGGTATCAATTTTTGAAAAGTAATGTTAAGGTAGCAATTTGTTATGTGTCCAAAGTTGGGGTAGCAATTTGGTCATATGAAAAATGATTTGTGATTATTATCTCGCTAGGTCATATGAGTGTGAGTATGAGTTATATATTTTGTTGGCATATATTCTTGTTTGACAATTATCAGTCAATGATCCTATTAGTCTGATCTAACTTTCTTTTCTAGCATCATAAATTTAGGCATAATCTAACGGAAGCTCTCAAGAACAGACTAAGATAATAAACACTACATCGAACGTTAAGTCTTGATTTAAAGTATTAAGGGTACTTTCGGTACTCACAAGAGAGTCTTGGGTCTCACATAACGACGAATTGAGATCGGGCTGTGTTATCACTCACGATGTAGTATGGCATTAATTGTGTTGTACAATATTTTTTACTTTCCATAGAGCATATGTTGTAATGTCGTAGGGATACCCATCGTACAAACAAAGTACCCAAATAAAAAGTCCACGGACTCCTATCTGACCCCTAAGTGGATTGACGAAACAATCTATCAAAGTGCATGGTGCAACGCAAACATGCTATAGTGTGATTCTTAATGGTCCACACTCATAGTCCTTTTAATTTAGACATCACAAAATTTACAAAACCAAACACCATCATAAATTTCACCTAGCCACACAGGCAAACAAGTCATTACCAGTATGAGAGGATAATCCAAATTCCACTTTACATATTTTCTCAAAGAATGTCTAAAATCTCTCAATGACATATGCAAACCAACGCTTGTCGGTTATATTAAACATCATGCATTCAACAACGTGGACTAACTTATTTAAATCAGTCTAAAGTGCTATTCAACACATATCGATCTTCTAATTGTGCTCTCCTAATAATGAGTTAGATCTTACGGTTATGACTCTACAATGGATCTCTACGCATCTTCTTGAAGCGTGACTATTCTAATATGAATTATTATTTACGTAATGTTAAGCATACTAAATCAATCAAAAACTTATTTCTCTAGGTAATTTCCCAAAGCAATATTTTCAAGACTATGCAAACAACCTTCATCTTAGCCTCACAAAGAGACTAGAACCAAATCTACAAGCATACAAGGTTATGATCAATAACCCGATCATGGCCATATGTAGACCATAACCGTAGTAATAGATGACTGTGTCTGGTTATGCTTTCTAAGATGACAGATTTCATATAAGTACTAATCCATGTAAGAATTCACATAGCATGAAAATACTTTTCTACAATACCGATTTATGATCGTCATACAACGTGACCACACCATTTCACATGACAAATCATAAGCAGGTCTAAATATTGTCTCAAAGGTCTATGCGGATCATGAATTATGAAATCTCTCGATTTATGCATTTATGATTCACAAAGAATGAGAAAATTACTCTATTCAACATTCAACACATATGTTTCATGCATAAGCAACTAGGAAGAACATACAAGGTTCAATAATACACTGCAAAAATAGTCGTCACCTAGATCAACGTTACCAATCAATTTTTTTCAAACTCAGTTGTGTCTTATTTTAAAGAGCTCAACTTAGTCATAAAATCTGACTTATTTTTATTGCATATTTAGTACCTTTCTTTAAAAAGGTTGGCGTTATATCGCTCCCATTATGACAAAGACTTTATGGTTGTCTCACTTGCGAAACAACATCTCAACAAGTCATCTCACTTGTGAAACAATATATGTAATTAAAGTGCATCAACTAACTTCACACATGAAATGACATGCTTTATAATTTAAATTAATCAGTAACTCTACTTAGGAAGGATTGGTGCTCTATGCTCTCAAAATAATAAAATTTTGTAGTCGTCTCACTAATGGAATACCACCATCAACCAAAATGCATCACGTTACCTCACACATGAAGTTACATGATTCATGATACCGCTAACTCTAGAGTAAAGATTCCTCTAAGTTATGAAACTACATTGCTAACCAAGGTGCATCAAGTTGGCATCACTTATGAAGTGACGCACTCCTCTAGGTATCATATTCATCTTGCTCCCACTAGGAATAAGATCCCTCTAAGTTACTTCCATTTGGAGCAGGGAGGTAACTCTCATTTGCACCATATCATGATGGAGTCTTCAGTTGACGAACTTAATCATAATTTGTCATATTCTTCCACTTGAATAGAGTTATCTTGGTTGGTTTTCACCCTCTAAAGGTTCAGATCCTGGGACTTTCTCCCACTAAAAATTCACCTCACTGTTATTGTAATCAACAATTGATTTAAATTGGGGCAATTAATGTGTTTAGTAATTGGTTAATTTAGTAATTTTGATAAATTGACTCTCATGTCATAGTCAAACTTTCATGAGCCCTTTGTTCTTTTTGTTTTGGCCAACTGAGCCCTTTGTTCTCACTAGGGCTAAGTAGACAACTCTTTGTCCTCACTTGAGCATAGAAGATACCCAATTCTTCTTGGGCATGTACCACAAAAGTACATGACGTTAGTCGATGAAATACTACTGCAAAAAAATGGTATCATATAAGACTTACGCCACATTTTGTTTTTGGCCAATTTGCATTTCATTTGATGGAATAAAACGTCGTGACATGTTGTCACGGTTGTTCAAAATTACAATTATTCGCTAATAAACAAATTAAAGGGGGTGGGGGGTTTTCGACCCAATCACTCAAACTCACTCCCATCCGGGTTTGCTTTGTTATCCAGTTCACACATTCATTCGCCGTCCATGGAATAACTCGTCATTGCACATGCATTTGTTGTCTCGCTAGTGCTCAGATGTTTTGGGCTATTGTCGATAATCTCCATTGGGTTGGCCCTTCCCGTATTTTGTGTATTACGGTTTGTGCGTCCGATTCGATTTCAATGTCCGTCCATCCATTCCGTATAGCCAATCGAATCCCCTCCAAAATAGCAACTGCTTCCATCATCTCCACATTGTCGTCTCACATTGCTTGGTTCAGTCCTCCCATGATCCTCCATTCGGCATCAATTGCCACCACACCAATGCCTGATTACGCTGAGCTTGTGCATACTGTTGAATCACAGTTGATCTTGATGATATTACTTCCTGGCTTCTCCCATACCTACTTCGGTTGTGTTGGTCTGGGGGTGTCCACTTGCTATGAGTTTGTCGTATGCGCCACGGATAGCCATGATTGCCTCTGTTGGGTTCAATGGTTTTCCTTCGAACGATGTCATGCATCGTGTCTTCCATATTTGCCACCATGTGAGTATGCATTTCATCCATCTAGCTTCCCTTGTTGGTCCTTGCTCCCCTGGTTCTGCTCGCCTCCAACCACTTCGGTACGTCCGTCTGATCTGCCGAAGGCCCAACACCTCGAATTGGTCTCTGCCGACGGTGGTTCCCGTACTGCGGTTGCCCCTCCGTCTCCCTGAACGTGTGGTAGACAGACCGAGGTTGTGGTAATCCGTCCTTAGTGTGTAACCATATGTATCGATCCCTCCCTCATTCACACGGGATCGACATGCATAACATGTAGTCCGCATCCTGTGTTGTAACCCTTGCCTGCACTAACTCCTCATTCCAGCTCTGGTTTGGGTTTATTAGTTCACTCACCATGGTGGTTTGGTCAGTTGGTTCATACTGTTCGTCCGTCACCCTGAAACTGTCCTTTGACACCACCCATGGATACGTGAAGACATTTATCATTTACCCTGTGTCGATGGACCATAACCCTTCTCGTTTGAGTACATCCCTCCCATGTAGTGGGCTACTCCATCCCCACGAGACCCGCCCTCCTTTTGTGGCCTCTAGAAAACCACCATGCGGGAAGTACAAACCTTTCATGATCCTCGCGCATAGTGTGTTCGGTTCATTTAGGAATCTACCCGCCATTTTAGTGAGCAAAGCTGTGTTGAAAGGTTGGAGTTCCCTAAACCCTAGTCCTCCCGTGTGTTTGAACTTGGTTAGTATCTCCCATCTCCGTCAGTGTGTTTTCTTGCCCTCTGCCGATACTCCCCACCAAAAGTCCGCAATCATTGAATTTATGTCCGAGAACCAGGTTCTAGGGAGTTGGAAATGCTCATCACGTATGTCGGGATAGCTGTGATTACCGCATTTATCAATACCTCCTTCCCTGCTTGGTTTAGAATCTTTGGTCTCCACCCGGCTAGTTTGTCATTAACCTTATTCTTTAGGAAACTCATTGTGTCCTTCTTTGATCTTCCCCATGTGGATGGTAACCCTAGATATTTTCCCGGGTCACTTGTGATCCTTACATCCAACACCTCCCCCACTATCCTTCTCTCATTCGGTCTCATTCCTTTGTTTAAGAACATAGTCGACTTTGATGTATTGATGCGCTGTCCAGATGCCTCACAATATCTGTCCAAAATGTTCTTTAAGTTCCTTGCATTGTCAATCGATCCTTGTATGAATAGAATGGAGTCATCATCAAAGAATAAGTAGTGGATCTTGGGGCAGTTCCTCTTCATCACTATTCCCTCTTAGTCTCTTGTCACCTACTTCTTTTTCAATGGTTCTTGATAGTACATCCGCAAGCAGTATAAACAGGTACGGTGATAAGGGGAGTCCTTGGCGGATGCCCCCCGTCGATCTAATCATTGTGGATCGTTCCCCATTTACGACCACCCTGTATGACGTGGTGGATATGCAAGCTCTAACCCAACCTATCCTTTTCTCATCAAAGCCCCTTCCCTACAAGCTTTTTAGTAAGAAGTTCCACTCCACCCTGTCATACGCATTTTGCATGTCTATCTTTAAAGCACATTCTATTTTGCTCCCCCTCCGTCAGGTCTTTAGGTAGTGGAAATCCTCATGAGCAACCAATATGTTATCCTGTATAGACCTGCCTGCTACAAAGTCCCTCTAGAAAGGTGTGATGAGATCTGGAAGATAAACCTTTAATATGTTCACCAAAACCTTAGAGATTATCTCATACAAGAAATTGCAACAACTAATAGGTCTAAACTCAGTGTCCCGGGTCGGATTTGGAACCTTTGGGATCAACACAATATCGATTTGGTTAAAATGGTATGAGAGGTTACCTGTTCTGAAGAAAGTTTTTGACGCGGTGATCACACCTGGTCCCACGGTATGCCAACTCTGTAGATAAAACAGACCTGGAAACTCATCGGGACCTGGAGGTTTAGACCCCCCCTAACTCGAAAGTGGCAGATTTGATCTCTAGGTCGGATACCTCCCGTGTTAGTTGTGCATTCCTATCTCTAGATCAAAGTAGGGATGCAATTATCTTATCCCCCGCGTCAGTATTCTCTGATCTTAACATCTTCCCATAGTATACCCGTAGCTCCCATGCTATTTCCTTCTCATTCGTTAACCAGACCCCCCTGACTTTGCAGTCGGCATATGTTATTTCTCATTCTCCTCGACGTCGTTGTTTGGTGGAAAAAGGTTGTGTTCCTATCCCCTTACTTTAACCATTTCACCCGCGGTATTTGTCTCGAATAGATCTCTTCCCTCGTCCAAAGGTCACGGATCTTCCCTTTTAGTCGTTTCTCCTCGTGAATCACAATCTTGTCCATTCGTCCCCTCATGTGGTTTTGGAGTGTCTCCCTTGTCTTGACAATCTTCTTCATGTTGTTCCCGAAGTGTGCTTTGCTCAATGCGGTAAGTTGCCTTCGGCACTCCTTCAATTTTGCACACATCCCCATTTAGGGGTTCGTCCGGTTGGGCTTGTCCACACGCTTATTCGATTATGTCCTTGCACCTTAGTGTTTCCATCCACATAGACTCGAATTTTAACCTCCGACTTATCCTCCGACGTGACCTTTCTATTTGTAGGATCATAGGGGTGTGGTCCAAGCCAATAGCTAGCTCGTTGATGCATCGGCTACTCGGGTAACCCGCGGCCCACTCCCCATTAATCAACACCTGATCCAATCGTTCAGTTATCTGTTCATCCCCGCTCCTATTATTACACCATGTGTGTGGTGGGCCCTTTGCTCCCATGTCATCGAAGTGTAAATTCTCGTTCAATTTATTGAACTCGTCCATTTGTCTTTGTGACTTTCTTCGGCCCCCTCCTTTTCGTGTGGGTAACATATGATGTTGAAATCTCCAAGGACCGCCCATCTCCCTCTCCGTCCCCTCCCTAGGCTGCGAAGTACCTCCCGGTTTTGGCTCGTGTTTGGGCATCCGTATTCGCATAAACCCACGTGATGTACATCCATGCTCCTCCTTGGCCAATTTTCACTTCACAATCCACGAAGTTTGTATCATGGTATAGCATTCAGACTTGTGTATCATCCTCCTTCCACCACAATACTAATCCCCCCGCTCTCCCTCTCGGCCATATATACTCTGTTCCGTTCATCCATATTTGTTTTCTGATTTTCCCGCAGTAGGTATCCACATTCTTTGTTTCCATAAGAAATATTATTTCTGAGGGATACCTTTTATTGAGGTCTTGTATGTTTTGGACTGTCAGGGTAGACCCCAAACCGTGACAGTTCCATGAGATGACACTCATTGAGCCTCAGTGGCTGTTCGGGGACAGACACTAGAGCCCATTTCAATTTCCGTTGAGTTCATCCGATCCTTCCGCGACAAAGCCTTCGTCCCCCCTCTTTCCCTTACTAGTGGTTTGACGGCTTGGTAGGCCCCGTTGTGTTGTTTTACCACGACCCCTCCATCCACTATCCTCGCATCCAGTTTGTTCGAGCCCGACCCTCGCCTCTTCATGGTCGGTTGGGCCTCCATATCTTCTCCTGTTTGCTTCAACGTCGTCTTATTTAGGTAAGGGCTCAGCCCCGAGTTTTCATTCCCGCTGTCATGTATCGGCGTGGAGGGTGGCGACTCTGGTGGGTTCTCTACTTTGTAGGTCATGATAGGTACAGTGGTGAGCATAATGTGTTCGGTAGGGGAGCTCTCTGGTAGGTAGATGATCACCGAACTAGACGGGATGTGGAAATGGTGACTCCTGTCCGGTTGATGCCGTCTCATCCACCAAACATGTGTGAGTGTCGGCCCCTTGATCACCTCCCAACCACTTGCGGGTTGAGTGACCTGTTTTGTTCGGGTCATCAGCTCATCATGTTGGTTCTCCTTCTGGTGTTCCCCCTGTGTCTCGTTTGTCTCCATTCTGTCATCCTCTACGATCGATTCTACACCACTTCTCCAATGTTGTTTACCATTATCTACCCATGGTTCCATATCTATTCCATCCGCATTTTATTCTCTCGGTTTGGTCTCCTTGCCATACCTTGGTGGTGATTCGGTCTCCCTTTTATTATCCGCTTTGTTCTTCCCTTTCTCCGATTGTCTAACCTCATCCATTATGGCTGACCAAGATTGCCTAGCCCCTGTTTTGGTTTGGCTCTTAGGACCCTCTTCCTGCCTCGAGTCTTGCTTTGGCAATATGTGATTCGGTCTCGCCCCAACCAACCAAGGTCCATAGGCCGGAACTTTCTCATCCTGATCCGACATCTTCACCTTGTCATTGCACGTTTGGGTCGTGTGAACCAACATCCCACACACATAACAATAGTCAGATAATCTTTCATATTTAACCGATGCCCATTTTTCACTTCCTTGGGAGTTCATCCACCAAAACCCTGACATCAATGGTTCATTCCCATCTATCTCAATTTGCATTCTCATATAGCTTCTACTCACTCCTGCCATATTCGGTTCGACCTCTAGGCAATTCCCAAGCATATTTCCAATTTTCCAAGCATTCTCAGCACTAAATTCCTCTAATCCTAAGTCATGTATTTGGACCCAGAAATTTACCTTATGGAATTCTACCTCCTTGATTCTGATTCTAGGGTCCCAACGTTTATGTTGATGATTTGGTCATTGACTGCCCACGGTGACCGGTTGAGGATGCTGTGTATGTCATCTTCTCGGTCGAGCATAGAAGACACCCAATTCTTCTTGGGCATGTACCACAAAAGTACATGACGTTAGTCGATGAAATACTACTGCAAAAAAATGGTATCATATAAGACTTATGCCACATTAACCAATCCAAAGCAAAGTAATAGTTTTCTAAAACAACTTGTTCCTCTGAAAAAATAAGAATGATCAACATATGAGTATCCTTTTTCTCATTACATCTTCTGTTCCGGAAAAGAACAAATTATTCAGACACATTCAAGAAGGTGTTAGTCTTTACCGTCTAATTAATCAAGCTCTTACAACTCTCTCACACATGATAAATTAAATCGAAAGTTGATCCCATACTAAACTATTAACCGTCTTGTTATAAAAATATTCATTAAAAATAAAAGAGATGCTGAAATGATATTTCAGGTTGGAGACTGGCTCACACAACATGACTCATAGATCAAACCTACTAACATGACACAAATAGTTCGACCATCCATATAATTTTTTTTTAAAGTTTTGTCTGCTCTTTAATTTTTCCTTGAATTTTTGGGATTCATGCTATATAATTTATTAATATGCTCAGCAGTCTTTAGGCACAACCCTATACATTTTCTCTACTATGCGTCTCAGCTTTAGGCACAATTGCCTCAAGCATGCTAAGTGCACTTAGGTCTTAAGAACAAAGCTCCAAAATTATTTAGCATCAATGCACCTATACGCATGACTTGAGATCATTTTAAGAGTCGTATGCTCCTTTAGGGAATTCTAAAGTCGTTACTTTAGATCTCACAGTTGTACTCAAGAAGCAATAACGTTTTGGTTTACTCCACGACATCATTCACTAAGAATGCAACTCAATCAAAATCATTTTGACACAAGGTATAATGTTCAATGCATTTAAAGAAGTCATTATTTAATACAATTAATCCAATAGTGTACGTAACCTGAAAGGCCAGAAAGATGTGCTAAATTCTAATTAATCAAAGTCAAAATTATTAATCAAAGTCAAAATTGTTACAGTCTCACTAGACTATGATGAGAATTAATGGAACCGAGTATTTACAAGTATTAATACAAGTACATGTGGTTCACGTGAGTTAATTTATTTAATCAAGAGGCTCAGTGATCACAGATACATATACTATATCATCACTCTCTACGCACTTATGCGACTATGCACACACAAAGTATAGGAAGTATCGACCTAATAATTCCTAGACGGGTTTTTAGCGGACCTAGTTGTACCAATACACATGCATATAAGTTCAAACAAATTTAAACTTCTTAGAGATCTAATATATATGAGTTCGAAAAATAATTTTCAATCACGACTTACTGCATTAACTACTTAGCATGGAACTACCACCGGTCATGCAAGTGTCCACATGTGCATAAATGAATACCCTAATTTACTTTAAAGAGTTCAGGGGGTAACCTGGAAATTTGCACCTTTCCAAAACATATTTAATTTGAAGAAAATTCATTTTCCTACAAATCTTCAACTAGGGATTACTTGCAGCTTGCTTAAATCTTAAAGAGGTCACATGCAGCCTCGAAAAATATGCAACTAAACACATGTTTTTTAGACGTCAAATTGTCAACGAAAACTCCAAAGTCAGACAGTTTCAACAAATTGTGTTCATTCTAATAATTATTATAATAATTACCGATACTTATACAAAAATAATTGAATTATTATATCATAATATTTTAAACTATTGTATATATTTAGTTAAAAATTTATTAAGAATATTTTTTTTATACAATTTAAATTTTATTGACTTCGTATAAAAATTCGTAATAAAACCCCACTTATATAACTTCCCATAACTTGGCCAAAAAAAAATATATAACTTCCCATATCATCCGCTGACTATGGGTATGTATATAATATATATGGTGAGCGTATCTGTACCCATCTCCACCACAACTCACACAAACAATATAATAATAAAGTCACACAAATCATCATCATAATCATCATCATCTTGTGTTCTCATTTGTTAAAGTCTTTCTAGTGACCGAAAAGTATTATTTCTGTTTAAAGTAGGAAGACTCTGGATCGAGCGAGTTGACAATGCCTAACTATTTGTACAAGACTAGTTTGCAAATTATTATATTTTAAATAAATTTGTGTCATTAGGAATTGGCTGATTCTGGGTACTGACATGATATTTCTTTCGCACTTTCCCTAGATGTTCTCTCTAGACCCTGTCCCTAGCTTTACTTACATTCACTTGGAACAAAATTTTGTATATTAAATATATAAGATGGATGGTCCATAGCTCTCTGTTTCTGTGTACAATGCATTCATTCACTAAAGGAACAATTAACACAATCTCGACCAAATCGGTATTGAGTTTCATCCTAATGAAATGATTTAATAGATCTATATTGTTATTTCCAAGTGTCCTGGTCGGTATTTATTATTATTTTAATGTCCCCTGCATGGATGGTTGCTTTGGTGCCTCTCGGTCGTTCCCAACTGAAACAAGAAGATCAACAATGGCGGGCTACCAAACTTTTTCAATCGTTCGATGGTCATGAAAATCGAAAGACTTATTTAGGAAGTCATTCATGGGTCATGGGTCATGGGTGGATATCATATCACATCCATTCCATATAGAGTTACATATGTCAGCTGATCGACTCTCTCCATTTCTCAATATATAAATAATATTGTCTACGTATGTATGTATGTATGTTATGTGGCATGAAAACAAAATCACCTTCACTGATTGAGCACAGTGGAGCAGTTTCGATCTCCATATAATATATCCAAGTCTTGCGAAGAAAATAATAATTAGGTCTGAATGTTTCATAAACACATGGAGACTTCACATAGGAATGTTTCATAAAATCTTGGGTACTCATCTCAATCCACCCTAACAAATGACTCCAACGTGTACCCTAACAAATATTTAAATTGTTCAAAAAATAAATACCGAGTTGCCTGCCTCTATGTGAATTTATTATGGAAAGCGATAGGGCAGCCAATATTGACAAAAGAAACCTATCAATAATTCGAGGGGAGCTAGTCGAAGACCTTTGTTCAAAGTTTAAACACGGGGGATTTTGCAAAATACGGAACATGGGTTTCATGTTGGGTAGGTAGAGGTGGGTAGGAGGAGGATGACGAGGCAATTCTTAGAGTACATGCAGAAACAATAAACATTATAATTAATAACAAAAACAATTTTAAAAAATACTACTTAAACTTCAATCATTTACACACACACTCTTATATATGTTGATTGTTGATATTAGAGAATTTTATATTAATTTTTATTTTAGTTATATATATATATTCAATGTCAATTTGAAATTTATAATTTTCTAAATAAAAAAAGTTTGAAAATGGTTCAATACATTTGTACAAAATAGTTTTTGAATCCAAAGTCTTTCAATTGGTCTAACATGTTTAAAAGCAATAACAATTGGTACTTTCATTAATACACTATTCACAATTTTATTAAATACTTTTCAAATTCATAAAATCAACCAAACACTATTTTAATTATTAAGATTAAACCCTAATAACTTACCATCGAATCGATTGATACTCTAATCAACACCCAATTGAGAATCCCTTAGCTTGGGTACCCAACCAAATCAATTAGCAACCATGGGGAGAGTGGGTAGGGGTGTGGACCCAAACTAGGTATTTTATGATTGAGTTTCAACTAAGTTAAAAATTTAATTGTAATATTAATATAAGTTATTAGAGTTTACTTGTGACTTTAAAAATAAATTCTATTAGTTTTCAAATTTGAAAAGCAAACAACAACTTTTTTTTATATATTAATAGCACATACATTTACCATCGTTTGAAAATATAATAGTACATTTATCCTCACAAACACATGTTAGTTCAAACCCGTTGGAATTTTTTTAAACTTCTACCTTTAGTTATTAAATTCTATTTTTTATCCTCTCAAAATTTCTTCGATGTGTTGCTTTCTTAAAAAATAGTTTATTTTAGGAATGTGTAATACTATTAACAATATCATAAAACCATACTTTATGAAAATAAGTATGTGTACATAGTTTATAATTTATATATGAATATTTGCAATCGCAAAAGATTTTATTTTTGGCCATATCACAAAAGATAACTTGAGAATGATGTGACCCATATTGCATATGGATCTTATAGAATTTTTCTATGACACTGTGGTTCACACAGAACCGGATTAGGGGTCAACTTCATCAAATTGTTTCTAGGAATTTTGTGTAAGCCTATCAGCAGTCGCAACAACCAGCGGGTGCAATAGTTGCTCGGCCACATAGGGGTCACGTTTCAGCCCAACCGTTCACTCGGCTTAGAGAGGCCATAGTCTCATAAACAAATATTATGGCTCCATGGTATTGGTTGCATCCATGAAGGTTGTGGCCACGTTAGGCTAAGGTCGTGGCCTCAGGGGCCCAAACCACCGCATCTATGTTGGTCAATATTAACTAATCTAGCATTTCAATCATTCATATCGTACACATTTTCACATGTTGAAGAAACCATGAAATTATTATTGCTGCATAAATCAAAATTCAGAACAATAAATCCACACAAAACAATACTAAAGCTAAATATAGATGATCATAAAGTATGGACTTTTCATAGAAGATATTGTGAAATCGTATATGACTTTCATATTAAAAATCGTAAAAATTAATATATAATTATATTTTCCATATAATTGTGAGAAAAAGTTATAAAGCTATAATTATATCTAAACAATAAATTTTATAGATTATACGTAACCTAAAGGATTATATTATAACATTTACATTTTCTTAATATATATTACTATATGAATACAGTAACATATCTACAAACAAGACAGAGTTAAATTTGTAATTCTAGTTAAAATATAAAAATAAAGTACTCTACTCACGGCACTTTTACATATAAACTATTAAATTACGTTTTTTTTTGTAAGTTATTAAATTACGTTAAAAGTCAATAATAATATTATTTGTGTTTGGTCTAAAACATGCATTCATTCATTCCGAAATCAAAGTCGTTCCAACATCATTACAATTGTCGGACGTCGGATCCGACTTTCCCCGACCCGTTTGAAAAATATTTTTAAATTTCTTTTTGAAATGTCGGGTCTTGGCGAGCGAAGGGTCCGGTCGAGCGGGGTCATCAAACGAACCGAAAAAAATTGAAAGAGTCGCCACCGATTAATTGAAGGCTAATCGGAATCCTAAAAGTTTGCCTAGGGTGCATGGAGTTAACATCCTAGGGCTTAGAAAGGTCTACGTCCAGAAAATTGAGTTCGGGAGTTTGATTACGTCTTAAAAGCCCGCAAGCTCATAATCCGCCCTTTCGGTACTGTAGTTTGATTTTGATTTTTTTTTTTTCAATTTGCCCGAATTGTTCGTTTTGATCATGTTTGGCCCAAAAAGACTATATGCATTTTCTTTAAATTAAACAAACCATGTACAAACTTTGTTTTTTATGAGTTAATTTCAAATAAACAATAGAGAACTAAAGTTAATCGTGCTCGAAAAAAAATGGTTTAATTCTCGAGTCATTTTAAACGTGTCAAAACATGCACGAATAATTTTTGAAAATATTAAGCTCGTTGGACTAATTTGTCCCATTTTGAGAAGTTATAGGATGTCCAAAAAAATATAGGGACCAAAATGTAATTTATTAAAATTTGAGCTTAATTGGACAAATATTTTCGAAAATTGCAGAAATGACCCTAAACTATTATGGACTTATTCGTAACATTTGGTAAAGTTCTAAAATAACCCGAAAATTATTCTAGACATATTTGTAACATTTTGAAAAGTCATGGAATGTCCAGAAAAATTTAAGAATCAAAATTGTAATTTTCGAAAAAATTATAACTGAACTGAATTTTTTTTTTTAAAATTACAGAATTGACCCTAAACTATTCTAGATTTATTTGTAACACTTGATAAAATTCCAAAATTAACCCGAAAATTATTCTAGACTTATTTGTAACATTTTGAGAAATCATGGAACGTCAAGAAAAGTTTAGAAATCAAAATGTATTTTTTTTTTAAAACGAGCTGAATAAAAAAAATAATTCAAAAATTGCACAAATGGGCCAAAATGTTTCCGGTTTGGTTTATAACACTCGATAACGTCCCATAAATGACTCGAGAGTCCAAGGACCGAGTTAAAATTTGGGAATGACCTAAGTCATTTTGATTTTTTTTTTATATACATTATTATAGATAGACATAATATATATATATATATATAATACACATAGAGAAAATATAAATATATATTATACATATAGATATATATATATAGTATTACATAAACATAATATAAATATATTATACATATAGATATATATAGTAATACGTAAACATAATATAAATATATATTATACATATAGATATAATAATAGGGAAAAGTCTGAAAAAGGGTCATGATGTTTGACCAAAATGGTTTTCCAGCTCTCGTGATGGTAAATGGTACAACATGTTTCGAAAAGATTGTTTGTGGTCCTTCCGTGTGACTTCCGTTCGAATTAGACGTGATGTCATCACGTGCGATGGCACGTGTTCCAATTTGCTGACAGGTCATTTGTAATACCTACTCTGCCCTTACTCTTCCTTTTAATCCCGCCATAAATCCTCTCGTCACACACAATACCTCGTCAACTTTGAAGAGCGTTCGAACGGAGGAAGATTGCTTAGTCGAGCCTTCTCCTGACGCAGTCCGAAGCTTTCCATGGGTCCTGGTAAGTACTCTGCCTGTTCATCTTCCTCATTCAAGCAGAAGGCGAAGTCGATCTATTCCCCATCGTATGAGAGTCGCACATGCCACTGTGGGCTGATGTCCCATGCAATTCCCGCGGGCACGTCGAAGAACTTCAGCCGTATGTTCTATGGCTGCCCAAGATACTCGGTAATTTGTGGTTACTTTGTCAATTTATGGGTTTTGGTTCTTGGTGTTGGAACCCTAATTTCAGCACTATGCTGATTTCGGTTCTTGCAGTGGAAGACGGGTTTAGTTGGTAGTAGTCACTGCAATTACTTCGAATGGGCAGACCCTGCAATGTGCGAATATGGAAGGAGGGCTCTGATGAAGTTCGAGGCAATCAGGACGGATTTGAATGAAGAAATTCTGACACTGCGTGTGAGAGTTCAATTTCTGAAAAAAATTGTAATTTCAATTTCATTTGTGACAGTAGGTCTTCTTTTTTGGGTCATTATGTAGTCATAGTAGTGTTTTTATTTAGTGTCTAAATGTTGTAGTCATGTTGTGCTTCGTATGTGTTGCAGTTGGACATGTTGAAATTCAGTTCTGTCATGAACATTCAGTTCTGTTAAAATGCAGATTTGGTTTAACAGCACCAGACATAAGAACATGTTTCACCTGTGTTAACACCATTATGTAACATGGTGTACCATTAATGACTCCGACAACAAACATCATGTACCTTAAGTATGCGGTAAAGGCAACATGGTGTACCAAAAACCACCATGTTTGACATTCAAATGACGTGTAGAACAGGGACATACAAGTTCATTTCCAAACACAAAACAACCAACTTCATTACAACACAGAACCACCAAGTTCATTTCCAAGTGACAACACTTTCATACCAAACACCCAAATGTTCACAACTGTCAAACCAAACAGCCAAATGTTCACAACTGTCATACCATACACAACAAATGTTCCAACCGGAAGACACACAATGTTAGAACCGAAACAGACCCAAAATGTTCTAACACTTTTGAACACTAAACTAAATCATTGAGTCGATCTAGCTTTGGAGGTCCTCAGACGTTTGATTTTCCTTGGTGATTTTCGAAATCCTGCCTAAAACACTTTTGTCTTCTTAGTCTTCAATGGTTGGGGTAGGAGTACTATGTCCCTGCAGTCGGACAGCACGGGAGGGGCACTGGAAGAACACTGGAAATCATTGTCACTATCAATGTTGATAGTGGCTTGAGGTTCCGGGACTGTAGGTTCCTGGACTGGTGGTACCTCCCTTTCAGGTGCCGTGACTGGAGGTACCTCCCTTTCAGGTGCCGTGACTAGAGGTACCTCCCTTTCATGTGCCGTGGCTTGAGGTTCCGGGACTGTAGGTTCCTGGACTGGTGTGCTCTGACTGGTGGCTCCTGCCTTCGTTTTCCTCTTTCTGGTGTGCTCTGACTGGTGTGCTCTGACTGGTGTGCTCGGTTTCCTCTTTCTCTGTCAAATAGGTCAAATAGGTCAGCATGTATAAACAGTATAAATCAGAAAAAACTGAAAAATAGGAAACATGTATACCTGTGTTGCTGTGGCAGTAGACGTTTGTGTAGCTTCCCTTTGTTGGGTTGTTTGAGAATTGCAGCCTTCTTTACGTAACGGACAACCTCGCTTGTTATGTCCCGTTTGGCCACAAGAACCACAAAACTGCCTTAACCCATGCTTTGTCATGCCCGTATTGGCCTTATTCACTTGTTCATGAGCAGCCCTTACTCTTTTTTTCTTTGGTCTCCCACCTCTCCTTCTGAACACGGGTGGGTCAATTGGCAAGGCGTCCACCCTTACCTAATCGTCACTCCCCGGCATTGGGTGTATGATGGGTTCATATATCTTCTTCATTGTGGAAACATGATAACAAAGGTGAACGTATTCCTCAAAGTCCACCCTTGCATTCATGAGGCAAGCCGAAGCATGAGCACATGGTATGCCGGTCAAGTCCCACTCAACACAACTATAAGTCCTGGTGTTAATATCCACTTTGTACTGATATGTACTTCCAACTATTACCTCATACTCACCTAGACCGGCATATAATATGTGCATAACTCTTGCGGTTGCTTTGTTCTTCTTTATCTTCTCAAGGATGTTTGACATGAGTGGCCCTTCATGTCTGTCAGCTTCCTGTCTTCTTTCCTGGAAATCCTTCATAATGGTACGTCTCAAAGTCTCCATAAGTGTCACGGGTGGTTTGTCTCTAGCTTCTAATATCTTAGCATTCCAGGACTCGCTACAGTTATTCACAACCAAATCAGTTTTTGAAGATGGGTGAAATTCGTACCTGCACCAAGTTCTTGTTTCAATGTTGGACAGGTACTCCCAAGCAGACCGGAAGTGTTCCTTTAACCAATCCATATGGCTCTTGTGACGATGATAGTTGTAGGCATATGCGGCTGCCCAGAATCTGGTCTTAATCCCTGCGTTAGAGTGGTTTTGTACTAACATATTCTGATGAATATGTCTGGCGCAAAACCGGTGTTCATGTCCGGGCATCACATCCTCCACAGCTGATATCAAGCCCTGAAACATACAGTTGTAGTCATGCCAGTATTGAAAAACACACAATTAGTAACATAATACCGAAAACACATACCTTTTGTCTATCCGACATAAGAACTAGGTGCCTCCCATTTCCAATGTCACTACTCAGCAACTCCAGAAACCAAGTCCAGGATTCCCTATTTTCAGCCTCTACCCATGCATAAGCTATGGGTAATACTCGATTATCGGCATCCCTCGTGACCGCACTCAACAATTGACCTCCATCTAGCCCCTTTAAATGACAACCGTCTAAACCAATGAAGGGTCTACATGCCTTAAACCCATCCACACATGCCCTAAGGCACATGTATAATCGTTCGAATCTGGGTCGAAGTGGGTTTGGGATCGGGTCAACTTGTATAAAAGCCGAGCTTCCAGGGTTGTGTGTCATGACAGTTGCTGCGTAGTCTCCCAGTCTCTCAAATTTCCACACCCTATCTCCTCGTAGTTTCTCCCGAGCAATTCTTATTCCTTCCTGGATGTTCCATCTCTTCACATCAAAATTGTAACTTTTCGATATCTCCTCTGCAATCGTCTTGCTGTGCACCCTTGGTTCATTCCTAATAAGGTCAATGTAGTTCTTCGCAATCCACTTTGCACCAAGCTTTCTACTCGTGTAGGCCTTGGGACAATCGTGTTCCTTTTGGAGGTGTCGAAGCTGAAAAGTCTTTTGCTTGTTCATCTTAACACCAACAACTCTAAAGGGACAACTCGATACCTTGCATCCAACAATGACTCTAGTAGCTGTATTCTTCTTGGTGAAGTCCGGTTCATACCCCTCAGTGATGCTATGGTCAACCATGTACTCACGAAAAACCTTGGCATCCACAAACAACATACCAAGTCGGAGCTCCTTCTTCGTTTTACCACTGTTACTCTCACCATCTACTTGTTGGTCCACTATATCATGTTTTCATACACGGGTAAATCCTTCATCAACATTAGAGCGTGGTGGGGTTCGTAATGTATCACTCGGGTACTCACCCTCATCGAAGTTACTTGCATCAACCCCTTGAAAAGACGCAAAATTTGCCTCCGCATCCATTCCAAATGTTGAGTCCACTCAAATCTCAACATCCTCATCCCTGTCATGCACATTCGACTGTGCCTTCCCTGATTTCCTTACGTTCCTAACTTCGGAACTTTCATCAGTCGACTATAAATTGTCCGTCCTTTTGGGCTTCCAATTTGGATCTGACACCGAATCAGAATCCCAATCAGTCGACTCTGTTTTGTCAGCCAAGTCGTCAATGAACTCATCTTCCATAGGTCTCTTTCCTTTGTCAATAGCCATCACTGACATATGCAAAAATCAACAAGCACACATCAGAATACCATAACAGAGCCGAATGAGAAACCAACAACATCAATATATGACAGAACAGAGCACGGTTTCTCTCAACATCAACATAACCAGCAAAAACCCTAAATCAGAAACCAAAAACAGAATAACTCAACTGAATAA
This sequence comes from Chamaenerion angustifolium, assembly GCA_946814005.1. Lineage (NCBI taxonomy): Eukaryota > Viridiplantae > Streptophyta > Magnoliopsida > Myrtales > Onagraceae > Chamaenerion > Chamaenerion angustifolium. Next base: position 21,839,608 of record OX328270.1, on the reverse strand, counting down.
CAGAGCAAATCAATAACTAGAACCCTAATCAACGAACCCTAAATCCTAACAAAAATGCAGCACATTTTCACCAATGCTCACAAACTGAAAAAATCGAAACTTTATGGATCTAAGAGAAAGAGAATGCTCACCTTGGTGTTCGACAGTTGCTAAGGCGAGGAAGTTGCGGAAAACCTCTTGATCGAACTCCTTGAAGAAAATCAATTGAACTCCTTGCTGCTGGAACTCACGGTTGCTGCTGCAAATCAATCGCCGAGTCGTCGACAACGATGGCACACGAACGGAGAAGTCGCACGGAGAAGTCGAGTCACGGTTGCCTCTGCATCCAGTCACCGAACCCTAAACGAAGTAACGAAGAAGAAGAGTCTGGAATGCCTTTGCAGAAGAAAACCGAAGCAAACTGAATGGGAATACTGAATATGGGAGTTGAAAAGGGAATACACGGTGAGGAGGGTATTCTCGTCTTTTCTACAAACCGAACTGAAAAAGGGACCTCACGTGCCAGAAATGTGACCATGTAACGGAAAAAGGTAACGACGGGTCGACGGAAGGTTCGGTTACCATCGTTTGGCAACATCATGTACCATTAACAATCGTCCAAAAACATGTGGCACCGAAAACCATTTTTTTGAAACATCATGACCCTATTTCAGACTTTTCCCTATAATAATATTACATAAACATAATATAAATATATATTATACATATAGATATATATAGTATGACATAAACATAATATAAATATATATTATACATATATATATATATATATATATATAGTAATACATAAACATAATATAAATATATATTAATATATATTGATTTTTTTTTTGGCCAAGAAAACATTCATTCAAATTACTCAAAACGGAAAGTCTGACAATCCATAAAACATAAAGAAGCTAAACTAGAAGGTAAATTAACAACCCAATCGATTGGACAAAGTCCCCGCCTAGATTCCGATGCTACCCAATGAACGCACCAGTTCGCCTCACGACGAACAAAACGCCAGTGGATCCGTGGTATGGATCGTTCCTTCTCCAAGATGTCCGCTAGAATGTTCTGAAGCTCCCAATCTTTGTCCGCATTACCCTCTTGAAGATGGTTAATTACTTGTTGCGCATCTGACTCGATAGTTACTTCAGGTCATCCCTTAGAACATGCCAACACCGTTGCTTGGAGAATTGCCCTTGCCTCAAGTGCCTTAGCACTCGTTCCTATCCCGGTTGAGCTCCAACCTGCTATGATCTTCCCTGTCCAGTCCCGTACTACCACTCCCGTGCCTCCTGCACCAGTCTGGACCTCCCATTCCGCATCACAGTTCATCTTAATCACCCCCCTCCGCGGCCGCTCCCATTTCCGCACAGCAACCTCGCGCCCCCGAGCCGTGTGAGCCTCCCCTCGTTCTCTCGTGGACCACATCTCCTCGGCCATGGTCATGATGGATCGTATGGTGACCTATGACCTCGGATTGTCCTCCGCATAAGTAGCTCGGCACCGCTCCTTCCACACCTCCCATGCTATCGTCTCCCCTACAAGCCTCCGTCTCCTTCCCCCTTCTCCTCCCACCTCACCAATATCCATCCACTCCCGCAACAATGTCACCCAGTCACGGCTCGTTGTCGGCTCCAACCGAATTCCCATACATCCGAACCAAACCCTCCTTACCCATTCACACCCCATCAACGCATGGGTCACGGTTTCTAAGGCGTCACAGAATGGGCACGAAGGGTTCAGTTGCATACCCCGTCTCACGAGCTCGGTTCGAACCGGCAGTGACTTACTCAAGGGTCTCCAAAGAAAGTTCTTAATCTTTGGGATGGCGTCTCCCTGCCACAGTTTACTCCAGTGTCCCTCCCCCTGTTGGACATGCATCTCCACATCCCGATCCTCCTGAGACCCCTCGGTCTCCCTCAACCGTCTATAGACCAAACGTGGTCTTGCCACTCCATCCACCGCCGAAGGCCACATTAGTGCATTAGTCCTGGCCTCCGGACCCAGATGGATGGCCCCAATGGCCTGTCGTTCCCTATCTGATATCCAATGTTGGATTGCCGTAAGGTTCCAACCCCGACTATCTGCATCTATCAATTGACTCACTAGGGTACGATCCTCCTCCTCCCCCTCCTGTCTCGAACCCAATCTATTGTTCTCTATCCCAGGTATCCATGCATCATGAAAGGCTCTTACATTGACCCCGGTCCCAACCTGCCACACCCCTTCTTTCCTCAGAATATCCCGGCCTGCCAAAATACTTGACCATGCCCATGATGGTCTCGCCCCTGCCGTGGCACCCAAAAGCTCCCCTCGAGGGTAGTATAGACCTTTTAGTATCTGGGCCCACATCGACTCCCCATCATTCTGGAGTCTCCAGGCCGTCTTCGTAAGCATGGCTCTGTTAAAATCCGTCATATCCCGGAATCCCATCCCGCCCATGTCCCTGGGTTGTGTCAACCTCCCCCACCGTACCCAATGGATCTTCCTCAGTTCACTCCTCCCGTTCCACCAGAACCGGGCCACCAAACTTGCTATCTCTGCACACCAAGTTTTAGGTAGTTTAAAAAGAGTCATTACATAGGTAGGAATTGCGGTTATTACCGCCTTAATTAGGACCTCCTTCCCCGCATTGTTCAGAAACATCGTCTTCCACACATGTATTTTCTGAATCACCCTCTCCTTCAGATAACGCATCGCCTCTATCTTTGACCTTCCCCAATTAGTTGGTAGCCCAAGATACTTTCCCGCATCCTGGACCGCCCCTATTCCCAGCGCCTCCACTACCACCTGCCTTGTGTTCTCTCCCACCTCCCTCCCAAACTGTATGCACAACTTCTCCATATTGATTTTCTGCCCCGATGCCCTACTATACTTTTCAAGTATACCTTTCAAACCCCGGGTGTTTCCCTCCGTTGCCTGCAAGAAGAAGATCGAGTCATCTGCAAAGAACAGATGATGTACCTCAGGGCACGCTCGTTTCATCCGGATTCCAACGAGTCTCTTCTCCTCTACCTCTGTCGTGATCTGTCTAGATAACACATCCTCCACAAGGATGAACAAATAAGGGGATAGGGGATCCCCTTGCCTGAGTCCTCGTGACGGTCTGAACCTACTCGTCTTCTTCCCGTTCACCACTACGCTATACTGAACCTTCGAGATACACTCCTCAATTCATCGACACCATTGGTCTGCGAATCCCAGTTTCCTAAGCGTCTGTGTAACAAATTCCCACTCTACACGGTCATAGGTCTTACTCATATCCAGTTTGACCGCACACTCTTCCCTTTCCCTCGACCTGTTTGTCCTAAGGTGATGAAACACCTCGTGGGAAATAAGAATGTTATCGTGTATGAACCTGCCTGAGACAAAAGTACTTTGAAAAGGAGTTACAAGTTTAGGAAGAATTGTTTTTAACCTGTTGGCTAACACTTTAGATATGATCTTGTAACTGAAATTACAAAGGCTTATAGGTCTAAACTGGGTAGTATTTATCGGATTAGGGATCTTAGGAATTAAGACTATATCAGTATAACAATATCCAGGTAATAATATATTCGATTCAAAAAGGCCTTTGACCGACTGGAAAACATCCTCCCCGAGCACATCCCAGAACCGATGATAGAACATACCTAGGAAACCGTCAGGTCCCGGAGCTTTGTTTCCACCCATTTGGAACACTGCCCCCTTAACCTCCTCCCTAGTGATCCCTCGAGTTAAATTATCATTATCCCCCTCCGACACCAAACGTGGAACACATCTCATCTGATCCTCTACCCCATCTGATCCCTCAGATCTGAATATATCATGAAAATAACCTTCACATTCCATCATTATATCTTCTTCGCACTCCACCCAAACCCCGTCTCTCCGCTGCAAACGGCAAACTATGTTCCTTCTCCTCCTTTCCACCGTCGATTGATGGAAATATGCCGTATTCCTATCCCCGGCCTTCATCCACTGAATTCGAGACCGTTGTCTCCAATACTCCTCCTCCCTACTCCAGGCCTCTTCTAACCTCCTTTTCATTTCTCTCTCTCTATCCCGTCTATAACCGTCGTTTGGTTCTGACTGAATCCCTTGCAATTCCTCATGTATAGCCTCAATCACCCTTTTATTATTCGGAACAGTCGACTTGCTCCAATGTCGAAGCTTCTCTCTGCACTTCCCAAGTCGGGTATGGATTCCTCCCGTGGGGCTTCCCTACCCCTAACCATCCCAGATCCGACGAACCACCTCCCGGCATCCCGTGTGCTCCAACCACCCTTTTTCAAATCTGAACGGTCTTTTGCTCCTAACTTGGTGCCTCTCGACTTGTATGATGAGCGGACAGTGATCCGAGCCAATTTGTAGTTTGTGGATCACCGTGGCAGACTCTTGGATACGGTCTTCCCCCTCTCTGTTGTTACACCACGTGAACGGGTTACCTTTAAACCCTATGTTTACTAGTCTCGTATCTCTCATCATCTCATTAAAGACGTCCATTTTCCTTGCTTGTTTAGGTCTCCCACCCATTTTCTCACTCCCCATAGCAATCTCATTAAAATCCCCTGCGCACATCCACGGGCCTCTTCTCCGTTGAGCAATCCCCCGGAGCCTATCCCATTGCTCCCTACGCTCCCCCCAAATCGTGCTCCCATAGAGCCAGGTTATATGCATCTCGCCCCCTTGTTCTAGTGATTGTAGTGTCAATTATATTCGTGTTCCTCTCATTCACCGTAACTGTCAATTATATATATATATATAGTAATACATAAACATAATATAAATATATATTGATATATATTGATTGGACTGGGGAGTTCTTGGTCGTCCATGTCGGTGATGATCATGGCTCCTCCACTGAAAACCTCTTTGACGACATAAGGTCCTTCATATTTAGGCACGAACTTGCCCCGAGAGTCTGGATTGACTCGAAGAAATTTGTTTTCTGAGAATTAGATTGCGTGCTTGAAATTTTCTTGGACTGACTTTCCTGTTAAATGCACGAGCCATGCGTTGCTGGTACAAATGCCCGTAGCACTGCACAATGATCCGCCTTTTGTCATAAGGTTCAATTGCACGTATCTGCATTTCGCCTTCCCCGACTCGTCCTTCTCTGCCTCAGCGAGGATCCTAGCTGACGGGAATTCTAATTCAATTGACAACACGGCTTCGATCCCGTAAATAAGGGAGAATGGGCTTTCCCCTGTTGACATCCGTATTCAGGCTCTGTATGTTATGAGTGCCTAAGGCATCTTGTTGTGTCTGTTCTTTATTTGCTGCTGCCGCTGCACCCTTCATTTGTGGGTGATATGGAGATGAATTTTGATCACAGCTCATCGACCAATTTAGATTTCTGGCATTGCCGGTGATGATTGACTTTGACATCCCATGACACACGATGATGTCCTTGCTGATGAAAAATTCAATGGCATTTGTCGATATTGACGCCAGGGTAATAACCTCTACTCCTGGTGAAGTAATTTTTTTGTAACCAATATGAGTCGATGACCATTGAACACCTTTGGGAAAATCATGTTGATTACATCGATGCCCCACATTGAGAAAGCTCGTGGGGAAGTCCTGGAATAGAGCTCGTGCAGTGACGCGTGGATTTGGTCCGCGTACACTTGACAAATGTGATATTGTTGGGCATGTTTTATACAGTCAGCCGTCATGGTGAACCAAAAGTAACCAAGTCTTATACGTTCATGTGTGGGCCACAACAACCTTCATGAACTTCTTCTATTAGATGTTCAGCTTCTCTAACATTCATGTATCTCAAATGGGTATAATCGGGTCACTGGGAAATTAATTGCAATTCATTCCTCGCATGACCATTCAGACATTTTCTTGTGGTGTTCTCTAGGAACTCTGTACGCCAAGTATCTTTTTATATCAGTGAGTCATGGTTGACCGTCTGATTCTTCGATTGTACAACAATAGGTTGAAACCTCTTTGATTTTGATATTTATTGGCAATTTTTTGTTTCACGGAAAAATATTACTCATGGGTACGAGCATTGCCAATTTGTTTTGTACGCAAGGATGCAAATAAGAACACAAGGTAATTGTTGGTCTGCTTCTCTTCTTCGCAACTGTCATTCCTGTGGTGACGACGTTTTTGGCGTCGATGTTGTTGTCCCTTCATGGTTTTCTCCACCCTTCGGGGAATCCAATCAGTTGGCAGTACTCCGCCTTGCTGTGACGAAACTTTCTTTAGTGGCTACATTTCATGCCTTTTCAATCGACGCCGCTAACAATGGCGTCTCCTCTTCAGGAGTCAACAACGGGGTCTGTCCCGTGTCAACAATGGTGTCTCCTCTGCAGGAGTCAATAATGACGTGTCCCGTGTCAACAATGACGACTCTTATGCAGGAGTCAACAACATCGTCTTCCCCGTATAAACAATACCGACTCTTCTGCAGGGGTCAACAACGGCGTTTGTCCCGTGTCAACAATGACATTTTGATGGCGTCTCCCCTGTGTTAATAATGGCGTCTCTTCAGCTCTATTTAATTCGCCTCTGCTTCAGCTCGATCAAACGGCAGGGAGTTGTTTTTATCATCTCCTTTACTTTGTAAAACAACCTTCCTTTTGCTGGTGGTCGAATGTGGTCTGGTGGCGTGGGTCGGTTTGACTATGATTGTCACTTTCTCTAAGCGAGGTGTAACATAGAAGACGGGCTCAATTCTGATGATGAACCTCGGTGTCACTCCTTGCGGCGGTATCCATTACTTATCTCTAGTCCATTCCTTGATCGAATAGTTGCATAAGTCGATTCTTCCTCAGGTAACAGATTTTTCTCGGAGTAGATCTCGTTTTTCCTGATCATACTTCTCACTCACTGCATTCAGGAATTGATACAATTTGGTATCTGCTTGATTTTGTGTTCCAAATTGCAATGTCGTCTGAGCCAACAGATCATTCACTGTAATGTATAAATTCAGATTCGTCAAGGGTGCCCCCATTAGCGAGTGGACGGACGAAAAGGCATGAGGGAGCTTCATTGAGGAGAGCTCAACTAGTGATACCGGTTGAAAATAAACCCGACAAACCCTTGTGAGCATCAACGTCATCGGGTTGGATCACTTGTGGTGGGCCTGGAATGAAATGGCGAAGGAGGGAAACAACAATGTCCCTAAACTTTCGGCTAAATGTTTTCTCCGGGTGACTTCATAATCTTTGAAATTAATACGAAAACCCAATCATAAAAGTGTATTTGTCCTTCAGGGTGTGGTAAGGTCATATATGGGAGGTGGATCTTGGTCAGGATGGCCATATGTGGGAGGTGGAGCTTGGTCAGGATGGCAAAAGTGTCTGACATGGATTGATGAGGTGCCACGACAGTAGTGTTCCTCGGGAAGACAAGTTCGGGGATACTGTGGTAGTCACGGATGCCTGGAATTCAAAAGAGCAAAATATGCTCGACCTGGGAGGTCATGTCAATGATTGACTGCACTGTGCGGGAACTCATGGTGTGCATGGTTTGCTCTAGCTTGATGAATTTCTCCTCGTGTTTTTGAGGTGCTGGAATCATCGAATGTCGCATGGGTTTCCAGAAACCTAAATCCAAAATATCGTAGTAAGAAGGATGAATACACAATTGATTTAAAAAATTCTGCATGTTCCGTTCATTCCAGTCATAGACTTTGATTGCATGTATGGCAAAAAAATGTTTTTTTCAAAAATACTTTATAAGGATTTGGCCAATCGATGTCTAGTTCTTAAGACGTTTCACACAACGACGTAGCTCATTGAGTGTATTTGTTGCTTGTTCCTTGGTTCGAACGAAGGTCAAGGACATGTACTTTGAAAATCTTTTTATTTGCCTCGTTCTTCGTATGAACTGTTCAAGGATGTCATTCAACTTAGCTACGTTGCCCCCACATTTTTCCAAGGTGCTCCCACATGGCTAGAATGACGGTTCAGATCTATCCCTTATTATCTCATCCGGGTTGAAAGACGGACTTGCTGGTATCGAATGGAACTTGTGAACGTATTCCGTTGTTGTTAATCACGCAGATGCGTTTTTCATATTCCATAATTCAGACAAGGCGTTAAGGAGCATCCAATTGACTTTGTAGTTTACGAGCTTGTGAACCTCGCCAATCTTCTTGTTCACGTATTTCTGATTCCCTTTTGTCATGGCTTTCCATATTCGGGCAATTTCGACCGTAGGGGGCTGTATGGCCTTAATGTGAAGGCAATGATTTTTTTCATCCTTACCAAAGATGGTGCGTGAAACGTCTTAAGGATACGAGATTGAATGAACAAAACTTACATTTAAAAAAAAAAATGCAATGCAAGTGCGAGAATTTAACTTCATTAGTAAGACTCGTATTACATTTACAATTGTCTGGAATATATAATACAAAAGCCCAATCCTATACATGTCATGATCTAGGGCCAAAACAAAACATATTTACATCAATGGGTCAAACTTCTTCATGGGTTATAGGCCAATCTCGTATCCAAATCATTGGGCCGAATTCTCATTTACATTAGTTGGCCCCAAAAATAAAAATACACACAAAACTGGTAAAGACTAAACACGGTGTGGAGCTTTTGTTCTAAATGGATGGAATTTCTAGGTCCTCTGAACCAGCGGAACCTCACCCCCTAAAGAGGATCACGGGACCATTCCGATCATCGAGTTGAGTTGTTTGGGTTCGTGCCGGCGGTCCAAACCGCTCCAGGCGTATTCCCCTATTAAACTCCCTAAGCTCTTAATGTGCTCCAGGTCCGAGCGGGTAATGGTAACCAGCGTGGTTATAAGTATGTCAAATTAAATTTTGTCTTCAAACAATAGTAAATTGCAAGCTTTTCATCTAGCAAATTATTTTGAAAAATTACACTCAGACGTAGAGGGAAATAAAAAACAAAAAAGGTCAAATGATAACAAATTGTTTGTTTTTTAAAATTTGCAAAATATTTTTCAATTAATAATAAAAGAGTTATGATATGTAACTTGTATTTAATATATATTTAAGTATGTACATAAAATATAAATTATTACGTTGAATGAAAAATATGTTGTATAACGTCTCTACAATGACTTGTTCGAAATAATCTCCTAATAAAAACAATTTCATCGTTCATGTAATCTCACATTAAAGTGTGTTAACACCCCACCCCCGAATTAAGAATGTATTTTTCAATTGTATTTTTTAATTAAAAATATAATTTTAAACAGATTAAATCAATTATTTTATACTATAATTTTTAATGGGTTAATAACCAAAAAACAAACCGAACTTTGATGAAAAACTAAATAGCAAATCGAACTTGTTTTTTTGACAAATAACAAACCAAACATTTAAAATTAAGCAATCAACAAACCTACATAAAATTTTTATTATTTTTGAACGGATTTTTCAATGTTTGAGGGAGTTATTAAGTCAACATTAGTTAAAGTATTCTAAGGAAAGAGTATTACGACTTAAAATCTCTCTCAAACATTGAAAAAACCGTTCAAACATAATGAAAAATTTGAAGTAGGTTTGTTAATTGCCAAATTCCAAAAGTTTGATTTGTTGTTTGTCAACAACAAAAATTTGATTTGTTGTTTGGTTTTCCTTCAAAGTTCGATTTGTTTTTTGATAATTAACCCATTTTTAATTAATACAATTTAACATTAAATTTGTTGCATGGACCGTGAACATGCTAAATTCACAAGTATATTATAAAAGTTGAATTAGCTTTACTAATTATACTAGTAATACAACTGATTAATAAGTCATTTACACATTTTCTTATATTCTTTACTTAACATGTTTAGCCGTATAGCAATCGGAAATTAATAAATATATTCAAGTCTTTTGCAAAGATCGATATACTTAAAGCTAGCCTTAGCTATCTATATAATATATTTATTTTCTAATATAATAATAAGTATTGATAGTAATAGTAGGACAATCTTATGTCTATGGAAGTCCAATCTGACGACTAATTATTAATTGTTATAACTTGTTCATCTTGATATATGTATATAAAATTCGAAAACACAGTGGAAATTAATCCCGCATTAATGAATATGACAACTGTCAACTGTATCCCTTGTTTTCTCTTATCTGAACATCCATCCTTGCAAGCTACACGAAATTGACTTTTACCAATTTATCAATACTTTTAGATATAATATATAAGGCAGTCAATGTGTGTTTCATAACTATGTAAGCCTTTGATATATAATTTGCCGACGATATGTATGTATGTATTCTCATCAACTAGTTCTCGTATCGACTAAGAAAGAAGCGAAAGCTGAGTGTTTGGCGGTACTCGATCTATCTAATTAAATTTGCCAACGTCATGTGCGAAACATGAATTAGTCGTCTCTTGGTTGTCCAGTGTGGATGGACTTCATAGACGTTGGAAGAGGCACAGCTAGCACTGGAATGGGGGACTTATACACCAAATTTGGTCAACTTAGTTTACGAAAATATCATTGTTGACGAAATAATAATATCACTACACAAATTTATAGTTTACGTGACTAACTCAGTGCACACTGTAATCATTTATTCCGCATTTTCATGCATTATAAAAAATTTGATTTACAACCATCAATTTTTTTTTATCAATAAATTTGCCAGTAAATAATATTATGTGCAGCAACGAATAATTTTTCACAACTGAAGGTATATAAGAGTACAATACCATTTTCAAAAAAGATCTGTGCAACTCTAATCTCCTCTTCGATTTACAGCGATAGCTACCTCTTTTTATACACTTGTTTTTATATACAAAGGCTAAATCTGTTCTTATTGCTTTTGTAACTGCAAAGGCCTATGAAAATTGTTGAACTAAAGTAGATTTGCTCAAAACCTGATATTTTTTAGGTAATTATGAATTATTTTTCTTTTTATAGTTGAACTCTCGTTGATATGCGCTATTTACCAGTCTTTTGCTTAGACTATGCTTAGACTATGGTTGTGATGTTGAATTTGTTTTCAAATTTAACCCTATGTTAAGAATTAATTACCAAAATAACCCTCGTTTTTTGGAATATAAAGAAGTGGGACTGAGCGCTGATGGGATAAGCGTTCAGGAAGGGGAATAACAGAGACTTCATTTCTTTCCCCCCTTCCCTAGCCCTACTCCAGCCGCACCAACCCTCCCTCTGCAATTGCTCTCCAGGGAAGTCTCCGCCGCGTCCACGCACCAGAATCCCGTCGTCGATCCCCCCTCCCCTCTGTCGCATACCTTACGCCTCCGCCTCAAGAGGAGACCCTTATTCCGGACATTGAAGACGAAAATATCCCTTACCGTCGTGAAAGCTTACGTCTCCACCTCCTTCTCTGCCAGAATTCAACACCAGAGCTTCGTCACGACCACCAACTGTCGATTTGACGTCCAACCATTTCGTTACCGGTCAATATCGAGGTGAGGCCGAAAACCTTAGTTTTTAGAATTTGGGGTAAATTATTGAATTGGATGAAATTATATATAATTAGTAGTTAGAATGCTTAATTAGTAGTTAATGATATCATATATAATTAAATTTATTAGGGTTTTTAACAGATAATGGACAACGATCCAAGGAGATCAACGAGTGACCTGTTGAAAAAGGAACCGGAGGATCCGTCATTATTGTACTATCCAGAGACTCATACTTTCCACTTGAGCTAGGGTGAGATGACCGTAGCTCTGCGTGATGTTAAAGTTTTACTAGGTCTATGGGTTAGTGAACCACTTGTCACGAACAAATATTATTTGGATGAGGCTGAAGTTAATTTGCTTGAGCTATGCCCAAGATTGTTGGGACACCCACCCACCTCACGTGATGGTAAAATAGAAAACAAATGAGGTACACCTCTGCTGGTTGAGAAGATTATTTGAGAGGAAACCAGATGCCCCTGATTGGATACCTGAAACTGATGAAGAAGTGGTGATGAGAGCAAACAAATACATCTTGCACATGTTAAGTTTATTTATGTTTCCTACAACAAAGTAAAATACATCTTGTCGAGAACAAAGTGAACTTAGAATATCTCCCATTACTGGAGGATTTACATCAGAGTATTATAGGTTACACAAAGTAAGATGGGATAAAAAAAAAAGGAGTGAACCGTGGGTCGTACACCATGACCTGTATATACAAATGTGGAACAACCGTGGTCAACATCTAGTACAGGGACACGAGATACCTGTAGCTTGTTCTGAGTACCTGACATGGTATTCAAGAATGACAGTTACATTAGTGATGGGAGCAGGACCATGAGTACCACCTGTCCCAAATGCATCGACCTCGCACTTTGAACCCCATGAGAATCAAACAATGTTGTTGCTACATATTGAGTTTCTTTACTAACATGTCCACTATTTATATCATCTGCTCTAATTTTGAATTTTATGATTTTTGTGTATATAGATGTGAGGTTGGAAACATGTTGTGCGCACGTGAAAAAAATTGTTGAAGACGACAATCGGGAGATCAAAAAATATGTGGGCGTCATTATGAATGTATGCAGGTTCTCCAACTACATAACTGGTGACCTATCAGACTTTAATCAGTTGATGGAAGAACCTATTTCATCTAGTGAGAACGACCAAACCGACAATGCAGAGCCACTGGAAGATATATCAGACCATCAATCTCAATATCAACCACCTCTTGTCACACAACAATCGAAAAGTTGTGAGGTTCCACTAGAAATAACAAGACTCGCCAAAATAAGACATGTGTGGGGGAGTGATGATAGGGGTGGAATGTCAAGTAGTACTACTCAATGTGGTATTCGTAAAGGATGGATACCTTAGATGGGTTTTAACTTGTCTACATTCCTTGCTTAATAGCATTTAATGTTTTTTTTTCTCAACCACTTCGATATATATTTAAAAAAAAGTACAGTTTTTTTTTTACAAACATAACAATACTATTATAATACAAACTCTTACAATCTGAAGTCCTAGTAGAACGTGACCGTACAAACATAGCAGTACTTGCCATATGTCTCACACAATACCTATGAACTTCAAATGACTCTGGAAACAATCTTGCCACTGCAATTTTAATGTTTGCATGACGATCATAAATGATACATATCTTTCGTTGATCGAGAAACCACGTCCAACTCTCAGTACTTTCAGAATCAGCGAAAGCGAAACACAATAGGAATATTTGATTATCTACATCGAATCCAACGACAATTAGTAGTTTTCCTGTATACTTTCCATACAAATATGTAACATCAATACTTATCAACAGTCTACAATGGGGAAAACCTTCAATGGAGGGTGCAAATGTCCAAAACAACGTCCAAAATACAGCAAAACCTTTAGTTGGTACCCCTTCCATACAAACTTGAAAACAGTCCCTGAGTTTGATTGACATAACCCGACCATTTGGTGTGGCAACCTTTGAAATGCACTTTCGTGTGCCCCAAACATTTGTTCTATCACATTTTATTTTGAGTACCACACCTTACGATAAGAGGTTGACTCTGCAAACTTATCTTTCGCCACTTGTTGTAAATCACAAACTTTAATCCTGGTATTGTTGAAGACGTAAGGATACAACAAGTCTGTTATTACAGCCGCATCAAAGTTGTCTATGCTTTTGAATCACTCCAGTGTTCGTACAAAAGTGAGAATAACCTATTTTAATTATTTTCCAACTGCCTAACTGTCTTTTACAAGATCGCAATGACCATGAACAGTAACCACCACTTACGTTACTGCACTTGAAATAAAGTAGTGATTTTGTAGATTTAACTATTATACATTCACGAGAGTTGTTGATATGTCATAGTTTCACCTCATGTTGAAGTGCATATTTATCATCAAACATTTCCCCTATCTACAAACTCTGTAATGCATGAGTTGTCCGTCTTTGCATTATCTCTCATTCATTACACTCTAGCTCATGCATCCAATCTCCTGAGTTAAACTCTGTAGGATGTTGTTTAAATTTATCAGGTTATGCTGCATTCGAACAACTATCACCGCTTTCATCAAGTTGAACATCCTCCTCATAAGATGATGAAAATGCATCATCGTTAGGGATTATAGTATGATCCTCTCTTTCACAATCATCTTCTGTATCAGTTTTTCCATTTTCTTCAGTCTTCATACTAGTCTCCAAACAATGACTTTGGGATGGAATACAATGAACATGTATTGCTGGAGAAACTATACTAGTCACAAAGATCTCCATATTATTCTCACACATTTCAAATATGTCTTTCAATGTAGCGTTAGTGTTTATTGAAAAAACACTGTTATCCAACTTCCAATGAAGTTTAAACTCATTATATCCTCCAAATTCGCAAGCAACAACAACAAGTTCTTTCAACTGAGTTAGGGATACACTTTTGGAGGTGTACAACATGATAGAATTACCTCCAACATAACTAACAATGTTTTCAGTGGTAATGATTGTATCACCATATCGACAAATTATACTCACCATCTGAATTGTAAAACATAGTACAAAAACATTTGAAAATATCATCAAAATAGTACTATAATTGGCATTCTAACTACTGAGTACGTAGTCTAACAACTAATTTTATCTCATTTTATTCAATAATAACATTTACCCCAAATAAAAAAAATAGGATTTGGGATCACTTACTTCGGGGGATGCAATAGATCGACTAAGATGTCACAACGGAGAACAGGTGATGATGAAGTTGGTGGTGGTGGTGACAATGAAGGATGAGGCGTCTAGCAGATGGATTGGGGGAGAGGAAGTCCGAGCAGATATGTCGTTCGTCCTTTCTTTCTTCCTTCCTCGACAGATTCCAGAAAAAGAATGGTGTGATTGTACTTAAAAGAACTTAAACGCTGACGAGATCAACATTTATTTTTTTTTTCCTTAAATGCTGACGGGATTAACGTTTTTTACTTTTAAAAAATAATAACGCTGATCCCATCATCGTTTTATCCCAGTATTGTATATTCTGAAATGCGATGGTTATTTTGATAATTAATTATTAAAATAGGGTTAAATTTGAGAAAAACAATATGTGATGTTCCTTCACAGAGGCTATGCCAGATAAACTTATAGTGTTTCGTTGGCACTAGAATTTTATTTGTTGAAAAGAGAAATCTTTAAGCCTCTCATGGTCCTCATAAATGATCAATCTTTTTTACATAAAACCTAACCCACAATGGGAGTATTTTGAGTACATGGACAATAAAGAAGGTAGTACGCATACTCACTCACTTGTGACTTGTGAGACCTTGTAGTGGACTTAACTTTATAATTCTCGGATTGAGATGCAAAATAACCTTCATTCCGAGTTTTACGAGGCGTTTCTTTCACGCAATTCGTAATAAGGAATACAGAATAGGGAATAGGAATAGGGAATAAGGAATAGAAGATAAGAATATGAAGTTGTTTCTTTGGTGGAATGGAATAGAATGGAATAAGGAATTTTGTTGTTTCTTTGGTGGGATTGTATATGGAAAATGAATGGAATATGGTAAAATGACATATTTGCCCCTCCTTATATATGTATAGTATATAATACTATATAATTTGTATTAATTAATTTTAAAAATTATTAATAACAAAAACTTAAGTATAATTAACTAATAATTAAAAAAACACTTTTAAATAATTTATTTAATTATTTAATTAAATTTTAAAGGACAATTGTTTGTATCTCATAGATTTTAACAATCCACAATATAATCAACAAAAAACTTGATAACTATTTCTTCATATCCTTTGTAAATTTCCATATTTGCATAAACAAAACCGTAATTACAACATCAAAAATTTCATATTCCATTACAAATGACCATCAGAGAATTTTTTAACGACTGAATGGAAATACCTTGCAGCTAGCCACCAAATCCATCTCCTTCACTTGCCAAAACAAGCGTCGAAAAGTTCAGTGTCCCGTGAACACAATCAATCTCCAATTTCTGTAACAGTAGACCAACCAATACGAGAAACAATCTGTAGTCGACTTACCTAGTTGGCACACCAAGACAAGCTTAATCTATTTGGTTTGTATATGGCAAGCCACATGATGCATAGTAGATGTGAAGGATCATAAACACATAATTCAATTTTTATTACTAACAGCATGAAACAAATTCAACAACATATCGATCACAACATGAAACAAATTCAACAACTTCTCAATTTCAATCAACATATCAATCACATCATGAAACAAATTCAACAGCATCTCAATTTCAATCAACATATCGATTCAACAACATCTCCACTCCCGATTCATGAACAAGCACTCAGTAACAGCATGAACCCAGAAATGATTCTAGGTTCATCAGAAATCAGGGGAGCTTCGGTTAGAAATCAAAGGATGAATCGCATGATCAAAGGTACCTGAGGGATGAATCACAGAAACAAGATGAATGAGAAGAATCGCGGAATCGAAGAAACGAGAACCGATGAATCGCAGAATCGAAGGATGAATGAAGGATGATTGAAGGAATCGCAGAACCTAAATGAATAAGGGTGAGGGTAGTTCAGGAATTAACTAAATGTATTGAGGTAAAAAGAGTCATTTGGACACCTATTCCCGATTCTTTGCCCGCCCTCCTTAGGAATTCTTTGGTTTTTGCTTGGAATCTCTAAGCCTAGCCCACTAGGATTCTGTAAGCCGGAATTTTTCAATTCCGCGAAAAGAACAACTTCTTACAGAATCCGTAAGACCTACTCCATAGCTTTTCCATGAAAAGAACGGACCATGAGATGCTACAATTGCAGTGGAGACTCCATAATTAAAGTAGAATGGGTTGGATAGTTTTTCGTTGAAATGAAAAGCAACTAATGAACACTAAAAAAAAACATTTACAACTTTTCAAAGTTGTTAATAATTGGTCCTTTACTCCACAAAAGCTAGTTGTGACCAAAGCCTTGTCCCAATAGGACCCGTGGTTAAAGATTTTCCCGACGACAATATGTCGCCACTAAAATACTACCGCCACTAAAAGGTCGATGACATTCAATGACAATAAGTTGATGTCACTATATACGTTATATTAACAACAATTAAAATTGTCCCAACATGAGGTGACAACAATTACATCATTAAAAATGTTTGACAATGTCAATTAATATTGTTGCTAAAAAGATGTTTTCTGTGGCAAGAACTACTATTCACCGCTAAATAGAAACTTTTGTTAAATATTTTTATTATTTATGTTATTTTGGCTATATAATATGAACTATATATATATATATATATATATATATATTTATATTTATAATATAATATATTATATTATTTATAAAAATATGTATACATCTTAATACACATTCAAATAATAAATTACAATAAACAAAAGTTATAATAAAATGGACACTTCTTAGGAAAATCTTCTTCAAAGGAAAAAGGATACCTTCAACCGTGTCAAGGATTCTAGATATTATGTTGCATTCAAGGATTTGAAATATGATTTTGCATTCTAAATATGATAATAACATCTATTGCAAATACCATTAATAATACTCCAATAAAATGCTAATCATATAGACAACTGAAATATAAATAACAGAAATTTAGCAAACTTATTTCTTAATAAACCTACTAGTATATAAGAACCATCTAAGTATCAAACACAACTAATCACCTCCATAATTCTAGTCAAACTTTGAAGTTTAAAGATGAAAATACCTTAGAAAATAATCAAACAATTTCATCCATAAACAGATTAGGAAAAACAAAACAGACTAGAAAAAAACATTAGGTTGTGGACAATTTTTCATAAAAATAGAAAAGACTAGAAAAAACACCTTAAAAAACATAGGATGCGGATGTTTCAAGTTACTTACAAGATAATAATAGTTAAACTTTTAATTATTAATTAATCCTAAACATTATAAAAATCTAAATCTAAATTTTATTATTATATTTATACAATATTTTAGTCTCATTCTAATTCTTTAATGTCGTTCTGTTAATAATAACAAATGAATTGAAAAGAAATACAAGTAACACGTGTATTTATAATACAAATTTCCTATAATAACAAATGTATTTTAACATTTAACACAATGTATTTATAATAAAAAAATTCCTATATATTTGTTTTTCTCTCCATATATATAATTTGAGTACATATTTTTAATATTTTTGATACATGTGTTAAAATTTATATTGCATGCATAATTATAATTGGGTATATAATGTTAGACTTAGACATGCAACTATTAATTTAGAGAAAAAATATATGTAATACATAAAATTAATTATAATTTAGTCTTAGAAATAAAACTTAATAACAAAATTTCATATGTACACTTACTTGAGTTTTAACTTATGTGGTTTTATGAATGAGAAGGTTTGGAGTAACTTATGTGATTTAGTTGATTTGCCACATATTCATGAAAATTATATGTTTCACATGAATCAATAAGAAATTATAAATATACATTATATGTTTGTCATAATTATATACATTATAGCCAAATTAATATATACATAGATAATATCTAATGTATATCTATATCTAGTATGAACAAGTATTATATACTATATATACTAAAATAGATAATATTATATTTGATGGATAATAAGTATGAACATATAAATATTTTGAATTAAAAAATAAATATATTAATTAAGTATCAATATAGATTATGAGAGTGTATAAACATTTTTGGGAGTATATTAGAATTACACAAACCAATCTTCTCTTCCTAGACCAGCCCAGCTGCAACCCATCTTCTCTTCCCAGCCCAGTCGTAGTCCAGCCCAGACACAGTCAAGTTTTACTCAAGTAAAAAAGTCTCACACCGAGTATTTCTAAACAAGGAGAGTCTCTCCACTTTTATAAAAGCAAAACTTATACTCTTCACATTTCATAATTAATTGTTTCGGTCTTTTGGCTAAGACCAAGTGTAGTATTGTTTTGGTCTTTTGGCTACTACAGTGTCGTGTTACCGTGACGTGTGTCGTGTGTCACGTTTATTAAACGTGTCGTCTACGTGTTTGGGTTTTGGAGACACGTTTAAAATTTATCCGTTTAGACACGACGCGTTTATTGACACGATACTGTTACTGACACGACACAACATGTTTGCCACCCCCAGTAAGAAGAAGAACGACTATTTTATTTCTAGGGTTGTTACTGTCAACAAGATGAAACGATGTAGTTTTGAGCAAGTTAAATTTATTTATTATTTCTTTAAATAAACGTAGCTGAATTGTTGTAGAGGTACTCTCTTTGACATATTTGTACATTATTTTTGCCATCATTTATGCTCTACTCGACATATTGTATGTTGTACTTGGACATTATATTGATTTTGTTTTTACTAAAGTAAGTATAATTAAAAACATGTTTAGAAAGGTATATATATATATATAATATTTTAAAATATGTACATAAGCACCTAGGGTGCGACACGCTGCCCTAGGTGGGGTGTTAGTCATTTATGTTTTTTTTGCGACACAATGTTTAATTGACAATTCAATTATATATTTATTAAAAGAGTTAATGTTTTTTATAGTGAGTAGATATTTTAATTGCGATTCAAAAAATATAAAAAATACTAAATTTTAACTTACAGATTGACCATACTCTGACCTAAGTTGAGATATAAAAATTTGACTTAAAAAATCTAATTGAAATCCTATATGTCAAAGCTCAACACCGTTAACTACATTTATGACGAAATTCAATTATCTATCTATCTACTCTATTTTTATTTTTATTTGGTTGATAAGATATATAATTAATTGGTTAGCTTAATACTGTTTGTCATATAAGTTGACCAGAATGATTAAATTAATTAGGTGAATCAATTTATTATTTGCTTACTAAAAAAATTACAATACGTAGATAATTTAATTACAACATAGATAACATTAACTAGACGTTGAGTTTTAACTTTCAGACTAGTCGTAATATACGATAGATAAAAAATTATACACATATATTAAAAACCGTGTAAATATACTACAATATTGTACTATATATTATTTATTGATCATGAATTATATTAAATTATGTATATTGTATTATATTGTTTGTTGTATATCGTATATTATATGTGGTACAATATTTTATATTGTTTAATATTGTATATTACTCTATGTATTATGTTGTATATTATTTAATATATATATCTTTGGAGCTATCCTAAACTGCTTTTTCTTTTTGCATTGACAATATTGTTTCTCACTAAATAAGTTATAGTTTTTTCACGTAATTAATTGTGGTTTGATCGTTTTAGTGTGGCGGTTAGAATCGTATTAATGATAGTAAATAATATTGTTACTAAATAACATAATTTAGTGACAAACATAACTGTCATTAGAAAGAATTTTAAGCAATACTTATTTGTATCCTGCTAAATCATATATTTTGTAGTGGCAATCTTGCTTATCACTAAAGGAGTTATTTTAGAGAAGTTATATTGTTATCGCTAAATTATATATTTTTTATGGCAAAAAATATTGTCACTACAAAGATCTTTCAATGATAGTATATGTATCGCATCTATATATATACTTATCATGTATATATATATATATATGCTTATCAGTGACAAACAAATCTATTATTGCAAAATTAGTTATTTAGTGACAGACTAAAAAATTGGTGGTCACTGTAGAGATACATTCTTGTAGTGGAAAACAAATCCAACAGGTTTCTTGCAAAAATGTTAGGATTCTTATTATTAGACAAAATTCATTTTCTGATGAAGAGCTTATTTTCAAATTTAATTAAGAAAAATAATCCGTCAACTTTCTTCTACCACTCATAAGTTATGGCCCTTGTGCTGGTTTCTGTCGTGAGAGTGGAAAGAAGCACACTTTGTATTTCTTTAAGTAGGAAGTTGGCCTCCTTTTGAGGAAGTAAGACTTTTTGTTCAGTTTTTGTTACTGGAGTAATTGAATCATATGTTAGTGAGCCACTCTGCTGCTTTTACTTTGTTAGGTTTGAATGTCTCTAGTCCCGATTCTGTGTTTAGGCTGAATAGATGACAGAGTTGTTAGTCTAGTTTTGTTTTGTGTAATTCTTGAAGTTATTTTTGTTAGTTTAAGAACAAGGCCAATGTATATTCATTATTTTACGCTAATTATTTGGATATTATCTGCAAAGTGTTGTTTTCTTTGGCTTTGGTGTTGTCCTTCTATGATCCTTAAAGATGTTTAAAGGTACGTATCTGTATGATGGCTCTGTATAAAATGGTTTGGTTCTTTTTGCAGAAAAACAATATATAAAATGTTATGAATAACGGATGTTAAATCCAAGTACTGAAGATTTCGATGTTCTTTTCTTATTAGGACATTGCAGAAGCTTATGAAGCATTAAGATGTACATAAATACCTTGTAGACTTATAAAGTTTATTGTAAACTTTTTTATTTGGACGTGTATTGAGATGTACATAGATACGTTTTTGGTCCAACATGTTTGAAAATGATGATGTTAATTGGTACCTCCGTTACTTATTTGTTAAAACATTCTGTTAAATATTTTTCATATTTACAAAATTAACCAAATATTTTTCTAAATGTTACAATTAAACCCTATAAACGTACACCAACGTTTCAAACAAGTCCCAACTCGATTCGAGCCACACCGGGGGTCCCCTAGCCATGGTCCGAACCCAGACCAGGTCACACAACCCTGAGGACCTGGTCTGGGCTCGGACCCAGACCATAGGAACCCCAATTGGGGCTCAATTGAATCCCCAATCATTTGAACGGAATTGAGTTAGGTTCGGTCCAAACCTATTGGGGTTCCAATTGAGCCCTAATTGGGGGGTACTATGATCTGGGTCCGAAACTAGACCATGTCTACCAACCATGAGGACCTGGTATGGGCTCGAACTGAAAAGGACCGCTGATTGAGGCTCAATTGGAGCCCCAATCCGTGGTCCTATGGTCTAGATCCGAACCTAGACGAGGTCGCCCAAACATGGGGACCTAGTCTAGGTTCGGACCCAGACCATAGGACCCCCGATTGAGACCCAATTGGAGCCCAAATCAGTTTTGACCGAACCTGGGGTGACCTAGTCTTGGTTCGGACCCTGACTAGGGGACCCTCGGTGTTTCTTGAATCGAGTTGGAACTTGTTCGAATCATTAATGTAAGTTTGTAGGGTTTAATTTTAAAATTTAGAAAAATATTTGGTTAATTTTGCAAATATGAAAAATATTTAACAGAATGTTTTAACAGAAAAATAACGGATGTACCAATTACCATCAGTTTCAAACGTATTGAACCATCAACCATCACAAAAAAACATGTTGCACGAAAAACCATTTTGTGCAAACATGTTGGACCATTTTCATACTTTTCCTTTTTTTTTTTATAGATGTACATGTTCTATAGCAGGATTATGACAATTACTGAAAATACACCATAAAAGATTGTATGTAGCCATGCGTAACAGTTGCTGACGTAAAAAGATTGTGTTTAACATCAACATTAACTTATATTATAAAGCATTTTTAATGGTGAACCGTCACTAAATATGTGTTTTTAGCAACGACAATAACTGACATTATCAAGTTTTTGTAATGCTGGATCTGTTGTCACTAAATATGTTTTTTTTAGTGACAACGTATTTAACTGCTGATACACTTGTATAGTGACAATGTTAGCTGATACTAATATAGTGCCTACATGACAACATTTTGTGTCACTAGCTATTGGTCGAGGTCGTAACTTTAGCAACAACAAATATTTAGTGTCGGCATATTGTGAACTCGCCAACCTTTAGCTACAGAGTGTATTCAGACGAAAAATATGCCGTTGCTAATATGTTGTGACGGCTAATGGACTTTCAACAATGACTTTTGACTGTTGTTTTAGAACCTTTTTCTTATATTGATGTTATGTAAGATTAGAATTTAAAACTAATTAAAATGTTACTGCAAAATTTTAAATTTTATATAAAATTTAAAATTAAATAGTATAGTGACCGAGATGTACCCCTTCCAATTATGTTCAAACGACAATGAGTAAGAAACAGTAAAAACAAATAATTTCACGTGACTACAGAAAATTATAAAATATTTGTAGTTGATATATTTTAATCATGTGAAGTATATTGAGGTAATAACAATTGTATTGTTCTTAAGTTACAAGATATAATATACCCCTAGTGTAGTACATTAGGCAATATCATGATAAGGTAACTACGTTATTATATACAATCAACATTATATCATTGCTAAGTTTTTTTCTCGTGAATGTAGATCTTTGTTCAAAAAAGCTCAAAGTGGTTGTATTAAAGTGTCCTGGTGATTGGTGTGCCCATCAACAAATTGATCGTGAGTACATACATGACGTACATTTAGTAGACGGTTGATGTTGAGGTGATTATCAATTATGGGAGCCCAATCGACATTGAAATACTCCTGAAGGGTCGCAGACGAGAAAACTAGTAGGAAAAGACGGTGATGAAGCGTCCCTTTCAAATACCAAAAGAACACATTTTGCAGTTGTTCAATGAAGATAAGTTGATATAATCATAAAATGGGATAATTTATGTACCACAAAGATGACATATGAGCGAGTTATGGAAATATATTGGAGTGTTGCGAAAACAGTTTGGTAGATTGTTGCATCAACAGTGGTAGAACCATAAAAAATGGAAAGTCCTGATTTCGTTTCAAGCGGTGTATGCACAGCTTTAGCATCCCACATCGAAATCCAATCAAGAAGATCATGAATGTATTTCTGTTAGGAGAGAAGCAAGCCATCTCGAGTACAAACAACGTGAACACCAAGAAAGTATCCAAGATAACGAAGATCCATCTCGAGTATAATCACGAAGAACCTACATGACAAGGTTGCAATGAATCTATTAACAAACAATGAAAAACCATCGCAAGATTGCGTATAGGAGGTTAAACGCATTGTCCTTTAACTATAGATCTCAGGTTCAAGTCATAAGAATGGAAAAGCTTTTATGACCATCACTTTAGCCTTTATGGGTTTACAACTGTGCGAGCGAGTATTATTCTATGTGTGAAGAAAACATTCTTAATGCTAATTTCCTTCCTAATTTGGTCCTCGTGGGATATAAAAAAACAATGATTCACTTCCAATAACAATCAAATCATCCACATAGGTTGAGTCGGGTCAATGAATCATGTAAGTTGAAATAATATTTTCGGATTAAAATTACATGCAAATTGACAAAATGACGAAATTGCCATTTGAAAATGTTTTTCGTTAAAATGGGAGGATTACCTCCCAGAATAAAACAATGTCGCTAAGGCGAAACAAACACGGTGTTTCCCTTAACCGTATTGAACAATACATGAACTCGGACGTTGACGGAAATTCAGACGCAAATACAAAATCGATAAATTTCTGACCGAACTTTAGAGCAACCTAGAGAGTATTTTTCAAAATTTTCAAGTGTATGAAATTTGAAGAATTAACCCTCTATTTATAGGGTTTCCACCCTAGGGGAAATAATTGCACTAAATTAATTTTATAAAAACCGAAGGAATAAATTATTAAACTGAAATTTTACAACATTAAAGTTCCAACAATCATTTTATTAAATATATTCCAACAGTCTAAAATTAATTAGTCCAACAAAAAAAAAAGCCCGAGTCGGGTAAGAAAAAATTGCGGGTTTTAGAAAAACCATTTTGTTTAACAAAAAAAACAGCTCGAGTCTAAAATCCATTTGTTTATGACAATACTCATGGGCGGTACATGTACAACTGAACCACAAGTACCATTGTTTAGGAGTACAATTGTACTCCATAAGCATGGTCACGTGCTACAAATTCTGTTGAATGGTTTGCAAAGCTAAAGCGGGCTTAGAGTTGTGTGAAGATGTGGTGTTTAGCTTCCGTTTGAAGATGTTGTTTTCAACCAGGTAACCATGGGATTAGGGTTGGTTGGCACATGTGAAATAGATGCAGACACGCATGAATTGAATCAACATGATGGGAAGGTTTAGACATCATAGATGGGATCACAAAATCAGTGTTTGAGGATATATACATTTGTGTTTAGTCATAGAATTTTAGTTTATAGTTTAGGACTTAGTATGTAGTTTGTTATAAGTATGTGGGCTGATTTATAATTAGCAAAAGTTCCAACCGTATGAACTTACTATATATATACTAGCATGTAATGAACTTTTCAATCTTAAGAATGAAATCCATTTCTCCTTCAATTTCTCTCAATTCAATTACTTAATTCCTTTAGTTGCAAGATCCTTTCATGGTATCAGAGCTCAGTGAATCAATTTTGAGTTGAATCCGCACACAATTCAAGTAAGTTTTTCATCAGAGAAGGGTTTGTGTTCGTCGATTGCTCGAATTCAGTTGTTGTTCATTCCGCCTGCAATTTTCTGGAATCTGTGATGGATTTGAGTTCGAAATACTTCTCAAACAAGACAATCAACTTGAAGCTGGATGAAACGAGCTATCTGAAATGGAAATAGCAGATATGCTTCACAATTTCCAGCCACAGACTTGAAGGATACCTGGATGGTTCCACGCGAATAGAAGAACTGATTATGAATGAAGACGGATGAAATCGCTCAATTCTGCGTATACATCTTACAAAGAACATGACAATGCTTTAGCCTCTTGGTTGTTAACACTAGTCTCATCCTCATTGCTACCTAATTTGGTTCAATGTAAGTCTTCGTATGAAATTTGGCAGTCTTTACACCAGATCTTCACAATTGCATCCAAAACTCGTGTTATGAGGATGTTACACTCCTTCCAATCTCAACGGAAAAGAGACATTTAGATGTGTAGGTACCTCAGTAGGATTCAACTGCTATGTGACAGTCCTCACAGCTCCGATCATCCTATTTCCTAGACGATGCAGATCAACACGATACTTGCTAGGCTAAATGCAAATTATGAGCATATAGTTGCTGTAATTACTGCCAGTAGACAACTATATGACTTGGATGGAGTATCAAGTGTATTACTGGATGTGGAGGCTCGCCAACAAGATAATCAACTTCAAATTGGATCCAATTCAATCACATTGAGTGCTCAGGCAACACATGGATCGAATTCAGCACCAATTCGTACTATCACTCTATCAACCACGTATCATTCTCACCAGTCTTTGTCTTACCAAGCTCCTACCTCCACAGATGTGTATGTTCAGCAAGGTTATCCTGCTCCTAGCTCATATGGCCGAGATAGATGCAGAGGAAGCAATTTCAATAGCAGTAAGCCACAATGCCAACTATGTGGTAAATTCAGACATCTTGTAGCAAGATGTTGGTATCGTTTTGATCACACCTTCAGTGGAATCACATCTCAGTCACAACCTTAGAACAATAATAGAAGTCAAGCAAATTATGCAGAGTTTTATTTGCCACCTGAATTACAGTCGAGTTACAACTCCATTCAGTCTCCTCCCCAACCGATTCAACCTCCTCTGTAACATCATCCTTTTCAATCCTCTCAAGCTCCACAACAATTCTATTTTCAGAATACTTCTCCTACTACTCATTCACATTTATATGTCTCTCCTACTACGTATAAGGATCAAGCTAATCGCAATGGCATGAACATAAATGCACTTCATGTTCACAGTCCATCCAGTGCATCCTCTAAAGTGGGAGGAGCTAATGCTACTTGGTTTCCAGACTCCGTTGCCTCTCAATATTACCTTACAAACTCCTCCATGAACGTGTACAATGCAGCTCCATATAATGTTCAAGGTAAAATCTGTGTTGGAAATGGAAATACAATCAACATTTCTCACACATGTACTTCTCGATTACATTACAACAATCGATATGTTATATTACGAAATATACTTATAGCTCCTAATATTACTAAGAATTTTTTATCTGTTTCTCAATTTGTGAAGAATAATCATGCTTATTTTGTGTTTTTTCAACATGGTTGTGTTGCAAAGGACCTAACAACACACCAAGTGCTCCTGGAGGGTTGTGAGTCGGAAAGGCTATACAAGTTACTCGTGTCTCCTTTTGTGTATACTAATTCATCATATGTAATTTTCCCTGTGTGTTCATCTATAGATAGGTTTGTTTGTGACCAAAAATTGGACGATCACTCTAGTGTTTGCCATAATAATAATATGTGTAGTGGTAGTTTTGTAAGTCTGCGCATTATGATGAAGTGTGTACAAAAGCTGAAGTTCATCCTGAGTCTATATGTAATCCTGCTTGCCATGAGGTGAATAATAATACAATGCTTGTTTTTGTGCGAAATGATCTAGCAACTGCTCTTGATATTTGTTCAAAAGAACAACATAAATATGATGTTTACTGTTGTAGTTCTATTATGACTGAAAGATCAGGTGTACTGTGTGCCACGAAGAGTATTTCTCTAGAAGTTATATGCAATGGAACTTTACATAAACTGAGTCATAATGCAATACCTCTTTATGTGAAGAATGATCCAGCAGTTGCCCTTGATATGTGTTCAAAAACACAATAGCAATCTGAATGTTACAGTGGTAATGTGTTCATATCATTTATTTTTGTTTCTTCACTTATGTGGCACCAGAGGTTAGGCCATCCTTCGCACCAAGTCTTAAAACAGTGTATCCATTCTAGATTATCCTATAGTGACAAGATTTACAATCTCTAATGTGTACAACTTGAAAAGTAGGATAAAATCATAAGCTCCCTTTTAATCCCACATAAAGTCTGTACACAACTCTACCATGTGTTTTTCTAGGATATTCATATGCTCATTTGGGTTATAAATGAATTGATAGAGTAGGAAGAGGTTATATATCTCAGCATGTTCAATTTGATGAATATGTTTTTCCTCATTCTAATAATCAGTCCATTACTCGTGTTTCATTTGATACTACTAATCAAGTTCGTCCGAATAGTTCAGAATCTTAGCTTCAGTCTGGTTCAACAGGATATCCTATACCTGTTTTGGCCAATGCTCCCATGGCTAGTAATCCTTCAAAGGACGTTCCAATCAATTCAACAGACACTCCTGATTTTTCTTAGTTGAATGAAGCACCTGCAATAGTCAGCTCTCATGATGTACCAGATATAAGTCAAATGCTCATAGATCTTCACCATACCAACCTAGGTCTGCCTTGATTGGAAGACCAAATCAACACAACTCAGATCAGAACAATTCTGCTGATATTCGTGACAGACAACCATTTGTTTGTCCTCCTTCAACTGATGTTGATTCACCTGTTTTCGATATGATCTCACCTACTTCTAATTCCCATGCTTTTGATTCGAATGTTCCTCAATCTAACCATTATAAAGATGTGGTTGTTTCAGCTCTTAGAGATCCATCTTCATCAATAATTGTTCTCATTATGCCATCTTCAACAAGTGGTCATTCTAGACATGTTCCTCATCCTTCTACTCATAGTATGGTCACCAGGTCAAAGTCTCGGTCTTATGTAAATGCACTGATGGCTTCCACAACATATGTGAGCGAACCAACAAATGTCTACATTGCCCTTCAATATCCAGAGTGTAAAGAAGCTATACAAAAAGAAAGTTAAGCCTTGCATGAAAAGGGCACTTGGACTCTTTCATCTCTACCCACTGGTAGAAATCCTGTAGGTTGCAAATGGATCTTCAAGATCAAAAGGAAAACAAATGGCACTATAGAGAGGTACAAGGCTAGGCTAGTGGCAAAAGGGTTCTCACAAAAGGTGAGGTTTGATTACCTTGACACCTGTAGTCCAGTTGCAAAGCATGCCACAGTCAGAATCATCCTATCCTTAACTCTATCATTTAATTGGAAATTGAGACAATTTGATGTGAATAATGCCTTTTCAAAGGGAAATGTGCATGAAGAAGTGTATATGTATCAGCCTCCAGGATTTGAAGTCACTGATGCCTTAGGAAATATGCTGTTTTGCAAACTCACCAAGGCTTTGTATGGCCTCAAACAAGGTCCAAGAACTTGGTTTGAAAAACTTCGAAAATGTTTTCTTACCAATCTCTCCTTCTCAAGTTCTCAAACCGACAATTTCTTGTTCATCAATATAATTTATGATAAATTTGTTTATCTTTTATTGTATGTTGATGACATAGTTTTGACACGATCCTGTGATGATCTGATCGAGTCAACCATAACCAGTCTAAAGGAGCATTTTTCATTGAAGGATTTGGGCAAACTCAATTATTTTCTTGGCATGGAAATTCAACCAGGGCCTGGTTTCAAAGTGTTGAGTCGAAGGAAATACTTTAATGATTTCTTTTCTCGTGTTAATATGACCAAATACAAGCCATGTCCCACACCATTGGTTGTTTTTCCTCTCCTTACATCCACTTCTGGTTCAAGTATGCCCCTATTTGATTCATCTTTGTATAGGAGTTTTGTAGGAGCTCTGCAACATGTTTGTTACACTCGACCTGACATCCCCTATAATATTAACATACTTAGTCATTTTCTTAACAGGCCTACAAAAGCTCATTGGGCAGTAGTTAAAAGGGTCTTACGATATTTGAAAGGGCCACTTATCATCTATTCTAGTGCTTTGGTGTGACAATACCAACACTATTTCTATTGAGGCTAACCCAATTCAACATGCTAATATGAAGCATGTAGAGCTGGATCTTTCCTTTGTTCGTGAAAAGGTGTCACAGGGGCTGGTTCAATTCAATTATGTTCCTGGCACATATCAACTTGCTGATGCACTCACTAAACCTCTAACTGAAAACTCATTCATTCCAATTCGTAGAAAACTTGGAGTTTGTTTTCTATCTAAAGCTTTGGCTGAAGGATCAAGTGTCTCAGCTCACATGTCATATCTTACATCAACTCATCACTTCTCTTCAAATGAAGTTGCCTCTCAAGTATCCTCTAACCTTTCTCCGCTTATATCACTTTTAGATGGTTCCAATTATCTGTTTATTAATGATGATGATGATTGTTTTACTACAAATGACGATTACTCTGACTTTAATGAATGATTGTTCACACAAATGGAAGACTCAGAATCTCACTATGATACGTAAAGATGTGTTTAACATTGAAGTTCAATCAGGATATTTGATCTTCCTATATGTAGTTATATTTAAAAATATCTATTGCTCTGTGTTGTGTTATGCTAAGATGATGCTTTGAACATGTTTTATGTTCAGTATATGGTAGATAGTCAGATACAAATCTCGGCATATAGTTTAACAAAAGCCAAAAGAAGAAACTGGGCACAAACCCAATTAGTCACAAGAGAAATTTTTTGAATATCCTGTGATTCAGGTAATAGGTGATGTAAGTACTTTGTTTCTACAAAAGCCACAAGAAGATGTTGGGCACAAACCCAACCAGTCATCAAGAAAAAAAAAGAAGAAGAAAAGCATAATGATGACTTGGGCAGCACATTGATGCATACAAACACATGTGACAACAAAAGCCAAAAGAAGGTGTTGGGCACAAACCCAACCAACTTTGTATCATTGATGATCAGTCTACCATAATATGTGAAGTGAAACTGTTCAAGTACATGAACAACCATAACACTTCACGGATTTGAGAAGACATCTTGTTGTGTTTAAAAAGATATGGTGGAAGTTTTGATGGTCCTTTACATGATTTTCATACTTAAGCTACTATGTGATATGTTGGATCGTGAAATCCTGAATGCTGATCTGGCAGTGAATTGAATGCCAGACAAGGTTGGGATGACGCTTCAGCTCCAACTCCGGTGAACCTGCAAGTAGGGGAGCGCAACAGAGGGGGTGCCTCTGGGTCCCTCTCCGATGCTTAAATGAGTATATGTGTGTATAAAACTCAAAACGTAAAGTACGTATGTAAAGCAAGGATATTTATAGGGTAAGAGAGATAGAACCGTATAAAGGCAACTGAATATCTTAATGTATATTGAGTTGCTGAAGATTCGGATCGTGGGATATGGCAGTTACTGCGAGATATTGCAGTTACCAAATCTAATCTTTAGTGAATATGTGACCGGGATATGCGGGATATCTTGGCCACTCTGTTATTAACGGTTTAGTGGGACCAGAGGAGAGAGGCAAGGCTCTCTTCGGGGCGAGCACTCCCATGTCGAGCAGTGGAAGGTCGCGACTTGGTAGAGAATGGCGAGCAGTCTGAGAGCCTTTGGCGTCTCTATAGACTTTGGGCTCGATTCTGGATTACTCGATGGTGGGCCAAGTTTGGCTTGTACTTGGGCCGATCCGGTTCGGATGTCATGGGTTTACCCCCTCTATAGTTATTGGGCCTTCGAGGCCTTTTCTTACTGGGCCGTCACTATCGATACCCAACATTTGCCCCCGAAGCTTGATTGAAGTTCCTTCAGTCGAGCTTGATTTCCTGGTAGGGTTTTAGATAGTGACGTCTTTGGTAATGGTTCAGTGCCTTTGAGACACTTCGAGCTCATTTGGCGAGCGATTCCTTCTCTGTTCAAAGCCGAAAGAATATCCTTCCTTTTATTCCCTTTTGGCGATCACTCGAGGTGACTCAGGCTTATGGAAGTCTATCTTTCTTAGTTAGGCGGTCATTATCTACCCGAGGTATTTCTGCTAAAGCTTTATTAGTGCGTTGGCGACCACCTTGTCTCCTTAGTGGAATTTTAGCATTTAATAACTGCACGGTTGTCCAGAAATCGAACGGTCACTTGAGGCACGCCTGACATTTACTTTTCCGTAAACCCAGGGTAGCTTGACAGCTGTCTGTACCAGCCAACCGTTGTCTCTTGGAATTCTGACATTGCTTCGGTTTTTTCCAAAAGGGTGCAATTATTCCTCTGCGTCGCTTCGATTTGCTCGTGGCGGTTACTCCCCTTTTGGTCTATATAGGAAACGTCAGTTTCTGCATTTTGTTTTTTACGCTTATCCACTCCTTCAGATTTTCAGAACTTCGCTGCAAACCTTCCCTTTCTCTTTCAATCCTCTTCAGTTCTCATTTCGACCATTTCCATGGCTCCTCGCAATCAGAGAGTCAAGCACACGGCTCCCAAGGGTGCCAACAAAGCCAACATGCCCAGAAATGCTGATGTCCCTTTGACCATCAGGGATGAAGTCGTTCCCCCTTCAGTAGAGGAACAGACCGATTTGGGCAGGACTGCAACCACTCCTGTGGTGGTGGACGGGCCCGAGCTGAACACGCCTATTTTTTCCCCAAAAGGTAAACTTTCGCCCTTTTATTGCTCTGCTTTGGCAATGTCCTCTGCTGTTCTTTGCTTTTTATGTTTATCATTGCAATATTTGAATTTGTTCGAGTAGACGTCAAGCCTAATGAATTGAAGCCGGCTTATTTTAAGACCGTGGTGGCGCTCGGTGGCTTCAGCGTGGAGGATGCTCCTAGATATCCTGGCCTAGGTCTGCATTTTCCTCACGATGGAGAGGTTTACATTTATGCGGCTCAGATCGATGCTGGGTTGCGTTTTCCTCTCTGTGAGGATTTACAGACCTTGTGTCAGTTTTACGGGATTCACCCCACACAGCTTGTCCCGAATGCCCTCAGGATGTGGGTCGGTTTCAAGTTCCTATGCTTACGCCAGGAATGGGTATATTCACTGGCCCTGTTCCGGTGTTTCTTCCGCCTGGCAGCAGGGGCAAACCACCTTCACCACTTCCAATCCCGCTGGCCGAAGTTTTCAGAGTGGGGAGGCCTTCAGGGATGGGTTTGGAACGTCCATGTCCGCCTGGTCGACGATTTTCGGACCACCAACTCCAATTATAAGAAGTGTTACTTCTTTTATAAGGGGGGGGTGCCCTGGAAATTGTTGATCCCGGACAAGGATTTCCCTCCTTCCTTCGAGGAGCTATCAGAGAGTGATCGAAACGCTATTGATGACCTATACCGGTCGCATCGGTCTTCTCAGTTCAAGTCCATCCGCTCAGTGGCGGAGACTACCGAGAATGCCCTTGAGATGGCGGGTATTCATCAAGCCACGCCAATCTTTAATGATTGGGTAATTTTCTAACTCTTATCTTGCTTTATTACTTGTAGGGAAGGTTGTAAGCAAGAGCCAGAAACTGATAGGTCTCTTTGATGACCAGGGATTAGCGGGGTTGTCCTCCGACCAGGCATTGCTGAACTCTCCTCCTCCCCCCTCTAGGCGTTCGTTCAAGAGGAAGTCTGAGGAGGTGCTTCCCTCGGCCACTGCTGACCCTCGCCAACCAGGTATGTTGCTTTGTTATTCGTAGATTTAATATCTTCATACTTTGCGGTTTTTTGTTTTTTGACATTTTGTCTTGTTGTTTTGCAGAGGAGTCCTCAACCGACATGGTCCGGGATCATGCTCCTCCTCCCTCCAAGAAGGTCAGGAGTGAGGGATGTCCGGAAGTCGACCAACATCCTTCTCCTCCCCCTCCTGGGGGTCCTTCCGCTAATAAAGGGAAGGGTCTGGACGCGGTGCCCCCTTCTCCTTCTCCCCAGGGTCCTTCTGCCGCCAAGGGGAAGGTTTTGACCTTAGCTCCTCCTGTTCTTACTGTGCCCATGGCTCCTCCTAAGGAGTCTGGGACCAAGAAGAAGGGGCATGCTGCTTCCAGCTCATCGAGGGCTCCTGTGGATGAGCATTGCTCCCTTGCCGGCTTGTTTCAGCCGCTTGAATCAGCGAATTCTCGGGAAACTTGGGTCCCCTGTGGGGACCTTATGAAGAAGGGGTATCCTCCCCAGAAGAGCCTCCGGGGCAGCCCAGATATGTGTATGCGGCTTCTGGACGGGATAATTCCCCCCGCGGACCGCTCGATTGTTCCCACGGAACTTCATCAGATCGAGGGGTTCCTTCGGTCCCACTTCGAACGAGTGGCTTTGGTAAGATCTCATACTTTTATTTCGTAGAGTCCTCTCTTTGTCGTTCCCTTATTGTCTGTTGTCCTGACAGCTTTTATTCTATATTTGTTGCCAGTTCGTTCGGGAAGAGGTGATTCTTGGTCGTGTCTTCGGGGAGCTCACCGACAAGTATTCCAGTGTGCTCGCCGAGCTGGAGCAGTACCGAAGCACGGGGGTCACTCCTGAGCAATTGGGGACTATCAAGACGACTGCAGATGCAGCGATCGCCTTGGCAGATAATACCCGAGAGGAATACCTCAGGAAGGAGCAGCGCCTCCTTGCTGATGTCCAGAAGAGGGAGGCTGAAGCCGCTGCCGCTCTTCAGGACTTTGACGCTCTTCACCTGTGTTTAGATCAGGGAGAGATCGTCCGAGTTCGCCTAGATGCTGAACTTAAGGAAGCTCAGGCGCAAGGGGCAGAATCGGAGGCTCGCAGGGTCGCTGCCGAGGCGCAAAGGGACGCTGCTGACGCCCAGAGAGAAGCTGCGGTGGCTCAGACGGAAGCTGCGGAAGCCCGGGGGATTGCCTTGGAGGAGGAGAGGGATCGGTTAACTGCACAATTGAAAGCCGTCCCTTCGCCCCAGAGCGTAGTTGAGGCATTCAAAGCCTCTGAGGAGTTTGAGGACTGCGCTCTGAAGGAGATGAGGTCGGCGATTGCCGATTTTCTCGAAGTCCTGGTGGATGAGGTCCAGGCGGTCGATCCCAACTTTCCTCTTGGGGAAGTCGCCTCTTTGAAGACCTTCCTGCGGAGTCGTCCTTCGCCGCCCTCTGTTGCTGGCGAGGCTGCTCCTGAAGGCGAGCCCAGTACTTCTGCCCCCGAAGGCGAGCAGAGCACCCTTGCCCCCGAGAACTCCGACGCTTGAAGTCCCCAACTCCTTGGCGACCGTATTTATCTTTTTTAGATAGCCATTTTTGTATTTTCTGTTTTTGGTTTGTAATTATTTGTCGAAGACTTGGATTTTTCTATTGAATGCTTTTATATTCTTGAGCCTTTAATCGACTTCGAACATATTTAGCTATCCAATATCTTACTCATAATTACTTTCTTGCTTTGTAATGTCGTCGACCCTTAAAGCCGTAGACCCATCATAAGTTAAACTTTCTAAGGATAATACTTTTGACACTTAAAAGCGTAAACTTCTAAGTTCAAAGAGATATTACCTTCTTTGAAGTTTAAACCTTTGAGGTGTTGGCCTAATAACAAGGGATTTGTAATTTGTCAGGCTTTATCATCGATAGTGATCGCCTAAACTTTCTTTGGCCTGACTTTGGCGTCAGGGCTTTCATTTTGCCTAACATTTTGCTAGGTCTTTTGGCCTGACTTTGGCGTCAGGGCTTTGCCTGACTCTTGGCGTCAGGTTTTTTGAGGCCTAACTTTGTTGTTAGGGCTTTTGTGGCCTAGTTTTGTTACTAAGGCTTTTTTGGCCTAACTTTGTTGTTAGGGCTTTTGGCCTGTCTTTGGCGACAGGGCTTTTTGGCCTAGCTTTGTTGCTAGGGCTTTTGGCCTAACTTTGTTGTTAGGGCTTTTGGCCTGTCTTTGGCGACAGGGCTTTTTGGCCTAGCTTTGTTGCTAGGGCTTTTGGCCTAACTTTGTTGTTAGGGCTTTTTGGCCTAGCTTTGTTGCTAGGGCTTTTGGCCTAGCTTTGTTGCTAGGGCTTTTGAGGCCTGACTTTGGCGTCAGGGCTTTTGGCCTAGCTTTGGTGCTAGGGCTTTTGGCCTAGCTTTGTTGCTAGGGCTTTTTGAGGCCTGACTTTGGCGTCAGGGCTTTTTGGCCTAGCTTTGGTGCTAGGGCTTTTGGCCTAGCTTTGTTGCTAGGGCTTTTGAGGCCTGACTTTGGCGTCAGGGCTTTTTGACTTCAGCTTGCTTCGAGTGGACACGCTTTGTGAAGGAATGGCTTTCTTTTATTGACATAATCCGTTTGATTACAAGCTATGCATAAAATCTTCTTAAATGCTCTGAATTAAATGGACGAGGTAACCTCTCGCCTTCGGTGGTTTCCAAATAGTAGGATCCTGGTGCGGCGATCTCTACTACTTTGTATGGTCCTTCCCATTTGGCTGAAAGTTTGTTTTTACTGTCCAGCCTTGTAAATTCATTCCTTCTCATAACCATCTCCCCCACGAAAAATTGGCGAGCGCTAACTTTTCTATTGAAATACCGAGCGGTCGCCAAGCGCATTTTTGCCTGTGTTTTTTCCGAGAGCCATCTCTTTTCCTCTGCCAAGTCGAGGTCAGTTCTGCGCTCGATCTCATTTGCCTCCGCGTTAAAGTGTAGGACTCTGTGGGTAGGCACTGCTAATTCAGTTGGTGCTACTGCTTCTGATCCGTACACTAAACTGAAAGGCGTTTCTCCTGTGGCCGCCTTAGGCGTTGTTCTGATGGCCCATAATACGTTTTCCAGTTCGTCTGCCCAGTTCCCTTTGAATGCTCGAACCCTTTTCTTGAGTCCTGCTAAGACAACCTTGTTGGCTGCTTCAGCTTGCCCATTCGTTTGAGGGTGATGTACTGAACTGAAGCGATGGTCGATGTGATACTCTTCACAGAGCCATTTCAATTCCTTTCCAACGAATTGCGGACCATTATCGCTGATGAGTATTTTGGGAATACCAAACCTGGAGAATATGTTGACCTGCATGAACTTGATAACTTGGAATTCCGTTGTCGAAGCTAGAGCTTTCGCCTCTACCCACTTAGTGAAGTAGTCGATCGCCACTATAATGTGAGTACGCTGACCAGTGCTAATGGGAAAAGGACCCAATATATCGATTCCCCATTGAGCGAAGGGCCAGGCACCCGCCATTGGGGATAATAATGTCGATGGTCGACCCGATCGTGGTGCAAACTGCTGGCAAATTTCACATTTCTGTGTTAATTCGGCTGCGTCTTTTCCCAAGGTCGGCCAGTAATATCCCAGTCTGAATATTTTCCTGCTTAGTGAACGAGCACCTTCATGACATGCCGCTGCCCCTTCATGAGCTTCTCGAAGAACTTTTTCTGTTTCGGGTAGAGCAACACATCTCAAGTAAGGCGTCGAATAACCTCTTCTATAGAGTTCTCCATCGATGATTAGATAACTGGCTGCGAGTCTTCTAATCCTAGTGGATTCGCCTTCGTCCTCTGGGAGGATGCCTTCTTTCAAATAATTCTGGAACGGGGTCATCCAGGTGACCTGTTCTTGAATGTTGAAGACCTCCGCTCTGTTTTCAAGGACTGAACATAGGGCCTTTTCCAGAAATTGCACATCCTGGATTGTCGCCCCTCCGAAGGCTAGCTTACTCAAAGAATCTGCCATCTGGTTTTCTTGGCGAGGAATAAACTCAATCGCGAAATTTGGGATTTCCACAACTAGTTTTTTGGCGATGCCGAGATATTTCTTCATCTTTTCTCCCTTTGCCTCGTAGGCGCCATTAACCTGATTGACAATAAGTTCTGAATCACTTTTTACTTTAAGCGCTGTTATACCCATTCCTTTTGCCAGTCTGAGTCCAGTGATAAGAGCCTCATATTCTGCTTCGTTATTGGTCGCCGGGAATGTCAAGGCGATCGCGTATTTCAGAGGCTCGCCCTCAGGAGGAATAAGAATTAAACCTGCCCCCGAGCCTTCTTTTGATGAAGACCCATCCGTATAGAGTTCCCAGATTTGATTGTCGTTTGCTGACTGACTTGGCCTGTTTTCTGCCTCCGCTTGACCGTTACTCGTGCTTTCCACTATGAAATCAGCTAGTGCTTGACCTTTGATGGCCGTTTTTGGCGCAAATTTGATCCTGAACTCGCTGAGCTCGATCGCCCACTTGACCATTCTTCCTGAAGAATCTGGCTTCATCAGGAAGTTTTTGAGAGGTTGATTGGTGAGGACCGTGATGTCGTGCGCATGAAAGTATGGTCTCAGCTTCCGAGCAGCAATAACTAAGGCATAGAGATACTTCTCAATCTGGACATATTTTATTTCTGCTGAGTTGAACATTTTGCTAATGAAATACACTGGACTCTGAACATTATTCTCCTCCCTTATTAAAACAGCACTGGCTGCCACATCGCTAATGCCTAAATAGAGGAAAAGCTGCTCGCCTGGAACGGGTTTTGCCAGAGCTGGGAGTGTTTGAATATGCCTTTTCAAGGACTGGAATGCTTCCTCGCAGTCTGGCGTCCATTCGAACTTACGGTTGGCCCTCAAGGTTTTGAAGAACGGGAGGGACTTGTCGCTTGCTTTGGAGAGGAAGCGGTTAAGAGCAGCTAATCGGCCGTTCAGGCATTGGACTTCCTTATGGCAGGTTGGTGACTTCATTTCTTCTATGGCCTTTAGCTTTTCCGGGTTTGCTTCAATGCCCCTTTCGCTGACCATAAAACCCAG
Source organism: Chamaenerion angustifolium (assembly GCA_946814005.1). NCBI lineage: Eukaryota > Viridiplantae > Streptophyta > Magnoliopsida > Myrtales > Onagraceae > Chamaenerion > Chamaenerion angustifolium. The sequence continues at coordinate 21,801,643 of OX328270.1, read as the reverse complement.
GAACTTCCCGGACTTGACTCCAAAGGCGCACTTTGCTGGGTTCAGGCGAACGCTGTGTCTCCTCATGCATTCAAAAGCTTCACGGAGGTCGGTGGTATGAGGATTGCCTTTGATGGATTTAACGAGCATATCATCCACGTAGGCCTCCATGTTCCTTCCCAGCATGTCCTGGAACAGTCGGTTCACCATCCGCTGATAAGTTGCCCCGGCATTGATGAGACCAAAGGGCATCACCTTGTAGCATAGAATGTCCCCGTCAGCATAGAAAGCAGTGTGGGCCTCGTCGTCTGGATGCATTCTGATCTGGTTGTAGCCTGAATAGGCGTCCATGAAGCTCAGCATCTCATGACCCGAGGTAGCATCGACTAGCTGATCAATTCTTGGAAGGGGATATGAATCTTTGGGGGCAAGCCTTGTTTAAGTCGCGGAAGTCGACGCACATCCTCCACTTGCCATTAGATTTCCTGACCAAAACTGGGTTGGCTACCCAGCTCTGGAATCTTACCTCTCTGACGAAGTCAGCTTCAATCAACCTGCCGACTTCCTGCCTGATCGCCAAACGTTTATCAGTCCCGAACGATCTTCTCTTTTGGGCGATCGGCTTGATGGAGGGGTCTATCCTGAGCTCCTGCGAGATAATATCTGTGCTGATTCCTGGCATGTCGCTCGGCTGCCAGGCAAAGAGCTCTTTGAATTCCTTGAGGAGAGCGGTCATGGCCTCCTTCTGATCCTCTTTCAAGGTGGTCCCAATGCGCACCTTTTTGTCCGGACCATCGATCTCGACCTCCTCCAATTCCTCCATGGGTGCTGGTCGAGCCAAGTCCTCGCGGGGATCGGCCTCTGTCTCGATGGCGAGCGCCTCCCTTTGGTTCTTCCTGCGTAAACAGTTCACATAACATTGCCGCGAGGAAGGCTGATCTCCGAGCACTTCTCCAATCCCGTTCGGAGTAGGGAACTTCATCTTCTGGTGGACAGTGGAGGCCACAATCTTATTTGGGTTGATCGTGGTTCTCCCTATAATGGCGTTGTAGGATGTAGGTGAATCGACCACCAGGAAAGTGACCGACACCTTGATGCTTTTCCACCCCTCGCCAAAAATCACTGGCATGGTTATAGCCCCCAGTGGATAAGTTGTCCTTCCCGCAAATCCGATCAGCGGAAAGTCGACCCTCTTCAGGTCGCGTTTTGATTTGCCCATCTTTTCGAAGGCGTCCAGAAACAGGATGTCTGTCGAGCTGCCTCCGTCGACCAGAATCCTTGCAACATCACAGCCGTCTATATCTGCCGTAATGACCAGAGCATCGTTGTGGGGCGTAGTGACATGTGCCAAATCATCTTCAGAGAATGAGATGACAATGTTTTCTTCAGGTCGGGGTCGCTTCCCCAACTGAACTGCCGTAGAGATCTGAGTGGCGTAGACCTCTCTGGAGTTTGACCTCTCACCGCCTGCGCCGAATCCTCCCGCAATCAGATTCACTCTCCTCTTGCTTCCAGAAGGCTCAGCTTGATCCGCAGGGGCTGGTGAACGATGTCTCCTGGGGGGCGTTCGACTTCGGTCTCGCCCTGCCACAAATTCCTTCAACATTCCCCCCTGAATCAGCCTCTCTATATCTCGTTTCAGAATCTTGCAATCGTCTGTCTTATGGCCCTTGCACTTGTGGTATCTGCAATAGCTCTCGACATCCTTGCCCATGGGTAACCCACCTCGGCGAGGCATCGGTGGCCTCGCCAAGGATCTCCTCTCCATCTCGACTAGTACCGCTGAGATCTGCCTATTTAAAGGCGTGAAGTACTCAGGGACCTCTGGATGGCGAGGCGCTGGAAGAGACTCGACTCGCGGCTTACTTTCTTTTCCCTTTTTCTCCTTCTTGACCTCCTTCTTACCATCGCGTCGGGGTTCAGGGGTTACCCTTAGCGAGGTCGTCAGGAGGTTAGCCTCGATGTTTGCGCGCTCAAGGTCTATGAAACCTTTCGCTCTGGATGCCAACTCCTCCAATGTCTCTATCTCCTTTACGTGATAGCTGTTTCGCAGCTTTCTCGAGGCCTTGTTGGCCACATCCAGACCTCTGTAGAATGCTCGAATGATCTCCCCATCCGAGATTCGGCGATCTAATTCTGTGACGTTTTGATGAAAACGCCCGTAGAAGTTGGACAGCGACTCTCCAGGCTGCTGTTTGACCGAGTCAAGGGCGACCACGCTCTTCAGCAACTGGCGCTCGCCCATGTATCTCTCCAGGAACTTGCTTCTTAACTCTGCCCAAGTTCCGATTGATCCTGCAGGGAGGCCGAAGAACCAGGACGAAGCCGAACCCGAAAGAGTAGATGGAAATAGCAAAGCCAAATGATTGGGATCGTTTGACTTACCCAGAAGGGAGGCCTCATGCTTGTTGACATGTACGGTGGGATCTCCTCCACCGCTATACTCAGGTATGGCCCGAGCAACCACATCCTTCGGGATTTTGATAGCGACGAGCGCGTCGGTGAATGGATGAGAGGACTGCTCCTTGAAGGGAGCTATGACTGTCAACTGTCTTTCCTGGAGCCTTTTGTTGAGGAGGTCATCCATCTGCTCCACAGTGCAGTACATGGGAGAGGCTCCGGGTGGAGGCGGACCGGAAGGATTGGCAGTATATGCGGCTGCTGGCTCCTTGGTGTGCGCTGGAGGTAGGGACTGCTGACCTGACGTCATCTCCTGATCCTCCTGATGCGCAGCAGGACTAGGATTGGCCGCTTCTGAAGGTGAAGGCCCTGTGGCAGCAGGGCGGTGATTTTCCTTAGGAGCAGAGGGATTGTTTTCCTGAGGAGCAGGGGCCTGGCGGCGCGCCTGTCCTAGGATGGCTTCCAGCAAGGAGACCATCTCGGGGGTTAAATTAATATTCTGCCCCGCAATGTGGACTGTCTGCGGTGCAGGGGCTCCGTTTTGATCAGCAGCTGGGGTCGGTCTTGAATCACCGACATGTTCTCGGGCTGTCCGCAGAGGAACAGCATTAACTCCTGCTCGGCTGGCAGGTTCCTGTTGAAGCGGTGAAGCGGCGGCGGAATCAGAGCTATCTGAGGATCGCTCCCTAGTCTGATTCCGACGGTTGCTTTGGGATCGAGTTCTCATGGCTTAATTGCTCGTTTCCCACAGACGGCGCCAAATGTTGGATCGTGAAATCCTGAATGCTGATCTGGCAGTGAATTGAATGCCAGACAAGGTTGGGATGACGCTTCAGCTCCAACTCCGGTGAACCTGCAAGTAGGGGAGCGCAACAGAGGGGGTGCCTCTGGGTCCCTCTCCGATGCTTAAATGAGTATATGTGTGTATAAAACTCAAAACGTAAAGTACGTATGTAAAGCAAGGATATTTATAGGGTAAGAGAGATAGAACCGTATAAAGGCAACTGAATATCTTAATGTATATTGAGTTGCTGAAGATTCGGATCGTGGGATATGGCAGTTACTGCGAGATATTGCAGTTACCAAATCTAATCTTTAGTGAATATGTGACCGGGATATGCGGGATATCTTGGCCACTCTGTTATTAACGGTTTAGTGGGACCAGAGGAGAGAGGCAAGGCTCTCTTCGGGGCGAGCACTCCCATGTCGAGCAGTGGAAGGTCGCGACTTGGTAGAGAATGGCGAGCAGTCTGAGAGCCTTTGGCGTCTCTATAGACTTTGGGCTCGATTCTGGATTACTCGATGGTGGGCCAAGTTTGGCTTGTACTTGGGCCGATCCGGTTCGGATGTCATGGGTTTACCCCCTCTATAGTTATTGGGCCTTCGAGGCCTTTTCTTACTGGGCCGTCACTATCGATACCCAACATGATATATATAGTGTTGTGTTCTTTGTATTTCATTTTGGTGAACAATATTTCTTAAGTCAGGGGTCATAAAGCAATGATCAAAGTATAAATCAAACAGAACTACAAGAATTTGTTGCATCAGCGACAAGACTTTTGTGTTGTCGCTAACATTTGTAGTTAAAAATCCCCTATTGTGTCGCCATATTTTTGAGCTGTTAATATTGCTTATTAGACACAGTTTTTTTTTCCATCAGTATAGGTTACATTTACCGTTACCTTTTTCCATCAGTAAGTGTTTAACATGAATGAAAGTCTTACAACAAGACAATTTTGATATTAAAAGAGTCCATTAGTTGAAGACATGTAATCCGAAGAAATAATTAGTTTTATAAAATGGAATTTGTTGTCGCTGATGTAGCTAGAATAACAACGGAATATTGGTGTTTCGGAAGCTTGTTTCTGTCACTAATATCTCACTCTTGAATAGTAACTCCAAGATAAATGAAGCTGCGCAAAGTTAGATAACAGTCCACCCCTTTGTCCCTTTTGTCCGATTGAAGGCAACTCCATCCTTTTGAGGTACACCCATAGTAAATGAACATCACCCACCCCATGGTACTGCAAGTTTTTGTCGAATTAAGTATGTTTCGACAGTAACCAATAGATCTTGCGAAGCAATAATCAGTGAAGAAGTGGCCTCTCGAAGTTCTCCCACCACCGCCCCACACATTGTCAGGTAAGTCCGTAAGTAAGTGTCGGTGATAGCAGAGTTAATGGCATGCAAGGTCGGTCCTGATCCCTGTGACACTGTCCTAGTTGATTTGCTGCAACATTGTACTAAGTGATTCATACCTGATTTTTGTTGTTGCTATTGTGTTTTATTTTGGGCTCTATTCATGAAATCCCCTACTGTATGCCGATTCATCCATGAAATCGCGTACTCTGTTAACTCATGCATTAGTTGTTGTTGGAATTCAGCAGTCTATTGAGTTAATAGCTGTCCAAACTCTGCATATTATGCTGTCTTAAAGCTTATTGGAACTGCATGTCATAGATGTGTGTTCTAAGTATTGCCTTACTAAAGTTGTACTGTATGATGTAACATGCATATACATATAACAACAATTGCAGTAGGTGAATACTGATTGAAGAATGGACAAGACTTGGATGAACAAACCAAGGCAGAGCCTTGAGTATAAGAATGGTGTTGCGGCATTTTTGGAATTCGCCTTTACGAATTTGTCTTGGGGAGGTACAATATACTGTCCTTTCAGGAACTGCAATGGTTGTTTGCCAATGTCAAGAATGGATGTTAAGCTGCATTTAGAGAGGTTTGGAATACTGCCAACTTACACGAGATGGGTCGACCATGGAGAAGAGTACGAACATGTTCTAACTAATGTTGAACACAGTAGTAGAAGGGCCGAAATGTTTAACATGGTGAACGATGTATTCAGGGCTGGTAATATGGAAACTATGGAGGAACCAAATGATGATACAAAGACATTCTACAAACGTTTGGCTGACTGTGAAAAGAAGTTATACCCCTGTTGTTCGTCGTACACGAAAATGTCATTTACCGTTGAATTGCTGCACTTAAAGGCACTGTTCAAAGTATCGAACAAGTTTGCAGATCAGTTGCTACAACTTTTGCACAAGGTACTACCAGAACGCAATACTGTACTGAAGTCTTATTACGAAGCAAAAAATTTATAGGGGATCTCGACTTAGACTACAAACTGATTCATGCCTGTAGGAACGATTGCATCTTATTTAGAAAGGAGTACCAAGATTTGGATCTCTGCCCGAAGTGTGGACAGTTGAGGTGGAAAAAAGCACAACCTGGTATGAATGTGGAGGATGGGGATGACAACACCGACTCAAGAAAGACCAAAAACGTTCCTGTCAAAGTGTTAAGATACTTCCCACTAACAACCCAACTTCAACGCTTGTTTATGTCACCTAAGACTGCATCAACAATGCGTTGACAACATGAAGGACACACCAAAGATAGAATCATGAGGCATCCAGCTGATAGTCGTTCGTGGAAACAAATTGATGAGAATCATCCGTCATTTGGTGCAGAACCAAGGAATGTCAGATTGGGACTAGCAACAGATGGATTTGATCCGTTTAGTGACAAAAGTCATCTGTAAAGTTTGTGGCCTGCTGTAGTCATTACATATAATGTCCCACCAGATGTCTGTTTGAAAGATACAAACTACCTTATTTCCTTTTTGATTCCAGGACCGAAGGCGCCCACCAATGACATTGATGTTTACTTACAACCATTAATAGATGAATTATCCAGTCTATGGGAGAATGGAGCTGACACATATGATGTTTCGAAGAAGGAGAACTTCAAAATGCATGCTTGCGTTCTATGGACAATAAATGACTTACCGACCTATGTAAACTTATAAGGTTGGGCTACATATGGGAAGCTAGGGTTCCTGTGACGTTGGTTTTTCCTGGATTTGATTTATGTACAACTTGAGTTGATGGGGTAAACTTGTTGTTCTGCACTTACAGAGAGATTGATGTCTAACCTGATTTCCATGTTGTAGATGTTCTAATCAGTGTCTTCTTTAAGTTGTTAAGGTCTACTGAATCGTAGGTTTCTTGGTAGTCATGGCCGGTCTAAGCGTGTCAATGGTCGGAAGACTAAGGGAAGTCAAGTTTCCCTACGTCGATCACCACGGAAACTTAGTCGAAACATTTTTCGTTAGCAAAGTCGGTCCAGCCTGAACTGACTTATATGCATGTATAGCATTACGGTTCTTATAAAGTACCTAATGTTGTTGATCTTATTGTTTGGACCAGCAGAGAGAAGCTTGGAGTCGTCTGATGGGGAGACATTCTGTGAGGACACACAACCTACACCTGCTTAGGTGGAAATAAGACAGGACACACAACCAGAACCTGCTCGGGTGGAAACAAGGTAACCCCGGTTGTGGGCAGATAAAACCCATTGTTTGTGTTGAATCGTTAACAGTTTCATTTACTATGGCATTTATCCCTTGTTGGTGTTTAACCTGATTCATGTTTTCCAATTTGCAGTTCCTATACCCGAAATAGAGAATCTCCCACCACGGCACCTCCACTACGACGTGGTAGAACAAGGTGCATCCGTCTGTCTAGAAATGGGATAAACGAGAAAGAGGAGCTTCAGTTTAATTTACAGGGCCGAGTGTGCAGCAAAAACGCTTCGACGTTTTCATCCTGGTGTGGATGTATTGTTCGGAAGCGTACAAACGCACCGTTGTAGGTGAAAGACTGGAGCGACACACCGAAGTCTCCGATAGATTATGAGGCGAAGATGATTGAAGTTGTGTCAGTAAGTTTGTTCAGCCCATGTTCTGCTTTAGCCAACTGAAATTTATCATATGAGTTTATAATATATACCTTCGGATGCTATTTGTTAATGGGTGACAGGAGAGTTTTGTTGTACCAGATGATAAGAACCTGAAGACGTTGATTGTTTGTGTCCTGCAGGACAAGTACCGAAACTATAGGGCAAATCTGAAGCGCCACCATTTAGATAAGTACAGCACCAATGAAGAGCGTTTGCTGCATTGTCGTGCAGATGTTGTGAAAGAAGACTGGATTTATTTTGTAATTTGGTTTAGTTTGGACGAGTTTAAGGTAAGTTGGTTAACAGAATGTCGTATCTGCGTATGGTAATTACACGCATAACAGTTTATTCATTGCAGATTCTGACTTTGTTGCCTCATGTTTTAGATCATAAGTGAAAGGAATAAGAAGAATAGGTCTCACCAGGTTATGCGCCATACATCCAGGTCGGTAATCTTTGCTAAGCGTGAACAGCAGGAGGTAAATATTGTGATCCTCTATTTGTTAAATTTTGTCGTGTTTGAATGGGTTCTTATAATGAAGTCTGCGTATGGTAAAAGATTGAGATGAACAATGGGGTTCATCCCGGGGAGTATCACCTATTTAGGAAAAATCACCTTGACAAGAATGAGTTGCCTATTGATGCAAAATCCAAGCACATAATGGTATTAAGAACAGATAATGGCCAAAACTGTAGTCACGTATTATTGTAGTGGCAAATACTGAAATGTTATCTTTTTGGACCAAGTGGAAGAGTTGGCTGCCCGTGTTGAATGGGAACCGGATACACCAGTCGATAAGGATGCATTGTATGAAGAAGTTAAACAGTCGTAGCGCCGAAGAATTCGCATCTCCAAGGCTGCAAGAGCGATGGAGAGTGTTTAGTTGAGACAAGATCGGGAAAGAGCGAAGGAGTTCCGAGCCATTGCAGAAGAGAGTCGGCGTAAGGCGGACGAAGCAACTCGACACCTAGGGGAGTTCTAGCAGATGATGCAGTCGTTTCAACGGGACATGCATATGATGTGAAAGTGTGGCAGATATTCGACACCTTGATGGTGATTCCGAAACTCAAGGTAAACAACCCTTCGACCTTTTGCTTATCTAATTTAGTGCACCACACTTATTTTGCGTTATTCTCGCAGATCCAAATGCTTGACCCTCCTTGCTCTGATGAATAATGGGATGATGCACAGATTTTGGGTTTTACCTCGATGGTTTAGAGGACAACCTCCATGCAGGTTTTTTGTGAATTTTCCTAACATATCCATCTGTTAGGTTATGCTGTTTTGAAGTAGGTTCTATTCAATTGGTAATGTCTGAACAATGGTGAACATTTGCCTTTGTTGTTTGTTGGTGGTTTGTGGGTCTATCTGGATTTTATGTACGGGAACATGTAATTAAGTTCTGGTTTACCCTCTTTATGGACTTTGTTAATTGTTAATGGCACTTTCCTTCTTTGGTATTTATGGAAAGTGTTCCGAGTGTTTAGCAGCAAAATTTGTTAATGTAAATTGTATACAAACTAAGAACGAAAACAGCAGCAAAAATCAACTGAATTACACTGCTGTAGTAGTCGACTATACTTAAACAGATGTACAGATATAATAACTCGTCAGTTCTGAAACTATTTCTGCGATTCTACAACAGACCGAAAGGATCAGCACATATTTGCTTAATTTGCAGCGGGCTTGGTTGAACATGAAACACACAGCTAACCATCATACCAGAAATTGTTGATAATACAAACAGTGGACAACAACACCCACTTTGGATAGACAAACGTTTTCCATCAACGTATACAAAAAATGGTGACAATTTAAGTCGGAAGTTGGACTATATGATTTGTTTCAACTATTATCGTATAAAAGATACGCATCTTTAACAATACATATTTTAGACATTGTTCAACTTATTAGGCAGCTTGGAAAGGGCATATCTAAAATGGTTGTTCAACGTTAACTTACGTTCATCTGTAAAATAGATGTACAACTTCGCCAAAGGGATCGTTGCCTATTTAATGGGTTTAACAACAACGTAACTTGTTGTTAACCGGTTTTGGGTTTTGTCAACTTAGCAGCGACAACATCTTAGCAACGGTCAATTGGCGATGTTTAAAAGATTTAGCGACGGAGGCTACACTGACAAAGATTTCGTTGCTGCCCCGTGATAGCAGCGCCAGTTCACAGCTTAACAACGATTTTCTGCCGATGCTAATGCACGAGTTTCTTGTAGTGGAAGATGGGTACAAAAGAAAGTGAAAACCATTGGTGAGTGTAAGAGGATATATACATTTGTGTTTAGTCATAGAATTTTAGTTTATAGTTTAGGACTTAGTATGTAGTTTGTTATAAGTATGTGGGCTGATTTGTAATTAGCAAAAGTTCCAACCGTATGAACTTACTATATATATACTAGTATCTACCGATCTTTTCAATCTAAAGAATGAAATCCATTTCTCCTTCAATTTCTCTCAATTCAGTTAGTTAATTCCTTTAGTTGCAAGATCCTTTCAATTAGCCGATGGAGAGAACATCAGTGGGACTTGCACAAGAGTAGTTAAAATATTGACAAAGATACACAATAGGAGGGACAATAGTCACCTACAAGAAATAGATGGCGTGAATGACATCACGAGATAGTCACCTATTCAAGGGGCACGAATTAGACTATATCAGAGTACGCAAATTCTGATTCCCAAGCGTTGATTCTATGCTCCATATACCACGACTTCTAAAGATAGTTTGAGATGAGGCAATCGATATAGAGAGAACGTACGCGCCATTCCTAAGTGTTACACAAAGAAGGTGCACATTCATGCTAATATCTTTCACCACAATATAAAACAGGAAAGAATTTAGTTCACGTATTATTAGTGCAACATAATTGAGCCACCGAGATAAAATTATGTTTCATCGATGAAACACAAATAACATTGAAAAGTAAAAAGGAATGAGAAGGCATATATATAGAAGAAAAACTGGTTTGCACTATCAGTAATCTGGTACCATCACTAACAAACACCTTTCCAGGATAGTCATGCATAGTCGGAGTGGGTAGAAAATTTCAAAATGTAGGACGTTACATGATGAGAGGCACCGTTGTCAAAGGGCCAATCGTATGTCGCATGGTTTGACTTTGCAATGTTATTGTCCATAAATTTCATTAAGTATTGACTGCAACACTTCTTTGTCGATCAATGTCCCGAGATGACTACAAATTTGGCATGTGATGAGGAACTAATCCACGACGAGGTTGCGACAGGGGATGAAGTAGTGATGAAGCAACATGCTGAACTCCTAGAGACCAAACGTCTTGTCGATTGAGTCAGTTTATGCTATAATGGTTAGTGTGAGGTGGAACCTCAAAGATCATGTAAACCCTTCTAATGAAGTGATCATTCTCCCGAAGTTTGTCAAATAGTTCTTCGAACGTTACATTCGTTTCATGAGATCACATCACAACTAAAATATCCCTGAATTTAGTGCCCACATCATAGAGAAGATGGGTTAGCAATGTGAGTTTCATCAACTGCTAAAATGATTATGGAAAGTTCATCAACAATAGTCTTGAATTGGGTCACTAATTCAACTATAGATTGATAGCCACGAGTAAGGAGGTGAGTTCCTACATGTGCGCATTTTTATTGACCGTGTCTAACTCGTAAAGGTTTATTGGTTTCGACCATGAGTTTAACGAAGTCAAAGTTATGGTGATCATTGAAACTATCATTGGAGACACTAATCCTTTAATGGCATGCAAAGCAACTGATATTGACAAATCCAAAGCGAATAATCAAGAATAGAGTGAGGTTTTCCCTTAACCTCAGTGATCTTTAGCGGACTTTGTTTTGATCCATATATAAATCCAAATAGGTCACAACCATTTAGAAGACTACAAAATTGAGGTTGGCAAGAAGTGTACTCTTTCAAGGTGAGTTTGAGCCTAAACTTTGCAAGTAAATTCATTGTGACAAAGTTAGAATATTGGAAGAGACATTTTAGATGAACGACTAAGACATATGAACGATAGTGGACGGTAAAGCAACATTTGTGGCACACATTGTGGTGGATTGATCAAAGTTGTGCTCCCTTGAGCTTGTGTTATCCAACAAGATTACGTTGTTTGCAACCAATGGGTTTGTTCCTATGAGCTTATTGTTGCTTTGATATCACATTGAGGTAATAACATTTGTATTATTCTTAAGTTATAAGTTTACAAGTTTTTTTATTTTGGCCAATAGTTTACAAGATATATATACACCTATTGTTTCATAGATTAGGCAATATAAAAATAAGGTAACTACGATATTATATATAGTTAACAATATATCATATCTAAGTTTTACTACTTTCCATAATATAATACTTATGAATTAAATTGAAACAAATTCTAAGTTGGTTGCCAACTTAGAATATAGTTATTTGTAATAGTTATATATATATATAATATGTTAGATGAAGAATAAAATAAATTTAAAAAGAGTAAGAATATCTAATGTTGAAAAGTTAAAAGATATAGAAAATGAGAAATAGAGACTTGCGGGAGTTAAAAAAAAAAAAAAGAGAAATAGAAACAAAATTAGAATGATGTATTTTGGTATCACTTGTAGGAGAAAGCATAACTATCGGAATGGTACTTGACAGTGAACCGATGAAGGGACCAATTTCCGATTCAATCAATCCAATCACCGATTCGCGCGGGATCAATCGTTCATCCGTTTTTTTTCTCACTCTCTCTAGTTCTCTTCTCTTCCCTCTTCCATTTTTCATCTTTCTCACCTTCTCGTTCCCCATTTTCATGTCAAATCCGTTCTCCCTCCGTTTTTCATTTTTCTCTCATCCATTTCTCTCTCCCTCTTGAATTTTCCTTTCTCCCTTTTTTTAATAGACCTATTGTTTCGGTTAGTCCGTCAAGTTCAAGACTTATCAACCTGACTCGCTCATTCAACCAGAGTAAACCCATCCCCAACTTGCCAGTATGTATGGGTCAAATATAGTAACTCGAATCTGACTTGGCGGGTTAGTAGGCCAGCTTGCCTAACCTGTGATTTTTTCTTTTAAATATGGGTTATTCTCCTTTGCATATGTAGAATTTTGAACCTCAATTAAACTAATCTTCGTCCATCGTTCTCTTTCTCTTCAAAATTCCTCTATATCATCTGAAGTTGTGCAACCTTTTTGCATCTTATTCCATATCTCATCCGAAAATTATTATGTTTAGAACTTGACCTCATTCTCGTAGATTCTGTTAAAACCTTAGATTGAAGGAGAAACGAAAAAGGAAAGCTCACCTGTGACTGAAGAAAATAAATTTGTTCTTCATTCAAAGTTCGTTAAGTTGGTTACAAGTAATGCAATTTATAGGATACGAAGATTCCTATATTACAAACCATTCCTTCCTAGATATTACAAACAAGCCCTCAAACTATATATGTAATCATACAAATATCCTAACATTCCCTAATCAAGATCCAATTTCTTCTTGAATTTCATCTTTTGAACTTCACCTTTGATAAGTAATCTGAGCTCCCTACTTGAACATACAATTGAGAATGAACTATACACTAGCTGCTAAGACGAATCAGTGACAAATTGACAATCACCACACACATTTAGTCACATAACTGACCACACTTCACGTATGCACATCATCTTTGTCAAAACTTCATGTCCGTGCTGAATATACACTATCCAACACACCAACCTAACACAATTTGAATCATATACAGATAGATCAACCACAATACATATACTACTTCATGTAGTCTGATGCTTTAACACATAGTACACATTAACACATAGTACACATGCACTAAAGAAATCACACACAATTGTGACAACTCATCAACCACATGATGGACATTTCAGCTAAGGTAGACATATACTGCTATGTAATGTAGCCCCTATTTTTTTCCATCTCCTCTTCTATTTTCTGTTTTTGTTGTTTTCTTTTTACTGATTTTCTTATCATCAGATCCAATTGACAGAAGGGTTTAAGCCCTTATCTTACCAACAATGACTGAAGGGTTTTTGCCCTTATCTTTTATTCCAAAGTATCTTGACGTTTTCTACAGAAAGAGCTCTATTTTTGGAATCAAAACATGTTTTATGCAAAATGATTTGTGCACACACTGCGCCACAACTTGCTGTTTTTTATATTATCATTAGCATTATCACTACTTTCATCATTATAGACTACTAGCAACTGTACCACACATGAAGACATGCGAGAAACTACAGAGTATGTAATCTTCAGATAAGTAACCATAGCTAAACAATTAAAATTATCATGAATCTATATATGCCAGAAGTTGATTTAATTGACATAAAATATTCAGTGAAAAGCTAGGTAATGGACTATGTACCATTCAGTAGACTAAAGTAGACAAGATGACGTAGACATAGAGAAGAGAACCAGTATGAAACCACTATGTGAATATGATAGACATAAATTGATCACATATGCACTTATAACACTATCAATCAATCTCAGGATATGAATCATAAAAAAATGAATCCAAAATTAGTCCTCACTAGCAGAAAGCTCATGTGCAAACATGAGAGTAGCACCATGCAATACAGACACCTCAAAAATACAAAGTTTTTTTTTGCAATGAACAAACATCTTTTCAGTTAACGACTTGATTAGAATATAATCTACATGTTCACTAGATGGAACATAGTTAACAAAGACATGTCCATAGTTTACCTTTTCTTGTACAAAAGACAGATCAATTTCAACATGTTTCATTTTTGAACGTTGAATAGGTTTTTCTGATAAAGCAACAACACTGGTGCTGTCAGTCCAGACAATTGGAACTTAAGACATTTGAGCCCCATTTTCGTGAGTAGAGATTTCACCCACATTATCTCACACGCCTCATTTGCAATTGCCCGACAACCTATATGAAACCGAAGGAATAGAAGTAGGTAAAGGATAATGATTGGTAGAAGGAAGAGAAATATCACGAAGGCACTGAACTGACTGAACATGACAGAGAGAAGTAAACACGGAAGTAACAGGTATAGCAGTATCAAAAGGGGCATTGACTGAGTGAACAAGTCCTGAATCATGCTCCTGAGAGGAGTCCCTAGGAACATAAGGATGAGTAAAAGAAGGTCGTGGTAAAGTATCGTGTTGAGCATACAAAGGAGGACAAGGGAAAATATGAGAAGGCGAAGATGAATCCCTGATTACAGACGGAGGAGTCATATTAGGAAAGCAAGTTGGACCAGAAGACAAGTCAGGACCAACAATAGAGATATGATGAGAAGCAAACCAAGAGTCACATGGAAGGAAGAAATGCATATATGTATAATTCTGAGTAGGAGTAGTGGAAGTGAAAAAAGTGCTTTTGGAATCTGCTAAAGGAAAGGTATATTCATGAAACACAACATTTCTTGTTGTGAGAACACAAACAGAAGCAGATAAGCACTTAGAACCATGATTCTTGGAACAGTAGACAAAAAACCACATAGTTCCGACCGAAAAGACAATTGGGTTTTGTTAAAAGGACGAAAATGAGGAAAACATAAGCAGCCAAAGACACGCAGAAATGAATAGCCAGGAGAAGATCCAAACAACTTCTCATGAGGAGAGAGTTTGGAAAGACTTTATGAAGGCATCCAATTAATGAGAAAGGTTGCAGTGAAGAAGACATTAGACCAGTAGTGGAGATGAACAGAAGATTGAGCTAAAAGAGTTAAACCAAGCTCCACAATGTGACGATGCTTTTGCTTCCCAATGCCATTCTGCTCAGAGGAATATGGAAAAGTGATGCGATGAGAAATGCCAAATTGAGGGAGGTATTTGGACAGAAAATGAATTTCTGCTACACTATCGGACACAACATCTTTTAAAGAGTGTCCCAACTGGTTGTTAGCTAACTTGTGAAATCAATAAAATTTTGAGCAGCAACACTTTTCTTTTTCAAAAAATAAATTCAGGTGTGGGTACTATAAGCACATCCACAATGATCAAATAATATCGATGACCATTTGAAGCACACGTGACACATCCCCATAAATTAACTTGAACAAACTCTAATTGCTGAGTATACACAGTTGAAGAAGAATGGTATGGTTATTTCTTACTTTTCCCAATAGCACAAGTTGTACACTGAGTAGGAGCATGAGACACAAGATGGTTATGTAAGTGCAAAACATTAATGAGAATTTTAGAAGAAGGGTGGCCCAAACGCATATGCCAAAGAGTGGAGGAGTCCTTAGAATCTAATGCAGAAGCAAAGCATTTAAAATCAACCTTATCAAGAGAACCAACGGAGGTAATATGAGAATTATTATGAGAATCAATACATATAAAAACAGAATTGCAAGAAGCATAATCACTATTACTTTTATGTTGCTCAATTGTATGACCAAAAATAAGACTTGAGTGACAACCAAAACATTCAACACCAGTTGATTTAGCTATAGTATGATCATTATTAATAGACAAACAAGGAGAAATAGACTGCAATCTAATTAGTTTTGACAAATCAAGCTTATACAATCCATAACTTTCATATCCGCAGAGAAGAAGTTTGTGAGAGTGGGAGTCTCGAATCACACAGTGTGAGGCATGGAATTCAAAATATACGTTGTTATCCTTGGCGTACTGAGATACGTGAAGAAGATTGTTAGTCACACAAGGAGTCTACAACATATTATGAAGAAGCAATTGTCGAGACACGACAGGAATAACAGTTGAACCAACAAAAGAAATATTAAGAGATGAATCATTACCAACATCTACTTTACCAACAGAAATATTAAGAGCTGTCTTTTTGGATGAACTTCAAATACTCTGGATTTAGTTCATCAGATCCATCAGTTCCAGGAATTCGCGGACGAATAGTCACATTTCCATACAGATGAGCTTCAAAATTATAGCGTCGAACAGATAACAGTACCTGTTGCCTCCATGACTGAAAATTTTCTTCACTTTCCAGCTGTGATACCTTCTTATTGAAAAACGTCGAAGATATTTATTCCATTGACTCAACTAATCAAGCGGATGCGACTGAATTACTAGAAGAGAGGAATGAAATCGCAGAATGAAGAGAGGAATGAAATCGCAGAATTGAGTTAGTTCTAATACCATGTTGGAACCATAGATTGAAGGAGAAAAGAAATAAAAGGAAAACTCACTTGTGATTGAAGAAAATAAGTTTATTCTTCATTCAAAGTTCGTTAACTTGGTTAAAAGTAATCACATTTATGGGATACGATAAATCCTATATTACAAACCAGTCCTTCCTAGATATTACAAACAATCCCTCAAACTATATATGTAATCATACATATATCCTAGAAAATTATTCTTTTCATTTTTCGGTTTATATAGTTCTATTCGAACTTGTCAAATGTACGGAGAGTTAGAAGCCATGGAATCGAAACAGAGACAGACGAAAGTTGATACATCCTGACCATACCTACCAATGACCAAAACTCTACGACGACATGACTTAACCCAACCCACATAGCACACTACACACCACCTCTAAAATGTTACAAAAGAAAATGAGGAAATGAGTGATGACGAATTCTAAAGTGCGAACGAGGAGGACTGCATGGCGAAGGATGACAGGCAAGAGAGGACGCGAGCCTGTAAACACTTGGTATTGGCAAGGGATCAAAATATCATTATAATATGAACCTAGTTGAGAATAACCAAGATAGAAAACAAGTATTAAAATATTATTAGTACGAAAATGAGAGATAGATGGCCTTGGGGAAAATATTTTTTAAACAATAACTAATTTATATATATATATATATATATATAACATTAATGAGTTATTAAAAGAAAAATCATCGCAATCGCTATCCAAATGGGCCACCAAACCTATCTAGTACATCATTTAATATACACATTATTAGTGTAAAAATGCCTATATAAGAGGAGGGAAGGGGGTTCTTGATAATAAAAGAGAAAAATAATAGAGAAAAAAGAAAAGAGAAACAGAGAAAAAAGAGAGAGAAAAGAAAGATAAAGAGAGGGAAGTAAGATTGGAGAAACGAAAAAAATTGTTGAGTGAAAACAATAGAGAACAAACACTCATTTATAAGCTCAATTATGGTAATTACAAGGTTGGTTTCCCGTAGGATATCTAGTTGTTAGGATATAAGAATAATAGAATATTAGATTGAGGACTTTTATGTAAATATAAGGAAGACTTAATTGTAAATTCCAATATCTACGGTATTATAAATATTGTTGAGTTGTAACGAACCATACTACCTTGAAATGAATTTTAGTTGATTACTTCCTCTGTAAGTTTCTCTTTTCTTTCTTCTTCTTCTGTTAATTCTGTTATCTTGACATGGTATCAGAGCTTATTCGATTCTGCAACATCCGATTCTGCAATATGTGATTCTGCATCTTGGTTCGAAGAATTCTTTACTTCTTCTACACTCTGCAATTGTATATCAATGGAGGAAATATTAGCGTATTTCTTCAACAAGAAAGTATCATAGTTGGAAGGAGAAGAGAACTTCCAATCATGGCGCCAACAAGTATTACAAGTTGTCTGTGGCTACAATCTAGAGTCGCATCTCTACGGCAACACTACGATTCCTCCTCGCATACAAGGTGCGGATGGAAATGAAGAGCAAAATCGGGATTATAGCAAGTATGTGCAGAAGGACAGTTCGCTTGCCTCTTGGATGCTAGCTTCGGTCTCTTCTCAGGTGAGTCGTGGACTTATTGGTTGCATGTCTGCAACAACAATTTGGCCCAAACTCCATAGAGACTTCTTTTCTTCGTCTATAACAAGAATTATGCATCTGTATGACAAACTGAAGGTAAGAAAACTTCCTCATCAAAGCATGCGTTATTATTTAACTGCTATTCAATCAGCATGCGATATTCTTTCTAGCTGTGGACGTCCAATAGAAGAGATCCAACAGATTTCTATTGTTCTTAATGGAGTTAAAGGCCAATTTGATAATGTGGTATCAGTAATACATGCGAGCAAAAATTCATATGATCTAGCCTCAGTAAGTTATGTATTACTGGATGCAGAATCTAGGCAAGTTGATATGCTATTTGATGTGATTGTGATTGCCAATGTAGCTATTAATGTTGGTTCTGTCAATAAATCAATTGGTTCTGGAAATGCTGGTTCTGAAGGTGTTGAGTCTGCAGGGTCATCAACTACAGGAAATTTTGGTTCCCAAGCAAGAAATGATGGTCTTCTTCTTAATCCTGCATATACTGATATCTCAGTTCAGTCGAATAACAATTTCAATGGTTCAAACACCAATTATTCTAATCAAGGCAAAGGCAGAGGACGTGGTCGAGGTTTTGGAAACAATCGGCCACAATGCCAACTCTGTGGAAATTTTGGACATCTTGTCCATAGATGTTACCACAGATTCAATGTTAATTTCATAGGAGTGGCTGATCCTGGAAGCACACAAGCTCCGAATGTTAATCCGTGTTCAACTCAGTGGGATGATGCAGCTGATGCTTCAAGTGCTCAATGAAATGTGTCACGGAATTTCTCTAGTCAACCTCAGCCTCCTCACCCTTTTAACTCTCAAACTCAGTTTACCTCTCCAACTCAAGCTTTCAATCCTCAAGTACATGTTGTTCCTCCTGTTCCTTCAATTCCTTCTTACAATTTACATTTTCTTCCTCCAATACATTCTTACAATATACCATATGTTTCTACAATACCTTCTTACAATCCGTCAACATTTCAATATTCTCATCCTCTAGCATCAAATCAGTATATTCATTCTTCTTCTTTTTCCTCTATACCTGGTTCTCCATATATGCCATCTGTAGCAAGTTCATTTGCTGGAAACAATATGGATGCTCAATCAGTTGTAAACAATCCTCAGGCTCACATTGTATCGGCAGCTCCAAACAATCATCAGAACATGAGTTGGTTTGCTGATTCAGGAGCGACAAATCACTTGACAAATGATTCGACTTCATCATTCAATGCATGCATTCCTTACAATGGTCAAGGTAAAGTTACAGTTGGTAATGCTTCAACTCTAAACATTTCAGCTATTGGTTCTGCTCTAGTTCCTTTTGTGAGCTCTCATATTAATGATGGATCTAGACAATTACTTCTTCATAACATGTTATATACTCCATCTGTTACTAAGAATCTATTGTTCGTATCCCAGTTCGCCAGGTATAATGCTGTTTACTACGCGTTTCATGTTGTACATTGTTCTGTTCGAGATTCAAAGTCTTACAATGAACTGCTTCGCGGAAATGAAAGCTCGGGTCTGTATAGGCTTGATCTATCAAAAATAAAGAGATGTCAGTTTGTGAATTCTAGTTCAGGCTTTGTCTCTGAAATTTCTCCTGATTCTAAGTGTAATACTTTTGATACTGTGGTTAGTCCTATTATATCTTATCGTAAGGATTCTAATAAGGTTTCTGAGACATCTTGTAGTTCTTCTGATGCAAATATAGATGAAAACAATTTCATTTCTATTCAAATTGATTCTATAAAGAACCAATCTGCGGTTATAACTTCTGATCCTATTGGGAATACAGATCTTGAATGTTTCTTATCTGCTTTATTAACAAGAAAGGAGTTTGAGCTGTGGCACATGCGTCTTGGCCATCCTTCTAATAAAATCCTTGTTAGTTTTTTAAGACTTCACAATCAGCCTACAACTCACATATCTGAGCAATGTGAAGCATGTGTAGTAGGAAAAAGTAAGAAGTTACCTTTTCATTCATCGGATACTGTCTATACTCATCCTTTAGAGTTGGTGCAGGTAGATCTCTGGGGGCCAGCATCATGTACTTCAAATGGACACAAATACTACCTCAGTATAGTATATGCCTTTAGTCGATACAATTGGATATATTTTTTGAAAAACAAATCCGATGCAGCTCAATGTTTTGTAGAGTTTCACAGGTTAGCTGAAAAACAACTGGGACATTCACTCAAGGCAGTTCAATCTGATGTGGGTGGTGAGTTTAGTTTTCTGTCTACATATCTATCTCATGTTGGTATAGCTCATAGAATCACATGTCCATATTCATCGGAACAAAATGGAATTGTTGAGCGCAAACACAGACATATTGTCGAATTGGGATTAACTATGTTAGCTCAATCCTCAATTCCTTTATATTACTGGTATGACGCCTTCTTTACTGATTCATTTTTAATAAATCGAATGCCATCATATAGCTTATCAAAATTGTCACCTCATGAGAAGTTGTTTGGTTCAGCTCTTGACTATTCTTTTCTCAAAGATTTTGGATGCTTGTGTTTTACACATCTCAAACCATATAATAAACACAAACTTGCTTTTAAATATGAACCATGTGTTTTTCTGGGTTATTGTTCTAAATATCATGGATATAAGTGTCTAACTTCTTCAGGACGAGTTTATACAACTCGAAATGTTGTTTTTCATGGACAAACATTTCCATTTGCTGACACAAAAGGTAGTTTCTTTATATCATCTTCACCTACTCAAAATTACACATCTAAACCTTTCTTTTTACCTTGTGATTCTCACTTTAATTTACCTCATATTCAGATGGACAATCATGGATCAGGAAATGCATATGTGAAGGATATAACACCTCCACCTGTTATTCGTCAAACCTCTTCATCATCACTTTTAGCTTATACAAATCATCCTTGTCCATTACCCAATTATGTTAATCCTCCTATTCTGTCCAATGATCACTCTTCTTCTCAAAACTCTGTTCCCAATGAAAGCATGCTGCAAGATACTCATGTGGCCTCTCCTATTTCATCGCCTCACATAATTTCTTACAGACTAGAAAACTCAATGCTTGTTCCCATGGATTCTACTAATATCTCTTCTGCTCCTATAGTCTCTTATGTTCCTATAATCTCTTCATTATCTTCTTCAAATAAAAATTGCCATCCAATACAAACCAGGGCAAAAACTAGAGAAAATCAATACTATTCTCTTCAATCTCTTCTTGCAAGATCAAGATAGTCTTAGTCGTGAAGAACCAAAATCCATTCATCAAGCTATACAATGTCTTCATTGGAAAGCAGCTGTAGATGAAGAATATTATGCTCTTCAGACAAACAAAAGTTGGTATGCTGTTGAGATGCCTGGAGGAAGAACTCTAATAGGTTGTAAGGTGATATTCAAGATAAAGAAGAATGTTGATGGATCTGTTGCTCGGTATAAGGCAAGGTTAGTTGCCGAGGGTTTTTCACAGAAACCTGGATTTGATTTTTAGGAAACATTTAGTCCAGTAATTAAATATGCTACGTACGTGTGGTGTTATCTCTTGCTTTATCTCAAAAATGGAGTTTAAGACAGATTGATATGAATAACGCATTTCTTCATGGTGATTTAACTGAAGAAGTATATATGATTCAGCCACCTGGTTTTGAACAAATGTCGAATTCTTTAAAACCTCTTATTTGTAAACTTACCAAGGCTCTGTATCAGAGTGACGGTGTGAATTCTGCTATGATGATCATAAAAATTAGAAACTCTTGCTGAGATATATCAATATTGGCATAAGACATGACTCGATTCCAAAAACAGAGATTACACCAAAGAAAACGTAAAAGACACTTTGGGGTGACTCTTGAGGAGGGAAAGATGAGGACTGAAATCCTCCAGTCATTGTCGGTAAGATAAGGGCTCAAACCCTTCTGTCAATAAATAAAACTCAAAATGATAAGACAGGATCAAAGAAAAAAAGAAGAAAGTTGAAGATTGATCATCATAGCAGGTGTTCATAAGTCTGATCTCTGTATAGGATCGACTCTACTATAAGACTCATTATGTGGTTTTGTATGTTAGTAAGTTGAGTAAGTCTGATTGAGAAATGTTATATGATATGAAAAATAGTTCTTTGATTATTTTATATATGCTAAGATTGATCTATAAGAATATGAGTTAGAAAGTGCAGATATGCAGTGGATAATGTGAGTGTTAGTAGATGAAGAATGCAGAAGCTATGCGTATATCAGAAGAATGATTTGTCAAATTGTGGTAAGATTCAATTGCTGAGTAAATCTCTAGAAACATATGTGAATGGTTTGGTTGAAGCAGTTGTGATAAGATACTAAAATGGAAATTCATCAAAAAAGAGTTAAGATGATCAAAGTTGGAATCAGTTAAAAATGAAGAATCAGTTCAAAGTGAAGTTCAGTTTCAAAGAAAAAAAAACAGATCAAAGGAATATTTGATCAGCAAAGAGAAGCAAAGAAATTGGAGAAATTGGAGAAATTGGAGAAATTGGATCTTGATTGGGGAATGTTAGGATATAAGAATAATAGAATATTACATTGAGGACTTTTATGTAAATATAAGGAGGACTTAGTTGTAAATTCCAATATCTACGGTATTATAAATACTATTGAGTTGTAACGAACCAAACTACCTTGAAATGAATTGTAGTTGACTACTTCCTCTGTAAGTTTCTCTATTCTTTCTTCTTCTTATGTTAATTATGTTATCTTGACACTGAATAACATAGGTATAACTCTCTCCTATTCAATATTGTATTTTCATTTTCTAATGTGAATGAAATCTATTTGATATTTGTTATATCTTAATAATTCTGTTTTGTGCAAGAATCGTTATTGGTGCAATAATCGAATTCGGTACTTTGGGGTCATTTTGTTCATTTTCGAAAGTTATAGATGCTTTTTAAGTCTGTAAAAAATCATTTTCAAAACTGATTATAGGCCGACCCTAAACGTTCATGATAGCTACAACTTGGTCCCTGGACTTCGTGTTTTTTTGGGACATTACCGAATGTTAAACCAAACTATAAATTTTTAGGGACATTTTTGCAATTTTTAAAAGATACTTTAAGTTAGTTCAAAATGTTAAATAATTGCATTTTGGCATGTAAACTTTTCTGGATATCCCACAACTTTTCAATGTGTTAAAAATAAGTCCAGAAAATAATTGTGGTTCAACCTTTCAAGTTTGAATTTTTAAATAGTTGTAATTCGGTCCCTCAACTTTTTTGGACATCCCGAAACTTTTCAAAGTGTAACAAATAAGTCTTAAAATGTTTAAGGTAGTTTTTGCAATTTTAAAAGTTATTTTTAGTTTAGTCTTGTACTTCTAAATAATTACATTTTGGTCCCTAAATTTGTTCGGATGTCCCATACTTTCGAAAGTGTTATAATTTAATATGATGCAGTTTATATCTTTAAAATAATTGATACACGTTGTTAAATGACTTCAACGTGAAACCACCCTTTTCCAAGTGTGATTAGCTTTATTCTCGAATTCTTTATTTATTATTTAATTTACTCTTAATTTTATCTAGGTTTAATTACCTCAACAGTCACTTATGTTGGCACATGTAACTGAACAGTTAAAACTTGAGCCCAACAATTACTCATGTTTTAAAATGTGAATGACTGGTTCAAATGCCTAACTGCAGTTATTTTCCCTGTTAGAAGTAAATATGTGATCTGCACCTAATATTCTTCATACTTGAATACCTAATATGCCCTTCTCATTCCCCATTTGGTTACATATTTTGTTTACATATCAAGGTGACAAAAAGGAGGAGAGAAGAAAGACCAACCAACGAGAACAAATCAAGGGTTCTGTACCATGAAGATTAATAATTAAGCTACTCATAGGTTGGGCGACAACCGATGACACCCAAGTATCTTGTGCGTTCTCACTCAAGATTTTAAGCCAACCTATGCTTGGAGTGTCAAGGATGATATTGTGCTGCTGCGGGCTTGTCTGCTCTATGAAATCAGTCGGTACCTGACAGAATTTGTCTCGACGGTTCGACAGTTGGATCAAATCTCTGCTAGGTTGGAAACCTGAAAGGGCGACCTAGGCAAAAATTAAGGGAGTCGAAAGGTGCGGTAAAAACAATCTGTAGCAAAAGGAAACAAAATCGAGAGATAAAAAAAATTGGCGACCAAGACCTGTTGTTATCTAGCTTCTAGAGTCACAAGTCGATGAACGGGGCCCTTAGGTGTTCAGCCTCCGCAAGTCAACCTCGACGATCAGGACTTGTAGTTATGTAGCTTATAGGAATCACAAGCCGACAAACGGAGTCTTTAGGTGTTCAGCCTCCGCAAGTCATCCCCAATGAGTCACAAGCCGATGAGCGGAGCCTTTAGGTGTTCAGTCTCCGCAAGTCATCCTCGACGACCAGAACCTGTAGTTATCTAGCTTCTGGGAGTCATAAGCCGACAACAGGAGCCTTTAGGTGTTCAGCCTGCGCAAGGCATCCTCAACAAGTCACAAGCCGACGAGCGTAGACTTTAGGTGTTCAGCCTCTGCAAGTCATCCTCTACAACCATGATCTATAGGTGTCCAGCTTTCGGGAGTCACAAGTTGATGAACGTTTAGGCACCCAGTATCCGCAAATCATCGTCAACAATCAGGCTTGTAGATATCCAACTTCCGAAAGTTGCGCGATAATGTTTGTCTACTATGTAAATAATGAAGCGAGAGAAGCCAAAATAAGTTGTTTGTCTTTGAACACACACTCATGAGATCACTTCCTTGAACGCGTGCTCAAAGAGGGGCAACTGCAAACACCTGATTTTGCCTCGGGATCAAAGTATCGTATGCGAGTAATCGAGATTGAAAAACAATATATATATATATATATTTGAAAACTAAAACAAAAAAATCCAACGTGGAAAATGGCCACATGGCCACACATGGTCATGTTTCCTCTTTTCCGCCATTTTTTATTTTTTATTATTAAACAAAAATTAAATAAATAAGTAGTAGATTTGTTCTATTAATACAAGGTGAAGGCTATGGTGATAAAGGAAAAAAAAGTAATGAAGAAAGAGTGAAATAATTAAAGAATTAAAGAGTGATTGGAGAGAGTAAGAAAAAAGAGTGAAAAAAATATATTGGTAATTATCAGTCTCAGTTTCTCGTACGGTGTTTAAGTTCCTAACGATTTAGGTATATTTCTCTCGCATTTAATATTGTATTTGTATTTCCTAATGTTATTATTTAGGTTATAAAAAAATGTTTATATACATAGATTATATATTTACGTATAATACACTTGTTAATATGTACATATATATATATATATATATATATATTATGTATATGTTATCTATCTATCTATATGTATATGTATAATATAATATGTATTATTTATGTTATATATATATATATATGTATAATATATATATATATATTATGTATATGTTAAAAAAATAGTTTTAAAAATGATTTAGATCATTCCCAATATTTGATGAAGGTTACAACTCGGTCCTTGGACTATCGGGTAATTCTGGGACTTTATCCAGTGTTATAAACCAAACCGAAAATGTTTTGGGCCATTTGTTCAATTTTTGATTTTTTTTCTTATTCAGCTCGTTTTTTAAAAAAATTACATTATTCTTTCTAAACTTTTCTAGACATTCCATGATTTCTCAAAATGTTACAAATAAGTCTAGAATAATTTTCAGGTTATTTTTGGAATTTTACCAAGTGTTACAAATAAATCTAGAATTGTTTAGGGTCAATTCTGTGATTAAAAATAAATCGGTTCAGTTACAATTTTTTTGAAAATTACATTTTGATTCCTAAATTTTTCTGTACATTCCATGACTTCTCAAAGTATTACAAATAAGTCTAGAATAATTTTCAGGTTATTTTGGAGCTTTACCAAGTGTTACGAATAAGTCCAGAATAGTTTAGGGTCATTTCTGCGTTTCTTGAAATATTTTTCCATTTGAGCTCATATTTAAATAAATTGCATTTTAGTCCGTAGATTTATTTTGACATCCTATAATTTCTTAAAATGTGACAAATTAGCACAACGAGCTTAATATCTTCAAAAATCATTCGTGCATGTTTTGACACGTTTAGAATGGCTCAAGAGTTAAACCATTTTTTCGAGCACGATTAACTTTAGTTCTCTCTTGTTTATTTGAAATTAACTCATAAAAAAAAATGTGTCGTACATGGTTTGTATAATTTTAAAAAAATGCATATAGTGTTTTTGGTCCAAGCATGATCAAAACGGGCAATTCAGCTAAATTGAAAAACCAAATTTCAAAAGCAAACTAAAGTACCGAAAGTGCGGATTATGAGTTAGCGAGCTTTTAAGACGTAATCAAACCCCCGAACTCGATTCTTTGGACGAAGACCTTTCTAAGCCCTAGGATGTTAACTCTATGTACCCTTGGAAAAATTTTAGGATTTCGATGAGCTTTTAATTAATCGGTGGCGACTCTTTCATTTTTCGATTCGTTTGATGACCCCTGTTGACCGGACTCGTCGCTCGCCAAGAACTTAAATTTTCGAGCGGAATAAAAAATATATTTTCAAAACGGGTGGAGAAAGTCGGATTTGACGTCTGACATAGGGGTTATATTTAAAGGGTTTTATTTCTCGAGATGCTTGTTTCTAGAGGCGAAATAAGGGGAACGAGCGTCGTGGTGTTGGAGTAGTATGATACATGGTCGAGAGATGATGAGACAAGAAGGAGTGTGGATGGTTGGCACGGGGCACAATACACGTGTGTTTGAGGATCCATGGATATACACAAAGGAGAACAAGAGGATGAGTGTCGAATATGGAGTAGACAATGGTGGTGAGCTTCGGGTGCGAGCACTCATCAAACCGAATGGGACGTGGGATGAGAGTGTAGTTCGGCACATTGTCAATCGTGAAGATGCTGAGCACGTCCTCAACATCCCATAGAATACGGGAAATAGCCGACCAACAAGCATGGCCGAACCCTCCAAACCAAGGCGCATTTTGGAAGGGTATTTGGGCAACAAATACGATGCCAAGGGTGAAGAACTATGTATGGCGACTCGCAACCAACTCCTTAGCTGTCAAAGTAAACATGGCTAGAAGGGGTATGAATATGAGTCCGGGATTCCCAATATGCAAGTGGACCGAACGGGTATGGAACAGGGTGCTAGGGCTACGAATGGACTGAACAACAAACATAGAAATGGCTCAATGGCTTGAAGAGAGACGGACCGAACCAAGGGGGAAAAGAGCGTGCAACGATAGGAGATGGATCCTCACATTGATAACATGTTGCCACATTTGGAAGACGAGGTGCAAAGCGGCTTTCGAAGCCAAACAACCAAACCCACGCGAGGTGATCGAGAAGATAAATCAAGCATACATGGAACATCAATAGAACCACCGAACCACCATCAATAGGCCAACGGACCGAGCACAAAGTGAGGACGAAGCGGACAAACAATGGCAAACACCGATCGAAACCACTAAAGGTAAACTGTGATGCTTCATGGTGCAAACAATCCTGCAAAGCCGGCATAAGAGTGGTAGCACAAGACAAGGAAGGTAAAGTGATTGGCGGCCTAAACTGAAGATACCGTGGCGATGACATTGAGACAATGGAGGCCATAGCTATGCAAGAGGGGGTAGGACTTGCAATTGAATCGGGATGGCCAAGGATAATAATAGAGACGGATTCGCAAGATGTATACTAACAAATTATGGAAGGGCCGAAACATTAAAGGGTGGAAAATATCATAATGAACATCCGAACCCTAGCAAGGCAAGTCGAGCAAGTACAATGGCGAATGATTCCAAGGACGGCGAACGAATTTGCAGATTGGATAACTAAACAAGCGAGATTG
Source organism: Chamaenerion angustifolium (assembly GCA_946814005.1). Lineage (NCBI taxonomy): Eukaryota > Viridiplantae > Streptophyta > Magnoliopsida > Myrtales > Onagraceae > Chamaenerion > Chamaenerion angustifolium. The sequence continues at coordinate 21,773,932 of OX328270.1, read as the reverse complement.
GGAGTGAGTCTAAACGATTGGGTCAAAAGACCACCACTTCCGTTTGTATGTTTAGTAGCAAATGATTGTATGTACGAACAACCGTGATCGAGTATCATGACGTTTTATTTCATCAAGTAAAGCGTTAATTTGACCAAAAAAAAGGTTATTAGACTTAATGATTCCCCAGTGCCTCTTCTGAAATTGGTCTGTGATATTCTAGGGTTTCTTCAGTTTTCTTTAACCCGGTTTCGATTTCAACATGGTATCAGAGCTAGAGGCGATTCACACTCCCCTATGATCTTCCCTTTGCCATATTATGCCTTTTGTGGCGGTAGAGTTTCAGTTTTTCTGTCTCGACGGTTCTTCTTTTCTTTGTGATTTTCTTGATCGCGTTCTTGGCAGATTTTTTTTCCTGAGATTGCTGGATTCTTTCCGTGGTTGATCTTTCCATTACTAGATTATATCCTTGGTGGTGGCTTCATTGCGATTCGACTTATTTTTTGTCTTGAAGCTTCGGCTGACGGTTCGTTTTCTTTCGATCCCTTCGATAGTGAGGTAATCATTTCTTCTTTGGTTCTTTTGGTTATTTCTCATGGCTGAGGGCAAAGTCGTTAAGGAGGCAACCTGTTATGCCATCGATGATGCCATGGCCACAGTAGGGTCTCATCACCCTCTGTTTCTGCATGCTAGCGATAATCCGGGTATAAGTATGATTTCTACTACCCTAATACGTGGAGCCGTGCTATTCGATTTACCTTGTTAGGAAGGAACAAGTTAGGGTTTATAACTAGAACTTGCATGTGTGAGAAATATGATCCCGCTTTACACAATTTATGGGATAGGTGCAATGTTGTTGTATTAGGATGGATCATGAATTCGATAGCCAAAGATCTTACTAGTGGGATGATGTATACACAGAAAATGCTTTCTTAGTTTGGAAATATTTAAAAGAAAGATTTGACAAGGTTAGTGGTATAAGGACTTACCAATTGCATATGGAAATAGTCATGACTCAACAATATCTTGATTCAATTTCCACTTTTTTACAAAACATAGACTTCTCTGGGCAGAATACGATGCTGCATGTGCTTTACCTCATATCGAGGGTGATGATTTTAAAAAGCACGTTGAGCATAAGGAAAATGAATGGTTATTTCAATTTTTAATGGGATTGAATGAAACATATTCTGGTGTGAGGAGTCACTTGCTTCCGTGGAACCTTTTACCTTAATTCAATCAAGCTTATAATTTGGTGATGCAAGAGGAAAGCCAAAGAGGGATAAGTTCGACTATGAGTTCCAAATTTGATTATGGTGTTGTTAATATTTCTGTGAGTTCGGACAAACCGAAAGGAAATCAAAATTTGGAATGTACCTTTTGTAAGAAGAAAGGGCATACTGTTTAAAGATGTTTTTCTCGAGGATGTGACTTTTGTAAGAAGAAGGGGACTTCAAAGGACAATTGTTTTAAGCATAGAGATTTTTTAAAGGCGAAGGGGCAAAACATGAAAGCTAATGTTGCCTCTTCTGAAATTGACGACATTATCTCCGTTTTTCATAAAGGTTTTTCTAATGACGCTTCTTCAATTTCTTCTGTGCAAGGTACTATCACCCTTTATATCCTATGATAAATTGTCTCATGACTATCAAGCTTATCTGAGTTCAGTCTCTAAGTTGAGTGAACCTGACACCTTTTTTGAGGCCGTGAAGGATATGGCTTGGATTTAGGGCATGGAGGATGAAATACGAGCCTTGCAGCATAATGAGAATTTGGAGTTGGTACCACTCCAAGCAGGTAAAAACTCGATTAGTTGCAAATGGGTTTATAAGTTAAAATATAAATCTAATGGGACTTTGAATAGATATAAAGTCAGATTAGTGGCCAAGGAAATTGATTATTTTGATGCCTTCTCTTGTTGCAAAAATGAATACTGTTAGAATAATCTTATCTTTGGCGTGTATATATCAGTGACCCCTTTATCAAATGGACATTTATTATGTTTTTTTGCAAGGAAATTTGGGTAAAGAGGCTTATATGGGTGTTCCCGAAGGGTTTATTGATAAAAACAATTGCCATCTTGTTTGCAAATTGCAAAAATCTTTATATGGGCTAAAGCAATTAAATTGGCAATGGAATATTAAATTGACTGATTCTCTTGTTACGGATGGGTACAACCAGTCGAAAAATGATTATTCCTTATTCACAAAGCATGATGGAAACCAACTGGTTATTCTTCTTGTTTACGTGGATGATTTGCTTATTTGTGGTAATAGTGATGTGTTGATTTATGATATGAAGCATGTTTTAGAAACTAGTTTTAAAATGAAGGATCTTGGTGATTTAAAATACTTCCTTGGCATTGAGATAGCTCGGTTCGAAAAAGAATTGGTACTCTGTTAAAGGAAGTATGCCTTGGAGCTTATTTTTTATGTTGGATTGTTTGGTGCGAAAACTGCTAGAACTCCTATGGAACAAAATGTGAAATATACTAGCATTCATTATGATAGGCACCTGAATATTCATGCTAAGGATGAACCCCTAGATGATGTTAGACTTTATAGGAGACTGATAGGGAAGCTTTTATACTTGACTATTACTCGACCAGATATTTCTTTTGCTGTGCAGAATCTTAGTCAGTATATGCAAAGTCCAAAAGTTTCCCATCTTGTAGTTGCCCTTAAAAGTATCAGGTATTTAAAAAGGGAAGCATGTAAAGGCATTATTCTCTCGTCCAGTTTTCTACCTAGACTTGTGGCTTATTGTGATTCAGATTGGGCCAATTGCATTGAATCGAGAAAGTCCGTTAATGGTTTTTGTATTATGCTGGGAAATTCTTTGGTAAGTTGGAAAGTTAAGAAACAGACTACTGTTTCTAAATCATCTGCCGAGTCTGCGTATAGAAGTATGGGTGCATATTTGTCTAGGATAGTTTGGCTTGTAGGATTGATGGAAGAATTAGGTTTCAGTCAGGATTCTCCTGTTGTTTTACATTGTGATAACAAGGCTACCATTCAGATTGCTAATAATCCTATTTTTCATGAACGAACCAAACATATAGAGATAGTTTGTCATTATATATGTGAAAAATTGCCTGAGAAGGTTGTGCAGCTTGAATATGTGAAGATAGATGATCAATTGGCTGATTTATTAACCAAACCTCTTGGAACCCAACAACATTTTTTTCTTATCCGTAAGTTAGGGATGAAGAATATATTTGGTGGACAGGGGGAGTTGCAATCGATTCAGTCTTGATGGTTTCCAGCATGAAGATATTAAAGTTGCAAGCTGGGTTGGTGATGGTTTGGGCAGATGGGCTTGTTTTCTTATTTGACCCATTTTTTTCGGTTTTGTATTTGGCCCGAATTTGTATCTTTTATTTTGTGGTGTTTTCTCTAATTCTTGGACGGTTTGAAGTGTAATTGAACAATAGTTATTTATGGTTTTATATTTAAAGGGTGAAAGTCTGCTAGATGAAGTTATTTGACTTAATGATCCCCAAGTGCCTCTTCCGAAATTGGTTTGTGATATTCTAGGGGTTCTTCAGGTTTCTTCAATACGGTTCCGATTTCAACAAAGATCTCCCACCTTCTACCTTCGGTGATACTAGCAACGTAAATGTCGAGAGTCTTGTGGCTGCGAACAAAGGCTGAGCCTTGGAATGCTTTGTTGAGCAAGTGCGCGATGGGAGTTATCTTCGGGGGTACTTTCTTCCAGAGTTCCAGTTTGTGCAAGTTCTTCTAACTGGGGTCCAGGAACAAGAACTGGGTAGAATGGTAGCACCAGAAATGGCTATTGAAACTGAGGTGGCACCTAGTGCATCAAATGGGGTTGATAGTAATGAAGCAAGTGGACCTCTCACTTCTGCACAGCAGCTTCAAAAGTCTGCACCTGCACAGAGGCTCTGATCTGAAGTGGATGCATGCATCGCAACTTCTTCTTCCTCACTTAGTCTTTCAGTGATGCAAAGAATTAGAAACACAAACGGACAACTGAAGCTTTTATTGTCTAGAAAATATTCTATGTGGGAGATGAAGTAGAGCTTCTGGGGAGATGAAACATTAAGGGGGAAACTTAAAAACGGACCAAACTTTAGGGAGTAATGACGTAATTTACTCTAAAATAAGTAAATAATATATGAGTATGCAGATAAATCCATAAACTTTATTTGTATATTATTAATATAAATAAACTATAGTTATTCTAAAAATTTGGGAAAACATTTTTTAGATCTTAGATGTTATTAAAATTTGAAATAGAATATACAATAAATAATTTTTAAAAGTGTAATTTAGTTATTTATATTTTTATAATATAATATATGCTATAAATAAAATATTTTTGAAAATGGTTTTCAAAATATTTTAATTTTAATAAAAACTATTTAAAAGAACAAAATAGATTTTGTGTATGTTTCGCATATTTTATATTTTATTAAAAATATGAAGTATAATATCCAAAAAAGTAGTTTTTTTAAAACATATTTTTGAATTTTAAGTATACTTTAATTTTTTTCGTACTTTTTATGAATTATTAAATAAATAAAATTTATATTTTCATATATTTGAAGTATTTTTCTATTTTCTATTTATAATAATGTATTTATATTTGTATAATTACTTAAAAAAAATCATTTTAATTTATAAAACAATATTTAGAATTTTTCGAATATTAAAAAAAAATAGAATTTTTGTACACTGTTTTCATAAAAATCAATTATTTATCAACCATATAATCATTGCATCTGGCACGTCATTAGTTGTTAGTCTTATTTAACGAAACTAATCTAAAACCAACAAAACAAAATTATTACGTCTAAAACAAACAAAGTGTATGCTCTTTCTATTGTGGTCAAACATATTACATCTTTTCATATTTTTCCCAACTTCATGGAGTTACCAGGCCTAGGAATGGGGCTTTTAGGAGCCCAGCTTCCGCAAGTCATTGTTAACGACAAATACCTGTAGGTGTCCAACTTCTGAAAATCACGAGTCGAGAAATGGGGCATTTAGGTGCTCAACCTCCGTAAGTCATGATCAATAATTGGAATTATAGATGCCCAACTTCCAAAAGTTACAAAACTTAAGCAGGGCCTTTAGGTATTCAATCTCCTAAGTCAACGTCAACATTGAGTACATGTACATTCTCAACTTTTGAGAGTTACAAACTGACAATGGGAGTCTTTAGGTTTTCACTTTTCGCAAGATGCCATGAAAGATCAGGACCTGTAGATGTCTGGCTGCTGGGAGTTACAAATCGACAACTGAAGCCTTTAGGTGCTTAGATTCCGCAAGTCTCCACCAACGATCGAGTCGTATAGGTGTCTAGCTTTCGAAAGTTATACGATTATGTTTGTCTGCTATGTAAATAAGGGATAAAAGTAATTTAAGTATCTTATAAGTCACATTTTTACAAATAGGTACCTTAGAAAATATTTGTACTTTCGGGTACCTCAAATATCATTAATGTATCTACTTTAATATTTCGGTCATGTGCCTATCACGTATGTAGTATTTTGTTCCATTAAGTAACTTTACTGTTGCTTTCAGGTATCTCTAAGTTGTTTTATAATAAAAATTTAATATATTTACTTTGTCATTATAGAATTGATATTTGTTTTTTTGTTACTTTCATGCACTTAATTAAAGTAGATACATTTATAACTTTTGAGGTACCCCACAATAACAATTTATAAAAATGTGACTTGTGAGGTACCTAATTGGCTTTTATCGCTGTAAATAATGAATCAAGAGTACCCAAAATTAGTTCTTCGTCTTTGAAGATGACACTCATGGGACCACTTCCATGAGCGCATGCTCAAAGAGGGACAACTGTAAACACCTAATTTTGGTTAAGGATCAAAATATCGTTATGCGAGAAACTTAAGCGAGGAAAATGAGACATATATCACCTTAAAAAAATATTTTTCTAAATAATAACTACTTTATACATATATATGTAAAACATTAGTCGGTTATTAAAAACAACGTTACCTCAGTCACTTGTATCCTCGGTACACCAACCTCCAATAGGGCTCAACCTAATTTAGTACATCATTCAATAAAATAATTGGTGAAAATACCTATATAGCAGGAGGTTCTTGACAGAAAAGGAGGAAAAATATTAGAGGGATACAGAAATAAAAAGAAAGAGAGGAGAAAATGAGAGAGAAAGAGAGTTGGAAGTAAGAATATTTTTGGCCAACAAGGAAGTAAGACTCGAAAGGTGAAAAAATCGGTGGAGTGAAAAAATAGAGTAAACACATATTTTTAACCTGTTTCGATAACTATCGGTCTCGATTTTGTGGACGACATTTAATCTCTAGATAAGTTAGGTATATCTATCTTGTATTTACATTTTCTAATATGAATGAGGTTTATTTAAACTCCGTTATGTATTAATAATTGCATTTCGTGCAAGAGTCGTACTTGATTTTAAGTCATGTATAACTTTATGGTCGGTTGACAAATATTTGACAGTTATGGAGGTTATTTCAGTCTGTAAAAAATATTTTTAAAACTCATATTAGGTCAGTCCTAAAGATTGATGATGGTTACAACTTGATCCTTGTACTTTAAGTTCATTCCAGGACTTCACTGAATGTTATATACCCGACCATAGAATTTTAGGGTCATTTCTGCAATTTTTAATAGTTATTATAAGTTTAGTTCGAAATTGTAAATAATTGTATTTAGATCCCTAAACTTTTCTGCATATCCCCCAACTTTTCAAAGTGTGATAAATAAGTTCATAAATGTTTTGGTCTGTTTGTCCAATATTCAAAAGTTATTTTCAGTTCAAATTTGAATTTTTAAATAATCGCATTTGAGTTCATGAACTTTTCTGTACATCGCATTTCAGTCTCTAATTTTTTTCATATGTCCCATAAGTTTCAAAAGTGTTCTAATTTAGTATGGCATACCTTATATTTTAAAATCATCCGCACACATTTGTAAAATGACCGCAAAGTTAAACCACCCATTTCCGAGCGCGGGTAGCTTTATTCTCAGCTTGTTTAGTTATTGTTAAATTAACATTTAACTCGTAAGTTTATCTATTAAAAAACTGCTCGTACGTTGTTCATTTAATTCGTAAAAAATGCATATAATTTCTTTGGTCAAATATAATCAGTACAGGTAATTCAGTAAATATAATTCAAAAAAGTAAACTAAAGTACCGAAATAGTTGATTATGGACCTGTGATCTCTTAAGAGGTAATCAAACCTTCAAACTCAATTCTCTGTGTGTAAACCTTTCCCAGTCCTAGGCTATTATTATCATGTACGTTAGACAAATTTAGGATTCCAATTAGATTTTAATTAATTAGTGGTGACTCTTTCATATTTCAATTAGGGATTGGCTAGCCTAAACAAATTAGGATTTTTGCGGGTCGAGTTTGGGTAAAAGGTTTAAGCATTTTTTATAGATGTGTCGAGCGGGTAAAGTCGTTTTTGATCCACTACTCTATTTTCCTTATCCGAACCCGATTTGGACTCGGCTCGAGTCCATGTTATTTTCGGATCGGTCAATAATTAACAAGGTAACTCATTCCTGCACTCTCACTCTCTCCTTTTGTCCATCTTCACTTCCCTATTTCCTTTTCCCTTATCTCCTCATCTCTACCCCCTCCCCACTTTCCACTATTTCTTACCACTCCCCGTTAAGGGTGAGCTCACTTGTGGAGGACCGATACCAAATTCGGTCCCAAAAAAAACGTCTGAGTCAGTCTCGCTTGACTTGGACCGGGCTCGGTCCTAGACCAAAATTTTGAGTAAAACATCCATTGAAGAACCATCGGCAAGAAAAATCCATTGAAGAACAATCGACAAGATGCAATTGAAGAACCATCGACAAAACCATTACACAATTGAAGAGAGATTAGGCAAAGAAAATAATGTACCCGTCTATTCACCGACGACAATAGAATTGAGTAGATTACGGAGTCAACGGAGATTATGCGTTGACCGACGACGCGGAGTCGAGGAGGGAGAGACTGTCTGCTGGGTGAGACGCGGAGTCGAGAGGGAGACCATCTACTGGTGTTCAAAATGAGCTCTGTTCAAAAGGTTAGAGTTGAGCTCTGTTCAAAAGGCTTTTGAAAAGGTTACCTATTCTGGGTTTAAAAGGAGGATGAGCTTAAAAGGAGGAGATGGCCTGACAAAGGAGAAAATTTGGGCTTAATAGTCGGGTCGGTACGGACCTAATCAGAATTTTGGTGAAAAAGACCGAGACCGACACCGAGACCAAGCCCGACCTTGAGAAAACATTCTGCACGTTCGACCTTGAGCTAGTCGTTTTTGCTCAGCCATACTCCCCATCCTACTTCTTACCTTTACCCATTCCCTTCTCCTTTCATCCTTTACCTATTGATGTTTTCTCTCTCACTTTTTTTATTATTAAATTGGTGAATTGGAAAATCAATTGATTCTTCAAAATTGGCTCGGTTTGTAGAAAACTTTTCAATTCTTACGTAAAACTAGATTTGCTTTGCATTTTGATCTACTAAGAGAAACATATCGCCAACTTGATCGGTTCACAGTTCGATCGGATCCTGTTAGGATTCTAAAGAGAGATGTGGAGAAAATGATGAACTCAGAGATTTCACTAAAGAGAACATTGTATTAGTTTGAATTGATTGAATACAAAACACTATATGTATTTATGTAGGAAATGATAGGTAGGTAACTAACAAGAAATCACCTAGACTAACCTAGATTAATCTTGATTATTGTAGACTAATCTTGAACATACTTGAGTAATCTTGAACATACTTGACTAGTTTACATGCTACACTAACATTCACACAACTTCTTTGCTTTTCTTGATTTTGTATTACTCTAACATTCACCCATGTTCTTTGCTCTTCTTTATTTTGGTCCTCAAACGTTTGAAAAGTGCTGAATTGGTCCCCAATCTTCCAATGATTCTTTGCTTATGCCGGATCCCAAGTCCAATCTCGATCAAATCACCAATCGAATTGACCTCGCACACCTTCATCATCGGTGAGATACTCCACATTCGAACACAAGTTTTTCAAACTGAAATCCAGACGAGAAAGAAGAAAACTCGGTCATGCCATCGCAGTGCCATCTCGGTCATCTTGTCGTGGTCATGCCGTAAAAGATAGAAGGGCCATCCTGGTCATGCCATCGCGGTGTCATCTTGGTCATCTCGTCGTGGTCATGCCATCGCAGATAAAACTAATCTAAAATTTGAATTTCAACACTCCAATCTTGTATCGAATCCAGTGTAAATCAGCAAAAACTTGATTGTGAAAACTCAATTTGATCACACATCTTCACGACACCAAACCGACAATTCAACACAAGTAATTCAGCATTGTTTGTGAAGGCATTGAATCAGCAAGTAATTCAGCATAGAATCAACAAAGAATCCAACAAAGAACCAGGTAAGATCCTCAACAATCCATAAGGCACAACAAAACAAAGTTCCAGTCAAGAACAGAGCAGCAAACAAAGTTACAATCAAGAACATACCAACAAATCATGTACGATCCTCAGCAATCCATTAAGTGAAGCAAGGATCAGCAACATTGTAAAAACGTCAGTAAGGAATAACCAGCATCATATGTGAGAAATCAGTAGGAATTATGAACATCAACACCATTAAAGCAGATTTGAATTCCAATGAAAATAGAGCAGCTTTGAGCTCAGACAAAAACAGAGCAGCTTTGAGTATTTCTTTGTCACACAAATATAGCAGCAATGAATACTTACACTAGGTGAATGCTTTTAGCATATGATCACAGGTCTGATCATGCTGATCGTAGTTTGGAGAAGAAGCTAATTCTGGACAAATCTTAGTGTAGGAAGTGCGGATCAGAAGAACATAGCAACTGCAAAATAGAGAAATTCAGAGTAATATGTATCGAAAGGCTGATCCAATGTTGTTGGATCGTGATCTGGATCGAATGCTGATGGATCGTGATCTAAATTGAAGAAGATTTCCAGAAGAAACTGGACAGGTTGATGAAGACGATCGTTGCAAATGTTGCAAGACTGAATTGCTGCAACTGAATCTGTACTTGCTCTGAAGACTGAATTAGAAGTTGAAGAGGAAGATGATCAATAACCGATGTGTCGATTGCTGAGCTTCTACAAGAGTCTGCAACGATTGCACATATAGTTGATGATGAATCGATAAGTGGAATTGGCGATCTCTTACTTCAGGAGGTAGCAATTCGGTAGAACAACCTAACTGGAATTGGTGAATTCTCGCATAGGGAGGTGGAACTGAATTGATGATCTGATAACTGCAGAACTGAATGAAGACTGAAGTTGCTTTCCACCTAACCTTGCTAGAGGTGGACAATGAATCACACCAAAGTAACTGACATCTGGAAGTAATCTTGAGCTTCTTGAAGGTATTGAATCTTCCGAGATTGCCAACATAATACTCGGCTGAAATCAGAACAGCTGAAACAACAACCATAACAGAACAGAGCTGATGAGTACGAATGAACAGAGCAGATCCTGATGAGGAGAATGATAACCAACAAAAATGGATTCGCCCTAGGACAGATTTGACTATGATACCATGTTAGGATTCTAAAGAGAGATGTGGAGAAAAGAATGAACTCAGAGATTTCACTAAAGAGAACATTGTATTGCTTTGAATTGATTGAATACAAAACAGTAGAAGTCTTTATATAGGAAATGCTAGGTAGGTAACTAACAAGAAATCACCTAGACTAACCTATATTAATCTTGTTTATTCTAGACTAATCTTGAACATACTTGACTAATCTTGAACATACTTGACTAGTTTACATGCTACACTAACATTCACCCAAGTTCTTTGCTTTTCTTGATTTTGTATTACAGATCCAACCCTGATTCGGTCTGATTCTAATAAAACTTGAAAAAAGATTAAAATGACTTAATTCTCATTCATTGTATGGTGCTAAATTAAAATAATACTTGGTATGTAAACCGCTTACCGCACCAAGTTGAAGTGAGAATACAATTTTTTTGATACAACAAATAAATATACGAATCTATATTAGAAATGCATACCATTTTTGAAATATTTATTAAATTTCAAGATGGAAATTACCAATTAAAACAATTTCACTAACAAAATAGTTGGATAATTGATTTGTAGAAATAGTTTTCATTTACCAATTAGCTTAATGATTCAAATATGGTGGAAATATGGTGGAATAATGTGTTTGCTGTTAAATTATTATTTTATTATTTCTTACTATAATTTTACTTTTAGTTTATGGTAAATAGTCTTAATACACCAGGATATTTGATTGTTGTTGTTAAATGCATCAATATGTCTTTTAAGTCATAAGAAGTTATTGAATTCACCAACTGTTAACTATTCATCCATTATTGCAGTTAAATATGTCAAACTTACAATTCTTACCCTCTTATTTATGTTCATGTCATCTTCAACATTAAATCCAACTCCATAATGCATATTTGAGTTCGAATTCAACCCAAATATGCATTTTGGGGTTGAATTCAAACCCAAATTGCATTTTTTTAATTCAAATTCAACCTCCAAATGTAGATTTGGGCTGAATTCAAATCCAAATTTGCACTTGTTGGTTCAAATTCAACTCAATAATGCAGTTTAGAATTGAAATTAAACTCAAATATGCATTTTTGGAGCTGAATTTGAACACAAATTTGTGTTTTGGAGTTCAATTTATTGATGAAGATTACATGAATATTAACAAAAGGGTAAAATTATCATTTTAACATATTTAAATACAAAAATGGATTAATAGTTAATCGTTGGTGAATTTTACATCTTCATGTGCATGAGTACAAATATATTACATACGAAGTGCAAGTAGCAACATAAATAAATATGAGTGCATTGAAGTTATTTACCTTTTAGTTTAATTAAAAAACACAAAAGAGAGATTTAATACTTTCGGTTATATATATATATATATATTAAATACTTTTATATTGCTCTTAATTTTATTTATTATATTTTGTTCTTACATGTCTATAAAGCTTAATCAAAAAATTAAATCAATATTTTGACTCAAATTTAATACTAAAATAAACTTAGGATTCAAAATAAATTGCTTGAATATTTTGACTGATGAATGTAAATTTGAGGGAAAAAATAAATGTAAGTTAAAAAACAAACCAAATATTCAATGGAGATAGATTTGAAGTTTAGACAACATTTTTTACTTCTAAGATTAAATAATAATTTGTACATTATTTTATTTGTAATAGATATTAGGCAACTCTATAATTTTGTAAATAGACTAAATCACAACTTTAATTTGAATTGTAAACAAAGATGAAATGTACTTATAGGTCAATATATAAATTTGGAAAATTCGATAAATTTTGTTTTTGGGGGGCTTTGTAGATCTTTACAAAAAATATTATGCTTATTTAGTATTTACGTCATTTATAAAATTATTTATGAATATAATATCATCTTTTTATGTTTGGTCAATGTTGGATCGTGAAATCCTGAATGCTGATCTGGCAGTGAATTGAATGCCAGACAAGGTTGGGATGACGCTTCAGCTCCAACTCCGGTGAACCTGCAAGTAGGGGAGCGCAACAGAGGGGGTGCCTCTGGGTCCCTCTCCGATGCTTAAATGAGTATATGTGTGTATAAAACTCAAAACGTAAAGAACGTATGTAAAGCAAGGGTATTTATAGGGTAAGAGAGATAGAACCGTATAAAGGCAACTGAATATCTTAATGTATATTGAGTTGCTGAAGATTCGGATCGTGGGATATGGCAGTTACTGCGAGATATTGCAGTTACCAAATCTAATCTTTAGTGAATATGTGACCGAGATATGTGGGATATCTTGGCCACTCTGTTATTAACGGTATAGTGGGACCAGAGGAGAGAGGTGTTTGGATTTAGGGTTTGAGAAGAAGAAAGGTAAGGCGAGGAAGAAGATGAAGAAAGCTCTCTGAATCAAAGATGATAACTTGATTATTGGAATTGTTCAACAGTGCAGCAGATATAAGGTAACGAAGGCGAGAACAGACAAAACAGTACTGTCCGAGAATTGCAACTAAGTCCCTAATACTAAACTAATTGATGCTTGGGCCTCAAGCAACAATATTTACATATTGATCCTAAACATAAGTGTTAGACACACTTATATCCTAACATTCCCTATGCTTGATCTTGTCTTTGAAACTTGATCTTTGGTCGCCAAAAGCACTCGTGGTCGCCAACTGACCTTGATATTGTTATTGTAGTCGCCAAATGAACATTTGGTCGCCAAATGAACTTAATCTTGTCATTGTGGTCGCCAACTGTACTCGTGGTCGCCAAATCTTCAAAATATATCCTAAAATTTGACAGTCTGCAGTAAATCCATTCTCTGGAACGAAGTACTTTCCTGTTCCTTATTGACACATCTGAGCAGAATACGAGGTCAAATAAGAGGTCAGACTGCCTAGACTCAGCATCTAATAACACAGAACTCACAGAAGCGATAGTGTAAGGATTTTGGCTAGCATGAATGACAGCAATGACATTATCATATTGACCCTTTACCCCATTCAAAATAATCGAGATTTGTTGCATCTCTTCTATAGGGTGACCACAACTAGCTAAACTATCACATGTGGTTTGTATTTCAGTGAGGTAGTCTCTCATAGGTTGATGAACATGCTTCCTAACCTTAAGTCTATCATATAAATGCATGATTCTGGTGGTGGATGAAGATGAAAAATCTCTATGAAGCTTTTGCCAAATGGCAGCAGCTGACATACACCCTATAAGACCCCTACTGACCTGAGAGGAGACAGAGGCAAGAAGCCAAGACGCGAGGGAGCTGTCCTGCTGGAGGAACTTCGTGTATGCAGGATTTGGGACAGCAGCCCGAGTTTCATCTTCCAGAAACTGAGGTACGTTAGCTCCATGGAGATGGCTTTCCAGGTTATACCCTCTTACAGATAGTAGAACCTGCTGTTTCCATTGCTGGAAATTCTCCTCACCAAGTAGCTGAGCTACTTTCTTGTTGGCGAAGGCAGGGCTAGATTCTTCCATGAATCAAGAAGGAAGGTTGAAAAGAGAAGATTTCAGGCTCGATCGAGCTCTGATACCATGTTTGGATTTAGGGTTTGAGAAGAAGAAAGGTAAGGCGAGGAAGAAGATGAAGAAAGCTCTCTGAATCAAAGATGATAACTTGATTATTGGAATTGTTCAACAGTGCAGCAGATATAAGGTAACGAAGGCGAGAACAGACAAAACAGTACTGTCCGAGAATTGCAACTAAGTCCCTAATACTAAACTAATTGATGCTTGGGCCTCAAGCAACAATATTTACATATTGATCCTAAACATAAGTGTTAGACACACTTATATCCTAACAAGAGGCAAGGCTCTCTTCGGGGTGAGCACTCCCATGTCGAGCAGTGGAAGGTCGCGACTTGGTAGAGAATGGCGAGCAGTCTGAGAGCCTTTGGCGTCTCTATAGACTTTGGGCTCGATTCTGGATTACTCGATGGTGGGCCAAGTTTGGCTTGTACTTGGGCCGATCCGGTTCGGGTGTCATGGGTTTACCCCCTCTATATTTATTGGGCCTTCGAGGCCTTTTCTTACTGGGCTGTCACTATCGATACCCAACATTTGCCCCCGAAGCTTGATTGAAGTTCCTTCGGTCGAGCTTGATTTCCTGGTAGGGTTTTAGATAGTGACGTCTTTGGTAATGGTCCAGTGCCTTTGAGACACTTCGAGCTCATTTGGCGAGCAATTTCTTCTCTGTTCAAAGTCGAAAGAATATCCTTCCTTTTATTCCCTTTTGGCGATCACTCGAGGTGACCCAGGCTTATGGAAGTCTATCTTTCTTAGTTAGGCGATCATTACCTACCCGAGGTACTTCTGCTAAAACTTTATTAGTGCGCTGGCGACCATCTTGTCTCCTTAGTGGAATTTTAGCATTTAATAACTGCACAGTTGTCCAGAAATCGAACGGTCACTTGAGGCACGCCTGACATTTACTTTTCCGTAAACCCAGGGTAGTTTGACAGCTGTCTGTACCAGCCAACCGTCGTCTCTTGGAATTCTGACATTGCTTCGGTTTTCTCCAAAAGGGTGCAATTATTCCTCTGCGTCGCTTCGATTTACTCGTGGCGGTTACTCCCCTTTTGGTCTATATAGGAAACGTCAGTTTCTGTATTCTGTCTTTTACGCTTATCCGCTCTCTCGGATTTTCAGAGCTTCATTGCGATCCTTTCCATTTCTTTTCTCAACCTTCTTCAGCCTTCTCCCAATATTTCCATGGCTCCTCGCAATCAGAGAGTCAAGCACACGGCTCCCAAGGGTGCCAACAAAGCCAACATTCCCAGAAATGCTGATGTCCCTTTGACCATCAGGGATGAAATCGTGCCCCCCTCAGTAGAGGAACATACCGATTTGGGCAGGACTGCAACCACTCCTATGGTGGTGGACGGGCCCGAGCTAAACACGCCTATTTTTTCCCCAAAAGGTAAACTTTCGCCCTTTTATTGCTCTGCTTTGGCAATATCCTCTGCTGTTCTTTGCTTTTTATGTTTATCAGGAGCAATTTGAATTTGTTCGAGTAGACGTCAAGCCTAATGAATTGAAGCCGGCTTAGTTTAAGACCGTGGTGGCGCTCGGTGGCTTCAGCGTGGAGGATGCTCCTAGGTATCCTGGCCTAGGTCTGCATTTTCCTCACGATGGAGAGGTTTACATTTATGCGGCCCAGATCGATGCTGGGTTGCGTTTTCCTCTCTGTGAGGATTTACAGACCTTGTGTCAGTTTTACGGGATTCACCCCACACAGCTTGTCCCGAATGCCCTCAGGACGTGGGTCGGTTTCAAGTTCCTATGCTTACGCCAGGAATGGGTATATTCACTGGCCCTGTTCCGGTGCTTCTTCCGCCTGGCAGCAGGGGCAAACCACCTTCACCACTTCCAATCCCGCTGGCCGAAGTTTTCAGAGTGGAGAGGCCCTCAGGGATGGGTTTGGAACGTCCATGTCCGCCTGGTCGACGATTTTCGGACCACCAACTCCAATTATAAGAAGTGTTACTTCTTTTATAAGGGGGGGTGCCCTGGAAATTGTTGATCCCGGACAAGGATTTCCCTCCTTCCTTCGAGGAGCTATCAGAGAGTGATCGAAAGGCTATCGATGACCTATACCGGTCGCATCGGTCATCTCAGTTCAAGTCCATCCGCTCCGTGTCGGAGACTACCGAGAATGCCCTTGAGATGGCGGGCATTCATCAAGCCACGCCAATCTTTGATGATTGGGTAATTTTCTAACTCTTATCTTGCTTTATTACTTGTAGGGAAGGTTGTAAGCAAGAGCCAGAAACTGATAGGTCTCTTTGATGACCAGGGATCGGCGGGATTGTCCTCCGACCAGGCATTGTTGAACTGTCCTCCTCCCCCTTCTAGGCGTTCGTCCAAGAGGAAGCCCTAGGAGGTGCTTCCCTCGGCCACTGCTGACCCTCGCCAACCAGGTATGTTGCTTTGTTATTCGTAGATTTAACGTCTTCATACTTTTCGGTTTTTTGTTTTTGACATTTTTGTCTTGTTGTTTTGCAGAGGAGTCCTCAACCGACATGGTCCGGGATCATGCTCCTCCTCCCTCCAAGAAGGTCAGGAGTGAGGAATGTCCGGAAGTCGACCAGCATCCTTCTCCTTCCCCTCCTGGGGGTCCTTCCGCTAATAAAGGGAAGGGTCTGGACGCGGTGCCCCCTTCTCCCTCTCCCCAGGGTCCTTCTGCCACCAAGGGGAAGGTTTTGACCTTAGCTCCTCCTGTTCTTACTGTGCCCATGTCTCCTCCTAAGGAGTCTGGGACCAAGAAGAAGGGGCATGCTGCTTCCAGCTCATCGAGGGCTCCTGTGGATGAGCATTGCTCCCTTGCCGGCTTGTTTCAGCCGCTTGAATCAACGAATTCTCGGGAAACTTGGGTCCCCTGTGGGGACCTTATGAAGAAGGGGTACCCTCCCCAGAAGAGCCTCCGGGGCAGCCCGGATATGTGTATGCGGCTTCTGGACGGGATAATTCCCCCCGCGGACCGCTCGATTGTTCCCACGGAACTTCATCAGATCGAGGGGTTCCTTCGGTCCCACTTCGAACGAGTGGCTTTGGTAAGATCTCATACTTTTATTTCGTAGAGTCCTCTCTTTGTCGTTCCCTTATTGTCTGTTGTCCTGACAGCTTTTATTTTATATTTGTTGCTAGTTCGTTCGGGAAGAGGTGATTCTTGGTCGTGTCTTCGGGGAGCTCACCGACAAGTATTCCAGTGTGCTCGCCGAGCTGGAGCAGTACCGAAGCACGGGAGTCACTCCTGAGCAATTGGGGACTATCAAGACGACTGCAGATGCAGCGATCGCCTTGGCAGATAATACCCGAGAGGAATACCTCAGGAAGGAGCAGCGCCTCCTTGCTGATGTCCAGAAGAGGGAGGCTGAAGCCGCTGCCGCTCTTCAGGACTTTGACGCTCTTCACTTGTGTTTAGATCAGGGAGAGATCGTCCGAGTTCGCCTAGATGCTGAACTTAAGGAAGCTCAGGCGCAAGGGGCAGAATCGGAGGCTCGCAGGGTCGCTGCCGAGGCGCAAAGGGACGCTGCTGACGCCCAGAGAGAAGCTGCGGTGGCTCAGATGGAAGCTGCGGAAGCCCGGGGGATTGCCTTGGAGGAGGAGAGGGATCGGTTAACTGAACAATTGAAAGCCGTCCCTTCGTCCCAGAGCGTAGTTGAGGCATTCAAAGCCTCTGAGGAGTTTGAGGACTGCGCTCTGAAGGAGATGAAGTCGGCGATCGCCAATTTTCTCCGAGTCCTGGTGGATGAGGTCCAGGCGGTCGATCCCAACTTTCCTCTTGGGGAAGTCGCCTCCTTGAAGACCTTCCTGCGGAGTCGTCCTTCGCAGCCCTCTGTTGCTGGAGAGGCTGCTCCTGAAGGCGAGCCCAGTACTTCTGCCCCTGAAGACGAGCAGAGCGCCCTTGCCCCCGAGAACCCCGAAGCTTGAAGTCCCCAACTCCTTGGCGACCATCTTTATCTTTTTTAGATAGCCATTTTTGTACTTTCTGTTTTTGGTTTGTAATTATTTATCGAAGACTTGGGTTTTTCTATTGAATGCCTTTATATTCTTGAGCCTTTAATCGACTTTGAACATATTCAGCTATCCAATATCTTACTCATAGTTACTTTCCACTTTTTCCTTGCTTGGTAATGTCGTCGACCCTTAAAGCCGTAGACCAATCATAAGTTAAACTTTCTAAGGATAATACTTTTGACACTTAAAAGCGTAAACTTCTAAGTTCAAAGAGATATTACCTTCTTTGAAGTTTAAACCTTTGAGGTGTTGGCCTAATAACAGGGGATTTGGAGTTTGTCAGGCTTTATCATCAATAGTGATCGCCTAAACTTTCTTTGGCCTGACTTTGGCGTCAAGGCTTTTATTTTGCCTAACATTTTGCTAGGTCTTTTGGCCTGACTTTGGCGTCAGGGCTTTGCCTGATTTTTGGCGTCAGGTTTTTTGAGGCCTAACTTTGTTGTTAGGGCTTTTGTGGCCTAGTTTTGTTACTAGGGCTTTTTTGGCCTAGCTTTGTTGCTAGGGCTTTTTGGCATAGTTTTGTTACTAGGGCTTTTTGGCCTGACTTTGGCGTCAGGGCTTTTGGCCTAGCTTTGTTGCTAGGGCTTTTGGCCTAGCTTTGTTGCTAGGGCTTTTGTGGCCTAGTTTTGTTACTAGGGCTTTTTTGGCCTAGCTTTGTTGCTAGGGCTTTTTGGCCTAGTTTTGTTACTAGGGCTTTTTGGCCTGACTTTGGCGTCAGGGCTTTTGGCCTAGCTTTGTTGCTAGGGCTTTTGGCCTAGCTTTGTTGCTAGGGATTTTGTGGCCTAGTTTTGTTACTAGGGCTTTTTTGGCCTAACTTTGTTGTTAGGGCTTTTGGCCTAGCTTTGTTGCTAGGGCTTTTGTGGCCTAGTTTTGTTACTAGGGCTTTTTCGGCCTAACTTTGTTGTTAGGGCTTTTGGCCTAGCTTTGTTGCTAGGGCTTTTGTGGCCTAGTTTTGTTACTAGGGCTTTTTTGGCCTAACTTTGTTGTTAGGGCTTTTTGGCCTGACTTTGGCGTCAGGGCTTTTTGGCCTGACTTTGGCGTCAGGGCTTTTGTGGCCTAGTTTTGTTACTAGGGCTTTTTGAGGCCTGACTTTGGCGTCAGGGCTTTTTGGCTTCAGCTTGCTTCGAGTGGACACGCTTTGTGAAGGAATGGCTTTCTTTTATTGACATAATCAGCTTGATTACAAGCTATGCATAAAATCTTCTTAAATGCTCTGAATTAAATGGACGGGGTAACCTCTCGCCTTCGGTGGTTTCCAAATAGTAGGATCCTGGTGCGGCGATCTCTACTACTTTGTATGGTCCTTCCCATTTGGCTGAAAGTTTGTTTTTACTGTCCAGCCTTATGAATTCATTCCTTCTCATAACCATCTCCCCCACGAAAAATTGGCGAGCGCTAACTTTTCTGTTGAAATACCGAGCGGTCGCCAAGCGCATCTTTGCCTGTGTTTTTTCCGAGAGCCATCTCTTTCCCTCTGCTAAGTCGAGGTCAGTTCTGCGCTCGATCTCATTTGCCTCCGTGTTAAAGTGTAGGACTCTGTGGGTAGGCACTGCTAATTCAGCTGGTGCTACTGCTTCTGATCCGTACACTAAACTGAAAGGCGTTTTCCTGTGGCCGCCTTAGGCGTTATTCTGATTGCCCATAATACGTTTTCCAGTTCGTCTGCCCAGTTCCCTTTGAATGCTCGAACCCTTTTCTTGAGTCCTGCTAAGACAACCTTGTTGGCTGCTTCAGCTTGCCCATTCGTTTGAGGGTGATGTACTGAACTGAAACGATGGTCGATATGATACTCTTCACAGAGCCATTTTAACTCCTTTCCAACGAATTGTGGACCATTATCGCTGATGAGTATTTTGGGAATACCAACCCTGGAGAATATGTTGACTTGCAGGAACTTGATAACTTGGAATTCCGTTGTCGAAGCTAGAGCTTTCGCCTCTACCCACTTAGTGAAGTAGCCGATTGCCACTATAATGTGAGTACACTGACCAGTGCTAATGGGAAAAGGACCCAATATATCGATTCCCCATTGAGCGAAGGGCCAGGCACCTGCCATTGGGGATAATAATGTCGTGGTGCAAACTGCTGGCAAATTTCACACTTCTGTGTTAATTCGGCTGCGTCTTTTCCCAAGGTCGGCCAGTAATATCCCAGTCTGAATATTTTCCTGCTTAGTGAACGAGCACCTTCATGACATGCTGCTGCCCCTTCATGAGCTTCTCGAAGAACTTTTTCTGTTTCGGGTAGAGCAACACATCTCAAGTAAGGCGTCGAATAACCTCTTCTATAGAGTTCTCCATCGATGATTAGATAACTGGCTGCGAGTCTTCTAATCCTAGTGGATTCGCCTTCGTCCTCTGGGAGGATGCCTTCTTTCAAATAATTCTGGAACGGGGTCATCCAGGTGACCTGTTCTTGAATGTTGAAGACCTCCGCTCTGTTTTCAAGGACTGAACATAGGGCCTTTTCCAGAAATTGCACATCCTGGATTGTCGCCCCTCTGAAGGCTAGCTTACTCAAAGAATCTGCCATCTGGTTTTCTTGGCGAGGAATAAACTCAATCGCGAAATTTGGGATTTCCACGACTAGTTTTTTGGCGATGCCGAGATATTTCTTCATCTTTTCTCCCTTTGCCTCGTAGGAGCCATTAACCTGATTGCCAATAAGCTCTGAATCACTTTTTACCTTAAGCGCTGTTATACCCATTCCTTTTGCCAGTCTGAGTCCAGTGATAAGAGCCTCATATTCTGCTTTGTTATTGGTCGCCGGGAATGTCAAGGCGATCGCGTATTTCAGAGGCTCGCCCTCAGGAGGAATAAGAATTAAACCTGCCCCCGAGCCTTCTTTTGATGAAGACCCATCCGTATAGAGTTCCCAGATTTGATTGTCGTTTGCTGACTGACTTGGCCTGTTTTCTACCTCCGCTTGACCGTTACTCGTGCTTTCCACTATGAAATCAGCTAGTGCTTGACCTTTGATGGCCGTTTTTGGCGCAAATTTGATCCTGAACTCGCTGAGCTCGATCGCCCACTTGACCATTCTTCCTGAAGAATCTGGCTTCATCAGGAAGTTTTTGAGAGGTTGATTGGTGAGGACCGTGATGTCGTGCGCATGAAAGTAAGGTCTCAGCTTCCGAGCAGCAATAACTAAGGCATAGAGATACTTCTCAATCTGGACATATTTTATTTCTGCTGAGTTGAACATTTTGCTAATAAAATACACTGGACTCTGAACATTACTCTCCTCCCTTATTAAGACAGCACTGGCTGCCACATCGCTAATGCCTAAATAGAGGAAAAGCTGCTCGCCTGGAACGGGTTTTGCCAGAGCTGGGAGTGTTTGAATATGCCTTTTCAAGGACTGGAATGCTTTCTCGCAGTCTGGCGTCCACTCGAACTTACGGTTGGCCCTCAAGGTTTTGAAGAACGGGAGGGACTTGTCGCTTGCTTTGGAGAGGAAGCGGTTAAGAGCAGCTAGTCGGCCGTTCAAGCATTGGACTTCCTTATGGCAGGTTGGCGACTTCATTTCTTTTATGGCCTTTAGCTTTTCCGGGTTTGCTTCTATGCCCCTTTCACTGACCATAAAACCCAGGAACTTCCCGGACTTGACTCCAAAGGCGCACTTTGCTGGGTTCAGGCGAACGCTGTGTCTCCTCATGCATTCAAAAGCTTCACGGAGGTCGGTGGTATGAGGATTGCCTTTGATGGATTTAACGAGCATATCATCCACGTAGGCCTCCATGTTCCTTCCCAGCATGTCCTGGAACAGTCGGTTCACCATCCGCTGATAAGTTGCCCCGGCATTGATGAGACCAAAGGGCATCACCTTGTAGCATAGAATGTCGCCGTCAGCATAGAAAGCAGTGTGGGCCTCGTCGTCTGGATGCATTCTGATCTGGTTGTAGCCTGAATAGGCGTCCATGAAGCTCAGCATCTCATGACCCGAGGTAGCATCGACTAGCTGATCAATTCTTGGAAGGGGATATGAATCTTTGGGGCAAGCCTTGTTTAAGTCGCGGAAGTCGACGCACATCCTCCACTTGCCGTTAGATTTCCTGACCAAAACTGGGTTGGCGACCCAGCTCTGGAATCTTACCTCTCTGACGAAGTCAGCTTCAATCAACCTGCCGACTTCCTGCCTGATCGCCAAACGTTTATCAGTCCCGAACGATCTTCTCTTTTGGGCGATCGGCTTGATGGAGGGGTCTATCCTGAGCTCATGAGAGATAATATCTGTGCTGATTCCTGGCATGTCGCTCGGCTGCCAGGCAAAGAGTTCTTTGAATTCCTTGAGGAGGGCGGTCATGGCCTCCTTCTGATCCTCTTTCAAGGTGGTCCCAATGCGCACCTTTTTGTCCGGACCATCGATCTCGACCTCCTCCAATTCCTCCATGAGTGCTGGTCGAGCCAGGTCCTCGCGGGGATCGGCCTCTGTCTCGATGGCGAGCGCCTCTCTTTGGTTCTTCCTGCGTAAACAGTTCACATAACATTGCCGCGAGGAAGGCTGATCTCCGAGCACTTCTCCAATCCCGTTCGGAGTAGGGAACTTCATCTTCTGGTGGACAGTGGATGCCACAATCTTATTTGGGTTGATCGTGGTCCTCCCTATGATGGCGTTGTAGGATGTAGGTGAATCGACCACCAGGAAAGTGACCGACACCTTGATGCTTTTCCACCCCTCGCCAAAAATCACTGGCATGGTTATAGCCCCTAGTGGATAAGTTGTCCTTCCCGCAAATCCGATCAGCGGAAAGTCGACCCTCTTCAGGTCGCGTTTTGATTTGCCCATCTTTTCGAAGGCGTCCAGAAACAGGATGTCTGTCGAGCTGCCTCCGTCGACCAGAATCCTTGCAACATCACAGCCGTCAATATCTGCCGTAATGACCAGAGCATCGTTGTGGGGCGTGGTGACATGTGCCAAATCATCTTCAGAGAATGAGATGACAATGTTTTCTTCAGGTCTTGGCCGCTTCCCCAACTGAACTGCCGTAGAGATCTGAGTGGCGTAGACCTCTCTAGCGCTTGACCTCTCGCCGCCTGCGCCGAATCCTCCCGCAATCAGATTCACTCTCCTCTTGCTTCCAGAAGGCTCAGCTTGATCTGTAGGGGCTGGTGAACGATGTCTCCTGGGGGGCGTTCGACTTCGGTCTCGCCCTGCCACAAATTCCTTCAACATTCCCCCCTGAATCAGCCTCTCTATATCTCGCTTCAGAATCTTGCAATCGTCTGTCTTATGGCCCTTGCACTTATGGTATCTGCAATAGCTCTCGACATCCTTGCCCATGGGTAACCCACCTCGGCGAGGCATCGGTGGCCTCGCCAAGGATCTCCTCTCCATCTCGACTAGTACCGCTGAGATCTGCCTATTTAAAGGCGTGAAGTACTCAGGGACCTCTGGATGGCGAGGCGCTGGAAGAGACTCGACTCGGGGCTTACTCTCTTTTCCCTTCTTTTCCTTCTTTACCTCCTTCTTACCATCGCGTCGGGATTCATGGGTTATCCTTAGCGAGGTCGTCAGGAGGTTAGCCTCGATGTTTGCGCGTTCAAGGTCTATGAAACCTTTTGCCCTGGACGCCAACTCCTCCAATGTCTCTATCTCCTTCACGTGATAGCTGTTTCGCAGCTTTCTCGAGGCCTTGTTGGCCACATCCAGACCTCTGTAGAATGCTCGAATGATTTCCCCATCCGAGATTCGACGATCTAATTCTGTGACGTTTTGATGAAAACACCCGCAGAAGTTGGACAGCGACTCTCCAGGCTGCTGTTTGACCGAGTCAAGGGCGACCACGCTCTTCAGCAATTGGCGCTCGCCCATATATCTCTCCAGGAACTTGCTTCTTAACTCTGCCCAAGTTCCGATTGATCCTGCAGGGAGGCCGAAGAACCAGGACGAAGCCGAGCCCGAAAGAGTGGATGGAAACAGCAAAGCCAAATGATTGGGATCGTTTGACTTACCCAGAAGGGAGGCCTCATGCTTGTTGACATGTACGGTGGGATCTCCTCCGCCGCTATACTCAGGTATGGCCCGAGCAACCACATCCTTCGGGATTTTGATAGCGACGAGCGCGTCGGTGAATGGATGAGAGGACTGCTCCTTGAAGGGAGCTATGACTGTCAACTGTCTTTCCTGGAGCCTTTTGTTGAGGAGGTCATCCATCTGATCCACAGTGCAGTACATGGGAGAGGCTCCGGGTGGAGGCGGACCGGAAGGATTGGCAGTATATGCGGCTGCTGGCTCCTTGGTGTGTGCTGGAGGTAGGGACTGCTGACCTGACGTCATCTCCTGATCCTCCTGAGGCGCAACAGGACCAGGATTGGCCGCTTCTGAAGGTGAAGGCCCTGTGGCAGCAGGGCGGTGGTTTTCCTTAGGAGCAGAGGGATTGTTTTCCTGAGGAGCAGGGTCTTGGCGGCGCGCCTGTCCTAGGATGGCTTCCAGCAGGGAGACCATCTCGGGGGTTAAATTAATATCCTGCCCCGCAATGTGGACTGTCTGCGGTGCAGGGGCTCCGTTTTGATCAGTAGCTGGGGTCGGTCTTGAATCACCGACATGTTCTCGGGCTGTCCGCAGAGGAACAGCATTAACTCCTGCTCGGCTGGCAGGTTCCTGTTGAAGCAGTGAAGCGGCGGCGGAATCAGAGCTATCTGAGGATCGCTCCCTGGTCTGGTTCCGACGGTTGCTTTGGGATCGAGTTCTCATGGCTGAATTGCTCGTTTCCCACAGACGGCGCCAAATGTTGGATCGTGAAATCCTGAATGCTGATCTGGCAGTGAATTGAATGCCAGACAAGGTTGGGATGACGCTTCAGCTCCAACTCCGGTGAACCTGCAAGTAGGGGAGCGCAACAGAGGGGGTGCCTCTGGGTCCCTCTCCGATGCTTAAATGAGTATATGTGTGTATAAAACTCAAAACGTAAAGAACGTATGTAAAGCAAGGGTATTTATAGGGTAAGAGAGATAGAACCGTATAAAGGCAACTGAATATCTTAATGTATATTGAGTTGCTGAAGATTCGGATCGTGGGATATGGCAGTTACTGCGAGATATTGCAGTTACCAAATCTAATCTTTAGTGAATATGTGACCGAGATATGTGGGATATCTTGGCCACTCTGTTATTAACGGTTTAGTGGGACCAGAGGAGAGAGGCAAGGCTCTTTTCGGGGCGAGCACTCCCATGTCGAGCAGTGGAAGGTCGCGACTTGGTAGAGAATGGCGAGCAGTCTGAGAGCCTTTGGCGTCTCTATAGACTTTGGGCTCGATTCTGGATTACTCGATGGTGGGCCAAGTTTGGCTTGTACTTGGGCCGATCCGGTTCGGGTGTCATGGGTTTACCCCCTCTATATTTATTGGGCCTTCGAGGCCTTTTCTTACTGGGCTGTCACTATCGATACCCAACAGTCAATTTGACTACATTTTATTGAAAGACTAAAAGATCGTGATTTTAGAAAAATCATGGAGTTTTGACATTACAATCACTTATTAGAATATAACTAAGTTGGGGTGGGGTTCGGATACCCAATCATCTACACACACAATCAATCTTGCTTTTTTTTTTATCCAATTTGCGGTTTCGTTGGCTGATCGTGGGATTGTTTTCGACTCGACTCTTCCTATTTACTCTCTAGTGTTGTGATGTTATCACATAGAGCCTCCAGTCGCCAACACTTTAACTTTCCTCGGATCTGCTTGATCACTACTTGAGAATTTGATTCGACTTCAGTATTGTGCCACCCTTTCTCACTTGCTAGTTTTATACCTTCTAGTAGAGATCGTGCTTCTAACCATTCAACACCATCGCTAAAGGTCTTCCGATATAATCCTCCTATTACATGTTCGGTCGAGTCCCGAGCCACTACTCTGATTCCCTCAACCACATGTGGGGGCACCACTATGCGTCCTAATTTAGTCGGACTGTACCAACGCTTAGTGTTTCCCACCTTGTTGGTGGTTGATCAATTATCTCAGATTTACTTAGTGGCGGGGTTCTTGAGATTTCCGCTTGTACAACCTTGATTGCTTGCATGGTTTCTAATGGGTTAGGCGTTATTAGTAAAACTCACGTGTGAGGGTAATAGTACCTTGCACAGCAGAACTCATGAGAAGGTCATTAGTAAAATCTATAAAAAAAAACATAGTTAACGTCACCAATCTCAGAAGAGGCAACATTAACTTTCGAATTGATCTCTTTCACTTTCATAAACTCCTTGTAGTTGAAACAGTTGTACTTGGCACGTCACTTCCTTTTAGAGAAGTCACATCCTCGGGTGAAACACCGTTCAACACTATGCCCCTCTTTCCGACAATGAGTGCATTCTAAATTATGATTTCCCTTAGGTCTATCCGAACTCAAAGAAATATTCACAGAAGAAGAATCAAGAGTTGCATTCATTGCAGAGGTTATCCCTCTTTGCCTTTCTTCTTGGACTAGCAGGTTATAAGCTTGATCTACAGATGGTAGTGGGTTCAAAAGAAGTAAATGATTCCTCACTTCAGAATAGTTTTCCTTTAACCCCATTAAATTTTGAAATAAATGCTGATTTTCTTTATGTTCAATGTGCTTCTTAAAATTCTCACCCTCAATATGGGTTAAAGTACATGTTGCGTCTTATTCTGCCACATGAGTCTTAGTTTTGTGAAAAAAGTAGAAATAGAGTCAAGACCTTGATGAGTCATGACGATTTCCATTTGTAATTAGTAAGTTCTTGGATCACTAACCTTAAATCTCTTCTTAAGGTATTTCTGTCTTTCCACACAAGAAAATAACTCTCAGTATACATCACACCACTACCAAGATATTTGCAAATCGAGTTCATAATCCATCCTAATACCACAACGTTGCATATATCCCACAGATGACGAAAAACATAATCATATTTTTCACGCATTCAAATCCGAGTAATAAACCTCAACTTGGTCCTTTCTAACAGAGTAAACTAAATGGCACGACTCCACATAGCATAATTTTTCAGGTCCAGTAAGGGTAATAGAAATCATGCTCAAGCCTGGATTATCACTTGCATGTAAAAACTGAGGGTGAGGTGACCCTACCGTATCCATGGCATCACTGTCAACCTTAGCGGTGGCATACTTGGATGCCTCATTGACAGGTTTCTCCTCATCCATGCATAACAAGAAAAGTAATCAGAAAACAGATGATTATTTCACGATCAAGGAGATCGGAATAAGATGAAGCGTCAATCAAAATGTCGAAATCAAAAGCGCGACGCAATCTCAACAAGAACAGAATCTGACAACCTCGAGAGAAAACCAACAGTCTAACGATCAAGAAGATCATGAAGAAGATGAACCGTCAACTGAAGCGTCTGAACCAAGAAACGTGATGCAACCGCAACACAACAACCACCGGGAAGACAATCCGGTAGAGGGGAGATCATAAATGGAGGCGGAATCGCCTCAGGCTCTGATACCATGATGAAATCAGAATCAGATTGGAGAAAAATGAAGGAAACCCTAGAAAATATCAGAGAGCATTTGGGGATCATCGGCTCTAATTCCTTCATTTGACAAAATCCTCCGCCTTAAATAATAAACCCTATCAAACTAATTGTAGTTACACCATAGAAATAACATAAACATTAAAACAAACTCAAAGAATGACAACTGAATAAAATGCTCCCTAAACATACAAAAACGTCCAAAATAACACAAACTTCAAGATTGAATATGTTTTAACATTTTAAATGTTTAAATCCAATCCGATCAAAAGACTAGAGGATGAACTAATCTAGACTTCTATGAATGGTGAAACGACAATTAAATCGGTCTATTGTTCGCTCAAAGAAGGCTCTGCAAGTGAGGAGAGATCAGAGCCAAACGATATAGTATATACCAACCAAGATGGGGAACGAGCTGTGAACTACATATCTATATATGTATCTTTATATAAGGCTAGATTAGAAATAATGTACTCTACCTCCATTTTCAAAACTGTACATACTAAATTAATTAGCTTCATATATTTCTCTAGTCAAAAATTACTAACTTAAGACATGAAACATTTCGAAGGCATGCTTACCTGCTGGCATATACTGTCGAAGATCACTGTGTGAATACAGCAGGAATATCCCTTAATTCTATTATTTCTTGTGATAATTACTATTGGATTTTAAACACTGGAGCAACGGACCATATGACCAACAAAACTGATTGGTTGTAGGAGAATAAGTTGATTCTGGGGACTAAAGTTCAATTTCCTAATGGGGGATGTTCATGTGTTAGTAGTGCTGGGAATTTTATCTTTAGTAAGGACAAGAAATTGATGAAAGTCTTATATTTGCCTTCTTTTAAGTACAACTTGTTATCAGTTTCTATACTTACTAAGAAATTGAACTGTCCTGTAATTTTTTATCGTAAATTTGATGTATTGCAGAACCTCTCAAATAGGAAGGTCTTGGGGACTGGAAAACAAGATTCGGGTTTATACTTCATTAAGGTTTCCTGTAATGATGTTTCATGTACTTCTTCTTTGTCTATTGTTTTGAATGTCACGTTGTGGAATAAGCGTCTTGGGCATACTTCGTTGAAGGCTTCAGAACATCTTGATTTACTTTATTTACCTAAGAATAATTTTTCTGATATAAACGAATGTTCTGTTTGTCCTAAGGTCAAGATTATTAGAAAGTCTTTTCTAATTTCTATCTGAAGAGCAGATGCCACATTCAATCTTGTACATGCCGATGTGTGGGGGCCTTTTCATACCCCTACATATGATAATTAAAGTTTTTTTTTATATTGGTGGATGTTTTTTCAAGAGTTACTTGGGGTTATTTAATGCAATTCAAATATGATGTTATTGTTCTGAAACATATTGTTGCTATGATTGAAACATGATTTCATAAGAACATTAAGAGTGCTAGAACATATAATGGCAAGGAATTTTCTGATGAGCACATAAATGTTTTAGTTTTTCAAGAAAAGAGCATTGCTCATCAAAGCAGTTGCCCTTATACGCCCTGTTGGGTATCGATAGTGACAGCCCAGTAAGAAAAGGCCTCGAAGGCCCAATAACTATAGAGGGGGTAAACCCATGACATCCGAACCGGATCGGCCCAAGTACAAGCCAAACTTGGCCCACCATCGAGTAATCCAGAATCGAGCCCAAAGTCTATAGGGACGCCAAAGGCTCCCAGACTGCTCGCCATTCTCTACCAGGTCGCGACCTTCCACTGCTCGACATGGGAGTGCTCGCCCCGAAGAGAGCCTTGCCTCTCTCCTCTGGTCCCACAAAACCGTTAATAAGGAAGTGGCCACGATATCCCGCATATCTCGGTCACATATTCAATAAGGATTAGATTTGGTAACTGCAATATCTTTACGTTTTGGGTTTTATACACACACATACTCATTTAAGCATCGGAGAGGGACCCAGAGGCACCCCCTCTGTTGCGCTCCCCTACTTGCAGGTTCACCGGAGTTGGAGCTGAAGTGTCATCCCAACCTTGCCTGGCATTCAATTCACTGCCAGATCAGCATTCAGGGTTTCACGATCCAACATTTGGCGCCGTTTGTGGGAACGAGCAATTCAGCCATGAGAACTCGATCCTAAAGCAACCGTCGGAATCAGACTAGGGAGCGATCCTCAGATAGCTCTGATTCCGCCGCCGCTTCACCGCTTCAACAAGAACCTGTCAGCCGAGCAGGAGTTAATGTTGTTCCTCTGCGGACAGCTCGAGAACATGTCGGTGATTCAAGACTGACCCCAGCTGCTGATCAAAACGGAGCCCCTGCACCGCAGACAGTCCACATTGCGGGGCAGGATATTAATTTAACCCCCGAGATGGTCTCCCTGCTGGAAGCCATCCTAGGACAGGCGCGCCGCCAAGCCCCTGCTCCTCAGGAAAACAATCCCTCTGCTCCTAAGGAAAACCACCGCCATGCTGCCATAGGGCCTTCACCTTCAGAAGTGGCAGATCCTGGTCCCACTGCGCCTCAGGAGGATCAGGAGATGACGTCAGGTCAACAGTCCCTACCTCCAGCACACACCAAGGAGCCAGCAGCCGCATATACTGCCAATCCTTCCGGTTCGCCTCCACCCGGAGCCTCTCCCATGTACTGCACTGTGGATCAGATGGATAACCTCCTCACCAAAAGGCTCCAGGAGAGACAGTTGACAGTCGTGGCTCCCTTCAAGGAGCAGTCCTCTCATCCTTTTACTGACGCGCTCGTCGCTATCAAAATCCCGAAGGATGTGGTTGCTCGGGCCATACCTGAGTATAGCGGTGGAGGAGATCCCACCGTACATGTCAACAAGCATGAGGCCTCCCTTCTGGGTAAGTCAAACGATCCCAATCATTTGGCTTTGCTATTTCCATCTACTCTTTCGGGTTCGGCTTCGTCCTAGTTCTTCGGCCTCCCTGCAGGATCAATCGGAACTTGGGCAGAGTTGAGAAGCAAGTTCCTGGAGAGATATATGGGCGAGCGCCAGTTGCTGAAGAGCGTGGTCGCCCTTGACTCGATCAAACAGCATCCTGGAGAGTCGCTGTCCAACTTCTACGGGCGTTTTCATCAAAACGTCACAGAATTAGATCGCCGAATCTCGGATGGGGAGATCATTCGAGCATTCTACAGAGGTCTGGATGTGGCCAACAAGGCCTCGAGAAAGCTGCGAAACAGCTACCATGTGAAGGAGATAGAGACATTGGAGGAGTTGGCGTCCAGGGCAAAAGGTTTCATAGACATTGAACGCGCAAACATCGATGCTAACCTCCTGACGACTTCGCTAAGGGTAACCCATGAACCCCGACGCGATGGTAAGAAGGAGGTAAAGAAGGAGAAGAAGGGAAAAGAAAGTAAGCCCCGAGTCGAGTCTCTTCCAGCGCCTCGCCATCCAGAGGTCCCTGAATACTTCACGCCTTTAAATAGGCAGATCTCAGCGGTACTAGTCGAGATGGAGAGGAGATCCTTGGCGAGGCCACCGATGCCTCGTCGAGGTGGGCTACCCATGGGCAAGGATGTCGAGATCTATTGCAGATACCATAAGTGCAAGGGCCATAAGACAGGCGATTGCAAGATTCTGAAGCGAGATATAGAGAGGCTGATTCAGGGGGGAATGTTGAAGGAATTGGTGGCAGGGCGAGACCGAAGTCGAACGCCCCCCAGGAGGCATCGTTCACCAGCCCCTGCAGATCAAGCTGAGCCTTCTGGAAGTAAGAGGAGAGTGAATCTGATTGCGGGAGGATTCGGCGCAGGCGGCGAGAGGTCAAGCGCCAGAGAGGTCTACGCCACTCAGATCTCTACGGCAGTTCAGTTGGGGAAGCGGCCCCGACCTGAAGAGAACATTGTCATCTCATTCTCTGAAGATGATTTGGCACACGTCACCACGCCCCACAACGATGCTCTGGTCATTACGGCAGATATTGACGGCTGTGATGTTGCAAGGATTTTGGTCGACGGAGGTAGCTCGACCGACAACCTGTGTCTGGACGCCTTTGAAAAGATGGGCAAATCCAAACGCGACCTGAAGAGGGTCGACTTTCCGCTGATCGGGTTTGCGGGAAGAACAGCTTATCCACTGGGGGCTATAACCATGCCAGTAATATTTGGCGAGGGGTGGAAAAGCATTAAGGTGTCGGTCACTTTCCTGGTGGTCGATTCACCTACATCCTACAACGCCATCATAGGGAGGACCACGATCAACCCAAATAAGATTGTGGCCTCCACTGTCCACCAGAAGATGAAGTTCCCCACTCCCAATGGGATTGGAGAAGTGCTCGGAGATCGGCCTTCCTCGCGACAATGTTATGTGAACTGCCTGCGCAGGAAGAACCAAAGGGAGGCTCTCGCCATCGAGACAGAGGCCGATCCCCGCGAGGACTGGGCTCGGCCAGCACCCATGGAGGAATTGGAGGAGGTCGAGATCGATGGTCCAGACAAAAAGGTGCGCATTGGGACCACCTTGAAAGAGGATCAGAAGGAGGCCATGACCGCCCTCCTCAAGGAATTCAAAGAGCTCTTCGCCTGGCAGCCGAGCGATATGCCAAGAATCAGCACAGATATTATCTCTCATGAGCTCAGGATAGACCCCTCCATCAAGACGATCGCCCAAAAGAGAAGATCATTCGGGACTGATAAGCGTTTGGCGATCAGGCAGGAAGTCGGCAGGTTGATTGAAGCTGACTTCGTCAGAGAAGTAAGATTCCAGAGCTAGGTCGCCAACCCAGTTTTGGTCAGGAAGTCAAACGGCAAGTGGAGGATGTGCGTCGACTTCCGCGACTTAAACAAGGCTTGCCCCAAAGATTCATATCCCCTTCCGAGAATTGATCAACTGGTCGATGCTACCTCGGGTCATGAGATGCTGAGCTTCATGGACGCCTATTCAGGCTACAACCAAATCAGAATGCATCCAGATGACGAGGCCCACACTGCTTTCTATGCTGACGGGGACATTCTATGCTACAAGGTGATGCCCTTTGGTCTCATCAATGCCGGGGCAACTTATCAGCGGATGGTGAACCGATTGTTCCAGGACACGCTGGGAAGGAACATGGAGGCCTATGTAGATGATATGCTCGTCAAATCCATCAAAGGCAATCCTCACACCACCGACCTCCGTGAAGATTTTGAATGCATGAGGAGACATAGCGTTCGCCTGAACCCAGCAAAGTGCGCCTTTGGAGTCAAGTCCGGGAAGTTCTTGGGTTTTATGGTCAGCGAAAGGGGCATTGAAGCAAACCCGGAAAAGCTAAAGTCCATAGAAGAAATGAAGTCGCCAACCTGCCATAAGGAAGTCCAGTGCCTGAACGGCCGACTAGCTGCTCTTAACCGCTTCCTCTCCAAAGCAAGCGACAGGTCCCTCCCGTTCTTCAAAACCTTGAGGGTCAACCGCAAGTTCGAGTGGACGCCAGACTGCGAGGAAGCATTCCAGTCCTTGAAAAGGCATATTCAAACACTCCCAGCTCTGGCAAAACCCGTTCCAGGCGAGCAGCTTTTCCTTTATTTAGGCATTAGCGATGTGGTAGCCAGTGCTGTCTTAATAAGGGAGGAGAATAATGTTCAGAGTCCAGTGTATTTTATTAGCAAAATGTTCAACTCAGCAGAAATAAAATATGTCCAGATTGATAAGTATCTCTATGCCTTAGTTATTGCTGCTCGGAAGCTGAGACCTTACTTTCATGCGAACGACATCACGGTCCTCACCAATCAACCTCTCAAAAACTTCATGATGAAGCCAGATTCTTCAGGAAGAATGGTGAAGTGGGCGATCGAGCTCAGCGAGTTCAGGATCAAATTTGCGCCAAAAACGACCATCAAAGGTCAAGCACTAGCTGATTTCATAGTGGAAAGCACGAGTAACGGTCAAGCGGAGGCAGAAAACAGGCCAAGTCAGTCAGCAAACGACAATCGAATTTGGGAACTCTATACGGATGGGTCTTCATCAAAAGAAGGCTCGGGGCAGGTTTAATTATTATTCCTCCTGAGGGCGAGCCTCTGAAATACGCGATAGCCTTGACATTCCCGGCGACCAATAACGAAGCAGAATATGAGGCTCTTATCATTGGACTCAGACTAGCAAAAGGAATGGGTATAGCTGCGCTTAAAGTAAAAAGCGACTCAGAGCTCATTGTCAATCAGGTTAATGGCGCATACGAGGCAAAGGGAGAAAAGATGAAGAAATATCTCGGCATTGCCAAAAAGCTGGTCGCAGAAATCCCAAATTTCGCGATTGAATTCATTCCTCGCCAAGAAAACCAGATGGCAGATTCTTTAAGTAAGCTAGCCTTCGGAGGGGCGACCATCCAGGATGTGCAATTTCTGGAAAAGGCCCTATGTTCAGTCCTTGAAAACAGAGCGGAGGTCTTCAACATTCAAGAACAGGTCACCTGGATGACCCCGTTCCAGAATTATGTGAAAGAAGGCATCCTCCCAGAGGACGAAGGCGAATCCACTAGGATTAGAAGAATCGCAGCTAGTTATCCAATCATCGATGGAGAACTCTACAGAAGAGGTTATTCGACGCCTTACTTGAGATGTGTTGCTCTGCCCGAAACAGAAAAGGTTCTTCGAGAAGCTCATGAAGGGGCAGCAGCATGTCATGAAGGCGCTCGATCGCTAAGCAGGAAAATATTCAGATTGGGATATTACTGGGCGACCTTGGGAAAAGACGCAGCCGAATTAACACAGAAGTGTGAAATTTGCCAGCAGTTTGCACCACGATCGGGTCGACCATCGACATTATTATCCCCAATGGCGGGTGCCTGGCCCTTCGCTCAATGGGGAATCGATATATTGGGTCGTTTCCCATTAGCACTGGTCAGCGTACTCACATTATAGTGGCAATCGACTACTTCACTAAGTGGGTAGAGGCGAAAGCTCTAGCTTCGACAACGGAATTCCAAGTTATCAAGTTCCTGCAGGTCAACATATTCTCCAGGTTTGGTATTCCCAAAATACTCATCAGCGATAATGGTCCGCAATTCGTTGGAAAGGAGTTGAAATGGCTCTGTGAAGAGTATCATACCGACCATCGCTTCAGTTCAGTACATCACCCTCAAACGAATGGGCAAGCTGAAGCAGCCAACAAGGTTGTCTTAGCATGACTCAAGAAAAGGGTTCGAGCATTCAAGGGGAACTGGGCAGACGAACTGGAAAACGTATTATGGGCAATCAGAACAACGCCTAAGGCGGCCACAGTTTAGTGTACGGATCAGAAGCGCCTAAGAAACGCCTTTCAGTTTAGTGTACGGATCAGAAGCAGTAGCACCAGCTGAATTAGCAGTGCCTACCCACAGAGTTCTACACTTTAACGCGGAGGCAAATGAGATCGAGCGCAGAACTGACCTCGACTTAGCAGAGGAAAAGAGATGGCTCTCGGAAAAGACACAGGCAAAGATGCGCTTGGCGACCGCTCGGTATTTCAACAGAAAAGTTAGCGCTCGCCAATTTTTCGTGGGGGAGATGGTTATGAGAAGGAATGAATTCACAAGGCTGGACAGTAAAAACAAACTTTTTGGAAACCACCGAAGGCGAGAGGTTACCCCGTCCATTTAATTCTGAGCATTTAAGAAGATTTTATGCATAGCTTGTAATCAAACTGATTATGTCAATAAAAGAAAGCCATTCCGTCATAAAGCGTGTCCACTCGAAGCAAGCTGAAGCCAAAAAGCCATGACGCCAAAGTCAGGCCTCAAAAGCCCTAGCAACAAAGCTAGGCCTCAAAAGCCCTGACGCCAAAATCAGGCCAAAAAGCCCTAACAACAAAGTTAGGCCAAAAGCCCTAACAACAAAGTTAGGCCAAAAGCCCTAGCAACAAAGCTAGGCCAAAAGCCCTGTCGCCAAAGTCAGGCCAAAAGCCCTAACAACAAAGTTAGGCCAAAAGCCCTAGCAACAAAGCTAGGCCAAAAAGCCCTGTCGCCAAAGACAGGCAAAAAGCCCTAGCAACAAAACTAGGCCACAAAAGCCCTAACAACAAAGTTAGGCCTCAAAAGACCTGACGCCAAGAGTCAGGCAAAAACCTGATAACCGAATCAGGCACAAAAAGCCCTGACGCCAAAAGTCAGGCCAAAAGAC
This sequence comes from Chamaenerion angustifolium, assembly GCA_946814005.1. Lineage (NCBI taxonomy): Eukaryota > Viridiplantae > Streptophyta > Magnoliopsida > Myrtales > Onagraceae > Chamaenerion > Chamaenerion angustifolium. The sequence continues at coordinate 21,738,366 of OX328270.1, read as the reverse complement.
CTAGCAATAAAGCTAGGCAAAACAAAAAAGCCATGACGCCAAAGTCAGGCCAAAAGACCTAGCAATAAAGTTAGGCAAGATGAGAAGCAGACGCCAAAACCAAACAAAGGGATCTTCTAACAAAGAATTTTAGGCGATCACTATGGATGACAAAGTCTTAGGATGACCTCGAAGGTTAAACTTCAAAGAAGGTAATATCTCTTTGAACTTAGAAGTTTATGCTTTTAAGTATCATAAGTATTATCCTTAGAAAGATCGACTTATGCTTGGTCTAAGACTTCAAGAGTCGAAGACATTACAAGTCAAAATGAAGTCGAAGAGTAATTATGATTAAGACGTTGGATAAATAGCCAAGCATGTTCAAAGTCGAATAAAAGGCTTATGAATATAATGGCATTCAATAAAAGAAGCCAAGTCTTAAATCAAATAAATAATTACAAGGAAAACAAAAAAATTACAAAGAAAAATAGCTATCTAAAAGGCAAATATGGTCGATAAAGGAGGGGAAGATTTCAGGCTTTAGGATCCTCGGGGGCAGAAGCACTTTGCTCGCCTTCAGGAGCAGGGACGCTTTGCTCGCCTTCGGGGGCAATATTGCTTGGCTCGCCCTCGGGGGCAACCTCTTCAGCAACAGGGGTAGAATGAGAGGTACGACTCCGGAGGAAGCTCCTCAAGGACCCAACTTCCCCAATGGGAAAGTTGGGGTCGACTGCCTGGACATCGTCCACCAGGACTTGGAGAAAATCGGCTATCACCGACCTCATCACCTTCAGAGCACAGTCCTCAAAATCTTCAGAGGACTTGAAAGCCTCGACTGTGCTTTGGGGCGAAGGGACAGCTCTCAACTGTTCAGCTAGCTGATCCCTCTCCTCCTCCACAGCCTTCCTCTGAATGTCAGCAGCAGCTCTTTGAGCCTCAGCAGCAACCGCAGAGCGTCCGACTCGGCCACCTGAGCCTGGGCATCCTTCAGCTCGTCCTCGAGGCGAGCTCGGACCGCTTCCCCATCATCCAAGCACTGATGGAGGGCCTCGGCTTCTTGAAGGAAGACGGCGGCGTCAGCCTCCCTCTTCTTAACATCGGCAAGGAGACGCTGCTCCTTCCTAAAGTACTCCTCTCGCGCGCCATCCACCAAGGTGATAGCCGCATCGGCAGTCGTCTTGATGGCCCCCATCTGCCCGGGAGTGACCCCCGTGCTTCGGTACTGCTCTAGCTCGACAAGCAGATCAGAGTGCTTATCGGCGAGCTCACCAAAGACGCGACCAAGGATCACTTCTTCCCGAACGAGCTGACAACGAGAACATGAAGAAAAATGTCAGGTCATCAAAACAAAAAAGGAATGACAAGAAAGAAAGAAAGAGAGAACGAAAGAAAGGCTAGATCATACCAGGGCAACTCGTTCGAAGTGGGTCCTTAGGAACCCCTCGATCTGAGGAAGCTCCGTGGGGATGATCGAACGGTCCTTGGGGGGAATTATCCCGTCAAGGAGCCGCATGCACATATCCGAGGTACCCCGGAGGCTCTTCTGAACGGGGTACCCCTTCTTGGCAAGGTCCCCGCAAGGGACCTAAGGCCTCCTAGAGTCCACAGTCTTAAAAGGCTGGAACAGGCTCGCCATCGAGCAGTACTCCTCCGCAGGAGCCCTCGAGGAGCCCTCGAGGAGCTGGAGGTAGCAGGCCCTTTCTTCTGGGTCCCAGACTCCTGGGGAGGAACCGTGGGCACAGTGGGAGCAGGAGACGCTAAAGTCAGAACCTTCTCCTTAGTAGCAGAAGGACCCTGAGGAGAAGGAGAAGGGGGCACCGCATCCGTACCCTTTCCCTTGTTGGCAGAAGGACCCTTAAGAGGGGGAGGAGGAAGACGCTGGTCGACCTCAGGATGCTCCTCGCTCCTGACCTTCTTAGGAGGAGGAGGAGGAGGGTCCCGGGTCGCATCAGCTGAGGACTTCCCTGTAAAACAACAAGGCAATAAGTCAAAAACCAAAAAATTGCAGAGTATGAAAATATTGCTTCCACAGATGGCGAGGCGATATACCTGGTTGGCGAGGACCAGTGTTAGCCGAAGGAATCACCTCCTCGGACTTCCTCTTGGACGAACGCCTAGAGGGGGGAGGAGGAGAGCTCAGCAGTGCTTGGTCGGAGGATAACCCTGCCGATCCCTGGTCATCAAAGAGACCTATCAGTTTTTGGCTCCTGCCTATGGCCTTGCCACCAAATGATAAAACAAGAAAAGGGTTAGAAAATTATCCAATCGTCAAAGATTGGCGTGGCCTGATGAATGCCCGCCATCTCAAGCATATTCTCAGTAGTCTCCGCCACTGAGCGAATGGATTTGAATTGGGATGACCGATGCAACCGGTACAGATCGTCGATGGCGTTCCGATCGCTCCCGGACAGCTCCTCGAAAGAAGGAGGAAAATCCTTGTCCGGAGCCGACAATTTCCAGGGCACACCTCCCTTGTAAAAGAAGTAGAACTTCTTATAGTTGGAGTTGGTGGCCCGAAAATCATCAACCAAACGGACATGGGCATTCCAACTCCATGCTTGAGGACCTCCCCATTCTGAAAACTTCAGCCAACGTGCTTGGAAATGGTGGAGGTGGTTCGCCCCTGCTGCCAGTCGGAAGAAACATCGGAACAAGGCCAGTGAATACTCCCACTCTTGGCGTATGCACAGGAACTTGAAACCGACCCACATCCTGAGGGCATTCAGAACGATCTGCGTGGGATGAATCCTGTGAAACTGGCACAATGTCTGCAAATCCTCACAGAGAGGAAAACGCAACCCAGCATCGACCTGGGCCGCATAAACGTAAACCTCTCCGTCGTGAGGAAAATGCAGACCTAAGCCAGGATACCTAGGAGCATCCTCTGCATTAAAGCCACCAAGCGCCACCATGGTCTTAAAATACGCTGGCTTCAATTCGTTAGGCTTGACATCTACTCAGAACAGTTCAAGTATAGCACAGAAGGTATAAAAAACAAAGGAAACAGAGGATATTGCCAAAGCAGGGCAGTAAAAGGGCGAAGGTTTACCTTTCGGAGAGAAGATGGGCGTGTTCAGCTCAGGCCCGTCCACCACCACAGGAGTGGTTATAGTCCTGCCTAAATCAGTTTGTTCCTCCACTGAGGGGGGCACGACCTCATCCCTGATGGTCAAGGGGACATCAGCATTTCTGGGAGTGTTGGCTTTGTTGGCGCCCTTGGGAGCCATGTGCTTGACTCTCTGACCGCGGGGAGCCATGGAAATATTGGAAGAAGGCTGAAGAAGGTTGGGAAAGGAAATGGAAAGGTTCGCAATGAAGCTCTGAAAATCTAAGAGAGTGGATAAGCGTAAAAGACAGAATACAGAAACTGACGTTTCTTATATAGACCAAAAGGGGAGTAACCGCCACGAGCAAATCGAAGCGACGCAGAGGAATAATTGCACCCTTTTGGAGAAAACCGAAGAAATGTCAGAATTCCAAGAGACAAACGGTTGGCTGGTACAGACAGCTGTCAGACTACCCTAGGTTTACAGAAAAGTAAAGGACAGGCGTGCCTAAGGTGACCGTTCGATTTCTGGACAACTGAGCAGTTATTAAATGCTAAAAGTCCACTAAGGAGACAAGATGGTCGCCTACGCACTAATAAGGCTCTAGCAGAAATACCTCGGGTAGGTAATGATCGCCTAACTAAGAAAGATAGACTTCCATAAGCCTAGGTCACCTCGAGTGATCGTCAAAAGGGAATAAAAGGAAGGATATTCTTTCAGCTTAGAACAGAGAAGAAACTGCTCACCAAATGAGCTCGAAGTGTCTCAAAGGTCCTGAACCATTACAAGAGACGTCACTATCTAAAACCCTACCAGGAAATCAAGCTCGACTGAAGGAATTTCAATCAAGCTTCGGGGGCAAATGTTGGGTATCGATAGTGACAGCCCAGTAAGAAAAGGCCTCGAAGGCCCAATAACTATAGAGGGGGTAAACCCATGACATCCGAACCGGATCGGCCTAAGTACAAGCCAAACTTGGCCCACCATCGAGTAATCCAGAATCGAGCCCAAAGTCTATAGGGACGCCAAAGGCTCCCAGACTGCTCGCCATTCTCTACCAGGTCGCGACCTTCCACTGCTCGACATGGGAGTGCTCGCCCCGAAGAGAGCCTTGCCTCTCTCCTCTGGTCCCACAAAACCGTTAATAAGGAAGTGGCCACGATATCCCGCATATCTCGGTCACATATTCAATAAGGATTAGATTTGGTAACTGCAATATCTCGCAGTAACTGACGATACGAATCTTCGGCAATACAATATACACTAAGATATTCAGCTGCCATATACGGTTCTATCTCTCTTACCCTATAAATACCCTTGCTTTACATACGTTCTTTACGTTTTGAGTTTTATACACACACATACTCATTTAAGCATCGGAGAGGGACCTAGAGGCACCCCCTCTGTTGCGCTCCCCTACTTGCAGGTTCACCGGAGTTGGAGCTGAAGTGTCATCCCAACCTTGCCTGGCATTCAATTCACTGCCAGATCAGCATTCAGGATTTCACGATCCAACACGCCCCAATAGAATGGAAGGGTTGAGAGGAAATATAGACACGTTTTGGAAGTAGCTAGGGCACTGAAATTGCAAGTTTTACTTCCAAACATTCTTTAGGGGGGACTGTGTTCGTACTACGTGTTATCTGATAAATTTGATGCCCTTTAATTTGTTAGGAGGAAAATCACTGACTGAGGTTTTATGTAAAAAAACACCCTATGATTAGTCATCTATGGATGTTTGGATGCTTGTGTTATGCAAAAAATATATTGGTAGCTGATAAGTTTGCCTCCAGAGCGATCCCAACTGTTTTATTTGGATACCCTGAGACTTAAAAGAACTATAGGCTCTATGATTTGGTTGGGAAAAAAGTATTATGTTATCCCTGATGTGCAAATTGATGAGAAAATATTCCCTTTTGAGAATGGTGAATTTGATCAGTGTCCCATTTTTTTGAGTGTTATATAGAATCGAATTCCCATGATGTAACCATCTTAGAGGATGTGAATACTGAGGAAATTAACACTGATGTTAGTGCAAGAGTTCCAAGTGATGAGGCCCTTGAGGGCACTGATGGAATATCGCTAACTGATGATTCTCAAAATGACTCTCATAGCAATGCTACCTTGTCCCACAGGAAGTCACCGAACCTGCATTGAGTAGGTCTGGGAGAGTCATCAGACCTTCTATATGGATGAATGATTATCAGGTTTCGAACGTATCATGTGTATATCATATAGAAAAGTATGGATTGTCTAACTCTTATCAAGTTTATTTGAGTTCAGTTTCTAAGTTGGTCGAACCTGATAGTTTTTTGAGTCTGTAAAGGATAAGACTTGGATACAAGCAATGGAGTAAGAAATACAGGCCCTCAAACAGAATCAAACCTGGGAGTTGGTTCCACTTCCAGCAGGTAAAAAGGCAATAAGTTGTAAGTGGGTCTATAAGTTAAGTATAAATCTGATGGAATATCAAAACAGATACAAGGCCTCTTTAGTGGCTAAGAGGTATAGTGAGAAACATGGGATAGATTATTTTGATACCTTTTCATCTATTGCAAAAATGAGTAATGTTAGGACAGTTTAGCCGTAGACTCCATTTATAACTGTCTGCTTCATCAAATGGATGTTTTTAATGCTTTTTTGCAAGGGGATTTAGATGAGGAAGTTTATGTGCATGTTCCCGATGGGTTTGTTGATAAAAATAAAACCGTCTTATGTGCAAACTTCAGAAATCCTTATATGGGTTAAAAGAAACGAGTAGACAATGAAATATTAAACTGACTAATTCTCTCATTAAGTATGAGTACAGTAAGTCAAAATTCGATTATTTTTTGTTTACAAAGCGTGAAGGGAATCAGTTAGTTATTCTTCTTGTATATGTGGATGATTTGCTTATTTGTGGGAACAGTATTAGTTTGGTATCTAATTTGAAACATGTGTTGGAATCTAATTTTAAAATGAAGGATTTGGTTGAGTTGAGATATTTCCTTGGCATTGAGATAACTCGGTCCCAAAGAGGACTTGTACTCTATCAAAGGAAATATGCTTTAGAGCTTACTTCCGATGTTGGATTATCTTATGCGAAAACCGTTAGGACTCCTATATAATGTAAAATTCACTAGTAGTGAGTATAATAAGCACTTAAATATCAATGTGGAGGATGGTCCCCTTAGTGATGTTACCCTTTATAAGAGACTGCTAGGGAATCTTTTCTATCTAACCATTACCAGGCCAGACATTTCTTTTGTAGTGAAGAATCCCAACCAGTATTACGTATTACGTGGAAGATTTGGCATGAAAAACATATTTGGAAGACAATGGGAGATTACATGAGGCTTCAATCTTAAGGGGGAGTGTTAAAACATATTCAAACTAGATGTTTCTGTTGTTTGTGTTATTTTGGACGTTTTTATCTAGTTAGGGTCAATTTGTCCAATTCTCATTCCTCCAGTCTGTTTTAATGTTTATGTCGATTTCGAAGGTGTAACTGACAATTAGTTTGATAGGGTTTATTATTTAAGGGGGAGAGTTCTGCCAAATGAAAGAATTAGACCTGATGATCCCGAAATGTTTTCCAAAGTGTCCCTTATATTTTCAAGGGTTTCCTTCGTTGCTCTCCTATCTAATTCCGATTTCATCATAAAATATTAATTTTTTTTATTATGAATATAAGTAGTAGCACAAATAATCAATTGAGAAATACTAACAATTAAGTTTATATTTTAACTTTATCAACGTCTTTTTCGAAAATATTTTGTTGTATAATTCGTTAAAGTTGACAGATTATTTATCCCCGCATTATATTTAAGGGTACGAGCTAGTTTGTACGCAGATGTATTCTTTTTCCAAATTAGTGAGTTTTTAGCACTGGTTATATATAGCATCATTCTATATGTATAAAATACTTCTAATTTTGTTAGGCAATCGACCACTTGTATTGTTGTTGTAGGAATGAGAGATCAAATGAAGCATTTGGTGAGTATGTTGAAATCTTTGATTATTGCTCTTCTTAGGTCTCTCCAACTGCATCTCCTTCGATTAAGTACAAAGAAACATAAATGGAAGCTGCATCCTCTAAAATGTTTAATTGTATGAATCATATGTGTTCTTACAAAGAGTGTTTAATTGCGATATATACGCACAATAAGTTTGTGAACATTCCCAATCGTCACTTAACTCTACTTACTCACATTCCATATTTTACTCTTGGACCTGACATTTGGGTATCGATAGTTACGACTCAATATGGCATAAAGCGCATCAGTCCTTCTCGATCCAATATCATTTCAGAGGGGTCAAACCCAAACAATTTAAGACTGGCCAACCCACACTTAGGGTAAGATGGAACCCATAAGAGCGGTCCAGTATCAAACAAGGAACAATAGTGGTGCCAAAGTCCTTATTGGTCGCCAAGACCGTGTCCAAAGCCTCCCACTGCTCGCCATGGGAGTGCTCGCCAAGAGAGTCTAACCTCTCAAATCTGGTCCCACAACCGACTCTGAATATACATCCAATGTGTCCCGTTTATCTCGTGCACATATTCTACAAGGATCCTATAAGGCAACTACAATATTATGTGATAACTGTAAATTATGTTGTTCTTATATCTACAACGACACGATATTTACAAATATACAATTACCAAAAATGGTTTGGTCTTCCATCCCTATAAATATCTTTGCTTTACACACATTATACTCATTTAAGCATCAGAGTGGGTTCCAGAGGAACACCCTCTGTTGCTCTTCCCTTCTTGTAGGTTCATCGGAGCTCCGACGAAAGTTCGTAGTTACCAGTCCAGTTGGCATCCAGATCAGTGCTGGCTAAGCATCCAGTCAGCATCTGCGAGATCCTGTTCCAACATTTGGCGTCGTCTGTGGGAATAAAAGCAAAACAGTCATGCAAACTCTCTCTCACCGCAATCGTCATAAGCATCCTATGAACTAGCAGTCCCAGGACAACTTCAAGTGTCGTGCCACCAAGACCGACGGAGAAAAACGTTGACATCGCATGACCAGCTTCAGTCCCTCCTCCCACCAATGCTCCAGCCCGACAAACTGTCCAAGTGGTCGGGGAAACCATCCAGGTCACCGCGGAGATGCCATCTATCCTGGAAACCATCATAGGGCAAGCTCGCAGAGAAACCTCTCTTCCTCATGAAGATCCTCGTTCCGCGGGACCAGTGGAAACAAAACCTAGCAAACCTAGCTCCTCAAAAAGACCAAGAGATGACCTCGGGGATAAATCTATGCCTCTGACCTCTCTATTGCAACACCGATAGTCACCTTTTATGTTGAGCCATTGCGTCCTCACCGACCGGAGAACAACATGATTTATTCACTCTTGGCCAAGTTGAGGAGCTAATAAACAAGAAGTTGAAGGAGGAGCGCGGAGCCGCCATAGCTCTCTTCAGAGAACGATTCTCCCACCCGTTCACATCCGCCCTCATAACGGTACGAATCCGAAAGGATGTGGTGACCAGGCCTATCCCTGAATATAGAGGCGGAGGAGATCCCATAATCCACGTCAACATGCATGAAGCTTCTCTTTTGGGTAAGTCAGATGATGATAATCACTTAGCTCTGCTATTTCCATAAACCCTTTCGGGTTCGTCTTCGTCGTAGTTCTTTGGCCACCTTGCAAGACCAATAGGGTTATGATTAGAATTAAAGTATAAATTCATGGAGTGTTACATGGGAGAGCGTGGTCGCCTTAGATGATATCAAGCAGCAACCAGGAGAAACCCTAGTCGATTTCTACGTCCGTTTCCATAAAAATGTCACGGAGATTGATCGTCGGATTGCGAATGTAGATATCGTTTGAGATTTATTTATAGGGCAATATTTTTCAAATAAAGCGTCTAGAAATCTACAGAACAACTACTACGTTCAAGAGATAGAGATATTGGAAGAGCTGACAGTCAGGTCCAAAGTTTTCATAGATCTAGAGAGGGCGAACACTAAAGTCGAATTCCTTGCATCAACCTTGACAAGGGCTATTCCGTAGCCCCGACGCGATGGTAAAAAGGACAATAAGGATAAGCGAGAGCATGAAAAGCCTAGATCCGGAGCCCCCAGGCCAAGTAATGGAGACATTCCAAGTATTTCACGCCACTCAATAGGTAGATCTCATTGATACTGGTAGATGGAAATGTGTTCCATAGCTAGAATGCCAATGCCTCGAAAGAAAGCTCAGCTCATGGGCAAAGATACTGGAAGCTAATGTCGCTATGATAAAGCGAAGGGTCACAAGACCAATGATTGTCGCATACTCAAACGCAATATTGAGAAGTTAATCTAGAGAGGCATGTTGAAAGAATTTGTGGCGGGAAGAGAGAGAACTGAACACCCCCACGTAGAACCCACTAGAGGTTCCTCAAGAATAATCCAGTCCTTCCCAAGGAAAAAGGGTCATAAACATGATTGTGGGTAGGTTCAGAGCTGGAGGTGATGGGAACCATGCACGAGATGTGTAAGCCACACAAATCTCCACAGCTGCGCAGCTGGGAAAGAGGCTTCGTCCCTAAGAGGACGTTGTTATCTCCTTTTCTAAAGAAGACCTAGCATATGTCACGACCCCGCACAATGACGCGGTAGTCATAACGGCTGACTTCGCTGGCTTCCATATGAAGATAATTATGATCGATGGAGGACGTTTGACATACATTCTATTTGTGGACGATTTTTAAAAGATGGGAAAGTCCCAAAGAGTTCTCAAGCGAGTTGACTTTCAACTCATCGATTTGCTGGAAGAACGACATACCCGCTGTGAGTTATTACCCTGCCGATAATCTTGGGCGAAGGATGGAAGGGCATAGAGGTATCGGTCGCCTTTATAGTGGTCGACGCACCCGCCTCATACAATACCATCCTGGGGAGGACCACCATCAATCCTGACAAGATCGTGTCCTCCGCAGTTCACCAAAAGATGAATTTCCACACGCCGAACGAGATCAGAGAAGTCTTAGGCGATCATTCGTCCTCATTCTAATACTACATGAACTGCCTTCGCTGGAAGAACCAAAGGGAGTCTCTCGCCATTGAGACAGAGGTTGACCCTCATGAGGACAAAGCTCGACCAGATCCAATGGAGGAGCTGACAGAAGTCAAAATTGATGGTCTAGCTAAGAAGGTGCGCGTCAGAGTTACCTTGAATGAAGAACAAAGGGATGCCTTGACCTCCCTATGCAAATAGTACAAAGAGTTATTTCCATGAAAGCCTAGTGACATTCCATGCATCAACATCGACATAATCTCTCAAGAGTTGCAGGGATAGACCCCTCGGTCCAGCCCATTGCTCAAAAGAGAAGGTCATTGGGATCCGACAAACGCTTGGCCATCAGAAAAGAAGTTGGAAGATTGCTTAATGCCAAATTTTAAAGGGAGGTGCACTTTCAGAGTTGGGTCGCTAACCCAGTGATGGTCAAGGAGTTGAACAGAAAATGGCGTACGTGTGTTGATTTCCGCGACTTGAACAAGGGCTCTCCGAAAGATTCTTACCCTCTATCGCGTATTGACCAGCTAGGGGATGCAACCTCCGTTCAAGAGATGCTGAGTTTTATGGACGCCAATCCAGCTACATCCAGATCCGAATGCACCCAGATGATGAAGCCCACACAACATTTTACGCCAACGGCGATATCCTTTGCTATATGGTGATGCCCTTCAGATTAATCAACGCGGGGGCAACCTATCAGCGAATGGTGAACCACCTTTTCAAAGAGAAGCTAGGGCGAAACCTCGAAGCCTACATGGATGATATGCTAGTAAAGTCCATCAAGGAGATCTCTTTCACGGAAGACCTTCGAGAAGCATTCGAATGCATGCGGAGGCACAATGTTCGCTTAAACACAACAAAGTGTGCCTTTGGAGTAAAGTCCGGAAAATTCTTGGATTTTATGGTTAGTGAAAGTGGAATCGGGGCAAACCCCGAAAAAGTCAAGGCCATTGAAGAAATGAAGTCCCCGACTTGCCATAAGGGAGTCCAGAGTCTGAACGGTCGCCAGACCGCACTAAATTGCCTCATCTCCAAGGCGAGCGACAAGGCCCTTCAATTTTTCAAAACTCTCTGGGCAAACCGCAAGTGGGAGTGGATGCTGGAGTGCGAGGTTGCTTTTCAATCACTCAAGCCACACATGCAGACACTCCCAGCCTTGGCGAAACTCATTCCCGATGAAGCACTTTTTCTTTATATAAGTATTAGTGAAGTCACAACCAGTGCAGCCTTAGTCAGAGAAGAGGAGGGTAAGTAGAGTCCAGTCTATTTTGTAATCAAGTTATTCAATGCTACTGAAATAAAATATATCAAGATTGAGAAGTATCTTTACGCCTTAGTTATTGTTACTCGAAAGTAAAGGTTGTACTTCCAGGCCCATTCAATCACAGTTCTTACCAACAAGCCCCTCAAGCACTTCCTGATGAAGCTATACTTTTAAGGAAGGATGGTCAAGTGGGCAACTGAGTTGAGCGAATTGAAAATCCTGTTTGTACCGGAAATGACTATTAAATGTCAAGCTCTAACAGACTTTATAGTGGAAAGTACTGGTAACGGTCTTACTGAAGCAGAACAAGAACAACCAAAGGTGGAATAAAAAGGTTGGGAGCCCTATACTAACATATATTTCTCAAGAGAAGGCTCGGAGGCAGGATTACTCATCATCCCTCCTCAGGGCGAGCACCTTAAGTACGTGATCGCCTTCATATTCAAGTGATGAGTATGAAACACTTATAACTAGACTGTGACTCGCTAAGGGAATGAGTATAACATCGTTGAAGGTGAAGAGTGATCCATAACTGAATGCCAATAAGATCAATGGCAACTATGAAGCAAAGGGGGTAAAAATGAAGAAGTACCTTAGTATTTCCAAAGGACTTATTGCTGAAATACTAACTTTCGCGGTCAAGTCGATCCCTCGCCAAGACAACCAGCTAGCAGATTCTCTAAGCAAGCTAGCGTTCAGAGAAACAAGAATGCAGGAAGTACACTTCCTCAAACAAGCACTATGCTCAGTCCTTGAAAACCGAGTGGAAGTCTTCGATTTTCAAGAGCATGATAACTTGATGACTCCATTCCAGGACTTTTAAAAAGAGGGAACCCTGCCAGAGGACGAAGGCGAGGCTACCACGATAGGTCGCATAGCCACAAAATATCTTCTCATGGATGGGGAACTCTTTATGTGAGGATACTTAATTCCTTATTTAAGATGCATTACTCATCTAGAGACAAAAAGAGTATTAAGTGAATCTCATGAAAGGCGCGCTGCATGCCATGAAGGTGCACGCTCATTAATGCGAAAGATCTTCAGATTAGGCTATTATTGGCAAACCTTGAGCAAAGACGCATCGGAATTGACAAAGAAATGCGAAAATTGCCAATAGTTCGCACCAAGAGTCGGTCGTCCACCCACATTGCTCTCTCCAATAGTAGGCGACTGGTCGTTCGCCCAATGGGAAATCATCATCATGGGACCCTTTCCCATAAGTACTGGGCAAAGACCCTACATTATCGTGGCAATCGACTATTTCTCCAAGTGGATAAAGGTTAAAGCATTGGTCTCTACAACTGAATTTCAAGTGATCAAGTTCTAAAATTCAACAGAATCTCGCGGTTTGGCGTTCCCAAGATACTTATAAGTGAAAACATGCCACAATTCGTGAGAAAATGGCTTAAATGGCCCTGCGAAGAATACCATATCGATCACAGAATTAGCTATATACATCATCCCTAAACAAATGGTCAGTTCGAAGCAACCAACAAAGTAGCCCTGGCAGGGCTCAAGAAAAGAGTTCAAGTCTTAAAAGGAAATTGGGTAGACAAGTTAGACAACGTGGTGTGGGCTATCAGAACGACACCCAAAACAGCGATAGGGTAAACACCATTCAGTCTGGTGTACGGATACGAAGTAGTAGCACCCGCTGAAATAACGGAGGATCCTACACGTTAATGCTGAATCTAACACCCTCGAGCAAATCACGTACCTTAATCTTGTTGAAGAAAAGCGAAGGCAATCAGAAAAGTTGGTGCTCGCCAATTTTTCGTGGGGGAGATGGGTATGCGAAAGAATAAGTTCACAAATTTTGACCAGCATAAAAAACTCTCAACCAAGTAGGAAGGCATGTAGAAAGTAGTAGAAATCGCTCCACCAGGGGTATACTACTTGCAAAACATGGAGGATACAAGACTAATACATCCTTTTAATTCCGAACATTTACGAAGGTTTTATGAATACCTTAAAATCAAAGTATGTCAATAAAACAAAAATTTACCTTCGCAAAAAAGCATAGTCATTCGAACAAAAACAGATCAAGCTTCAAAGAGTGGACAAACTAACTAAATAACAGTCCTTCTAAAAATAATAAGACCTAATGCAAAGAGGTGGACGAACCACCCAAGGTAACAGTCTCCTCAATTAGGCAAAAATAGGATTTCGAACGAACCTGCAAAGGTAACAGTTCCTCTACCAAAAATACATAAAAGAGGGAGAATGAACCAACAAGGTAACAATTTCCCCAAACTAGGCAAAATGAGCAGACGAACTAAAAATTATCAGTCTCCCTAAAAGACCTAAAACAAAAGGAGAACGAACCCACATCAAGAGTAACATTTCCCTTAAGTTAGACAAAATAAAGACCTAACATAAAAGGCGAACGAACCCACATGAAAGGTAACAGTTCCCTTAAGTTAGACAAAAAGAAGGGAACAAACCTTCTAAAGGTAACAGTTCCTCTGAAAAGCTTAAGAGAGCGAACAAACCTTCCAAAGGTAACAGTTCCTCTGAAAAGCTTAAGAGAGAGAACAAACTTTCTAAAGGTAACAGTTCCTATGAAGAGCTAAGGGGCGAACGAATCTAAGATAACAGCTCCCTTAGAGGCGAGCGAATCTAAGGTAACAGTTCCCCCCAAAGGCAGGACGAATGCACGGACCAGGTAGCCTAAAAAGTGAACAAATCCATCAAGGATAACTGTTCCCTTAAAGGCAAGATTAATACTTGGGTAATATTTCCCTTAAGAAACTTGGCAAAAGGGAACAGACGAGCTAAAAAAGCAATAGTCCTTCCTGAAAAGCCTTAAGTAGCTAAAGAAACTCTAAAGGTAACATTTCCTCCTAAAGTCCAAGACACTTTAAACAAGAAGGCAAAGTCTATTCGACTAAAGGTAAAGCGAAGTTGAAAACAAACATGGTAAAACTTCCTAAGGCTTTAAACAAGTTCGACATCAGAAAAAGTGAAGTATATTCAAACTCAAACAAGGCGTAGACTTATAGAATGAAAAAGACGTCCATTATATTTGAATATCCGAGTCAACAGTTGAAAGAATATAATTATAAAATTTCGGGTGAAAGGAATGAGAACTAACTCTCATTCATAAATGGAGGCAATACATAAGAGGAGGAATAACAAAAGCATAAGAAGGTCTGCATCAACTCAGTCACCTGGAAGCTCTTCGGGTCTGGCAGTCTTCTTCTCGGCTCCGGGGACAGACTTCTCCTCGCCAAAATCTATAGGAGGGGCTTCCTTGGTTTAGCCTCTCTCGATGAAGTCCTGAGGAGACTTCACCTCCCAGAGAGGAAACTTGGGGTCTATCCCTTGGATCTCGTTGACTAAGACCTGGAGGTAGGAAGTCACCTCAGCCTTCATCACCTCCAAGACGCATTCGGTAAACTCCTCGGAAGTCTTGAAGTCCTCAACTAGGCTTTGGGGTACGGGACAACCTTGAGCTTCAGTTCGAGATACTCCTTCTAAGCCATAAAGGCGTCCCTGTAAGACCAAGCCTCCCGCAACTCACCTTGATGGTGAGTAATATTCTCCTCTAACTGATCGAAGTATTTCTCAACCTCCTTGGCTCGAATCTCAGCCCGGAGACTGCCATCCTTGGCAAGCACCACCTGATCCTCCCTCATCTTGATCGAGGCGAGCAACTCCTTTTCCGCAGACTACCACTGAGTCTGGTCTACCAGCTCGGTGGAGGCTTCGACCCTCTGCCTCAGCTTATCCATGTCCTGAGGGGTATACCCCAAGCTCCGATATTGCTCCAGCTCAATAAGCAGATCAACCTGCTTATCGGCGAGCTCCCTTACAATCCGCCCGATCGTCGTCTCTTCGCGGACGAGCTGACAAAAGGAAAAATAAAGCCCAACATTAAAAAACTAAGGAGTTAAAAGCAAAGAAATAAAATAAAAAAGGGAAGTCTATAAAGGAGCAAACATGGAAAAGAATTTACCTGGGTTAGAAGCTCAAAGTGCATCCTCATCACGACTTCAACGTCGTTCAGTTCAGTAGGGACCTCCCCCCTCCCCGATACTGAGGGGGAAGGATACCGTTCAGTAGGTGTATACAAAGGCTGGGGTACCCTTCAACACGGTTTTTTCTGAAATCTCCACCTCTCGGAGAGTAAAGCAAGGGGCGTAGAGACCCCTATGATCATCCCCATTCGGCGGCTGGTGAAGAACCACCAATGGGAATACTCCCCGGTGAAGGCAGACTTCGAGATGGTGGCCATGGCCAAGCCCCGGGTCGGGACCCTCTTCCGAGCACCAGCTTCCCTAGAGGGGTTAGGAGCAACACGGTCGCCCTCGCGGGAAGTAACTACCCCGGGGGTAGGAGCCTCGCTCCGGGGTGCAAACGAGCCGCTGACAGTGGAAGGTTGATCCTCACCAGGATACCTCGCCTTCTTGGCAGGAGCAGCAGTAAGAGCAGCGGAGGTTAGGGTCATCCTTTAAAACAAGCAACCAAGGTGTCACCTTCCATAACAAGTTGAAGAAAGAAAGCACAAGTGAAGGTCAAAACCTCCTCGGGCCTACGCTTAGACGCGCGCCTTGCAGGAGGGGGAGGAGGACTCAAAGTGGCCTGGGCCGCAAACAGAACTATCTTAGCCTACTTAGAAAATAGACTGAGAATTTTAGGTCCCCATCTGCCTATAACACAAAAAGGCAAAAAGAGAAAGATTTAGAAGATTACCCATTTAATAGAGACTGGCGAGGACTTTGAGGTCGAGCTACTTGTGGTGTTGAAAGAAGTCGTCAATGGCGTTCCTTTCACGCCTTGATCCTCTCCAGGATACCTCGCCTTCTTGGCAGGGGCAGCAGTAAGAGCAGCGGAGGTTAGGGTCGTCCCTTAAAACAAGCAAACAAGGTGTCACCTTCCATAACAAGTTAAAGAAAGAAAGCACAAGTGAAGGTCAAAACCTCCTCGGGCCTACGCTTAGACACGTGCCTTGAAGGAGGGGGAGGAGGACTCAAAGTGGCTTGGGCCGCAAACAGAACTGTCTTAGCCTACTTAGAAAACAGACTGAGAATTTTAGGTCCCCGTGTGCCTATAACACAAAAAGGCAAAAAGAGAAAGATTTAGAAGATTACCCATTTAATTGTGACTGGCGAGGACTTTGAAGCCGAGCTGTTTGTGGTGTTGAAATAAGTCGTCAATGGTGTTCCTTTCATGCCTTGACAGCTGGCCAAAGCTCAGGGGAAGGTTTCACCCCGGCTGATGAAGTTGGTGGCCCGGAATGCGTCCACTATGCAGAAATGGACGTTCCAATTCCAAGACCTGACCCTCCATTATTCAAACTTTGGTCACTGGGTCTAGAAGTGATGAAGGTGGTTAGCCCGGGCAGCCAACCGATAGAAGCACCGGAAAAGGGAAAGTGCATACGTTCATCCTTGACGCATGCACATGGACTTAAACCCAACCCACATCTTGATGGCATTGAGTACCAGTTTCCTGGGACCTATCCCATAATAGCTACAAAGCTCTTTCAAGTCTTCACAAAGAGGAAAACACAACATCAATGTGGGTCGAATACATGTAAACTTCTCTTTCGTGAGGGTAATGCAGCCCTAGGCCCGGATACCTAGGTGCATCTGCTTCTTCCAAGTCAGTCAAGGCAACCACAATCTAGAACTGAACCACAATCTAAAAGCTTCATCACAAAGCAAGCACAATACTAAAAAGTGCAAAAAGATAAAACTCTATACGTCGGGGAAAAGGTCCGGACGTTAGCCTCAGGCACGTCCACTGCAATAGTTGTGGCGGTGTGGTTCCCGGGGGTTTACTTCAACACAGAGGGCCTCAGGACAGACACCGACGTATGAGAACCCCTGATAGAAAGCGGTTCATTAGAATCCCTAGGGGTTATAGCCTTTTGCCAAGATGAAGAAGGAGAAGGGGAAGGCTTGGAGCATGAAGACTTGCCAGAATTTTTTTTTTTGTTATGAGCCATGATCGAATAAAGTTTTACTTCGAAGGAACAAGACTGAGAAGAGATAAATGCACAAAGGGAGCAAGAAAACACTTGAAGATTTTGAGAATAAGAAAGCTTACGACGTGTAAAAGTGCAAAATGACAAAGGTTGACTTTTTATAGCCAAATTTGGAGAAGTTGAACAGTTATCTTCGAGAAACTCAGCCAATGATTATCCCTTTTTGGGTAAAGCCAAATTTGGAGAAGTTGAACAGTTATCTTGGAGAGTTGTATCGAGGAGATAAAGGGTCGGAACAGTACAAAAAGGTGTCATTTTATTCCCCTACCACGGTAGTTAAAGAGAAACGCATGCAACATACGTCCTTCTGACTTCCCGTCCATAAAAAGTGTCTAAAGCCCTACGAATAAAAGTGTTCGCTAAGGTATGCAGGCAAGCCTCTCCTAAAACCCTAGCAGCGGTAGCGTTCGCCAAAAGGGTAAAGGATCAGCATTCCAAAACTTTAGAAACTAAAACCGTTCGCCAAAGGATACAGAGCATTACAAGGCACAAAGTTTAAGCAAGGCATTAGAT
This sequence comes from Chamaenerion angustifolium, assembly GCA_946814005.1. NCBI lineage: Eukaryota > Viridiplantae > Streptophyta > Magnoliopsida > Myrtales > Onagraceae > Chamaenerion > Chamaenerion angustifolium. Next base: position 21,720,575 of record OX328270.1, on the reverse strand, counting down.
GTCCAATCAGAAGTCACTATCTCAACCCTTCCTCACAGGTCAAGCTCGACTTAAGCATCTTTACCCAAGCTTCAGGTGCAAATGTTAGGTATCGACAGTGATGGACCAATATGGCATTGAGCTCAGTGGGCTTTCTCGTCCCAATATCATTTAGAAGGGGTCAAACCCAAACAATTAAAGACTGGGTCGAGCCACACTTAGGGTAAGCTAGAACCCATAAAAGCGGTCCAGTATCAGACCCGGAACCAAAGTGGTCGCCAAAGTCCTTATATGTCGCCAAGGCTATGGTCAAAGTCTCCCACCGCTCGCCATGGGAGTGCTCGCCAATACAGTCTAACCGCTCAAATTTGGTCCCACAACCAACTCTGAATATACAACCACTTTGTCCCACATATCTCAGGCACATATTCTACAAGGATCTTATAAGGCAACTGCGATATTACATGATAACCGTAATATATGCTCTCTTTATATCTACAACGGCACAATATTTACGGATATACAGTTACCAAAAACGGTTTGGTCTTCCATCTCTATAAATATCTTTATTTTACATACATTATACAAATTGTGAGACCCAGAGGAACCCCCTCTGTTGCGCATCCTTTCTAGCAGGTTCATCGGAGCTCCGACGAAAGTCCGCGGTTACCAGTCGAGTTAGAATTCAGATCAGTACCAGTTAAGCATTCAGTCATCATCTGGGAGATCGTGTCCCAACACTGACCAAAGCTTACATTTGTGTATATTTTTTAGACTCAATTTGGTTCCAAAATAAAAGTAATGCACAATTTAGGCATATAGTTCATTAGACAAGTTGGCCCTACCCTCTTAAGACATGGGAATGTGGACAAGATACATCAATATGTGTAGAATTTTATGCCATTCTATTTTTTTTGCTTCTCAAGATAATATTTCTATAAAATACTAAGAACATTACCTCTTGAGTGCTTGTTATTTAATAGTCTGTTTCCATCAAAGACTTTGAGGGAAAAGCTTTTCATTAAAATGAGAAAATCTATATGGCAAGTCCCTAGACTTGTCTTACTTCCAGATTTCGTCTGCTTATGTTTTAATACTAATTTGAACAATAGGGAAAAATATAAGTTTGCTTCTAGGTCGAAGGTAGTAGTATGGAGTAATCTTTTGACATAGTAATGATATCTTTTGATATATGCACAATTTTATTTTATTTTTCAGTCTGTTGAAATGTGCTGAATGCTCAGGGGCATAGTGTTTTTTTGCCATAATAAGTATCTTCCATTAATCACAAGGAATACCAGTTTGATCTAAAAATAACAAGGAAATTGCAGCAGATGGTGGTTCATATACCCAGTTAAACTTACACGTCTCTCTTTTAGATTGTCTAGCACCCCAGTTCGCACACTTATTTGCTTTGTAACTTACCCAACTCCATGTAACACTTTGAATCTGCGAAGCTATTGACTTTATCGTGGCCATTATGTTCTCCATCCTGCAATCTTGGTCATGTACCGTTCTGTTTGCTTGATTATTTGTTCGGAGTCAGATTCGATTATGACCTCCTGCCATTCGTTATGAGCCGCTAGTTCCACGGCTTAGAGGATTGTGCGGGCTACCTGATTAATTGTTGATGTGTCCCTTCGTGAAAAGTGACGACTCTCTACAAGGTTGCCCCCTGCATTGCGAGCTATGACTTTGGTGCCCTCTTGCCTGACGTTTTATCCCACGCGCCGTCATAGTTAACTTTAATCCTCCCTCGGTTCGGTGGTGTCCATCTCCCATCATGGCGATCGATGTTCCTTATCGGTTGATCCCTTCGAGACCTCTCTTGTGTATCCCAAGTCTCTTGGGCTAGTCTCATTCCACGTTCAAGTGTGGATTTCGTGTTTGGTTTCTCCTAGTGATGGTAAACTCGACAACGCTCCTTGCATATCTCTCATGCCAGTGCTTCTACGTTAATCTTTAAGAAGGCTCCATCAGGTGGTTTATCAAAAATTAACATGCTCATTAAAACATTCTCCACCATTATCAGTTCTAAAACATTTGATTCTTTTATGAAACTGAGTTTCAATTATAGAACAAACCGTTTCAGAAAATAACAACATCAGACTTAAACTGCATCTAATGAACCCAAGTTACTCTAGAAAAATCATCAACAAGGGTTAAAAATATCGCTTGTTATCATAAGTCTGACTACTGTAAGGACCCCAAACATAAGCATTCATCAGATCAAATATGGCATCTGCTCTAGAGTATGAATTTGGAAAAGGATTTCTCACAATCTTTGCTTTAGGACAAATAGGGCAATTAAAAATTTCCAAAACTTTATTCTTAGACAGATTAATAGAATCTACATGTTCAAGAGCCTTCACAGAGGCATGACCAAAACGCAAATGCCACATCATGCTATTGTCATACAAGGAATTAAAAACAGACAATCCAGTGCACTTCCAAGCCAATTTTATGAAGTATAATCCAGACTCTTCCTTACCGGTCCCCAAGACCTTCCCATTTGAGAGGTCTTGCAGGATTGCAAGGTAAGGATAGAAGAAAACACTACAGTTTAAATCCTTGGCAAGCTTGGACACATATATCAAGTTATACTTGAAATCAGGCACATAAAGAACATTGTTCAATTTCTTATCCGAATCAATCACAATATTTCCAATACCATACACATCAGAATGTCCACCATTCGGCAATTGAACTTTGGTTTGAGGGGCAAACCTCTCATCACACAACCATTCATTTATGCTGGTCATATCATTGGTTGCTCCTGTATCCAAAATCCATTGATCACTTCGAATTAAAGAGGTAGAATTGAGATATATACCAGTCGTATTCACATGATGATCTGTGTCTGCGGTAGCACCTGCTCCTGAGGTAGTGTTGCCAGCAACTCCCATGGTTTAAAAGAATTTCTCAAATTGATCCTTCGTAAAGGTGATCCCACCTTGCATAACACAACTCGAAGAAGGATCATTAGAAGGGTTTTGCATATTAAGAGGATGAATATCACCATTGCCATAAGAAATAATATTTGCCTTTGAACTTCCTTTAACCCTCAACTGTTCATTCTATTTAAAACAGTTATCCTTGGAATGTCCATTCTTTTTACAGAAGTCACACCCCTTGGAATAACATCTTTCAACATTGTGGCCTTTCTTTCGACAAAAAGAACATTCTAAATTCTGATTACCTTTCGGTTTATTCAGAACTAAAGAACTGTTACCAAAATTCGCATTAACAGAGGCATTCATCATAGAAGAAATTCTCCCTTTGACTTTCCTCTTGCATTAATAAGTTATAGGCCTGATTGACCGAGGGTAAAGGAGTCCATAAAAGCAAACTACTTCTTATATTAGAAAAATTTTCATTCAAACTCATAAGGAACTGAAAAAGCCTTTGATTTTCTGTATGCTCAACATGCTTTTAAAAAATCTTCCCCCTGAATATGAGGAAGGGAACAAGAAGCATCATACTCAGCCCATATCACTTTCAATCTCGAAAAAAATGTAGATATAGAATCAAGCCCTTGATAAGTCATTGGTCCACTTACTTTATCAAACCGTTCTTTTAAATCTTTCCAAATCAGAAATGCACTTTCGGTGTACATCATCCCACTGGCCAATTCTTTTGAAATAGAATGAGTAATCCAACCAAGGACCACAACTTTGCATCTATCCCAAAGGTGATGAAATGCTGGGTCAAATTTTTCGCGCATGCAAGAACCGATTATAAAACCTAGTTTATTTCTACCAAGCAGCAAAAATCTAATAGACGACTCCACATCACATAGTTCTCAGGACCAGTCAATGTCATCGAAATCATATTCACACCAGGATTATCACTTGCATGAAGAAACAAGGGATGATGAAAATCTACCTTAGCCATGGCCTCATGATTTACCTCATAATCGAATTTTTCTGTTTCCTTTACTGGCTTTTTTTCATCCATGACTATATACCAGAACGAAGAACAACAGGATATACAAAGGACGAAATATACCTCTCAACCAAGAAGACGAACCGGTTCACAATTCAACAACCGCAAGCCACAGTTTCGTCTCAGCACAAGATGCGGAAGGCTACAACAACACAAGAATCGTAAAGAATGAACAACAAGAAATCAAAAACGATTTGTAACCTGAAAAACCACAACAATAATCCTCTCATCTTCAAGCCGAAGACTCAGCAACACACAGAAATCGCAACGAAGAAGGTGATAAACACCTTAGCGCTCTGATACCATGATAAAATCGGACACGATTCAAGCAAGAACAGAAACCCTAGAATCAGAAGAAGCAGACTTGGGGTTCATCGGGTCAGTTCCTCCATCTGGTGACCCTCCCCCTTAAATTCCAAAACCTAAAGCTAAATGTTCAATTCAGAACAAATAATCGAAACTGAAGATGAAACGACTTGACAAATAAATCAAACGACACAATTGAAATAAACTAAATGAACTGAAGAGACGGATTCTAGAAGCTTCAACATATCTGACTGAATAGAGCAAATGATGGAGCAGGCCGAGACAAACTAAAGAGCAGGCCAGCCATATACCAAGCAAACATCAACCTGAATCAGCAACAATGGGCTTGAACCAAATGAACAATAATCAGCCTGCTAATATCAATTTCAATAGTAATATCATTGAAGAATATCAGTTCCAGATTTCGTCTGCTTATGTTTTACTTCTACATTGCACAATAGGGAAAAATATAAGTTTGCTTCTAGGTCGAAGGGAGTAGTAATGGAGTAATCCTTTGACATAGAAATGATATTTTCTGATATATGCACAATGTTTTTTTTTTTGTCAGTTTGTGGAAGCCCATCCGAATATGATTAGTGTATGAGTGATATTCCCAATGCTATGAGTGATATTCCCAATGATATTTCTTTGTTTCATGGGCATAGTAAATTATATGATTACTGTATTCTGGGGCTTCCCAGTTTCGTCAGCCCATCCTTTGCTTCATGGGCATAGTTCACTTAAACATTTTCCACAATTGTGAATATGATTACTGTATGAGTGATATTGAGACGTGATGCTGACAATTCCTAGCCCATGAAGAAAATGGACATACACAAAAGCATTTTTGGAAAGGATCTTCATGAAGAGGTGTATAGGCAGATTCATCAAGGTTTGATATGAATAAATAAATAAATAGTGGAACAATGAAAGCGTGTAGATTACTAAAGTTGTTATATGACATTAAGCAAAGTATCACAATTGGAACATTAAACTAACAGAGGTGCTTCTTTGTAACAAGTACAAACTTGAATTTATGATTACTCATTATTTATAGAGAAGCACATAAACTATCTGATTTATTTGTTAGTTTATATCGATGACCTTCTCATTATTGATTCTTCTATTTGATCAAAATCAAATATTCGCAACACTTTAATTATAAGATCAAGTCTTTGTGACTTAATTATATTACGTTACACTTTATACTGCTAAAAGCATGAAAAATCAGCATAATTAATAAGTATGCTCTCGAAGTGATGGCCAAAATTGAATTGATTGTTGTTAAACTTGTATTTACTCATATGGATTAAAATGTTAAATTCACTAAAAATACCTATAATTATATTTTTTATCTTTACCTTAGGATACATTGTTCGAGGATGAAAATTTCTATAGAAGAATTGTGGTCAAACTTCTCAATCTCGCCATGACGCATCCAAACATTGCCTACATTTTGCAATTGTTTGTTTTTATGTTAAATCTAACAAATTATGTGTGGAAATAGATTGCACATTCAAATAATTCATCATTTTGTGTGGATATGGTTTGCAGTGTTTTTGTTTTTTTTGATCAACTCTTTGTAGTGTTGTTCATATAGATAAATCTAATTAAAATGCATTATATATTAATAGTAAGTATGAAGGTGTTAGGTATTTCTTTTATAAATAAATACACATATGAACATAAAGAAAATAACAAAATGATATCGTTAGAATAAAAAATATCTGACAAGTGCAAAAGACAATAACAAAGAGATGAAAAAAAGAGAGCGAAGGGGAATAGTGGGGGAGACAACTTCAATAAAGGTCTAACCACGCCTCCAAGCACATCATGCCGCAAGTTACATCACCAACGCCGCCTCCTACCTATATTTGTTCCTTCTTCAATAGCACCATAATATTCCCCGTCTAGCCGCTTAGTCATTTGAATCGATAAAAGATCTCTATCTAACAATCAATCTCGAAACCCGAATTATTAAGACCCCAACTTCATAAACTGCTGAGATTGCATTGATCTCAATCATAGTCAAAACTTTGAATTTCCTCATGATGCTCGGGTTTGGGCAATACTGTGAATCCTTCTCTTCAATACTAATCTGCCCCCTCACACTTGCAAACAATCAGTACATAAGATGACATATCCTTTCCACAACACAAAACTATAGACCTAACAATTTTGGTGTGAACAGTTTTATTGATATAGACAATGCTTGAGTTGATTATAATAGAACGTCGAGGTAAGAATAGTTTAGGGTTTAAGGTCTTCAATATGTATAATACCTTAAGCAAATTAAATTATAAAAATAGATTAATTAATTTTAATTATAAATATAATTTATTATAATCTTTTAATAAATTAAATTATTATAAACATTTAAATTAAATTAAATATAATTTATCATTAGAATATATTAAATTATAAAAGATAGATTAATAAAATTAAAAATATAATTAGGTTCAAGAGGTTTCGTGTTAATTAGAAACGATGGCGACAGTTTGGTTATTTTCTATTTATTTATTGATCCGGAAAAAATCACAATAGCTAATCCATAGGGGACCCAAGAAACACGTAGTAAACCCAAAATTTTGAGTTTTTATTCCGAACCATTTGACAACCAAACCAGTTTATACGAATTCCTCATTCACTCCTTATTACACGTACCAATAAGTAGTCCTTCCTTCTTGTTTTAGCCCAACATCACCTTAACATAGCCAAGGAGAAGAAAAAAGGAGGGACCCATTTTTTGGTGAATGTCTCCTTGCTGTCTTCAATGACGACTCTACCATCCTTCTCTCCGCACCTCCTTTCCAACGTGTCATCATCATCTGACACAAGTACTACCCTATCTTTCTCTTAATTTATCTATTTCACATGAGTTGGACCTATTGAATACTAGGCAACCACCTAGTACTTCATAGGGTGAGCACATGAGGCAACAACCTCCATTTCTCGTCTAGCTTAAACATTTAGCTATAAAAGCACTCAGATTTAGCCATCCATTACGCTGCCCAAATTCGTGGTGGACTTCAATTTACCAAGGATGATGAAAACGTTAACTCTCAACAATTTATGAGCTGGAGATATCGTTTCTTATTTTGTGGCCTTTAGAGTAATGACTCCCTGTATAATCTGCTTCTTAAATATGTATGGGATTACACCCTATAAAGATATACCCTATTATCAAAGGATAATATCCTGTCTAACATTTAAATACAAAATGAGATATATGAAAACTACCAAAATGATGAGCGGCCAACAATGGGGACTTGGGGAACACCTCCACTCGTTTGTGTTAGTAAATTCTTCAACTATTGTGAAAGACCCATGAATAATACTTATCATTCATTTTCTCCAGTTCCTTATGATATGGACAAGCATTTCTTCCTCTCGATGGAAGATGAATTAGGGATTGAGCCACAACCACGAAGGTTTAGTTGTAAACACCTGATTTTAGCTCGTGGTCAAAATACCGTACGTGAGGAACCGAGACGAGAAAAATGGACACAAAGTAAAAAGCAAAAATAAATCCTATACCCTAAACCCCAAATCTTAAACCCCAAACCCTAAAGTCTAAACCAAAAACCCTAAACCCCAAACCCTAAATTCCCAAATCCTAAAATCCCAAACCCCAAACCCTAAAGCCTAAACCTTAAACCCCAAACCCTAAAACCCTAAACCTCAAACCCTAAGATCCCAAACCCTAAACCCTAACTCTTAAATCTCAAACTCTAAACCTTAAACCCCAAACCCTAAAATCCCAAACCCTAAACATTAAACCCTAAACCCCAAACCCTAAACCCTAAACCCAAACCCTAAACCCAAACCCTAAACCCAAACCATAAACCCAAACCATAAACCCCTAAACCCATGGCACCCATTTTTGGCCAAACATCCACCATTGCATCCATTTTCGTCCAAATTCCCACCATGCCTCAAATCACTCCCAATTGGCCAAAAGTCTCTTGCCATCACCATTTGACCAGTTGATCACCTTTGCTCATCCTTAGCCAAATTCTCTCCAATTATCATCAAAGCTCCTCCTAATTGCCAATCACCTCCCAATTCTTAATCACCTCCCAATTGCCAATCACTTTTGCCCAATGGCTATCACCTTTGCCATCCACCATGTATTGTCCATGTTTATCATCTATTTGGAGGAGAAAACTCTATACATACAAGGTGAATGCTATTGTGTTTTAAAGGAGGAGTTAGTGAATGAATTGAAGAGAAATAGGGAAGAGAGGAGTGATTAGAGAGAAAAAAAAAAGAGAAAAAATATATATCGGTAATTATCGATCTCGGTTTCTCGTACGGTGTTTAAGCTCCGAACGATTTAGGTATATTTTTCTTGCATTTAATGTTGTATTTGTATTTATCGGAAAAGTTTTGGGAAATTTGTGCAATTTTGATTTTTTTTTTAATTCAGATTGTTTATTAAAAAAAATTACATTTTGATTTCTAAACTTTTCTAGACATTCAATGATTTATCAAAATATTACAAATAAGTCTAGAATAATTTTCGGGTTATTTTTGGAATTTTATCAAGTGTTACAAATAAATCTAGAATAGTTTAGGGTCAATTCTGTAATTTTAAAAAAATATTTTCAGTTTAGTTATAATATCTTCAAAAATTACATTTTTGATTACTAAATTTTCATGGACATTCCATGACTTTTAAATATGTTACAAATAAGTCTAGAATAAATTTTGGGTTATTTTAGAACTTTATCAAGTGTTACAAATAAGTTCAGAATAGTTTAGGGTCTTTTCTGCAATTTTAGAAATATTTGTCCAATTCAGCTCAAATTTTAATAAATTTCATTTTGGTCTCTATATGTTTTTGGACATCCTATAACTTCTCAAAATGGGATGAATTAGTCCAACGAGCTTAATATCTTCAAAAAATCATTCGTGCATGTTTTGACACGTTTAAAATGGCTCGAGAGTTAAACCATTTTTTTTCGAGCACGATTAACTTTAGTTCTCTTTTGTTTATTTCAAATTAACTCAAAAAAAAAATTTGTTTGTACATGGTTTGTTTAATTTAAAGAAAATGCATGTAGTCTTTTTGGGCCAAGCATGATAAAAATGGGCAATTCGGGCAAATTGAAAAAAAAATTCAAAAGTAAACTAAAGTACCGAAAGGGCGGATTATGAACTTGCGAGCTTTTAAGACGTAATCAAACCCCCGAACTCGATTCTCTGGACGTAGACCTTTCTAAGCCCAAGGATGTTAACCCCATGTACCCTAGGCAATTTTAGGATTCCGATTAGCCTTTAATTAATCGGTGGCGACTCTTTCAATTTTATCGGTCCGATTGATGACCCCGGTCGACCGGACACGTCGCTCGCCAAGACTTGACATTTTCAAAACAAAATTTAAAAATATTTTTCAAACGGGTCGGGTAAAGTCGGATTCGACGTCCGACAATTTGGCGACTCTGCTGGGGACCTCTTTTAGAGGGTTTAAGCTTTGTCATATTATATTTTGCCATATCCGTTTTGACTGTTTGCTCATGCTTGCAGTTTTAAATTTTATCCAAAAGATGATGTAATTGTAATAAGTCAAAAAAAAAAATTAATTCTTGTTTTGCACACACCACGCTGGTTACCATTACCCGCTCGGACCTGGAGCACATTAAGAGCTTAGGAAGTTTAGTAGGGGAATGCGACCGGAGTGGTTTGGACCGCCGGCACGCACCCAAACAACTCAAACCGATGATCGGAATGGGCCCGTGATCCTCTTTAGGGGGTAAGGTTTCGCTGGTTCAGAGGACCTTGAAATCCCATCCATTTAGAACAAAAGCTCCACACCGTGTTTAGTCTTTACCAATTTTGTTTGTATTTCCAGTTTTGGGCCCAAGTGATGTAAATGAGAATTCAGCCCAAGCATTTGGATGCAAAATTGGCCCACAACCCATGAAGAAATTTGGCCTGAATAAGTTTGGCCCATTGATGTAAATTGTTTTGTTTTGGCCCTAGATCATGACATGTATAGGATTGGGCTTTTGTATTATATATTCCAGACTGTTGTAAATGTAATACGAGTCTTACTAATGAAGTTAAATTCTCGCACTTGCATTGCATTTTCAAAAAATAATATGTAAGCTTCGTTCATTCAATTTTGTATCCTTAAGACGTTTCATTGCACTCACATTAAGGCCATACCTACGGTCGAAATTGCCCGAATATGTAAAGCCATGACAAAAGGGAATCAAAAATACGTGAACAAGAAAATTGACGAGGTTCACGAGCTCGTAAACTACAAAGTCAATTAGATTCTCCTTAACGCCTTGTCTGAATTATGGAATATGGAAAACGCGTCTGCGTGATTAACAACAACGGAATACGTTCACAAGTTCCATTTAACACATGCAAATCCGTCTTTCAACCCGGATGAGATAATCGAGGATAGATCTGAACAACCACCGTCATTCTAGCAATGTGGGAGCACCTTGGAAAAATGTGGAGGCAATGTAGCTAAGTTGAATGACACACTTGAACAGTTCATACGAAGAACGAGGCAAATAAAAAGATTTTCAAAATACATGTCCTCGACCTTCGTTCGAACCAAGGAACAAGCAACAAAGGCACTCAATGAGCTACGTCGTTGTGTGAAACGTCTTAAAAACTAGACATCGATTGGCCAAATCTTTATAAAGTATTTTTGAGAATTTTTTTTTCCATACATGCAATCAAAGTCTACGAATGGAATGAACGGAACATGCAGAATTTTTGAAATCAATCATGCATGATCAATTGTGTATTCATCCTTCTTACTGCGGTATTTTGGATTTAGGTTTCCAGAAACCCATGCGACATTCGATGACTCCAGCACCTCAAAAACACGAGGGGAAATTCATCAAGCTAAAGCAAACCATGCACACCATGAGTTCCCTCATAGTGCAGTCAATCATTGACATGACCTCCTAGGTCGAACGAATTTTGGCAGTCATGACTAGCACAATATCCCCGACCTCGTCTTCCCGAGGAAAACTGCTGTTGTGGCACCTCATCAATCCATGTCAGACACTTTTGCCATCCTGACGAAGCTCCACCTCCCACATATGGCCATCCTGACCAAGGTCCACCTCCCACATATGACCATCACACACCCGGAAGGAAAAAGATACTTTTAGGATTGGGTTTTCGTCCTAATTTCAATGATTATGAATTCGCCTGGAGGAAACATTTAGCCGAAAGTTCAGGGACATTGTTGTTTCCTCTCCTCGTCGTTTCATTACCAGGCCCACCACAAGTGATCCAAATCGATGACATTGATGCTCACGAGGGCTTGTCATGCTTATTTTCAACCGGTATCACTAGTGGAGCTCTCCTCAATGAAGCTCCCTAATGCCTTTTCGTCTGTCCACTCGCTAATGGGGGCACCCTTGCTGAATCTGACTTTATACATTACAGTGAATGAGCTGTTGGCTCAGACGACATTGCAATTTGGAACACAAAATCAAGCAGATACCAAATTGTATCAATTCCTGAATGCAGTGAGTGAGGAGTATGATCAGAAAAAATGAGATCTACTCCGAGAAAAACCCGTTACCTAATGAAGAATCAACTTATGCAACTATCCGATCAAGGAAGGGACCAAAGATAAGTAATGGGTACCGTAGCAAGGAGGTACACCGAGGTTCATCATCAGAATTGAGCTCGTCTTCTATGTTACACCTCGCTTAGAGAAACTGGCAATTATAGTCAAATCGACCCACGCCACCAGACCACATTCGACCACCGGGAAAAGGAAGGTTGTTTTACAAAGTAAAGGAGATGAGAAAAACAACTCCCTGTCGTTTGATCGAGCTGAAGCAAAGGCAACTTAAATAGAGGTGAAGAGACGCCATTATTGACAAGGGACAGACGCTGTTGTTGACCCCTGCAGAAGAGTCGCCATTGTTGACACGGGGAAGACGCCGTTATTGACTCTTGCATAAGAGTCGTCATTGTTGACACGGGGAAGACGCCGTTATTGACTCTTGCATTAGAGTCGTCATTGTTGACACGGGACACGTCATTATTGACTTCTGCAGATGAGACACCATTGTTGACGCAGGACAGACCCCGTTGTTGATTGCTGAAGAGGAGACGCCATTGTTGGCGGCGTCGATTCAAAAGGCATGAAATGTAGCCACTAAAGAAAGTTTCGTCACAGCAAGGCGGAATACTTCCAACTGATTGGATTCCCCGAAGGGTAGAGAAAACCATGGAGGGACAACAACATTGACGCCAACAACGTCGTCACCACGGGAATGACAACTGCGAAGAAGAGAAGCAGACCAACAATTACCTTGTGTTTTTATTTGCGTCATTGCGTACAAAACAAATTGGCAATGCTCGTACCCATGACTAAAATTTCTCCGGGAAACAAAAAACTGCCAATGGAGATCAAAATCAAAGAGGTTTCAACCTATTGTTGTACAATCGAAGAATCAGACAGTCAACCATGACTCACTGATATAAAAAGATACTTGGCGTACGGAGTTCCCAGAGAACGCCACAAGAAAATATCTGAATGGTCATGCGAGGAATGACTTGCAATTAATTACCCAGTGGCCCGACTATACCCATTTGAGATGCATGAATGCTAAAGAAGCTGAACATCTAATGGAAGAAATTCATGAAGGTTGTTGCGGCCCACACATGAACGTGCAAGACTTGGGTACTTTTGGTTCACCATGACGTCTGATTGTATAAAACATGTCCAACAATATCACATTTGTCAAGTGTATGCGGACCAAATCCACGCGTCATTGCACGAGCTCTATTCCAGGACTTCCCCACAGACTTTCTCAATGTGGGGCATCGATGTAATCAACATGATTTTCCCAAAGGCGTCCAATGGTCATTGATTCATATTGCATTGATTACAATCAATTACTTCATCAAGAGTAGAGGTTATTACCCTGGCGTCAATAACGGCAAAGGCCATTGAATTTTTCATCAGCGAGGACATCATCGTATGTCATGGGATGCCAGAATCAATCATCACAGATAATTCCAAAAATCTAAATAATAAATTGGTTGATGGGTTGTGTGACCAATTTAAGATCAAGCATAGAAATTCGTCTCCATATCGCCCACAAATGAATGACGCGGTGGAAGCAGCAAATAAGAATATCAAGAAGATCATAGAGAAAATGACTGTCAATTATAAGGACTGGCACGACAAGCTGCCTTGGGCTCTCATGGCATACAGGACCTCAATGCGGACATCAACAGGGGCAACCCCATTTTCCCTTGTTTACGGGACTGAAGTCGTGCTGCAAATTGAAGTTGAAATCCTGTCAGCAAGGATCCTCGCTGAAGCAGAGATGGACGAATCAGAATGGGCGAGATGCAGATACAAGCAATTAAATCTCATAGATGAAAGACGGCTCATCGCGCTGTGTCATGGGCAATTGTACTAGCAACGCATGGATTGTGCATTTAATAGGAAGGTACGTCCAAGAGAATTACTAGCAGGCGATCTAGTTCTCAGAAAAATCTTGCGAGTCAATCCAGACTCTAGGGGCAAGTTCGTGCCTAAATATGAAGGGCCTTTTGTCGTCAAAGAGGTTTTCAGTGGAGGAGCCATGATCATCACCGATATGGACGGCCAAGAACTCCCCAGTCTAATCAATATGGACGCGGTCAGAAAAATACTATCCTTAAGGACTTCGTAACCAGAATACGAACCTCCAAAAGTGATAAAATTCTCGCTAAATTGAAAACCCGAAAGGGCGATTTAGGCAAAAGTTAGGGAAGAGGCGCATGATTGAAAATCCCCAAAAGGACAATCATGGCAAAAGGAGAGGAATCAAATCTCTGCTAGGTTGAAAACCCGAAAGGGCGACCTTAGGCAAAAAAAATAAGGGAACTTAGAGGTGCGGTAAAAAGATAAAAAATACCGTAGCAAAAGGAAAGAAAATCAAGAGATCAAAAGTGGACGACATTGTTTCCCACTGTAGCAATAAAAAGAAGTTGTGATCGACATTAATTTGAGCTGCCTCGACAGCTTCCATGGATACACATTATGAACATAGCATGAATGGCTTTAGGGAACTCCATCAAGAAGGACTCCAAAGTCAATTGATGAGACAACAAACTGAGAAGTCCGCACAAGCACTCAGACATTTCGAGAAGGGTTTTTACCTCCAAAGTGAATCACAAGCCGACAAGCGAAGCATTTAGGTGTTCATCTTCCGCAAGTCATCCTCGATGACCAGAACCTGTAGTTATCCAGCTTTTGGGAGTCACAAGCCGATAAGCGGAGCATTTAGGTGTTCATCCTCCGCAAGTCATCCTCGATGACCAGAACCTGTAGTTATCCATCTTCGGTGTTCAGCCTCCGCAAGCCATCCTTAACAAGTCACAACCGACGAGCGGAGCCCTTAGGTGTTCAGCCTCCGCAAGTCATTCTCGACGACCAGGACCTGTAGTTATCCAGCTTCTAAAAAAAAATGATGAGCAGAGCCTTTAGGTGTTCAGCCTCCGCAAGTCGTCCTCAACAAGTAACAAGCCGACAAACGGAGCCTTTATGTGTTCAACCTCCGCAAGTCATCCTCGACGACCGGGACCTGTAGATGTCCACCTTATGGGAGTCACAAGATGATGAACGTTTAGGCGCTCAGTCTCCGCAAATCATCGTCAACGATCAGGTCCTATAGGTGTCTAGCTTTCGAAAGTTGCGTGATGATGTTTGTCTACTATGGAAATTATGAATAAAGAGGAGCCAAAATCAGTTGTTTGTCATTGAACACACACTCATGAGATCACTTCCATGGGCGTGTGTTCAAAGAGGGGCAACTGTAAACACCTGATTTTGGCTCGTGGTCAAAATACCGTACGCGAGGAACCGGGACGAGAAAAATGGAACGAAGAAAAAAGCAAAAATAAAATAAATCCTTTACCCTAAACCCCAAACCCTAAAGTCTAACCCTAAAACCCTAAACCCCAAACCCTAAATTCCCAAACCCTAAAATCTCAAAACCTTAAACACCAAACCTAAAGCCTAAACCCCAAACCTTGAAACCCTAAACCTCAAACCCTAAAATCCCAAACCCTAAACCCTAACCCTTAAATCTCAAACTCTAAACCTTAAACCCCAAACCCTAAAATCCCAAACCCTAAACCTTAAACCCCAAACCCTAAACCCCAAGCCATAAACCCAAACCATAAACCCCTAAGCCCATGGCACCCATTTTTGGCCAAACATCCACCATTGCATCCATTTTCGTCCAAATTCCCACCATGCCCCAAATCACTCCCAATTTCTCCCAATTCCCACCATGCCCGAAATCGATCTCGGTTTCTCGTACAGTGTTTAAGTTCCGAACGATTTAAGTATATTTTTCTTGCATTTAATATTGTATTTGTATTTCCTAATGTTATTATTTATTTTATAAAAAAAAAGAGTTTATATACATATATTATATATTTATGTATAAGATACTTGTTAATATATATATATATGTATAATATATATTTATATTATGTTTATGTAATACTATATATATCTATATGTATAATATATATTTATATTATGTTTATGTATTACTATATATATCTATATGTATAATACATATTTATATTATGTTTATGTATTACTATATATATCTATATGTATAATTTATATTTATATTATGTTTATGTTATCTATTAATTTATATGTATAATATCTATTTGTATTATGTCTATGTAATACTATATATATATATTATGTATATGTGAAAAACAAATAATTTTTAAAATGACTTAGGTCATTCCCAAACATTGATGAAGGTTACAACTCGGTCCTTGGACTCTCGGGTCATTTATGGGACGTTATCGAGTGTTGTAAACCAAACCGGAAAAGTGTTGGGCCATTTGTGCAATTTTTGATTTTTTTTAACTCAGCTCGTTTTTTAAAAAAATATTACATTTTGATTTCTAAACTTTTCTAGACATTCCATGATTTCTCAAAATATTACAAATAAGTCTAGAATAATTTTCGGGTTATTTTTGGAATTTTATCAAGTGTTACAGATAAATCTAGAATAGTCTAGAATAGTTTAAAAAATATTTTCAGTTTAGTTATAATATCTTCAAAAATTACATTTTTGATTCCTAAATTTTTCTGGACATTCCATGACTTTTTAAAATTTTACAAATAAGTCTAGAATAAATTTTGGGTTATTTTAGAACTTTACCAAGTGTTACAAATAAGTCCAGAATAGTTTAGGGTATTTTCTGTAATTTTCGAAATATTTGTCCAATTCGGCTCAAATCATAATAATTTGCATTTTGGTCCCTATATTTTTTTGGACATCCTATAACTCCTCAAAATGGGACAATTAGTCCAACGAGCTTAACATCTTCAAAAAATCATTCGTGCATGTTTTGACACGTTTAGAATGGCTCGAGAGTTAAACCATTTTTTTTCGAGCACGATTAACTTTAGTTCTGTTTTGTTTATTTGAAATTAACTAAAAAAAATATTATTTGTACATGGTTTGTTTAATTTATAGAAAATGCATATAGTCTTTTTGGGTCAAGCATGATCATAACGGGCAATTCCGGCAAATTGAAAAAAAAAATCAAAAGCAAACTAAAGTACCGAAAGGGCGGATTATGAGCTTGCGAGCTTTTAAGACGTAACCAAAACCCCGAACTCGATTCTCTGGACGTAGACCTTTCTAAGCACTAGGATGTTAACCCCATGTACCCTAGGCAATTTTAGGGTTCCGATTAGCCTTTAATTAATCGATGGCCACTCTTTCAATTTTTTCGGTCCGGTTGATGACCCCGCTCGACCGGACACGTCGCTCAACATGACCCGACATTTTCAAAACGAAATTTAAAAATAATTTTCAAACGGGTCGGGGAAAGTCGGATTCGACGTCTGACATTAGCCATCGGGGACTGAGCTGCAGCCACGAAGATTACGACAACCCCTGATTTGGCCTTGGGGTGGTTGTCGGCTGCCATATACGACCATGAGTTCATTGCACTTATGTTTGACTACAAGAAGGATTTTAGTTAGGTTCGACCATTCAGAAAACAATCTAGTATGACTTTGATATCAATGTTGGATTATACTAATAAACATGCAATCGTATGTATACACATATTTAGATTAACTCTTGGAGTGATTGCCTTTTGCGGGAGCGAAAGCAGATCCGCCCGAGGTTAGGATCACGGTCTACCAGATGAGAGGACACACAACGGTTTGATGGGAAATGACCTATCATACCATAGCTACTGACCTATGTCTAAACTGTAGAGGACAAGGTTTCTCTGCACTGGACGAGAGTGGGAATGTTATATATATATAAGGATATATAAAGCGAATGGTCTTGAGGTCAGTCACACAACTTGACTTATGTGAATGGGCTCCCACTTATGGGTGACCCGTTATCCTAACACCAACATCAACCACTCGCACAAAGTAGGGGCGCTCATTCATTAAGCCAGCATTAGGATAATGAATCCACCGTAAACAGTAAAATCGCATACGAGGATGCAACTGTGCGACCAACATGCAGAACAAGAAAAGTACTATGCACCTGTTAAGAATACACAATGACTCGTGGACCTCACACTGGCAGTGGAATTGTGTCTTGCACCCTTGGTCATGAATTCTTTCTCTACATCTAAGCACAAAGGATCTTTCAGACCTATATATGCATTGTGCCCACAACCACGGTCGACACCGCAGTTGATGGCCATCTAGTTGACACAATATCAAAAAGATCCCATAATGAGCATCTTCTTCCCACGAAACCATCAATACGACACTATTCGCTTTTCTATAACCGAGACCCGGGCGGAATACGTCGAAGCCCTTCAAGAAAGAACTAAGATAAGCAAACACTGAATTGAATCACAAATCTTTGTTCAGAGTAATGAGGGTGCATACATCTCTCTCACTCAAAGAGCTCTAGGTCTCACGCAAATCCAAGTTAAAACCACATCACAGGTCAAACCCATGGTCGGTTTTGGGCGTGTTGTGGTATGTAATGTGCGCTAAAAGATATCTTCTCCCCTATGGAACGTTTGCACAAATGTCTATCAGGCACACAAAGCACCTGAACCAAGAGCCAGAAAGACTCTGATACGACCTTTGAGTGGATTGACAGTCCATAATATGTCGTACTGAATATCAGATAGTTCTGGACACAAAGCTCTTTCCAATCATCCCGGTAGACTTCCAGAACGAGATACTATCACGACTTTCACCTTGACTTAAAGGCATAGAAGCTAACACCCGTGTGAGAGACTGATCTGATCCACTTTGATATATTTTAATAAACAATCCAAGAATTGAACACAAAAAAGACTCAAATTGCGTAAATATGCATACTCAAATATAGTTTAAGTCAAAGAACATTCATTGGGAAATACAATTAATGAAGCATAACAATCCTAGAGACTTTACATGTATTATGAAAAGGTCATTTCTTAGGGGTTTAGTGAAGGGATACGCAACCATATCTTTTGTAACCAATTACTCCAAAATGCATCAATGTACCCTGATATTTGGAGATTCTCTGGTCTCTACAAGTTTCCACTGTAGCATAGTGCATAGTTGACGATGCCCTTAAGATATCGCATAATCTTCTTCACTGCCACTCAATGTTTCAACACGGGGTCATCTTGGTGCCGAAATACCATGTTGACTACATGACAAATACCAGGTTGAGTACACACCATTATGTACATCAGGTTTCCAACTTCACTTAGACACATAATCTGTTCCATCCAATCCTTTGTTTCTTTAGTTAGCAGACAGATTTCCATGTTGAGAAGTTGACCAACGTCAACTGGAGTATCAATTGGTTTTCAATTAATCATGATGACCCTATCCAAAACTTTGTTTATGTAGCTCTCCAAGGAAAGCAACAGCTGTTTTCTACGGCGATCTCTTGAGATTTGAATCCCAAGCATGTACAATGCCTCACCCATATATTTCATCTAGAACAGATAGGATAACCTGGTCTTGGCCTATATGAGAAACTCCAAGCTATTTACGATTATGAGTATGTCATCAACATATAAAGTCATAAACACAATTTCTTGTCTAAATCTTTTGGTGTACACGCAATGATGCTCATCTAGTATGACAAATTCATTTTTCACAACCAAATCATGAAATATGTGGTACCACTGCCTAGAAGACTTTTTCAGACCATAGATCAATTTATGTAGCTTGCACACTAAGTGCTCATGACTTTCTTGCACAAAGCATTCAGGTTGCTCCATGTAGATCTATTTTTTAAATCACCGTTGATAAAGACGGTCTTAACGTCCATCTAATACAGTTCCAGATCTACACTTACTGCAATAGCCAGAATCAAGTGAATTGTAGCCATTCGAACGTTCGGTGAGAATGTATCCTTAGAGTCCAGTCCCTCCTGCTGTGTATAACATTTAACGACTAGTCGATCTTTGTGACGCTCAACTGTTTCATCAACCTTGAGTTTTATTTTCATAACCCATTTAGCCCCTATTGTTATGCGTCCTCTAGGAAGGTCGACCAATGTCAAAACAACGTTCTTCCCCATAGATTTCATCTCATCCTCCATTGTTGTCATCCATTCTTCTTGAAAGGGTCCATCAAGAGCTTCTACGGCGTTTTTTGGCTCAAAAGTTGTCTCATCATATATTAGGATATATAGTTCTCCACCAGCTTAGAATGCATATCGTTGGAAGGGGAATTTTTGTCTTATCCTACGGCCTAACATCTAACTACTACCAGTGGTTTGACCGGGATCACTCCTATTGTGAATAAAACCCCCAATACTCTTAATGTGAGCAAGATTCTCAGGAGTGGAGTATGTTCCATTTGCTCCAGCAGGCGGTAAATCCGTTGGATGATGAACTGATTCATCTTATGTGGCTTCAACTCTCGCGCTCAAATTAACAGGTGTCTGCTCAACTTGATATTGCATCTGATATAGCGATTGATTCAAACCAATATCTCCCTACTTCGTAAATTCGTTCTTTAAAAACATCGTTTCTCGTCATTCGAGCTCAGAAACACTCACCATCCTGCTCGACTATAAACACGTATCCCTTGGAGGTTTCAGAGTAACCAACAAAGATACTCTTCTTTCCTCTAGGTCCAATCTTTCCAATTTTGTTCGATGAATCATGGGTGTAAGTGGCGCACTCCAATGGGCACATACGGATAAGGACCAAACTTCTTCCAGTCCAAAGATCATAAGGAGTGGAGTCAACCGTCTTCGTCAGAACACTATTCAAGATGTAGGCAACAATGTTCAAAGCATCTTCCTAGAAGAAAATTGACAATTGAGTTTACGCCATCATCAACCGAACCATTTAAAGGAGTGTTTCTTCCACGATCAGTGCGGAGGGTCTTAGCTTGTCGATCTAATTAGTTCCTTACCAAATTTAAAAATGATTTGAAACAACCTATTTCCCCTGATTTATGGGAGATAAAGTAAACAAAATAATAATAGGTATAATCATCTGTAAATTTGATGAAATATCGCAGTCCATGTCGGAATAAAAGGCTAAAAGTGCCATAGACGTCAGAATAACCTAATTGTAAAGGATATTCAGTTTTAGGGGCCATACCATAAAGGCGTTCGGTTTGTCTTTCCAACTATACAGTTAACACAAGTAGACAACTCCACATGCGGAATGTTGGCTAGTAAGCCTTGTTGAGCCCGTCACTACATTCTATTTGGCTAATATGACATAATCTCGCGTGTCAATCATTCACATCGCAAACATTTCCATATATTGAAGAAACTATGAACTTATTATGGCAGCATGAATCCAAATCCAAAACAGGAATACACCAAGAACTATCACAAATCCAAACAGAGTTGATCGTAAAGATAATTGGACAAAAAGTTCATGAAAAGATAATCTAAAACTCAGTTTCATTAATCCTAAGGCTGAAATAAAATTTTGATGAATTTGCTGCGCAGGCGCTGCTCACAAGGTCCACTCCCCTCGACTTCAACACGATAGCTGCTCCGACATAAATCCACCTAGGCTACTGCGAAACTCTCTAGTACTCAATGAAAGTGTCTTATGAAAGTTTTCTTGAATCTAAGAGAATCGAATAGAGAAAAATTACTTGTATTCTTATTCTTATTGTATCTTGAAAAGTTACTTATATTCTTATTGTATCTTGAATCTAAAACAATGATATATATAGTAAAACCCTACTATAGAAACCCTACTGTAGATATAGATATAAAACCCAACTGGAGATATATTCTACTTATTACATAACAGTCCTTTTACTTAACTTTCAAGTGAAATTATATTCTCTAACATTCACCAATGCTCTACACTTTCTTGAGTGTTTCCCATTCTCATTTTGAGTAAATATTCAACTTTGCTTTGCTTGATGATCACTTTGCTTTGCTTGATGATTTGCCACTTGAGCTTAGACATCCTGTTCATCAAAGTGACAAGAAAACAGATATAACACCATGTATACCACATATAGTTTATACGGTGAGAGATCAAGCTAAAGATTTTCTAACTTCAACCACATCTTATCATACAACCACAAATCTTTTCGGCATTCAGTGAACAAGTTATACTTGTACACACATATGAATATTTTCTTGTTCAAGTCAAGTGCCAGCCTACACAAAGTTGACTCGGTTTGTGCCCAATATCTTCTTTTGGCTTTTGGTATCCATGTGTTTGTATTGCACAATTGTGTTGCCCGAGTCATCATTTAATTCTTTTCCCACCTTGATGACTGGTTGGGTTTGTGCCCAACATCTTCTTTTGGATTTTGTTACAACACACATGATAAGTGATATATGCTTGAATAAGAGGTTACTCATCCCTTCTTATTCTTACTATTTGGATAGAATTTTCAATCCAATGTAACCTGTGATTGGTTGGGTTTGTGCCCAACATATTCTTTTAGCTTTTGTTATATGAATGCCTGAGCTTTGTGTATAATCGCTTGGCACAAGCTGAACAATAATCAAACTCATTGTATCATATGAGTATAACAAATCACAGATGTGAAATATATGTACTTTGTAAATCAAGATATAGGAGCTTTGATGTTTCAACATATTCTCATCATGAAAAACATATGACAATATATCATAGCGAGTATATGAATTCTAACACATTGAGACCAGTCAATCCTGATGCTCAAAGTACTTATCATCATCAAACAACTCATCAACATCGTCATCATTTAGAAGAAGATCATGAGAACCATTGGAAAATGAGAATAAGTGGGAGAGATTAGAGGATAATTGTGATACAACATTTTCAGAGGTCAACTGATGAGTAGAAGTAAGGCAAGACAAGTGAGAAGTTACGCCTGCTCCTTCGGTTAGAGCTTCATATAAGGAACATACATCCAACTTTCGGCGAAGAGGAATGAAAATCTTATCAGTTAAAGGTTTGATAAGTGCATTAGCAAGCTGTTTGGTACCAGGAACATGGTTGACCTGGATCAGCCCCTGTGAAACATTCTCACGCACAAAGAGAAGATCCGATTCTACATGCTTCAACTTAGCATGTTGAACTGGGTGTGCCGCAATAGAGATAGTACTAGTATTGTCACACCAATGCACAAGAGTAGATGATAATGATAAACCAATCTCAGTTAGTAAAGATTTTACCCAAATGACATCACACGTAGCATTATCTAATCCACGAAACGCTGCCTTGGTCGTTGATCTAGATACCATGACTTGCTTTTTCGAACACCAATCAGTTGGATTTTATCCCAAGAACAAGCAATGTCCACTAGTAGATCTTCTGTCATCAGTGTCAGCTCCCCAATCTGAATATGTGAAACCAACAAGATCAAGGGATGAAGATGGTCTGAATATTAAGCCATGATCAAAAGACCCTTTTAAGTATCTTAATACACTTTTAACAGCTACCCAATGAGCCTCTATAGGTCTATGAAGAAATTGACTAAGCCTATTGATATTATAGCTGATATCTGGACGAGTATAACAAACATGTTGTAAGCCTCCAAATGTGCTTCTATATAGAGAAGGACCTGACAGAGGAATACATGATCCAAAGGTAGATGTAAGGAGAGGAAAACCAACCAGTGGGGAAGGACAAGGTTTACAATTTAACATGTTGACACGTGACAATAGGTCACAAATGTAATTCATTTGGCTTAACAACTTAAAATGAGGTCCGGACTGAATTTCCATTCTAAGGAAGTAGTTGAGTTTCCCCAAATCCTAGCAAGAAAAATGTGTGTTCAAGCTGGATATGGTTGATTCAATGAGATCATCACATGATCCTGTCACAACTATGTCATCCACATAAACTAGGAGATAAACAAATTTGTCAGACACTTTCTTAAGGAACAAGCAGTTATCAGACTGAGAACTTGAAAAAGAGAGATGTGTAAGCAAATATTCTCGGAGTTTATCAAATCAAACTCTTGGAGCTTTGTTTGAGGACATATAATGCCTTAGTGAGTTTGCAAAAAAGCAGGTTGGCTAGGGCATCTGTGACTTCAAAACCTGGAGGCTCAGACATGTATACTTCTTCAAGAAAACTTTCATTTAGAAAAGCATTATTCACATCTGTTTGTTGCAATATACAATTAAAAGATAAAGCTAGGGATAGAATGATTCTGACTATGGCATGTTTTGAAACCGGACTGAAGGCATCTAGATAATCAACCCCTACCCTCTGGGAGAATCCTTTGACCACTAGTCTGGCTTGTACCTTTCCACAGTGCCATCTGCTTTTCTTTTAATCTTGAATATGGATTTGCAGTCCACATGAGTTCTACCAGGGGGTAAGGAAGTGAGAGTCCAAGTGTCTTTCTCATAGAGTGCTTCAATCTCTCTCTGTACGGCTTCTCTCCATTCTGGATATTGAAGTTCTATGTAGACATTCAGAGGCTCAATCACATCAGTTGTGGTTGCTACCAAAGCATTTGCATAAGACATGGATTTAGACCTGGTGATCATGTCGTGTGTATATGGTTGTGGCACAATTCTTGATTGTGGTGGATCATTGCGCATGGGATCATTGCGCATGGATGATGGTGAAGGCGGAGCTCTAAGTCTTGAAACAAACACAGTATTCTCATTAGTAGACTGAGGTATATTAGATATGGATAATGCTCAGGTGAGGATGCATTAGGTAAAAAACTTGGGTTGTCAGTTAAAACAGTGGACATTCTGTTATCATTCGAATTTTGAGTTTGTGGACTATTGGCATCAGTTGATCTTTCAGTCGAGGAGATTATGTTGGGAGCCGGAGTGGTTCTGTGATAGCATACAGCTGGAGAGTAAACATTCACTTTATTGAGATCACTTTTTTTATTCATATACAAAGGCAAAATATTATACTTTTCTAAGGTAGTAGGATACACACCACGAACAACAGTTGGGTTACTACTACTCGAGGCTGATCCAATACTATTACTAGGTACCGAACTAACATCAGAGGTGTTTCCTAAACTACCAGCCGAATTACTAAAATTACCATCTTTATTGAGGTCTACATTTTTATTACTACTAGTGAGAAATGAAGAGCATACAAGAACATCAAAAGAACCAGACTGGACACATTCATTTGTAGATAAGAGTAACTTGTAGAGCCCACCACACTCACATCCCTGTAGGAGTACTTGGTGCGTTTTCCGATCCTTTGCAACACAACCATTTGGAAAGAAAACAAACTAAGCATCATTATCTTTAAAAATTGAGAAACAAATAAGAGATTCTTGGTAATATGAGGTGCTTCAAGAACGTTACGAAGAATAACAGAGCGATTGTTAACCTGAAGTTGATATGTACGTGTACGAGTAATTTGAATTGTATTACCATTGCCGACACTAATTTTACATTGTCCTGTATAAGGGTCTGCGTTAGGAACATTCAAGGAGGAATTGGTAAGGTGATGTGATGCTCAAGAATTAGGAAATCACACCAAATTCGCTCCTCCGATGTCAGAAGAGGTGCTGCAATTTGCGTTAAAAGTTGTGTGGGTTGTGCACCATTTCGATTGACTCCTATATTTTCCTCTCAGCTGGTGGAAGGTAGATAGAGATGAGGATGATTTTCTGTGGACGTTTTTTGATAGAACACTTGAGGTGAGGCCTGCGAAGGAGAAGATAGATGCTGAGCTTGTTGATGAAAAGTTGATACCGAACCAATGTTGTTTTGTTGTATTTGTGGAGGTATAAAGAACTTGGTTGAATGATCTTGTTCTCTGTTTCTAGAAGGAGGTTGATTTTGTGATGGGATTCCTAAGAAGGACTGATCAAATCTGTACCAGCATCGAGCCATAAGGTGCCCAATCCTCCAACACAACTGACATTGTGGTCGGTTGCTGTTGAAGGTATTTATGCGTCCTCTTTCTCTTCCATATGGTCCAGGAGTGTTATTTTGATGATTGTACATGTGGGTTGACTTTGAGGGCTGATATGGATCTCCGTTTCTAGATGCATATGTAGCATGAAGCTCGGGTGGAGTTAATTGTCCCGGAGTTGGTCCAGAGGTGGTTTGAGGATTGAATGTTGCCGAGTGATTGGTGAGCTGTATAATGTTGTCATGTTGGCGTGCCTTAGCATCAAGAAGCAAATTGGACACTTCTGCAAGAACATAAGGTTGACGGCTGACTGTGATTACAGAAACAACATGCTCAAATTCATGTGTAAGGCCAACTAAAATTGTACTGATTTGCATTGTTTCAGATATGGAATGATACAAACTTCAGAGGGGGTCACAGAGGAGCTGAATTCTACCAAGGTATTCCCTCATAGATATATCACGTTTTCTTTGTGATTGAAGAGAATACAAAAGTTGCATCACACGAGTAGTAGAAGCAATAGAAAATAATTGATGTAGCACATTCCAAATTTCGAAGGATGATTGACAATGCACAAGATTAGGAAGTAAATATGATGATACCGATGTTAGGAGCCATTAGGCCAGACCACTATAATGTTCTTTGAATGTACTATAAGATGGATTAAATAATTGATGTAGCACATTCCAAATTTCGAAGGATGATCGACAATGCACAAGATTAGGAAGTAAATATGATGATACCGATGTTAGGAGTCATTAGGCCAGACCACTATAATGTTCTTTGAATGTACTATAAGATGGATTAACAGTCTTGGTTCCCTCCGCGTTTTTATGAACTCATGTGCACGGGCTAAGCCATCAAGGTATCCTTCTAGCCTATGGCTGGCTATTGTAAAGTTGATTTGTTGTTTCCACTGTAAGTAGTTGGTCTTATCGATTTTTAGGTGAATCGTCTTGTTAGTCAAGTGCTTAGGATTGGAGTCCATTCTAGGGTTTGCAGTCCTGGGGCTGTGTGGTGGTGGTTGAGGCGGTGCGGCTAGGGTTTGCAGTCGTGGTGGTGGTTGAGGCGGTGCAGAGCTATGGTGGTGAGTCTAGGGTTTGCAGTCGTGGGGCTGAGTAGTGGATGGTGGTGTTGTGACTTGTGGCTGACTTGTGTGAGTTATACGATAAACCTAATTTTGAAAGCTCTGATACCATGAAAGGGTTCTTGAATCTTAGAGAATTGAATAGAGAAAAGTTACTTGTATTCTTATTGTATCTTGAAGAATAGGTACAATGATATATATATATATAGTAAAACCCTACTGTAGATATACTATACTTATTACAAAACGATCCTTTTACTTAACTTTAAATCTAAACTATATCCTCTAACATCTTAAACCCTAGCTATGTGGTCTATCATCTTGAATCAAAAATCCACATAGGACACGATTCAACAAACATAACAGTACTAGAAACACAAACTTCACTAGAATGGCTAACAAGACATACATGTAATGCTGGTTCAGGGCATGGATTCATATAGTGTCCCTTCTGTCCATAGTAGATGCATTTTCTGGAATGATGCTTCTTGGTTGCGCGCAAATGTTTTCGCTTTGGTGCTTTCGGAGGAGCATCAGTCTTTATCTTCTTTGTTACTGGTGCATCTGGGACTGCAGGTCGTGCACTACTCCCTCCTTATGAAAATTCTTCTTTGGTCCAGAGAATGATGCCATACAAACTTCATCCTTAGGCCATGGAGCCTTGAGACATTCTTCTTCAAGCTCAATGTGCCCTCAAACATGTTCAAAAGTGTTGAGCCCTTCAGAATGGGTCATTTGAATCTTCATTTGTTCCCAAGAGTAAGCCAAAAGAGTGGATAACGATCTGGATTTGCTGCTCATTGGTCAGGGGCTGACCGACCTCCTTGAGTTCTGTAATCATGTCAGCCGTGTGCCTCAGATGCTGCCTCATAGAGAGTTGATGATTCATTTTGAAAGAATCAAACTTGATGTTGAGTGAGCGCCACTAAGCAGTCATATAAAAAAACAAATATAACCTACAAAGCATCCCAGAACCCTTTAGTCGTCTCCTCCCACTCAAATTCTCAGAGAATGTCATCATCCATTGTACTCAGCAATGTAGTGTGCGCCTCAATGTCCTTGGCCTCCCACTCATCAAAGAAAGCGTTCTTCTGATTTGTTATTCTAGTGCCTGGTCTTTTTATGGTCTTCTTGATGTGGCTAATTGACGTTTGCTCAATGAGCTCTATCTGTATATGCTTGCTCCAGATCTTGTAGTTGTCACTGTTAAGTCTAAGACTCTTGTACCAATGATGTTCGTCATGATGAACATATTTCACTAACTAAAGGGAATTTGAATATGATAATGGAGACAAAAGGAACAATTTTTTAATGTTGGTGAAAAAGACAAGTCTCAAATTAATAGGACGGACATGAGAAAATACTCAAATTTGGATGACAACGCTGAGAAGTACTAATCGTTTCTAAGCACACTCCTAAGCCATTACTATCGATCAAAACGCAGTCTATACAAATAATATTTAATGAACCGGAGTTGAACATATTACACTAAACCAAAGTGGTTGACTCTAAGACAAGACAATTGTCCTCCTAGCATTATTTAAGGAAATGTGGAGAACCTCATAGGCTAACCGACCGATTTACACTCATAAACATATCCCCAAGTTTTTTTGTACTTATCCAAACTTCTGAAGGGCTAGTAAAAGGAATCCTAAAGGTTTGCTACCTAAATTACGCTAAAGATAGATCTCTGTCCCAAGTAAGGTAACAAACCACACAATTCAGTAGACACGCACACACACACACACATCATAAATATATTAATTTGGTGCTAATTTTTAAATTGAAAAACTTGATGGACCAAAGTCACCCTAACCAAAATGTTGGGGATTGAAATCACCATGAATGAAAGTTCAGGGATCAAAACTACCATGAATGAAAGACAAGGGACCAGAGTCTCAACAAATGGAAATTTGGGGACTAAAGTCTCTACAAACAAATTTCAGGGATTAAAGTCTCAATAAACTAAATTCAAGGACTACAGTTTCAAGAGGTAAAAGCAATTTACATGCTAGACCAATTTTCAATCAGTATATTAGGATCTCAACAAGTCATAACCTAGTCAATTCTATCAGTCATGGATTCAAGACCCAATCATATAAAGTAGGGAAAAGTATGAAAAAAAATGTAATATGTTTGACCAAAATGGTAAAAGCGACACAATGTTTGTTTTTGATGCAACAAGTTCGGTCTTGTTGGTTTTTTATGAAGTCTGTTTGTGTCCGTTAAAAGATTCCGTTAACACCGCACATGTCTTGCACTTGACCTTTGTTTGATGTGAAATTCCTTAAATGTCCCTGTTTTCACTACAATTCCCTCTCTCTCAGCTGGTTTGAAGCGAGATCTCCATGAACGTCTATACCGAGCTCTACAATCTCGATAGTGATGGACCCAAGGATTGAACCCCGACTCCCTCAGAATTTGCCTGCAGGACTCTAGAGTTGTTTTGGATTCTCCAACTGCAAATTCAAGTAAAGGAGAACCCCATTATTGATACTCAAATCTGCACACCAACAAAAAAAAGGTTGTCTTCTCTAAGGAGTGATTTACTGCTCCCACATATGGAGTTAAAAGATAAAGATGATGATACTTTAATACATGATAAGAGCATACATATATGGATGATCAGAAAATTTTACAGATCAGCTTTATCAAATCAGACACTTCAAGAGCTGGGTTGGCAAGCTGAACAAGCCTGCTAAAAATATTGAGCAGATTGAGGAATGTCTATTCAACAATCCGCTGAACAGGTGTCCATTCCTCATCAGACTTGAACCTACAGTTAAAATCAGGACATATCATTAGGCTTACACAGGTAGGTCCCACCCAGTTCTCACTTTCTGTCATCGTGTCATGTTTTACTATATGTATCTGCCAATGTCCATATTTTCAGTTCTATTGCAGCTTCAGTGGTGTGCCTTTAATAGCTTAACGATGGGTTCGTACCTAGTATGTAGTTTATATTTGCAAATATCTTAATTGTCATGTTTATTTTTGAATAAACCTTCAGAACATGATCGATGGGCTTGGTATCACTGAATATGAAGGCGTCTTTCTCAGGGTTTCTGAAATAACACTTTCAGTGTTCTTGAAACATTTATTCACGATCCTTTAGTTGAATGGACAAAGTCCCACAAGTCTAGTGGGGTAGAAGTTCAGAACCCGCATGCTCAGGTACGGATGTCGTTTCATTTCAACGGAGCATAGAATACCAACCTTTAAACAGAACTTTGGCTTGGGGATGGATTGGTATAATATATTTTAAAAAAATTACGATTTGATATCGCAGAAAGCTATTAGCAATATTGATGGAAGGCTAAAAGGAGTGGTAGTTGGAGTCGGAGTTGCTTCTTCATTGCCTTTAGCAGTTGAAGGTCCAGCTCGCCGCTTGATTGTTGAGGTTGTTTTACTCAAGAATATCGGAAAGATGTAAAAGATGTATATTTGGTGGATGCATTGGTTCTAATATGCATCCATGTTCAATTCCCTGCAAGTATTTATTTTCTGACTGGTATTATTCTATACAAATTGAGTTTTAAAGTTCATTAAATAGACACATCTTAAAATTGAAAGCAAACCTCATCGCATTTTGCTGATACAAACCTCGTCGCAATTTGCAGGTCATTGTTGAATGTTGTAAATCATGATGACTATCGATATCCAGTTTAGCCATTGTTGTGGCGGAAAGATTCCTACAATCTATTTGTATATATTCCATGAACCCACCTTCTATGGTTAAGGCTTTATCAATGCAACATTAATTGAACTTACGACCAATCAATTACATATCCACTCCTTCAAAACTCTTCTTTTGGCGACAAAGCACCTTGTATTCTTCCTATCAATCCTCATCAGACTCTTCATTCGCACCATCATTTCCCTCACCATCGTCTTCACAGATGACTCCCCTCTAACGCTGCTGTGCTTTCCTACTCCGCAGACCACCGTAACTTCTGCAGGAGCAAATGCAAATATCTTGAAGAAAGACGGTTGCTGAGAGAGACAGCGGAGAGGTGCACTTCAGTTCGGTAATTAGAGGGAAAATATAATGAGGGTAGTTTCAGTATTTTGAAATTTGTTTATTTTAACGTTCAAAAAATCAGTCACGTGTACAATTTAAACGGAAAATTAAACATTTCTTCAAAAACCAACAAAATGAAACGTAATCCATCAAAACCCCGCGGCTCAAAACAAGTTACATCAGTTACAAATTTTGGCAAACATATTACATCTTTTTCATACTTTTCCCTAGGGCTGATCATGGGCGGTCTGGTCCGGTCCTGAAGGCAAGACCGAGACCGAAATTTCGGTCTAGCCTTTTGGAGGACCGAGACCGACCTCGGCCAAAAATAAACGACCGAGTTGGTCTTTCTTGACTCGGACCGGTCTCAGTCCTGGACCGAATCTGCACCCAAAAGAAAAAAAATTATGAGTTCACGGTATTCTTTAGTAAAAGGCGAAAGAATAGTTCACCTCTCAAAAAACTATGAACTCACTATATTCTTTAGTAAATTTATCAGGATGCAACTTTTATAGAGATTGAAAACCTCCAAAATCCACATTATTTCGGTGTGGTATTATGAAAATCCAAAATTCACATTCATTCGGTCTGGGCGGGTCCTAAACAGGTTTTCGGGAAAAAAGCCCGAGACCGAGACCGACCTTGAAGAAAAAAAATCGCCCACTCGGTCTCGGTCCTAGTCGGGCCGGTCTCAGACCGGTCTTATCGGGAATTCGGTCCTACAGTATTTTTTGATCACCCCTTACCTTATAGGGAAAGGTTTTCCCTATAAAGTAAGGCAAGACTATATATCCTAAAAAAACACAAGGTCACCCAGAGAATTCCATGAACCGACAGAATGTTCTACCTATCTAGTCATGCAACATAAAATGACGTAAGGCTCTCCAAAAAAATTAAAATTGGTTCAAAAGTTAATTTCATTAGCCCAAAAATATAAATTAAAGGATTCATTCACAATTACCGGACTATCATAAACCACCAGAACCCACAAAAGGTCCAAGATCAACACCATGTTCCTTTGAGGTATGATTCAAGAGGCACGGGACCTCTAAATCAGCTCAGACCGATCCAGACATCACTCAACCGTCTAAATTGATATGAACGGGACCAGTGAAACTCTACCAACCAGTTTTGACCGACCAGTATGGTCAACCTTAGCAAACTAAATTAGGTAGAATTGGTTAGGTCCACCTAAATAAGACAATATCGGTGTAGACCAGTTCACTTAGACTGGCCCATTGTCATTTTCGTGTGTAAGACAATATCTGTTATCATTCGAATTTTAGTCATCAGAGGTAGAGCTATAGTCATGAAAACTGCAGTAGCCCCTGATTTGTCCTTGGGGAGGCCGCCGTATACAATCGGGAGATTATCGCGGTCATGATTGATTGTAATGGAGATTTTAATCGGGTTCGACAATTCAAAAAGCTATTATGGCGGTAATACTAATGTTGGATTATACTAAATAAACGTGCAATCGCCTAAATACACATATTTAGATTACATCTTGGAGCATAGGATTGTGTTTTGCGAAAACGGAAGCGGATCATCCTAAGGTTGGGATCACGGTGTGCCGGACGGGAGGACACACCGTGTATGATCGACAATGACCAATAACTCCACAGCTAGTTACCTTTGTCTAAACTGTAGGGATACAAGATTTGTCAGCTCTGGGCGAGGTTGAGACTGTTATATGATCTAGGGTTTTTTAACATGAGCATTCCTGTATAAATAAGAATATATAGAGTGAACGGTTTTGTGGTCAGTCGCATAACAGGACTTATGTGAATGGGCTCCCGCTTGTGGGCCACCCATTATCCTTAAACCAACACTGCTCCTCTTCATTAATACAAGAATTTTGTATTTCCGGATGTTCTCATTGAGGGACATAATTCAGAGCCACATTCGGTTAATAGAGGAGATTACTAATTTGTTTTGTATCTTTGTATGTTGTTGTCCGATTCTTTTCCTCGGATTATGAATTGTGCCTCCTATTGGTGGTTTGCAATTTGGAATACATCTGATTATTCAAGCCATAGAACAGCAACATGTTCCTACTTAAT
This sequence comes from Chamaenerion angustifolium, assembly GCA_946814005.1. NCBI lineage: Eukaryota > Viridiplantae > Streptophyta > Magnoliopsida > Myrtales > Onagraceae > Chamaenerion > Chamaenerion angustifolium. Next base: position 21,687,889 of record OX328270.1, on the reverse strand, counting down.
CGTCTCATTAAACTTCACCTTTTCATTTAGACAATCGTCTTTACATGCATCCTTCTGATGCTCCAACAATATCACTTGTTCTATATCATTTTACCAGTAGAGCAAATTATAAATTTTGGAGTTATGGAATTCTCGATTATGTGATTGTTAAGAATAATATGCGCTTCTTTGATGGATCTTGTACTCAAGATTCGGTTGCTTTTTCAGATGTATATCGGTGTGATAGATGCAATGCTTATGTGAAAACTTGGTGGCTACATTCGATTTTGAAAGAATTACTTGAATAAATGATATATGGACCCTCGACTCATGTTGTTTGGGTAGATTTGAAACAAGACTGTGATGATCAAATGGCACACAGATTTTTCATTTGTATCATAAGATATGCCTAACTCAATAGGGTTCTTCTTCGGTCATGTAAGAGTTTGAAGGATTTTATCGCTCATCTTGATACACATAATTCGTTGTAATTCTTATTTGTCTCGATTGAAATTGCTTATACAAGGAGTCAATTATTGCTGATGAATCTAGTGCCAACAATTATCCATATTTATGCATTATTACCACAAGATGACAACCAATGTGTTGTTAGCCAATCTATTGGAGGAGGATCCGAGAAATGTCATGAGCTTCTTACATATTTGTATTCTTCCTATGTAAATCCTATATCTGAAGTTCTTTCTTCACCAATAGCAAGCCAAAACGAGATCTTACTTGCTTCTATTGTGGAAAGCGTGGCCATAAGGATTATGTTTGTTTAAAGAAGAAAAGTGACATGGTTGTTGGTCGGATTGTCAAGCGAACTCCTTTAGTAAACAATGTTGCTAATACAACTTGTGATATTTCCTCTTCGGATGAAGTACAATATGTTGAGTCCTCTCCAACTGATTTCACACCATACCAACTTGAGTAACTCCATTCTCTCTTCATTAATCCAATCATTGTTGGTGATGGTTATGCAACACTTACTGTAGGTATTTCTTGCTTTCTTAGCTCAGTTTCTAATGCATGAATGTCTTGGATAATTGATAATGGTGCAACGCTTCATATGACATTTCATTGCGAATGTCTTAGTGATTTACAAATTAGCCGTGCTCATAGTTCCACTGTGTTGCTGCCTAATGGACATAAAAGTGCCAGTCAAATCAGTCGTTAGATTTTACTTACTATAGATAATCTAAGTGTGGTTTTCTTGGCTCTCGACATCCAGTATGACTTGATCTTGGTTTTGGGCCTAACCAAGGATTACAACTATGTGTCTGTTTTCTACCACACTAACCTTATTTTATAAGGTCATTACACTTGCAAGATCATACGAATTGTCAAGTAGCACGACAGGTATACACTTTTCATTTGTCTACCTTAGCTATCTTTGTTGATCGTGGTTCCTTGCATGTTGTGTTTTCTTCTCAAGTTGTTTATAGTATTCTATGGGATCGATGCCTTGGTCATGCCTTGACTAGCCGCATACGCTTAATTATGGGAAAAGATGTGCCTGATAATTCTTGTTGATTTTACGATATTTGTCAACTTTCCAAACAATCGTTTTTTAGCTATTAAAAAGCATCTCTTACGTTTGATTTAATAAATGTGGATGTTGGGGATCCTCATGGGACACCGACTTATGATAGATTTCGTCATTTCTTAATTATAATTGACAATTTCAGTCGAAGAACCTAGATATTGTTAATGTGACTGAAGACGGGGGTGTTTCAGTGATATGAGTAGACTTCTATGTCAAGGGACTCGAGCCAAGAAGTTGAAGGTCTTTGCAAGAATGTTCAACAAATCCTAATAAGATATGAAGTCTTCAGTCTTACTTATTTTGAGTCATTGTTCTTGGTTTGTTGAATTGTATTTTCAATGATTAATAAGTTGAATTATGTTTGGGCGTTTAAGGATTAGACCTTTCATTTAAATTAGCTTCTTTAAGTCTTTTAAGGGTTTAGTTGGGCAGAAAAATACTCATATAGTTAGATAAGTCCATTAGGGTTTATTTTAATTAATTATAGGAGTCATTAAGTTTAGTTTGAAGTCTTTTACTAACCACCTAAGGGGATTCTCGAATTTCAAAGATTGACTAACAAAAATACTTTGTGAGAGATTTTCTTCTCTTGGTTCTTTGAGAACTATCGAACTTATCATATTTATCTGTGGTTTTAACTATGACTTATCAATCAAGTTTTGCATCCTTGGTTGTGGTGTCTTCATACCTTTTATCCTTTCCTGAAGTAGAAACGGTTCGCATCATCTTGAGGGTTTTCATCTCACAATCGACGAGAATCATATCAGTTGGTATTAGAGCTCATCTTCTAGCTTTAGGTTTATCCAATCTATATTCTATATTAAGTTTATCTTTCGGTAGGTTATTATATACAGCAAAAAAAGAAAGAAAAAAAGTAGGAGAAAAAAAGAAGAAAACGAAAAAAAAAAATGAAAGTGTTGAAAGTTTTAGAAGCTATAATTTGATAGAATTTGTTGTCCAAATTTACTTCACTTAGTTGGAACTTATGCTACCATAGAAATCTATTATTGAGGATTGTATTTTGTGTCTTCGACGGGAACCCGATCGCTGAGATTTAACGTATACAATTATTGGTTTGAAGATTTATTTCGGAGAGGTGTTGTTCTCATATTTCAGCAACTTTCTATCGACGATTCAAGTTTATTTAGGGAACCTAACTTTATTGATTTGGTTGTTTAGAGTTTTTTCGTCTCAAATATATTTGATTGATATTCGGGTAGTTCGATAACAATTTTGAAAAAAGGAAAATACGAGTGGGAAAAGACAAGAGAGGTGAATTCACAAGAGGGTTAAAAAAGACAACTAAATTTTGTCTGAAATTTGAGTGTCTAGTGATCCATTTTGAACGACACACATGAGGGAGAGTTGTGAGGTCCATAAAGTTTTTCTAACGTTTGTTTTGTAGAAAATATGTTCAAAGATAAAGAAATAGTTGAGGAGGGAATGGGAACTTTTGAAAATAAATTCATTTTTGATGCATTACTTAGTGAGATGGAGATGAGGAGGTTGATGAAAGCTCATATGGAGGAGGTGCATGATCGGATTGATGATGCGTATGCGAAGGCGAGTAACACCTCTCGCAGTTGAACATGAAAAAAGGGGAAGGTGACTGTGATGATGATGATAGCGAGTTATTCATAAATAACTGAGGTCATGACAGAAGTTTTAGAGAATGTTGGACTCGGTAAGATAGCCATTAGGTAATATCAAGTTGAAAATCCCATTCTTCCAAGGTAAAAACGATCCAGAAGTATACCTTGAATGGGAGAAGAATATGGAGTTTGTGTTTGATTGACAAAATTTATGTGGGATGAAGAAGGTATGACTAGCCGCCATTAAATTCTATAATTATGCTCTTACTTTGTGGGACCAACTAGTTGTGAACAGGAGAAGAAATAGGGTACGTCCAATTGGGACGTGTGAAGAGATGATGGTGGTGATGAGAAAACAATTTGCTTCAAGGAAATAAGAGTTTACATTCGCTGCTACTAAGGCCAAATACATCACTAACACAACCACCAGTACCGAAGCATTCAGATGCAGCTCAAACACTCATTTAACCCTTTCGAGTGATATCATATTGGCAGAAGGGATGAGAAATCAGTAGTGAAGAATTACGAAGATGTATATGAAGGTGCGTACGCCTAGTAACATGTTAAGTGAGATAATTATATGCTTAGAAGATAAAAATAGTGTTCAGTCACCTAAATTCTCAAATATGCAAAGTGCGTTGATTGAATATAATGGTGAAAGGGAAGAAGATGGTGATGATATTATTCCTTGTCATGATAAATTTTATAAAACAAATTGTGATGTACAATTGATGAGAAGAGCTTATATGATGTTACAACAATAAATAGAGCAGAATTGCAAGGAATGCGTCACTTACTATAAATTGGAATATGCAAATGAATGTGGAGAAATTCCAGCTACCATACAATGTACGATGTCACCGGTATAACCACATATGGAAGTTTATGAAGATGCATTCCTTGATAACGTGGACAAGGGATTACTATTACTAAGAGGAGTTGAACAATCAATCTACTTTGTTTTTGACCCAAGAGATTCATCACCAACATATTTAAGGATTACAAATTAATCTAGTCACCAAAAAACAAATTGGATTCTAAAAGTAAAGATTTAGGACAAATCTTTTTTTAGGAAAGGGGGAATGATGTGAGCGGACTTATATATCAAGGGAATCAAGCCAATAAGGTGAAAGTTTTTGCAAAAATGTTCAACAAATCCTGATAAGGAGATGAAGTCTTCAAGTCTTACTTATTTTGAGTCATTGTTCTTAGTTTGTTGAAGTGTGTTTTCAATAATTAATAAGTTGAATTATGTTTGTGCATTTAAGAATTAGACCTTTCATTTAAAGTAGCTTATTTAAGTCTTCTAAGGGTTTAGTTGGGCAAAACAATACCCATATAGTTAGATAAGTCCATTAGGGTTTCTTTAAAAAATATTTTAGAAGTCATTAGGTTTAGTTTGAAGTCTTTTAATAACCACCAAAGAGGATGCCTGAATTTCAGAGATTCGACTAACAAAAATACTTTGTGAAAGATTTTATTCTCTTGGTTCTTTGAGAACTATCGAACTTATCGGATTTATATGTGGCGCTCAACTCTGAATTATCAATCAAGTTTTCCATCCTTGGTTGTGGCATCTTCATACCATCCATCATTTCCTGAAGTAGAAACGGTATCCATCATCTTAAGGGTTTTCGTCTCACAATTGACGAGAATCATATCATTCAGTATATTACTAGATTCTTGCAACACATTGATACACAATTTTCTTCAGTGGTGAAAGCAGTTCGTTCGGAAAATGGCTTTGAATTTTTTAATTGATCTGCTTACGAGTTGCTTGCTACGTATGGAGTAATCCATCAAAGTAGTTGCGCTTCGACTCACAGTAGAACGGACAAACCTAAAGAATGCATCAACACTTATTAAACATGGTCAAGCATTTTGATTTCAGACAAATATACCAACTAAGTACTGTGGTTGAGACTTTCTAATGGCCATTTACTTGATTAATATCAGTTCTTCGACTAAATTGGATAGCAAGACTCCTCTTGAGTTACTCTTTTGGTTCAAACTCTAATTTATGGTCACTTACGTACTCTTGGTTGCTTATGTTATGTCATTGTTGGTTAATCTGATAAGCTTGACGATCGTGCTGTTCCCGCCATTCTTAGAGGGTATTAAACTACACAAAAGGGGTACGATTTTATTTAGTTGAGTTATTCACACTTTTGTTTTGTAAGTCGGGTTGTTGTGTTCATGGATAACATCTTTTCTCTCTACATGAAAAGGAAAGTGGTACTGGATACTTTCTCTGCAATGCCTTATTTTGGATTTTTTTCTCGAAAATAGAATTGCTTGGAAAATCAAATATCATATTAACACCCCATCTCGCCCCCATTCACAAGTTGGATGTTAGTAACATACATGCCTAGTGAAAAATTTATCTTGCCATGATTCAAACTTGAAACCTCATCTTCCCAACAGTACGCTCTACCATTAGTCCATTAGTACTTCTTGAGTCTGTACGAACTTAAATTGTACTCATTGCATCAACTCCCCAAGTGACTAAATTTTCTTTTGCATATTCTTGCAAACAATTGAAGTCGTGACGTGCTATAATAACTTTATGCTTTACCACTCGACCACTTATACCTAATAGTTTTTTTTTTTAAATGTTATTCAAAGTACTTTACTCTCTAATTTAGACTTATTATTTTTATGAAGCATATCCAAATAAATCGAAAAAATAAATAAATAAAATAGACAAATAAAATAGAATTCTAACGACACATCTGACGTGATGAAGTACAATTTCTAGTCGGGATGAAGGGCGGGGTCTAATAGACACATGGGTCGTAGAGGGTGAATATCTTAGAATGTACACTTCGACGTAAATCTTAAAACTTTAATTTGGCATACGATTTAATTTGTAGTTAATTAGAAATTGACATGCGATAGATATGTATTCTACAATTATAACAAAATAAGGTTAGTTTTAACTTATATTTGTGCATTGTATTTAAATTGAAATTAAATATAATTTGTTTGGTTAGACTTCTAATTTGTCTATTTATTGAATACAATTTATAGGAAATGGTCCAAAACAAACTTCACTTTAAAAAATCCTATATAGGGTACCTTAAATTCTCTAATTTAGAAGTTTCATTTTTTGGATCATCTTCACACTAAATTAAAAATATCACATTTAATAATAAAAAAATATAATTTTAAGTAAACAAAGGAAGTTGAAATTCGATTTATAGTATTCTCTTTTATACCGATTTCTGCATTTGTCATGGTCAAATTTAAAAATCACAAGAAAATATTTTTTAGATTGATCTATGACGATACTATAACCATTGAATGCCGAATTTTTCAATCTACCAGCTCAACTATATTGAAATATCATCATGGTGTTAATTATCCCCATGTCATCCTATTAAAGTTGATAGTTTAATGTTAAGAGTCTTAGATCGTATTTGATTCGAGTTTCAGATCCTTATGTAAGTTACCACACAATGCCATTTGTTTTGTTAGAATTCTAGTATTTTTATATATTTATTCAATATAGTTTTTTCAATTTATTTAAAGAAATTTTAAAAAAAATAATATTTCTAAATTAGAGGGTTTAATATACCTAGAATAGAATTTTTGAAGTATAAATATGTACATAAAAAACTATTTGGTATGAGTGCTTTAGTTGTAAAGCATTGTGGTATTTAGGGGTGACAATTTCTGACACGACACGATTAAACGATCTGCTGCAATTACACGTTTAGACACGACAATTACTAAGCGTGTCTAAACAACGCTTATACGTTTAGACACGATTAATAATCGTGTCTAAACACGATTAACAAGCAAATACACGACAAACACACGTTTAAACACGATTAATTAATCGTGTCCAAACGTGTTTAATCATGTATACAAAGAATAATATAAAACATAAAGATTAATTATACTTTTATGTAAAACTATATAAGTTGATTGTAAAAGTAAATATCAAAATTGGGTATATAATGTTAGACTTAGACATGCAACTATTAATTTAGAAAAAATATATATGTAATACATAAAATTAATTGTAATCTAGTCTTAGAAATAAAACTTAATAACAAAATTTCATATTTACACTTACTTGATTTGTAACCTGTGTGGTTTTATGAATGAGAAGGTTACTTATGTGGTTTTACTTGATTTGCCACATGCATGAAAATTATATGTTTGACAAGAAATTATGAATATACATTATACTCAAGGTTTATATATATAAATTAATATACATTATACTCAAGGTTTATGAATATATATATATATGTTAAAAATAAATGATAAAATTATCACATAAAAACTAAAATAATTTGATAGAAGAAATTCTGATCACATTTAACAAATTATACGTATAATTTTTGTTGTTTCATGACATCGTAATTACGAATAAAATAAATCAATAGAAAGGAGTAATTTTAACGGTTGAAAACAGTATTACCTCCTTGACCCTCAGCCTATCCCTCCCAATGAGGTGAGGAATGAAGAACATGTGGAGCCTTTGGGGTCGGGATCGGCCATACACATGACAACCAGTGATCAGGAAACATCCAATCTTGTAGAACCGAACCACACGAGGTGGGACAGCCAACAGGAGTCCATGGACACATCCGATAAGTCACAGCCTACCACAATCTTGTTTGACCTCAATTCTGAGCCGGATGTGGAACCTGTCGAATTGGGGCTAGACCTGGACCTGTGTGACCTTTCGCTCAAAATACACAGCCCCACGGCACTGACACCGCAACTGCTGCACTGTCCGACCGAGGACGATGCGATAGGAGTTACAAATGAAGAACCAACAAACCAGGGCAATTCAACCAGCTTTGCAAACCAATCGCATGTGTCGTGCCCTGCCGCCTTGATGATGGAAGTGTCTCATGCGGATGTCGTCAAGGCAGGGGCGGACACAAGCTCCACCGACGCAACTCTTCCACTTGATCCGAAGGTAACCAAAAGAAGAGCTCATACGGGCTTGGAGACCGGCCAAGGAAAGCGAAGGAAGATAACTACCACGCGAGCTCCTAAGCTTCGGGAGGGGTTGGCTGGGCCAATAGCCGACCAATCGCAGATCGTCCAATTCAAGTCCGACAGGAAGACTAGATCTAGTGACAAACAAGTTCCAGCTCAATCATTGGGTTCCGGTGGCTGTCCCAAAACAACCACGGCGGGTAGATGATCATCATTAGCTGGAACTGTCAGGGGTTGGGGTCTCCCCTGACGGTTCGTCACCTAAAAGACCTAGGAACGGACTCTAGGCCGGCTATCGTGTTCCTTATGGAAACGAAGCAAAATGAAGCCCACTGCGAGAGGGTACGACAAAGGATAGGTATGGACTTCGCATCTTACGTCCATCCTATCGGGGCAAGTGGCAGACTAGATTTATGGTGTAACAAGGAGGTGGACATTCGAATCCACGACAAGAACAAAACATTTCATAGACTCATCCATTAGGGACCCGGGTGGGGGCCATAGTTGCAGAATTAGTTGGGTGTACGGGGACACAAACTATGATAGAAGAACTTTGAATTGGGAGGCCCTCAAAAGAGTGGGAGCGAACCGCACGGAACCGTGGATGTGTATCGGGGACTTCAACGACATCTCCCACCATAGGGAGAAGATCGGGGGTTGGGGGGTGCAAGGATCAAAGGATAATAGATGGGTTTAACGCTCTCATGAATGACCTCCTCCTCGAGGATATCGGTTTCAAGGGGAATATGTTCACATGGACAAATAATCGGAGGGGGGAAGACCGGATTCATGAGCGGTTGGATAGAGTTCTTTCTAACTAAGCGTGGTGCGCGGGGTTCCCCACGGCACAATGCATTCACGAGCTTATCGTGGGCTCGGACCACGCACCAATCATGCTACACCTAGCGCACTCGGAACGTAGGGGCCGAAAACAATTTCACTTTGAGGACATGTGGTTCGAGAATGGGGAGTGTCATGATGTTATAAAGAACGCATGGCAAGTCGGAGGTGCGGTTGTACAAACCGAAGATCTAAGACCGAAATTCATAAGGTGCAGTAAACTCTTGACCGATTGGAGCTCCAAGACATTCAAACACAATGTGGCGGAAATCCGAAAGGTCAAGAACCAAATCCGAAGGCTTCCGGTTTTCCAAGGCCAACAAGGCATCCAAGATGAAGAAAGAGCCCTACAGTCGAAGCTTCATGTGTTATGGAAACGGGAGGAAATATTTTGGGCTCAAAGGTCTAGGATCCGTTCGCTTAAGTCGGGCGACAAAAATACGAAATTCTTCCACCAAACTACATTAGCTCGTAGAAGAAGAAATAAGATCATCCGATTGAGAGGGGATGATGGCGTATGGGTGGAAGGAGATCGGCCTATCCATAATGAATTGCTTGCCTTCTACACAATTCTTTTCTCCACGAGTAGGCCCGGAGGGACCAATAGGGGATCATTTGACCGGTGCCTAGACAGTGTGGGGAAACAAGTATCGGGGGACATGAACGAGAATCTCACGCGTAGGGCCTCGAGGGATGAGATTAGGAGAGCGTGTTTTCAGATGGGAGGGTCAAGGGCATTGGGTCCGGACGGTTTCTCAGGTTCCTTCTTCCAAAAGAGTTGGGGTACCATCGGTCCAGACTTGATCACCTCCGTCAATGCATTCCTCGAGATAGGTATCAAACCCCCTTTCCTAAAATCCACCAATATTACCTTGATTCCCAAATTAGCTAACCCTTTGTGTGCTTCGGATTTCCGTCTCATAAGCTTGTGCAACTTCGGTTATAAAATCATATCGAAGGTTCTGGCAAATAGGCTGAAAACCTATTTGTCGGAACTTCTTACTCCGTTTCAAAGTGCATTCGTTTCAGGGAAGAGAATTCAGGATAACATTATCATAGCTCATGAGATGTTCCACTATCTCAAAACGCGAGGCAAACCGAACGGGCCAAACGGGAGGACGGAGTGCGCTCTCAAGATCGACATGCAAAAAGCATATGACAGAATAGAGTGGGACTTCCTCCTCGAGATGCTAAGGAAGAGGGGATTTGCGGAGAAATGGGTCAAATGGATCGAGGCTTGCGTTACCTCTGTCAACTACCGTCTCCTCATCAACGGGAAACAATCGGACAAGATTGTTCCTACACGTGGCCTTCGCCAGGGTGACCCTCTCTCATCCTATTTATTCATTTTGGTAGTTGATGTCCTATCTCGGATGCTAGATGACCAGGTTACGAAGGGCACCATCCGGGGTATTCGGGGGAAGAGAGTCTGTCCCGAGATACAACACCTATTTTTCGCCGACGACTCCATCTTTCTCCTCAAATGTACACATGCGAATGCGGTCAACCTGAAGAGGACACTTGAGCAATACTATGCTGACTCGGGCCAAAAAATCAACTATGCAAAGTCGTGCCTGTTTTTCAACTCGACCGCAGGAAAAGACTTCAAGGCTTCAACATCGGCCCTCTTCGGGATTGGCCATACGTCTGACCCGGGTTTCTACTTGGGTCTGCCTACGGTTTGGGAAAGATCGAGGAAGGACGCGTTGAACTATCTCAAGGAACGTGTCCAAGACAAGATCCAAAGTTGGCGAAGCCGTATGCTCAACCAAGCGGGCAAGGAGGGCATGATCAAGGCCGTACTCAACGCTATACCAACATATGTCATGCACGTCTTCAAGCTACCTACTACTTGGTGTAAGGAAATCTATAGCCTTATAGCACGGTTTTGGTGGGGAGCGAGTGACGGGTCACGGAAGATCCATTGGAAGAATTGGGAGTCGATGAAGTTGGCAAAGGACGTAGGCGGTTATGGTTTTCGAGAAATGCAGGCCTTCAATAGGGCAATCCTTCCAAACATGGCTTCTCGAGTACTATCGGAACTGAACGCTCTTTGGGTATGGGTCATCAAAGGTCTGTATTTTCCAAACTCCTCATTCCTACAGGCAACCATGGGCCAGTTTAATGGAAGGCCGATCGGTTATACAGAATGACGGAATCTGGACCCTCGGCGATGGTAGGTCGATCAAGCCGTTCCAAGACCCGTGGGCGCCACAGATTCCAAATTTCAGAGCAAGGCCGCGACTGGGGGTCGATCAGCAGGGGCATGGTACAGTGGACACATGGGTTAACGCGGAGGAACATTCGTGGAACGAACAAGCTGTCCAGGATGCGGTTCGTTTTGAAGATGTTCCTGCTGTCTTGGCCATCACAATTCCGATAGACACTCAGCCTGATGTTATCCGTTGGCCACATACTCGAAATGGTGAGATCTCGGTAAGATCAGCATACCATTGTATTCATAGCAACCTTGTGTCGCAGGGCCTCAATCTAAATCGCCAACCTCAACCTGATCTGCCCGGGGTGTGGGCGGCGATTTGGAGATCCAAGGTCTGGCCAAAGATAAAGGCATTCATCTGGAAGGTGACATCGAGGTCCTTACCAACGAGGATCTCTCTAGCGATAAGGGGAGTCGATCTATCGGCTCTTTGTCAGCAATGCCGAGTGGAAGAGACGATCAAGCATGTCTTGTTCGGGTGCTCGTGGGCTCGGCAAGTTTGGACAACACACCTGCCCAGGCAGGTGCTGGATATGACTTGTAATTCTGTGGACGACTGGCTGATATGGGCATCCTGGACTGCCCACACACGGAAATACGCCCAGTCATTGGTGTGGCCTCGACTTATGATCGTTTGTTGGGTCATATGGAAATCACGGTGTAAGCTGGAATTCGAAGGTACGCCTCCCGTGGTCACCTGCATCCTTCACGAGATCGGGAAACTTTGCCAAGAAATGGTCTACTGTAGGGCAGACGCCGAGAGGCAGCCCAATTTCACATCATGGTCGCGCCCACCGGCCAACGTGATCAAGCTCAACTGCGACGCCACATGGTGTGCTCGAACTAGACGGGGGTGGTGTCGCTGTTATAGCAAGGGATAGCGAGGGTGTGGTTCGGAGAGGAACAACATCGACCAGGCACGTAGACTCGGTGGAGGAGTTGGAAGCCGAGGCAGTCGGGGACGCGGTGAAGCTGGCCATTCAGGAGGGATGGACGAGCGTTATCATTGAATCTGATGCGTTGGGTGTGGTAAACCACCTTCTTCATAAGGTTTTTATTTGGAGGATCGCGCCAATTTTGTCTAATGCGGTTACTATGGCCTCCCGGCTTGAGGTGACCGCATGGGCGCACATCCACCGATCCGCAAACTCTTGTGCGGATTGGGTAGCCAAAATTGTATTAGCGGGATCGTGTCCTATCGACTGGGTGCTAGCACCGCCGATCCCGCTCCTTAGATTGATTGTAACGGATAATATCTTGTACTCGAACAACTTTTCCATTTTGCATTAATCTAGTATTATATTTGGGCCAAAAAAAACATCCATATTAATATTTTATGTAAAGAGATAAATTGTTTTTGGGCCTAGTGCATAAACTTAGTTTATAGCCCATGGGATAGCCCAGATATAGTGCAAAAGCGGGTCAGTGACATGGCAAGATCCAAAAAGAACTTCTAAACACACCGACCAGCTTCTAAACAAAAGAAGCTTCCCAGCTGCTATTAAAGGGAGCTTCTGGTCGTACAAATTCATACATTTTTCGTCCTTTCTGGCTAATATTTTCGGCTAATATCAAGTGTATCTGTGTCTCGGCCTTGTTGGCTAAGATCTCGGCCTTTTTGGCTATGATCAAATGTTGTTAAATTAATATTTTGAAGATGAATAATTAAACGTGTTTAAGATTTGGAGACACGTTTAAAATTTGTTCACACGTGTTTAAAACTTATTCACACGTTTGCTGTTACGTTACAAAATGATATAATTAGACATTATCTGTTTTCCACCCTAGTGGCATTATATCATGTTCACAATTTTGATTCTAGTCTGGATCAAACTTTTTCAAATAAAATCTATTCACATGCGAAATGATGTGATAAATATAATTTAAATATATAAAAGTTCTAAAAGTACTAGTGGCCAAGTGATAGAGCCCGATGTTGAGATGGTGAGGTCCTGAGTTCCATTCCAATCAAGGTGAAATTTTCACCAAGCTTGTACCCATCACTCCCATTCACATGTAAAACGGGTAAGCCTATTTTCGTAAGAAAATGGTGTTAATTTTGTATGTTGTATTAATACCCACTAGCTCAGATGCAATTTTGATTATTGCATAGGGAAACTATGTTGATGCATATTCAAATTCTCATGTTGATACTTCACCTCATCATAATAGGAATGAAAACCCAACCACCAGTGGTTTTGACCTTTCGTCATACTTCCCATCCTCGTTATCTAGCTGGTTGGCAAAAAATTATGTTTTCGATAAAATTGAATCCGTACGATATCCGCAAACAAACTACTTATCCTCTGAAACTTTATCTACCTCATACAAAAGCTTCCTTGGCAACTTCACCAATCTCACAGGGAGCTTTCCTTTTCGAAGGCTTCTTAGGATCTGCATTGGGTTGAGTTGAGGTGATAACAGACGAGGTTAAAGCTTTATAAGACAATCACTTCTAACTATTTTTCCAGATTCAAAGACCCATTTGTCGTGAAAGCTTACACACAAAAGGAACAGATTAACTTCAATGAGACCTTTTCGATGATGACTTTGAGGCACTCAATACTTCACCCGCAATGATTTGGATTGTATATCCATAGATTAATAACAAGGCTAGACGTAGATCGTGTTACTTTATTTTCCAAAAATTGTCAGAAAATTCTAATATACTTTAATTTGAAATTATGCAACATGAAAATCCTTCTGTCTTCGATCATAGTAGCATCGGAACCAGTATCAATGACCAACTTACTTGTTGAAAAGGAAATAATCATGCTCAAACAATATCAAATGCCATTGGCGCGACGCTTGTCTTGAACCATAAAGAGATTTCATTAATTTCCAAACTTAGGCACGAGAATTGTTACAAACAAAGCCTGCATAATACCTTCTTCAGAGAGTATTTAGACAACTGGCAGGCAGAATGCTATACGTGACCATGACGCGTCCCTATATATCTTATGTGTTTCAATGACTAAGTCAATTCGTGCATCAACCCAAGAAATCGAATTTGGATGCTGCTGTACAAGTTATTCGACACAACAAATTACATCTGGGGACAAGGATTTTTCCTTCCAACTACCAATGATATCTCTTTAACTACATTTAGTAAACAAGTAAGCCTATTTCCGTAAGAAAATGGTATTAATTTGGTATTTTCAATTACCCACTATCTCGGACGCAATTTTGATTGTCTTGGAGAGAAACCACGAGGGTGCATATTCAAATTCTCATGTTGATACTTCACCTAAGCATAATGAGAATAATACCCCAGCTAAAATGGGTTCTTACTTTACACTTCGTCATAGTTCCAGTCCTTGCCATTTACCTTTTTTTGGTCAAATACACGTTCTATTTGATGAAATAAAACGGCGTGACATGGTGTATCGGATGTTCATTATTACAATCACTCAACAATAAACATATAAAAGGGAGTGGACGTTGGGTAAATCAATCATTTAGACTTACTCTTGTTCGGGTTTGCTTCGCTATCCAATCTGTGCATGTGTTTGTCGATCGTGGTATAGCTCGTCATTGCACTTGCTCTATATCATTAGCTAGTGCTCGTATGTTCGATATCATCGCCGCTAATCGCCATTGTGTCGCTCCTTCTCTTATTTGTTGCATAACTACTTGGAAGTACAATTCGATCGTTATGTTCCTTGGGAGGGCTATCTGATTCGATCCTTGTCATCTACCTGGTTGTGCAAAACATATGCTCTCGATAAAATTGGACTTGCACAATATCCAAGCAAACTATTTATCCTGTTCAACTCTATCTATCTCATAGAGAAGCTTCCATGGCAATGTCACCAAGCTCATAGGGAGTTTTTTTCCATTTCGAAGGCTTCTCAGGATCTGCAATTGGCCGAGGTAATGACAGACGAGATTAAAGCTTTCACAGATAATCGCACTTGGGTCTGAATTGAGTTTTCTCTGAACAAAAGAGTTGGTGCTTGCAAATAGGTGTACCACATCAAATATAATTCTGATGGTACTCTTGTAGTGAAAGGATATGCACAAAAGTCCACCTTGTAGTGAAAGGATATGCACAAAAGAAATAGATTAACTTCAATGAGACCTTTTCATTGATGACTTTGAGGTAGTTAATATCGCATCCACAATGAGATAGAGCATATATTCAATGATTGATAACTAGGCTAGACTCATATCATGTTACTTCAAATCCCAAAAAATAACACAAAGTTAGGATATCCTTGGACATGAAATAGTGCAACAAGACCATCTTCAAGTCTTCGATTATAGTAGCATCGAAACAAATATCGATGACCAACTTGCTTGCTGAAAAAGGAATAATCATGCTCAAACAACATCAAATACTATTGGCCCTATGCTTGCTTTGAACCGTACATCGATTTCATTAGTTTGCAAACTTAAGAATAATAATTGTGACCACTGAAGCGATTTCATTAGTTTTCTCATGAAACGTGTGTTCTTGGATACTAACTAGCGCCCCGATGTACCAACACATATCACGTGAATTTTCAATGAGCACTCGGGTTAAGGAAAACACCATGGCGAAGGCGAGAGCCCTCAAGGCGTCTTCTTGGCTAGAGCTTTAACGCCAAGAGCACTCATGTCCTTCCCGCCAATAGGAAGCACAAATCTCGCCTTTAGAGTAACGTCTCCCCGAATATTCCGCTTATCGAAGAGGAACATATTACTCACATGAATATGTTTATCCGTAAGAGATAATAGTTTATCTGATACCCTGATATAGGATAAGAATCACACAATATTACACGATTGCAAGCATCTTTATGTTAATGGAATGTAAGAGTTTGATAAGTATAAATACTTTATAGATCTCTTATTAATTCCACATTATGTATTATGGCCATATACAATATACTCATTTAATAATCAGGAATGGATCAGAGGAAAATCTTCAACCGTCCCCTTTTGTTGTTGCTCAGATCAACAGTTAGTTGCATGGAGCAACTCTCGACTAGTTTTATCGCGAACTTCGGTATCTTATTCCAACATTTTCCATTGTCGTGGAAAAGTGAAAGAAAAGCCATGTAATTTGGCTCAACAATCAACAAGCGTAAGCAGGTGAGGGAGGAACCTCACCAAGGAACTTCTGAACCTTCAACCTCTCTCATGCAGCCTGCCGCGATAGGGTCCTCATTATTAGGTCAGCGACCCCTCATTAGGTCCGACAATGGTGTGGTAAAAAACCCAAAAACCGTGGTTGTAACTATCATTTTTATGTGGTATTGCCTCCTCATAGTTGGTTATTCGAGTTATCACCGACGTTTGTTAACTTCTAGTAAGATCTCAAAATGCAATTCATATAGAGACACATGGGTAAACGCCAATGCTGAGAAATTTGGTCGCCATAAACAACATAATATAGAAGCCAGTCCATACCCTGGAAACCTGCTATGTGTGTTTCCACAAAAGTATCAACAAGATCGATCAACAAGTTTAAGAAGGAAAAATATTTTGTATCTCTTACAAATGTGTCACCCTCCAAACAACTGAGAAATACCGACCATGTCAAGGACATAAACACCCCAAAAGAAATCAACATAAGGTCCAAAAGGATATATAAACATGGAGAGGGAGTATATGGTAACACCCCATATCTCACTAGAAAAAGAACTTAAGAGGGACGAGAGAAAGGAGTTCAAGATTCGAAAACAAGCCTCATAGAGAAATGTGGAGTGTTTTTACCCATGATCACAGAAGTCTCAATGGTGTTAGCTGAAATGGAAACAATCACTAGAAAAGCCCTAAATCTAAGAAGGATTGACGCACCTATGGGTCGCGATCTAAGTAGTTTTTACCGATAGCATAAGGCAAAGGGCAGCATGACTAACGACTAGAAGATTTTGTGAAGAGACATTACGGATCTCATCCAAAGGGTCCTACTGAAACGTGGTCACTTAGAAAGAACACATTCGTTAATCGATGTCACAGCCTATGCAAATGCACGTGACACAACCTAGTTCATCCCATCAAAAGAAGGGAAATCTCATATCGAAAAGATCTAAGACGAGGGGCCGTCGCAGCGCCCGAGAGGTATACGCCACCCAACCTTCTATGGAAGTACAACTTAGGAAAAGGAGAAGGTAAACAGAAGACCGTTCATATCCTTATCCAAAAAAAATATGTCCACGTGATGTGCCCCCATCCCCACACACGCATACACACATGATGAAGACAATTTCATGACCACCACCAATGAAAATATTTATACAAAGAGAATATTGGTGGACAAATGTAGCTGGATGGATAGTCTCTTACTGGAAACTTTTGAAAGCATGGGTCAGGGCAAAAAGGATCTCAACAATATGTTATGTCAACTGTTGGAGTAGAAAAGATCAATGAGAGAATCTCGTCATTGAGGCTAAAGTTAATCCAATGGAGGAAATGCCCAGACAGTTAGCAGTCGAGGACATGGTCCCAGTAGAAGTGAATGACCAAGACAGGAAAATGAGGATTAGAGTTATACTCACCGCCGAACAAAATGTCTCCATGACTGGTCTCCTCAAGGAGTTTAGGGGACATTTTCTTGGCAACCCAGTGAAATACCATGTATCAGCACAGACATCATCTCCCACGAGATAAATATTGAAGCATCTCTAAGACTGAGCACTTTGAAAAGGAGAGATATAACAAGGATAAGAGGTTGGTGGTGATAAATATAGATAGAAAGCTACTAGATTCAGTCTTTGTTAAACATATCCGCTTTTAGACCTGAGTGAAAAACAGAGTCCTGGTGAAGAATACAACGGGAAATGAAGAATGTGCATGGCCTTCAGAACCTCAATATGGCGTACCCTGAGGATTCCAATAAACCAATTGATAGATGCAACATTGAGAAATGAGTTGTTAAGCTTCATGGACGCCTTCTCGAGTTATAACCAAAATCAGGATACATCTAACCGATGAAGCCCACAATGTCATTTATGCAGACAATGACAAGGATATGCATTTCCAAATAGTCAATGTAGGGTCGTGGTGGGAATAAACACGGAGGCCACTACAGACATGCTAGTAAAATTCATCAAAGATGAGTTGCACGTATCCAACCTCCTAGAATACTTCAAATGCATGCGCCTACAATATCCGCCTTACGCACTCTAAATGTGCATTCTGGGTGAAATTCAGAACGTTATTGGGATTCATGGTGAGTGAATGTGGGATCATGTCCAAATTAGAAAAACTAAAGAAGTCCAAAGAGATGAAGTCCCTGACATGCCAAGAAAGTCCAGTTCCTGAACTGTCGACTAATGACATTAAATCACTTTTTATCCAAGGCAAGTGATCGAGCACTTCCATTCTCTTAGATTTTGGAGCAAAAACGAAGTTCAAATAAACGTAAGAATGCGAGGAGTCCTTCCAAGAATTCAAAAATTACATGCACACCCTATCGCTCTGGCAAAGCTTGTACCAGGCACGCCTTTGTTTTTGTACTACTACATTACATTGTGATTCAATTCATGTGAAGGAGAAGGTGACAAAAATTCGACGTCTAGTTTCATGTGACCTGATCATCAAAAGGGAGTTATACAAACGATGATACTCAACACCCTACCTCAGATGCATTACATATCCTACAATATAAAGGGTGCATAGAGAGGTGCATGAAATGGTAGCCGTGTGCAACAAAGGCGCACGATCCATAATAGGAAGTGCCTTTAGGTTAGGTTACTATTAACCCATGATGAACAAAGAAGCTTTCAAACTGGTACAGAAATGCGAGGCCTGTTGAATTTCTCGCCAAACAATCAGACGAGCACCAACATAACTGCCCCCAATAGTGATTGTCGGGTTGGTCGCCCAATGGAGCATTGACCTTTGAGACCCTTCCCACGGCAAATGACTCAAATCATAAGAGCGATCAACAACTTTTCCAAATGGATCTAAGACAATGCCCTCTTATTCACTACCGAATTCCATGTCATCAAATATGTAAGGGTCAACTTCTTATCCATATTTGGTCTCCCAAGAATCATCATCATCAATAACCAACCTTAATTCTACAGGAAAATGCTGAAATGACTCTATGAGAAGTTACATATCGAACACCGCTTCAAATCAATACATTATCCTTAACCAAACTCTCAGGTCGAGTCAGCTAATAAAACAACCCTATTTGGTCTAAAGAAAATAATGAACACCCTAGGAGTAAAATAGGCAGAATAACTCGACGTGTTACGGACACTCAGAACAACCCCAAGTAAGGTACATGAGAATCATATTTCAGACTCCTATACAAGCCAGAAGCAGCCGCCCCAACAGAGGTCATCCAATTCTCATGCACAACCAAACACTTCAATGCAACTACAAACAACATAGAACAAAGAACAAATTTGGATCTAGTTGACGAGAAACGTTCGACATCGAAGAAAATACAAGGACGAATGAGGATATCGTTTGCAGGATACTTTAATTGCTAAAGTGGTCCTCACCAGCTCGTTATGGAAGGCTTGTCATTAACTAACCTTTGAATTCAGACAAAACGAATTCTCAAAATTGGAAATTAGGGAAAAAAAAGTAAAAACAAATTAGGCAGGTTTGTCAACGATCATCCATCTCGTCGCACCACATTTTATTACTAGGAAAACTAGAAGATGTGAAACTACCCTACCATTTTGGTGTAGAACATTAATAAAGTTTGTGTTAAAGCAGTTCGTTGTATGATCTTTACAAAAATCTAACACACAAGTACAAAGGTTAGTTAAGGACGAGCACTCCACGTATAAACCTAACAACAAAATCATAAGCAGAGGGTCAAAAAGGTAATAGTTCACTTCCAAGTCGTTGTACCCCCATCTAAGGAATAAAAGTGAAATATAAAATCCCCGTCCTTACAACCAAGCACTAAAAACAAATGAGAATTTAGAACAAAAAGGAAGAAAAAGAAATGGTCGACCAAAACGTCGTCACTCCCCCTAGATAAGCAAAGTCACATGGTCAACCAAACTGCTTGTCACAAATCACTCTTGAATGCTCTACCTAAATACAAGTCGCGAACAAAGCATCCATAGTTTAAACGAAACAACGTAAAGAGGAAAGGAAGGGAACAAAAGATAATATTTATGCATATGAAGTCTTTAAAAAATAGCCAAACGACATAGTTAAAAAATCTATTACAAAATTTATGCGCTCGGAAGAGCAACAAAGTCTTGAAGAGCAAGAGAACCAACGTCTTTGCAGACAACCTTGGTCGTTCAATCAGGAGCCTCCTATCCACCTCCCAGCAAACATCCCTTGTCCAAGATTTGAATCGTTTGAAACACATGGGACATTTGTTCTCCAATGACGTTGGTTCTCCTACTCTACACATTTTAGAGAAAATTGGGGGCCAACCTCAGAGATATCTTTAGTCACGATTTGAAAAAAGGAAGTACTCTCAGTCCTCGTGATCTAAAGGACATCCATGTGAAACTGGTTGGAATTATGATAAACCGCATGGATATGCTACTAAGAAGTCATTGCCTTCAGTTTTGCCTCACATGCTTTCTTGAAGGCGGAGAAATCGATGTTCTTCCCTGATAGTCCCACACTAACATTTAGGCATACAACACCTCTCAGACGCTTTCGATCTCAAAATTGGCGTGATCCTTGTCTGCCTCCACTGCAGCCTTGCCATCCTCAACCTGTGCATTTTCTTCAGCTTGAGCCTTCTTGTACTTGATTCAAGAGAGTTCATCCTTGAGCTGGCTTCCCATGGATAGTGCACACTTGATCCTATCATATCCTTTCGAGCATGGTCTATTGGTTATTTAACTGTTTCACCTCATTTAGTAGGACGTTCTCAAGGGACTCAACCCTCTAACCTAGTCATGTTGCTTCCACGAGCACCGACTAGTGGGTGAAGTTCGCCCACAAGGCCACCTCAGACAACATCTTGCCGAATGATTTGCAAAATAAGGAAACTAATTGAGAAAATCGAGAAGGCCAAAGCAATTGATAAGTAAAAAAAGTAGAAAACACTTACGATCTCTAGATGACAGAACGAACTTTGGACAAAGAGATCGAAGACATTAACGACAATAGGAACCTGGTGCCGCTCCGAATAAGGGATGTCACCATTGAGGAAATGCATACACAAGTTACCGTTGCCATTGAAGGCGAGAGAAAATGGGAGAGCAATATCACGTAGGGTCAACAAGAGCAAAACGAAACTCGAAAATTAGACCTGTTGGGTATTGATAGTGACAGTCCAATAAGGAAAAAGCCCCAGACGCCCAATAACCATGGAGGGGGTGAAACACAGGTTATTCGAACCAGACCGACCCATGCTAAAGTCGATATGGCCCTTGATAGAGTAGCCCCGTGTCGAGCCCAAACTAAAGTGGACGCCAAAGGCTTCATCGCTGGTTGCCATTAATCACCAAGTCGCGGAGTCTTACTGCTCGCAATTTGAGTGCTCACCCCAAAAAGAGCCCTGCATATCTCGGGCACATATTCTCTAAAGATTACATATGGTAACTGCAATACTACGCCATAAATGTAATATATGCTATCCATATCTTCACCAACACAATATTCATTAAGATATACTGTTGCCTTTTACGGTTTGGTCTCCTTACTCTATAAATATCTTTGCTTTACATACATTCCGTTTACGTTTTGAGTTCATATACACACATATACTCATTTAAGCATCAGAGAGGGACCCATAGACACCCCCTCTGTTGCGATCCCGTTCCTGCAGGTTCACCGGAGCTAAGGCGAGAGTGAATTTCATCCATCCATTGACATTCAATTCACTGCCAAGTCAGCATTCAGGAAATCAAGATCCAACATTTGCCGCAGCCTGTGGGAATCGAGTGATACAGCCATGCAAACTCGATCCAAAAGCAATCGCCGAAATCAGACCAATGAGCAGTCTTCTGACAGCTCTGATTCCACAGGAGCTTCGCCGCTCCACATGCTAGCCAAGAAGCAACCAATGTCGTCCCCCCAAGGGCGGCCCGAGAACACGTCGGTAATTCTAGACCAGCTCCCGTTCCCAAGACCACTGAGACCCCAGCACCGCAATCCGTCCACATCACTTGGGAAAACATCCAGTTAACCCCGGAGATGATATCACTGCTAGAGGCAATCTTAGCGAAGGCTCGCCGACAAGCCCCTGCTCCTCATGAAAACGCTCGCCCTGCAGCCGCAGGGCCCATACCGACAGAAACTGGAAATCCGGGCACCACAGTCCCCCAGGAGGATCAGGAGATGACATCGGGACACCAGTCCCTACCCCAGTGTCCACTGAGCCGCCGATGGCCACCTATTCTACCAATCCATCCAGTGCCATGCCAAATGGAGGGTAGACCAACCAGTGCACTCTTGATCAGGTGGAGGAGCTAATCAGCAAAAGGCTCCAAGAAAGGCGAACAACAGTCGCAATTCCCTTTAGGGAGCGATCAGCTCATCCCTTTACCTACGAACTGGTCGCCATCAAAATCCCAAAGGATGTGGTCGCCAGGGCGATCCTCGAATGTAGTGGCGGGGTCGACCCCGTTATCCACGTCAACACGCATGAGGTCTCGTTGTTGGGTAAGTCAAATGATCCGAATCACTTGGCTTTATTATTTCCGTCGACCCTTTCGGGCTCAGCGTCGTCCTGGTTCTTTGGCCTCCCTGCAGGATCAATAGGGACTTGGTCAGAGCTGAAAAGCAAGTTCTTGGAGAGATACATGGGTGAGCACCAACTGATGAAGAGTGTGGTCGCTTTAGATGCAGTCAAACAGGAACCAGGGATGTCACTGGCCGACTTCTACGGACGTTTCCACAAGAACGTCACAGAGATAGATCGTCGAGTCTCAGATGAGGAGATTATTCGAGCCTTCTATCGAGGACTGAATGTGGCCAACAAGGCCTCAAAAAAGCTGTGCAACAGTTACCACGTTCAGGAGATTGAAACGATGGAGGAACTGGCAGCGAGGGCGAAAGGTTTCATAGACCTGGAAAGGGCGAACGCCGAAGCCAATTTCCTGACGACCTCGCTAACGGTGGTTCCTGAGCCCCAACGCGATGGTAAGAAGGAAAAAAAGCAAAGAAGGGACGAGATAACAAGACCCGAATAGAGAACCCAGGGCCTAGAATTCCAGACATCCCCGAGAATGTTACGCCCTTAAATAGGCAGATCTCGGCGGTACTAGTCGAGATGGAAAGAAGGTCTCTGGCAAGGCCACCAATGCCTCGAAGGAGTGGTCAACCTATGGGGAAGGACACTGAAAGCTATTGCAGATATCACAAATGCAAGGGCCAAAAGACTGATGATTGTCATATTCTGAAGCGGGATATTGAGAAGTTGATTCAGAGGGGGATGTTGAAAGAGTTTGTGGCGGGATGAGACAGGAGTCGAACACCACCACGACGAAACCACTTGCCAGCTCTGCCTGAGCAATCCGGACCATCTCAGAGCAGGAGGATAGTCAACCTGATTGCTGGGGGATTTGGTGTCGGAGGCAAGGGGTCACATGCAAGGGAGGTCTATGCAACTCAGATTTCTACAGCGGTCCAGCTAGGAAAGCGACCTTGACCTGAAGAGGACATTGTCATTTCATTCTCGGAAGATGACTTGGCGCATGTCACCACCCCTCACAACGATGCCCTAGTTATCACAGCCGATCTGGACGGTTGTGATGAAGAGAATTCTGATTGATGGAGGGAGCTCGATAGATATCCTGTTTCTGGACGCCTTTGAGAAGATGGGCAATTTTCCATTGATCGGATTTGCTGGGAGAACGACTTATCCGCTGGGGGCAATAGCCTTGCCATTAAGTCTGGGCGAAGGATGGAAGAGCATCAAGGTGTCGGTCACCTTCCTAGTGGTTGACTCACCTACATCATACAACGCCATCTGGGGAGGACCACGATCAATCCCAATAATATTGTGGCCTCCACAGTCCACCAAAAACTGAAGTTCCCCACACCCAATGGGATTGGAGAAGTACTTGGCGATCAACCTTCCTCACGACAATGCTATGTGAACAGCCTATGCAGGAAAAATCAAAATGAAGCCCTCGTCATCGAAACAGAGGATGGCCCTCGTGAGGATTTGGCTCGACCAGCGCCTATGTAAGAGTTAGTGGAAGTGGAGATTGATGGTCCAGACAAGAACGTGCGCATTAGGACCACCTTGAACGATGACCAGAGACAGGCCATGACTGCACTCCTCAAGGAGTTCAATGAGATTTTTGCTTGGAAACTGAGCGACATGCCAGGTATTAGCACTGACATCATCTCTCACGAGCTTAGGATAGATCCATCCATCAAGCCAATCGCTCAGAAAAGGAGATCATTCGGGTCAGACAAGCGTTTGGTGATCCGACAGGAAGTTGGCAGGTTGATTGAGGCCGATTTTGTCAGGGAAGTGAGATTTCAGAGCTGGGTCGCCAACCCAGTTCTTGTCAAAAAATCAAATGGCAAGTGGAGGATGTGTGTTGACTTCCGTGACTTGAATAGACATTGCCCCAAGGATTCCTACCCTCTTCCCAGAATTGATCAGTTGGTCGATGCAACCTCTGGTCATGAGATGCTAAGCTTCATGGATTCCTATTCAGGCTACAACCAGATCCGGATGAACCCAGACGACGACGCCCACACAGCTTTCTATGCAGACGGGGACATTCTTTGCTACAAAGTGATGCCTTTTGGTCTAATCAATGCCTGTGCGACCTATCAGCGGATGGTGAACCGCCTGTTCTAGGACATGCTGGGGCAAAATATGAAGGCCTATGTGGACGACATGCTTGTCAAAACAATAAAGGTGAGTCCTTACACAGCGGACCTTCGATAAGCTTTCGAATGCATGAGGAGGTACAGTGTTCACCTGAACTCAGCAAAGTGCGCATTTGGAGTTAAGTCTAGTAAATTTCTGGGATTCATGGTAAGTGAGCGAGGTATTGAGGCGAACCAAAAAAGCTTAAGGCCATTGAAGATATGAAGTCGCCAACTTGCCATAAGGAGGTCCAATTTCTGAATGGTCGCCTAGATGCACTCAACCGTTTCCTCTCCAGGGCGAGCGACAGGTAATTACCCTTCTTCAAAACACTAAGGGCCAACTGTAAGTTCGAGTGGACGCCAGACTGCGAGGATGCCTTCCAATCCCTGAGGCAGCATATTCAAACACTCCTGGCTTTGGCGAAACCTATTCCTGGCGAGCAGCTCTTCCTTTTCTTAAGCATCAGCGACGTAACAGCCAGTGCCGTCTTAATAATGTCCAGAGTCCAGTGTATTTTGTTAGCAAGATGTTTAATTCTACAGAAATAAAATATATCCATATTGAGAAGTATCTCTATGCCTTAGTTATTGCTGCTCAAAAGCTAAGACCTTATTTTCACGCGCACGACATTACAGTTCTCACCAATCAGACTCTCAAAAACTTCCTGCTGAAACTAGATTTTTCAGGAAGAATGGTCAAGTGGGCGATCGATCTCAGTGAGTTCAAGATCAAATTTGCGCCGAAAACGGCCATCAAATGTCAAACATTGACTAATTTTATAGTGGAAAGTACAAGCAATGGTCTCGCAGAAGCAGAAAGCAGTCCAAGTTCATCAGCAGATACCAGCCAAATTTGGGAACTTTATACAGATGGATCTTCTTCAAGAGAAGGCTCGGGGGTAGGTTTAATTCTCATCCCTCCCGAGGGCGAGACTTTGAAGTATGCAATCGCCCTAACGTTTCAGGCGACCAATAATGAAGCAGAATACGAGGATCTTATTACTGGACTCAGACTTGCAAAAGGAATGGGCATATCAGCACTCAGGGTAAAAAGCGACTCTGAGCTAATTGTCAACCAGGTCAATGACTCTTACGAGGCAAGGGGAAAGGATGAAGAAGTACGTCGACATCGCCAAGAAACGCGTCACCGAAATTCCCAATTTTGTGATTGAGTCTATTCCTCGCCAAGAGAACCAGATGGCAGACTCTTTAAGCAAGCTGTCGTTTGGAGGGACAAGAATTCAAGATGTACAGTTCCTGGAAAAAGCATTATGTTCAGTTCTCGACAACCGAGCAGAACTCTTCAACATTTAAGGGATGGCTCCATTCCAGAATTTCTTGAAAGAGGGAATTCTCCCAGAAGACGAAGGTGAATCCACAAGGATAAGACGGCTTTCAGCAAGTTACACGACCCTTGATATAAGGTGCATCACTCATCCCCAAACAGAGAGGGTTCTTCGTGAAGCTCATGAAAGAGTTGCAGCATGCCATGAAGGTGCACGATCATTTACACGAAAGATATTCAGACTGGGATATTACTGGCCAACCTTGGGAAAAGATGCGGTTGAATTAACACAAAGGTGCGCAACTTGTCAATAGTTCGCACCACGATCCGGTCGACCGCCAACACTGTTGTCCCCAATGGCAGACGTATGGCCTTTTGCTCAATGGGGAATAGATATATTGGGTCCTTTTCCCATTAGTACTGGTCAACGTACTCACATCATAGTGGCAATCGACTACTTCACCAAGTGGATAGAGGCGAAAGCTTTGGCTTCTACAACGGAAATTCAAGTGACCAAGTTCTTGAAGATCAACATATTTTCCAGATTTGGCGTTCCCAAGATACTTATCAGCGATAATGGTCCACAATTCGTAGGAAAATAACTTAAATGGCTCTGCGAAGAATACCATATCGATCATAGATTCAGCTCAGTGCATCATCCTCAAATGAATGGACAAGCTGAAGAAGCCAACATAGTTGTTTTAGCAGGACTCAAGAAAAGGGTTCAAGCATTCAAAGGTTATTGGGAAGAGGAATTGGAAAACGTACTATGGGCTATCCGAACAACGCCTAAGACAGCCACTGGAGAAACACCTTTCAATTTAGTGTATGGATCAGAAGCAGTAGCACCCGCCGAAATAGCGGTGCCTACCCACAGAATCCTACACTTTAACACTCACGCAAACGAAATTGAGCGCAGGACAGATCTCGACTTGGCGGAAGAAAAGAGGTGGCAATCAGAAAAAACACAAGCTAGGATGCGACTGATGACCGCTCGATACTTTAACAGAAAAGTTAGCGCTCGCCAATTGTTGGTGGGGGAAATGGTTATGAGAAGGAATGAATTTACAAGACTGGACAGTCAGAATAAACTTTCAGCTAAGTGGGAAGGACCATACAAGGTAGTAGAGATCGCTGCCCCATGATTTTACTATTTGGAAACCACCGAAGGCGAAAGGTTACCCCCTCCATTCAACTTTGAACATTTAAGGAGATTTTATACATAGATTGTAATCAAAATGATATGTCAATAAAAGCAAGTCATTCCTTCATAAAGCATGACTACTTGAATAAAATCGAAGAAAAAGACCCGATAACAAAATTGGGCAAAAGACCTGATGACTGAATCATGAATTGAAGAAAAACGACCTGACGCCAAAACTCAGGCGAAAGACCTGATGACCGAATCAGGCATCAAAGACCTGACGCCAAAAGTCAGGCGAAAGACCTGATGACCGAATCAGGCATCAAAGACATGACGTCAAAAGTCATGCGAAAGACTTGATGACTGAATCAGGCATCAAAGACCTGACGCCAAATGTCAGGCGAAATACTTGATGACCGAATCAGGCATCAAAGACCTGACGCCAAAAGTCAGGCAAAAGACCTGATAACCAAATTAGGCAAAAGATCTAGCTACAAAGTTAGGCAACACAAAAGACGTAACGCCAAAGTTAGGCAGAAGACCTGACGCCAAAGTCAGGCAAAAGACCTAACGCCAAGATTAGGCAAAAGACCTGACGCCAAAGTCAGGCACAAGACCTGTTATCAAAAGCAGGCAAAAAGACCTAACGCCAAGATTAGGCAAAAGACCTGACGTCAAAGTCAGGCACAAGACATGTTATCAAAAGCAGGCAAAAAGACCTAACGCCAAGATTAGGCAAAATACCTCACGCCAAAGTCAGGCACAAGACCTGTTATCAAAAGCATGCGAAAAGACCTAAGGAGAAAATTAGACAAATAAGACCTGATATAAAAATCAGGCAGAAGTCCCAACGCAAAATGCGAGTAATCTGTCAAGGAAGTCGTTCTCTTATAAGTTGGGTAAAGTTTGAGAAGTAACAACCAAAGCGAACAAATCCATATTAAGGGTAACAGTTCCTCTGTGAAACTAACTCAAAAAGGTTGGGGAATGAACTTCAGGCGATTACTATAGATGAAGAAGCTTTGAGTAACAAGTCCCTCAAGACTAGGCGAACACTCCAAAAGGTCTAAACCTTAACAAGGTAACACATCTTCAGAAGATGATAGTCTTCCTTAAAAGGTTTGGACTTAACGAGGGGAATAGGTAAATCTATAAGGACTTATCATTCCAAGCGTAAAGAAAGGTCCAAGACCCTAGGTGGCAAGACCATTATAAAGCGTTGCGAGGCCATTATAAAGCAAAGAGAAAGTCCAAAGAAATTATGATAAAGATATCGGAAGAATTGTCAACACAGTCAAAGTCAAGTAAAAGTAAAGGCTTATGAATATAAAGGCATTCAATATTATAATAACCGAGTCTGAAATCAAAAAATAATTACAAACATTCCGGAAATACAAGGGAGGATAAAAAAAACTATTGTCTCAAGCAAAAATAAAGATATGATTGCCGAGGAGAGGGAAACTTCAGGTCTTGGGCCCAAACTATTGATAAGTTTTCCAAATTAGTCATGATTATTTACTTGTACCCTTTCTGTGATAGTTATGGTGGAGCAATGTCAGTGAACTACTATAGATAATAAAGATTGAAAGGAGACACAATAGACATATTCAAAGCTTGTCCCCAGCAAAAGATTCAATTTGCTATATGATGATAAATGCCTAGAGATCAATGTGGTGTGGTTGTTATGAAAAAAGCATGATTCCATCATACTAAAGGTGGCCTCCCTTTGAGGAGCAAGAGGTCAATAATTTTAGCTAATCTATAGCCAGAAGTATTGAGGAATCCAGAAAATGAGTTATCCCTCCCTCATTTCTATCTAATCGGTCAAAACTCTAGCTTAGCAAGCTCCAGAAACTCTGCAGTCCAAATTTACGGAGAGATACTCTTTTCTAATGTTAATCTACTCATCTATGAGAAATTTAGGAATAAAAACTGCAGATTTATCACTCAATCAATGTAAGAATTAAAAATATCGCCTCAATCAAGCTAAACAGTTAATGACAAATGAGCAATAAAAAATCAGTGTAAAACCTCGAAGGATCAGCAGAAAATGCCTGAGAGACGAACAAATATTATACTAATTTTGTGAGATAGTGCGTACCACGAATGATCATCAGATAAATGTCTGGGATCAGTTCAGTACCTGTAAGACCGTCATTTGAGCAGAGAGAGTAGTCGCTCCTGTCTGAAGTGTCTGCAGCTTCCTTCAAGTTCACTTGTATATCGTAATTTCCTTTCCTTTGAACGTGCTGCTGATTGCCTATTAGCAAGAATCATGCAACAAACAAAAACAAATCCAACAACCCCCAATAGATTACTATGTGTGACTTCAATAACACTTTAAACGGTTATAGTACTGAATTTCACCGTGCCTGGAAATACTGAAACTGAAGTTTGCAGTGAAAATAACCATAACGACATAACCCACGCATCTAGAACAACTCAATGTTACATCATGAACCATTCTCATTTTTATTTACTTAGACCATCAAAGTACAGATGCAGAAAAATTACCATGAGGCCGATAACAGAGTCAAACCATAGTGAAAAATCCAGAGTGTATACCAATATCAAATATATTTTGAATCTTTGATCGTAAGAAAATGGCAAAAAAGAACTGAAACCTTGTAAATTTCAGCAATTTGATCAAACCCAGTACATATTATCACAAAAAGAAGTTAATAGCTTAATCATAAACCAACTACGATATTGAATTGAGAGGTGAAATTTACTGAGTTTCAAGCCATCCATATTAGTAACTGATGAGTAGCAGAATAGATTCAAGGGACATTTTCTACTTTTTAGCTCTTTTTGGATCGAGCAAACAAAGCTCCGCTAATTTTTCAGCCCCCATCGCCTTCTTCATCCCATTGAATTCGTCCTCAAGAAACTGGGATGCATCGTGCCTTCGTGGGAGTCGGGCCTTCACTGCGGCTGGCAGCTTCCTACAAGAAAGAGCAAATGAAAAACACAGGGGAAGAAAATCCGTTTGAAATTTGGTTGGTTGCAGAAGAAGTTTCGACCAGTTTCAGTTCACTCTCGGACGTGGGGTGCCTCCGCTTCCTTGCACGAGAACGTCGCTATCAAGCAGTCCCTCCCTTCATTTCTATGCGCTGATTGGTTGCTTCGGTTTGCTGGTGTATGTTATGATCCGTTACTTGGGCCGTAGTTTAAGGCTTCGCAGTATTGAATAAGTGGGCTATTGAGAGTGGGTTTTAGAATAAGTTAGCTTGGTCCAATTGTGTCTCTTCCACGTTCAGCTTATAAGCACGTGAGTAGAGTATTGGAGGCAATCAAACAAAATATCAACAAACTGTATTCTCTCCCTTCTATTCTGTTCTGTGCCTTCTTCTCCAATCTTCCAAATTCTGTTTCAATTCCGTTCAGCCATATCGTGGTCGTAACAGTGGTATCAGAGCTCAGCTTCCACCGCCTACCGCCGCCGGAGTTCTGTCAAGGGAGGACCTACCTAGTAGGGAAGCTCTTGGCCGGATTTTTGCAAGCAATGGAAGCAGCTAAGGAATCCCGTGCTCAGAAGGATGCTAGGGTGGATGCTACACTCCAGGAGCTGACGGAGCAGATCACCATCATCCGCAGTGAGTTAAGGCAGGACGATCTCAGGTCGTGGATTACTGAAATGGTCTCGAACCTGAACACCAATCTATCCGCACAGATTGCTGAACTAAGGCAAAATTCGAGCATCTTGGGTCCGAGAGGAGTAGCTCCAAGACACAACGGGCAGTCGATCTCAGGAGCAGCCCTGCCAGCTCAAACACAGCAGCAACAACCAGTAGAGACAAGGGAACCTCACCAGGCATACAGGTTCGGTAGAATCGACTTTCCCAGGTTCTCTGGAGCGAACATCGCCAGTTGGTTGTACCAGGTAGAACACTACTTCGAGATTGACAGGACACCTGAGGAGGCCAAGATGAAGGTGGCCATAATCCATCTTGAAGGAGAAGCCCTGCAGTGGCATCAAGGCTTCATGAAAATTCAGGTGAAACAAGGGAGAACTCTGTCGTGGGAAGACTATGTGGCAACACTACAAGCTCGATTCGGAGAAGAATTGTTTGGGGATCCCATATTGGAGATGAAGAATCTTCGACAGGAGGGAACCTTTGCTGATTACCAATGTCGTTTCGATGCTCTTCTACATCGAATCCAACTCATGGAGGAGGTGAGTGAGAGAGCTGCAGTAAGTCAATTTATCGGAGGCTTAGAATTACAACTGCAAGGATCAGTCAGGATGCAGCACCCACAGACGTTACAGGAAGCCTATGCCATGGCAAAACTCCATGATTCCATTCTGCAGACACAAGGAGGGGCTCGACATCACAGTAGAGCTTCATTTCCCCCGGGTAAGCAATCTCCTACGTCCTTGGGTACAATAGGTAGTACTGCCATAGATAATAATGCTGCCTTACATAAGAATAGACCTGCTGGAAATGTTTATACTGCTGCCAATTCGGCTGGAAATTTTGTTGGGGGTTCGCATGCTGGTAGTTATCCTGTAAAGAGGTATGAAAACAGGGGAACTAGGCTTACCAGTAATAAGGAAATGGAAGCAAGGCGAGCAAAAGGGCTATGTTACTGGTGCCCCGAGAAATACTCGGTGGGTCATGTATGCAAAGGAAAACAGATTTTTCTGATCGAAGTTGGGGAGGATCAGCATACTGGGGAACAGTTACAAACAGGTCAGGAAGAGGATGTGGATCAGGAAGAACTGCCCGAGATTTCACTGCATGCTATCACAGGAACCGTGGGAAACTCGACAATGAAAGTGGAAGGGGAAGTTAATCAACAGAGGCTGCAACTACTCATTGACTCGGGTAGTACCCACAACTTCCTTGACGAAGGAATGGCGGACAAAATGGGATGTCGAACTGAATTTGTGGCACCACTCAAGGTAATGGTAGCGAATGGAAGTGCAATGAGGTGCAATCGGGTTTGCAGGAATTTTACTTGGTGTATGCAGGGTCACCAATTTTCAGCAAGTGTGTTCTTAGTGCCATTAGAGAACTACCACATGGTATTAGGGGTACAGTGGCTTGCGACCTTGGACGATATATTATGGAACTTCGGGAAGCTCACAATGAGGTTCGTGAAAGACAGTCAACTCTGTGAGCTCAAAGGGCAAAGAGGGGGCTCAATTTACTGGAGTAGTCAGGCTAAGATGGATAAGCTGCTGACCAAGAAAGCAGAGCTCGCTTCAATCCAACTCTGTTGTCTA
This sequence comes from Chamaenerion angustifolium, assembly GCA_946814005.1. Classification (NCBI taxonomy): domain Eukaryota; kingdom Viridiplantae; phylum Streptophyta; class Magnoliopsida; order Myrtales; family Onagraceae; genus Chamaenerion; species Chamaenerion angustifolium. The sequence continues at coordinate 21,655,389 of OX328270.1, read as the reverse complement.
TCCCTCATTCCGGACAGCAAGGACAGCTTCTCAATCTGGTCTACTTGTGTCAATGAAGAAGAGCATGAAAGTAAAGAGCTGACCAATCTGCTACAGCAGTACAAGGACGTTTTTAAGGAGCCAAAAGGCTTACCCCCGCAGCGGAAGATTGATCACCGTATACCCTTAAAGGAAGGGAAGGACATTGTCAGTTTAAGACCCTATCGACACCCGGGACCTCAAAAAGATGTGATTGAGAAAATGGTGAAGGAGATGCTCGATAATGGCATTATCAGACCGAGTTCCAGTCCCTTTTCCTCACCAGTTATATTGGTAAGGAAAAAAGATCAGACTTGGAGGATGTGCATAGACTACAGGCGTCTAAACGACATAACTATCAAAGATAAATTCCTGATACCCTTGGTGGATGAGCTGTTGGATGAGCTACATGGAGCGTCAATTTTTTCAAAAATTGACTTAAGATCAGGTTACCACCAAATAAGGATGGATTCTGCAGATATACAGAAAACGGCCTTCAGAACACACGAGGGCCACTATGAGTTCTTGGTTATGCCCTTTGGGTTGACCAACGCTCCGGCAACGTTCCAAAGTTTGTTGAACTCAATTTTTAAAGAACATCTTCGGAAATTTGTACTGGTCTTCTTTGATGACATCTTGGTCTACAGTCGTGATATTAAGCAGCACTTGCAACACTTGGAGACAGTATTACTGATTTTGAGAAACAGTACCTTGTTCGCCAAGAAATCGAAATGTAGCTTTGGGGGAAGGCAAGTAGAATACCTCGGCCATATTGTGACGGGTGCTGGAGTGTCAACCGATCCTCTTAAAGTCGAAGCAGTCAGGAGCTGGCCCACACCGAGCAACCTCAAACAATTACGAGGGTTCCTTGGTTTGACGGGCTACTACAGAAAGTTTGTTAAAGGATACGGGTCAATAAGCCGACCACTGACCGAATTGCTAAAGAAGGAGGCGTTTCAGTGGAATAGTGAGGCTAATGAGGCTTTTATGCTGTTAAAAGAGAAGATGATGACCGCTCCAGTATTGGCTCTTCCGAACATGAGCGAGACGTTCGTAGTGGAAACGGATGCCTCTAATACGGGAATTGGGGCAGTTCTGATGCAGCAGGGACATCCGATTGCCTTTATCAGTAAAGGGTTGTCAACAATACAACAGACACTCTCGGCATATGAAAAAGAGCTGTTAGCCATTTTGCTTGCAATTAAGAAATGGCACTTTTACTTGATCGACAGACACTTTGTGATTAAAACTGATCACAGAAGCTTAAAATTCCTGCTTGAGCAACGTCTCTCGACTCCCTTGCAACACACGTGGTTGGCGAAGCTCCTAGGGTATGATTATGAGATAGCCTACAAGAAAGGGGTCGAAAATAAGGCTGCAGATGCATTATCAAGGGTGCAGGGACCAGAATTACTAAGTCTCTCTCTGTCTTCGGTGGCACCCGAGCTATTGGGAGAAATCAAGGGAAGCTGGCTGCAAGACACCGAATATGCTGATCTTATTAAGGTGCTGGAACAGGGTCAACCGTCTACAAAATTCAGTTGGAATGGTGAATTACTGAAGAGGAAGGGACGGTTGGTGGTAGGCAGGGACGAACAACTTCGGAAGAAAATTCTTTCGATATTTCACGAGTCGGCCATGGGGGAACACTCAGGAGTGACAGCAACCGTACAACGAATCACAGCCTTATTATATTGGAAGGGACTCAAACGATATGTGAGGGAATTTGTCAGGAATTGTGAGACTTGTCAGCGACACAAGTATGACCGATCTGCATCACCCGGGCTACTACAACCTCTTCCGGTACCTCAAGGTCTTTTCACGGATATTTCTATGGACTTCATCACCGGATTACCTAGGTCTAAGGGTAAGGAGGTAATACTAGTAATTGTTGACCGATTGTCGAAGTATGGGCACTTTGTAGCCCTAGCTCATCCGTACACGGCTCAGACAGTGGCACAAGTCTTCGTAGACGAAGTTTACCGACTACATGGGCTGCCCAACAACATTGTAAGTGATCGTGACCCTATCTTTGTAAGCACTTTCTGGAAAGAGATGTTCGGCAGGCTGGGGGTTTCCTTGTGTATGTCCTCGTCTTATCATCCACAGACGGACGGGCAAACCGAGGTAGTGAATCGCTGCCTCGAAACATATCTACGCTGCATGGTCGGGGAGAGGCAAAATACTTGGGTACGTTGGTTACCCTTGGCGGAATGGTGGTATAACACCACTTACCATTCAACCATCAAAACAACACCCTTCGAGGCATTGTACGGCTACCAACCTCCATTACACATACCGTATTTTCCTAAGGATTCGAAGGTTGAGTCGGTGGACCTCGTCTTGAGGGAGCGGGAGGAAAGCATTAAACTACTAAAGTTTCATTTGGAAAGAGCAAGAAACAGGATGAGTCAAGTGGCGAATAGAAAGAGGTCGGATCGGGAATTTCAGATCGGAGATAGGGTATTTCTTAAGTTACACCCTTATAGCCAACACTCGATGAGGAAAGGTGGGAACCAAAAGCTGCAGCCGAGGTATTACGGGCCCTTTACCGTGCTGGATCGGATAGGTAAGGTCACTTACAAACTAGACCTTCCGAGCTCGGCATTAATTCATCACACGGTACATGTGTCGCAACTCAAACTAGCTAGAGGAGAAGTGAGTCAAGTCATACCATTGCCAGAAGGAATCAGTCGAGAGCGTGGCAATCCTCAAGCTGTTATTGGTCGGAAGATGGTTCGTAGGGGAAATCGAGCTGCGACAATGTTGCTTATCAAATGGGAAGGACTGGAGGACAAGGACGCTACTTGGGAGTTCATAGAAGATGTCAAGAAGAAATTTCCCGACTTCAACCTTGAGGACAAGGTCGTAGTTGAGGGGGGTGCGTTGTTATGATCCGTTACTTGGGCCGTAGTTTAAGGCTTCGCAGTATTGAATAAGTAGGCTATTGAGAGTGAGTTTTAGAATAAGTTAGCTTGGTCCAATTGTGTCTCTTCCACGTTCAGCTTATAAGCACGTGAGTAGAGTATTGGAGGCAATCAGACAAAATATCAACAAACTGTATTCTCTCCCTTCTATTCTGTTCTGTGCCTTCTTCTCCAATCTTCCAAATTCTGTTTCAATTCCGTTCGGCCATATCGTGGTCGTAACAGTGTACTGGCAATTAATGCCAGGAAAACAGCTAATTGAATGACTTGACGACAAATCACACACGAGAAACCCTAGAAAATTGGGGCTTTCCTTCCGGCGTGAGAAAATTTAAAGGAAGTGATTCCTCACAGACATTTTCAGTATCTCATTAAATAGAATCTTATGCAACGACTAGTTAATAAATAATAAAAAGGACGGGCCCATGTGACTATTTTGATCCTACTACGAGCGAGCGATATTTCGTAAGAACCAAATAGGATCGGGAAAAAATGTGTCTCTGTCATGCTTACTTCAAATAAAAATGAACGGAATAGTGCAAAAGACTCATCATAAGTTATTAGTTAACAAAGCACGATTGGGTGGAGGTTCTATATAAAACTATAAAATTTGAATTATGTATTTCATTTATGCTAAAATGACTTTTTTAAAATTAAATTGAAAAATTATCTTTTCCAAATAAAATCCTTGCTTGCTTAACACGTAATAAATGGTGCAAACACAAACTTTACTGAAGTTAAATAGAACATACAAGGAGACAGAATCTTACATTTGTCAGCTAAAGTAGTAAAAGGTAGGAGATGCCCAACAACAAAGTCTAAGGAGACTCTAAAAATAATGGACTCATACAAACAACAGAAAACAAAGGCCACTGCTTCAATCACTTACAAAAAACCAATCGGTTCTCCTTCTATTTTCTTGATCAAAAAAAAAAAAACAAAAGAAGGAAAGAAAGAAAGAAAGAAAGAGAGAAAACAGCTGCAAGATCACTCCTAAGCAGGTGGGTAATGAACGCCGTCACATGACCACGTAAACAAATGATAAAAAACCCTCCGGCAAAACGAGACCCGACAGCAAACAAGATCTGATGGTGGTATTGTCTTAAGTAGAACATCATTGGCCTTGAAACAGAAACAGAAGCAGAAGGAATAAACTCGCACAGATCACTCTGAAAATCACACCAATGAATTGAGTGCAGAACGTAGCTTCCTGACAAGATCTTTTATCAACAAACCAAATTCAGGATCCATCTGCAGAAACACAAGATTACCACAATGAGTTCTCTGCGTTCAAATTCAATATTTAAAAAAGAAAGGACAAGTTTTTATTTTACATTGATCAAAGTATCAAATGGTTCGTTCTTATAGAAACAGAGAATCACCTGAGCAATGATGGTGATATCGTCAGTGCAATTTCCAAATGCCATGGAACTGCTATTAATGACAGTTAAATGGACTTTCTCAATCTCAGAGATGATCTTTTCCATCGTTCCTTTTCTCTTTTGACAGTGAATTTTTATCAGGACATCTTGATCAGATACTCTTGCTTCGATTTCTGGTAGCGGTTCATCTACAGGGCCATTTAAGGCATTCTCACCAGCTAAACAACTTCTTTTGTCATCAACGCTGAGGTGAGATCTTTTGATGAAGACCACCGACTCTGTAGTCTTCTTTCTTGTTTCCTCCTCGAGCGCCTTTACTTTTTCTTGCAGCTGCTTCACGTACTTGATTGTGTCTCCAAGCACTGATGCTTTGTCCATCTGCAAACAACAAAATGCACAAGTAGAGCACGAGCATAATAAATTGCAGTAGTACAGGAAGCCGCAGAATGACCTTACCAACATCATCCACAGAGATTCAACCACTTGTCACAAAATATTTGAAAATTCAAATTATTAGAACATAGACAAAGTAAATCAGGAAACATTAGCCAAAAAGAAAACCAGTAATTTAAAACCCTTTAACATGAACAATCTGAATTCCTCCGCAGAGTTGACCAATTTGCTTTCTAGGCATTCAATGAAGGGATTACTTATAGTACAGTTGACTACCAACCCTTACTTCAGATACAATTGCCACACATTTAAACATCTCTTCACTACATGCTTTCTTGGCTACAATAATAGAACACATGCAGTCCACGTATATTAACCATTGCCATCATTGAATTAGATTTGCAGTTCGTAAACTGCCAAATATAGCTTCTAGGGATCTTTTCATCAACTTCTTAAACAAATAACAAAAGCACTAAGAAGCAAACATTTAAGTAAAAAAGTTAAGAGTGTTGTACCTTCTTGAGTCCAGGGACAAGTGCAGACAAGGCAATGAACCGCTCACTGAGCTTCTCTCGACGCTTTCTCTCAGCCATAATGTGGTCATGAGTTTGAGGATGTCTGTTGCTAGAGGTTACTTTCTTACCACCCTGAGAGGAGGCCTTCACCGCATTGTTTTGATTCCCGAACGAGGCCTGAGATGACGTAATACCCGAGCGTTGATTACCCATGTTCTTGGAAGAGACCGTCTCCTCTTCCTTTGGTTTCATAATGAAATTTTGATTCGTCAAGTTCGAGTTTACAGTAGAAAACACGTTTGAAGAATCGACTTGTTGCAGTGCAGGAAAAGGGTGCATTTTACAAGGACCCCAAGTGTTTGTTTTGAGCTGTTTCTGTGGCCGATTGTTGTAAGGGTATTCTAGAGAAGCTTTGAAATTGATTGTAGGTTGTGAGAAAGAGTTACTTATATGTCCACCAAGAACAGCTGCCATTGGAAACACACCAAGCTCCTCTGACGAGTTCATCTGCCACTGGTTCATGAAGCAAGGATCCTCCAACCCCTTACAAATTTAACAGTTCTGCGTTCAGGGTCATTATTATAGAACTCTTTAGGGATACACTTTGCTACAACAAACTATCGATTTTTGTTCTTTGCACATCTTTAGTCAATTTGATGGCCTAAATCATGGAATATATCTGGGAAAATAAAGATAAAGTTCTAGAAAGTTCGTACCATTTCGGGTAGTACTATGAGAGATGATATTTCCATGGAAGAACCTCCCTTTCTGACCGAAAGAGCTAGTTGGGGAATCCTACTGAGACAAAACATCACATAGAGTATAGGCATAAATAAACACAAACCAGAGATAAAGTGGAAAAACTCAAGACAATTGCAGAACGTGAAAGGGAGAATACCCTCACCACAAAGAAAATGGACAATGCTTCTCTTTTTCCTCAAACCCCAGTAGCAAAGGACATGACTTTGGGATCATTCCACTTTTATAGGCCATACCCCAATACAATACTCATCTCCCACAAAAAGTCTCCGCAGTCCGTGGAAATTGGGACGCACCATGATTATTTGCATGATGAAGCTTAAACTTTAATTAATGGAATGGATCAAGTGGGAGCAAATGAAAAACAAGTCAGCAACAACGGCGGGTCAAATCACATATCGTAGTCATGGAGACGATGACACCTCAGAATCGGTTGCAGTAAAGCCAATAGGAATTCAAAGGAGACAACCCAACTTTGTGGGATTTAGATTCCCTCTACTTTCACGGATTTTAATAACTGGAAAATTTCCAAAATATTATCGGAATTTTATAAATTTATTGTCAATTTTATCACGGATTCAGGCATGCTTAGTCAAGGGTTATTTTATTTATGCTTAAAAACATATATTTTTCTTTACATTTTTATGTATAAAATTATTTTCATTTATTTATTAATAAATTACTATTTTTTTATTGTTTGTTAGAACAAAAAAATTCAATTTAATGATAAGATAGAAATAGATTTAAAGTGTTTTTTCTTTGTAAAATAACTAAAAATAATCATTAATTTGCTAGCTAATTTTTTGAACAAATTCCTAAATGATTTTCTATAAAAATGTAATTTGCTAATTCTGTTCAATTATAACGAAAATTTGCATATTATTTATTATCTTCTTTTTTTTTTTTTTGCAAGTTGCTAACAAAACTTTTGGAATATGTTATTTGACTTTTTAAAAAAAATATCACTTTGCTAGCTAAACTCTAAAAAAAAAAATCTAATTTAGTAGCTTAAACGTTTTTTTTTTTCAAAGAAATCGCTTTACTTGAAAAAATAAAACGTTGTGACACAACGTCACGGATGTCCCGAATTACAATCATTAACTAGTAATCGAACTAATGGTAGTGATGATCATTCGACCCAATTACTTAGACACACTCTCATTCTTGCTTGTTTAGCTATCCAGTTCGCACATTCGTTCGATGTCCTCGGAATCACCCTTCATTGTACGTTGTCTATTCAGCTCGCAATGGCTCCAATGTTCCGTATCGTGGTTTCTAATCTCCAGTGCACCGGTTCCGCTCCACTTATTTGTTTGTGAACCGTTTTCGAGTCCGTTTCCATGATAATGTCTTGCCATCCTTGTTCGGTTGCGAGCCTTATGCCTTCATGTAATGCCCTAGCTTTCATGATGTCGATGTCATTGCTCCACTCCCTACGGTTCATGCCTCCTATCACTTTGCCTTCGCTATCCCTTGCTATGACTCCTATGCCGACTCTCTTTGTGTGCTTACACCACGATGCGTCGCAATTGATCTTGATGATATTCCCGGTTGGTGCATTCCATGCTCGGCAAATGATTGCTTGATCTCAAGGATGACCTCTTGTTCTCGAATGCGGCCTTGCATCGTGTTTTCCATATATGCCAACATATGATGAGAGTTTTCCCCCACCTATGTTCGCGATGCGCTCCTTGGCTCCCTTGTTCGTTGCATCTCGTCTCAAGCCATGTCGGTACATCCAGGGTGTTTGTTCGATTGGTGTGAGCTTCAAGTAGGCCGACCACACCGGTTCCGTCCATGCGCATCCAAGGATCACATGTTCCCTTGTCTATTCGTCCCCACAAATTGGACATGTTGGGCTTACATTCATCCTTCTCCGAACCATATTTGACATCACTGCTAAAGAGTTCGTGGCTAGTCTCCAAATGAAATTCTTTACCTTGGGGATTTATACCTGTTCCATAGGCCGGTCTGATCTTGTGTCACCCCTGTTCGGTTCGGTTCCTCCCGCAACTTGTGGTAGACTGAGCGTACTTGGGCCGTTTCATCCTTTGTGTGGGGCCATATAAATCGGTCATTTCCTCCTTCCGTCGGTAGGGGCATGTTCAGTATGTGTTCGCCATCTCCGTGGTTGACAATGCTCCTCACCATCGGTTCATTCCATATCCCCCCCGGTTAGTGTCAGGTGGCTAACCCTAAGTTCACTTCCATGTTCAACCACGTGTTCGGTGCCGACCCGCCATCCCTCCTTTGTGTGAAGCCACGGATCCTCAAAAACACGTATGTCTTCTCCCGAACCGATCAGCCATAGACCATCCTTCTTCATTATGTCTCGTCCATGTGTTAGGCTACTCCACCCCCAAGATGACCTCCCTCCTCGTTTTGCCTCCATGAAATGTGATCGTGGATAGTACAATCCCTTTAGTACTTGGGCACATAGTGAGTTCTGTACTTCTAGGATTCGGGTTGCCATCTTCGTGATCAAGGCCGAGTTGAAGCTCTCCAGTTCCTAGAAATCGAGCCCCCTACTTGTTTTGCTCTCGTGAGGACGTCCCATCTTCTCCAGTGTGTTCGTTTTCCGTCCACAGTTTGCCCCTACCAAAATTCCGCAATAAGTGCGTTTATCTCCGCACACCATGTTTTTGGTAGACGGAACACACTCATTACATATGTGGGGATCGTTGTTATGATCGCTTTGATGAGAACTTCTTTCCCCGCCTGATTCGGTGTTTTCGGTCTCCATCCCTCTAGTTTCTCCTTGATCTTTGTTTTGAGTGACCCTAGTACCTCATTCTTTGATCGCCCCCATATTTGAGGGCAGACCCAAGTATTTCCCTGGGGCGCTCGTGCTTTTTATGTTTAGAGTTGTTTCAACATCCCGTCTATCCTCCCGTGCCGCCCCTTTGTTGAAATAAAGGGTCGACTTATCAATGTTGATCCCATGTCCTCAGAAATTCTGCCTTTTAAATTTTCGTTTTTTCAAAGTTGACGGAAAATACGTTTGTTCATTTAAAAAAGAACGCTTGTTGTGTTCTTGTGTGTTACTTAAAGTTTGAAAGTTAGGATTTCTGCAAATTTATATTTATCACTATAGTAATTACTACTCATATATATAATTAAGTACCATCTAAAGTTAAAGTTAATTGCGTAGTAATCCACCTGGTTAACATGTAGGATTTTGATACTATATTGTGTGAGTTCGAGACTGAGACTCGCTAGTAGAACTATACTTTTCTTTTATTTTTTAATGGCGGTTCATAGTCGTCTTAATGATGGTTAAACCACGTTGTTACTAAATATCATAATTTAGTGGCAAATATAAGGACATTAGAAATATGTAACAAGTATTTTTCTGTTGCTATATCCTAAACTACTTTTTTTGCATTGACAATGTTGTTTCTCACTAAATTAGTTTTGGGTGTTTTCGTAATTAGTGGCGGTTCAGAGTCGTTTTAATTTCCGTAAAACGACGTTGTTACTAAATAGCATGATTTAGTGACAAACATAAACGTCATTAGAAAAACTATTAAGTAACAAGTATTTATCTGTTACTAAATATGACATTTTGCAGCACCAATATTATTTATCACTAAAAGATTTTTTAGAGATAGTACAATGTTAATGTTAAATTATATTGTTATTGTGGCGGAAACTATGATCACTAAAACAATCTTTCAATGACAATATATTTATCGAATCTATATTTACCTACCAGTGACAAACATTTTTGTTATTACAAAAACAGTTATTAAGCGATAGACCAAAGAAATAATTGTCACTATAGAGATACATTCTTGTAGTGATTAGGCCCCCGAACGTGAATATCAGCATTAGGGTTTAATAAGTATAAATGTTCAGTACTCCTCTCATTAATCATAATCATACATTACACTTTTACTACTTTATACACCGTACTCATGTAAGTCTCTAGAAGGGGATCAAGAAAACCTCAAGTGTTTTCTTTTGCATGTGCTTAAATCAATTTTTAAAAGTTTGAATAAACATATGACAAGTTTTGCGGTCCATTATGATAATATGTCCTACATCGTTGTTCATCCTATACATTTATCGGATTTATTAGTTTTTAATTTATTTAATAGTCTGTTATAATTATGTCGAAAAGTCTAATCATCATGATATAAACAGACTTTTTTTTTTTGGTGAATTGATATAAACAGACTTATAATCGACGAATAAGCACCCCACCACCGACACCTTGTAATTCAGCCGTGCTAGGAATAGGCAAGTTATCTTGACTTATTGATGGTTGGATGGATTAATTCTTCAAAGAGGAAGAAGAACAAATATATTTTTTTTTTTGGCCAATGATGAACAAAGAATTGATTTGTATACGTTGTGAAAGGTGTAAGAAAATTGAATTTATTGGTAACCGCCAAATGAAAAAGAGGGCTCTGCTTGACTTCCAAACTCACTTTTAGTGACGCGTCCCTCGATTATATTGGACGGTTTCTCTAGAATAATCAATTCATGTGTAGTTTGGTATCTCTATTAGATATTTTATAATTATTTTGTGACAATTTTAAAAGTACACACTAAAAGAATTAGAATTAAAAATATTAAATATTTTTTCATTAGTTGAATGTAAATTGTCTTTATATTGTTTTTCTTTTCAAATTTAACCTTATTTTAAAAAATAATTACCAAAATAATCTTCAAAAAAATCAATTTTATAAATATAACTCTATGCGCGAACCAGATTCGCGCTTACATCAATTTTGTTGTAATACTCAAGCAAAATTGTTGTATCCCGCTCCTTATACGATTTTAAAGTGTTTGGATCACCAATATTGGAATTCATGTTTATCACGTTTTTTAATAATCGCGAATTGTCATGCGCTGAATGCAAATTGATTCATTTTTAAAAAAAAAAATACAACTCAATAAAAAAAAAAGCTCATTGATTACTTAAATAAGGTGCTACATGAATGATTTTCATATATTTAGCCCAAATATAGTAATCAAAACATGATTCAATTTTTTTTTATCTAGGGTATCCAACCCCTGCGACCACCACCCAACTACCAGATGTCCCCCCTTAGCCTGCCCCAAACATTTCCTATCTTCTTTGGTATGCATCTTTCTGATTACACCTCATCAATTTGCGATTGTTGAGTGACCCGAGGGGGTGAACGTTGATGATGCTGAAACATAACTTTCGGTTGATCTGTATATTCGACTTGTTCATCGTCACTAGATGACGTAGGTTCTTCTATCATCTAATTGAACCTCGATATTTCACCAGTTATGTCATGGGAAAACTGATAAGCATTCATAATCTCGTCCACATACGTTTTTGTTTACAATAACAATGTTTCAGTAATTCATTTAGTTCACCAGTTGTTGTTTCAGTAATTGTTTACAATAACAATGTTTCCAACCTCGCATTTGTATCATAAAAACGTAATATTGATAAGTACACTAAATAATAAAAATTACAGTTGAATTTATTTAAACCAAAATCTTACTAATAACATCGTTTGTTTCCCATGTGGTTTGAAGTGCATGGTCGGTGGCAATTCAACATGTGAGCCAGCTAGTACCGGTGGTCTTACATCTCAATTTAATGTAACTGTCATCCTTGAGTACCATGCCAAGTACTCAAAACGAGGTACATGTATCTCTGGTTCATTTACTAGATGCAGATCGCGGTTGTTGAATGTATGCGGCATGTCATATGGCCCATGGCTCGCGCCTCTTCTTATCACATCGTAGTTTGTGCAACCTATCCCAATCTTGTCTATTCTCAAATGGTTCTGGATATGTTGACAGAGGTTGAACTGCTGCATTATTCGATCCACCATGTGTCACTCTACATTGTTAAAGTGTATGAGTGACACCTTGGCCAAGAACAAATACTCATCCTCCATACAAACCGATGAGGCATTTCGTAATCGTTCATGGTTGTATGAGTTCCATTTTACCTTCAATATACACCCAAAAGTTAATACTATAAATAGACATGAAAATTTTATGGTTATATGATTGAATACCTAAAATTCTCCAAGGGCCACCAACTTGTCTTTGTAGAAATGATGAACACTAGGTTTATGATTTCTTTTGTTTGTCTTCGGTAGTGTCCACCACATTCCTAATGGAACTTGACCGGGCCATTTCACATTGAGCTTTATCATTGTCCGACTCACTGATAAATGCTCTCATGACCACAACTATCGCAATTAAGACAAAATAATTAGTGTACTACTTCGAATATATTATGGCCTGTACAAATATATTACAGATAATTGTACCTGTAGAAATACAACACATCCTGCTGTGTCTGTTCTACCATTCTCTACAGCTCTACATAAGTCGTTATATAAGTAACTCAATAAAGGTGACCGCCAAATGTACTGAGTCGTCTGATATAGATTTTCCAATAGTGACAGATGCTCCAAGTTTACTTTGTTCCCAGTAGTTCTAGGAAACAAAAATGCACCTAACATGTGCAAAATGTATCCACGTTCTCTCATTACGACTTCTTCCTCTGTCAGAGGTATCCAATCGGTTGCATCTGGTTTCCTCTCGAATATTCTTCTTAACCAAGATAGTTGTACCTCATTGTTCGAAATTCGATCATCCTCACATGTAGGTGTATGTCCCAATAATCGTGCGCAAAGATCAAGCAAATCAATAGAATCATCTTCGAGGTAATACATGTATGTGACAGAGAGTTCACTCACTCTTAGCCCTAATAGAAGTTGTACATCCCGCAAAGTGACTGTCATTTGACCCCTGATGTAGGTGAAATGTGTGAGTTTCTGGGTGCCACCTCTCAATAAGTGAGTGCAGTAATCCAACATCAACGATAATACGAGAGATATCTAATGCTCATCCAAAACCTGCTAGATCCACCCACTCATCAATGTGTGGATCTAAGGCCCACCAGTTACCTGCCCTCAAATATTTATCATCTCTAGATTTATCACTAGCAGTAAACTATAATTAATAGTAATTATGTAATTAACAATAATTATGTAATACTTAAAAATTACAATAATACGAATGTTAAAAATAAAATATAAAAAGTACAGTATCATCTGCGACCTGCTACGACATATGATGTTTTTGAGCATACACCAATGAATGATTGTCTAACTGCATTAAACAATTTAACCTAAAACTAAGAACAACTTATCAATTTCATAATTTAACTAGTATAAATACTAATTACACATTCTATCTTGTAATTACGCATTCTAACTATGAATTTTATCTAATTTTATTCAATTGGATAATTTACCCCAAATTTAAAAATTAGGTTTTTTTCTCATCACCTTAAACTAGGAATCCAGCGAGGCGGTAGTGGTGAATCCGGTGGCGAGGTGGTAGTGACGAATCTTGAGGCGAGGCGGTAGTGGAAAATCTGATGGCAAGGTGGTAGTGGGGGAGGCGGCGACCAGGAACAACTGGTGACTTACAGGACGGAAGGCCGACAACGGAGGTTGGCGGCGGAGGCTTGCTGCTGGTTCTATCCGAGGCTGGACTAAGGGACGACATCGGATGCTTCAAGGGACGGCGAGGCGAAAATCACAGCAACTTCAACGATGACGAGGACGACGACGTGGGTGATGGCAAGGCAAAGCAACACCGATGAAAGGAGGAGGAGAACAGAGCTCGGCTGCGGGGAGGAGAAGAGGAGCTGACTGAGATTATTCAACAGGTAAACGCGAACCAGGTTTGCGTGTTTGATTATTTTTCGTCAAATACGTGAATCAGGTTCGAGCATATTTATATTTGTAAATTTGATTTTCAGAAAGGTTATTCTGGTAATTATTTTTAAATTATGGATAAATGTGAAAAAAAACTCCTTTATATTATTTTTATATATAAATCGCTTAGAACTTTGGTCGTCTCTATATTATCGGGGATACTCTCCAACATGCACTAACAATTTTCTCAAAATACGAAAATTTAAATAACAAATAGAAAAACAATAAGCTAATAAAAAAAAATCCGAACACTGAAATCCACACATCATAAATAGGATTGTTAGTTTTAATTTCACTGGAAAGTCCTTAAATTTTACTGCAAGTGTGGATGAGGAAAGGAAACTGATGACATTTGAGAGCTATCTTTCTTTAGAGAGAAAGCTCACAAAAATTGAGATTTTCATACTTACATATATTGTTTTGACTCGATTTATGCCGCTTTAACGAGTATTTACCTATATTAGGGGTTAGACATCAAATCCGACTTTCCCCAACCCTTTTTGAAAAATATTTTTGTTTTTGTTTTGTTTCGCTTGAAAAATGTCGGGTCTTGGCGAGCGACGAGTCCGGTCGAGCGGGGTCATCAACAGGACCAAAAAACGAAAGAGTCGCCAGCGATTAATTAGAGACTAATCGGAATCCTAAAATTTGCCTAGGGTACATGGAGTTAACATCCTTGGGCTTGGAAATGTCTACGTTGAGAGAATCAAATTCGGGGGGTTGATTACGTCTTAAGAGCTCGCAAACCCATAATATGCCCTTTTAGTACTTTAGTTTGCTTTTGAATTTATTTTTACCGATTTACCTGAACTACCCGTTTTGATCATGCTTGGCCAAAAATGTTATATGCATTTAAAAAAAAAAATCATATACAAACATCTTTTATGTACGAGTTAGTTTAAAATAAATACACAATTGGAGAATGAATTTAATCGTGTTAAAAAAAGGTGGTTTAACTTTGGAACATTTTAAGCATGCTAAACATATACGAATGATTTTGAAAATACGAAACACATTGGACTAATTTGTAACACTTTGAGAAGTTACGGGATTTCAAGCACCAAAATGCAATTATTTAAAATTCGAGCAGAAATTGCCCAAAACTTTTCTGGTTTGGTTTATAACACTCGGTAAAGTCCCAGAATGACTCGAGAGTCCAAAGACCGAGTTGTAACCTTCATCAAAGTTTAGAAATGACCTAAGTCATTTTATAAAAAATATATTTTTTTTTTCTGAAATCCCCCATAATATATATATATAGATAGATAGATAGTTTCACATATGTATTATACATATATATATATATAGTATCACATATACATAATATATATATATATACTATACATATAGATATAATATCACATATATATTATACATACATATATATATAGTATCACGTATATTATACATAGATATATATTATACATAGATATAATATATATATATATATATATATATATATGTGTATAACCTCAATTTCATTCACATTAGAAAATACAAATGCAATATTGAATATGATGGAGATATACCTAAATCATTCGGAGTTTAAATACCATATGTAAAACAGCGACCGATATTTATCGATATTTTTCACTCACTGACTCTCACTTTTTTTTTCACTCACAATCACACCCTTTTCTTTTTTTTCTTATTCTTTTTCTCTATTTTAGTTCCTTTTCATGGCCTTCGTCTTGCTCCACTCCTCACCGAAGCCTCCGACATGCTCTCACTTCAGCCCTTCCTTGTTTGAAGCATCCCCCTCCGTTTCTACCCCTTGTCTAAGCCTCCTTGTTACTCTATTTATAGAGTTTGCATAATATTTTTTTATTGCAATTGGGAAATAAAATAAGAGGGATGACATGAGAAGATGACAGACAAAGCAAGTGAAGGAGGCGTGGGAGCATGGTGGAGTAGACTAAAGCTTTTATTTTATTATTTTTTATTATATATATATATATATTTATATATTATATGATGTCCTATATATATATATATAAATTTCGGTCAGAATATTATACATATATATATATATATATATATACATAAATTTTGTTTTTGTTTTTCTGTCTCGATTTTTGTCAGTTTGGTTCATCGCATACGATATTTTGACCCCGAGCCAAAATCAGGTGTTTACAGTTACCCCTCTTTGAACACGTTCTCATCGAAGTTATCTCATGAGTGTGTCTTCAAAGACAAACAACTGATTTTGTCTCCTTTCGATTCATTATTTACATAGTAGACAAACATTGTCGTGCAACTTTCAGAAGTTGGACATCCACAAGTTCCGATTGTTGACGATGCTTTGCGGAGACTGAGCGCATAAACGCTCATCAGCTTGTGACTCCCAGAAGCTGAACAACTACAGGTCCTGGTTGTCGAGGCTTTTGTTTTTGCAATCAACGAGCTGGAGGTTGAGGATTTCTTTTGTTGCCAGAAGCATCGTTGAGGATGACTTGTGGGGGTTGGGCACCTTAAGGCCCCGTTCATCAGCTTGTAACTTCCAAAAACTGGACACTTACTCAAAGGATTTAATAAAACATGAAGCATGAAGAAGGTGAATAAGAAAAACATCTGACTCCATTGTATTTGTGAAACTTGTTATTTTGTACATAGAGAACTAGATATATATAGTGTAGAGATAACTATCTCTATATATTGATTCTATCTATAAAGATTCTCATACTATCTATCTAACTATATATATAATAAACTAAATATAAAGGGAAAAACTAATTAATATAGATAAACTAAAGATAGATACTAATCTTGATTAATCAATACTAGACTACATTCACCCATGTTCTTTGTTTTTCTTGATTTTGATCCTTAAATTTTGAAATTTGCTGAATTAATTCACAAACTTCCAATGCTTCTTTGCTTGTGCGAAAAATCGCAAATCCAACCCCAATATAAGTCCGCAATTGACTTGAGATCACACACCTTCCATCTCCAACTTGATCCTTCGAACCCAACACAACCACGTGGGTAACCGCATACGGACGAACACGAAATTAAACTAAACTAAAGCAATGCCTCCAAGGTCATGCTTGTGGTGCCTTCTTGATCATCCATCGTTATCACGCCATTTTAGGCTAAACAAAATAAGCAAGAAAAATTATGGCACTTGAACTTGCAGCCAAAGCTCGAAGTAATCTCATTAAAGACTTTCTTCTGCAAGCAACTCAATCACACACCAATAAATCTTGAACGGGCAACTTCAACATCAAGTATTTTAGCATTTCTTAGCAATGAATCAACTCAGCAATTTCGCATAAACCTGCGCTGGAGTCTTCTGGTGGTAGGCTTATCCAAATGAACCGGTTCGAACCGGTTCGACCAAAATAGTACCAAAACCAGACCAGTGTTTTTAACCTTCAAATAGAACAGTTCAAAATAGTACCAAAAATCCAGTTCGAATCGGTTCGACTCGACTCGTTTTTTTATACTGGTTTATACTTAAATTTAAATCAAACCACTTTAAACCTATATAATTTTTGATCCAGTTTGAAGCTAAATCAACTAAACCGGTCTGAAATTAAACCAAACCTAGAGATGTCTTCAATAAACCAAACCTAGAGATATATTGGACTCTCGTATGTTGATGTTGGACAGGATTTTAGTCGGCTGTGGAACATATTTTCAATCGGTTCAGTATATTTTTTAGTCGGTTCAGTGTATTTTTAAGTCGGTTCAGTGTTTTTTCAGCCGGTTCAGTGTGTTGGACAGGATTTTCAGCCGGTTTAGGTTCGATTTGAACCGAATTATTTCCGAACCAAAATTGTTATTTAAAAAAACATACCAGAACAAATCGAACCGGTTGTGAATCAGTTCGAACCAGACCAACTCTTTTTTCCTTAAAACAGAAAAATGTACTGATTTTTTTCAAACCAGACCAGTCCAGTTTAGAACCGGTTCGACCCCGAACCGGTTCATGAACAAGCCTATCTGGCGGCATACGTGACTGGCGATCGGTGGTCCATAGAGAACAAGTAAGACGACACAGACGACAGATTGATGGGCATTTGATTGGTAGTGGATGTGATAACAGAAGTTGAGGAAGATTAGGATGGCGCATGCGGCTTGAGCGGAAGGAGGCTAAAAAAATGGCGATGACAGTAGATGAACGTCTGGCAGACGGCGGTGGCTGAGCGGTAACCCTAATTTCTTATTTAAGTTCAAAACCCTAATGTCTAATTTCTGGCTCTGATACAATGAAAGGATTTAATAAAACATGAAAGCGTAAAGGAGGTGAACAAGAAAAACATCTGACTCCATTATTGTGAAACTTGTTATATTGTATAGAGATAACTATCTATATATATAGATTCTATCTATTAAGATAATCATGCTATCTATCTAACTATATATATAATAAACTAAATGGTTAATTACATCAACAGTTACTTATGTTTGACCTGTTTGATTAAAAGATTACTCATCTTTTTTTGCGTAACTGAACCGTCACTTAAGTCTGAGGATGTGACTGAACGGTTATTCCGTTAAGTTTCCGTCACATATTTTCGTCTGACTGTCACGTGCAAGTCACGTGACCTAATTTAAAGACGATTCTACCCCCCTTTTATGTTTATGGATTATGATGTAGTAACGGTTAGGTAACAAAATGTCCAAACTAAAGTAACCGTTTAATAACAGTTAAGAGAAGATAAAACGTCATTTAACAACTTCTCCACAAATATAAGTCACCACCTTTGCAAACAACTTTTTAATAAAAAAATAAATAATGGATTCTCTAAATTTGAGTTCAAAATTGCATATTAAATGCAGCGCAACGCATTAACAATGTCATTAAAATTGGTAGAATTACATTGCCATTATCATCTCAGGCCATTACATTGCCATTATCATCAATTACCAACGCTACACCTAACTTACGAGAAGCAACATCCGATTTTCCAGAATTCAATATAGCAGCCAACTCCAGTAAACTCGATGTATGAACATGACACCAAATCAGTAACACTATCAAAAAACTGAAACTTGAATGAGTCTGCAACTGTTGACGCTTCTGGAACGATTAAAGACAAGAAGGACATCAATGCATAAACTTGCCAACGAATGAACAAGCCAATTATAAATCACGTTGAGAAGGAAAATAACTAAAATTCAAATTATCACAATCCAGCAAATGTATGTATTTCTAATGTTTTATTCCATCATTCAAGAGGTTCGCCATAATCAAGTGAAATAAGGAGAAGATTGGAATTAACGCATTTCCAAATTTACCAATTCAGAGAAGGAAAGGTTACCATAAAGGTACACTTCGCTTTAACACAAAAAGACCTCAAATTCATAATCACTGGTTCCATTTTGTACATATGTCGGGGTTATGGTATGAGGTAGAAAAGCAGAGACTTAAGTTATATGCTTTGTACTACAAAAATAAATAAATCAGCAAGCGTATTACTAAAACAAAAGATCTTCATTAATAATTGGGTTAATAGTTCCAATAGTACCATAAGTTTGGGCCATGTGATCGGATGGTACCATATGTTTTTTGATGTGGTTAAATGGTCTGTTATGTTTGGAGCATGTTGTCATATGGTACTCTGTTAGTCAACCGTTAGATTTTTCTGTTAAATGGTCAATGTTAGCACCACATCAGCGCCACATCAGCGCCACGTAGATATATAATATAATATTTAATTTAAAAAATAAAAATAAATAGGAAAAATTAAAAGAATAGGGAAACAAATATGAAAAAAATCGGAAAAATTATAAAAATATTCAAAAAATATTTTAAAACTTTATATATTAATAAAATTTATTTTTTTAAAAAAATCGAAAATTGAAAAAAAAAAAACTAGGTTAGACCCTTGGGATCCAATTGACCAAACCCAGGGTCCAACCTAGTTTGTTTTTTTTTAAAAAATAAATTTATAAAAAATAAATTTTATTAATATATAAAGTTTTAAAATATTTTTTATAATTTTTCCAATTTTTTTCATATGTTTTTTCAATTTTCGATTTTTTTAAAAACAATTTATAAAAATTAGATTTTATTAATATATAAAGTTTTAAAATATTTTTATAAATTTTTTCGATTTTCCCCAATTTTTCCCTATTTTTATTACATTTCCTATTTATTTGTATATTCCAATTGCCACATCAAGGCCACGTCAGCGCCACGCCAGTGCCACGTCAATGCCATGTCAGCATTCCGTTAGTTAAAATTGACGGCAACAGTAATTTGGATCAAATAACAACATTGCGAAACTTATGGTACTATAAAACAACATAGGGGTACCATCCGATCGCATGACTCAAACTTATGGTACCATTGGACCTATTAACCCTTAATAATTTCCGATAGAACATTCAGTTAGAGAGAAAAAAAAAGGATAAAACCAATTCTAATCTACAAAGAAAATGTAGAACGTAAAGAGCAGTCAAAATTGTTGAATAAGTGGAGAAAGGCATCAAAATTATGTTTCAAAAGTTCAAATTAAACTTACATGTATTATTAACAAATAAACTCTAAAGATGATGCGGATTATGAATCTCTGATAAATGTAGAAGACCTCACTCACCGGGACCATAAAGATGATGCGGATTATGAATCTCTGGCAAATGGGCTCTGTATAATTCAACAGGTGCCTGTAGATATGGAGTATGGCCAAGGCAATGGATCCAATAGTGCAAAGAAAAGCAATAACTACGTACAAAACCGGAAGCAAATCCTCATCCATCTTCAACTGCTTATCAACCAGTATCGCCTTGGCACATCAGCAGCCATAACAACAATCAGCTTTGCAAAGAAACAAATTCAACAGAATTATGCAAATGCAGCCCGACAATACATACCTTACTGAAAATGCAAAACCCCTAATTCAGCAGAAAGTTTCTTAGATGATTATGCATGAATACGGCAATGTCATAAACCCAGACGACAGTCTGTTTATGCAATATCAATTTCTAGATTAAAAAAAACTTTATTTATTGTTTATCTTTCACGCAATCATCTGCAAGTTCTCAGCTGTAATTTCAAAACCCTAGCTCCGCAAGTTGCCTCAAATCGGATCCACCATCAATTTCACCCGCTTCGACCTTTTGCAGCGGCCGGAGCAGCTTCCAGCGGCATCTAGCCCTCGGCAAGGGACATTCATACGCAAACCTCGAACCTCCAACTCGCCGATAATTAGCGCCAGAATTCAAGGCAATAGGAAGAAGTCGGGGCCATCGGGATCTGATTAGACGACTTGTGGAGCGGCAACGGATTGTGGAGTGGCAACTCGCCAGTCGTCCTTCTTCTAGGGCGGCTGTCTCTTCCAACGGCAACGACATTCCGACCACGGCGGCCTCTAAGTTCGATTGGCCTCTGAGTTCCCAACTCCACCTGGAAGAAGAAGATAGCCACTATAGGTTTTACAGACAAGAAGGGTATATTAGATAAGATAAGTTTAAAGAAGGTCACGTGCATAACCGTTCAGTCACATCTGCCAACATAAGTAACGGTTGAGCTCAAGTTTGAACCGTTCAGTCACATGTGCCAACATATGTAACAGTTTAGGTAATTAAACCTAAACTAAATATAAATGGATAAACTAATTAATATAGATAAACTAAAGATAAAGACTAATCTTAATTAATCTACACTAAACTACATAATACCTTAACAAGGCCACTCGGAAAATAATTGCAAGTCATTCATCGCACGACCTTTCAGTCTTTTTCTTGTGGCGTTCTTTGGTAACTCTCTGTACTCCAGATATCTTTTTATATTAGTGAACCACGTCTCATCGTCTGATTCTTTGATTGTAAAACCTTTTTGTTCTCCAATTGCATTTTTTTTTATTTTACTCATGGATGCGAGCATTGCCAATTGTTTTGTATGCAAGGAAGCAAATAATAACACAAGGTGATCACTGGCCTGCTTGTCTTCTTTGGAGTTTTCATCGTTGTGGCAACGACGTTGCTGGCGCCGATGTTATTGTCTCTCCATGGGTTTCTCCACCCATCGGTGAATCCGATCAGTTGGAAGCACTCTGCCTTCGTGTGACAAAACTTCCCGTAGTGGCTACATCTCGTTCCCTTCCGATCGATGTCACCACCGTGAGACGCTTTTGTCAACAATGGTGTCTCCCTGCATCGACAGCGACGTCTCCCCTGCTATCAACAACAGCGTCTTCCATGCGTCAACTATGGCGTCTCATTTGCAGGAGTCAACAACGACATCTTCCCCACGTCAACAATGGTGTCTCCCTTATGTCAACAATAACGTCTCCCCGTATCAACAACGGCGTCTCTTCAACTCTATTTAAGTTGCCTCTGTTTCAGCTCAATCGAACGACAGAGAATTGTTTTTCCTCATCTACTTTACTATGTAAAACAACATTTCGTGTTCCGGTGATCGATTGTTGTCTGGTGGCGTGTGTCGGTTTGACTTCGATTGCCACATCCTCTAAACGAGGTGTAACATAGAAGACAGATTCAATTCCGGTGATGGGAACCTCAACATCCCTCCTTGTTGTGGTACCGATTACTTGTCTCTAATCCCTTTCTTGATCGGATAGTTGCAAAAGCCGATTCCACCTCAGGTAACGGGTTTTCTCGGAGTAAATCTTGTGTTTCTCGATTATACTCGTCACTCACTGCATTCAGGAATTGATACAATTTGGTCTCTGCTTCATTTTGTGTTTCAAATTGCAATGTCGTTTGGGTCAATTGGTAAATGATGATGATGTAAAGGAAGATTCGATCGATCTGTTACTTGATCGAGAATTATATCTATGATACCATGTTGAACATAATAAGTAATACGTATTTGGTGACCCCCTAACCGGATCGTTCTCCGTAATGTATAGAGCCAGATACGGCAAGGGTGCCCCCCACAAGATTGAATCAAGGTTCCCTTTGTGTTCTTGAGGTGCTGGAATCGTCGAATGTCGCATGGGCTCCTGGAAATCTAAGTTCAAAATACCATAGTAAGAATTAGGATTACAAAATTGATCATGCATGATTGGTTTTGAAAATTTTGTATGTTCCGTTCATTCCATTCGTAGACTTTGATTACATGTATGTCAAAAGGTTTTTTAAAAAATAATTTTAAAATCTTAGCCAATCAAAGTCTAGTTCTTAGGACGTTTCACATGACGGCACAACTCATTGAGTACGTTTGTTGCTTCTTCCTTGGTTCGAAGGAAGGTTGAGGACATGTATTTTGAAAATCTTTTTATTCGTCTCGTCCTTCGTCTCAATTGTCCAAGGGTGCAATTCAACTCAGCTACGTTTCCCCACATTTCTCCAAAGTGCGATCACAGCCCCTCGTTTCATTGAATTTGTAATTCTCGTTCACCTATTTCTGATCCCCTTTTGTCATGGATTTCCATATTCAGACAATTTCGACCGTAGAGGTTTGTATGTCCTTAATGTGAGAGCAATGAGGTCAACGAGTATAGTCCATTTTTGCTTGGACGCACAAAAATGGAAGTCAATACGCGCAGTTTCCAACGATAACTTAGTATATCTACCATACGACCATTATCTAAAATATTTCTATGGACAACTAATTGTCGGATATTAACCAAAAAAACACTAATTGTTGGGCTTGAGGAATAGTCAAAGTCATATTCAATCGAAAAATGATGTTATCCAAACACATTTCAAGTAATTGAAGTAAAACATAACCTGTTGACCCTTTTGCTTTCTGGTGGTAGTGTTAATTTGTAAAACAAATGTGTTACTTTGGTTATTAGGTTTTAAATGGTTGTTAAAAAAATAACGTTAATATTATCTTATAGCAAGACCATTATAGACCTTATTTTAAGTCACAAATAATTATATATTACTTTATCACGACATATTGCGCAAACACCATCAAAAGTTTTGGTACAGGAAAGAGGATGAATGAATTACCAGTACACATACTCAAAACATAGTCTAAAAAAATGTTTTGTTAACTTCATCAATTGATTTTTTAATTTTGTAATAGCAATGACGTACATGTCCATCATAATTTCTTGTAGTTAATAAGCTGAGTATACTCTTTTCATTTACAACTAATGACATGACTTATATATTTATATTTCCATCAAAGAGTTTATTTTCACCCAATAAATAGTTATGGAAACAATTAACATATATATATATATATAATTGTAAATGAAAGACCATAATTAAACCACATGTCATATACAATCAAACACACAATTAAAATGTAAATTGTTGAATTAATGTACTTCCCTAATGGTTATGCTAGGCTCTGGCATGCACTACGCGTGTCCGTGTTGTCGTTGTTTATCATTTATGGTATGTTACTAAAATATGATCTGTTTGACTTATAGGATAGTGCGAAAATTAAAAATTTGTTTTAAAATATTATTAATATAAAACTAAACTTAAATTTCAAATGATAATGAAATAAAAATTAAAATTTTAAATATTTTTAAGAAAAATATCGAGCGATCGGGATTCTCTATAGTAATGTTTCTTGGTGTCGGTCGTTTGAGCATTTTCTTAAAAGTATTTAAAATTTTATTTTTTATTTCATTATCATATACAATTTAAGTTTAGTTTTACATTAATAAGAAGTTTAATTAAATGTTTAATTATGGTACTATCTTGTATTATTCTAAGGGATAAAAGTCTTTTAGGTACCTAAGAAGTCACAATTTTAGAAATAGGTACCTTAAACATTTTTGATACTTTTGGGTACATAAGAAATCATAACTGTATCTGATTTAATATTTTGGTCATGTTCCCGTCACGTGTGTAGTATTTTGTTCCAATAAGGTAACTCTACTTTATTTTATTGTTGCGTTCAGATATCTCTAAGTTGTTTTATCGTCGTAATCAAATATATTTACTTCGTATTCATTAAATTTTTATTTATTGTTTTTGTTACTTTCACGTACCCAATTAGAGTAGATACATTTGTGACTTTTAGGTACTCGAAAGTAATAATTTTTTTTTGAGGTAGCTATTTGTAAAAACGTAACTTTTGATGTACCTAAATGACTTTTATCCCTTATTTGAATGATCATACAAATAATATTTTAGTAAACACATCACATGTGACAAACAGCGATAACACGAACATGTATAACATGTTGGGACAGGATCTCCCATGCGCTGTCTGGATGCTGATCTGGCAATGATTAGGATGTCAAGTGGTTGATGACCGCAAGCTTTTGTCGGAGCTCCGATGACCCTACAAGAAGGGGAGCGCAACAGAGGGGGTTTCTCTAGGTCCCACTCCGATGCTTAAATGAGTATACTATGTGTATTAACTTAGAATGTGCTGTAACATATGTAAAGCAGGATTATTTATAGGGATGGAAGACCAAACGGTTTTGGTAACCGAATATATCCGTGAATATTATGCTGTTACAGATAAGGATAACAGATATTACGGTTATCACGTAATATTGTAGTTGCCTTATGTAATATTTGTAGAATATGTGTCCGAGATATGTGAGACATAGTGGTTGTATATTCGGAGTCGGTTGTGGCACTAGAGTTGAGACGTTTGACTCTCTTGGGGAGCGTTCCCAAGACGAGCAGTGAGAGACTTTGCCCTTGGTCCTGGTGACCAGTAAGGACTTTGGCAACCACCTTGATTCAGGGTTTGGCAACCACCTTGATTCGGGCCTTGGTCCAGCTTACCCTTAGTGTGGGCGGGCCCATTCTTGCATGATTTGGATTTGACCCCTCTGAAATGATGTAGGGCCTCAAAATCCTGATGTGTTTTGTTCCGTATTGGGTTGTCACTATCGATACCCAACATTTGCCCCCGAAGTTCTAGTGAAGTTTCTTCGGTCGAGCTTGATCTGTGAGGAAGTTTTGAGATAGTGACTTCTCGATTGGACATTTGATGTTTTGCTTAATCTTTGTGCCTTTCAATACTCTGTATCCTTTGACGAACGATTTGGTTTCTAGAGTTTTAGAATGTTGATCCTTTACCCTTTTGGCAAACACTTTTGTTCCCAGGGTTTGTGGATGCTCATTCGTTACTCTTTGGGCAAACACTATCGTTACTAGGGTCTTAGGATAGGTTGAGGGGCTCCTTGGCAAGCACTTTTATTCAGGGGATTTGGGGCATTTAATGAATGCGTTGTTTATAGACGAGAAATCAAAAGGACAACTATTGCATGCGTGTCTCTTTGAATATTGTAGTAGAGGATAGGCTGATAGCTTTTCGTACCGTTCTGACCCTTTGTCTCCCTGATGTAACCCTTTGGGTTCTGACGTTGCTTCGGGTTTACCCTAAAAGGGTGTAATCGTTGTGTGAGTTTCCCCAGATTTGGCTATAACAAGCCAACCTTTGTCACTTAGCACCTTACGGGTCCCAAGCATTTTTGTTCTCAGAGTTCAAGTGTTTTTCTGCTCCCTTTTTGTGCCTTTATCCTCTGTTCAAGCTTTTTCTCAAGCTTTTTCATCCACGGTAAATATTTCTTTTACAATCATGGTTAGCAACAAGAATAAAACTTTCGGCAAGGGTTCATCTTATAAACCTTTGCTAGCCCATTCCTCATTTGCGCAAAAAGTTGCTTCTAGGGCTTCCAATGCCCCTCTTTCTATTAGGGAATCCTCCACTCTAGTACCGTACTAGAGGAATTCTATGCAGAAACCATCCTCTAGGAGCCATATTGTAGCACCAATCCTGGGGCCAATGTTCCGGCCTTCTCCCCGACATGTAGTTTTCTTGTCTTTTCTTTTCTCTTTGAGCGGTAAAGTTTCCCATTTTTTCGCTATTTTAGTCTTGTTCTTGTCTTGCCATGAATATTTTCTTAGATAGTAAACCCAATGAACTGAGGCTAGCTCAATTCAATACTTTGGTTGCCTTGACGGGTTTAGGAGAAGCAGATGCACCTAGGTATCTGGGCCTAGGGCTTCATTACCCGCAAGAAGGAGAGGATTACGTCTATGCAGCCCAGATTAATGCTGGGTTGTGTTTTCCTCTTTGTGAAGACTTGAAGGAATTCTATTGCATTTACGGGATAGGTCCCTCGCAATAGGTACCCAACGCCATCCAGATGTGGTCTGAGTTTAAATTCATGAGTTTGCTTCAAGGATAGACGTATTCACTTTATCTTTTCTTGTGTATCTACTGGTTGGTTGATGTGTGTAACCACATTCATCATTTCCAAACTCGCTTGTCGAAGTTTGAGGAATGAAGGGGCCAGGTCTGGAACTGGAATGTTAACTTTCGACTAGTAGACGATTTCTGGGTCACCAACCTCAAATTACAAAAAGTACTATTTATTCTAGGGTTAATAGGTCCAATGGTTCCATATATTTGGGTCATGTGATCGGATGGTAACCCTATGTTGTTTATTGGTACCTTATGTTTTCAGAATGTTGTTATTTAGTACAAATTACTGTTGCTGTCAAATTTAACTAATGGAATGTTGATGTGGCACTGGCACGACGCTGATGTGGCAGATGGAAAATTAAAATAAATAAGAAAACAATTATAAAAAATCAAAATAATATATTTTAAAACTTGATATACTAATAAAAGTTATTTTTTATAAATTTATTTTAAAAAAATCGAAACTGAACAAAAAAAACTAGGGTACGACTCTTAGGGTCCAATTGACCCAGCCAAGGGTCGAACCCTGGTCTGCGTTGGACACCCACCAGGGACCCTTGGGGTCCAATTGACCAAGCCAGGGTCGAACCTAAGGTTGGGTCCGACCCAGACCTGGTCGCCCAGGTCAGGCGACCTGGTTGGAGTCCAACCCAGCCGAGGGTTCAACCCTAGGTTGGGTCAATTGGACCCCAAGGATCGAACCCTAACTTTTCATTTTTCCCAATTTTCGATTTTTTTAGAAAAATAAATTTTATTTATATATTAATTTTTAAATTTGTTTTTTGAATTTTTTTTATAATTGTTTCCTATTTTTTATATTTTTCCTATTTTAAATTAAATATTATATTATATATTTACGTGGGGCTGACGTGGTGCTGACATGTACAATTTAACAGAAAAATCTAACAGTTTACTAATAGAATACCGTAGGACAACATCCTCCAAACATAACGGACAATTTGACCACATCAAAAAACATATGGTACCATCCGATCACATGACCCAAACATATGGTACTGTTGGAGCTATTAACCCTTTATTTTATAAGGGTGGTGTGCGTTGGGACCTTTATCAGTCGGAGTGTGATGTTCCACCAAGCTTTGGCGAGCTGTCGAGGAGTGACAGGAACACCATTGATGACTTTTTTCAACGCCACAAGCAGTTGAGCTTCTGTTCGGTCCACTCGGTCGCGAAGACTTCAAATTCCATGCTTATGCTAGCGGACATTCAACAGTCTGCGTCAGTCTTTATTGAATAGGTAATTTTGTGACCCTTACGTTTTTTGGTTTTTGTGTTGTAGGCTAAAAATTTCTCGATCTCTTTTCGAAGCAGGCTTAGGCAGGGTTGTTTACTATCGAGGCAACCTTGAGTCCACTTTCTTCCCCTTCCAGGCATGCGACTAAGCGTAGTCCTGCAGAGGAACATCGTGAGGCTACCTCCGGCAATCGCCCAAGAGGTATTTTTTAGGTTATGACATTTGCTTCCTTTGTCTTTTATGACTTGCTTTTAGGGTTGACACCTTTCTCTGCTCATTTTTCAGAGAAGGTCGCAGCTAAGGTGGCTCCTACTTTTGCTCCAGCCAAGAGGGCGAGGACCGTCCTTCTGCTGCCGGGGGATCTTCTGCTCCCTGGAGCGAGGGTCCTGCCCCTGACCGGTTAATTCCCCTGCGAACGATTATGCTGCTCCCAACTCCTCTAGAGAAGATGGGGCTCAGGATATGGTCCTAGCCCGGGGCTCTATAGTGGGCATTTCTTTGAAGACTCCCTTCTCTAGGGAGTACTGTCTTTTGGTGGCTCTTCACCAGCAACCAAAGGTGGTAGATTCGAGGGGTCTCTAGGCCTCGTGCCTTAATCTCCGGAAGTTGGAGATTTCTGACAAGACAATTCTGAGGGGTAACCCGGACCTCTGCATGCATATGTTGAATTGGATTCTTCCTCCTCAGGAACGGGGGGAGATCCCTTCTGATTTGAACGACATTGAGCTCGTGATGAGGACGCATTTTAAGGGTCTGGCTCTGGTAAATTGTTTCTAATCCTTTCTCCTTGATAGACTTCCCTTTTTTCTTTTTATTGCTTCCTCTTTTTTAACTCCTTGGTCTCTTTAACTTGGTCATTTTTTTGCTGTTGTCAGCTCGTCCGCGAAGAGACGTCGATCACTTGGATTGTAGGGGAGCTCGCCGATAAGCAGGTTGATCTGCTTATCGAGCTGGATCAGTTTCAGAGTTTGGGGTATACTCCTGAGGACATGGAGGAGCTAAAGCACATGGCCGAGGCATCCACTGAGCTGGTGGAGCAGGCTCGTCGAGATTCTGCAGAGAGGGAGAAGCATATGCTCGTCTCGATCAAGGTGTGGGAGGATCACGTGGCGCTCGCTGGGGATGGAAGGCTCTGGGCTGAGCTTCGGGTCAAGGAAGCTGACAAGTACTTCGTTCAGTTGGAGGCGGAGGTCGCTCGCCATCAGGGCGAGTTGAGTGAGGATCGGGCTCAGAGAGATACCTTTATGGCTGAGAAGGAGCAGGTCAAGCCAAGGGTGTCCCCCAGGAACGTGTCGAGGACTTTAAGAAGTCTGCGAGGTTCACCGACTGCGACTTGGAGGTGATGAAGGTTGAGGCGGCTGCCTATCTCCAGGTCTTGGTCGATGAGATCCAATGATTAGATCCCAAGTTTCCTCTTCGGGCGGTGAATTCTCTTCAGGACTTCATTGAGAGCGTCTACATCAAGGAAGCACCCACTGCTGTTGTTGGCGAGGAGAAGGATGCCCCCGGGGCCGAGAAGGATACTGTAACCCCTGATGAGCCCAGGCCCCCGGGTGACTGAGTTGATGCATAACTTCAAGTCGAAGGAGCCTGCTGTGCTAAGAAGGATGACAACCTCGCATTTGCTCTTCCTCCTTTTGTGTATTACCCCTAATTTATGAATGAGAGTTTGTTTATTTTCCTTTTGTTTCAGGAATCTTGTAATTATTTTTTTCTTTGAATGTTGAGTCAAATATTTTTCTTGAATATAATGGATGGCTTTTCATTTCGTAAGCCTTTACTCTTGTTTGACTTTGAATATGCTTGGTTGTTTTACGATGTCGAACTTGTTTGAAACTTTAGGAAGTCTTATCATACTTGTTTTCAACTTCGCTTTAACCTTTGTCAAGTAGTCACTACAACAAATATGATATATTGTGATGAATTTTATTTCATCACAATTAATTTTGTCACTAGATATGACTTTATTATGACGAATAAATATTTAGTCACAATAAATATTAAATAATAATGTATAAAATGTTTTAAAATATGAATACTTTGTGATTCTATAGTTAAAAATGTAGCATCAAGATATCAATTGGTATTGTAACAATTTAAATGTCACAAAAATGTTATTTGTGGTAATTTATAGTAAAAACGATTATGAAGCTAGGATATATATATATATATATATATATATATATATATATATATATATATATATAATTCGTAGATTTTTGTCAATTATATATTGTTTATAGATTATTAAATATTAAGATGTCAAGAAAATGTTAATCTTGCAGATTTATTTATGTGAAAAAATAAGGTTAATAGCTCCAATGGTACCATATGTTTGGGCCATGTGATCGGATGGTACCGTATGTTTTTTGATGTGGTCAAATGGTTCGTTATGTTTGTAGGATATTGTCCTATGGTATTCTGTTAGTCAACAGTTAAATTTTTCTATTAAATAGTCCATGTCTGCACCACGTCAGCGTCACATCAGCACCACGTAGACATATAATAGAATATCTAATTTAAAAAATAAAAATAAATAGGGAAATTTCAAAAAATAGGGAAAAAAATAGGAAAACAATTATAAGAAATTTCAAAAAATATATTTTAAAACTTTATATACTAATAAAACTTATTTTTTTTATAAATTAATTATTTTAAAAAGGGTTCAATCAACCCAGCCGGGGTGGAACCCATGGCTGGGTCCGACCCAGACCTAATCGCCCAAGTCAGGCGACCTGGACGCCCAGGTCAGGCGACGTGGTGGGGGTCTAACCTAGCGTATGGTTTGACCCTAGGTTGGGTCAATTGGACCCCAAGGGTCGACCTTAACCTTTTTTTTTTATTTTTTTATTTTTTTAATTTTTTATTTTTTTAAACAATTAATTTATAAAAAAAAATAAGTTTTATTAATATATAAAGTTTTAAAATATTTGTTTGAATTTTTTTCCTATTTATTTTAATTTTCCTATTTATTTTAATTTTCCATCCGCCACATTAGCGGCACATCAGCATTCCGTTAGTTAAACTTGACGACAACAATAACTTGGACTAAATAACAATATTATGAAAACATAAGGTACCAAGAAACAACATAGTGGTACCATCCGATCACATGACCCAAACATATGGTACCATTGGACCTATTAACTCGAAATAATATAATAGTAAAAGTAATTAGAATTATCTATTAATATAATTATTTTCAATTTATATAATTTAAAATTATAAGAAATCATATCAAATATTTGTTTGCTTTCGTTGGATATTGTTCTTAAAAGTTAATATCAATATTAATTATTTCATAAAACAATATATATATTATAAAAATTAAAATAATATAAGAAAAATAAAACAAATCTAACTGGACAAATATCCTAACAAAACGCAACAACCTAACTATTAATCAACCGAAAACAAATCTTAACAAAACTAACACCTAAACCAAAAAATAAAGGATAACAACTTAACGGATAATAATTAAAAATTAAGATGACAAAAAAATCTAAATCTTGCAGATGTATTCTTGTGAAATGTATAATAAAATAGGTAACTCGAGTTATCTACTAATATTCGTTTTTCAATTTATATAAAATTATAAGAAATCATATCAAATATTATTTTAGCTTCTTAGTATACTGTTACTTAAAAGTTAATACCAATATTAATTATTTCATAAAATAATTTATATATATATATATATATATATATATTAATAATACAAATATTAATTATTTCAAAACGTAACAACCTAACAATTACGGGGCGTTCTTTTCGCGGAATTCGGCATAAGGAATACGGAATAGAGAATAGGAATAGAGAATAAGGAATAAGAGATAAGATTATGAAGTTGTTTCTTTGGTGGAATGGAATGGAATGGAATATGGAATTCTGTTGTTTCTTTGGTGGAATTGTATATGGAAATGGAATGGAATGTGTTAAAATGACATATTTGCCCCTACTTGTATATGTATAATATATAATACATATAATTTGCATTAATTAATTTTAAAAAATAATAATAATAAAAACTTAAATATAATTAACTAATAATTAACTAATAATTAAAATAATTTATTTAATTAAGTAATTAATATTAAACGAAAATTCTATTAAAAGTACCATTCTTTTTACCAATACTCATTAACACTATATTTACCCAAACCATAATATAATTAATTCCAATATCTGAAATATTATATTTCATTACTTATAACCATTACATTGTCCCTGATTGCAGTACAAGAAGAAGAACAAGTATTTTGAGAACCATTACATATAACCATTACACAAAGTCCTGCAAGATTCTTCTTCCATCTAGATCTACTCCCACCAAAAGTACTACAAGATTCGGCACTCTGTGGGAAAAACTGATTATAAAAAAAGCAATGTCGTCATATTGCAGTACATGAATTCAACCCCACCTTATCACTGAATTCATCAACAGCTACACAGAATTCGTGAACAATACATCATGAATTCATGAACAAGCATGAACAAAGAGCATGAATTCAACAACAATGAATTCAGCTGAATACAAACATGAACAAAGAGCAATAGTAACACTAATCAACAACTCTACACTTCTAGCAAGTGACACTAATCAACAACTCAGCACTAGTAACACGGCCAATAGAGATTGCAACTATAGTAAAGTTTTTAGGAAATTAACGAGCAGGAGAACCACTTGCTTGGAGGTCATTGTCTTTCTGTTGATTTAGGTAATACAAACCTGAGAGAGCACTTAAACTTGAAAGGAGGCCCCTCGTAGAAGTTCACCATAAAGTCCTCCCCACACGTGACAATGTGGAAGGGCCTAGATGGTTTAAATGCACAGCTTAGAACTCGCTTTGAATGACCATCAAATTCTCCTACGTTGCTGCCTGAGTCCCACCTGTTCAAACATATCCAGTTGACGATAGATAAATGTGTTAATGGACATCCAAATTGCAATTGAATTATAGTCTAACGCTGAAGAACTAAACACCACTACACCAGTGATTCCCTTATACTGAATGCTACAGATCACCATAGTAATAAAAATTTATATGGGTATAGGGTTTGAATCTTCACTGCTGAAACAAGTAATTGCTTTTAGATGAAGAACAAGAATGACAATGTTCAACTAAAATGACAACATCAGATGGTTGGTTATCTATGGATTGCATTTCAAAGGAGCTGAACAGAAGACCAAGTTTGCAGCAAGCATTTCATCATGGTACGCAGCAAATCTGTTAGTTGAATTTCAAGAAGACCGAATAAAATCTCCAAAATCAAACAATCAAAATGAAGAAAAAAAACTCACATGAATGCACGGACAAATGATTTCCCCTTTCCATCGCCAGAAGCTACAATCCGCATTCCGTTTGGAGACCATTGAAGGTCATCGATCCGACCCGATAGTATTTTGAACTCCTGCTTAAGCACGTGGTCGTTGTAAGGCCCCCAGATCCTGACGGTGCCGGAAACGTCAGCGGAAGCGACCCATTCTCCGTTGGGAGAGTATCTGGCAACGGTGGCATGGTAAGCGTGCTCTCCATAGACAGAGACGTTGAGGGCGTGTCTTTTCTGGACAGCTGCAGTCCTTCGTTAGGGCAGAGGGGCACGCTCGCGAATTCGAAAAAGAGTGGAGGGCATAATGGTCATTCGGTCATCAAATCCGAATTCCAAGCCTTCTTGGCTTAGGAATTCTGAGGTTTTCACCCAGAATACCTAAGCCACCCCGCCTGGAATACATAAGCATGGAATAAGCAATTCCATGAAAAGAACATGGGCTTACCGTAAGCCCAATTCCTTGGCCATTCCATGAGAAGAACGGGCCATTAAATTGAACAATCAATCAGCCGAAAACAAATCTTAACAAACCCAACATCAAAACCAAAAAAATTAAAAAATAACAATTTAATGGATAATAATATTTGTAACAAAAATAACTCTAAACCTCTATGTAAACTAACATCAGAATTATTATTTATACTTCTTTAGTTTGAACAAATATTGCCACTCGCATTTTGAGTTTACATCAAGTGATGATCTTTGAAAGCTTTGTCTAGTTAGTTAAGTAATTATCCTTAAAACGCAAGGTATTTGGAAAATATTGCTGAATCATTTTTTATGAAAATTAACAGAATTTAAGACCCGCTAATTCATGGTGTTAACTAAGGAAAACTACGGATGTTATGAAGAGATGTTGGGAAAGCGACCAAAATGGACAAAGTTGATGACTTTATTGGAGGTCATACTTCTTTGTTGGATACAACATTAAAAAGTGGAGGTATTATCCTTAGTAGTATAATTTTTTGAAATTTTCAAAAAGTGAGTATAATAACAAAAACTAGAAAAATAAGTATTTATTTTAGGAAAATAGGCATATGCGAATGTATGTCCTTTTTTTTTTCTAAATAACAACAACTTATTTTACTATTTTTTTATTATACTTACTTTCGGAAATAAAAAATAATCTAATTTTGCAATATTTTGTTGATATAAAATTTTATTTGCTAATTAAGAGAATATTGGAGGTAGGATAGTTCCACTTATATGTTCGTCCATTATAATAACAATCATTAATTCATTATACATATAGAAATGTTAGAATTTCATAACGATCTTAGGAAAACTGAACCAAATGAGGAGAAAATGAAGAACTTAGTGCCACAAACAAAGAGAATTTCATCTTGTAAACACTAAGCTTACGAAATACAATAGGGGTGGACATCTATTTATAGGTGAAGCTAAGGATATGATAGCAAATGTCCTAAACATGTGGACTTGTATGTAATTGTCCTATTGTAAATCAACATCCTAAACCAAAAAATAGAAAATAAAGTCCATCAACATCATCAACTCCTAACATTCATTCATGTGGAATTCTTTCTTCGTTTTGATTGCCATTCTCAACACAATGATCTTGCTTCCATCCTCTACATGTAGATTTGCTTTATGAACTGATTTCCATGGCACAGGTCTGCCCAAAACAGAAGCACATGTCTGCTCAAAACATAAACACAAATCTGCTCGGCTGGATTATTGTTGTGGCTGATTTTGGTTGCGTTAAGTATTGTGGCTGATTTGTTTCATCTTGGCCAAGCATAGAACAGATATAAGAAGTGCTAAATTTGATGAAGCAACCCCGTGATGCAGTAAACGTGCTTGAAATGCACACAACAAAACACAAACAGAAGCTGAAAACGTGTTTGAACACGTAGCTAAACATTGAATCAGCGAGGTTGCACAACAAGCAAATTGAAGAAGAAGGAGAAAGAGAGTGCAGCGCTGAAGCTTACACTAGGATATCATTATAGAATAGAGGACGATATGAGAGGCCATAGCATGAACAAATCAGCATCAACATCAAACAGCTCATTCTGTTCAGTATACCAGCTAAAATCCAGCCTCAAATCAGCATCCATGTGCGAGAAATCAGTCCAGCAACACGAGAAGTAGATCAACAACAAAATAAGCATCATATGAAGCAGTAATAAGTCGAATTTAATCAGTATTTACTGCAACAACCAGCTTAGATAATCGCAGCAAGCTAACCAAGTGTAATTGCAGCAAAATAGAGTCAACCAGCAGTGAAAACAGAGTCAGTTTTCAGGAGACTTACAACAGTATGATCATAGGTATGATCATACCTATTGATGCTTGGATAAGATGTGATCCAGAATGAGTAGAGTTTCATAAGAATTGCATCACAAAATTAGATTGATCGCATGAGATTCGCAGCACAGAATCGGTGTGATCGCATGAGAACCGCAACACAGAATCAATGCGATTGAGACTACTGAATCAGTTGACATGATCTGTGTTGAATTGACAACTTAGAATGAAATGAAGTGATTCTGCTGGTGCGATCACTGAGTTGATCTGTGGAGAATTGCAGTGTCGAATTGTCAAGACAATGGTCAACTATTCACTCTATAAGCCAAGCAACGACATATTCTAAATTGTTTATTCATATATATATATAAGACAAAGGCTCAATATTACTTTTATAAGCCAAACCCAATATTATGTTAAATGTTAATATCAGTATGTTAGTGGAAAACCTACGGAAGAAGAACACACTAAAACACAAGAAGATATTTCCACCGCTATCAACTCCCCATCTTCTTCTCCTCTACTTCCATTTTCTCTAATTATCAACTGCATATTTCACTCCATCCAAATTTTCTTCTTGCTCTGCAATTTGGCGGGCATAAAAAAGTGGCAAGATGAAAATCGAGATTGACTCCAATTTTTTTCAATTTATTCTAATTCTTCTGTATAAATACCTATTTCTCAGGTGTGGAGCTATTCATTCTCTCATAGAACTTCTCTGTCAAAGAATTAACGCAATTTTTACAGGTATGGATGTATTATTGTTATTTATTTCCTTGGCATGCCTCTATTAGTAAAATGTTAATTTATTCATTTGCAGGAGTTGCGAAATTCTCTAATTTATCTCAATTAGGTGGAACTGTGAGTATCTAATATGTTGTCTTCCACTAATTTGAGTGTTGAAATTATCATTTGTTGCTACTTTATTTCTCTGCATGTTACGTTACAGAATCTAGCGACAATGCCACCAGGTCGAACATTTAATTTTGCTGCACAACATAGGTTAATAACGGAAAGACCAAGTCCCGTGGGAAAAACAAAAACTAATTATAATAACATGCAGTAAGTAGCAAGTGATGAAGAATCTTTGTTAGAAAACCTTGACCATGATCGTGTCATAGGGGAACACAATGAAACTGATACAGGTTATTGGCATTCTGTTTTTCTCTCCCTATTATGGAGTTTTAATGTTTTTAAATTTTACTAAGCATGTGTTTCAATTCCTAAAACTTGGACAATTTTCTTGCAGTTCCAACCAGGAAGAAAAAGGGCCATACTTTAACAAAAGGGTTGCAAGTTCAGAAAAGATTTAAGGAAGGTAGCAAAATCGATGGGGTTGTGATTTTAGAAGGAAATTATAAACTTGTTGGACCAGGAGAAAAGTTTTTCAAAATGGAGGCTGGAGTAGTCACACGATTGCTAGCTCCACTTCACATATTGCATTGGAAAGACATGGAGGAGGAGGATAAACAAACAATTTTTTCTCGTCTCGAGGTAAATATTAAAATAGGTCACATATATTATCAATTTCAATGGCAACTTTTGTAACCATTTCAATTCTTTATTTATACTACAAAGATTTACAATGATTTTTCATTTAGAATGAATTTTAGATATGTCTAGATAACCCACATGTGAAAGGAGTTGTTGATGGGATGTTGGCAGGCCGATTTAGACAATTCAAGTACAGGTGTCTTTTGCACTACAAGTAGTTTCGTACTATTGAGGAAGCGCACAGAAATCCACCTGTAAATGTGGTTGCAACAGATTGGATTCATCTGTGTGCTCATTTTGAGAGTGACAAATTCAAGGTATTTCTCTCTTTTCAAAATTGGCCTTTTTAGAGTAAAAATTCAAGGTAGTTTCTTTGTGTGGATACTATGAAAATGTAGTTACAATGTGTAACAGTTTTTAGATGCCACATAAATTTCTTCAGTTCTGCGATTTTGTTACTTTCATGTACTAACATTATCTTGTTCTAATGGTAGTTATTTTTTCTCTGTTGCTCTATTTATTTCTCATTTGCTAAAATTTTGCAGCATGTTGGATTCTGATCTCTTGGGTGTTCCGGTTTACTCTGTCGTGGCGCTCCGACGTCCTGCAATAAGGAAATCCCGGGCTAGGCCCTTTGTTTCCCCTCCGAACCTTAAGTTAGCTGGAGTTCGTTGAAGGTATGTAAGTGTAAATGAGTATGATGACACATATCAGTCTGAAGTAGAGAGGGGTGAAGGTATTTATATCCTTCACCCTTAACCTGAGTTGGGCTGAGCTTTGACCGTAGTTGTCCTAGGTAGCGTCCGACGTGGGTGAGTGAGATACCCTTGGACAGTGTGCTGCCTAGTGCTTTGTGCTCAGTGGGATTGTTCCTCGTGCCGGAGCTCCACTTCAGGCGTGGAGATCCCCGATCCCTTATTGTCGGTCCTCGAGTCTTGAACCTGTCAGGAAAGGGGGGAAAATACTCCCCGTGGCGCGCCCTTGGTGGCGAGCCCCTTATTGGCGCTCCCTTTTATTGGCGCACCCTTGCTGGTGGGCCTTGATTTTGGGCCTGGGGCCTCTTTTACCAGGGCCCAAAAGGCCAGGATCCATCATCTGCCCCCAAAGCCTAATACGAGCGACACTCGTGCTGGGTTTGTCAGGTGCTCTTTTGATCCAGAGTGATGGCATTTCCCAGACCATTTGTCGTCTTTGTATGTGCGATACGGTATGGCGCGCCCTTGGCGTGCCAATTTGGGCTTTCTTTGTTCCTAATTCCATTTTTTAATTCCATCTTCAGGAAATAGCCGTTGCTATCGGACCGTTGGCAACCCTTGGCTTCCCAAGGACGTTTCGTCCAATCATGACCCCTAGAAGTAGGGTGACCGTTGGCCTTCCCCAGGAGAGCTCCGATAAATAGGCTCCTTCTTCTTCAGTCTGTCACTTTTACTCTTCTAACATAGTTTCTCTCTCTACCAAGATTTGCCTTCTCTCTAGAATTCTAGTCATTTGCCTCCGGTCGCTCTTCCAAAATAGCTCGTTGTTCCCCTTTCGAGCCCAGCCTAACCCCCGTCACGGGCGCCTTCTCTCTTCAATGGAGAGCGGATCGACAGGAGGTGAGGCTAATGTCTTTTTTCCTCCCAGATTTAGTGACCTTAAACCCAACTCTATCTTTACGTCTACCTTTAATAGAGTCGTAGACGAGTCGTGTATGGGCGACGCCTTACAAACTCGCTTTCCTATCCCTGATGTGCGTGATCCTGAGAATGCCCAGCCTATTTCAAAACCAGGGTCGGACGAGGAAATCATCTATCCCCTTCAGATAGATGTTGGGTTGGGGTTTCCTCTCTGCCCTGACCTAGCCGAAGTCTCTCGCTATTATGGCGTCTTCCCTACCTAATTTTCTCTGTGCTCTATTTGCACCTAGGTAGGATTTAGGTGTTTATATGAGAAGAGAGGCTATAGATATTCGTTAGTATTATTTCGCCATTTTTATAGGATAGATTCCAACCGGTTTGGATTTTTCAACTTTGTCAGTCGCTTTCCTGACAACAAGTTCCAGAACTGGAAATCCTCATTCCCTTTAGTTACTGGTTATAGGACTCAGAACTCAAATTGGAAGAATTCTTATTTCTTCTTGAAAGGGGGGGGGGTGCCTTGGTGTATTACTTCCAAGGCGCTCCGCGACCCCTATCCTATGGATGATGAATTATCCCATTGGGATAAGGAGTCCCTCCACATGGTGTACGCCGATCATCTCGAAGGGCGCGCCTCTTGGATATCCAAGGAGACCAAGGAGGATGATCTTTTCAATGCTGACATTTCTCCAGTCCAGCATCGCTCTTACAATACACGGGTAATAACGTATTTTGTTTTCTCTTGCGCCTCCTGCTGACCGCTCACCTATTGATAAGTCTGGCGGCGCTTTGGATAATCTCGTGTGCCAGAGCCTGACCTTGTTCTCCCAGGTATTCTTCTTTTTTCTTATTTTTCAATATTTTACTAAGTCATTTTCTCTAACAGTTAGCTTTTTGTTTAGCTTTTACTGCTACAACTCCAAATAGGTAGTGCCATTGTGAAGCTATGAGAGGAGAGAGAGGCCAATGCTGCCCAACTCGGGCGAGTCAATGAGTTAGAGCTGGCGCAGGAGCGCGCCCAACGTAAAATAGATATGGAGAGGGCAGCTAGGGATGAGCTAGAGCTTGAAGCCTCTCGCCACGCTCAACAGATGCTCAAGGGCCAGGCCAAATTGTCTGAGACAGCGAAAGCACATGAGCAAGTATCGGAGGCGCGCAGTAAGGTTGCGGATCTCTTCAAGCAGCTCGAGCTGGAGAAGAATAAGTCAGGCTCCTTCGAGCACCATGCTGTTAAGGCTGAGCAGCGCGTTCAGAGCCTGGAGGAAGAGGTCTCTCTTCTTCAAGGGGAGGTTCCCAAACACCTTGCCAAGGCTGTTGAAGAGTTTAAGAATAGATAGGATTTTAATACTGCTGCAGCGGGCTGGGCTCGCCAAGCCTGGGTGGATGCTTTTAATGCGATTCACAAAGATATCTGGACTGCTAATGCCCAGTTCCCCATTGTGACGCTACCTTCCTTTGCCAACTCTTTGAAGTATGTGGATCAAGATTCTTGGTACAAAGAAGAGGATGAATCGCCTGAACCCTCTCATCACCATCGATCCAAGCGCGCTCTTGCTTCTGAACCTATTCCGCCTTCCTTGCCCGATGTTAAGGCGCTTCCTTTGGACGATCCTTTGTCTGGGGCGGAGGCGATCCCTCCCGGCGATCCCTCAGATCTGCCCCCATTACTTGAAGACGAGGCTCCTGTGCTGCCCGTTCCTCCTTCCGAAGACTCTCCTTCTTGTGTTTAACTTATGTTTTTCTTTTCTTTTTAGCAAGTCCTCTTTTAGCGAGGCAATATATTTGTACTAAACTAGGGCGCTTGCCCTTGCGGGTTCCTTGCTCTTAATTTAGACAAGTGTTTTATCAATTCCTTGTTCTTATTTTGAGTGCCTTTATCGATTTATGCATATAATTCATTTATTTTGGCTAAGTACCCAAACCATACAATGGGGCGGCGCTTTACTACCAGCTTTTTGTAGACCATGGTAGATGCCTAAGTACATTGTTCATAACGCCTAAGAATAGAACTTTTTCAAGTGTTCCGCATTGAACGTATTCTTCAATGCTCTTCCTTCTTTGTCTTCTAGTATGTAAGCGTTTGGATGGAGAATGGCGATAACCTTATATGGTCCTTCCCATTTAGGCGAGAGCTTGTTGATTTTATCTTGATGGGCAAACTCGGTCTTCCTCCATACCATATCCCCCACAAAATATTTGCGAGCGGAGACTCGCCTATTGTAGTATCGGGCTGTGGCGAGGCGCATCCTTCCTTGAATCTATTCGGATGCCCATCTCTTTTCATCCGCCCAATCCAATTCCATACGCCTTTGAACGTCATTCGCCATTACATCAAAGTGTTTTGTTCTGTGCGAGGTGACTGCTATTTCCGTTGGTGCTACCGCTTCTGAGCCGTATACCAGAGAAAAAGGTGTTTCCCCTGTAGCCTGCTTAAGCGTAGTCCGGAGCGCCCATAGGACATTTTCCAATTCCTCGGTCCATCTTCCCTGTAAGGCGTCTAATCATTTTTTCAATCCGTTCATAATAGTTTTATTGGTCGCCTCAACTTGTTCGTTCGCATGTGCATGCCTGACTGAAGCATGCCTATGATTTATTTTTAATTCCTGGCAAAATCACTTCAATTCTCTTCCTACGAATTGAGTCCCATTGTCTCTCACTAGTACACT
Source organism: Chamaenerion angustifolium (assembly GCA_946814005.1). Classification (NCBI taxonomy): domain Eukaryota; kingdom Viridiplantae; phylum Streptophyta; class Magnoliopsida; order Myrtales; family Onagraceae; genus Chamaenerion; species Chamaenerion angustifolium. The sequence continues at coordinate 21,613,984 of OX328270.1, read as the reverse complement.
TGGAATGCCATATCTAGAAACAATTCTAGATTTTAAGAATTTGATCACTTGGAATTCTGTGGTCGAAGCTAACGCCTTTGCCTCAATCCATTTAGAAAAATAGTCGATCGCTACCAGGACATAGGTGCGCTCCTTGGACCTAGGGAGTGGCCCTATCAAGTCTATTTCCCATTGTGTTAAGGGCTAGCCAGCGCTTATCGAGGTTAGGTCCGCAGGTGGGCGCGCTATGCTTGAGTCATATTTTTGACACGATTCGCATTTCTAAACCATTTCCCTGGCTTCTCGATTCATGGTAGGCCAGTAATAGCTTTCACTGAGGATTTTTCGAACAATGGATCGCGGTCCTCTATGACAAGCGGCGTATCCTTCATGGACCTCCCTAAGTATGGTGACCGTTTCTGGATGAGCGACGCATTTGAGGAAAGGTGTGGAGAATCCCTTTTTGTATAGTGTGCCTTCAATAATCTTATAACTTGGGGAGAGCCTTAATATTCTTTTGAATTCTGTTTCGCTTTCTGGTAGCTCACCCCTCTCCAAGTAATTTCTGACAGGGGTCGCCCAATCCACCCCTCCTTCAATGTTCGTACACATCTGCCCGATTCCTTTTCCTATACTTTCCAAGAAATGTACTTGTAGAGGCGTCGCCTGCCATGCATATTTACTTAATGAATCTTCTTACTTATTCTCTTACCTAGGGATAGACTCTATTTGGAAGCTCTTAAATCCCTCTACTAGCTGGCGCGCCACCTGTAAGTAAACTTTCATTTGATCACCTTTTGCGGCATATTCTCCTTTAACTTGATTCACCACCAATTGCGAATCGCAATAGATGCTTAGGTGGTCAATGCCTAACCCTTTGGCGAGTCGTAGGCCGGTGACCAGTGCTTCATACTGTGCTTCATTGTTGGTGGCTTTGAACGTAAGTACCAAAGCATACCACAGGGGCGCGCTCCCGTATGGTGGTGTTAGCACTAGACCTGCCCCCGAACCGTCAACTGACAAAGATCCGTCAGTATGGAGCGTACAAGTCTCCTTTGTTTCGTTACTTTCTTGAGGCGACGCTTCTGGTGGACAAGTGGATTCCACTATAAAGTCTGTCAGCGCCTGCCCCTTTATGGCGTTCCTATGTATGAACTTGATTCAAAATTCACTCAATTCCATCGCCCATTTAATCATTATTCCTGAAGTGTCAGACTTTTGGAGGAAATGTTTTAAGGGTTGATTCGTTAAGACTATAATTTCGTGTTCGTGAAAGTAGGGGCGAAGCTTTCTAGCCGAGACTACTAGCGCATAGAGGTACTTCTCAACTTCCATATAGTTCATTTCAGGCTGTGTAAGGACCTTAGAAACATAATACACTGGCACCTGCGCCTTGTTGACCTCTTTCACTAACACAGAGCTTACAGTTATGGGACTGATACCTAGGTACAGAAAAAGAGCGTCGCCCTTTTCAGGCTTGGCTAGCGGGGGGAGCGCCTTGAAATGATTCTTCAAGTCCTGGAACGCCTGCCCGCATTCCAGGGTCCATTCAAACTTCTTGCTGGCTCCGAGGAGCTGGAAGAAGGGGAGAGACTTCTCTATGGATTTGGCCAGGAAGCGGCTGAGCGCCGCCAATCTCCCATTCAGAGACTGGACTTCCTTGTGGCAAGTAGGGATTTGCATGTTTTTGATCGCCTCCAACCTCTCTGGGTTCACCTCAATCCCCCGATGACTCACCATATGGCCTAGGAATTTCCCCGAGTGCAACCCGAAGACGCACTTGGCCGGGTTCAGGCGCACCTGGTGGACACGCATGTGCTAGAAAGTTCTCCTTAGATCCTCCACATGGTCCACGCCTTTCACCGACTTCACCAGCATATCATCTACGTATGCCTCCATGGCGTCGCTTATCATCTCGGCGAATATCTTGTTGACCATTCTCTGGTAGGTCGCTCCTGCATTCAGCAAACCAAATGGCATCACCGTATAATGATAAATATCACTATCTGCGTAGAACGCCGTGTGTTGGGCATCGCCTTCGGCCATCTGGATCTGGTTGTACCTAGAATAGGCATCCATGAAGCTAAGAAGCTCATGTTCTGACGTGGCATTTACCAGCTGGTCAATCCTTGTCAGCGTGTAGGAGTCTTTGGGACATGCCTTGTTCAAGTTCATGAAATCCACGTACATGCGCCACTTGCCATTGTTCTTCTTTACCAGTATTGGGTTCGCCACCCATGTTTGAAACCTGATCTCTTTAACGAAGTTGTCCTCTACCAACTTTCCCACCTCCTGCCTTATGGCGACCGCTTTCTCCTCTCCTACTAGGTGTCACTTTTGAGTGATTGACTTGATGGTACGGTCGATCCTTAATTCGTGGCAGATGATGTCCTTGTTGATGCCTGGCATATCGCTGGGCTTCCAGGCGAAGAGCTCCTTTAACTTAACTAATAGCATATAAAAGGCTTCTGCCTCATTTTCCGAGAGCGACGCACCTATCTGCACCGCCTTTTCTTTTCCTTCCAACTCTACCTTTCGTAATCTTTCCACCGCCTGTGGGCGACTCCTTTACTCTCGGGGGTCCTCCTACGTTTGAATAGCCATGGCATCTTTCCCCTTGCCCATCAAGACGTGGAGACGCGTTGAGTTAACGTAGCAACTCCGAGACGCAGTCTGATCTCCCTTGACCAGTCCAATTCCATGTGGCGTAGGAAACTTCAACATCTGATGGTAGGTAGAGTGAACCATTTTGTGAGGGTTCAAGGTCGAACGCCCCAAGATGGCGTTGTAGGCGGTCGGGGCGTCTACTACGATGAAGGTGATGTCTATATTCAGGACCTTCCAGACATCTCCAATCTCGACTGGCAAGGTAACCGCTCCCACGGGATATGTGGTGAGCGAGGAAAATCCCATGAGCGGGAAATTAACATCTTCATATCCTTCTCCTTCTTTCCCATTCTATGATAAGTTTAAAAAAAGAGTACATCAGAGGAGCTCCCAGAGTCAACTAAGACTCTCCTCATGTTGAAGTTCTCTACCCCCATTGTGATGACAAGAGCGTCATCATGGGGCGAAGTGACATGCTCCATCTCCCTTTCTGAGAAGGAGATGACCACATCATATTCCTCCCAGGGTCGCTTCCCAGCCTTGGAGGTCCCCACTAGCTGAGTCGCGTACACCTCTCGTCCGGCGCCGGTTTCCCCTCCCGCGGTGAAACCGCCGCTGATCACGTACAGCTCGCTATTTCCTAAGCTGGATGCCCCCGTGTTCTTCCTAGGCGACGCTCGCCTTTCTCCTCTTGGACTTCTGGTTCTGTCGTGCCCGACGATGAAATTCTTAAGGTATCCCCTCTGATTGAGACGCTCTATGTCCTTCTTGAGGATTCGACAGTTGTCGATAGAGTGTCTTTTGCACCGATGGTAACGACAATAAGCCTTCTTGTCGCCACTCCTTGGTGCGGGTGGGGTCGCCAGATCCTTCTTCTCCATCTCTGTTAAGACCACTGATATCTGCTTGGTCAGGGGCGTAAAGGCTTCGAAGACTTCTCTGGGGGCGTGGAATAATAGGACGACGCTTTGCGTCGAAGACTCCCCTTCTGAGCGCGCTGCTCCATTCTCCTTCCTTCTGGAGCCTCATTCTTAAACTCTTTTCGCCTGTCCTTCTCCGTTCTCTGTAAATCTCCAAGTCGATATATGACTACCCTGGCGGCCATGTCTTCCACCATGTTAACCGGGATCACGCTAAGGCTGTCATTCAGAGCGGCGCCTTTTGGTCCCAGAGCTCGTGTGAAGGCGCGAATGGTCTCGCCTTCCGTGATAACTTGGTCTATTCCAGCCAGCTCCGTGTTGAACCTTATGTAGAAGTCGCCTAGGCTTTCCTCGTTCCCTTGCCTCATGTTGTCCAGGGTTCCTACACTCTTGAGAAGCTACTTGCCACCCATCTACTGGATGATGAACTTCTCCTTCAGGTCGCTCCAGTGTTTAACTGACACCTTGGGAAGCCCGAAGAATCAATTTGACGCAACACCACTCAAGGTTGTCTGAAAGAGGAGCGCGAAATGATAATCGTCACTCGTTCGCCCCAAGAGGTAAGCTTCATGGTTCTGTATATGCTCCACTGGATCGCCTTGACCCCTGTATATGTCGATCTTCGCTAGACGCACTCGATGCGGAACCGTAAGACACACAGCAGCTCGGGGACGAGCGAATGCGACACCCTGTCGCGGAGCGCAAGCATGACCCGACCGCCCTTCGTCTCCTTCACCTATCGAGCAATCAGTTATTGTAGCTCCTCCTTCGTCATGTCTCCTACGCGGTTCGATGCAGAGATGACGCCGCTGGTGGGGGGATTGGACTATCGCACTGACGATACTGGCCTGGAATTGGCCTCCTCCATCTTTGTAGTCTATGCCCGGCGAGCGGCCTCCGAAGTTGGAATTTCATGGATAACCTCCCGAGGAGGTATGACCGTCGTGCCTCGTAGATGCTATTGCAGGATGTGGAATGAGTCATTCTCCTCTACACCTCTGTTGTTCTTTGCTCTTGTTATGGGGGGAGCCATGACCGTTGTGCTTAAGCTTCCCATAGACGGCGCCAATGTTGGATTCTGATCTCCTGGGTGTTCCGGTTTACTCTGTTGCGGCGCTCCAACGTCCTGCAATAAAGAAATCCTGGGCTAGGCCCTTTGTTTCCCCCTCTGAAGCTTAAGTTAGCTGGAGTTCGTTGAAGGTATGTAAGTGTAAATGTTTTTGATGACACAAATCAGTCTGAAGTAGAGAAGGGTGAAGGTATTTATAGCCTTCACCATTAACCTGAGTTGGGTTGAGCTTTGACCCTAGTTGTCCTAGGTGGTGTCTAGCGTGGGTGAGTGGGATACCCTTGAACAGTGTGTTGCCTAGTGCTTTGTGCTCAGTAGGATTGTTCCTCTTGCCGGAGCTCCACTTCAGGCGTGGAGATCCCCATCCCTTCTTGTCGGTCCTCGAGTCTTGAACCTGTCAGGAAATGGGGAAAATACTCCCCATGGTGCGCCCTTGCTGGCGGGCCTTGATTTTGGGCCTAGGGGCCTCCTGTACCGAGGCCCAAAAGGCCAGGATCCATCACAGCATGTTAGTGGAGTAAATTCAGAAAATCGAAATAAGCTTGAAGTGAATCATACTTCAGGTTCAAAGTCATTTTGTCAACGTTTATATGAGATGGTATGTGATTTATATTTGGTTGATATTAGAAAAAGAAAGTTGTCAAGTTTATCTTATTTCATTATAATGTGCAATAACAGCAACACAACTTGGATAATGGTTCCACAGAGCCTAAAGAGATTAAGCTCTACTATGATGTTCATCACAAACAAGATGGGAGTTGGATCCATCCACAAGCTGAGGCAAATTATGTAAGTATTTCAATATGATATGAAATTATTTTCATTCATTCCATTTGCATGATATAAAGTTATTATTTTTATTCATCGTACTTGCATCTTATAGATGAATTTACTTAACTATAATGAATTTGTTATCTATCATTCTTAGGTGGATATGACTGCTCTATCAGAACAACAAACTGAGGAAGGTGATGCTTTGATCGGTAATCAAGTTGTTGCTAAGGTTTTGAAGTCAAAGTCAAGCGATTCTAGGAGGCGTCGCAATCGATTTATAGATCAACCTAAAGTAACTACCCATTGTTGGAATTCCGAAGTTGACGCTCGAGAAATTCTTAATCAAAAGATAGAGAATCAGCAAGAAATTATTGAAGAGTTGTTGTCCTCGCATAAGTAACTCAAGGAAACCATTTGAAAGCTAGTAAGAAAAAAGAAAAAGGCAAGCATTAAGAAGAAAGGACGTCTAGTTTAATTTTGCTGCTTCATTTTCTTCTCTAATTAGGTTTTAGGATATCATCTAATTTTCTCACTTTTAGTTTATTTTTATGTTTTCCTTTATCTTTATTCTTATTTTTTCATGTAATTAGTCAAGAACATTTAGTCTATTGGATTACAAAATGAGATACTTTCTTGTTCTTAATGTTAATTTGATTTTTACTGTATGGTGATGGTTATTTTACATTTGTGTTGTTACTTTTTTATTTCATTTGGAGGGGAAATATTTATTACAATTAGATTATATTGGGATTGTAATAATGCTAAATTTGTAATATATTAAATATTTATATTTATTTTCAAAATTAATTCAATTATAAAATAATGGGGTCATAATGTAATTTTATAAATTTTGGTGCCAATATTTATAATATATATATATATATAAGAATTAATTTAATTATAAACTATTGGGGGTCATAATCATAGTTATCAAAACCGGACCGGCCATCGAACCGGAGAAGGGGTCGATTCACGGTTCAGCTGGTCCAACCCGGTTCAGTGTGCGGTTCACTGTTCACAAGGGAAAAAAACTGAAAACTGAAAATACATACATAGTCTCCCTCCCCTACATAGTCCCCCCCCCCCCCCCCCCCACACACACAAACTACATAGTTTCAATTTCAAACACACAGTACTCTCAATTCTCAAACACAATACACAATAGTGTCTAAATCAAACACAATGACAATGGGTTCGTTTAAACTTTAAAGTTTAAACATCACTTCTAAACTTCTGTTTGATCACCTCCACTCCAATATGCATAACCACCACTAGTTTCTTCATTGTGATAGACTAAATTATCTTCAACCCCAATAACATTTATTGTCAAGTTTGCATCTTCATCTTCATTGTCATCACCATCATCAAGATTTAACTCATCTAAGCATAAAGATAAAAGAACATTAATCATTTTAAACATATCCCATCTACAAAATGCATTTGTAAGTGATGTCAAAACTCCTCAAAAGGATGAACATGGGAAGAAATGGATAACTAAACCAGCAAGGTATGAATTCATCACCTTCTTGTAAAATTAGCAGGCAAAATTGTGGATACATCAGCAGTTAGAGCATTGCCTTTAAAGGAATCTCCCCATGGTATAACTTTATCCAATGGTTCATACATCCCCATTTGTCTATGGCTAACGAGTTCTGTCAGAGGAGAGTTCATCACTGAACAATTAGAATGATTTCATTAAAATACCTTCCAGAGATGCTTTCAGCTGAAACCACTAAACTGTAACATGGCAATAATGCTTTTAGAAGAAGAAGACTACACGTTTGAACATGAAAGTGATCCAAGATTGCTCTACGAAACTGAAATATGTCAGACAGATAGATCGAACACAACATATATGTCAATAAAACTACGGCACAAACAAAGATGAAAAGATACAACACAACAAGTTCCTTACATTTCTGCACAATTGACACCTCGAAGCTCGGTTCTTGAATTCAACCCCATCGTGTAAGATTCCTATAACACCATGCACATATCTCAAAATCAAAACTTGCTCTAAAACCTCAAAAGATGTGAAACTAATGCACATTTTTGAGGGGGTGAATAAAGAATACTTGAAACAAATGAACTTGCCTTCTGATAATGGTCCCATCCAAGTGATCTCTGAAACTTTTCCATCCCCAACGAGAAGACTTTAACTTGAAGAAACCCAAGAGATCGGAACTCCTACGATTGGCTTAGCTCCTGGAAAGGAAACTAAAAGCAATCCAACACCCCGTGCCAGGGGAGCTCAGCTCATGACCCCAGTGAATTTATAAAATCGGGTAATTAAAAGAAAGAACCAAAATGGTTGTGGTCCTTCATTTAAACAATGCCACTTATAAAGTAGCGAGGGAATTCTGAATTGTATGTTTATCAATGGCTTCACTTTCCGTCAACAGTGCATGGCAGACTAACAGTGGGTGTATTACATATATTTGTAAGTAATCACATATATGCTTTGTAATTCTGTGTGAAAGATTTCTTTTGAGACCTTATTAAAATTCTATTGCCCTTAACATAAGTTGCTGCATTAATATGTCTGTGTTCCACCTCTTCCAAACCGAATTGAATAATTTCAGAAATACACTGTCACGACCGAACTAAACAACCTAAGCTAAGCAACCGATGGAGCAAAGCCTAAACAATCGACTGTCACGAATTGAACAATTTCACCAATACCTAAGCTAAGCAACCGATGGAGCTAAGCAAACGAACCTAATGGAGCTGTGGCGAACGGGCTGCTGGAGGCAATGACCTGGACCTGGTATGAGTTCCCTTCTGCAACCTGGAGCGGTTTTGAACTTCCCTTCTGCAGAAACGACCTTCACAAATGAAGAAGAAGAACAACGAAGTAATAGTCGTGAACTTAACCTAGCAGTGAACCGAACAAGTTTAACACTGCAGAAACAAATCAATCGGTTTAAACCGAAAAAACATTTGGTCTGTAAAAATAAAAAATCAGCTAAAAAAAGTAAACCGGAAACCGATCGGTTTTTTTAAAAACCGGACGATTTTCCAAAACTGCCTGATTCAACCCAGTTTAAACACTGTTCATATGTAAAACGGTCTTTAAACTGAACCAAACCGAAGAGGGGTCCGGTTCTTGGTCCGATCCGGTTCTGATAACTATGGTCATAATATGACAAAATTTAAATTTATGGAGACAAAATTATCCGTGAGAAAATGTAATATTTGTTGTAGTGAGTCTCGCCTTTTTATCTAAAGAGTCTTGGACTTAGGAGGGAATGTTACCTTTTAGAGGTTATTTCGCTCCTTTAGGCTTCTCAGGAAGGACTGTTGCTTTTTATTAGCTCGTCCATTCCTTTCGCCAAGTTTCTTAAGGGAACTGGTACCCAAGGATTATGCCTTTAAGAAACTGTTATCCTTGATAGATTCGTTCTCCTTTTAGAATTCTGGTGCTTGGATTCGTTCACCTTCTTTGTAGGGAACTATTACCTAAGATTCGCTCGCCTTTTCTGGAGATGTTACCTCATATTCGTTCGCCCACTTTGTAGGGAACTATTACCTAAGATTCGCTCGCCTTTCAGGGTGTTATTACCTTAGATTCGTTTGCCCACTTAGCTTTTCAGAGGAACTGTTACCTTAGACTCACTCGCTCGCCTTTGTGGGAGATGTTACCTAAGATTTGTTCGCTCTCTTAAGCTTTTCTTTGGAGAGACTGTTACTTTGAAAATTTCTTTGCTCCATTGTGCCTAACATAAGGGAACTGTTACCCTTCAGATGGGTTCGTTCGCCTTTTGCGTTAGGTCTTTATTTTGCCAAACTTTTAGGGAACTAGTACCCTTGAGATGGGTTTGTTCGTCTTTTGCGTCAAATCTTTTTTCTGCTTAACTTTTAAAGAACTGTTACCCTTGAGATGAGTTTGTTCTCCTTTTCCGTCAGGTCTTTTGCCTAACTTTAAGTGAACTGTTACCTTGATGGTTTGTTCGCCTTTTAGCTTAGGTTTTCATTTCGCCTAGTTTGGGGAGAACTATTACATTTAGAGGCTTAAGGTTGACTAGTGATAGCCTAGTCTGAAAAAATTTCAGTTAGTGAGCGTGCACCTTCATGGCATGGGATAACTCCTTCACAAGCTTCACGCAAAACTCTTTATGTCTCTGGATGGGAGATGCATCTCAGATAGGGAGTTGAGTTTCCTCGCCTATAGAGTTATCCATCTATTAGAAAGTAGTTTGCAACTATGTGGCTTATCTTTGTAGCACCGCCTTCGTTTTCTGGCAGGGATCCTTCTTTCAGAAAGTTCTGGAATGGAGTCATCCATTTATCCTGCTCTTTAATATTAAAGACTTTATCTCCGTTTTCAAGGACTGAGCATAGTGCTTGTTCTAGGAAGTGTATTTCATGCATTCTTGTTCCTCTGAACGCTAGCTTGCTTAGGGAGTCTGATAGCTTGTTGTCTTGGCAAGGAATTAACTCGATCGCGAAAGTTGGTATTTTGGCGATGCGTTTCTTAGAAATTTTGAGGTACTTCTTCATTTCCCCCCTTTGCTTCATAATTGTCATTGATCTGGTTGACAATTAGCTCTGAGTCACTTTTTGCCTTTAGTGACATTATACATATTCCCTTAGCGAGTCGTACTCCATTTATAAGCTCTTTGTATTCTGCTTCATTGTTGGCCACCTTGAATGTAAGGGTGATTGAATACTTTAGGGGCTCGCCCTGAGGAGGGATGAGGACTAATCCTGCCCCGAGCCGTTATTTTGAAGAAGATTAGTCGGTATAGAGTTCCCAACGTTTTTCTTCAACCTTTGGTTGCTCTTGTTCTTTATCTTCTTCAGTGAGACCGTTGTTGGCACTTTCCACTATGAAGTCTCCTAAGGATTAACCTTTAATAGCCATTTTCAGTGCAAATTTGATTCTGAATTCACTCAACTCAATTACCCATTTGACCATCCTTCCTGAAGAGCCTGACTTCATCAGGAAGTGCTTGAGGGGCTTGTTGGTGAGGACTGTTATTGAATGGGCGTGGAAGTACGACCTCAACTTTCAAGCAGCAATAACCAATGCATAATGATACTTCTAAATCTCGATATATTTTATTTCAGTAGAATTGAATAACTTGCTTACAAAACAAACTGGACTCTGTCTACCCTCCTCTTCTTTAACTAAGACTGTGTTAGGATGTATAATACAGTATGATAATTACTGTAAAGAGTATTGAAGATTGGTTAAGGTATATGATCAAAACTTGAAGGCTTAAGAAGCTGCCGAAGATTCTAAGCTGCAGTGTTCATATATTTAGCTAGAAGATTCATGTGTGTTCTAGGAGTTTCTTGAAGATTCATGTAGATTCAAGTAGAATCTGGATTGTTAGGTGTTATTTGAAGCCTATATAAAGAACATAGATGTACATTGCCAAGATGTACATTGTTAGGTGTTATCTGATAAATCTTCATTCTATTATTTACTTGCTCTGCAAGTCTTCATTTCTGTTTCTTCTCTACAAGATTAAGATCATCATTGATCTGAATTCGCTCACAGACTGCACTGACTGCGACTTCACTAACACTTAAGTAAAAGATAAAGTGGTTCATTGGGAATGGGGTTTTCCAAGGTCGGGGGTGTCTGGAGGTGTTGCTTGAGTGATCGAAAAGAGGCCTCACACTCCGGCGTCCACTCGAACTTGCAGTTTGCCTTGAAAGTTTGGAAGAACAAGAGGGACCTGTCGCTCGCCTTGGAGAGAAAGCAATTAACTGCGTCTAGGCGACTGTTCAAACTCTGGACTTCCTTGTTGCAAGTCAGAGACTTCATATCTTGTATATCCTTGAGTTTCTCAGGATTTGCCTAGATGCCTCTTTCACTGATAATGAACCCCAAAAATGTGTCTGGCTTTACTCCAAAGGCGCATTTTGTTGGGTTCATACGGATACTGTGCCTTCGTATGCATTCGAATGCTTCTCGAAGGTATTCTTTTTTAGGGATTCACTTGATGGAATATACGAGCATGTCGTCCACATAGGATTCCATATTTCACCCTAGCATCTCTTTAAATAGTCGATTAACCATTCATTGACAGGTTGGCCCCGCGTTTATCAAGCCAAAGGGTATCACCTTATAGCAAAGGATATCGGCGTCGACGTAAAATGCTATGTGGTCTCCATCCTCCGGGTGCATTCAGATCTGGTTGTAGCCTGAATAGGCATCCATGAAGCTTAGCATCTTGTGACCAGAGGTTGCATCTACCAGTTGGTCAATACGCGGCAGGAGGTACGAGTCTTTTGAACAGACCTTGTTCAAGTCGCGGAAATCTACGCACATCCTCCATTTTCTGTTCGACTTCTTGACCAATACTCGGTTGGCTACCCAAATTTGAAAGCGTACCTCCCTCACAAATTTGGCTTCAAGTAGTTTTCCAACTTTTTGTCTGATCGCCAAGCGCTTATCTGATTTGAATGACCTTATCTTTTGAGCAATGGGCTTGACCAAAGGGTCTATCCGTAGTTCATGAGAGATTATGTCAGTGCTAATGTATGGGATGTTACTGGGCATCCAAACGAACAATTCTTTGTACTCTTTTAATAGGAAGGTCAAGGCGTCCCTTTTGTTTTCGTTCAAGGTGTCTCCAACGCGCAGCTTCTTTTCTGGACCATCTATCTTGACTTATGTCAGTTTCTCCATTAGGGATGGTTGAGCTTTGGCCTCACGAGGGTCAGCCTCTGTCTCAATGGCGAAAGACTCCCTTCGGTTCTTCCTGCAAAGGCAGTTCACATAGCATTGGCGTGAGGATGGTTGATCGCCTAGAACTTCTTCAATCCCATTCAGCGTGGAGAACTTCATCTTTTGGTGGATTGTGGAAGGTCACAATATTGTTTTGATTGATGCCGTCCTCTGCAGGATGGCATTATATGAGGTGGGTGCGTCGACCACCATGAAAGCGACCGACACCTCTATGCTCTTCCACCCTTCACCCAAGATTACCGGCAGGGTTATGGCTCTCAGCGGGTATGTTGTTATCCTAGCAAAGTCGATGATTGGAAATTCGACCCGCTTAAGATCTCTTTTAGACTTGCCCATCTTTTAAAAAACGTCTAGAAATAGAATGTTTGTCGAAATTCCTCCATCGATCAGTATTCGTTTCATATTGCATCCAACGACGTTAGCCGTGCTGACTAACGTGTCATTGTGCGGGGTCCTGACATGCGTCAGATTTTCTTTAGAAAATGAAATAATAATGTCCTCTTCAGGATGAGGTCTCTTTCTAAGTTGCGCAGCTATGGAGATTTATGAGGCGTACACGTGTCTTGCATGGGACCCCTTGCCCTCCTTCTCCAAACCCTCCTGCAATCAGGTTGATTACCCTCTTGCCCGAGGATGGGCCAGATTGTTCTTTAGGAACTGGCAAGCGGGTTCTACGTGGAGGCGTTCAACTTCGCTCCCTTCCTGCCACGAACTTCTTTAGCATGCCTCTCTCGATCAGTTTCTCAATGTTGCGCTTAAGAATGCGACAATCATCGATCTTGTGACCCTTCGATTTATGGTAGTGACAGTAGATCTCTATATCTTTGCCCATGGGTTGAGCATTCTTCTTAGGTATTGGTGGTCTTGCTAGGACCTTCTTTCCATTTCGACTAGTATCGTCGAGAATTTCCTGTTTAAAGGCGTAACATACTCAGGAACCTCTCGATGACTTGGCCTGGGGCTTCGGATCCAGGCTTCTCACGGTCCCGCCTATCCTTACTTTCCTTCTTACCATCGCGTCGGGGCTCTGGAATAGCCCTTGGCGAGGTTGATACTAGGAAGGCAGGTTTAGTGTTCGCCCTATCTAGATCTATGAAACATTTGACCCTTACTGCCAGCTCTTCCAGTGTTTCTATTTCTTGAACATGATAGTTGTTGTGCAATTTTCTTGAGCCTTTGTTCGCTAAATCCAGACCTCTATAAAAAGCTCAAACAATCTTTCCATTCGTGACCCGGCGATCAGTCTCCATGATGTTTTCATGAATATGCTCGTAGAAGTCAGCCAGGGTTTCTCCTGGTTGCTAGGTATAAGACTCGGCTTGTAGCTGTGGTTAAAGCTTGTATCTAATTCAGATACCTTTATTCATGTGGTTAAAGCACCAACTGTGAGGATCATTCTTATATTGGCGTTAACCCACAGGTGGCAACTTAGGAAAGTTTATGTGAATAGTGCTTTTTTGCATGGTGAGTTGGTTGAATATGTGTTTATCACTCAGCCACCGGGGTTTGAAAAATGTGATGAGGCTGGAAATATGCTTGTGTGCAAGCTTAATAAAGCCTTGTATGGCCTCAAACAAGCACCTAGAGCTTGGTTTGAAAGACTCAAGTGTTTTCTTCTTAACAAGCTTGGTTTTTTTGCGTCTTTAGCGGATAATTGTCTGTTTGTTAAGAAAGTTGATGCAGGTAATGTGTTTCTCTTAGTTTATGTTGATGATACTGTGATAACTGGAAGTGATGTGTCTGCTATTCAATCCGTTATTAGTAGCATTAATAGTGAGTTCAAAAAGATCTTGACTCTCTTAACTACTTTGTCAGTATGGATGTGCAGGTTATGGATGAATATATGATTATTGAGTCCAAAAATAACACTTCTCAAAGACAACATTCAATCCACTTTGAGAAGTCGTTTGAGGATGAAAAGATGGAGGCAAATGGAAACCTCCCAACTTCATTGGTAAGATAGAGACACATGAAAACCTATCTGTCAGTTAATTCAAATTGTCAATAAAAAAAAACAGTGAGCAATCTGAATGCAAAGAAGCAAAGAAACGTCAAGAGGAAAAAAAATCAAAATAGAAAGAAGAATGAGGTATAGTCTATCCCTGTCATTTGTTTGATTGATCATGTTCGGAATTTATTCATTGTGATATGTGGAATGAAATGGTTGTGTACACAAATGATGGGTGTTGACAAGGTTGATATGTTGGAGGGTTTTCTGGTTAATAGGATGATGATCATAGACTTGAAATAATATAGTTCATGCTGGAAGATGATATGTGTATGATGAGTGCTCTCGAGTATATGTAGATGTATAATGAATGCAGATGCAGAGTTTGAAGGACTGAGATTCACGTTACTTCAACCTATTCTATAATCAGGACGAAGAATGCATGACAAGAGGACGTTGAAACAAAAAGAAAAACAATCTTCTTAAGGGAATGTTAGGATGTATGATTATGCATGTGATGTACTTAGCTTAGTCTCCAAGGTTATGTGTCGTGTGTTGTAAGGAAGTGTGTAGAATGTGTTAGAAGGCTGTAGGAGAGTCTAGGATGTTCAAGAATCATGTGGTTAGTCTCATATCATTCTTGTACAAATAGGATCATTAGGTCTTTGTTATCTTTAACTTTAGATGATGAATGAATGTATCTTGGTGAACAAGTAAAGCTATTATTACGGTTGGTTCTTCTTGTTACTCATTATTCATCTATTCTCTTTCAAATCAAACCAGTTTATGGTGAGATTACTGAAAGAATGGATGGGAGGATCGTTCTCTGAAGAGGGTCATGACTGCTCCGTGTTGTCCCTTTATTTTCTTGTTTATGAGCTCCTCAACTTGCATAAGAGTGAATTGGGGTTGCTGTTCTCCAGTCGGTGAGACACTCGACGGATTGACAAAGAGGGTGATTGTCGGTGTTGATGTAAAGGTCAGAGGTATGGATTGATTTCCAGAAGTCATCTATTGGTCTTCTTGAGGAGCAGCGGTGCGAGGATTTCCAGTTTCTGCTTCTGGTGGTCCCGCGAGACGGGTATCTTCATGGGGAGCAAGGTCCTGCATCTCTGCGGTGACATGAATGGTTTCCCCGGCCACTTGGACAGTTTTTCAAACTGTAACGTCAGTGGGGAGGAGGAACTGGAGACGGTCTTGAACTGACGTGTTCCTCTGTCGGTCTTGGAGGGACGACATTGGGAACCGCTTAGCTAACAGGTTCTTACTGATGGAGCGTTGAAGCGACGATGGATTCGGAGATGTCATGGGACTGCTCGTTCACAGTCTGTTTATGACGATTACGGTTAGAGCGAGTCTCCATGACTGTTTGCTCGATTCCCAAAGACGGTGCCAAATGTTGGGACATGATCCCCCAGGTGTTGGCCGGATGTCAAGTGGTTGATGATCACAAGCTTTCGTCGGAGCTCCGATGAACCTGCAAGAATGGGAGCACAACAGAGGAGGTTCCTCTCGGTCCCACTCTGATGCTTAAATGAGTATACTGTGTGTATTGACTCATAATGCACTGTAATATATGTAAAACAGAAGTATTTATAGGGATGAACAACCAATCTGTTTTGGTAACCGAATATATCTGTGAATATTGTGTCATTGCAGATAAGGATAACAGATATTATAGTTATCACGTAATATTGCAGTTGCCTTATGTAATCTTTGTAGAATATGTGCCCGAGATATGCGGGACATAGTGGCTATATATTCAGAGTCGGTTGTGGGACTAGAGTTGAGAGGTTTGACTCTCTTGGTGAGCGCTCTCATGGCCAGCAGTGGAAGGCTTTGGCCTTGTTCTTGGCGACTATTAGGGACTTTAGCGACCACCTTGATTCCTTGTTTGGTACTGGACCGCTTTTATGGGTTCCAGCTTACCCGTATTGTGGGTTAGCCCAGTGTTGAATGATTTGGGTTTTACCCATCTGAAATGATATTGGACCTCAGAAGCCTGATGGTCTTTGTTCCGTATTGGGACGTCACTATCGATACCCTACATAACATTTTCCAGAGACTAATATATATTATAGGGAGAAGTTTGAAAGTGCAGTTGGATATTTACAGTTTTTTTGTAATTGCATCCACATGTTTTTCGTTGCAATGACATTCACCTGTATGTTTTAACTTGTTGGTCATTACTCCTCTCCGTTAGATTTTCCCGTTAATTATGATGTGTAAGGGATGTGAACTGTTTAGTTTCAATTAACAAAAATAAAAGACATTTATGGCCCTACCTATCACCTAATCAGCTTTTCAGTCTCTTCCATTTCTTCCCCCAAATGCACCACATTTTCACTCTTGCTCCTTCTTCTTGCACCCCATCCAAGTCCTCTATGTTCTTCTGCTTCTCTCAACACTTTCTCTCTCTTATTTCCATCCAGGCCATCGGGATTTTTCACCACCGAGAGCTATTTGACATCTCAACCTCACATTGAATACATTGGTTGTTGTTGATTGATCTAGTACTATTGTTTGTTGTTGTTGCTGCTGAGATTAAATTGCATACATAGAATAATGACTAGTGTAATTTACAAGTTATCTAGGTTTAAATACACCCGATCGACATTCAACATTTCCATCAGCGTCTTCAAAACTTCATCTTTGGAGTTGAAAAAGGTCCATACTTCCCTTTCTACCATCGTAATTAGAGATGGAACCATTTCTTGATTATCCACCAGTCAAGTAGCGAAGAGGTATAATGGGTAACTCAAAATGCCTATTAGTCGGACACTTTAAACTTGTTGAAGGCAAGAGTTGATAGTTTGGAAGGGAAATTTTGCTATCTGCAAACAAGAAATTACACAACAGTTAAAAATGACCTGCCACCCCTAAAGGTATTGGTACATTTCCAAGTTGAGCCTTTTGCCTTCCATCTTTAGATAGAACAGCATATTTTGATTATTATATGAAATTTAAGATGTCAACAAAGACTCGACCCATAGTCCAAAGAGATTCAACATCATAACCAATAATTCGTATCGGCATCCAGCAGGTGATGGAGGAGAAGAAGCTTAGATGAAGGACGATTAATAAAATACTATAGTCCTATACAACCAACATCAAACAGTTACTCTCTCAGATATATAATAGTGTGTACAATATACTCTAAACTCGATCAGGCTGTAGTGAAGGCCGATCAATCTCATTATCACCATTCATGAGAAAATCTGAGCAATTCTTTTGAAAACCATGGTTATATGGATTGCGAAACTGTCCATCAGGGCCACGTAGGTAATCATATCGATATCGATTTGCCATCTCATTCGTGGTAATGTTACGAGCTATCTGCATTGCATTTTAGCAACAAACACTCACGACATAGCTCATCCATACAGTCTCGTGAAATATAGTACAAAAAGTGAAGTAAATGGCAGTGCATCGATGTACTTACCTGAATAGCTTGTGTAACTGTCAAACCTGTAGCAGGAAGCAATATTACTATGTCCAAAGCCAAAAACATGACCAACCCGGGATGTTGTACTAGGACATGATGAATCCAAGATTCACCATTTGATAGCACCATTGGTTCAGTCCATAACCCTGATAAGACTTAAAGCGGTTACTGATAGGATCAATGGTCAGAAGCAAGACCATATATCAAAAGCACGTACTTTGAAATGTAACACTGGCACTGATGAATGATGTCAAGGTTCCCATGATAACAAAAGCAAAAAACTCTCGCCTGTTCTTCTGCATTATGCATTAGAATATACCTTTATGAGAAGATAGAAGATTACCAAGAGTTGCTCATTCAAGATTGACAAAACAAGAGAAACGGAAATAGGATTTGATTCCTCTCAATTTTGGTCTAATCCATTTCATGTCCAGTATTACATTCTGGGATTGATTAGTGGATGAGATTCTGTCATCTGGTCTTTTTTTTCTTTGCTGTGGCAAGTTATTTTCTGTTTTGTTATTTTGATTTATCTCCTGCCAATAATCTCATTATTTAATCGTGGCCAGAATCAAATTATTAAATGTTACCCAAATGCAGATGATCCGTAGCCTTATTACAGAATACAGATAATGCAAAACTATGAGTAACAATGTTATCTAACCTTTCCAACACAGTTAGATATCCAAGGGCAGTGATGGTCAAACTGCTCCACACACCGTTTACATGTGGGGCAGTGTTTAGAACGAACTGGCCTGATTATCTGGCAACAACAAAAGGAACGGATCAAGTCAGTATATGAGAAAGTAATTTAGTAAACCAAAAGATAGTTAAATGCAAACCTTGCAGGTTGGGCAAAGTTGGGACCAATTTCCCATCCACACTGAGGAGTTGTTCAGGTCGATGTTTAAAAGCTGGTCCTGCTGAAGAACTCTGAACTTCATATTCTTACAACTCAAGAAAATAACAGATCACTTTATACTAATATAACGACTTTATAGTGACTGCATATTAAAACCAAATAATGCCTCCTCTATGTATATAGAAGGATCTGCATAATTTTAGTAAGTATATCTGCATACACAAAATTATGCATTCATCCAACAACTTAGAATAGTTTGTGATAGCCACATACAATTTACACATACTAAATTCAAGTTCAAGTCATCATAATCAAATTTAACACTACCACTTGTTCAGCTTAGGAAGGACAAAGGAAATTGCTATATATACAAGTATTTCACTATTAATATGCGGACATTCTATTTTTTACAGCAGTAAGTACTTTTCATTTGAATTTAATTTCTTAGTCAAGATCTCGAAGACTAAAAGTTAATCGCTTGACTAAAAGCTACACCATGGAGCTTTCTTTTTTCCTTTTATTATTATCATGCGGTACGTCAATAAAAAAAAAATACACCTCAGCACATGGATGAGTATCGGATTCTCCTGGCCTTTTGACATATCCAGGATCCTTCCTGCATGGAAAGTGAGAATAACCATTAAAAAATATAAGAGAGTGAAGCAAATTTAAGACAAAAGTGAAAAAAAAAAAAATAATAATAAATCAGAGCCTACTTCAAAGAGAAGGTTCTTAAACTATTGGAGCAGAGCATCACCCATATATTCGATAGAATAATACTAGTGCAGCAACTGCAAAAGATACAGCAGTCCATCCCCAGAGCCCAACAACAGCAGTGATTTTTGGAAAATTAGGTGCTGACAAGGAACAAAGTCTCATCACAAACAGCTAGAGGGAAAAATGGTTCATAAAATGCTTAAAATGGAGCAATTATTCTTACCTGCCAGAACTGTGTTAATGAAGAGAATTGTACAAAGGATGATAATAAAGAACAAAATAGGAGCATAGCCAATATCCTTCATCTTCTCGCTGCAGATTTTATCTGTCCAACGGTTGCTAGTACCTCGTTGCATGTTCGTCTAAATGATCAGCTTACAGATTGTCAATTTCTATCCAAAATAGCAAAATATGACCCATATCAAAATAAATAATAGCTTTCTATACGTACAAGGAGACGTGCAACTTGCCAATGACCTTTATCGGAAGCCAGTTGGGAAGGAGTGAATCCTGCCTTATCTTTAACAGTTAGTTCCTGCTTTGTTCCAGCATGAACAAGAACAGCACATGCTTCCACATTTCCCTTCATGGCAGCCCAGTGTAAAGGAGTGCATCCTATGTTTCATCAAAAATGTTCAATCAAATGTAGGACTTAGGAGCAAAAATAACCCTCTATATATGCAGGGATGGAACCCTTTGAGGACGAAGGGCAGCAACTGTCACTCCCTTAACTTTTTATGTTGTGCAAATTTAACCCTAAAAAGTGTCTTTATTTTCAATTTAGCCATTTGAAATGTTATATTTGTCCCAATTAATTTTTCTTAATTTCTCCATACTCTAATTCTTACCCCCGAGCTTAAATCCTAGCTTTGTCCCTTGTATATATATATATATATATATGTAAAAACAATACGAATCAGAAACTTAGCAAGAAAGTACAAAGAGATGGAAAAATTTCATTTTCTCGGTAAGTTCCACTCCAAATTTCACACGTCGCATTGATATATACGTGCATGAGAGAGAGAGGGAGAGATAGAACTGTACAATATTTAGAAAAGCAAAGAGAACTGAACTTTTTTGAATCACAAACTGACCTTCTTTATCTTGTGTCCCCTGGGATGCATTTCTAAAGAGAAGTAATCTTATCATGTCTGCAAAACTCTTGTATGCAGCCCTGGCCTCAACAAACCCCAGAAAAAGATACCCGATTAGAGAAGATCTAAGCAATTGAATTGTGTAAAACATCGACCGGGTAAATCTTCCAAACCTTACAACCAGAAATCAAAGTTGTGAAAATACCTCGCATAAATATTAATTACTGGGATCATATGAATGTAAATTCTCTGTGACATGCCCGCATAACTAAATTAGTCAAGTCCACAGTAAAATTAAATATAATATCACCGTGAAGGCTTTTATCTCATGAGAGAAAAAAGGAAAAACACGTGTTTACCAAAATTAATAATTGGAAGATAAATGAACGAATATATTAACTAAGTATTTTTCGACATACCAGTGGAGAGGAGTTCTTCCATCATTATCTGGTGCCTCATAGTCTGCATGATATTTAGCAATAATATGATTTACGAAACCCGTCTGGCCATATTGCGCAGCAACATGTACTGCCTGCAGAAAAGATATCAGCAGGTGAATAACTTTTCTTGATCTCGCAGGGTGGGCCCCTGTGGTTGCGAGCAGGAGCTGTCATAACTCATGGCTAGAGCTCAAATATTTATATGTTTGGTATCAAATACTGGATCTAAATTAAATATAATTTAACAATAACTGGAAGACACATCTGTTTGAATAGATATGAACAAATATTTTGACTTCTAAAGTTGCTAAATCCCTAATTTTATAAGTGATTCAAGAAATTAATGCAAATTTAAGGAGTATTATCAAAGAAAGGAGAGTTCGATTAAACCTATAGCTAGTGGCTATTATACACAGGATCTTATATAATCTAATGCACATCATGGTAGACCAACAATTTTCATGCCATGGCACCACACACATATAAAAGGGAGTTCTGAGCCCTCTTTAAAACAGTTCAATATTTCAAAGTTAAAATGCAAGAAATGATCCAAGATATATGGCAAATAAAACACTGACTCGGAACCCATTTGCATCAGTTGATTCTACACGAGCTCCATTTTGCAAGATTACATCCACCACAGCAATGGATCCACGAACAGCTGCCCAATGCAGTGCTGTCTGCTTCAAACTATCAGCGGAATTCACATCACCTCCGTGCTTCGATCCCCATTATTGCAAGAATAAAACAAATAAAAAAGATTACACACTTTAAATCACATTCTCATTCCCAAATTAATAATAATAATAATGTAATTCAGTTCGCTACATTTATAAATAGAAATACTTGCGGCTGAAACCAACAGCTTCATGGGCAAGAAATTTTAAGAATTACAAGAAAAGGGGAAAAACAAACAGAGGTATTACTAACATAAACAATTTAAAATAATCTAAAGTAGTTTTAGATCATTTCCATTCAATTCCCAAATGATTAAGCAGCTGAAGCACATTTCTAAATCAGCGTACACAATCGCAAGAGAAATTGGAAATCTGATCGACACTAGGCAGTTGTAGCCAGTATAACTATGAAATTGAGCTCAGTACCTCAATGATATATTGCACAATTTCCGGAAAATTGTTAAGAGCAGCCCACTGGATAGCGTAGTAGCCATTGGCATCGGGAGAAGAAAGGGAGGCCCCGTCTTCTTCAACGTATTTCTTCAGCTTCTCCAAATCGCCGTAAGCGGAGGCAGAGAATACATCTACAACCGTTACTTCTGCCGTTGATTTCTTCGGAATGAGAGATTCCGATGAAGCAATTTCGATCTCTAAAGCCGCCATGGTATTGATTGATTAACTCCGAAGCTCAGAACTAGGATTGTGTGGGTTGTGGTCAAGAGTGAAGACGGATGAGACTGAATCCAGAGTGGTTTAGTTGGGGTTGCAGCACCTGACTGGAAGCTTTCACGGATGCCAGGTTATTGAAGAAAGCAGGAAGGATAGTCAACGAACTTATTTAACCAAAAACCTATTTTTTCCCCCTCGAGAATATACCTATTTAAATATTTAGGGTTAAATACCAAATAGCTCCCCGAACTTTGGACATTTTACAAATTGCTACCCGAACTTTGACATATGGGGCAAAAAGGTACATCCGTTAAATATGGACGGAAAATGGCGTGGCAGCACAGGATTAGTCCATAATTTTAAAAATTATATTATTTTTTTAAAATACTAAAAAAATCTTTAAAAATTTGAAAAAGCGAATGCTTGAGAATATTACCTAGGGCTTGAGAAATTTAGCGATGTCAATGCTTGAAAGATAGTGAACATGATAGGAAATTGTCTGGAGATTGAAAAGCATGTTTGGAAAATAAGTAAAAGTTATATGAGAATGTGGGTAGATGTGAATGTAGAGATGCCCCTAATGGCGGGGTTCTGGTGGAAAAACTCTCAGGGAGAGGATAAGTAGGCCTCAATACGATATGAACAGTTATCTGATTACTGCTATGGGTGTGGTATATTAGGTCTCACAACACAATCATGCAAATTGGAGGTGCATATGACCGAGAATGATCAAAATGTACCAATGTATGGGTCGTGGCATGTTGGCGTAAGGCCAAAACAAGGCAAGAATAGACACAACGTGGGAGGTAATGAGGCACGAGGATCGAAACAAGGTCCGGGTGCAAGGAGTTTGTGGTTGATATCATGGCCGAGGTGCGGGGACGGAACAAGGCACAAGCGAAAGAACAAGGGCAAACAGGGACAACACATGCTCATGGCATGGGTGAAAAGGGCATACCCAAAGATCGAACAAGTGAGAAAAGGGATCAAGATCCCATGGAGACCGACATGGCCCCCGACCAAGGGGCAAATCAGCCCAAGTATCGATGAACTATCCAACCCAATGGCGCTAACCATACATACTACCCCTAGCCTACCCGGCCGAACCATCATCCCTAAGCCACAACCGAACCAAATACCCACATGGATCGAAGCCAAATTGAACTGAGACTACCCCCATCCAAACATAGCTGAAACCATCCAACAACCCATAACCCATGATAACCGAGCTAAGCACACCCCTAAACCGGCCCTACCCTTGATCACATACCTTCCTGACAATCCAACCCACCAACACCTCGAAGATGACACAACCACACTCCAAACATACATTGTAGAAAACCCACCTGACACACCATCGAACTCCCCCCAATCACCGAACCACAATCTCACATCCGGCTTGAGCCCATACCTTGACAAGATGACTTTAAAGCGAACGGGGGAGGAGATGGAAGACCAACCGGGGACTAAGAGAATGAGAAAACAGGTGGATGAACAAGGGCACCCGAGTAGGATGATAAGGAAAAGCCCAAGGAGGAAAGTGAACAAGTCCAATACTAATCGCAGGAAGAGGACCGAAAGCAGACAGGTGGCACAAAACGATATGGAGGAATCAAATGAGTTGAACAAGGGTTCTGGTGGCTGTCCCAAAATAGCCACGGGTGGCCAATGAATGTGATCTCCTGGAACTGTCAGGGATTGGGTCTGCCCTGCCAGTCCAACACCTACAAGACCTCAACAAAAGGTATCGCCCAAGCATTATCTTCTTAATGGAAACGAAAAATGGGAATACCTACTACGAACGGATACAAACACAAATGGGAATGGAGAACAAGTATTATGTGAGCCCAAGTGGGGCATCGGGAGGATTAGAATTGTGGTGAACGTCGGAAACCAGTGTCTCAATAAAATATGTCGACCCGAACATCATTGATTGCGAGGTACAATTTGCTAGGCATGCCGAAACAATGAAGGTTACATGGTTATATGCGAGCACGGAGGCGCATGAACGAACTCAAAATTGGAACATCCTACGAAATATAGGGATCGAACGAAGGGGTGCTTGGATGGCATTAGGAGATTTCAATTGTATATGCATCCAACATGAGAAGCAAGGTAGGAGGAGAAAGTCGCAAAGACAAATGGATGAGTTCAAGCAAATGATCGAGGACATACACATGGAGGATTTGGGGGCACATGGACTCCCGTACACATGGTGCAACAACCGTAGTGGACCCGAGCCCATTAGTGAACGTCTTGACCGTTTCTTCACAAACGCGGAATGGACAATGCAACATCAACAAGGGAGGTGTATCAATAAGCTTTCCATTGGGTCGGACCATGCCCCGATGGTGGTCCAACTCAAACAATTGAAGAAAAGGGAAAGGAAGAGGTTCAAATTTGAGGCAATGTGGTTAGAAAACCCGGCGTGTAAGGAGGTGATAAAGGATGCATGGGAGAGGCCAACAACACAAAGGGAAACACAAGGGGTGTACACCACACTGAACAAATGTCGCAAGCAACTCACGGCATGGAGAAAAGTCCACTTTGGAAACAACATGCGAGAGGTTGCCAACATAAAGGCAGCCCTAAGACAAAATGCCCAAGGGGTGATGGATGAGGAGGCGATAAGGGAGGATAGAAGGCTAAAGGGGAATCTCAAATCCCTTTAGACACAAGAGGAAACTTATTGGAAGCAACGGTCGAGAATTAAATGGCTTAGGGAGGGGGACCGTAACACTACATTCTTCCACCAAACAACCATAGTGAGAAGAAGACGTAACCAAATATGTCGATTGAGGGGGACAAATGAGGAATGGATTGAGAATGAGGGAAGAATAGCTGATGAACTATACCGTTACTATGGGGAAGATGTTTACCTCGGAACAAATCGAAGCGGGGGAAGAGTTCCTCCGATGTATACCAAGCCAAGTGACAGCGGAAATGAATGATAAACTAACACGGGAGGTGACGGATAATGAGGTTCGGTCGGCAACATATCACCTAGGTGGATCGCGGGCGCCGAGTCCGGACAGGTTTTCGGGTCTGTTTTACCAAAAAAACTGGAACATCGTGGGGGCAGACGTCATCACTGCGGTCAAGACTTTCTTCAGAACAGGTATCATCCAAAACACCCTAAATAATACTGATATTGTACTTATTCCAAAAGTGCAAAACCCGACACAACCCACTGATTTTCAGCCTATAAGTTGTTGCAACTTCATGTATAAGATTATCTCTAAAGTCTTGGTGAACCGATTGAAACCATACCTATCAAAGCTTATCACCCCTTTCCAGAGTGCTTTTGTATCAGGTAGACATATACAGGACAACATCATGGTGGCGCATGAAATTTTCCATCATCTACAAATGGGCCAAAATGGAGGAAAGGTAGAGTGTGCGTTAAAGATCGATATGCAAAAAGCGTATGATAAAGTTGAGAGGGATTTCCTCCTCGACACATTTAGAACCAGAGGCTTCGCGGAAAAGTGGGTGGGATGGACAAGGGCTTGCATATCGACGACCACATACCAAGTGATGGTTAATGGGTAAAGAACCGAACTCATAAGCCAACACGAGGTATCCGCCAAGGTGACCCACTATCATCCTACCTGTTAATTTTACTTGCGGGTGTTCTATCAAGGAGGATACTCGGAGCTGCGAGGGAGGAGGAGATAAGGGGGATAACCCTAAGGAGACAATGCCCGAAACTACACCACCTTTTCTTTGTAGATGACTCGATCTTCTTCATTAGTGGTGGTACCGAACATGCCGAACACCTCAGGATGATACTGGATAAATACTGCAAGGTGTCAGGACAACGGATAAACAGGGAGAAGTCCACCCTCTATTTCAACAAAGGGGTGGGTCACACCGAACGGAGAGAGGTGGAGGAGGCACTGGACATTAAGAGTACGAGTGACCCGAGCAAGTACTTGGGACTACCTTCGATATGGGGACGCTTGAAGAAGGAGGCCTTGGCTTTCCTAAAAACCAAGGTAAAGGACAGGCTCCAAGGATGGAGGCCGAAAACTTTAAACCAAGCGGGAAAGGAGATCCTCATCAAGGCAATCATCACTGTGATACCTACATACATGATGAGTATATTCAGATTACCAAAAACATGGTGCTCGGAAATAGATGCTCTCATTGCGGACTTTTAGTGAGGACAAACTGTTGAGGGGAAGAAAACTCACTGGCGGAGATGGGAGATCCTAACTAAGGATAAGGATGTGGGAGGCCTAGGATTCAGAGAACTACAAAGTTTCAACACGATCCTACTTATAAAGATACCGGGACGTGTTCTGACCGAACCGCAGAATCTTTGTGCACATGAGGTGGAGTAGCATACTACATGGCCAAGAGGTGATGAAACAAGAAGAGGTATGAATGATAAGATTGGGGGAGAATGTCCGAGTGTTTGGAGACCCATGGATCTAGACAAAGGAGAATCGACGAGTGAATGTCGAAACTATGGTGGAGAATGGAGAGCACTTACTAGTCCGGGACCTCATACAACCGAACGGGGAATGGAACGAAGGATTAGTACGAAGCATTGTTAACCACGAAGACTCTGAGCACATACTTAACATCCCTCTACCGCAAGACGGGGGAAGCGATAGGTACGTAAGACCACACATGACCGATCGGTGTATCACAAGGTACGACAGAATGCAGACCGAGGAGTGATGCTGAACGCATCGACACAAAGTGCGTTTTGGAAGGGCATTTGGGCAACAAAGTTAATACCCAAGGTATATACCAAATAACTTCCCGAACTTTGGACGTTTTACAAATAGTTACCCGAACTTTGACATATGGGACAAATAGCTACATCCGTTAAATTTTCCGTTAAATATCGACAGAAAATGGCGTGGCACCACATGATTAGCCCATAATTTTAAAAAATTTTATTATTTTTTAAAATACTAAAAAAAATTATTATTTTTTAAAATACTAAAAAAATAAAAAAAAATAAAAAAAAATAAAAAAAAATTGAAAAATTAAGAGTTTTAAATATAATATTTTTTATTAAAATTATGAAATAAAAATACAAATAAATGATTAGTTTTTTATTTTGTTTCATATGTTTCAATACAAAAATTATATTACAAACTCTTATTTTTCCTATTAATTTTCCAATTTTTTTAAGAATTTTTCTAATTGTTTTAGTATTTAAAAATAATAATATAGTTTTTAAAATTATGGACCAATCACGTGCTGACACGTCATATTCTGTCTATATTTAACGGAGGTAGTGATTTCCCCATGTGTCAAAGTTGAGGTAGTTATTTGCACCTTCGTCCAAAGTTTAAGTAGTCGTTATTGAAAATTCAAAGTTCGGGTAGCTATTTGTAAAACGTCCAAAGTTCCGTTAGTTATTTGGTATTTAACCCTATATATTAAAATATGTAATTTTAAAAACTAATTATCAAAATATATTCATCTCTAAATGACATTTGCGATTATAGGAGCCTTTTAACTCATACCCAAACACGACCCATTTTTCGTGCAGGTTGGACAAGTCGTATCAAATTAACTCACTGATCCAAAATATTCTACCCAAACACGACCCATGACCCCAACCAAGTTCGTCCAACATACTTCAACCCCGTCCAACATCCCTGCGTCGTGTCTATGTCGGACCAACCTCTACATCGTGAAGCAATCATCTTTGAGTGTTGAAGAATGGAAAATGTAGAACAAAAGTACAGTAAGGGATCTCCTCAAGCTATTTCTCTATTATTCTAGAATGTCTTAGATCTTATGGATTACAGGGACTGTTATATACAGTTGTAATAGAATAAAACTAACTAAGTTTGATTCTGAACACAATAAAACCTTTTATTTTCTAACAAATGAATTACACCCTTATACTTTTGCATTCTCCTCGATCTTTTCAACCTCTCCTTCCTTATTCGATTGAAACAAGCTCTTAATTTTGTAGACAAAGAGAAGTTTATGATGATGAAAGTTGCGAAGAGCATTTGTTAAAACATCTGCAAAATGATCGTTGAGATGTTCTGGAACGATAACACCTTCTCGAATCTTCTCAAACACAAAATGGCAATGAATCTCGATATGCTTAGTGCATTTGCGAAAAATAGAATTATCCAAAATTTTAATTATTGTCTTGTT
Source organism: Chamaenerion angustifolium (assembly GCA_946814005.1). Lineage (NCBI taxonomy): Eukaryota > Viridiplantae > Streptophyta > Magnoliopsida > Myrtales > Onagraceae > Chamaenerion > Chamaenerion angustifolium. Next base: position 21,585,942 of record OX328270.1, on the reverse strand, counting down.
ATCACACTATAAACTAGCAGGATTATCTAGAGGAACACCCACCTCATGAAATAATTTTCACTCTGAATTGGCACTTCCTATGTTGTGGTACTCAACCTCAACACTCGATCGTGAGACATTGACTTACCTTTTCACTTTCTATGATAAAACACTATCTCCCAATTTAACACAATATCCCAAAATGAAACTCCTTTGCATTGACAAGCAGACCAATCACTGTCAAAAGACACTGATAGGGAGCTCATAGTTTTTTGCTTGTGAATAACATCCCTTGTCCAGGATCAACTTTGACGTATCGAACAACTCGTAAAGTTGCATCCATATGAGATTTATTTGGGGCCTATATGTATTGGTTTAACGTCTGCATAAAATATTCTACATTCAATTTCATGATAGTAAGATACAGAAGTTGTCCCATAATCCTCCTATACTTCTCAACGTCTTAGATTAGTTCATCTTCCAAATTGGTGTCAAACTCATGATCATAATCACTCGTCGTGAGCTTAAAACTTTGCATCAAGGGAGTTGAAGCATCTGCAATAGATGACAAATTTGATTTTGAGATTAATTCAAGCACATAGTTGCGTTGATTAAGAACAATGCCTTCACTCAATCTAAGCACTTCAAGTCTAAGGAAATAACAATGGAAACCAAGATCCTTCAACTCCATATTAGAACTCCATACTAAAAATTGAACCTTAGAACTCCTTTTAATTCATCAATCAATCCCATATTAGAACCACTAATAAAAAGATCATCAACATAAACCAATAATTGAACCTGAATACTCCTATCAATCTTACTTAACAAGGAGTAGTAATATTTGCTTTGTGTATATCCATGGGAAATCAAAGAGTGTGTGAGTTTTAAATTCCATTGGCAAGAAGCCTGTTGAAGGTCATACAAAGATTTCAACATCTTGTACACTTTAGGTCTCCCTTTTGCATATGTTACAGATTGAGCAAATCCTTTTGGTACGTCCATATATACATATTCATCCAAATCACCTTGCAAGAATACATTGTTAAAATCCATTTAGAACAAAGTCCAAGAATGTGTTGCTGTTATAGTTAGAAGGACTTTAACTGTAACCATCTTGATAACGGGAGAAAAGGTCTCCATAAAATCAGTTTGTGCCTTTTGAGTGTAACCTTTAGCCACGAGGTGTGCCTAGTAACGTTGTAAAGAGACATAAACATTGCACTTCACTTTGTAGATCGACTTGTAGCCTATATGTTTGGATTTGGTAAGATAATGATAATCTATGTCTTGTTTTGTTGTAAAGCATATATTCAACTTGCATAAGTCTCATCCAATCTGATGAAGTGGCAACTTCAGCAAATGTAAGTGGCTCATGAATTCTGGAGATAGCTCCCAAATAATAGCGATAGGAATGGGATAAACTACTATAATCTATGGAAGAACATGTCATAACATAATCACTAATTCAACTTGGTGGTTTGTGAATTTAATTTGATATTATCAAGGGGAAAAAGCAGAAAACTGCCTATAATTCTGAAGAATCGGATAATTGATTTGTGAGAGTGGTTGTTGTTGATGATTATTGTTTTTGTCAAGTGGCTGGAGAATGGATAGTCTCAATGACTTGGTAAACAGAAATATCCTCATTGAACCAAGCAATAGGGGAATTAGAACTCCAATCACACAACTCTTGGAATTCATCTTTAGCGATGGTAACAGGAAAAATGTGCTCCTTAAAGATAACATTGCGACTGCCAAAAAATTTATGTGTTACAATGGTGAGTAATAGGTACCTCTTCTAGGAGGGTAAATAAACCATCATGTTGGAGGGAATCAAACAAAAACTAAATTTATCAGCTTTAGCAGTATGATTAGTAACAGTAGCAAAACAAAGTGAGACAAAAACTCACAGATGTTGTGAATCAAACGCTTTCTTGTAATGAGCTTCATATGATGATTGGTCATGTAGGACAGTTGAGGGAATGCCATTGATTAGATAATAAGTTGTCTGAATGTTGGATACCCAATAACTATCTAGAATGTTTGCTTGAATTTTTAAAGCTCGAGCAACTTCTAATAAGTGATGATGTTTGTGCTCCACAATACCATTTTGTTGTGGAGTATATACACGGCTCCTCTGGTGTAACACTCCAATATCATGAAAGAACTACTGGACAATAGTATTCAAAAATTAAGAATCATTATTAGTTGGGTAAAATTTGATGTTTCGATAGAAGTGAGCTTGAATCCTACTAAAAAATGGTTAATACGCAGGACTGTATCTTATTTGGATCTCATCAAGAAATTCCAATTCAATTTAGTGCAATCTTAAATAGTGGACAATAAATAACAAAAACCATCAACAATAGGTAATCTATACAACCCTCAAAGGTCCATGTGTACCAGAGGAAATGCACAAACACCGGGAGAATAATTAGTAGTAAAAGTAAACCTAGTTGGCTTATTCGTAGCTCCACTATCCACAATCCATCGAGTGGAGGAACAATTAGAAAATGCAACAAATGGACTACCTACCATGACTCTAATGACAACACCAACATGGTTGGCTTGTTGAAATAGTTTGAGTAGTTTTTATGCTTGTTGTCAAGTGATTAGGGCATTCTAATCATGTTGATGCTAAGAGATATCACAGGGAAAATTAAACGGCATATCAATTTTATCCAAACGTTAGAATATTCAAATATAACTGTAGACGGTCGGTTTCTTATTTCAGTTGGAACACCATTCTTTTTCCAAGACTTGTCAATTTTATATCATTTTTAGCACAAAATGTATACTGTCAATCACGTTTGTTCTCAAATCAGCTACAATGTTGGGGGATCTGGTCCGCAAACAACAAGGCGAGGAATGCATTCCACCGAACCTGGTTTGATATTATAACTGAAATAATGGTGGCAGATCAAAACAAGAAATAGCTACCCATGGCCCACCTTCTCAGGCTAACACATGCAAGAAAGAATGAAAATTGGGTAGGATGAAGATAAAAGTGAAAACGTTGAGTCCCCTTACCACGACTAAGCACCTATCTCTGTCTTTACTGAGTCCCCTTCCCACCCTATCACCCTAACCCAACTGAGTCATCAAGCTCCACATGTCAGACGAAACTTTGACTTAAACACTCTCTCAACTAATACTAGAATTGTCCCTCACCTCAGCCAATGCGTCTCGACATACCCCTAACACACTATCCCTAGTCAAGACTACCCAAAACCATGACATATCCCGTTGAGCTCGATCAAACACATAAGATGCACTTTCATTGCCACCCCGCTGTATACATCCATTCTAACTACCCTACCAATTATCATTCCACTCTCGAATATCCCTCATCTCTCAGACATCCCTCATAACTATGTAATTACCTTTCAAGATTGCTCTACCACTTGTTTAGTGGAAATACACTAGATATCTCACTCCCAAGCCGAAGAATACTCATTCACAAGCCAAATTAGGCCTAAGCACATACATGAAGAGGTCGGTAAAAGTTTAGGAGGAGTCATCTTCTGGAGAGATAAAAAAAACCATAATAAACACACCATATGGGAACTAAGTAGGATGAAGGTTAAAGTGAAAGTGTGGACCTCCCCTAACACTATGAAACACCTCTACCAGTCTCTACTTAGTCTCCTTCCCATCCTGCCCAACCGAGTCATCAAGCTCCACACGTTGTACGAAACTTATACCTAAACACTCTCTCAACTGATACTAGAATCGTCCCCCACCTCAGCTAACCCGTCTAGACATACCCCCAACACACTATCCCTACTCACGTCTACCCAAAACCATGACATATCCTAATGATCTCAATCGATCACCTAAGTCGCACTTTCATTGCCAACTCATTGTATACATCCCTTCTAACTACCCTACCAATTATCATTTACCTCTCGGATATCCATCCCTTCCTAGACACCCCTCTTAACTATGTAAGTCGTACATTTGAAGAATCCTATACCACTTATTTAGTGGAAACTCTACTAGATACTAAAACCCCAAGATGAAACAATACTCATTCACAAACCAATTTCAGTTTAATCCCATACATGAAGAATATGTCCCTCAAAAGGTTGTTTGAAGTTTAGGAGAAGACGTCATGTGAAAAAAGAATCAAAATAAACACACTGTATGGAAACTGAGTAGGATGAAGCTAAAATTGAAAGAGTCAAAACCCCTAACACAACCAACACACATCTACTAGTCTCTAATTAGTCCCCTTGTCGCCCGAGCCCAACCAACTCATCAAGCTCCACATTTCGTATGAAATTTATACCTAAACATTCTCTCAATAGATACTAGAATTGTCCCCCCACCTCAGCCAACCCGCTCTGACATACCCCCAACACACTATCCCTAGTCAAGCCTACTCAGAACCATGTCATATCCCATTGATCTTGATCAATCACGTATGACGCACTTTCATTATCAACCCATTGTATACATCCATTCTATCTACCCAACCAATTATCATTCCCCTCCCAGATATCCCTCCGCTCTCAAACATCTCTCCTAACTACGTGACTATATTTGAGGAAAGTTGTACTACTTATTTGGTGGAAGTCCACTAGATATCTCACCCCCAAGCCGAAGCAATACTCATTCACAAACCAACTTCGGCATAAGCCCATACATGAATAATATCTACCTCAAGAGGTCTCTTGACGTTTAGTAGGAGATGTCTTGTGGAAAAAGAACCAAAATAAACACACCGCATGGAATCAGAATAGGATGAAGGTAAAAGTGAAAGCGTCGAACCCCCTAACACTTCTACCAGTCTCTACTTAGTCCCCTTCCCGCCTCAGCCCAACCAAGTCATCAAGGTCCACATGTTGTATGAAACGTAGACTTAAGCACTCTCAACTGATATTAGAATCGTCGCCCATTTCAGCCAACCCCTCCGGACATAACTCTAACACATTCTCCCTAGTCAAGCCTACCTAGAACCATGTCATATCCCATTGATCTTGATCGATCAACTAAGATGCAATTTCATTGTTAACCCGCTGTATTCATCCAATTCAACTACCATACTAGTTATCATTCCACTCCCGGATATCCCCTTCCCAAACAGCCCTCCCACCATGTAACTCATACCTTTGAAAAAGCTCTACCACTTATTTGGTGGAAAATTCACTAGGTAGCTCACCCCCAAACTGAAGCAAGACTCCTTCATAAACTAACATCGACCTAATCCCATATATGAAGAATATGTCCCTCAATAAGTCGCTGGAAGATTAGAAGTAGTCATCTTGTGGAAAAAGAACCAAAATAAACACACTGTATGGAAACTAAGTAGGATGAAGGTAAAAGTGAAAGTGTTGGCCCCTCTAACACGACCAAACACCTATACCAGTCTCTACTTAGTCCCTTACCTACCCCAACCCATCTGAGCCAGGAAGTTCCACATGTCGTACGAAACTAAGAGATAAACACTCTCTCAACTAATACTAGAATCGTCCCCCACCCTCAGTCAACCTGTCCTAACACCCCCAACACACTATCCCTAATCAAGCCTACCCAAAACCATGACATATCCCATTCATCTTGATTAGTCACATAAGCCACACTTTCATTGACAACTCGTTGTATACATCCCTACGACTACCCTACCAATTATCACTCCCCTCTTGTACATCCTTTGCCTCCCAAACATCCCTCCTAATAATGTAACCCATTCCTTTGAAGAAAGCTCTACCACTTATTTGGTGGAAAATTCACTAAATAACTCAACCCCAAGTCAAATCAACACTCATTCACAAACCAACTCTGGCCTAAAACCATCCATGAATAATATGTACCGCAAGAGTTCGTTTGCAGTTGAGGATGAGACGTCTTATGGAAAAAGAAGCAAAACAAACACACTGGATGAAGGAATCTCAATCCTCGGGATGAAGTAAAGAACCTTGCATAATACTAGCCTCTTGAAGAAGAAACTGGGTACACGCATGACAACTAAAAGATATAGACAAAATAGAAATGAAGTTTCTTTAGAAAACCAATGAATGGAAATGTATGGAGGAACAAGTTCTGGTCGCTATCCTAATATGGCCATACCAGTCCCAATGAGAGCACTATGTTGGAATATCAAGGTATGGTGCCTCCCCCGACAATTCACTACATGAAATACCTCAACTGAAGTATCAACATTGATACCTTATATCATAAAATAAGGGAGCAATTTGGGATGGACAAGTCCTAGTACATCAGGCATAAGAGAAACGCTAGAGGTTTGGCACTATGGTGGAGGAAAGAAGTTGATGTGATTGTACTGTACCAGGACAATAATTTCATAGATGCATCTATATTGTTAGCATGCAACGCTGATAGGGTATTCTTGGTACTAGTGTATAGAGACTTGGATATGGAAAGGTGTAACTGCAATTGGGAGAAGCTCAAATAAATAAGTATGGGCAGACAAGAACCGTGGGAATGCAAAAGAATGTGGGAGACGCAAGGAAATTAGCAACCACCATAAAACATAAGGTGGGAGACGCAAGGACCAGAGATGCATAAACGTGTTAAATGTACTCTTAAATGATCCGCGGTTCGAGGATCTTTGATTCAAAGGTCGTCATTTTACTAAGTGCAATAACAGACGAGGAATAAATAGAATCAAAGAACGGCTACACAGAGGTATAACAAACTCTAAGTGAGTGGTCATGCTCCCGACTTCACAATGTATAAATGAACTTGTTGTCAGCTCGAAGCACACGAATATAATCTCAAACATTAAACATGTGAATTTAAGGGGAAAAAGGTGGCTCAAATTCGTTGAGATGTGGTTGGAGAACCCGAAATTTAGGATGTGATTCAAACAACTTGGCATTACACACCCGAAGGAGGGGTGGATACCGAGAGTAAGGTTCAGACAAAACTAAACAAGTAGTGTAGTCTCATCGAATGGAGCAAAGAAAGGTTTGAAAACAACCTTAAGGAGATTAAGAAAACAAAGGAACATCCCTGCATAATTTCTAACTTGGGACCAAATTCAACTGCCACAAACAAAGAATCTCACCTAAAATAAAGGTTAGCAGAGCTATGGAACAGAGTAGAAATTTATTTAAAGCAAAAGTCGTGAGTTAAATGGTTTATCCACAGTGACAAAAACTCAAACTTCTTTCATCTTACAATGATATTTAGATGATTTCAGTGCAAGATTATTCGCCTTCAACACCCAACCAGACAATGCATATTGCAGGAGTTACACTCTAATTTCATGAAATTGCAAATTTCAAACGAGCATGGGGAAGATGCTGGAATTTTAGATTATATTATACTACAAATTACCGAGTAAATGAATCGAGATTTAGTCAGGGAGGTTTATAGGAGGAGGTTTGATGCACGACTTTTCAGATAGAGTGAATAAGAGCTCCTAGCCAATATGGTTTTCCTGGTCTGTTCTATAGAAGAATCTGCCACACAGTTGGACCAGATGTTTTCACCGCGATCAAATCCTTCCTCAGGACAAGCATTATTCCTCTTACGATGAACGAAACCAATATTACCCTTTGTCCTAAGAAGAATAATCCAATTTCTTTTGATTTTCAACAGGTAAGCCTCTATAGTTTTTTTATATAAGATTATCTCAAAGATTTTGGCGAATAAACATAAAATCTATTTGCCATACATTATCACCCAATTTTAGAGTGCATTTATGGTAGGTCGAATGATTCAGGATAACATACTGGTGGATCGAGACATTCCACTATTGACAAACACGATAAATCAAGAAAAAAAAAAGAATGTGCACTAAAGATATAAATGCAAAAGGCGTATGATCGCGTTGAAGGAAACATTTTTAGTAAAATGCTAGATTGGTAAGGATTTCAAAAATAGTGGATCAGAGCTTGCATATCCTTATTTTCGAATCGAACACTAGTGAGCTAGAAAAATTGAATGTAATAAGGCCCTTGCGAGGACTTCGACATGGGGATCCCATATCCCTATACTTGTTTATCATGTTGGTGCATGTGCTCTCTAGATAGGTGGACACTGAGGTTGATTCATACCTACTAAAAAAATCAAGCTCTGGCGTGAATACCCCGAGCTACATCATATGTACAACACAGACGACTTCCTTAATTCATGCAAGGCTGAGTGGACAATTTTGCATGGACTAACGTCTATCCGTTTAGAATACTGCAGTGTGTTATGGCAAAAAAATTAATGTGGGATAGTAGAATCTCATATTTAGTTAGCACACATACGTGAACACTCACAGACGATCGAGGATGAACTTCAAATCTCAAGCACTACTGATCCGTAGATGTTTCTCGGTTTACCATTGATATGAGGGAGATCGAAAAAAGTGGGTTTAGCATATTTGAAGAATAGAATCAGGTATAATTATTTGTCTAGAGAACGAAAACCCTCAACAATGCAGGAAAAGACGAACTTATCAAAGTTGTCATAACAATTATTCTTACGTATGTGATGGGTGTTTTAAATCTCCCCAAAATTTGGTGTTTGGAAGTTAATTTGATGAGCACGGATTTTTGGTGGGGTTAATCAAATGAAGGAAAGAAGATACACTGGACACGATAGGAGACAATGACGAGGGCAAAGGCTTGGGATTCTATGTTCTTCAAACATTAAATGTGGCACTTTCAACAAATATGGAGACACGAATTCTATCAGAATTGAATGCCTTATGGGTTCGTATCCTAAAAGGCGATTTTTCCCAAACTGTTACTTCATGGAGTTGGATATGGGTGATCATGCAGCATGAGAATGGAAAAGCTTGTTGGTTGGTGGGCATGTACTAAAATGGGAAGGACTATGGTCGTTTGGTAATGGTTTGTCCATACGAATATTCAACAACCTGTGGATTCATACGTTGAGAGGTTTCAGGACTCTCTCAAAATCGGACAATGATTTTATGGTTGATAACACAATTGATTCCCTAATCAACTGCGAAGACAAAAAGTGGGACGTATCAGAACTCCGGCGACTATTCTCCTAAATCGAGGTTGATCCAATCCAACGAATTATTGGAGGATCAGGCTAACAAGTTACTATGGTCTCACACCAAAGAATGTAAAGAGATGAATCGTATGTATGCTAACATGTTGGTTTATTTGAAAAGTTTGATGTGAAGGCACTTTCGAGGACACACAGACAGATCCATGATCGGGGAAATCCGGTGGTCACGACAAACCCGCTTGAGAGATTGACTTGTTATAATCAAGGGGTAATCCGTTTCAACTGTACTGCATCATGATGTGTGATGACAAAGATGTGATGAATCAATATCATTGTGTGAGATCATAATGACAGAGTGCCTGGCGAGTTGAATCGACGTTTACGGGGTGATGATATGAAATGCTAGAACCTACGATAATCTACAAAGGTACAAGATTAGCCTTGGATATGAACTGGCAAAAAGTGAAGATCGAGTCAGACTCTCAAATTTTAATCAACCACATTCGAGGTGTGAACTACCATTGGAGGATCGCAACACTAGTAGCGAATACATTATCTCTAACCATGGCTACGGGAGAAAAATTGGAGGGTCATTCTGAGGTCAAACAATGAATGCACAAGTTGGATCATGAAGCAAGCTAGACTAGGTGTTTGTCTTACTGATTAGGTCTCTAGACTCCTACTCCGATTATTGCGTTTACTTTCGTATGACTGTAAATTCTAACCTCCATGACTATCACAAGTTTAGATTAATAAATGTGAACCATTGTGAATGCTACTTCAACCAGACGAGGAATAAAGAACTGTTGAATCAAGACTTGAGACGATGCAACTGACAACTTGATCTTGATTCTCCTCTTGAATCAATACTGAATAGGCATAATTCAAACTCGACAAAGGATTTAACATCAATAGACCAGTAAAGAATTGAATTAGCATTTATGTTTGCTCTTTTGAGCAATCATACGAGGTGAAATAAACCAATCATTCCAGAACCAATCATCATTGATTGTTTCAAGGTTGTCCCATAGTTCCTTCAATTTACCAAAATGTTGAGCAATTAACATGGTACCATATGTCACACGATTAATCTGTCAATGAAGATGAAAAATGTGAGTGACATCCACCTTAGTGAACCTTTCACAAATGTTTTCTCAAATTATGCGAGTTGTAGGACTATATTGCATCCCATGACTTAGTTCTTTTGCAATTGAATTAACCAAGCATGGACAAATACATGACATCTATTCCATTGCAATTGCATTGGCTTAACCACATATTCCCTCAAGAATGTTCCATTAACAAAGAACGATTTGTTTTACAAGTAATGCATCAGAAATAACTCTTAGTGAAGTATGATAATTATCGGAACCATTGAGTGGTAGTTTATTAAGGATGAAGATAAAATGCCATATGAAAGTTACTTTGTACATCCAAAGGTATTTAGCCTTGGCCAGTCCGATTGAGCAGTTGTAGAATTACTGATTGATGACATAAATGAATATCGAATCCGGAAAGGTGCAAACAAGCAGGTTGACAACAATCGATTATAACAAAAATTAAATTACAAATCATCAAGAAATTCTCAGAATCGCTAATTCACAAATGAAATGAACGCATAATCCACAATCAAACTAAGTAGTTATCACGCTAAGCTACTCAGTTAATAAAATAGTGGAAGCAAAGCAACTTAGTAGACAAATAAGTGCTACATATCTCTTATACCATGTTGAAGAATGAAAATTGCATAAAATAAGTAGAGGATCAAGAGATCTCCTCAAGTTCCTTTCTCTTTTATTCTAGAATGTCTTAGATCTTATGCATTAAAAGGACTATTATATACGTAGCAAGTTGTAACAAAATACAACTAAGTTTTATTCCTAACACAATATACCCTTGTATTTTTTAATAGATGCATTACACCTTTATACTTCTACATGAAGTCGTCAACGTTGTCGCCTGAGCTGGTTTGAAACTCTCATTTTTTATTTTTGATAATTTTTAAATTAATTATAACTAGATACAAATTCTATTTATAATACATAATATAGTGATATTCATTAATTATTATGTTTTTTTATCAATTAGGTGTTAGTACTCCTATTGAAATTGTGGCTATGATTTTCCATTATGGTGGTCAACTTACCCTAGCCGAAAAGGTTATTAAGTATATCGACGATGAATCCGCTATAACTAACACTAAAAAAAAAATAACCCTAACACATTTAAAATAACTTGTTACCTCAGTTTGCGGGTATACTTGATCAAGTAGTAAACTATGACCTCGTTTGGAAAATGGGTAAGGAACTTTATCCAACAAATAATCAAAATGCATTGGATGATGTTCTGAAAAGTTGTGAATGCATGCAAGTATACATGATGCCAAAAGGTAAATTTGATGGAGAAGACGGAGGTAAAGTCGATGAAGAAGAAAAAGAGAAAGGAGGAGATTCATCATGAAAAGATGATACAGAGGCAGAACCTCTTTTAGAGTTAGTTCAATGAGTGGGTTATGTCAGATGATGGCATGGGTAGCAACCCCCAACCGAGCCAACTGATGACCTATCAACAGTACCCTCTTGAGTTTACATTGGGATATTAGCAAGAAGGGTTTGAATGTACTGATTAGATGTACATTGGGATGTTGGCAAGAAGGGAATCATCCCACGATGTAAATCATTTTCAAATAGGCGAACATTATGAAGATAAGGTTGCAGTTCAACATCACGTCAAGATGTGTCCTATTAAGAATTCACATGAATGTAAAATTGCAAGATCCAAACCCACCATAGTGTCATTTAAGTGGAAGAGGATTAACCCAAAGGAAGAGGACCAACTTCAAAATGAAGATGAGAAGTTTCAATATATGTTTATGATTGTATATTATATATGCTATGTTGATGGTATAGCTTGTGTATTGTGCTTGGAAAGTTATAGACGACAACAACGCACAAAAAACAATCTTATGATGGAAAATTAAATATTTATACATTAAGAAACGGGAAAAGTCTTAAAATGGTCCAACATGTTTGCACAAAACTTTAGTTGCACCAAGATGTCTTTTGTGATGGTTAATGTTTTGACATGTTTGAAAATGATGGTAATTGGTACCTCTGTTACTTCTATGTTAAACAATTTCGTTAAATAATTTTCATGTTTTCAAAATTAAAATAATATTTTTCTATATGTTACAACTAAAACCTACAAACTTACACTAATGTTACCAAAACGTCCTGACTCAATTCGACTCACACTGGGATTCCCTTAGCCAGGGTCCAAACTCATACCAGGTGGCCCAAACTTGGAGACCTGGTCTGGGATCGGACCCAAACCATAGACCTCCCAATTTGGGCTGAAATTGAGTCCCAATAATTCTGAACCAGGTTCAGTTCTGGCCAATTGCAGCTCCAATTGAGACCCAATCAATGGTCTTATGGTTTGGGTCTGAACTCAGATCAGGACTAGGGTTGGGTGACCTGGTCTGAGTTCAGACCCTCACTACGGGATTCCCGGTGTGGCTCGAATCGAGTCGGAACTTGTTTGTAACATTAGACTAAGTTTGTAGCGTTTAGTTGTAACAATAAGAAAAATATCGGTTAATTTTGCAAATATAAAAAATATTTAACAGGATTTTTTAACAAAGAATTAACAGAAGTAGCAATTACCATCGTTTTCAAACAGGTTGGACCATTCAACACATTTTGGGCTAAAAAAACATTTTGTGCAAACAGTTTGGACCATTCTCAGACTTTTCCCTTAATAAAATAGTAAGAGAATTAATGGAATACTTCACCTAATAATTAGTTATTTTATTTTCTAGTCAATTTGTGTATAACATTTTTGTGAATATATTTTTTTATCAATTAGGTTAATTTATATTGTTTTAGAGTCACAATGGAGTCTCCCCTAGCCAGGGTCCGAACCTAGACCAGGTCGCCGAATCTTGAAGACCTGGTCTGGGCTCAGACCCGCACAATAAGACCCCCAATTGAGGCTCAATTGAAGCCCCAATAACTTTGGACCAAGTTTAGTTCAGATTAATCAGGGCTCCAATTAAGCCCTAATCAGGGGCATATGGTCTCAATCTAAACCCAAATCAGGTCCACAAGGTTGGGTCTAGGATCGCACCCAGACCATAGGATGGAGCCCCAATCAGGATTCTCTAGTTTGGGTTCAAGAACAGACCAGGTCTCCACGGTTGGGTGGCCTGGTCTAGGTTCAGACCCTAGTTAGACCCCCAATTTGGCTCAAATCGAGTTGGGATATGTTTGTAACATTAGTGTAAGTTTGTAGGGTTTAGTTGGAACATTTAGAAAAATATTCAATTAATTTTGCAAATATGAAAAATAAATAACAAAAAATTTTATTAGAGAATTAACGGAAGTACCAATTACCATCGTTTTCAAACAAGTTGGACCATTCAAAACATTTTGGGTTTAAAACCCATTTTGTACATACATGTTGAACCATTTTTCAGACTTTTCCCTTAATATAAAGTTAGAGAATCAATGGGGCACTTCACCTAATAATTAGTTATTTTATTTTCAAGTAAATTTGCATATAAAAGTTTTTGTGAAGCACCGGTGTTTTCCCTAGCCAGCGTTCAAACCCAAACCAGGTTGGCAAACCTTATGGACCTAGTCTAGGCTCGGACCCAGACCATAGGACCTCCGATTGAGGCTCAATTTGTGCCCCACTAAATCTGGGCCAGGTTCGGTTCATACCAATTGATCCCTTATCGGAGCCCCAATCTGTCTGGACCAGGTTCAGTCCACACTGATTAGGGCTCCAATTGAGACTCAATTGGGGTTCCTCTAGTCTAGGTTCAGACCCTGGCTAGGGGACCTCTCGGTGGGGCTCCAATCGAGTTGGGACTTGTTTGTAACATTAGTGTAAGTTTGTAGGGTTTTGTTGTATCATTTAGAAAAATATTCGGTTAATTTACCAAATATGAAAAATATATAACATAATTTTTTAACAAAGAATTAACAGAAATAACAATTACCATCATTTTAAAACATGGTGGACCATTCAAAATATTTTGGGATGAGAAACCATTTTGTGAAGACATGTTGGACCATTTTCAGACTTTTGCCTTAATAAGAAGTAAGAGAATCAATGAAGCACTTTACTTAATAATTAGCTATTTTATTTTCTAGTAAATTTGCGTATAACATTTTTGTGAATATTTGTTTTATCAAATAGGTTAATTTATATTGGTTTCAAATTATTGATCACATGTAAAAGATAATATATAAGATAAGTTATTTAAAAATTATTTTTTTATGAAATTTAATTGAAGTAAATTAAGATGTAGCACTACATTATTAATCTAAAATTAAAAGATCAAGATAACATAACATCTTGGAAGATGACATTTTGATTATGTACCCGTACTCCCTTTTAACTTCATACAACGATGTCAACATGGTGAGATAGTTGAAGAATTTCACGATCATATCATTGCCATGATTGTTCAACGATTACATATGAATCATGGATGCAACGTTTCAATGTATTGTGTCGGTCAAGCGTTCGAAGAGATGACATACGTTAGAACTTCTAATATTCTTTTTGTTGGAAAAAATGGACATTTTGTTAAAATTTTGTAAGTTTGGGTTAGTTTTGTAATTAAGCCAAAATTGTACAAAACCCTAAGGTGAATTCAAATTGTACCACATTGAGTAGTTTCACAAGTCAATCAAGCTTTTCACCTTATAAATAGTGAACTTTCTCACTTTCAAAATCCAAGAAGAAGAAAATCCTACAATGAGAAATTCTTCTATAGTTATTTTTGTTCTTCACCTTCGGTGATTCTGTTAACATATGTCAGAGTCTTTTCGATCTCCATGTTTGACCTTTCATTCACTTTGATTGTTGTGTTTGGTCAGTTAGTCTGTTTGAGTTCATGCGTTATTCAGTTTGGTCAGGAGAAGCTCTATGCTAGTTTCTGTCTGACGACACTGTTGCATACTTGGAGGTGATTTCCCAATGAACCCTCGAGTACGAACCTCCGGTTTGAGGGGGAATTGCCTTAAGGAAACCGTGCACATCACAAGTCTCAGTTTGAAATTTTGTCAATTTCAAAGTTAATTTCAACGATATGCATGATAATCTTGAATGTTGGTTATTTTGCATATTGATCCTTTTACTTTCAGAATATTACAATTAGTCCAAGACTGTATACTGCATAACAATCTTCAGGCGTTTTCTTTTCAGTAATTCAGGAGACTAAGAACCGGTTCGGTTCATTAATATGTGTAATTGGAAATGATATTTTTTGTGAAAGAATTCAGCATTTTGAGTTTCTGAAAAATGGCTACAAACAACAATGATGTTGATATTAGTGTTGGAGCATTAGCTCATACTTAAGACCCTAATGCATCATTGAACGCACCCAACTTTAATGCATTGTTGCATCAACTGGGGGG
The DNA here is from genome assembly GCA_946814005.1 of Chamaenerion angustifolium. Lineage (NCBI taxonomy): Eukaryota > Viridiplantae > Streptophyta > Magnoliopsida > Myrtales > Onagraceae > Chamaenerion > Chamaenerion angustifolium. Next base: position 21,570,589 of record OX328270.1, on the reverse strand, counting down.
ATAACCATGACTTGTCCGGCTAGACTTGTGCATTCTAAGAATCCCGAGAAATTTGACGGCTCCAACTTTAAGAGGTGGCAGGAGAAGATGAAGTTCTATCTTACCACTTTGAGCTTAGTTCGATTCCTGACGGAAGAGCCACCAAATCAAGATGAGGATGATGTTCAAGGGTTCTTCTTAGATTTACAAGGATGGAATCACTCGAATTATTTATGTAGACATTATGTAATGAATAGTTTGTCTGATTCATTGTATGATGTATACAGTAAAACAAAGTTCGCTAGTGAGTTGTGGCATGTCTTGGAACAGAAATATAAGTCCAAGGATGCTGGGAAAAAGAAATTGCTAGTTAGTAGCATGTTTGGCTATAACATGGTAAATAACAAACCATGTATGAAACAGGTGAAAAATATATAGCTCCTACTTCAAAGTATCCATGCTGAGAAGATGGACCTCGCGGAGTCGTTTCAATTAGCCGTCATTATTGAGAAGTTACCCATGGCATGGAATATATTCAAGGGCTACTTGAAACACAAGCGAAAGGATATGACCATGGTCGAGCTGCTCGAAATGATCAACATGCAAGAGTAATATATGAATACTACACGAGAAACCAATCAACTCCATTAACACGATGGCCTCCGCCAAGGCAAATGTCGTGGAGCATGGACAAAGCTCAAACACACATGCTATCAAAAGCAAGCAGAAGAAACAAAAGGGATTTATTATGGGTCCTAAGGGCGAAGTCTCAAAGCAATCGGGATCCAAACCAAAAAGATTTAATGTCTCGTGTTATAATTGTTGTAAAACGGGTCATAAATTTAATGCTTGAAAGTTTCCTGATAAATTAAATGCTTGCAAGTTTCCATAAATTTAAAACTGGGCCTTTTTATTATATATTCCATACTTCTGTAAGTGTAATATGAAGCTTACTAATGAAATATACATTCTTCCACTTGCATTTCATTTTTCTTAAAAAAATGTAAGTTTCGTTCTTTCTATATTGTATCCTTAGGACATTTCACGCACCATCTTTGGTAAGGATGAAACAAACAAATCATTGCCCTCACATTAAGTCCATACATCCCCTTACCGTCAAAATTGCCCGAATATGGAAAGTTATGACAAAAGGGAATGAGAAATACGTGAATGAGAAGATTGGTGAAGTTCACAAGCTCGCAAGTTACAAAGTCAACTGGGCTCTCCCTGATGCCTTGTTTGAATTCTGGAATGTGGAAAACACGTCTGTGTGATTAACAACAACGGAATACATTCACAAGTTTCATTTGGCACCTGCAAGTCCATCTTTCAACCCGGAGGAGACGATCAGGGAGAGACCCGAACAACCACCGTCATTCTAGTAATGTGGGACCTTGGAGAAATGTGGGGGAAACGTAGCTGAGTTGAATGGAATCCTTGAATAATTTAGACGAAGGATGAGTCGAATAAAAAGATTTTCAAAATGCATGTCCTCGACCTTCCTTCGAACCAAGGAACAAGAAACAAATGCACTCAACGAGTTGAGCCGTCATGTGAAACGTCTTAAGAACTAGCCTCCGATTGGGCAAATCCTTTTAAAGTATTTTGAAAAAACTTTTACCATACATGCAAGCAAAGTCTACAAATGGAATGAACCGAACATGCAATTTTTTCAAAACCAATCACGCATGATCAATTGTGTAATCATCCTTCTCACTATGGTATTTTGAAATTAGATTTCTGGGAACCCATGTGACATTTGATAGCTCCAGCACCTCAAGAACACAAAGGGAACCATGATTCAAGTGAAGTTTGTTCCCTTACGAAAATTCAAGAAGCATTCAAGTGAAGTAATCTCATAACAGTACGTGTTAGAGTACGGGACCGACTATATAGAGATACATGTTGGTGTTGTTCAGCATGGTGAACGAGCAATAGTTATCGATGATTTGGTTGCTACTGGAGGAACTTTATCTGCTGCAAGTAAATGTGCCAGAAAATTGTGATTTAGTTGAATCAAGATAGGTGACTTGTTGCAGTTGGTATTGTTCTACAATCAAATTTCAATTCTTCTCTATTCAGCTCGTTCTCAAGATTTCTTAACCCGGTTCACTCGGATCTCGTTGTGAGAACGCATACGACGTGCCTCGAGAGATTTATTACATAAACCGAAGGACCCGGATTAACAGCAGGTATTCTGATCAAGGTTTGGTCAAATAGGAGAGACAATTGTAATTAAGAAGGTTCTTCAGGATAAACGGTACTTGTGGAATAGTGTCTTCTTCGATGGAGCCCGACTGGCCTGTACCCGCTGTGAGAAAGCCATCAGGAAGCTACAGCCGGACCGAATGGAGGAGCTGTTGTGACAAAGAGAAAAATGAAGAATGAAAATTTTTCAATTACACTTAAAATTAGAATACCTAGTCTGTTCAACATGGTTTCAGAGACATAATTCTCGATTAAGTAACAGATCGATCGACTCTTCCTTAGCGTCATCATCTACCAGTAGGCCCTGACGACATTACAATTCGAACGAAAAACAAGCAGAGACCAAATTGTATCAATTCCTGAATGCAGTGAGTGAGGCGTATGATCAGAAAAAACAGGATTTACTCTTAGAAAACCTGTTACCTCAGGTGGAATCAGCTTACGCAACTATCCGATCATAATGGGATCAGAGACAATTAATGGGTACCGCAATAAGGAAGGACACCGAAGTTCCCATCACCGGAATCGAGTACGGCTTCTATGTTACACTTCAATCCGAGAAAGTGGCAATCAAAGTCAAACTGAGCTACGCCACCAGGCCACAATTGATCACCGGAAGAAGGAAGACTGTTTTTTGCAGACTAAAGCAGATGAAGAAAATACCTTCATGTCATTCGATCGAGCTGAAGTAGAGGCGACTTAAATAGAGCAGAAGAGATGTTGGTGTTGACTCTTCCAGGGGAGACGCATGTAGATGCGGGCAGACGCCTTTGTTGACTCTTGCTTGCAGAAGAGACGCATGCAGACGCGGGGAAACGTCATTATTGACGCGTGCAGGGAAGATGTCATTTTCAACCCAGACAGCAGGGATACCCCATTGTTGATGCATGCAAACAGAAGGGGAGACGTCATTGTCGATGCATTCACACAGCAGGGAGACGTCATTGTTGACGCCATTATTAACAAAGGTGTCTCGCGGCGGCGCCGGCGCCGATCAGAAGAGAAGGAGATGTAGCAACTACGGGAAGTGTCGTTACAATGAAGCAGAGTGCTTCCAATTGATCAAAATCTCAGAAGAGTGGAGAAGCCCCTGGAGGAACAACAATATTTGTACACGACAATGTTGTCACCACCGAGACGAAGGCTTCGAAGAAGAAAAGTAGATCAACGATCACCTTGTGTTCTTATTTGATTCCTTGCATATAACAAAATTGGCAATGCTCGCACCCATGAGTAAAATCTCTACGAGAAACCAAAAAAATTGTCGATGGAGATCAAAATCAAAGAGGTTCAGCCTATTGTTGTATAATCAAAGAATCATACGGTCAACCATTATTCACTGATATAAAAAGATACCTGGAGTACGGAGTTCCCATAGAACGCCACAAGAAAATGATCGAAAGGTCGTGCGAGGAATGACTTGCAATTAATTTCCCAGTGACCCGACTATACCTTTTGGAGATGCGTAATGCCGAAGAAGTTGAACGTCTAATGAAAGAAATTCACGAAGGTTGTTGCGGCCCACGCATGAGTGTGCGAGACTTGGATATTTTTGGTTCACTTAGACCACTAGTTGTGTAAAACACGTCCAACATTATCACCTCTTTCAAATGTACGCAAACCAAATTCACGCGCTACTGCATGATCTCTATCTCATGACTTCCCCATGCCCTTTCTCAAGTTGGGGCATCAATGTAATCAACATGATTTCTCCAAAAGCGCTGAAGGATCATCGATTCATATTAGTGGTGATCGATTACTTCACCAACGGGATAGAGGCTATCACCATGGCTTCAATAATGACAAAGGCCATCAAACATTTCATTAGGCAGGTGATCATAGTGTGACATGGGATGTCGACATCAATTATAACCGACAATACCAGAAATCTAAATAACAAATTGGTCTATGGATTGTATGACCAACTTAATATCAAGCATAAAAACTCATCTCCATATCACCGACAAATGAATGGCGCAGTGGAAGCAGCAAATAAAGGACTGGCACGACAAGATGCCTTGGGCACTCACGACATACATGATTTCAATAAAGACATCAGCAGGGGCAATCCCATTTTCCCTTGTTTACGGGACCGAGGTCGTGTTGCCCATTGAAGTAGAAATCTCGTCAACTAGGATCATCGCTGAGTCAGAGAGTGACGAGTCAGAGTGGACGAGATGCAGATATGGCGATGTGTCACGGGCAATAGTACCAGCAACACATGGCTCATGCATTTAACAAACAGATGTGCCCGATAGAAATACAAGCGAACGATCTAGTCCTCAAAAAAACCCTTTGAGTCAATCTTGACTCTCGGGGCAAGTTTGTGCCTAAATATGAAAAGTCTTATGTCGTCAAAGAGTTTTTCAGCGGACCATTATCAATGGTACCCTTCAGGTAACGAACAATATGCAATACAACCTTCCAATGACTTACACTAGGTGTTTGCATATATTGACTTAACTTGTTCACTAAAAAGTTAATGTCAGGCCTGGTAACGCAGATATGTTGTAGAGCTCCTATGGTACTACGATAGAGGGTAACATCATCAAAAAGAATCAAAGCAAGTAATCATACCGGTTTTGGACAGACATGTACCTCTCATGGGTGTGGGAGAACTAGAAGAGTCTGCTTGTCCAAGTTTATCAACTATATACTGAATATATTTCTTCTAGTTAGTTATCAGTAGCCAAGACCTCCATACCAAGATAATAACTCAGATTGCCCAAATCCTTGAGTTTGAATTCTTTATTAATAGATGAATTACTTCAGAGATAGCTGAGGTGGATGGGTCAGTGATAATAATATCATCTACATAAACTAAGAGAAAAACATAACCTGAATTAGTGTGTTTAATAAACAAGCAGTTGTCAGCCACCGAAGCCTGAAATTGCAGATTTGATAAAAGAAAATATTTGAGACCATATAGGGCCTTCTGTAACTTTACCAGAGGAACATCTGTGGTAGACATCTGCTCAAAACCAGGAGGTTGGACCATGTATACTTCTTCGGATAGATCACTGTGGAGAAAAGAATTGTTGATATCAATTTGCCTCAAATTCCACTTGAGAGACAAGGCATGAGACAACACAATCCTCACCGTAGCAGATTTAACAACTGGGTTGAATGTGTCCTGGAAATCGAACCCAGTTTTTTTAGAAAACCCCTTGGCAACTAATCTTCCCTTGTAACGAGTGGTTGATCCATCATCGTTTTTCTTAATCTTGAAGAGCCATTTGCAGCTAATAGGAATTCTACTGGGTTGAAGTTTAACAATATACCATGTGTTGTTGGATTGGAGAGCAGAGTACTCCTCTTCGACAGCAGCTCTCCAGTGTGTACAGTGAAGATGGACTTGGGTTATGAGGTAAGTAGAGCACCAGTAGACTCAATAGATGTAAGAATAGACTGAAGAGAGGGTTGGTGCAGAGTTTGAGTTTTGGACCTGGTTTGCATTGGATGAACATTACAGGTAGGCAAGGAGGGAGTAATAGACACCAAAGGAGTGGATGTTGTATCAGGAAAAGAGGTTGAACTTGGGACCAATCTAGAATCATGCAATCGATAAGACACTATAGGTATAGATGAAATCAGAGGAGATTGAGGTGAGGAATGTGAAGAGTGATAAGAGGGTACAAGAACTAGCAGTATTATGATCTACATTAGGAGTCTCACAAGAACCATCAGAATTATTGGATGGGGCAGGAATAACAAAACAAAGTGGAGCATATGAGTGAGAAGAAGAATGTCTAACTAAGGAAGGTGGAGTCATGATAGGAAAGGAGGTTGGGTCAGAAATAACACCACAATCAGGAGAGAAGGGTTGAAGAAAGGGAAAAGGATGAAAAGGATGTAACATGTTTTCCCAAAGTGGTAAATGTGGCTCATTGTTTGTTTTTGATGTAGTATGTTTGGTGATGTAAGTTTTTGATGAATTCCGTTTGAGTCCGTTAAAAAATTCTGTTAACAGCATCCATGCTGGTCACGTGACTTTTTGTGTCTGTGAAAAGACAAAGATGTCCCTGCCTTCTTCACCTATTATATGCAGTCCTTCTCCCCCATTGAAGCATTCAGTTTCTTCTCCAACATTCTTCTCCAAGGTGTTCGCCCGTCGATTCCCGAAGTCTTCGGCCCGTCATTGCCGGATCTTCTGGTCGGCGAGGAAGAATGGCACCACAGTACTCAGGCAGCACTTCATCTAGCTCGAAGACATTCGTAGAGTACCCGACGTGGAGTTGCTACTGTGGGTTCACGACACATGCTAAACCCACTTCGACATTGAAGAATTTTAGTCAAATGTTTTATGGGTGTTCCAATTACAAGGTTTGTTTTCCGATTTGTTTGGTTTTGAAGCTTAATTTTGAAATCCTAGTCTTTAAAATCACTAATTTTTGAAGCCCTAATTTGGTGTTTTTCGGTTGTAGAACCACGGTTGTAGTTATTTTTAGTGGTGTGACCCACAAATGTGCATATATGGAAGGAGGTCCGTAAACAAATTTTGAGATATGCATGGCAAGATTGAAAGCGAAGTGTTCTTGTACGAAAGAGGGAAAATATGTTGATTACTGCTGGTGGTGTTCTTGGTATTCTTGCGGTACTGCTGTTTGATGTAATCCTCAAATTGGTGATTGGGTGAACGCGTTTTAGGATTTGTATTTTAAAGACTTATGTTTGTTGGTCGAAGTGTTTTTAGTTAAGTATGTTTCTGTTGTCTTAATACTAGATGACATATGTTTTGTAATATTTGGTATTTGATGAAACACGTTTGTCCACAAGTTGCGAATAGATGTACTATGTTTTGACTTACTGGACAAAAAGTCAGTACTAAATCTCAACGACATTCCACCTGCAATTAAACACCTGTGCCAGAACACACACAGAATCCAGACAACCTCCACAAAACCAACTATTTCCATAGTTAACTGTCAACTTATAATACCAAATTCATCATAAACATAAAACGAAACCTAATGCATAAACACAAAACAAAAGTTCGTGCCTCAAATTGACAGCATAACCAACAATATGCGTCATTCCAAAATGGCATCCAAAATAAGTTATACTACTTTAGGTCCTGCATACAGAATATCCCATCCCTAAGCGGCGGGCAGTTTCTTAACCAATAGCTAGTTGATCCCCTGAAAAAAGTAGCAGATCCTTTTAGTTAAAGCATATCGAAGAATTATAAAAGTAGATTTTAGTTATTTGATGGACATAGTGAAGAACTATAAAAGCAGATCCTTTTGCCTCTAATTTTCACATAGTGAAGATTTTATTCATCCTTGTATTTAGGAAAATTTGAACAATAAGATGTAGCATGTTCAAGTTATAACCTTGCTCAACTTTTCTTTCTATAAAATAATATAGACAAGTAATATCTTTAGGCTTAATATAAACATAATATCTTTCCTTTCTTACTTTTCTTTAATTTTTTCAAATGGAAATCAATCTTAATAATGACGGTGATAGCAGATCAAGAACAGATCTCAAAAGGAAAGATGTATCACCATATTGGAGGTAATAATATCAACAAGTCTATATGATTAACCTGTAATCATTTTAACATTCACGCCAAGATTCAAAGCTATTCTTATGGTCTTTGCACTGTCATGCCTCGGTGGATCGAAGAGAGGCATTAGGCCAATGAATTACCATGGCCCTCCAGCACTGTCCTTCGTTCTTTCTGGAACTTCCTGCTCAACCAACATATTCATTACCAGTGAAACTGATGCAACAAAACACTAACAAGCATATTATGTAATCATGGAGTCACCTGATATGCTACAGCAAGAGACCTTAGACCTCGCTCTGCAAATTTATCAATAACAGCATGAACTCTACGCTCAATTTCTGTCTTGTTATGGGCAAGGTTCAGGATCTGGGCATTCAAGAGTATTTTAGATTAGAGAGGGAAATTCATTTCTCCACAAATATAGAAATGAATAGACTGAAAAGGAAGAGCGAAAAACAGTTTACCTGCTCTGGTGCACCTTTACTAACTCTATGCATTCTCCCTTCACGGTCAATATAAGTTAAGGCAGTTCTCTTGTCAGTAGGGTTGAATGGAAGAAAATGTACTTCTTGAATTTCAGCTCTCGCCTTGATGAAGATGGAATTGCATTATAAGGAAGTGAATATTCAGCAGTTGTAAAGTATTCACACAATCAACAATTATTAAAAGCTTGTACCTCCTTAGGATCAGCTAGCACCCCAACAATGGCAGTGTCAATCGCATCCTAATTCTCCATTCTAGAAGCTCGAGCCGCCATCAGGATAACTATATCGGCGTCAACTCCTTTGGCAAAAACCTGAACCGTAAATTACAGATCAACTTTCTTTGGTATTCAAATCTCTAACATGAAGGGACTCTTTAGTCACAGGAAGGGACTCTCCAGTAAGAGCCGACTGTAGTAGAAAACCACAAGAAGTTGCTTTAGCTCTCTCTGTCTAGTGAATTACGTGAGGTAGGTGACTGGTATACTAATAATGACATTGGAGATTAGGAGTCCACCTGGTCAATTTTTAACGGGTCTCCATCAAGAAGACGAGCATCAGTAGGAATTATGTCTCCAAGTTTAATGCTAACTATATCTCCAGGAACCAAAATGGACGCATCTTGCTCTTTTCCACCTTCAGTCTCGGCTTATACCACCAGCAGCGTAAGTTCAATACGAATTCCAAGTCTTTCCAGTGCTTCTGCGTTCAGCCTGGGTATTGATGGAATATCGACGCTGGACTAAGCGGTATATTAACTGAGGCGTGAGCGCCGATTGGACTAACCAATTCCAGTTCGTGCTTCGGCCTCCAGATCGGCGATTCTCATAACTGGAAAAGAAAGATGTGGGATCGCATTTTTTTTTCCAAAAGAAAATAAAGGGTAGTTTTGGTATTTTCGTTTTTTGTTCTTTCAACGTTCAAATTATATATCACGTGAGCAGCACGTGTCAACTTTTAACGGATAAATTAACAGAAAAACTAACGTTTCTTCAAAAACCAACAGAATGAAACATCGTACGTCAAATACCCGCGGCCCAAAACAAATTACATCGATTACCATTTTAGGCAAACATGTTACATCTTTTTCATATTTTTCCCTTGAATAAACTGAACATCACAACGAAAGAAGAAGGAAGTTGAGGTGTAGTTCTGGGTGGGGCAGTAGAAATGAAAAAACTGCCTTTAGAGTCAGCAAAGGGAAAAGTATTTTCATGAAAGATAAAATTTATGGAGGTGTAGACACGACCATAGGCTGATAAATACTTATACCCTTGATACTTAGCACAATAGCCCAAGATGACACACGGTTCAGATCGAGGACCATGGTTGTTTTTGTTAAACGGTCTCAGTTGAGGGAAGGACATGCATCCAAAGACACGCATGAAACAATAGTCAATAGAAGATCTAAACAGCTTCTCATGTGGCTAAATTTTAGACAGGATGGAGAAAGGTAATATGTTAATAAGGAAGGTGGCAGTGAAGAATGCATCAGACCAGTAGTGGAGAGGAACCGAAGCTTGAGCCAACAGAGTCAATCCCAATTCCACTACATGTTTGTGCTTACACTCTACAATGCCATTTTGTTCTGAAGAATAGAGGAAGATAGGATGACAGAAATTGGAATTCACCTCCACCATCGGATTGGACTGCTTTTAAGGAATATCCAAGCTATTTTTCAGTCAGCCTGTGAAATCCAGCAAAACATTGATCTCATTCTTCTTGTGAAGGAAATATATCCAAGCATATATACTAAATGCATCTACAATACTGAGATAGTATCTATGACCACTAGAAGCACATGTTGCTGGCCTCCAGAGATCAATCTGAACAAGTTCTAAAGGACTAGTATAGACAGTAGTAGATGAGTGATAGGTTATTTCTTACTCTTTCCAACATCACTTGTTGTGCACTAAGTAGGTGAGTGATAAACAGGATAGTTATGCAGTCTTAAGAAATTAACAAGAAGTTTTGTGGAGGGGTGTCCTAGGAGCCTATGCCATATATGAGATGTATCACTAGAATTTAAAGAAGAAATGAAACACTTAAAATCAGTTTGTTCAAGAGTATCAAGAGATATAATCTGAGAAGGATTACTTGAATCAATTTGAATAGAAAGAGTATTGTAGGAAGGAGCAGAAACTGAACTACCAACATCACTATTATTATGATTAGACAATCCATTTGCAGAAAAAGAAGTATCATTACAATGAGAAATACCAATACACTCTGAAGCAACAGAGTTTAGCACCATTTTTTCTAATATCATGACTAAAAAAACAGACTCGAATCAACAAGACGATACTGACTGAACTTAGAAAGATCAAGTTTATACAATCCAGAACTCTCATAACCATGCAGCAACACTTTGTGATTTTGAGAATCCCTTATCACACAGTGTGAATCATGAAATTCAAAATACACTTTGTTATCCTTGACGAACTGAGATACAGAAAGAAGGTTCTTAGTCACACAAGGAGTGTATAGCATATTATGAAGGTGTAATGGACGAGACTGAGTAGGAATAATAGCATAACCAATTGCAGAAATATTAAGGGTTGATCCATTACCAACAATACCCTTACCTTGGCCTGAGCATGACACGCATGCTTGATGCTGGGACGGAGGAGCATTGGTGAGATGATTCATGGCTCCAGAGTCAGGGAACCATCTCGAGTCATGTTGTACAACAGGAGTAATAGAGGCAATCTGAGCTCGAGGATTGCCAAGAAGTTATTGTGTGTCCATATTGTGACCTGATTCAGCAGTAAGAGGATCAGATATAGAAGGCGCATTCGGAGTTCTAGGTATAGATGGAGGGTAAAGATAGGACAATACATGAGGATATATGATAGGGGACGTATAGCTTGGAGGCACTTGAGTAGCTTGATACATTGAAGGAAAATTTGGACGATATGATTGTAATGGAACTGATTGAGAACCATTCTGAGGAACATAAGGACCAGGTTGAGGTATATACGGAGTGTAGATCACAGGAGCAGGAGTTGAAGACGTTATCTAAGCAGGTGGTGGAGATTCAACAGGATCCTCCAATTGAGTAGAGCACAGGTTCACATTCGACGAGGATGAAGCACTTGGATATGTTACTCTCGTAAAGTTTACATTAAACCAGTGATAACATATATGTAAAAGATGTCCAAACTTGCCACACGGTTGGCATTGAGATTTATTGGATTCATATCCCCTGCCACAACTTCTACCTCTACCTGAATTGTAGTTCTGAGGCTGAGATACAGAATTGCCAGGAGTCAGCAATAGTCCATCAACATTGGTTTGGTCATATGAAAATGTAAGAGAAGATGAAGAGGGGTCACTGGAAACAAAATCATTGTTCTTCATCAACGACTTGTGATTGACAGCAACAATTGGATGTCAGGTTTGCATCAAATAGGAGATCAATCGGTCTAGCTTCGGAATCCACAAGAACAGAGCTTACTGACGCCATATCATACGGATTCCTGCTGGCATGAATCACTGAGATCACGTTGTCAAATTGTCCCTTGACTTCATTGATCACTATAGAGAACTGTTGCATCTCTTCGATCGAATGGTCACAACTGGTCAAGCTGTCACTTGTAGACTGAATCAGGTCAAGTAGTCTCTCATAGACTGATGTGTAAGCTTCCTATCCTTAAGGAGATCATACAGGTGCATTATCTTGGTATTTGAAGACGCATAGAAGTCTCTGTAAAGCTTTTCCCAGATGGACGATGTTGTCATGCATCCAATGAGTCCACGGCTGACTTAAGACGATACAGAGGCAAGCATCCAGGAAGCTAGGAAACTGTCCTTCTGCACAAACTTTAAATAATCTGGATTTGGATCTTCTGTTCCATTAGGTCCAGGAATCGTGACATTTCCATATAGATGAGATTCAAGATTGTGACCACGAACTGACAGAAATACTTGTTGGTGCCATGAATGAAATTTTTACTAACCTTCAATCTGTGAAACCTTCTTATTGAAGAACGATAATGTAATTTCTTCCATTGAACCAGAGAAAATATGGATCGCAACAAGCCGAATTGAAGAATTATAGAAGAACCACACACATAAACCAGAACTGCAGCAAACGGATCGCGACGAACAGAATCACAGGATAGAACTCACTCTGATACCATGTTAAAGCCTTTGAATTAAAGGACAACACATGAGAGAAGAGAAATGAAGACTTACTTGATGATGAAGAAAAACGAACTAGACTTTCATTTCAAGGTGGGTAAAGCTGTTACAAGTACCTGTATTTATAGTTCATAACATTGTTATATTTACATATCAGTCCTTATTAGTAATTACAAACAAGTCCTCAGATCATATGTAATCATACATATGTCCTAATTTTTATTCGGGTAGAGTCATGGGTGTGCCCTCATTCCTCTAAACAGAGACTTGATGTTCAATTCAATGTTTGTTATCTTAGTTCATGGTTGATGGGCCACATTATAAGACTATGAATCTTAGATATATAAAAACGAGTTGGATCGTTTTGATGGTTTCTTGGGACGAGCATGCTCACTATGGGATCTTCTTGAATTTGTGTCCGCTAGGTGGCCACCAACCATGTCATCGGTTGCGGTTGTGGACGCAATACATATATATGTCTGAAAGATCATTTTGTGCTCAGACTTGGAGAAGATTACATGGCCAAGAGTACATTTCCACTGCTGGTTTGAGATCTGTGAGCCGATACAACTCATGCGCAACACATACCATATCATGCCTATCGGTCGCACGACTATTGACCCGTACGGGAGTTTTACTGTATAAAGGGAATGTGTTCTCCTAGTGTTGGCTTTATAAATTAGCATCCTTACTTTGTGCAAGTGGGATATGTTAGTTTTGGTTATACAGTCGCCCATTAGTGGGAGATATGCTTTCACGAAGTCAGTTACCAGAGAAGGTAACTTAAATATGTGTATATATATTATGTATATTTCATATTCCAACATTACTTGTACTCAATTTCAGTTTTCACCATGTAAAATAACACGTCGGGAATTAAGTACTACTCACTACTCTACATCGTCGTTTCTACCATGAGATGATCAAGCTCAACACTGACTTTGAAGTTATATCGAGCATCCTCAATCATCTCTTTATCATGTTTTTTTTTGTGACCTATTGATTTCTTCAACCACCTCTTGCAATTTTGAGCACCTTCTTGATAACTTGAGGTTTTCAACAAACACATAATAATGGTAAGAATACATAGGTTAATTATACTAATTAAACAAATAAACTTTGAACTTACCATCACCATGGAAATATTTCCATGTGTTTGAAAGTGCACTGGGGGTACAATTCCCGCTTCTTCTTCTAGGCCTTTCAAGGAGGGATGGGCCTTGTTGATCATCATCATCATTATGGGTTTATACCATGCCATGTATTCAGTAGTGGTTACACTAACAAAATTGGAGCGGTTGATTACCGTGGTTGTTTCACATCTCCACGTACGCCTGATGCTTGGTGAAATGTGGAGTAGCCGACGACTTATGCCACCTACCTCTATGTGGACTGTCTCATTCCGTGTGTTCACACGACGAGGGTGGGATATACCATGTATGTCGAACTGGCAATAGACTCTGTTTGTCATGTGCCACTCAATAAGGTTGAAGTGCATTAATAGTAAATAAAGCAAGCTTAGAACCGACAATTCCATGCAAATATCCGCGACATTTTGGATTCATCGGAACCAGTAGGGGTTCTACGTAAAGTGAAAAATATAAAATTTGCTTATTTTTTTTAAAAATATATATATAATTGCGTCAAATTCACATAAACTATAACTTACTCCATCCTCATTTAATCCCTTAAGTTGATCTTGATAGAAGTGACATCCGTGGGGTGTTGGTGTGTCCTTTGTCGTTTTAGTGTGTTGTCACCATTACACAACTAGTCTGTCAGCTTCGGGGGTTACTTTTATCTTGGGTCTTCCTACGTTGATATGTTCCCACAACCACACCTACAACATATTAGAATATTACGGGAATTAGTACATAAAACTAGAATTTCTTACTTAAGTTAACAAACTTCGAGATAACACCGTACCTATAATAGTACACCGCAACCCAGGATGCATTTTTGATTGACGTTTACACCTTTCCACAGTCCATTGTAAATCTTAATACGGCAGAGCCTCAGCTGTATTGAGTTGTTTGGTTTAAATTGTATAAGAAATAAGTGTACTGAAGCGCTACTTTCTCCCCGTTTGAGTTCGAGAATAAGTAGACACCGAGGAGGGCTGGAATGTATCATCTTGCTCTCTGTTGGGTTGCCTCTTCATTGGTTGGGACCCAATCCGACGAAATGGGTTCCTTTTAAACATCCTCTTTGGCCACCTTAACATGCACATTGGTGCCTCTTATCTTTCTCTTCCCTTACACCATTGTGGGACGGATCCTAGCAGTCCAGGGCATAGGACCAACGTTGATACACCGTCACCAAGGGCCTCCTGGTAGACATCAACTATTAGCATACCGTTTACCTATAGACCCTAAGATCATTTGTACATCCCTTAGGGTTATGGTCATTTCACCTCTCGAAAGGTGGAACGATGGGTCTCGAGAAGCTACCTCTTTGCAAGGGTATGCATCAATCATGCATCGATTTTTAGACGGGATATATCTGTAGCCCAACCAAACCCCACTATATTGACACATTGTCAGGTCATCTCATCTAGTGATCAGGCTTTACCTGCCTGAATGTACATATTAGGTTTATCGCTACTTGGATCACGAGAACTAGCACGGACCTATAATTTATTCTCTAACTAAATAACCTCTAATACTAATTAACAATTTGATAATAACAATTAATAAAATTAGTGTTACTGTATACGTAGCTACTTGCTATGACATATGGCTAGCCTGATTGTACAACAGTGATGGATCCATAGACTCCTTCCTTGACTGTCTAGATGAGCTAACCTAATCACGGTCTATTATGTGTACACCAAAATGAATGCCTAATGACTAACTACATCCAAATACACTTAGTTGAATACAAAAAATAAATATAAGGATTTCAAATTTGACCTTTAATTCGGCTGAGAAAGTCGACGGCAACTAGGTCATGACGGAGCCATGAACAACGATAGGTAGGCGACGACGACGTTTATGGGGGGAAAGGGGACCGATCAGTTTTGTGTTGATGAGCAGGAAAGTACCAGTCTTTTGCTAAACACTAAAAACTGTATCTGAGATGAAAAGTAGCTAGATAGTTTTATGGTTTGCGTAGCCACGATTCCCAGTTGTAGCGAGCTGTTAATAATAACAATTAGTACCTATTCACGAATGTCATTTGCGTCTATTCTTCAAGCAATTCCTACTCGTCAATGAGAGTTGAGTTTAAGACTAATTTTGTAATTAATTTTTGAAAATAGACATTTAGTTATTTGATTATCAAATGTTATCCATCCATGATTTTTTTATAATACATCAATGATTAAAATATACGTAATTATGTTGTTTTTAAAAAATAAACCTTACCAACTTTTGGCAGTGACGAGTAGGTTTATGTTTGTTTTTGAACGGAAACTGTAAAAATTACTTGTCCGCGACTCAGATTTGAGGTTAGGATTTGCGTTGTAATTAATTTTCAAAAACAAATATTTTGGTATATTTTTCAAAGATATTTTGGTATTTGTTTATCAAATAGAGACTATTTTGAAAATAAAAATTCTAGATACATAGACAAAAACCAATGGTATAAATGTCATTCCAGCCCAATGGTATAAATGTCATTCCAAGATTATTCTATTTGTTGTTTTTTGTCCTTATAATATTTCCCCTATTAAATGGATAAATATATTTAGGTACTTAAAAAATCATGATTTTAAAAGTAGGTACCACGTAAATATTTTTTTGCTTTTACATATTTGAGAAATCACGCTTTTACCTATCGGTATCTTTGATTTATTATTTAAGTGTGGAACACAAAAAATCACAAACTGAGCAACACTTTTGGAATTTGACATACCTAAAAGTCATAAAAAAATGAGATACTTATTAAAAACATGATTCCTCATGTATTTAAAAGTAAAAAAAAAATTATGAGTTATCTATTTGTAAAATTGTGTTTTTTTTCGAGTATCTAAATGAATTTTATATGTCTATCAAATGTTGTAACTAGTTTAATTTCTATAATGTTTTAACCAATTATTCTGGTATCTATTTCTTTTTAAATGATTCATTCCTCATTCTTTATTTATTAAATCTCATCCATATTTAATCAACTATTTTTAGTACTTACATCTAAGTAAGGTATAAATGTGATTTTGAAATATTTATTAAATTCAATTTAAAATTAATCAATGTATTTATAAAAAGGATATGTTATGTTTTTATAAAATCTATTTTAAGCTTTTTTAATTTCGTAGGAATCATAATAAAAGTGAAGAAAATCTATTTGCACACCATTCTATTTCTCATTTTTCCTCATTTCCCCACTTTTGCTCTTCTTATTTCTCACTCTAGTCTCTACCCATTTATACTTGTTGCCCTTCCTACTTTTTTTTCACTATTCCTCTTGTTCCTTCCTCCTTTTCTAGTTTCTATCTCCAGCTTTCACACCTACCTCGTGTTCCTCCTTCCATACCTTTTTCGTCCTTCCCTCTCCACTTGTCCCTCTCCCATCTACTTCAACGTGACCCTTTCCCCTCTTTCTCTTTCCATATCCTCCTCCTTATTTTTTGTTTACACTATTGACCAATATCTCTACATACAATTCGTATATGCATACATTTTTTATTTTTTTTTCATGCAGAACATCATGATGAATTTTTCAAAAACAAATTACATCTTTCACATGGGAATTGGTCCTTGGCCAGCTTATATGCTTATCTACACTAATAAATCAAATTTAATAAAAAGAAAATCACATTTCATGATTTATCTTAAAATTGCAGCAAATTAAGTATAATACGTACGTAGAGTTATATGGTAAGGAATGGGCACATGGGATGGAAGTAGGGTCGGTAATGGTGCGGTGAAAAACCTGTAATCATGGTTATAACCGTTACTGTTTAATATGGTTAACCGTACCATTATGGTGCAGTGCAGTTATGGTGATGAGTTTTCTACCCATAATGGTTATGGTTATGGTATTTGAGTTATACCCATGGTTATTATATAAATATAATATTTATTTATTATTAATAAACTAATTTATATAATATACTAAATATAAATTATATAATTGAAAATTTGAAATTGTTGAAGATTGAAGGCGCCAAAGTCCAACGATGGTAATATAGATTGATGTATTTTTTTAAAATAAAATTTTCAATATTTTATTATATTACATATGTGGAATGAATATGTGTATACGGTAAAACCATGGTTAATAACCACAGTTATTTTAATGCTTATGGTATTGAAAATTATACTCATAATGGTTATGGTTATGGTATGTGGTTTAAAAATATGATTTGATTATGCTATTTGTCATACTTTGACCATACCCTAACCATCGATAGCCCTAGATGGGAGGAGGAGAGAAAGGCATACGGGGAGGGATATGAAAGATAGGGCATAAAAGGAATGGGGAGGAAGATGTGAAATAGACAAAGAAAAAATGAGGAGCACAAAAATTAAATAAACTATCTAAGAAAATGAGAGTAGGTACAAAAAAAATAAAGTAAAAAAGCATTTTAAAATAAAATTATTGATCCACAAATAAAAATTGACCAAAAAAAAGTAAAATAAAAAGTAATTTATTGATCCACAAATAAATTTTTTATTTCTCTAATAATTGGTTATTCGTGTGATTGGTGGTGAGGTTCTAAAATAGATATTATGGGGTTGACAAAACCAACTATACTCTTGCATATGTGACAAGTTTCTACTCGTGGTCAACTTTAGGCTTGTTCATGAACCGATTCGGGGTCGAACCGGTTCAGAACTAAACTGGTCTCGTTTGTAAAAAATCAATACTTGTTTCTGTTTCTAAAAAAATTGGTCTGGTTTATGGGAAAAAGAACTGGTCTGGTTCGAACCGATTCAAAACCGTTTCGAACTGTTCTGGTTTGTTTTTTTAATAACAATTTTGGTTTGGAAATAATCCGGTTCAAACTGACACTAACTGACTGAAAATCATGTCCAACACGTTGAACCGACTGAAAAAATACTGAACCAATTGAAAAAACACGGAACCGGCTGAAAAATACACAGAACTGACTGAAAAATACACTGAACCGATTAAAAATTTGTTCCATAACCGACTGAATTCCTGTCCAACATCAACTTACGAGAGTTTAATATATCTCTAGGTTTGGTTTATTGAAGACATCTCTAGGTTTGGTTTAATTTCAGACCGGTTTAGTTGATTTTGCTTCAAACTGGTTCTAAAATTATATATGTTTAAAGTGGTTTGATTTAAATTTAAGTATAAACCAGTATAAAAAAACGACTCGACTCGAACCGATTCGAACTGAATTTTTTGTACTATTTTGAACTGGTCTATTTGAAGTCTAAAAACACTGGTTTGGTTTTGGAACTAGTTCGGCCGAACCGGTTCGAACCAAACCAGACAAGTTCATCTGAACCGGTTAATTTGAACAAGCCTAGTCAACTTACATCTTACATAAACCATAAGTGAGGTAGCTATAGTTCTGTTTTAATAGTGGAAAAATCATCCTATAAGATTTATCCGTTAAAGAGTGACTACGGGTTTAGTAATGGTTAATATAATTTGGTTACGATTTTTCTCCAAGTGACTAATTAATTATTCTTTATGCAGAATGATTATGTATTTATGGACATGTGACTATTTGATTACAATTATTTTTTATATGAAAAGACAAAATATCCTTATAATTTATCTTCATCTGTTCATTCACGGTAGTTTTCTTCAAAAACAAATTATTTTCTTCAAATTTTTTTTATTTTTTCTCAATTTTTTTTCTTTGAAATCTTCTTCTTCTTCTTCAAAATTCAAAAATCTTATGTGAAATTTTCTAATTTTTCTTCAAACGAATCTATCCTGAGCTTTTGAGTTCGATTTGCAAATAATAAGATAAACATGAAGAAGTTAAAGATCGATTTGCAAATAATAAGATAAACATGAAGAAGTTAAAGATGTACATGGAAAACATGAATGATGAAAATGAAGTATGATGAAAATAAGGGAAAAGACAAAATTGTCCAATGAGTAAATGTTTAACACAATTTGTAACCTAATATTTACTTACTGAAAATACGTAACTATTTAGTTAAAAATATATATATATATAACAAAATAGTCACATTTTTTGTATAATGTACCCCCACAACACAACACAGCACAGCACGCTCTTCTTATCCATTTTGGTGGCGTGGGAACGAGTTACGGTGGAAGAAACTACTGGGGGAGAAGAGAAGAAGCTCATCCTGCAATGGCGTTTTTCGCTTCTCTGCCCTCGCTCCGAACTTCACCTTCTCTCATCCTCTTCAGGCCTACTAAAACAACTTTTTTCTTCAATGGCCGCCGCTTCCTCTGCAGATGCTCAGCGAAGAAGAAGATCAGCTTCGTTGATCAGATTCTTGACTACATTGAAGGTACCTTATACTCCACATCTTCTTCCTACCTTACTTAATCAAGGATTGAGGAATATGAGTGTTTGGTGTGGTGTGATGGTGACTGCTCTGAGGGAGGAGTGATTGAGAGGTTTCTGTCTTAATTAAACTTGATGGAATAGGGAAGAAATTCAAATACTTCTTCTCGCCTGCGTCAATTAGGGAAGTTTTGAATGAATACATTTACAGGTCCCATTACTGAAGTGACATTTTGGTTTCAACGAATTCCATCACATCGTAAAATTATATTTCTTACAATTTGGATATATTGCAAGGCTAGTGAGCTTCTGAAGATCGGCTATAGGCTGAGTAGTATGTGCTCAAACTTTTGATTTTTCAATCAATCGATTAGCCAGAATCTTGCTTCTCTTACTTGTGTATCTCTTTTGAAGTAGTTATTTCTGGAATGGACGCTTTCAGAGTTTTGAATTCATGCATGTTCCGTCCTTGTAGGAGGACCGAAGTTGAGAAAATGGTATGGGGCACCTGAACTTCTCCCTAATGATGGATTCCCTACGGGTGAAGAAGATAACTATTCAGGTGGTTATGGCATGTATGTAATTAGAAAGGGGTATCATAGTATATGCAATGAACTATGTGACGTGAACAGTTTTGAGTTTGCTTTCAAAGTGCAGAAAAAGAAGAAGTTAGGGATGCTGTTCTAGTAACGGATGGAGAAAGTGATGTTGGTCAGGTGAGTGCATATATTCATGTTACAATTATTTTTATTGCTCTTACCGCCTTCCACACACACACACACTGTAAAAAACTTATTTGTGTTTGTGCTTTCTTTGCTTAGCTATTGAGTCGAACAATTCTGGCAATACAATTAGTATTTGACATGGCACCAGTTGTGTATATTTTGTGGTTCTTGTGAAACCAACAGTAGATTCTGAGTTCGGCAATCATTAGCTTTATGCAGATGGTTATACTTTCATTAATTGTAAAAAGAACTCGAGTTAAAGCTCTCGTGAAGGACAAGAGGAAGGCCACTGAGGCTTTTGGAGATTATGTGGAGGTAGAAAAGCACACAAAAATATTTTTCTCATCGGTTCATAGAACATATTAATTAAATTTGTACACCTATTTATCTGCCAAGTCAATTGTTGGAGATGTGGGCAACAAGCAGCTTCTCACAAAAGCTCTTAGAGGTGTTCGTACCATCATATGTCCCAATGTACGCATTAAATTTGTCCAGTTCTTTTTTTCCTTTCCATTTATATTTGCTTGGTTTAGAATTTGGTTGCTGTAAAGAATAATTCTTAATTTTTCTTTGTTTTTTTACAGGAAGGTTTTTTATCTGCTGTTGATAGCCTGAAAGGAATAAAACACGTTATTCTTTTATCTCAGGTATCAATCTCTCTCCTATTCTGAATCACCTCCATTTAGAGGAGTAAAATTAAGTTGCGCTGTCTGTCTGAAATTTAATAAGTCTACAGTTGTCTGTCTATAAAGGCACCGGAGGCATTCAAGCTCTCATGAAAGGGAGTGCTGCAAAGTTGGCTGAGGAAGATGAGTCGAAGCTTATTGCCTTAGGAATCCCTTACACAATCATCAAGGCTGGAATCTTGCAGGATTCACCAGGTGGACAACAAGGATTTTGCTTTGAGAAGGCATGTACCGTCATGTGCACGGTTTTCTTTTCTATGTTGATAAGCTACTTTTCGCATTCTTGAATCTGCTTAGAGGGCTTCTTGTTTTATCAGGGCAGTGCAGCAAAGGGAAGTCTAAGCAAGGAGGATGCTGCTTTGATATGTGTGGAAGCACTTAATGCAATTCCACAAACAAGTCTCATGTTTGAGGTTAGGAAAGTTATCATAATCCTTTTGCTCACCGCTATAGTGTTTGTTTTTATTGTTAGGAATCATCATCTTAAAAGGTTAAAAAGTGACGAAAGATAAGCATCTATATTTTGCTATAAGAGTTTCTTAAAATGGAAAGACGCTACTAAATTGCATAATATATCTGACTGACCCTACAAAAAGTACGGCTACTTGCTTTGTGACTATATATATATGTGTGTATTGTATGAAACTGAAAGTAGTCTGTCTGTATTGATTGGCAAATTATAGGTCAGTAATGGTGACGAGAAGGTCTTGGATTGGAGTGAGCATCTGGTGAAACTGATGGAGAGGGCATGATAGAAAGTAGAGCTTTAATTTCTATAATATTATCCTATCGTCATTATTTTGTAGCCTGATGAAAACAGGGCTTCTCTATTGTGTATACATACATATACACGCAAATACATATATACATACATACATACATATCAGGGTGGAAAACAATGGAAAATTTATTCACCAAATTTTGAAAATAATCACTACAAACAGGTTTGCACTTGAGAATTCTACTCTTAGAGGATCTTTTGGAATGCATTGCCTAATAATGTATTATGGAATAGTTGGTTAGATGCTTCCGCCTGGCAATGTAAAAAATAGCTTATCGGATGAATCTGTGACACGCACCCGTATTCAACATTATATGTATAATATAATTGGTTCCGCTGTAGTCCTAAACTCCTAGTTATCTCAACTATATCGACCAAAAAAAAAAAATAGTTATCTCAATTATATTGAAATAATATATTTATTCGACATATTTATTAGCTAAGCATCTCTCTCTCTCTCTCTCTCTCTCTCTCTCTCTCTCTCTCTCTCTCTCTCTCTCTCTCTCTCTATATATATATATATATATATATATATATATATATATATATTAATTTGGCTAAATCACATACAATGTTGACAAATAAGTTTTTTGTTGTATTTTCTCACTCCTAATGTTAAATTAACATCTTCTAATTGGTCCATGTCAATCATAAATTTATCATTCCTAGGTGGATTCCTAGGTGGCATGTCATGTAAATCGCTTTAAAATTCTTCAAATTCTCTCATTCATTCTCAAGATAAGTTACAAAACTTATATAATTTCTCATTCATTCATAAATTATGATTTTTCATTAAATATTTTTTATGAAGTGAAATTAATATAATAATAAATACATAATATTACATTTTATGAATATCAAGTATACACATATTAAAATTTACTTTTACAAATTAAAATATAGATTAATTAAGGATAATTTCATATATCACATAATACTCTAATTAAAATAAGAGATAAGTTACATATAAACATCACCTACTTCATTACAATAAATTTTAACAATGTCAAAAATTAAGTATTATATATTTATAAACTAAATATAATTTACAGTTAACAAATAGATAAAATATAATATGTATACTAAAACATTAGATATTGTTACAATTACTAGAATAATACTAATATTTGTATATGTACATTGATAAAAGTAATTAAACATAGAAAATAAGTCAACAGTATTATATGGATATTAACATATTTTTTTACAATTTTGTGAAAACAAATGTTTTTATATATTTATAACCCCGCCTATTTTTGAATTTTTAAAATACTATATATATAATAAAAATATAATATATTATTATTATTACTAAAATAAACAAAAAAATATTAATGATTTTAATAATCTTTTGTAAACATATGCACTTTTTAATATAAATTTTAATTATTGAATCATGCATTTTTAACTAATTTTATGAACAAATGCATTTAATATAATATATAATATTTTTATTTCATAATATAATTCATAATAACTTACATATATAATTAATTATTTCAAGCATTTTTAAATTTTAATATTTTTATTGTAAATAATTCAAACTTACAACAATGAAATTTTTGAAAAATTATTATAGTGAATATTCACTGCAAAAAATAATTATTTAAACCTTATAACAGTAAACTTATTATTTTATTTTTTAAAATAATTCTACACTATATTCATGTAAAACTAATTTAAATATGTTATACTATGTACCGTAGTTATCAGAACCGGACCGGACCCCTGTCCGGTTTGGTTCAGTTAAAAGACCGTTTTACAACTGAACAGTGTTTGAACCGGGTGGCTTTTGGAAAACCGGCCGGTTTCCGATTCACTTTGTAGCTGAATTTTTTCGGTTTTTTCGGCCTTTTTTTGTGTTCCGGTTTTTGGTTCTGCACAAACCAATCGACTTAACCCAATTGGTTAAACCGGTTCACTACTATTGTGTATTGTGTTTGAGAATTGAGAGTAATGTGTGTTTGATATTGAAACTATGTAGTTTGTGTGTGTGTGAAACTATGTAGTTTGAGGTAATTATGTTTGTGTTTGAGACTATGTATGTATTTTAAGTTTTCAATTTTTTTCCCCTTATGAGCAGTGAACCGCACACTAAACCGGGTTGGACTGGCAGAACCGTGAACCGACCCCTTCGTCGGTTCAATGACCGGTCCGGTTCTGATAACTATGTTATGTACCATAAAAAAATTATAATTATAAAAATAAAAATATTAAAAAATAAAGCATACTATTAATTGCGCAAAGCGCAAACAGGATATCTAGTATATATTAATTTGACTAGATTGTATGCAATTGTGACAAGTTTTTTGATGTATTTTCTTACTCCTAATGTCGAATTAATCAATTCTTATTGGTCCATGTCAAACATACAATTATCATTCCACTCACTTTAAAATTCTTCAAACCTTGTCATTCATTCACTATATCACTATTTCACATGTGTATTTATTATTTATTCAAATACTAAATTTCATAATATTATATTTTATAAAAATCAAGTAAATTCACATATTAAATTTTGTTCTTAAGTTTTATTTCTAATTCTAAATTATAATAATTGTATGTATTACATATATTTTAAAAACATTAATAGTTGCATGTCTAATATTATGTACCCAATTATAATTATGCAAGCAATATAAATTTTACCACATAAAAAAATAATATTAATATAATAAGTATAGTTTCTTAAAAATATGATATAGTCATGTAGACCTTTATTTTAGACATAATTTCATCTTACTTCACATGTGAGTTTTTTATTAATATTCATAATATTATACTTTATAAAAACTAATTAAATGCACATATTAAAATTTCTTGCTAAAACTAAATTATAAGTAATTGTTTTAAAAAAGTAATAGGTCCATGTCTAATATTATGTACTTTATTATAATTATGCAAGGCAATATAAAATTTAACACATCAACAAAAGATACTAATATTATCATCATAGTTTAATATACTAATAGTTGTAGGTTAATATATGTCTATTGTGTTGGCATTAATAATTGTTATTATTATCGCTTATTAGTGACAATATGTTTTCCACCATTATAAGCTACTTTTAGTGTTAAGTTTTATCATCACTTTTTGTTTGACATGGATACATATTTATTGACAACGTACTTTTGAGATTGAATAACTACGTTAGTGGCAGTTAATTGTTTTGTGGTAAATGTGAATATTCCAGATCGATGACTTTTAGTTGTCGAAATAGCCATAGCAGCAACGACATGTTTCCATAAATACTGCTTTATCTGTTAGTGAAACTTGAAAGCCAGTGAATATTTACACAGTGTTTGCTTTGGTGCTCTGTTAAACGAGAAAACACTTTTAGCTATCACCATATCCACTTCACGATAAGAACATCATGTTCAAGGTAAACCAATTATGAGTAAAGTCTTTGACACCCTCTAGATTGATCATGACATGTGCTTGCGATTGATTAGGTTTACAACTTAAACTCCTCTGGAGCATCCACAATTTCCTGACGCTGTGGAATGTAAGGTAACCCTCCGTCTCAATCTTTTTGTATGGAATCAGACATTGCCCAAGTCGGACTATAATTTCCTTATGTAAACTGCTTGTATATATATATGATGACTATAAATACTTAACTTATTCATATGGCTAATTGACAAAAACAATAATGTAAGATAATTTCCCAGAGTTTTAGAGAGTGGAACTATATAAAATAAGTCATAAAGTAGTGCGTGGTCACTTGTATCTTACCAAGCGATCAAATAGAAGTGTTGGGAGGCCTCCAAAGGTTCTAAAATATCTCTAGTGTTTCTAACACTTATTTCGAGAAATACAACCAAAACACTCGGCAAAGGCGAACACATAAAAGTAAAACTTTTCAGCCCTCGCCTAGCTCGAGCCTTAGCGTGAAGATAACTCAATTTTCCACAATAGGGGTGAGCAAAATCTTCGACAATTGGGGTGAACTCAAGTCACCACCGGACATATCTCTGATGTTAATCATGGAGCAAAGTCCCCCACAATAGGGGTGAGCAAAATCCGATTTGGTCGGTCTATTTCGGTCTTGAAATCGGGATTGAAATTTTCGATCCTCTATTTTTAGTTTTGAGACCGGGTCCGTTAGGAGCATTTGATACGGTCTTGGTATTTTCGGTCTTAATTTAGTCTTAGACCGTTTGGACCGTTTAGGCATATATATTTATTAGGGGTGACCAGACCAATTTTTTTTTGTCGGATAATTATGTTTTCGGACTAGCTTTTCTCCACCTAAAATCAGACCAAAAGACCGTATAGAAAAATTAAATTGGCCATTCGTATTAAGGATTTTCGGTTTAAATCGAACATCCAAAAAATACACATCCCAAATCAAATAAGTATTCAAATTCAAATTAAACAACAAAATAATTCAAGTAGCTACCTGAACTTTGGACGTTTTGCAACGAGCTACCCGAACTTTGAAAATTCAAAATGAGCTACCTCAACTTTGAAGAAGGTGCAAATAGCTACCTCCGTCCAATTTTCTGTCAACTGTTGGAAAGCCGTTGGAAATTCGTCAGAAATTGGACGGAGGTAGCTATTTGCACCTCCTTCAAAGTTGAGGTAGCTCGTTTTGAATTTTCAAAGTTCGGGTAACTCATTACAAAACGTCCAAAGTTCATATAACTTCTTGATATTTAACCCTTGATTTAACAATGTTTACATAATATTTTACTAAATCAATTAAACAACTAAAATAACTATTGAATGACTAAATTAATATTATGTTGTATTCATTGATTAATTATATTAATACTAATTAATATAATACATAAAAATTATGTGTATATTAATGGTTAGACCAGACTCCACAGTCTTTTAGACTTGTAAACTGAACGGTACAAAAGTCTGAATGAAGCTAAAAAAATTGATTGTAAATCGAACAGTGTATTTTTGGCATGGTCGGTACGTTTTTCCCCTGTGATTCGCCTCTTCCGTCCCTGCTCATCCTCAGCTACATCTGTTTGCTGCAGAATGCCATAACATTGGTCCTACGTCCTGCTTGCTGGTGTGTTCCATCTGAGTCCCATTCCAGCGAACCACACTTTCCTCGCCCAATCACAACTTATCAAGGTGTGGCTAACTGTCTCCTCTGTTTCACAGAAAGGGCGCTCACCTGCAATCGGGATCCCTCTTCGTATCAGTTCTGCCCTTACCGGTAATGTTGAATGTGCTACACGCCATAGGAAGTGTTTAACCTTCGGGATTGCTTCGCTCTTCCATATGCATTCCCATCTCTTCTCATTCAACCCCGTATCTACCTTCTCTACCCTCATTGTCCTACAGACGTCTCGAGGGTGAGCCTTCCCGTCTCTTGACTCTGGCCATACCAGTTTGTCATCCCCTGGTGTCTGGCTTAGGTGAATCGCTTGTATTGCAGTGGCCTCCTCTGCTGTGATGTGAGGCAGAATCCGTGACAGCTCCCATCTTTTTGTAGGTTGTTGTATGAGTTGGTTCACCTTCTGTTCATCATCATCGCCGTCCCTACCTGCAAGTCTGATTGTGTGGCCAGTCATACCTGGTATCCATGCATCTTGGTATACTCTGATTTGGTCGCCTCTCCCCACACTCCATGTCCCGTGTTCTTTGAGCAGATCCCTCCCCATGAGGATGCTCAACCAAGCCCACGATGGCCTAACTCCCTTCCTCGCCTCCATTAGCTGACCCCTCGGGTAGTATAACCCACTCATGAGTCGACCCCATAGTGATTCCTTCTCATTTTGGAGTCTCCAAGCTGTTTTTGTGAGCATGGCTCTATTGAAATCAGCCATATCTCTGAATCCCATCTCCCCATCTCCTTTGGCATCGTTAGCTGACTCCATTTGACCCAAGGTATCTTTCTCCTCTCGTCCCTTCTGTTCCACCAAAACCTTGCCACTAGTTTTGCCGTTTCATCACACCATGTCTTTGGTAACCTAAATAAGGTCATGACATAAGTTGGAATGGGCGCGATGACTGCTTTGATTAAGACCTCCTTCCCTGCATTATTAAGAAAGATCGTCTTCCATCCTTGGAGTTTCTTGATTATTCTTTCCTTGAGGTATCCTAGCGCTTCTCGTTTAGATCTCCCCCAGTTTGTCGGCAAGCCTAAGTATTTCCCCGCATTCTCTACTTGTTTAATACAAATTGCTTTTATGTAATTGGTTTTGACAAAATGTCACCTACCTGTTCCGTGGCAGGAACATAGTTCACAAGAACCTGTCCACTTTGGACATTTTCCCGAACAAAACAAAGATCAATCTCAACATGCTTCATTTTGGAATTATGAATAAGATTTTCAGATAACGCTACTGCACCTGTGTTATCACTCCAAACAATAGGGACAACAGTAAATTTGATATCAGGTTCAGATAACAAAGAAACAACCCACATTATCTCACAAACAACATTTGCAATAGCTCTATATTCAACCTTTGCAGATGAACGAGATATCACAAGTTGCTTTTTAGAACTCCAAACTACAGGGTTACCATTAAGAAGAAGACAGTGACTAGACACAGATTTCTTATCTACTAAGTCACTACCCCAATCAGCATCAGCATAAGAAATAAGAACAACATCAGATGAAGCAACTGGATTAGCACGAAATAACATAACATGATCAAGAGTTCCTTTGAGATAACGAAGAACACGAAGAACATCTTTCCAATAACATAAAAGAAGATGTTGCATATACTGACTCAATTTCTATATAGCAACATGTATATTTGGTCTTGTAACACAAACATGTTGCAAAACACCCATAATACTTCTGTATAAATGCCCATCAGCAGAAGGAGACTCACCTTGAACTTCTGAAACTTTAGAAAAAAAATTACTGGACATAGGTATTAGAAGAGCCGAAGCACTGGACACACCTGCCTTCGAGAGAAGATCCAGAATATACTTGTGATGTCCAAGTAACAGACAATCCTCCATAACCTGCACATCCATCCCAAGAAAATAATTAAGTGAGCCTAGATCTTTCGATTTGAATTCACTATTAATTCTACTAATGACTGACTCAATAGCAAGCACATCACTTCCAGTTATCACAATATCATCAACATAGACTAGGAGAAAAACAGACTACAGCAGATTTCCGAACAAACAGACAATTATCAGCTAAAGATACAGAAAAACCAAGAGTGTTTAGAAGAAAACACTTGAGTCTTTTAAACCAAACTCTAGGTGCTTATTTTAGACCATACAATGCTTTATTAAACTTGCAAACTAACACATTTCCATCCTTATCATACTTTTCAAACTCGGGTGGCTGAGTCATAAAGACATCTTCAGCCAGTTCACCATGCAAAAAAGCATTATTCACATCAACATATCTAAGTTGCCACTTATGAGTCAAAGCCAAAGTAAGAATGATCCTGATAGTTGGAGCCTTAACCACATGACTAAAAGTGTCCTAGAAATCAAATCCAAGCTTTTGAGAAAAACCCTTGGCAACAAGTCGAGCCTTATACCTAGCAATAGAACCATCCGAGTTGCATTTGATTTTAAAAATCCATTTGCAATCTATGGGTATTCTACCACCAGGTAAAGAAACCAATCTCCATGTATCATTAGCTATCAAATCATTTAATTCATCCTTCACATAAGATGACCACATAGTTGATTGCATTGCAATATGAATATCTTGAGGTTCATGCATCTCAATCTCATTAGAATCAACCCCTGATGTGGTAAGAGCAGCAAGAGACTTGGTCTTAGACCTGGTCTGCATTGGATGACAATTAACCGAAGATGAAGAAATAGAAGTATGCACATTATGACTAGGTAATTCATCAGAACAAGCATGAGTTATAGCAGAATCCTTGGGAACATACCTCACAGTAGGTTGTTCCTCAACATCGAAAGAAATAAACAGGGGAAATTGAGTTACCATTTTTCTTGTATAGGAGAAGTATCCTCATCAATCAAATGCAAGAATGTAGGTTTAGCATGAACAACATCTGTCGGATCAGAGTCTGATTGACGAACATACCTAGAAGGATTTGGAATATTATCAACTGGATGATTAATCTAAACAGAACTAGCATTGTTATGAAAAATATCATCATCCAAAGGATTACATAAAAAAGAATTAAATGGAAAGAAAAAAGGAAGAGATGTTGCTGTGTTTTTAACAGCACCAGATTGCATAAACAAACCAGATTTATCTGCAAAAGGAAATACATTCTCATTGAAATTGACATGTCTAGAAATATAAACACATCCAGAGTCATCTAAACACTTATAAACATGTTGAGTGGAGCAATATCCAATGAAAATACAAGGAGTTGACCTGAAATCCATTTTGTGTTTATTGAATGGACGAATTAAAGGAAAACAAAGACACCCAAACACTCGTAGAAATTTATAGTTCAGTGATTTGAAAAAGAGTTTTTCATGAGGAGATATGTTTTGAAAAGCTTTAGTAGGTAATCTGTTAATAAGAAACACAGAAGTAAAGAAAGCATCAGTTCAATATTGGAAAGGAAGAGCAGCTTGTTTCATTAAAGTCAATCCCATTTCAATTATATGTCTATGTTTCCTTTCACAATTCCATTCTGTTCAAATGTATAAGGACATGTAAACCTGTGACTAATGCTGAACTAAGTCAGGTATGCTCCCAAAGCTTTGAACTCTCCCCTCCAACTGTTTGAACAGATTTGATATTATGACCCAACTGATTCTCCACACCCTTGTGAAACTGAGGAAAAACAACAGAAACATCACTCTTTTTCTTGAGAAAATATATCCAAGTATATCTAGTACAAACATCAACAATACTTAGATAGTAAAGATTGCCATTCGATGAAACAGGGGTTGGTCTCATAAATCCATTTCAAGAAGTTCCAAAGGAGTATTATATTCAGTTAACGAATCATGAAATGGTAATTTACATCTTTTCCCAACAGCACAAGCCACACAATGAGGTATTTGGGCATTTATGTTCAAATTAGAATGCTTGATTATTAACGAAAGAACTTCTTGAGATGGATGTTCAATCCTTTGATGTAGAACAACAGGAGAAAGTTTTATTCGACTCATATTACACACCATACTAGACTTTGATATCATAATTACACAACAAAGAAGAAAAACAACCTTGTTTACTAACAGTAGAATCCTTATTATTGATGTCAAACGAACTAAAATCAAGTTTGTAGAGCCCTTGTTGTTCCTGTCCACGAAGAAGAACAATTTGAGATTGAGAATAACGAACCAAGCAGTGAGTATCATGAAACTCAAAATATACCCGATTATCCTTGGTAAACTGCGAAACAGAAACCAAATTTTTAGTAATATGAGGAATATACAAAAGAGTATTCAACATAAGAGGTTTAGAAGCAGTATTTATTACCGATGTACCAATGCTGTTAATATCTAAGTAACTACCATTCACAACTTGAACTTTACCTGATCCAGCATAAGAGTGTGATGTATGAGTTGGTGGAGCTGCATTGGAAAAATGATTTATGACACCAGAATTTGGATACCATGCTTTATCCACCGCATGTGATCCAGCAGCTGATGTAGTGGATGTTAAATGAACTTCATTTGCATTATCTAAAGCTACAGATGTCGAGGATACACTGGGAGTAGATGAATGACCACCAGTCTGAAATTGCTGAATCGGAGGAGCAGATGCATTAACAGAAGGCATTGGAAACATAGAAGGAATAAACGTCAAAGGAGGATACATAGAAGATGGAAATGTCATGTATGGATTGAACATAAGAGGATGAAAGACATGTTGAGGATATGAGGAAGCAGGAACATGATGATTCATATAACTAGGACCAGACGAACTACCATTATTATTGTTGAAGTATTGGTTCTTCAATGCTCCAGAAGTAGCATATGATGCTTCATCTACATCATGCCATTGAGCAGAGACCATATTTGCACTCATATTATCATTATCAGGAGTTGTGACCCCCTGAAGATGAACATTAAACCTTTGATAACACTGATTAACGAGATGACCGAATTTTCCACAAAGCTGACACTCTGGCTTATTATTTGCATAACCACGTCCTCTGCCTCTACCTCTTCCATATGAAGTGGTATTTGTCTGATAATCAGGTGTGCGTTGAACAAAGTTGGGTTGAGACTAAGACTGTACATAATCAAGAGCATTTGCTTGACCAGAATCCACCAAATTTGGCTTATCCTTGACATTCTTAACCATAACATTTGCATCTGACAGAGAAGTATCAAAGTGAGAGTCTCTTTGCCTTGTTTTTGCATCAAGAAGCACATAAGAAATAGAAGCAAGATCATAAGGATTAGGACTAGCATGGATTACAACAACAACACTATCATATTGACCCTTCTATCCATTCAATATGATAGATGTCTATTGCATCTCTCCAATCAGATGGCCATAGTTCTATAAACTGTCACATGTTAGTTGAATTTCAGTCAAATAATCCCTCATAGACTGATTTAGAAGTTTACAAACCTTGAGCCTATCATATAAACTCATAATCCTGGTAGTTGATGAAGATGAAAAGTTTTGATGCAGCTTATTCCAGATTGAGGATGCTATCATACAACCAGCCAGTCCTTTGTTGATTGGAGAAGATATGGATGCCAGAAGCCATGAGGCCAAACAACTGTCCTGCTGAGAAAACTTAGAGAATTCAGGATTAGGAATCCTATTACCTTCTTCATCTTCAACTAACCGAGGAACCACAAGCGTGCCAAACAAGTATCCTTCAAGATTCAGTCCGCGAACAGCTAACAACACCTGCTGTTTCCAGGACTGAAAATTGTCCTCACCTGTTAACTGACATACCCTCTTGTTGAAAAATGCAGGTATTAACTCATCCATGGCGTAGATTAATATCAGGAGACGAATACTTGACAAGCAGACGATGATAGATGCAGAAATGAATTTTCAGACAAGCAGAGTACCTTCAGTAGAAAAGCAAACCTTCAGTAGGAATCCTATTACATTCTTCATCTTCAACTAACCGAGGAACCACAAGCGTGCCAAACAAGTATCCTTCAAGATTCAGTCCGCGAACAGCTAACAACACTTGCTGTTTCCAGGACTGAAAATTGTCCTCACTTGTTAACTGACATACCCTCTTGTTGAAAAATGCATGTATTAACTCATCCATGGCGTAGATTAATATCAGCAGACGAATACTTGACAAGCAGACGATGATAGACGCAGAAATGAATTTTCAGACAAGCAAAGTACCTTCAGCAGAAAAGCAAACCTTCAGTAGTTTGATGACAACAAACACAGCGGAATTGAGGAATTAGAATGACTCTGATACCATTTCAGCAATCTCACCCAAAGCTAGATGAATTTGAGAGAGAAAAGATGAAGAAACTGAAGAACATAACAGAAAAAACAGAATTACTTGCTTAACCAGTTTCTTCACTTATCACTTCAAGTTAAGATTACATATGCCTAATGATCCTATTTATATAAGATTTACAAGATTCTAACTACCTAATTCTATAACAACCTAGACACTTCTATAACCTTCTACGACATTCTACAAGCTTCCCTACAAATCACGGCACAATACCTTGGACACTAAGCTAAGTACACCACACACCTATTCATACATCCTAACATGGTGGCGCTACCTTGTGAAGCTCAGTGAGGGCGTGCCTCACGACCGAAGGACTCGAAGTCCACTCAAGGATATAGTGCCATCATTATCCTATAGCGCCGCCATCATCCTGCAACACTTAACGCCAAGCTCCCGGATGCCACAACATAGAGGCGCACCACGACCATCACCATAGAGGCATGCCACTTGGGGAGTATTCATCCCTTAGATTCCTTCCTACAACACAAACACATCACAAGGCTCGAGGCCAAACAGGATGGCATGGGGCACAAAGACATTAGGCACAAAGGCATGAAGCACAAATGCACTAGGCACGGGACATAGAGGCACGGGGCACAAAGGCACTAGGCATAGGACACAAGACAACACAAGACTCAAGGCATGAATCCTAACCATGGTCACTTAACCAGGCAACACCAGGCAACACCTGGGATGACCATGGTCGGGACTAACTCAACCCAAGTTAGGGGTGGAGTTTATAAATACCCTCACTCATCTCCATTCCAAATCGAATGTCATACTGCACACCCTGACCCCCCATAAACGAATCTCCGACTGACTTAATCATCAGAGGAGAAACAACGGGAACTCACGAGCTTTCCATTTGTGCAAATTATTGGAGCAGCAAGGAGACCGACCAGGAACACTCCGAATCGAGTCCTACCGAAAAATGTGATCCAATAATTAGAATCGATTTTCACCAATCGAAATTAACATCTGAATAGTTCAGAGACGAATTTGAGTACCATGTACCAACAATTTATATCTTTGCTAATTTTTCATTTTTCTATTTATATAGTTTAATTTTTTTAATGTATTTTCATGTGTTGAGTTAATTTTGTAAAATCAATATATATTCTTACATTGCGTTTTTTTTTAATCTTTCTCTTTAGTATAGATTAATAGTTAATATTTGCGTAATATCGTAGTCTCGTCCAACCAAGTATTTTACCTGTCTACCTCGCACAGTTTAACTACACGAAGAGCATAAGAGAAGCAGAGGACCGAGGACCGGGAAAAGTCGAGGCGATCTCTCTTTAATCTTTTGTCTTACATTACGTGTACGGCTTCGATTTCCTCTCTCTCGTGGAAGAACTGTCCCTCGCGAGGCGCGACCTTTGTAAAATCGTCGATACTCCGTCATGAAATAGCCCTGCGCCACCTCTGCTGCCGCCACCGCCACTGCCACCATGGCCGAGAATCCGTCGACTAATCCGACCCCGTCAGCAAACCCAATTGACCCGTCAGCAGAGCCCGCCGGAATCCCACCAAACCCCTCGTCAAACCCTCAAATCCCGTCGCAGTCCCCTTCTTCTATCGATCAAATCTCCTCTTCTTCACTGCCACCACTTCCTCAGCAGCAACAGCAGCAGCAGATGTCGCAGCCTCAGAATGTGGCTGCCATGTCGAATTATCAAATCCCTGCCAATATCCAGAGAACTCCCTCCGTGTCCCGGTTAAACCAGATCCAGTATGGTCTTATGAGGCAACAACAGCAAAGCGGGCTGTACGGGCAGATGAGCTTCGGTGGGTCTCAGCAAAGTCAACAGCCTCAGCAATCAGCTCAGCAGCAGCAGCAGCAGCAGCAGCCGCTGCAGAATCAACCGCAACAGCAGCAGCCCCAGAATCAACAGATAGCAACGGGGAGTTTGGCTCGTTCACAATTGATTGGGCAAGGCGGACACTTCCCGACTGCTGTAGCTGCTCAATTGAACTTGCAGTCTCAGATTTTGAATTCGGTAGGCACTCAACTGAATTTTTATAATTTCATCAACAGGATATATATTTGGAAACAATTGTTTCTGGAAGATGATTCTGCACGTCAATTGAAGCTGTATGCTGCACATAAGACTGAGCAGTTGCTACAACCTTCAAGCTAATAAGATTTTATTTTTGGAAGATATCCAATAATGTATTCAATTCACGTGAAGATTTCAGTACGGTTGTAGAAACTAGAGCACTTCTGCGTCCGTTTGGAGCTTACAAAATTAACTTATCGATTGGTTAAGGGCTGACGAATAGACTTTGCTACTTGTTATGTTGTTCCTTTTCCGTTATTGCGGATTGTACTAAACTAGCTAGCTAATACTTTGGAGTATGGACTTTTGGGTGTAGCCGAGGCAGAAGGCTGGACTAGTACCTGGGAATCAGTTCCAGACAACCAATTCTGCAGCACAAGCACTGCCTGGGATTCAAGCAATGGGAATGATGGGTTCCTTTAATTTGACCCCATCTCTAAGAGGTAATGGAGCTCTGACATATCAACAGCGGATGAACCAGGGACAGATTAGGCAGCAGTTGTCACAACAATCTACACTCACATCTTCACAAGTATGATTATTTTTCTTCCATATCTTTAAACAAGCTTCTTTTTAAAGTTAAGATGACATTTAGAATAGTCAAGTATGGTAGGATTTAGGTAAATCTATCAAATGTTTTATATGTACATTGTTGTCAGCGATGCTTTCTTTCATCACTCAGCCGCACCGCGGTAAGTGGCTAATCATGTCAAGTTCCATTGAATGCTTTCAGAATCATGCCAATATTGCATGATCAAATCATGGTGCCTTTTATTTTTATTTTCCTGAGTCAGAAAATAGAAGTTTTTGGCCTTTATTCAGTGACTTAATATTACCATCTTAAATTTCATAACTAGCTTCTAGTTTAGGCATTGGATAAGCACCTATGTCTCTGACATTAGATTGCCTATTGGGAATTGGCAATGTGTTGGGATTCACCACTCCTCCCTCATTATAAGCTACTATAATAAGGTGAGGTCTCTTTCAACTGGCCAAAGCTAAACAAAAAATTATTGTCTATAACCAACATGACCTCATTACTTTTTTCTGCCAAATATAATTTGAATAAAAAGAGGTGAAGAGTATATCCTAATTCCTACCATAAGATCGCAGAAGCATCTTTCACTAAAAGCATCTACCCTGAGGAAGGGGCTGAGAGTGACAGTTTAGATATCATATTCTTTTAGCCTTTTCGGTGTTAATAATGAAAGAAAACAGTGAATATGGGAACTAGGTGGATACATATTACATACAACCAGCTTTGCCTATCAGATGGCAATATGAAACCTTTTTCTTAGGACAATATGGTTCCTTTTTCTTAGGAGATCCGAGATATTCTCTATACATGTTTGCTGCCTATTTGCAGTACCTACTATTTCTCGATGACTTGAGAAGATGCAAGGTCGGTATCTTTCTTCTTGTGGACTCATAATGTGAATCTTGTTTAGAAACTATAAAGAATGAGTTTATGGTAAATCATGATATCCATCTTATGAATCAGCTGATTTTGCTTATTGGTTGTGCATGGGTTTCTGAAGTATTGATGTGATTACAAATTTTTAGCAGAACATCTGGAGCTTTTATGTGCTCCATTCCTACCTTTTCTGGTGGATTGCTTGATAGAGCTCTATGATGAGTTCTCCCCTGATGTCAATATTTTTCCCGACAACTACAGGTCCAGAACCTACAAAGGTCTTCACTGGCTTTTATGAACTCTCAGTTATCTGGAATGACTCAAAATGGACAGTCAGGCCTGTTGCAGAACAACCTATCAGCGCAGCAGCAGCAGTGGTTAAAGCAAATGCCTGCAATCTCTGGTCCTGGATCTCCTTCATTTCGTATTCAGCAACAAAGGCAGCACCAACAGGCTCTGTATCAGCAGCAGATGGCTGCAAATCCTCAATTCAACCAGAATATGGTACTTAACGCCCAGATTTCTCAGCTGGTGCAGCAGCAAACATCAATACTCCCACAGACTCATCAACCACAACAGCAGATGCAACAACCACAGTTGCATCCACAGCAACAACAGCCTTCTCCAAGAATGCAGGGAACTGCAGGCCAAAAATCTCTTAGTTTAACAGGATCACAGCCAGATGCAACTGCTTCTGGTACAACAACACCTGGGGGAAGTTCAAGCCAAGGGACTGAGGCAACAAACCAGCTTCTTGGTAAGAGAAAGATACAGGACTTGGTTTCACAGGTGCGATCTGTCTGTTCTATACTGTATTCTCGGCATTTTTGTTATTATATGGTTCTTTACATCACTTTAGGTACTACCGTAATTTCTGCTGTTATGCAGGTGGATCCACATGGAGTTTTGGATCCTGAGGTAGAAGACCTACTTTTGGAAATTGCTGATGATTTTATTGACTCGGTGAGATGTGTCATATGGTTGATTTCTTGCATTCCTACTCATATCTCTATTAATATGATTGTGTCAGCTTGAGTCACACTTTCGATCTACGATTTTGTTAGACTTAGAGCAATAATGATAAATATGACTTAGTTGAGGTGTTATATTAGTCCCCATGGGGCAGGTGACTTTTAAATTAAGACAGACTTCTTTCGCCACTCTCCTATGGTATGATTTGCAGCAGTTAACTTTTGTAGATGCCAGTTGGTTTCTTTTACAGTAAGATGAATTGATGCTGGATAAATTGTCTGCAAGACATTTTTCCGAACTTTTTGGTACCTTGTGCTTTTCATGAATCAGGAAAGAGAATTTTATTACTACCTCATAATTCTGCTTATGTTTTCTACTATGAATATGAAAAGTGTGATATGTATACTCTCCTATGGTATGATATGTTTTCCACCTCTGTTAATTTCAAAATTTCCTACATTCTTGTGTTTCCATATGGCAAATGGTCTGGACTGAATGTCCTATTATTCTTCCGCAGGTTACCTCTTTTGCCTGCAGTTTGGCAAAGCATCGAAAGGCTTCAATGCTGGAGTCCAAGGATTTACTACTACACTTAGGTTAGTTCTGCTTTTAGTCGTGATTGATTTTTTCACAATTCACAATCTATTGATGTTACACTTTAAGTTGAAAGAGTGATATCAATGTAGATATTGAGTGGATGCCTCTCTCATAATTTATCTACTCTTATCAACAGAATGAGAGATGAGTTGGCATGAAATTTAAAAGCAGTAGCTTGTACACATTAGGAATAGAGTCTGTATTTACTAACAATAGCATATTTTTACAGAGTCTCATCATTACTGTTATTTAAGACTCTGAAGAGATCGTATTGCATTCTGTCTGCTTTGTCCAAATTGGCCCCGCTGCATCGTATGGCTCAACACAGGATCATGAGCCGTTACTTGTAATGAGTTGGCTTCATATTCATACGATTTGTGTGAATAACTCACTGCAATTCGCAGTCTGTTAATTTCTTTAAACATTCAAAATTAAAACTCGGTTGTAGGTACTCTCTTAAATGTGAATACATAATGAGTTTGGTGACAATAGAAAAAAGTATGAATCTGTTTCACTATTTTGAAATTTAAGAATAAGAAAATATTCAATCTGTCATTGAATGTATATCCAGTGTACTGTTGATAGACCGTCTTTTATCCTAAAAAATGGAAGAATGAGAGTTTCAGTTACACTATTTGTACTGTTGATAGACCGTCTTTTGTAGTTTACGATTATTGTACTTGCAGATGACTTTTCCAGAATGTACAATCTTTCTGTATGTTTTGGTGGTAAAAGTTAAGCTCAAGTAAAGTAACTTGGTGGCTTTGTTTTTATTTTCAGAGAAAAATTGGCGTCTGCCGGTTCCGGGATTTTCCAGTGAAGGACAAAAGCATCAAAAGAAACCTGTAAGTGTGGAACTCTTGTTATTTGTATCGCTGCCCCTTATGTGCAGAAAATATTGGCAGTTTTATTTTCAGCCAAACAATAGAAACAGGTTCATTCTTATCATGCTGGTAATACTAGTTGCAGTGGCTCAATATGTGTTTGTCATACACTATTAAAAAATGAAGGACCAAGTAAAGTTGGCAAATCAAGCGCGTTGTGCATGTTCAAATATTCTGCCAAACCCAGATAATGGTTTTGTTTAGCAGTTATTCAACAATGGATCTCTCATTGTGTTCATTTGGTGTTCATATAACGTTTGACTTGTTTTTACAAATTTGGCAGTTATTGAGTGATCTTCACATGAAGCGTCTTGAAATGGTTAGTTGATCCATCCATCTTATTGCAAAATCTCCTTTAATTCTACGGAGATAGTGACTGATATGTGAAGAAAAAACCAACAGATTCGGGCATCTAAAGATTCTTCCTCTCCGGAGGACAACAGTATAATTCTAAAGGAAGTAGGCAGACAGGGTAGTGAGAACCTTGTAGGTCCCAACCCCCTCCTTAGAGCTTCATCAAGTTCAGATCATTTGGTTGCTAGGCAGATTGGATCTCAAGTACAGCCTTTAACACGATTCTGAGAGGTGGGTGTCCTTCCCATTTTGATGAGATAGGAAATAGGTTTATCTAGTTACATTACCCGTTTGTGTTTATCATTTTCACTTTTATATGATTTGTTTGCAGGAACTTTGTTGCAGCATCAGCAGATGGTAGAGGGCAATGAAAGCAGAATGTACAGTAACTGTATTTTGATATTTAATTATCTGAAGTATGATTTTCCATAATGGATTGTGGTACAACATGTAATGTAGTGGTTGTTTGATTATGTAGAGTTGATAGCTTGTAATCAAATCAGCAAAGCTCGGGTTTGGTGCAGTAGGATCCTTTTGGTGGATCCCCCGTGTGTTTGCATCGATATATCTGAGGAAATAGATAAGAGTGACTAGAAATTTTTCCATCCAATTTTAAATGTTTTAAGTTTTGAAAATTGTAAAAATAACATAAACTTTAAAAAATGGCACAATTTAATACTTTCAATTTTTTTAAAATGTTATTTAACTATGATTCAACTTTTCTATCCAATTTTAAATTATTAAGTTTTGAAAATTTTAAACATAACAGAAATTTTAAAAATGACATAATTTAACTCTTTCAAACATTTTCAAACGTTACAGTTTAATTTTGATTCGACTAGGCTCGATTGAACACCACTAGTATTAGAGAGTTAATTGTAACATTTGAAAATGTTTGAAATAATGAAGTGATATTTTTTAAAAAGTTTTATGTTATTTTTTTACAATTTATTTTGTTTTATTTGGATGGAAAAGTTGATGGAGGGGTCAATTTATACTTTGGCCAAACATGAGAGAAATTTTTTACGATTTAAACTTTGAGGGAGAAACCCAAAATCTGACCAAATATTAGGGGCGCAATGTCGTATTTTACCCCATGTAATAAGTTATAGATGTTTTGACTTAAATAAGATATAACAAAGACAATTAACCCTACAAACAATGAGAAAGGCCAATAAAATCGATTAGGCGCGGTTGGGACATGATCTCCCAGGTGCTGACTAGATGCTGATTTGAGAGTGATTTGAATGCCAATTGGTTGATGACTGCAAGCTTTCGCCGGAGCTCCAATGAACCTGCAAGAAGAGGAGCCCAACATAGGGGGTTCCTCTGGATCCCACTTCGATGCTTAAATGAGTATACTGTGTGTATGAACTCAGAATGTAATATACCTTACGTAAAACAAGAGTATTTATAGGGATGGAAAACCAAAACATTTTTGGTAACCGAATATATCTATGAATATCGTGTCGTTGTAGATAAGGATAGCATATATTACGGTTATCACGTAATATTGGAGTTGCCTTATGTAATCTTTGTAGAATATGTGCCCCAGATATGCAAGACATAATTGTTGTATATTTCGGGTCGGTTGTGAGAGTAGAGTTGAGAGGTTTGACTCTTTTGACTCTTTAGCCTTGGTAGTTGGCGACCATTAGGGACTTTGGCGAACACTTTGATTCTCTGTTTGACACTCAACCGCTCTATGGGTTCCAGCTTACTCTTAGTGTGGGTCAACCCAGTCTTGAATGATTTGGGTTTTATCCATCTGAGATGATATTGGGCCCTTGAAGCCTAATTGACTTTGTTCTGTATTGGGCCGTCACTATCGATACCCAATATTCCCCCTGAAGTTTGAGTGAAGTTTCTTCGGTCGAACTTGATATATTGAGGAAGGGTTTGAGATAATGACTTATTGATTGAACATTTGATGTATTGTTTAATCTTTGCGCCTTTCAATGCTCTGTATCCCTTGGCGAACAGTTTTGGTTCCCAGAGTTTTGGAATGTTGATCCTTTACCCTTTTTGCAAACACTTTTGATTGTCAGGGTTTATGGATGCTCATTCACTACTCTTTTGGCGAACGCTACCGTTGCTAGGGTCTTAGGAGAGACTTGCTTGAGCTCTTTGGTGAGTACCTTTATTCGCATGGTATTGGGCATTTAATGAATGCACTATTCATAGACGAGAAGTCGAAAGGAAGTCTGATGCATGTGCGTCTCTTTAACTACTGTAATGGGGGATAGGTTGACAACTTTTCGTATCGTTCCGCCCATTTGTCTCCTAGATGTAATCCTTTAGGTTCTTATGTTGCTTCGAGTATACCCAAAATGGGTATAATCATTGTCTTAGTTTCTCGAAGACAACCGTTAGGTTTCTTCGGATTAGGCTATAAAAAGTAAACCTTTGCCACTTAACACTTTACGCGCCCCAAACTTTCTTATTCTCAAATTCAAGTGTTTTTCTGCCCCCTTTTGTGGCTTCATCCTCTGTTCAAGCTTTTTCTTAAGCCTTTTTCAATCACAGTAAAAAAATTTCTTTTACGACCATGACTGGCAACAAGAATCAGACTTCCGACAAGAGTCAATCCTCTAAACCTTCCCCGACTCATTCTTCATTTGGGTAGAAGGATGCTTCTAGGGATTCCAATGCCCCTCTTTCTATTAGGGATTCCTCCATTCCAGTGAAGGACATGAGGACCTCTGTGCCGAAACCAACCTCCTGGAGTCACGCCATCGCACCGATCGTGGTGGACGTGCCTAAGGCCAATTCTCTAGCCTTCTCCCCGACATTTAGTTTTCTTGTCTTTTCTTTATCTTTTGAGCGGTAAAACTTCCTCTATTTTGCTCTTTCAGTATTGTTCTCGCTTTGCCATAATGTTTTCTGAGATATTAAACCCAATGAATTGAGTCTGACTTTGTTCAAGGCTGTGGTTGCCTTGACGGGTTTAGCAGAAGCAGACGCACCAACGTATCCGGGCCTAGGGTTGCATTACCCGCAGGAGGGAAATGTTTACATCTATGTGGCCCAGATTGATGATGGGTTGCATTTTCCTCTTTGCGAAGACTTGAAGGCTCTTTGTTGCTATTACGGGATAGGTCCCACACAACTGGTACCCAATGTCATCCGAATGTGGGTTGGTTTCAAGTTTATGTGTTAACGTCAGGGATGTATTCACTTTATTTTTTCTGGTGTTTTTACCGGTTGGCTGCCGGGGCTAACCACCTTCATCACTTCCAAACACGCTGACCAAAGTTTGAGGAATAGAAGAGACAAACATGGAATTGGAATGTTCACTTCCGACCGGTGGACGAATTCCGGGCCACCAACTCAAATTTCAAGAAGTATTAGTTTTTCTATAACGGTGGTGTGCCTTGGGACCTTTATCAGTCGGACCGAGATGTTCCT
Organism: Chamaenerion angustifolium; assembly: GCA_946814005.1. NCBI lineage: Eukaryota > Viridiplantae > Streptophyta > Magnoliopsida > Myrtales > Onagraceae > Chamaenerion > Chamaenerion angustifolium. The sequence continues at coordinate 21,527,637 of OX328270.1, read as the reverse complement.
CCAAGATTTGGCTAGCTATCTGGGAGTGACAGGAACGCCATTGATGACTTGTTCCAACGTCACAAGAAGTCGGGATTCTGTTCGTTCCGTTTGGTTGCAGAGACATTAGAGTCCATTCTTAGGTTGGCGTGCATTCAACAGTCCGCGCGAGTCTCTATTGAGTGTGTAATTTTCTGACCCTTTTATTTTTCTACTTCTTGCATTGTAGGCACTCGGGGACCTAAGGTTCCCAGTCTCTTTTCCAAGCAGGCTAACACAGAGTTGTCTGCTTCCCAAGAGACCTTGAGTCCACCTCATTCTCCTTTCAGGCACGCGACGAAGCGTAGGCATGAGAAGGAACATCCTGGGCTACCTTCGATGATCGACGAAGAGGTACTTTTAGGTTATGACATTTGCTTCCCTTGTCTCTTTTTGACTTGCCTATAGGGTTTACACCTTTCTTTGCTTGCTTTCAGAGAAGGTCACAGCTGAGGTGACTCCTGCTTCTGCTCCAGCCAAGAAGGCGAGGAGTTCAGACGAGGATCGTCCTACTGCTGTCACGGGATCTTCTGCTCCCAGAGCGAGGTTCTTGCCACTAGGCCAATTAATGCCCTCGCGACGGATCATGCTGCTCCCAATCCCTCCAGGGGAGCTGGGTCTCGGAAGAGGGTCCTAACCCAGGGCTCCGCGATGGGCACTTCTTCGAAGACTCCATTTTATGGGGAGTACTGTCCTTTGGTGGCCCTCTACAAGCCACCCAAGGTGGCAGATCTGAGGGATCTCTCGGCTCCTTTTCTTAGTCTCCGGAAGGTGGATATTTCTGATAATACGATGTTGCGGGGTTACCTGGACCTCTGTATGCATCTGCTGAATGAGATCATTCCTCCCCAGGAACAAGGGGAGGTCCCTTATGATTTGAACGACGTTGAGGTCGTCATGAGGACGCATTTTGAGCGTCTTGCCCTGGTAAATTCTTTCTCATTCCTTCCCTTTTATAGACTTTCCTTTTTTCTCTTTATCGCTTTGTATTTTTTTAACTCATTGGTCTCTTTTAACTTGACCCCTTTTTTCCTATCGTCAACTCGTCTGCGAAGAGACGACGATCGGGCAAATTGTAGGGGAGCTCGTCGAAAAGCAAGTTGATATGCTTATCGAGCTGGAGCAGTTTGAGATTTTTGGGCATACTCCCGAGGACATGGAGGATCTGAAGTAGAGGGTCAAGGCGTCCACTGAGCTGGTGGATCAGGCTCGTCAGGAGTCTGCGGAGAAGGAGAAAGAGTTGCTCGCCTCGATCAAGATGAGGGAGAGGATCAGGTGGCGCTCGCTGAAGATGACAGACGTCGGGCTGAGCTTCAGACCAAGGAAGCTGACAAGTACTTCGCTAAGCTAGAGGCGTAGGTCGCTCGCCATCAGGGCGAGCTGAGTGAGGCTCGGGCTCAGAGGGATGCCTTCAGGGATGAGAAGTAACAACTTGAGCTTAGGCTTAAGATTATCCCATTCCCTAGAGTGTGGTCGAGGACTTTAAGAAGTCTGAAGAGTTTGCCAACTACGCCTTGGCGGTGATGAAGATTGAGGTGATTGTCTGTCTCCAAATCTTGGTCGACGAGATCCAGGGAATAGATCCCAAGTTTCCTCTCCGGGAGGTGAAGTATCTTTAGGACTTCATTGAGAGCAACTACACCAAGGAAGCTCCCCCTGCTCCTGTTGGCAAGGCGGAGGCTGCCTCCTGGGCCGAGAAGGAGACTGCAACCCCTGATGAGCTCAGGCCTTGATGCTCCAGGTGCCTTAGATCCACTCTCTTTTTAGGAAGCTGTTACCTAAGATTCGTTCGCTCCCTTAAACTTTTCTTTGGAAAGATTGTTACCTTGACAGTTCGTCCGCTCCATTGTGCCCAACTTAAGAGAACTGTTACCCTTGGGATGGGTTCATTCACCTTTTGTGTCAGGTCTTTATTTTGCCTAACTTAAGGGAACTGTTACCCTTGAGATGGGTTCGTTCGCCTTTTGCGTCAAGTCTTTTGCCTAACATTTCAAGGAACGGTTACCCTAGAGATGGGTTCGTTTGCCTTTTAGTTTAGGTCTTTGCTTTGCCTGGCTTTAAGGAAACTATTACCTTGATGGTTTGTTCGCCTTTTAGCGTACATCCTTGTTTCACCTAGTTTGAGGGGGGAGGGGGGAACCTATTACCTTCATGGTTCGTTCGCCACTCGTTTTAGGTCTCATTAGGAGAGGAACTATTACCTTTTGAGGTTCATTCACAATCCTCTTTTAGACTAACTGAGGAGACTGTTAACTTGGCTGATTTGTCTGCCTGTATGCGTTAGGTCTTATGTTCGGAGGGACTATTACCTTGCTGGTTCGTCCGCTCTTTGGATCTTGTTTCATTTTGGTTTGACTGGCTATGCTTCATACGAAGGGCTGGTTTGTTTTATTGACATAACATTTTGTTTACAAACTATGCATAAAGCCTTCGTAAATGTTCAGAATTGAAAGGACGAGGAAGCCTTACACCCTCTATGTTTTCCAAGTAGTATGACCTCGGTGCAACAATCTCTACTACCTTGTATGGACCTTCCCACTAGGTTGAGAGTTTGTTGTGGCTGTCCAAATTTGTGAACTTATTCTTCGCCTAACCATCCCTCCCATGAAAAATTGCTGAGCAATGACTTTTCTGTTGAAGTAACGAGTGATCGCCAGTCGCATTTTAGCTTGTGCTTTGTCTGATTTCCTTCGATTTTCTTCAGCGAGATCGAGGTCTTTGAGGCACTCAATGTCGTTAGCTTTGGCATCAAAGTGTAGGATCCTATGGTTAGACTCCACTATTTTGGATCTGTACACCAGACTGAATGGCATTTCCCGGTTGCTATTTTGGGTGTCGTTCTGATAGCCCACAACACATTGTTTAACTCGTATACCTAGTTTCCATTTAAGGCTTGGACTCTTTTCTTGAGTCCTTCCAGGAAAACTTTGTTGGCTGCTTCGGCCTGTCCGTTGGTTTGGGGATGATGTACTAAGCTGAATCTGTGATCAATATGGTACTCTTCAAAGATCTATTTGAGTTATTTTCCCACGCATTGCGGGCCATTTCGCTTATGACTATTTTGGGGACACCAAATCGCGAAATTATGTTGATCTTTAAAAATTGATCACTTGGAATTCGGTTTTAGAGGTCATTGCTTTCGCCCCTATCCACTTGGATAAATAGTCGATCGCCATGATAATGTGGGTTCTTTGCCGAGTGCATATGGGAAAGGATCCCAAGATGTCTATTCCTAATTGGGCGAAAGGCCAGGGGCCTTCCATTGTGGATAGCAATGTTGGTGATCGACCGGATCTTGGTGCGAACTCTTTGTAAGTTGTGCACTTCTTTCTTAATTCCATTGCGTCTTTGCTCAAGGTTGGCCACTAATAGCCTAGCCTAAAGTTTTTTCGCGTCAATGAGCGTGCACCTTCATGGCATACGACAACTCCTTCATGAGTTTCACGCAAAACTCTTACTGTCTGAGGATGGGAGATACATCTCAGATAGGGAGTTGAGTATCCTCGCCTATAGAGTTCTCCATCTATGGGAAGATAGTTTGCGTCTATGCGACTTATCTTTGTAGCCTCGCCTTCGTCTTCTAGCAGGGTTCTTTCTTTCAGAAAGTTCTAGAATAAGGTCATCTAGTTATCCTGCTCTTGAATATTAAAGACTTCAACTCGATTTTCCGGGACTGAGCATAATGCCTGTTCCAGGAAGTGTATTTCCTGCATTCTTGTTTCTCCGAACGCCAACTTGCTAAGGGAGCCTACCAGCTAGTTGTCTTTGCGAGGAATTGACTCGATCGCGTAAGTTGGTATTTCAACGATGAGTTTCTTGGAAATTTTGAGGTACTTCTTCATTTTTTCCTACTGCCTTCGTAGTTTCCATTAATCTAGTTGACAATTAGCGCCGAGTCACTTTTTTCCTTTAGTGACGTTATACCCATTCCCTTAGCGGGTCGCAGTCCAATTATAAGTGCTTTGTATTCAGCTTCATTGTTGGTTACCTTGAATGTGAGGGCGATCGCGTACTTTAGGGACTCTCCCTGAGATGGTATGAGGACTAATCCTTCCCCCGAGCATTCTTTTGAAGAAGATCCGTTAGTACAAAGTTCCCAGCTTTTTTCTTCTGACTTTGGTTGCTCTTTGCTCATTTTCCGCTTCAGTAAGACCGTTGCTAGTAATTTACACTATAAAATTTGTTGGGGCTTGACCTTTAATAGCGTTTTCAGCACAAATTTGATTCTAAATTCGCTCAAATAAATCGTCTATTTGACCGTACTGAAGAGTCTGACTTCATCACAAAGTGCTTGTCGGTCTTGTTGGTGAGGATTGTTATTGCATGGTCGTGGAAATACGGTATCAGATTTCGAGCAGCAATAACTAAGGTGTAAAGATACTTCTCTATCTGGATATATTTTATTTCAGTATAATTGAATAACTTGCTTACAAAATAGACTGGACTCTGTTTACCCTCCTATTCATTGACTAAGACCGCAGTCGCTGCGAATTCACTAACACTTATATAAAGGTAAATGGCTCATTGGGAATGTGTTTCGCCAAGGCCGGGAGTGTATGCAGGTGCTTCTTGAGTGATTGAAAAGTGGTCTCGCACTTTTGCATCCACTCGAACTTGCGGTTTCCCCTAAGAGTTTGGACGAACGGGAGAGACATATCGCTTTCCTTTGAGAGAAAGCGATTAAGTGCGGCCATGCAACCGTTCACACTCTGGACTTCCTTGTGGTAAGTCAGGGAGTTCATTTATTCTATAGCCTTGAGTTTTTCAGGGTTTGCCTCGATGCCTCTTTCGCTGACCATGACTCCATAAAATTGCATGATTTTACTCTGAAGACGCATTTTGCTGGGTTCAAGCGAACACTGTGCCTCCACATGCCTTCGAAGATCTTCTAAGTGAGGGCTCCCCTTGATGGACTTTGTGAGCATGTCATCCACATACACTTCCATATTTCTCCCCAGCATCTCTTTGAACAGTCAATTCGCCATTCACTAATAGGTTTTCCTCGCGTTTATCAAGTCAAAGGGCATCACCTTGTAGCAAAGGATATCGCCGTCAACGTAGAATGTTGTATGGGCCTTATCATCTAGTGCATTCAAATCTGGTTGTAACCTGAATGTGCATCTACCAGCTGGTCAATTCGTGGTAGGGGGTACTAGTCTTTTGGACAGGCTTTGTTTAGGTCGCAAAAATCGACGCACATCCTCAATTTTCCGTTCGCCTTCTTGACCTGCCCTGGGTTGGCGACCCAACTTTGAAAGTGTACCTGCCTGACAAATTTGGCTTCAAGTAGTCTTCCACTTCTTGCTTGATTTCCAAGCACTTGTCCGATCTGAATGGCCTTCTCTTCTGAGCAATGGGTTTGACCAAAGGGTCAATCCGCAGCTCGTGAGAGATTATTTTCGTGTTGATGCCTGGCATCTTACTGGGCTTCCAAGCGAACAATTCTTAATATAATTTACTAGGAAGGTCAAGGCGTCCCTTTAGTGTTCGTTCAAGGTGGCTCCGGCGCGCACCTTATTTTCTGGACATCTATCTCAACTTCTGTCAGTTTTTCCATTGGGGCTGGTCAAGCTTTATCCTCACGAGGGTTAGCCTCTGTCTCAATGGCGAGAGACTCCCTTTGGTTCTTCTTGCGTAGGCAGTTCACCTAGAAATTCTATGATCCCATTCAGTGTGGGGACCTTCATATTTTGGTGGACAGTGGAGGTCACGATTTTGTTTGGATTGATGGTGGTTCTACCTAGGATGGCATTATATCAGGCGGGTTCGTCGACCACTATGAAGGCGACCGACACCTCTATGCATTTTTATCCTTCGCCCAAGATTATCTGCAGGGTTATGGCTCCCAACGGGTATGTTGTTCTCCCAGCAAAGCTGATGAGTTCAAAGTCGACTCACTTGATGTCTCTTATGGACTTACCCATCTTCTCAAAAGCATCTATAAACATAATGTTTGTTGAAAATCCTCCATCGATCAGAATTCTTTTCATATCGCATCCAGCGACGCTGTGATGACTAACGCGTCATTGTGCGGTGTTGTGACTTGTGGCAGGTCTTCTTCAGAAAATGAGATGACGATGTCCTTTTCAGAATGTGCGGATTTGTGATGTGTGAAGATTTGCGTGGTGTACACACCTCTAAGAAAGGGACCCCTCGCCTTCGGTTCCAAACCCTCCTTGACGAACTCGCGAGCGGTTTCTTCGTGGAGGTGTTTGACTTCACTCTCTTCCTGCCACAAACGTTTTCAACATGCATCTCTAAATCAGTTTCTCGATGTCGCGCTTGAAAATGCGACAATCACCAGTCTTGTGGCCCTTCGCTTTATGGTAGCGACAGTTGCTCTCTGAATCATTGCCTATGGGTTGAGCATTCTTGTGAGGTATCAGTGGTCTTGCTAGGTCCATTCTTTCCATCTCGAAAAGTATCACTAAGATCTTCCAGTTTAAAGGCGTAAAATACTCGGGAACCTCTCGATGGTTTGGGATGGGGGCTTCGAATCTAGGCTTCTCTCGATCTTGCTTGTCCTTCTTTTCCTTTTTGTCCCATCGTGTCGAGACTCTGGAATAGCCCTTAGCGAGGTTGATACAAGGAAATCAACTTCAGTGTTCGCCCTATCTAGGTTTATGAAACCTTTGGCCCTTACTGCCAGCTCTTCCAGTGTCTCTATTTCTTGAACATGGTAGTAGTTGCACAGTTTTCTTGAGACTTTGTTTTCCATATGCAGCCCTCTATAAAAATCTTGAATGATCTCTCCATATGTGACCCGACGATCAATCTCCGTGACGTTTTTATGGAAACACCCGTAGAAGTCGGCTAGGGTCTCTCTTGGTTGTTGCTTGACATCATCCAAGGCAACCACGCTTTTCAGGAATTGGCGTTCACCAATATATCGCTCCAGGAACTTGTTCTTTAACTCAGATCATGTTCCTACTGGTCCTACAGGGAGGCCGAAGAACCAAGACAACGCCGAACCCGAGAGGGTTGACTGAAATAATAAGGCTAAGTGGTTATCATCATCCGACTTACCCAAAAGAGAGACTTCACGCCTGTTGACGTGGATCACAGGATCTCCTCCGCCACTGTATTTAGGGATGGGTCTTGCCACCACATCCTTCGGTATTCTGACCGTTATAATAGAATCGGTGAATGGATGAGAGGATCGTTCTCTGAAAGGGGTCATGACGGCTCCGCGTTGTTGCTTTATCTTTTTGTTTATGAGCTCCTCAACTTGTCCAAGCGTAAATTGGGGTTGTTGTTCTCTAGTCGGTGATACACTCGACGGATTGAGAAAGTGGGTGGCTGTCAACGCTAGTGTGGAGTCCAGAGGCATGAATTGATTTCCATAGGTTGTCTCTTGGTCGTCTTGAGGAGTGGTGCTGTGAGGATGTCTAGATTCTGCTTCTGGAGGCCCCGTGGGATGAGGATCTTCATGAGGAGTAGGATCTTGTCTACGGGTCTGTCCTATGATAATTTCCAGGAGGGGTAGCTTCTCCGCGGTGACCTGAATGTTTTCCTTGGCCACTTGGACAGTTTGTCGAACTGGAACATCGGTAGGGGGAGGAACTGGAAATGGTCTTGAATTGCCGACGTGTTCCTCTACCTGTCTCGGATGGATGGCATTTGGAACCGCATGGCTAGCAGGTTCTTGATGATGGAGCGGCGAAACGGCTAATTCAGAGTTGTCCTGGGACTGCTCTTTCACGATCTACTTATGACGATTGCAGTTAAAGCGAGTCTGCATGACTGTTTGCTCGTTTTCCGCAGACGGCGCCAAATGTTGGGACATGATCCCCTAAGTGCTGGCTGGATGCTGATTTGGCAGTGATTTGGATGTCATTGGTTGATGACCTCATACTTTCGTCAGAGTTTCGATGAACCTGCAAGAATGGAAGCGCAACAGAGGGGGCTCCTCTGATCCCACTCTCATGCTTAAATGAGTATATTGTGTGTATGAACTCAGAATGTAATGTAACTTATGTAAATCAGGAGTATTTATAGGGATAGAACACCAAACCATTTTTGGTAATCGAATATATCTATGAATATCGTGTCGTAGTAGATAATGATAGTAGCTATTACGGTTATCACGTAATATTGCAGTTGTCTTGTGTACTCTTTGTAGAATATGTGTCTTAGATATGCGGGACATAGTGGTTGTATATTCGGCGTCGGTTGTGGGACCAGAGTTGAAAGGTGTAACTCTCTTGATGAGCGCTCACATAGCGAGCAGTAAGAGGCTTTAACCTTTGTCGTTGGCGACCATTAGGGACTTTGGCGACCGCTTTGATTCTAGGTTTGGCACTGGACTACTTTATGGGTTCCAACTTACCCTTAGTCTGGGCCGGGTCAGTCTTGAATAATTTTGGTTTTATCCCTCTGAGATGATATTGGGCCCCGGAAGCGTGATGAACTTTGTTCGGTATTGGATTGTCACTATCGATACACATTATGTGCCAATAATGTTACGAAAGGGATGTCATTTCTTGACCATATTCCTATTAAATAGAGGAAACAAAATTAGTCATATTTATATTAGAAAACTTGAATGAATAATCAAGATGATACAATTAATAATCACTAGGTATTCGGTCCGTGTTTGCCCGGTTAGTAGTTAAATTATTCTTTTGTGTATACAATTTTTGTTATTTTTTATAGTACATAGTGAGATTTTATTTAAATTATTTTAAGTGAATATTTTTTTTAAAGATAAATATTTTTAATTGAATGTAGATTAGAATAATTTTTCAAAAATTTGGGTGTACTGTTATAAAGTATAAAATAATTTTTAATAGAGTATGATTGTAATAATATTTCAAAAAATAAGTTCACTATTATAATTGTTAATTTCTTATAATAAAAATATTAAATTCGAAAAACACATAAAATATTTAATTATATATTTTAGTTATTAAATTTAAATAGAGATTATTTATGTATGAAGGTTTTTAATAATAATACAAATCATTTTCTATCCTTATCAGATGTGTTGAGCTTGGCTTCAAGCACTTGCAAAATAATTTATTAATGGTCGAATCAACAAGCACTTACTCTATGACTTAAAGGGAAGCGGTAGTGCTTGCCATTTTCTCTAAGCTTAAACGATAAGCACATGCGAGGATCAAAAGGTACTTATAATTATGTTTAGAGAATTGATAGAGATTTTTCGTTTTCTATATGTCTAATCGACATGAATGTTTTTTTTCCTTAGAGAAAATCAAAACGTTCTTGCCATTTAGGCATAGAGAAAACAACAATCTCCTTCCGATTATTTGGGAAAAATCATCACAATCTTGTTGAATGTGCATATGATGAATCAACAAATAGGTGTCATTTTTTGTGGTGTAAATCCCCTCCATCCTCCTGACGTGTCTCTCCGTCCCATGCACCCTCATTCTCTTCTACTCTCTTCCCTCTTCTTGTCTCTCCCTTTCCTTCTATCCGTCCCTTCTTTCCCAACATTCACACCACTCTTATCATAACTGAACTGACGGTCCGACCGAAAATCAGATCTCTTTTTCGTTTGGTTCAGCTAAAAAATTGAATTGCATAGTAACAGTGTTTGAACTGGTATGAACCCGACATTTTTTTTTTTTTTTGCAAAAAACGATCGGTTTCCAATTTTTGCAAACAAACCAATAAGCTTTTTCAGTTTGAACCGATTGCTTTTCGTTTTTTTGATAATTTTTGTATGTGTTTGAGACTGTATTTTGAGGCAATTATGTATGTGTTTTAGACTATGTAGTTTGTAATTTTGTATTTTCAGTTTGTAACCCTCGCCGGTTCGAGGTCCGATCCGGTTCTGATAACACTGATTCACACTTTGCGTCTATGCTAACTCACCCCATGATGAATTTTGTCAGCTTATATGTTAATAATTATCTATATTGATAAATCAAATCTAACGAAAATAAATACACAAATACCATTATTTATCTCAAGATTGCAACAATTTTAGTATAATAATGCATAGAGAGCTATACGAGAAAAAGGGGCACGTGGGGAGGAGGGAGGGGAGGAGGAGCAGTGTTATCAAAACCTGACCGGCCCTCGAACTAGCGAGGGGGTCAGTTCTCGGTTCGGCCGACCCAACCCGACCGGACCCAGTTCGGCCGGCTCAACCCGACCGGACCCAGTTCGACGTGCGGTTCACTGTTGACAAAGGAAAAAAAACTGAAAATACATACATAGTCTCAAACTTTCAAACACACACAAACTACATAGTTTCAAACATACACATTACTCTCAAACACAATAAAACACAATATAATTATCTCAAACTTTGAACATACATAACACAACAGTCTCATTGCAATGGTGAGGATAAATTTTGGAAGTGGTCTCTCTGCAATGATGGGGATGTCATTGTGTGCATGCTTTTCGTGCTCAATAAAAGACGAAGTTACTGACATGGATACCACATCCATGTACAAAACTTCACAAAGACACTGAACTAGCAATCTTCTCTCTTTGCTTTCTCCATCTCTTTTCACAGACCACATCAAATTTCACCGTTCAAAAAATCCAAAAGCGACTGATAGATAGAAAGAGCGAAAGAGGCATATGTTGTGAAAAAGAAGCAGTGGTTTCTGTCTCTTTTCCTTTATGAAATCCAGAGAAAGGTATAAATGATGCATAGATGCTTCCCTTATGATTATGATTTCACTGTAAAATAGTCAAATAAATTCATTTCCATTTGAAATCGAAAATTCAACGAGAACTTGATTAACTAGTAAATGAGTAAGCGGGTTTCAAAAATTTTAACCTCAACTTCTCTTTTCATCAAGTGTCAGTTTCTGTTTCGAATTCTCCAGGTCTGAGTTTGAGACTTTTCTATCATTGTTTATGTTATTATAATCACTAATGGATAACATAATCATAGTCCATTGCATCATGAAGAAGTAACGAAAACGACTCACTGAGGCAAACAGACAGAGTTGTGGCGGGTCCCTACCCCTCTCTGTTAACTACTTCTCCTCTAACCTGGACCAGAACAGAACAAAAACATCACCATCACTGCTTGATAAGCGATGTACCTCACAAAAATTGAATCAACTACCTCACAAGCTTGATAAGCGATTTACCTCACTGCTGAAGGCTGAAGCACTGCAGCTGAAGGCGAAGGTGAACTGCAATGCGAAGGTGCTGTGGCAAAGAAGAAACTGAAAGTGCGAAGGTGCTGTGGCGAATAAGAATAGTACGACAAAGGTGCTGTGGCGGTCCGTCTGTCGTGTTGTTGGCGGTCCGTCTGTCGTGTTGTTCTGCTACGGCTGGAATGACTGAAGCTGAAGCTGGCGATCCGTGATGTTGAAGGTGCTACGGCTGGAACGGTTGAAGTTGGCGGTCCGTGATGTTGAAGGCTGAAGCTGCTGCCCTGCGTGCTGCGACTGTGAAAGAAAATTGAATGAGCAACAAAAAAGTAAGCACCAAAAACTTAACCTAGTAGTCAGTTTAACACTGTAAAACACCAATCGGTTTAAACCGAAAAACCGATTGGTTTGTAAAAACCATTTGTCTAAAAAATGAACTGGAAAGCAGTTGTTTTTTAAAAACCGGACGGTTCTCCAAAAATTATCCGGTTCAACCCAGTTTAAACACTGTTAATTTGTAAAACAGTATTTTATCTTAACCAACCAGATAGGGGTCCGGTTCCCGAGCGGACCACCGGTCCGGTCCGATTCTGATAACACGGAGGAGGAGAGAATGAGGGGCACAAGTAGGGTATGGGAATGAGTGAGCACGATGGTGGGGAAGTAGAAAGGAAAGTGAAAAAAGAAAGAGATGATGATAAATATTAAATATATAAAATAATGTTATGACTTTTGTGTTTTTATCAAAAATATGTTTATTTAGATACTAGTTTTTATTTAATATATTTGTTATTTTTAAATTTATGAAAGACAAATATAAAAAAAAATTAATATTATATATAAATTAGGGTTAATTACTTAATTGGTTACACATGTTTCACCATTGTGCAGAATGGTTACACATGTTTCAAAATGTGATTAATTGGTTTTGCTATGTGACTAATTGGTTACACATGTTTTTCCAAATGTGATTAATTGGTTATTCCGTTAGTAAACCGTTAACTTTAACGTTAATTCATTTTTTTAACATATTATTGAATTGTGAAATGACTATTATGCCCTTAGTTGTCTTGAAGAACAGATTGGAATGATTGAAGAACCAAAAGCGAATCAAATTCGATTTGATGTTAAAATCGAACCATAAAATGCTGTTCTGGGTTCTCGAGAACCCAGAAAATGCCGTACTGGGTTCTCGAGAACCCAGAAAATGCCGTTCTGGGTTCTCGAGAACCTAGAAAATGCCGTTCTGGGTTCTTGAGAACCCAGAAAATGCCGTTCTGGGTTCTCGAGAACATATACTGCAATACAGAACTTCAAGAACCCAGAAACAGCATTTATGGGTTCTTGAAAAACCCAAAAATCAGATTTATGGGTTCTTGAGAACCCAGAATCGCAATTTCTGGGTTCTCAAGAAACCATAAATCAGATTTCTGGTTTCTTCAATTCTTGTTCTTGAAGATGATGATGTGTTCTTGAAGATGATTCTAGGGGTAATTACGTCATTTTACGTATCTAAATAGTGACTTAACTGTGATTTTAACGGTGAACAGTAAAAAACCAAATAGTCACATTTCAAAACCAATTAATCACATTTTGAAACATGTGTAACCATTCTGAACATTGGTCAAACATGTGTAACCAATTAAGTAATTAACCCTATAAATTATGTTTAAAGTTTCGATAAAAAAAAATATTTTTAAAGTTATTGGATTCGAACTCCGATTCCTTGAGCTAGGCTTGACGAAACGATGGTTCACTATTGTTGTCATGCTTTCATCGTTCTAAGTTTCGAACCCCCACCTCTTCTCCAGACTCTAGTTAAGCCTCAACCCATCCTCCATCCTTGCCTTATGTTTCAACCGTAGCTTCTCCATCTAAAGCCAATCAAAATATCAACAAAGAAAAGTAGTTATTGAACCCTGTTGCATCACATAAACCGGATTCTCCTTCCTAGCGTTTGCTCCGTTGACCTGCACGAAGGAATGCCTAGGGTGTTCCCGTTGTTTCCCCTTCGATGACAAAGGAAGTCGGAGGTTCGTTTGTATGAAATACTCAGATAGTATAAAATGCTCTAGTATCAGAGAATCCTTCCCTGAACTGATGATGATAATGAACTATTTATAACATTCCCTACCTGTAACTATAGTAGAGTCAGATCATACCCTGGTTATCCTAGCTGTCTCTAAGGCGAGCCAACCAAGGTTACTTTAAAGAATATTCTTATGTAGTGGCTACTTCACTGTAGACTATGATTTTGATTTGTTTAATCGTAGGCATGCTAAAAGCAACCAGCCTAATTCATAGGTGTGCAGGCGCACCAACTGAGGTGATCAATGGATGCGGTGTCACATACTTAATCAGAGTTTGTTTTTTCCTCTTTGGCCCATCCTTAAAGGCGACGCCTTAGGGCCATCAGTTCAGGGTGACGCCTAAACGTTATTGGGCTTTTAATAAATGAAGTGTTATTGAGCCAAATGTTAAAAATGGCCCAGTCCAATATTCATAACCCATCATCTGCCCCCGAAGCCTTAAATGAGTGACGCTCATTTGAGGATTATTAATCTTTCTTACCAGTCGTTTCCTCCTTTGATGTCGACTCTTCTTTTATAGAGCGACGCCTTAATCAATCTTTTTGTATAAGTTATTTTTACCAAGGCGTCGCCTAAATCATTCATTCCTTCATAACTGTCTTCCACGCGTCCGTCATGCATGATCCTACTATGTCCCGCCATTATTATAATGTCAACTTTCAAATTAAAATTTTTAGGCGGGATCTTCTAGAAGCTTCGGGAACCGAAGAGACACTTTTGATTGGAGGGTAAAATTGTAATTTCATCCTCTGTAACCGTTCGACTTCTTTACTTTAGGGGGGTTATAATCGTAATTTCCGCCCCTATGAAACCGTTCGAATTCTCTGGGGGGTTCTATAATAACCCCCACCCACCCTCATTCATTTATCACTTTTACTTCCTCTTTCAATATTCAGAGCTTTCTCTCCCTAAAAACTCCTCTGCCTTCTCTCTAGAATTCCGGCCAAAACTCCGATCGCCTTTCATCATTGCTCGGTGTTTTCTCTTTTCTCTTAAGGCCCATGATCTCCGCGCCATTCACTCATATAGATGAATGGCCTCCGACTCTGATATCGGTAATCATATCTTCTTCCCTACGCCTTTTGTCGATCTTAAACCAAATACAATTTCCCTTTCTACTTTTGAACAATCGGTGGCTGAGGCTGGCATGAGCGACGCTCATGCCCCCAGGTATCCCATCCCTGATGATGCGGATCCTGAGAATCCTCACCCCATATGTCATCCTAAGGCAGGCGAGGAAATTATATTCCCACATCAAATTGATGCGGGACTAAGGTTTCCTTATTGTCCTCCTTTAGTCGAACTGTTTCGCCATTATGGCATTTCTCCCACCCAACTTTCTCTAAATGGTCTTCGCACTTGGATAGGTTTCCCAAATTTTGTTGCTTTTATCGTCTGGATGCGAATCGTTTTGGCGTGCGCCTTTTTACAACTCGATTGGGTCCCCTTTTCAAAGATTGGACCTGGGATTCCTCTCTTCCTTTAGTCATGGGTTTTCGGACCCGTAATTCAAATAGGAAGAGCGCCTATTTCTTTTTTCAAGGAGGTGTTCCCTGGTGTCTGGTGTCGTCCAAGACCAGCAAAGATCCTATCCCAGGCATCGAGGAACTATCTTCGGCCGACATGAATGCCTTGGCGACTGTTGGGTATCGATAGTGACGGCCCAGTAAGAAAAGGCCTCGAAGGCCCAATAACTATAGAGGGGGTAAACCCATGACATCCGAACCGGATCGGCCCAAGTACAAGCCAAACTTGGCCCACCATCGAGTAATCCAGAATCGAGCCCAAAGTCTATAGAGACGCCAAAGGCTCTCAGACTGCTCGCCATTCTCTACCAAGTCGCGACCTTCCACTGCTCGACATGGGAGTGCTCGCCCCGAAGAGAGCCTTGCCTCTCTCCTCTGGTCCCACTAAACCGTTAATAACAGAGTGGCCAAGATATCCCGCATATCCCGGTCACATATTCACTAAAGATTAGATTTGGTAACTGCAATATCTCGCAGTAACTGCCATATCCCACGATCCGAATCTTCAGCAACTCAATATACATTAAGATATTCAGTTGCCTTTATACGGTTCTATCTCTCTTACCCTATAAATATCCTTGCTTTACATACGTACTTGACGTTTTGAGTTTTATACACACATATACTCATTTAAGCATCGGAGAGGGACCCAGAGGCACCCCCTCTGTTGCGCTCCCCTACTTGCAGGTTCACCGGAGTTGGAGCTGAAGCGTCATCCCAACCTTGTCTGGCATTCAATTCACTGCCAGATCAGCATTCAGGATTTCACGATCCAACATTTGGCGCCGTCTGTGGGAAACGAGCAATTAAGCCATGAGAACTCGATCCCAAAGCAACCGTCGGAATCAGACTAGGGAGCGATCCTCAGATAGCTCTGATTCCGCCGCCGCTTCACCGCTTCAACAGGAACCTGCCAGCCGAGCAGGAGTTAATGCTGTTCCTCTGCGGACAGCCCGAGAACATGTCGGTGATTCAAGACCGACCCCAGCTGCTGATCAAAACGGAGCCCCTGCACCGCAGACAGTCCACATTGCGGGGCAGAATATTAATTTAACCCCCGAGATGGTCTCCTTGCTGGAAGCCATCCTAGGACAGGCGCGCCGCCAGGCCCCTGCTCCTCAGGAAAACAATCCCTCTGCTCCTAAGGAAAATCACCGCCCTGCTGCCACAGGACCTTCACCTTCAGAAGCGGCCAATCCTAGTCCTGCTGCGCATCAGGAGGATCAGGAGATGACGTCAGGTCAGCAGTCCCTACCTCCAGCGCACACCAAGGAGCCAGCAGCCGCATATACTGCCAATCCTTCCGGTCCGCCTCCACCCGGAGCCTCTCCCATGTACTGCACTGTGGAGCGGATGGATGACCTCCTCAACAAAAGGCTCCAGGAAAGACAGTTGACAGTCATAGCTCCCTTCAAGGAGCAGTCCTCTCATCCATTCACCGACGCGCTCGTCGCTATCAAAATCCCGAAGGATGTGGTTGCTCGGGCCATACCTGAGTATAGCGGTGGAGGAGATCCCACCGTACATGTCAACAAGCATGAGGCCTCCCTTCTGGGTAAGTCAAACGATCCCAATCATTTGGCTTTGCTATTTCCATCTACTCTTTCGGGTTCGGCTTCGTCCTGGTTCTTCGGCCTCCCTGCAGGATCAATCGGAACTTGGGCAGAGTTAAGAAGCAAGTTCCTGGAGAGATACATGGGCGAGCGCCAGTTGCTGAAGAGCGTGGTCGCCCTTGACTCGGTCAAACAGCAGCCTGGAGAGTCGCTGTCCAACTTCTACGGGCGTTTTCATCAAAACGTCACAGAATTAGATCGCCGAATCTCGGATGGGGAGATCATTCGAGCATTCTACAGAGGTCTGGATGTGGCCAACAAGGCCTCGAGAAAGCTGCGAAACAGCTATCACGTAAAGGAGATAGAGACATTGGAGGAGTTGGCATCCAGAGCGAAAGGTTTCATAGACCTTGAGCGCGCAAACATCGAGGCTAACCTCCTGACGACCTCGCTAAGGGTAACCCCTGAACCCCGACGCGATGGTAAGAAGGAGGTCAAGAAGGAGAAAAAGGGAAAAGAAAGTAAGCCGCGAGTCGAGTCTCTTCCAGCGCCTCGCCATCCAGAGGTCCCTGAGTACTTCACGCCTTTAAATAGGCAGATCTCAGCGGTACTAGTCGAGATGGAGAGGAGATCCTTGGTGAGGCCACCGATGCCTCGCCGAGGTGGGTTACCCATGGGCAAGGATGTCGAGAGCTATTGCAGATACCACAAGTGCAAGGGCCATAAGACAGACGATTGCAAGATTCTGAAACGAGATATAGAGAGGCTGATTCAGGGGGGAATGTTGAAGGAATTTGTGGCAGGGCGAGACCGAAGTCGAACGCCCCCCAGGAGACATCGTTCACCAGCCCCTGCGGATCAAGCTGAGCCTTCTGGAAGCAAGAGGAGAGTGAATCTGATTGCGGGAGGATTCGGCGCAGGCGGCGAGAGGTCAAACTCCAGAGAGGTCTACGCTACTCAGATCTCTACGGCAGTTCAGTTGGGGAAGCGACCCCGACCTGAAGAAAACATTGTCATCTCATTCTCTGAAGATGATTTGGCACATGTCACTACGCCCCACAACGATGCTCTGGTCATTACGGCAGATATAGACGGCTGTGATGTTGCAAGGATTCTGGTCGACGGAGGCAGCTCGACAGACATCCTGTTTCTGGACGCCTTCGAAAAGATGGGCAAATCAAAACGCGACCTGAAGAGGGTCGACTTTCCGCTGATCGGATTTGCGGGAAGGACAACTTATCCACTGGGGGCTATAACCATGCCAGTGATTTTTGGCGAGGGGTGGAAAAGCATCAAGGTGTCGGTCACTTTCCTGGTGGTCGATTCACCTACATCCTACAACGCCATTATAGGGAGAACCACGATCAACCCAAATAAGATTGTGGCCTCCACTGTCCACCAGAAGATGAAGTTCCCTACTCCGAACGGGATTGGAGAAGTGCTCGGAGATCAGCCTTCCTCGCGGCAATGTTATGTGAACTGTTTACGCAGGAAGAACCAAAGGGAGGCGCTCGCCATCGAGACAGAGGCCGATCCCCGCGAGGACTTGGCTCGACCAGCACCCATGGAGGAATTGGAGGAGGTCGAGATCGATGGTCCGGACAAAAAGGTGCGCATTGGGACCACCTTGAAAGAGGATCAGAAGGAGACCATGACCGCTCTCCTCAAGGAATTCAAAGAGCTCTTTGCCTGGCAGCCGAGCGACATGCCAGGAATCAGCACAGATATTATCTCGCATGAGCTCAGGATAGACCCCTCCATCAAGCCGATCGCCCAAAAGAGAAGATCGTTCGGGACTGATAAACGTTTGGCGATCAGGCAGGAAGTCGGCAGGTTGATTGAAGCTGACTTCGTCAGAGAGGTAAGATTCCAGAGCTGGGTAGCCAACCCAGTTTTGGTCAGGAAATCTAATGGCAAGTGGAGGATGTGCGTCGACTTCCGCGACTTAAACAAGGCTTGCCCCAAAGATTCATATCCCCTTCCAAGAATTGATCAGCTAGTCGATGCTACCTCGGGTCATGAGATGCTGAGCTTCATGGACGCCTATTCAGGCTACAACCAGATCAGAATGCATCCAGACGACGAGGCCCACACTGCTTTCTATGCTGACGGGGACATTCTATGCTACAAGGTGATGCCCTTTGGTCTCATCAATGCCGGGGCAACTTATCAGCGGATGGTGAACCGACTGTTCCAGGACATGCTGGGAAGGAACATGGAGGCCTACGTGGATGATATGCTCGTTAAATCCATCAAAGGCAATCCTCATACCACCGACCTCCGTGAAGCTTTTGAATGCATGAGGAGACACAGCGTTCGCCTGAACCCAGCAAAGTGCGCCTTTGGAGTCAAGTCCGGGAAGTTCCTGGGTTTTATGGTCAGCGAAAGGGGCATTGAAGCAAACCCGGAAAAGCTAAAGGCCATAGAAGAAATGAAGTCACCAACCTGCCATAAGGAAGTCCAATGCCTGAACGGCCGACTAGCTGCTCTTAACCGCTTCCTCTCCAAAGCAAGCGACAAGTCCCTCCCGTTCTTCAAAACCTTGAGGGCCAACCGTAAGTTCGAATGGACGCCAGACTGCGAGGAAGCATTCCAGTCCTTGAAAAGGCATATTCAAACACTCCCAGCTCTGGCAAAACCCGTTCCAGGCGAGCAGCTTTTCCTCTATTTAGGCATTAGCGATGTGGCAGCCAGTGCTGTTTTAATAAGGGAGGAGAATAATGTTCAGAGTCCAGTGTATTTCATTAGCAAAATGTTCAACTCAGCAGAAATAAAATATGTCCAGATTGAGAAGTATCTCTATGCCTTAGTTATTGCTGCTCGGAAGCTGAGACCATACTTTCATGCGCACGACATCACGGTCCTCACCAATCAACCTCTCAAAAACTTCCTGATGAAGCCAGATTCTTCAGGAAGAATGGTCAAGTGGGCGATCGAGCTCAGCGAGTTCAGGATCAAATTTGCGCCAAAAACGGCCATCAAAGGTCAAGCACTAGCTGATTTCATAGTGGAAAGCACGAGTAACGGTCAAGCGGAGGCAGAAAACAGGCCAAGTCAGTCAGCAAACGACAATCAAATCTGGGAACTCTATACGGATGGGTCTTCATCAAAAGAAGGCTCGGGGGCAGGTTTAATTCTTATTCCTCCTGAGGGCGAGCCTCTGAAATACGCGATCGCCTTGACATTCCCGGCGACCAATAACGAAGCAGAATATGAGGCTCTTATCACTGGACTCAGACTGGCAAAAGGAATGGGTATAACAGCGCTTAAAGTAAAAAGTGATTCAGAACTTATTGTCAATCAGGTTAATGGCGCCTACGAGGCAAAGGGAGAAAAGATGAAGAAATATCTCGGCATCGCCAAAAAACTAGTTGTGGAAATCCCAAATTTCGCGATTGAGTTTATTCCTCGCCAAGAAAACCAGATGGCAGATTCTTTGAGTAAGCTAGCCTTCGGAGGGGCGACAATCCAGGATGTGCAATTTCTGGAAAAGGCCCTATGTTCAGTCCTTGAAAACAGAGCGGAGGTCTTCAACATTCAAGAACAGGTCACCTGGATGACCCCGTTCCAGAATTATTTGAAAGAAGGCATCCTCCCAGAGGACGAAGGCGAATCCACTAGGATTAGAAGACTCGCAGCCAGTTATCTAATCATCGATGGAGAACTCTATAGAAGAGGTTATTCGACGCCTTACTTGAGATGTGTTGCTCTACCCGAAACAGAAAAAGTTCTTCGAGAAGCTCATGAAGGGGCAGCGGCATGTCATGAAGGTGCTCGTTCACTAAGCAGGAAAATATTCAGACTGGGATATTACTGGCCGACCTTGGGAAAAGACGCAGCCGAATTAACACAGAAGTGTGAAATTTGCCAGCAGTTTGCACCACGATCGGGTCGACCATCGACATTATTATCCCCAATGGCGGGTGCCTGGCCCTTCGCTCAATGGGGAATCGATATATTGGGTCCTTTTCCCATTAGCACTGGTCAGCGTACTCACATTATAGTGGCGATCGACTACTTCACTAAGTGGGTAGAGGCGAAAGCTCTAGCTTCGACAACGGAATTCCAAGTTATCAAGTTCATGCAGGTCAACATATTCTCCAGGTTTGGTATTCCCAAAATACTCATCAGCGATAATGGTCCGCAATTCGTTGGAAAGGAATTGAAATGGCTCTGTGAAGAGTATCACATCGACCATCGCTTCAGTTCAGTACATCACCCTCAAACGAATGGGCAAGCTGAAGCAGTCAACAAGGTTGTCTTAGCAGGACTCAAGAAAAGGGTTCGAGCATTCAAAGGGAACTGGGCAGACGAACTGGAAAACGTATTATGGGCCATCAGAACAACGCCTAAGGCGGCCACAGGAGAAACGCCTTTCAGTTTAGTGTACGGATCAGAAGCAGTAGCACCAACTGAATTAGCAGTGCCTACCCACAGAGTCCTACACTTTAACGCGGAGGCAAATGAGATCGAGCGCAGAACTGACCTCGACTTGGCAGAGGAAAAGAGATGGCTCTCGGAAAAAACACAGGCAAAAATGCGCTTGGCGACCGCTCGGTATTTCAATAGAAAAGTTAGCGCTCGCCAATTTTTCGTGGGGGAGATGGTTATGAGAAGGAATGAATTTACAAGGCTGGACAGTAAAAACAAACTTTCAGCCAAATGGGAAGGACCATACAAAGTAGTAGAGATCGCCGCACCAGGATCCTACTATTTGGAAACCACCGAAGGCGAGAGGTTACCTCGTCCATTTAATTCAGAGCATTTAAGAAGATTTTATGCATAGCTTGTAATCAAACGGATTATGTCAATAAAAGAAAGCCATTCCTTCACAAAGCGTGTCCACTCGAAGCAAGCTGAAGCCAAAAAGCCCTGACGCCAAAGTCAGGCCTCAAAAAGCCCTAGCAACAAAGCTAGGCCAAAAGCCCTAGCACCAAAGCTAGGCCAAAAGCCCTGACGCCAAAGTCAGGCCTCAAAAGCCCTAGCAACAAAGCTAGGCCAAAAGCCCTAGCAACCAAGCTAGGCCAAAAGCCCTGACGCCAAAGTCAGGCCTCAAAAGCCCTAGCAACAAAGCTAGGCCAAAAAGCCCTAACAACAAAGTTAGGCCAAAAGCCCTAACAACAAAGTTAGGCCAAAAGCCCTAGCAACAAAGCTAGGCCAAAAAGCCCTGTCGCCAAAGACAGGCCAAAAGCCCTAACAACAAAGTTAGGCCAAAAGCCCTAGCAACAAAGCTAGGCCAAAAAGCCCTGTCGCCAAAGACAGGCCAAAAGCCCTAACAACAAAGTTAGGCCAAAAAAGCCTTAGTAACAAAACTAGGCCACAAAAGCCCTAACAACAAAGTTAGGCCTCAAAAAACCTGACGCCAAGAGTCAGGCAAAGCCCTGACGCCAAAGTCAGGCCAAAAGACCTAGCAAAATGTTAGGCAAAATGAAAGCCCTGACGCCAAAGTCAGGCCAAAGAAAGTTTAGGCGATCACTATCGATGATAAAGCCTGACAAATTACAAATCCCTTGTTATTAGGCCAACACCTCAAAGGTTTAAACTTCAAAGAAGGTAATATCTCTTTGAACTTAGAAGTTTACGCTTTTAAGTGTCAAAAGTATTATCCTTAGAAAGTTTAACTTATGGTGGGTCTACGGCTTTAAGGGTCGACGACATTACAAAGCAAGAAAGTAATTATGAGTAAGATATTGGATAGCTAAATATGTTCGAAGTCGATTAAAGGCTCAAGAATATAAAAGCATTCAATAGAAAAATCCAAGTCTTCGACAAATAATTACAAACCAAAAACAGAAAATACAAAAATGGCTATCTAAAAAAGATAAATACGGTCGCCAAGGAGTTGGGGACTTCAAGCGTCGGAGTTCTCGGGGGCAAGGGTGCTCTGCTCGCCTTCGGGGGCAGAAGTACTGGGCTCGCCTTCAGGAGCAGCCTCGCCAGCAACAGAGGGCGGCGAAGGACGACTCCGCAGGAAGGTCTTCAAAGAGGCGACTTCCCCAAGAGGAAAGTTGGGATCGACCGCCTGGACCTCATCCACCAGGACTTCGAGAAAATCGGCAATCGCCGACCTCATCTCCTTCAGAGCGCAGTCCTCAAACTCCTCAGAGGCTTTGAATGCCTCAACTACGCTCTGGGGCGAAGGGACGGCTTTCAATTGTGCAGTTAACCGATCCCTCTCCTCCTCCAAGGCAATCCCCCGGGCTTCCGCAGCTTCCGTCTGAGCCACCGCAGCTTCTCTCTGGGCGTCAGCAGCGTCCCTTTGCGCCTCGGCAGCGACCCTGCGAGCCTCCGATTCTGCCCCTTGCGCCTGAGCTTCCTTAAGTTCAGCATCTAGGCGAACTCGGACGATCTCTCCCTGATCTAAACACAGGTGAAGAGCGTCAAAGTCCTGAAGAGCGGCAGCGGCTTCAGCCTCCCTCTTCTGGACATCAGCAAGGAGGCGCTGCTCCTTCCTGAGGTATTCCTCTCGGGTATTATCTGCCAAGGCGATCGCTGCATCTGCAGTCGTCTTGATAGTCCCCAATTGCTCAGGAGTGACCCCCGTGCTTCGGTACTGCTCCAGCTCGGCGAGCACACTGGAATACTTGTCGGTGAGCTCCCCGAAGACACGACCAAGAATCACCTCTTCCCGAACGAACTGGCAACAAATATAGAATAAAAGCTGTCAGGATAACAGACAATAAGGGAACGACAAAGAGAGGACTCTACGAAATAAAAGTATGAGATCTTACCAAAGCCACTCGTTCGAAGTGGGACCGAAGGAACCCCTCGATCTGATGAAGTTCCGTGGGAACAATCGAGCGGTCCGCGGGGGGAATTATCCCGTCCAGAAGCCGCATACACATATCCGGGCTGCCCCGGAGGCTCTTCTGGGGAGGATACCCCTTCTTCATAAGGTCCCCACAGGGGACCCAAGTTTCCCGAGAATTCGCTGATTCAAGCGGCTGAAACAAGCCGGCAAGGGAGCAATGCTCATCCACAGGAGCCCTCGATGAGCTGGAAGCAGCATGCCCCTTCTTCTTGGTCCCAGACTCCTTAGGAGGAGCCATGGGCACAGTAAGAACAGGAGGAGCTAAGGTCAAAACCTTCCCCTTGGCGGCAGAAGGACCCTGGGGAGAAGGAGAAGGGGGCACCGCGTCCAGACCCTTCCCTTTATTAGCGGAAGGACCCCCAGGAGGGGGAGGAGAAGGATGTTGGTCGACTTCCGGACATCCCTCACTCCTGACCTTCTTGGAGGGAGGAGGAGCATGATCCCGGACCATGTCGGTTGAGGACTCCTCTGCAAAACAACAAGACAAAATGTCAAAAAACAAAAAACCGCAAAGTATGAAGATATTAAATCTACGAATAACAAAGCAACATACCTGGTTGGCGAGGGTCAGCAGTGGCCGAGGGAAGCACCTCCTCAGACTTCCTCTTGAACGAACGCCTAGAGGGGGGAGGAGGAGAGTTCAGCAATGCCTGGTCGGAGGACAACCCCGCTAATCCCTGGTCATCAAAGAGACCTATCAGTTTCTGGCTCTTGCTTACAACCTTCCCTACAAGTAATAAAGCAAGATAAGAGTTAGAAAATTACCCAATCATTAAAGATTGGCGTGGCTTGATGAATACCCGCCATCTCAAGGGCATTCTCGGTAGTCTCCGCCACTGAGCGGATGGACTTGAACTGAGAAGACCGATGCGACCGGTATAGGTCATCAATAGCGTTTCGATCACTCTCTGATAGCTCCTCGAAGGAAGGAGGGAAATCCTTGTCCGGGATCAACAATTTCCAGGGCACTCCCCCCTTATAAAAGAAGTAACACTTCTTATAATTGGAGTTGGTGGTCCGAAAATCGTCGACCAGGCGGACATGGACGTTCCAAACCCATCCCTGAAGGCCTCCCCACTCTGAAAACTTCGGCCAGCGGGATTGGAAGTGGTGAAGGTGGTTTGCCCCTGCTGCCAGGCGGAAGAAACACCGGAACAGGGCCAGTGAATATACCCATTCCTGGCGTAAGCATAGGAACTTGAAACCGACCCACATCCTGAGGGCATTCGGGACAAGCTGTGTGGGGTGAATCCCGTAAAACTGACACAAGGTCTGTAAATCCTCACAGAGAGGAAAACGCAACCCAGCATCGATCTGAGCCGCATAAATGTAAACCTCTCCATCGTGAGGAAAATGCAGACCTAGGCCAGGATATCTAGGAGCATCCTCCACGCTGAAGCCACCGAGCGCCACCACGGTCTTAAAATAAGCCGGCTTCAATTCATTAGGCTTGACGTCTACTCGAACAAATTCAAATATTGCAATGATAAACATAAAAAGCAAAGAACAGCAGAGGACATTGCCAAAGCAGAGCAATAAAAGGGCGAAAGTTTACCTTTTGGGGAAAAAATAGGCGTGTTCAGCTCGGGCCCGTCCACCACCACAGGAGTGGTTGCAGTCCTGCCCAAATCGGTCTGTTCCTCTACTGAAGGGGGAACGACTTCATCCCTGATGGTCAAAGGGACATCAGCATTTCTGGGCATGTTGGCTTTGTTGGCACCCTTGGGAGCCGTGTGCTTGACTCTCTGATTGCGAGGAGCCATGGAAATGTTGGAAGAAGGCTGAAGAAGGTTGAGAAAAGAAAAGGAAAGGATCGCAATGAAGCTCTGAAAATCCAAGAGAGCGGATAAGCGTAAAAGACAGAATACAGAAAATGACGTTTCCTATAGCGACCAAAAGGGGAGTAACCGCCACGAGCAAATCGAAGCGACGCAGAGGAATAATTGCACCCTTTTAAAAAAAAACCGAAGCAATGTCAGAATTCCAAGAGACAACGGTTGGCTGGTACAGACAGCTGTCAAGCTACCCTGGGTTTACGGAAAAGTAAATGTCAGGCGTGCCTCAAGTGACCGTTCGATTTCTGGACAACCGTGCAGTTATTAAATGCTAACAAGTCCACTAAGGAGACAAGAGGGTCGCCAACGCACTAATAAAGCTTTAGCAGGAATACCTCGGGTAGATAATGATCGCCTAACTAAGAAAGATAGACTTCCATAAGCCTGAGTCACCTCGAGTGATCGCCAAAAGGGGATAAAAGGAAGGATATTCTTTCGGCTTTGAACAGAGAAGGAATCGCTCGCCAAATGAGCTCGAAGTGTCTCAAAGGCACTGAACCATTACCAAAGACGTCACTATCTAAAACCCTACCAGGAAATCAAGCTCGACTGAAGGAACTTCAATCAAGCTTCGGGGGCAAATGTTGGGTATCGATAGTGACGGCCCAGTAAGAAAAGGCCTCGAAGGCCCAATAACTATAGAGGGGGTAAACCCATGACATCCGAACCGGATCGGCCCAAGTACAAGCCAAACTTGGCCCACCATCGAGTAATCCAGAATCGAGCCCAAAGTCTATAGAGACGCCAAAGGCTCTCAGACTGCTCGCCATTCTCTACCAAGTCGCGACCTTCCACTGCTCGACATGGGAGTGCTCGCCCCGAAGAGAGCCTTGCCTCTCTCCTCTGGTCCCACTAAACCGTTAATAACAGAGTGGCCAAGATATCCCGCATATCCCGGTCACATATTCACTAAAGATTAGATTTGGTAACTGCAATATCTCGCAGTAACTGCCATATCCCACGATCCGAATCTTCAGCAACTCAATATACATTAAGATATTCAGTTGCCTTTATACGGTTCTATCTCTCTTACCCTATAAATATCCTTGCTTTACATACGTACTTGACGTTTTGAGTTTTATACACACATATACTCATTTAAGCATCGGAGAGGGACCCAGAGGCACCCCCTCTGTTGCGCTCCCCTACTTGCAGGTTCACCGGAGTTGGAGCTGAAGCGTCATCCCAACCTTGTCTGGCATTCAATTCACTGCCAGATCAGCATTCAGGATTTCACGATCCAACAGCGACCATCTATTTAGATCATCAAGCTGGGCGCGCACAGATAATCTCCAAAGAGATCAGTGAATCTGACTTTGAGGAAGCTGGCGTGTCCCTTGTAGCTCGTCACGTTCTGCCTTTTATTCAGGTAAATAACCCTTCTTTTCATTTTTTGCAGACAATGATTTTGCCATGTTTTCTCACCTTGTAGCGTCTCCTCAGAAAAAAGGCGTCAAAGGAAAAGAAGACCAAGGAGAAGAAGTCGAAGGAACCTAAAGGCGATGCCCCTGAAGGTTCCAAGAAACGCAAGGGTCATCACTCCTCCAAATGGCAGAAAAAGCGAAGCTTATGGAGGAATCTCTGGATCTTCTTAAGGCCCCGGCAGAACTCTTCAGCGACGCCACTAACGAAGCTGTCACGACTTTCAAATGTGTGATTCTTAAGTATCACTGAGTTAATAATAACGTCATTAGTAATAGGAATAATGTGTTATTCACTAAAAAGTGGTGTCTCCCTGTCTTGGCCTATGGCGGCATCATGTAGACCTATACTGAATATCATAATGCGTCCTTAAGAAGGGAGAATTTGACCCTTCCTTTGATCCGACAGGAGCGGCGCCTGGTGAAGCCTCAAAATCCAAGACACCCACTCCCATACGGACTCCTCCAATTAACCGAGTCCCAAGAAGTGATCTTGGTCGACAGTCTTCCTGATGTTGAGGATGTGCCACCTCGTTCTTCTTCAACGTTGGTTCGCCAACGCTATAAAGGTCCCACCCTTACACGGGTCCTCAGTTCGACTTGAGGCGAGAGCTTCTAATGAATGTAGATTCACCCAACCCTCAACAATCCTGGGAGCCTTGGGCCAAACTAAGGGACGTACCCTTAGTAGCTGGCAACTCCTGCCAAGACCCCAACCTGGGTCTTCACCTGCTTTCAAGAGCATGCCCCCTGCTGATAGGAGACCCTTAAGTGTAGAAACAGAAGCTGTGGAAGGACTGGTTCGCCAATCCCTTTCTTTGGTGATGAGTCAGGTATACACCCTTTCTATCTTCCCTTTTTAACATACTTGTATTTTTTCTAACTTTTTTACAATCTTTCATATTATCCCTTCTCACCTGAAGATGGGCGCCACTCTCCTGGGTTTAACCGAAGAGAGAAAGCGCAAGATCTCAGTTATCCGCAAGGCTGAAAAGGCGGAATTTGAGTTGTAGAAGCTGCACCGTCGACTCGCCATTTCTGATGCAGCTCACAAAGAACTGGATGTTGAGCTTGTACAAAAGGAACAACTCGTCGCCAATTTGCGGGAGGTCCAGAAAAGAGAGAACGCTCTTAATGTAACTCTCCAAAAAGTTCAAAAAGAACTCGCCCATTTCAAAAATGAGGCGTCGACCTCCCAGGATATGTTCAAGGAAGCTAGAAGGAGACCAAGGAAGCCCAAAAAGAGGCCAAGGAAGCCAAAAAGGAGACTAAGCAGGCGCTGAAAGAGGCAACACAATCAACCCAAGAAGTCGAACTCCTCAAAACTGAACTCCCTAAGCGATTAGAGGAGGTTGTCGAATCCTTTCGCACCAGTCCAGAATTCGCTAAGGCTGCTGCATAATGGAATCGCACAGGGGTGCTCATCATCTTAAAAAAAAAGCCAGGGATATCCAGAAGGTCGACCACAACTTTGCTCTGGAAAAGTTGGACTTTCTGAAGAACTATATGGACCTTAAAGGTTATGAAGAAGCTGAGGCGTCGAAGGGAGCTGAGGAAGAAGAATCTGAGGATGAAAGCGTTTCCTCTGGAGCATCCGCCTCCAATACAGAAGCGCCTCTTGACCCAGAACCTGCTGCGCCTACACTTGAAGTGACATATGCTATCGACGCTCCTTCAAGCCAACCACCCTCGCCTAGCTCCTAGATTTTCCTTTTTATGCTTTTAGTCTTTTTTGGGTTTGTAAGAACTGATTACAACGCCTTGCCGTTGTTATTCATAATTGTGAATTCACCAATTTCCTTGTTTTATAACTATTTCATACTTAGCTTTATTTTGACTAAGTATGGATATTATATTTGTTGTTCATAATCTCAAACAAACAAATATTTAAAAGGGTTAATTGTCAATTTGCCCCCTAATGCTTGGACCGAATTTAAGAATCCTAGTCTTAATGTTTGGACGAAATCAAAATCACCCCATTCCGTCTTAAGGCCGTCTAATTGAAACGGAAAACCCGACACGTGCCTTGCACATGCTTTTTCTTAAGAAAAAAAGACAAAAATGCCCTTGGAAGTATCTGGAAGTTGGGTCCAGTAAGCACCGAGCCCGTCAAGGGAGAAGCTCAGATTTGGCTTCATCTCCTGAAAATTGTGGAAAATTCCAGGTGGAGGTGGGGTACTGTATTTCCAGGAGGATGAAGAAGGAGTGGTGGTGGTAGAAGAAGAAGAGTTAGAAGTTGAAAAGCTATTATTAGATGAAGAATTGTGTCTCTTGTTCTTCCGTCCGTCGCCGCCGAAACTCTGAGAACTCCGTGAGCCGTCGCCGAAACTCTGTTGTATTTGCAATACAAATTCAAAAGTGACAATTTATATTAACCTTTTCTTTGAGTTCATTAATATCCAACTGCTTAGCCTTGTGTTCGTCATTAATCATGAGATATGCTACTGCTTTTAGACATTGCCAGCAAAATGGAATTTTAAGTCAATTCTCAAAACAATAGCAACTAACATGCACAAAGATCTTATCAGGCGTACAAAAGACATTCCATAGAGTAATCAATTCAAATTTAACAGTCCAACAAGATAAAGTAAGCCTGTAGAAGTGCAGATAATTATCACCAGTAACTGCGTGGTTATTTTCACCAGCAATGCTCCCAACTAATTCAAAATACCTTGGTCATGAAGAAGCTGAGGGAGTTTCCGACTGGTGACGCGTTCATCACGAGTGGCAGAGCTAAGGGAGTTTCCGACTGGTTATTTCCATCACGACTGGCGACTGGGAGTTTCTGGATCCACGACAGCTTCATCGTCGTTGTAGAAGTTCTCAGAGTTCGGCTCGTGAAAGGGAGCTGATCTGTGTTGAAGGGCAAGAGTTCCGTGAGACAAAAATTGCACCGTGACAATTTAGAGCTTGCTCCTTCAAAGGCCTTGGCTTGCCGTGGCTGTCAGGAGGAGGAACGCCGCCGCATAGAAAATAATGGCATTTTTGTTTTTTTGCTTAAGAAAATGCATGTGCAAGGCACGTGTCAGGTTTTCCATTTCAATTAGACGGCCTTAAGACGAAATAGGGTGATTTTTGATTTCGTCCAAACATTAGGACTAAAATTTAAAATTTTAAACTTTAAGGGGGATTCTTAAATTCGGTCCAAACATTAGGGGGCAAATCGACAATTAACCCTATTTAGAATGAACACCATTATCACCAATGTTTTGAAGTTAGCCTTATTTGGACTAAGTATGTTTTATCATACTTGTTGTTTTTAATCGTAAACAAACAAGTCGCCATAAATAATTTTAATCAACGCCCTCGCCAAAAAAACATATGATTCCATTAATCAAACTCAAGCAATCGCCCATAACTATTGATTCAAACTTAAGCAATCACCCATAAGTATTGATATACAATCACTTCAACCTTAATACACATTCCTACACCATACACCATTTTTTAAGCATATTTTTTTTTCAAATGCTCTGCATTAAAAGTATTCTTCAATACTTTCCTTTCTTGATCCTCCAGCACATATGCATTTGGGTGAGGAATGGCAATGACCTTGTAAGGTCCTTCTCATTTTGGAGACAACTTATTTACTTTATCTTGATGTGAGAATTTATGCCTTCGCCATACCCTCTCCCCCATAAAAAATTGGCGAGAGGACACTCGCATGTTATAATATCTTTTCGTAGGTAAACACATCCGCCATTGAATTTATTCAGAGGCCCATCCCTTTTCATCCACCATATCCAATTCCAAACGCCTTTGGTTCTCATTTTCATAGCACCATAATGCTTTACCCTGTGGGATTCGACTGCTATCTCTGTTGGAGCAACACCCTCAAGCCCATACACCAATCCAAAATGTGTTTATCCAGTCGCATTCTTTGGGGTTGTTCGCAACGCCCATAAGACATTTTCTAATTCTTCTGTCCACTTTCCTCCCAAGGCATCAAATCTTTTCTTTAAACCATTCAACACTATTTTATTCGCCGCCTCCACTTGTCCATTGACCTGCGCATGCTTAACTGAAGCATGCCTATGGTCAATTTTCAACTCTTCACAAAACCATTTTAATTCCATTCCAATGAACTGTGGGCCATTATCACTGACCAAAACACTTGGGATTCCATATCGAGAAACAATCCTCGACTTAATGAACTTGATGACTTGAAACTCGGTAGTTGATGCCAACGCCTTTGCTTCAATCCACTTCGAAAAATAATCAACCGCCACTATTATATAGGTGCGTTGCTTAGACCTTGGTAAAGGACCTACCAAGTCAATTTCTCACTGAGCAAATGGCCATGCTGCACATACAATAGTGAGATGTCTCTCACTTAGTCATTCCACTCTGAAATCTGGTTTCGTCACCACCCACGGGTCCTCAAATATTTTCACATCTGTGTCATCTCCAATTTGCCACATCCCCTCTCCAAACAATATATCCTTTCCATGGACCAGACTCGTCCATCCCCAAGAATCTCAGCCACCCTTCCTAGTCAATCTGAAATTAGTGTTGGAGAAGTAAAGTCCCTTGAGAGTTCGGAGCCATAGTGCATCTGGTTCATTTAGAATTCTCATTCATCTTTGTGAGATATCCGATCACCACGTCCTGGGAAGTTTAAAGACATTCATCACGTATAAGGGAATGGTCGTGACGACTGCCAAACTAAGAACTTCCATTTCTGACTGGTTTTCGACCTCCAACATTGGATCTTGTTGCGGAATCTACTCTTGATATAGCCCTGTGCTTTCTTCTTCGACCGACCCCAAATGGATGAGAGTCCAAGGTATTTGTCAGGGTTAAAAAGTGCCTTGAATTTGCCGTACCCCTTCGATCTCCCTACAACTGTCATCATATGCCCCCTTATTGAAGGTCATGTTTGATTTCACATTGTTTATGTGTTGCCCAGAGGCTCTACAATACCTGTTCACTATATCCTTCAAACCCTGGCATTCTCCACTGTAACTTTCAAGAAGAAGAATGAATCATCAGCAAAAAACAGGTGGTGGAACTCTGAACATCCCTCTTTAGTGTGAAACCACACAGCTTCTCCATCTGAATGACCTCCTCAATTTGTTTGGAAAGCACGTCTGCCAAAAGGATAAAAAAATACTGATATAAGAACTCACCTTGCCGCAGCCCCCTAGTTGGCTGAATGGTACCTGTCCTCCTCCCGTTGGTCAACACGTGGTATGATGTCTTCGTTATGCATTGTGTCATCCATTCGACCCATCTCGCACCAAAGCCTCTCTTCTCAAGGCTTTTCAATAGAAAGCCCCACTCGACCCAATCATACGCTTTTTGCATATCCAAATTCAAGACATTCAATTGTACCTCTGCCCTTTCGATTCTTTAGATAATGAAACACCTCGTGATCAATAAGAATATTGTCATGTATTACACGACTTGCCACAAAACTGCTCTAATAGGGGGTGGCAAGATCCAATAAATAGTGTTTTAGCTTATTCATCAAGACCTTGGATATAATTTTATATATCTCGTTGGGATTAGAGTTTTAGGGATGATGGTAATATCTTTATAATTTAAAGTGGAGGGAAAGACACCTGACCTAAAAAAGGATTTGACTACCGTGATTACATCTCGACCAACGACGTGCCAATTCCTTTGGTAGAATAGGCCCGGAAAACCATTTGGACCTGGAGCTCTTGCCCTCCCAACTGAAAGACCGCAACCCTAATTTCTCCATTGAACACATTCCTTTCCAAATATGTGCTCATCTACGCCGTAATCTGAGTCGGAATGACCCCCATAGAACCACCCATTCATTCAAGTCCTCCCCATCTGACCTGAATATTGATTGAAAATGCCCACATATCTCGTTCCACACCCCTGGCCGAACTGATTCCATTCTCCCTGGTCATTTTGCACTCTCGTTATACAGTTTCTTCTTCTTCTACTGTAAACACCTTATTTTGGCTCAGGGTCAAAATATCGTAGGCGAGGATCCGAGCCGAGAAAAATCGAGATAAAGGAAAAAAAAATAAACCCTAAATCCAAAACCTTAAACCCTAAACTTTAAACCATAAACCTTAAACTGTAAATCATAAACCTTAAGCTCTAAACCCTAAACCCTAAACCTTAAACCTTAAGGGAAAAGTATGAAAAAAATGCAACATGTTTGCCAAAAATTGTGGTTGATGTAACTAGTTTTGGAGTGTAGGTAATTGATGTAACACGTTTTCTATTGTAGGTTTTAGATGGAAACGTGTGTTATTCCGTCAGTTTGCCCGTTAAAAAACAGCATGTGCCAGCCACGTGACATGATTTGTCAGCTTCTAATGAAATCTTTTCGGAAATGCCCAAGATACCCCTACACCTATTTCCCTCCACTTCCCTTCGTTCTTCATACACCCATACCGAAGCAAAGGCACTCACCTTCGAACCCAAGACCCGTCCCGTGCACAACCCCTCTTCAAACCCTAACTCTTCTGTTCTGCCAGCTGTTGCGACCAGAAGATCCTACCCCATCTTCTGCTGCGACAAGAAGCTCCCACCCCTCGAAGCGACAACCGAAGCGACTTCAGCTGCTGCAACCGACTCTTCTTCTCCCGCGAATCGTTGCGTCGACTCCGTCGTTCTGTTCAGTCCGAAGACGTACCCGCTCAATATCCCGCCAAGGTAACTTCTGAAGCCCCTCCGTGCTCTATAAATTGAAGGTTTGGGTCCGATTTTTAGTTGTATGGTTCCAATTTTGCAAAGGTGACAGATTTGTTGTGTAATCCGAACTGAGGCTCGGCTTGATTGTTTAGAGGGTAACCGATTGCACATGTTTGGTGGGTGAAACAAAGGAGTTAACTTCTATGTTCACTTGTATGTTTAGAAGGTAAAACGAATGTTCTGTGTGTGTTCTGATTTGGGATTTTTGATTTGTTATACGAATGTTCTGTGTGTGTTGTCTGTGATTTACTTGTTTTTTCTCTTCAAACGATGGAAGTGCTGACGAACACTCTTTTGTGCAGGTTTGAATGTCGACCTCAGGTGGTGATAAGTGGATTTTGAAGATCCACTACGATGACAGTTGGGTGGGTGGTGTGTACAACGGCAAACTGTATGAAATGGAGATAACCGAAGAAGTGTTCGCCTACTGCACAATCACTGCCCTTCTTGAGTATTACGGTCTCAAGAGGGATGGGACTATCACCTACGTTCCACCCGGTGGAGATCCGAAGAAGGACATCGAAATCATTGTGGGCGACGAAGACGTGCAGCTAATTAGAGACAAACAACAAGAGAATCACGAAGTTAGTTTGTACGTGGTTCCACCGTTCGATGAAGCCGCATGTGGTAACGATCCTTGGTTAGAACAACTTCGAAATAACGCATTGTTGAAGACTGTTGCAAATAAGAGAAGGATGGCATCTGAAAGGATAGCTGAACTTAGGGCGCAACGACTAAGTGAGAAAGATAAAGGGAAAGCTCCCATGACCGAGCTGTCCACGGACTCAAAATCTGAGGAGTTCTCATCCGATTCATGGGATATCTCGGACCCGAAGTGGAAAGCTGCATTGGAGGAAGAGTCGTCATCCAACGACTTTGTTGAAAAACCCCCAAGCAGATCGACACCACATGCCCGATCAACCAAACCCCCCTCCACCGAAGGTATGACTGATATACCCGACTTGGTGGGTGCTATGGAAGGTGACGTGGGTGATACTGTTGACGGGATTGGAATTCAAAACGTGAATGTGGAGATGTTTAACATTGAGCCCGACTGTCGGAGTGATACCTTGCAGACGCCTCCTAACTCGGAGGATGAAGTCGAATATACCAAGATGTCTAGGGCGAGGGTTATTGACGAAGAGGTTAATTCTGAGTTCGGCCGCCCCACTAAAAGGTACGAACTGAAACTTGGAATGAAATTTGTGGACGCAAAGGCTTTTAGGGAGTACATTATCGGACACAGCATTCAGGAGGGTTACGAGATGGAGTCTAAGGGAACTAATGGACCGAACCGAATAGAATTTCGGTGCAAGCAATCGACATGTCAGTTCAAGGTTGGCGCGGTTCGAATTCAAAAGCAAGTGACGTTTCAGTTAAGGAAGTTATTTGATGAGCACAGTTGTGGAAGAGCTTTCCATATGAAGAAGATCGGAGGCAAGTGGATATGTGACAATTTCATGGAGTTGATACGTAATGAACCGAATGTCAAAAATTCAACTATTGCGGATGAGATTCAGAAACGCTTCAACTTTGACGTCAAACGATGGAACATATGCGAGGGAATAAGGTTAGCCCGAGAGAAACTCCGTGGGGATAGATTATGGCAGTTTGAACGCCTCCGAGATTACGCCGCGACGGTCATTATGCACAACCCGGGAAGTACTGCGTACATCCAGGTGAATCCAGATACCAACCCATTAAGACCCAAGTTTGAGCGGATGTATGTTTGTTTGAAGGGCTGCGTGGAAGGTTTTAAGTCGGGTTGTCGACCGTTTATAGGATTGGACGGTTGTCATCTTAATGGACTCGACGGGGGTCAACTGCTTAGTGCAGTATCTAGGGATGCTGACAACAGGGTGTTCCCAATATGTTATGCATGGGTCGAAGCTGAAACAAGAGAGTCCTGGACGTGGTTTCTTGAAATCTTTAAGTCTGACCTTGGCGATGGGGGTCCTTGGATATTGATGTCAGATAGGCAAAAGGTAACAGAATTTTAAACACTTAATGAATTATGTTTTCTGTTTTTAAAATGCGTATAAATTATGTTTTAAGTTTTTGAATAACAGATGTATTATGTTTGACAAACTAAACAGGAGATGTATTATGTTTGTCAGGGTTTAATCACTGCCATAGAAGAGATATTCCCAGCTGCTGAACATCGATTATGTGCGCGTCATATTCATCAGAACATGCTCGTTGCAAAACACAATGATGCGGGTGTGAAATCACGTTTCTGGGCAGCAGCGTGTGAAGGATCGCAACCAACCCAGACAACCCAGACAACCCAGCCCTCTCAACCGTCCCAACAAACTCAAACGTCCGCTCGTGCACCTAGGAAGAGAAAGGCGAAACAGACTGCACCACCGGTCAAACGGAGACTAAACACACACGAGAAAGGGAAGAAGAAGGCAGCTCAGGTACCAGATTCGCCGCCTCCGGTTCCAGATTCGCAGATACCTGAGAGTGTCCCAAATTCGCCCCAGGTACCTGAGAGTGTCCCAGATTCGCAGCCTCAGGTACGTTTCGGTTCTGTCAATAATTCGGTTCTGACATTCGGTTCTGTTATTCTTCGCAGGAACGAGTAGTTGAAGACGTACCACCTGTCATTCCTACCACAAGAAGGCCAAAATTGCCACCGAGGAGAAAAACTAAGGTTTGTTCAAATCACAAAATGTAGTCCATTCCGTATGTTGCAATTAGAACTGTAATGTTGTTATCTATACATAGGTTAAACGTTCGGTTCCTAAGATTATTGATCTGGAAAGTGATGCTGAACCCGTTCGAGTAAGCTCAAGTGCCCCCCAATTGTCAGATTGTAGAGCGATCGTTGCCGTGGATATGCCTTTGAAAACAATCACCCCAAAGAAGAAAACAATTTTGAAGAGGGGTGGACCGTCAAGGAGTTCCCCCCGATTCAGGTCAAACAAGTTCACAAAATTCCCGACTCAGTGAAGATTTATGCCATTGCGGATTAGATATTATGATTAACTAGGTATTTTTAGGTGCTTTGCAGCATGCATGCTGTCATTTTGATGAACTATACTGTTTTTGTGGATTTTGGTGGATTTTTATGTACTAGTCTGTGCTCTGGCGGAATAGGTATTGTATGAAGGTACTTTGAAACGTTTTGTATGGTCTCTGTATGGTCTGGGTTACAGGTTTTGATTTTCAGGTGGAATTCTATTCAGTTGTGTTGTTAATGTTCTGCAGAAATTTTCCAAACATGTTACATCTATGTTAAACTTGTTCATAAACATATTGCATCAAAGACCTACAATTACAAAACATATGTTTTCATACTCCAACACACTAACAAACATAATGACCCTACAACCGACCCGCAAACACAAAACACAGAGTCAGCTTAACTGACAACTACTTTTAACATTACACAAACAAGCAGGACCACAAGCACTCCAACAGCAATAACTAACATCTTCTCCCTCTTACGTAGAAGAACAACTTCGTCTTCGATATGGCCATGCATATCTCAAAATTTGCTTACGGCCCTCCTTCCATATATGCACATTGGCGGGTCACTCCACTCGAAGTAATTACAACCGTGGTTCTGCAATCGAATTTGGGAATTAGGGTTTCGAATGGAACTTTACAACTGTGGTTGGCCAACAATTTTCAAATTCATTCCACAATTAGGGTCAAAACCAAATGAAATCGACAAACGCACCTTATAATTGGGACACCCATAGAAAAACCGACCGAAATTCTTCCATGTGGAAGCTGGTTTGGCATGACTAGTGAACCCACAATAGCAAATCAACGGTTGGTACTCTTCATGCGCCTTCGAGCTTCGAGAAGAGCTGCTGGACTTGTGCGGTGACATCATTCGTTGGAGAAGACATGAACAGGAGAAGATTGGAGCTCAACCGAAGATTGGAGAAGACACCAACAAGAGAGGTGTTATAACTGTCGTATGAAGAAGACTTTTCACGTTTCAAATAAGTCACGTGCATGGCATGTGCACACTTAACAGACATTTTGAACGGAAACTTAACGACTGCATCAAATACCTACAACATCAAACATGTTACATCAAATAATACAACTGTGTCGCTTTCACAATTTCTGGCAAACATGTTACATTTTTTTCATACTTTTCCCTAAACCTTAAACCTTAAGCTCTAAACCCTAAACCTTAAACCCTAAACTTTAAGCTCTAAACTCTAAACCTTAAGCTCTAAACCCTAAACCCTAAACGTTAAACCCTAAACAAAAAATAATCACTCACAAGAAGACATATTTTCTTTCGGCCAAATTGAAGGAAGAATCAATCAATTTGCTTTGATCAAATTGAAGAAAAAATCAACTCATTTTCATGATCATGTCTACCATCCATTCTTCCGCTTGCATATATTATTTTCTTAACCCATTAAAATAAGAATATACCCTTATAAATAGAGAAGCTACGATTGATGAAAGGGGGGGGGGGGGGGAGGAAAAGATAGAGAAACTATGACAACAAAAGAATAGAAGGGAGATTGAGTGAGAAAAAAAAAAGAGAAAGTTTGATACTATATATATGTATATGTTTAATATATATATATATATATATTATGTATATATGATACTATATATATATATGTAATACTATATATTTATATTATGTGTATAATATATATGTGATACTATATATATATATTTGAAATAAAAAAATATTTTCAAAATTGACTTAGGTCATTCCTAAACTTTGATGAAGCTTAATTACAACTCGGTCCGTGGACTCTCGAGTCATTTTGGAACTTTATCGAGTGTTATAAACCAAACCAGAAAAGTTTTGGGTCATTACTGCAATTTTTAAAATATCTTTTCAATACAGCTCAATTTTTTTAATAATTGCATTTTGATCCCTAAACCTTTTTGGACATCCCATGACTTCTCAAAGTGTTACAAATTGGTCTAACGTGCTTAATATCTTCAAAATCATTCGTGTATGTTTGCCACGTTTAAAATGGTCCCAAAGTTAGACCACCTTTTTTCGAGCACGATTTGTAGAGATTGTTGAGGTTTCGATGAGTTATCAGATAATACTTTTCTTGCGAGCGCTTGAAGTTTCACCATTGCTTTCAGTTTGGGAACTAAAACCAGATTCAAGTAAGATCAAATTAAAGTCTTAGATTTCAAATTCAGAACCTGATGAAACTGTAGTAAAAGTTGAAGCAATTAAAATATCATAACCGAACCAAATAGCCTCTGAAATCGCACTGGATCTTAATCGCGACACCCTCTTTTGCTACTGTCAATCGCTGAGTCCAATTAACATTTTTAGGGAGGGAGCGGATACATATAACAGCACTAAAGAAGATGTGGACATTTGAGAAAGTTGACATTAAACGGAGGTCACATGCAAGACATGTGAGGAGTTAACAACCATTTTTCACGAACACAAATAGACTTCATCAAAAATCAACAATACCAAATATGTTTCATAAAAAATAAACCATGTGTCACTTTTGACAAATATATTGCAAATTTTTCATACTTTTTCTTACTTTGAAATTCAAACATATCATCTAACTTTACATGATGTTGCACTTATATCCTAACAACTTATACTCGGTCGGGCCGATTTATTCGATCTTGTGAAGAAAAAAATGTCTCTGATGCCAAATTTAAGATTAAAAAAACAACTGTTAAAACTCAGTCTTAAACCTTAAATTCGGAAGGTAACTCGTCTTAAATTCGGAAGGGACTTTGGGACAATTTTTTCATCCACACATTTTATTTTTCACCCTATATAATACCAGAATATTCTTACTCGGCTTTGTGGGTAACAGTTTTGCTCTTGCCCCTTCTTTTGGTCGGGCACCTTGACCTAATTGAATCGAGTTTCGCAATTGGTAACGATCAAGTTTCCTCGTCAATTCCTGTATCGGATTTTTCAAAACCTCTGTCTCTTTGGTGTCTGCGGATTCTCTGGAGAGAAAGCTTGCTTCTCCAGTGGTTTCTTCTTGGTTAGTCTCGAAGAACGCAATGGCAACTGATTCTCCAAATTCAGTTCGAAAAGGTGAGTTAGTCAAGACGTATTTTTGGTCTAGTACTGTTAAGTCTGAATTTGGTTGAGATTTCGTTTCTAGACTCCGAATTATAACTGTGCTTGTCGTAGTGGTTGTACACTTGAGAGCCACAGGGGATGCTCCGATTCTGAAACAAGCCAAGTTCAAGGTAACAATTTGTTGACCTTGTCATGTTCCTCCTTGTTCACTTAACCTTGTTTGATGTTTCGATATAATTCTTGAAGATTGTGTTCAATTTTTTAATTCAAAAGGCCTTTTTTTTTTGAAAGGGCAGACTCCTTTTTCAGTTGGTTACTCGATGATGATCTATAGTTAGATTGCTTACTCAACTCCAGTCCTTTTAAGGATTTCGTTTTACTAATCCTTTGACTAAAATATGACGATGATCTGCTTGAATTTATATTGCTCGAGTATACGTCTAGGCTTGTTAAAACTTGACTCCCCAGTGCTTAAAGACATGGGAGGGAAGGGGCGAGGACTAGGAGACATTTCAAATGATGATACGTGCCATAAAACATTTCATCAATTAAGTCTCTTAGGAAATTTGGTTATTCATAATGTTTATTCATACCCTCCTCTCCATTGATAGTTGTAAGCCTTTTTTTAATTGAAGCTTTTGGAAATACCAGGAAGAATTCACTCAATAGGTAACCACAGAGTTTAAATACTTCCATTAGAATTTAGCAACTAGTTATAGTTCATAGTTGTAACCAAGATGAATGGTGTTGGTATCTTCTGAACTTAATTTATACCCCATCTCACATGGTGAGACGAGTCCATGTAAGTTTTCTCTTAGATTAGATGGTGAAGAAACAAGTTGAAAGGATTTGCAAAATTCTAATATATCCAAGTGCAATCACGAGTAGTGTAAATAGGCATGGAATTTAACTTTCACGGTATGTCTCAGCTATTTATTCTGAGCATTGGAGGGATCAGGATCTATTTGAGCTGCTGGGATCTTAGAATCGAACGATCCTAGGATCCTGATGCCAATTGTAAATCAATATTTGTGATTATTCATTCTTTGTAACTTTGTGGACTATTATGTCTTAAAATTTGCCAGACTGTTATAGGACAGCTTTTCTTATTTAGTTTCCAATATTTCCAGTAAAAGTTATTGCAACCTTTATGAATTAATCTTGTCAGTATTTATGAATTCTTTTTTCACTTATAGATATCTGGAACAGACAAATTTGCCAAAGTGATTGAGTTTCTTCGCCGTCAGCTTCATCGCGAGACACTGGTATATGTTATATGATGCCATCTTTCATTTTGCCCGAACTTACAGTCTTGGCTTTTATGGTGCCTGTAGTTTGTTTATGTCAACAGTGCGTTCTCACCGAATCCAGATGAATTGGTGAATGATCTATATAACGTAAGTACTTGTCATGTTAATATCACTTCTTGATGTTTTGCTTTTTTAATTAAATTTGGTATGAATTTGAGCTGGGGCATAACCCAGTAATTGATTTGCCCATTCTCTAAACGGTGCTGTAAAACATATATGATATTAACATGATTCCGTACAAATGAGAGGTGTTTACAGATTCGTTCCCTGCCATATGCTTAGGACATCTGAGATTCAATATATTCCATACCTGGATCCTTGAATTATACGTATGTAGCTTACTGGTGGGCATAATGTTTATTATATTATCACTTGAGTTCATTGCCGATATGAAGAGTCAAAAAGCTTTCAGAGGTGGTTTGTTCTGCCCATTTATCTTTGTTGGTGACCAATCATCGATACAAAGTTTTTGCTGAAGACTGATATATTTTTCAGCATTAAGAAAGAATCACTTTAAAAGAGGAGGTTTGAAGGACATAGAAAACTCATAGTCCGCCAGTAGGTTATATGGCCTACGCCCTAACCACTCTATTACATTTTGATAATTTATTCTGCTTTTAGTCAATGTAACTACCTAATACAGAGACAAAAAGTTTGTCTTTATGCTTTTGGTTGATCATTGAA
This sequence comes from Chamaenerion angustifolium, assembly GCA_946814005.1. Classification (NCBI taxonomy): domain Eukaryota; kingdom Viridiplantae; phylum Streptophyta; class Magnoliopsida; order Myrtales; family Onagraceae; genus Chamaenerion; species Chamaenerion angustifolium. The sequence goes on along the minus strand of OX328270.1, from coordinate 21,486,611 downwards.
ATAGTTAACAAAAAAGACAAAATTTCTGTGTCTTCAATGGGTAAAGAAGATCAAGCTTCTGGTTTCAGTGTAAAATGAAGTATTACCTCGAAACAGATGAGTTTGATCCTGTAACTAGCTATTTTAAGTACATTATTGTGGATCTGTAGAAGTTGCAAAGAGTCATCGTCTCTTGTTCTGAAGTTATTATAACTTTACCTTAACACTTTAATCCGTGTTTTGTTTTTGGATTGTGGATTTAGAGAATTAAACTATCTAACTTTGTTAATCTGTTCACTGCAGAATTTTGGGTTTGATGGTAAACTTGTGGTCAACTATGCTTGTTCGATGGCATGGGGATAATCATCCTACTACCTTCTGCTTATAGAATGCTTCTGTACAGGTGAGAAATCTGGTGAAACATATTCATGATATGCACTAATTTGGTCGAGCACCAAACCAAACCAATATATATTTGTACGATATATGATCTAAAATATATGATTTACTATAGATTATAGATTGAATCATTCTGAATAGGGTCGTAATATTATTCTTATTTAGAATTTCTACTCTTTTAGCTGCGTAATAAAAAATACTTTAAAAATTGTTACAATTTAACTCTTCAAAACTTTTCTATAGGTTACAAATTGAGTTCTGATTCGATCAAGACTAGATTGATCCTCTATCAAATTGGGACTAAGGAGTACATATAAAAAAGTTTCGAAGGACTTTATTGTGACATTTTTTTATGTTATTTTTATATTTTTCAAAACATATTCAGTTAAGTTTAAATGAAAGAGAAAAACTGAATCTAACATTAAGGATCAACCATTTTATTTTTAAATATTAGAGAGAAAATACTATTTTCACAAAAAACATTATGAAATTAAACCCCTCATACTATTTTATCTTAATTGACTGATGCTCTCCTTGATTGGGTATCCTATCCTATCCTATCCTTAGCTGCTGATAACAAGTAATACTAATCTATTGGCCTTTAAATAAATCATTGATGGCAACATACAATCCTTATGATTACCTATCAATTCTCCACTCATGAGACTGTACGAGGTGTTGTATATATTCTAGTGTAGAATTTATTCCATTATTCTGTGTTCTAAGCATTAATCACTAACTTTATTTCTTTCCATAACCTTCAAACATGTAGGAATTTGATCGATGTATAACGACGAACGTATAAAGGCATTCCCGTTTTGGTCCCTTTTATAGGAGTAAGTCGTTCAGAATTTAGTTCTTCGTATGATCATTCCCCCTAAGATGATTGAAGTACCGAGTAATATTATATTTGAATTCTTGTCAATTCAAAACGAAAACACTAATAAGCATGTGTTCTTGGATCGTTTCTACTTCAGGTAAGGATAGATGAACATTGATTTGTTACTTAGAGAAGTAAACACTTTGGTATGAAAATAACACTACAATTATGGATGAACTATTGATTGATAAGGTAGAGTCCACCGCTATAGACAAATATATTAATTTCAATAATTATAAAAGAATGAAGAAAAATAATTCCTCTGTATTTTTTTAAAATCAAATTTTGAGTTGTGGAATTTAGTCATTCCACTAACTTACTATTAAAAGACTAAACTAATCTTAATAATAACAATAATTGGTTCAAAGAAATTCTATTATACTTATTTAATGAGGTATGACATTTTTCAAGACCTAAACAAGCTAACCCAAACAAAAAATCTATGGGCTATACGCCCATAACATCAAATCACTTATTAAATTGATGAAAAAACACTTCAATTAATGGAGTCTTTTTAAAAATTAAGCACTGTTTCAAAAAAATTTGAAAAAATATTTAGCAAAATGTATATAAGCGCTACTGAGGTAGCGTTTTTTACAACGTGCGCTACTTTGAGTAGCGTTTTTCAACAAACACTACTAGGGGTAGCGTTTTTATGAAAAACGTCACTCCTATTGACTTTTTTTTATTTTTTTTTTTTACGTTTTTTTTACGACTCGATGTTTAATTAAAATTTAAATTATATATCTATTAAAAAAAATTGTAATAAGTAGATATTTTAATTGCGATTCAAATAATGCAAAAAATATTAAATTTGAGCTTACGGATTGACTATACGGTCTTTCGTAAGTTGATATTATGCATATATATTCTTCGCAAGCGCACACACATATATATATATATATATGCTTGTGCTTCGCAAGCACACCTCGTGGATTGAAAGTCTCAAGCACAAGAAAAATTCTTCGCTGTTGTTCCAATAATTTTGGTGTCTTCAACACAGAAATACAACAATTAGATATTAACACAAATATAAAAATTAAAAAGGTTAAAACTTTATGTATATAGATAAATTTCAGTCAGATTTGAGATAACTCGGAAGCTATATTTGAAACTCAATAATAATATGAATGATTTATCTATATGAGTAACATATTATACGGCCAGTCTAAAAGTATCGTATTATAAGTATTGTATTATACAATCAGCCTAGGTGTTAATTTTTTACTTTTAGATTGATCGTATAATACGATACGTAAAAAACTCTACATACGATACAAAAACAACAAAACAATGTTTTAAATAGTAAATCCACTGTTTAAACAGTTATTTAAAAATATGAAAAAAATCAGCCTAGACTAAACCTCTTCTGGATCAAATAAGATCGTCTCAAGCACAATAAACTCAATCTTATTTTCGATGGGAAAAATTAAGCATGAAATTTTGATCTTAAATTTCGTTTTTTAAAGTACGTCCGAACATATCCGAGCACAACCCTATTATAAATCATCCATACTCTAATAGTTTTCAAGAATAATTTTATGTTACTCATATAGATAAATCATTCATATTATTATTGGATTTCAAATATAGTTTCCGAGTTATCTCAAATCTGACTTAAATTTATATGTATATACATAAAGTTTTAACCTTTTTAATTTTTATATTTGTTTAATATCTAATTGTTGTATTTGTGTGTTGAAAACACCAAAATTATTGGAACAAGAACGATGATTTTTTCTTGTGCTTGGGACTTTCAATCCACGAGGCGTGCTTGCGAAGAACAGGTATATATATACCTAATATCAACTTACGACATAGCGTACGGTCAATCCGTAAGCCCAAATTTAATATTTTTTTTTGCATCATTTGAATCGCAATTAAAATATCTACTTATTACAATGTTTTTAATAGATACATAATTTTATTTTTAATTAAACATCGAGTCGTAAAAAAAACGTAAAAAAAAAAAACTACTCCTAGTAGCGTAATGATAAATGTTATTCAAAGTAGCGCACGTTGTAAAAAACACTACCCCGAGTAGCGCTTTTTTGATAAAAAAAACTCCAATAAATGAAGAATAATGACTAGAAATAACACATGATTTGAAGGTTTTTAAATCAGTAAAATTCCTTTTTTTTTCTAAGGTGGTGTTATATACCAAGTTTTTTAGAGGATGTTTTTAATGGAAACTTACGAAAGCATTATTTAAAGAATATATATATATATTGTTGGATCTGAATCTCCTGGATGCTGATTTGATAATGAATTGAATGTCAAAGGATGGATGAGGATTGCTCTTGCGTTAGCTCCGGTGAACCTGCAGGAAGGGGATCGCAACAGAGGGGGTGTCTCTGGGTCCCTCTCCGATGCTTAAATGAGTATTCTGTGTATATGAACTCAAAACGTAATGAACGTATTGAAAAGTAAAGATATTTATAGAGTAAATAGACCAAACCGTTATTGGCAACAGAATATCTTAGTGAATATTGTGTTGGTGGATATTAGGATAGCAGATATTACGGTTATGGCGTAATATTAGAGTTACCGTATGTAATCTTTAGAGAATATGTGCCCGAGATACGAAGGATATTGTGGCCATATATTTAGTAACAGTTGGTAGGACCAGAGATGAGATGTTAGACTCTCTTGGGCGAGCACTCCTATGGCGAGTAGTAGGAGTCTGCGACCTTGGTTAATGGCGACCGGTGATGGAGTCTTTGGCGTCCACTTTGACTTGGGTTCGATAATGGACCATTTTATGAGGGTCATATCAACCTTAATATGGGCTGACCCGGTTCGAATTACATGGGTTTAACCCCTGCAAAGTTATTGGGCCTTTGGAGCCTTTTCCATATTGGGTTGTCATTATCAATACCCAACATTTGCCCCCGAAGCTTGAGTGAAGTTTCTTCGGTCAAGCTTGATTTGTGATAGGGTTTGAGATAGTGACTTGGATTGGATCTTCTTTGTCCTTTTATGTTATTTGTGCCTTTTTAAATACTCAATGTTCTTTGGGGAGCAGTTGTTTGGTCGCCTAGAGTTTATGGAATATTCGATCATTTATCCCTTTTGGCGAACGCTCGGAGTTCCCGGGGTTTATGAATGCTTATTCATCACTCTTTGGCGAGCACTATCTTTGAAAGGGTTTTCCGAAAGGCTTAGAAGAGTTTTGGTGATCACTTTATCTGTATAGGGTCTTGAGCATTTAATGACTGCATGGTTATCCAGAAGTTGAACAGACAATTGAGGCATGTCTGTGTTTTATTCTTCCGTAACCCAAGGGTAGGTTGCAGTTTTTGTACCGTTCCAACCGTTTGTCTCCCCGAGGTGTCTCTAAGAATTTTGACATTGCTTCGATTTTTACCCAAATGGGGTAATCATTCTCTGAGCCGTTTCAATTGTGTCTGTTCGATTTCTTCTATTTTGTCTACATAAGAAACAGAACCTCATCCCTTTTATTTTTTACGCGTTCCAGTCATTTGCATTTTATTTTTTACGCGTTCTGGACAATCGGCGGCCACACCGGTGGTGGTGGATGGGCTAGAGACCAACGTTCCCGCTTTTTCCCCGACAGGTAAACATTGATGCTCTCTGTTGACTTCTTTTTAGATAATACTTCCTACTTTTTATATTTATATTGTTCTTGTCATACCCTGGTTTCCTGAGTACATATTAAGCCCAATGAACTGAAGTCGTCTCAGTTTAAGGCAGTGGTCGCCGTAACTGGCCTGAGAGAAACAAATGCCCCCAGATATCCGGGTTTAGGGCTGCATTATCCTCGTGATTGAGAGATTTACGTCTATGCGGCCCAGATCGATGTTGGGTTGCGTTTTCCTATCTACAAGGATTTGCAAGAACTTTGCAGATACTACGGGATAGGTCCTACACAGGTAGTACCCAACGCCATTAGGACGTGGATTGGGTTCAAATTCATGTGTTTACGTCAAGAATGGACGTATTCACTAGTTTTGTTCCGCTGCTTTTACCGATTGGCCGCTGGAGCGAACCACCTCCACCATTTCCAAACTCGGTGGCCCAAGTTCGAAGAATGGAGGGGCCATGCGTGGAACTGGAACACCCATTTTCGCTTGGTGGACGACTTCCGCACTACCAACTCCAACTACAAGAAGTTCTATTTCTTTTGTAAGGGTTGCGTGACATGGGAGTTATTCCAGCGGGAAAGGGATACTCCTATCTTCGGGGAGTTGACAGGAAGTGATCAGAACACAATTGATGACTTCTTTCGGTTACACAAGCAATCAAACTTCTGTTCGATCCGTTCCGTGGCGCAAACCACAGAATCGATGCTCGAGCTCGCGGGCATCCATCATGCCTCGCCAGTTTCTATTGACTAGGTAATTTTCTAACTTTTTCTTCTGTTGATTGTAGGCGTTCGGAGCCACAAACTCATTGGTCTATTTTCCAATCAGGCTAAGGCGGAGCTATCTCCGGACCAGGCGTCACTGAGCCTTCCTCCTCTTCCTTCCAGGCGTTCCTCCAAACGCAAGCCTGAGGAGGATCGTCCTTCTACCACTCCTAGCGCTTGCCAGCAAGGTATGCAACTGTCTTTTAGTGTTTCTTTCCCCTGTTTTAGTCTTAGGTTTCTAATACCTTCGCTGACCTTTTACTAGGAAGACCACTACTGATGTGGCTTCGAATCCCACTCTTGTCAAGAAGGCCAGGAGTTCGGGCGAAAAGCGCCCTGCTCCTCCTATGGTAGGCTTGTCCAAATGAACCGGTTCAGACAAACTGGTCTGGTCTGGAACTTGTTTGGTTCAAACCAGTTCGGCCGAACTAGTTCCAAAACCAGACCAGCGTTTTTAGCCTTCAAATAGAACAGTTCAAAATAGTACCAAAAGTCCAGTTTTTGATACTGGTTTATACTTAAATTTAAATCAAACCACTTTAAACCTATATAATTTTAGAACTGGTTTGAAGCAAAATCAACTAAACCGGTCTGAAATTAAACCAAACCTAGAGATGTTTTCAATAAACCAAACCTAGAGATATATTGGACTCTCGTATGTTGATGTTGGACAAGATTTTAGTCGATTGTGGAACAGATTTTCAATCGGTTTAGGGTTTTTTTCAGTCGGTTCAGTGTATTTTTCAGTCGGTTTAGGGTTTTTTCAGTCGGTTCAGTGTTTTTCAGTTGGTTCAGTATTTTTTAAGACGGTTCAGTGTGTTGGACAGTATTTTCATCCGGTTTAGGTTCGGTTTGAACCGGAATATTTCCGAACCAAAATTGATATTAAAAAAAACAGAACAGAACAGTTCAAACCGGTTCTGAATCGGTTCGAACCAGACCAGTTCTTTTTTCCTTAAACCAGACCAGTTTTTTTAGAAACAGAAAAATGTACTGTTTTTTTTCAAACCAGACCAGTTCAGTTCAGAACCGATTCGACCCCGAACCGGTTCATGAACAAGCCTATCCTAAGGGTACTGCTGCCCCCAAGGAGAAGGCTATGGTGGTGGCAGTGGTCGCCACACCTTCTTCCGATAAAGCTGCTGCCAATCCTCCTAAGGAGACTGGGGCTAGGAATATGGGGCAGACTGCCCCGGGCCCCGGGCCCCTTGGTGGACTTATTTCAGCTGCCAAAGCCTGCGAACCCCAACGGCGTTCGGTCCCCTTGGGGGAATCTCCAATAGGTGGAGATTTCAGACCAGAAGAAAATCTGGGGTAACCTGGATATGTGTATGCCTCTCCTCGAGGGGATTGTACCTCATCGGGACATGGCTCTGATTCCCTCCGAGCTGCTCGCCATCGAAGGGTTCATGAGGTTGCACTTCAAGCGGATCACCCTGGTAAGTTCTTTTGTTTTTACTTATCTTCAATCATCTTTTGACGTTTCATTGAACTGATTGTACTTTGCCCCTTTTTTCCTTGTTGTCAGATGACGGGTTTGAGGGATAAGGCCGAGTCGGCTGCTTATCTGGTGGAGCATGCTCGGGAGGAGTACTTCCAGAAGGAGCAGAGACTCCTCGCTTTCGTGCAGGAGAAGGAGGAAGAGGCAACCCTCTCCAATGATAAGAGGACGAGCATTGAGCTCCAGCTTAAGGTGGACGACCAATATTCTGCGTAGGTGGAGGCGGCCAATGCTCGGCTGAAGGCTATGTTGAAGGAGACTGAGGCCCAGAGAGCCGCTGCTGAGGCTTAGAGGGTCGCCGCTGAGGCCAGGAGGGACGCCTTGGAGAAAGAGAAGAAGTAGTTTGCCCTTCGGCTGAAGTCTGTCTCATCCTCCCAGAGCGTGGTCGAGGACTTTAAAAAGTCCGAGGAGTTTACCGACTGCGCCTTGGAGGTGATGAAGGTTGAAGTGACTTCATATCTTCAGATCCTGGTCGAGGATATTCAGGCGATCGACCCCAAATTTCCCCACCGGGAAGTTGAGTCCCTCAAGCCCTTCCTCCAAAGCAACTATTCCACGGAGGTTCCCCCTGCTGCTGTCATCGAGGAGGTTGCCCCCGAAGTCGAGCAAGAAGCCACCGTCCCTGAAGAGCCCAAGACTTGAAGTCTCAAACTCCCCCGGCGATCATATCTTTTACTTTTGATAATAGTTTTTGTCTTCCCCTATATTTCGGGAATGTTTCTAATTATTTTTTGATTTCAGAATCGGTTATTTTTTTAATATTGAATGCCTTTATATTCATAAGCCTTTACTTTTAATTTGACTTTGAATGTGTTGGCGATTCTTCCGATGTCTTTATCATAATTACTTTCGACTTTCTCTTCGTTTTATAATGGTCTCGACCCTTAGGGTCTTGGACCTTTCTTTAGGCTTAGAATGATAAGTCTTTATAGATTTATCTATTCCCCTCGCCAAGTATAAACCTCTTAAGGAAGACTATCATCTTCTGAAGATGTGTTACCTTGTTAAGGTTTAGACCTTTTGGAGTGTTCACCTAATCCTGAGGAACTTGTTCTTCAAAGCTTATTCATATATAGTGATCGCTTTAAGTTCCTTCCAACCTTTTTGAGTTTGTTTCACAAAGGAACTGTTACCCTTAATATGAATTGTTCGCTTTGGATGTTACTTCTCGAATTTTGCCCTACTTATAAGAGAACGGCTTCCTTGACGGATTGCTCGCTTTTTGCGTTAGGACTTCTGCCTGATTTTTATATCTGGTCTTATGCCTGACTTTGGCATCAGGTCTTTTGCATAACCTTGGTGTTAGGTATTTTTGCCCGATTTGACTATCAAGTCTTGTGCCTGATTTTGGCGTCAGGTCTTTTGCCTAACTTTGGCGTTAGGTCTTTCGCTTAAATTTGACTTTAGGTCTTTTGCCTGATTTTGGCGTCAGGTCTTTCACCTAAATTTGACTTTAGGTCTTTTGCCTGACTTTGGCGTCAGGCCTTTTGCTTGACTTTGGCGTCAGGTCTTTTGCCTGACTTTGGTGTCAAGTCTTTTGTTTTGCCTAACTTTGGTGTTATGTCTTTCGTCTAAGTTTGACCTTAGGTCTTTTGCCCAATTTTGATATCAGGTTTATTGCATAACTTTGGTGTCAGGTCTTTTGCCTGATTCGTTCACCAGGTCTTTCACCCAATTTTGTTATCCGGTCTTTTGTTTTTCCTAACTTTGGTTCTAGGTCTTTCGCCTGATTCGGTCATCAGGTCTTTCGCCCAATTTTGTTATCGGATCTTTTTTCTTCGATTTGGTTCGAGTGGCCATACTTTATGAAGGAATGACTTGCTTTTATTGACATAACATTTTGATTACAAGGTATGCATAAAACTTCTTAAATGTTCGGAGTTGAATGGACGGGGTAATCTTTCGCCTTCTGTGGATTACAAGTTATACATATAGATATAATAGTATTACATAAACATAATATAAATATATATTATACATATAGATATATATAGTAATACATAAACATAATATAAATATATATTATACATATAGATATATATAGTATTACATAAACATAATATAAATATATATTATACATATAGATATAATATCACATAGATATTATACACACATATATATATATATATTAACAAGTATATTGTACATAAATATATATAATATATGTATATCAACTTTTTTTTTATAACATGAATAATAACATTAGGAAATACAAATACAATATTAAATGCGAGAAAAATATACCCAAATCGTTCGGAACTTAAACACCGTCCGAAAAACCGAGACCGATATATTTTTTTCACTCTTTTTTTTTCCAATTACTCTTCTCTTCTTCAATTCTTTCTCTTCTTTCATTTCTCCTTAAACACCATAGCATTCACCTTGTATTTATAGAAGAAATCTACTACTTATTTAATTATTTTTAATAAATTTTTTTAATAATAAAAAAACGTTTTTTTAATAATAAAAAAACGTTTTTTTAATAATAAAAAAACGTTTTTTTAATAATAAAAAACGTTTTTTTAATAATAAAAAATAAAAATCGGTGGAAAAGATTAAATTTTCCATCGTTGGAATTTATTATTATTATTTTTTTATTATTTAATTATTTTGTTAGTTTTCAAATATATATATGTATATATATATATATACTATATATATTTTTCCAATCTCGATTACTCGCATACAGTATTTTGATCCCGAACCAAAATCAGGTGTTTACAAGACCGATGATTGCTGCATCCTCAAGAGCGACATCGAAAAGCTGATACAGAGAGGAATGTTGAAGGAGTTTGTGTCTGAACGAGACAGGAGTCGAACTCCACCACGTAGAAACCACTCGCCAGGTCCGCCTATGCAATCCGGCCCATCCCAAAGCAGGAGGGTAATCAACCTAATTGCCGGAGGGTTTGGCGCCCGAGGCGAGAGGTCGCATGCAAGAAAGGTCTATGCAACTCAAATTTCTACAGCGGTCCAGCTGGGAAAGCGACCTCGACCCGAAGAGGACATTGTCATTTCATTCTCCGAAGATGACTTGGCACATGTCACCACTCCTCACAATGAGGACCTGGTTATCTCGGTCATTAGGTCTTCGTCTGACTCTTGGCGTCAGGTCATTTTCTTCGATTTGATTCGAGTGGTCATGATTTATGAAGGAATGACTTGCTTTTATTGACATAACATTTTGATTTACAAGCTATGTATGAAATCCTTAAATGTTCAGAATTGAATGGACGAGGTAACCTTTCTCCTTCAGTGGTTTCCAGATAGTAAGATCCTGGGGCGGCGATCTCTACTACTTTGTACGGTCCTTCCCACTTAGCTGAAAGCTTATTCTGATTGTCCAGTCTTGTAAATTCGTTCCTTCTCATAACCATCTCCCCCACGAAAATTGGCGAGCGCTGACTTTTCTGTTGAAGTATCGAGCGGTCACCAGACGCATCTTTGCTTGTGTTTTTTATGATTGCCACCTCTTTTCCTCTGCCAGGTCGAGGTCAGTTCTGCGTTCGACTTCGTTTGCCTCAGTGTTAAAGTGTAGGATTCTATGGGTAGGCACTGCTATTTCGGCGGGTGCCACTGCTATAATTAACAATAATTATGTAATATTTTAAAAATAATACAGTTATACAAATGTTTAAAATAATATATAAAAAGTATCGTATCATCCGCGATCTATTGCAACATATGATGTTGTTGAGCGTACAACAATGAAGATCCTCCAACTCCTGCAAGGATGTAAAAAGACCCCCTTTCGAGCTCCTTTGCTCAGGATGCATTATCTGACATTCAATGGTAATATTAATAATGAGTATACAAACTTGTCTACTAATGCATTCATTTATAAATCGCAACACACTTATATCAGTTATTACAAGATCTTTTGTTGTGACCATGTTGAACAAAGTTACTGCATTTTTTCTTTTTAGAAACGTCTCTACTATCCATTTCGTTATGGTTCCTTAACCTCCTGTGACCACATTTTGATATCATCATCTATGGATCACATCTAACTATAGGAACAAACCACCTATTACACTGGTCTTCATCCATTAGAGAATGTAATTTAAGAATGTACGTCTGTCTGTAAGCTTCAACGCCAAAGTAAAGATCTACGTATCAGTTCCAATTCATGTTCGCTACACGTAAAGCAGTCATTGCATGTGTCCAAGGTATATGAAATAATATCCACTCTCCGCATATGCATGATTGTGTAACCAAATTTACAATACACCGTTTACCTCTACGTGTTCGTACCTTATACTCTTCTCCGTACGAGTATGTCACGACATTACACCTACGAGATGTCTCCTCTGTGTTTGAAAATAACTCTATTATTTTCAAGATCCATACATGACCCGACGATGATATGTGGCCATAGCGCACACGAGGTTAAACAAAATAAGTATTTAACTGTGTGAATGTTATTTTAACAATGGTTGTCACTAGTAACAACCACTTTCCTTTCAAATCTTTGTTAAACACTTCTGATTGGCTGGTCGTCAGTACTCCATAGATGTATCCCTCATCGTAATACTGGGTCATAAGCTAAAGTCGTCGCAGTCATTCAACCAGCTTTTGAACTGGTCGTTGTTTAAGGGTACTGAATTCGACAAAGAACTTATAGCATATTTTACGCGATGTAGTCCATGCCATTTCAGAGAATCGACTTTGAACAGAGTAGTTCTTGAATTTAGTATTAAAGTTGTTTGTCATATGTCTAGCACAGTACCTATGAACTCCAAATAGCTCCGGAAAGACCCAACATGACGATCAGAAATGATATATATCTTTCGTTGATCTTTCGTGACATAATGATGTAGTCTCTCTAGAAACCACGTCCAACGATTCGTACTCTCTGAATGAGTGAAAACATAACATAAAGGAAATATTTGATTATCTGCATTGAATGCAACAACAACTAATATCTTGCTTGTACACTTACCGTACAAAAGTGTAGCATCGATGATTATCAACGGTCTACAGTAAGTAAAACTTCAATTGACGGACTAAATGTCCAAACAACTTCTCGAACACAACACCAGTTTCACTAGGTATCCCATCCCGCTCAAATTCGAACATGGTCCCTGGATTTGATTGACATAGAGCAGCCATTAGGTGGGGCAACCTTTCGAAGGCACTCTCGTGTGACCGAGACATTTTTTCTATCACTTTATGTTTTGAGTGTCATACCGTGTGAATTTATCTTTAAAAACCTGCTCTAAATAACAAACTTTAATCCCCGTATTTTTAATACATGAGGATACACTAAATCTACTATTACAGCTGCATCAAGTTGTCTATGGATAACACCAGTGTTTGTATAAGAGTGAAATGACCTACTTTTGGTATCTCTCAATTGCCTTTGACAACCTCGTAGCAACCATGAACAAACACCCTCCCCCTTACGTTACTGCACTTGCAATGAACTAGTGATTTTATAGGTTTAACAATTTTGCATTCACGATATTTTTTTTATATGCCAAAGTTTTACTCGAAGTGCAAATTTAGCCTCAAAACGTTCGCCTCTCCGCAAACTCTCCAGAGGATGAGATATTCACCCTTGTGTTACATCCCAATCAGTACATTATAACCCATGAATCCAATTTCCGAAGGCAAATTCAAAGGGATGTTATCTGAATTTATTGGATTGTGCAGTAAGAAAACAACCAACACCACTTACTATACAATCAACTTGATCATTTTCCTCTGAAGATGATGAGAATGCATCATCATTAGGGATCATATTATGATCATCTTTTTCACTTTCATTGTGTTCAGTTTCTTCATCTTCTTCAGTCTTTATTCGATCATCGGGTTCCCTTTTTAAGTGTACATGTATCGTGGAGAAATTGTATTAGTCACATAGATCTTCATACTTCTCTCACACATTTCAAAAATTCCTTTCAATGCGGCTTCGTTGTTTATTGGGAAAACAGAGTTATACAATTTCCAATCAAGTTAAATGTCTGTAAATGTACCACCAAACCCACAAACAACATGAACAGGTTCCTTCAACTGAGTTAGAGATATATTTTTTAGGTGTAAGACATGGTAGAACTACCTACGACATAACTTACATCCCATTCAATGTTGGTGTCGACCGCCATATCGACAAATTATAGCCACAAATTGGATAGAATAATTATTAATACCTAATTGAATAAAAAATATAGATTTTCAATTTTTTGATATGTTGAAACCTCAAAACCCACATAAGGGTATACATTCTAATTAATATATTTAATTGTAAATAATACATTAAATAATTTAACCTAAAACTAAGAACAACTCATCAATTTCATAATTTCAACTAGTATAAATACTAATTTGGAATTCTAACTACTAATTATGCATTTTAACTACGAATTTTATCTCATTTAATTCAATTGGATAATTTACCCCAAATTAAAAATTTAGGGTTTTGCTCACCTTAACCTACGAATCTGGTGGCGACGCCAACTACGAGCCTGAAGTGGCGGCGGCGACGAGGAGCAGCTACTGAGCTACGGGACGGGAGACCAGCATCGAAGGATTGATGCTAGTCCTCCTCGAGGTGGCTCTACGACACCGACTGGACTAAGGGACGACAAGGCGGAAATGACAACTTCGACGACGGCGAGGCTGATGATGACGAGGTAAAGGAGAAATCAGCGACAGGAAGAAAAGATCTATTGCAGGGAGGAAAAGAGGAGCTCGACTAAAATTAAACACCATGTAAACGCCAATGTGGTTCGCGTTTAGGTCGTCCCATTATGATGAACATCCTAAACCCGAACCTGGTTTGCAGATAGAGTTATATTTGTACATTTGAATTTTCGAAGGTTATTATGACAATTAATTTTAAAAATTATAAATCTGCAAAAAAAATGAAAATAATATACGTTTTATATCTTTTCGAATTAAGGTTAAGAGCATTCTTTTTGGCTAAGAACATTAATTAACTTAATACCATAACAATGGCTAATTTTTAGGTAGATTTCTTTTGGTAAACATATATTATTGAATTTAAATCAATTTATCTAATATAAAATTAGATGAATAATTAATAAGACTTTTGTATAGTATCTATGTTTATTGAATTTAACACTTAATAAATATATATTATGAGACTAAATTTATAAAGTAATAATTCAAATAATCTTGTACGTTTTATGTGAACTGTATGTTAGTTGTCTAGTATATTAAGGATAAATTGCCAATTTTCTCCTAATGTATAGGATAATTCATTAAAAAAAACTAATTTATGGGAGGAAAACAAAAATCCACCACTTGTTATGCATTCTTGATTGTGTAGTAATGCTATCTGTTAGAGTAACAAGAAGCAATCTTTTGTACCGTTCTGAATATGTGGCCATCGCATCACTAGCTTAAGAGACTATATAGTTAAAAAGATTCTTTGAACATATGGTGGATTTTGCAAAAAAAGTTGAGTGAGTGTTGATCAACTATGACCGTCAGGGATAATTTCTTCCATAAAGGATCATAAGTTCCATAGCAAAACCAAACATATTGATATAAAATATCTCTAATGGTCCGTTCTATTCATAGAATAAGGAATACGGAATAGGGAATAGGAATAGGGAATAAGGAATAGGAGATAAGAATATGAAGTTGTTTATAAAGAATTCTTTTGTTTATTTGATGTAATTGGATATGAAAATGGAATATAATGTGGTAAAATGATATATTTGCCCCTTATTGTATATTTTTATTATAAATTACATTTAATTTGTATTATTTATTTTTAAAAATTAAGAATAACTAAAACTTTAATATAAATAATTAATAATTAAAAAAATATTTTTTTCCAATCAGAAAAAAACATCCCCGAACTGAAACAACAATCAACCACCGCATTCAACCCAGATGAATATAGACATAGCAACAGCTCCTTATATATCCTCTAGCATTAATTTTCTCATCCATCAATCGGAAAGTGAGGATAAAGTACCTAGCTTTGGAGGCGAAGCTTGAAGCAAAACGGTACATTATGTTGACAGCTGCGAAATAGGGCTTGAAAGACTTGATTATGGAAGTAAAATCTACTTCCACTCAGCAGCTGAAGGATTCACCTTTAATGTCGGAGAGGAGAAGAAGTCTAGAAGAAGCTGGACTCTTTTAGAAGAGGAGAAGAACAGGATTAGAAGAGGAAGAGCTCTGAAGACGATGAGAAGAGCTTCAGTCTGAATGAAGAGCAGTGAAGGGCAGTTCCGGCCTTTCAAAAGGCTTATGAGGGCATTTCGGTCATTTTGCCTCCTATTCCTCATTTCTAGCGCGCCCGACTTAGGAATTCCGAGATTTTGGAACGGAATCCATAAGCCTACCCCGCCCGGAATCCGTAAGCCAAATTTTGGCAATTCCGCGAAAAGAACAACTTCTTACGGAATCCGTAAGTCGAATTCCTTTTCCATTCCGTGAAAAGAACATGCCATAAGAGATATGGTTACACACATTATGAAAAATGTCAAATATTTTTCCACAAAGGGCTACATAGAGTTTGAAATACTTCATCTAAATATATTTCCCTTCTAATGAATAATGTCTAGTACAATGAGAGTTTGATTAGCACACGTGTTTTATCTAGATTGCTTAGTGCATTCATGATTGGTATTTTAATGTATGTCGAGTAAACTTAAGGTTAACACTCACACACAAGTAACTGCATCCGCGTCTTCGTAGTGTTTTCTGTAATCGAGATGAGACAGGATTTTGAGCCCAAAATCGCCAAGTGCATGATTTGAGAGCGAAGTGCTCAAATTCATACGTCCTCTATTGATATGAAGTCATCGATAATTTTAGTGAAATTATATCACGTAATTTAATTTTGACCGGAATGGAGAATGAACTCAGGTTTAGATGCATCAATATCTGGACAAACATATTTGAATCATTATCTTTATAGCAATTGACATACACTCATTGGTAAAAGGAAAATGATGTTGTGACACGTGTTTCAAATTACGCGTGCTATTAATCAACCATGGGTTCACACAAGCATGATCTCAACTTATTGTAATGTGAGACCTGATGGTCCTTAATATGTTTTAAAGTGTGTGCACTCATGACTTCAATTTGGGACTTGGGAACTGACACAATCTTTGCTAGCTTAGCATGCTACCAAATAACCCCATATATAGATTTGGTATGGTGAGACAGGTCTAGAAAAACTAGTTCAATCGTGAATGTCAACATAATCAATCTCTTTTAACAATTGTGTTCATCGGTGCACTAGGCATGACTTAGTATTGTGATTGTTAATTCAAGATATAACAAATGAGGTATTTATAAATTTACTAAATGAGGTTCAACGATCTAGAATACAAACATACTTTCTTATTACATGTTATTCTCAATGAGAGGTCGTATACTCCTATCATATATATATAATGACTAACTCTCAAAAAGTATGTTAGTCGCACATTTGATGCCCATTGTTGGATCGTAAACTTCTGATTGCTGATTTGGCAGTGGATTGAATGTCAGGTGCGGTTGAACAGCGCTTTCGCCTTAGCTCCGGTGAACCTGCAAGTAGGAGATCGCAACAGAGGGGGTGTCTCTGGGTCCCTCTCCGATGCTTAAATGAGTATATGTGTGTGTATATAGCTCAAAACGTAATGAATGTATGTAAAGCAAAGTTATTTATAGAGTAGGAGAGACCAAACCGTATAAGGTAACCGTATATCTTAGTGAATATTGTGTTGTTGAAGATTTGGATAGTAGATATTGCGGTTACGACGAGATATTGCAGTTACCATATCTAATCCTTAGTGAATATGTGCCCGAGATATGCGGGATATCGTGGCCACTTCCTTATTAACGGTTGGTGGGACCAGAGGAGAGAGGCAAGGCTCTCTTCGGGGCGAGCATTCCCATGGCGAGCAGTAGGAGGTCGCTACTTGATAAACAATGGCGACCAACTATGGAGCCTTTAGCGTCCACATTAGTCTGGGCTCGATCTTGGTCCACTCTATAGTGAACCAAATTCACTTTGACATAGGCCAGTCCGGTTCGAATATCTTGGGTTTACCTCCTCTAGGGTTATTGGGCCTTCGATGCCTTTTCCTTATTGGGTTGTCACTATCAATACCCAACATTTGCCCCCGAAGCTTGATTGAAGTTTCTTCAGTCGAGCTTGATTCCTTGGTAGGGTTTGAGATAGTGACACTTTAGATTTGGTTTTCCTTGTCTCTTTTTGTGGTTTATGACTTTATGGACACTTCATGCTTGTTTGGCGATCAGTCATCCCATTGTCCAGGGCTGAATGAATATTCAACGTTTTATTCCTCCCTGGCAATCACTCGAGACAGTATAGGCTTGTGAAGGTCTACCTTTCTCTGCTAGGCGATCATTACCTATAAAAAGGATTTCCTAAAAAGGCCTATTAGTGCACTGGCGATCACTTTGTCTGTTTGATAGACTTTAGCATTTAATAACTGCACAGTCATCCAGAAGTCGAACGGTCACTTGAAGCACGCCTTTCATTTAATATTCTGTAACCCAAGGGTAGTCTGACATCTTTCTGCATTGGCCGACCATTTGTCTTCCCGAGGTGTCCCTTAGAATTCTGACATTGCTTCGATTTTTTCCAAAAATGTGCAATTATTCCTCTGCGTCGTTTCGATTCTGTCTGTGGAGGTTACTCCTTATTTTGTCTATATAAGGGACAGCAGTTCCCTCATTTTGTCTCTTACGTTTTCATTTCTTCAGACTCTAGAGCATTCTCTGTTTTCTGATATCCTTTTATGCAACCTTCTCCTTTCTTCTTGTCAATCTTCCAAACTCAAATCCTAGCAAAATCCATGGCCACCCGCAGCCAAACCGGCAAGACCAAGCAGACGGCCAACATGACCTCTTCTTCGGCCCCTAAGGTGCCGAAGAATGCCAATGCCCCCTGACCATTAGGGACGGCTCTACACCATCCTCGACTGAGAGGCAACCTTACCTTGGAAGGTCCGCAGCCACGCCTGTGGTGATGGATGGGCCGAAAATCCACACGCCCATCTTTTCTCCAAAAGGTAAATACTCTGTTTTATTGCTTTGTTCTGAGAGTATCCCCTGTTTTCCTTAATTTCATATTTGTTCTTGCCATATCTGAATTGCTTAAGTAGATGCCAAGCCCAACGAACTGAAGCCTGCCTATTTTAAGACGGTGGTCTCACTCGGTGGTTTTGGTGAAGTGGATGCCCCTAGATACCCAGGCCTGGGTCTGCATTACCCTCGTAACGGAGAGGACTACATTTATGCGGCCCAGATCGATGCTGGGTTGCGTTTTCCTCTCTGCGAGGATTTGCAGGCGTTGTGCCGGTTTTACGGGATACATCCCATTCAGCTCGTACCCAACGCCATTAGGATATGGGCCGGATTCAAGTTCCAGTGTATACGTCAAGAATGGACGTATTCACTGGCCTTGTTCCGATGCATTTTTCGATTGGCTGTTGGGGCGAACCACTTCCGCCACTTCCAGTCCCGGTGGACGAAATTCGCGGAATGGAGAGGCCAGTCATGGAGTTGGAACGTTCATGTCTGGTTGGTCGACGATTTCCGGGCCACCAACTCCAACTATAAGAAGTTTTACTTATTCTCTAAAGGGGGGTCCTGGAAATTGTCTACGCCAGATAAGGATTTCCCTCCTGCCTTCGATGAGTTGTCCGGGAGTGACTGGAATGCCATCGATGACCTTTTCCGGTTGCATCGATCATCTCATTTTCATCCCATCCACTCGGTGGCGGAGACCACTGAGAACATTCTCGAGATGGCGGGCATCTCGAGAAATTACGCCATATCAGGGTAATTTTTCTAACCCTTTTTTCTGTTTATTGGTTGTAGGCAAGGGCCGAAAACTCATAGGTCTCTTTGATGATCAGGGAAAGGCGGGGCTGTCCGTAGACTAGGTGTCGCTGAATCCTCCTCCTCCTTCCAGGTGTTCCTCTAAGTGGATACCCGAGGAGGAACCTCCCTTCAACATCGTTGGCCCTCGCCAACCAGGTATCTTGTCTTTTTGTTAATTTTTTCTTTGTTCCCACGCCTTAGGTTTCTGGGTTTTGACATATCTGTTTGTTTTTTGCAGAGAAGCCCACCGCTGACGTGGCCCGGGACCCTCCTTCTCCTCCTACCAAGAAGGTTAGGGGTTTAGGCGAGGACCGCCCGGTTCTTCCCAAAAGTCCTCCTCCTCCTCCTACTAAGGACTCCACTGCCCCCGGGGAGAAAGCTTTGACCTTGGCGGCCCCTTCTCTTCCCGAGTTCTCGGTTCCTATTCCTCCCAAGGGATCTGGGACTCGGAAAAAGGGGTCTGAGACTCAGAAGAAGGGATCCGATACCCCCAGCGCTTCGAAGATTCCTCCTGAGGAGTACTGCTCCTTGGCGAGCATGTTCCAGCCGCTCAAGGCTGCCAATTTTCGGGGCATTTGGTTCCCCAACGGAGACTTCTCGAAGACGGGGGTCTCCGACAAGAAGATTCTCCGGGGCAACCCGAATTTATGCATGCGACTCCTTGAGAGGATAATTCCTCCCAAGGATCGCTCCGCGGTTCCCTCGGAGTTGCACCACGTCGAGGGGTTGATGAGGACCCATTTCGAACGACTTGCTCTGGTGAGACTTCAACTCTTCGTTATGTTTTCATTGTACTTGCTCTTTTTCATAACCTAACAGCTTTTTCACTCTTTGTTGCCAGCTCGTTCGAGAAGAGGTGGCGATTGGTCGAGTCATCGGAGAGATCGCCAATAAGCAGACTGACCTGCTTGTTGAGTTGGAGCAGCACCGGAGCACGGGGTTCTCCCCTGGGCAGATGGAGGCCATGAAGTCGACTGCCGACACGGCAGTTTCCCTGGTGGAGAATGCCTATGAAGAGTACTTCAGGAAGGAGGAAAGGTTCCTTGCTGATGTGAAGTGGAGGGAAGTTGATGCAGCGATCGCCCTTCAAGAGTCTGAAGCCCTTCATCGGTGCTTAGATGAAGGGGGGATGTTAGGGCTCGCTTGGAGGCTGAGCTTAAGGAGGCCTGAGCCCAAAAGGTAGAAATAAAAGCTCAACGGGTCACCGTTGAGTCCCGGAGGGAAGCTGCTGAGGCTCAGAGGGAATCTGCTGAGGCTCATAGGGTAGCTGCTGAGGCCCAAAAGGCTGCGGTTGAAGCCAGGGGGATCGCCCTAGAGGGGAAGAAGGAACAACTGGCTGCGCAGCTGAAGTCTGTTCCTTCCGTCCAAAGTGTGGTCAACGACTTCAAGGCCTCTGAAGAGTTCGTTGACTGTGCTTTGGAGGTGATGAAGTCGGAGATTGCTGACTTCCTCCAAGTCCTGGTCGAGGATGTCCAGGCGGTTGATCCCAACTTCCCTGTTCGGGAAGTCGAGTCCCTTAAGCCCTTCCTCCGGAGTTCCCTTCCTCAGGAAACCCCTATAGTTGTTGCTGAAGAGGTCGACCCAGCTGCTGCTGTCGAGGAGGTTGCCCCCGAAGGCGAGCCAAGTACTCCTGCTCATGAGGACCCCAAGGCCTGAAGCTTGTACTCTCCGGCGATCATCCTCTTTAGATTTTGGATTTTCTTATCTTTCCTTTGTATTTTAGGTTTAATTTCTAATTATTTTTTGATTGAAGACTCGGTTATTTTATATTGAATGCCTTTATATTCATAAGCCTTTGCTTGAATTTGAATGTGATAGCTATTTCTCCGATATCTTAATCATAATTACCCTCGACTTTTCTTTGCATTATAATGGTCTTGACTCTTAAAGCCTTGGACCCTTCTTTTAGGCTTGAAAGGATAAGTCCCTATAGACTTATCTATTCCCCTTGTTAAGTATAAACTTTCTAAGGACAATACTTTAAGACTTAAATGTATAGACTTCTAAGCTCAAAGAGATATTACCTTTTTGAAATTTAAACCTTTGGGGTGTTCGCCTAAGGAACTTGTTAAGGCTTCATCATCCATAGTGCTCGCCTAGGACTCCTTATCCATCATCCATAACTCACTTTACAAAGGAATCGTTATCCTTAGTAGATAACTTTCTCTGAAACTTGTCCAATGTATGAGAGGATAACTTCCTTAATGGGTTGATTATCTTCGTCGTTAGGACTCCTGCCTGATTTTGGTAGCAAGTCTTCTGCCTGACTTTAGCGTCAGGTATTTCATTTTGCCTAACTCTATTGCTAGGTCTTTTGGCCTGACTTTGGCATCATGGCTTTTGCTTTGCCTAACTTTTGCTGTTAGGTCTTTTGGCCTGACTTTGGCGTTAGGGCTTTTGGTTTTGCCTAACTCTTGTTGTTAGGTCTTTTGGCCTGACTTTGGCGTCAGGGCTTTAGGTTTTGCCTAACTCTTGTTGTTAGGGCTTTTGGCCTGACTTTGGCGTCAGGGCTTTTGGCCAATTTTGATATCGGGTATTTTATATTTAATGCATGATTCGGTCATCAGGTCTTCGCCTGACTCTTGGCGTCAGGTCTTTTTCTTCGATTTGATTCGAGTGGTCATGTTTTATGAAGGAATGACTTGCTTTTATTGACATAACATTTTGATTTACAAGCTATGTATGAAATCTCCTTAAATGTTCAGAATTGAATGGACGAGGTAACCTTTCTCCTTCAGTGGTTTCCAAATAGTAAGATCCTGGGGCGGCGATCTCTACTACTTTGTATGGTCCTTCCCACTTCCCCCACGAAAAATTGGCGAGCGCTGACTTTTCTGTTGAAGTATCGAGCGGTCGACAGATGCATCATCGCTCGTGTCTTTTCTAATTGCCACCTCTTTTCTTCTGCCAGGTCGAGGTCAGTCCTGCGTTCGACTTCGTTTGCTTCAGTGTTAAAGTGTAGGATTCTATGGGTAGGCACTGCTATTTCGGCGGGTGTCACTGCTTCTGATCCGTACACTAAACTGAAGGGTGTTTCTCCAGTGGCTTTCTTAGGCGTTGTTCTGCTAGCCCATAATACGTTTTCCAGTTCTTCTGCCCAATTTCCTTTGAATGCTCGAACCCTTTTCTTGAGTCCTGCTAAAACAACCTTGTTGGCTGCTTCAGATTGCCCATTCGTTTGAGGATGCTGCACTGAGCTGAAACGATGGTCGACATGGTATTCTTCACAGAGCCATTTGAGCTCCTTTCCTATGAATTGCGGACCATTATCACTGATAAGTATTTTAGGAATGCCAAACCTGGAAAAAATGTTGATCTTCAGGAACTTGATGACTTGAAATTCCGTTGTAGAAGCCAAAGCTTTCGCCTCTATCCACTTAGTGAAGTAGTCGATCGCCACTATGATGTGAATGTGCTGACCAGTACTAATAGGAAAAGGACCCAATATATCCATCCCCTATTGAGAAAAAGGCCAGGCACCTGCCATTGGGGACAATAGTTTTGGCGGTCGACCTAATCGTGGTGCAAATTGCTGGCAAGTCTCGCACCTCTGCGTTAATTTAGCCGCATCTTTTCCCAAAGTTGGCCAGTAGTATCCCAGCCTGAAGATCTTTCTTGTTAATGACCGTGCACCTTCGTGGCATGCTGCCACCCTTTCATGAGCTTCTCGAAGAACTCTTTCTATTACTAGATGAGCAACACACCTTAGGTAAGGAGTCGAGTAGCCTCGCCTGTAGAGTTCTCCATCTATAATCAGGTAACTGGCTGAAAGTCGTCTTATCCTCGTAGATTCGCCTTCATCTTCTGGAAGGATCCCTTCTTTTAAGAAATTCTGGAATGGAGTCATCCATGTGACCTGTCCTTGAATGTTGAAGACTTCTGCTCTGTTATCAAGAACTGAACATAAGGACTTTTCCAGGAATTGTACGTCTTGAATTGTCGTTCCTCCAAATGCCAGCTTACTTAAGGAGTCTGCCATCTGGTTCTCTTGGTGAGGAATTGACTCAATCTCAAAATTCGGAATTTCTGCGACGAGTTTCTTGGAGATGCTGAGGTACTTCTTCATCTTTTCCCTCTTGCCTCATAAGTGCCATTGACCTGATCGACAATAAGTTCTGAGTCGCTTTTTACCTTAAGCGCAGATATGCCAATTCCTTTTGCCAGTCTGAGTCCAGTAATAAAAGTTTCATATTCAGCTTCATTATTGGTCGCCTGAAATGTTAGGGCGATCGCATACTTCAAAAGCTCGCCCTCAGGAGAAATGAGAATTAAACCTGCCCCCGAGCCTTCTCTTGATGAAGATCCATCTATATAAAGCTCCCAGATCTGATTGTTGTCTGCTGACGGATTTGGCCTGTTATCTGCTTCTGTTTGACCATTACTTGTGCTCTCCACAATGAAATCAGCTAGTGCTTGACCTTTGATGACCGTTTTTGGCACAAATTTGATCTTGAACTCGCTGAGCTCGATCGCCCACTTGACCATTCTTCCTGAAGAATCTGGTTTCATCAGGAAGTTTTTGAGAAGTTGATTGCTGAGGACCGTGATGTCGTGTACGTGAAAATAAGGTCTCAGCTTTCGAGCATTAATAACTAAGGCGTAGAGATATTTTTCAATCTGGACATATTTTATTTCTGCCGAATTAAACATTTTGCTAATAAAATACACTGGACTCTGAACATTATTTTCCTCCCTTATTAAAACAGCACTGGCTGCCACGTCGCTGATGCCTAGGTAAAGGAAGAGCTGCTGGCCTGGAATAGGCTTTGCCAGAGGTGGGAGTGTTTGGATGTGCTGCTTCAAGGATTGGAACGCCTCCTCACAGTCTGGCGTCCACTCGAACTTGTAGTTGGCGCTTAGAGTTTTGAAAAACGGGAGGGACCTGTCACTAGCCCTGGAGAGGAAACGATTGAGTGCAGCTAGGCGACCATTCAGGCATTGAACCTCCTTATGGCATATTGGCGACTTCATCTCTTCTATGGCCTTGACCTTTTCCGGGTTCGCCTCGATACCTCGTTCCCTGACCATGAATCCCAGGAATTTACCAGACTTGACTCCGAAGGCGCACTTTGCAGGGTTTAGGCGAACACTGTGTCTCCTCATGTACTCGAAAGCTTCACGGAGGTCTGTTGTGTGAGGATTGCCCTTAATGGTTTTGACGAGCATGTCGTCCACATAAGCCTCCATGTTTCTCGCCAGCATGTCTTGGAACAGGCGGTTCACTATCCCCTGATAAGTTGCCCCGGCATTGATAAGACCGAAGGGCATCACCTTGTAACAAATAATGTCCCCGTATGCATAAAAAGAGGTATGGGCCTCATCATCTGGGTGCATCCGTATCTGGTTGTAGCCTGAATAGGCGTGCATGAAACTCAGCATCTCGTGACCAGAGGTAGCATCGACCAACTGATCAATCCTGGGACGGGGATAGTAATCCTTAGGGCAAGCTCTGTTCAGGTCTCGGAATTCGACGCACATCCTCCACTTGCCATTTGATTTCTTGACCAAAACTGGGTTGGCGACCCAGATCTGGAATCTCACCTCTCTGACAAAGTCAGCTTCAATCAGCCTGCCAACCTCCTGTTTGATCGCCAGACGTTTGTCTGTCCCAAACGATCTTCTTTTCTGAGCGATCGTCTTGATAGAAGGGTCTATCCTGAGCTCATGAGAGATAATGCCTGCACTGATACCTGGAATCTCGCTCGGCTGCCAGGCAAAGAGCTCATTGAATTCCCTGAGGAGGGCAGTCATGGCCTGTTTCTGGTCATCATTCAAGGTGGTCCCAATGCGCACCTTCTTATCTGGGCCATTGACCTCGACTTCTTCCAACTCTTCCATAGGCGCCGATTGAGCTAAATCCTCGCGACGGTCGACCTCTGTTTCGATGGCGAGGGTCTCCCTTTGGTTCTTCCTGCGCAGGCAGTTCACATAGTATTGTCGTGAGGAAGGCTAGTCGCCAAGTACTTCTCCAATCCCGTTGGGTATGGGGAACTTCATCTTCTGATGGACTGTGGAGGCCACAATCTTGTTGGGGTTGATTGTGGTCCTCCCCAGGATGGCGTTGTAAGAAGTAGGTGAGTCGACCACTAGAAAGGTGACCGGTACCTTGATGCTTTTCCATCCCTCGCCTAAAATCACCGACATGGTTATTGCCCCAAGTGGATAAGTTGTTCTCCCAGCAAACCCGATCAATGGAAAATCGACCCTCTTCAGGTCGCGCTTGGACTTGCCCATTTTCTCAAAGGTGTCCAGGAACAGAATATATGTCGAGCTTCCTCCGTCGATCAGAATTCTCATCACGTCACAGCCGTCGATATCAGCCGTGATAACTAGACCGTCATTGTGTGTGGGGGGGTGGGGGTGACATGTTCCAAATCATCTTTGGAGAATGAGATGACAATGTCCTCCTCAGGCCGGGGTCGCTTTCCCAGTTGGACCGCTGTAGAAATCTGAGTCGCATAGACTTCCCTTGCGTGTGACCCCTCACCTTCTGCGCCAAATCCTCCCGCAATCAGATTTACCCTTCTCTTGCTCTGAGATGGATCAGTTTGTTCAGCAGCAGTCGGCGAACGATTTCTCCTTGGCCCTGCCACAAATTCTTTCAACATTTCCCCCTGAATCAGCTTCTCGATGTCCCGCTTCAAAATGAGGCAATCATCAGTCTTGTGGCCCTTGCACTTGTGGTATCTGCAGTAACTCTCGACATCCTTACCCATGGGCTAACGACCCTTACGAGGCATTGGTGGCCTCGACTAATACCGCTGAGATCTGCATGTTTAGAGGCGTAAAATACTCAGGGACCTCTGGATTTCTGGGCGCTGCATTAGGCTCGGTTCGGGGTCTGCTGTCTCGTCCCTTTTTTTCCTTCCTCCTTCTTACCATCGCGTCGGGGCTCGGGAACCACCCTTAGCGAGGTCGTCAAGAAGTTAGCCTCGGCGTTTGCCCTCTCCAGGTCTATGAAACCTTTCGCCCTGGACGCCAGTTCTTCCAAGGTCTCAATTTCCTGCACATGATAACTGTTGCGCAGCTTCCTCGAGTCCTTGTTGGCCACATCCAATCCTCAATAGAAGGGTCGAATGATCTCTCCATCTGAGACTCGACGATCTATCTCTGTGACGTTTTGATGAAAACGTCCATAAAAATCGGTCAGCGACTCTCTGGCTGCAGCTTGACCGCATCCAGAGCGACCATGATTTTCTTTAGTTGGCGCTCGCCCATATACCTCTCCAGGAATTTTCTTCTTAACTCTTCCCAAGTCCCTATAGATCTTGCAGGGAGGCCGAAGAACCAGGACGAAGCTGAACCCGAAAGATTGGATGGAAATAATAAAGCCAAGTGATTGGAATCATTTGACTTACCCAGAAGAGAGGCCTCGTGTTTGTTGACATGTATGGTGGGGGCTCCTCCACCACTGTATTCAGGTATAGCCCGGGCGACTACGTCTTTCGGGATTTTGATGGCGACGAGGTCGTCGGAGAAGGGATGAGCAGATCGTTCCTTGAAGGGAGCTGCGACTGTCAGTCACCTTTCCTAGAGCCTTCTATTGATGAGGTCGTCCACCTGGTCCAGGGTGCAATTTTTTGGCGAAGTCCCGTTCGGCAAGGGACCAGAAGGATTGCTGGAGTAGGTAGCCTCCGGCGGTTCGGTGGATGCCGGGGGTAGGGACTGGTGTCCCGATGTCATCTCATGATCCTCCTGGGAGCTGTGGTGCCAGGATTCGCGGTTTCAGTCGGTAAGGGCCATGTGGGAGCGGGGCGAGTGTTTCCTTGGGGAGCAGGAGCTTGTCGGCGAGCCTGTCATAGGATGGCTTCCAGCAATGATATCATCTCCGGGGTTAACTGGATGTTTTCCCCGGCGATGTGGACGGTTTGCGGTGCTGGAGTCTCTGTATGGTTGGGAGCAGGGGTCGGTCTGGAATTACCGACATGTTCTCGGGTCGTTCTCAGGGGAACGGCAACGCGTGCTGCCTGGCTGGCAGGCTCTTGCTGGAGCGGCGAAGCAGCGGCGGAATCAGAGTTGTCTGAGGGTTGCTCATGAGTCTGGTTCCGGCGGTTGTTTTGTGATCGAGTTCTCATGGCTGTATTACTCGATTCCTACAGACGACGCCAAATGTTGGATCGTAAACTTCTGTTTGCTGATCTGGCAGTGGATTGAATGTCAGGTGACGGTTGAACAGCGCTTTCGCCTTAGCTCCGATGAACCTGCAAGTAGGGGATCGCAACAGAGAGGGTGTCTCTAGGTCCCTCTCCGATGCTTAAATGGGTATATGTGTGTGTATATAGCTCAAAACGTAATGAATGTATGTAAAGCAAATGTATTTATAGAGTAGGAGAGACCAAACCGTATAAGTTAATCGTATATCTTAGTGAATATTGTGTTGTTGAAGATTTGGATAGTAGATATTGCGGTTACGGCGAGATATTGCAGTTACCATATCTAATCCTTAGTGAATATGTGCCCGAGATATGCGGGATATCGTGGTCACTTCCTTATTAACGGTTGGTAGGACCAGAGGAGAGAGGCAAGACTCTCTTCGGGGCGAGCACTCCCATGGCGAGCAGTAGGAGGTCGCTACTTGATGAAGAATGGCGACTAGGTATGGAGCCTTTGGCATCCACATTAGTCTGAGCTCGATCTTGGGTCACTCTATAGTGGACCAAATTGACTTTGACATGGTCCAGTCCCGTTCGAATATTCTGCAGGGTTATTGGACCTTCGAGGCCTTTTTCTTATTGGGCCGTCACTATCAATACCCAACCCCATTATGAAAGACTAGTTTTGCACAATGAGTAATCTCATTATGTTTGAGTGGACATGAAAAAAAATGCATCCATAGAGTGTTATTATAAGCTACGAGAAGAACATAAATTGAAGTGTCGAGATACAAAATATCGTAACTATCCTCATATCAATATAAATAGATAGCTTGGATTGTGCCGACAATATTACATACATGTTCATATTCTCGACCATAGTTTCTCTAGTTGACTTAGGTTCTTCCGCCGTGGAAATCATTGGAGCTGATAATCACACACTTCCTCAGCCACAAACCGCCTCCAAGAAAGTATCATATAGTTTTGTTCCTATGTTTCTGATTTATTTTCCTTTTTAAGATGTTTTCTGCACCTCTTCTTCATTTTTACTAGACTCCGAACTGAAAACTTACCAGCGCAAATTGTAATAGAAGTGGGAATTTATCTTATTTTTTTAATATATAGTTTAATATTTTCGAATAAGTTGTTCATATCAACAATGAAGGATGGTAAATGATTGTCCATTTGTCTTGTCTCGATTACATAATGATCTGGCTATAATGAATGGATTCTGTCACTGGCCTCTCTGGCCTCTGCTCTTACAAAAAGATGCACATTTAGTCACGAAAAGGAACCACCTTACTTTTCTTCACACTCCCTGTAAAGGGTAATGGCTGTAAAAGTTTTGTCTTCAATCATGCAGGCCATGATGGAACCTTTTCCTTACACGTTTTTCATACTAGTTGTGTATTTCTGTTGGTATGGTTACCATCTCACTTTTAAGATATATATAGTATATTTACATATAACATTATATACTTTTAATTTACATAATAATAGATTAACTAAGATTATATACATACATACATAAATATATATATATTTAGTTTTAAATTATTGTTTTCACACATAAACGTGTTCAATATAGATAGATAAAATTTGCATGCAAGGCAATCTACGGAGAATATTTTGTCTCTTTCTTTTTCAATGCGATACGACTGTAGTTAGTTGATGTCTTACAGTCTCCTGTCCCACCACTAAGTGCGTTCCCTTTTTGTGTTCTATATGAGTCGATAAGAAGTTATACAAAACTACCTAATTATAGACTTTCGTACTAAACAACCGTAGTTATTTACCCATTATTTTAGTTTGTAAGTTAATAATATTTTTATATATTTATTAAGTGATTATCTACGGTTTATCAAATTTTTTTAAATCAATCTTAATTCAATTATACAATATAAAAATTAAGTATATTTATGAGAAAATGTTAAAGTTATATCTTTTATATAATACTATACAATATAAAAATTATTTATATTTATTCATAAAATATATGTAATTCTAGTAGAATATAATAATAACATTTTATATAAAAAAAATGATGAAACTATATTAACAATATTATTAATTTTTGTTCAAACCCTAAATTTTAGGTTGCGATTATTATTTTTATCAAATTGATATGTAATATACACAATTATTCTTAATTTGATCTTAAAATTCATTTGTAATAGATTTTTAGGTAAACCACATCAATAATCTCCTTAATATTGGTGGCACTATGTCACTAAATGACCATTTATTTTTATTTGTGTAGCTAAACGATCATGTATGTTATAAATATGTGACTTTTTTTGTTAAAGGTGTTATATTCAGTCACATATGTTTGACAAATGTGATTAAATGGTCACAAAAATGACGATTTTACCCTTCCATTTTATCTTCTTTTTTTTCATGTCCGAAATTTGATTTCAAACACATATTTACACAAATATGGGTTCGAATCGAACCCAGAAATGCAGATCTCGGTTCGAATTGAACTCAGAAATGCATATTTGGGTTTGAACTAAACCCAGAGTTGCAGATCAAACTGAACTCTGGTACGCGTTTTAAACCCAATAACTAGGGGTGATCAAAAAAGACTGTAGGACCGAATTCCCGACAAGACCGGCCCGAGACCGAACGGGCGGGTTTTTTTCTTCAAGGTCGGTCTCGGTCTTTTTTCCCAAAAACCCGTTTAGGACCGGCCCAGACCTAATGTATGTGTATTTAAGTTTTTCATAATACCACACCGAAAATAATGTGAATTTTGGAAGTTTTCTATCTCTATAAAAGGTGCATTTTGATAAATTTACTTAAGAATATAGAGAGTTCATAGTGTTTCTTTGAGAGGTGAACTATTCCTTCGCCTTTTACTAAAGAATACCG
Organism: Chamaenerion angustifolium; assembly: GCA_946814005.1. Taxonomy (NCBI): domain Eukaryota; kingdom Viridiplantae; phylum Streptophyta; class Magnoliopsida; order Myrtales; family Onagraceae; genus Chamaenerion; species Chamaenerion angustifolium. Next base: position 21,456,690 of record OX328270.1, on the reverse strand, counting down.
TGAACTCATAGTTTTTTTTGTTGGGTGTAGATTCGGTCTAGGACCGAGACCGGCCCGAGTCAAGAAAGACCGACTCGGGCGGGCTTTTTTGGCAGAGGTCGGTCTCGGTCTCAGTCTTGCCTTCAGGACCGGACCGGACCGCCCATGATCAGCCCTACCAATAACGCAAATTTGATTTCGAACTGAACATAGATCTGCAATTCTGGGTTCAGTTCGAATCCAGAAACGCAGATTTAGGTTCAATTCGAACTCAAATTTGCGCAAATCTGAGTTCAAATTTAGATTTCAAGTTTGAATCGAGGAAGAAGAGATTGTACATGAAGAATATGAAGACAAACATGTAGATGACCATGAAGAACAGTGGAAGGGTATTTAGTCATTTTTTCACATAATAGTTTTTGTAATCGTTGAGTTATATTATGAAACATAAGTAACTATTCAACACAAGTTTCGATTGCCCACTTATATGTGCCAACATAAGTGACTGTTGAGTTAATTTACCATAGATTTTTTAATACATACATACACTTGCTTTTCATAAAATATAAAACTAGGATTTTTATATAAAGGTTCGTAAATAAAATAAACTTAAGAAGAATTATAAATATACATGAGAAATAAAAAGAGATAAATGAGCTTTTGTAACTTGGGAGAATGAATGAGAATGAATTTTTTTAAAAAAATATGGCATGCCATATATTACTGAAATATTTTACGTTTGATGTGAGCCAATAAAAAATTATGAATTTAACCATAGAAATGAGAAAATATGTTAAAAAGCATATTTGTTCCAATTCTACGTAATATAGTCAAATTAATGGATGGAGGGGTAGATATATATGAGTCAAACCAAATTCACAGTCATGCATGTAATGTAATTAATATACGTCTCTTATTTTGGAGGATATAATCAACTCTGCGCTGTGATGCGTTGAATTTTGATTTTGATTTATCTTCCTCAACTCAAGAAATTTTGTCTATAAAAGGTATACCGAAACTCTGAGCTGAAACACACAAGAGGAATGCAACAACTTCCGTGGTAGGAAGCAGAGACAGAGAAGAATTTTTAAGTTTGATGGCCATTATTGTTGATGATGTGCAGTGAAGCTTTCGGAATGTCGTGTCTTGTTATTTGTCTATGAGCCAATCGAAGAAACTGGAGTCGTCATGTTTTGAAGAGAAGTCAAACAAGTCATCCACATTGAAGAAGCAGCTGCTATCTGCAGATCCTTCAACATCTCTTATTGCTTCTTGTGTTGGTATCTCTGCAGAAGATTTGTTGTTTTGAATCCTGGTAGTTGTTTGTTTCTTCTTCATTTGTGTGCACTTCTTGCTCAAATGAGAGTTCCAGTAGTTTTTTATTTCGTTATCTGTTCGGCCAGGAAGCCTCCCCGCAATCAAAGACCACCTAATAATCAATCAAATAAGGTACACATACATATATATACTATAACTCTTTCTCTCTCGGAGGAAAAATGAAATTAATTTTCTACTGTACGTAAGTAAGTCTTATGGATACCTGTTTCCTAGTAGTTTATGAAGCCTTAGAATCAAATCCTCTTCCTGGTCGGAAATGTTGCCTCTTTTGATGTTGGGTCGCAAATAATTCATCCACCTGAGCCGACAACTCTTGCCACAACGACCAAGTCCTAGGAGTCACTTACACACACACACAGTTTGTGGACTTGTATATATATCTCTTATAATGATGATGATGAGGTAATTAATTAATTAAGGATAGATATTCCTAGTGCAGGTCTTAATTACCTGCTTTGGAAGCAATTAGTGTCCACCTCTTAGGTCCGTTTTCTGCAATGGTTTCTGCAAGCTTTCGATCTTCTTCACTCGTCCAACTTCCCTTGTTAATCCTCCTCCTCTTCTTCTTCGTTGACACGTTGTTGATAGACTCCATGCTGAATTGCTGATGATGGGGTTCGCACAGAAATAGGGAGGAGTGAGATCAATGGACTACTTGGAGTTAGAACAAGTGAGTGGAAGAAAGAGACATTTCACACTCTAGTAAAAAGGACTTTATAGAGAGAGAAAGAGACAGGGAAACTTTATCTTATTATATAATATATATATATATATATATAATTTTGGTGAAATACTCTCTCTATATTAAAATATGATAGACTTGATTGTTGATCCATTATTTATACATTCCTCACGTGATTATAGTGCATGCAAGTGAGGGATATTTTCAACACTCAGGGAAGGGATAACAGCTACTTCTTGTATTTATTCCACGGACCAACGCACAGTATAGGGATTCGCGGGTAATACCAATAGGCTTATATATATATATATATATACACGTATTATTAGTAGGGGTGATCAAAAGAGACTGTAGGACCGAATTCTCGACAAGACCGGTCTGAGACCGGTCCGACTAGGACCGAGACCGAGCGGGCGGGTTTTTTTCTTCAAGGTCGGGCTCGGTCTCGTTTTTTTTTCCCGAAAACCCGTTTAGTACCGGCCCGGCCCGAAATTAGTGCAAAAACCCTAAAATGCAAAACATTCCCGCAGCCATTCATTATATTCTCATTCCAAGCTCCCGACAGAGAGTTCTCGACAGAGAGTTTCCATCCTTCCAGCTCCTTCCATCCCGACAGAGAGTTCTCGCCACTCGCCTGCTCCAGCTCGTCATCGGTGTCGTCGCGGCGTCGCCTCCTGTTCGGGTCTCGGCTCGTTCGTCGCCTCCAGTCGGTCTCGGCTCGAAGGTAATCGATTTAGGTGTAATCGTTAGTTCGTTAGTTCTGAGTAGGGATTTACTGATTTAGTTCGTTAGTTTGTTCGAAGGTAATCGTTAGTTCGTTCGAAGGTATTTGTTAGTTCGTTCAATTAGGTGTAATCGAATTCGTTCGTTCGCTTTAGGGATTTACCGATTTAGTTCGTTCGATTTAGGTGTAATCAGTAGACTGATTTACTGATTTAGGGATTTACTGATTTAGGGATTTAGTGAAGCCTGAAGCTCGGGTTTAGTGTAGGGCAATCCCTATTTAACTTCTGCCATCGTGATTTTATGCATTTATGTTTTCTATGGATTTATGTTCGTATTAATCTCATCCTGGACATTGTCAGTACTTCCAATGCGTATATGACATACTGCAATGGTGATCCAAAATATGTTCTTCATTTCTTGCAGTTTTCAGAACTGGTGTCGTGAATGCTGCTGCTGGCTGGCTCTGCATATGCTGAAGTGTGGTTTTGCTATTGAAGTAAGTTAGTAATTTTCATTATGTTATTGTCTGCCAATAAAAAAATTGTAAATATAGAAATACAGCTTGTACTATTGAAGTATGTAAACATTAGGGTATAACCTGTCGCTGATTCAAACTTAAGGGCTCATTGTGCAAATAGATGAAGGGTCTGTTTGTAATTTCGTATGGGGTCAGTTTGCAATTCTCGAATCTTTCTCTCTTGTTAAATATACTAAGTTTGTAAACCTAAACAGTATGTTGGTTTGGAAATCAGAATGAATATCCCGTATGTTTTCTCTCATGCTCTTCTATTCTAGGGTTCTTGCTCATTTCGGTTTTCCTGCTCAAATCAATCCATCATTGCACTGTAAATGCAAACATGGTATCAGAGCTGCTCTTGCTCTTTAGCAAGCTGGGCTCGTGTTACTGATTGATTGTGTTTCTATTGCTTCGATTTGTTCTTCCGCTGTTCTTTCTTGTTGTGTCTCGGTTGAAATCAATCCATGATTCTCACCCGTTTTTCTCATTGATTCCTGTTTCTGGTCTTCATGCTGGTGTCTTCTCCCTTCGATGATGTTGTGGTTTGATAATCCCTGAATCCCGAAGTGATAAGCTGCAGCTGCTGGGTGTTCTTCAACTGTTTGATGAAATGCCCAGCTGTGCTTTCGGTATATCTATCGTTCCTCATTACATTAATGCTGTTCTTGTGATGTTATCATATGTTCATTTCCTGCTTTAGTTCTGTTTCAATTCGGTACTGCACCTTTATGTTTCTTTGTTCTTAAGCTGCTCTTATTATGCTGTCACATGCATATTTCTTACTATAAGTTCTGCTTCATTTCGGTACTTTCCTACGCTTATTTTCTGCTTTAGTTCAGTTTCAATTCGGTACTGCACCTGTTTGTTTCTTTGTTCTGTTTTATACCGGTTATCTCTTTGATTGTGCTGCCAATATGGATGACTCCTCACCTGTTCTTTCGAGTAAGAAAATCTCGTTACTCATTGGGGACGAGAACTTCCAATCTTGGAAGCAACAAGTCTTACTCACGGTGAGGGGTTTTAATCTTGAGGCTCACTTATTTGGTACCATTGCTGTCCCACAATTCATTGTGGATGCAGCTGGTAACAATGCTGAAAATCCTGAATATCCCAAATTCATTCAACGTGATAGTTCATTAGCATCTTGGCTTCTTGCTTCAATTTCTCCTTCGGTCAATAGGTGTCTTCTAGGATGCATGACAGCATGCTCCATCTGGCAAAAGCTTCATCAGGTATTCTCATCCTCTTCCACTACTCGCATCATGAGTTTGTACGATCGCTTAAAAATCCGTAAGCTCCCTCATCAACCTATGCGTGATTATCTTACTGATATTCAAACCACATGTGATAGTCTAGCTAGTTGTGGCCACCCTATAGAAGAAATTCAACAAATCTCTATAATCTTGAATGGTGTTAAGGGTCAATTTGATCATGTTGCTGCTGTAATTCATGCTAGTAGAAACCCCTATGACATAACGTCTGTATGCTCGGTCCTGTTAGATGCGGAAACTAGACAAAGGGATCTGATTTTTGATATTCCTCCTGCTGTTAATGTTGTGTCTAGACCTGCTCTTCCTGCAGCTGCTTCCTTGAGTGCTGATTCAGTCAAACCCTTGGACATACCGTCCAAGGGTGTGTCCTCTGAACCGAACCCACACTCTACCTACTCAGCCCCATCTGACCACCATCAGCATTCGGCCCCCTCCCCACCATACATGGGACGTGGTCGGGGTCGTGGTAGGGGATCCATTGCCAACAAACCTCAATGCCAACTGTGTGGTAAGCTCAGTCATCTTGTTCATAGATGCTTTCAACGTTTTAACACTAATTTTGTGGGAGTGACCGATCCATCAAATGGTAATCCTGCTGGTGGTAACATGAGTGCTAATCTTTGTGTTACCACCTGGCCCGAGCATACAACTCCTATGCCTACCCCGGTTGCCCCTCCTCTTCCACAGTCATATGGTGCAGCCCCTTCCTACCCCAGTTCAGCTCAACCCTATCAGCTCCCAGCCTATCATGTGGTACCCCAAGCAGCCCCTCAGTCCTTCACTCAGCCTGCCTCAGCCTTCCTTACCTATCTTGGACCAGCATTGCCCCCGTACATTCAGCAGGCCGTGCCACACCCTGGCCTTCCAACACCGGGTCCTGCATTAGGTCCTATTCCTGGCTCTGTGACTAACTTACCAGCCTCGGTTCAGCTGTCTCACATTCCCTCGGTGGCTTCAGCTCAGATAGCAGCTTGGTATCCGGACTCGGGGGCCACACATCATCTCACTCACACAGCCGCAGCCGACACGGCTCCATTTCATGGCTCAGGTAAGATCACCGTAGGTAATGGTTCATTTCTTGATATTTCTGGTATTAGTAACTCTGCCTTGCATACTTCAACTAGGCCCCTTCTGCTGAATAATGTTCTGTTTGCCCCTAATGTTACTAAAAACCTGATTTCCGTTTCGCAGTTCACCAGGGACAATAATGTGTATTTCGAATTTCACCCCTCAAAATGTGTGATTCGGGATTCTACTACTCATCAGGTCCTGCTTTCTGGTGCTGAACGTGATGGTCTCTACTGCTTAGATTTAGATAAATTTTATCGCTTTATGTCTAGTTCTCATTTAAGTTCTACTGCTAAGTTAGATCCTAGGGTAGATTCAAGTGTTAGTTGCTTTGCTGCTCATAAAAAGACAGATGTTAATGTTTGGCATATGAGGTTAGGCCACCCCTCTTCTCAGCTTTTGTCACAAATATTAAGATCAAATAAAATTCATGTTTCTTCTTCTCCTCAAGATTGTACTGCTTGTTCAATTGGTAAGAGTAAGAAACTTCCTTTCCATGCATCTAAATCTTCTTATATGTTTCCTCTTCAACTTGTGGAGGTGGATCTTTGGGGTCCGGCTCCATACCTTTCCAATGGTAACCGATACTATATGAGCATCGTTGATGTTCATAGTCGGTATACCTGGATTTATTTTCTTCGGGCCAAGAGTGAGGCCACACAGTTCTTTATTCAGTTTCACAAAGATGCTGAAAAACAGCTTGGGCTTGTTCTCAAAGCTGTTCAAACTGATGGGGGGGCTGAATTTAAGCCTCTCTCCTCTTATCTTCAATAGTGTGGCATTCAGCATCGCCTCACTTGCCCGCACACCTCTGAACAAACTGGCATTGTGGAACGGAAACATAGGCACATTGTTGAATTAGGATTGACCTTAATGGCACAAGCCTCCATGCCTTTACATTATTGGAGTGATGCATTTTTCATTGCGGTTTTTTTGTTTAATAGACTTCCCACGCGTGTGTTAGGTGATATATCTCCACATGAATGTTTGTTCAAATTAAAACCTGACTACATGTTCCTTAGGGTGTTTGGGTGTCTCTGTTTTCCTCATTTGCGTGCCTATAATCCTCACAAACTTGATTTCCGTTCGGTTCCTTGTGTTTTCCTTGGTTATTGTTCATCCTATCATGGTTACCGTTGTTTAGATGCCACGGGAAGAATTTACATCTCTAGACATGTTTCCTTTCATGAATCCAAATTCCCTTTTGCAGATAAAACAAGTCCTTTCCTCAACTCGGCATCCGTCAAGAACACGGTAACTTCTCATCCTTTCTTTCTGCCTTTTAACTCTGATATGTTACAGGATCCGAACATCACTGCTCCCCATTCTCCAGACTCTCAACTTGTCTCTGGTCCGGCACAACAATCTGGGTCCATTCCTCTGTCACCATCACTATCGGATCCGCTGGCACCATCCCCTGTGTCAGCTCCCTCACAGGCGCCTACTGCTCGACCCACTGCCTCTGCACCCATGTTCGGATCTGCATGCTCACCTCCTACCCAATCAGCTGAAACGGTTATCAGGTATGTTCCTAACACCACAATGGCTTCAGCTTCTGGTTCTGGTCTTGTTCCAGTTGGTGGACATAATACTCAGGTATCACTTCCCACCTCTATTTCCTTAACTCCTCTCCCTGGTTCTGGCCCTGATCCTCCCTCCATCTGGTATGTACCTTCGAGCTCCCTTGACTCTACTTTAGTTCCTATTACTAAGCCTAACATTCGGCCTTCTATTCATCCCATGCAAACCAGGTCAAAAACTAGATCTAATGAGGCTTTGCTTGCTGCAGATATTCCTTCGGACGCCCCTTCCGAACCTGCCAACATTCATGAAGCCATGGCTCATTCCAGCTGGGCCACTGCGGTCCGTGCTGAACTGGATGCCCTCACCAACAACAACACGTGATCCCTTGTTCCTTTACCACCGGGTCGCCTCCCTATAAGCTGTAAGTGGTTATTTAAGACTAAAAGAAAACCTGATGGTTCAGTTGATCACCTTAAAGCTCGGCTTGTTGCCCGGGGTTTTTCACAAAAACCTGGGTTTGACTTTCAAGACACGTTTAGTCCTGTAGTCAAACCCCAAACCATGACAATTATTCTCACAATTGCTTTAACTCATCACTGGACCATTAGGCAAATTGACATAAATAATGCCTTCCTTCACGGTGATTTATTGGAAGATGTCTATATGACACAACCACTAGGCTTTCAGCTTCGTGATTCACACGGCACACCTCTGGTCTGCCATCTCCATAAGGCAATCTATGGCCTTAGACAGGCCCCTCGGGCCTGGTTTGAACGCCTTAGGTGTTTTCTGTTAAATTCCTTGTCATTTTCAGTTTCTAATTCAGACAACTGCCTTTTTATCAAAATGTCTAACATTGGGTCAGTTCCACTGTTTGTATATGTTGATGACATTGTCATCACAGGAAGTTCGGATGAAGTTACCTATGATGTTATCTCTCAACTCAACAATGAATTTCAACTTAAGGACCTAGGGGTCCTTCACCACTTTTTGGGTATGGAAGTCCATCGCACATCTAACTCTCTTTTGCTTGGTCAGAAACAATACATCTGTGACTTACTCTCAAAGACAGGTTTTACCGATGATGACCCTCTTCCCACACCAATGACAGGTAAGTGTCTGTCTAAATCAGGTATGCTTCTTGACCAAGAACCCTTCTCGGATGGCTTCCTTTTCCGAAGTACTTTAGGTGCACTTCAACATATTTGCATTACTAGGCCAGACATTCACTTTGCTGTTAATAGGCTCAGTCAGTTTATGCAAAACCCCCACTTTTCACATTGGAAAGCTGTCCTTCGTATTCTGCATTATCTCAAAGGATCACTTGATCATGGGTTAATGTTTAATGCTGACTCATCTGTTTCTTGTACTGATGCTACCTTGACTTATTATTCTGATGCAGATTGGGGTGGTGATGCATCGGATCGCAGGTCAATCTCGGGTCACTTCCTGCTGCTCAATGGAAACCCCGTGGTTTGGAGCTCCAAGAAGCAGCAGGTCGTGGCTCGCTCTTCAGCAGAAGCTGAATACCGTGCAGTGGCCAATGCTGTCTGTGAAGTCCTCTGGGTAACTTCTCTTTTATCTGAATTAAACATTTCTCTTGCATCTACCCCTACTATCTGGACTGACAACTGTAGTGCAGTTGCAATCTCGGAAAACCCTGTTCAACACTAAAAAATGAAGCATGTCGAAATTGACCTATGCTTTGTTCGTGAAAAGGTTGTTGCAGGTCAGGTATTGATTAACTTTGTCCCTGCCACTGAACAAGTTGCGGATATTTTGACTAAGCCCCTTACGGCTAAACTGTTCATTCCATTTAGAAAAAAACTAGGAGTCACTTCTGTTCAAGAACTCAGTTCTGTTGCAGCCTACAGAGCTGACTTTAGTTACTCCGATGGTACTACTGGCTCTACTGATGCTTCTTTGAGTACCCTTCGACACTAGGTGCCTTACTTGTTTTATTACTGCTTTATTCCTTTCATGATTAGGTGTAGGTCTTGGTTAAGTCTGCGGTTCGATGTTGATGCTGCGGCTGAACCTGTGTTTCAGCATTGCGACAACTGGTAAGTCGATTCATTCAGATCTCTCTTGGTTCGACTCCCCTGCCTTTTATGCATATTCTGTTCTAAGTGCCTTAGCTGGTCATCTCTGTTTAGCGTGCCTTCTTTTACATAAATTCCTGTGGTTTTAATCCATAAACAGAGTGGTGTTGTCTACACCCTCTTGAGGATTTTAAGATGGAGGCTCAAACCTCCCAATCACAGGTAATGACATAGGGTGTGATTTAATTCCAAAAATAGAGTATTTACTGTCAATTGGAGACAACTGAAAGATACTCCAAGTGTTTACTCTTGAGGAATCAAAAGATGAAGGCAAAACCTTCCAATCACACTGGTAAGAAAGAGGCTCAAACCTCCCTGTCATTCAGCTCAATTCTAATGCTTTTCATGTGTTTTATGCTTCCTGTCTCAAATTGGGCACTTATTTCAGCATTTGTACTCTAGTGCAGTTGAGTTAGAACCTGTTAGGTCTGTTTGTGACAGGACTATCACCTGTTGCAATTGCTGGAATGCAGCTCACCTCAGTGCACCAAGCTGTCCAACCATGCAGTCTACCAAGATGCTGAAAACCGAACTTCATGGGGGAATATTGAAGTATGTAAACATTAGGGTATAACCTGTCGCTGATTCAAACTTAAGGGCTTATTGTGCAAATAGATGAAGGGTCTGTTTGTAATTTCGTATGGGGTCAGTTTGCAATTCTCGAATCTTTCTCAATTCTCCCGTGTCTCGGCTTCACCACAAATTGGGCAACTCGGAGATACATTCATCCCCCTTCGGACCATATTCATTTTAACGGCTATAGAGTTTGTTGCAAGCCGCCGTATGAAGTTCCTTACATTTGGTATTACCTTTGCTTTCCACAACTCTTTCCAAAATGTACCTCCGTAGTGTGGGTTCGGTATTGGCCTTGTCTCGGCCCGTTCTCGGATTTTGTGGTAGACCGATCAGACTTGGGGTTGTCCATCCTTCATGTGTGGCCAAATGTATTGGTTGCTTCCCCCGTCTTGTGGTAGGGGTAAATTGAGGATGTGGGATGCATCTTCTTGATCGAAAATGCTCCTTACTAAGTGTGCATTCCATGTACCATTCAGGCTAATGAGGTCACTAACTCTTAAGTTACCTCCATACTCTACTGTGCCATCAACGTTCACCATTTTACTCTCCTTTGTATAGATCCATGGGTCCTGAAAAACTTGAATGTTCTCTCACGAGCCAATCATCCACATCCCATTTTCTTTGATTACATCTCAGTCATATAGGATGCTACTCCATCCCCATGATGCTCGGCTCCCTCATTTTGCCTCTAGTAACGTGCACCTTGGGAAGTAAAGTCCTTTGAGAACTTGTGCGCATATAGTGTCGGGTTCGGTCATGATTCGGCTAGCCATTTTTGTTAATAGCGCCATGTTGAAGCTTTGAAGTTCCCGGAAGCCTAGACCCCCAATCTCCTTTGCCTTTGTTAAGACATCCCACCTTCTCCAATGCGTTCCTTTCCCGTCCAATGTTTGCCCCCACCAAAAGTCCGCAATGAGAGCATTTATCTCCGCACACCATATTTTTGATAAACGGAATACACTCATTACGTACGTGGGGATCGCTGTGATGATCACCTTTATGAGTACTTCCTTTCCCGCTTGCCCTTCCTATGCTTGTTTGATTATCTCCTTACATTCCGGGTTTTCTAGCCACATAGCCTCAAACTTGAACCGTTTCGGATCTATCTTTTTTGGTTGCTTGAATTGAACCACCATTGGGGTATGGTCCGATCCAATGAAGAGTTTGTTTATGCATCTCGCCTTTTGGTACCTTATCGCCCAATCCGTATTTATCAATACACGGTCTAGGAGTTACTTATTCTCTCTATTCCGCTCCGGTTATTGCACCATGTGAATGAGTTCCCCTTTGGTCCCATGTCCTCCATACCTAGGTCATCTATTACTTGTTTGAACTCGTCTATTTGTCTTTGGGATTTCCTTCTACCACATTGTTTCTCATGCGGGTGGCATATGGTGTTGAAATCCCCAAGTATCATCCATCCTCCCATTCTATCAGTAATCTGAGCTTGATGAGGAAGAATAACTTAAACAGAAGAAGCTTGAAGATGAAGAAAGAAGATGAAAACAGAATAACAGAAATACCGGAGTTGAACTCTTTACTTTTCATTCAAGTTAATCAAGTAATCCACATATCAATCCTATTTATACTAATCCTATAACCAGACATCTATACAATACTAGATCTTCTAACTCTCTACAACATTCTAGCAACTTCTAGCTTACACTCAAACATTCTTGAACCATACAGCACAATGCCTTAGATAACAAGTAACAACATTATACATGTATCCTAACATTCCCTTAAGAAGTTTGTTTTTCTTCTCTTGAAAACCACGAATAGAACAACTTCATAAAGTGGTTTCCATATCTAACAACATTCAGATTTATCTACTTCTGTTGTTTGCACCACTTTGCAATTCCATTCCTTTTAACTTCCATCTATGTACACTGAACACCTGTATACACAAGAACACTCTAGCAGCAATTATCATCCTTATTGAGATTTCAGCACATCTAATCCTCATACAAGATAACCATTATTTTCTTACAAGACGATCCTCAAGAAAAATCACCATGACAGCTAATCAGTTTCCAATCAACAATCCTTATATCAATCTTTCCACTTCTGAGACAATGATCACACATATCAGAATACAAATTCACTTTTCACAATTCATGTTCTTTTTCTTTTCATTTTCAACTCTTCTTTTCGATTTGTTTTTCATATTCAACATACTTACTGACAGAGAGGTTTCCTTTTTCCTATATCTTACCAATGAAGTTGGGAGATTTTCATTTTCCTCCGTCTTTTCATCCTCAAACAACTCCTCAAAGTGGCTTGAATGTTTTCTTCAAGGAGTGTTATTTTTGGATTCAAACTTAACTCTATGCCAGTTTATAATATGTGAAAACCATCCTATTCAAACACATGTGATCATCATCAATCAGAAAGAAAATAAAAAATAAAAGGATCTAGCAGATTAAAAAACAGAGTAGCTGAATTACATTGATAGCCAAGGCTCTAGTCCGAAAAGAAAACATCATCAAGACAAGAAACAGTTGTGAGAAAGCTACAAGGATAATAACCGCCACAAGTATTTTCAGGTGTAGACAGAGTTCTAGCAAACACAGAAGAAGCAAAAAAGAAAGAATTGAAAAAATACATACTAATAGAAGACAAACTTCTGAATGATGTAGAATGATAAACCACCAGAAAACACCAGAAACAGAGAAGAGAAGATAACAAACTAACATAACAGAATGATAAGATACATGAAAAAACAATTAAACACAACCTATCCAAACAATTCAAGAACTGAAACAAAAACACACAGAACACAACCTATCATACACAAAACAAAACTCACTCATTATCTGAAACATTTTCCAGATCATCGTCTTCAGTAATGTTTGCATCTCCATACACAGAGGAACAAGATAACTCCTTGACGGACATCACCCCAAGTTTCCTCCTAAACGGAACAAAGACCTTTGTAGTAACAAGTTTAGTCAATATGTTAGCTAACTGATCTGAAGAAGGTACAAAGTTCACCACAACTTGACCATTCTGAACTTTTTCACGAACAAAACACAAATCAATTTTAACATGTTTCATCTTAGAATGATGAATAGGATTTTCAGTTAAAGCAACAGCTCTTGTATTATCACTCCATATAATATAAACATATGTCAACTTAACATCCAATTCAGATAACAGATAAGTAACCCACATTACCTCACATACCGCATTTTCAATAGCCATGTACTCCGCTTCAGCTGATGATCTAGATATCACGGGTTGTTTCTTTGAACTCCACACAATAGGATTACCATTAAGTATCAGATAATGACCAGAAACTGATTTTGGATCTACCAAATCACTACCCCAATCAGCATCTGCATATGATACTAAAGTAACATCTGTTGAAGCCACAGAATTTGATCTAAACAATAGTCTGTGATCTATAGTACCTTTAAATAACGTAACACACGAGGCACTGTTTTCCAATGACACACAGGTGGTTGTTGCATGTATTGGCTCAGTTTATTGACCGCAAAATGGATATCATGCCTGGTTATGCAGACAGCTTCAACGCTCCAACTACACTCATGTATAGATGTTCATCAGCAGGGGGTGCCTAATTATGTAATTCAACAACCTTTGTCAGGAAATTTCCTGACATTGGAGTAGGCAGAGACATGGCATTGGTTAGACCAGTTTTATGAAGTAGATCACTTATGTATTTTATTTGACCAAGAATCAAGCTATCATCATTAATCAGCACATCAGTAATCTAAGCTTGATGAGGAAGAAGAACTTACACAGAAGAAGCTTGAAGATGAAGAAAGAAGATGAAAACAGAATAACAGAAATACCGGACTTGAACTCTTTACTTTTCATTCAAGTTAATCAAGTAAGCCACGTATCAATCCTATTTATACTAATCCTTTAACCAGAAATCTATACAAGACTAGATCTTCTAACTCTCTACAACATTCTAGCAACTTCTAGCTTACACTCAAACATTCTTGAATCATACGGCACAATGCATTACATAACAAGTAACATCACTATACATGTATCCTAACATATTTGGCATGTCCCAATTGTTCTTAGGAACTTCCAGAGTTGTATTCGTTCTCGCGTCTCCGTACTCGCATATACCCAAGTGACAAATGTTGGTTCGGTTTGGTGCTCAAATTGCACCTCACAATTAATGCAATGCAGGTCGGCATACAAAACCGACACCCTTGTACCCTCCTTCCACCACAATGCTAGCCCTCCTGATGTGCCATTCAGGCTAACCCAGTAGTTTTTGTCCATTCCCATCCTTGTTCGTATCTTCTCGCAGTATCCCCATTCTTCGCTTCCATTATAAATATGATGTTTGGGCAATACCTTTTGTTGAGGTCTTGTAAGTGTTGAACTATTAAGGCAGGCCCCAAACCCTGACAATTCCATGATATGACACTCATTGGGCACCCATGGCTATTTCAGGACAGCCACCAGAACCCATCATGATCTGATTTTACTCATCCCTTTCCTTGGCCTCATTTAGATTTTTCACTATTATTTTCTTACGGTTGGGGTTTGCCATGTTCGCTCTCCGCCTCGGGCTTTTACGCACTCGTGGTTCACTTATTTCGGTCACCTCCCTAGGTGTTCTTTGTCTCTTCGGCCCGGGCAGCTCCTCCATGTCCTTCCCAGTTCTTTTTAGTGTCATCTTATCAAGATAGGGACTCAATCTGGATGTGAGGTTTAGTATCATGTTGTTGGGTGAGGTGGGTGAGGTGGGGTATCGGGCGGGTTCTCCACAATGTAGGTTTGGATTGTCATGGATAGTTCGGTCGGGTAGGGTTTGGTGGGGTCGGTTATGTGGTGTTGGGTTGGGTTGTCGGGTAGATATGTAATCATGGGTTTGTTTGGTTGTGTGGGGTAGGCGGTGGTTTTGGTTGGTTCGGTCGGTCGGGGCGGCTTGGTATGTTGGGATAGTTGGGCATGTAAGCATTGGTTTGTTCGGTTCTGTTTTGTGTAGGGGTATGTCTAGTTTCAGTCTGTTTGGCTTGGTTTGGGGCCATGGGGTCAGATGTTCATGGACATGGACGGGTGTGGGTGGAATGTGTTCTCGGTTTTGACTACCATGGAGGATTAGGGCTCTTGAGTTAGGAGGTTCTTTATGCATTGGTTCGGTTTCCCCTTGTTCTTTGATTGCCTCTGCCTCCATTGATTCGGTATCCATGTTTTCATTTATTTGGGTTTTGTGTTTCCTTTCCCTCATCTCCGCCATGATATCAAACCATGATCTCCTCTCGCCCTGTTTTGTGGTGATCCCTGTTTCTCATCACCTCCCACATTTTGTCGCCCCGTATCTTGTTTGGGTATCACCCCCACAAGCCACGATCCATACATTGGTACAACTTGCTCATGTTCCGTGAAGTGCACATATGTTTTGCATGCTTGAGTGGTGTGGCCTAGCATGCCACACCCATAACAGAAATCAGATAATCTTTCATATTTAACTGACGCCCACTTATCTCCCCCTTGAGAGTTTTTCCACCAAAATACCGCCATCAATGGCTTGTCCCCATCCACTTCTACTCTCATCCTCATATAGCTTCAACTTATTCTCCCTACATGCTTATCAATTTGTAGGCAACTTCCTATCATATCTTCCAGGCATTAGATCATGTATTTGAATCCAGAATGTTACCTTTTGGAAATCCACCTCCTTCACGCCCACACTCGGGGCCCAGTTCTTGATGTTCAAGATATGTCCATTTACTGACCACGGGGATCTGTCTAAAATCTGGATTGCATCTTCTTGTCGTTCAAAGTCAAACAACATTATCCCCTCCTCTAATTCAGAGAATGTAACCTTTTCATATCGTGCCCAAGCTGACCGGAGCACCCACTGATGGTGTTCGGTTTGATCAACTTTTGCGAGAGTACCTTCCTCATATACCATTCCCCGTTTTGAACTTGCTGTTTGAGTCTAGATCGACGGCTTGTATCTCGGGTCTGTTTGTCCCGACAGAACTAGAACCGACATGCATCTTTCTCGTGGTTTCAGAGCCTTCACCTCGGGTGACAATTTCCTGCAAGAACAAGCGAAAAGATGGGTAAATAAATTGGGAACCAGATATAGTGCAAGTTTAGTTTCAGTCGGTTTGGTCTGATGCCCTTGTGGGAATGGTCAGTTCTGTTTCTGGCGCTGCTTCAGTCGCTAGCTTGGTCGAGATGACTTGTTGGTGCTGCTGGCTTGATGGTGCAGTTCATCTATTGCCAAACTGCGAAAACGTGAGGCAATTGTGCAGTTTAATCGGTCGAGACCAAGCTAGTACTGTTGTTCGCCTGGGCGAGGCTCGACTTTCGTGTGTTTCAGTGAGGAGTTGTTGTGTATGGAGCACCTCCCCGCAGTGAGCCCCTGTACCCCCCCTACGCAGCTGTGCTATGAACTGTGTTGGCTTAGTCTCCTCGAGCAGAATCGTCGGTGACAATAATTTTCTTAAACAGAGCTGACCTTCAAATTGCAGGGTTTGCCATCGTCTTTATTAGTTTCTGCATGGAAACGTCAACTTCATCTGTAGTGGCCCGTGCCTTGCCTCTCCCTGATTGGTTTTGGTGTTTTGGCAATAAATGTCAAGGAATATCTGCCAATTGCACAGCTGAGCGAAGGAATCTGTCACGAGGAACCCTAGAAAATTGGGGTTTTCTTCAGATAGTGGGAGCCGTGCATGTGTTCAAACACAGAGAATGGAGTGGATCAAGACCAACTTCGTTAGACGAATCCAAATCAAAGTGATGTTGGGTTACAAAAAAAACATTTATTTGCAGGGATGACAATTTCTGACACGACACAATTAAACGACACGACCTGCTTTAAAACGTATATATGAGTTTGACTTTAACGGATTTTGTGTCTAAACAACTCTTATACGTTTAGACATGATTATTAATCCTGTCTAAACATATCAGATCTACAAATATCTATATAAACACGATTAACTAATCGTATCGTGTATACTTGTGACACGTTTAAATACATTTAAATATAATAATAATAATAAAATATTGAAATACTCACTTACTTTTTAATATTGAATTTTGAAGACCATACTTTGTATAAATGGATTTATGTATATATGAATTTGTATATATATCTGTTTTAAAGTGTATATGAGTTTGACCTTAACGGATCCCGTGTCTAAACATCTCTTATATGTTTAGACGCGATTAATAATCGTGTCGTGTTTATGTTTGAAGTTTTGAGACACATTTAAGAATTATCCGTTTAGACACGATACATGTTTAAACACGAAACAATTAATGACATGACACGATTGCCACCCCTATATATTTGCACTCATTTTACTAAATCAGTCCTTAAAACTATATATAGAACGTTTTTTTTAATCCAAGACGACCTAAAAAACTACTATCCGATATATATATATTATTTTTATTCCACATTTTCCTTTAAAAGAAAACTATAATCATAGAGGTTTGCTAGATTAATTGACTCTAGGTTTGTGATATATACATATATACTACCAGACGCTAAAATAAAATAAAAATCTAAAAGAAAATTTGCATAACGTAATATAAGAATATAAACTAAATCTAAATAAAGCAATACATTATATATACTAGACTCCGTCTCGCGCTACGTGTGTGCACGTTGTCGTCGTTTGTCTTGCGTGAGATGTTAGGAGAACATGATCGACCCGATTCCACTACGGGAGAAGACTGAGTTAAGGGCTCATTTGAACGGCTCAAGTATGATTGAGCCGTGGAAAATTTAATATAATGATTATTAACGGCTCAATGATTAATGAGCTGTCCAGAAATTGATTTACCGGCTCAATTGCTTGAGCCGTCATTATTTTGACGGTAAAACTCTTTTAATTTAAATCGAAATTCTTTTAGACGGCTCTAATACTGTAGAGCCGTCAGTCAAAATATATTTTTTTAATCCAAATTATTTTGGACGGCTCAGTTTTGTTGAGCCGTCAAGTAAACCGATTTTTTTTTTGAAAATTATTTTGGACGGCTCATTTGTGTTGAGTCGTCAATTAAAATGATTAAAAAAATAGTTTGGACGACTCTGTTTTGTTGAGCCGTCACGTAAACCAATTTTTTTTCTTCGAAATTTATTTTAGACGGCTCAGTTTTGTTGAGCCGTCCATTAAAATCATTTAAATAAAAATAAGCCTGGACGACTTAGTTGTGTTGAGCCGTCCAAAGTAAACTATTTTATTAATCAGAAAAACAGTTGGACGGCTCAACACTATTGAGCTGTCCCAATTAAAAAAAAAAATTAGGCTGGACGACTTAGTTGTGTTGAGCCGATTATGAGTTTCGTTGTTGGTGTAAGCTTCGATTATGAGTTTTGTGGTAGGTGTGTTCTCTCGATTTTCATTGTTGTGTGTTATGTCAGTTTCGGGATTTTATTGCTCATTGTCGAGAGGAGAGTTGAGGAATAACACGGTTTTGGAAAAGAAATGGAGGAAATAATCTGGTAGAGGTCATGATCGTGGGTTTTATTGCTCATTGACGGTTTTGATCAGAACGTGGGTTTAAATTTGGGAGGTTATTATTTATGTGTTGAATTCAATGGAACTCTAAATTTGAAATTATATAGACCAGTTTGATTTTTTCGGAGGGGAAAGGGTCTGATTTTGATGTCTTTATTGCTTGTATCGGGAGTCACTGAGGTAAGCATGATAAGGAGTCTGAAATTGAAAAGGAGTTTGAAATTGAAAAGGAGTGATTGCATATAATTATGCTTTGTAAGTTTGATACTTGGGATAAATTGAAAAATGTAGTTACATTTTGCTTTCCTCTAGTGAATTAACAAGGAATGTGCAAACTTTTATTGCTTTATCTATGATCCTGTAAAAACAACAGTCCCATTCTCCTATCTTCTGACTTCCTTGCCACAAAAAAAAAAAAAAAAATCCAGCGTCTGGAAATATTTATGCTCCATCATTTATCTACATTTTACTTTCCAAGTCCATAGTTTTTCATTCAGCATACGTGTAACCATGTGTTAGATTGTGAGTTTACTGGTTTTTCTTTCTAATACTCAGCCCATGGAGCTGGAAGGTTCCAAATTAACAATGGAGGCTGCTGGCATGAATCGCGACATGGGCAAGCATACTCTGCTTGTGTGGTACGTGATCTGATTTCATCCCACCTTGCTCTCCCAATAGGACTAGCTAATATTTCTACAATATGAACAGTTTTGCTTACTTGTTGTTCTTGCTGTTGGGTAGGACTATGGAAACAGCACATGCCAGTGTCATCCTGGGTTTAAAGGTGATGGTCACAGTTGTCAAGGTGAGCTTAATGCCATTTTACCCTAGTATTAAGAACGAGGCATATGAATATATGACATTTATGCTCTGTGAACACTTTGATTTTTTTTGTTATTGCAAACCCTCTTAGGATTTTGTTGTTTCTTTTCAATAGATGTGGATGAGTGCAAAGATAAGAAAGCCTGACAATGCCTAGAATGCAGCTGCAAGAACACCTCTATATGAGGGATCACAACACTTGCATAAGTCAGTCCCTTGACCCAGATTTTTCAACTTTCCATACACTGCATAAATAATCATCTCACGCTATTTTTATTATTTGATAGGTAAGAGCAGTACAGAGACAAAATCAGCCTGGACTGCTTTTTGGGTGATCTTGATTGGTTTGGCTATGGCTGCTTCTGGGGCTTATCGTGTTTACAAGTATCGATTAAGGGTCAGAGCCTACCCTCCTCTCCCTATCTGTCTGCTTCTTGTTAGCAACTCCATTACTTACTGAATGGTGTCATCATGACTTGTGGTGGTGGTGGGTACTGATTCTGTTTGGTTTATATTTACAGATTTTGGTTTGTAAAATTATTAAGGTTGCAAATTTATGATTAGGGGTATATTAATTTATTCAAATTTTTTTTATTTTTTAAACATTCGAATTATTACGGCTGGAAATGGTTGAACCGTCAAAAATAAATTAAAATTAAAATATAATCTAATTTTGTCGGCTCAAACTAAATGAGCCGTCCAAAATAAATTAATTTTATTAATTTAGACGACTCATGAGCCGTCCTTCTGACGGCTCAATGAAAAACGAACCGTCATATATAAGACGACTTTTATTATGACGACTCATTTTTCATTGAGCCGTCTTTAATTAACGGCTCATTTATTGAGCCGTTAATGAAACAAATTTGAGCCGTTATACATTTACTCTCCTGTAGTGTTCCTAGGATAGTACAAGAATTAAACACTTGATTAAAAATATTAATGGAATTGTAAAACTAAACTTAAATTATCTAATATAATGAAATAA
The DNA here is from genome assembly GCA_946814005.1 of Chamaenerion angustifolium. Lineage (NCBI taxonomy): Eukaryota > Viridiplantae > Streptophyta > Magnoliopsida > Myrtales > Onagraceae > Chamaenerion > Chamaenerion angustifolium. Next base: position 21,436,620 of record OX328270.1, on the reverse strand, counting down.
AATTAATTTTGTTTTAAATATTTTTAAGAAATTGCTCGAGCATCTGGGAGCAAGGATCACTACTAAAAAGGCTCCCGGATGCTCGAGCAATTTCTTAAAAATATTTAAAACAGAATTAATTTTATTTCATTATATTAGGTAATTTAAGTTTAGTGTTACAATTCCAGTAATATTTTTAATCAGGTGTTTATTTCTTGTACTATCCTAGGAATCGGACCGATCATGTTCTCCTAACACCTCACGCAAGACAAACAACGACAACGTGCACGTGCGTAGCGCGAGACAGAGTCTAGTATAATCATTAGGAAAATACAATTAAGTAGATTCTAGAACTTCCATTTTAATTTTATTTTACATTGTATATGAATGCATTCAATATAAAACGTAAGCTTATAAGTTAGAATTTGTCAATGAATGCATTCAATATACTCTTAAGACATCTTAACACCTCACGCACGATAAATATTTATCATATTTGTTTCTAAGAATATGATCAAAAAAATATATGCCGATATTTGGACAAAATTGATCCTGCACCTTATATATAGTCAGGAGGCAAATTCGCTCCCTTGAGACCTTTTTTGAGTATTTTACACCTGACATCCCCAAGCGTAAGATTTGAAAACCTGGGCATTCTCACACCTTCACCCTTTCTTTGAGTATTATACTCCCGACATCCGACTTTTCTTGGAGTATTATACTCCTGACATCCGACCTTTGTTTGAGTATTATACTCCTGATGTCCGACGTTTCTTTGAGTATTATACTCCCGACATCCGACCTTTCTTTGAGTATTATGCTCTCGACGTCTGACCTTTCTTTGAGTATTATACTCCTGACATGCAACTTTTCTTTGAGTATTATACTCCTGACATCCAACCTTTTCTTGAGTATTGTACTCCCGACATCCCCGGTTTTTGAACCTGTGTGTTATTACTATTTATGATTTAAGACGTACGCCTTAATCAACTGTCTCATAAGTCTGAACATGTTAGTGAAGACATTCAGTATACTCTTAAGATATCTTAACAATCAAACTACCATGTCCATGAAACGAGAACTATCAAAAATCTACTATGACAACATCAATAAATTACCAGTAAAATTCACACCAAAAAATAAAATTAGATACTTGATTAACTTCTTCCTTATATTTTATTTACATATGTTTAGAGTTATTGTTTACTTTGATATTTCCAGAGTTCATAAAGTAGGGTTAGTTAAGTATATTCATATTTTAATTTTAGATTTATTTGGAATGTGCGGTTAAGTAAAGAAATACTTATAGAATATAAATTTGATCAATCCTAAAATGATTTTTAAAAGATAATAAATAATAAACCCTAATAATTAATATTGATTTTTATATTTAGGTAATTCATAAAATATTATTTCAACACATCATCAGGGTTATTTTAATTTTGTAGTAAAATATTTTTGTTACTTTTTTCTCAACATATAATACCTAAATGTTGGATGATATTAGTTTGGAGTAATAACATATTAAGAACTTTTGACAAAAAAAATAAAATAACAAAGAAATATATTGTACTATTTTATTAAAATAACGTTGTCAAAATGTTAGAATCATCTATGCATTAATATTAATCATACTTAAGAAATCTATAAGTTTTGTTTTAAAACATTTTAATAATGTTATTATTTGAAAATACTCTATATTTTATAATTATCATTATAAAAAATGTATACATTAATCAAATATCTCCTTTCATTTTGGTTTTTAGTTTTCAAATTTGATTATGTTTTTGTATTTATTGTTTCACGCGATAGATTATGTATATTAAACAAATAAAGATACATCAATTTTGATCGACTTTAATTATATTTGAATTATTTAGTTTTATATATGAAATGCATTTTTATAACGACACTGCTCATAATTCAAAAAATCTATAACTTCTTGGAAAGAAGAGAGGATGTTTTGAAGAAAAACAAATCTATATAATTGTAGAAACATTTAAAAGTCATAATTACCAAAAATAATATGACGACTTGAGAACATAATATACAATTATAATTATTATGTAAAATTGTAAAATTATATAAAATAACATATATAATAATTAATTAAAATAAAATTAATTAAAAAAATAGATAAATAATGAATGAGATTTCTTCTTCCACTATAATTTAAATTTCAAACTTGATTATATTATACATCTTAATTATTTATTGCTTCAAATAATAGATAATGCATATGTGACATTATTAATTAAATCTAAATTCTCTCAGTTGTAGATGAAATTATAAATTTTATAAATAATTTAAGCTTTTTGATTCACTATTATCTTAACGTCCGATAAAGTGAAAATATAATTTTATTTGTTAACGAGATATAAAAACGGGTGCATGAGAAATGATGAATGATTTGTGATAGAGAAATATATGATCATCATATTCTAAAATTTGTAATGTTACATGTGAAGCCGGTTAATATGTATGTATTTAATGTATAAGGTCATATGTTTGTGTCTTTGTGCAGATAGTTTTTTTTTTTATAATTTTTTTAGAAGATATTTGAATGACCAAAATAGAGAGGGATAGTGATATAGAAAAATATAATTATCATTTTGTTGAGTTTGTAATGTTGCATTTGTGTGTAGTCGGTTAATCTGTGTGTCTTTAAGTTATAAGGTTATATATGTTCAACTTTCCGTGCAAACATTTTTTTATAACATTCTGAGAAGACAGTTACATGACCAAAATAGCCGTGATAAATATAAACTAATTAGATTATTAAAGGGTATTTGTGTCAATTTAACAAAGTCGGTAACAAAAACCACTTCTGTCTTAATAATATACATATATATCTCTATATATAGATCAGAAAAAACGGTGCATGAGAAGAAAGAAAGTGATAGTGATAAAGAAAATATAATTACCATCTTGTTTAATTTGTTATGTTGCATACGTGTGTAACTGGTTAATACGTGTGTCTTTAAGTTATAAGGTCATAAGTTCGAGTCTCCGTGGAAATTTGTTTTTATAATCTTTTTGAGAAGACATTTAAATGACCAAAATAGTCATGATAAATATAAAATAATTAGAATATTAAAGGGTATTTATGTCAATTTATAGTCGGCGGTTACAAAAACCACTTGTGCCTTAATAATATTAATATATATATATATATATAATGTGGAACATAACAAATGTCAAACGAAAATTAAAAAATTTCATACTATTAAGATTTTGAATTTGTCTAAACCTAAAACGATAGCAAAACCAACTTATTATCGGACTTCTCTTAACTAGTGTTATAAAACCCGGATTGGAGTGACAATCGGACCCTGTCGAATCGCGAACTGATCATACTAACGGCCTGGTTCACTTAAAAGAATGAATTGCATAATGAACCCATTTTAAGAGTAAAAACTGGGTGTATTTGTAATAGTTGACTAATTCACCAATTTAATGGAAAAAACAAAAAGGAAAAGAAAGGAGAGAGACAAAGTAGAATAAAAGTGATGGGCAGTTCGAAAGAATGAAGTTGAGACATATTTTTTGAGAGGCAAATGCGGTAGCGGATATCATGATGGCAAAGACGAGTGTCTTTGCCTGCAATCCGCAATGATGGGCATTAGTTTAAGATTTGACATATTTTCATTAGTGAGAGGGCATCCGTTTTGAGGTGAATGGATTTTAATCCGAGTGTCTTAGATAGTAGTAGCCCGTCACGGATGACCCAACATTCCGCAGCGAGACTGTTTGAGCATCCCAAATTGCTTGAGAATCATGCAACCCATTGACCCCTGTAATCTCAGATTACCCCACCCGATCCTGCACCACCTTGATTCCCATTAGCAGCTCCATCTGTATTGATTTTAAACCAATCATTTTTTGGAAGAACCCAACTAATATCAATGGAAATAAACTCATTAGTAGTCTTAGTCTCAAGATAAACATTTTGGTGAAACTTTGCCTGAGATAAAGATAGATAATAAACAGAAGAATAAGCAGGTTTATCATTAAAAATAAGTGAGTTCCTATTTTTCCAAATGTTCCATAGTGCACAAGGAAAAACGAAATTCCACTCAACATTTATGGTATGACTATCAATTCTCAACAACGACCCTATTCTATTTCTGATACCATGTAGAATTGTAGGGTCAAAAAACTCCATTGGTAGACTGAGCAATCTGATCCACACATCCATTTGGATATATTGGTTCTTTCTTGATTGAATTTGGGTTCCCAAATTCGTATAGATAAAAATTTCCCATTGATGAACCCAGATCCATCTCTAAAAACCCTATCAATCTCTCCCAAGAAAGTGAATTTGATTAGCTAAAAACCTTCCCCGAGCAAAATGCAGGACATTTCCCCTTCCGATTTCCAGAGAGTTCGAATTCTCAGCACCATATGGTGATAAGGTATGATCCTTCTTATAATTTTAATGATGATATATTGTTCATACCTTTTTTGTATCATTGCTTTCTCATATCTTGATATGGTAAAGGTTAGTTTACCAGCCGGTTCCGTTTCATCATGGCCTTTTGAGGGAGACGTTCAGAGAAATTCAAACATTCTTGGTAGAATGCTTTTTTGTATGCCCCTAGAACAATACTAGTGAGTTTTTCCTTGTAGGAGATGGAATTTGTTGAGGTCTTTGGTGTATCCTCTTCCATGTCGTGCAAAGTCTGCAGTTGATCTTCCTTGAATTTGATGTTGCTATTCAAGAGTTCTGCAGTAAGGGAATGTGTGTAATTTGAGAGCATTTTTTCTGAGCTTTTAGGTCAAGTGTTATTCAAGTGATAGCTTTAATATGGTTATGGTATTGAAAATTGGACATGTAATGATTATGGTTATGGTTATGGTATGTGGTTTAAAAATATGGTATGGTTATGGTATTTGTCATGCCCGTACCATACCATAACCATCGACAACCCTAGATAGGAGAATACGTGACGAGGTAAAGTAGGAGGTGGGTGAGGGATCAGAGTCACTAACAGTGTCAGTGTCATCGTCGAAGTTATATGGAGGAGGAGGACAGGACTTCAAAAGAAAAAGCAGGCATCAATGAAGGAAAATGAGAAGGAACCGAGAAATGTTTCATTAAAGGATGAAGAAATATTGGAAAGAGGAGGAATGTGGATCGGTGATTGAATCGGGCGAACCCATGGTTGACTATGTAAATCGAGAATCGATACCTTTATCAGTTCGATGGATGTTTCGATTTTCATAACCACGCTATTAAGTCTGGATTTTTTAAATTATTATTATGTATAACATTTCATTTGTTAACCAACCATGTGAGATAGTATAATCTTCAATAGACATCAGTGGTGCGTGATGTCCACGTGAAGCTCTCTACCCGGTGAAGAAAAGCCCCAAAACTCTTAGGTTTCCCCTCCCGTGGCAGATTCAATCCGTTCCCAATTGATAAACTTCTTTCAGTAATTAATTGCAAGAGGACAAGGACGAAGAATGTCCAAGAGCTGCAAACTTGATTGGATGTTGATGACTTAGCCTCTACGACGACCACAATGCCTTCTTTTACAATGCCTATACCTGAATAACCTGTCATTCGCAGTGGTGCGTGATGTCCACGTGAAGCTCTCTACCCGGTGAAGAAAAGCCCCAAAACTCTTAGGTTTCCCCTCCCGTGGCAGATTCAATCCGTTCCCAATTGATAAACTTCTTTCAGTAATTAATTGCAAGAGGACAAGGACGAAGAATGTCCAAGAGCTGCAAACTTGATTGGACGTTGATGACTTAGCCTCTACGACGACCACAATGCCTTCTTTCACAATGCCTATACCTGAATAACCTGTCATTCACATGTGTTCTTGTAGGGAAGCTGCCATCTACGGTGATGACTCAGCCTCTACGACGACCACAATGCAAGTCGCCTCCGGTTCTTGTGGAAACAACAGACCCGTCAGAACTCCGGTCGACCTAGACTCGAACCAACAAGTGAAAAATGAGACGTGGTACGTGGGCAAGGTCCTAGCACAAAAACCGATCAAGATCAATGTGATCAATGGGGTCCTACATTCGGCTTGGGAAAGCTATGGTAAAGTCACTATATCAGAATTGGAGACGGGCATAACGTTGTTCGATTTTGAAAAACATGAGGTTGCGAACGAGATTCTTGATAGCTCACCATGGTCAGTAAACGGGCACATCCTAAACATCAAAAGGTAAGATCCGATTGGGGGATTGAACGAGGTTGATTTCCAAAAGGTAAACTTTTGGGTTCAAGTACATGACCTAGGATTGGAGAAACTTGGAGATGCCAATGCCTGGAAAATAGGAAAATGCCTAGTTATTGAAAAGTATGTTGGGAAAATTAGTAGGAGCTATATGAGGATAAGAGTAGAGGTGAATGGGGAGAAACCATTAATGGCGGGGTTCTGGTGGAGGAACTCGCAAGGGTATGTTGGGCATCGATAAAATATATGGATCTTTTGTATTACTGTTATGGGTGTGGCATGTTGGGCCACACGACCCAAACATGCAAGGAGGAGGTAGAAATGGCGGAACTCGATCAAAGCATACCTATGTAGGGGTCGTGACTTGTAGGGGTGCGACCAAAGATAGTCGGACCAAAACAACATGTGGGAGGGGATAAGGATCAACACCCAATACATCTCGATATCCCCATTACACTAACCCAATCAATGATCACCTACCTACCTGACATCCCGACCCAAGCTAACCCGATTGAAACCACCACCATCATCCAAACATATCATGTTGAGTACCCACCTGATACACCACCCACCTCACCCCAACCGAACCATAACCCTCCATCCGGCCCTAGCCCTTACCTAAAGAAGATGACATTAAAGTGAACCGGTGATGAGATGGAGGAAGAACCGGGAAACAAACGAAGAGAGAAGGAGGTGGAACTAACCGAGAGCTCAGGTATTGGGATGAGGAAGAGCCCACGAAGAAAAGTAACAAAAACGAGCCAAAATAGGAAGAAAATATCCGAGAAGAAGATCATACAAGGCGAGCAGGAGAAAACAAATGAACTAAACAAGGGTTGTGGTGGCTGTCCCGAAACAGCCACGGGTGACCAATGAGTACCATCTCCTTGAACTGTCAGGGTCTGGGGTCTACCCTGACAGTCGAACATCTGCAAGAACACAATCAAAGATATCTCCCAAACATCATATTCATAATGGAAACAAAGAATGGGGATGCCTACTGTGAAAGGATAAAGAGAAAACTAGGTATGAAGAACAGTTTTTACATTCGGCCGATCGGGACATCGGGCGGACTAGCGTTGTGGTGGACAATGGAAACGGCGGTATCGATTCACTATGCCGATCAACATGTCATTTCGAGGTCCATTTTGATAGGCATGCAGCACCAACACAAGTCTCATGGGTACATGCAAGCACGGTGGCTTAAGAACGATCACAAAATTGGGACACCTTGCGAGCAATGGGTACGGGCCGAGTGGGAAGTTGGATAATTCTAGGTGATTTCAATTGCATATGTCACCAACATGAGAAGCGAGGAGGGAGGAAAAAGCCCCAAAGACAACTTAACGAATTCAACAAGTTGATCGAGGATCTTAACATGTAGGATATGGGTGCGCATGGCACCCCGTTTACATGGTGCAATAACAGAAGTGGGTCGGAGAGGATAAGTGAAAGACTTGATCGGGCCCTTACGAATGCGGAATGGGCAATGCGGAACCAACAAGGGATGTGCATCAATGAGCTATCCATAGGGTCGGACCATGCAGCAATGGTGGTCCAACTCAAACAACCAAGGAAAAGGCAAATAAGGCGTTTCAAATTTGAAGCGATGTGGCTAGAAAACCCAACATGTAAGGAGGTAATTCGCGATTCATGGGAGAGGGGCAGCCAAGGACGAAGGGAAGCACGTGGGTTCGGCATCAAACTCCAAAAATGTCAACAAAAACTCATGGCATGGAGCAAGGTGCATTTCGGAAATAATATGAAAGCTATCACGAGAATAAAAGCTGCCCTACGGAGTAATAACCAAGGAGTCATGGATCAAGAGGTGATAAGGGAGGAAAAAAGACTCAAAGGGGAACTCCAACCCGTGTGGACTAGGGAGGAGACATATTGGAGGTAAAGATCGAGGGTGAAATGGCGAAGGGAGGGAGATAGGAACACTACCTACTTTCAACAACAATAGCAAGGAGAAGGCGAAACCACATATGTCGCCTAAAGGGAACCAACGGTGAATGGATAGAAACCGAGGGAAGGATAGCCGAGGAGATATATAGTTACTACGGGGACATGTTCACATCTGAGCAAACCGAACCGGGGGAGGATTTCCTTGGGTATATACCGAACCAAGTAACACCGGAGATGAACGAGAATCTCCTAAGGGAGGTAACAGAGCTGGAGGTTAGGAATGCGGCGTATCAACTTGGAGGATCACGAGATCCGGGTCTGGACGGTTTCCCAGGTCTGTTTTACCAAAAGAACTGGAGTACCGTGGGGTCGGACGTCATCACCGTGGTCAAGGCTTTCTTCAGAACATACACCATTCTAAACACCCTAAACAATACTGATATTGTCCTCATTCCAAAAGTGCAAAACCCGACAAAACCAACGGAATTTCGGCCAATAAGTTGTTGTAATTTCGTGTATAAGATTATTTCCAAAGTGTTAGTGAACCGTTTGTAAACATATCTATCAAATCTTATCACTCCTTTCCAGAGTGCATTTGTATCAGGTAGACATATCCAAGACAGCATCATGGTAGCTCATGAAGTCTTCCATCACTTGCAAATGGGCCGAGATGAGGCAAGAGACGAATGTGCACTCAAAATCGATATGCAAAAGGCGTATGATAGAGTGCAATGGGACTTCCTAATCGCCACCCTACGGAAGAGAGACTTTGCGGAGCAATGGTTGAAATGGATAAGGGCATGCATAGAGACCACCACGTACCAAGTTGTGGTCAACGGGGCACGAACCGAAACCATCCGCCCAATACGAGGTATCCGCCAAGGTAATCCCCTATCACCATACTTATTCATTTTGCTTGCGGATGTGTTGTCGAGAAGGATGATTGGGGTAGCAATCGAGGGACTCACCTCTTCTTTGCAGATGACTCGCTCTTTTTTACAACGGGAAACACCACGAATGTCGAGAACCTGCGGATGATCTTAGACAGATATTGCAAAGTGTCCGGAAAACGAATCAATAGGGACAAGTCAACTCTCTACTTCAATAGAGGGGCGAGACAAACCGATCGGCAGAGGATAGAGGAAGCCCTACAAATCCATAGCACGAATGATCCGGGAAAGTACTTGGGACTACCTTCGATATGGGGGAGATCAAAGAGGTAAGCATTGGGTTTTCTCAAAACAAAAGTCAAGGACAAGCTCCAAGGTTGGAGACCTAAGACCTTAACCCAATTCGGAAAGGACGTACTCACAAAGACCATCATAACCGCGATACCCACGTATGTAATGAGTGTATTCCGATTACCTAAAACATGGTGCATGGAAATCAATGTGCTCATTGCGAACTTTTGGTGGTGACAAACAAACACAGGAAAAAAAACACATAGGCGAATGAAGTGGGGGCGCTAGGGTTCCGAGAACTACAAAGTTTCAATATAGCCCTACTCACGAATATGGCAGGGAGGCTAGTGACTGAACCGAACACGTTGTGCGCGCAGGTCCTAAAGGGTCTATACTTCCCGAGATGGTCGTTTCTAGAGGCGGAAAAAGAAGGACGAGCGTCGTGGGGGTGGAGTAGTATGATACATGGACGAGAGATGATGACCCAAGAGGGAATGTAGATGGTAGGCACGGGGGAAAATATACGTGTATTCGAGGATCCATGGATATACACAATGGAAAATAAGAGGGTGAGTGTCGACCATGAAGTAGAGAATGGTGAAGATCTTTGGGTGCGAGCACTTATCAAACCAAATGGGATGTGAGATGAGATTTTGGTTCGACACATTACAAACCATGAATATGCCAACCACATCCTCAACATCCCATTACCGCAGGAGGGGGTATGGATCGTTACATATGGCCGCACACTAGAGACGGAGCACCAATGGTTCAATCGGTCTACCATAGGATACGGGAAATAGCCGACCAACAATCACGTCCGAACCCTCCAAATCAAGGCGCATTTTGGAAAGGTCTTTTGGCAAGACATATGATGCCAAATATGAAGAACTATGTATGGCGACTTGCAACCAACTCTCTAGCCGTCAAAGCAAACAGGGCTAAAAGGGGTATGAATGTAAGTTCAGGATGCTCAATATGTGGACGAGTCGAAACAAGGGAGTATATGACCATCGAGTGCGTGTGGACCGAACGGGTGTAGAGCGGGGTGCTAGGGCTACGCATGGACCGAACCACAAACCTAAACATGGCTCAATGGCTTGAAGGGAGACGAAACGAACCAAGAGGGCAAGGACCATGCAGCGATAGGAAATGGATTCTCACAATGCTAACATGTTGGCATATTTGGGAGACGAGGTGCAAAGCGGCTTTTGAAGCCAAACAACCAAACCCACGCGAGGTGATCAAGGAAATAAGGCGAGCATACATGGAACATCAACAAACCCATCATAACACTACCAACTGGCCAACGGACCGAGGCCAAAACGACGACCAAGCGGACCAACAATGGAAACCACCAACCGAAAACTCGATAAAGGTAAACTGTGATGCCTCATGGTGCAAGCAAACCCGACGAGCCGGCATAGGAGTGGTAGCACGAGGGGGTAAGACTTGCAATCGCATCGGGGTGGCCAAGGATAATAATATAGACGGACTCGCAAGATGTATACCAACAAATTGTGGAAGGGGCGAAACATTGGAGGGTGGCAAACATCATAATAAAAAGACGGCGAACGAATGCGTAGATTGGATAGTCAAACAAGCGAGATTGAGAGTGTATCTAACCGATTGGGTCGAAAGACCACCACTTCTGTTTGTATGTTTAGTAGCAAATGATTTTATGTACGAACAACCGTGATCGTGTATCACGGCGTTTTATTTTATCAAGTAAAGTGTTAATATGACAAAAAAAAAACATGTGAGGTCTAGTACTATAAGGGCAATTATTATTAACAAATAAAAAAAAAAGTATGTCATACTGTGTCGTTCTATATATAAATTTAGGTGATAGTGTAACGTAAATCGCATTTGTAGACATGATTAGGTAGGTCGTTCAAATAAAATATCAATTAAGTAACCGAAAAGCTGGTATTAAAGCAAAAGATCTTTAATAATGATCAATTATATCCAAATCCTTTATATTGTCTGCTTCATTCCATGATTATTTTTCAAAAAGTAAGTATAAAAAAAAATAGAAAAGTAAATAGAAAAAAAAATAGAAAAGTAACTATAAATAAAATAAAATATGTGTATATGCGCTAACCCGAGGTGCGAGTCACTACCCCTAAGTGGCGTGTTGGTCATATTTTTTACTACTCGGTTTTTATTTAAAAATTAAATTATGTATTTATTCAAAAGAATTATGAGTAAGTAGATATTTTAATTGCGATCCAAATCATAAACATAATAGTATGAAATAAGCCTATGTAATGTTTTTGAGCTCTTATCCAACAAATTAGTATTATAGCTATATTTTTTTTTTGCCTCAAAACTGGAATTCGCAAAATTGTGCGGTTACAACGACTATTCGCAAGAATAAACTGTAACAAAGGGGTTGGGGGTCGGGAGACCCAATCTGTTAGACACCCCCCCAAGATTGTCTGCTTTGCTAACCAATCCGCGCAAGAGTTTGTGGTTCTTGGTATCGCTATCTAATCACCACTCGTAAAGGCTCGCGCCAACTCTAAAACATTAGACAAAATTGTGTCCATCCTCCATGAAAACTTCGATCGACGGATCTGGTTGATGTTCATGGCAACATCAGACTCGATGACAAGACGGCTCTCGCCTCGATCTCCTCTGCTGACGAACCTACTGCCCTGCCGAGCCACCTATCTCGGACCACGCCTTCGTGATCCCTTGCGATGACTCATATCCCTTCCTGCTTTGTGGCTGCGATCCATGCACCGTCTATGTTGATCTTGATCGAACCCGGCGATGGTGTTCTCCATGGTTGGTGTGTTCTGCAGGGAGTCTCTTCGTTCCTAGTGTTCGCCAGTCCCTCTGCTTCGGTCATCACTCTGCACACTTCCTGGGCTAGGAAGTCGACACTCGGGGCTGTGTTCTGGAAGATTAGATTACATTTTGCCGTCCATATCACCCAGCACACGATCATGCAGAGGTGCCACCTGTACTTTGCCCCCGATCCCCTCGCATCTACGCTCGGACCCCAACTACCGAACCAGTCTTCCATGGATATAATGTCGCTTGCTGCTACCTTAGGTCTGAAAACCCTCTGCCACAGCTGCTTGGCCCACGGACATCCCGATATCAAGTGTTCCCTGGTTTCATTAACCTAACATGTTTGACAGAGAGGAGAAACCTGGATTCCCCTTCTTTGCAGGTTTGATCGAACTGCTATTGAGTTTGAGGCTAGATTCCACATAAAGAATTTGATCTTTGGCCAAACCTTTACCCTCCATATCTCCTTCCATAGGTTCGGAGCTGCCTCTACCTCATGCTGCCCCATCCCTTCATTTGGGTGAGACGCCTCACGAATGGAGTGGTATGCTGTTCGTACTGATATCTTTCCTGACCTTGTGTGAGGCCACCTAAAGACATCTTGATGCTGGATCATGGGGATGTCTTGCTGCAACACTATATCCACGTCTTCAGGATGAAAAGCATCTCAGATCATGTCTTCTCGCCATGTGTGTTGGACTGGATCAATCCAATCCGCGACTGTTATACTGGCTTCCTACTGATCATCCGTTCGAGCCCTGATGCTGCGTCCCTGTACTCCTGGAATCCACTGGTCATTAAATGGCCTTATCGTCCTTCCGTCCCCCACCGTCTAGACTCCGGTCTGTTTGAGGACATCTCTCCCCACCAGCACACTTGACCAACCCCACGAGTCTCGCCCCCCTTTGGTCGCCTGCAAGAAGTTACCATTAGGAAAATATAGACATTTTAACATTTTAACCCAGAATGTGTCCGATTCCGACATCACCCTCGCAGCCATGCTCGCTAGCATTGCTGAATTAAAGGCTTGCAAGTCCCGGAACCCGCAGCCTCCCCCTGTCTTGGCCGTTGACATGACCTCCAACTTCTTCCAGTGTATCTTCTTATCCCCGTCTGACGCCCCCACCAGAATCTAGCTGTCATAGCATCAATCTCCGAACACCAGGTGGTTGGAAACTTAAGTATGTTCATCACGTAGGTAGGTATCCCTGTCACAACCGATTTAATGAGTACATCTTTACCTGCGCTGTTAAGAAGAAGGTTTCGCCAACTATTAAGCTTATTTCTAATCCTTTCCTTGAGGTATGCCATCGCATCTCTCCTCGACCTACCCCAGATAGTAGGTAATCCCAGGTAGAAACCTGGATTGGCTACTCGTGTGACCCCAAAAATGTCAAAGATATCCTTCTTGACATCTTCCAACGCTGATGCCTTGAAGAAAATACTTGACTTTGCATAGTTTACCCATTGGCCCGAGTCCCTACAATAGTCATCCAGTACCTGTTTCAAGTTCCTAGCATTCTCCATACATCATCGAAGGAAGAACAAAGAGTCCTCGGCGAAGAAGAGGTGGTGTATCTATGGGAATCTCCTATTCGGCCTGATTCCCGTGTTCCTCCCCGAGCTCACCTGATCCTCCATCTTCCTAGATAATACATCAGCGACAAGAATAAAGAGATAAGGGGATAGTGAGTCACCTTGCCTCAGACCTCGCGAAGGCGAAATGACTTTAGTTCGTTTCCCATTGACATTAACATGATATGACACCGATGAGATGCATGCTTCTATCCATCCAACTCACTTGTCACAGAATCCCCTCTTCTTTAGAACTTGGAGTAGGAAATCCCGCTCCACCCGGTCATACACCTTCTCCATATCATTCTTCAAAGCACAATCCGTACGTTCCGCATTTTCCCCGGTCCCCTATTCGATTTGAGGAAATGGAACATCTCGTGGGCTATTAGAATGTTATCCTGAATCCTCATGCCTGACACAAACGCACTCTGATACGGGGTTATTTGTTCTGGCAAGTAGGTTTTTAGCCTATTTGCCAGAACCTTTGATATGATCTTATAAGCAAAATTACAAAGGCTAATAGGCCAGAAATTCTGATGCTATGGTAGGGTTGGCAATCTTAGGTATAAGTTTGATTTAAAAAAGGGGGAATGATACCTAATGCGAGGAAGGCATTAACGAAAGTGAGAATGTCGGGGCCGATGACAGTCCAATTCTTTCGATAGAAAGTCCCAGAAAAAACATATGGTCCCGGTGCCCTCAATCCCCCCCATTTGAAATGTCGCAGTTTGAACACATTGCATGATATAGTCGTATCCATAATATTTCAGTCCTTACTTAGAATCTGTACCCTAACATCTCCTTTCCACCACAGAGCTAATCCCCAACTTGCGCCAACCGGGTTGACGTATTCCGCATGCTCCATACCAACTTGTCTTCGAACTCTCTCGTAGAGGGTTCCATTTGTTTGATTTCCATTAAGAAAACCATTGCCCGTTGGAACCCCTTTATTAGGTCTTTGAGGTGAAGAACTGTTAGGGGAGACCCCAACCCCTAACAATTTCAGCAAATTAGATTAATTGGGTCCGTGTGGTTGTGTTGGGACAACCACCGGAACCCTTCAGTCGGTATTCTTTTACTCCCCTATCTCGTCCACCTCGGCTTGAGTCCCTAGCCCTGACTGTTGACCGATGTGTATCCCTATGGCTGCCCTCTCGTTGCCTTTCCCTTCCCCCTTGCATGGGCCAGGTGCTTCTCTTGCTCTTTTCCTATTCACCCCCCCTTCAGTAAGGCTTACGACCCCTTTCCTCTTATTGGCATTCCTATCCCCTAAGACAGTTTCTCCCTAGTTCATCAACAGTCAGATTTAAAAAGGTGGTACCTGCGAGGTTGAGATCCCCTTGATTTGATGTTGAGTAATCCCCTACAGCCCTTGGATCCCCCATCCATTGTCCTCGCCTAGGTTGAGGTTCCTCTTTGATGATGGTTGTGTATGGGTTCTATCTAGTCATGGTCTCCCCTACATCCAAGGATGGATTAGGCGACCCATTATTCTGTTCCAGCCCCTCCATCGAAATTCAGTGCCTATGTATATTGCACTGGTTCATGACTTCATCATCTTCCTTGCCTACTCCCTCCATATTGTTCATATTCATAGCTAAGCGTAGGTTTACATCATTTGACTATTCACCTATATCTGGATTGTCCTCCTCGTCGATCATCTAGTTAAGATCAAATAGTTTACCTACTCTCTCTGAACCTGTTGTGTTTATCTTGGTCCATGTTGGTCTTTCATCTCTATCCCTCCCCAAGAACTTAAAGGTATGCTGTTGGGAAAGAGTCCCCACCTCTTGTTGAATTGTGGCCGACATCGCTGGCCCCATGTTGCTCCTCTCCCCCATTGATTTCATTGATGGGGTCTCTACTCTTGATGATCCCACCCTATCGGTGTCTGTGGGTTCCCTCATAACGTCTCGCCATGATCGCCTGCTGTCATCCCTTAGTGGTTTTTGTGGTTGATTGCCCCCCCCCCCCCCCCCAAGTTCTACCATCTATTGTTGGTACGTGGCGAGTTTCAGACAGCCACGACCCGTAAAGTGGGAACCTTGGCTTGTGTTCGGACATTTCCATGTCTCCCCCACAGTGTTGCGATGTATGCCCCAACCTTCCACACCCGTAGCAGTAGTCAGACAACCGTTTGTACTTTACCGACGTCCATTTGTCCTCGCCCCTGTCGTTGGCTTACCAGAAGCCAGCCACCAGCGGTACTGTTATATCAATCTCCATCTTCAGTCTCATGAAACTCCTCTGTTTCACCACCTGGTCTGGTTTTGTTGTTATGCACCTTCCCATGTTGTTCCCAATTCTTACTGCATTCTCCTAGTTATATATATCTAAACTGAGCCCATGTATCTGTGTCCAGATTTGCATTGAATTGAAATTTAGCTCCTCCAAACATGAATCAGAGCTACAGGTTTTGAGGTTCAAGCAGTGACTCGTTCAAAAATGAACAAAGTGGTGAACCCCATGAAAGGTTTCTACGTATATGATTTAAACGATTTGGCCGAACTAAATCCGATCTGGTATGGTTTGAACCGATTTCAGTTGAACTAGTTCCAAAACTAAATCAGTTTTTTAAGGTAAAAGTAAGTCAGTTCAAAAAGTTGTTTCAATTCGAATCGACTCGTTTTGGTACTACTTTATACTAAAAATTCCAATTCAGCCAGATTAAACTAATAGAACTTTTGAAACGGCCAAAACAAATAAACCAAACCGGTCTAACGTAATTGATTATATATATTACAAAAGAGTATTTTATTTTGGATTCTGCGTAGTTCAATGTTCAAGAGCATCTATTTTTGGAGTAGTACTATTTTTAAACCGAATGAGTTCTGTTTTTCATTGAACTAGAGTTGAATCTTTTTTTTTTTTTTAAATAAGTCTAAACCTGTTCGAATCGATTTTGAACCGGTTCTAATATGACCAGTTTTTTATGTATTAAATAGACCAATTATTTGAGTGAGTCAAAAAAATACTTATTTACTATAAACCATTTTAGTTTAGTTTAGATTTGGTTTCAGGTTGAACCGGTTAATTTTTTTTTTGACATTGAACCGGTTAATGAAGAAGTAGTTTTGAGACTTAATTCTTCTTTATGTAGATGAGACAATGGTACACGTAATTTTTGTTGTTCTATGCCACGTGTTCTGGTCAAACAATTGTTTCTTAAGTAGGTATGTACGTTTCCCACAAAGTATAATCAATAAACCTCTACAATAAGTTACTAACGTTGGGAAAGCAGTGCCACTTATATTACTTTTTATTTAATTAAGGGTTAGGTGAAAAAAGTACACATATTTATATATAAAATTGTTTATCCAATCAAGCGTCATCAGAATATTGTTTTGTTTGGAAAATGAGCTCAGCTACATTTCTGCAAGAACCAAACAATACACTAGGTTAGATTCTAGTTGCATGCAGGCCACATGATAAGGGTATGGTGTCATAAATTAGTTGGATTCTTATTTTACAACCATGTTGTCTCCTTGTGTCTGTTTCTGTGATTATACCATATAATATATCTACACGTTAAATAAAATTCTTCTGATCACACTGAATAAGAGAGATCAGTGAATTCAAATAATAAATGAGAGGAATTGATAAGTGGACAAAGTTGTGGGTCAGTCTCATTTGTGCGATGTATACACTAATTATTGAGAATCATTTGTGTGAAGGACTTACTGTAAATTAGTATTTATATATCAATTGTGAGAAGTAAGTTTTTTTATTGCATTTTCTTACTCCTAATGTCAAATTAATCAATTTTAATTGATCCATATCAAACAAACAATTATCACTCATAAATGGCATGTCAAGTAACTAGTAAGTCAATTTAAAGTACTCCAAGTTTTATAATTTATTCTCAAGAGAAATTACAAAACCTTAATTAATTCTTTTTATTTCACCTATATATTTCTATTTTTTTTATTATATCTATATTATTAAGGCAGAAGTGGTTTTTGTAACCGCCGCCGGTAAATTGACATAAATACCCTTTAATAATCTAATTAGTTTACATTTATCATGACTATTTTGGTCATTTAAATGTCTTCTAAAAAATGTTATAAAAAATATTTCTTTAGAGACTCGAACCTATGACTTTATAATTGAAGACATACGTATTAACCAACTACACCATTATCACTATCCCTTTCTTTTTTCTCATGCACCATTGTTTTTATATATCACTAACAAATGAAATTATATTTTCACTTTAAATCTAAAGACTTAAATCACTTATAAAAGTTATAATATCATCTACAACTGAGAATTTTTTTTTGAAATTTAAAATTTATTACTATTTTAAATATGCATAATCTATTATTTCAAATTTAAAATGTACAATATAATCAAGTTTGAAATTTAAAATGTACAATATAATCAAGTGTGAAATTTAAATTCGAGTAGAAGAAGAAAACCCATTTATTATTTATCCAATTTTTTAAAAATTATTTTATTTAATTTAATTACTATATCTGTTATTTTATATAACTTTACAATTTTAAATAATAATGATAATTGTATATTATGTTCTCAAGTCGACATATTTTTCTTTTGGTAATTGTGACTTTTTTAATGTTTCTACAATTAATTATATATATGTTTCCAAACATTCACATTCTTCAAAACATTCTCTTCTTTCCAAGAAGTTAAAAAAAAATTGAATTGTGAGCATTGTCATTATAAAAATACATTTCATCTATAAATTAAAATAGAATTATAATCGATCAAAATTTACTATATTTATATGTTGAATATACATAATCTATCGCGTGAAACAATAAATACAAAAACAAAATCAAATTTGAAAGGAGATATTTGATTAATGTATATATTTTTTATATTGCTAATTATAAATTATGTAGTATTTTCAAATAATGATAATATTAAAGTTTAAAAGATTATACTTTTTTTAATACTATTAATATTAATGCATAAATAATTCCAGCTGCCCAAAGTTGTTAATATGTTATTACTCCAAACTAATATTATCTAAAATTTAGGTATTACATGTCGAGAAAAAAATAACAAAATGTTTTTACTACAAAATTAAAATAACTCCGGTGATGTGTTGAAATAATATTTTACGAATTACTGAAATATAAAAATCAATATTAATTTTCTGTGTTTATTATTTATTATATTTACAAAATATTTTTGGGATTGGTCAAATTTAGATTCTATGAGTATTTCTTTACTTAACTCTACATTTCAAATATATCTAAAATTAACATATGAATTTACCTAAATCTCAACCCTACTTTATAAACTCAGGAAATATTAAAGTAAAATAACTCTGAAAATATCAAAATAAAAAAATAAGGAAAAAGTTAATCAAATATATCTAATTTTATTTTTTGGGTAAACTTTTCTGGTAATTTCTTGATGTTGTCACAGTAGATTTTTGATAATCGTCGTTTCATAGACATGGTAGTGAGTTTGTTAAGAGATCTTAAGAGTATAATAAATGTATTCACTGACATGTTCGAAGTATGAGACAGTTGATTAAGGCGTGCGTCTTAAATTATAGATACTGACAGCGCCCAGGTTCAAATCCCGAGGATATCGACAATAGAATAACCAAAGAAAGATTGGATGTTGGGAGTATAATATTCAAAGAAAGGTCGGATGTCGAAATTTTTTGGACAGGTGTATAATACTCAAAGAAAGATCGAATGTCAGGAGTATATAACTCAAAGAAATGTCGGGAGTATAATACTCAAAGAAATGTCGGATGTCGGGACTATAATACTCAAACGAAGGTCGGTCGGATGTCAGGAGTAAAATACTCAAAATAAAGGTCAAACGGATGTCGGGAGCAAATTACTTAAAGAAAGGTTGGTTGGATGCCGAAAGTAAAATACGTATTTTGTCCAAATATTGACACATATTTTTTTTGTCATATTCTTATAAACAAATATGATAAATATTTATCATGCTTGAGGTGTTGATATGAGAATTAAACATTTGATAAATATATTGGAAATTAAAATATAATTAAACTTAACTCTGAAAATATCAAAGTAATAAAACAAGAAATAAATTTATCAAATATATAATTTTATTTTTTTGTGCAAATTAGTGGGAATTTCTTGATGTTGTCATGGTAGATTTGTAATAGTAATTATTTTATAGACATGGTAGTGAACGTGTTAAGATACCTTAAAAGTATATTGAATGCATTCATTGACGAGTTCTGACTTATGAGCGTACGTCTTAAATCTCAAATAGTATGAGCGCATAGGACTGAATCCTGCGAATGTTGTCTGAGTGAAAATACTCATACAAAGTTCGAGGTTGGTATGAATACTCATAGAAAGTTCGAGGTGGAGCATTATCGATAGTTGGTATGAGATAAGATAGTGTGACATGATACATGAGTGAAAATTACTCATAGAATGTTCGAGATTGAGCATTAAACGATGATTGATATTATCATGATAGATTTGTAATAGCCGTTGTAATAGCATGTATGAATACTCATAGAAATTAGTTCGAGGTCGGGCATTACGCGATAGTTGATATGAGATGAGATATTATGACATGGTATGTGAGTGAAAATACTCATAGTATGACTATAAACAATGCGCAATGTCAACTTTATCAAATATCGACATATATTTGTTTGATCATATTCTTAGTAGCAAATATTTTTAAAACATTGCTCGAGCAACCGGGACCAAGAACCACTACTAAAGAGGCTCCCGGTTGCTCGAATAATTTTTAAAAAATATTTACAACAAAATAAATTTTATTTAATTATATTAGGTAATTTAAGTTTAGTTTTACAATTCAAATAATATTTTTAATCAAGTGTTTAGACTAAAATTTGAATAAACTCAACGATGTACCTTCATAATATGTAGATATGTGTTGTGTATATATATAGATATATCTAATTAACTACTAAACTATACTGAAATTTTTGTAATCCACTTAAGTGTATTTCCCTAATGGTTATACTAGACCCCGACACGCGCTACGCACGTGCACGTTGTCGTCGTTGGTCGTGCGCAAAGTCTTACGAGAACATGATCAACCCGACTCCTAGGATAATACAAGAATTGATCACTTCATAAAAATATTATTAATTTAAAACTAAAATTAATTTGCATAAGATAATGAAATAATAAAATTTAAAAACTCTTAATATTTTTAAAAAATTGCTCGAGCGACCAGGATTCCTTCTAAAAATATGTAAGAGTTTTTAAATTTTATTATTTCATTATCTTATGCAAATTAAGTTTAGTTTTACATTAATAATATTTTTATGAAGTGATCAATTCTTGTATTATCCTAGGAGTCGGATTGATCATGTTCTTGTAAGACTTTGCGCACGACCAACGACGACAACGTGCACGTGCGTAGCGCGTGCCGGGGTCTAGTATATTTTATGTAGTAGAATTTCTACAATACTAAAATACATAACAATATATTTTATGAATATCAAGTACGCACATATAAAAAGTTTCTATTATAAATTGATAGACTAATTAACCAACATCACATACTTTAATATAATTTCATTTTTAATATAAAATTGAACACATGAACTAATACTAATATCAAGGTAAATTTTAACAATCTTACATAAATATATACATAATAACTTTTAATAAAACATAATAATATAATATTATTGACTTTAATATACATATAATATTTATTTCTTTATTTCTTTAGTAATAAATTTATCTAAAATAAATATATATATTAAAAGTACAAATTTATATAACTTTTCCCCCAACTTTGTATATAAAAACAATAATATTATAATATGTACTATGCTACTAAATTACAAACAATTAATTTTGTCAAAAGTGAGACTTAAAACAAATATATAACTTAGAGGATTTTAAATTAAATTACGTGTAAAGCCACTTAGAAGTGATTACTAGAGTTTTCACATGAACAAATTAGAAAAACTTATTTTTAATAATAGCATGGAGAAAATATGACAAAAATCTTACTTATTCAAATTATAAGATATTAAGCCAAGTCAATATATAAAGGGTTAAATACCAAGTAGCTACCTGAACTTTGGACGTTTTGCAACGAGCTACCCAAACCTTGAAAATTCAAAACGAGTTACCTCAACTTTGAAGAAGGTGGAAATAGGTACCTCCGTCCAATTTCCGACGACTTTCCGACGACAATTGACGGAAAATTAGACGGAGGTAGCTATTTGCACATTGTTCAAAGTTGAGGTAGCTCGTTTTGAATTTTCAAAGTTCAGGTAGCTCGTTGCAAAACGTCCAAAGTTCAGGTAGGTACTTGGTATTTAACCCATATATAAATAGGTAGATAATACATATATAACTTTCCATAAGTGTACAAAATACCATTATAATATTTTAGATTCAAAATATTGAGAGTGAAAAAAAATAATACATAAATATTAATATAAATGTCACACATCTTATAAGTTGAGTTGAAAAATATATTTTCATATTAATAATAGTTGATATTTGTTGTTAGGATTATATGTTGCTAGATCATTATAATTTATTTGAACAACAACACATACAAATTTGTAGATTCTATGCAAAACGTAGATCAATTTCCTAATATATATTAATTTGGCTATATCACATAGAATGTTGAAATATATATATATGTGTTAATTTAGCTAAAAAACATAATATGTTGACAAGTAAGCAAATTGAGTTTTTTCATTCAATTTGATAGGTCCAACACTACTATATGTTACAAGTAGATGTGTGACATCACATTTTTGCTTTGGTGGACATGTTCAAATTGTTTCAAAACTCCTCATTCAATCTTGAAAACCATTTTATTTTAGCTTAATTTATCACTTATTTCTCTTCCAAAAAACTAATTGTTAACATGTTTTTTTCTTCACAAATTTATTTCTCTATTTTTTATATTTGTTAAAAAATATTTATTAATAAGTTTGATATTTGTAGCCAATTTTATTAAAAAAAAACATTTTATATAAATCATCTTATATCTAAAATTAAATATTACAAATTAAATATGTGTTTTTAATATAATTATATTTTAATTTGACTAAATTGCGTAGAATTGTGACAAAGAATAAAATGGAGTCGTTACGTGTCAAAATCCAAATATTTTATTGATCCACATCAATAAACATTTTTCCATACTGACATGACACTGCCACTTGTGTACTTAAAGTGAGTTATCCTCCAAGCACTCACAATTAATCTAAAAAAATCGTTACATTATTTTTAGGTTTATTTTAACTATTGATGCAAAATTAATTTTATTTATTTGTTACTCATTTGATTTGTTTATTTAATTTAATACTTTTATTGTATTTTTACATAATGTGACTTCCTAAGATTATATTTAATTTATTAAAAATACAAATATAGTAAGTTTAATATAAATATAATAGGTTATACAATTCATAGAATATAAGAATAATCCCTTATAATGTTTTTTTTGCATATACTTATTTTCAAAACGAAAATAAATTTATGTAAAGTTTCTTAATATTCACCTTTTTAAATTAATACTAAATTAATTTTATTAATTTAATGTCCAAAAAAATCATGAATTTAGTACAATAAAATCGTTTCTAATCATTTTTATTATGTTACTTAAAAGTTTATTAGTGTGTTGATTTATTGGGTTAAACCAAATTGCTACTCCAACTTTGTGCACTTTACAAATTGCTACCTGAACTTTACTTTTCCAAAAAATGCTATATAAACTTTGACACTTGGAGCAAATTGCTACCTCAGTTAAGTTTTCTGTTAAATATGGACAGAAAATGACATGACAACACATGATTGGTTAATAAATTAAAAAACTATTTTATTTTAAAACAAATCCTAAAAAATCAATAGAGAAACTAAGAGTTTTTAATACAATATTTTTATTAAAAATATGAAATAAAATATATATGTTTTTAAAAAATATTGTTTCAATTTTTTAATAAAAATATTATATTAAAAACTCTTCTTTTTCCCTATTAATTTTTAATTTTTTTCTTATTTGTTTGATATTTTTAAAAAAATCATTGAGTTTTCTAACTTATGGACCAATCATGTGTTATCAGTTGCCACGTCATTTCCCATCCATAGTTTACGGAAAAATTAACTGATCGTAGCTTTTCCCCAACTCCAAAAGTACATGTAGATTTGTTTTTAAAATTATAGCTCAGGAAGCAATTTGTAAATTGCTCAAAGTTGGGGTAGCAATTTGGTTATTAACCCTTGATTTATTTGATTTGATATAATCGTGGAGAAATTAAAATATAATAATTTGTATCTAAACAATGCACTTCAAATTACTAAGAGAATTAGTAACTTTTAATTTTAAATATCATTATAAAAAAATTAAATTCTTTTTTTATATACTGAGCAAAGCACGTTCAAGTAATTCTAGTATATATATTAGTGAAAACTTAAACATTTAAACCCGTGGGCCGTTATATAAATATTTTACCACATTGACTAATTTCTATGATACAAATATTATATATTTAAAATTATTAGAGATATTGATACTGTGGCATCCTCTCAAAGTGGTGAACGTGTAGTAAAAATGAATTTAACAAATATATTAAAACTTGATTAGAGGGAGAAAAAAAGGAGGAAAAATCATTTTATGATAAAACAGAAGTGCGAAGGGAAATGCAAAGCAGCAACCATGATCATAAATATTACCGAAGTAACACTCAAACATTTTAAAGGTATAAGCTCGCGTCATCAAAATGTATTGTTAATTGCATATTAGCCATAGGAACTCCAGTACGCAATGATCTGCAAGTATCACTAGGTTGTAGTTTACGAAATATCTAACGAAATTGATCTGCGCAACATCTAGTTCTCTATATTGGGATCAATCAACATTATGCCTAAAGTCATTCTTGATATCCCACACTTGCATTCTGCATATGGACAACGTATGTCCCTCTCCATGGTTCCTCTCGATCTCTCGGCAATCGAATCTTTGTGTATATTTGTCGTTGTGAATTTAAGGATAGCATATATTATAGTTATTGCATAATATATCAGTTAGCACGTATGATCTTTGCGTAATATGTACCCCCAAGGGGGTAATCATTACCTGAGATTTTCTGCAGGCAACCCTTCGACTTCCATATCTTTGGCAATAAAAAGATTTCCTTTGGTATTTTGCCCATTACGTATTTTGAGTTTTTCTCCCCAGATTTTTTATGTGTTCATTACTCTTTTTCGACGATCTTCTTTCCTTCAACTTTCCTTATTCAGACTTTCCCTTCAACCCTTTCACACCAAACTTCATATTTCGAACAACACTACAAGAAACTCGAGGATACACATCGGCAAAAATGCGTTGCTAACTGCATAAATACCGTTGTTAAGTCTGAACAGCGACAAAATCTTCGTCGCGGTAGCCCCCGTCGTTAAAGGTCTATACGTCAACACTTTGCCGTTGTAAAAGGTTTGCCGCTGTTAGCATGTGACACCCAACGTCAACTTTACAGCGAAATCAGGTTGTTGTTAAACACAAATGAACGACGACAACACTTTTCCGATGTTAGAGCGGACTCGGGTTGTTGTTGGTCAATTTTTTTTCTGCGATTTTTTTGTCCGATTTTAAATTATTTGTGTTCATCCATGGCTTCTTCATCCTTCTTCATCCATGGCTTCTTTCTTCTTCTTCATCCATGACTTCTTCATCCATATATCGTCACTTCATCATTTAGGTTTCATCCATGGTGAAGGCATCGGAGAACCAGCACTTCTCGAGCTCCAGCTCGCCTTCTACAGGTCCAACTCGACTTCTCCAGCTCCAAATCGACTTCTCCAGCTCCAAGTCGCCTTCTCCATCTCCATCTCCAGCAGGCCTTCATCCATGGAACTTTGAGAAGATCCAACACTTTATCCATGACAGGTCGGTCGAGCTTCAACTCGCCTCCAGCTCGAGGTCAAGCTTCAACTCGCCGAGAGGGTGAAAGGAAGGGATGGTGAAAGGAAGGGAAGGTGAGCTTCAATCCTTTGGAAAACGTTTTGAATGAAGAGAAGGTGAAGGGAAGATAAGAGGAAGTTGTTATGTAAAACGTGTAAATAAGTTGTTGAATGAAAAATTTTTGAATTTTTAAATCAGAGCGGGAAATTTTTTTGAAAATTTGATTTTTTAATAACAACAATAGTCGTCACTAAATAAACTATTTTACAACAACAATTAAATCTGTTGTTGAATGACTATACTAATGTCGACAATATATTGACACGTAAACCTATTCTTACATTTTCCCGGTACTTATGTTTTAATGACGACAAAAATTGATTAGTTACGGCAAACAACCGTTGCTGATATCACTATATTTACGACAGAACGTTTCGCATTTCCATATGTACATTTGCAATGAAAAATTCACATGCTACTGATGGAGTTATTTAACATCAAGTGTTGGTCGACATTACACATTCATCCATGTAAAATATAAAGTGACGGCAAAAATTAACACTAATTGTATCTTATAACGTTGGAAACATATTGTGCCTAATAAGTAATAATAACGATAGCAAAAATTGTCGACACAATATACATATATTTAACTACAACTGTTAGCGTCAACACAGAAGTTTCGTTGCTGTTGCAACATATTCTTGTAGTACAACAATGGCAGGAAACAAGAACCAAGATTCTGGAAAGGCCTCCTCTTCCAAACTTCCCCTACCCATTCTTCCACTGGGCAGAGGGTGGTGGCCACTAGGGCTCCCAATGCCCCTTTGACCATCAGGGACTCTCCTCGGGGTTCCAACACCCCGACATTGGGCCAGAGGGCCCAAATGCCAAAACAAACTTCTGAGAGCAACACCACCACAACCATTGTGGTAGACATTGCTGAGGCAAACGTTCCAGCCTTTTCCCTCACATGTTGTTTTTCTCGTTCTTTCTTTCTTCGCGATATGGTTTTTCTTCGTGCCTTTAGTCTTGTTCCTTTTGTCCTATTGTTATGATGATTGTATATTAAAGCTAATGAACTGAGGTCGACTCAATTTAAAGCTGTGGTTGCCCAAGCGGACCTAAGGGAAGTTAATGTTCCTAGATATCCAGGTCTAGGGCTACATTATCTGTGGGAAGAAGAAGTTTATTTCTGCGCGACCTAGATCGATGTTGGGTTAAGGTTTCCCCTCTGTGAGGATTAGCAAGATATTTGTTGTTACTATGGGATAACCCTTACACAACTGGTGCCTAATGCCCTCAGGATGTAGGCAGAGTTCAAAATCATGTGTGTGTGTGTCACGACTAGACGTACTCATTTTCCATGTTCAAGTGTTTATATAGCTTGGCTGCAGGGGCCAACTTCCTTAATTTCTTCCATATCCGATTGCCAAAATTTGGATAATGGCGAGCTAAGTGGACGGCTTTTGAGCCACCAACTCAAATTATAAGAAGTTTTACCTCTTTTGTAAGGGAGGTGTTTCTTGGGATTTTCATCAGTGGGGGCGAGACCTGGCCCCGAGCTTTGCCGAGCTGTCGGGGCGTGATATGTGTTAGTAGTATGTAGACCAATCTAGTATTCAACATGATTCAAGATTAGTCTAGATTAGTCTAGGTGTTTACTTGTTAGTTACTTAGCATCTCCTATATAAGGAGTTCTAGAGGTTGTGTTCATTTTAACTCGAATCAATACAATGTTCTCCATTTCTAAAATTTTGGTTTCTTCCTATTATCCACATCAACTCTAAATCTTTTCATTGTATCAGATCTAGTTCAATTAAGGTTTTGATCATCTTCCGCTGCAAATCTACAGGAATTCGGTCTTCGAATTCAGTCTTCAACGCAGATTCAGTTGGTTGGAAATTTCCATTGCAGATTCTGTTGGAATTTTCAGTTGCAGTTTTGGTTAAAAATTTCCAGTATGTTCTTCATCGTTTTCCTGCTCGGCTCCTATTCAGCGTTCCAACGCGATTCCTATCTTCGATTTACGCAATTCCAGTGATTCAGATACTGCGATTCAATCAATTCTACAACTCTGTTCAATTTCAGCAATTTTGCTATTCCAGCAATTTAGATTATACTATTCCAGCAATTCTACAGCAACTCTGTTCGAGTCCGGCAATTCCAGCAGAATCGCACAATAACTCTGTTCATGTCGTTCTTTACTTTGCTGGAGCTGCACCGACTATGCAACTCCAATTCAACATTGATCTTCCAGTGCGCGCAGTAATCAACTTCTTCAATCAGTCCATCTGTTCATCAAGTCTTCAGTCTGATTCAATCTTCGTCCATCTTATTCAATCGTGCGTTCTTCTGTTGCTGTAACATCTTTAGCTCTACAACTGTGATTTCCAAATGTGGATTTCCTAGTATAGTGTGATGGTAATTTAATTTCATAATCTGGTAATGCTGCTGGTTCATTACGTAATGGTGTTGTTATGTGTTGAACATCACATATGAAGCTATGATGTGCCTTATACTAAGTAATGGATTTCGTCTTGACTCTTTGTGTCCTGTTGGTACTCTGTTGCTGAACTGATTCCCCATTTATGCTTAGCTCATTCACCATTTCGGTCAACCAAAGTGGGTGGTCAACCAATTCTTGGCGCGAACTGTTGGCACGTTTTACTCTTCTTGGTCAATTCTGATGCATGTTTGCTCAAGGTTGGACAGTATTGGCCTAATCTAAAAAGTTTATGCACTAACGACCGTGTACCTTTGTGGCATGCGTCAATTCCTTCGTGAGCTTCACGCATGACCCTTTCTAGTTTTTGGAAAGAGATGCACCGTAAATATGGGGTTAAAAATCCTCGCCTGTATAATTCCCTATCTATGAGAAGTTAGTTGGCGGCGATGCAACTTATCTTGGTAGCCTTATCAATCAACTGAAAATCAGCATCATCCCACCATTTGAAAAAGCGAAGGCCGCATAAGTATATAAAGTTGTTAAAAGAGACACGGTCACGTGACTATAAAAGATTTATTCATCAAGTGACTTGAAAAATGAAGTCACGATCAAGAGGATAAAAGAAAGCACTCATCCGGTGTAAAGAATTCTTTGAGAAGTGTTATTTTTGGATTCAAACTTCACCTTATGCCAGTAGAATATATGTAGTCTATCCATGCTCATTCGAACTAAGATCATATTACATAATATGACAGTTGATATAAGAAGAAATAACTGATAATCAAACAAAAATATTGTAAACCAAGAGTGAAGAAGGCTCAATCTGTAATTGGCAAAAGATCATAACACTGAAACAATATCATGAAGAATGCTGAAAAGATACCAGATAACATAAATGCTTTGCAAATGTAGGCAATATATACTTGAATGAAGAGAAACCAAAGGCAGAAATTCAAAAACACAAACATCACTATTCGGTAAACATAACCAGAAAATACTCATCATGTAGAAAACTAAGAAACAAACAATCCTAAACACAGATCAACAAAAGAAACTAGAAAAAAAAAACAGAACAAGAACACCTACACACCCAACTAATCAAACCAGACTATTGTTCAGAATCAGGCTCATCAACCACAGACCCTGCAACACACTGAGTACTTACAGAACTTGACATCAACTCTTTGAAGGACATAACTCCAAGTTTTTGTCTGAATGATACAAACTACTTTTCTGTAATCGGTTTGGTCATAATGTCAGCTACCTATTCTGTAGCATGTACAAAGTTCACTAAGGCCTGTTCACTTTGAACCTTTTCACGCACAAAACAAAGATCAATCTCCACATGTTTCATTTTAGAATGATGAATTGGATTTTCAGTTAAAGTCACTACACCTGTGTTATCACTCTAAACAATAGGAACATCAGGTAATTTGCATCAAGTTCAGATAACAAAGAAATAACCCACATTATCTCACAAACATCATTTACAATGACTCTATATTCAGCCTTAGCAGATGAACGAGATATCAGAAACTTCATTTTAGAACTCCAGACACAGATTTACGATCTACTAAGTCACTACCCCAATCAACATCAACATAGGAAATGAGAACAACATCAGATGAAGCAATTATATTAGCACGAAACAACAGACCATGATCAAGAGTTCCTTTGAGATAACGAAGCACACGAAAAGCAGCTTTCCAATGACATAAGAGAGGATGTTGCATATACTGACTCAATTTATTAACAACAACATGTATGTCTGACCTAGTAACACATACATGTTGCAGAGCACCCATAATACTTCGGCATAAATGCTCATCAGCTGGAGGAGACTCACCTTGTACTTCTGCAACTTTAGAGAGAAAATTACGAGACATTGGTATTGGAAGAGCCGATGCATTGGGCACACCTGCCTTCGAGAGAAGATCCAAAACTAACTTTTGTTGACCAAGCAACAGATAATCATCCATAACGTGCACACTCATCCCAAGAAAATAGTTAAGAGAACCAAGATCTTTCAATTTGAATTCACTATTAATCCTATGAATGACTGACTCAATACCAGTACCTGGATTTGTCTGAATGCCCCAAAGTCACCCTTAGGGCAATAAGGCACGCGTGATACTTAGGATGAGAGAACAAGCAACATATGTCAAATATACGCTTTATTCCTAAGGAACCATGTCTATCTAGTGCTTCTTTATGAGACATGACATATCAGTACACCTGTAGGGTAAAACAACACTCTATCCACTAGGATATTAGCGTTCAACAAGTATAAATACTATTTATATCTTTCATCTAAGGGGATGATATTTGAATACATATTGATTACTATCATGACAGAACATACTCATTTTAGCATTGGAGAAGGAGCCGGATGACCACTTCCACTTGTCCATTTTTGCAGGTGCTAAAATCAATCGCGGTGGCTGTGACCGATTCAAGGCAAATATAATCGATAGTTAACGAGTCAACAAGCAAATTGAGGCACAACATAGTGACACTTGTCAAGAGCTTGGAGATTATGAGGATGACTTCTTTTCGGAGCTTGAGGTACCGCATAGTTCACGATCAACGAGGATGACTCCTTTTCTGACGAAGACAATGTCTACACAAATACCTCACACGACAACGCTTTAGTTGTTACGACCATGGTCGAAGGGTTCGACATGAAAATGACAATAGTTTATGAATGCAAATCGACTGACATCATCGTTTGGAGGCAATCGAGAAGCTGGAAAAGACAAAGGACCTGAAAAGGGTTGCTTTCTCACTCACAATGGATTTGCAGGACGCACAACATATGCCTTAGTAGCGTTCAACCTTCGAGTCGTCCAAGGTGAGAGACAAAAAAGTATCAAGATAAATGTTCTCTTAATATTAGTGAATTTCCCTTCAACATACAATGCCATCCCTAGCTTAACTACTATTAACCCTTCAATACCGTGGCCTCCATTGTCCACGTAAAGATTAAGTTCTTACCCTCCACCCACACCTTATATAGATGAAGTGCGGGGATGATGAAATTACCTCTAGAAAATGTTACGTGAAATACATATGATGGAAAAACCATAAGAAAACAGACGTTAGCTGGATAGACAATCATGGTGGGAAGGAATAAGATGCTCACACAACTCTCAAGGAAGGAACCTGCACACTGGTGGAAGAACTTCCTATGAAGTGGCGACATAATCCACACTGTTAGGGTATATGTCTAATTACATAAAGTTTAGTGTAAAGTGTTTAATTCTGTGGAGGACTAGTTTGCAATTTTACATTCTTATATCCTATAAGTAAGGATAGTTGTACCCAACTTACCCAGCTTTTGAATGAATATCAGATTAGTTTCTTCAATTTCAAGTAAGAATTCTTTATTTTTCTTCTCTTTTATTTGAGATTCTTGACACGGTATCAGAGCCTTGTCGATTCTGTTAGTTGCACTTCAGTGTTTGCGATTCATCGATTACTTGATGTTGCTGCGTCTGTTAGTCGATCATCTGGTTTTCAGTTATGTTATCATCAATGTAAGAAATTTCAGCTTCGTTCTTCAATAAAAAAAGTATGTTAGTTGGAAGGCGAAGAGAATTTCCAATCATGGATACAAAAGGTGCTGTTAGCAGTGAGAGGATACAATCTTGAAAGTCATTTGTACGGGAATTAGAGGATTCATCCTCGCATTCAGACTGATGATGGCTTCTTAAGAACAGAATCCGGATTATCTTAAATTTGTTCAAAAAGATAGCTCGCTCGCCTCGTGGATGTTGGCTTCAGTCTCCTCTCAGGTAAGCAGAGGATTAATTGGCTGCATGACAGTGGCATCAATCTGGCAAAAACTGCATCCAAACTTCTCATCTTCATCCACCACTCGCATCATGCATCTCTATGACCGACTTAAGGTTAGAAAGCTCCCTCATCAAAACATGCGTGATTATTTGACTGAAATTCAGTCTGTTTGTGATAGCTTAGCCAGCTGTGGTCATCCGATAGAAGAGATGCAACAGATTTTCATTATCTTGAACGGTGTCAAAGGTCAATTTGATAGTGTGGTTTCTGTCATTCATGCGAGTAGGAATCCGTATAATTTGGCATCTATTAATTCGGTTTTGCTAGATGCTGAAGCTCGACAAGTGGTCTTACTATTTGATTCCACTGTCACGTCAAATGTTGCTGTTAATCAAAGTAGTACTGGTATTCACAATGCTACTGAGAAGAATGTTGTATCTGGAAATAACTATGTGGATTCTTCAACTTTAGAAAATTCATCTTGATCAACTCAGGCAGGTTCTGATAAAGGTCATGGTCATAATGCTCAAAATGCAAATGCTGGTTCTCATAATCAAGGATATCAAGGATAGAACTCAGGAAGAGGAAGAGGACGTGGTCGAGGATATGGTTGAAATCGTCCTCAGTGTCAGTTGTGTGGAAAATCCGGTCATCTGGTTCACAGATGCTACCATCGATTTAATGTTATTTTCACAGGAGGAACAGATCCAGGAGGAACTCCAAATGTGAATTTGTCATCAGTTCAATGGGAAGATGCAGTAGAAGCTGTCAATCCGGCACACTCAACTCCTTCAGCACATTCAGCCCCTGCAGCTCCAACTGCTCCTATCACATTTTCTTCTCCCTCGTCTGCCTACTCTTCCTATGGATCTTCTCAAGCTCAAATGCCACAATTCTTTCCTTCAATTCCCCAAGAATATGCTACTACACCAGTGCATATGTATTCATTACCTAATTCACCTATTCCTTTTCATCATAATTTTCATCCTTCTACAATGGCCTATCAATTTCCTCCACATATTCATTATGTTTAATAATCAGCTGCTCCTGGTTCTTCATATGCTCAGTCATTGGATAGTCAGTCTATTATTGGTACTCCACAAGCTCACATGGAATCTATAGTTCCTGTTGTACAGCACGATGCTAGCTGGTTTCCAGATTCAGGAGCGACTAACAATCTTACAAATGCAACTCCTCCATTGTATAACACATGCGCTCCATATAGTGGACCAGGTAAGGTCACAGTTGGTAATGGTTCTTCTCTTGGTATACCTGTTGTTGGTTCTGCTTTTATTCCTACTGATAATCATTCAATTGGTAGTTCTTCTAGACATCTGATTCGTCATAATATGTTATATACTCCTGCGGTGACTAAAAATCTGTTGTCTGTATCTCAGTTTACCAGGGATAACAGGGTATACTTTGAGTTTCATGCTTCCTATTGTCTGATAAGAGATTGTCAAACACATCAAGTTCTGCTGAAGGGTCATGAATGCTCTGGTTTATACAATCTTGATTTGTCTCAATTGAATAAGTGTCAGTTAGTAGAGTCTAGTAGTTCTAGTTATAATAAAAATGGTAAAGTGTTTGTTTCGGAAAAACATGACATTGAGATTTGTAATAGATCTGATATTGGAGTTTAGTATTGTTTTGATGATTCTGAGATTAAAAGTGTCTGCGATTCTTCATGTGCTGATAATTTCATAGAAAATACCATTTCTATTCGTATTGATCCTTCAAATGATCATTCCAGTGTTATATCTTCATATCCTATTGCTGAAAAGGATTTTGTGTGCTTTGTATCTACATTAGATAACAAAGATTCTGCTCATTTGTGGCACATGAGATTAGGACACCCTTCGAATAAAAATCTGGTAAACTTTATTCGCATTCATAATCATCGTGTCAGTCATTCTGCATTACAGTGTACAACATGTGCTATAGGGAAAAGCAAAATGCAACCATATCATTCTTCAACCACTGTGTACACTCAACCTTTGGAGTTGGTTCAAGTAGATCTCTAGGGTCCAGCTGCGTGTGCTTCTAATGGGAATCATTATTATTTGAGTATTGTTGATGGTTTTAGTAGATTCACATGAATTTAGCTTTTGAATAAGAAAAGTGATGCAGCACAAAGTTTTATTGACTTTCACAAACTTGCAGAGAAATAACTTGGATACAAGTTGAAATCGGTACAATCTGATGGAGGAGGAGAGTTTCAGTTTCTCTCCAAGTACCTGGCTCAGTATGGAGTGTCTCATAGAATCACCTGCCCTTATTCCTCTCAACAAAATGGAATTGTAAAGAGGAAGCATCAACATATAGTTGAATTAGGACTGGCTCTTTTGGCTCAAGCATCGGTACCTTTGCACTACTGGTCAACCACATTTTTTACAGCTACTTTCCTTATAAACAGGTTGCCTTCTTACAGTTTATCAAAAATGTCTCCTCATGAAAAACTGTTTGGATCAGTTCCTGATTATTCATTTCTTAGAGTTTTTGGATGTCTTTTCTTTCCTCATCTAAGACCTTACAATAAAACGAAACTAGCTTTAAGATCTGAAACGTGTATGTTCCTTGGGTATTGTTCAAAGTATCATGGATACAAGTGTCTATCAGCTTCAGGTCGTTTGTATACAACTAGAAATGTTGTATTTCACGAACAATCATTTCCTTTTGCAGATACTAAAGGCAGTTTTTTCATATCATTATCTCATACTCAGAACTATACAGCTAAGCCTTTCTTCTTACCATGTGATGATCACTTTTTATCTTCTGCATTACATGAATCAACTCAAGAAACAGGTCCTGCATCTCTGTCTGATTTTACTCCTCCTTCTGGTATTAGCCATTCTTCTTCATTGTCTCCTGTTATATCTGTTCAGTATCTTCTAATTCCTATATCATCACAACATCAGGATGCTATTCCTTCGCATGATTATCAAGAACATCATGCTACTTCCTCTGCTTCAACTCCCCTGCTATTTCTTATAGATTACAAAATTATATTCTTCTTCCTGTTAATAATCATAATAATAATGTGTCTCAAAAAATATCTTCTGAAATGAATCATAATGCTCATACTGATATGTCATCTGTTGTTAATGTAATCAGTAGAAATGTTCATCCTATGCAGACGAGATCAAAAACTGAGTCTGGACAACAACAATCTTCTTTTCAAGCTCTTCTAGTTTTATCAGAACCCTCAGCTGCATTACTGTATGAGGAGCCCAAGTCAATTCACCAAGCTCTTCACAACCCACATTGGAAAGCAGTTGTTGATGAAGAATTCTCTGCACTTCAAAGCAACAATACATGGTCTCTTGTTGATCTTCCTCCTGGGAGAATTCCAATTGGTTGCAAATGGTCGTTCAAGATAAAAAAGAATGCAGATGGGTCAATTGCTCGGTATAAAGCCAGGTTAGTTGCTAAAGGCTTCTCTCAAAAACCAGGTTTTGATTTTCAAGAAACTTTTAGTCTAGTGGTTAAATCTACAACTGTTCGCATTGTTCTATCTTTAGCTTTGTCTCATAAGTGATCCTTACGTCAAATTGATATAAACAATACAATTCTTCATGGTGATTTAACAGAAGAAGTGTATATGGTTCAGCCTCCAGGATTTGAACAAGTTGCAAATGCTGAAAATCATCTTGTCGGCAAGTTAATAAAATCTTTATATGGGTTACGACAAGCACCCCGTGCGTCGTTTGAAAAACTTAAGAGTTTTTTGATTAATCATCTTCAGTTTGTTGCTTCTGTGGCAGATAGCTGTATGGGTGGTTGATTCAAATCTTCTGGTTACTCTATTATATGTGTGTGAATCTGTGTCAATCTTTGCAAACTGAGTGGATATTGCTTATTGTTGGAGAGTGCACATTCTGATTCATGTTCTATAGATCAGGCTTTGCATATATTTCAGTATGTTAAGTCTGTTAACATGATCATATGTTACTTAGATTGTATTCACTCTATGAGGTCTTTTGCTGTATGTATGGGTACATACCTGATCTTATACTATATTCACATAGTGCAGCTGCTGGATGTCTCTGAAAATCAATCAATTCAGATCAATGAAAAAAATCAAAGAATAATTCTGATGAAATCATTGGCATAAGACAAGGCTTGATTCCAAAAATAGAGGTCATTTCAAAGAAAATGTTGAAGATACTTTGAAATGTCTCTTGAGGAAGAAAAGATAAGGAAAAAAACCCTTCAGTCATATTGGTAAGATAAGGGCCGAAACCCTTCTGTCAATGAAAAAAAATGGAAAAAAAATTGAAACAATCAAAGATCGATTGAATAAGAAAAGAATGATTAAAAAACAGAGAAATCTTAGCAGCTCACTTCCGTATATGTGTATAGTTCAGTGGTAAGTCTCTTCATATGGTAGATGTATTTCAGAAGGTGGATTCGTATCTAATGTAATATGTGTGTTATGATGATGGATTTCATACTGTATATATGAGGAGGTTGATCTGTATGGATACGAATTAGAAGGTGTTAGTCTTGTGCAATAAGTAATTGAAAGTCAGAAGAATAAGATTGAAGAGATTTGCATATAGATATCAGGTAATCAGTGTGAGTTGAATTTGATCATCAGTTCTAGAAATGTATCATGGTAGCTGATTTTGTTCTTCATATCAGTATTTGAAAACTTCAATGTTAGAATCAGACCGCAATATGAAGATTTCAACTATGAATGATTGAGATCATGAAGTCTGAAAGAACAAGAAAGCTAGATCTTCAATGGGGAATGTTAGGGTATATGTCTAATTACATAAAGTTTAGTGTAAAATGTTTAATTCTGTGGAGGACTAGTTTGGAATTTTACATTCTTATATCCTATAAATAAGGATAGTTGTACCGAACTTACCCAACTTTTGAATGAATATCAGATTAGTTTCTTTTTGTTCTCTTTGATTTGAGATTCCTGACACACACAAACAATAAGGTTGTCTAAGCTTGAGAATATATCTTTTGGTTTAATTCAATCCTAGATTTACACAATTTGAGTAGTTTAATAATGTAGATTCATATTTGTTCTATGGTTTCAATGAAATGAATAAAACATTGTTCGGTCATACAACTACTATATGCTCCTTAGAACGATGACTCGACACAGACGTGCTACCCTGCAAATCCAAAACCCCAACCCTGACGATTATACTAAAGTCATTTTAAGGTGTATTAATAAAAATATCATTATAATTATCGATTCAGGTCATCTCAAGATCAAGCAACAAAAGACTTGTTATAGTGGTTGCTTAAGAGCACTCTATAACCAAGTAACAAAACACAATATACAGTGATTGACTTAAAATTACCCTATAACCAAGCAACAAAAGACTTCTTATAGCGTTCGACTTTTGATCACACTATAATCTAGCAACAAAAGACTTGTAAGATCACCATATAACCAAGCAACAAACGATTTATTATAGCGGTTGACTTAAGATCACCCGATAACCAAGCAACCAAAAACTTGTGACAGGGCTTGACTTAAGATCACCCTATAACCAAGTAACAAAATATCTGCCGTATCGGTCGACTTAAGATCACCCTATAACTAGGGAACAAATGACTTTTTATAGGGGTCAACTTAAGATATTCCTATAACCAAGCAATGCAAGAATTATTATATCAGTCGACTAAATATCGGCCATAACCAAGCAATTAAAAACTTGGTACATAGGTCACCTTAGGATCACGCTATCACCAAGTATGGTTAAAAACTTGTTATGGAGGTCCATTTAAGATCGGGATGCATCAAAACTAATACAAATTGAGGAGACAACAGTTCTTAAAGATCAAAGAAACACTACAACGTAGTTTCATTCACAAAAGGAAATCGAGTTTAGAAGGATACCAGGAGCGGAGTTCAAAAAGTAACGGACTACAAGAAAGTAAGTACAGACCCCAAAGCGAGGAAAGTAGAAAGTTTATTCAGTCCTATAAAGTATTGCCCTTCTCAGCGTCCTGCTTGTGAGGTAAAATAGGGTTGACCTCGTTCAAGGACTCGGGAGCGATGTAAGTGTAGGCCAAGAAGTTGTTAACTACTATTACTTTGTTCAAGGCGAACTCTAGGTCAACCTCCTTGATGACGACGTCGTCTACCAACGTATGGAAATGTCTTTCTATATTATCCTTCATTACGTCAGGAGCAACGTCAGTGACTCCTGGACTTCTTATAATCTGCCACCATTGATGCCAGGCCAGGGACCATTTTTTGCCAATATTCAAGCTGAAACTTCTCGGCTCAAAGCTTCTCCTTCTCGGACACGTCCTACGAGGCACGCATCTCATCCCGGTTAGCATGGATGGTTTGCAACAAGGCCATATCGCGAGCCATCTCTACTTGGGGTTAGATTTTAAGAGACCCATGCCTTGCCCTTCCCTAGTCTACTATCATCTACTATTGTTGAACCAAGTCCCTCTTAAGACTTTTAACTTGCTCCTTGACCTACCTCTTTAGATCCCCAACCTTTGGGAGGACAAGTACACAACTCCGATATGACTCAACGTGATGGTTAGGTCACTTTCGACATGGGTCAAGTGCCCAACCATACGAAAAATAACCGACTCCTTATTGACAAGTTGCACAAAGAAAGGAACATTATTGGGATATACGTAACTCAAAAGTCTCGCAAGCGAAAGTGACTTACCATGGCCACCTGAGGAAGGTGTAACCTAACAGTAGCCTCCTCGATATCAAGAATCTCTATAAGCGTCTCTTGAAAATCCTGTAGAGGGATGTTCCCATCCATAAGATGTAAACACAAATCGGGGTTGTCCTCTAGCCATATGTTCTCAAGGATCTCAGTACCTCTCAAAGTCTCACTGGGCCTCCAAAGCTCGCGAGAACTTAATTGGGCAAGCTTGTAATGTACCAATTACTCAAAGTAAGGAAAGAGCACCTTATATCAGCTAAATCCCATTCCACAAGGAACCTTTTCTTGCCCGTCACCGCCTTGGTGTCCGCTCCATTTCCCTCAAGATAAAGAGAATCATCAGGAGAAATCTTTTCACTTCCTTGCTAGGTTCTTAACTCTCATCTTCAGAGTGTCGGGAGGCACGGTCAAGGAACATATAAGAAAGAAAAGTTATGTATCGAGACTACTACAAAACAATATTAAAAGACGAGGGTTAGTCAACTTGAACCTCCACCGTCTAAGTCATTCCCGCAGGGCAGGTGTGTCAAATATGTGAACCCCTGTGGTCCTCCTTTGCTGAGTAAGGATGCACCTTAGAAGGCGATACCATCATCCTTGCTTTTCTGAGGTGGGAGAAAGAATTTCTTAAGAGCAACCTTCTCAGCAGAAAGATGAGGGTCAATATGTTTGAAAAAGATACTAAGAATCTTAAGTCCCTGAGCATCTACAAAAAGAAAATGGGAAATAAGATAGTATAATTTACCCTATACATAGGAACAACCTACGGAACACCTGTGAATAAAAGGATTGCCTCCCAGGTCTCACTGACAAATCGAAATGGCGGAAAATGTAGGCAATGACGAGGACGATAAAAATCATAGTAACCCTTTTAGTAAAAAAAGTAAGACTTTTTGTAGCTACTTCCAGACGCCTGAAGGTTGTCCACAAACCTAAAGCGAGTATCCTAGTACGAGGAAATGTCATTCCCAAAATCATGGCCCACACGGTTGGAATAAGGACAATGGCTGCTACCCACGATGAGCCTATGAAAGCGGTGAAGTAAGGCAAGCAAGTCATCCATCTACAACACACGCATACAAACTTGAAGACAATCTAGATCTTGATGGCATGAGGCACTAGTTGGGTGGAAGCAATAAATAAAAGGATAAGCTCCCCCGCAACTTTAATGTGCATAAACGTTCATGGGGGAGCAGTAGAAACAAAAAAAAGTCAACAAGATATATAATGCTGCTATGAAGACATGTGCAAGATCATGCATGCATGTCAAATAATACAATACAACCTATTATAAATGGTTAACTACTTATTTGGTTACTTATGTTTGCCCAATGTTACCTTTTGAGTATTTATGTTGTTATTCCATTATTATATGGTTACTTATGTTTTAGGATATGACTATTTGGTTCAAACTTGTGCTATTTGGTCCCTTATGTTAGACAATGTTATTTTTTGGTTTGAGTCACTATAACTACATGTTAATATTAAGACAATGTGTACCGAAAATGCCCCTATTCTTCTTATTCTTCATGCTTCTTGTTCATCTTATTACTCTTCCCATGATGAACCACTTTGTTTGGGAAAAGGAAGAAGACGAAGAAGTAGCGTGAATTATAAAAAGAGAAAAATGGCACTTTCAGTACATCTGATCTTATTATTAACATGTGAGACACTAACGGTGAAAAGTAACTGAAGTTAGTGATTTAAACAAGAAAGTACATAAGTGAATAAATAACACAAATTTGAACCAAAAAGTAATATTGTCAAGCGCAAGTGACGAAATAGTTAATTTTCCCTATTATAAACTCAAAACTACATTGTTGTCTACTTACTGGAGTGAAGAAATGATGTATAGATGTAGGACTTGAATCCTGGTGGCACAACAATTTCAAGTCCAGCTCGATCTTTCACTCAAGATTCCCATGTGTGGATAAAAACTAACAAGACCAAGTTCATGAAAAATGCAAGGAAGCCATAACCACCAAGTACTTAAAGTAGGATGAACCATTTTTTTGTGGGAGTTATTTCTATTGTAGGCAATTGGTTAGTAACACCGGTGATTTTGACAAGTACGTTGATATATCTGTAGGATATGGGTTTGTAGGAGGAAATCTATTCCTATTTTATACGTGCAAAAAGCAAATGCACTTACATATATTGTCTTGAGTTATTTATTACGTTGTCTTAAGAGTTTTTCCATGTAAATTCAATTAATACTTTGCAAAAATATGACAAAGTACAGTGCAACAATTTAAAAGTACATGTACCATATTAAAACAGTAAGAATAAATACAAGTACTAACTTGCAACAATTTAAGAAAAGACAAATACCCATTTGCAACATTAAATAAAACAGTGTCGCTTCAGTGAAACACTAGTCGATGTTCGTTCATCTGCTAGTAACTATAGGAAACAAATAAAGACAAGCTTTTAACATAAACTAACATAGCTTTTCTTTCCGTTTAGCTGACCAATAATACTCTCAGAGATGTGACTTACCAAAGTTTTCACTAGAAGAGCAATCCCACCAAAGTTTTCACTATAAGAGCAATCCCACCAAAGTTTTCACTATAAGAGCAATCCCACCAAAGTTTTCACTATAAGAGCAATCCCATGATCAATGGATTTGAATTCAGGAGCTTGGTTCTTGTGTATGGAATTAGTAATGATCATGGAATGTTAAAGTAAAGTAACAAAATACACCAAATAGACATGAACAAACTGAACAAACCAAATAATCCACCATGCTCCTATGTGACACCTAGACACAACCATGGATCCAGGGTGGATGGACTGAGGTCCAAGAACCCTACTTATTTTTAATTTAATGTAGGTATATTTTAAGTAATATTTATTAATTTCCAGGTTAAATTTTTATAAGGACTTCAGTTGAGAGTTTGAGTTCACCTCGTTATTCACTTTTTAGACGTGCCCTTTTTTTTTTTGTCTGATTTAGAATTCTCAACTTGAAAGATGTTATTTAATTCTTCAACTTGTCATTATCTCATGTAAATATCTAGTATTCCAAATCCACTTGCTGTTTAATTAAAAAATAATATTATTTTTCTTCCTAGAACAATAATTCTACATTTTAGTTTTAGTTTAAAGTATGCAGAAATTGGAAAATTAAATACTAATTCCTTTGTTTAGAATATAAGTTATATGCTAACTAATGTATATGATTAAGTGATTGCTTATTGAGGTTGCAAATCATACCCTTTATTACTAAGTGATTGCTTATTGATTACTTTCTCCATTAATTTTTACTATTTTTTTAGGATTTTTAGAGTATTGTTTAAAAATAATATAGTTTTTTAAATAATGGACCAATCACGCTATTTTTCGTCCATATTAAACGGAAAAGTTAACTGAGGTAGCAATTTGCTCCAAGTGTCAAAGTTTATGTAGTAGTTTTTGAAACAGTGAAGTTCATGTAGCAATTTGTAAAGTTCCCAAAGTTAGGGTAGCAATTTGGTTATTAACCCTTTTATTTTAATATATATAAAGTTAAAATTTTATTAAAGATATTTTTTTATTACTATTCAATTTGATACAAGTTTTTTTCCCGATAATTTCGTATAAAAAATTGTAATTCGAACTCACTTATATAGGTTTCTAAATCCGTCCTAAACAAAATATAAACTCGTAATTTCAATTATGTTGCTCCATGGAATTGATATTCCTCCGCCTGTTCATATTCTCTTTTTACTACCAATTTAGATTGAACCCTTCTATTTTCCAAAATGAATCTTAACTCCACCATGAATCGGTTAGTCACTAGTAGAATGTA
The DNA here is from genome assembly GCA_946814005.1 of Chamaenerion angustifolium. NCBI lineage: Eukaryota > Viridiplantae > Streptophyta > Magnoliopsida > Myrtales > Onagraceae > Chamaenerion > Chamaenerion angustifolium. Next base: position 21,394,390 of record OX328270.1, on the reverse strand, counting down.
CAACTACAACCGCAGTTAAAAGACGTCGCCAAATGCTCATTTCTCGCCACTAACCTTTAGCAGGGGTCTAAGTCTCGTGGGGATAGCTCCCGTGGCTAAATGTCACTTCACTGGTAAATTTCCGTCACTGAAAGGTCTACCACCACTAAAAGCATGTTGCCACTAATAGGTCGACGACATTTAGTAACAATAAATGTTGTCACTATATATACTATATTAACAACATTAAAACTGTAACTATATAATGCTATCAACATCATTAGATGTTACCAAACATATATATTTAGTGACAACAGATCCCCGGCTAAAAACACTTGATAATGTTATTTCTAAACATACGTATTTAGTGACAACATGTCTATCATTAAACACACTTGATAATGCCAGTTAATATTGCTCCTAAAAACACGTTTTCTGTGCCATTAACTGCTATTGAATGCTAAATATAAACTATTGTTGTGTTTTTTAATTAATTATCATGTTCCTCATAAAAAGTATGAACTACGAGATTGATTTTAAAATTTATATTATAAATATCTATACACATCTTAATACACATACAAATAAGGAAAAACTTAGCCTTGAAATCAACTTCAAAAAGTACTCGGTGTTCCCAACTCTATTGCTAGCACGTTCCTTGACCTTTTGAATAGACTTAAATGCAAGACGGTCAAGTCAATATACACATTGAATATGCCCTCTCTCCTATTTATTTTAGAAGCCTCTTGAATCGCTCCAACTCTCTTCGCTCATCTCTAGGGACCTAGAAAAGAAACAAGATAAGTCATACAAAACACACACGTGTTTTTCTCACGAGTGAAAATTGAAATAAACCCAAACCAGATACATCAATGATAACAAAATTAAGTCTTTTTGGAAGATACAAAATAATTTGTTGGATATCAGGTTTCAAACTCCCTAACGGTCGGAGCACCATGGGACGGCTCGACCTTGAACGGAGCGTCAATAGTCGAACCATGCCTTGGTGACGAGAATCGACTCGGGAAAGAGCGCCCAGGACTCGAACTCTATGGCGTTCCCAGTTCTCCAACGCCTCCTTGAACTTCAGCGGCGCGCCATCTCCATAGGTGGCCAGCTTCGCATGGAGAACAACTTTGCATGGCAGAGCCAACGGTCAGGCGCACCACCAGCAAGCTCGACTAGAGCGCCACAGCTCGACGAGGCGGCCACGGCTCGACCAGGAGCTCCGTCTGGGCGCGACACCTCCAATAGCCATCACTCTGAGCCACGCCTCAGTCGAGGTCAGAGCGACGCCTCTACTCCACACGGCGCGCCAACCTCGCCTGACACGTCTCTGCTTGTTGAAGAAGAAACAACGTATCCACGTGATGCATCTTGGGCCCAAGTTAAGGCCCAAATCTTCCTCACGTAGCCTTTTCCTCCCTTGCATGCATTTGCATGCATGCATGCGTAGATGCAAATATGGCGCACCAAGGAAGATCATAAGATATCATCCACAATGGATCACTAAGTCACACAAGTCTCCAGGCAGCACAAGACACAAGATGTCACAAGACACAAGAGGACACAAAGCACAATGCAAGCACAAATCACAATAAAGATAAAAATTAACCACGGTTAGTGGTGTCAGTCTCACAAAGGTCTGACCAGGGTAAACGCCTGACCATGGGCTCAGGTTAAGTATCTCTACATATATTTACTACTCCCTTCATTTGTAGGGGACTGATTTAGAGCCTCTCCATGCTCTCCAAAAATGAACCTCCGACAAAGTTGATCGTCGGAGGGGAAACCACGGGAAAAACCCGGGGTTTCCTTCTTTCACGTCGCCAGAGCAGCGTTGGAGCGTCGGTAGCAGCGCTGGGAGCAGCACCGGAGCGCCATGGCGAAAAATCAGGATCCAATATTGGCGCCATCTGTGGGAACGTGACAAAAAAGTCATGGTACAATTTAATACTCGAGCGAAACGCTCTCTCCTCAGTCCGCCCTCGCTCTCGGTTAGCTCGCTCCTGGAACTAAGTCGACAATGGCTCTCCCCCATGGCATAAAGACCAGGGAGGACATCAACAAGCGGGTCGCTTCTACATGACGACGGGTAAACGCCTCGCCCAGATCACCCGACGCAAGAAAAGGAAAACGCCTCGCCCGGATCACTCGGCGCAAGAAAAGGCAAACGCCTCGCCCGGGTCGATCACTCCGCGAAGGAAAAAGCCTCGCCCGGGTCGCTCAACCCGCGATGGCAAACGCCTCGCCTGGGTCGCTCACCCCGCGATGGCAAACGCCTCGCCCGGGTCGCTTCTCCTTGGTGAAGACAAACGCCTCGCCCGGATCACCTGGCAAAAGGCAAAGATAAACGCCTCGCAGAGAAAAATCGCTCGAGACACACTCGCTCGGCTCATGAACGCTCGTTCACCAAGAGCCACCATTATTAAGGGCACATCTTTCTAAAACCCGTCACCTTCGTTGACTATCTGAAATGGCTGAAGACAACAACCCTGAGATCAAGGGGACGTTCCCCAAGTCCCGAGGCTTGCCAGAATGAAACCCAAGAAGCTACAGCGAAGGTGTCCCTTTCGTTCTTCAAGGTTAAAAGGCTCTCCGACAAGACCGCCTTGCCTATAAGAGTGTCTCCTCTCTCCTGTGTATGCAAGGAAGCACTAGGCGCGCCCTACCTCACGCCACCTGCACGGAGAGACCAGGCGCGCCACCTGCAAGCAAGTCGCCGATGAGTAACGCTTTGCATGCAGCAAAGCTGGGCGCGACATCTCCACATCAAATCCATACGAGCGGTGCCAAAACCGACTCGATGGCTCTCCTTGTAGCGACTCGAGGGAGCAAGTAGCGCCTCATTAAGTCGACGACATCTTGGAGGTTCATCAGGCGCGTCATCTTCGCATGGACTCGATCACGTATCGATCCGCCAGGCGCACCAGCTCCATGGATCCATGGCTCCGAGCCACGCCTCAGTCGATGTCGGGGCGACGCCTCTCCTCCACACTGTAGAGTTCTCTGGTTTCCCACAGCTTGTAATAAGAAAAGGTGACGCTTACCTTTCTTCTCCATATTGGGCCCAAGCTTAGGCCCAAAGCCTGAGGCAACGAAGCTCCGAGTGGCGCTTCGTCTCCCCTTGCATGCATGCATGGCGCCACCTGACGTAGTCTCCTTGCATGCATCCATACATGCAACAATGGCGCGCCAGAAGAATGAAGTATACTTGTTGAATATGTATGTTTAGAGAAGATGACGCCTTCATAAAATCTCCATCTGGGGCCAAATCTAAGGCCCAAGACATATGGTGTACTGCATGCATGCATGTGTACGTAAAATATCTCCTTCGGGGCGCCAACCTAACCGAGCTCCAACAGATTCATAAAGGGTGACGCTTTCATTCGAGAGGTGCATAAACCTAAAAGGAGTAACGCTCCTATTAGGCTCGGGGGGTGATGTTTGATATCAGGTTTCAAACTCCCTAACGGTCGGAGCACCATGGGATGACTCGACCTTGAACGGAACGTCAATAATCGAAGCATGCCTTGGTGAGGAGAACCGACTCGGGAAATAGCGCTTAGGACTTGAACTCCGTGGCGTTTCCAGTTCTCCAACGCCTCCGTCAACCTCAACGGCGCGCCATCTCCATAGGTGGCCAGCTTCGCATGGAGAACAACTCTGCATGGCAGAGCCAACGGTCAGGCGCACCATCAGCAAGCTCGACCAGGCGACCACAGCTCAGTCAGGCGCGCCACCAGCAAGCTCAACCAGAGCGCCGCAGCTCGACCAGGTGACCACGGCTCGACCAGGAGACCACAACTCGACCAGGCGATAGCAACTCTACCAGAGCGCCACAACTCGACCAAGGACCAAACACCTCTAACAGAGCTCCGTCTCGGCGCGACACCTCCAATATCCACCACTCCGAGCCAGGCCTCAGTCGAGGTCAGAGCGACGCCTCTACTCCACATGGCGCGCCAACCTCGCCTGAAACCTCTTTGCTTGTTGAAGAAGCTCTTCTAATTGTTGGAGAAGAAACAACGTATCTAAGTGACGCATCTTGGGCCAAAGCTAAGGCCAAAGCTTCCTCACGTAGACTTCTTCTCCCTTGCATGCATTTGCATGCATGCATGCATGCGTACATGCAAATATGGCGCACCAAAGAAGATCATAAAGATCATAAGATATCAGCCACAATGGAGCACTAAGTCACACAAGTCTCCAGGCAGCACAAGACACAAGATGTCACAAGACACGAGATGTCACAAGACACAAGATGTCACAAGACACAAGATGCCGCAAGACACAAGAGGACACAAAGCACAATGCAAGCACAAAGCACAATAAAGATAAAAAGTAACCACGACTAGTGGTGTTAGTCTCACAAAGGTCTGACCAGGGTAAACGCCTGACCATGGGTTCAGGTTAAGTATCTCTATATATATTTACTTCTCCATGCTCTCCAAAAACAAACATCTGACTAACTTGATCGTCAAAGGGGAAACCACGGTAAAAACCCGGGGTTTCCTTCTTGCAGGTCGCCGGAGCAGCATCGGAGCGCTGGGAGCAGCACCGGAGCGACGTGGCGAAAAATCAGGATCTAATATAATTGATTTATAAAATAGAGAGAATACATAATAAATACTTATGGTACTTGCAATTTAGTTATAATAACAACATTGGGATATTTCCTGTCAAGCTATTATGCCTGCAGTTAAATTCTAGATGTGTGGAATTTACTCATCATGCATGTAGAGTTAAATCCTACCTTTTGTTTCCTTATATAGTGTAGTGCACAATAATTTTTTTCTAAAGAAGAAAATGATTTACTAATCACTCGTATTAAGACTGAATGATAGAACTACACAAAGAATAGAGCTTAGAGCAGAATCTTGACTTTCATCCGCACTTTAGAGAACAAGCACTACAAGAAACTTGCGCAACAGCGACAGAGATTTCGTGTTGACGCTAAGAATTGATGTTGAATGTACGTGTATTGTGTCGGCAATTTTTGTTGTCGTTATTATTACTTATTAGGCACAATATGTTTTCCACCGTTATAAGATACATTTAGTGTTAATTTTTGCTGTCGCTTTATATTTTACATGGATGAATGTGTAATGTCGACCAAGCCTTGATGTTAAATACCTCCATCAGTAGTAGATGAATTTTCCGTTGTAAATGTACATATTCAAATGCGAAAAGTTTTGTCGTAAATATAGTGATATCAACAACGGTTGTTTGCCGTAACTACTCAATTTTGTCGTCGTTAAAACATAATTAACTGATAAAATGTAAGAATAAGTTTGCGTGTCAATATATTATCGACATTAGTATATTCATTCAGTAACAGATTCAATTATTTTGGTAAAATAGTTTATTTAATGGCGACTATTGTTGATGTCAATAATGCATAAACAACTATGACATATTGTTGACTAACATTAGTCGATGTCGTCACTAAATGTTAAGAACCCCCACTAAACCGTTAGAACCGCCACTAAAATGAATTGAACCACCATTTAATTAAAAATAAAAATAAAACATATTAACCCAACTCTAAATGTTCTCCCCTCCAGCTACCGCTCCCACAGCCTCCTCTATTCATTTTCAAGTTTTTATGGAATCAGTTTTTCCTTCCATCCCCAGTCCTCTCCATCGTCCATCCCGGACTCCCCCACTCAGCTTCCCGTCTTCCCCACTCCGACCTCCATTCCGTCCTCCCTACAAGTCTCTTTCGTCGTCGTCAATCTCTCCAGCTGCGCTTCGTAACGGTCGTTTCCAGTTCACAGGTCAGAACACTTTGCTTCTCTCTTTACTCATTCCATGTTGAAATTGACGATCGAGGTTTGTGATTTGCGGTTAATTGCAGGTCTGTGGTTTGTTATTTGCGGGTCTGCAACTTGTTTGATTGCAGGTTTGTGGTTAATTGTGGTTCTTGCACAAATACATGAGTAACCGATTAATGAATTTGCTGATGCAAAAGAATTTTTCATGATTAATCATAATAAAAAAAGGTCTTAGGCATTATAAATACAAAGGATTTATATTAGACATGGAATTGTATGCCAGCACAACACTCATGTACAAAGTGCTGGTGCATTTCATATGTTTGTTTTTCCTTTCTATAATATGACATAAAAGTACAATATATTGGAACGTTAAGACAAGGCATTCGTATAAATTTATATTGTTTGCTGCAAATTGCAAAGTAGTAGAATATAGAGAATGTTAATGGATCTGAATTGTCTTGTATTCAATGATAGTTTATTTTGGTGTGAAAGTAACATAGCTGGAAGACTGCAATTTCAGGTAATTTATTAATTGTTTTCACCGAAATTTCTGTATGTTGTTTAATGTTTTGTCCTTATAAATATTTCCTAAAGTTCATAAGTGTTTGAACTATTGTGTCTAATGTCTAATGTTTTGTCCAAGACCTACCCTATGCAGGCTGGTGCCATCCGTAAGAACAACTACATAGTCATCAAAAATTGCCCCTACAAGGTACTACTGCATGTCTCAGTTGCTTCTGTACATAGGCAGTGTTAATTTTGATATAGTCCGTTTTGATCGGATCAAATTTGCTGATTCATGCTGCTCTAGTTTGATAATTATGTAATTGTTGATTGAGGAACGTCGTGAAGTAATTTGCTGCTATGTTAATCCTTATCAATTCATCTGACACCTGGTTTCTGGTAGCTAAGTTTAGAATGTGAGTGAAATTTGTTAATGTATTATAAGTTATGAGCATGCTGGTTATACAAAATCGGGAAAGGATTTTTGGCATGTGATTAAGATTGGAATGGATCCGATCATTCACAATTTGGCACATCTTGCAGAAAGTTGTACTTTGAAATGATTAATTATCTTAGGGTGATCTGAGTTCATCGCTAGCTTTGAGAACTAAATTTGTGGTTTCTCTAAGAATTATGATGCTTTTAGTATGTAATAACACTTGTTGGCACGGCGGTGGCATGTATTCTCGTTGGTGGTGACCAATACATATAACTAATCAACATTCATGACTGTTCAGATTTATTATCGGTTAAACCATCCTCTTTAAGAACTGATGCGGTTTAATTTTTGTATTTGAATGCTATAAGAATCTAAATCCACAGCCATCACCATCTTCTGCATACTTGGTAATAGTGTTTTTTCAAAAGTGTTTGAACTATTGTGTTGAGGTGTCTTGTGTTATGTCGTGGTTAAACTATTGAGGTGGATTTGTAGTCACTAGTCACTAAATACACGTATTAACAACATGTTAATGGATGTTGTTTCGAATAAAAAATAGCCCCTCAAAGTCACTGCTAAAAATGTAATTCAACGATAAAATATTTTCATCAGTAAAGCTCATCTATAACATCAACAATATGTTATCGCTTTTGAACTGTGTTTAACAACAACGAATGTCGCTGTAAAAGATAAATGGGGAGTGTCATTCTAACAACGGCAAACCTTTTACAACGGCAAATTGCGGTAGGTATAACCTTTAACGACGGGGGCTACCGGCACGAAAATTTTGTTGACGCTAAAAGTTAACAACGGTATTTATGCCTTTACCAACGATTTTTTACCGACGTTGATTCTATAGTTTCTTGTAGTGAAGTAAATCATAACTATCACCTAAAAACAGTAAAACCTGAGATAAAAACATGTAACAATATGATAATTCATTCACATCGTAGCACATACACTGACACTGGTTCCTAATAAAGCAACATAAATTGAAGAGAAAAACACTTCAATTCTCCCATTTTCTATACAATTAAACCTAAATAATTAACATTCCCATGCGATTAATTTGCCTACATAGCAGGCGTACGCAGTAGTAACTTCCAAAAGATAGATAACCTTATAGTTTAGGACTCTGTGTTTCTCATTGGTTATCTTCAACAAAATCGATCATATATAACCTAATCCTAAAGGAAACCCAATCTGGATGAATGGAACACAAAAGATTCAAAGAGGCGACTGATACTAACTAATTGAAAACTGCAACACGGCTAAACTGCGAAGAAAGAGAAGGATGATGAGCGCCTAAATTCTCTATTAGTAGAAAGTGATTGAGGAAGATAGTTGGAGAACAGAGACTGCAATACAACTTGTATATATATGATTTCCTCCCATGGCGACTCAGCAGCCTGCATCTACTCTGTCCTTTCTGTGCCTTCAACATAGAAGAATCAAAATTTGGGATGCTAAAAATTTCCCTTCGATCGGGAAGGGATACATGAAACTGTGTAAACGAATATTCTCTTTCAACTACAAAAAACTCGTGCTTAAGCGTAAGTTAAAAATCGTCACAAAAAGCATAAATACTATTGCTAACTTTTAGTGACAATGAAATGTTTGTCCTGGTAGCCCCTGTGGCTAAAGGTTATGCCTACGGGAATTTGCCACCGTTAAAAGTTTGTCATCACTAAATTTACCCAGTCACCATATCTTTTGCATTGAGAAAGTTTGTTGTTGTTCATGCGTAATTTGTGTCAACAATATTCTATTACTCTAGTGCATATACTGTGTCGAGGGTTTATTAATGAAAAATATTTGATTATGTGACAGAGTTATGCTAATGTAATATAAATGATTCAACATTTGCAAATGTTGCTGATAAAAATACGTTTACGAGACAAGCCTTATTTGTCACAATTCATATAGCATGAACATCTATCTTTGTTGTTACTATTAGTTTATTCCCCACTTACAAATGCGACTGCAAAGTAAATATGTTTTGTAATGTCATACAACGCTTTCTATGCCAATTCTATATAATGAATACATATTTGCAGCAGTATATCACATGAGAATATTATAACCAACAACATATAAGCTATGTTCATCTTAATCTTGATATAATTGCTAAAATATATCTCGGGATAGCTTAATGTAAACACATATAAATAGGTCTTAGGTCTGTCATCCCCAACATGCAGTTCTGCACACATTTTTTCAACTTCTCTTGCCATGGAAACCAATTTTTCATTCATTGTTTAACTTCATTATTGATGCATCAATCAACTCCTTCACCCTCCTCTCTTGGAGCGGCTTCCACACCTGAAACATCATAATAGAGAAGATTTAACAACCAGTAAGTGTCACCATTATAAATGACAGGACTATTAATACCTGCAGAGACAAGAAAGCATTAAAGTTGAGCACATGACACATACATGGCCAAGGAGGTTGAGGTTGTGCTTAGCATGATTAAATCCTCTATTTCTTGTCCCACTGGTTATTTCCAGCAAAATAACATCAATGCTAAATACATATGTGTTCACTAAGAAAGCATCATCAATAACATACTGGGAGACATATAACTACTACATGCGAGTACATTGTTTTCCTTACACTTTGACCTGAAATAAAAATCCTTTGGTCTGAAGAATATTCGAGAAACATCCAAGGTCTTGATCTGTAATTAAACTTATGTTTATTGAAATCACACATGCGGAAAACATAAGCACTCAAATACCTAGAAAAGATTATACGAATGAGGTTTGTGCAACAGTTTTTCAAAAGGAATTTGATTATTCAACATAGGAGTGGGTAACCAGTTGATTAGATACACTACAGTAGTGAAGAAATCTATCCAAAACTTAAAAGGAACAGACCCTTGAGCAAGCAAAGTAAAGTCGAGTTTAATAACATATGTGTGCTTCCTCTTAATAATTCCATTCTCTTGAGAGGTATAAGGACATGTGATCATATGCATGATGCCTGAAGAAAGCAAATGGGAATGAAATGATTAAAGAAATTCACCTCCATTGTCTTTCTGAACTGCCTTTATCTCATGGTTTAATTGTTTTTCACCAAACATTTGGAACTACTTTAGAACATACACATAACTTTTGTTGGCTAGGAAATATAACTACGTGAATCTAGAATAAGTATCAACAAAACTAATGTAATACTTTGAACCACTTGACCTGATTGGGGCAGTTACCCATATGTCAACTTGAATCAAATGTAGTGGAGCAATAGATACACACTGAGCTGGACTGAATGGAAGTTTATGTTTGTTTCCCATTTTACACGCAATTCATAATTGAGACTTGTTGATCCTATCACTGTAAGTTATTCAAGATTGAATCACCTGCTGTAAAACCTAAGAAGAATAGTGACCAAGTATGTGGGGCCAAACAAGGTATGATACAGAGGATGAAATAATATTTGCAGTGGCACATGTATTCACATGAATAACTGGTTCTACTGAATTAGAATCAATGTGTTTTAAATCATTTACTAAATGAGCATCCATATTATTATTTAGTTTCCTGTAATTGTCATTACATACTGAACTGAAAGGTTGAATAGAAGTGCCAGACTCACCAGTAAACTTATCAAAAATAACAGTAGACTTATCACACACAATAGAAACCTTACACACTTTATCAATAACCAAGTCTGACTTACTGCAAACTCTAGAGTGAACCTCTACTCACCTTTGAGTAGCACTACTTTCTAAATAAGGAGAATAAAGAGGTAATATTATTGAAGCAGACTGAACACACGTAGTAAGAGAAACAAGCCAGGACCACTTGAGGTGTTCTCAGATCCTAGCAACAAAACCATTATGAAAGAACAAAAAATAAGCCTTATGATATTAATGAAATTTAGGAGCAGGTAAAAGAGTTTTGGTAATGTTAGGTTCTATAATTATGTTACAACATATAACTGATCTATTGTTGGATTGTAATTGAGATATACCTCTGTGGGATATATGAGTTGTATTGCCATTTCCTACACAGATCTTACCTTGTCCTATGTATGGAGTAGCATTAGGAACATTCCTTGATGAGTTGGTGAGATGATGTGATGCTTCTGAATCTGGAAACCATGCTACATTTGTTCCTCCCACTTCAGACGAAGCACTAGACGAAATCTGAGTGTTGAGAGCAGTGGTATTTGAACCACTTTGATTCATCACGACAGCATGCTCCTGATTATTGTTAGGGATATACATGCGTTGATGAGTTGATAGAACATTTGTTGTTGGGCTTGCTGAGGTTAAAATTGTTGTTGAAACTATTGTTGATGAGGTAGACCAGAATTGAAGTTCTGCTGAAACTTATGTGGTTGGGTAAGGCTCCTAGTGTTCATCATTTTCATACATGCAATTGTGCTGCACATGTGAAGGATGCATCATCTAATCTTGCTAAGATATAAGATTTAAGCAAACAAGTTGTTATTCTTGGTTATGAGGATGGAATGAAAGCATACAAGTTTCTCGATCCAACGAGGACCAAAATTGTCGTGAGTTGCGATGTGACGTTCGAGAAGGAACAAAAGTGGTGCTGGTGCAGAATGAGGAAGAACGATCAGATGTTGTTGTCACATTCACTTTAAACTTTAGCAAGTCAACCAAAACTAATCCAGGTATAGGTGATAGTCTCTTCTCAAGCTCTGGAGAAGAACAACTCAATGAAGGTACACCATCTCTTTCATCAGCAACCCCATTGTCGCAAGACTGAAGTTCAAGCTCAAGTAAGAGACCAAGCTCAAGCTCAAGCTCAAGTGATTGCAAGTTCAGATCTTTGAAGGATATTTACATGTACACTCTTAATTTAGAATATGTTGGTGAGGATAAGTTTGGTCTTTGCTTTCTCACTCTAGCAGAACTAACTTCCTTTGAGGAGGCAGCCAAGAACGAAACACTGGAGAAGCCATGCACCAGGAAATTAAGTCTATCCAAAGGAATAGTACGTGGGAACTCAAAGACCTTCCAAAAGGTCACAAAAGTATAGGCTTGAATGGATATTCAAGATTAAAAGAGATCTAAGTGGAGAGATCATGGAGCACAAGGCCAGGCTGGTGGCGAAGAGATACCTGCAAAAACATGGCATAGATTACAACGAGGTATTCACACCAGTGGCTCGAATCGAAACGGTGAGAGACATGCTGGTATATGCATCTCAACAAAACTGGGAGGTTTACCTATGGATGTTAAAACATCGTTGAATGGTGAACTGGAGGAATAGGTCTACGTAACCCAAAGAATCATGCATACAAGGTATTGTGACTACACATGCCATGTACGACCTCAAGCAAGCTCTCGGGAAGCCCCGCGAGCTTGGATTTCTAAGCTCGATAAGTGTCTGAAGGCTCTCGGCTTCGCTAGATGTCCTTATGAACATGCTGTGTATAGAAGGAACAATGAATGAAATGTGATGATCTTACGAGTCTACGTTGAGGATCTAATATTGATGGAGGGAAATAGGGATGCCATCAACCACTTCAAGCAAGAAATGCATCAAAGGTTCGAGATGTCAAACCTTGGTTTGGTCATCTATTATCTCGACATTAAGGTTATACAAACAACCACGTCAATCTCCTTGTGTCAAACTAGGTATGCCAAAGTCATTTTGGAGAAGCTAGGAATGGGGGAGTGCAATCCATGGTAACTTCCCTTGGAGTCTATATCCAAGACGAGCAAGTACAGTGAAGGGGAAACATATGTCGATGAGACTCAGTACCGAAGCGTGATTGGGAGCCTCAAATATTTTATCAACACAAGACCAGATATCACATTCTGTGTTGGAGTTATGAGTCAGTATATGGAGAAACCGACTTCAACACACATGATAGTTGTGAAGCAGATTTTAAGGTATGTAAAAATTACCTTAAACTTGGGGTGGGTGTAATTGAAGGGGCAACCAGAGGGAGGTCTTCTCGGGTACTCCGACAGCGATCGCGTCGGTGATCTAGACAACAGGAAGAGTACAACTGGAGTCATGTACTTCCTGGGGAGAAGTACGGTGACATGGGTCTCACAAAAACAAGGGTTGTAGTATTATCATCATGTGAGGCGGAGTATATAACCGCTACGGCTGGGACCTGTCAGGGACTGTGGTTGGGAAATGTGTTGAGCATCATCGAAGGAGAAGTTCAAAGAAGGGTAACTTTGATAGTGGACAACAAGTGAGCCATTGCTTTAGCTAAGAATCCAGTCCATCACGATAGAAGAAAGCATATCGACACTCGGTATCACTTCATTCCTGAGTGTGTGTAGACAGGGTGTTAGGTTATAAGTGAGTCACCCACTTATGTTTATGGGTCAGTTCACAATTGTCGTTGTTTATGTATCATTTTACAATTATCGTTAGTTATAGGGACCATCTTGCAATTATGCTGTTCTCGGTACTGTTGTTTTATCTATATATGTCTACAGTGTAAGGGACAAGAATCATCTTATTCACAATGCATTTTCCGTAGTGTTTATCTTTGTCTCTCTTCAGTGTTCTTCCTCTTCTCTTTTTTTCTTCTTCTTCTTCTTCTCCCAAAATTCCAACCTAATCTGTAAATGTTGACATGGTATCAGAGCTAAATCGAGCCTGAATCCCAAACCCAGTCCTGTTTCTTGCTCGATTTCATCGAAGAAACATCACCTGCCTTCGCCAACAAGAAATTAGCTCAGCTCGTTGGTGAAGAAAATTTCCAGTCATGGAAGCAGCAGGTCTTGCTGTCAGTTCGAGGCTACAACCTCGAAAATCATATCCATGGGATGAACATACCTCAGTTCGTGGAGGATGAGACACGAGCTGCCATACCAAACCCTGCGTATGCAAAGTTTCTTCAGCAAGACAGCTCCCTGGCGTCTGGCATCAGTATCCTCATAGGTCAGTAGAGGTTTAATAGGTTGTATGACAGCTGCTGCTATATGGCAAAAAATGCATCGTGATTTTTCATCATCTTCAACTACTAGGATTATGCATCTATATGATAGACTCAAAGCTAGGAAGCATGTTCATCAGTCCATGCGTGACTATCTCATTGAGATACAAACCACATGTGATAGTCTAGCTAGCTGTGGTCACCCAATAGAAGAAATGCAGCAGATATCGATATTCTTAAATGGTGTTAAGGGTCAGTATGACAATGTGATAGCTGTTATTCATGCCAGTGAAAACCCCTACACAATTGCCTCTATGAGTTATGTTCTACTTGATGCTGAGTCTAGGCAGTCAGATTTGTTGTTTGATGCGAATGTTTCTGTCAATGTTGCTGCTGCTAAGATACCCACTGCTGCTAAACATGTCATTGCTTATGAGGAAAGTAGTTCAGGGGTTAAGGATAGTATGTCTGTGATGACTGTCAATACTGGCCTTCTACCCACACCACAGCACCACCCTCCTACATCTTCCCACTTCACTACTAGACAGATGCATTTTTCACTGCTGTTTTCCTTATTAGCAGACTACCCTCCAAAATCCTGAACAATTGTTCTCCTCATGAACTCATTTTTCGGTCCAAGCCTGACTATTTCTTTCTCAGAGTCTTTGGCTGTCTGTGCTTCCCACACCTGAGACCATATCGCTCTCACAAACTGTCCTTCAGGTCAGAACCCTGTGTCTTCCTTGGGTTTTGTTCTGATCATCATGGGTATAGGTGTCTTTCCGCTTCTGGTAGAGTCTATGTCTCTCGAAATGTAGTTTTTCATGAAACTACATTTCCCTTTGCTGACACCACAGACCCCTTCTTTGCCTCTCACACCCCAAAAATCTGTGCTCCTTCGAAGCCTTTCTTCATTCCTTGTGACCCGTTCTTCCAATAACCCACATCTGTTCCTTCTACTGTTTCTTACTCCTCTGGTCCTTCTGCTCCTGCTCACACCTCTGGTGAGTCTAGTCTCCCTTCCACCAGACTTACTCAGACACAAGTGACACCTCTTACTCAGGTACCCGTCTCTTTTTTACCTTTCTCAGCTCCAGACCTGTCTTCACCTACTGATGTATGTAGATATGTCCCTTCTGGATCCACCTTAGTTGCCATTGCTTCTTCTGACCTTTCCCCATCTACTCCACCACCTGCTCATTCTGATCAATCCTTCTCCACTTCTCAACCAGCTCACCCTTCCCACCCAAAATCTTCTACCAATGTGCATCCGATGCAAACCAAATCAAAAACCTCCCTTCAAGGGCTCACTGTGTCTCTTGAGCTATCTGATGACCTCACCAACTCCGACCCTCGTACCATTCATGATGCTCTTCAATCTCCTCACTCGCTCTAGGCTGTTCAGGAAGAGCTCACTGTTCTTTCTTCCAACAACACGTGGAGCCTTGTCCCTCTCCCTGCAGGGAGAATCCCTATAGGTTGTAAGTGGATCTTCCCTATCAAGAGAAATTCTGAAGGGGAAGTTGTCAGGTACAAGGCTCGCCTTGTGGCCAAAGTCTTCTCTCAAAAGCCAGGTTTCGACTTCCAGGAAACTTTTAGTCCGGTTATCAAATCCGCAACAGTTCGTATAGTTTTATCCTTGGCTCTAACTCACAAATGGTGTATCAGACAGGTGGATACCAACAATGCCTTCCTTCATGGGGATATTCATGAGGAAGTATACATGGTGCAGCCTCCAGGTTTTGAAGTTCATTCATCTGATTCACCTAATCTGGTATGCAAACTTCAAAAGGCACTATACGGTCTTAAGCAGGCTCCCAGAGCATGGTTTGAAAAACTCAAATTCTTTCTTCTCAACTCACTTGGTTTCAAAGTTTCTACATCTGACAGTTGCTTGTTCATCAAATCTAATTCAGATTCCTTTGGTCTATTACTCGTTTATGTTGACGATATAGTCATAACAGGCACTTATTCACTACTTGTCTCTAACATTTCTAATTCCATCAATGCGCAATTTCAGCTCAAGGATTTGGCCAGCCTAAACTACTTCCTTGGCATGGAAGTAGTATCTGGGGATGATTTCATTCTTATCAACCAGAAGAAATACGTTATGGATCTGCTGGACAAGGTAGGCCTCAATGATCAAACCAGCTTCCCCACACCTATGACAGGTACGTGTATGTCCAGATCTGGTATAAGTGTTTGCGATGAACCCTTCCATGATAGGTCTCTTTATAGAAGCACAATAGGTGCTCTTCAACATATATGTGTCACAAGACCAGACATTCACTTTGCTGTGAACAAGCTTAGCCAGTTCTTGCAGGCCCCAAAAATACCAGCAACTGGAAAGCTGTCATTCACATACTTAGATACCTCAAGGGTACTCTTAATCATGGTTTTTTGTTTAGAACTACACATTCTCTGTTAATGATATTTCGCTAACGTCATATTCTGATGCTGACAGGGGGTGATTACGTATACACTGATCGTTGATCTATTTTAGGTCATTACCTGTTATTAAATGCTAATCCAATAGTGTGGAGCTCTAAGAAACAGTCAGTTGTGTCCAGGTCTAGTGCAAAAGATGAATTCGGAGCCATTGCAAATGCAATGTGTGAGATCATGTGGGTTCAGTCCCTACTCAAAGAAATCGGTCTACACACTCCCCCTGCACCTGTGATATGGACAGACAACACAAGTGCAGTTGCACTTTCAGAGAACCCCATTCACCATTCCAAAATTAAACACGTCGAGATCGACCTATTTTTTATCAGGGAAAAAGTCCCTTCAGGGGACGTCTTAGTTAACTTCATTCCAGCATCTGAGCAAACAACTGATATCTTAACAAAACCCCTAACAGAAAAACATTTCATCCCTTGCAGGAAGAATCTTGGAGTCTTTTCACTCGAAGAACTGGAAGACCACAGTGTCTCATCCTTCCTACAAGGTACAGTCTGCTCTGTCTAGAGCTTCAAGTCAGCCTGTAAGCTCTTATTCTCCCTCTGACTGTGCTTTTCTTCATCTCTCACAACCTTAGTGCAGTTCTGTGGATTATGCTGGTTTTGCTGTGTGCCTGTTGTTTATTGATTGCAGCCTGTCTCCTCACACTCTTGTTCATCTTACTCATTGATATGATCTTCTTCTGCTCATCCTGGTATGCATATGCTTAACCTATCCTCTTTAGCAAGTCAGCAAGATTCACATGTCATCTATTTATCTTCTTATACTTGACTCTAGGCATTGCCTCTGTGAATCCTCTCAGCCTCATCATTGGGTATGATATCTATTAGTTTTTTTCTGGGCTGGCATAGGGCATTATTTGAATCCAAAAACAGGGTGATCCCGCAAGAAAACATCAAGATACTTTCGGGTTTCACCCTTGAGGATAAAAAGATCAAGGCTCAAACCTTGCAATCATGCTGGTAAGACAGGAGCTCAAACTCCTCTGTCAGATTAAAATAAAATAAAAAAAGAGAATAAGAAAAACAAAATATATTCAGATCGCATCTTCTTTCAATGCAAAAGATGGTGTCATACCTTAATGCCAAGACATTCTGATATATGGTTGAGTATGATGCATTTTTGGCAATCATAAAGAATCAGGTATAGGGAGATTTATACATATGCTTATGTTTTCTTCTGGTATTGCAGAACAGTTAGTTTTTTTTTTCATATGCCTTCTAAGATGACAGGTGAAGATCAATGCTATGAGCATAGGTGAGTTTATGATATGTGAGTAGCCAGTGCTACAGTTGTAACAAATTGTGCTTTGCAGTGAAATCTGTCATTTAATCCAGAACCACTTAATGGATGTGCTGAGATGGTAAGAAAGTCCTCAGTCTGTAGGAGAAAGAATGACACCTACAGACTACTTTGACTGATGCAAGCTCAAGACAAAAAGGATGGTTAACTCAAATCAAGATCAAGTATGGGGAATGTTAGGTTATAAGTGTTTCACACACTTATGTTTATGAGTCAGTTCACAATTGTCGTTGTTTATGTGTCATTTTACAATTATTGTTAGTTATAGGGACCATCTTACAATTATGCTGTTCTCGGTTCTGTTGTTTTGTCTACATATGACTACAGTGTAAGGGACAATCTTGCAATCATCTTATTCAAAATGCATTTCCCGTAGTGTTTATCTTTGTCTCTCTTCAGTGTTCTTCCTCTTCTCCTTTCTTCTTCTTATTCTTCTCCCTAAAATCCAACCTAATTTGTAAATGTCGACACACGGGATATAAACTTGGAGGATGCCCGAACCGAGGAGCAGCTGGCCGATTTGTTGACAAAACCTTAGGGAAAACAAAGGTTCATAGAGCTGAAGGAGAAGATAGACATGAAAGCTATCAACCATGGAGAATAAACAAGTTTAAGGGGAATGAGTGTTAATATTAAATCTTGTTTTGTTTAGTTCACGTATCGTGTTATCTACATTTTACGTAGTTTTTTTGACTTAGTCAGATAGTTAGATTACTGGATAGAGAAATAATACGAGTTTGTTAGCATTGTTCCTAGGAGAAGATCACATGCACCCACGTTCATCTTGTATTAAGTGATTTGATTGATATATAAAATGATGAAGGAACTGCATTATGGTTACCTCACCACAAAAAGAAAAAACATCATCTATTATGTTTTCTCCTTCCCCGTTTGTTTTCGGTAATCATAGACAAAGCCTAACAGAAAGTGCGATCAACTGGTCCTTGGAGGATGCAATGGGCCGTGAAAAATGGCAAGCAAAGAAGTAGTTTCTTATCAGACCGATTTGGACACAACACAGAAAAAGATAGATCTCTCTAAGGCTTTAATTGTAGAGGTCGTTGATTCTTTCTGTAATAGCGTCGACTTTAAGAAAGCTCATAGAGTACTACTATCTCACCAAGCTCGTCAAACAAATGGGTGACTTAGTGAAACAAATTCAAGAAATTCAGACGGAATTTTTTAGTTGAACTGGTTAAGGAGTATCGAGCTTTACTATAATATCATAGCAGTAGGTATTGATTCCTTAAAGGCGGTACAGAAGAGCGAGGTGTCGCGCAAGGATAAAGGAGACATGACTGAATCTTCTAAGTCACCTGAGGATTTAGATGAGCCTCAAAAGCCTAATGATATTTAAGAATCCTTAGAATCCTGTTATAGGTGACTGATTTTTTCGCCTCGGATCTCTTCCATGTACTCTACCATTTGTGCAATGAACTTTAACTTTTTCTTAAGGTCTTATTTGTATTGTTATTCACTTCTTAAGTTCAATAGACAATTAAGAAGCAAAGTGGCACTCCTAAAAGTGTACTTAACCTTTTCAACCATTATGTAAAATTCAGAAAGGTCGTCAACCTTGAATATGCTCAAATTATAATGAGACTTAAAGAGACACACCTTTGAATAATTAGACTAATAAATGCGTCAATTCTTGACGTACTAAGTTTTAGCAAGACTTTCTTAGGATCATATGATGAAACTATTAAGTAGTTCTTTATGCTACAAGGCATCAACCAACTAATTAAATCATGAAATAAAAAAGTGGATGGTTGTTATTCATTCATTTTATTACTTGGTACAAGATTGTGTCGCACTGACAATTCATAGAAGATTTCTGGATGCTCTACATTGAAAGTGTTTTTCAATTTCTTATTCTGCACATCTTCTAAATACATGGGTGTTAGGTGATCCATGGAAACAATTTTGTATGGACCTTCCCATTTTGGGGAATTCTTGTTTATTTTATATTGGGGTGAGAATTCGTTTCTTTTCCACACCAATACCCCCACAAAAATGTGTGATCCTTAACTCGTACTTCGTAACATCATGTCCTAGAGACACATCTTTCCTCAATTTTCTTATGAAGTGTTGGAGAACACTCGAATGGATGGTGGTTGAACTATCGAATTGTATGCTTGGATTATTCTGAAGTCGTGACGACACTTTCAGATTGAAACTACTTGGAGGACCCAAACTTTCAATCGGATAAAATCAGAATACTGAACTAGAACTTGAGAAGGATTGTGAATGTTTGAGATGAATTTTTGGAACTTACCTATGACCAATTTATAGTGTTAGCCACACCCTTTGGAAGAGACACCACACATTTTGAAAGAGACACTATGCCCTTTGGCCAATCAATGTACACTTTCGGCCATGACATACCTCTTTGATTCAAAATTTGGCTCCAAAACCAAAGGGACACCTTAGGATGACACTAACAATGGTTTGGCCTAGCAATGGTTTGGCCTAATATTTGGCTCTAAAGCAAATGTCCAAAACCCGGGAATTTTGAGGTTAAAATGTTAAGTCATTAGTTCCAAAAATTCAAATTTACAATGAATTTTTAGAATAGTGACTTTATGAATAATACAATGTTAAGTCATTAGCACGACCCCAGCCAGGGGCGCTGCCCCCGGACCCGACAAAGGGGGCGTTGCCCCCTTTGACCCCATTGCCTCATATCTAATCAACTGATGAATCTCCGATAATATGAATCTCTGATACAATGAATCATAATATACTTAAACAAGCGTGCACTCCGCACCCTCCTAACTTATTTAATGAGATACTATGATCACATTGGTCGACTAGTCAATCCAATTACACAAAAATATATAACATGAAGTCCATCGTTTTTCAAAAACTAAGTTCAACTTGGGCCGTCTCTGATCTTCATTTAGCGTTGCCTCAAAATAGTTCGCTCGGTGATATACAATAATGATTTTTGTTAGGCCTATTCCCTCATAGTCGTAGATAAGCCAAAGGCATTTTACCGTATGTTTTTTTAGGAGTTGTTTGAACAACCCAAAGTTATTTTCTGAGCACTTCGACTCAATTTCCTCTCAAGACATTGAAACTTTATTCAAGCCATGAAACACAACTTTTGTTTGCACACTCAATATTTCCACTGCCATGACCATGTGTTATTGAAGCAAAGGGATGTTCTATTTTTAGTAATTTAAAGAACCATTTCAATTATTTTGTCCCATAGTGAAGGCCTTTTTGAATGACCAGTATCCTTGGAATCCTATATTTGAAGGTTCTTTGCCCTTTTATCCTTACATGGGTATGAGTATGACCAAGTCGAACCCCCACTACTTGAAGGGCCATGCGACTTGAATAGAGTTCAATTTTGTTGGGGTAACTCTATATTTGAAAAGTATTTTTCACATGACCTCCAATTTAGTACACAAGTCTGATTTTTTGTTCCATCATGGGCATGGAATTACGGACAAAGCTTCCATGCGGTGACTACCAACGCGTAATGGTATTTTTTAACTTTTTGATAATTCATTTTAGCCGTTGTGAGTATCTCACTTACGTAGTAGATCAAGACGTAACTCTTAGCCATATTTCTAACTAAAATAGAGAAAAGAGATATATTGTTGATGCTTACATAAATAAATAGGGTGAAAATATTTGATAGCATGGTGTGGGCGTGGCAATTTCCTGGGGTGGTGTTTGAGGAATTGGATGGTCTTTCCACACTCAGTGACCATTTCAAATTCTTCTTTACCCTTAACACTAGACAAGAGGTGAGTGACCTTTCTCCAGACGTTTTGAGAGGTATACTGGCCAGGTTGATGTTGAGCTTATGGGAGATGCCCTTGGTGCTAATGCTTAACATTATGTTGGCTTCTAGACGAAAAACTCTTTCAACTTACATAGTAGGTGGCTGGTTAGATTTGTAGCCTATTAATCCTGGTGCATAGTTACAATCCTGATAATCTTTCCTGGTCCATCAATTTTCACCACCTTCCACGGTGAAGGACAACTTCTGTCTTCCCGAAAATGTTCCTCTTTCTGATGGACAAAGTCTCTCTTTGATTACGACAATGCATGACATACATATAGTAACACCTTGTCGCTGGCTAATATCCCTTGAATTCTCTATGCCCATGAGAGGTTACGTATTTCATCTTTCGGTGAATGTGGAGGGGCAGCGACCTGTGTTGACTATATTAACTCGGTCCCATGAACTAACGGGCAGCGACCCTTTCGTTAACTAAGGCATCACCCCATTCTGATGGAGTTGGCTATGAATATAAGTTATAACATGTCTCCCTTTAACTAGCGGTTCTTATTGGATCGTTAAATTCTGGTTGCTGATCTGGCAGTGAATTGAATGCCAGACGAATGCTGAATGGTGCTTCTGCTCTAACTCCGGTGAACTTGCAGGTAGGGGAGCGCAACAGAGGGGGTGTCTCTGGGTCCCTCTCCGATACTTAAATGAGTACATGGGTGTGTATATCTCAAAAACGTAAGGAACGTATGTAAAGCAAAGGTATTTTTGGGTAGGAGAGATCAAACCGTATATGGTAACCGTATAGTAGATATGGCAGTTACGGCGAGATATTGCAGTTACCATATCTAATCTTTAGTGAATATGTGACCGAGATACGCGGGATATCGTGGCCACTTCCTTATTAACGGTTAGTGGGACTAGAGGAGAGAGGCAAGGATCTCTTCGGGGCGAGCACTCCCATGGCGAGCAGTGAGAGGTCGTGACTTGGTAAAGAATGGCGAGCAGTCTATGGAGCCTTTGGCGTTCATGTCGCCTTTGGGCTCGATCTTGGGCCACCCTATGGTGGGCCAGGTTGACTTTCACTTAGGCTGATCCAGTTCAAATATCTTGGGTTTACCCCCTCCAGGGTTATTGGGCCTTCGAGGCCTTTTCCTTATTGGGCTGTCATTATCGATACCCAACATTTGCCCCCGAAGGTTGATTGAAGTTCCTTCAGTCGATCTTGATTTCTTGGTAGGGTTTGAGATAGTGACGCCTTAAATTCGGCTTCCTTGTCTTGTCTCTTGTAGTGGTTCATGACCTTAGTGACAATTCATGCTTGTTTGGCGATCAGTAATCCCATTGTCCAAGGTCGAAGGAATATTCTTATTTATATTCCTTCTTGGCGATCACTCGAGGCAGTTTAGGCCTGTGAAGGCCTATCCTTCCTTGCTAGGCGATCGTTACCTATAAAAGGTATTTTTGATAAAGCCTATCGCGTGCTAGCGATCACTTTGTCTGCTCAGTGGACTTTAGCATTTAATAACTGCACAGTCATCCAGAAGTCGAACGGTCGCTTGAAGCACGCCTGTCATTTAATATTCCCTAACCCAAGGGTAGTCTGACAGCTGTCTGTACTGGCCACCTGTTTGTCTCCCCGAGGTGTCTCTTAGAATTCTTACATTGCTTCGATATTTTCCAAAAAGGTGCAATTATTCTCCTGCGTCGTTTCGATTCTGTCTGTGGCAGTTACTCCTTTTTGGCTTATATAAGAAACAACAGTTTCTTTATTTTGTTTTTTACGCATTCATTCCTTAAGACTTTCAGAGCTTTCTTCGCGAATTTTTCCTGTCTTCTTGTCAATCCTTTCCAACCTTCCTTCCAACCGATTCCATGGCCACTATCAGTCAAACTGGAAAGATCAAGCAGACAGCCAACAAGGCTTCTTCCTCAACCTCCAAGGTGCCTACGAACACCAATGCTCCCTTAACCATTAGGGATGGATCCGTGCTCGCCTCGACGGGGGGGCAGGCTGACCTTGGGGGGACCGCAACCACGCTTGTGGTGGTAGACGGGCCTGAACTTCAGACGCCCCTCTTTTCTCCGAAAAGTAAATATTTTGTTTCGCTGCTCCGTTTTGAGAATATCCCCTGCTTTTCCTTGTTTTTATGCTTGTTGTGCTATATCTGAACTGTTTTGAGTAGATGTCAAGCCCAACGAGTTGAAGCCGGCTTATTTTAAGACGGTGGTGGTTCATGGTGGTCTTGGTGCGGGGGATGTCCCTAGATATCCAGGCCTAGGTCTGCAATATCCTTGTGGCGGAGAGGTTTACCTTTATGCGGCCCAGATCGATGATGGGTTGAATTTTCCTCTCTGCGAGGATTTGCAGGCATTGTACCGGTTCTACATGATACATCCCACGCAGCTCGTACCCAAAGCCATTAGGATATGGGCTGGATTCAAGTTCTTATGCATACGTCAAGAATGGACGTATTCATTGGCCTTGTTCCGGTGCTTTTTTCGGTTGGCGGCTGGGACGAACCATCTACACCATTTCCAATCCCGGTGGCCGAAGTTTGCTGAGTGGAGAGGCCTTCAACGTGGAATTGGAACGTCCACGTCCGGTTGGTCAATGACTTCCGAGCCACCAATTCCAACTATAAGAAGTTCTACTTCTTTTACAAGGGGGGCGTGCCTTGGAAGTTGTCCGCCCTAGATAGGAATTTCCCTCCTGAGTTTGACGAGCTATCCGAGAGTGACCGGAACGCCATTGATGACCTGTTCTGGCTGCATCGATCATCCAGTTTTCACCCCATCCATTCAGTGACAGAGACCACTAAGAATATGCTCGAGATGGCGGGCATTCATCAGGCCACGCGCAATCTTTGATGATTGGGTAACTCTTTCTAACCCTTTTCCTGTTTATTGTTTGTAGGCAAAGTTGTAGGCAAGGGCCGAAAACTTATAGGTCTCTTTGATGATCAGGAAAAGGCGGGGCTGTCCTCCCCTCTCTAGGCGTTCATCCAAGAGGAAGCCTGAAGAGGCCCTACCCTTGGCCACTGTTGGACCTCGCCAACCAGGTATATTGTCTCGCCCAATGCTGTCTTCATACTTTGCCTTTTTCGAGTTTTGACATATTTCCTTGGTATTTTGCAGAAAAGTCCACTGCTGACGTGGACCGGGACCCTCCTCCCCCTCCTGCCAAGAAGGTCAGTAGTGAGCATCGCCCGGTTATCTATCAGAATCCTCCTCCTCCTCCTCCTAAAGGCCCTGTTGTCAACAAGGAGAAGGCTCTAGCCTTCCCCTTCCGTGCCTTCGGTACCTCCTAAGGAGTCTGGAACCAGAAGAAGGGGTCTGACATCCCTAGCGCCTCAAAGACTCCTGCAGAGGAGTACTGCCCCTTGGAGAGCATGTTCCAGCCACTCAAGGCTGCGAACACTCGGGGAGTTTGGTTCCCTTGCGGAGACTTCTCGAAGAAGGGGGTCCCTGACAAGAAGAGTCTCCGGGGTAGCCCGGATTTGTGCATGCGACTCCTTGAGGGGATAATTCCTCCCAGGGATCGCTCTACAATACCCACGGAGCTACCCCAAATCGAGGGGTTCCTGCGGCCCCATTACGAACGAGTCGCTCGGGTAAGACTTTGCTTCCTCGTTAAGTTTTTGCATTGTTCCCACTTTTCCGTAACCTGACAATCTTCACTATTCCTTTATTGCCAGCTCGTTCGAGAAGAGGTGGCGATTGGCCGTGTCTTTGGAGAGCTCGCCAATAAGCATTCCGATTTGCTTGTTGAGCTGGAGCAATATCGGAGTACGGGGATCTCCCCCGGGCAGATGGAGGCCATCAAGACGACCGCTGACGCGGCGGTTTTCTTGGTGGATGGCGCCCGGGAGGAGTATTTCAGGAAGGAGGAGCGGCTCCTTGCTGATGTAAAGCAGAGGGAGGCCGATGCTGCGGTCGCCCTTCAAGAATCTGAAGCCCTTCATCGGTGCTTAGATGAAGGTGAGGCAGTTCGGGCTCGCCTAAAGGCTAAGTTGAAGGAAGCTCGAGCCCAAATGGTCGAGTTGGAAGCTCGACGGGTCGCCGCCGAGGCCAAGGGGGAAGCTGCGGAGCCTCAGAGAGCCGCTGCTTAAGCCAGAGGGATCGCCCTGGAGGAGGAGAAGGGAACAACTAGCTGAACAACTGAAGTCTGTTCCTTCACCCCAAAGTGTGGTCAACGAATCAAGCCTCTGAGGATTTCGTTGACTGTGCTTTGGAGGTAATGAAATCGGAGATTGCCGACTTCCTCCACGTCTTGGTCGAGGACGTCCTGGTGGTCGACCCCAACTTTCCTGTTGGGGAAGTTGCCTCCCTTAAGGGTTTCCTCCGGAGTTCCCTTCCTCAGCCTACCCCTGCTGTTGAAGAGGTTGACCCAGCTGCGGCTGTTGAGGAGGTTTCCCTCGAAGGCGAGCCGAGCACCCCTGCCCCCAAAGGCAAGCTAAGCACTCCTGTCCCCGGAGACCCCAAGGCCTGAAGCTTGCACCCTCTAGCGATCATCCTCTTTTAGATTTTCTTATCTTTCTTTTGTGTTTTAGATGCAATTTGTAATTATTTTTCGATTAAAGACTCAGTTATTTTATATTGAATGCCTTTATATTCGTAAGCCCTGGATTGACTTTGAATGTGTTGGCTACCTTTCTGATATCTTAATCGTAATTACTCTTAACTTTCCTTCGCTTTATAATGGCCCTCACTCTTAGAGCCCTGGACTTTTCACTTAGGCTTGAAAGGATAAGTCTCTACGGACTTATCTATTCCCCTTATTGAGTATAAGCTTTCTAAGGACAATACTCTAAGACTTAAAAGTATGGACTTCCAAGTTCAAAGACATATTACCTTTTTGAAGTTCAAACCCTTGGGGTGTTCGCCTAATAGCAAGGAACTTGTTAACTTAAAGCTTCATCATCCATAGTGATCACCTAGGATTCCTTATCCATCCTCGATGACTTACTTCGCCCAGAAATTGCCATCTTGAACGTATAACTTCTCTGAAATCTGCTCGACGTGTAAGATGATAACTTCTTTAATGGGCTGATAACAGGTCTCCTGCCTGACTTTGGCGTCAGGTCTTTCGTTTTGCCTAACTCTATTGTTAGGTTTTTTGGCCTGACTTTGGCGTCAGGGCTTTCGTTTTGCCTAACTTTATTGCTAGGTCTTTTGGCCTGACTTTTGGCGTCAGGGATTTCGTTTTGCCTAACTCTATTGTTAGGTCTTTTGGCCTGACTTTTGGCGTCAGGGCTTTCGTTTTGCCTAACTCTATTGTTAGGTCTTTTGGCCTGACTTTGGCGTCAGGGCTTTTGGCATGATTTTGGTATCAGGGCTTTTGTCCTATCTTTGGCGACGGGGCTTTTTGGCCTGACCTTGCTGTCAGGGCTTTTGGCCTAACTTTATTGCTAGAGCTTTTGGCCTAACTTTCCTGCTAGGGATTTTGGCCTAACATCGTTGCTAGGGCTTTTGGCCTAACTTTGTTGCTAGGGCTTTTGGCCTATCTTTGGCGATAGGACTTTTGTGGCCTAACTTTGTTGTTAGGGCTTTTGTGCCTGATTCGGTCATCAGGTCTTCGCCTGACTCTTGGCGTCAGGTCTTTTTCTTCGATTTGCTTCGAGTGAACATGTTTTATGGAGGAATGACTTTATTTTATTAACATAACAGTTTGATTACAAGCTATGTATGAAATCTACTTAAATGCTCAGAATTGAATGGACGGGGTAACCTATCGCCTTCGGTGGTTTTCAAATAGTAGGATCCTGGGGCGGCGATCTCTATAACCTTATATGGTCCTTCCCACTTAGCTGAAAGTTTATTCTGATTGTCCAGCCTTATGAATTCATTCCTTCTCATGACCATCTCCCCCACGAAAAATTGGCGAGCGCTGACTTTCTGTTGAAGTATCGAGCGGTCGCCAGGCGCATCTTTGCTTGTGTTTTTCTGATAGCCATCTTTTTTCCTCTGCCAAGTCGAGGTCAGTTTTGCGCTCGACCTCGTTTGCCTCAGCGTTAAAGTGTAGGATTCTATGGGTAGGCACTGCTATTTCGGCGGGTGCCACTGCGTCTGATCCATACACTAGACTGAAGGGTGTCTCTCCTGTGGCCGTCTTAGGCATTGTTCTGATGGCCCATAATATTTTTTCTAGTTCTTCAGCCCAATTCCCTTTTAATGCTCGAACCTTTTTCTTGAGTCCTGCTAAAACAAGCTTGTTGGCTGCTTCAGCTTGCCCGTTCGTTTGAGGATGATGCACTGAACTAAAATGATGGTCGACACGGTATTCTTCATAGAGCCATTTGAGCTCCTTTCCAATGAATTGTGGTTCATTATCACTAATGAGTATCTTAGGAATGCCAAACCTGGAGAATATATTGATCTTTAGGAACTTGATGACTTGAAATTCTGTTGTAGAAGATAGAGCTTTCGCCTCTATCCACTTGGTGAAGCAGTCGATAGCCACTATAATGTGAGTGCGTTGACCAGTGCTAATAGGGAAAAGACCTAATATATCGATCCCCCATTGAGCAAAAGGCCAGGCACCCGCCATTGGGGATAATAGTTTTGATGGTTGACCTGATCGTGGGGCAAATTGCTGGCAAGTCTCACACTTCTGCGTTAATTCAGCTGCATCTTTTCCCAAGGTCGGCCAGTAGTATCCTAGTCTGAAGATATTTCGGGTTAACGATCGAGCACCTTCATGACATGCTGCCACCCCTTCGTGAGCTTCTCGAAGAACCCTTTCTGTTTCTGGATGAGCAACGCACCTTAAGTAAGGAGTCGAGTAGCCTCTCCTGTAGAGTTCTCCATCAATAATCAGATAACTGGCTGCGAGTCTTCTTATCCTCGTGGATTCGCCTTCGTCATCGGGGAGGATCCCCTCTTTCAAATAATTATGAAACGGAGTCATCCACGTGACCTGCTCCTGAATGTTGAAGACCTCTGCCCTGCTTTCAAGGACTGAACATAAAGCCTTTTCCAGGAATTGTACATCTTGGATTGTTGTTCCTCCAAATGCCAGCTTACTTAAGGAGTCTGCCATCTGGTTTTCCTGACGAGGAATAGACTCGATCACAAAATTTGGAATTTATGCGACGAGTTTCTTGGCGATGTTGAGGTACTTTTTCATCTTTTCCCCCCTTGCCTCATAAGTGCCATTGACTTGATTGACGATAAGTCACTTTTTACCTTAAGTGCCATTTACCTTTCGCCAGTCTGAGTCCAATAATAAGAGCCTCGTATTCTGCTTCGTTATTGGTCGCTTGAAATGTAAGGGCGATCGCATACTTTAAAGGCTCGCCTTCAGGGGGAATAATAATTAAACCTTCCCCCGAGCCTTCTCTTGACGAAGAACCATGATTGGGTTCGCTGGGAGGACAACTTATCTACTGGGGGCAATAACCATGCCAGTGATTCTGGGCGAGGGATGGAAGAGCATCAAGGTACCGGTCACTTTCCTGGTGGTCGACTCACCTACATCCTACAATGCCATCCTGGGGAGGACCACGATCAATCCTAACAAGATTGTGGCCTCCATAGTCCATCAGAAGATGAAGTTCCCCACTCCCAACGGGATTGGAGAAGTGCTCGGAGACCAGCCTTCCTCGCGGCAATGCTATGTGAACTGCCTGCGCAGGAAGAACCAAAGGGAGGCCCTCGCCATCGAGACAGAAGCCGACCCTCGCGAGGATTTGGCTTGGCCAACGCCCATGGAGGAATTAGAAGAAGTCGAGGTCGATGGCCCAGACAAGAAGGTGCGTATTGGGACCACCTTGAAAGAAGATCAGAAGGAGGCCATGACCGCCCTCCTCAGGGAATTTAAGGAGCTATTCGCCTGGCATCCGAGCAACATGCCGGGTATTAGTACAGACATCATCTCGCACGAGCTCAGGATAGACCCTTCTATCAAGCCGATCGCCCAAAAAAGGAGATCGTTCGGGACGGACAAGCGCTTAGCGTTCAGACAGGAGGTTGGCAGACTGATCGAGTCTGACTTCGTCAGAGAGGTGAGATTCCAGAGCTGGGTCGCCAACCCAGTTTTGGTCAAAAAATCAAATGGCAAGTGGAGGATGTGCGTCGACTTCCGCGACTTGATCAAGGCTTGCCATAAGGATTCATATCCTCTTCCCAGGATTGATCAGCTAGTCGATGCTACCTCTAGTCACGAGATGCTAAGCTTCATGGACGCCTATTCAGGCTACAACCAGACCAGAATGCATCCATACGATGAGCCTCACACCGCTTTCAATGCCGACGGGGACATTCTGTGCTACAAGGTGATGCCCTTTGGTCTCATCAATGCCGGGGCGACTTATCAGCGGATGGTGAACCGCTTATTCCAAGACATGCTGGGAAGGAAGATGGAGGCTTATGTGGACGATATGCTCGTCAAAACCATCAAGGGCAATCCGCACACAACAGACCTCCGCGAAGCTTTCGAATGCGTGAGGAGACACAGCGTTCGCCTGAACCCTGCAAAGTGCGCCTTTGGAGTCAAGTCGAGCAAATTCCTGGGATTCATGGTCAGCGAGAGGGGCATCGAAGTGAACCCAGAAAAGATGAAGGCCATAGAAGAGATGAAGTCACCCACCTTCTACAAGGAAGTTTAGTGCATAAATGGTCGCCTGGCCGCTCTCAACCGTTTCCTCTCCAAGGCGAGCGACAGGTCCCTTCCGTTTTTCAAAACCCTGAGGGCCAACCGCAAGTTCTAGTGGACGCCAGATTGTGAAGAAGCATTCCAGTCCTTAAAGCGACATATCCAAACACTCCCAGCTCTCGCAAAGCCCATTCCAGGCGAGCATCTCTTCCTCTACCTAGGCATCAGCGACGTGGCGGCCAGTGCTGTTTTGATAAGGGAGGAAAATAATGTTCAGAGTCCAGTGTACTATATTAGCAAAATGTTTAACTCAGCAGAAATAAAATATGCCTGATGGACTGTGGAGGCCATAATCTTGTTGGGATTGATAGTGGTCCTCCCCAGGATGGCATTGTAGGATGCAGGTGAATCGACCACTAGGAAAGTGACCGGTACCTTGATGCTCTTCCATCCCTCGCCCAAAATCACTGGCATGGTTATTGCCCCCAGTGGATAAGTTGTCCTCCCAGCGAACCCAATCAGCGGAAAGTCGACCCTCTTCAGGTCACGCTTGGACTTGCCTATCCTCTCGAAGGTGTCCAGGAATAGGATGTCTGTCAAGGTGCCTCCGTCGATCAGAATCCTTGCAACGTCACAACCGTCTATATCAGCCGTGATAACCAAAGCATTGTTGTGGGGGGTTGTGACATGTGCCAAATCATTTTCGGAGAATGAGATGACAATGTCCTCTTCAGGTCGGGGTCGCTTTCCCAACTGAACTGCTGTGGAGATCTGAGTGGCATAGACCTCCCTGGCGTGTGACCCTTCGCCCCCTGCACCGAATCCTCCCGCAATCAAATTAACTCTCTGGCAGATGGATCCTTGCTGGCAGATGGATCAGTTTGCTCAGCAGGGGCTGGCGAACGATGTCTCCTGGGGGGCGTTCGACTTCTGTCTCGCCCTGCCACAAACTCCTTCAACATCCCCCCTTGAATCAGCTTTTCTATGTCCCGCTTCAGAATGCGGCAGTCATCCGTCTTGTGGCCCTTGCACTTATGATATCTGCAGTAGCTCTCGACACCCTTCCCCATGGGCTAACCACCCGGACGAGGCATCGGTGGCCTCGCCAAGGATCTCCTCTCCATCTCGACAAGTACCGTTGAGATCTGCCTATTTAAAGGCGTGAAGTACTCAGCTTCTCTATGTCCCGCTTCAGAATGCGGCAGTCATCTGTCTCTTCCCTTCTTCTCCTTCTTCACCTCCTTCTTACCATCGCATCGGGGCTCAGGAACCACCCTTAGCGAGGTCGTCAGGAAGTTAGCCTCGGTGTTTGCCCTTTCAAGGTCTATGAAACCTTTTGCCCTGGACGCCAGCTCCTCCAACGTTTCAATCTCCTTCACGTGGTAGTTGTTTCGCAGCTTTCTCGAGGCCTTGTTGGCCACATCCAGACCTCTGTAAAATGCTCGAATAATCTCCCCATCCGAGATTCGGCGATCTATCTCTGTGACGTTCTGATGGAAACACCCGTAAAAATTGGCCAGCGACTCTCCAGGCTGTTGCTTGACAGCATCCAGGGCGACCACGCTTTTCATCAGCTGGCGCTCGCCCATATACCTCTCCAGGAACTTGCTCCTTAATTCCGCCCAAGTTCCGATAGATCCTACAGGGAGGCCGAAGAACCAGGACGAAGCCGAACCCGAAAGAGTGGATGGAAATAACAAAGCCAAGTGATTGAGATCATTTGACTTACCCAGGAGAGAAGCCTCGTGCTTGTTGACGTGTATGGTGGGATTTCCTCCACCACTATACTCAGGTATGGCCCGAGCGACTACGTCTTTAGGGATCTTGATGGCGACGAGCTCGTCGGAAAAGGGGTGAGCAGATTGCTCCTTGAAGGGAGCTACGACTGTCAACCGTCTTTCTTGGAGCCTTTTGTTGATAAGGTCGTCCATCTAGTCCATAGTGCAATATTTTGGCGAGGTCCCGCATGGAGAAGGACCGGAAGGATTGGCCGAATACGTAGTCGTCGGCTGTTCGGTATATGCCGGGGGTAGAGACTGTTGTCCAGACGTCATCTCCTGATCTTCCTGGGGTGCTGTGGTGCCAGGATTCGCGGTTTCAGATGGTAAGGGCCCTGTGTCAGCAAGGCGAGTGTTTCCTTGGGGAGCAGGGGCTTGACGGCGGGCCTGCCCTAGGATGGCCTCCAGCAATGATATCATCTCCAGGGTTAACTAGATGTTTTCCCCGGCGATGTGGACGGTCTGCGGAGCTGGAGTCCCGATATGGTTGGTAGCTGGGGTCGGTCTGGAATTACCGACATGCTCTCGGGCCGCCCGCAGGGGGACAACATTGGCTCGTGCCTGGCTGGCAGGTTCCTGTTGAAGCGGTGAAGCGGCGGCGGAATTAGAGCTATCCGCGGATTGCTCGCGAGTCTGGTTCCGGCGGTTGTTTTGTGATCGAGTTCTCATGGTTGTATCACTCGATTCCCACAGACGGCGCCAAATGTTGGATCGTGAAATTCTGGTTGCTGATCTGGCAGTGAATTGAATGCCAGACGAATGCTGAATGGTGCTTCTGCTCTAACTCCGGTGAACTTGCAGGTAGGGGAGTGCAACAGAGGGGGTGTCTCTGGGTCCCTCTCCGATACTTAAATGAGTACATGGGTGTGTATATCTCAAAAACGTAAGGAACGTATGTAAAGCAAAGGTATTTTTGGGTAGGAGAGATCAAACCGTATATGGTAACCGTATATCTTAGTGAATATTTTGCTGCTGAAGATTCGGATAGTAGATATGGAAGTTACGGCGAGATATTGCAGTTACCATATCTAATGTTTAGTGAATATGTGACCGAGATACGCGGGATATCGTGGCCACTTCCTTATTAACCGTTAGTGGGACCAGAGGAGAGAGGCAAGGCTCTCTTCGGGGCGAGCACTCCCATGGCGAGCAGTGAGAGGTCGTGACTTGGTGAAGAATGGCGAGCAGTCTATGGAGCCTTTGGCGTTCATGTCGCCTTTGGGCTCGATCTTGGGTCACCCTATGGTGGGTCAGGTTGACTTTCACTTAGGCTGATCCAGTTCAAATATCTTGGGTTTACCCCCTCCAGGGTTATTGGGCCTTCGAGTTCTTTTCCTTATTGGGCTGTCATTATCGATACCCAACAGTACTGACTAAAATGGGAACAACCTCTTCACATAGCTTGAATAAGCAACGCCTCATAATGTTTTATGTCTACATAGTAAGAGTTCTTAACAACGACGCCTCTGTATCAAACTCTCCTACTGGATTGCGTCCCAAAAGTGTTTCCCCATCACATTTAATTCCACGTCACTTGGCAAGGCACCACTTCTGTGACTAAGGTGACATGAACTCATCTCATACCAATATAAAGTTAGTGTGGTTACAGATCACCATTGTCGCCCATTTAACCACAGTAACAAAATAAAAAACTAACGCATGCAATGGGTTCAGTCCTTCTACAAAAAGAGTACATTCATTTTTGTACATGGATTTTGACCCAAAAAAATAAAAATTACAGGGATTATTTATTTACATTGCACTCTATATATACCATTGTAATAGCATTCCAACTTGCATTGGATTTGTCATCGGATGGGGAAAATAGGGACCATCCAAGTTTTTCTTCCGGGAATAGTATAAAAAAGATGTAATATGTTTTCCTGAATTTGTAACTGATACAACTTGTTTTGGGTTGCTGGTATATGATATACTTTGTTTGATTTTGTAGGTTTTTGATGAAACACGTGTTTTTCCGTCATATGTATCGTTAAAGTCAGTCATGTGCATCACACGTGACGTCTGATTTGAACTGTAGGAAAAAAAAAATTAAAATCCCAGAATTGCCCTTGCTTGTGTTTCCTCCAATTGTTAATCCCTTCATCTTCTCCACATCAAAAAAATAGATATCCCTTACTTGTGTTTCCCTCTATCATCAAAAGGTTCCCTCTCTTCACTTCTTCTTTTGATCGAAACCCTAATCTTGCCTCCCCTAATCCTATTTATCTCCCTTTCTTCCCGTTTGAATCGTCCCCCTTAACCGCCCAGACGAAACGCAACACCCAAATTGAAGAGTCATCTTGGCAACCGACTGATCATAGGCTGCACTTCTGTCGAACCCACGCGATTTTGTTCGTCGTTTCCATATCATAGCACTCAACCATTACAACTGTGGGATCTTAGTCTCACAGAAGAGCCACATACCCTTCACCTTGAATGGTGTTTCTGCACCAATAATTAGCATTCCAAGTACATATGCTGAAGGAATCCACAACCTTGTTCATTGTCACAAAGGATACGGTGTTCTCAGCATTCATTGTATTTATAATCACAGAACCAGAGTGAGTGACCCTCTGGGTCAAATATTTCCCAGAATCCTGTTCAAACCCAATGTAATAATGACTATGTAGTTAAAATGACAGTAAAAAACTATTTGTTAAAGATGTTATGATAGAAAATTGACAATTGCTTTTATTGGTAACCTCACGGAAGTTGGTCTTGGTGTTGGAGTATAGCCTCTTCTAGTCATCCAAAACCATCTTGCTTGGACGGAGCAGATGAAGAGGGTTCTTTCGCTTGGGCTTTGGTGCCTCCTTCTCTGCCTTGGCTTCTGGTTTGGGTTTAGGTACCTCTTTCTTGGCTTCCTTCTTTAGTGCTTCCTTCTCTGGTTTGACAGCTTCCTTTGTCTGGCCAGGTTTCTTAGAAGAAACAGGTACGGTGGATTAAGCTTGTTTCACATCACCAATTACCTTCTTGAAGTTGGGTTGGTTAACCAAAGTCCAAAAGTATCTCTCCACATGAGGGAACTACTTAGTGAAGCTCTTGGGCATAATCTAAGTGAATCCATAAAACAAAATGCATGTCATGATGATATCAACCGAAGTAACAGCATTCCCAATAGGGAATGTGTAGAAGCAAGGTGTTTCTTCAAAGCTTCACGCGCTTTCTTAAAAGCAACAATAGCAGCTTCCTCAGCCTAAATCCAGAAACATACATTTAATTATTATTTTTTTTTGGGAAAAAGAAACATACATTTAATTAAAATAGTGCTCATTACATTCAATAGGTATGAGTTTTTACTTTAATATTAAACTAAAAAGACAGGACAGATTACAAATGTTTTAAGTTACATTTCTACGAGATCTTATTAAAAGAGATCATATAGAAATATATTTTTTGATCAAATTAACGTTTTACTTGATAAAATAAAACGTCGTGACTCTTGGTCACGGATGTTCAGAAATACAATCATACTTAATTAAAGATAACAATGGTAGTGGGGTCTTTCAACCCAATCATCTAGACTCACTCCCAATCTTGTTTGCTTCACTATCCAATTTGTGCACTCGTTTGCCGTCATTGGTATAGCTCGTCATTGCACTTGATCAAATATCCTAGCTAGTGCTCGTATGTTTGTTATGATAGTGGATACTCTCCAATGTGTCGGACCCTCTTCAAGTTGCTTGTGAACCATTTGTGAGTCTGTTTCGATGTCAACGTTTTGCCACCCCACTTGGATTACTAGGCGTACTCCTTCTTGTATCACAATGGCCTCCATGGTCTCGATGTCATGACCACGGTACCTTCGGTTTGTTCCTCCCACCACCTTTCCCTCCTTGTCCCGCGCCACCCCCCTATGCCAGCTCTTCGTGTTTCTTTGCACCATGATGCATCACAATTTAATTTGATTGTGTTCCCCGTCAGTGGTTGCCATTGTTGTCTTTGTTGGGTGTCCCGGGGTGTTCCTTCGGTTCGGTCACCTACTTTGCTATCCTCATACGTTTGCTTGATCTTCATCATCGTCTTCATCGAGTTGGGTGGTACGGCCTCAAATGCGGATTTGCAGCTAGTTTTTCATATGTGCCAACATATGATTAGGATGAGTGTCCACCGTGTCTCCCGAACCGACCCTTGCCCGTTCGTCTCGCACCTCCTTTCCTCCAACCATTGGACCATATTGATATTACTTCGTTGGTCGAGTAGTATCCCAAACCATACCGGTTCGGTCCATCGACACTTTAGCATCATGTGCTCCTGTGTCTCCTCTTCTCCACATATTGGGCAACTAGGGGTTACAGGCATACCTCGTGTTACCATATTTGGTTTGACGGCTAGGGCATTTGTGGCCAATCTCCATATGAAGTTTTTCACCTTTGGCATCGTCTTGGTCGCCCATATGTCCCTCCATAACGTGTCTTGGCTCGGCTGTGATTCCCCCCCCTCAGCGTTCACTTTTTCCTCTCAACTTATGGTATACCGATAGGGCTTGTGGTGCCCCATCACTCGTGTGTGGCCAAATGTATCGATCTCTACCTTTGTCTTGTGGTATTGGTAGGTTGAGTATGTACTCGGCATCTTCTTGGTTTACGATGTTTTGCACTATCTCATCATTCCATCTCCCATCAGGTTGTATCAAATTACTAACCATTAGTTCTCCTCCATGCTCGACTTGTACCTCGGCATTGAACCGCCGACTCTCTTTTGTGTGGATCCATGGGTCATTAAAGACTCGTATTTCCTCCCCCGATACTATCATCCACACGCCGTCTTGTTTCATTACGTCCCTCCCGTGTATTAGGCTACTCCACCCCCATGATGCTTGTCCTCCTCTTCTCGCCTCAAGGAAAAAGTTGTGTGGAAAATATAGTCCCTTGAGCACCCGTGCACACAACGTATCCGGTTCAACCAAGATTCTCCCTGCAATCTTAGTGAGTAGTGCATTGGTAAAACTTTGGAGCTCTCGGAAGCCTAGTCCACCCGTGTTCTTTGATTTTGTTCGGACATCCCATCTCCTACAGTGTGTTCTTTTCCCCTCCACTGTTTCACCAGACCCGAAATCTGCTATTAGTGAATCTATCTCCGCGCACCATGTTTTCGGTAGTTGGAAAACACTCATAACGTACGTGGGGATTGTTGTGATGACCGCCTTTATTAGCACCTCCTTCCCTCCTTGAATCAAGGTATTTGGTCTCCATCCGGCCAGCTTATCCTTTATTCTTGTTTACAGGGATCCCAATACCTCCTTCTTTGACCTGCCCCATATCGATGGCAAGCCCAGATACTTCCCCGGATCACTGGTGCTCGGAATATTAAGAGCCTCCTCCACTTCCTTTCTATCACTCCCTCATTCCTTTGCTAAAATAGAGGGTCGACTTGTTTGCATTGATTCGCGGTCCTGATACCTAACAATAGGCCTCAAGGATACTCCCAAGCTGTTTAGCGTTATTGGGTGCCCCTTTGATGAAGAACAGTGAGTCATCTGCAAAGAACAGGTGGTTGATTTCCGGGCAGTGTCGTTTCATGGTGATCCCCTGTATACTCTTCTCCATAGCTGCCCCTACGAACCTTCTTGATAGCACATCCGCAAGTAATATGAATAGGTAAGGTGATAGGGGTCACCTTGTCGGATGCCTGTCGTTGGTTTGATCGTGTCGGTTCGGTCCCCATTGACCACCACCTGGTAGGTGGTTGTTGATATGCATTCTTTGATCCATCCTATCCATGTTTCCGAGAATCCTTGTTTCCTTAGCGTTGCTAGTATGAATTTCCATTCCACCCGATCACCCATTCCACCCGATCATGCCTTTTGCATGTCAATTTTTAGCGCACAATCCACCTTTTCCTCATTTCGGCTTGTCTGAAGGTGGTGAAAGACTGCGTGCGCCACCATCATATTATCCTGTATATTCCTTCGTGATACAAAAGCACTCTGAAACGGCGTGATAAGTTCTGATAGATACACCTTTAGGGGATTCACCAGAACTTTGGAGATAATTTTAGGGTTAATTACTTAATTGGTTACACATGTTTCACCATTGTGCATAATGGTTACACATGTTTCAAAATGTGATTAATTGGTTTTGATATGTGACTAATTGTTTTTTTTACTGTTCACAATTAGAAATCACAGTTAAGTCACTATTTAGATATGTAAAATGACGTAATTACCCTTTTCATCAATCAAACTGTGTTTTTCATCAATCAAGCTGTTGAATTCAAGAACCCAGAAACGCAATTTCTGGGTTCTTCAAGAACATCGAATCGAATTTGATTTGATTCTGGTTCTTCAAGACGGTTATGTGTTCTCCAATACAACTAAGGGCATAATAGTCATTTCACAATTCAATAATATCTTAAATAATTAATTAACGTTAAAATTAACGGTTTACTAACGGAATAATCAATTAATCACATTAAGAAAAACATGTGTAACCAATTAGTCACATAGTAAAACTAATTAATCACATTTTGAAACATGTGTAACCATTCTGCACAATGGTGAAACATGTGTAACCAATTAAGTAATTAACCCATAATTTTATACAAGAAATTACAACAACTAATTGGCCTAAATTGAGTTGGCATATTCGGCACAGACACTTTTGGTATCAAGACAATGTCGTTATGGTTCAAAGGGTTTAGAATGGTACATGTTCTAAAGAAAGCCTTGACCGAGGTGATGACGTCCGCTCCCAAGACATTCCAGTTCCTTTGATAAAACAGACCCGGGAAACCATCCGGACCCGAGGCACGTGACCCTTCAAGTTGGAATGCACCCGAACTAATCTCCTCCTCTGTTACCTCTCGGGTTAGGTTTTCATTCATGTCGGGTGTAATTTGGTTCGGTGCCCACCTTATGAAATCATCCACGGTTCTGTTCCTTTTGATGTGAACATATCCCCAAAATACCTTCTTAGTTCATCGGCTATCCCTTCTTCCTTTGTCAACCATTCCTCAGTTGCTCTCCTCAATCTGCATATTTGGTTCCTTCTCCTTGGGGCTATCGCTGTTTGATGGAAGTAGGTTGTATTTCGGTCACCCTCTCTAAGCTACTTAACCCGTGACCTCTTTCTCCAATACGTTTCTTCCATTGTCCACAACCCTTGGAGTTTGCCTTTTAATCTCTTCTCCTCCCTTATCGCATCTTAGTCCATTCCTCCCTGCATGTGTCTCCTTAGGGCCGCCTTTGTATTTTTGATTTCCCTTAGATTATTGCCGAACGTCTCCTTACTCCATCTCTTAAGTATCCTTCGGCATTTTTGTAGTTTTTTGTGGACTCCTCGGTCTTCCCTATATGGTGTGGGTGTCCCCCACGCATCTCTAATGACCTCTTTACATGATGGGTGTTCGAGAAACATAACTTCGAACTTGAACCAGTACTTCACCCTCTTCCTCTATTGGTTTAGTGTCACTATCATGGGTGTATGGTCCGAACCAATAGCGAGCTCGTTTATCCACTTCCCCCTGGGTGTCTCGCCGCCCAATCTGCATTCACAACTACCTGGTCCAAACACTCGCTTATTCTCTCGGTCCCGCTCTGGTTGTTGCTCCATGTGTGTGGGTTCCCGTTGGCCCCCAAATCCTCCATATTAAAGTCGGCAATTAGTTGCTTGAACTCGTCCATTTGCCTTTGAGACTTTATTCTACCTCCCATTTGTTCGTGTGGGTGGCATATTGTGTTGAAATCTCCAAGTACCATCCATTGGCCTATTCGGCCATTGCCAATCATTCTATGGAAATTCCAGTTTTGTGTTCTTACTTGAGCCTCCATACTTGCATAAACCCATGTCACGTGCATTCGTTCATCACGTGGTTTCATGGTCACCTCACAGTCGATAAAGTTTTGATCGACATAGTTGATGCTAACCCTTGGTCCGCCCGACCACCATATTGCTAGCCCCCCAGAGGTTCCATTCGGCCCCACATAATTTTTATTGTCCATCCCCATTCGTGCTCTTTTCTTCTCGCAGTAAGTATCACCATTCTTTGTCTCCATTAAGAAAATGATGTTCGGGTAATACCTTTTGTTGAGGTCTTGGAGGTATTGAACTGTCAGGGCAGACCTCAAACGTTGACAATTCCAGGAGATGACACTCATTGGGCCCGTGTGGCTGTTTCAGAACAGCCACCAAAACCCTTTCCTTCGTCTTGTGTTTCCATCATTGTGCTTGTTTCAACACCCATCCTTTCGGTTTTCCTCTTCCTCAGGGTGTTTGTTCGACCCCCTCGTCGCCTCGGGCTGTTTCTAATTCTCGGTGCCCATTCCCCCTCCCCCCCAATCGATCATGACCTGTTTGTTCCTTCTTTTTGTTCCCGGTTATTCCTCCATCTCTTCTCCGGGTCTCTTTAGAGTTATCCTATCCATGTTGGGGCTAAGGCCAGATGTAGGGTTTTGGGATGTAGGTATGGGTGATGTAAGTGGGGAATCCGGTGGGTTTTCTACGATATAGGTTTGGATAGGTGTAGTCGAGGTATTGGATTGGTCGGGGAGGTATGTGATCATGGGTTGTTTTTGATCTTGTGGTGTTCGGTTCTTGGTTGGGGGTAATCCTCAAGGTTCAATCTCCCTATAAGCCACTAGGGTGGACTAATGTTGTTTAGATTGGGTGGTAGGCTTGGTTCGGTTCAGAGATTGGGTATGTGTATGGTCATGGCTAGGTCACATATGGGTGCGCAGCTTGGTTCGGTCAGAGTTGGTGTGGCTGGTTTGCTCGATTTGTGGGGGGATGGTTCTTGCTTGGTTCGTTTGGTTCATTGCCTGTTTACTCGGTCTCGTCTTTTGCCTCATAATCCATCACTTCATCCTCTTGATTTGAGTTTGTTT
This sequence comes from Chamaenerion angustifolium, assembly GCA_946814005.1. Classification (NCBI taxonomy): domain Eukaryota; kingdom Viridiplantae; phylum Streptophyta; class Magnoliopsida; order Myrtales; family Onagraceae; genus Chamaenerion; species Chamaenerion angustifolium. The sequence goes on along the minus strand of OX328270.1, from coordinate 21,354,104 downwards.
CCCTTGTGACCTCAACCCCTTCCCTTTCTCCTCCCTTGGTTTCTCTTTCTCATTCATTGGTGCCTCCCCCTTTGAGATTTGCCTTGCCTTCTCTATTATGTCAAACCACTACCTTCTCGGTCCCATTTTCGTACGTGTGTCCTTTTCCTCCTTGCCTCCCACATGTGGGCGGACCGTGGATTGCCTTGGTCTTATAACCATAAGCCACGACCCATACGTTGGTTGTTTGGGTTCATGCTCCACCATTTTGACCTCCTCCTTGCATGCTTGGGTCGTGTGTCCCAACATACCACATCCACAACAGTAATCTGACAACCTTTCATATTTTATGGATGCCCATCTATCAATCCCTAGAGAGTTCCTCCACCAAAAACCCGCCATCAATGGCTTGTCCCCATCAACTTCCACTCGCATTCGAATATAATTTCGGCATATCCTTCCTACATGTGGCTCTATTTCCAGGCATTTTCCTATCATGTTTCTAATATTCCAGGAATTGTCATCGCTAAACTTCTCTAGGCCTAGGTCATGTATTTGGGTCCAGAAGTTTACCTTATTGAATTCCACTTCCCTTACTCCTTTGCTCGGTTCCCACTGCTTGATATTCAGGATGTGTCCATTTATCGCCAAAGGTAATAAGTCGAGGATTTGATCAGCATCCTCCTCCCTCTCTAAATCAATCAGTAGAATGACGGTTTCCGCCTGTGACACATAACTTTGCCATACTTCGCCCAAGCCGTCCTTAGTACATTGTGTATGGTGTTCATCTTCACTATTCTTTGTGTGATCAGCTTCCCCACGTACCATGAACCAGCTTGAATTTGTTGATTCGAATTGAGAGCTACTGCGTCTTCCCGGGGTGTGTTCTTATTGGAAGAACTGGTGCCACGCTCCATGGATGACGTCGTGGTATCAGCGCCTTCACCTTAGCTTACAACTTTCCTGCAAAACAAGGGAAAAGAAAGGTGAGGATAAATCGGGTTAATTATCGGCTTCGTGCTGTGTTTTTTTAGCGCTCAGCTCCGTGTCAATGCTCTGTGTCCATCGGGTTGGTGTTGTTTGTCCGCCCTTTAGGCCGCACGCCGTCTGTTTTCTTTCCTCTATGTCAGCCTCCCTTGCAACTGGCTGGTTGGACGGACGGGCTCTTTTCTGGTCAAAATCCGGTTGAAATCGAGCTTCACTCCCCTCAGTTTGCTGTGTTATTCAGTTGGTTTCCTTGCATGAAAACGTCGAATCACTTCTCTCCCTATCTCTCTTTGCTACTGTGTGATTGGTCGTTGGGCAATTGGCAATTAATGCCAAGGAATTGAAGCTATCGGACATCTTGAAGACAAATCCCGCAGAGCAAAACCTAGGTCAGTTTTGGGGCTTTCCATTTGGCTTTGTTGGCGAAAGAGGGATCCTTATGTCTAGATGGTTATATAGCAAATATGACCCATCAGAAAACGAAGAAAGGAATTATTAAATGAAGACCTACTCACGCACACATACTAAGTAGAGAAGAGTCATAATTAAGAGCCAAAAATATTCAATGCGACCCTGGTGATTCTATAAGAAGATGGAGAAACGAAGAGATTCACTGTCTGCTGTTATAACAAAGAAGGTCACGCACCTTGCACATGAGCAGTTAACATAATTTTTTTACGAAACATAATAGATTTTAAATAAAACCTACAAGAGTAAACATGTTTCATCAAAAACATATAAGGTCTATGCAATTACAACATTCGACAAAAATATTACATCTTTTTCAAACGTTTGCCTTTTCTTTCTTGCTTGTCTTGCGGAACAACAGAAGCATGATTCGCCCTGAAGAATCAGAACCCATGATTTGTGATTTCTCCTCTGAAAATTCGAGCCCAAGCTAAAAAAAGGTACCTGAGATCTTCTCTAGCGACTAGACATGCCACTATACCAACACCCATACACATACATACATCTCATAGGCAATCTCGTACTTCATGAGCGAATGTAGCTCATAATACGTCTTGGTGAGGCAAATGTAGCTCATACGTCATGAAGTATGAGCTACATTCGCCTCACCAAGACGTGTTACTAAGATAGAACTCTAGATTTGAGAGTTGAGCCTAAGACAAGTATCTAGCATAGGTGTTGACACTTTTAAGGAACTAGAAAATTGTTTTCAACCCAACAATGTATGTTGCCCTTGAAGAACTCCTTCAAAGAAGAGAATGCCAACTAGTGGGTTATGTGTAAGAAACGTTGTCTTTGACCTTACAAAACACTTTATGGGTGAACAATTTGTTACTGTAAGCTCATAGGATCCTCAAAAGGCATTGATCATCTGATGTGTCAGTCCATGACATTTGATTCATGAGACGTTGCCTTCCCAAGGTTGATCTCTAAGACGTTGCCCTCTAACGCTTTGGTCGAACGAGTCATGAGCTTAATTTGTTTACCTCCAATACGTGAACCGCTTGAGCCATCTTCCTGAAGAATTACTCTTCAAGTAGTTAATCGACAAAGGATCAAGCCCGAGGCATTACCTTCTAAGGAAACCGTAAAACCTAGTGATTTTCGATCCAAGTAATTACGTAGTTGAGGCGTTATCTCAAGGCGCTTCCTTCAAATATATAAACAGTTTGATTCATCCATTTAAGACATTTCTTTCCCAGACATTTCAGTTGGCGATGTCACATATCAGACATTACCTTCAAAGGTGTTGTACGACCGAGGAATTATTCCAACCTGTTTCCATCCAAGGAATCGATTGTGTAAGGCGTGATCAACAAGGCATTTTACGTTTAAGGCATCATCCTAAAACGGTTTCGTCTAATGAGTTGGATGTGTTAGGCATTAGCTTAAAATGATGCATCGGCCGCATTAGACGTATGAGACATATGACTAAGGTGTTACTATCAAAGGTGTTACCTTTTAAAGGAGTCAATCATCTGAGGCATCGACCCTAGGCGTTGAACTATCAACTCAAGCCATTTCCCATTGAGAGATAACACGCCCAAGAAATTACGCCTAAGGAATCAATTGTCCAAGGTGACAAACATAATTGTTGCGGTACGATGAATACTTAGATAAAAAAAACTCCCGCATAAACAAATCTGAAGTTTGAAAGGATAATGTACCAAATGAAGAAATTGGAGCAACACACTGCACATACTTCTTCACTCTCAACGAACCCTTTGACCAACGGTTTACTAGGTCTCTGAGCACTGCAGTATGAACCTACCGGGTTATTCCTCTAAAGTATTGTCATGCCCCCAAAATTCCAATTACATTCTAGGACGTGACCGATCATTATTCCCTAACCTTTATAGAAAATAATGAAGCCTTCAAATTTTTCACCTATTATGATGCCTTTATAAAGCCTTTATAAAACCGATGCCTAAAGCAGATTAACCTATTCTGAATTGAAAATAATCAAATCAAAACATTACTTCTGAACCTTCGGCACCTTCGGGGATGAGTCGCCTAGTCCTTTGAGTCTTCCTTGTCACTATCTCCTCCAAATCTGAAAAGTGGAGAATAATTAGTGGGTAAGTTGATTGGGAGCAACTTAGTAAGTAGTATTAACTTATCCCTACCGGATCGAGGTCATATATAACATATCTTGAAATCAGTATAAACTTAAGACTTAAACATTTAGACATAAAGTTCAAAAGATTTACGGAACAAAGTTTGTCAAAATGAGATGATGCAAACCTACTAAATTTATAAATGCTTCGTAGTCAGAGTCTAATCAAAATGTAAATGATGAACATAAAAAAAATAATTTAGAACTGAACGTATACGGAGGTTGAAACTTATCAAAATTCAGAATATGACAGAAACTACATTGTTGTAGTATTTTTTTTTTACCATGTCTACTGTGTCGCAGGAATGCTCCAATGTTTAACCCCCATTGGAAGGATGCAAAGCCCATATATATCCGCTGGGGCGGCCAGAGGGATCATGATCTTTTCGTATCGATACGCTAGTGGACCCTCGTAAGGTTTTCAGACTGTAGTAGACTTACGAGCACAGAGTCAGGAACAGAGGTCTAACTTTCTAAAATGGATTTCACTAACTGTTCTCCACTAAGATATTATACAAGACTAGCTCACAAAAATATAGTCGGACAACATATCAAAAGCATACTTTATAAAACAACTTCAATCACTTGATCTAAATTTTATAAATGAAAAACTCCGACCATCTTATGAAACCTGAATCAAATGAGGAGAAAAGGAAGAGCTTAGTGCTACAAACAAAGAGAATTTCATCTTGATAACATTAAGCTTCAGAAATACAATAGGGGTGGACAACTATTTATAGGTGAAGCTAGGGATATGATAGGAAATGTCCTAAACATATGGACTTGTATGTAATTGTCCTAAACATTTGGACAATATCAACACTTATCTAAACCATAATCCCTAACATTCCCCTTTGTAGATCCACTTCCTATTGTAAATCAACATCCTAAACCAAAAAAACAGAAAATAAAGTTCATCAACATCATCAACTCCTAACATTCATTCATGTGGACTTCTTTCTTCGTTTTGATTGTCATTCTCAACACGATGATCTTGCTTCCATCCTCAACATGTAGACTTGGTTTTGGATCTGATTTCCATGGCACAGGTCTGCCCAAAACAGAATCACATGTCTGCTCAAACAATAGCATAAATCTGCTCGGCTGGATTGTTGTTGTGGCTGAATTTGGTTGAGTTGAGTGTTGTGGCTGATTTGTATCATCTTGGCCAAGCATATAACAGATATAAGAAGAGCTAAATTTGATGAAGCAACCTCGTGATGCAGTAAACGTGCTTGAAATGCACGCAGCAAAACACAAACAGATGCTGAACACGTAGCTAAACATGGAATCAACGAGGTTGCACAACAAACAAATTGAAGAAGAATAAGGAGAGTGCAGCGCTGCAGCTTACACTAGGATCTCAGTATAGAATATAGGAGTATAAAAGAGGCCATAGAATGAACAAATCAGCATCAACATCAAGCAGCTCATTCTGTTCAGTATACCAGCTCAAAACCAGCCTCTAATCAACATCCATGTGCGAGAAATCAGTCCAGGAACTGGATAAGCAGCTCAGCAGCATATGTAGCAGTAATCAGACCAAATTAATCAGTATTAATCGCAGCAATCAGCTAAGGTAATCGCAGCCAGCAAACCAGTTGAAATCGCAGCAAAACAGAGTCAGTTATCAGTAAAAACAGAGTCGGTTTTCAGATCTGATCACAGGTCTGAGCAGAGTCTAATTCCGGTCTTATCTCAGGTAATCACAAGTATGATCATATGCAGCAAATTGCAGTGCAATTAGCTAAGTAATCGCAGTAAATCAGCAAGATTCGCAGCAAAACAGATTCACCATCAATATCCGCAGCAAAACAGAGTTGAAATTGCAGAGTTCTTACCAAGGTATGATCACAGGTGATGTGATCATGGAAGAAATGCGGCCCACACTTGAAGACAGGGGTGAGATAACCGTGCCGAGTGGACCAATGACACGATCAAGGGCTAGGAAGCTTGGACATACAATCACCACACTACTGGACCGCATAGGACCAACTATCATTCCGTCCGGAGACATGGAGCCTAAGAACCTCTTGGTTGCTCGAATGGACTAAGTCAAGAGGGGCTCGTTTGTACTCTTTTTCCCGACCTTTGGTTTTGTCCCACTGGGTTTTACAAAGGGGGGTTTTAATGAGGCAAACGGTCCACAAGACAACCAAGCCCAATAAGAGGAGGAGAATAAAATTCGGCCCATAGGAGAGCTTTCCTTAGGCCCAAATTAGTTTAGGGTTTTACTTCTTTTAGGATAAGTAGCTAGGGTGGCCGAAATTAGAGAATGGACCTCTTTTACAAACTTGTGTGCTAGCCACATTGTTCTTCTTGTTCATTGAATGAGAAATTGATTGTTGGTGTGTCATATCCGGCAATTGAATCTTGGTTCGTCATATCCAAGGTTCAAGCTTTGGAATCTTCGAGTGCGTCATATCTTGGAGAATCCATTGGGGAGGTATCAAGGGCTTGTCGCTGCCTTTGTGTGATCCAATCGATCCATCATTCATCCATCATCTATCCTCGTATATTCTAGTCTCGGCAGAATCGTATCCAGGAGGACCGACCTTACAAAAATTGGTTTAGAAGACGGAATACATATCTGAATTCGACGAGCCGACCCATTCCAGAAAGAGGACTCAATTATGTGCGACTTTCGTATTCATCACGCGGATCAATTCGGAACAGAGCGTCGCGGAAAAGGGAACCCTTTACAGAGTCGGAATTCTGACAGCAATATTACGAGCCTTGGGAGAATCGTATCACCACCTACCCTCGAAAGTGCCGACTCCTGGAAGATCGTATCAAGTGGTATCAGAGCACACTTTCGAGACTTAATTTTGCTGATTTGTGTTGTGTGATAATCAGGTCCTTGCGCATTATAATGTCAAACCACGCAAGTAATGGAGAGGAGAGCACCAATCAAGCTCAAGGGGCAAGGAACGAACCCCCGGATTTGCGAATTCTTCGCAATGAGATTCGGCGAATGATGCAGCAAGAATTAGGACCTATCATACAAGAGTCCATTAATCGAGCCATGCCGCCACCTATGGGGAATCTCCCAAGAAGAGCTCAACCTCAAGCAGACGATGAAGAGGTTCAATCGTCCAACTATTATAATAGGGGCAGCCGCCCAATCGGGACCAAAGGAGACCACGGCGGGAAAGAGGTCGGCTTGAAGATCAGCTTGGTGGTCTCAAGTTAAAAATCCCACCTTTCCACGGGAAGAATGATCCAGATGCTTATTTGGAGTGGGAAAAGAAGATCGAACTTGTGTTCGATTGTCAAAATCTTTCGGAGCTTAGAAAGGTACAAGTAGCCGCAACTGAATTTTGTGATTATGCTATCAATTGGTGGGATCAAATCGTGACGAGTAGACGACGTAATCGTGATCCACCCGTAGATACTTGGGATGAACTGAAAAATCTTTTGAGGAAGAGGTTTGTTCCTAACCATTACCATAGGGAACTACATCAAAAGCTTAGACGATTGTCTCAAGGAAGTAAGAGTGTTGAGGATTACTTTCAAGAGATGGAGTCACTTATGCTCAAGGCCGATGTGATTGAGGATAACGAAGCTACCATGGCTAGGTTCTTGAGTGGGTTAAATCGTGACCTTCAAGATAGGTTGGAACTCCAAACCTATGGCAATATTGAAGAGCTGCTTCACAAAGCCATGTTGGTCGAGCAACAACTCAAGCGGAGGGGCTCTTTTCGGACCCATTTCAACCGAGAGGATAAACCTCAAATCAAACCGAGACCTGAACCAAAACCAGCCACTACGCCTCAAGATGCGAAGGGCAAAGCCGTGGCAAGCTCGTCTCGAAACCGGGATGTCAAGTGCTTTAAATGCCAAGGCCGCGGACACTATGCTAATGAATGCATCAACAAGCGGGTGATGATCCTCTTGGACAACGGGGAGATTGAAACTGAGGATGAACCGCTTGAGGATGATACCGAACCGGATGACATCGATTTTCCCACTGCCGGCGAGTTATTGGTGACGCGACGTTCTTTAAGCATTCAAGTCAAAGATGCGGCTAAAGAACAACGGGAGAACTTGTTTCACACGCGATGTTTGGTTCGAGGTAAAGTTTGCCTCCTTATTATTGATGGTGGGAGCTGCACTAAGGTTGCTAGTGAATTGATGGTTAAGAAACTAGGATTGAAAACTAGGGAGCATCCGAAACCATTTAAGCTACAATGGCTTAATGGTGCCGGCGAATTGATTGTGAGTCGCCAATTGTTGGTGCCTTTAGCCATAGGCAAGTATGAGGATGAGATCTTATGTGATGTGTTACCTATGGAGGCCGGCCATATCTTACTCGGGAGACCGTGGCAATTTGATAGGAGAGTCATACATGATGGGTTCACCAACCGTTATTCTTTCGAGTTTAAGGGCCGAAAGACCACACTTGCTCCCATGCCGCCGCATGAGATACACCTAGATCAACTTCGACTTCGACAACACGAAGGAACTAATGTGAGTGAACACACAAGTACCCTTACCCAAAATGAGTGTGAGAGTTTGAGGAAAGCCAAAGCCGAGAGATGTGAGTTTACACCCGTGAGTGAACCCGTGAGGCAGTCCAATTTTGTGGTGAGGCCTAGCGTTGTAAAGAGGGCTTTGTCCTCTAAGCAACCCGTTATACTACTTATGTACAAAGAAACGTTTTTGAGTATCACTAATCCCGTGCCGGATTTTCCGAGCAACATCGTTTCCCTTTTGCAGGATTTTGAAGACGTCTTGCCGGATGAAACTCCCCACGCATTACCGCCCCTTCGGGGTATCGAACACCAAATCGATTTTGTACCGGGAGCTTCACTACCTAACCGACCTGCATACCGAACTAATCCTATGGAGACCAAGGAGCTTCAACGACAAGTGAACGACTTGATGGGCAAAGGATACATCCGCGAAAGCATGAGCCCATGCGCGGTACCGGTCCTACTCGTCCCTAAGAAGGATGGGACTTGGAGGATGTGCGTCGATTGCCGAGCCATCAACAATATCACTGTAAAGTATCGCCATCCTATTCCTCGATTAGATGACATGTTAGATGAGCTGCATGGATCCACGATATTTTCTAAAATAGATCTTAAGAGTGGTTATCATCAAATTAGGATGAAAGAAGGTGATGAATGGAAAACAGCTTTTAAAACTAAACATGGCTTATATGAGTGGTTAGTCATGCCCTTTGGATTAACTAATGCACCTAGCACTTTCATGAGATTGATGAATCATGTACTGCGTAACTACATTGGAATTTTTGTGGTTGTTTACTTCGATGACATTTTAGTCTATAGTCGAAGCTTAGAAGAGCATGTTGGGCACTTAAAATCTGTTTTGATGGTTCTTCGAAAGGAGAAGCTTTATGCTAACCTTAAGAAGTGCACTTTTTGTACGGATCACCTTGTGTTTTTGGGTTTTGTTATAAGTGCAGATGGTATTAAGGTGGACGAAGATAAGGTTAAGGCCATCCGCGATTGGCCGACGCCAACTACCATAGGCGAAGTGCGGAGCTTTCATGGACTTGCGGGTTTCTATCGGAGATTCGTGAGGGATTTTAGTACCATAGCCGCACCTCTCACCGAAGTGATCAAGAAGAGTGTTGGGTTTAAGTGGGAGGATGCACAAGAAAAAGCATTCCAAGCTTTGAAGGACAAACTCACCAATGCACCCCTTTTATCTTTACCGAACTTTCTTAAAACCTTTGAAATTGTGTGTGATGCTTCGGGTGTAGGTATTGGAGCTGTTTTGACACAAGAGAAGAGGCCCATAGCCTTCTTTAGTGAGAAGCTTGGAGGAGCTGCCCTAAACTACCCGACCTATGACAAGGAGTTGTATGCTCTAGTTCGAGCCTTGCAAACATGGCAACACTATCTATGGCCCAAGGAGTTCGTCATTCACACCGACCATGAATCCTTGAAGCATTTGAAGGGTCAACAAAAGCTCCACAAACGACATGCTAGGTGGATGGAGTTCATCGAAACCTTCCCTTATGTGATCAAGTATAAGCAAGGTAATGAAAATATTGTTGTCGATGCTCTATCAAGAAGATGATCCGGATTTGAGGACAAATCCTTTTGAAGAGGGAGGGGATGATGTGATCATGGAAGAAATGCGGCCCACACTTGAAGACAGGGGTGAGATAACCGTGCCGAGTGGACCAATGACACGATCAAGGGCTAGGAAGCTTGGACATACAATCACCACACTACTGGACCGCATAGGACCAACTATCATTCCGTCCGGAGACATGGAGCCTAAGAACCTCTTGGTTGCTCGAATGGACTAAGTCAAGAGGGGCTCGTTGTACTCTTTTTCCCGACCTTTGGTTTTGTCCCACTGGGTTTTACAAAGGGGGGTTTTAATGAGGCAAACGGTCCACAAGACAACCAAGCCCAATAAGAGGAGGAGAATAAAATTCGGCCCATAGGAGAGCTTTCCTTAGGCCCAAATTAGTTTAGGGTTTTACTTCTTTTAGGATAAGTAGCTAGGGTGGCCGAAATTAGAGAATGGACCTCTTTTACAAACTTGTGTGCTAGCCACATTGTTCTTCTTGTTCATTGAATGAGAAATTGATTGTTGGTGTGTCATATCCGGCAATTGAATCTTGGTGCGTCATATCCAAGGTTCAAGCTTTGGAATCTTCGAGTGCGTCATATCTTGGAGAATCCATTGGGGAGGTATCAAGGGCTTGTCGCTGCCTTTGTGTGATCCAATCGATCCATCATTCATCCATCATCTATCCTCGTATATTCTAGTCTCGGCAGAATCGTATCCAGGAGTTGTGCCTTATACAAGATCAATTGAAAATTCGACTTCTCGCTCATGGGGTAACCCAGGTAATTCATATGGGAATACGTCTAAGAATTCTTTGATAATTGGGATATCCTTCTGTGCCAGCTTAGTGTCCTCAATTTGTTGAACATGTGCGAAAAATTCTTCGTTACCTTTCTTCAAGAGTTGAGTGGCCCGAGATGCATATATAAACTTGGGAGGAGAGTTGTTTACGCCACCTGAAGTACTGATGAACGTAAACTCTGCCTCACCTAGAATTCGGAAGACCACTTCTTCTCAAAGCACTTAATAGTCCCATGGTGAGTTGATAACCAATCCATTCCCAAAATAACATCAAAGTTGGTGATGTCCAGCTCTACTAAGTCAGCGACTAACTCTCTCCTACCAATGCACAACAAACAATTTTTGTAAATATGGTTGGCTATCATGCAATCACCCGAAGGAATACTAACACTCAGTTTTGAGTCCAAGGCATCAGGAAACACACCCAATTGTTTTGCAAATGAACGTGATATAAAGGAGTGGCTAGCACCAGAATCAAATAATATGTTTGCAACTTTAGAATTAACGAGAACTGTACCTGACACTACTATGTCTAGTTTGGTCATAGCATAAACTCGTCCATAAGTCTTTGGTTTGTCCACATTTTCGTCGCACCTAGCATTAATGTGATTATATTTGTTCCTTGGGCAGTCCCTAATTAGGTGGGTCGTCTCACCGCATCGAAAACATGCTCCGAATTTCCAACGACACTCTCTAGTATGAGGTTTCCAATAAAGAATACATGTTTGTCGCCTGGTGGGCTCTGATGGTCCACGAAAACGTTTTGTATCCTATAAAGAATACACGTTTGTCGCCAGAGTTTCTACAAGTAACGCTAGTAGTTCTAGGGCGCTTCCTCGAATAATCCTCCCGATCAATGCGTTGGGCATTACTTTCGTGTGCGAGGCCAGCTCCCATGCACTTTACCTGGGTATCGAATGTTACTGAAACGATCGTGGTCCTTATCTATGTACGAAGCCCATCCCGGTATTGGTCAATTTTTGTAATCCTTGGGGCAAAGCGCCCAAGCTCGCTGAACTTTGCTGAATACTCCATCACTGACATTTGTCCTTGTCTCAACTCCTCGAATTCCTTTTTCTTTTACTTCTTCCTTAGTTCAACTGGGAAGAACTGGTTAAGGAATACATTTTGAAAATCCTTCCATTTTGTTGTACTAAGGATGGTCAGGTTGTAACCCACCAACTGTGATCTAGGCCTTCCAGTAATATGGTCGCATACCCTACTTTGTACTCCTATCTAACCTTGAGGGTATCAAACAATTTCTCTAGTTCTTTAATCCAAGATTCGACCTTCTTTTGGTCGACAGTTCCCGTGAAGTTGGCTGGTGCTAAGCGCTTTAACTTATCGAATTAGACTGTTATATGCTCTGTAATGTTTGGTTGGGTGCCTCTCTTCTGTTGGGCTTCCGCTCGATCTGGACGAACTTGGTCCTGTAGGTCAGGCACGGCTTGACAAATCCCCAGTATGTCCGCTTGATTAGCTACACCACTTGCATATCCTTCGTTTTGTGGTACCTGATCCTTCTCACGCGGGGCCTTAGACATCACATCCCCTGTCTCCTCACTTTTTGAGTTCCTTTGTCTCTTCCTGAGAGATTGTCTACCCAGCCTAACATTGCCTCGAGAAGACGCAGCTACTTGTTTTCCCTTTCTCGCTCTTGCGACGATGTCAGCAATAGTCTCCTCATTCCTTGCCATTACTTCCTGTTACTTATCCCTACCGGATCAAGCTCGTATATAACATATCTTGAAATCAGTATAAACGTAAGACTTAAACATTTAGACATCATAAAGTTCAAAAGTTTAAGGAATAAACTTTGTCGAAATGAGATGAGGCAAACTTACTAAATTTATAAATGCTTTGGAGTCAGAGTCTAATCAAAATGTAAATGACGAACTTATAAAAAATTACATTAAGAACTGAACGTATACGGAGGTTCAAACTTATCAAAATTTAGAACAGAGGTTGCTCTAGTCTTTTTTTTTACCACACCTACTATGCTGCAGGAAAGCTCCAATGTGTAACCCCCATTGGAAGGATGCAAAGCCCAAATATATCCACTAGGGTGGCAGAGTGATCATGATCTTTTCGTAAAGATACGCTAGTGGACCCTTGTAAGGGTTTCAGACCGCAGTAGACTTACGAGCACAGAATCAGAAACAGAGGTTGAACTTTCTAAAATGGATTTCACTAACTATTTTCCACTAAGATCTTATACCATACTAGCTCACGAAAATATAGTCGGACAACATATCAAAAGAATACTTTAAAAAACAACTTCAATGAGTTGATCCAAATTTTATAAATGAAAAACTTCTATTCATGCTCTAAAATAGTATTAGCTTATCTTTAAACTTTCATGCAATGTAGAAAATATAGTAAACGTAGAAATAAGCTAAAACCACTTACCTCAATTGAACCCCGAATTTAACACAAATGACTTTGTTAGTACGAATTCCCTAAAATTAATACGAATGAGAATATAAGGTTTCCATTCGAAAGATGAAGTCATAATAAAACCATACTCACTTATTCAGAACTAGTATCCCCTTGGGTCAAATTCAGATTTCAAAAAATTTCGGTTCTGTCCTTGACACATAAAACAAGGCGACAACCGATATGTCGTTCTTCACTGAATTTTTGACCTTCTAATATAACTTCTGAACAATTACTGTATGCATAGGATTTAATTACGAGCCCAATGCCATAGATGGCGTAGCGTTTCGACATCGGGGTGGTTCACACGCGCCAATCAAAGTTGTCCGAGCGTGCTCAACTTCATCTTCAACCTAGAGACAATTATATAGATTGCAGGGCCGCGTTTGAAGGCTTCGTTCTCCCTCATTAGAGCTCCGTTTTGGGTGTTCTTAGTGTCTATGGAAAGCCCTTACATTGAACTACAAGGTCTCTGAGTCCTGTTTATTATGTAATCAATAAAAACGTCACTTTTAGGTCACCAAAGTTTCGGTTTTGAAAATGTGGCTGAATCTTCTATGTTCGATATCTCATGAACGACTCCATTAAACTCAATTTTGTCAATTAGGTTAGGTTACTTAAGATCCTTATAACCTAACCATGGAAATAAAGCGAGAGTAAACTCTACCATACCGAAATTCACCATTAATGACTTTCAAAACTTGCTGTCTCTAAAATCAAGCATTCATGGGGAAGGGAATTGAGCATGAATATGAAGTATTACCTTGGTTGTGATATTACCCTTGGTTGGTGGATTGGGGATGCTTCACGTCGACCGTTTTCGCGGCGATACAGTCGGACTCCGAATTCTCGACGATTTCCCTCTCCAAACTCTTTTCTTTTGTTTCCAACACTATAGGGATTGATAGGTCTACGAAAATATAACAATCTAACCTAAGTTGCAGCCATGAAACATAAAATCTCCTCTTCCTTGACCTTTGATGATTTTTCCGTTACCCAAATGTCAACCACGTCAACTATATGCAATCCCATACAAAAAGCTTGTTTTGTCCTAAAACTTTACCATCAATTGTCATTAGCCTTCGAATTTCTTCTCTTGCAAAGTTTCCTCCCAATAAATAGATTACTTTTACTCCTTTTACTAATATTAATGTTCTTTTATAACATTCCATATATTTATTTGATCTTGATCATAAGGCATGCACTTATTTTGTTATCGGAGGGGAAACGCTAGAACAACACGAGCTTTTTTATTACAGGTCTTGTAGAGCACTCGAAGGATTGTTCAACCTGATGGACTAAAATCTAACCTTTTCAAAATACTTTATGGATTCACCAAATCGAAGAGTGAATGTTAACAAGTAAGTCCCCTGGAATAACTTTAACGATTAGCCTCGTCTTCTAGAGGGGCCCGAGTGTGTAGCACCCAAATGCATCAACCTCAGTAGCATTGCTAGAGGGGTATGTCCAGTCCATTGCCATATGTATTTACGATGGTAAAAGACATCTCGCCACCTTTCCAAGAGGTACCCAGGGTGGACCCATAAATTGCGAATCTCCTCCAAGAGTAATCCCAACATTCTTTCGTGGGACTATCGATACCTCCTTCGAAGATCATTCTTCAGATGGTTTTCACCCCAACAATGGTTGTGGCCTAGGAAGAACTACTAAATAGTAGAGAATGTATAGTAAGAGGCCATGCATAAACAACGATTAGTTTCATTCCAAGAGAGGACTTTCGCGTAGCGCACATAGAAGAATCCAAGTCATATGCCGCCACAGTCTACAAGGGCGTCATCGTCTCCCACACACGTTGAAATCATAAGCCTTGTCCTTAGTTATCCCCTTCCTCTTCACAACCGCAGTCATTCACCTTAAAGCAGGTAAGAACGGACCTCCTAAAATATCAAGGAATAGAAATGTTGGGTATTCCCATCTTGCATGATAGGGCATCACACGCTTTAATCCAGAGATGATGTTGATGACTGTCAGTTGAGACGTAACTTTGAGGGCTAAACCCGACTACAAAGGCGACGATAATCTAATACAACATATGTAAAAGCACGGGTTATCTCTTCTCGTATAACTAGTGACCATAAACATTTGTTGCTACTATTTCCAACAATGCTCGTGGGCAACCCTCCTATTTATTCTCTGTATAGCCCAAGGACTCAGTGTCGTGTCCTGGAATAATTGAAAAGGATTAGTTAATACAAGGCTAAATTTTGATAGATAGTTCCTCAAAAACACTTGACATACTACATCCTTGGATGACATCAAGCAAAACAGTGATGAGAGCTTGGCAGGCTGCTACTGTCACTTCAACAAAATTTTGGTTAAAATAGACTAAGTCATATCAGGAGGAGTGATAGGTGGTGCGTTCATCACAGGGCTCAGTCATAGAGGTGCTACCTTGGATAATAACCTCAAAGTGATCATGATCTACAACCAAGAAGACTTAGCGGAGAGAGTGAAAGCCTACATGGATCTTAATGAGCGACACAAAGCCAATCTCTGCATAAAAAAAGGAGTTTAAGTGAAAGAAATATTGAAGAACAACGTCCTTAAGAGAGTTAAAGGGATGACCAGAGGCATCATCCAGGTAGAAGGTTGTTTGAACCGCTGATACCATAGGGTCAAAGATCATTACACTGACAAGTGCAAAATTCTGAAAACGAATATCGTAGAATTAATACAACAAAGTGTTAGCTGAAATTAGGTTTCCATATTAGTGGAAGTAGTGAATGTTAGATATAATACTGAAATATCTAGGAAAGAGCTATTAGCAATAGTAGAGTTACTGTGTAAATATAGCAGGTAGTAATAAGTCAAATAGACCTGTTATAAACAGTTGTTAGATTTAAATGTATAAATGGGGAACATGTAAACTAGTCAATAGAACTTACTCAATACAAATCTTTAATATTCAATCTCATTATTCTTCATAGTATCAGAGATGTGTTTATCAATCAATTAAAATCGATTATAGCATCAAGAGCTCATCATTTACCATTTTCAGCATACCTGCAAATCCTGATCAGCTGCCAAGTCAGACGACGGTAGCTCAATCAATCAAACCCATCAAACCAACCAACACCAACTAAGTTTTCAGAATTTCAAGCTATCCGACATCCTACAAATCAGTCTCGAACTGAATAGCTGAAACTACGCATTATGGTCTCGAATGATTCTAGTCTCCATAAGGGGAAAGTCAAAGGCATTGTTGAGCCATTTGACTGGACATCCAACACCTCCAAACCCGACAGAAATTAGGTACGAACAATGGGAATAGGATGACCTGGTGGTGTTTTCATGTCTTATACAAAATATTGAGCCCGATATTGCAAGCAACTTAACCGAGTGTCCCACAACACAAGCATCGTGGGAAGATCTAGTAGTTAATTATAGCAGCAGGAAAGACAAACTCCAGACATTCGATCTACATGGTAAGTCAAACGACATTAATAAAAACGGTGTACTACTTGAAGATTTTTGGATCGTAATGCAAGGAATCTGGGGAGAAATCGATCAGAGAGATCCAAATCCGATGACATCCTCGGTGGGACATAGCCACAAATAACAAAATCATGTCAGAACAGAAACTGTTTCAATTTCTGAATGCAATTGACAGACAATATGATTCAGTAAAACGAGAAATACTATGGTGGGAAACGTTACCATCAGCGATGGGATCCTATGCCGCCGTTCGGAAGGAGACTGCCCATCAACCCATTTTCGGGCAGTCTCGTAAAGCTCGTCATTACAGCGAGGTGTGGCGGCTAGATTAACACTCAACCAGCTAGATGAGGCCGAAGTGATCACCTTAAACACGAAGGGATAGGGGCGCCGGTCAGAACTGAATGATTCATCACCCCGCTGGACAAATCGAAGCTCAAATTTACCTATTGTGGCCGAAACAAACATACAAAGGAACAATGCTTCAAACTAGTCAGATTTCCGAAATGGTGGAGTGACAAGAAGAACCGAACAACAAAGATCAAAGGACAAGAAGCTATCGCAACAAGCAATCAAGAAAACGACTACAATGTAGGCGTAGATAAACAATAAGAAAAGGAAGGAGGGACCTTCGGTGGAGTAGCTCTCGGAAGGACAGACATGGGTAACTTCAGTGCCGCCTCATCTCCGTGGGTGGACCGAGAGAGCTGTAGGAGGTTGCCAATAATGGGAGCCACATAAGCTAGGACAAGCCACGGTATGACGTGCTTCCATGGAAAACCGAAGGAGCCTTTTCCTTCCCTTGCTCAAATGAAAGTTGCGGCTGTAATGAGACAGATGGAGAATGCGACTCATTCTAGGGTTGAAGGTAAGGGAGGGTTTGATAAATTACACTGAAACCCTACATGTTTTAACCCCAAGTTTTTAAAATGTTAAAAACTAACCGTAAAATTAATCAAAATTTTAAATTGGGTAATATAAATTCAGAATGTCTAGGAAAAGCAAATATAATTCAAAATTAAACATCAAATACAAATTGGATATTTGATTTTGGTGCTACTGATACAATGGCTTTTGAAAAATCTGATATTATGATGTTACCTAAACCAAACAAAATGTATGTTCAAGTTGTTAATGGAAATATACTTATGGTAGAAAGAAGAGGTACTATTAAAATTTCACCAACATTAACCCTATCAAATTGCCTATATGAGCCTTCATTAACTCATAAATTGTTATCAATAAGTCATGTAACAAAGGAACTAAATTGTACTTTCCTTATTCATCCAAAGTTTTGCATTTTACAGGACATCAGGACAGGTATGATTATTGGCTGTGGCACTGAAAACCAAGGATTGTACTACGTAGATGAGGTGACTCATCAAGGCACTAGCATGCTAGCTCACGGAACTGAAAACTGGGAAGTCTCGCTCTGGCATAGAAGATTGGGACATCCTTCTACGGGTTATTTAAAACTTTTATTTCTGAAACTTTCTACTTTAAAAAACAGGAATTGCGAAACTTGTATGTTAGGTAAAAGTCATCGTCAAACATTCAGACCGAATAGTACAAGAGTTTATTCACCTTTTTTATTAATTCATTCTGATGTATGGGCTCTTGCACCAGTTATAGGAGGACAAGGTTTTCATTTTTTCCTAATATTTATAGATGACTGTACTAGGATGACATGGGTATATTTTCTAAAACAGAAATCTGAAGTATTTGAAAAGTTTACTCATTTTTATACAATGATTCATACCCAAAAAATTTGGAATCAATAGCGATCAACATAATGCGCGACTGATTCTTACTCATCCACGATATGGTGCCATCGAAGAGCATATCATAAAGTTCGAGGTGGGTTTTGTCTCATCAAAGTCACCACCATAGTCCGCATCGTTATACCCAGTAATCAAGATATTCTTGAATCTCTAGCAAGTCTCTAGTAGAGAGCATGCTAATGCCTTTAAGATATCACTTGCTCCTATTTACTGCCTGTCATTTCTTCAATCTCTGTTCAGCTTAGTAACGACATACCATGCCAAATATCAGGTTTAGTACACAATATTGCGTACATTAGGCTTCCAACTGCATTTAGCTACATAATTTATTTATCTCGTCCATTTCCTTTCTACTCTTCCAACACATGTCCATGTTCAGAGACTGGTAAATAAATGATGGAGTTTCAATTGGTTTGCAGTTACTCATGTTAAACAATTCCAACACTTTGTTTATGTAGCTCTCCTGTGAAATCCACATCTGCCTTTTACGGCGATCTGTCAAGATCTGAATCCCAAGGATGTGCGCTGCCTCACCTATGTCTCTCATCCCAAACAGAGAAGACAATCAGACATTTAACTGTGTGAGGAACTCCAAGATATTTACAGGTATGAGTACGTCATCTACATATAGAGTCATAAACACAAAGTTCGGTCCAGACCCTTTTGGTTTACACGCAATGATTCTCATCAATCAGGAGAAAACCATTTTCCACGACCAAATCATGAACTTTGCGGTACCACTGTCTAGAGAACAATTTCAGACCATAGATCCATTTGTGAAGTTTGCACATTAAGTGCTCATGGTATTTATGGACAAAGCATTCATACCATCCATATAGATCCCTTCTTCCAACTAACCATTGAGGAAGATGGTCTTACCGCCTATCTAATGCAGCTCCAAGTATGGACTCACTCCAATATCCATAACCAATCGAGTTGTGATGCTCAACCTTTCAATAGCCTTGAGCTTTATCTTAAGAACCCATTTAGCTCTATTGCTCTGTGACCTCTCGAAGGTCGACTAGTGTCCAAACACCGTTCTTCCTTATAGATTTCATCTCGTCCAAAGTGTTTATCTCATCTTCCATTATTTTCATCCATTCTTCTTAGTAGGGTCAAATGAGAGTTTATCCAAGACGGCACACTAACCATATTGCCAAATATTAAGGTGTTTAGTTGTCCATCACCCTCGAATGCATATCATCAGGAGGAAAACTTAGGTTCTAGCCCACGTCCTAACAACTCACTACTTCCCGGGTATGACCATGATCACTTCCACTGAGAATGATATCCCTAATGCTCCCACTGTCAACAAGATCATTAGGAGCAGAATCTGGCCCATTTGTTGCAGCACGCGGTGAATCCGACAAACGACAAACCGATTCATCATCTGCTCAACTTGATCTTGAATCTCATATAGAAATCGATCCAAATCAATCTCTCCCTTCTTAAGAAATTCGTTCTCTATAAGCGTTACAACTCTTGATTCGATCTCGGTAATACTCCTACTGTCCTGCTCGGCTATAAACATATACCCCTTGGATGTCTCAGAGTAACCAAAAATACTCTTCTTTCCTCTAGGTCCAATATTTCCCAAACTTATTTGAGAAATCATAGGTGTAAGCCGCACACCCCTATGGGCACATATGGTGAAAGTCCAGAACTTATTCTAGTCCAAAACACATATATAGTGGAGTTAACCATCTTCCTCGGCACATGGTTCAGGATGTGGGCAGCAATCTTCAAAGCGTTTCCCCATAAGGATATTAACAATTGAGTCTGCGCCATATCGACCGAACTAGTTCATGGAGCGTTTATTACACCTCTTTGCAGCACTATTTTGCTGAAAGGTGTAGGGGATCATCAACTGTTGAATGATTCCTTTCCAGTACATAAACTATTAAATTCCGCTGAAAGGTACTCTTCTTCCACGATCAGGGTAGAGGGTTTTTACCCTCTTGTTTAACGGGTGTAATAATCAATAAATGTAATGAAATTTGGGGTTCCATGCCGAACCCTAGCACTAAAACGTCAAAGACTTCGGAATCGATTAATTGTGAAGGAAAATTCGGCTATAGTTGCCTAACTAAAAGGCTTTCCGATGGAATTTTCTACTAGACAACTTACACAAGTAGAGGACTCTACCTATGGAATGTTGGACAGCAAGCCCTCTTGGTCTAGCCACTTCATTTTATGTTGACCTTTATAGTCAAGTCTAGGTTGTCTTTCATTCACATCACAAACATATCCGCGATTTGAATAAATATAAAATTATTATGTTGCATGATTATGAATCTGAAACAATAAATGCACCATAAATAATACTAAAGCCAAACGAAGTTGAATCAAAGTACAATTGGATGGAATATCCATGAAAAGATAATCTAAAATCGAGTTTCATTAATCCTAAGACTGAAATACCATATTTCGGCAAATCTGCGGAGCATAGAGGATATGACTTCAGACTAAAACTCTACTATCGCGCAATCGCAACTCAGGAGTGCTAATCCCTTCGACTTCAACACGAAAGTTGTTGTCGATGTAAATCCACCTAATTTCACGCGGGACTTTATGGTACTCTACGAAAAGGTCACGATACTTGGTTGCGTGATTTGTCGATTCTGAATCCATAATCCACAAAGGACATGACCCAGTCAACATATCTGTACTAGGAACACAAAGTTCATTAAGTACCCAACAAGACATTTAGGTCGGATCGATTTAGGACATGCCTTCACAAAGTGTACCCACTGGCCACAGTTGGTGTATTTCCTGTACTTAGACTTGTCTTCCTTACGCTAACACTGTCGCGATTTTGTTTTCGGAGGAGTCCTTGGGTTCACCTCAGCGTTTGTCTACTTTGCCTTGAGTGCATTTGCGCCATCGCGCTGTGCATTACTCCCTCGCCTTCAACGTCACTTATTAGGTCTAGAGGATGGCGTCACATGCACCTCAACCTTAGGCCCAACGACCTTGGGTTTGTCCTCTTCAACTCAATGTACCTTTGAAATTTTTTAAAGGTCTTAAGGGCCTTAGAATGAGTTATTTAGTTTTTAATCTTTCCCCAGAGTTAGGACAAGAGCGGATTACGACCTCGATTTGATGCTCACCGGTCATTCACTAACCGTTCTCCTTGAGTTTCACGATCATATTGGCCACATGCTAAGATGCTATCTGGCGGAGTGTTGAGAATTTATCTTATATGAATCAAACTTAAAATTTGCAAGCAAAGAAACAAACCATACATGTCAATATACACACATATATATTGATGCCTTTCAAAAGTAAATTAATTTGGGGCTAATTCACAATTTTCAAAACTTTGAGGACCAAAGTCACCTTAACCAAAGGTTTGGGAGCAAAATCACCTTGAATAAAAGTTTGGGACTAAAACACCATTAATGAAAGTTTGGGGACCAAAGTCTCAACAAAACAAAATTCAAGGACTAAAGTCTCAACAAACTAAATTTAGCGACTAAAGCCTCAACATATAAAATTAATAAACATTCTAGAGCAATTTTCAAACAGTATGCTGAGATCTCAACAAGTCATCACCTAGTCAGTTCTACCAGCCATGGAGTCAAGAACCAATCAAATAAGGTAAGATAAGACTATCTACGCTGCATAAAACACAAACTAATTCAGGAAACACAATGAACCCACATAGTGTTCTACCTATCCAGTCATGCAATATAAAACAATATAACGCTTTCTCAACATTTTAAATTGGTCTAACAGTTAATTAACTTAGCCGAAATTTTTTTTATGAAAGGGTCCAAGTACATTTACCGGACTAAAATAAACCACTAGGACCCATAGAGGATACATGATCGGGACAAAGTTCGTTTTGAGTCAATTCAGGCAACCCAGGGCCTACGAATTAGCTCAGGCTGATCCAGACAACACAAAACCATATGACCTGGTCCATCTAGCTAGTCTGAACTGAATCAGTCCGGTCGGCTCAAACTGACCAGACTGAACCAAACCATAATAGTTCACATAAAGGAACTACTCTAGTTCGAATCAAGCTGGTCCGGTTCACGAAGAATATGACCAAACCGCTTATAGGGTTTTCAACCCTAGCAGCAGGAGCCAACCCGAGGGAGGTGGGCAGCCACCATGGATGGCCACGAGTGGGGGTCAACCACCACAGGCTGACATCACCTCCAGGGCCTGCCGCATCCCCGAAGGATGCGACCTACAGCGCTTACGGCAGCCACGAAGGTTGCGCCCTTCATCGCC
This sequence comes from Chamaenerion angustifolium, assembly GCA_946814005.1. Taxonomy (NCBI): domain Eukaryota; kingdom Viridiplantae; phylum Streptophyta; class Magnoliopsida; order Myrtales; family Onagraceae; genus Chamaenerion; species Chamaenerion angustifolium. The sequence goes on along the minus strand of OX328270.1, from coordinate 21,331,784 downwards.
TGCCATAGCCATGAAGGTTGCGGTCTCTAGGGCCTGTCATGGCCATTAACACGAAGGCTGCGACCACTAGGTCGGGGCCGTCAGCACCATGGCGGTAGCCCCTAGTTGTAAGGTTATACGGTGAGGAGAGAATGATGAGGAGATAGCTTTCAATAAGGAAAACATTGTGATTACTTGGTTGAATTCAATACAATGAGATAAGGCTCTTTATATAGAGCAAGCTAAGATAAAACCCTAGACTAACCTAGGTAACATGATAAGTAAACACTTAGACTAATATTGATTAAACTAGAAAACATTAGACTAATCTATATAGTGTTCTCACATACACCCAAGTTCTTTGGTTTTCTTGATGTTGTATGCTCTGACATTCATCCACGGTCTTTGCTTTTCTATTTTTTTTAATTTTGACCCCAAAACTTCCAATGCTCCTTTGTTCGGGACGAATCCCAAGTTCAATCTCAATCAAATGTTCAACCTAATTGAGCTTGTACACCTTCATCTACGGTGAGATACTCCACATTCAAACACAAGATTTTCAAGTTGATATCAAGACGAGAAGAGGGAAGATTCGGTCATGCCATCGCGGTGACATCTCGGTCATCTCATCGTGGTTGTTAGGGTATATGTATAAATACATATAGATTGAGGATTGGTTTAGTATTAAGAATGAGGGACTGGAGTGTAAATAGATAGGAATATAGGCTATAAATAGAAGTGGTTTGTAACGATATCAACTACCTTGAAATGAAAGCTGATTTCACTTTCTTAGTTTAAAAGCAATCTTTATTTTGCTTTCTGTTATTGATCTGAATATCATAACATGGTATCAGAGCTCTTCCTTCCTGCGATTTCGTTCGTCACGAGGTGATTTTATCGTTTTCATTGCTGTGATTGTACTCTGTTTCTAAGAATTGTTTGAATCAAGTCGTCTGCCAATTTGCAATAGATTGCGATTGTTTCACTGCTGTGATTCTATGCTGGTATTAGTCTCTACTGTGAATTTTGTACTGTCATTATCTGCATCTCGATTCTGTGTTGCTGTTTTGGTATTCTATCTGCAATGGATGAAGGTACAGCAGCTAGTTTCTACAATAAGAAAGTGCATAGAGTCGAAGGAAAGGAAAACTTCCAGTCTTGGCGTCAACAAGTTCTTCTTGCTGTTCGAGGTCACAACATGGAAGCACACCTGTATGGAAATGCCACAGCTCCACCTACAATTCCTGGAGATGATAGAGCGCCTATACCAAATCCAGACTATCAAAAATTCATTCAAAAGGACAGCTCGTTGGCATCGTGGATGCTGGCGTCTATCTATTCTCAGGTCAGTCGTAGTCTGGTAGGTTGCATGACTGCTTCTTCCATCTGGTTGAAGCTCCATCGAGATTTTTAATCATCCTCTACCACGAGGATAATGTATTTATATGATCAATTAAAGGTTCGAAAGTTACCTCATCAATCAATGAGGGATTATTTGACATTGATTCAATCGGCATGTGATAGCTTGGCTAATTGTGGTCATCCGATTGAAGAAATGCAGCAAATCTCCATAATCCTCAATGGTGTCAAGGTACAATTCAATAGTGTTGTCTCGGTTATTCATGCCAGTAGGAATCCTTATGATTTGGCCTCCATCGGTTCTGTTTTACTTAATGCAGAAGCTAGATTAGGTGATCTTTTGTTTGACAGCAACATTACTGCAAATGTGGCCATGAATCAGTCTCCGGTGGTGAAGAATGGAGGCTCATCATCACTGCAAATAGAGGATTCGGTTGCTACTGACAATGCTCTGTCTAGCTGTATGACAGGTCAAGGTATATCCCAGCATCAATCTTCTCAATCAAACAACTCATCCTTTGGTAATGGACGTGGCCGTGGTCGTGGGAGAGTCTATGGTTCTAATCGACCTCAGTGCCAGCTCTGTGGAAAATTTAGGCACTTAGTTAATAGATGCTATCACAGATTCAATGTCAACTTCACAGGCATGACAGATCCAGCAAATGTCAATCAACCGAATGTCAATCTCTGCTCATCACAATGGGAAGATCCTGTGGAGTCACATCAGTCTGGTTCCTCTGCTCAGTCATATTCACCAACCATGCCTCAGCCTCAGGATTCATCAGTGTTCCAATCGGCCATTCCTATGCATCAACCTTCATTCGCTCCCCATCAGGTATATTCTAATTCATCCTATCATCCAAGTTCTCAACCTGCGTTTCAGAATGTTATTCCTTTCTCTAGTTTGCCTGCTGTTAATATCCTGCCGCAGCAACTGCCTTGTCACCCTACTTATCAGTCTATGCCTCAGTCCTATCCTCATGCTATTCACAACACTACATCTGTGCCATCTGGAGCTGCATCATTCACATCTGGAAGCGTTTACAATATGGACACTTAATCCTTAAATGGCAGTCCTCAGGTGAATTTAGCGTCAGTTGCACCTGTCATTCAAAATGATTCCAGCTGGTTTCCTGACTCTGGTGCTATTAATCACCTGACGAATATGCATCCCAGTCAATTCCAAGCATGTGCTCCGTATTCTGGCCCAGGTAAGGTAGTTGTAGGTAATGGTTCATCTTTAAACATAGCTGCTATTGGTTCTGCATGTCTTCCTTCTGTCTCTCGGCCCTTGCAACTTCATAACATGATGTTTACTCCTGGTGTAACTAAAAATCTTCTTTCTGTGTCACAGTTCGCCAAGGATAATAATGTGTTTTTTGAATTCCATGCGTCTCATTGTGTCATCCTTGATTCACACATCAAGCATTACTCAATGGACATGACTGTTCGGGATTGTATAAACTAGATTTGACTCAATATAGGAATAATCGTACATTGCAGTCTAGTTCGAATGTCTCTACTCCTGTCAAACTATCTTTAGCTTCTGTTTCTTCTCCTATCAGTATGCCTTGTAGTTTTATATCTGGATTTTCTTAAGTTCACAATAATAAAACTAGCACTACAGATTCTGCTTCTATGTGTTCTAATTCGATTGCTAATACAATTGAAATTGTTATTGATTCTCCGAGTAATTCTAATCTCATCACTTCTGAATGTACATCTCAGACAGCAATAGAATGCTTGGTTGCTGCTTTAAAAACTAATGATTCAGCTCAGCTCTGGCACATGAGGCTTGGACACACTTCGTCCAAAATTCTCACTAATTTTCTAAGGCTGCACAATCATCCTGTCAAGCATGACATTTCCCTGTGCCAAGCCTGTGCCATAGGTAAGAGTAAGAAGTTGCCTTACTCATCATCTACTACCGTTTATAAGCATCCTTTAGAGCTGATTCAAGTGGATGTATAGGGAACAGCTGCGTGCTCTTCCAATGGTAATACCTACTATCTAAGCATTGTTGATGCATTTAGTACATATACTTGGATCTATTTCTTATCTAAAAAGAGAGATGTTACTACGTACTTTGTAGAGTTTCATAAACTCGCAGAAAACACAGCTTGGCCATTCATTGAAGGCGGTACAGTCAGATGGAGGTGTACAATTCAAATTTCTTGACACGTATCTTCCTCGGTTTGGAGTGCATCATAGGATCACATGCCCTTACTCATCTTAGCAGAATGGGATTGTCGAAGGGAAGCATAGGCATGTGGTAGAGCTTGGACTGACTCTGTTGGCTCAATCTTCGGTACCTCTTCATTATTGGTGAGATGCGTTCTTCACTGCAACATTTCTCATTAATAGGTTGTTTAAGGAATTTATCTAGTCTTAGGAATTTATCTCCTCATGAATGCTTGTTTAAGACAACACCTGATTACTCATTTCTTAAGGTCTTTGTCTGTCTTTGTTTTCCTCATCTCAGACCCTTTAATAAACACAAGCTTGCTATGCGTTCGGAACCGTGTGTGTTCTTAGGATATTGTGCGAAGTATCAAGGTACAAATGTCTGTCAGCCTCTGGATGTGTATACACTTCCAGGAATGTTACATTTCATGAACAAACCTTTCCTTTTGCTGATTCAAAAGGGAGTTTCTTTACTTCTTCTGCTCCTACTAAGAACTACACCTCTGCTCCATTTTTTATTCCTTGTGATGCGGGCTTTAATAGTAGATCTTCTGAATTTGATATGGCTGATTCTGTTACTTTTCCTCAGTTAACTCCTCCTTATGATAATAGAGATTCTAGTTCATCTCCTACCATTTCAAATTTGCAGTCGAATGAACCTGTTCACAGCGATCATGATGCTATGAGAAATGTCTCATCTGATCTGGATGTTTCAGCTCGGGAGGTAGGATGTTCTTCTGATCTACCTGTTATACCTTCTGTCACTTATAGACTACAAGGGTCTAGTCTTGTTCCCAGTAATGATAGACTGACTGATGCATCTATAGAATATACTGTTGTTCCTTCACCTCGTTCCAGATCTGCTGTACCTGGGAATGTGCATCCTATGAAGACCAGGTCGAAAACTAGCTTGTTAAATAACTCATCTCTTCAAGGTTTACTTGTGTCTGTTGAATCACAGGATGCCTTAGTTCATGATGAACCCAAGTCCATTCATCAGGCTTTCAACTCTTCTCACTGGAAAGCTGCAGTTGAAGAGGAATATGCTGCCTTGCAAGATAATAAGACATGGTCGATTGTGGAGCTGCCGTCTGGTCGTATTCCAATAGGATGTAAGTGGTTTTTTAAGATCAAGAAAATTTTTGATGGCACCATTTCTAGATACAAAGCCAGGTTAGTTACAAAAGGGTTTTCTCAGAAACCTGGGTTTGATTTTCAAGATCCATTAAGTCCTTTTGTTAAAACTACTACTGTGAGGATTATGTTGTCTCTTGCCCTGTCTCACAAGTGGAACCTTAAATAGATTGACATCAATAATGCGTTTGTTCATGGTGAATTGACAGAAGAAGTGTTTATGCTTCAACCACCTGGATTTGAACAGGTTTCGTCATCTGCTGCTCCTCTTGTGTGCAAACTGACAAAAGCTCTTTATGGTCTTAAACAGGCTCCTCGTGCTTGGTTCGAAAAGCTCAAATGTTTTCTGGTTTCTCAGCTTGACTTTCATGCATCCATTGCTGATAGCTGCTTATTCATCAGGTCAACAGGTATGTCTTCTATTTTTCTTCTCGTATATGTAGATGATATAGTTGTCACAGGTCCATCTACTTCTGATATTTCGGATGTTATCCTTGCTATAAATAACGAATTCAAGTGGAAAGATCTTGGAAGTCTGAGTTATTTTCTTGGCATGGAAGTCATAGCCACAGATGAATTTTTGCTTTTAAATCAAAAGAAATATGCTCAGGAGTTAGTTGATCGCCTCGTCCTGTCTGATGTGTTTGGGTTTTCTACTCCTATGACTTGTTTTTGCTTGTCTAAAACAGGTATGGTAAATTCTTCATAGCTGTTTGATGATGTTACATTATATAGAAGTACAATCGGTACTTTACAACATATATGTGTGACAAGGCCTGATATTAATTTTTCTGTAAATAAGCTGAGTCAGTATATGCAAACTCCAAGTGTTGGGCATTGGAAAGCCGTTTTACATGTTGTTAGATATCTGAAGAATACTATTGATCATGAATTGATGTTTCGAACAAACTCATTTCCTATGAAAGGCATATCCCTGACTTCGTTTGCTGATGCAGATTGGGGAGGAGATGTCAGTGATAGAAAAACTATCTCAGGACATTTTTTGCTGCTGAATGGGAATCCAATAATCTGGAGCTCCAAGAAACAAACCGTGGTGGCTAGATCGAGTGCAGAGGCAGAATTTCGTGCCATTGCAAATGCAGTTTGTGAAATTATATGGGTGAAGTCATTGCTCACCGAAATGGGGCTGAGTCTTTCCTCTGTTCCTACTGTGTGGACTGAAAGCACAAGTGCTGCTGCACTTTCTGAAAACCCGATACAACACTCGAAAATGAAGCATGTTGAGATAGATTTATTTTTTATCAGAGAAAAAGTGAATTCTAGTCAAATGTTGGTTAATTTTGTTCCTTCCAATGTTCAAGTTGCTGACATCTTAACTAAGCCACTAACAGAGAAGTTATTTGTGCCTTATAGGAAAAAACTGGGTGTTTTCTTTGTGGATGAACTGACTTGTGATAGTATGGTTGTTCAAGCTTCATTCACATCTCTATCTGAGGTACTTGAGTAATCCTTGTCATCTATATGTTGAGTCATCTTTGATATATGGTTAGATGTGGTTATTCGTGATTCATTATTGGCTCATTGTTTATGTCTATATGTGTTGTGTTTGTTCTTTGTGGTTTTATCCAGTCATGTGCTTTCTGTTATATGTCATGATTTTCTGCATATCATGTCAATCTTTCTTGGCTCATGTATCTCATCTATCATTGCTGAACTTTTAATGATTGTTGCTTAGGAATTCATACTGTGTTTTATACTGTGATCATGTGTGGTGCTGTCCTCGGTTTGCTCAACTTGTAGTCTGTGTTTGCCTATTCAGTTGTCTCCTTGATCATTTCTGTGCTATTCATCTCTCGGAAAAAAATAAAAAGAAAGAAGAATGCAAAGCATTCGAATACAATCAGGGTATGTGATCTTGGTATATATCATGGCTTGATTCCAAAAATAGAATCAGTTTAAAGAAAACGTCAAGATACTTTAGACTGATTCTTGAGGAAGAAAAGAAAATGGCTAAAACCCTTCAGTCGTGGTTAAAAGAAAAGGGCTCAAATCCTTCTGCCAAGAAGAAGAAGAAAATCAAATAAAAACAAGTGAGGTTCAGAATTAAACATCAAGAGATTGATCGGGTAAGCACAAAGTATGATCAGTTGACAGCTGCTTAGGCATTCTGGATTTCTTGATGAACAATCTGGTTGGATATGTACATCATGAATGATAGTGTATAATGCATCTGTGGATATCTGATAATGATCATTATGTGTTCAGGCAATTAAGTTGATTTATCTTAGCTGTGAAATATTTATATGCGTATGCTGAGAAATGTGATAATATGATAAGAAAATATCATGATTTGTTAAACATCAGAAGGTTCAAATGCTGTGGATATATGGCATAGTGCAAGGATGATTGGTAAAATCAGGGATAATTGATGTCTATAGCTATATATTGCGATGTTATCTTCATATAGAAGGATGGCAAGTTCTGTTTAAGCTTACAGGTTGAAAACAGAAGGCGTGATTTCAGAAAAGCTCAAGAAGCTCAAGAAGATCTCAGAAATCTGTGAAACTGATTTGAAGAAGGAACTGGATCTTGAATGGGGAATGTTAGGGTATATGTATAAATACATATAGATTGAGGATCGGTTTAGTATTAAGAATGAGGGACTGAAGTGTAAATAGATATGAATATAGGCTATAAATAGAAGTGGTTTGTAACGATATCAACTACCTTGAAATGAAAGCTGATTTCACTTTCTTAGTTTACAAGCAATCTTTATTTTGCTTTCTATTATTGATCTGAAGATCATAACAGTGGTCATGCCGTTGAAGAAGAAACTAATACTAAAATCTGAATTCAACACTTCAAACTTGTATCAAATCCATTGTAAATCATCAAATATTGGTTGCCCAAACTCAACGTGATCACATATCGTCACGTAACCAAACCAGCAATTCGGCACAAATAAATCAGCATTGGTTGCAGGGGTATTGACTCAACACATCGCAGCATAGAACCAGCTAGGGGTGAGCAGATTACCCATTTGGACCCGGAACCGAACCGGAACCGATACTTTGGGTAGGTTCCGGGTAGACGTTTTTAAAATTGGGTAGGTTCCGGGAAAAAAAATTAAGAACCTCTTTGTTCGCTTCCGGTTTCGGTTCTCCTATATGGGTACCCTAAAGGAACCGGAACCGGTTCTCTCTATATATATATTATAACAACATAATTTATTTAATAAAAATCCTAATAAGCAATCAGAGAGTCTAACTAGGTTACGCAGCCTCCATTATTCATAGTCATTAACACAGTCAGTCATTCACTCCAGCTCTACTCTCCAGTCAAGACTCAAAACTCCAGAGAATTCACCCAAGTCTTGGACAAAATAAGAAGGTATTTTCTCTTTCTGCCCTTAAAAGTAGAGACCTCCAATTCCATGGAGTTATATGCTTTTTATTTGTAAGTGTTTAGGGTACGTTGGTTTTGTTTAGAGGCGGGTAAAATGTAGAGCAGATGAAATTAGGGTCTGTCGAGCATGACATTCTTCGAAGGTGAGGTTTGAATTTGTAGTCATGTTCAGAATCGAGACTTGGCGAATCTATTACCTCCCTGACGAGTCCATAAGTTGTAGCAGAAGGTACTGCTTGTTGTTCTTTTAATTGCTGCAAAACCCAAAAAGAACCTTCCCATTGTTTTCTCTTGACACAAGCATTCAACACCTTCACCGTCAGAATCGAGTCAGGTAATAGAATTTGGAGTCATGTTCAGAATGGAGTTAGGTTCAGAATTTGGAATTGTGTGTTTTGTTACATTATTATGAGTCAATGTAGTGATTTGGAAATGTGGTTTGGACTGTAATTTGGAATTGTATATTTGGGAACTATTTGGTTTGTACTTTAATTTAGAGTTTTATGTTTTTAGAACTGAAATGGATTGTGTAATTGTTATTAAACCAGAATTGGAACTGAACCGGAACCGCCTGGAACTGAACCGGAACCGCCTGGAACCGACCCGGACCCTGTACCGAACCAGTACCGATCCAGAACCGAACTGGAACCGAACCGAGGATGCGAAGCAACCGGTTCCTAATAGGGTACCTGGAACCGTTTGTACAAACAGGTTCTGGGTAGGTTCCGGTTCCAAAATTTAATACCCAGTTTTAAAGTGGGTAGGTTCTAGGAACCCCTAAATTTATAGGGTACCCGGAACCGCTCACCCCTAGAACCAGCAAATAACCGAGCAAGTAATCTAGTATAAAACTAGGGAGATGGAGACAAAACGGGACAGCATTTCAGGACCAAGCAGACAACATACAATTCAGTTCATGCAGCATAAAGAATTAGCTTCAGCAAGCATTGTTTCAGGGACAACATTTCAGCATTTCAGGACCGAGCATAACATTTTGGCACAGTCATTACCGTTGCACCTCACGTTGCAGCTCACATTGTTTTAATCAGCATTGTTGATAGCATTTCAGCAGATTCAGCATTGTTGTTAGCATTTCAGCAGATTCAGCATTTTTGACAGCATTTCAGCAGCAATCCAACAATTTTATTCAACACAGCCACACTTTAACAGCACCAGCACCATGCTTTGTTTAATCAAAAAACCAGCACAGCACCAGCATTGTTTAATACATTTCGACACAGCACAGAGCATTTCAGGACAGCATTTCTAGACAGCATAAAGTTCACTTTGTTGCAGCATTTCAGCATTTTTAATCAGCACAACAGCATTGTTTAATCACCAATGTCACCAGCATTATCACGCACCAAACTTTGTTTAAGTAGCTTTTGACATTAGTTTAATTAAAGAACCAGCACAGCACCAGCATTGTCTAAAGCATTTCAGCAGAATCAACATTATTGACAGCATTTCAGCAGCAATCCAACATTTTTAATCAATTCAGCATTGTTTAATCAGATTCATGAGTCATCACCGCACCAGACATCGTCTAAAGCAGTCACACCATCATTGTTTAATCAGATTCGCATAAAAATATCACCTTTGAAGAGTGTTTTTGGACGCTTGGTCGAAGCTTCCGTGCGAGATGCTGGATTGCTCAGATGCGAGCTGCAAGATGCAAGATGCTGTCACTGAGAATGAATAGATGAAGCTGTCGATTTGTTGAAGCTGTCCACGATTATTGAAGACAAGGAAGAACAGATTTGCAGCGGAGATCACTAGTAGAGAAGGAACCGAGTGGCTCTGATACCATGTAAGGTTATACGGTGAGGAGAGAATGGTGAGGAGATAGCTTTCAATAAGGAAAACATTGTGATTACTTGGTTGAATTCAATACAAGGAGATAAGGCTCTTTATATAGAGCAAGCTAAGATAAAACCCTAGACTAACCTAAGTAACATGATAAGTAAACACTTAGACTAATATTTATTAAACTAGAAAACATTAGACTAATCTATATAGTGTTCTCACATACACCCAAGTTCTTTGTTTTTCTTGATGTTGTATGCTCTGACACTAGTGATGGCGACCACCATGAAAGCGGTCTTACTTACGGCTTTAGTTTTGTTGCGATGGGAATATTAACGTTTGGCAATTCAGAAACCAACTTAGTATGGCTCTGATACCAATGTTGGAATGTACGAAACATGCAATCGTTTAGGCCACAACATAAACACATATTTAAGTTACCTCCTTGAACGACCGCCTTAGCGGAAGCAGATCTGCCTGAGGTTGGGATCACAGTCATTCGAACAGGAGGTCACGCCACGGGTTAACGTGCAGTGACCTAGGTTTCCACAGCTACTTACCTCAGTCTAAACTGTAGGGTGACGGGGCATCATTGGAATCAACTTTTCCAACCTTAAGAATCCATATAGGAAATGGTTTGGGTCTGTATGCAATACTGGGCTTATTAGAATGGTCTCCCACTAATCGGCAACCCAAACCCCCCAAACTAACAGATCTAGTGAAAATGATACATCGAAAAGTTATCTTCTTGAAATCTCTAACCTCATCAATGAAACAGTATTTAAGAAAATTAATTTCGACCACCGAATCAGAAAAGGAACGAACATAACGCTTCTAAAAACCTTAAATAGATTGACTGAAATAACAAACGACATAGTGGTGGATCAATATATACCGAATGGAATCGATCAGAAAAAGAAGATATGACGAGTGGAGAGTTTACAAAGTTTAACTAGGAATCGATACCATTTCTCGGGTACGAGCAGTCGGAGGTGGAACCATTGCTTGTTGTTGAAATTGATCAATCTCCTAAGGGAACTGTGCCCAAGGTACTGCATGTACTGCATGAAGACATGAGAAACTGCATGAAGTCGTGGAACAGTAAAGTTGAGAAATTTATGGTTGAATAAGTCAATTATGTTAGTCAAGTTAGTTTGTTAAATTTGTTTCTGTTAAGCGCACTACTTTAGTGGGTAGTTAGTGCTTTATCTTCACTATAAAACGTTGTATGGTTGATCAGTGAAACACAACAAGTTATAGCAAAAACTTGTCTCTCTCTCTCTCTCTCTCTCTCTCTAACTATCTCCATTGTCGAGGGTTTTAAGCTTCAAAGTTATGTTGCCTTCCAACAACATTGGTATAAGAGCAAACACAAAATTCAGGTTTGTTTTTTGGGAAATTCAGGTCATCTTTAAGCGAGTAAACACAGGGAAACTAAAAGAGTGAAACTGTTCAAAATGCAGAACAGTGGTATGGGAGGCAACATCTTGTCCCAGTTGTCAATCTTCAAATGCGTTAACTACCATTTTTGGAGTCTGAAAATGGAAACATTATTCATATCACAAGAGCTATGGAGTTTCGTCAAAGAAAACTTTGAAGATGACAAACCAGAATAACCTGACTAACAACTGAAAGAGAATAGAAAGAATGACTCTTAGGCACTATTCATGATAAACCTGGCCTTAGACGGCGAGGTCTTCCCAAGGATTCCATCAACACTCTACGGCGGGGGACATTCTAAAGCAAGCGTATTTGGGAGACGACAACGTAATCGCAGTAAGGCTACAGTTGCTGAAGAGAGAGTTTGAAAAATCTCTCATGAAGGAGAATGAATCCGTGCATTAATACTTATCTCGAGTTTCAAGTATTGTGCAACAGAGGCATTCCAATGGTGAGACCATAACAAATCAGCACGTCATGAGCAAGGTGCTGAGAACTCTTACCATGAAATTTGATCATGTAGTGGCAGCCATAGAAGAGTCAAAGGATATGAGCAAATATACTTTTGATGCGTTGATGGGATCGTTGCAGGCTCATGAAGAGAGGTTGAACAAATCCAAATAAAAGAAGGAAGAGACAATGTTCTAGGACAAAGGAGATTCATCTAGCAGGGACAAGTTCCAAAACAACCCAGGCAGACGAGGTGGTAGGAACAGTTCCAGAGGAAGAGGTCGTGGGAAAGGACACTTCAATGAGGGAAGGGAACAAACTCCCTAGAAAGGTCTTATCAAATGCTCCTATTGCAATAATCCTTCGGGACTAGGACCCCCGTGCCCAGACCTCAGAGCTAATCCTTTTCCTGAGGTGACAAATCCATTTTGACAATTTCCATTGCCTACATTGTTCTATCAGTTGTTCACCTTGGAGACTTGATGCGGTTATGAGTACGACCAGGCGTAGGAGGCAATCGGTCCTCCAGATTTTCAAGGATCGTCGGGGGCACATCGCACAGCACGCGATGTGCGGTGCTATTCCAATCGCTGCACCCTACCTACGGCTGAATCGTTTCTAGGTGGACAGGTTGTTAAACATAAATGATAACTCTTCTCGACGCCCCCACCGGCGTCTCCGAACTCCCTAACATTGTAGTCAGCCACCACGTCCAGGTTGAGGAATTCTAACCTGATTCGTTTTCGAAGCTAGCGCATGTGGCACTATCAGATGGGCTTCCTCCGTCAGCAAGGAACAAGAAAGCATATCCATGAGGTGCAGTATGTGCCACACTCGGGTCAAAGTTTGTTGAGTGTGGTACAATTGCAAAACTCGGGTTATACAATCTTATTTGAGGATGATTAGTGCATGATTCGCGAAAAAAAAGTCCAAGGAGTTAGTTGTTCATATCCTGATGGGTAGATACAAAATGTTCTCCTTGGACTTATCAAGGAATGTGAGCAAAGCACTGATAGTGAAAGGCGATGACGATGCAAAGTTATGGCATTTGAGGTATGGTCATCTCAATATGCAAGGATTCAAATTGTTAAAATCCAAGAAGATGGTGCACAGTTTGACAAATATTGGGAAATTGGATCTATGTGAAAGATGTGTGTATAGAAAGTAAGTAAGGGGAACATTTCCCAGTAAAAATTCATGGAGAGCCAGTGATTGTCTTGAGCTACTACATGTCGACCTATGTCGACCAATGCTGAGGGAATTACTTGGAGGAAGCACGTATTTCTTGCTCATTACTGATGACAATTGCCAGTTTAGTTGGGTGTATTTTTTAAATGCTAAAGATGCAACATTTGATAACTTCAAGAAGTTCGAAGTACTGGGGGAGAAGCAAACAGGGAACTATGTGAAGGCTTTGAGAAGGATCGTGGGGGAGAATTCCTATCACATGACCTCATCAACTTTTGTGAAGATCATGGGATAAGAAGGGTACTAACAACACCATACACACCGGAACATAATAGTGTCGCGGAGAGGAAGAACCGGACAGTGGTGGAAATGGCGAGAAGTATGATGGAAGCAAATGAATTTCCTAATCAGTTCTAGGGTGAATCATTAGCCACGACAGTCTACGACTAAATCTTTCCCCAACAAAGGCGATGATGAACAAGACACCTTATGAAGGTTTCAAAGGAACTGTTCTCTCTCTAAGTCATTTGAGAGTTTTTGGTTGTATAGAATATGCCATGGTTTTTTTTTTGGTAAATCATAAATATGCCATGGTTAATCTTAGGACTAAGCTTGATGATAAGTCTAAGAAATGTGTGTTTAGTGGTTATGCTACACAATCCAAGGCATATAGGCTATACAATCCTCTTAGTGGCAAGATCGTTTTTATTAGGAATGTTGTGTTTGATGAAGATACAGAGTGCAAGTGGGAACCAGAAGCTGAGAACAAGTCCAATGCAGTAAGAAACATCACCTTTGATGGTTCCATAGAAGGGCAAGGAGTATATAAAATTCTCAGCTCACCACTCACACCACCAAGTCATCAAAGTTCCTCCAGTTCAAATTGAAGCTCCCCTAGTTCGGGCAGCTCTTTCGATTCCTCGCCAAGAAGGTTAAGAAGAATTGAATAAATTTACAATCATTGTAACTTTGCTTTGATTGTTGTCGAACCTGAAATTTTTGTTAAGGCAATATCAAAAGTTGAATGGCAAATTTCCATGGAGGAGGAAATGAGATCAATTTTGAGGAACGAAACATGGGAACTAACCACGTTGCCTCATGGCAAAAAGGCAATAGGATTGAAATGTGTGTTCCGTGTCAAGTTCAAAACTGATGGAAGCGTTCAAGCGCACAAGGCACGACTGGTTGCAAAGGGCTATGCACAGCAGGACGGGATCTATACCTTTGAGGAAACATTCTCACCGGTTGCGAGGTTTGAAACGATGAGAGTTATCCTTGTCATGGTTGCTCAAAGGGAAATTCCAGTTTTCCAACTCGATGTGAAGTCTGCATTATTAAATGGGGACCTATAGGAGGAAGTCTATGTGGAACAACCACAAGGCTTTGTCAAAGAAGGTGAAGAGGACAAGGTGTACAGGTTGCGTAAGGCTCTTTATGTCCTGAAGCAGGCACCACGAGCGTGGTATATCAGGATTGACTCTTTCTTTCTCGAGAATGATTTTGAAAGAAGTAAGAATGAGCCAACATTGTACGTCAAGGAACGAGGTATGGAATAGTTTATAGTAGTATGTTTATATGTCGATGATATTATCTACTTCAGCACTTCATAAGAACTGTTACACGAATTCAAATCATCAATGATGAGGAAGTTCGAGATGACATACTTGGGAACACTGTAATATTTTCTCGGGGTAGAAGTCAAGTACTACAAAGAAGGAACTTTCTTGTGCCAAAGGAAGTATGCTCAGGATTTGCTGATGAAGTTCCATATGGACAACGCTGAAGCTGCTCCAACTTCCATGCACCTCAATAAGAAACTACACAAGGAGGATGGAACAGAGAAGGTTGACGTGAGGCTGTACAAAAGCATGGTTGGAGGCTTGAACTACCTTACTCACACAAGGTCGAATATTGCCTATTGTATGAGTGTAGTGTCAAGGTATATGCACGGATCAACGAGGCAAGATCTTGGCGCAGCAAAGAGAATTCTCAAGTATTTTGCATGAACAATGGATCTCGGCCTATGGTTTGAAAAGGTCTAAGATTTCAGGTTGCATGAGAACACGGACATTGACTGGGCTGGATGTGTTGACGATAGAAAGAGTACAAGCCGGTTTGTATTCAGATTGGGCTCGGGAGCCATTACTTGGAGTTCCAAGAAACAGGACACAGTGGCTCTGAGTTCCTCAGAGGTGGAGTATATCGTAGCAGATAGGGCAAGAGACATAGTGAGCCCTTGAAGAGAGGTTTTTGATCCGGTTTGCATTAGATGCACATTGGTAGAGGAGTTTAGACGAGAAGGGTGAGATGAGGAGGAAGGTTGAGCTGGTGGAGAAGTTGGGAAGGACTGATCAGAATGGACAGGTGGTAGAGTGGATGAGGCTGGACCAGAAGAAGCAATGGGAACAAGGGTGGATCCATAAGGGACATACCTGCAGACATCAGTGGGTGAAGACAAGTCTGGAGCTGAGACCGGTAAAGTAGAGACAGGTACCTGAGTAGGAGGTGTCACGTGTGACTGAGTGGGTGAGGTGGAAGGAAGATTGTACTCACCAGAGGTGTGAGCATGAGCAGGAGGACCAGACGAGTGAGAGACAATAGAAGGAACAAATGTGGGTTGCTGAAAGAAAGGGTCACAAGGAATGAAGAAAGGTTTCGAAAGAGCAGAGATTTTTGGAGTGTGAGATGCAAAGAATGGGCATGTCGTGTCACCAAAGGGAAATGTTGTTTCATGGAAAACAGCATTTCGAGAGACATAAACTCTTCGAGACGAAGAGAGACAGTTTTATCCATGATGATCATAGCAAAACCCAAGGAAGACACATGGTTCTGACCTGAAGGATAATTTGTGAGAACGATATGGTCTCAGGTATGGGAAACACAGACAACCAAAGACTCTTAGAAAAGAGTAGTCAGGTTTGGACATAAAGATGAGTTCATGAGGAGAACAATTATTCAGTGTTTTGGAGGATAATCTGTTACTGAGGAAAACAGCAGTGAAAAAAGCATATGTCCAGTAGTGAAGTGGGACAGATGATTGGGCAAGGAGGGTGAGGCGAAGCTCAACAATATGGTGGTGCTTACGCTCCACCATACCATTTTGCTGACTTGAGTATGGACAAGTCACCCTATGAACTATGCCAAATTGATAAAGATACGAAGTAAGAAAGTGAAACTCACCTCCACCATCTGATTGAACAGACTTAAGTTTAGTTCCAAGTTGTTTTTTTGCTAACACATGAAACTCACAAAATACCTTAGCAACATCAGATTTGCGATGTAAGAAATAAATCCAGGTATAAAGACTGAAAGCATCAACAATACTTAAATAGTAATTGTTATTGCTAGAGGAGAAAGGCGCAGGACCCCATAAATCTACATGAACTAGTTCCAAAGGATGTGAGTAGATGGTGTCCGAGGAAGTGTAGGGATGTGATTTGCTTTTTCCAACTGCACAGGCAGCACACTCATAATAAACATGATTAGTGGGAAGATTTTGAAGCTTAAGGAAATTAACAAGAATGTTTTTAGAGGGGTGACCCAATCGCATGTGCCACAGGTTGGATGAGTCGGTGCTCTTAAGTGTGGAAATGAAGCAGCTGAACTCAAAATCAGGTAAAACGGAGGTGGACTAATTGTTAAAGGAAGCAGTAGAAGGACATTCATCAAAAATATCAGTAACATATTCATAAGAAATACGAGTAATCATAAACTGAGATTTGTCATTATAATTAACTTGAAAATTCGAAGTTTCTGCAGGTAAAACTGCATTATTACAAAAGGACTGAAAATCAGTTTGAAGACTCATACATTATTCTGGACATACATCAGCAGACTCTACTATTCTATTATTGCTAGACTGAAAACTAGATAGATCGAGACGATAAAGACCTCCTGATTCAAACCCCTTGAGCAACACACTGTTGGAGATGGAGTCCTTAACCAAGCAATGTGTCGCATGAAACTCAAAATAAACCTGATTATCCTTTGAAAACTGAGATACAGAAAGAAGATTTTTAGTAACAGCAGGTGTATAAAGCATGTCATTAAGAACAAGCTGTTTTCAAGAATAAGGTAAGGATGAAAAACCAATTGCAGAAATCTTAAGTGAAAAGCCATTACCAACTAGAACCTTACCTGGGCCAGAGTATGGTGATGACATATGTGGAGCAGGCTTGGCATTGGTCAGGTGGTTCGTGGCTCTAGAGTCAGGGAACCAACCTCCATCAGCCTGGAAGGGTGCCTGGGATGAAGGCTGAGGTGAGGCATTGACTGTTGGAAGTTGTGCGTTAGGGAATGCAGAGTATGGAGGAGCTGGATTAACAAAGCAGGAAGGAGCCATCATATAAGGATAGATGGGTGGTGCAGGATGAGGATATGGTGAGTTTTGCAGCATTTGGTGAGACTGAGCAGTAGGAAGGGATATGGTATTAGTCTTAGTAGATTCAGGATGAATTTGTGATTTGTTCACATGAGGCTGTGGGTAATGGGATTGTGGTGATGATGGTTGCTGAAACGGATCAGATTCATAATCATAAGAGGCAAGGTTGGCAGAGGGTCCTGAGGATGTGGAATTTGGGTATGTGGCCCCTGTGAAATGCACATTAAATCGGTGGAAACATCTGTGCACCAGGTGGCCAAACTTCCCACATAACTAGCACTGAAGCCTGTTATTACCAAAACCATGGCCACGACCCCTGCCCCTACCAGTCTGCCGACTGCCAAATGGAGGAGGGTGGTGTTGTGGTGTGGGTAGAAAGCCAGTATTGGCAGGCATCACAGACATACTATCCTTAACCCCTAAACTACTTTCTTCATAAGCAATGACAGGTTTAACAGCAGTAGGAATCTTGGCAACAGCAACATTGACTCTAGCATTCGCATCAAACAACAAGTCAGACTGCCTAGACTCAGCAACAAGCAGAACAGAGCTCACTGAGGCAATGGTGTAAGTGTTCTGACTGGCATGAATAACAGCTATCACGTTGTCATACTGACCCTTAACACCATTTAAGACTATCGAAATCTGTTGCATTTCTTTTATTGGGTGACCATAGCTAGCTAGACTATCACAAGTGGTTTGTATCTCAGTGAGATAGTCACGCATAGACTGATGGACATGCTTCCTAACTTTAAGCCTATCATACAGATGCATAATCCTAGTGGTTGAGAATGATGAGAAATCACGATGAAGTTTTTGCCATATGGCAGCAGCTGTCATACACCCTATTAAACCTCTACATACCTGTGAGGATACCGATGCTAGGAGCGAAGCCAGGGAGCTGTATTGCTGAAGAAATTTTGCATACGCAGGGTTTGGGATGGCAGCTCCTGTCTCATCCTCCAGGAACTGAGGTTTGTTCATCCTGTGGAGATGATTTTCAAGGTTGTAGCCTCGAACTGACAGCAAGACCTACTGCTTCCATGACTGGAAGTTCTCTGCATCGAGAAACTGAGCTACTTTCTTGTTGGCGAAGGCAGGTGATGTTTCTTCCATGAAATCAAGCAAGAAACAGGTTTGGGTTTATGATTCAGGCTCGATTAAGCTCTGATACCATGTTGATGTTTAGAGATTAGGTTGGATATTAGGGAAAGAAAGGAGAAGAAGAACGGAGAAGATGAAGAATGAAGAACAAAGAAACACTACGGATATTATCTTCTAAATTAGTTGATCTTTGTCTCTTACACTGTAGACATATATAGGAAAAGCTACTGGACCAAGACAGGATAATTGCAACATGGTCCCTAGAACTAACAATAATTGAAACCTGACACACAAGCAACGACAATTATGAAATAAACCCTAAACATAAGTGTGTGATACACTTATAACCTAACACGAGCGACTCTAAATCAAACTGAATCTCGGTGGGTGCTGGCGGTTCCGATCCCGTTAGTGGCCAGACATGACGAGCTGAAATGGCCGTACAAGAGAAAGGGAAGAGTGACAGTTAGATCTGCTTACCACCACCTTCGAGCTCAGGAAGGCAGTGATCAGCCCAGACCCGACAACTTGACAAGAGAGGTACGGTCTGAACCTGTTTTGTGGGAGGCCGCCTAGAAATCAAAAGTGTTGCCTAAGGTAAGGATGTTTACCTGAAACTTTACTCAAGAGCTGTTGCGGTTCGGGAAGGCCTAGCTAGGAGAGGCATGCAGGTGGGGGTTAGCTGCCCTATGTGCAATGAGGCTGAAACTATCGAACATCTGATTATGGAGTGTTGGTGGGTGAAGAGGGTGTGGGAAGATCTATTGAGGTTAGATGATACCAGAGATGAGTGCACTTCGGTGAACCAGTGGACTGATGGACCAGACTGTGACGCGAGCTGGAAACGAGATTAGATGGCAGATAGTCCTGACCGTATGTTGGTCCATCTAGAAAGGCATGTGTTTTCAGGCGTTTGAAGGAAAGCCTCCCAATACGAACTAGGTGGTGCAAGGGGTGAGGCAGGCAGGCCTAGAGTTGAGGAACCAACAACCTCAAATCGCAGTTCTGCAGAATCGGGTACTGCAGAATTCCGAACTGCAGATTTCTGGGCATAATGCTGATCTACAAATTGTCCAGCAGCATCGTAGCCAAGTTGGAGGTCTGGTGGGTGGGCCGAGCATCAGTGTTGGCCAGTCTTGGGTGAAACCGAGGGTTGGGTTGATCAAGATCAACGTCGATGCGGCTTGGACCCGAGTGGAAGGTAAAGGGGGGATAAGTGCTATAGCCGGGGATCATAGGGGTTATGTTGTCGCTGGTGTCCAAGCTTCCGAGATGTCGGGTTCCATTGATATCTTGGAAGCAAGGGCGGTTTTGGTAGGTGTGCAACTAGCGATCGAGCATAGGTGGGAGTCGGTGGTCATCGATATGGACTCGGAAGTGGTTATTAACCACATTTTTGGGATAGTTCATTTTTGGGAAATAGAAACTATTATACAAAATAGTTTATACTTGGTCGGGCCGATTAGAAACTTGACCTGGAATAGGATTCCTAGAGCCGCTAACCAATGTGCGGACTGGGTAGCTAAGCAAGCTATAGGGGGGATGTGTCATAGTGATTGGGTTTTCCACCCCCAACCCCTCTTTTACAGTTTTTGCAGATTGATTCTGATTTGTACCGGGAGCTTAATAGCCCCCAATTTTGTGAGTAATATACAAAGTTAGTATTGGCCAAAAAAAAAACTCATCGCCAAAAGTGGGTTCTTTGATTAAATCTGACAACTTCTATCATTTTATTGATAGTGAAATGAATTACAACGTAAAGTCAATTTCATAAAAAAAACTAAATTATTGACCATTGCAGGTCACTTAGTTTTTGCATATGTCCTAATTTGGACGAAGTTTCTACATCTTCAATTGCATTTTATGTTTTTGAATTGACCCCTTAATCTTACCATAATACCCACTAAATTCTCAAATTGCAGTCTACAGACAAACTTCTTTAGATTGACAACACAATGTAATTCCTAAAATCTTCAAATGTTTCCAGTAGTTATGGTGGATTTCCATACGCCTTGACTAATTTAACCAACATTTTATCCTCCTAGATTTTATTGATTATTTATGGTTGTCCAAAATTCGTATAATCATCCTATGATAACTGATATTGACATTCTTGATCCCATTGATAGTTGAAGATATCAGAACTTTGTGTGCTCTACATCTAAAGGGTACATTCTTTTAGGTAATACGTAGAATATGCATCTATGAAGCTCAAAAGTTATTACATGAGGTCACATCAACAAGTTTCGCAGTGAACGGATAGGAATCCTTCCAACAAGCGTGATTGAGATATGACAATAACACATATGTCATCACACTTTGATATTTCTCACGAAGAATTAGTTCGGTAACTAGTTGTGAAAGCATATACCTCTTTATTATCTGGGTCTATGGAAGTTTTGGTAACCTATATGTTGGATCTCGAAATACATGCACGAGAAATAGCATCTTAGTTACGACAAAGAACATAATATGAAATTACAGTTACATGTTCCTATGTAGCGACGTGCGATGGTGGAAGCGTGCGAGATCACTGATGGTTCGGAGTTATGGCAGAGGCGTACTGATCGAAAGGATACATCACATGATCAGACCACACCTTACGTTTCCCCAGAGGAAGACCCAAATATTGGACAGACCAACTATTAGCGTTTTCAAGATTGTATATCTACATTATGTGAAGCCAAAAAATCCATTTATAAGCTCATGAGAACTTACAATATTTTATAAATTTACACTTTAGTTCCCGATCTTTTTGTGGCTTGTACTTTTCACCTATGTATGGCTGTCAATTCTCTACACTACCTAATCGTGGCTTAACTCATGTCATCCGTTGACCGACTCGTTTAGGCAATTGATTGCATACGTAAGTCGAGGTTTAAGTTTTGATGTTATATTAATATTGATACAGAGCATGTCCAACCTTTATCGATATTTTCCCTTGGCCTAATGGAAAGTACAAAACACTTTGGATTGTCCCATGTTATATGTTAGTAACATAGGAGAATTAAATTTTTATTTTAATAATAATTTTCGTATTAGAAATGTAAAAAAGTTGTTGAATAACATGCAAATTGACGAAATGACAAAATGACCTCTAGAAAATGTTTTTCTCGAAAAATAATGAGTATCGTTTCAAAACGGTTTCCTTAATGCAATTTTGTTCCCCCTCACCGTAAATGGTCTCGAAATTGGGACAATCACCTTTCATGCTAAAATAGTGTTGTTAACGCGAAACAAACATGGTGTTTCCCTTAACCGAACTGAACAATGCCTGAACTCGGACTTCAACGAAAATTCGAACACAACTATGAACTTGGATATGACTTAACTTTGGAGTAATATATTTGATGGTAATATTTTGGAGTTTTGGTGTTTTGTTGCATATGAGAAGAACCACCCCTATTTATAGGATTAAGGGTACTCATTGTAATTAAGCTCACCTATAAATTAACTTAAAAAAATAAAGCTAAATTAATTGTTAAAAATGAAATTACCAACAACTATATTATATTAGGAAACATTCTATTAGAAAATATTTTATTAGGAAATACTCCATTAGGAAATATTCCATTAATATTATAATATTCTCTTAAGATGGAAAATGCATAAAGTTACATAAAAACATAGTAACAATATCCTAGGTAATATTGTGGAGAATATTAATGGAACATTTCCTAATATATTATACTAATAGTCACATTTCCTAATAGATTATACAAACAGTCATATTTCCTAATATATTATACCAACTGTCATATATTCTAATATTGCTTCATTTCTCATTTACCATTCACATGTATGATTGGGTCGATTTAGGGTTAAACCGGCCCAGACTGAATCATACCGGTCCAAGGGCTAGGCCACGACCAATAATGACCACATCAACGGATAAATGAGAGAATTCCTAGATGCTTGAGACTCGGAATAAGAGTTCAACGGTCGACACATGCATAGGATAGGTATTTGAACCTTCCCTTATGAAATTACATCGAAATTATTGGCTAGTGAGTACATGCGATGTCTTTGAACTGTCTGTCGTTGGTATAAATTATAATATAAATGACACGGGTATCTTCTAAGTGTTGTTTAGTTCACGCATTCATGCCCGTTATGGCTATGGGCATTGTGTGGATCTGCAAGTGTTTCTAGGATCCTTTCCATCAACAATTCTTTTCAAACCGGACCCTCTTGTCACTTGCATAGGTGATTCCTTCTCAAATGTTACTACAACACTCTACATTTCTGAACCATTAAAAGAATTTGCTTAACTTCATCCACTATCGTCACTATTTCTCATCATACGAATGGACTCGGGGTTTAAAATTCCCCACACTGATCTAACCTCACTCATGTGATTTGGGTGTCCCTTTGAACTTAGATATTGGGATTTCCAGTCAACTAGGTTGGGTTTTCCTTCTCAAAAGTGTTTAGTTCACGGGCTTTAGTACCATTCCTCTCGATGATTGGCCAACTTTCTCTTTATTTAATAATTTGGTTAATGGATCCGCTATACTATTCTTCAATTTAACATAATTGATAGTGATAATTCATGTCGAGAGCAATTGTCTAATGCAATTATTTCTACGACGAATATGTCTAGACTTACCATTATACATATGAATTTGTGCCCTGCCAATCGAAGATTGACTATCACAATATATGCTTATTAGGCACTGGTCTTGGCCACCTAAGAATATCCTCAGGGAAATGCCAGAGCCATTCATCTTCTTCAACACATCTATCAAGTGCCATAAACTCAGATTCTATGGTGGATCTGGCTATAACTGTTTGCCTAGAGGATTTCCACGATATGGACGTACCCCATATGGTACACACGAATCCACTTGTGGTGTTCAAGTCTCTTGATGCTAATATCCAATTAGCATCGCTATATCCTTATAGAAAGTTGATATCTCGTATAATGCATCCCATATTTATGAGTATATCTCAAGTACCTGAGTAATCTTTTGATTTAAACCTAATGATCAATACTTGGATTACTCGTATATCTACTCAACACGCCAACAACGTATGATATATCAGGTATGGTACAAGTCATCAAGTACATGACACTACCAATAACCCAAGCGTACTGAATTTGAGAGACGTTTTCTCTTGTATTTCTTGAGAAATACTTATTTGGATCTATTAGAATGCAGGCTTCCTTTTTATCATCCTTGTTGAATTTCTCTAATATCGATATAATGAGAGTGACTTAGAGTAATTCCTTCTGATGTCATATTAATTTTAACTCCAAGAATTACATCAGCAAGGCCCATGTCTTTCACGTCAAAGCTGGAATTCAACGATAAGCATGTTATCAACATAAAGACAGAAAATGACATAACAGTCATTTGTATTTTTCACGTAGATGCATTTGTCACATTCATTTATTTTAAATCCCTTTTTCAGGATGGCATTGTCCAATTTATGATGTCACTGTTTCGGTGCCTGTTTTAGACCGTACAGTGATTTCACCATTTTACAGACTTTCTTTTCTTTCCTTGGCACAACAAAACCCTTAGGTTGTTCCATGTAGATTTATTCCTCTAAAACTCTATTTAAAAAAATATTTTTTTACATCCATTTGATGTATTTCCAAATTTCTCAATGCCGCTATTGCGAGTATCATTCTTATCGATGTTATTCTTGTGACCAGAGAATATGTGGCAAAGTAATCAAGGTCATCTATGTTCATGTAACACTTAATTACAAGTTTAACCTTATACTTTTCAATTTATCCATATGTTTTCATTTTTCTTTTGAAATTCCACTTGTAACCTAGTGGCTTGGATCCAAGAGGAAGATCCATTAGTTCTGAAGTATGATTTTGCAAGAAGGACTCAATTTCACTACTGATCGAGTCTTTCCATAGAGGTCCTTCAGAAGAATTTACGGCTTCTTGAAATGTTCAAGCTTTAGCTTCAAGCATACATGTGAAAACATTTGGACCAAAATATTTTTATACTCGAGCTCGATTACTTTTCTTGGGTTCTAGCTCGAGTTCTACCTCAACATTACATTTTTGAGAAATCGTTAAGCATTACTTTTTTGAGCATATCCTATGAAGATGCAATCAACAGTTTTTTGTCCAATCCTAACCTTTTTAGGAGTAGGCACCATCACTTTAGCAAGACACACCCACACTCGAAGGTGATTGAAAGAAGGTTTTCTTTATTTCCATAATTCGAAAGGTGTTTTCTCCTATTTCTTTTGTGGTGCCTTATTTGAAAGATAATTGCTACTTAAAATAGTTTCCCTTACATGTTCTGAGGTAACCCAGAACTTATCAACATTGAATTCATCATCTCTTTCAATGTTTGACCTTTTCTTTCCGCTACCCTGCTTGATTTGGGGGTGAATAGGGCAAGTTGACCTCATGTATGATTCTGTGTTAAGCATAAAACTCACCAAATGGAGCATCATACTCACCAACTCTATCACTACGCAAAATCTTGATTTTCTTGTTAAATTGATTTTCAATTTCTTTTTTTATAAAGCATGAACTTTTCTATATCTTTATCTTTACTTTTTAACAAGTATACATAGCAATATTGTGTACTATCATCCACAAAAGTGATAAAGTACTTATTTTCACCTCTTGTTTGAGAAAACTTTAAGTTACAAACGTCGCTATGTATTAAATCAAAAGGTTTTGTATTCCTTTAACTAAATGAAAGGTTGACCTTGTTAATTTTGCCTCAACGCATATGTCACACTTATGTTTGAGAACAATTTGAAATGTAGGCATGTTATTCATATTAATTAACCTTCGGAAGGTGTCAAAATTAACATGTCCTAATCTACCATGCCAAAGATTAGGATTCTTAATCAAGTAAGCGGAAGAAACAATTTTATTATTGTTTATCTTAGGCTTAATAGTCGTTACATTTAGTTTGAACATCCCTACACATTCATAACTTTTAACCATATACATCCCATTTTTTGTGAGCACAAATTTATCTGACTCAAATACAAAACGGAAGCCAAGCTTGTTGAGGAGAGATTCTGACACCAGGTTCCTGCGAATATCATGCACATACAACACAATCTTCAATGTCAGCTCTTTCCGAGAAGTCATCTTCAGAATGACGTTTCCTTTTCCCTTGACCTCGGATGAGGCAGAATTGCCCATGTACAAGCTCTCCCTAGAATAAACTTCTTAAAATTGAAGAATATTTCTTTACCTGAATATACATGCTTGGTGACACTTGTATAAACCCACCACTCCCGGGGGTTGGAATCAGTCATGCTCATCTCAGACACCATTGAAAACAAGTTGATGCCATCAATTTCTTCGGTGTCAACCCACCACCTATTTACCTTTGGCAGCATGTCTGTTCTACACATGCTCCACCATATTTGCCTTGGCGGAGGCAATCGTGTTCATGTGCCGATTGGAATTCCTCGTTCAGCATTCATGTACTGCTTTTACACGTTGATCCTTTTGAGCAGTTCGACCATGGTCATTTCCTTCTGTTGTGCTTCAGGTAGCCCTTAAAGATATTCCACATCAGGGGTAACTTCTTAATTATGATGACTACTTGAAACGACTCTACGAGTTCCATTTTTTTTGCATGGATACTCTGGAAGGGGAGTTGTAGATGTATCACTTGTTTCATACATGGTTTGTTATCTACCATCTTATAGTCACACACACGACTAACTAGGAATTTCTTTTTGCCGGCATCCCAACACTCATACTTTTGTTCTAAGGCATGCAACAACTCTCTAGCGGACTTTATTTTACTATACATATCATAAAATGAATCAGACAAACAATTCATTACATAATGTCTACATAAATAATCTGAGTGATTTTATGCTTCTAGAGCTAAGACGAACCCTTGATCATCATCCTCGCCTTGAGTTGGCGGTTCTTCTATAAGGATTCAGGTCAAGCTCAGAGTGGTGAGATAGAACTTCATCTTCTTTTACCAGCTCTTGAAGTTTGAGCCGTAAAATTTTGTTGGCTTGTTAGCATGCACAAGTCCAACCGGACGAGTCATGGTTATCCCCTAGCTGGCGCATTCAACGACGCATTAGAGACTTCAGTCTGAGTCACTGCTCTAGCACTGGCATGAACATCATTGTTGTTTGCAAACATGATTTTCAAACAGAATTATTTTACCGGAAATTATTTTACCGGAAATTATCCCCCAGCTGAATTATTTTACCGGAAATTATTATTTCATATTACACAAATTAATGAATTGAACCGGTTCTTAGTATCGTGAAATTACTAGAACATAAACAAATTGACTTAATATTGTTAGTATTACAGGAGAATTAAATTTGTGTTTTAATAATAATTATTGAATTACAAATGTAAAAACATTGTTGAAAAACATGCAAATTGACGAAATTGCCCCTAGAAAATGGATTTTCTCAAAAAATACAAAGTCATGTTTCAGAACGATCTCCTTAAGACAATATCGCCCCTCATCACCGTAAATGGTTCATGTAAGAGGACAATTGGGACGTTTACCGCACATGATAAAATAGTGTCGTTAAGGCAAAACAAACATGGTGTTTCCCTTAACCGAACTAAACAATACCTGAATTCAGACTTCGATGGAAATTCGAACATAACTATGAACTCGCATCTGACTTACTGGAGCAATATATTCGATGGTAATATTTAGGATTTTTGGAATTTTCTTCAAATGAGAAGAATCAACCTTATTTATAGGGTTAAGGGTACTCATTGTAATTAAGGTCACCCATAAATTAATTTTTAAAAAAATAAAGCTTAATTAATTGTTGAAACTGAAACTAACAACAGCTATATTATATTATAAAATATTCTATTATAAATTATTCTATTATAAAATATTCCATTAATAATATAATATTCCCTTAATAGGGTAAATGCATAAAGTTACATAAAAACATAGTAAGAATAACTTAGTTAATATTATGGAGACTATTAAGAGAATATTTCCTAATATCTTATATCAACAGTCACATTTTCTAATATATTATACCAACCGTCTTATTTCTGAATATATAATACCAATGGTGATATTTTCTAATATTGCTTTCTTCCTTATTTACCATTCACAAGTAAGATTGAGTCGGTTTAGGGTTAAACTGGCCCAGGCCGAATCAGACAGGCGTAACGGCTGGGCACAACCAACAATTTTCCCTATTTTTAGCTTTCGTGCCAATAAGCCATGAGCTTCTTTTGCCTTGAACACTGTTGCAACAATAATGATTAAAAGGCACCAAGTGTTTTTTTTATTCTGAAGGATTCATTCCTGGGGTTCTACACCTTGGACTTGGTTACTCTTTTGCTCAGACGTTCGAGTATTCACAACCTCTAAGTCCATCTAGTTCTTGGCTTAGGAGCACAATAACCTTTGTTTGAGGCTTACCAGTAAATTGAGCGTTTATTGGAATTGGCTAATTAGATTCCTGGTTGTAATGGCATCCATTCTAGAGACAACCCTCATAAACATGTCGTAATATGGTAGGAGCTAACTACTATTATATTCTTATAGACTCTTTGAATTCAAAAACGATTGAATCCGAGATATGCTTATCGGCAAAACATTTAATCAAAAAGACTTTTAACTAGTTATGCCTTGTAATGGAGTCATCTTCCAACTTCAAAACCTAGCCATCACTACGAGAGAGATGGCTAATTACAGTTGGAAAATGTAATTTTAACGGCTGAAAAATTGAGACGTGATGTGATGTGTAGTGGGAATTATCACGGCTCAAATATATGATAAGTCGTGATAATTCTCTGCCCAAATTAGAAGTGCCGCCAAAATAACTATGGCAACACTTTTTGTTGACCTGCGGATTTTTTTTTGGCGGCCCTTTATTCTTCTTCTTGTTCGTCTGGCTTTATTCTTCTTTGTCAGTCTTCTTCCTGCGAAGCTTGTAGGTTCTCCTTCTTATTCCTGCGGCGGTAGGAGCTCTCACTTCATCCAACTTACTCTTTGTCTTCGTCAACGGCAGTGAGGTAGGAGCTCCGAAGCTTGTAGGTGTTCCGACTTTGTTCGTCTTCTTCCTGGGAAGTTTGTAGGTACTCTGTCTTAGTCCGTCTTCTTTTTCCTGCGAAAACAGAGTTGTAGAGAGGGACCGAAAAGGTCTGGGGTCGTAGATATACCAGAGGAATGGGTATCCATGGAGTTCTCGTTTTCGAGACTCTCGTCTTCTTTGCCTTCTGAGCTTCATGGGTGTTCATCGAGTTCTTCTTCTTCGTCTCTTCGTCTGGCAGAGCTGGAGTTCAAAAGGAAGAGGGAAAGAGAGTGGCGGGAAGATGATAAATTTTGATATTTATTAACGGTTGAATATTGATTGATTCGTGAAAAATAGCAAAATATAAAAAAAAAACTTTAAAAAAAAGGACGGTCAAAAAAGGAGTCGTCAAAAATATTTTTTTTTTTTTATTTCAAGGCTCTGAAATTTGAGCCACGAAAAGTAATATTTTGTTTTTAAAATACAATGGCGACTCCTTCAAGTACTATTGATATGTGAAAAATAATTTTTTGATTTTAAAGTATAGGACGACTCAAATACTTTTAAATTGTGAATAGTCAGATAAATAAATTATTCACGACTCAATAGTATTTGAGCCGTCCTATTCGGCCCTTATTTCACCATTTTCCCATAGTGTATTGTCGTCCCCTAAAAGGATATGGGGAAAACGAGTGCACAGACATCATCATCATCGAATGAGCTCTCAACAATGATCTTTTCAAAGTCTTGAAAGTACAACGTCCCTAAGCCCCTCATACTTCTGCATGCTAAGATGTTAAAAATTTGGTAGGCACTACGGCTTCCATGATCAGTTTGCGAAGAAGTGCATGCACACTTACTTTACACACTGTCAATGGTTGCCTTGAGCTTGGTGTTTTCCATTAATACATCTTCTTTTGTTTTCTGGGGTCGGGGGCTACCTCACGAAGCTCATTGTATTTATAGTTGAATAAGTAGGCAGGCCTACATCTGGTGACGTCTCCTCGAAGACCCTCTAGGCTCTATCTTCAGGAGTAGAATGCTCTCTCCTTATGGGTAGGTGGCTTACTATGGGTGAATTTCTGCTCATAATCTTTGCCACTCTCTGGATCACCATTGGGATGAAGGATAGTGGATGAAGAGTTATGTATAGATATAGGATATAAAGGGACCTCGACGGACCCCATACTGGTGGAAAATGAGGAGTCCCCAATGAAGGATCCACCCTTTGGAGGATAACACGCCCTTTGATGTCCTTGTAGCTAGCATTATGTCCTTTGACCAAATATGGTCTCTATTCTGAATGCGAAAGAAAGAACATCAGTCTAATTTCTAGGGAGGATTATCTTATGAATGATCTCCCCGTAGAGGAACTCTTGTTCAACATATTCTACTTAACCTATCTTAATTACGCTTTAGCCAACACACTAATGAATTCCTGATTTTGGTTCGGTTTGCTTTCGTCTTCTCGTGCCTTCGAAATAGGTCAAGATCAATCTAAATAGATGACTTTTATAGGTACTCTGCATTCTCAAAGTGCTACTCTCTCATTTTGGGACGGAATGTGAAACATTAAGACAAGCCGTAGATATCAAATTTGAACATAACACAAACTACATAAATATACTCATTTGTAACAACAAGTCAAAGTACATGTACCGACGAAATAATTTTGTGGGTAAAAGGTGTAAATTTTGTCGCAAAAAATAATTTTCGTCGGTAAAGATAGATTTTCGTTAGTGAATTTCCCGTCGGCGAAAATTTACCGATGAAAAAGAGCACAATTTTTTTGTTGGTAAAAACATTAATGTTTTTACCGACAGAATTTTTGTCGGCAAAAATGAATTTTTCATAAAAAAAATGTTTTTGCCGATAAAGTCGATTTGGTCGGCAAATAGGTATTTACCGACGAAAAACATTGTGTCGGTAAATATCTATTTCATGACGAATTTGATTTTCGTTGGTAAATACCTATTTGCCGACGGAAAGTTTCGTCGGTAAAAGAAGAACACATTTAAAAAAAAATATATTTAAATTTACAAATAGAAATATAATCAATTACTAACCAATAGAAACATATATACAAATCAACATCAACACATGATCTAGTCTAAAGTCAACACCGAGTCGAATAAGTACACCACAGATCTAGTCTATTGTCAACACCTAGGCGAATCACAATTAGCATCAATAAACCTCAAGAGAAGCTAAAGAGAGAAACAACATTTTATATACTAACTTGTTATTCATCTCCACTTGTGACATCCCCCTTTCGGCCTGCAGAAATATCCCACCAGTATCCTTAATTTACTGATTAAGTATAAGATCCCCTACTAATAATAACTCCATTATTCAAATCACAGCACTGGAATCTAAATTATTAATTATATATATAGTATATAAAGTACCAAACTTCTTCTTTCTGTCCGGAACTACGGGAGGCTCAGGCGCCTTTGACATACGCAAGTCCTTTATCGATGATAAGAAGAATTCCTCCCATGGTGCAAGCAATAATATCCCTTGTCCTTCTTTACTTTTTCTTCCTGTTCTACCCAGTCTATCTGTATATTGTGCTCGATGTGATGGCAGCGATTTTTTTCGAAAACTGTTTACTTTCGAAAAAATATTTGAAAAAGTGTATATCGATTTTTTTTTTTAGGACAGTATGTATACGCGCGTCGCGCCTATTGAATAGGCACATCCCTAGGATGCGCCTATTGCCCAAATTTTTTTTTTCGCAAAAACACTTGTCTATCATAAACCACGTTGATTTTAAGTCTGCTTAGGAGATCATTGCGTACATGAATTTGAATTGTATTGGTTAGTCGTACGGTGAGGACAGAAGAAAGCTGATCCCCTTCCAATGGTTAGGAAGGGTCTTGGATCAAGAGGACAGAAGATAAATTTGTTAACAAAAGGGGCTTGGATCAAGAGGACAAAAGATAAATTTGTTAACAAAAGGGTCTTGGTTCAAGAGGACAGAAGATCAATTTGTTAACAAACCACGGAGATGATCAAGAGGACAGAAGATCAATTTGTTAACAAACCACGGAGATGATCAAGAGGACAGAAGATCAATCGCGGAGATGAGTCAAATTCACTGGTTTTCCTCCTAAATAGAAATTGAGAGATAGTCTCACGCGTTGCTTTATCCCAGTATTCACATGTCCAAATTCCTCTACGCTAGTCTCACCAAATTCCTCCATGTATGCTTTTTCAAATTTTTTCCTACTGTGCTTACTTTTTGAAAAACATCTGATTTTGAGCCTGCTTATGGTTTTCCTCCTAAATAGAAATTGAGAGATAGTCTCTCCAGTAAAGAAGAAAGGAAGTTATAAGAAGTTAAATACTTTAGGTTCCTGTCCTAAATTTTCCAACTTGTTCACAAGTTTCTGAATTAGACTTTTCTTCAGATACACTAGCTAGTTTGACATTTTCAGGAATTACTCCTGCAAAAGAGCTCTTTGCAGAAGTATCAGAAGTTAAATACTTTAGGTTCCTGTCCTAAATTTTCTAACTTGTTCACAAGTTTCTGAATTAGACTTTTCTTCAGATACACTAGCTAGTTTGACATTTTCAGGAATTACTCCTGTAAAAGAGCTCTTTGCAGAAGTATCAGAAGTTAAATACTTTAGGTTCCTGTCCTAAATTTTCCAACTTGTTCACAAGTTTCTGAATTAGACTTTTCTTCAGATACACTAGCTAGTTTGACATTTTCAGGAATTACTCCTGCAAAAGAGCTCTTTGCAGAAGTATCAGAAGTTAAATACTTTAGGTTCCTGTCCTAAATTTTCTAACTTGTTCACAAGTTTCTGAATTAGACTTTTCTTCAGATACACTAGCTAGTTTGACATTTTCAGGAATTACTCCTGCAAAAGAGCTATTTGCAGAAGTATCAGAAGTTAAATACTTTAGGTTCCTGTCCTAAATTTTCCAACTTGTTCACAAGTTTCTGAATTAGACTTTTCTTCAGATACACTAGCTAGTTTGACATTTTCAGGAATTACTCCTGCAAAAGAGCTCTTTGCAGAAGTATCAGAATGAGACTTTTCTTCAAATACACTAGCTAGTTTGACATTTCCAGGAGGAACACCATTTCTTCTTATAACTTCCTTTCTTCTTTAATGGAGAGACTATCTCTCAATTTCTATTTAGGAGGAAAACCATAAGCAGGCTTGAACTCAGATAAAAAGCTATAGTCATTGGAGAAGCTTTACAAGATATTCGGAAGATGTTGAGTCAGAGATGTACGTCTCTCTAGCCTGGTTAGTGTTAATGTGTTATGGTTATGCGTTAACAATGTTAGTATCTAAACTTCACATTTTTAGAGAACCAGCCGAGAGGCAAGAGTGAAAACCCCAAAGAGTTATTTTGGAGCAGTAATTCCTGAAAATGTCTAATTCAGAAACTTGTGAATAAACAACTTTGTTTCATTTTTGTTCAGAACAAGTTGGAAAATTTGGAGGAAAACCTGTGAATACTGAGATAAAGCAACGCGTGAGACTATCTCTCAATTTCTATTTAGGAGGAAAACCATAAGCAGACTTAAAATCAACGTGGTTTCTGATAGACCGGTGTTTTTGCGGAAAAAAAAAAGTTTGGGCAATAGGCGCACCCCTGGCGTGCGCCTATTGCAGTAGGCGCACCCCTGGCGTGCGCCTATTGCAGTAGGCGCACCCCTAGGCTGCGCCTATACATACTTTCCTAAAAAAAAAAATCGATATACACTTTTGCAAATATTTTTTCGAAAGTAAACAGTTTTTGAAAAAACTCGATGGCAGCCTCATTTGCACAATACCATAACATATATTTTTAATTTTGGAAATTATTAACATTAAACAACATAAACATATGTCCTATATTTGTTAAACTCAAATCCGTTATGATTAATGCCTCCACTGTAGAAAAGAAATTTTTTATATATCAGTTGTGCAGAACACCAGAACCTACAGCAAACATCGGGTGGAATTACCTGCGCATGTGTCTCCTCGCTTCCCTCTACAATTGTAATGATAAATTCATGATCTTTTTTCAAAGCAATATGGCAGATTGGACATCAACCTGGTAAACACTTTCAGGTCCAATAAGAACAAGTGTTACTTCACATGCATCTTATCCTGTAAAAAGGTAAAACTTTACTGAGGTGAGTTACTTCAAAACACACCTGAACATTATCAGCTTGAACGCTGTGTTAGAGTCCTCTAGCCTAGCCACTTCAACTATACTCGGTTGTTAAATGATTGATCGATTTTCATTTTCAAGGAACCTACTAGTAGCTTGGAGATATCATAGAGAGAAGAGAAACCTCAGTTAAACAAAACCACACAACGTGAAACAAACATAAGAATTAAGTTATCTGGATATTTAATTTATGTGGAACAATATTTGGTTTTCAATTTCAACACTCCAAGGAGCTAAAGGTCCAATAGAGAGATGGAAACAACTAATGCATCAAACATGGAGTAGTGTGGCATGGGACAGAATACTACAACAGAGAGTAGTAACCATTTACCAAGTAATTCCACTTTGCAGCTAAAATGATTTAGTTAAGGCTAATAAACTACCAGAGTCAGCCAAAATGCTCATTTTGGTTGGTCTAAAGATACAATAATGCTTGAAGCAATAGTTAGCATGACTTTCTCATGTAACTGAATTAATACCAAGCATCAACCAAAGTGGCAGAGATTGGAGGCGTTCGGGAATAGAGCCTTGGAGATGTTACGGAGCATGGCGTCGTTGACCTCATAGTTCTTAATCTCCGTGGAACGATTGGCCCAGGTCACATAGAAAGGCTTCAATTTCAGCAATGAGGTTCAGCAGCAGAGCAACCGAGGTTCAATTTCAACAGAGCGGAGGTTCACGAACGATACGAACTTGCAAGTCGAAGCGAGCGAGATGCAACCCTCTCCTGGACTCCTCCCCCCCTCCCCCCCCCCAGTGACTGCAGCAACTCTGGAGTCCACTGCAGCTCCAGCAAGGAAGAATAGGATTAGGGAAGATGAAATATTAGAAGAGAGAAGTTAAACGGAGCGGGGCGTGAAGTAGTGAACAAATACCTGGTTTTAACTATTTAAATTTTAAATACTTTTTTGCCGACGAAAATTACATATCGTCTTAAAAGATATATTTCTGTCGAGGAAAATTGAGTTTCGTAGGTAAAATCTATAGTTTATATATTTATTTATCGACGATTTATTGAGTTTCGTCGGTAAAGACTTAATTACCGTCGATAATTACATGTCGTCGACAAAGATATGAGATTTTACATTTCGTCGGTGAAATGATTGTTTACCGACGAAATTTAAATTTCGTGAGTAAGTAAAGATTTACCAACAAAATGTTACCGACAAAATTATTTTTCCGTCGGTAAATTTCGAATATTCAGTAGTGGACATGCAGACGTTTTTAATAAGACAAAGTACATATACATTAATGTCACGGATTTTGACATTCCGTCCAAAATTAACCGTTTAAAAGACAGGCTAACACTTTAAAAATTTCAACTATCTAAAAATAAACATATTTATATAATTTTTCAGATGCCTAAAAACTTTTTATCTTAAGCATATCTCGTTAACTTCCTTCTTATAGATGATGTCAGTGCCATTTTTCTCTCGGCTTTGTCGTTATCTTTTTTATGTACTTTGTTGGTTATTTGGTTAATTATTCTTACGTATTGGAAGTCTCAAGTGGTGTTCTGCGATTTTCTACATGATTAGTATAAGATCGTGTCTCATCTGCTCAGACGCCACTTAAAAGACATTAACAAATTTATGGAAAATATGGAGCTCTGTTCAATTTGAATAATTTTTACACAAAATACTTCTTCTAATGGATTTAAATCTAGAAAGTGAAAAACTGTATAAATAACTCATTTTTCCAACGAGTATGACAATATCAAGTCATACACAATGCACTTAGCATTTAGTTTGTTTTTATCCAAAGAAACACTCGTCTATAGCCGAAATAATTTTATAATGAAACGTCCAATGATTATTGATTCATCAAATAATATATTTCAAGTTCAGTAAAAATTGGCAACATTCTATAAATCTTGAAGATTGTAAACTTCAAATTTATGTGGAAGGAAAAAGCTTAATGTGAAATACTTGTTAGATTGAATTGACAAGAAATAACATGAATGTACTGTTCTTAGGAGTTGAGAGCAATAACCAGGCATTTCTTTGGAACTCACCAAAATATTTAGAGTGAGTAAAAAGTAAGGGTTCAACACATTAAAATTGTGCAAACTTCAATATATGAATTGTCTTAAGTATGTCTACGTCGGCTCAGGTGCTTGATACAAGTCTGATATAACAAAACTTACATGCTGAGTCAACTAAGATCTTTTCCAGTTGGGTCAGCTTTAGTCGATTGAGTCTTCAGTCAATTAATTCAAAGTGTATGAAAATATAGCTCATTTTATGAGTTGGTTGAGGTTTCCTCTGACGTGTTATTAGAGGAACGTGTTGTTTGATGCTTCAATTTTGGGACTCACAAAACTTGGTTCTAAAAGGATTACAATCTAAACTTTGGTAAATCGAAATATAAATCTCAAACTTTTGAAAAATAGAAGTTTTAAGTTTTTGTATAAATAACATTGACACCCAAAATATTTGAAATGTCCTGAATATATTTGACATAATTCACATGCTTGGCCCTAAAAGCTAAGTCTTATAACAATCACACATGCTTCACATATATTGTAAGCCTTCTAACTATAATACTTAACCTTAGACATACAAGATAATAGGAGAGTTAGAAATACTTAGCTGAACATTATAATGTATGATTTAGATATTTGTTGCCGATAAAAGTGATTTAGTTACTTAAAAATTCACATTTTTATAAATAGATAACTAAGATTTTATTTTTATTTTACTTTTAGGTACCTGGGTTTCCAAAATATTGCTATGTCAGTTTTGAACAGAATCTGAAAAATTAAGATAAACTACAAATATCACATTTAAACATTAAGACAAACTGCGTACATATACTTATTTGCAACAATAAGACAAATTAGTACATGTATCAGATTTTAATAATTGACATAGTATATATACATTTATGTCACACACATTTTTACATCTCGTCTAAAACTGTCGGTTCAAAAGACGGAGAAAGACTTTGGAAATCTTAGGTACCTAAAGGTTAAAAAAAACATAAGTATCTATTTGTAAAAACGTGATTTTTCAGATACATAAAACACTTTTATCCATCTTTGTTGAATATTGAGGTTGACGTTAATCCTAACACGAAGCGATGGGTTTCTAGTTGCTCTTTGACTCCTTTTATATAAAGAGTCCTGTATGTTACTTGTGATTCCCTTGTGGGCATCCACACATGTAAATTGAGTACACTTTGCTTGCCACTGTGGGATCATTCAACATGAGAAAAGTTGTTTACTTGAAAGATATACTCTTAGCTTATGGGTTGTGTCAAAACACGTAAATGCAATATATAACTTTTTTTTTTTTTTTATTAATAAAAATCCTATTAGCCATTAGACTACAAAACAGTTTAATCACTAGCTCAACATAGTTGGGATTTTTATAAGGTCGCCAAACTAGGATGTCGACTTTTGGGACTGAGTGTATCAGTGGTTAATTAGCCCAACACGGGAGAGGTGAATCTGGTTAAAAAAACAATCGTGAAATGTAACTTTTGCAGGTTGTGCGTCTAAGACATAGCTAAATCATCACCAGCTAACATGCTAATTAAAATTGTTTATAATCAATATTCTTATCACAGCTCTTAGCATGTAGTAACTTATTATTCGTTTCCAAACACACTTGCGATTTAAAGGAGATATGAAAGTTTAATCAAGACTATAATATATATGTTCTACTATACTTACAATAATATTCCATAAAAAAAAATATACAAAAATATTAAGTAAATCGATCGATAAGCAGTAATTTGCATACATATAAAGTAGATTTTCTAGTTTACATTTGTTAACATGGTATCAGAGCCTTCAATCGAAAATTAGGGTTACCTCTGTTCGTCATCTAGTCGACAATTAGCCTCGTAAGCTTGCTGAAGCTCCAGTCGCCAAGTTAGCCTAAGCATCATCCGTGCCCAGTCTCCAGCTCCGCAGCTCGTCCAATCCGGTTCGGATCAGTTTAGTTCAGTGCAGTTCAGTAATTCGGTTCGGTTTGGTCCAGTTCAATATTTCAGTCCTGTTCAGTTTTAATTTGGTTCAATTTTTGGGGTTGGTGGTCCGGTTCAGTTTGATCTGGTTTGGTCTAGTTTTTCTGCTCTGGTTTGTTTTCATCTATACTTAGGTTCAAATTGAAACGTTCAATAGCCCGGTTCAATAATCCGCGGTATGGACTGGAGGAACAAGATGTGTAACCATTGTGGAAAATTTCGTCACAGGCAGGTCGAATGCTTCGAACTCAAAGGATTCCCCGAAGGGTGGAAAAGTCAACGAAGGGACTATGTTGATCGTGGTTTCAGAGCAACCACAACATTAACTGGCACCGCAAGCCATGTCGGAACGAAAGAAAATAGTACATAACTATTTGATTGCGGGGCCACTGACACTATGACGAGAAGGATTTTATCAGTCACTGAATATAAAGAAAAGCGCTGATTCAGAGTGCAAATGGAGATTTGTCAAAAGTGCATGGAGCAGGAAGTATTGCATGGTCGCCAACATTGAATTACAGAATTGTCTTTATGCGCTGAGTTTGTCATGCAAACTTCTATCTATCTCTCATGTGACCAAAGAATTAAATTGTATGGTCCTAATATATCCAAGTTTCTATCTATTGAGGGATATTCGTTCGGGGAAAATCATTGGACGTAGTACTGAGCATCATGGGTTGTACTATGTAGACGAAGTGACTCAAAACGGAACTGCGATGCTTGCTCACGGGGCGGTTGACAGGCAACAATGGTTGTGGCACCAAAGATTGGGACACACGTCCGCAAGGTACCTTCATAAATTACTCCCTCAGTTATTTTCGTCTACTACACCTATTTCCTGTGAGACATTTATGTTTGCTAAGAGTCAAACAATCCCCTTCACAGTATGATTTTAGGGCAAAGCCTATTTTTTCCCTCGTTCATTCAGACGTGTGGGGTCCTGCTCCAAATAATGAAAGATGCATGTCAAATAATGGGTTCAAATATTTTGTACTATTTATTGACGATTTTTCTCGCATAACTTGGGTATACTTCCTAAAACATACTTCTAAAGTTTTGTCTAAGTTTGTAGAGTTCCTCAACTTAGTTCATACACAGTTCCATACCCAAATTCAGGTTTTTCGTTCAGATAATGATGGAGAATATGTCAATTTTGTGATCAAATTTTTTTCCAGGAAAACGGTATTATCCATCAGACTTCGTGTCCGCATACACCACAACAAAATGGAGTTGCGAAAAGGAAAAATCGTCATATCCTAGAAGTGACAAGATCCCTTATGCTTGAGTCACGAGTTCCAGACTCGTTCTGACCGGAGGCAGTCGCAACTTCAGTCTATCTCATTAATCGTCTGCCTACAAATGCATTGACACTTAAAACAACCCTCCAAATCTTATCCAATCATATGAGTGTTCCGATAGCCTTAACACTCGAACCACGTGTCTTTGGGTGATCTGTTTTTGTTCACATCCCTAAGACAGAACGCTATAAATTTGATCCCTGCTCCATTAAATGTGTTCTTGTGGGATATGGAATACATAAAAAAGGCTACCACTGTTATAATCCTCACAATCATCGTATGTACATCACGATGGATTGTAATTTCCTTGAAATAGAATATTACTATTCTGGAGAGTCTCGTTCCATCCAATCTACTAGTACAGGGGAGAGCGTAAGTAGCCCATTAGATTGGTTGATCACTCCAGTGTGTCCCAAAATAGTCACTCCAGTGTGGTCCGAAATAGTCCCAACAGAGCAAGTTGGCGGAACCACTGAGACGTTGTGGCCCATAGTACAATCCTCTGAATACTCGGACACGTCAACCTCAACGAATACTGCTGAGGTTAGTACTCCTACTATGGTTCAGTCTGATATTCAATCCTCCACATATAATTATGCTAATACAAGACCAAAAAATGAAGAAATACAGGAGACAGTGCAACCATTCCAAGAGAAGTATGTGTTGCCATCAAAGAAGAACATAGGTGTTCCACCAATCCAGTATGAACCAGAGTACAATCCAAAAGGAAGTCGGTACCTTGTAGTCAACCTAGCTAGGGGGAGCCTAACACCGACTGCAAATGATTTCACTGCAGCCATATGCAATCAAGATATTCCCAGATCAACAGAAACAACTCTTGCAGAAATGGAGGTAGAAATGGATGCATTGAGAAAAAAATGTGACATGGGAAAAATGTACGTTGCCTCCCAGAAAAAGAGAAGTGGGATGTCGTTGGGTGTTGACTATAAAGCATCGAGCTGACGGATCAATCGAAAGGTACAAGGCGAGATTGGTAGAAAAAGACTACACACAGACATACGGTATTGATTATTTAGAAACCTTCTCTCTTGTTCTCAGTAGCAGCAAATAAGTATTGGCCACTTTATCAGTTCGACGTCAAGAATGTATTCTTACACTGTGATTTGGAGGAAGAAGTGTATATGGAACCACCTCCGGGTTTCAAGACGGGATTTCAAGGCTCATAGGTATGCAAACTAAGAAAGGCATTATACGGTTTGAAATAGTCACCCAGGGCATGGTTTGGGAGATTTATAGTGGCTATGAAAAATCATGGTTACAAGCAGAGTAATTCAGACCATACCTTGTTTCTCAAGAAACAATGAGCGAATATAACATGTTTAATCATCTATGTAGACGATATGATTATTACAGGAGATGATCATGAAGAAATAGCCAATCTCAGGAGAAGTTTATTTCAATAATTTGAAATGAAGGATCTAGGTGAACTTAAATAATTTTAAGATCGAGGTACTGCGCTCCAAGACATGTATCTTTATTTCTCATAGAGACTAGGTTACTTGATTGTAAACCGTCAGATGCACCCATTATGATGAATCATGGGTTGAAGATAGTAGAGGGAGCTGAGCCGGCAAACTGCACGCGATACCAGCATCTGGTGGGAAAATTGATTTGTCTCTCTCACATGCGACCAGACATTTCATATGTAGTGGGAGTTTTAAGTCATTTTATGCATAAACCATAAGTAGATCACAGGGATGTTGCCCTGAGAGTTCTTCGATAATTAAAGAAGTCGCCCGGAAGTGGGGTCCTGTTTAAGAAGAATAGACACCTATGAATACAAGCATACACAGATGTAGACTGAGCAGGCAGTCCGATGGATAGGAGATCAACTTCAGGATACTTTGCTCTAGTTGGGGGAACGTAGTTGCATGGAAAAGTAAAAGACAGAAGGTTGTAGCACTTTCAAGTGTTGAGCCAGAGTTTAGAGGAATAGCTCGAGGCTTGACAGAAGTGTTATGGTCACGGAACCTGCTAACATAAATTGGGATCATGTTGCAAGAAGTATGTCAACTGATGTGCCATAATCGTACGACCATTTCTATTTGTGGGAATCCAGTGCAACACGACCTAACAAAGCATGTTGAGGTGGATCGTCACTTTATCAAAGATAACTTGATGAACGGGATCCTCACTCTTCTCTTTATACTCTCTGAAGATAAACTGGCGGATATTTTAACAAAGGTCGTGAGTGGAAGAACCTTCAAAGATGTATTGTGCAAGTTGAATATCGGTGATCCCACCACTATTCCACTTGTGGGGGAGTGTTGAAAGTCAAGCCACAAATCCTAGCTTTAGACTTTTATTCATCTGCTTTAGACTAAATGTACTCTACTCTAACTTTGACTTAGACCTACCATAGTCATAGTGTAATGTATCTATAAGTATGTAGTAAGGATTCAGTTTATCAATTAAGAGAGAAATAAAGAATTACCTTAGTATCCAGATATCTAGTTTAAATTTGTTAACAGTGTGCAAATCTAATCATTCAACATAATAGATTATCACAATTTATCCCTGATTACCTAAGAAATTTAACCTCTCAAGTTTTAGGAGACATATTACGACTCCATTCACTCTGAGCTCCATTGTTTAACATTAATTACATTTATCTTTTGCTATCGTTACACACAACGTTTCTTAGCCGCCACACCACTGCTATGTTAAACTATTCAAGGGTAAAATACGAGTTTCCCCCTAAAGTTTGAGCCAAATTTAAGATTCCCTCTTAATGATTAAAATTTAAAATTTTAGTCTTATATTTGGACTGAATGAAAAATACTCACATTTCGTCCAAAATCTATTTATTTATAATAGAAGATTAGTCACGTGCTTTACACATGAGTTTTGACATTTTGAATGGACAAATAGTCCTTGGATCTTTTCTGTTCAAGCCTCCATACTCCACGGTGGCGGCATCCATGGCTCTACGCTGGTAATCTTCTTCATTAAACCAGTGCGACTCCTCGTTGGCAACCGACGACGCGTGCCAGAGCAAAGGCTCGGATTTCGCAAAAGCGAGGTGGGACCCAGGCTGTGTAGGTTATTTAGGGCCTCCGAAAAAGACCTATTGAACCAATTGGACGACAAGTCGTCGTCGTCGTATCCTGTAGCTTGAGTCTTCGTCGTCTCCTTGCTGGTGAAGACAGAGAAGGAGCTGCGAAAGAGAAAGGAGATCGAGAGCTTGAGGAGGTTGGAAGCAAGGATGAAAAGGGCGGCAAGGAAAGGAGCAAGGTTCAGGTGTTTCACCACAACCTCAAGCTTTGTTCCAGCAACAAGGTTCGGTTGGGTCGTAGAGATATAGCGGTCAGTGCTGCTAGGGATGCTGGAGCTGATGCAGGATGCCGGAGCTACTGTGTGACAGTGTTTTGCGACAGAAAATTGGGACGTCAGAGCTGCTGCGGGACGCCGGAGCTGCTGTGGACAAAATCTGAAGTGGGGTGGGGCTCTTTCCATCTGGATTTCTTAGGTCAAGCTGCTGCCTCCTCCCACCCTACCAATTTGGAGAGCAATTTCGTAACTTCCGTTCTTTAAAATATTACATGTCACGCACATGACAAGCATTCCGTAAGTAATAAACGGTTAACTGACGGAAATGGGGTATTTTTCATTCGTTCCAAACATTAGGACTAAAATTTAAAATTTTAAACATTAACAGGAAAACTTAAAAACAGAATAAACTTTAGGGGGAAACTCGTATTTTACTCAATATTCAAAGACTATATGTATGTGGTGAGAGTTGGTATATAATTATTGTTCAAGACTTGGGATGATAAACTCCAATACATCCCTTCTTGTTTTTGAATATCTACACAAACCCGAAGGTAACTCAAATCATCTTATTTAGGGATAAAAGTCATTTAGGTGTACCTCAACGTTTTTACAAATAGGTACCTTAGAAAAAATGTATTACTTTCAGGTACCTCAGAAATCATAAATGTATATTCTTTAATATTTTGATCATGTGTCCGTCACGTATGTAATATTTTGTTCTATTAAGATAACTCTACTTTATTTTACTGTTACTTTCAGGTATCTCTAAGTTGTTTTATTGTAACAATAAATATATTTATTCTGTCTTTATTGATTTATTATTTATTTTTTTGTTACTTTCAAGTACGTAATTAAAGTAGATACATTTATGACTTTTGATATACATGAAAGTAACAAATTTTTTCTTAGGTACCTATTCGTAAAAACGTGATGTCACATGAACCTAAATGACTTTTACCCCTCTTATTTATAAGCATCTTAATATAGGGAAAGTCCAAGATCTCTAGGAGAATATCCCAACGGGTAGTTTTACCACAACCGCCAAACTGGGTAGACTTTGCCTATGCTTAGCGCCCTTATTGAGCTGGATCATCTCTGTTTTTTTTTTTTTTGGCCATCATCTCTGTTTAGGGTTTAGATGACTACCATTTTTTGAATCAACTGGAGCACCCTAATATTGTTGTCATTTTGTTTGGCGGTCTAAAATATAGTGATTTTCTCAACGTTCATATA
This sequence comes from Chamaenerion angustifolium, assembly GCA_946814005.1. Taxonomy (NCBI): domain Eukaryota; kingdom Viridiplantae; phylum Streptophyta; class Magnoliopsida; order Myrtales; family Onagraceae; genus Chamaenerion; species Chamaenerion angustifolium. The sequence goes on along the minus strand of OX328270.1, from coordinate 21,288,440 downwards.
CCTTAAGTTGAGTCAACGAGCTTAGTCCATTCCACTCAAATCTCAACAGTGAGGTGCTCTATTTAATTTGGACAAAACATTTTATTCGAGTTTGTAGCCCACAGTCGGCTATGGCCTTTCTTTCTGCCTAGACTTGTTTTGTAGTCTAAAGTCTCTTTCCGAGACTACTAACCATAGTTATCAAAAACGGACCGGCCATCGAACCGGCGAAGGGGTCGGTTTACGGTTCATCCGGTCCAGCCCGGTTTAGTGTGCGGTTCACTGTTCACAAGGGAAAAAATTGAAAACTTAAAATACATACATAGTCTCAAATACAAATATAATTACCTCAAACTACATAGTTTCAATATCAAACACACATTACTCTCAATTCTCAAACACAATACACAATAGTAGTGAACCGGTTTAACCAATTGGGTTAAGCCGATTAGGTTTGTGCAGAACCAAAAACCGGCAACAAAAAAAAATTACCGAAAAAAATGAAAACCAAAAAATCTAAAAAATGAACCGGAAACCGGCCGGTTTTCCAAAAAACGCCTGGTTCAAACACTGTTTATTTGTAAAACGGTATTTAAACTGAACCAAACCGGATAGGGGTCCGGTTCTCGATCGGACCGCCGGTTCGGTCCGATTCAGATAACTATGCTACTACCACTCCAAGACATGATGTAGCATACTGCATACCTAAACATAATAGCCCAAGAAGACCAAACAAGTTTAAAATCATTCCAAACGCATAATGTTGACAAAATATTACTATTACAACGCATGAGAATGCATATACATATCCAACACTAAGTTAACAACCTCAAATTGTAGGTAGGCTTACAGAAAATAAAGATATATTCTCATTCAAACATTCATTAACCTAGACATTCATCTTGATCGATCCATTCCTGAACAAACACTATGTATTACCCTTCATCCTTAGAGACCGCCATGTTTTTAAAAATGATTTCCTTAATGTCTATTTGTGATCCTGTTGTGAATATTAAGTGACGGGATTATCTAGATATATATTACTAGAGTTAACTCATATATAGATTTTAAGAAGTGTGTATATCCATGTCACACCACTAAGCTCGTCCTTAACCTCGATTCAATATGCGAGACTTACCACGTCTTACATAACAAAGCTTCTTAATAGCTTATATTTCAATTGTTAATCCCTCCAGAGATAACCGTAGTAAACACACTTAGAGTCAACATTTTCACTGTCTGGCATTCGTGAATCCACCATCACTACACTCATCCACCCTAATTTAGGTTTCAACATGAAGATCACTAGATTCCCACTTACACTTTTGTATATATCAGAGCAAAACCTTGTATCTAAGAAATCTAAATTTTTCTAGGGTTTAACTGTGTGTTTGGCTAGTGGAATAAGGAATACGAAATAGAGAAAAAGAATATGGAATATAAGGCTATAATATGATATTGTTTAGCTGGTTGAATGAAATAGAATAGAATATGAAATTCGAATGTTTGGTTGCTGGAATGATATATATATGGAAATGAAATGGAATAATGTACAATGACATACGTGCGCTTTGCTTTAATATGCAAAATATGTAATAAAAATAACTTGTAAAATATTATATTAATTATTTTGGAAAGCTTAAATTAAGATGAGTTAAACTAAAATATATTTTATTAAAAACTTTAAAATAATTTAATAATTAAACTAAATTAAAAAGTTTATTTTAATAAAAACTTTCTAATAATTTAATTAACTATAATTATATTAATTAAAATATAAATAGTTACAAAATTTTTTATTATGTAGTTTATCATAATACTACTTAAATAATGACGGTTCATCAATTTTGCAAAAACTGAAATAATAAAAATACAACATATACACAAATAACCATCAAATATATATATATTTATTCTAACCTTAATATCATTACTAGTAACATAAAGTACAATACCGAAAATATCTTAAGCCATTAGATGTAACATCAACAATATGCCCATAAAACATCCAAGGTCATTTTGCATCCTAATCCAAAATTGTCAAAGTAGATGACAATTACCATATTAGCATCATAGACACCATTGTTACCCTAAGCCATCCAAGGCAGAATTTAGATCCATACCAAAGAAAACGAGAACAAGGTGTTGCTCGGTAGAAAACAAAACGTGCACCTTCCAGAGCTCCTCCCTTGCATCATCAAGAAGAGATAGTTTTTCCAGTATAAATCAGTCACTAGTTGAATCATAGATTTAGACAACAATGTGCCCAAATCATTCATTTCACATACCACCTTGTCAATTTCATAATCTTTTCTCTTACGCTTCACTTGTACAAGCATTGTTAACAGGAGATTTATTGTTACCACAACCGATAGTATAACCCTCATTTGGAGTAGACGCTTCATGATCAGTTTCATCTTGATGAACTTGAGTGTTCTCTGTTTCAGGTTCTGCAAGTTCTTCCTGTACAGTTAGTGATCCATTCCACATTTCTCTATCTTTGACACATATTATAGTTAGATCCTCAAACTGAGGAAATCTCTTGTTGTGGAATGGTCTCGCCTCCTTGTGCGCCTAAAACACATTCACATTAAAATCCAGTATATAATTCAAGACAACAATATCACCAGAAAACATTCACATTAAAATCAAGTATATAATTCAAGACAACAAGTTCACCAGACACAGTTTTAACATAAGCCTATACTCTAAATAAGCATAGATGATATTGTCTGTTTAAGAAAGCATAACGATATATATCAACATACTCAATAATCTGTCAACCAACATTATCTATGAGGTGAGACACCTTACTTGATATAAGCAATCCAAACTTCATCTTCAGCAACCACCATGTGTCTATTGTCATCCCACCCAAAATTTTAATTATGTTTTTCCATGAATCATATCATACACAACCATCCATTGACTCATCAATGGAATTCAGTGTGTGATTTTCCCTTCAACCCACGACCTAGAAGCTTTTGTGCAAGCATAATCTCCAATTCAGGTAGGAATCCGATTTTAAACTCAGAGTCAACATTTCTGTGTCCTTGTACATGTGAGTCGGTCATACATGAGACAAGTGTTGCATCTTCGAGTGGAGTCCACTTATGTCTTGTTGCATACATACTATAATAATGAACAATGTCACAGTATATATAAAATTTATGAGGTTAAAGGTATAAAATAGTTTAAAACTATAATACGATCGTTAAATATAAATCATTAAAATAACTATGTAGTCATTACAATAAGATAACTATAAGATATGAGGTGTGTCTATTACAAGATAACGGCGTGTCTGTCAATCACCACGAGGTACACTAAGTCTATCCTCTCTAGAAAAAGCATCTCGCAAAACTGTACTATCAACTATTGAACCCTCCCTACTAGGTTTTAAATATATGATTTGCATATCAGGTGCATCTCTCACTCAAGGGCACTCTCAATTCGATACGAGTGTCATCGAGAGCACCCAGACAATTCTACAAGGTAAATACACTATTGATTAATTAAGATCTTTCCTCAAATATATTAACTTAATCATAGATATTGAAGTACCTCAAAACAACTCCATAATTCATCGGTTCCATTAGTGGGTATTGGATCTGCCTTTTTGGAAAGGATATTATCTAGACGTAAGATACTCAATATGACCTTATTAAAATATTGACTAACAGTTTCACTCAGCCTACAAAGTCAGATTTGATGACCCGATTCTTCTTATGATGAGCAAGTATATTAAGTGTCATTACTACATGCTCATCGATATTTTATATGTTTGGTTGATTTAAGGCCTCTCACTTGTCCTACCATTTCACATAGTTAGTAATACATCGTATATCCATTCTTAATTACTCTTTATATGTTGTATTAACAGCATGGAAGAGTCCCCTACGATAATTTTGTTTGGCAACCTTATACGTCGAATAAGGTCTAGGAGAAATTCTTGGGCGATTGTTTCTACTCCAATGACAAAGTACGACACTGTTATCAATTATTAATTGAATTGTTATACTACTAAAATATAACGGTGTGTTTGTCAATCACCATGAGGTACCCTAAGTCTGTCCTCTCTAGAAAAAGCATCTCGCAAAACTGTACTATCAACTATTGAACCCTCCCTACCAGGTTTTAAATATATGATTTGCATATCAGGTGCATCTCACACTCAAGGGCACTCTCAATTCGATATGAGTGTCATCGAGAGCACCTAGACAATTCTACAAGGTAAATACAATATCGATTAATTAAGATATTTCCTCAAATATATTAGCTTAATCATAGGTATTGTAAGTACCTCAAAACAACTCCATAATTCATCGGTTCCATTAGTGGGTATTGGATCTGCCTTTTTGGAAAGGATATTGTCTAGACGTAAAATACTCAATATGACCTTATTAAAATATTGACTAACAGTTTCACCCAGCCTACAAAGTCAGATTTGATGACCCGATTCTTCTCATGATGAGCAAGTATATGAAGTGTCATTACTACCTGCTCATCGATATTTTATATGTTTGGTTGACTTACGACCTTTCACTTGTCCCACCATCTCACATAGTTAGAAAAACATCGTATATCCATTCTTAATTACTCTTTATATGTTGTATTAACAGCATGGAAGAGTCCCCTACGATAATTTTGTTTGGCAACCTTATACGTCGAATAAGGTCTAGGAGAAATTCTTGGGCGATTGTTTCTACTCCAATGACAAAGTACGACACTAACTGCTCTTGTTACAATATAGATGAACATCATAAGAACACCTTTTCAAATTTGACCATGGTAGACAAAATTGTTATCCATAACTGAAAATAGGTCAAAATGGTTGAAGTTATCAATGTTGGGTTCGTGTAGTCCACAATTTATATGTTTAGTCGAATGGAGAAACATGATTACTGAGTTTAGTTGAAACCAGATTCATGAATTTTGGGTTTGTCTGAATCCAGGTTCATGATTTCTAGGTTCCGACGAACATGAAAAATCATCTTAGTAAAAAGGGGAAATGCAAAACGATAGAATGTAAACATTGTTCTGACGAAAAACAACAACACATCAACAATTTTGGAACACACATACTATAGGAAGAAAATGAATAAGTGAATTGCATTCTTGAAGTGCAGTTGTTGCGTCGTTGAATAGCTTCGTTTCTTGATAGAAGTTGTGTATCGTGGAGAAGATGGAGCCTTGCACTGTGATTAATGAGGAGATGGTAGAAAGAGAAGAATAGGATATGGTTAAAAGGGCGAATACGAGCTGCGTGAAAATACTTGGGCAACTGAAACCATAAACAATACGGTTCATAACCAAATTGCTACCCCACCTTTGGACAGTTTACAAATCATTGCCCGAACTTTAATTTTTCAAAAAGTGCTACTTAAACTTTGATACTTGGGGCAAATTACTATCTTGATTAAGTTTTTCGTTAAATATAGACAAAAAATGACGTGGCAACACATGATTGGTCCATAATTTTAGAAAGTATATAACTTTTTAAAAATACTAGAAAAATCCTAACGAAAAGTTGAAAAATTAAAAGGCAAAACAAGAGTTTTTAATAGAATATTTTTATTCATAAAATGAAATAAAAATATTAAAAAATGATTTAACTTTTTTTTTATTCATATTTTTTAGAAAACATATTATACTCAAAATTCTTATTTTCCCTATTAATTTTTTGTTTTTTAAAAAGAAATTTTCTATTTGGTTTGGTATTTTTAAAAAATTATTTAGTTGTCTAAATCATGGACCAATCATGTGTTGCCCGATCATTTTCCATCCATATCAAACAGAAAACTTAATAGAGGTAGCAATTTGCCCCTAATCAGAATTACATGTAGCAAAATTTGAAAAAGAAAAATTCATGTAGCAATTTGTAAAGTGCCCAAAGTTGGGGTAGCGATTTAGTTATTAACACTAAACAATATAAGGGTATTTTTGTAATAAATATAATAATTTTAGTTATCCTTTTAGGGAACGGTCCATGGTGAAGGACGTCCAATGCTATTACCGCTACCACAAAGCAAAAGGACACAAGACTTATGTTTGTCAGTTCCTCAAGCGGGACATCACAAGCTTGATTTCGAGGGGCATGCTGAAGGATTTTGGGGCGGGGAGAGAACGAAGGCGAACTACCCCAAGGAGAACAAAGAACAATCTGGTCCTTTATAGAAAAAATGTGGCATCAATGTGATCGTCATAGGATTCACAGCTGGAGGCAAGGGGAGCAATCCCGAGAAGGACATTGTCATCGCTTTTAATGGAAGATGATTTGGTTCATGTCACGACCCCTCACAACGACGCGTTGGTAGTCACTACAAAGGTTGATGGGTGAGATATGAAGAGAATTTTGATTGTCGGAAGCAGCTTGACAGACATTCTGTTCGTAGACGCCTTTGAGAATATGGGTAAGTCTGATAAGAACTTGAAGCGGGTTGACTTCCCCCTTATAAGATTTGGTGGGAGAACGACATATCCACTTGGGGCCATCACCTTGCCCGTGGTTTTCGGTGAAAGAAGGAAGAGCATTAAGGTGACTGTCAACTTTGTAGTAGTGGACGCCCGAACCTCATACAACTCCAACATAGGGATGAACCAAGAGGCGGCCCCCGCGAGGAGGAACCAAACGGGGTCTCTTGCCATTGAAACAGAGGTCGACCCACGCGAGGAAAAAGCAAGACATGCACCTGTAGAGGATCTAGGTGAGGTGGATGTCGGACGTCAAATCTGACTTTCCCCGCCCCTTTTCAAAAATATATTTTATTTTCTCTCGCTCGAAAATATCAGGGCTTGGCGAGCGACTGCTTTTGGCTCTTATTTATTCATTATTTACATAGTAGACAAAGATCATCATGCAACTTTAGGGAGCCAGGCACCTATAGGTCCCGATCATTCATGATGGTTTACGAATGTTGAACGCCTAAACGCTCATCAACTTGTGACTCCCAGAAGCTGACAGGTCCTGGTCGTCGAGGATGACTTGCGGAGGTTGAAAACCTAAAGGCTCCGTTTGTCGGTTTGTGACTCGTTGGGGATGACTTGCGTAGGCTGAATACCTAAAGGCTCGACTCATCGGGTTGGGACTCCCAGAAGTTGGATAACTACACGTCCTGGTCGTTGAGGATGACTTGCGGAAGCCGAATACCTAACGCCTAAAGGCTCTACTCATTGTTTTTTTAATTCCCAGAAGTTGGATAGCTACAGGTCCTAGTCGTCGAGGATGAATCGAGAAGGTTGAACACCTAAAGGATCCGCTCGTCGTTTTTTTTATTCCCAGAAGCTGGATAAATACAGGTCCTGATCGTCGAGGATGGCTTGAGAAGGCTGAACACCTAAAGGCTCCGCTCGTTAGCTTGTAATTCACTTTGGAGGTAAAAACCCTTCTCGAGATGTCTGACTGCTTGCGTGGAGTGTGTTCTCGTTAATCGACTTTGGAGTCCTTCTTAATGGAGTTCCCTAAAGTCATTCATGGTACGTCCACAAAGTGTATCCATGCAAGTTGTCGAGGCAGCATCAAATTAATGTCGATCACACCTTCTCTTTATTGCTATTGTAGAAAACATTGTCGTCCACTTTTGAGAATTTTTTTATCTCTCGATTTATTTTCCTTTTGCAACGATATTTTTTCTTTTTACTGCACCTCTCGGTTCCCTTAATTGTTTTGGCTAGGTCTCCCTTTTCGGTTTTCAACCTAGAAGGGATTTGATTTCTCTCCTTTTGCCATGATTGTCCTTTTGGGGTATTTCAATCATGCCCATCTTCCCTAAATTTTGCCTAAACCGCCCTTTCGTGTTTTCGATTTAGCGGGAATTTTCTCTCACTTTTTGAGGTTCGCTTTCTAGTTACGAACTCCTTAAGGATTGTATTTTCTGACTGCGTCCATATTGACTGGACTGGGGAGTTCTTGGCCGCCCATATCGGTGATGATCATGGTTCCTCTGCTAGAAATCTCTTCAATGACGTTCAATTGCTCGTAATTGCATCTCGCCCACTCTGGCTCTTCCATTTCTTCCTCAGTGAGGATCCTAGCTGACGGGATTTTTACATCAATTAGCAACACGGTTTCGGTCCCGTAAACAAGGGAGTATGGGGTTGTCCCTATTGAAGTCTGTATTGAAGTACTGTGTGCCATGAATGTCTATAACAGTTTGTCGCACCATTCATTTGTGGGTGATATGAAGATGAGTCTTTATGCTTGATCTTAAATTGGTCATACCACTGATCGACCAACTTATTATTGAAATTTTCGGCATTACCGGTGATGATTAATTTCGGCATACCATGACGCGTCATGACGTACTGCCTAATGAAACGTTTGATGGCCTTTGTCGTTATTGATGCTAGGGTGATAGCCTCTACCCACTTGGTGAAGTAATCGATCGCCGCTAATATGAATTAGAGGTGACACTGTTGGACGTGTCTCACATAGTCAACCAAAAGTATCTAAGTCTCGCAGGCTCATGTGTGGTCTACAATAACCTTCATGAATTTCTTCCATTAGGCGCTCAACGTTTTCAACATTCATGCATCTCAAATGGGTATCATCGAATGATCATTTGTATAGAGTTGAATCTGGCAAGGGTCTCCCACGAATCTGACAAAAAGGCCTAAGGGAGCTTAATCGATCAAAGCTCCATTGGTGATATCGGTTGAAAATAAGCCTGACAAGCCCTCGTGAGGATCAATGTCATCGCGTTGGATCACTTGTGGTGGGCCTGGGAATGAAACGGCGAGGGGAAGAAACAACAATGTTCCTGAACTTTCGGCTAAACGTTTCCTCCGGGCGACATAATAATCTTTGAAATTAGGACGGAAATCCAGTCCCAAAAGTGTCTTTGTTCTTTCTCAGAGCTCCCGGATGTGTGATGATCATATGTGGAGGTGGAGCTTAGTTAGGATGGCAAAAGTACCCGACATGAATTGACGAAGTTCTTACGGGCGGGAATGTTGATCCTGAAGACGAGGTCGGGGATACTGTGGTAATTGTTGGGTATCGATAGTGACAGCCCAGTAAGGAAAATGCCTTGAAGGCCCAATAACTATAGAGGGGGTAAACCCATGACATTTGAACCGGATCGGCCCAAGTACAAGTTAAACTCGGCCCTCCATAGAATGGCCCAGAACCGAGCACAAGGATTCTGAGAACGCCCTGAGTGCTCGCCCTTCTTCACTAAGGCCGCGACCTCTCACTGCTCGCCATGAGAGTGCTCGCCCCGAAGAGAGCCTTGCCTCTCTCCTCTGGTCCCACAAAACCGTTAATAAGGAAGTGGCCATGATATACCGCATATCTCGGTCACATATTCACTAAAGATTAGATTTGGTAACTGCAATATCTCGCAGTAACTGCCATATCCCACGATCCGAATCTTCCGCAACACAATATACACTAAGATATTCAGCTGCCTTATACGGTTCTATCTCTCTTACCCTATAAATACCCTTGCTTTACATACGTTCTTTACGTTTTTGAATTTTACACACACATATACTCATTTAAGCATCGTAGAGGGACCCAGAGGCACCCCCTCTGTTACGCTCCCCTACCTGTAGGTTCACCAGAGTTGGAGCAGAAGCGTCTTTCCATCCTCGTCTGGCATATTTCACTTCCAGATCAGCATCTAGGGTTTTACGATCCAACATTTGGCGCCGTCTGTGGGAAACGAGCAATTCAGCCATGAGAACTCGATCCCAAAGCAACCGTCGGAACCAGACCAGGGAGCGATCCTCAGATAGCTCTGATTCCGCAGCCGCTTCACCGCTTCAACAGGAACCTGCCAGCCGAGCAGGAGCTAATGTCGTTCCTATGCGAACGACTCGAGAACATGTCGGTGATTCAAGACCGACCCCCGTTGCTAATCAAAACGGAGCCCCGGCACCGCAGACAGTCCACATTGCTGGGCAAGATATCAATTTAACCTTAGAGATGGTCTCTCTGCTGGAAGCCATCCTAGGACAGGCGCGCCGCGAAACCCCTGCTCCTCAAGAAAACAATCCCTCTGCTCCTAAGGAAAACCACTGCCCTGCTGCCACAGGGCCCTCACCTTCAGAAGCGGCAAATCCTGGTCCCACTGCGCCTCAGGAGGATCAGGAGATGACGCCAGGTCAGCAGTCCCTACCTCCGGCATACACCCAGGAGCCAGCAGCCGCATACACTGCCAATCCTTTCGGTCTTCCTCCACCCGGAGCATTGCCTATGTACTGCACTGTGGATCAGATGGATGACCTCCTCAACAAAAGGCTCCGGGAAAGACAACTGACAGTCGTAGCTCCCTTCAAGGAGCAGTCTGCTCATCCTTTTACCGACGGGCTCGTCGCCATCAAAATCCCAAAGGAAGTAGTTGCTCGGGCCATACCTGAGTATAGCGGTGGAGGAGATCCCACCGTACATGTCAACAAACATGAGGCCTCTCTTCTGGGTAAGTCAAATGATCCTAATCACCTGGCTTTGTTATTTCCATCTACTCTTTCGGGTTCAGCTTCGTCCTGGTTCTTCAGCATCCCTGCAGGATCAATCGGAACTTGGGCAGAGTGAAGAAGCAAGTTCCTGGAGAGATATATGGGTGAACGCCAGTTGCTGAAGAGCGTGGTCGCCCTTGACTCGGTCAAACAGCAGCCTGGAAAGTCTCTATCCAACTTCTACAGGCTTTTTCATCAGAACGTCACGGAGATAGATCGCCGAATCTCGGATGGGGAGATCATTCGAGCATTTTACAGGGGTCTGGATGTGGACAACAAGGCCTCGAGGAAGCTGCGAAACAGCTATCATGTGAAGGAGATCGAAACGTTGGAGGAGTTGGCGTCCAGAGCAAAAGGTTTCATAGACCTTGAGAGGGCGAATACAGAGGCATACTTCCTGACGACCTCGCTAAGGGTGGTCCATGAACCCCGACGCTATGGTAAGAATGAGGTGAAGAAGGAGAAGAGGGGAAAGGAAAGCAGGCCCCGGGTCGAGTCTCTTCCAGCGCCTCGCCATCCAGAGGTCCCTGAGTACTTCACGCCTTTAAATAGGCAGATCTCAGCGGTATTAGTCGAGATGGAGAGGAGATCCTTGGCGAGGCCACCGATGCCTCGACGAGGTGGGCAACCCATGGGAAAGGATGTCGAGAGCTATTGCAGATACCACAAGTGCAAGGCCCATAAGACGGATGACTGCCGCATTTTGAAGCGGGACATAGAGAGGTTGATTCAGGGGGGAATGTTGAAAGAATTTCTGGCAGGGTGAGACCGAAGTCGAACGCCCCCCAGGAGGCATTGTTCGTCAGCCCCTGCAGAACAAACTGAGCCATCTAGAAGCAAGAGGAGAGTAAATCTGATTGCAGGAGGATTCGGTGCAGGCGGCGAGAGGTCAAGCGCAAGGGAGGTCTACGCCACTCAGATCTCCACAGCAGTTCAGTTGGGGAAGCGGCCCCGACCTGAAGAGAACATTGTCATCTCATTCTCCGAAGATGATTTGGCACATGTCACCACCCCCCACAACGATGCTCTGGTCATCACGGCAGACATTGACGTCTGTGACGTTGCAAGGATTCTGGTCGACGGAGGCAGCTCGACAGACATCCTATTTCTGGACGCTTTTGAGAAGATAAGCAAGTCCAAACGTGACCTGAAGAGGGTCGACTTTCCGCTGATCGGGTTTGCGGGAAGAACAACTTATCCACTGGGGGCTATAACCATGCCAGTGATTTTTGGCGAGGGATGGAAGAGGATCAAGGTGTCGGTCACTTTCCTGGTGGTCGATTCACCTACATCCTACAACGCCATCATAGGGAGGACCACGATCAACCCAAACAAGATTGTGGCCTCCACTGTCCACCAGAAGATGAAGTTCCCCACGCCTAACGGGATTGGAGAAGTGCTCGGAGATCAGCCTTCCTCGCGGCAATGCTATGTGAACTGTTTGCGCAGGAAGAACCAAAGGGAGGCGCTCGCCATCGAAACATAGGCCGACCCTCACGATAACTTGGCTCGGCCAGCACATATGGAAGAGTTGGAAGAGGTTGAAATAGATGGTCCGGATAAGAAGGTGCTCATTGGAACCACCTTGAAGGAGAATCAGAAGGAGGCCATGACCGCCCTCCTCAAAGAATTTAAAGAGCTCTTCGCCTGGCAGCCGAGCAACATGCCAGGAATCTGCACAGATATCATCTCCCACGAGCTCAGAATAGACCCTTCCATCAAGCCAATCGCCCAAAAGAGAAGATCATTCGGGACAGACAAGCGTTTGGCGATCAGGCAGGAAGTCGGCAGGTTGATTGAAGCTGACTTCGTCAGAGAGGTGAGATTCCAGAGCTGGGTCGCCAACCCAGTTTTGGTTAAGAAATCAAACGTCAAGTGGAGGATGTGCGTCGACTTCCGCGACTTGAACAAGGCTTGCCCCAAGGATTCATATCCCCTTCCGAGGATTGATCAGCTGGTCGATGCTACCTCGGGTCATGAGATGCTGAGCTTCATGGACTCCTACTCAGGCTACAACCAGATCAGAATGCATCCAAACGATGAGGCTCACACCACTTTATATGCCGATGGGGACATTCTGTGCTACAAGGTGATGCCCTTTGGCCTTATCAATGCCGGGGCAACTTATCAACGGATGGTGAACCGACTGTTCCAGGACATGCTGTGAAGGAACATGGAGGCCTACGTGGATGATATGCTCGTCAAAACCATCAAGGGCAATCCTCACACGGCGGACCTCCGCGAAGCTTTTGAATGCATGAGAAGACACAGTGTTCGCCTGAATCCTGCCAAGTGCGCCTTTGGGGTCAAGTCCGGTAAATTTCTGGGTTTCATGGTCAGTGAAAGAGGAATCGAAGCAAACCCGGAAAAGCTAAAGGCCATAGAGGAGATGAAGTCGCCAACATGCCACAAGGAAGTCCAATGCCTGAATGGATGCCTAGCTGCTCTCAACCGCTTCCTCTCCAAAGCGAGCGACAGGTCCCTCCCATTCTTCAAAACTCTGATGGCCAACCGCAAGTTCGAGTGGACGCCAGACTGCAAGGAAGCGTTCCAGTCCTTGAAGATACATATCCAAACACTCCCAGCTCTGGCAAAACCCGTTCCAGGCGAGCAGCTTTTCCTTTATCTAGGCATTAGCGATGTGGCAGCCAGTGCTGTCTTAATAAGGGATGAAATAATGTTCAGAGTCCAGTGTATTTCATTAGCAAAATGTTCAACTCAGCTGAAATAAAATATGTCCAGATTGAGAAGTATCTCTATGCCTTAGTTATTGCTGCTCGGAAGCTGAGACCTTACTTTCATGCGCACGACATCACGGTCCTCACCAATTAACCTCTCAAAAACTTCCTGATGAAACCAGATTCTTCAGGAATAATGGTCAAGTGGGCGATCGAGCTCAGCGAGTTCAAGATCAAATTTGCGCCAAAAACGGCCATCAAAGGTCAAGCACTAGCTGATTTTATAGTGGAAAGCACGAGTAACGGCCAAACAGAAGCAGAAAACAGGCCAAGTCAGTCAGCAGACGACAATCAAATCTGGGAACTCTATACGGACAGGTCTTCATCAAAAGAAGGCTCGGGGAAAGGTTTAATTCTAATCCCTCCTGAGGGCGAGCCTCTGAAGTACGCGATCGCCTTGACATTCCCAGCGACCAATAATGAAGCAGAATATGAGTCTCTTATCACTGGACTCAGACTAGCAAAAGGAATGGGTATAACTGCGCTTAAAGTAAAAAGTGACTCAGAGCTTATTGTCAATCAAGTTAATGGCGCCTACGAGGCAAGGGGAGAAAATATGAAGAAATATCTCAGCATTGCCAAAATGCTGGTCGCGGAAATCCCAAATTTCGCGATTGAATCTATTCCTCGCCAAGAAAACCAGATGGTAGATTCTTTGAGTAAACTGGCATTCGGGGGAACGACAATCCAGGATGTGCAATTTCTGGAAAAATCCCTATGTTAAGTCCTGGAAAGCAGAGCAGAGGTCTTCAACATTCAAGGACAGGTCACGTGGATGACCCCGTTCCAGAATTATTTAAAAGAAGGAATCCTCCCAGAAGACGAAGGCGAATCCACGAGGATTAGAAGAGTCGCAGCCAGTTATCTAATCATCGATGGAGAACTCTACAGAAAAGGCTACTCGACGCCTTACTTGAGATGTGTTGCTCATCCTGAAACAGAAAAGGTTCTTCGAGAAGCTCACGAAGGGGCGGCAACATGTCATGAAGGTGCTCGATCACTAACCAGGAAAATCTTCAGATTGGGATATTACTGGCCAACCTTGGGAAAAGATGCAGCCGAGTTAACACAGAAGTGTGAGATTTGCCAGCAGTTTGCACCACGATTGGGTCGATCATCAACATTATTATCCCCAATGGCGGGTTCCTGGCCTTTCGCTCAATGGGGAATCGATATATTGGGTCCTTTTCCTATTAGCCCTGGTCAGTGTACTCACATTATAGTGGCAATCGACTACTTTACTAAGTGGATAGAGGTGAAAGCTCTAGCTTCGACAACAGAATTCCAGGTCATCAAGTTCCTACAGGTCAACATATTCTCCAGGTTCGGCATTCCTAAGATACTCATCAGTGATAATGGTCCGCAATTTATTGTAAAAGAGCTGAAATGCCTCTGTGAAGAATATCATTTCGACCATCGTTTCAGCTCAGTACATCATCCTCAAACGAATGGGCAAGCTGAAGCAGCCAACAAGGTTGTGTTAGCAGGACTCAAGAATAGGGTTCGAGCATTCAAAGGGAACTGGGCAGATGAACTGGAAAACGTATTATGGGCCATCAGAACAACACCTAAGGCGGCCACAGGAGAAACGCCTTTCAGTTTAGTGTACGGATCAGAAGCAGTAGCACCAGCCGAAATAGCAGTGCCTACCCGCAGAGTCTTACAGTTTAACGCGGAGGCAAATGAGATCGAGCGCATAACTGACCTCGACTTAGCAGAGGAGAAGAGATGGCTCTCGGAAAATACACAAGCAAAGATGAGCTTGGCGACCGCTCGGTACTTCAACAGAAAAGTCAGCGCTCGTCAATTTTTCGTGGGGGAGATGGTTATGAGAAAGAATGAATTCACAAGGCTGGACAGTAAAAATAAACTTTCAGACAAATGGGAAGGACCGTACAAGGTAGTAGAGATCGCCGCACCAGGATCCTACTATTTGGAAACCACCGAAGGCGAGAGGTTACGCCGTCCATTTAATTCTGAGCATTTAAGAAGATTTCATACATAGCTTGTAATCAAACTGTTATGTCAATAAAAGAAAGCCATTCCTTCATAAAGTGTGTCCACTCGAAGCAAGTCGAAGGTAAAAGCCCTGACGCCAAAAGTCAGGCCAAAAGCCCTATCGCCAAAGATAGGCCAAAAGCCCTAACAAAAAAGTTAGGCCAAAAGCCCTATCGCCAAAGATAGGCCAAAAGACCTAACAAAAAAGTTAGGCCAAAAGCCCTAGTAACAAGTCTAGGCCAAAAGCCCTATCGCCAAATATAGGCCAAAAGCCCTTACAAAAAAGTTAGGCCAAAAGCCCTAGTAACAAGGCTAGGCCAAAAGCCCTGACGCCAAAGTCAGGCCAAAAGCCCTAGTAACAAGGCTAGGCCGAAAGCCCTGACGCCAAAGTCAGGCCAAAAGACCTAGCAAAAAGTTAGGCAAAAAAAAAGCCCTGACGCCAAAGTCAGGCCAAAAGACCTACTAAAAAGTTAGGCAAAAAAAAGTCATGACGCCAAAGTCAGGCCAAAAGACCTAGCAAAAAGTTAGGCAAAATAAAAGCCCTGACGCCAAAGTCAGGCCAAAGAAATTTTAGGCGATCACTATGGATGACGAAGCCTTAAAATCCACAAATTCCCTGCTATTATGCAAACTTCAAGGTAGGTGATATCTCTTTGAACTTAGAAGTTTATGCTTTTAAGTATCAGAATATTATCTTGAGAAAATTTCGTATGGACTTATGCTCGGTTTGAGACTTTAAGAGTCGAAGCCATTATACAGCAAGAAAAGTCAAGAGTAATTATGATTAGGATATTGGATAGCCAAATATGTTCGAAAGTCGATTAAAGGCTCAAGAATATAAAGGCATGTAAAGAAACCAAGTCTTAAATAAATAATTACAAACCGAAACAAAAATTACAAAAACAGCTATCTAAAGAAAATAAAAAATACGGTCGCCAAGGAGTTGGAGGCCTCAAGATTTCGGATCCTTGGGGGCAAGGGTGCTCTGATCGCCTTCGGGGTCAGGAGTACTGGGCTCGCCTTCAGGAGCAACCTATTTAGCAACAGCAGGTCGAGAAGGGCGACTCTGCAAGAAGCTCTTCAAGGATTCAACTTCCCCAAGGGGAAAGTTGGGGTCGACCGCCTGGACCTACTCCACCAGGTCTTGAAGAAAATCGGCAATCGCCGACTTCATCACCTTCAAGGCCTGGTCCTCAAAGTCTTCGGAGGCCTTGAACTCCTCGACCACGGCTTGGGGTGAAGAAACCGCCTTCAGCTGATCAGCCAGCCGGTTCTTCTTCTCCTCCAGGGCGATTCCCCTGGCTTCAGCAGCATCCCTCTGGGCCACCTAAGCACGAGCCTCCTTCAACTCGGCCTCCAGGCGAGCTCGGACCGCTTCCCCTTCATCAAGGCACCGATGAAGGGCCTCAGCTTCTTGAAGAAAGGCTGCAGCATCACCCTCCCTCTTCTTCACATCAGCAAGGAGGCGCTGCTCCTTCGTGAAGTACTCCTCCCGGGCGTCGTCCACCAAGGTGATCGCCACGTCAGCGGTCTTCTTGATGGCCTCCAACTGCCCGGGGGTGACCCACGTGCTTCGATATTGCTCCATCTCGACAAGCAGATCAGAGTGCTTGTCGGCGAGCTCGCCGAAGACGCGGCCAAGGATCACCTCTTCCCGAACAAGTTGACAACAAAAACACAAGGAAAAATGTCAAGTCATCAAAATAAAAAGGAATGACAAGGAAGAAATAACGGAAAGAAGGCGAGATCATACCAGGGCAACTCGTTCGAAGTGGGTCCGCAAGAACCCCTCGATCTGAGGAAGCTCCGTGGGGACAATTGAGCGGTCCTTGGGGGGAATTACCCCATCAAGGAGCCGCATGAACATATCCGGGCTACCCCGGAGGCTCTTCTAGGCGGGGTACCCCTTATTGGCAAGGTCCCCACAAGGGACCCAAGGCCCCCGAGAGTCCACAACCTTAAAAGGATGGAATAAGCTCGCCATGGAGCAGTACTCCTCGGCGGGAGCCCTCGAGGAGCTGGAAGCAGCAGGCCCCTTCTTCTGGGCCCCAGACTACTTAGGAGGAACCGTGGGCACCGAAGGAGCGGTGGCTTGATGAATGCCTGCCATCTCAAGCGCATTCTCAGTAGTCTCCGCCACTGAGCGAATGGACTTGAACTGGGACGACCGATGCAGCCGTTACAAGTCGTCGATGGCGTTCCAGTCACCCCCTGACAATTCTTCGAAGGAAGGAGGAAAATTCTTGTCCGGGTTAAACAATTTCCAGGGTACACTCCCCTTGTACAAGAAGTAAAACTTCTTGTAGTTAGAGTTAGTGGACCGGAAATCATCGCCAAACGAACATGGACGTTCCAAATCCATCCTTGAGGGCCTCCCAACTCTGAAAACTTCGGCCAGCGTGGTTGGAAGTGGTGGAGGTGGGTCGCCCCTGCTGCCAGCCGGAAGAAACACAGGAACAAGGCCAGTGAATACGCCCATTCCTGGCGTATGCACAGGAACTTGAAACCGACCCACATCTTGAGGGCATTAGGAACGAGGTGCCTGGGGTGAATCCCGTAAAGCTGGCACAAGGTCTGTAAATCCTCACAGAGAGAAAAACGCAACCCAACATCGATCTGGCCCGCATAAATGTAAACCTCTCCGTCGTGAGGAAAATGCAGACCTAAGCCAGGATACCTAGGAGCATCCTCCACGCTGAAGCCACCAAGCGCCACCATGGTCTTAAAGTAAGTCGGCTTCAATTCATTAGGCTTGACGTCTACTCAAATAAATTCAGATATAGCAATGACAAACATAAAAAACAAGGAACAGCAGGGGATATTACCAAAACAGAATACCGAAAGGACAGAAGTTTACCTTTTGGAGAAAAGATGGGCGTCTGGAGCTCAGGCCCATCCACCACCACTGGGGTGGCCGCGGATCTCCCCACGTCAGGCTGTTCCCCCGCTGAGGGGGGCATGGCACCATCCCTAATGGTCAGGGGGGCATTGGTATCCTTAGGGGCATTTGCATTTTTGGACCCCTTTGTAGCCGTGTGCTTAACTCTTTGACCTCGGGTACCCATGGAAGCAGTGGAGAAAAGGTTGAAGAAGATCGAAGAAGATTGAAAAGGAAAAGAGAAGGTTCGCAAAGGAGCTTTGGAAATTTGAAAGAGTGAACAAACGTAAAAAACAAAACAGAGAAACTGATGTCTCTTATATAGGCCCAAAAAGGAGTAACCGCCACGGGCGAATCGAAGCGACACAGGGGAATAATTGCACCTTTTTGGAAAAAAACAAAGAAATGTCAGAATTCCAAGAGACACCTCGGGGAGACAAACGGTTGGCTGGTACAGACAACTGTCAGACTACCCTAGGTTTACGGAAAAGTAAATGTCAGGCGTGCCTCAAGTGACCGTTCGATTTCTGGACAACTGTGCAGTTATTAAATGCTAAAAGTCCACTAAGGAGACAAGGGGGTCGCCAGCGCACTAATAGGCGTTATCAGAAATACCTCGGGCAGATTTGAACAGGGAAGAAACTGCTCGCCAAACGAGCTCGAAATGTCTCAAAGGTCATGAACCATTACAAGAGACGTCACTATCTAAAACCCTACCAATAAATCAAGCTCGACTGAAGAAACTTCAATCAAGCTTCGGGGGCAAATGTTGGGTATCGATAGTGACAGCCCAGTAAGGAAAATGCCTCGAAGGCCCAATAACTATAGAGGGGGTAAACCCATGACATTTGAACCGGATCGGCCCAAGTACAAGTTAAACTCGGCCCTCCATAGAATGGCCCAGAACCGAGCCCAAGGACTCTGAGAACGCCCTGACTGCTCGCCATTTTTCACTAAGGCCGCAACCTCTCACTGCTCGCCATGAGAGTGCTCGCCCCGAAGAGAGCCTTGCCTCTCTCCTCTGGTCCCACAAAACCGTTAATAAGGAAGTGGCCATGATATCCCGCGTATCTCGGTCACATATTCACTAAAGATTAGATTTGGTAACTGCAATATCTCGCCGTAACTGCCATATCCCACGATCCGAATCTTCAGCAACTCAATATACACTAAGATATTCAGTTGCCTTTATACGGTTCTATCTCTCTTACCCTATAAATACCCTTGTTTTACATACGTTCTTTACGTTTTTGAGGTTTATACACACATATACTCATTTAAGCATCGGAGAGGGACCCAGAGGCACCCCCTCTGTTGCGCTCCCCTACCTGCAGGTTCACCGGAGTTGGAGCAGAAGCGTCTTTCCATCCTCGTCTGGCATTTATTTCACTGCCAGATCAGCATCTAGGGTTTTACGATCCAACAGTAATCACGGCTGCTTGGATCCAACTGGAACTCAAAAGAGAAAAATATGCTCGGCCTGGGAGGTCATGTCAACGATTGACTACAATGTACGGGATGATTTTCTCCTCGTGTTTTTGAGGTGTTGGAGTCATTGAATGTTACATGGGTTCCCGGAAACCTAAATTCAAAATACCATAGTTAGAAGGATGAATACCAATTTGATCACGCATGATTGGTTTAGAAAATTCTGCATGTTCCGTTCATTCCATTCGTACACTTTGATTGCATGTATGGCAAAAGGTTTTTTCAAAAATACTTTAAAAGGATTTGGCCAATCGATGTCTAGTTCTTAAGACGTTTCACACGACGACGTAGCTCATTGAGTGCATTTGTTGCTTGTTCCTTGTTACGAATGAAGACCGAGGACATGCATTTTGAAAATCTTTTTATTCGCCTCGTCCTTGGTTCGAAGGAAGGTCTGAATTATTCAAGGGTGTCATTCAACTCATCTACGTTGCCCCCACATTTTTCCAGGGTGCCCCACATTGCTTGAATGATGGTGGTTGCCCGATTATCTCCTCCGTGTTGAAAGACGGACTTGTATGTGCCAAATGGAACTTGTGAATGTATTCCGTTGTTGTTAACTACGCAGATGCATTTTCCACATTCCAAAAGTTAGACAATACATCAAGGAGAATCCTGTTGATTTTGCAACTTGCAAGCTCGTAAATCTCGCCAATCTTCTTGCTCACGTATTTCTGATTCCCTTTTGTCATGAGTTTTTATATCTGAGAACTTTTCAACCGTAGGGGGCGGTATGACCTTAATGTGAGGGCAATGATTTTTTTTCATACTTACCAAAGATGGTGCGTGAAACGTCCTAAAGATACAAGATAGAATAAACGGAACTTACATTTTTAAACAAAAAAAAATGCAATGCAATTGCGAGAATGTAAATTTCATTAATAAGGTTCGTATTACATTTACAACAGTTTGAAATATATAATACAAAAGGCCCAATCCTATACATGTCATGATCTAAGGCCAAAACAAAACACATTTACATAATGGACCGAACTTCCATCTACATTTGTTGGGCAGACATCTAATTCACAACAGTTGGGCCGCATTTTCTTCATGAACTATGGGCCAATATCGTATCCAAATACTTGGGCTAAATTCCCATTTACATCAGTTGGGCCCAAAAATGGAAAAACACACAAAAGTGGTAAAGGGTAAACACGGTGTGGAGGTTTTGTTCTAAATGGATGGAATTTCCAGGTCCTCTGAACCAGCAGAACCTCACCCCCTAAAGTTGAGTTGAGTTGTTTGGGTCCGTGGTGGCGGTCCAAACCGCTCTGGGCGCATTCCCCTACTAAGCTCTTAATGTGCTCCATGTCCGAGCGGGTAATGGTAACCAGCGTGGTGTGTGCAAACCAAGAATTTAAATGTTCTTTTTTGAATTATTACAATTACATCACCTTATGGACAAAATTTGAAACTACAAGCATGAGCAAATGGTCAAAACGGATAGGGCAAAATATAATATGGCAAAGCAAACATGACAAAGCCTAAACCCTCTAAAAGAAGTCCCCCGTAGAGTCGCCAAATTGTCGGACGTCGGATCCGACTTTCCCCGACTCTTTTTGAAAAATGCTTTTAATTTTCATTTGAAAATATGGGGTCTTGGCGAGCGACGAGTCCGGTCGAGCGGGGTCATCAACCGGACGTAAAAATGAAAGAGTCGCCTCCGATTAATTAAAGGCTAACTGGAATCCTAAAATTTACCTAGGGTACATGGTGTTAACATCCTAGGGCTTGGAAAAGTCTACGTCCAGAGAATCGAGTTCGGGAGTTTGATTACGTCTTAAGGGCTCGCGAGCCCATAATCCGCCCTTTCGGTAATTTAGTTTGCTTTTGAATTTATATTTGTTTTTCAACTTTCCCGATTTACCCAAATTGTCCAATTTGATCATGTTTGGCTAAAGAGATGACATTCATTTTTTTTAATTAACAATACACAATAATTTATTTTTTGAGTAAAATTAAAATAAATAAACAATAGAGAATAAACTTAATTGTGCTAAAAAAAGAGCGGTTTAACTTTGGAGTCATTTAAGACGTGTCAAACGTATACCATTAATTTTGAAAATATGAAGCATATTCGACAAACTTGTGACACCTTGAGAAGTAATGGGATGTCCAGAAAAGTTTAGGGACCAAGATGCAATTATTTAAAATTTCGATCTGATTTGGAAAAAACTTTTAAAAATTGCAAATATGACCAAAACTTTTGTGGTTTGGTTTATAACACTCGGTAAAGTCCCAAAATGACCCGAGAGTCCAAGGACCAAGTTGTAACCTTCATAAAAGTTTGGGAAAGACCTAATTAATTTTCCCATAATTTTCACAAATGTCTAAAATGACCCCAAAGTTATACCAAACTTAAAACCGAGTACGATTCTTATACGAAATACAACTATTAACACATAATATTGATGAAAGAAACTTCATTCACATTAAGAAATACAAATATCGAGCACGAGAGGAGATATACCTAAGTTATTCGAAGTTTAGATACCTTACGAGAAACCGATATTCGCCGATTTTTCTTCACTCTTTTTTCACTCACTATCACTCTAATCCTCACTTTGAATTTTTTTTTCTCTCTTTTCGTTTCGTTTCCTTTTTTTTTCTTTCCATTTCTTCAATGTCGTAGCTTACGGCAAGTTTGTTTAAAACTCTCCTTTGGTTTCTTCCTTTCCTTTTCAACCGTAGCTATCCCTTTCTATTGTAGAGTTTTCTCCTCCAAATAGATGATAAACATGGACAATACATGGTGGATGGCAAAGGTGATAGCAATTAGGAAAAGGTTATTGGCAATTGGGAGGTGATTGGCAATTGGGAAGTGATTGGTGTTGGGTATCGATAGTGACAGCCCAGTAAGAAAAGGCCTCGAAGGCCCAATAACTATAGAGGGGGTAAACCCATGACATCCGAACCGGATCGGCCCGAGTACAAGCCAAACTTGGCCCACCATCGAGTAATCCAGAATCGAGCCCAAAGTCTATAGGGACGCCAAAGGCTCTCGGACTGCTCGCCATTCTCTACCAGGTCGCGACCTTCCACTGCTCGACATGGGAGTGCTCGCCCCGAAGAGAGCCTTGCCTCTCTCCTCTGGTCCCACAAAACCGTTAATAAGGAAGTGGCCACGTTATCCCGCATATCTCGGTCGCATATTCACTAAGGATTAGATTTGGTAACTGCAATATCTCGCAGTAACTGACGATCCGAATCTTCGGCAATACAATATACACTAAGATATTCAGCTGCCATATACGATTCTATCTCTCTTACCCTATAAATACCCTTGCTTTACATACGTTCTTTACGTTTTTTGAGTTTTATACACACATACTCATTTAAGCATCGGAGAGGGACCCAGAGGCACCCCCTCTGTTGCGCTCCCCTACTTGCAGGTTCACCGGAGTCGGAGCTGAAGCGTCATCCCAACCTTGTCTGGCATTCAATTCACTGCCAGATCAGCATTCAGGATTTCACGATCCAACATTTGGCGCCGTCTGTGGGAAAAGAGCAATTTAGCCATGAGAACTCGATCCCAAAGCAACCGTCGGAATCAGACTAGGGAGCGATCCTCAGATAGCTCTGATTCCGCCGCCGCTTCACCGTTTCAACAGTCACCTGCCAGCCGAGCAGGAGTTAATGCTGTTCCTCTGCGGACAGCTCAAGAACATGTCGGTGATTCAAGACCTACCCCAGCTGCTGATCAAAAAGGAGCCCCTGCACCGCAGACAGTCCACATTGCGGGGCAATATATTAATTTAACCCCCGAGATAGTCTCCTTGCTGGAAGCCATCCTAGGACAGGCGCGCCGCCAAGCCCCTGCTCCTCAGGAAAACCACCGCCCTGCTGCCACAGGGCCTTCACCTTCAGAAGCGGCCAATCCTGGTCCTGCTGCGCCTCAGGAGGATCAGGAGATGACGTCAGGTCAACAGTCACTACCACCAGCACACACCAAAGAGCCAGCAGCCGCATATACTGCCAATCCTTCCGGTCCGCTTCCACCCGGAGCCTCTCCCATGTACTGCACTGTGGATCAGATGGATGACCTCCTCAACAAAAGGCTCCAGGAAAGACAGTTGACAGTCATAGCTCCCTTCAAGGAGCAGTCCTCTCATCCTTTCACCGACGCACTCGTCGCTATCAAAATCCCGAAGGATGTGGTCGCCCGGGCCATACCTGAGTATAGCGGTGGATGAGATCCCACCGTACATGTCAACAAGCATGAGGCCTCCCTTCTGGGTAAGTCAAACGATCCCAATCATTTGGCTTTGCTATTTCCATCTACTCTTTCGGGTTCGGCTTCGTCCTGGTTCTTCGGCCTCCCTGCAGGATCAATCGGAACTTGGGCAGAATTGAGAAGCAAGTTCCTGGAGAAATATATGGGCGAGCGCCAGTTGCTGAAGAGCGTGGTCAAACAGCAGCCTGGAGAGTCGCTGTCCAACTTCTACGGGCGTTTTCATCAAAACGTCACAGAATTAGATCGCCGAATCTCGGATGGGGAGATCATTTGAGCATTCTACAGAGGTCTGGATGTGGCCAACAAAGCCTTGAGAAAGCTGCGAAACAGCTATCATGTGAAGGAGATTGAGACGTTGGAGGAGTTGGCAACCAGAGCAAAAGGTTTCATAGACCTTGAACGCGCAAACATCGAGGCTAACCTCCTGACGACCTCGCTAAGGATAACCCATGAACCCCGACGCGATGGTAAGAAGGAGGTAAAGAAGGAGAAGAAGGGAAAAGAAAGTAAGCCCCGAGTCGAGTCTCTTCCAGCGCCTCGCCATCCAGAGGTCCCTGAGTACTTCACGCCTTTAAATGGGCAGATCTCAGCGGTACTAGTCGAGATGGAGAGGAGATCCTTGGCGAGGCCACCGATGCCTCGTCGAGGTGGGCTACCCATGGGCAAGGATGTCGAGAGCTATTGCAGATACCATAAGTGCAAGGGCCATAAGACAGACGATTGCAAGATTCTGAAGCGAGATATAGAGAAGCTGATTCAGGGGGGAATGTTGAAGGAATTTGTGGCAGGGCGAGACCGAAGTCGAACGCCCCCCAGGAGACATCGTTCACCAGCCCCTGCAGATCAAGCTGAGCCTTCTGGAAGCAAGAGGAGAGTGAATCTGATTGCGGGAGGATTCGGCGCAGGCGGCGAGAGGTCAAACGCCAGAGAGGTCTACGCCACTCAGATCTCTACGACAGTTCAGTTGGGGAAGCGGCCCCGACCTGAAGAAAACATTGTCATCTCATTCTCTGAAGATGATTTGGCACATGTCACCACGCCCCACAACGATGCTCTGGTCATTACTGCAGATATTGACGGCTGTGATGTTGCAAGGATTCTGGTCGACGGAGGCAGCTCGACAGACATCTTGTTTCTGGACGCCTTTGAAAAAATGGGCAAATCCAAACGCGACCTGAAGAGGGTCGACTTTCCGCTGATCGGATTTGCGGGAAGAACAACTTATCCACTGGGGGCTATAACAATGCCAGTGATTTTTGGCGAGGGGTGGAAAAGCATCAAGGTGTCGGTCACTTTCCTGGTGGTCGATTCACCTAGATCCTACAACGCCATCATAGGGAGGACCACGATCAACCCAAACAAGATTGTGGCCTCCACTGTCCACTAGAAGATGAAGTTCCCCACTCCGAACGGGGAGAAGTGCTAGGAGATCAGCCTTCCTCGCGGCAATGCTATGTGAACTGTTTACGCAGGAAGAACCAAAGGGAGGCGCTCGCCATCGAGACAGAGGCCGATCCCCGCGAGGACTTGGCTCGGCCAGCACCCATGGAGGAATTGGAGGAGGTCGAGATCGATGGTCCAGACAAAAAGGTGCGCATTGGGACCACCTTGAAAGAGGATCAGAAGGAGGCCATGACCGCCCTCCTCAAGGAATTCAAAGAGCTCTTCGCCTGGCAGCCGAGCGACATGCCAGGAATCAGCACAGATATTATCTCTCATGAGCTCAGGATAGACCCCTCCATCAAGCCGATCGCCCAAAAGAGAAGATCATTCGGGACTGATAAGCGTTTGGCGATCATGCAGGAAGTCGGCAGGTTGATTGAAGCTGACTTCGTCAGAGAAGTAAGATTCCAGAGCTGGGTCGCCAACCCAGTTTTGGTCAGGAAATCTAACGGCAAGTGGAGGATGTGCGTCGACTTCCGCGACTTAAACAAGGCTTGCCCCAAAGATTCATATCCCCTTCCGAGAATTGATCAGCTGGTCGATGCTGAGCTTCATGGACGCCTATTCAGGCTACAACCAGATCAGAATGCATCCAGAAGACGAGGCCCACACTGCTTTCTATGCTGACGGGGACATTCTATGCTACAAGGTGATGCCCTTTGGTCTCATCAATGCCGGGGCAACTTATCAGCGGATGGTGAACCGACTGTTCCAGGACATGCTGGGAAGGAACATGGAGGCCTACGTAGATGATATGCTCGTCAAATCCATCAAAGGCAATCCTCATCCCACCGACCTCCGTGAAGCTTTTGAATGCATGAGGAGACACAGCGTTCGCCTGAACCCGGCAAAACGCGCCTTTGGAGTCAAGTCCGGGAAGTTCCTGGGTTTTATGGTCAGCGAAAAGGGCATTG
Source organism: Chamaenerion angustifolium (assembly GCA_946814005.1). Taxonomy (NCBI): domain Eukaryota; kingdom Viridiplantae; phylum Streptophyta; class Magnoliopsida; order Myrtales; family Onagraceae; genus Chamaenerion; species Chamaenerion angustifolium. Next base: position 21,262,304 of record OX328270.1, on the reverse strand, counting down.
AGGCAAACCCGGAAAAGCTAAAGGCCATAGAAGAAATGAAGTCGCCAACCTGCCATAAGGAAGTCCAATGCCTGAACGGCCGACTAGCTACTCTTAACCGCTTCCTTTCCAAAGCAAGCGACAGGTCCCTTCCGTTCTTCAAAACCTTGAGGGCCAACCGCAAGTTCGAGTGGACGCCAGACTGCGAGGAAGCATTCCAGTCCTTGAAAAGGCATATTCAAACACTCCAGCTCTGGCAAAACCCGTTCCAGGCGAGCAGTTTTTCCTCTATTAAGGCATTAGCGATGTGGCAGCCAGTGCTATCTTAATAAGGGAGGAGAATAATGTTCAGAGTCCAGTGTATTTTATTAGCAAAATGTTCAACTCAGCAGAAATAAAATATGTCCAGATTGAGAAGTATCTCTATGCCTTAGTTATTGCTGCTCGGAAGCTGAGACCTTACTTTCATGCGCACGACATCACGGTCCTCACCAATCAACCTCTCAAAAACTTCCTGATGAAGCCAGATTCTTCAGGAAGAATGGTCAAGTGGGCGATCGAGCTCAGCGAGTTCAGGATCAAATTTGCGCCAAAAACGGCCATCAAAAGTCAAGCACTAGCTGATTTCATAGTGGAAAGCACGAGTAACGGTCAAGCGGAGGCAGAAAACAGGCCAAGTCAGTCAGCAAACGACAATCAAATCTGGGAACTCTATACGGATGGGTCTTCATCAAAAGAAGGCTCGAGGGCAGGTTTAATTCTTATTCCTCCTGAGGGCGAGCTTCTGAAATACGCGATCGCCTTGACATTCCCGGCGACCAATAACGAAGCAGAATACGAGGCTCTTATCACTGGACTCAGACTAGCAAAAGGAATGGGTATAGCTGCGCTTAAAGTAAGAAGCGACTCAGAGCTCATTGTAAATCAGGTTAATGGCGCATACGAGGCAAAGGGAGAAAAGATGAAGAAATTTCTCGGCATTGCCAAAAAGCTGGTCGCAGAAATCCCAAATTTCGCGATTGAATTCATTCCTCGCCAAGAAAACCAAATGGCAGATTCTTTAAGTAAGCTAGCCTTCGGAGGGGCGACAATCCAGGATGTGCAATTTCTGGAAAAGGCCCTATGTTCAGTCCTTGAAAACAGAGCGGAGGTCTTCAACATTCAAGAACAGGTCACCTGGATGACCTCGTTCCAGAATTATTTGAAAGAAGGCATCCTCCAAGAAAACGAAGGCGAATCCACTAGGATTAGAAGACTCGCAGCCAGTTATCTAATCATCGATGGAGAACTCTACAGAAGAGGTTATTCGACGCCTTACTTGAGATGTGTTGCTCTGCCCGAAACAGAAAAAGTTCTTCGAGAAGCTCATGAAGGGGCAGCAGCATGTCATGAAGGCGCTCGATCGCTAAGCAGGAAAATATTCAGATTGGGATATTACTGGCCGACCTTGGGAAAAGACGTAGCCGAATTAACACAGAAGTGTGAAATTTGCCAGCAGTTTGCACCACAATTGGGTCGACCATCGACATTATTATCCCCAATGGCAGGTGCCTGGCCCTTCGCTCAATGGGGAATCGATATATTGGGTCCTTTTCCCATTAGCACTGGTCAGCGTACTCACATTATAGTGGCAATCGACTACTTCACTAAGTGGGTAGAGGCGAAAGCTCTAGCTTCAACAACGGAATTCCAAGTTATCAAGTTCCTGCAGGTCAACATAATCTCCAGATTTGGTATTCCCAAAATACTCATCAGCGATAACGGTCCGCAATTCGTTGGAAAGGAGTTGAAATGGCTCTGTGAAGAGTATCATATCGATCATCGTTTCAGTTCAGTACATCACCCTCAAACGAATGGGCAAGCTGAAGCAGCCAACAAGGTTATCTTAACAGGACTCAAGAAAAGGGTTCGAGCATTCAAGGGGAATTGGGCATACGAACTGGAAAACGTATTATGGGCAATCAAAACAACACCTAAGGCGGCCACAGGAGAAACGCCTTTCAGTTTAGTGTACGGATCAGAAGCAGTAGCACCAGCTGAATTAGCAGTGCGTACCCACAGAGTCGTACACTTTAACGCGGAGGCAAATGAGATCGAGCGCAGAACTGACCTCGACTTAGCAGAGGAAAAGAGATGGCTCTCGGAAAAGACACAGGCAAAGATGCGTTTGGCGACCGCTCGGTATTTCAACAGAAAGGTCAGCGCTCGCCAATTTTTCGCGGGGGAGATGGTTATGAGAAGGAATGAATTCACAAGGCTGGACAGTAAAAACAAACTTTCAGCCAAATTGGAAGGACCATACAAAGTAGTAGAGATCGCCGCACCAGGATCCTACCATCCCCGTCAATTTAATTCTGAGCATTTAAGAAGATTTTATGCATAGCTTGTAATCAAACCGATTATGTCAATAAAAGAGAGCCATTCCTTCATAAAGCGTGTCCACTCGAAGCAAGCCGGAGCCAAAAATCCCTGACGCCAAAGTCAGGCCAAAAAGCCCTGACGCCAAAGTCAGGCCAAAAAGCCCTAGCAACAATACTAGGCCAAAAGCCCTGACGCCAGAGTCAGGCCAAAAAGCCCTAACAACAAAGTTAGGCCAAAAGCCCTAGCAACAAAGCTAGGCCAAAAAGCCCTGTCGCCAAAGACAGGCCAAAAGCCCTAGCAACAAAGCTAGGCCAAAAAGCCCTGTCGCCAAAGACAGGCCAAAAGCCCTAGCAACAAAGCTAGGCCAAAAAGCCCTGTCGCCAAAGACAGGCCAAAAGCCCTAGCAACAAAGCTAGGCCAAAAAGCCCTGTCGCCAAAGACAGGCCAAAAGCCCTAGCAACAAAGCTAGGCCAAAAAGCCCTGTCGCCAAAGACAGGCCAAAAGCCCTAGCAACAAAGCTAGGCCAAAAAGCCCTGTCGCCAAAGACAGGCCAAAAGCCCTAACAACAAAGTTAGACCAAAAAAGCCCTAGTAACAAAACTAGGCCACAAAAGCCCTAACAACAAAGTTAGGCCTCAAAAAACCTGACGCCAAGAGTCAGGCAAAGCCCTGACGCCAAAGTCAGGCCAGAAGCCCTGGTGACAAAGCCAAGCCCTGGTGACAAAGGGGAAAGTAATTATGATTAAGATATTGGATAGCTAAATGTGTTCGAAGTCGATTAAAGGCTCAAGAACATAAAGGCATTCAATAGAAAAACCCAAGTCTTCAATAAATAATTACAAACCAAAAACGGAAAATACAAAAATAGCTATCTAAAAAGATAAATACGGCCGCCAAGGAGTTGGGGACTTCAATCTTTGGGGTTCTCGGGGGCAAGGGCGCTCTGCTCGCCTTCGGGGGCAGAAGTACTGGGATCGCCTTCAGGAGAAGCCTCTCCAGCAACAGAGGGCTGTGAAGGGCGACTCCGCAGGAAGGTCTTCAAGGAGGCAACTTCCCCAAGAGGAAAGTTAGGATCGACCGCCTGGACCTTCTCCACCAGTTCTTGGAGAAAATCGGCGATGGTCGACTTCATCACCTTCAAGGCCTGGTCTTCAAAGTCCTGGGAGGCCTTGAACTCCTCAACCACGGCTTGGGGTGAAGGAACCGCCTTCAGCTGATCAGCCAGCCGGTTCTTCTCCTCCTCTAGGGCGACCCCCTAGCTTGGGCAGCATCCCTCTGGGCTTCCGCGGCGACCCTAAGAGCGTCCGACTCAACCACCTGGGCACGAGCTTCCTTCAACTCGGCCTCCAGGTGAGCACGGACCGCCTCCCCTTCATCAAGGCACCGATGAAGGGCCTCAACTTCATGAAGGAAGGCTGCAGCATCAGCCTCCCTCTTCTTGACATCAGCAAGGAGGCGCTGCTCCTTCCTGAAATACTTCTCCCGGGCGCCGTCCACCAAGGTGATCGCCATGTCAGCGGTCTTCTTGATGGCCTCCAACTGCCCGGGGGTGACCCCTGTGCTTCGGTATTGCTCCAGCTCGACAAGCAGATCAGAGTGCTTGTCGGCAAGCTCGCCGAAAACGCGGTCGAGGATCACCTCTTCCCGAACGAGCTGACAACAAAAGCACAAGGAAAAATGTCAAGTCATCAAAATAAAAAGGAATGACAAGGAATAAATAATGGAAAGAAGGCGAGATCATACCAGGGCAACTCGTTCGAAGTGGGTCCGTAAGAACCCCTCGATCTGAGGAAGCTCCGTAGGGACAATCGAACGGATCTTGGGGGAAATTATCCCATCAAGGAGCCGCATGCACACATCCGGGCTACCCCGTAGGCTCTTCTGGGCGGGGTACCCCTTCTTGGCAAGGTACCCACAAGGGACCCAAGGCCTCCGAGAGTTCCCAGCCTTAAAAGGCTGGAACAAGCTCGCCATGGAGCAGTACTCCTCGGCGGGATCCCTCGAGGAGCTGGAAGCAGAAGGCCCCTTCTTCTGGGCCCCAGACTCCTTAGGAGGAGCCGTGGGCACTGAAGAGGCGGGAGGCGCCAAAGACAAGGCCTTCTCCTTAGTGGCGGAAGGGCCCTGAAGAGAGGGAGAAGGAGGCGCCATGTCCAAACCCTTCCCTTTGCTGGCAGAATGGCCCTTAGGAGGAGGATGCTGGTCGACTTCCGGACATTCCTCACTCCTGACCTTCTTGGAGGGAGGAGGAGGCTGATCCCGAGCCATGTCGGTCGAGGACTCCTCTGCAAAACAACAATACAAAATGTCAAAAACAAAAAACCGCAAAGTATGAAGACGTTAAATCTACGAATAACAAAGCAACATACCTAGTTGGCGAGGGTCAGCAGTGGCCGAGGGAAGCACCTCCTCAGACTTCCTCTTGGACGAACGCCTAGAGGGGGGAGGAGGAGAGTTCAGCAATGCGTGGTCGGAGGACAGTCCCGTCGATTCCTGGTCATCAAAGAGACCTATCAGTTTTTGGCTCTTGCTTACGACCTTGCCTACAAGTAATAAAACAAGATAAGAGTTAGAAAATTACCCAATCATCAAAGATTGGCGTGGCTTGATGAATGCCCGCCATCTCAAGGGCATTCTCGGTAGTCTCCACCACTGAGCGGATGGACTTGAACTGAGATGACCGATGCAGCCGGTACAGATCGTCGATGGCATTCCGATCACTCCCGGACAATTCTTCAAAGGAGGGAGGAAAATCCTTGTCCGGAGCAAACAATTTCCAGGGTACACCCCCCTTGTACAAGAAGTAAAACTTCTTGTAATTAGAGTTAGTGGCCCGGAAATCATCGACCAGGCGGACATGGACGTTCCAAGCCCATCCTTGAGGGCCTCCCCACTCTGAAAACTTCGGCCAGCGGGATTGGAAGTGGTGGAGGTAGTTGGCCCCTGCTGCCAGTCGAAAGAAACACCGGAACAGGGCCAGTGAATACACCCATTCATGGCGTATGCACAGGAACTTGAAACCGACCCACATCCTGAGGGCATTCAGAACAAGCTGCGTGGGATGAATCCCGTAAAACTGACATAAGGTCTGTAAATCCTCACAGAGAGGAAAACACAACCCAGCATCGATCTGGGCCGCATAAATGTAAACCTCTCCATCGTGAGGAAAATGCAGACCTAAGCCAGGATACCTAGGAGCATCCTCCGCACTGAAGCCACCAAGCGCCACCATGGTCTTAAAGTAAGCCGGCTTCAGTTCGTTAGGCTTGATATCTACTCAGAATGGTTCAAGTATGGCACAGAAAGTATAAAAACAAAGGAAAACAGAGGATATTGCCAAAACAGAGCAATAAAAAGGCGAAAGTTTACCTTTTGGGGAAAAAATAGGCGTGTTCAACTCAGGCCCGTCCACCACTACGGGAGCGGTTGCGGACCTTCCCAGATCAGTCGGTTCCCCCACTGAGGGGGGCGCGGCGTCATCCCTGATGGTCAAAGGGACATCAGCATTTCTGGGAGTGTTGGCTTTGCTAGTGCCCTTAGAGGCCATATGCTTGACTCTCTGACTTCGGGGAGCCATGGAAATGGATGAAGAAGGCTGAAGAAGGTTGGAAAAGAAAGAAGAAAGGTTCGCAGCGAAGTTCTGGAAATCTTAGGGAGTGGATAAGCGTAAAAAACAAAATGTAGAAACTGACGTTTCTTATATAGACCAAGAACGGAGTAACCGCCACAAGAAAATCGAGGCGACACAGAGGAATGATGGCACCTTTTTGGAAAAAACCGAAGCAATGTCAGAATTCCAAGAGAAACCTTGGGGAGACAGACGGTTGGCTGACATGGACAGCTGTCAGACTACCCTAGGTTTACGGAAAAGTAAATGTCAGGCGTGCCTCAAGTGACCGTTCGATTTCTGGACAACTGTGCAGTTATTAAATGCTAAAAGTCCACTAAGGAGACAAGGTGGTCGCCAACGCACTAATAAGGCTTTAACAGAAATACCTCGGGTAGGTAATGATCGCCTAACTAAGAAAGATAGACTTCCATAAGCCTAGGTCACCTCGAGTGATCGCCAAAAGGGAATAAAAGGAAGGATATTCTTTCAGCTTTGAACAGAGAAGAAACTGCTCGCCAAATGAGCTCGAACTGTCTCAATGGTACTGAACCATCACCAGAGACGTCACTATCTAAAACCCTACCAGGAAATCAAGCTCGACTGAAGGAACTTCAATCAAGCTTCGGGGGCAAATGTTGGGTATCGATAGTGACAGTCCAGTAAGAAAAGGCCTCGAAGGCCCAATAACTATAGAGGGGGTAAACCCATGACATCCGAACCGGATCGGCCCGAGTACAAGCCAAACTTGGCCCACCATCGAGTATTCCAGAATCAAGCCCAAAGTCTATAGGGACGCCAAAGGCTCTCGAACTGCTCGCCATTCTCTACCAGGTCGCGACCTTCCACTGCTCGACATGGGAGTGCTCGTCCCGAAGAGAGCCTTGCCTCTCTCCTCTGGTCCCACAAAACCGTTAATAAGGAAGTGGCCACGATATCCCGCATATCTCGGTCGCATATTCAATAAGGATTAGATTTGGTAACTGCAATATCTCGCAGTAACTGACGATCCGAATCTTCGGAAATACAATATACACTAAGATATTCAGCTGCCATATACGGTTCTATCTCTCTTACCCTATAAATACCCTTGCTTTACATACGTTCTTTACGTTTTTTGAGTTTTATACACACATACTCATTTAAGCATCGGAGAGGGACCCAGAGGCACCCCCTCTGTTGCGCTCCCCTACTTGCAGGTTCACCGGAGTCGGAGCTGAAGCGTCATCCCAACCTTGTCTGGCATTCAATTCACTGCCAGATCAGCATTCAGGATTTCACGATCCAACAATTGGGAATTAGGTGGAGTTTTGATGATAATTGGAGAGAATTTGGTTAAGGATGAGCAAAGGTGATCAAGTGGTCAAATGGTGCCAATTGGGAGTCATTTGTAGCATGGTGGGAATTTGGACGAAAATGGATGCCATGGTGTGTATTTAGCCAACAATGGGTGCCATGAGTTTAGGGGTTTATGGTTTGGGGTTTAAGGTTTGGGGTTTAGGTTTGGGATTTAAGATTTAGGGTTTAGGGTTTAGTATTTAAGGTTAAGGCTTTAAGATTTAGGGTTTAAGGTTAAGGGGTAGGGTTTAAGGTTTAAGGTTTAAGTTGTTTTTTAGGGTTTTTTAGGTTTAGGGTTTAGGGTTAAGGTTTAGGGTTTAGGGTTTTACGGTTTGGGGTTTATTTTATTGCTATTTTCTTCATCTCAATTTTTCCCGGCTCGGATCCTCGCATAAAGTATTTTGACCCTGAGCCAAAATAAGGTGTTTACAGTGTTAACATCCTAGGGCTTGAAAAGGTCTACATCTAGAGAATTCAGTTTGAGGGTTAGATTACGTCTTAAGGGCTCGCGAGCCCATAAGACGCTCTTTAAGTACTTAATTTACTTTTGAAATATTTTCAATTTACCCAAATTACCCATTTTGATAATGCTTGGCCAAAATGATTACATGTGTTTTTCAGAAAAATTAACTAAACCATATACAAGCATTTTTTTTATTTACGAGTTAATTTCAAATAAATAACAAGAGATAATAAAGTTAATCATGCTCGAGAAAATGGTTTTTTAACTTTGGGGCCATTTAAAACGTGTAAAAAATACACGAATGATTTTGAAGATATTTAGCACGTTGGACCAATTTGTAACACTTTGACAAGTCATGGGATGTCCATAAACGTTTATGGACCAAAATGAAATTATTTAAAATTCGAGCTGAATTGGAATATTTTTTTAAAAAGATGACAGAATTGGCCCTAAACTATTCTGGACTTATTTGTAACACTTGGTAAAGTTCCAAAATAACCCGAAAATTATTCTGGACTTATTTGTAACACTTTGAGAAGTAATGGAATGTCTATAAAAGTTTAGGAATCAAAATGTAATTTTTAAAAAATTATAACTGAACTGAAAATATTTTTTACAAAAGTTACAGAATTGACCCTAAATTATTCTGGACTTATTTGTAACACTTGGTAAAGTTCCAAAATAACCCGAAATTATTCTAGACTTATTTGTAACATTTTGAGAGGGATGGGATGTCCAGAAAGATTCAAGGAACAAAATGGAATTTTTTTAAAAAGTAGGCACTATGCAAAAAGAATTTGAAAAAGTAAGTATACTGAAAAAATTTTTAGCAAAATGTATATAATCGCTACTGGGAGTAGCGTTTTTTACAACGAACGCTACTAGAGTTAGCGTTTTTCATAAAGTAGCGTTTTTATGAATTTTGCTACCCCTAGTAGCGAAATTCTTTCTTTTTTTTTTACGTTTTTGACTTTTTTTGACGATTTGATGTTTAATTTAAAAAAATATTTTAAATTTTTTAAAAAAAATTAAAGTAAGTAGATATTTTAATTTCGATTCAAATGATGCAAAAAAATATTAAATTTGGACTTACGGATTGACTGTAGGTTCTGCCGTAAGTTGAGATATGAAAATTTGACTTAAAACAAATATAACTCATACCCTGTAAGTCCAAACTGACCACGGTGAACGTCATTTATGTCGTAATTCAATTATCTACCTAGGGTAATATTTTTGATTAGAAATACAGTGATTTTGTAACCTAACAACGTTTGTCATAAATTTTGACCGAAATAATGAAATGCATTAGGTGAGCAATTTAATTATATACTTACTCAAAAAAAATCAAAAAAATTAAAGTGAGTATATAATTTAATTACAAATTAAATGACGCTACCTAGACGTTAATGTTTTGCTTTTAGACTAACTGTATAATACGAAGTAAATTACATATTGTATTATACGGACAGTCTAAAAGCAAAAAATTAATGTCTAGTTAGCGTCATTTAATTTGTAATTAAATTATCTACTCACTTTAATTTTTTTGATTTTTTTTAGTAAGTACATAATTAAATTTCTCACCTAATGCATTTAATAATTTCGGTCAAATTTTAAGACAGGCGATGTTAGGTTACAAAATCATTGTATTTCTAATCGAACCAATTTCCCTAGGTAGATAATTGAATTACGACATAAATGACGTTCACCGTGGTCAATTTGGACTTACAGGGTATGAGTTATATTTTTTTAAGTCAAATTTTCATATCTCAACTTACGGCAGAGTCTACAGTCAATCCGTAAGTCCAAATTTAATATTTTTTGCATCATTTGAATCGAAATTAAAATATCTACTTACTGTAATGTTTTAATAATGTTTTAATATTTTTAAATTAAACATCAAATCGTAAAAAAAAAACGTAAAAACAAAAAATATTCGCTACTAGGGGTAGCGAAATTCATAAAAACGCTACCCCAAGCAGTGTTTTTTGAAAAATGCTAAAAAACGCTACCCCCAGTAGCGTTTATATACATTTTGCTAAATATCTTTTCAATATACTTACTTTTGTAAATATTTTTTGCACAGTAGTTACTTTTTAAAAAACTTCAACAAAATGTAGTTTTTAACAAATTCGAGCTGAATTAAAAAAAAATTCAAAAATTGCACAAATGACCTAAAACTTTTCTAGATTGGTTTTTAACATTCGGTAAAGAACCAGAATGACCCGAGAGTCTAAGGACCGATTTCTAACCTTCAGCAAAGTTCAAGAATGACCTAAGTCAGTTTTGAAGATATATTTTTTAGATCAAAATAAACCCCCATAACTTTAAAAGTATCTAAAATGACCACAAAGTTATACCGAACTTAAAACCGAGTACGATTCTTTTATGAAATATAACTATTAGCACATAATATCGATAAGATAAATTGCATTCACATCAAGAAATATAAATACAATATGGAATACGAGAGAGATACACCTAAGTCATTTAAAGTTTAGATACCGTTCGAGGAACCGAAACCGATAATCACCAATTGTTTTCCACTCAATTTCTCTATATTTTTCACTCGATACCTCACTTAGATTTTTTTTTCTCTATTCACTTCTCTCTCTCTCTTTGTCGAAGCTTGCATCCCCTTTTATAGAGTTTTCCAAACAATACTATAAGGTGATCAAGTGGGCAAGTGGTGATGGCAATTAGAAGATCGTTTGGTGGTAATTGGAGAGAATTTGGTCAAGGATAAGCAAAGATGATCAAGTGGCCGAATGGTGATGGCAATTAGCAGACTTTTGGTGGTAATTGGAGAGAATTTGGCCAAGGATGAGCAAAGGTGATCAATTGGCCAAATGTAGGGGTGGGCATGAACCCGTTCAGGGCCGAACCGGTAAATGAACCATACTGTTACCACATTTTAAAGAGGTACGGTTTACCGTTCCAGTCTTTGACCACTCCATCTTTTGACAAAATTACTGTACCTCTTATGAACCGGTTCGACCGAACCACTTTATATATATTTAAAAAAAATATATAATAATACATAATAGTGTTATGGTTTAGGGTATATGGATTATTTATTATGTATTATGATAATAAATAATCACTAAACCATAATCCATAAAGGCATAGACCAGAATCTATAATCCATCAATCATAATCCATAATCTATAAACCATAATCCATAAACCATAATCCATAAACCATAATATATAATTCATTATACTAATGTAGATTATAAATCATCACCGAACCAATTTTGGTCTAATGGTTCAGAGTATATATTTTAAAAATTAAATATAATATTATATTAAAACCGGTACAAGAAGTGGTACAGTTTACCGTTTGCAAATCGCTTTTTTTGTACCTTTTCTAAAACGCTCCATATTTTTGCAAAACAAACATTTGGTTTGTGAACCGGTTGGTCGAACCGATTCAAAACCTGTACGTTCAGGTATGGTTCGGCTGAACCGGTTTATTCTGTCCAGACCTAACCAAATGGTGATGGCAATTAGAAGAGTTTTAGTGTAAATTGGGAGTGATTTGTGGCATGGTGGGAATTTGGACGAAAATGGATGGCATGGTGGGTGTTTGGGGTTTGGGGTTTAGGGTTTAGGGTTTAGGGGTTTAGGGTTTAGGGGTTGGGTTTGGGGTTTACGGTTTGGTTTAGGGTTTAGGCTTTAGGGATTTTTAGGGTATAGGGTTTGGGGTTTAAGGTTTTAGGGTTTGGGGTTTATTTTATTTTATTTTTCTTCGACTCGATTTTTCTCGGCTCAGATCCTCGCGTGCGGTATTTTGACCCTGAGCCAAAATCAGCTATTTACAGTTTCCCCTATTTGAACACGCGCTCATGGAAGTGAGCGCATGAGTTTGTGTTAAAAATCAAACAACTGATTTTGGCTCCTCTCGTTTCATTATTTATATAGTAGACAAACAATATCATGCAACTTTTGGAAATTGGACATCTACAAGTCCCGATTGTTGTTGATGATTTGCGGAGACTAAGCGCCTAAAAGCTCATCAACCTGTGACTCCCAGAAGATGGACATCTACAGGTCTTGGTCGTCGAGGATTTTTTTTGCCATCAACGAGTTGGAGGTTGAGGATCGTTTTTTTTTCCAGAAGCATCGTTGAGGATAACTTTCAAGGGCTAAGCACCTCAAGGCCCCGTTCGTCAGCTTGTGACTTCCATAAACTGGATAACTACAAATCTTAGTTATCGAGGATGACTTGCGGAGGCTGAATACCTAAAGTCTCCGCTCGTCGACATTTGACTCGTTAGCGATGACTTGCGGAGGCTTGTGACTCCTAAAAGCTGGATAACTACAGGCTCTGTTAGTCGAGGATGACTTGCGGGGGTTGAGCACCTCAAGGTCTCGTTCGTCGGTTTGTGACTCGTTGGGAATGACTTGTGGAGGCTTGTGACTCGCATAAGCTGGATAACTATAGGTCCTGGTCGTCGAGTATGACTTGAAGGGGTTGAACACCTCAAGGCCCTGTTCATCGGCTTGTAAATCGTTGGGGATGACTTGCAGAGGTTGAACACCTAAAAGTTCCGCTCGTCGATTTGTGATTCCCACAAGCTGGATAACTAGAAGTCCTGGTCATCGAAGATGACTTGCGGAGGTTGAACACCTAAAGGCCCCACTCGTTGGCTTATGACTCGTTAGGGATGACTTGCGGAGGCTTGCTACACTTTGAATCTGGATAACTACAGGTCCTGGTAGTCCGGGATGATTTGCGGAGGTTGAGCACCTAAATGCTCCACTCGTCAGTTTATAACTCTTGGAAGTTGGACATCTACAAGTCACAATTGTTGATGATGACTCGCGGAGGTTACCTAAACGCTTTGTTCGTCGACTTGTAATTATCAGAAGCTGGACATCTACAGGTCCTGGGTTGTTGAGGATGACTTGCAAAGTTTGAGTGCCTAAAGACTTTGCATGTCATCTTCCGACTCCTAGAAGTTGGACACCTTCAGGTTCTGGTCCTTGAGGTTGACTCCGCTCTTCAGTTTGTAATTCACATTGGAGGTAAAAAGAAAAACTTTTCGAGATGTTCGACTCCTTGCGAGTACTTCTCGGCTTGTTTTCTTATTAATCGACTTTGGAGTCCTTGTTCATGGAGTTCCCTAAAGTCATTCATGCTATGTTCACAAGTTGTATCCATGCAAGTTATCAAGACTGCTTATATTAATGTCGATCACAACTTCTTTTTATTGCTACCGTGGGAAACACTGTCATTCACTTTTGAGCACTTTTTTTAATCGATTTTCTTTCCTTTTGCTACGGTATATTTTTTTACCGCACCTCTTGGTTCAACCTTTTGGGTTTTCAACCTAGCAGGGATTTGATTCCTGTCCTTTTGCTATGATTACACTTTTAGAGAGTTTTAATCATGCCCCTCTTCCCTAAATTTTGCTTATACTGCCCTTTCGGGTTTTCGATTTAGCGCGAGTTTTATCTCATTTTTGAAGGCTCTGCTTCTAGTTAGAAGCTCTTTAAGTTTGTTTTTTACTGCGTCCATATTGATTGGACTGAGGAATTCTTTGTTGTCCATGCCAGTGATGATAATGGCTCATCCACTGAAAATATCTTTGACAACATGATGCTTTCATATTTAGGCATAAACTTTCCCAGAGAGTTTGAATTCACTTGATGGATTTCTTTTTCTATCCTTCTCCTACAGTATTTATTTTATCGCACCTCTCAGTTCCCTTAATTCTTGCCTAGGTTGCCCTTTCAGTTTTTCAACCTAGTAGGGATTTGACTTCTCTTCTTTTTTCATGATCACCCTTTTTAGGGATTTTTAATCATGCACATCTTCCCTAAATTTTGCCTAAACCGCCCTTTCGGGTGTTCGATTTAGTGAGAATTTTCTCTCATTTTTGGAGGCTCGCTTTCTGGTGATGAACTCTTTAAGAATTGTTTTTTACTGCGTCCATATTGATTGGACTAGGGAGTTCTTGGTTGTCTATGTCAGTGATGCTCATGGCTTCTCCGCTGAAAATATCTTTGGCGACATAAGGCCCTTCCTATTTAGGCACAAACTTGCCCCGAGAGTCTGGATTAACTTGAAGGAATGTTTTTTTTTCTTCTGGGAATTACATTGTATGCTTGCAATTCTCTCAGGCGCATCTTCTTGAGTGATACGTCGCTGGAACAAATGTTTGTGGCACAGCGCGATGAACTGCCTCTTTTTATGAGGTTCAATTGCATGTATTTTCATCTCTTCCACTCTGACTCATCCATCTATGCCTCGACGAGGATCCTAGCTGGCGGGTGTTCTATTTCAATTGGCAACACGACTTCGGTCCCGTAAACAAAGGAGAATGGGGTTGCCCCTATTGATGTCCGTATTGAGGTCATGTATGGCATGAGTGTCTAAGGCAGCTTATCATGCCATTCCTTTAACTACTCTTCCCACTCCTCCATTCATT